>OY751445.1:4202724-9065224 GCA_963565745.1 Phengaris arion | reverse complement strand
ATTTCGTGCCTTACACGACTATCGAGCATATTGGAAATGAATCTACGGAATTCAAAAAAATAAAAGCTTTTTTCAAAAAAGTTAAGCTGCAGGGCAAACTCTTAACCCGATCTTTGTTTTAGGCTCAAATTGTAGCTAACTAAATTGTCCAGAGGAGTTTTCTCAAATTTTTGCTATTATTCTTCGTTTTCAAAACATCGGGCGCCAAAATCAAAAATTGGGAAAAAAAAAATTTTTTTTTTCACTATTTCCGCCATAATATATTGTCGACATTTATTCAAGTTATAAAATGAACGTATTTGTAAATACATCATCACCTTTGAAAATTTCAACTGTCTAAGTATCACGATTCACGAGATACAGCCTGGTGACAGACGGACGGACGGACAGACAGACAGCGAAGTCTCAGTAACAGGGTCTCCATATAACCTTTGTGTACGAAACCCTAAAAACTGATACTTAGGCATAAAATAATTAAGATACGAAAATCCTTAGATTCTAATATATAAATCGTCTTGACAAATTATTATTATCTATGCTAATCATAGACTTTTAGTTAACCTTGAAACAATTTCTATTCATAACTTTCGAAACATAAAACAGCTGTTATTACCACATTCACTTGGGAAATAATTAAGTATAAAATATTCGAGAGCGAGTTAAAGTCTCTCGCGGGGTTATCCATATTAATTACCCGCCCGCCCGCGTCGGTCAATTATGCACAACTTCATTCAACTCCGCAAAATCACATACACATATACACCTAAACATTTTTGAGCAACAAGAAATTTTGTTAAAAAAATTATATTTACATTACTAAGACTACGCTGTCCATCCGTCTGTCCGCCTGTTCGTCTATTTGTCACCAGGCTTTATCTCATGAACCGTGATAGATAATTGAAAATTGTACAGATTATGTATTTATGTTGCGGCTATAAAAACATATACTAAAAATAGATCAAAATATTTTGACATTGGATATGTCTTTTCGTTCGCTGCAGTGTAGGCTCCGATTTCAAGAAAATGTGGGATCCCCTTATATCTCGGAGAGTTGTGAAGATATTATGATATTCAAAAAAGGCTCAAAAGACGTGTATTCATGAGAGATGTAATATGCAAAAATAATTATTCGAGAAAGTCAAAAACGAAAAAAAGTATGGCGGAAATAGTGAAAAAAAATATTTATTTCCCAATTTTTGATTTTGGCGCCCGATGTTTTGGGAACGAAGAATAATAGCAAAAATTTGAGAAAACTCCTTTGGACAATTTAGTCAGCTACAATTTGAGCCTAAAACAAAGACCGGGTTAAGAGTTTGCCCTGCAGCTTAACTTTTTTGAAAAAAGCTTTTATTTTTTTGAATTCCGTAGATTCATTTCCAATATGCTCGATAGTCGTGTAATGCATGAAATCTGTGAATTTATTCATAGTCGATGCATATATATAGTTGAGACTAATATATTGTCGACATTTATTCAAGTTATAAAATGAATGTAATAAAATATGTAATATGATTATATATAAAAAATAGTAACAAATACAGAATAAAATAAATATTTAACGGGATTTTTTCTGCTGTTTTGTACGGCACCCTTCGTGATCGCGTCCGATTCGCACTAAGGGTCAGCTCAGACCGCAACGCGACGCGGCGCTACGCGGGGATGCATTTTTAAAATATCCATTCAAAATTAAACTTGATTTAGTACACGAAAAGATACATATGTCTTTGTGACAATTAAGAATACATTGCATCACGTAGCGCTGCAACTCTCGGCGTAGAGCGGTGCATCGCGACGCAGCGGTAGGTATAATATGAGCGGCGTGATGAACGGCGGATAGCTCGACGCCGCGAGACGCAGCCTGAGGTCGCCGCCCGCCGTCAAAGAAACGTCATAACGAAACCAAAGAGGAGGTTTTTACTGTCGCCACATAGATACACGTTCGGCTGCACGCGCGGCACCTCGCGACGTACTGCTGTCAAATACGCTTTGCGGCTATGCGCTGCGCAGCGACACTCACTGGTTTCTTCAAGTATCGTAGCGTATACGTCGCGTCGCGCCGCGTTCAGGTGTGAACTGATCCTTAGATAGTTTTTATTATTAACGTACATAAGTAACTATGTATTTTTCAAATTTATCAAATAAGAACTAGATGCCTACTACGAAGTAGTAGCACAGATTAAAGAAAGAGGTACAGATAAACAGCTACATAGTTAGCTTTCGATTTGATTGCACTACACCAAGCATACGTTGTGTCCACGATTATGTGGAAAGCTGTTTCTCTGTAAGTAAGTAATAAGTATATACATTTTCTACTCTGTGGTAGTAATAGGTATCTTACTAGATGGTACTAATTAATAAAATTGAAAATCCTACTAATATTATTAATGTGAAAGTTTCTGAGGATAGATGGATGGATTGATGAATGGATGGATGGATGGATGGATGTACGGATGGACGGATGTTTGTAACGCTTTCACGCAAAAACTACTGAACGAATTATTTTGATGAAATTTGGTATGACAGTAGTGTAAGCTCTGCGTTAAAACATAGGCTACTTTTTATCCCGGAAAAGTACAGTATTCCCGCGGGAGACTCGATAGTATAATTACGCAGGCGGAGCCGCGGGAAATAACTTCCCTACAGACAATAATTTCTCGCGTCTAAATCTTTGAAAGAGTAAGGACTAAGGAATAATAAAACTATGCATAATAGTATTTACGCTTTTACGGATTTTTCAAGAGCACTTCAGTGCACAAGCTCAATACGGATTCATTTTAGTGAGCCGTTTTTAATAAAGTCTGCATCGAAACATGATGAACACTGAAATTGAAACCCGAATACAATTACTATTTTATTATAACAAAACATACGAAATACCTTCAATGCAATTATAACCTAGATCAAGTGGCACTAGACAAGTGATATGCTTATGTTACAGCATAGCACTTGTATTGATTCGTATTTTTTTTGTATTTTATCTGAATTTCATTTACTACATATTGTAATAAAACAGCATTTACAATTTCTGTCGAGACCTCGTTTATTTCAGTCCTTTAATTAAGAGGACCGTCAAGTGTCCGTGGGAATTTAAAAATGTAGGTACTGTAACACAAACAGCGAGAAAATCCGTTGTGTATACAGAGCTATTAACGTGTGGACTTGATATTGAGCCCAATTTATTACGCGCCTTTTTTACTTTGCCCTTGCGATGTTTTCCAGGAGATGAATTTAGAATTTGCTATTTATAATTACATAGCTACTAAGTTCTTCAGAATTTTTATTACCTTGTAAAGTAATACGAGTAGTTACTTAATCTGAGAGCGCAGTAGTGGTCTTGCTAAGTATTCTATCCATCATTTCTGGAAGCATTTGGCAGCGGTGTGGCAATGTAAAAGTTGTAGGTTATTTAGGTTTGAGTTTTTGCTTCGGCACTAACGGGCAGACTTGACCGGATAAATAACACGACCTCACAGGAAACCGGTGTGACAAAGCGCTTGCGTAGTTACGCAAGTAAGGGTTTCGTCGCATGAGGAAGATACCGGAGGTCCAGGCGGTAGTTAGATCGGGACCGCACTTGCAACTCCTATGGTGTTGCGGATGTCCATGAGCGGCGGTAATGGCTTTATTTGTGGAATAGATCTGGAAACGAGCAAACGGATTGTCTGATGATAAGCTATTGCTCCCGCACTTGGACACTTGCAACACCAGAGGAGTTACATGTGCGTACATCTCCTTCAGTCCCAGAACCGTCCCTTGGTCAAAGAAATAATGCTTACGTTGTCAGTTGTGTTTCGCCACATTAGTAGGGTAGTAATTTTTGCAGTCTTTTAGTCACTAATAACCATCACGATAAAAGATTGATTTATGAAAATGTAGGTACATTGCCAAGTCACTATATATTATAATAAATTATAATGTTAGTAAGTATGTACCTAACTAATTTTATGAATTACCTTGAACTGGACTTGGTTTCTACGATATTTTGCAAAGGAAACTCTTGGCGTTTTTTTAATTAATGTTTTTTGTGGGATAAAATATTATGCGATACCTACCATCGCTTTACTGAAGAAACAATAAGTCGAATACCTGTAACTTACATTTTAATATTGAGATATTATTATGACTTTGCCCGTCAGCACAAAGACGAAATTGAAAACAAGTAATAAAAAGATCCGACATGAAAATTTTAATAAGACAAAAGTTATGAGCGAAATCATAAATATGAAAGAGAAATTACTTAGCGAGTAGGCTAAAGGCATGGTGCTTATTAGGTCTTAGATAAATCTAATTCTGAAACTTCTTATGAAGAAATAATCTTATATGAAAATGGATTTCAGTTCATTTGTCTCCCTCAAACTCATGAACGGCTGAACCGTTTTGGCAAATTTTGATCTTGAAATAATAGTGGAAGAGAAAGAAATGTGAGAAATATCCGAAAAGTTGCGAGGAAGAACGAAGGCTGTTTCTTTTCTGTTTTGTTTGTTTTGTTTTTCCTTTCATTTTTTATTTCTTTTTTCCTTTTTTACATTGTTTTACAAATCAAAATATAATAATATCAGTTTGATACATGTCAATAAAATCAATAAAATAATGATTCCAATAAAAATACATTTACAATACATTTACAATACAATTAAAAAATGTCAACAATAAAAACGACGCCACAAAATTCAGAGACTATCCGAAACCTTTGATGTTCGTTCCGTCGGGACCGTTCGTAGATTTTAGTTGTAGGAGGTGTGAGTAGTAGGTGTAGTTTTTAGGGTTGAAATTGTAGGGGTGTGTGAGTAGGTAGGTAGGTAGGTTGGTAGGTGTCGGTGTAGTTGTAGGTAGGATAGGTATAGTTATTGATTTATTCCAGTTCTAACTAGGACAAAACATCTTGTCATTTATTTTTAACACTTTAGTTAAATTATAGGCAAAAAAATGTTGTTTGTGTTTTATATGTCTGTCTATTTCTTTGTTAAATATATCAAAATATTAAAAATTAATATTTTTTTCAAGCAGGTAGGTATTTATTTTCTTAACAGGAATTTTAAGGTACAACATGGCCCTACTGGCCAAAATATATCAGGCATTCAAACCTTGGTCATTTATAGAACTTTTTTAAGCGTTTCAAAGACATTTAAGATATTATGTACATTTCTCATTCGTGAAGTATATCCAAACAACTGACCTTCCAAAATATACAAACATGATTTATGTGTAGTTAGTCAAATTGGAATTGATATTCAATAACTGAATAACTGGCCGAGGGACAAAAAGCTCCCCTTCATACATATAACATAGACTTCCAAAACCGTTACCCTTCATTTTAGCTTCGTCGTAGTCGAGTAAAAACTAGCTACTCTACAGTCTAGTACAGTCAACGATAAACCTACCTGTGAGAAGGTGTCAAAAGCGTTATTTCACACCACTCCATGAACTGTCTCACGCTTTAAGCCATCTCATACCATGTGTAGTAAGGTAGGTAGGCAAGGTAACTCACGTCACCTTACCTTAGGCAAAGAATATATATTACTAGCTGTTGCCCGCGGCTCCGTCCGCGTAAATATAGTATCCCAAAGAAAAACTACTTTTTCGAGATAAAAAGTAGCCTATATGTTTTAATCCAGAGCCTAAGCTACTATCATACCAAATTTCATCGAAATCCGTTCAGTAGACTTTGCGTGAAATAGTAACAAACATCCACCCATACATCCATCCTCACAAACTTTACATTTATAATATTAGTAGGATAAGGTTTGGTAAAATCAATTTTGGATATATGGTCTACTGCTTATTATAAAGACGTTTAGGCAAAAAAATATTGTCATACTCCAAGTAAAAAAAACATCTCATGTATGGGTGACTCTCCGCTCAACACAAACTCGACCATATAAATGAAGATATTTTTTTTCGGTTATGACAATTATTTTTCTGCCTAAACGTCTCTGAATAAGTAGTAGATCATATCCCCAATATATCCGTAATTGAGTTTACGGGACCTTATTTATTACTATTTACTAACGTACGCCTTAGCCTATTCCTAAATATAATAGAATACCCTCAACGTTTTTATACACTTTTCCACTTTATTTAGGTTTTTACAATAGATAATTAATTTATATATAAACACGACCGGTTTCGATTAACTCATCATCAGGTGTAAATTGAACATAAGTAATTACGTGCAAATTAATGTTTAGTAATGGTTCATGAAGAATTTTAATATTTTGGGAAAGTATATACTAAATTATACCATATCAATAATTGTTATTCTAATAATTATTTACAATACATGCAATTGATAAATTAATGTGACACTAAGTTACAATGTCCTAAAACAGAATCATAATGCAAATGTCATAGTATAAAATTAAATAGGCACAATATTTTGTCACTAAAATTATAATCACATCACATCAGAATATAAATAGCTTATCCTCTCGTCTGTTAGCTGTCTAAATGACAATTCTTCCCCATCTGTGGATCCCATTACAGGACATTCAACAGACAGGGTTTGAGCACTAATTTTTGAGACCTAGGTTTAGAAAAACAATTTTTTTTTTAAATCTAGTTGTAGTTTTGTAAAACTACAATTAATTTTATAATTAAGATATATTTCTTTAATTTCTTACATCACTTAAACTTGACTTTGAATTGCATTGTAACTGTTCTAGGAGTAATAATATGGGTCTCCTAAAAGTTAAATTTTATTCTCTCTTAAATAATAAATAAAACGATTGCTGGATGTAATATTATATTTTTTATATACAATGTTACACATATTATTAAATTAAAAAACAAATTGCATACATTCCATACAAATTTTTTTCATTGAACCTATTTTTAAACTTTGGACCAAAAAAGCACCTCTTCAAAAGCCACTTCACTGGGTCTCATATTTTATTAGATAGTAATACATTCCTGGCATCAGGGACAAAGCATGTTTTGTTTACAATAATTTTAACTTACTGCCAAGCTAGTTCAAATAATGGCACGTTGTAATATTCAACATATCTTGAGTATGAGTGTATCAAAAATGAGACTCATAATTGGTACAAAAAACATAGTCTCATAAAGACTAACATTTTGCAGATTATATACTTACAAGTGTTATAATTATTAATTATTCAAAATTTACATAGAACTAGGTATTTATTACAATAAAGAATAATACGTGTTTGGAAGAAAAATATCAAAAACCATGTTAATAAACATAGTAAAAAATGAACATAAATCTGCTCCATGAAGGCTAAATAGTATGGATACGACTTATTTATTCCATCGATATAATTTATCGATGACTGATCGATTTATCGATGATAACTTATTTCGCCACGTTGCCTACCGTGCGTTCTCACTCCTCTTACGCTGTTACGGCTGCCACGTAAACGCATACCGCGTACTCCAATACCAACTTGCAAGCCCCCTACGGCGCCTTCGTGTTTCGTTGCTGCTGTTATTGTTAGTACTATTTCATGCAAAACAAAGCCAAGAAAAGAAAGTGTTAGTGCAAAATAAACATTACCAGGATTAAAAAAAAATTAACAACATTAAAAGTACTAAAAGCCATCCAGTTAATGTAAAATGTTGCTTAAAAATACAGTTTTAAAATCTATCAAAATTGTTTTCAATTCAAAATCATGAAAAATATAAACAATAAATATATATAAATATCAAAATTAACTTATAAAAAGTTAATTCGTCATAGAAACTGCCTTAAAGTTTAAATAAAACATTATCCTGTTATCAAGCAACTTGTAAATAATCACTCTAATTATGATCAATTTTACTCTACACTAAAATTTGTAGGTGCACCCAATTGCGTACGGCAGCGGTAAATGGGTTAAGCACGGAATCCAATCACTGTTTATATATAATAATTTTACTAACTAAACTTAAAATAAATAATTTTACTAACAAAAAAAATAGTAAAAAAATCTGGTATGAATTTCAATAGCCTTATCCATATTATCCAACCAGCGCGGCGATCATTTTGTGATGCAAAATTACCTGTCTGTGGCAAGTCCCAGAATAGGACTTTGAAGTGTCTCCATGTCTTTGAGCTCGAAATTTTCACATTTTCGACTAAACTACACGTATTTTGTAATTATTATATTGAAGTTCAATATAATAGTGACCTAATTACGCAGATACGTTAAAGTTTTAAGAATTTTTCCACCAATTATGACAAAATGAAATCCTCGTACAAATTTGTAAAATGACTAGGACGTTAGTTCTAAGGCTGTTTTTGACTTAAAAAGTGAAGAATATATCAATATGAGTAAATATAATTAATGATTACTTACTGTTCCATTGTAATTCCAGATGAAATTAATTATAATCACAAAATCCTGCGCAAGACCAAGAGTATAAACGCGGCAATCGCTGACTGAACTGACTACAGATAAAACAATAAATTTTACCTTTTTTTGTACCATAGACGCGCTAAATTTAAATTTAGAGGGAGAAGCAGTTCATTCTAATACGATTTTTAATGTGTGCGAAAGAGTTAGTACTATATATTCGCCAAAATATGCTCAAAACTAAACAAGGTGATCGCAGCTGTGGCGAGTCCTGTGACAGGACGCTCCACAGATACAGCGAAATTACTAAAGTCCTGTAATGGGACGCTCCACAGACGAGAGGATAATAGAATATGTCAACAAAATAAATTAAAATAAAATTCTCAAGAAAATAAATAAATTAAATTAAAATATGCTGTCACTGAATACACAAAAGGTTAAATTTAATTAAATATATTTATATGTCCAATAAAATAAAATTCGAAAGAGATTATTAGAAATTTAGCATATTTTCCCCTTTTTCATATCTGTTTATTTCTAATGCTTCTAACGCATCAACTTTTTGGTAGTATATGTAAATATTTTATATCTTTATCTGGGTCAAAACGATGTCCTTGATTGTTGAGATGTTCCGCAAAACCTATATGTACGAGTAGGTTACGCCTCACTTCTGACATGTGTGGAGGAGTACCTCCACACATGTCATAAGTGAGGCGGTATAATATACCACTGTTGTCTGTGATTTTAAATGTGTCTTTATTGTTACTAAGAATTTTTAGAGAACCTGTTGTATAGAATGCTATTTTTTTTCTCCCTATTCTGTAAAATTCTCTGGAATCTACATGAAGATGGTCCAATATATGAATTTCCACCAAGAACCAACAGTACACTCAATCAGTTATACTCCTAAACAAGCAAAGCACCGAAACTTTTTCTGTACAAACTGTACAATTTGTAAAGCAAATTGTAAAGCATTAAAATATTACTATAAGTAATATTTTAATGCTTTACCTGCAAAAGTAGTATTAGGTACTTCTAGCGTGCGTATACTTATAATGTTATTATTATTATTATTAGGTATAACGGTACGCGTTCTACCCTACGATATAAAGTAACGTGCTGTCTTATTTATAATTCAGTTTTAGTTATTGTTATTACCTACCTGTAACCCAGAAACTGTAACAAGCTTTTATGCACTATCAAACTATCTTGCATGAAACTCTGTTTTGGTATATAATTAGTTTTCCTTGTGCCTCGTATACTTAGACTTCGATAGTCTAAATTCAAATTCTTGATGATTATTAATATAATTGAATACAGATAGGTTTTGTTTTATTAATATTTACCTTACCTTTTATTTACCTTTAATACAAATTACAAGCAAGCATTTTGCTAGTAGCCATAAAAGTTAAAATTCTAATAATACATAGAAAAAATTTAAAATTAACTAAGTATCTAGGTATCAGAAATTTTGTGAAAAAAATCACTTGATATGGGCGTAATGTACCTACGACACAGAGTATCAGATTCAAGAAACAGATAAACAGCTACATAGTTAACTTTCTACTTGATTGCACTACTACAAGCATTCGATATGTCCACGACTGTCTAGAAAAACTGTAGGCAGCGGTTGAAGGGGACGTCAAAATTTTTGGATCGATTTAGATCGTTCTATGAAAGCTGGTTATCTGTACGTAAGTATATATATTTTCTACTCTGTGCCTACGATAATTATATTGATAGTTGGGCATTATAGGCCGCACTCAGAGACATTTACTTAGTACGTACGCACATACTCACGTAATAGAGATTTTGACAGAAAATATTTACTTTATGTCAAAATCTCTACTAAGAAGCTCTTTAAGTATACATTAAAATATGTCTCTGAGTGCGGCCGTAAGCCTGTAGTTTATTTTTATTAAATAAATAAAAAACACACATTATAGTGGGGATATAGATAACTATCTTAAATACTAATAAAAAGCAGTAGCAAAGTAGAATTTTTGCTCCGATCCTAGTAATAAATTGTAGGTAGGCATAACAGACGTCTCCTTAGCCCTCAGACACTTCTAAAGGTTATGCACGGTCAAAGCGTGACGCGACAAATTGAGATCAATATAAGGTACCTCCGCCAGTTTATACAAAACCGCTCCTTTCAAGGTAGACGTGCATAATATCATGAATTTTGAACAGCCCTAACGACTGAGACGACACTTCAAGTGAAAATTGTGTACTTACACGTGTTTAAGCCATAAATAAATTATGTAGGTACCTATACGAACTTAGCTTAAATTACCCTATACAGCGATAACTTTGCTCCGAGATTTACTAGACTGGGCTATACTCACTTTTATCCTAGATAAGAAGGCCTTATAGACGTTTTTGGTAAGGGTAACAATTTTGTAAAATGTACGACCCTAACTTAATGATGATAACCTAACTAAATGATGTAGTTATTCAGTTAAATTGATTCGAACTAAAATAATCAATTATATGCAATTTATATTTAAAAGATATTTATATATTTCGTCAAGCTACAGTTAAAGAATTTCGATCTGCATCAAATTTTCAACTCGAATTACCAATGTATAAAACTAAATATTACGGCACCTCGTTTGGTGTTACTGGGGTAAAGCTGTGGAATTCGTTACCAAAGCATATCAAACTCGCTCAAACGTTAAATGGCTTTAAATCTATGGTAAGGCTGGATTATTTGACTACTTGTAGTAAGCTAAATAAATTATTCTTTATTAAAGTGAAACTTTTATTACATCCTCTCAAACTTTTTCGTATGTGTGTTGCATGTCGCGTGACGGTCGGCTGCGGAGTAGGGATAAAGTGAAAGCCGCTCGTCAGAGCAGCCGAGGCCAATATGGCGGCGCCTATAGTTCGCATCAGCTGACCGTGTAGTGTATAGACTAGTACTCATTTGTGCCAGTGCTCCACGCTATTTTGTTATTAAGTTTCACTTTTACCGTGGTTTCATAAATCCACACAATCCTTTATTTTGTTTATTATTATCTGTCTTAAAGTTCCATTTAAATTATTTGTATATCCGTGTAATATATATTATGTATTTATTTATGTATTTACTTATTTAATAATGGTAATTTATGATATTTATTAATTTAATTATTAATTTATTATTATTTAATAATAGTGAATTATAATATTTCGTACTTTATTAATTGTGTTCTTTTTATCCATACATATTTTATTGTCTATTATTTCCTCTACCCGTGCCTGGAAGAGATTGGTACCTAGTAATAAGACCGCCATTGTGTTATTGTGTTGCCTATATATATTGTTTTTAATTTAATTCGATGGAGCCGGCTGCACGCACGAAAAAACATGACTCATGCGTTACCGGCGTTACCGGCGTTACCTCGCTAAACATGACTCATTTCTTATGACGTTGTCATGTTCAACTATCGTCAGTGCCCGGTTCCTATATTTGAAAAACGATCCGTTCTAGTTACGAATGGTGGAATATTATACGAGGCGTAAGCTTAAACCGTTCCTATAAAAAACGTCTTGTTAAGCAACTTACCGTCGGCTTGCTACTAACGGAAGGGAGGGTTACTAGTAACGGACGGTAAGCGTAATTTATGAAGAAGACAGTTTAGGCCGTTCCTATAAATATTTTAAACGTCAGTAGTTTGTCAAGATTACTATTCGTAATGCCATACGGTTATCTGTCAATTTCGGTCGGTTAGTGTCTATTTCACTGTTTTCGCTGCAAGCTGCAAGAAATTTGAAGAAATGTCGAGTTCAGACAGTGATAGGGAAGTGTTTGATATTATCACCACGGACTCCAGTGAGACTGATTCAGAAGAAGATGATAGGCGTGATAGAGTATATAAAGAAAGAGTGAATTATTTAGCGACGCTGGAATCGTACGAATTTCAATGGAGATTTCGACTTGATAAAGAATCTGTTGAACAGTTACTACTTGAAGTTTATCCACATTTAAGAGTAACAGGAGCCAGGTTAGTATGTTGGAGGCATTTGTACACCGTCAAAATATATACTATGAAAACATAACCTACCTAAAATAAGAGTAAAAACTCCATTATAGTGAAATAAATTACCTATTGATGTTATTTCAGAAATCATGGGATATGTTCACTACATCAGGTATTATTGACATTAAGTTTCTATGCTTCAATAACAATGTTGCTACATCAGGAGAAGAACCAACTTCGCCTTGAGGGTCGAGCGTTTGGAATCTCGTCATAAAGTGAACTTTAGTTCTTTTGTGGTGAGAGTTCCAACCCATCACTTACCGACCATCGAGAAGGAGGTGTTCTGGCCGATTGGAGTCGTCTACAGAAGATTTAGAGGACGACTCCCGAACACTTCGCGCCCCACGTCGCAGATAATACGTGTTTAATGTTAGTGTTAGTTTATTACATATTATGTATGTTAGTCCATAAGGTATAAATGGGCATATGCAGCCTGAAATAAACGGTATTTAATTTAATTTAATAAAAAAATAGTTTCAAATTGTTCACTCTGATATTCGCAGCTCTTTTACGAGCAGACTTTTTCAAATTGTCCCATTTCAATTTGAGTTGCTCTCGCTGCCGTGGTATTTGATCACATTTTGAATTAAATGTGTAAACATTCCTCTTTAAGTTTGTTTGTGGCCGCATTGGTCTCTTTTGTTGTAAGTATTGGGTTGCTTTGTATGAGATCCACAAGCAGGGCAACCTTATCCTTGCTCATAGGCTTCTTTGTTTTCTGTAACAGAAATAAACCTAAATGAAGTAAATCTTCAAAAACGTTGCAATATTTTAAGCGGCAAACATGTAGGTACAGTTTGTTAGAAACATATCAAATTATAGATGTTATCTGTTACTCACCGGCGTAATATCCATTTCAAAAGTTGTACGTAAAACACTACTAGAAACTTTATTATACTTTCTACAGTAAAAGTCCTAATAACAGAGATTATATACGTTCCGTTCCCGTTCTTGTTATGTTTATGCATTCTACTGTATTTGGTAAGAAAAAGATAAAATAACACGCACGGGCGGCACTGAAAATTTCGGGAATCAAGGATGTGACACAACATTACTATTTAAAAATGTATTTATTGCTTTTCGACGTATTCTCCGCGAAATTTGACACATTTCTCCATACGATGGAACCAATCATTGAAGCAACAATTCCATTCGGAAGTTGGGGTCTCCAAAATGGCCGTTTTGTAGGCGTCCACAGCTTCTTCAGGTGATGAAAATCTCTGACCACGCATTTTATTCTTTATTTTAGGGAAAGTATAGAAATCATTAGGGCTTAGGTCGGGGCTGTACGGCGGATGGTCTAATAATTCTATAATTTCTTGCTCTAAAAACTTGGGGTACTTTTGGGGTACTAAACTTTACGTGTTGGTACGTATAGGTACCAACACGTAAAGTTTAGTACCCAAGTAACTTTACTTGTTGGGTACCCTTTAGTACCCAACAAGTAAAGTTGGGATGACTTTTTTTAGTAATAGTAAGACAATTTTTTAATTTTCATATCCGTTAGCGAGATATTTAATTTTTTTTAAATAAGGCGTCCCACTTCCACCCCTCTAAAAGTTGGTTGGCTCGAAAAATCCGAAAAAAAATCATAGTTCATGTTTAACTTTGAAGGAAAACTATAACGGCTTAGATAACTTTGATATAGAGGCCTAACTTATAAAATACGCTTCCTTGACATTAACAGAATCTAATAAATTTTTAAGCGTGGCATGTTATTTTTTCAGGTACATAGTATTTTACACGCCATTCAACATAGGGTACAAAGTAGGGAAGTTTTTGCCTGTGAAAATAGTGGCAAGTGCCATGAAGGTGATCTACCGAGCGAAGAAAGTATATGATGGCGTCACACATGCTGCCAAGCTGTACCCTAGTGCATACATTATAATGATCATTGTCGGTAAGTGTTATGAAAAACGAACACAAGAATTTAAAAACAAAGAAAAGCGCCAAATAAGTACCTACGTTGAACACCCAATCAGTTAAATATGTGACCATCTGGTATATTTATATAACAAAGTACTAAATAAATGGTTAAAACTTTTGTAAATAGTCAAGTAAAAAGTAAACGACGAAAGAAAAACCATCACGACAATCAAGACATCTGGGCCCAAAAGTGTACCTAGGTAGGTACACTTTTGGGCCCAGATACCTAACTACCTATGGAGCGTGTGCCGTCTCCTTGGTATGTTCGCGTTTTTTTAAGAATATTATCTGCGCTTTAAAAGACCATACGGCACTGATGCCTGCGCTATAGCGCTTCAATAAAACAACCTGCGCTGCTATACTTCGTGCGTCGTATGATGATATGGGTGACAGTTCTTATATTCCTTGCTACGAAAACTTCTTACAAGAAAACAAAAAAAAAGCAAACGAAATAAATTATATTCCATTGACAAAAAATAATATTTTCTTTAATTATAAATGAAACTGCTATTATTCTTATTATTAACTCTGATATCTTATAATAACTGTGAAATATAAATATGAATGCGATTTGTATTTTCGTTGCGTCTGCTTTGAGTTTTTGTTGATTTTGACTTTTGTTATTGGTTTTATGTTGAGTTTTTTGTTATTGTTTTTGTTGAGTTTTTTGTTTTTGTTACGTTCTTTGTTTGTTATTTTTTTTTTTGTTCGGATCTAACAATGCCGAAAAAAACAAAAAAACTGTTTTAAACTTACAAAGTCGGGAGTTGGTGACTCGATTGAAGGACTATTTTGAACGAGAACGTACAAACGCGGACCGAGTTGCGGCAGCACTGGACATCGGAACAGCTACCGTTTCCCGAATAGCCAAAGAAAAATTTGGTAAAACGGGTAGGGAAGACAAAAAGTTGTCGACTCCAAAGAAGCGCAGGCGTAAAGCTTTCGTTACAGACATTGACAGTTTTGATGTAGAAGCAATACGCAATCACATTTACGGATACTATGAGAAAAATGAATACCCCACGTTAATGAAACTAAATAAATCGTTAAAAGAGGCTGGTCTTTACACGGGCGGTGTTATCTCGCTAAGGCAAATATTAAATAAAGTGGGATTTGTATGGAAGAAAGTAAATAAAAGAAAAATAATAATGGAAAGAGGAGATATCGCACTTGCACGAGTAACAAGTGGTTCGCCAATTTATTAAATAATTTAAGCGAGCCAAGTATAATAATAATGGACAATGCAAAATATCACACCCGGCAGCTCAATAAGCCACCAACGGCACAAAATAATAAAGCCACACTGGTAGAGTGGTTGCAAAGAAATAATATCCAAGCTGATATGACGATGCTTAAAGAAAAAATGGTCAAATTAATGAAATTGAACAAACCTCCGATGCCCACCTACAAGCTCGACGAAATGGCCAAGGAACGTGGGCATCAAGTTCTAAGATTACCACCATACCACTGTCAGTACAATGCTATAGAATTAATTTGGGCTCAAATAAAAGGTACGTACTAAAGATATAAAAGGTTAGGTATGAAATGATATTATAAATAACACATTTATCGATTTTTTTTCTTTTTTTTATAAGGTTACGCAACGAAAAACAACATGGCCCCCACCGTTTACGGCAAATAAAATGTTAAAGTTGCTGGAGGAAGCCTGTGAACATGTAACTCCAGATAATTGGCAGAAAATAATAGAAAAAACACAAAGGACGATTATTGAACACTGGAACAAATATATCCGCATAGACCGAATTCGCGACCAACAATTGATTATTGCCGTCGGAGAAGATACCGATTCCGAAACGAGCTCGCAATCTTCGAGTTCCGACTGCAGTGAATAAGAAAATAAACGATTTGAATAGTTTTATTCTTTTATTATTATTTATTTACAAAATATGAGATGGATTTACAAAGAAATGGATTTTCTTAGCAACTTAATTCACAAATCTAAAATCGATAATTCCGGTTTCTTTTCCTTTACGAACTAATTCGATATTTTAAACAATCGATTAATTTTCGTTAGATAACTTCACTACGATTGTCAATTATTATCTGTCACGCATATCTTCTTAGGACGCATATAGTATAGTGGCTCTTTTACAATTCGTAGACAGCGTGACAGAAAGAGCGGTTGATCATAATAATATATACAGTTATCATAACTTGTTAAGTTATGATAACTGTATATATTATATGAAAAATAATAATAAATAAACAACAACATTTTTCGAGGCTAGTTTTGCCGGGGAGTTTTTGTATTTCCTCATAAATTTGTGTTATTTCGGTTCTTAATGTGTAATATTGGTAGAATATTAACCATTAAATATTCGTTAACGTGCACAAGTGTGGGCAAGTGATACAACTTCTAAAAACGTGCTATTTTGTGCCCGCCAAAACTCCCTAGGAACTTTCAGTAAAGCTTCTACCACTTTACTGAATCGACCGACATGACTTATGGACTGTACTGACTATTTATTTGGACTTTGACTAGACTTTAGACTTGGCGATATTGGAATACGATGTTGTAAAGTGAAACGAAAGTTCTATTTCCCGCCTTTTTAACTTGACACTGGCAAATGGTTATAAGCCGATGCCGTATATAAACAAAAAAAAACATTTTTTGATTGTCAAACGTCAAATGTCAAACTTGAAATTGAAAATTTATTTTCCTTTTTCAGTTTGCGAATAGAAAACGAGGATGTAGGTAGTGGGCTATATTGACAATTAGTGCTAAACTTATTAAAGAAGATTCTTGTTTTACCTCAATCTTATTATTTAATCTTGTGGAGAATCAGGACAATGGAAGACGACATTAACAAGCCTTATAAAATTTGTGATGTTAATCGAGAAAAGAAGAAGGGCATCGTGGCGTCGTCCTTAGAAGATCTTATAAATAAAGTGCCCGAAAAATTGGGATTGCCTTCCGAAAATCTCACGGTAGTTCTCGAAGTCGACGGGACTGAAGTAGACGATGAAGAATATTTTTCAACCTTGGATCCTGACACTGCTCTTATGATTTTACACGGGAACGAAAAATGGGCACCGAATATGCCTAAGTGCCAAGTATCGTTGGATCAAACGGACGACGTTGCGTTGGGTGATAAAGGTCAAGTGGCGAGCCTAGTGGGCCGCCTGCAGCATAACCTTTGTCATATTTCCCTGCTTGGAGGTCAAGATTTGGAGCTTCTGTCTGACATGGATCCAGACAGTCTTGCAGATATTGTGACTGATAGAGATAACAGGATAATTCTTGAACACATTAAGGAAGCCTCTGGAAGGTAAATATTTTATAATTATTATTTTAAATTGCCTTAGATGTAATTTGACTAAGCAATAACAAAAATATATTGTCTAGAGTTTTCTAGCTCCTTAGACTTCACATTAATCCATATCAAAAACAATTATTTATTGAACTAGAGCAAAAAATTATTTTTACTCGAGTCTAGATATAATGAATGATATTATTCATCATTTATATTGTTAAAACTTATTGTTCCTGTGTTTATAACATTCTATTGCTTTGTGTAATTAATGTTAACAAACAAAAGTGATTCATAATATCACTTTAAATTACTGTCTAATGAGTAGTGAATTGTTTTTAACTAAAATCATATTATATTATCACAACCTATATTTTAATCTATGCTACATAATATATACAGTTTCAGTATACTCTTCAATAATTTAAGAATATAATTATCTAAAACTAAAAAAATATTTATAAATGTATGGTTATTGCGTTTTAATTTTAAATTAAGTCGTACATAAGTAAATTGTTTTTTTTTTCAGAATTTTGTTGGAAAAACGTCAAGCTCAAGATGCTATGGAGCTGTTAAAACTTTACCATCAGAGTGTTGCTAACGGAAATGAAGATGTGTCTACTCCTAGTCAAGAAAGGGTTTAAAAACCAGTGTCTCTACATCAAACTACTGTATGACCTCAAGTATTTGTTTTAAGGGTGGACATGTCTCAAAAGTTTACAAAATATTAGCTTCAACAAGCGGAGACGCTTGAGAGACATGGTGGTCTATAATAGTACTACAATAAGCAAAAAACATATCTTCCCGGTGAAGCAGCTTATATCATGTTTATAGGTGAGCATTGCTTATTTTTCCCCCTATGAAAGAAAACTCAGCTTGTCTCGAGTACAATGAGTGCAATACTTTTACTGGCATGAAAGGGATTTGTAGATTTTTTAATGTAGTACTGTTATATTTTGGGACTTGTCAGTGAATTACAGTAAGTTTTACATGTGAGCTTAAATGTGTATCTAATAACTGAACTCTGCTGACAAGTTTTCTTAAAAACATCACACTGGGTATTATTCATCCTTTAATATTATAATTATTAAAATAATTTAATAGTATACACCAAGTAAATGAGGCCTTTTTTTACTAGAAATCTGAATTTATATAACTTTATTTGATGCATAGTCTCACTATAATTTATGTTTATATAACAATATATAGAAATTACTCTAGTAGATTTAGTTACATTTGCTAAAAATATGAGTCTGTACAGTAATATTTTATTAAACTCCTTTAAAAAGTTGTGTCGGAGCAGGTAAAGCAAACCGTCATAGGTAACATTAGATGTGTTAAGCAGCAGTTCTTATGAGTATGAGCTGTAATCATGTAATCATGATAGTATCATGTAATACTTAGTGTTAATCTATATTGTATTTACCATTGATAAACCCTCCCATTGATGTATTTTAATAATCGCTGTGCACTTTAACTTAAGTAGAATTACTAAAATGTCCTTTTACATAATTGAATATGATAGCGTAAATTACTATAAGGTGATAGAATGAAAGATATATCCAATATGTTTAGTATTGTAATCTGTATGTGTACTTTAGAGTTTTTAGTTACTGTGTCCAATATATATTGGTTCTGTAAATTAAGTGATAAACATAATTGTGATTTGTTAAACATGACTATTACTCACAGTATGGGCCACATTTCATCTATGTAATATGGCCTAATGAATTTTGGCTAATTTGGTGAAAATTAGAAATTGTTGTCACAAAAAACACAGTAGAAAGCATATTTCCACTATACATTTAGTTTTAGCAATGTTTTTCTTTCCAAAAACAATCATAATATTTTTTTTGTAAACGTGGTATACCATTGCTAGTAGAAGGAATTTTATACCTGTATTAATAATAAATTTGACAATAGGGATGCTAGAGGATAGGCCTTTACTTTTCAGGTTTAAGATCTTGTAACTTCATTAATTTGCTTTTGTAAACTTTTGAGAAGCAAATTGCTACTAGGTTGATCAATCAACATCAATTTAAAAGACTGATAGTTGGTAAATTTTAATTTTTTTATATAGTTTTACCCCTAGTATAAGATTAATTCATTTATTCCAAATTTGCTCAAACAATTTACAAATAATATATTTATACGTTTTATCAATTTTAATTCCACTGCCAAGACCTTGTTCAGCTCATTGTTGTGAAATTGGGAATGAAGTATTTAAGGTACTGCTGTTGAGTACTAGTAGTGTATTGTAAATTGTAATCTTCTTTAGTACTTTAATGTTAACAATAGGTATTTTAAAGAAGAATCACTACAAACTGCCAGTACAAAACAATAGTTACTATAAATGCTTGATTAGGAATTGTATTTAAAATACTATGCTTGCAGAAATAAGTCGATTGTTCAACACTGCATTTTCGAATGATAGGAACACATAGTTTATCAAACATAATATGTAGTAAACAAAATAATTTAATAACAGTTATTTAAAACACAAAATTTCGCACAAACATCTAACAATTTTACAAGGACATAATATCACTAACATAATAGCACATCCAAACCATAATAGCTTTAGCTATAATTTATTTATTTGTAATAGATAATTTATTGTAGCCTTTGAATTGAATGCCTGATAACAAGTATGGTCATATCCACCATGTACTATCAAGGAATTTGACCCCTTGACAGGTTAACCATCCTCAATGATTTGTACCTGTATATGATATTTAACTTTGCAAATTGAGTCTATAGGTTATCATTTTAATATTAACTAATTGTTATACGGTCTACCTGCTTAGCGGCTAAAGAATTAAGATTCCCTGATAGTACTTTCCGAGTTGATGTGTATGTGGTAGTCATAAAGTTACTAAAATATCACATAAACATCTTACAAATAAATACCTTTTGCAATTTCAAAGTACTGGAATTGATGTATGCTTAGTTTTAAGTTTTTTACTGTGCACAATTAAAGTGTTTAGCAAATATATGACATTCATTTTTTGTTTTCTGCATCCAAATGATTAATAGAAAATGCACTAGTTACAATGAACAACAATGATTCCTACAGCAGATTTCATATTATCTGGAAACTCATCACATTATGTATTATATTATTTAACTACTTTTAAAAAAGAAGGTGGTTATACTTTGCATAGCTAGAGAACCCTGATTTCCTGTTTCTATTTCATAATACAGACTTTACCCATGGAAATCTTAGCAATATATTCTCTATTGATTAAAACTGTAATAATTATTCTTGTTTTGCTATTTATTATTTAACACTTAATCAAAAAAGGACAAGTTGTATGGTTGTAAACAAATTTAAAAATAAAACTACATTAATATTCTCTTCACATATTTTTATTCACAGAAATACACAAGTCATACAAAGGCTGGTAAAGTATTTTAGAAACACAATCACATGAAAAGTATAGAAGAATCACATGAAGGAAAGTATATGTACATCTTTCAGAAAACCTTTTAAGCAATAATAAATAAAAATGTACATAGTAAATATGCATTGCATGCATTTAGAGGACAGTACATGAACTCTTTTCCCTGAATGGATTAACTTTTTGACTGGAAAAGCCAACCAGAAGACAATCTTCCTGTTCGTGTTCGTTAATGTATCTCACAATATCTGAAACAGCGACGGAAACTGGCACGCGCTTTATGGCGGCTTCTCTCCGCAGTTGTTCCGTCACAGCACGTTGCTGTTGTAACGTTGAAACCATCATATCCATAACGGCAGTGTCTGAGAGGCCTATGTTGGAAACAAAATTAACAACGTAGATAAATTAATAGCGTAAGGGCGTAGCCTTGTTTGTTCCTGGAATCAATAAATTCAATATGTAGCAAAATATAACTGAATTGTATATAAATAAATACGAAACAACACACTTACTGCGTCAACAGTAATATTAACGATGAAAATAATAAAAATACTTGGATTTTTTTCTAATTTTATAACAATAAAATTTTTGTGACAGCGAAATGCTTCGATTCAACTTTGATTCTTCAATTTCAGCTAACGTCAAATTGACGGTAATTTTTTTTAATGTAGGTAGGGTACTGGCACCAGTAGTCAGCCGTTTAGTGGAAAATCTGGGTTCAAACTCATATAAGAAAATATTGGAAGAGAAAATTGAAAGTCTTTTGTATAAATTGACTTACTCATTTATTAAACTTTGTTACAAAATTAAAAAAAATTAAAAACTTATCCTGTAATAAAATAAAAATTACGTTTTAACAAAATAAGGCACATTTCACCAATACTCAGCCACCAAAATCTAGTACTCAGCCATATTGTGACCAGTGGTCAGCCTCTCTTGAGATCAATAGTTTCAAGCTTATAATTAAGAACATTAATAAACAATTAATAGTCCGGAATAGGACTTAACTGTACCCTAACAATCACAGCAATCAAATACCTTTCTAGTTTATACTAAATCAGTCTGTAATTTATTCACTAACATCAGTATTTAAAAAGTTTTCAAGCTCTTTTTCACTTCTGAAAGTTTCTCGTCGTTTTACAATTTTTTGCAGTAGCTTATCTTCCTTACAGGTTTCTGTTTCAGGAGTTTTAGATGATGGAAGTATATTATTGAGAATTTTAATTTTACTTTGTTTAAGTTCCACTAAATCATAGCCAGTCTTCTTTTTTTGCAGAAGCTTATCCTCCTTACGGGTTTCTGTTTCAGGAGTTTCAGATGTTATAATTATATTACTGAGAATTTTAATTTTGTTTTGTTTAATTTCCACTAAATCACAGTCAGTGTTCTCTACTTCTTCAGGTATGTCATTCAAATCTTCCAATTTCCGTTTCTTTGTGCATTTTACTGTCAATTCTGAATTTGAATCATCATTTTTTTTCTTTATAGTCTTCTTCACTTCACGTTTTGTAGAATTTAGAGCTGTTTTTTTCCTTTTTTCCTTTTTTTGTTTCTCCTTTTCTTCTTTATTTTTTTGCCTCTGTAACTTTCTTTCCTGAATAGCATCTTTCTTTTTTTGTTTCTCTTCTTCTTTAGATATTTCAAATTGTCTCCATTCTTTAGAAGAAATTGCGCCCATTCTGTTCATGACTCTAGGAGTGGTAGATTTCTTTATTGGTGATGGTATTATAAGATGTTTTCGTACAAAAGGTGATACTTTTGGAGATTTAACTTGAATAATAGAATCTGTTTGTATTTTATCACCATGAAGTTCATTTCCTTGATTCAGATAATTGTTATTTATAGGTACTAATATTGAACTGTCATTAACTTCAAATGATCCTAGATTAATGTCATCGTCCAACAAATTGTTATTATCAAAGGTGAGATCTCCAAGTGTCAGGTTATTTAAGTTACTAGTATCTAGTATCTCAGGTTGTGTTGAATTTATTTCAATGTTATTATTTTCTTCTGGCCGAGTTAGCTCACTTTCAATGTCAGTCTTTCTTAGACAATTATTTTCGTCTTCAGTTATAATAACATAGAATCCTTCTTCTACTCCATGTTTTTCAATTTCTTCAATCATACAACATTTGTCTTTATCTGCCACACGTAGTTCTGTTCTTTCTTCAACTGTAATTTTTGTTTCATTATTCTCAACCTCTTTTTCTGTAGTTTCACTTCTTACTGAATCGTTTAGTCCTTGGGTGAGTTTTGCATTTTCCACGATTTCCAGTAGAATGTTCACATCAATGCCTCTTGCAGTCAAATCTCCGTCTAAATGTTTTATAACTTTTGATGCAATGTCAAAGTCTCTTTTCTTCAATGACTTTGAGGGTATTTTCTTAGCAGCAGGTATATTATTCTTTCTGTTCTCTAAGATATTTTGCACGCATTTAGAGTAATCTACAGCACTTGGATCAAACGGATAGAGGCCACACTTACGAAAACCATTTTTGATCGACTCTTTTAGAGATTCTTTACTTAATACTTTATTAAGCAATGGGCAGAACGTAGATTTTGTCAGTACAGTATTAGCGTTTTCAGGCTGTGAACACCAGTTATGGACAGTAGTCGCCCATTCAGATTTTAGTGGTTTAAAAACGCTTACATCAGCTGGTTGCATCAGATGTGTTGCATTAGGTGGAAGTGCGTACAAGATAATGTTATCGCATGACAAAATTGACTGAGTTTCATCGTCATGTGAGTTTTGTGACCGTCGACGAAAACAAGCACCGGCTTCTTCACTTCATTGTCTTCGATCCATTTGGTTAGGCATTTAGCTATATAGTCATAGAAAATATCCGCTTTCATCCAACCTGTGTCAGATTTACCAAGAAACCAATCGTCTGGCATGCTATTTACCACATCTTTGGGTGGTCTGATGTACGGGAAAACTACACATGGGGGTAAAATATCACCCATTGCGGAAAAAAATGCTAAAACAGTGACTGCCTCTTTTTCTTTTCCTTTTACTATTTGGTACACATTTTTATACCCTCGGGGTGCTATTACCTTTCCTGTTTTAGGGCAAAGCATGAAACTTGTTTCATCACCATTTAAAATTCTTTTAGGGTCTTCTAATACACCGAGTGCTTGATTTTGAGTGAGATAGTCTTTAAGTTTCTCAAACCATTTTCTAATACTCTCTTCGGTGATTACTGCTCTTCCCTTTGAAATTGCTTCGGGTGTTCTCATAGAAATTGATTCGTTCCGTTTGAAAAAAGAACCCATCCATTTCTTTCCTGGTCTTCCATTTATGAAAGGATTCGGCCTGCCATCTTCGATCATCATTTGTTGAACAGTGTTCAGTAGGTTATCTGGTTTTTGGGGAAACCCGCAAATTGCTAGATCTTTAAGCCAGGTCGCAATTTCGACTTCTTCATATTTGTTGAGGATGGATTCGGGACCCATTCTTCTAGGACCCTCAGGAACTCGAAGATGAAGTCTATCTTGAAGTGTGCCTCGAGGAACGCCATGAGTTCTACTAGCTTCTCTGATTGTCATCCCATTTCTGATAGCATCTAAAGCTTGGATTAATTTTTCTTCGGGGTATTGTAATATGGGTCTTGAAAGAGACATTAGACGTGACTGAAACAAATGATCTGAGTTTTCGCATACCTAGTCTTAGAAATAAGAAACTATACAAAGAAACAATTTAAATATAGACGGCTGAACACTGGGTCTACTTTCACCAATACTCAGCCATCTAACCGACTGTAACTATTTAAGTGGCCGACTACTGGGTTTTTGACAAAACCATATATGGTATGGGTATTCTAGATTAACCCGTGAATCGTTGACAGTTGTCCATGAGCATTATAATGGCAGCACGTCGCCTAAGCTAAGATGGCGCGTAAAATTCTTCGTGGTACAAATTATGTAATAACTTTACAACCAAACCTTATTTTTTGGTTGTGTAAAAAACATTGTAATAACTGATAAACATTCTATCTATCAATCCATCAAAATATAGTTCTTAGTCTGATTTGATATTAGTTTCACGCGTTTATACTTTGAAACTTATGTTGCTGGCTGTTTTACAAGAAATAAACAAATAATTTATTATTATCTAAAGAACTAGGACCTATTCTTTCTAATTATGTAAATAATTCGAAGAAAGAACTTGAGATGCTTACAAAAAAAGTACTTGAGTTGCGACACTACGACGAATGTCTAAGTACTAGGGATGTCCTTCACTTCGATTTGATTTTATCGATAGTTTTATGCCCGCTCCATAGATATTCGTGAGAATCTTCAAAATGTCTTAAAAATCTCTTGAAGATTCTCACGAATAATAATAATAATATAATAATATCTATGGACGATTATATATAAGTATCTCGCGAGAGTGTGGAGCAGGCATTACATGTTTTGCATAATTTAGTATAGGTATTGAATAAAAATACAATTTTATACAACAAAATATTTATTCACAACATAAATTATAAACAAAATATTTATTTGTAATAGAAGGAAAAAACAAATTTCATTTTATACAACAATATATTTATTTACAACACAAATTATAAACATAATATCTATTTATAATAGAAAAAAACATTTAATTTTTATTTATATTTATTATTTATTACAACATTATATTTATTTACAAAAATACAATTTTATACAACAATATATTTATTTACAACACAAATTATAAACAAAATATTCATTTATGATAGAACAAAAAACATTCAATTTTCATTTTCTACAACAATATATTTATTTCCAACAAATATTATAAACAAAATGTTTATTTATAATAGAAAAAAACATTCAATTTTCATTATATTATGTATATATTAGGATAAAATTGTTCGGCGTGCATCCATTGTCTGATTATGATTATGATGAGCCATAATACAAGTTTTTACTTAGCATGGGATTTTAGACGACATAGACGACTACATACAACAGCAAACTTACGGTTCTGCTGACAGCAACAAAGGCGATCGTGACCGGCGGAACTCTCTTTCTGGAGGCGTCACTGGGTCATCCTAAAAAAAAATTAAATAACTATAAATTAAAAATTTAAAAAGCCCCCGACAATAATTTATATAAATCGGTATTTTATAGTGGCGGCCATCTTGGATTTGAAATTTGTCATCATGTATGGTATTCTACTAATCAAGCCCTTTCATTTGATATCCATTTTGAGGGAGTTGTGAAAAAAATCGGTATTTTGTGGTGGCGGCCATCTTGGATTTGAAATTTATCATAGTTTATAGTATTCTACTAGCCAAGATCTTTCATTTGATACCCATATTATAAAAAATTAAAAAATTATAAGAAAAAATATGTAATCCGCCATTTTTGTGGCGGCGGCCATATTGGACCAATTGTTATCAAACATAGCTAAGAACACTCCCACCACCTTTTAAACAAAAAAAACAATCAAAATCGGTCCATCCGTCTGGGAGCTACGATGCCACAGACAGACAGACAGACAGACAGACAGACAGACAGACAGACAGACAGACAGACACAGACAGACAGACAGACAGACACACAGACACAGACAGACAGACACAGACACACACACACACACACACACACACACACACAGACAGACACACACATCGTAAACGTAACAAAATAACCAATGCATACCATTCGAGACAGCCTCCCGCGGCGCTCCGGGGACGTGACAGGCGAGTACGGAGGAGCCTCCACGTCTTCATGCTAGGCCAAAATAAGAAGCATAAATACACTGCAACCCATGAGTTTTATAAATATTTATAACCACATAACAAAAACTGGGTTACTAACCTCGTCTTCCAGGTCCGTATCCAAAAAATCACTTCTATCGGATCCACCTTCAGGATCCTCTCCATACAGGATCGATAGGTATCCTGCAGTCACCGACGCGCCAGGTTGACATGCTATATAAAACAAATAAGAAAAATCAATAAACGTAACAATAAATATCAAAATAATAACGTAGAAGTAAATGTAAATTCATTACGTGAGGCCACCATCACTTACGACATTATAAAAAAATTATCGATATCTATCGATTCTACGCCTATCCCTATTGAAAACGAACGAAAAAATTCTCACAGGCAAACTTCGCCCTTAGTTCAGTACAAATAGAGTTCAAAATGGCCGCGGCCGGTAGGAGGCGGTTTGAATGCATTTGTATGCCATTTTTACTTTGGTTATTTTACTAAAATTAGGCATAATACGACGATAAATCGTTTTGTAGACGAGTTATATTTACTTCTTTAGGCTTATTACTTCATTTATTTACAAAGATAGTAAGAAAATCACGTCTGAATCAGTCCCATAGAAACCGATTTTTTCAAGTGTAAAATATAAGTTATTACGATGTATTTCTTACAAATGATTATCTAAAAATACTTATTATGAGTAAAATAAACTATGTAACAATACAAAACAGTACTTACATTCGTGTATTCCAGAAAAATCAAAAAACAACACACACGAGACACACCCGAAAACATACGTTTTTCAAATGACTGAAAAAAAATGGTCGCCAATAGAATACATTTTATTTGTCATTCAGAATGTGGCCAGTGTATAAAAGGTTGTAACTAATCAAACTTCTTCATACAAAATTAAAAAAGGAAATCTGAACTTTAAAATGATACTAATATAACTCAGAATAAAAAAACAGCGTTAAAACCAGTAGTCAGCCAGGGGTGGCTGAGTACTAGATAATGTCAAAAAAATGGGACCCAGTAGTCGGCCGCCTCATTATTTAATATTTTTTGAGAAAAACACGATACTTTTTTATTGATTACGATACCTAAACTCTTAATCAATGTAAAGTTTTAATATAACGTGCCCTAAAACAAACAAAAAATGAAAATAAATTACCTTTTTACGAACGCTTCCCACTAATATGAAAATGGCGCACGCGCCGCGTGTCACCACGTCAGCTGACGACGTCGAAATGGACTCGTATTTAATATGTTTGCAGCCACTTGGCTAGTATGTTTGAAATTGAATCGACCAATGAGAAGCCACAGAACCAATTTGAAGCAATTTGGTTGGTTAATTTCTATTGCTATTGGTTTTAAACCGAAAAAGGCTGAGTACTGGTGCGGGGCTGACTACTGGTGCCAGTACCCTACGATAAAAAGCGGCGCTGTGATCGCGCGACAAGATGTCAGAATCCTTGATTCTGCTGTTCTGCTTCACAAAACTCTTTTACCTTGAGTATTATTTCTCGGGCACCATTATTTACAACATCAGGCATTGTATTAACAATTTAACAAATTTAGTTCCACTAATTTCCGTAGGTCTTCTTTCGTGAAAAGCACTCTACTTCTAAGTGGACTGGTGGAGAGACTTAGGACTTTAGAGGGTCTCTTAAAATCATATATTATTATCTATTTATAAGCCTGGCCACAGACGTTCTTAATTTAATATTCTATAAGAAAGTCAAATTCAGGTCGAAGCAAAAGTTTCCAAATAAAACACGTGTGGCGGAACAATTAGCGCCACAATCCTGAATCGCGCTATCGAAGTTTTCTATGATCGGCATAATATATACGACATCTGAAATTCATAAAAGAGGGCTTCGGCCTGACCGAGCATAGCAACTCGCTCGGTCTGAGATCTCACTCTGGGGCTTGCCACTATATTGCCACACACGGCTCACTGAATTTGGCCCCACTTTTTTTGATTTTTGTTTTTTTTTATTTTTAATTATTTGTTCGTCGTTTGTTCGTTATTGTTCGAATGTAAAAATTATTTGTTCGTTCTTCGTTTATTTATAATTAATGAAACAAATGTTTACCCTTAAGTTGACCCCCCTCACTAGAGATCTTCATTTTTGTCACTCAAATTAATTAATTTTGATTAATTATCGTTTGTTCGACCACTATTTATGATTGTTCGATCATAAAAACAATTAAATCCTTAATTATTAATTATTTTTAATTCAATAAACAGCCATCACACTACGACTGCTCTGCGCATGCGCCTACAGTATAATGGAGGGACGTAGCGACATAATATTGTGCATATCATGTGAAAAACTGTCAATATAAAAAAAATGCTCCATTTTGAATATTATTACTCAATTTATATTTATTGAAATGACAATATTGATTTCATTTTACAAATTTAATTAACATTTATTTGACTCAAAATTGTTTAATTAATTTTAAATAAAGAACGAACTAATAATTTTTACATTCGAACAATAACGAACAAATAATTAAAAATAAAAAAAATTCAAAAATCAAAAAAAGTGGGGCCAAATTCAGTGAGCTCCCACACACGCATAGCCCACACACGTGCTTTTTTTTTATTATTTATTTTTAATATATGGCGTCGGCCTCAAAATATTTGCCAGTATCAAGTTAAAACGGAGGGAAATAGAATTTTCACCGTAATTACCAACAACGGATTCCTAAATCGTCAAGTTAAAGTTCAAATAAATAGTGGAGTCATTGACACGAGTCATTCAATTTTCATTTTATTGAGAGATTCAGTAAAGTGGTAGAAGTTTTACTAAAAGTTCCTAGACCCTTTTAGATTTGGTTAATATTCTACCAATATTACACATTAAGAATCGAAATAACACAAATTTACTGCAAACCCGGCAAAACTGCCCACGTGCTTATTGTTTCAGATTCTTTTTTTTTTCATATGGCTTATCTTTGTATATCCTCATAAATTTGTGTTATTTCGGTTTTTAATGTGTAATATTGGTAGAATATTAACCATTAAATATTCGTTAACGTGCACAAGTGTGCCAAGCAAGCAACTTCTAAAAACGTGCTATTTTGAGTTTGTTTTCCAAAACTCCCTAGGAACTTTCAGTAAAGCTTCTACCACTTTGCTGAATTGACTGACATGACTCATTGACTGCACTGACTATTTATTTGGGCTTTGACTAGACTTTAGACTTGAAGATTTAGGAATACGGTGTTGAAAATTAAAACGAAAGATCTATTTCCCGCCTTTTTAACTTGACACTGGCAAATAGTTATAAGCCGATGTTATATATGAGGGGTATAGATTCAAAAGCACCTCTGTCCAGTTTTTTACCCAACACGTTTTTAGCTTAATGGCAACACATTGCATGTTTGCTGTGACCTCGCATAATTACATACGTGCAAAGCCGTCTCTATCTCATACTAAATTCAATTTGAAATTCTCGGTGAGGTGCAAAAACGCCTCAATTATTTAATGTAGTAACAAAAGCGTATCTTGTATCCCGCCGCGACCAATCACAGAGCCGGGCTGTGTTACTTAGCGTAATGGCGTCCGCGTGTTGTTTCTTGAACATTTCGTCCCGTTATTTTATTGATTTTTAATAGTAAAAGAACGCAAAATGGAAGTTAATATTGCCTCAGTGCAGCATAATAAAGGAAGAAAACGGATCCGCAATGAAAAACAATGGAATCGTAACGTGCAAAAGCGTGCAAGGTAAGTTTCCCTGACCATGTTTTGTATGAGAAGATGGTTAATGGACGGGTCAATACCGTGATGACCAAGCAACAATATCGCGGCGAACGCACCTCTTGCAATAAGATTTATTATGATGATTGTTTAACTTTACGAAAAATTTTACTCTTTTTAAATTATTTTATAGATTTAAAAAAAATTCACTGGCAAAAGAACTAAAAAATATTTTATTGTAATGAGTTACTTTTATTTAAAATATTAATATTAAATTAATGTAAAAACTGTAGATTTAACCTTAATGTCGTGAGTTTGATTCGCACTTGACCGGTTTTTTTTTATATTACAGGTATTCTGCTAAAATACCACCGGATATAACTGATATAAAAAATTGTGTACATAAAAAATTGGGTAAACTTAAATGCAACAATTTAAATCCTCAAGACATAAGAAAATTTCATCAAGCATTTTTTGCTAAGGCGGATAAAGTGTATCAAGACAATTTCATATTAAAATTCATAAAAGTCATTACACCACAGAGACGAAGGCCTAAAGTAAAGAACCGTGCTGAAGCTGAATTTTTTACGAAATATTATATTCATACATATACAAAACCGTACAAATTAGTGAGAGTTTGTCAAAACGCTTTTAAAAAAATATTAGGCGTTGGTACTCATAGACTCCGAAACATAGCTAAGAAATTTTTAGTATCAGGCCAAATTCCCCAAGAGCGTCGAGGTGGAGATAGAGTATCTAGGAAAACTTTAGCTAAAAAAGAAAATGTGATGAAATTCATCGAAACATTTCAATGTATTGAATTTCATTACTGCAGATCAGCCACGTCAACAAGAAAATATGTATCTTCAAACCTGAACATAAAAAAAATGTGGAGACTTTATCAAGAAAATCAGACAGATGAAAATCTTAAAGTGCGACATTGCTTTTTTAGAAGAATTTTTGTAGTACACTATAATATTAGTTTTAAAACACCTAGAGTTGATATTTGTTCAAAATGTAGTGAGTTGTCGGAGAAAATTAAAAATGAGAAGGTGGAAACTGAAAAAGTGGCTCTCATGACGGCATTACGAATTCATAAATTGAAAGCCAAATGCTTTTATATGTTTTTGCGGGAGCTTGATGACGAAACGCTTACAATTTCGTTTGATTGCCAAAAAAATCAGGTTTTGCCTAAAGTTGCAGACCAGATTGCTTACTACTCTCGGCAATTGTACATTTATAACTTCACTTCGTGATAGGTACAAGTACAAATAAATTTCAAAAAGAAAACGTCCGCATATAATATACGTGGACAGAAAATGTCCACGCTAAATCTTCAAATGAAATTGCATCGGCAGTTTTTGATCTACTCTCAAAGGCAGATTTGACAGGGAAAAAAAAGATCCGAATGATGGCTGACGGATGTGGGTCACAAAATAAAAATAGCACAATGATAACAATGGTTGCTCATTGGTTATTAATGTATGCTCCAAGACATATTAAAACTATTGAACTCATTTTTCCTGTTTCCGGGCATTCGTTCATGCCGGCAGATCGAGTGTTCGGGTTCATTGAAAAGGAAGTAAAAAATAAGGAGGTCATACTCGATCCATCCGAATATCAAAGTATTTATGAGAGATATGGGGTTTTTACAAAATTGGGTGAAGACTGTAAAGTGAAAGATTGGAAAACTTATGGTAGTGAAGTGATGAAGCCTCCAGCACAATATCATTTTAAATTTAACGAATGCAAGAGATATTATGTGACAAGAGTAAAGAATAAGCCGGGGCGGATTTAATAAAGAGGCGAAGTAAATTATAAAAATGATATGGGTATTCCAAAAGTGTAATGAAACGAGGTGTAACCTCGATGTCTGAGTTTGAAGTTAGAGACGTACCACCGTTACAAGTGAATGTGTCTGCCTTAAAACTTATCGACGTGAATAAATTGTTATGCAAACACTTCGGTGATAATTGGAAAACAGAACTTGGTTCTAGCCAGCTAAAATTGTACAAAAATGTTTTGGACGAAACTACTCCTGGTGAAGGCGAAAATGAAGAACCCTGTGATTATATGGAAGAATTTGGAATTTGTGTTTAATTTTTAAGGAAGACAATGTTTTTATTTTAGAAGGATAATTGTAGAGAATTTAAATATTTTATATTACTTAAATAATACTTTTATTAAAATTTTAGACTAATAAAAACATTTATAAAATGTTTTCTGATTTCACACCCGTTTGATTACTTTAACCTTACTAGTACTACTTGACAGTCTCGCATAAAACTGTCCATAAGGCGAGGTTATGCAAGACCAAAACCGCCTCTATCCATAGTAATGCAATGCAAAACCGCCTCTATCCAACGTTTAGACACAAAACCTACTCTATCCAAATTAAAAATAAAAATAATAAAGAATAACGTTAACTATACTTTCAGATAATGCAATTTTGTTAAAGTTTAGATTATTTAACATCAAATGAAATCAAATTATTAAATAAAACTTTGCTGTAGTAGCCGCAACAGGTTTTTAATATATTGTGAAAAAATTCAAAAACTGGACAGAGGCGCTTTTGAATCTATACCCCTCATATATAAAAAAAAGACATTTGAATTCTGACACTTTGACTTTTGACAATAATTGAGACTTGACAATTCAATTTTTTTCATAGTACCGATTTCAAAGAACTATTTAAATAAAATTTATTTATTTTTTTAGTAAGTGGTAGCCGGTAAGATTTTGATCATTTATTTCAATTTACTTTGAACATAAACACATTTTTAGTATAAACTTTGTAACAGGCATTTATTACAAATAACAAAAGTACTATGGAAGGCGACGCTGCCGTAAATTCAAAATCCTTCTCAGGAATACCAGAAGCTACATTTGTTGTGAGTACAAAAAGAAACGAAATCTTGACCAATTCCTTCCTTCCTTCCTTCCTTCCTTCCTTCTTTCTTAAAATGTAATGTAATTCAAACCTTTATTTGAGAGGTTAGGAATTTTGGATAGACCATCTGATATTTGTAGCATCAAAATTACACTGTTAGACTTTTAATGGTTAAAATAAACCTGTGTATACGAATAAGTGGTGGTTAAAATAATTTATTGTCATTTTTATTTTAGGACAATGTAGATGAATTCATGAATTTACCAGAAAATTCTGGTGGAGTGGAAAAAGTATTGAGAAAATTAGATGAACAGCATGGAAAATATAAATTCATGGAATATACATTAAATACTAAAAGGAGGCGCCTGCGTCAGCAAATACCGGACCTAGCAAGATCTCTTGAAATGATTGAAAAATTGAAAACTCAATCCGAAGATACAGAAACACAATTTTTACTCAGTGATCAAGTATTTGTGAAGGTTTGTATTTGAAAATCATTTTTTGTACGACAAAACAAAACATAAATAATTTATTCTCTTTTCTTTTGTTTATCAAGTCAAAAGCTGACTGCTTGATTATGTTTTTTTACTTATTCTAGGCAAATATCAAGCCGACAAAGTCCGTTTGCTTGTGGCTAGGAGCTAATGTTATGTTAGAGTATACTTTAGAAGATGCTGAAAAACTACTAACAACAAATATGGGTACAGCGAAGAAAAACTTGTCATGTGTTGAGCATGATTTGGACTTTCTAAGGTAATTATAGTATTAATTTATTATTATTATTACTTGAGGTGAGTCAAATGACTAAGAAAAAAAATTCTCTGATACTCTATTGTATTATAAGTTGCGAGTTTCTTACGCCTGTTCTTCTGGCTGGGTTAGTTCCCGAACCAGTGGTAGGCATCACGTAGGGACAATTCCGTGGGTGCTATTTAATAACCTATGGAAATACAGCTTTCTTGATTTTAAGGTATTATTTTTCTATTATTCTTACATTATTTAAAAATTTCACCCTGGGAAAGGTAACAGATAATTAAATGTTGACTTATATCTAAGTCAATAAATATTATATTATAATTTTCAGAGATCAGTGGACAACCACAGAAGTGAACATGGCTAGAGTATACAACTGGGATGTAAAGAGACGTCAAGCTGCTAAAGCTTCTAGTTAATTACTGAAATATTAGCCTGTATTGGTAGCAATATTTAAATTTTAAATTGTTTGTCAAATATATTTTATACAAGCTTAAAGTCGCAAGTATATATTTATCACTCACAATAAAAATGAAAACTTTATTACTAAAATTTATTGTTTTAACATTTCGCAAGCATATTTTGTATTAGGCAATTGCATTATAATTACCAAAAAAATATTATTTCTGTAATGAGGGTCACTCGCATAAGACTTCATCATGCAATGATAAGTCTGCAGATTTTGAGAATAATTACTAATAAAAGTTTTAAGATCTCACTACTTTTATTAAAAAATATATACTTCGTAAATCTTTTCAATGTTAAAATTTTTGATTAATGACTAACAAACAATAAAAACTGTATTTGAACTTATTTTAATGAATTTCGAAAAATCTTTTTTTAACAGATTTCTATGTCATAATAACTATCTGTGTGCCAAATTAATTCAACGCAATCTTCCAGTTTTTGATATTTCACTATACAAATTATTTCACCCCTTTAAGGGTGGAATTTTTCTGAATCCTTTATTAGTGCGTTTACATTACAAATTAAAAGTACCGTCTGAATTTCACACTTCTTCCAATAACGGTTACGGCTGTGCGTCCTCTTAGTGGGGTTGGGGACATCTCGTTTTATACACATACTTATATATAGATGGTTCTCAGACTTTTCTTTCATAGACCACTTTTTAAAGGACATCATTCACGTTTCATACATTTTTGGACCAAAAAATGAAAGTGCCGGCCAGAAAGAAAAAAATATATATTCGAATAGAATACACAATTCCTAACATTTTTTACTATGACGTCCAATCTGTGCGCCCAATGGTTACGTCGTAATAAAATAATTTAAAAATAATCCTTTTGTGATAAAAAGGTTGGAGTGTCACTATTAAAAGCATGGATACGAGGGCGGGTCAATAAGTCCGTGACTTTTGGAATAAAACACCGATTTTTTGATAAATAAATCATTTTATTTTTCAACGTAGTCCCCCTTGAGCTCTATACACTTTGTCCAACGCTTCTCCAATTTTTTTATTCCTTCCAAAAAATATGATTTGTCGAGGTCCTCAACATAGGCCTTTGTTTGCGAGATGACTTCATCATTGGAGTCAAATCTTTTTCCACCGAGCCATTTTTTCAGGTTTGGGAACAAGAAGTAGTCACTCGGAGCCAAATCTTGAGAATAGGGTAGATGTGGGAGCAATTCATAGCCCAATTCATGGATTTTTGCCATGGCAACTGCACATGTGTGCACCCTTGCATTGTCTTAGTGAAAAAGAACTTTTTTCTTGGCCAAATGAGGTCGGTTTTTTTCAAATCCTCATTGAAGCGGTCCAATAAGTTGGCATAATATTCCCCATTAATTGTTCTTCCCTTTTGAAGATATTTAATGTGGATTATCCCACGTGCATCCCAAAAAACAGTCGCCATAACTTTATTGGCTGACAAACCCACCTTGGCCTTCTTTGGCGCCGATTCACCCTTAGAAACACACTGTTTTGACTGTTGTTTAGTCTCTGGTGTATTGTGATGGATCCATGTTTCGTCCACGGTTAACAAACTCCTCCATATTGTGATTAAACAACGCCAAACCTTCCTGTGAAGTTGTTACACGATTGCGTTTGTGGTCGACTGTGAGCAAACGCGGCACCCATCTTGCGGAAAGCTTTCTCATGCCCAAGTGATCATTCAAAATTGAAACCACTGAGCCATGCGAGATGCCTATGGCTTCCACAATCTCTTGCACTTTCAATCTTCGGTCGGCCAACACCATATCGTGAATTTTTTCGATTGTTTCGGGTGTAGAGACCTCAACTGGGCGTCCAGGACGTTCGGCATCTTCAGTGCTTGTAAGGCCACAACGAAATTCAGTAAACCACTTTTTTACCATTGAAATCGATGGTGCAGAGTCCCCATAGTATTTATCAAGCGCCTTGGTCTCGGTAATGGTTTTTTTTCGCAAAAAATAATGCTTAATAAGCACACGAAATTCACTTTTTTCCATTGTTTCCTTAAGTTACTGGATAGTCTGATAAAGATAGCTGTAAAACACAAACTAACTGACGCAGCAAGTTCAAATTTTGATAGGAGTCAACTGACAGGAGTAGTGTTGCTTTTTCAGTAAGGAGGTTAGAAATTCAAAAAGTCACGGACTTATTGACCCGCCTTAGTATCTTACGTTATGATATAATACTTGATAGTAAAACACAGTGGTAAGGTTGATAAATAGTATTGGAAAAAAATATTTAGTCATAAAATAAAAATAAAAAATATGTATCAAGTACTAGCTGTCCCGGTGAACTTCGTGTCACTTTAAAACCTTCCCTGGACTTCTACGAATATTTTGAGACTAAAATCAGCCCAACTAGTTCAGCCGTTTTCGAGTTTTAGCGCGACTAACACATTTGAAAATGCATTTTTATATATAAGAAGAAGAAATATAAATAGACTAAACAGCATTTGTTTTGTTTGATCGATATTACAAGGTAATGACAACATTACTAAGAAAAAAACGCTCTGGCAACTCTGGCAAGGTGTGATGGCGCTGGGAGAAATAGACAATATTAACCGCAAGATTCCTGCTTAGAATCAGTGGTTATAACTAATATATATGATACAACAACCAAAGATATACAAAAAAAAAATTGGCAATGCCTGGAAAAGATTCTGGTCCTTTAAAGAAATAGTAAAATGCATAAGTATAAACATGAGCACCAAAAGAAAACTATTTAATACATGGATTCCACCCATTCTAACATAAGGGTGCCAAACTTGGGCACTAACAAAAGCTCATACAAGTATGCTGGAAGTTGGGCCGAAGGCTGTGGAGAGGAGTATGTTTGGAAAGAAAAGGATAGACAAAATAGAAAACAAGGAGTTGAGAAAAATGACACGTGTAACTGATGTAACATATAAAACTAAAAAATTGAAATGAAACAACAAACAATCAAAACATGTCCGGCCCGGACATGTTTTGATTTTGAGAGGGCCAGACAAATGGACAAAAATAATAACATCTTTGTATCCCAGAAGGGCTAAAAGAAAAGAGGGCAGATCTCTAAAAAGATGGGAAGATGAAATGGTACAAATGGCTGGCAAAATGTGGACTAGTGTATGTGGAGTGGCATGTCAGAGATGTGAGTGGAAGCTGTTGGGGGAGGCCATTGCCAAGAGGCACTCAGAAGCAGAGACCGCGCAACGGAAAAATCAATTATTGATTTGAATATTTTGTAATGTATATAAAATAAATGTATTGTTCTTCTGAATAAAGGCTAATAACAATAATAAGTTAATGACGTACAATTAAATATTTTCTAGTCTTACAAATACGTCATCTAAACTTATTGCGGGTGGGCTGAGGTAAGGGTCATGTCTAGCATAACCCATGTACCAGACTATGCACATAGTATGGGAGCAACATCCGATGGTTCTCATTCCTATATGGCATGTGCAATAGTAATGTTTTATTGCTCGACGCCCGGTTGCTGTTCTATCCAGAGCAATATACACATAGTATGTTTTAGATCGGATGTGTCGGGATTGTATTCGCCCTCGAATCAACCACAAGTCCTCTCCCTCCAATTCCCTTACAAGCTCTAGAGGAATTCCACCACTTAGCTCAATGCTAAAAACTCCATCTGGTTGAACATGCTCTCCATAGTAACTTCTCGCTTGTTTCAGCTGATATATACCGAGGCTAAATAATATTAATTCTTCTTCGGTCAGCGTAGGAAAGTCATTAAACTCAGCCATATCTGCAGACATGGGCTGGAACTGTGCTCTCATTCTGTTCAAGTTACGTCTGGCGACAGGATCTGCCAGTGTATTGGGCATGTTTATCCTTTCCCGGATTATTTGTAAAAAATCAGAAGCATGGACATTATCTACTATCAACACGTGATAAGCATTTATTAATGCTGCTGCGATTCTAAAATATTCAAACATATAGTGCAATGTTATATTAATATGAACGTTTCTCAACAGGCGGAAATCTCGTTTAAATCGGCCATTTACTACTTCCACAACCCAACGGCAAATAGTAACAAGGCGTGACTTGTTTGCTTGTTCCGTGGTTAGTTGCGTCGCTCCAGGATGCTTTGTCTCCGGCATTTTCACAGTGTAACCATTTCCTTCAAGAATGGGAACTGCATCTCTGAACCCACGGTCCAAAATAAATACGTCCCCGCTTTGGTAGAACCACTGGAATAATCCATCGCCATGATCACTTTCATTTTCAGCAATATTCTGCATTATCTGCGCATCTGAAGAAGTAGCAGCGTGTGGACCTGAAACTTCTATTATGTGACCGTCGCAGCAGACAAATAAAAATGGTTTTATTAAGTTCCGGAACTTGTGACTACTATAAGATTTTCGTTGAAAAAAGTAGTTTGAGCTTTTTTGGATGTAGATGTATGTGCCGTCCACAATTGTAATAGCTTTTCTTTCTTCGGGAGGACTTTCAATATTTCCAAAAAGACTTTCTGGGATAAGAAGATTCCTACGTGTGACATCTTCCCGAGTCATATGGTCAAACCCCAAATGCATTGGAACAAAGTCTCGCAAAAGTGCTTCTCGGCCAGTCTCAAGCATTCGCGCAAATGTGGATTCGCTCGTTTTAAATATCGTTGCGAGCCTAGCATTTGAGTCTCCAGTTCGGATCTTTGCAAGTAAAGCTGCTAAAATTGTTTTTTTGTTTCTTCTTTGATTTAAGCTCGGAGTGTTGGCCAATAAATCAGAGAATTGTTCAGCAGTAAGACCAGTCCAATCGTGGAACTCTTTGTTATTGATCAATTCATAATGCTCAAAATCTAAAACTTCTGTTTTAATGTGGTTATTAACAACCTTAGCGCACTAACGATCTGTGCAGAATTAAAATCTTGAATTAAATTGTCTTGCATAGCAAGTAAATGCCATTCATTTTGCTCGAGGTGTTCGCTGCAAACACGACTGTTTTCTGATATGAATACACTGTATCGGCAAAGAACACGTAGAATAATGTTTTCTGGTATTCTGTGTCTTGTTGAGTCTACACAGTGTTGAAATACACAAGAGTTTGCCGTATTACTAGTTCGTACAAATCCAGGTAAAACTGTAGAATGAGGCACAGCGTCAACTTCTTCGTCTGCAACATCAGGTTCTTCGTTGTCAGGTTCTTCCTGCACTTCACGTTGACGTCGGAGATATTGCCGCTCGGCCCTTTGCCAACAAGGTCGGCATATAACATCTGTAGGTTCATTCTGAAAAAAAAAAGTTTATTAGCTTAGTAATATATCATTAAATAAAAAAAATAATATATCTGCGGAGGGCGGGGGGCCCTCTTTATTTGAAAACTTGTGTTTGTTAAAAAACACAGCAGCAAATGCGGCTTATGTTATAACATTATGTACATAAGAGTTATGATGTTTGTGCGTAGTAAATATCTTAGGCATATTCGTTCGTTATAGCGATAATATAATCCTCACCTGATGACCCAGTAGATCTTCAATAACAAACTGTGCGATTTCGATGTGTTGTGATTCACGGGATGTCCAACTATAACTTCGGCGATCACCAATAGGCACACGACACGAAATACACAATTGTACGTTCAATGTCAGATATTAAGCTTCGCTAAATACACTTGATATTATATCGCTCTAAGAACAGAGATTATTGTCACGATAGCCGTCCGATGTAACCAAAGTTGCATGGATAACTGACTGGCTGGCCGCTGGCTGGCCGCTGGCGTAGCGCGGGCGTTGGTCGGCAACCAATAACAATGCGCTCACGCACCCAGGTAGCCGTTCCTTAACCCTTTTCATTAGTTCTCGGAATTCCATTTGAAGTTTTGAGAGAAAGTAACCAGTAATGTTTGACTCTAAACAGATAACATTCTTTATTATAAAGAATAAATATGAATGTGTTAAATAGTACGATTTTATATCTTGACCACTTGGTTTTGACCTTGAGTATTTTGCGATTATGTACCTAAATAAGTTTTAATATAATATTTTTTTATATTATAATGTCACTCCAATCTTTTTTTAACAACAAAGAATTAATAAAAAAATATTTTATTTTTTATGTTATTACGACGTAACCGTTGTGCGCACAGATTGGACGTCATAGTAAAAAATGATAGAAATTGTGTATTCTATCCGAATATCGTAGTTTTTTTTTCTGGCCGGCACTTTCATTTTTTGGTCCAAAATGAATGATGTCCTTTAGCTAGATCCGGTGGACCCCCTGCATCTACATTCTACATTACTACCAATTTCTAAATATCGAAAAAAAAGTGAAGTTTAGATCTATCTATCTATGGAAACTTGCGTTGTGGCTGAGTTTCAACGACGAATTATCAGTTTTCGAAAAAAAAAAAAGTTAGAATTGATTGCTCGATAGGGTTAATTATTTGATAATAAAGAAGGTAGACTAGAACCAAATTTTCAATTTAATTTTAATTCATTGTATTGTGAGTGGTTGTCAAAAAAGCAAAGTTGGCCAATCGAAAAAGTGACTCCATCCAACTTTAATTTTTTGAAATCTACAGTGACTCAGCACAAGGACCAATCAATTCTCACAAATTTTATTTAGAAAATGTTTCATTCGGAGTCGTAAAAAGAAATATAATATATTTCCTTGTGTTGTAATATATTATACATTCAAATATATAAATTATTACACTAATAATTATTATTGTTTTAACAGTCGTAATATAATCAAAATTAAACACTTATTTATAACGTAATGTAACTTCTACAATGGTAATTACAAAAAAAATATATAATTTTAATGAGATGGATGTACTTGATGGATTGACAGCAAATTATCAATATTTGGCTCAAGTTTTGTAAGGAATAACCGCAAATCTCCCCGTTCTGTGACATTCAATCTGTTCCTTTTTCTTGTTATTATGTTTGTAACGGCACTAAAACTTTTTTCGACGAGATATGGCGAGGGAATCGCTATCAGAAGCTTTTGCGCGATTCCCCACAGTCCAGGATATTTTTCAGGTATTTCTGCCTGCAGCCAAAATTTTTGATACCCTCTTTTAAATGTCACTTCAGCTCCTTGTTAGTGCTAAGCTCGAGTAGCTCCTCTTGTAATATTCTCCACTTCCGTTTCATCAAATGGATTTATGATCCATGTTGGTATTTCCATCGACAAAATGTCTTCAAATCTGATTTTAAAATCATCATGCAGGGCAATCAAATGTTGAATGTATGTCTGAATATCTTCATCATCTCAACAAAGCTCTTTGTTTTTATCCAATTAAGGCTGTCCCCTTGTAATTGTAAGTTGAGGTCATTATATTTTTTTAACAAATCTATCAAATACGCGATGTCTGCTTTTAAAATTGATTAGGTTTTTTTTAAAATCAGGATCTTTACTTTCCAGAAATTCTAAAACTGTCGAAAAGTGAATAAAATCTTGATAAACATGCACCTTTCGACAACCAGCGTACTTCGGTATGCAACAGCAATCGTTGGAAGTTTTCATTATTTTCATCGCACAATTGTGCAAATAAGCGCGTTATCAATGCATTGCTTCTAATTTTGATAATTGCATTAATCAGAAATTAAAGTGATTGGTGCAATCTATCACTCAAATTTTTCGCTACTAGATCTCGGTGGATAACACAGTGAATTGCAGTTACCTCTGGTATAATTCTTTTAAGATGACCTATAATAAACCCACGATATCTCCCGACCATGGCAGGAGCTCCATCTGTTGCCACCGAAATAACGTTTGTAAATGGAATCGATTTTTCTTTTAAAAATCACTCAGGACATTAAATATTGATTCACGTTTAGTGTGACTCTTCAAAGTTTTCGCGAATAGTAGCTCTTCATAAATTTCTTCGTCCATAACAAATCGAACATATGCCAATAATAATGCTTCATTGCCAGGTAAAGTTGACTCGTCCAGTTGCATAAAAAATTAGTTGTTTGCATATAATCACACAAGAAACTTTCAACATCAGAGCTCATTGCATCAATACGTCTTTGTACAGTGTTATTACTCAAAGGAATTCTTTTGAGTATAATTAATTATATGTCAAATGAAGATTTGTGCAGAACAGATTTTAAAACCTCTTCAACATCAGCAGGTAAAATTAACTGTTTTCTAATGGGGTGCGGTTTTCCAGATTTTGCTATATGTAATGAGGTGTTGTAAGATGCCCGCAAGCCATCAGCCAGCGTTGCTTTTAGACGTTGAAAGGCGGTTTCGCCAAAATATGAGTGGTGAAAAATATGTATATTAATTTTAACTACGTAAACAAGTAATTTTTTTGTAAAAGATCGATTCGCTATAATGTGTTTTGTTTAATAAAGCCAAAATTTTGACAAAATTAGCTTCATTATCCTAATTACTTGAGTTATTAAGCGGCTTGTAGTTGATTTAAGTTCCATTCCGTAACCACTTGTGGAACTTGTGGTGCTACAACCAAATAAAAACAACTTTATCATTTGTTATTTGCTTTTATTATCTTCTGAGAAGTATTTTAAAACAAAAAACATACAATCTTAAATAATAAAATTTAATCACTTAAACAAATTCAGCCTTTAGTTCAATTACGTTACTATTTGGTATATTATATTATATAGGATTTATTACCCGGTCAGTCACGAATCCTTCGCTTTATAATCAGTTACCTATTTTAAGATATTGAACACAAACTAAATAAACACTAAAATCTAACGAAAAACCTGTTTCCGTTTAGTAAAAAAACTAAATAATCAAATATTAAGTAGTCATCTAAAATGGGACAGGAACCGAAAAGAAAGTTGTAATCACGGAATGGATTTAAAAAGGATAGTTCACATGTTGAAAAAAAAACAAGTTAGTAGACAATCAGATACTCAAACTTGCAGTATTGAATAAATAGGTTCAGAGAGGCATAACAATTGTAATTTTTACCCACCGGAGAAGGAGAGTAATTATTTTGAATTATACTTTTTCATTATATTTCTTGGTAACAAAAAGACAATTTAGTCACCAAAGCATTTGAAGCAAATGTAATCAAACATATTTTGGCCTTCAGTGCAAGCAATGCTGGTACTTCTCCGTCTCCGCACGGCGCTCCGCGAAGACGCCAAAGTGAGCCCTGCGCTGATGACATACGGAACTACGCTACGAGTGCCATCCGATTTCTTCGTACCGTCAACGTCAAGAATCGAAGATGCAGAGTTTGTACGAAAACTAACAGAAACGATGGCCATGTTAAAACTGCAACAACGCTCCTGTAAAAAAAGATGTACTTTCATTCAAAAAGATCTATTAACATGCGGGTTTGTCGTAAATAATGGATAACCCGTAAACTGGAGTTTATCCGGATGTGAAACTATAAGAAAATCGTATTTACTTGCCAGGGTTTCTAACCATATGAAAATGGCGTAGCATTTTATACTTTTTTTTAAATTTCGCTACTTTTTTCGTTCATTTCGTTGCCATTTCAACAAATTTAGGTATATCTGTGTGATTTTTTTAGTATTATACTCCTGAAGAGGTGTATTATTTAATTTTAGGTGTTTTTAACGTAAACAATTTTCAAAATCATCTTTTTATGCTTTTTTTTAAACTATTTTTTTCTTAATGTCAACTTTGATCATTTACTGTGAAAAAAAAAGTATGGCGCTATGGCTGCCCATTATCTTAATAAATTGTCTACTATGTGTAGTTTCTAAAAAGGTATTATAATGTGTACTTTACTAGCAACATTAAGTTACAGGAGCGAGATCAATATCAAGGTCAGAATTCAAAATTTTTAAGTATTGTTATAAAAGGTTATAAAACTTCGTCATAATGATCTTATTCTACCAAAATTCTTTACACAAACGTTATTGGGTCACTAATAAGGATTTTTAGAAGAAAAACAGGTTGTTTTTAGTAAAAAAAAATATTTATTTTATCAATAACTTAAATTAAATGCTCGAAATGCCCTCCGCCGGTAGCAATACAAGCTCTACATCGCCTAATAAAAGATCTTTTAATCCGACGCGCATAGCCGGCTTCTGCGATTTTACTTGCTGCTACTTGAATGCGCGTACGCAACTCTTCCACAGAACTTATTGCTTCCTTGTACACTACTTCCTTAATGCAGCCCCAGTAAAAAAAGTCCAACGGGTTAAGGTCTGGCGAACGTGGAGGCCATAAAATTGGACCCAATCGCCCTATCCATCTATCTGGATATGTATTATTTAAATGTTCCCTTACACGAACAGCGTAATGTGCTGGACACCCATCATTTTGAAGCCACATCTCGTTTCTTATCTCCTGTGGAACGTCTTGCAGTAATCCAGGTAAAGTATTTATTAAAAAATCCAAATACATATCCGCATTTAATATTGCCGGCAACTCAAATGGACCAATGATTTGTCCGTTAATAATGCCAGTCCATAAATTTAATTTAAACTGATACTGCGATCTGTCTTCACGTATCAATCTTGGGTTTTCAAGTTGCCAGCTGTGTAAATTGTGTAGTATTATGTTAGTAAAAAAAATATTATAACTCCATGGTAATAATGTAATAAAAGTGTTCAAATTTAAAATTGTTGTGCTCTAAATGTTTCATGAGATAAACATGTTGCGACAAGTTTATTCGAAAAAAGGATCATCAGGTTACAACTCAATCAAAGAAAGATCAACTTACAAAGACAGCAATACAATGGGCCTCTTTGCGTGAAAAGGACGATTGATGGTCATTGTTACTAGGCAGATGCACACTGTCCCTTTCAAACTCACGGTGTGTGGAAAGGTTAGCATGTTTTTGCCTTTAGGACGCGCTCCTGATTGTAGAGTGTACACATCTCAGTGTGATTTTTACTATCGCATGTGCTCTTGTTTTCGTTACTTTCGTCAATTTGTTACTGCTTTCTAATATCGGACTTTGATTTGCCTTGTGATTTGGACTTGTGAACCTGGTGATACTGACGACTTAGCTCTCATTTACGGACATTGTTTTTTGCTATCTATTGGATTTGTTGTTTGGAAGTTTTTGCATCATGCCTCAGCAATACACATCGGCTGAATACACAAACATGCATTACATTTATGGTTAATGTAATGGCAATGCTACCAGAGCAGCAAGTGTTTACCGTGAAAAATATCCAAATGCTCGACATCCTGATTACCGTGTCTTCATTAGAGTGCACAATGCATTTATGGAAGGACGATTTCCTGGGACCGGCATAGGCGGGGCCAGTGAAGGACGACCTCAACGACACAATGCAGCCGAAGTACTGGAAATAGTCGCTGAAGACCCTGGTACGTCCATAAGTGTTATTTCACGGCGTACCGGGATACCTCAAAAATCCGTGCACAGAATTTTAAAAAGGCATGAATTATATCCCTTTCATTATCAAAGGGTTCAAACACTAATGCCAAGGGACGCTGCTGCGAGAGTAACATTTTGTCGCACAATGCTGCGAAAGATGAGAGAAGACCCAAGTTATTTTTAAAAAAAATTATGGAGTGACGAGTCAACGTGTCGAAAAGATGGTTTTTTGAACCTCCACAATTTACACAGCTGGCAACTTGAAAACCCAAGATTGATACGTGAAGACAGATCGCAGTATCAGTTTAAAATAAATTTATGGACTGGCATTATTAACGGACAAATCATTGGTCCATTTGAGTTGCCGGCAATATTAAATGCGGATATGTATTTGGATTTTCTAATAAATACTTTACCTGGATTACTGCAAGACGTTCCACAGGAGATAAGAAACGAGATGTGGCTTCAAAATGATGGGTGTCCAGCACATTACGCTGTTGGTGTAAGGGAACATTTAAATAATACATATCCAGATAGATGGATAGGGCGATTGGGTCCAATTTTATGGCCTCCACGTTCGCCAGACCTTAACCCGTTGGACTTTTTTTACTGGGGCTGCATTAAGGAAGTAGTGTACAAGGAAGCAATAAGTTCTGTGGAAGAGTTGCGTACGCGCATTCAAGTAGCAGCAAGTAAAATCGCAGAAGCCGGCTATGTGCGTCGGATTAAAAGATTTTTTATTAGGCGATGTAGAGCTTGTATTGCTGGAGGCGGAGGGCATTTCGAGCATTTAGTTTAAGTTATTGATAAAATAAATACTTTTTTTTACTAAAAACAACCTGTTTTTCTTCTAAAAATTTTTATTAGTGGCCCAATAACCTTCTATCACTAACAGATGGCGCTAATAGCACGTACAGAATAATCTCGTTGGTTCGAGAAAGTTCTTGTGTCTTCCACTCACTTCTAGATGGCAGTAATTTGAATATAGTGGCGCAACCACAAGTCAGTTCGTATGACACTGTTGTGAAATAAAATAGTGCGTACCTCCTTAAAACATGTTTGTGCGTGTTTAAGTTTAAGACATCTTTGTAACAGTATTTTGATTTGAATTGTTGCTTTTGTGTGTGATTTAGTAGTATGGAAAAGAAGCGAAAAATGGATAGTAAATGCAGAAAATTCAAAGATAAGTGGAACATTCAGTATTTCGTAATGGAGTCCAGTAACAAGGCGCTATGTTTGATTTGCAATGAAACCATAGCCGTTCTCAAGGAATATAACATTAAACGTCATTATGAAACAAAACATTTTCAAAATTACTCAAAATATACAGAAAGTTTGCGGACAGAAAAATTCGAAGCTATGAAGCGCGGATTGAAATCGCAGCAATCTTCATTTACAAAACTTAAAACTGACCAAGAGGCTGCAACTCGTGCCAGCTTTCGTGTGGCTCTTGAAATTGCAAGACGTGGAAAACCATTCACCGATGGAGAAATTATCAAAGAATGCATAATTGCAGTAGCCGAAGAAATGTGCCCTGAAAAGGTAAATTTATTAAAAACTGTCAGTATGTCAGCAAACACTGTTTCTACCCTTCGAGCGAAGGGTAGAAAACATCGCTGAAAATATATCCTCTCAACTGTTCGACAAAAATGGACATGTTGAGTGGTTTTCTTTGGCCTTGGAGGAATCAACGGATGTGTCAGATACTCACAGATCAGGTGTTGATTTATATTCGAGGAGTAGATAAAAGCTATGAAGTGCATGAAGAACTTCTTGATATGTATAGTATTCATGGCACAACTACTGGTACAGATATTTTTAAAGGATTTGAAATGGCCATTAATCAAAAGAACCTTCGATGGAAAAACTTGAAATGTATTACAACTGACGGAGGCAAAAACATGAGTGGGAAAGATAAAGGAGTGGTCGCTCTTGTCTCAAAGGCTGTAGAAAATGACGGTGGTTCAAAACCATTAGTCTTACATTGTGTCATTCATCAACAGTCTTTGTGCGGAAAATGTTTGGATATGTCGGAAGTTCTGAAACCAGTCATATCAATTACTGTTAATTTTATCAGATCTTTTGGGCTGAATCACCGACAATTCCGACAATTTATTGAAGAGATTGGAGAAAATGACTTACCTTATCATACTGCCGTACGTTGGCTTAGTTGTGGGAAAGTCCTTCAGCGCTTTTTTGAACGCATGGCTGTGGAAGTTAGCATTCTATGTTGATTTGACAAAACATGTGAACGAACTGAATTTGAGATTGCAAGGAGAAAACCAGCATCTTCCTGATTTATACACTAATATCAAATCATGCCGGAAGAAATTGATACTGTTTCAATCACAACTACGAAGTAAATGTTTTTCACATTTTAAAACATGTTAAATATTCAGCCACACCACTGAGACTGAGTTTCCTATCGTTTTTGCAATCGAAACTTTGAGTGCTTTGAAAATAAATTTTGATACTCGTTTCTCGGACTTTGAAGCCATTGCGAATCAAATTAAGATTTTTCAGAATCCTTTTGATACTGACATTGAAACCCTAGCCCCGGAACTTCAAATGAAAATGATTGATCTACAGTGCAGTGATATAATTAAGAACAATTAATATCAAAACTCATCTTTGTTGGAATTTTATAAGGGTATTCCACTGACACAATTTGATAATTTGCATAAATTTGCTCATGGGCTGTTTTCTGTTTTTGGTACTACTTATTTGTGTGAGAAGACCTCCAAAATGAAGTACACAAAAAATGTTTACAGATCTAAATTAACTGATGAGCATGTTAAATCTCTTTTAATAATTGGTACAAGTAAAATTAGTCTACAACTACAAACTATTGTCAGTGGAAAATCTCAATTACATAAATTCCATTAGTATTTCATATGTCATTATGCTTGTTATAAGTTATGTTTTTATTTAAAATGTATAAAATGTTAGTTGGATTCATTTCAATAATTAGTTATTATATAATGAAGTTAAATTTTCTGCATATTATACATGTCTTTACTCATTACAATTCTGTGTTTCTTTATCCAACTTATCACAAAAACAATAAAAATAAGCCTTGTTACGGGTGTTGTTAAAATAAAAAAAGGATCTCCGTGACAATAATATATATTTAAAAAAAAAAAGGGGTCGTGGGCAGAAGGCCGTACAGACTGGTCTAGCCTCTTGGTGTCAAGGTGGTGGTAAGGGACTTTAAACCACGTGGGAACATAGCTGAGGATCCAGGTGTCTAGCACGTGGCGGATGCGAGATAGGGCTCCAACTCCTGGAAGCTTCTCCGTCACCGCTGCATCCGTTCGTCGTAGATAGATCGTCTCAATAAAAAAATAAATCCCCGTCCAATGACTATCAGCACTCTGAACTCCAGCTAGATATAAGTCCTTTTAATTGGTGCCTCGAATGCTGTAGTTGGCGGTGTTTCGTGCCCCAAATCAAGTTCCTGAAATATTCACGATAACGTGTCGGTAGGAGTCCGGTCCCACAGCCATGCGTGATTTTAACCCCAAACGATTAAAATATCACTGGCTGTGTGACCATTACAAATTAAAAAAAGATGATAAACAGAATAATTAAGGCATGGATACAAATATCCTAATATTTTGACAATGAAAGAATGTGAGATGAAACTACAAATGATAGCACGTGGTATGGCTAATCAGATAATTGACAACTAATTTAGAAGGATGATATTTTACATGTAAGAATACTGCGTTTTAATACAAGCATGATTTTACAAACATTCACAACACAGATATACTAAATTACTCACCGTGACACACGGGATTAAGAAATATAAGATACTGGAAAAACTTCAACAATAAAAATTCTACTTCGTCTTCTAGCAGGAGGAAAAAAGGCCCTGTCATCTCGCGACAGCCCTTATATACTCCTACAGACATAATGTTTTTTTTTTAACTGACAACTAGCGGTAATGCATAATCCAACCGCCACAATAAAGAGATATTGGAGATGAAGCTCTAGTTACAAAACCTTTGCCAATAGATGGCGTCGTCTAACATAATTAAGTTATTAAAGTTAACAATAACAGCCAATAGATGACGCTAGGAGCGTCGTTATAAGTTATATTAATGCGTTAAAATGTAGCTATGCTACATATCCCCCCTGTTACCGAAGGATTTTGACTGATCACAGGAAAAAATCCAGAAACAACTACAAAAGAAGTAAACTTGTTAAAAAAAAAAATTGAAAAAAGAAAAAACTACGACGATGGAGGTTAAATGCTAGTCTTGTGTCTAACGCGCAAACAACCGACAACCTTTCATACTACGATTCACACTATAGTCATACATCCCATACATACATCCACTTACATTATTGCATCCCGAACCAAATAATATGATCCGAGACGCCCTAACATGCGAGCATTGTTTTCCATAAAGAGGAAAACAACACAAGTCGAAGATAATAATGTACACAGCTATAACGTTATACGACAAGATAACGAACAGCGTCTGAATAAAGCGCGAAACTACTAGCCTTCCTACAATAGTTATCCAACTATTTTGATAAAATTGGTAGCTTAAGGTCTTTCAAATGCCAGGCACCAAGATCTTTGCCTTGCATGTCTTGCAGAACGTAAACTAACGGAGAACGTTTACCTACAATTTTACATTTTATAAATTTTGGAGCCAACTTTTTGCTAAAATGTTTCTCCTTGTCGCTGAGAAAATAAGTTCTCTTAAAAACGACATCACCAACGTTAAATTCAGCAGGCTTTCGTCTCAAATTATATTGAGCAGTGCTCTTAACATGAGCTTGCCAAAGACGCATCTGAACGCTGTCAAACAAAGATGACATACACCTCAAATTTTCGGCGTAGGCGTCACGAGGCGAAAACACGAGGTCTTTTATACTGTCGGTATCTAGGTAGTGAGTACCGCAAGACACTAGTTCCCTACCATAAACTAAAAAAGATGGTGTAAAACCGGTTGCCTCATTCACCGAGTTGTTGATGGCGAATTGTATTTCGGGTATATGTACATCCCATGACCTATGGTCTTCTTCCACGTAAGTCGAAATACAAGTGATAATGGTCCTATTGTAGCGTTCGACCGTATTTACCTGAGGGGTATAACGCGGTGTTAGTAAACTTTAGGTATATTATATTTTTTTAAAAACCTATTAGTTTCGTTACTAACGAACTGAGGGCCATTATCCATTATAATAGTTTGTGGTACACCATGCACCAAGAAAACACTATCTTCTAAAATTTTAATTATAATATCGGATGTAGCACGTTTCATAGGAAAGATAAGGCAAAATTTTGAAAAGCAACAAGTTACAACTAAAATAAAATTATTACGTTTTCTAGTAGTAGGTAATGGTCCCATTACGTCAACAGAGATGACATGAAATGGTCGAGAGCATTCTTTTGGGCGACCCATTTCACCTAAAACTTTATGATTTTGAGACTTATACTGTAGACATTTAGAACACTTAGAAATGTAAGTGACGACATCGCGATACATATTAGGCCAAAAGTAGTTAAGTGCGAGCCGTCTATAAGTTTTAAAAATTCCCATGTGACCAGCAGTGGGCTCATCATGGTTAGCACGAATAATTTCTTCGCGAAAATCTTTAGGAACTACCTCTTTCCAAGAAAATTCAGAAGTTAAGTTATGTTTATTTTTAGAAAGCCTAAACAATCTATTATCTTTAATCGTAAAATTTGGAAAAGAAGATGGCGTGTTATTGCAACCGTTAAAAATATTAAGATACCAGGTATCAGCGCCGGTATAGTTTGTCCAAGTAGAAATTGCGTTGATGTTAACCGCTCGAGACAAAGCGTCTGGTATAACGTTATCACAGCCTTTCCTATGTTTAATTTCAAAATTAAATTCGGAAAGTCTGACACACCAGCGAGCTAGCCTACCAGTGGGGTTGGACAAAGACAAGAACCATTTAAGAGCACTGTGATCAGTATAAACTGTAAACTTTTTACCGTTTTCTAAATAACAACGCCAGTGTTCTAAAGCTACTAAAACTGCTAACGTCTCACGCTCCGTAATCCCATAAACTTTCTCCTGTTTAGTTAAGGAGCGACTCATGTACGCGACAGGGTGTTCTTTACCTTCGAACTTCTGGGTGAGTATGGCCCCAATACCATAGCTACTGGCATCTGTATGAACCTCAAAGGGTTCATTGTAATCGGGACAGCGCAGTACTGGCGCGGAGACCAAGCTCTCCTTAAGTTTATTGAACGCCAAGTCCGCCTCAGGAGTCCACTCGAAAGGAGGGGCATTCTTACGTGTAGACGTTAGTTTATTTAAGGGCCCTGCCAGAGTACTAAAATTAGGCACAAACCTTCTGTACCAAGTGGCAGTACCAAGAAAACGTTTTACACTTTTCCTACAAGTAGGTGTAGGAAAATTTATGATCGCGGCGACCTTATCAGGATCAGTACGAAGACCGTTGCCGTCGATTACATAACCTAAATATTTAAGTTGAGGCCGAAAAAAATTACACTTTTCAAATTTTACAGTCAAATTAGCTTCCTTGAGGACTTGAAGAACCCTCAAAAGAGTAGCTACGTGTTCATTATAATCCTCACTAATAATAACTATATCGTCTAAATAACAAAATGTTTTATGACCAAAGTTACCAAATAAAGCATCTACTAAACGCTGCTGCGTAGCAGGTGCATTCGTCAAACCGAAAGCCATGCGTTTAAAACGAAACATTCCACGACCCGGAACATAAAAAGCAGTCTTATCGCGATCGGACTCATTAATAGCAGTCTGCCAGAAGCTGTTAGAAAGGTCAATAGTACTTAGGTAACGAGCGTCGCGTAAGCTGTCTAAAATTTCCGAAATGTACGGTAAACTATAAGCGTCTTTTTTAGTGACAGAGTTTAACTTACGACTATCTAAACAAAATCTAAATTCGCCAGTATTTTTCTTAGGCACCACTAATACAGGAGAGCTCCAAGCAGATTGGCACGGCTCGATGACGTCCATAGCCAACATTTCGTCAACTTGTTCAACTAAAATACGTTGTTTTTCAGGCGACATCCTATAATAACGTTGACGGATAGGTAACGCATCGCCTGTATCAATTTTATGAGTGATAAGAGAAGTTAAACCTAAACCTTTCTCTTCAAAAGAAATAGAACGAAATTGTTTTATTATGTCGTCGGCTACCGAGCGCTCAGACGAACTCAAATTTTCATAGCCGTTAATGGCCGGCTGGGTCACCTGATGAGAAGTGATTTGTTCGGTAGCCGTACTAGAATTAATAGAATTTAAATATTTAGGACAAAGTTTAAAAATACGCCAGAAGTCAATACCTAAAATGAGGTTAGAAGTAACCTGAGGTACTACGTATAATTTTAAAATATGAAATTGATCTTCAAAACGAATAGGTAAATTTATATAACCTATAGACTTTAAGCATTGACCGCCCGCGGCGAAAATTGAAATATTATTATCATCATTATTGATAGGATAGCCTAGCTCAATAATGTTTAAATGAGAATTATTACCTAACAAAGAAATGCAAGAACCCGAGTCTAAAAGACCGCGCATGCTAAAAGCGTCTATGTGTATATTGACATAAGGTCGAGAATCTAAATTGTTGTTAATACATCGGACCGTATTAATGGTGTAATATTTAAAAAATGTGCCTACAGTTTTAACCCATTGTTTCCGATCATCAAGGTCGGTATGGTTAGGTATAACACGATCCGATAAAACTAGTTTTTTGAACGATATTTACTAAGACAACGAGTACAATCGGGCCGGCGCACGCCAGGATTGCCACAGCCAAAACAAAAAATTTTCGACTTATCAGCTGTGCACTCATAATAGCTGTGCGAGTTAACCTTACAACGTAAACAAAATTTAGGGATATTCGAATGCAAACTATTAACATGATTATGTGAATGTTTAAAACCAAAACTATTATTATTTTTATTAGGTGGGTTATTAGAAAAATTATTATTCCGAAATGGTCGACTAAAAGTTTTATTAAAAGTTTGTTTGTCCTCAGTTTTATTACTATTACAAGTATAAGCTAGGTCCGGTGCTAAGGTATCCGACGTTATCCTAGGCGGTTCATGATATAAAGTTAGTCGAGATTGTACATCCTCATAGTTCTTACAAAGAGACTGTAGTTGTTCAATAGAGTTGACCGTAGGAGAAGAAGCCAAAATGTTTGCATAGCAAGGTTTAATGTTGTGTAATAAGATTTCCAACTTCTCACTCTCTGGGACAGGTTTAACGAGACGGTTGAACATTCCTTCCATTATAGCAATATAAATTATAATGGCTTCTTTTTCGCCCTGAGTTCTACTACGGATTTCCGACATAAACCGATAATCAAAACTCGGTTTGTCAAAGTCACAATACAAAAGATTTAAAAGTTCTGACCAACTGTTAACATTTTGATAAACACTTCTATACCAATGTAAGGCATCACCAGTAAAAAGATCAAAAGCGTGAGAGAGAATCTTTGAATCGCTAACGTTATGCTGTGTACAGTACTCATTCACTCTAGAAATAAACGCGCGGACACAAGACTTGCCATCAAATTTAAATTTTTGTAAATCAGCTAGATTATTTTTTTCACATTGAACTGTAATATTTAAAGGAGGCATAGGTGGTGCTACAGCAGGAGCTGGCATCACGGAACAACTACTAGACCCCTTAAGTTGATGTAATAAACCCAAATAATTTTGAAATTTTTGTAAGCAACTATTATATTGTACAGCAAACGGTTCTATATTATTAGTAGAAATTCTATTAATCCTATACTCAATGTGGTTTAAATTATTCTCAGCTCTAAGCAATGAGTTAACATCGGAGTGAGAATCTAATTGTAATTTTATTTTTGTTAGGGTTTCCTCAATCCCCGACAAATCATCTTTTATAGAAAGACAAGAGTCTAAAATATCCTCAGACGGGTAAAGCTCAGCTAATGTAACTATTTGCTTTCTTAACTCCACAACGGTGGAAGCTGGTGTTTCATTTCTAACCAAAACTTCATACTCCAATTCTGATTTTTGAAGAGAAAAAAATTTAATTTTCTCTGGCATAATGAAAAGTTAAGTTAAGTTGTCAGAAGTAAAATTTATTAAGAAGTTAAGTAACTAAGTAAATTCTAAAGTTTAAAAAGAAATTAAGTTTTTCCAAAATAAATCAATTAATGAATTTATCAGAAGTTAAATTCAATTTTAAAAGTTAAATTACCAAGTAAATTCAAGAAAAATATTCACAAGCCTAACGGTGAGTATATCTGTGTTGAGAAAATACAAAAATAATCAGATGTATTCTCTAAAAAATACACAAAAGAAATATAATTTGTAATCAATACTATATAACTAACTACAAAAACAACAACTTCTACAGACTATATGGTACAGACCATATACAGTAAAATGAAAAAACAAACAGTATAAAGTTTATTAACAATTTTTAAACTTTACACAACAAGGGTAACTTTACTAGTTACTACATTAAGTATATCCAACGCTCATAGTAAGTTAAGATTAAAATAAAGTTAAGTAAAAGTTAAAGTGATAAATCAATAGCAAAATAATTTAGAAAAACAATTAAAAGTTATATGTAAATATCTATGTTGAAGTAAAAAAGTTAAATTAAAATTTAATTAAAACAAGGTTAAAGCCAAAAGATCACATAAACATCATTTAAGATGATGTTGATGTGTGTGCATGTATAGTGTGGGTATGTGTGAAATAAATATGTATATTAAAATAAATAATTTACAATATAAAACAAAATATTACTAATATCCTGCCAAAAAGACAGGACCAAAAATAAAATAATAATAAATATATTTAATAACAAAGAATATATTTAAGTTTTTTATAAATTTAATATTGTGTCCACTGAGAAAAAAAACACAGGGTTCCTTATGTATCACGGAACCCTAAAAAAAAACAGTGGGTGAGTGCTGTAACGTTACCTGCCTCTTACACGTGTCCGTTACGTAACCTAAACCAATTCTACCCCGGGCCCAGACGGGTAAAAGTACTGAGAGAGTTGGATATGAAAGACGGCACAAAACAAACACCAAACACTGGACACACAGACCCAGTAAGAGACACCAGATGCCAGACCAGACAAAACCACGTTTATGGGCGCCAATTGTTACGGGTGTTGTTAAAATAAAAAAGGATCTCCGTGACAATAATATATATTTAAAAAAAAAAGGGGTCGTGGGCAGAAGGCCGTACAGACTGGTCTAGCCTCTTGGTGTCAAGGTGGTGGTAAGGGACTTTAAACCACGTGGGAACATAGCTGAGGATCCAGGTGTCTAGCACGTGGCGGATGCGAGATAGGGCTCCAACTCCTGGAAGCTTCTCCGTCACCGCTGCATCCGTTCGTCGTAGATAGATCGTCTCAATAAAAAAATAAATCCCCGTCCAATGACTATCAGCACTCTGAACTCCAGCTAGACATAAGTCCTTTTAATTGGTGCCTCGAATGCTGTAGTTGGCGGTGTTTCGTGCCCCAAATCAAGTTCCTGAAATATTCACGATAACGTGTCGGTAGGAGTCCGGTCCCACAGCCATGCGTGATTTTAACCCCAAACGATTAAAATATCACTGGCTGTGTGACCATTACAAATTAAAAAAAGATGATAAACAGAATAATTAAGGCATGGATACAAATATCCTAATATTTTGACAATGAAAGAATGTGAGATGAAACTACAAATGATAGCACGTGGTATGGCTAATCAGATAATTGACAACTAATTTAGAAGGATGATATTTTACATGTAAGAATACTGCGTTTTAATACAAGCATGATTTTACAAACATTCACAACACAGATATACTAAATTACTCACCGTGACACACGGGATTAAGAAATATAAGATACTGGAAAAACTTCAACAATAAAAATTCTACTTCGTCTTCTAGCAGGAGGAAAAAAGGCCCTGTCATCTCGCGACAGCCCTTATATACTCCTACAGACATAATGTTTTTTTTTTAACTGACAACTAGCGGTAATGCATAATCCAACCGCCACAATAAAGAGATATTGGAGATGAAGCTCTAGTTACAAAACCTTTGCCAATAGATGGCGTCGTCTAACATAATTTAGTTATTAAAGTTAACAATAACAGCCAATAGATGACGCTAGGAGCGTCGTTATAAGTTATATTAATGCGTTAAAATGTAGCTATGCTACAGCCTTCAACAATGTTATGAGTAGTTAGCCCACCATATCAATGTAGATGTCATATTAATAATTATTCAACATAAAATTAGCATACTTCAGTAAACTAAATTTAATTTGCTATAAAAAATATGTTCTCTAAAAGGAGTTTTCAAGTATGCTAGCTCTCCGCAGGCCGGACAAAATCTCTCCGCGGGCCGGATGTGGCCCTCGGGTAACTATTTAGTAATCTGTGCCCTCGGGCCGTAGTTTGAGACCCCTGCGCTAGGCTATAGAATTAAAAAGTGTCTTAACTTTAACCGAGAAGATGGCTGGGTGCTGCCATCTAGTTGGGATCCAATAATTAACAAAATAAAATTTAATTTAAAAACACCGTGGCTTCAAGATACTGTTAGTATGTTTTGCGTGAATCGTAACACAAATTAATAATTGTAGAATCTTCGGGTAGGTTGAACAACTTCAACAATTAGGACAATTGACAACTCAGTCCTCCCGTGACCACGGCTGCTGGAAAGTAGCCGAAACGTCGGGAAAAAGAAAAGTGCACCACGACCAATCCGTAAGTGTTTAAAACAATGAACAATATTCGCGTAAACTTATGAAATCTAATGATTTTTTTGTTTTTCTATCATCTGTTTTGGCAAGAAGTATAAGCCAATTGGAAAAAGAAGAAGAACAAGAATTTTGTGTTTTTGACAGCTTACACGTAGATCCAACAGTGTTTTTGTTTTTTATTATAAATAATTTATTGGATTGATTCGTAAAAGATATCTATATATATACAGGTTGATTATATTGCTTACGATTTCGTTTACATACAATAATTTCATTTATAGTGCCCACAAATTAAAGTTACAGCTGCTACTTACACCTCGGAGCAATAACTACACATTATTACTATTACTACTTGCGGAGTAATTATTTGTCGTCATATCTACATTTTTTTATACTAGCTATTTGTGCAACAACATTTTAACTCAGTTTCCTTGCCTTTTCTTTTAGAAATGTCACCTTCCACGGACTGGGATGAAATTAAAAGATTGGCAGCTGATTTCCAAAAGGCTCAATTGAGTTCCACTTCGCAAAGGTATGTTTCATAAATATACACAGAATATTTTAATACTATTATGAGTTGTGAATGCATACTTATATATTGCCTGCTACAAGGTGTTAAGAGTGACTCATTAAAATTTTTACTTTTTTTCAGGCTTTCTGAAAGAAACTGTATAGAAATAGTTTCAAAATTAATAGAGCTAAAATTAATTGATGTGATTTTTACTAATGATGGGAAAGAGTATTTGACATCATTGCAGTTGATCAGGGAAATAAAAGATGAACTCTTTGTGCGTGGGGGAAGAGTCAACACTGTAGAACTAGCCAAGGAACTGAATGTGGACCTCAATCAAATAAACGTAAATGTTGCTGACATAGTGAAGGGCAAGGAGGTCCAGCTTGTTTCTGGATCATTAATCACTAATTACTATTTAGAAAAAATTGCAAGGGAGATAAATGAAAAGTTACAGCTATTGGGTCAGATTTCAATAGGTGATCTTACCTTGCAGTATGATTTGCCTGCAGATTTACTTTTGCATAATGTTCTTGAAAAATACTTGGGCAAATTGATAATTGGAAAACAAGATCCATCTGACAACAGAATATTTTACACTGAGGAATATCTTATGAGAACTAGAGCTAAAATAAGAGGTGCCTTAATGGGTTTACTTAAGCCTACGCCTGTTAATTTCATAATAAGCCATTGTAATTTGACAGAGCGCCTTTTTATGTATTTATTTGATCACATAAATGCGCCTGGAGTGCTCACTGGTCGACAATCTGGGGCTCTTTATGTCCCTTCATGTTACACAAAGTCACAAAATGAATGGGTTATAAACTTCTACAAACAAAACAATTACCTTGAATATGATGCTCTTACTCGCTTGGGCATATCTGATCCTAAGGGTTACATAAAAAGGATTTTATCAAATGAAGATAACACATATTTGAGTAGTTGTGTTATTGGAGCACATTACAAACAACAGTTGGAGACAGCATTAGAGGAATGTATTGCCTCTAAGAGCTATTTAGATGTAGTATCGCTACTTCCGTCCGTTTTATCAGATGAAGACATAGAGAATGTATTAGACACAATGTTAAAGAATAATGCAAAATCAACAATTTTATTTGATAATACAGGTAAAGTATTTTGTATTGTTGTTTCTTTTTTAATTTCTAATTACTAAATACGTAACAATATTTCTTGAATTATAATAATGTTTCCAGTGTTTAGCAATTATTTTGTTGATAACTTAAAAAAGTCTTGCATGCCTATGGCACAAAAAAATGCGGATGCTGTTGTGAAGTCAGGGAAATACCAACAGTTTTATCTTGAAAAGCAACTAAGTAAATCAGATATACAGAAAGACTCGCATGTGGATCACAAAGCTGAAAGACGTGAAGAAAGAAGAAAGAAAGCTAGTTCAGGCAAAGGCGGTGGCGGCACCCAAGGTCGCGAGACCAAAACTAAAGCAGTTAAAAAGCACCCCAGGTCAAAACAGTCAGCTCAAGACTCCGACTCCGATGAGTCCTCAAATGTTACTATGAAGAGTCTAGCTAATTTAGAAATTGTCTCTATCCAAGATGTGGAGAAAGTTATCAAAGAGGCCTTGGATAAAGAGGGTCTTGATGATCTAACTACTCAAATAGCTGAATATGTTCAAGGGTAATTTAATTTTGTATCTCATCCATATTAATATTATATCCATACTAATATTATAAAACAGAATTATTTCTTTGTTTGTATGTTATAGCTGAATATATTCAAGGGTAATTTAATTTTGTCTAATCCATATTAATATTATAAAATGGAATTATTTCTTTGTTTGTATGTTTGTTTGCTATATTAGGCTATTATAATAGGCTCCGAAACTATTGGATTAAGGCTACTTTTAATTGCAGCAAAATGTTCGGTTCACATTCCATAGACAACATTTACATATTTTTATTGCATATCTAAGAGGCAATAGAACCCTAAAAAAGTTAAAAATTGAGTGGTCGAATTTTGACCACTAACCAACCTCTACTCATACATATAGCTCATAATTAGTTAGTACCTGGGAGACCGAGCTTCGCCTATAGTTCTAATACCTAGTACATAACAAAAGTCCTACACATATGTAGCTAAAGCCGCTTAAATAATTCATATTGTATTATGCGACAACAAACTCAAAATTTCTCAGTTTCCCTGTGATAAGACCTAGCTATAGCCATTTCAGAAATTCTGATATATATTAGTAATATACAAGAATTGCTTGTGTGAAATATAAAATTATTGTATAGTAAACTTCTTTTTGTTTTTAAGGCAACTAAATCAAGAAGCCTTAAATATGGCCAAGGAAATGGCAGATAAACTACTGCAAAATGCCAACCAAAACAGAAAACAAACTCACTCCTCTGCACAAGATCGGATCAATGTCCTTGTTAATGATATAAAGTTATATGAAAAGGGATTGAAGTTATTCCCTAGTGATCAACAGTCAGGGTTTGTAAAGTATCTATTGAAAACTCTGGGTGGTGACATACTATCAGAGTTCTGTAAGTATGCAGCAAATCAATGCAATCTCTCAATACAGACAGACACCATTACAGTGGAGCAGAGAAATAAAATATTAAATGATGTATCCGATGAATATAAGAAACCGCTGCGGGCACTCAATGCCACATTGTCTGAGCAAACTATGGAACAATTCTACCAAGCTGTCGACACATGTTTAGCTGAATGTGGAATGATTTTAAAGAAAGTAGACAAGAAGAAGGACAAGTAAGTATAATTAATGTGTCCAAACAGTGATTGACAGACATGAATATTTCCTTATTGTTGTTTATTTATTTTATTGCAGTCAATAGAAATTAATGACTTTTACACTGTGTACTGGTGAGAACACTGTCCCTGCATCAAAAGCATATTTTGTTACACAACAATATTAATTTAAACACTATCTGTATTTTCAGACTCCTAATACAAAATCATAGAGAGAAACTCATTTGTGAGCTAGAAAATTGTAATGACCCAGCATTAGCCCTGCACTTTGTTGTATTGGCGTTGTTCACCTTATTGAATCAAAATATGCTGCACGCATCTGGTAGACAAGTACCTTCGATTATAGTGCAACTGAAATCGCAATTAAAAGATGAAGACTTCCAGAAACTGCAAAAGTTTCATGGTAAGAAATGAGCTTAATCATATTTCTATGGATAATATGTATATATTTTTATACAATAATACAGTAATATCCTTTTTTGCAGTTTTACATATTAATATGCTTGTAAATAATTTTTATTATATTTCAGAACTGGTTACAAAATATTTGATTGCCAAAGATGAAGACAAAGAAAGCATTGAAGAAAAACTTAAAGAAGATCTACCTCATATTAAAAATCTTATCCAAGAAGTTAAAAAGTACAAATAACTAGTATAAGGTCAACACAGTGAACTATGAACCTGATCAACCAATTATAGTTAAATTAGTAAAAAATATATACCTACCTATTATTTTTAAATATTACATATTTTTCAAGTTCATTGCATTATTTTTTATTGCATGTAAAATGTATGAATATGTATATAATATGTAATAATGTATATATATATATATCTCATATTATTTTTATATAATGTTTCCATTGTATTTCATGGGCCCTAATTAATACGAAGAAGAACGGCAATACTGAGGAAAAACCAACTAACTTATTTACCCGCTCCAGTGTTAGCACTGTTGGTGAATACAGACAAATGAGGATTGCTCACGGGCTGAGCCATTAGTTTCTTCACCAGCAACTCCGATAAAACATCGCTACACCTCTTGTCTGGTCTGTCCATACACTTGTATGAAAATTATTTATCGTTGATGAATCAGTCTCAACTCGCAAAAGGAATATAGTAACATCTTCGGTTTCAATCGTATTGTAGGTAAACTGTGGTTAAAACTACTGTCGTAATCATTAATAAATTTTAAAATCTATATTGTATGTCAGATAAGCTTATTTATTAGTGAAATTAGTGATGATGATGGATAGCCATATTATACGGTGCACTTTATGGTAGTTTTCCAATTGCTGCACGAAAGCGCATTATGATTTATGCGGCATAACGCTCAACGTTGAATGTTTCAACTACAGCAACGCTTCGCACAATCGAGCACTCTCCAAGTACTGTTTTCGCATGATGCGTGCAATCGATACCAACTCATTTGTTTTTTCTTTAAGTTGGCATTGATCGAAATATTATTTATGCTTTCGTATAATATATATAACTTAATAATACTATAACTTTCGTTTCGTCGTAGTTTTTTTGGAAAGAATAAAAGTTAATTCAGACTGTGCTAGAAGAATAAAATTAAATATAAGTATGGATGAAGGTAGATACAAACATTGACTATTTTTTTTATATTCCACCATTGTTAGCTAATAATACATCTACGTATTCCACATTTTTTTTCAACACTGAACTTAGCGCACTCTGCTGGTGCATGTGAAAACTAATTCACGTTTCGCATCAGCACAATTCGGCATTGTGCGTCACTGAGTCGCTTAATCATAATATGCTCTATCATTGGAAAAATACCTATTGCTCCCTGAATACTTGTTATTTTGTCAGTTTTTTACTAAAAATACAATACTGTCAAGTGTTGTTGTGTCAACTGTCAATGTCAGAAACAATGTCAGTTGTCACTGGTGGCTTGTGCCTTCATTTAAAAATTATTTAGCTATTATTTACTAACCCCTAAATATTTGTATTTGTTTTAGGTTTTTTCAACAGATCTTGCTATTTATTATACCGTACCCTTGTTTTGTCATAAGACCTCCATAGAAAGCAGAGTTTTCTTTAATTACCCTGACACTGGCGAATCACTACGGAGCCATCTATAAAAAAAAGAAGAAAATTAACTGCCTAGCCCAGTGTTTCCCAACTGCCGGGTCGAGACCCGGTATCGGGGCCATCAAAATAAAATACCGGGTATATAAATAATGTTTACAAAACAATACCTACTATCAATCGCAATCTTATATTCGTAAGCGGTAAAGCGACACCAGGACTATTAATACTCTATAATATGACGTGTAAATGTATATATACATATAAAGCAAATATTGCAAGTACTACATAAAAATATATTATGTAGTTCTTGTAATATTTACTTTTTGCTGCTATTATGTTTAAAAGTATTAAGTGGGCCACGAAGGAACGGTGTGAAAATTACCGGGCCATGGCGGAACAATGTTTGAGAAACACTGGCCTAGCCTTTTTCTTAATGTTTCAGAAAATATTCGTGCGTGTAATTAGATTCACGCTCGCGCGCCGCGCAGTTCTGTAGTATTCTAACCTACTCGTTGTGTTACTTGTTTCGTCACTACACGATACTTCAATAGTTTTGCGAAAAGTTATGAATTTTGAATGAAATATGCCCTAAATCTTTTTAAAAAGGCCAATAAAGTAGTAAGTACATAATATATTACCGGCTTCGTGATAGACATATAAAAGCAGTGAAGATGCAATAAGTGACGTGATTTCATAATTTTTACCGAGGTATAACATGTGATTGGAAACCCGAAGGATTTTATAATTGAAAGAAACTCTAAACATACTTATATAAAAATGCGAGAAACAGTCCCAATGGAAGACAGTGATTTGCTTGAAGCTAATAGAAGAAATAATGGGTGTAAAGCGGAAATGAATGGCAAAACATCAAATAATTATTCACATGAACCTCCAGATGGTGGAATTAGAGCCTATTCTATAATTATTGGCTCATTTTTGACGAATGGCTTATTGTTTGGTGTGATAAACTCATACAGTGTTATAGATACTGAGCTTTCTATGAGACTGCAAGAGCAAAATGTTACCAACTATGTCACCAGATCAGGTAAATATTTTTCATAGTTATTATTATAGTTTTGTGACAGTGCAGTGAACATTCTATCTAGTTTGATTATTAAATTACTGTATAATTTTGGTAGCAATTTCTATTTCTACTTTACATACAAGGTATAACACAAATTTATATTTGTTTAGACCCTTCTGCCTTTCTTATTAATATTAACTGCTATACAACTAAGCAATTTATTTTCTGACTTCTCTAGGTCTTTACACTAACCTAACCTAACCTAATGTTAAAATGAATGTAAGCATAGAAGCTCAATTATTATAGACTCTTCACTTCGGGTTCAAATTGCACAACATCCAAGTTATAAAAATATGTACAATACACATACATATGATACATAAGTAAATAGGTATCTTTTAGTGATTAGTGTAAATATTTGTGTTAAGATAAAATACCCAACCTATTGATATAAAATAGAGAACATTGCAGTTGTTTTTTATAGAATTATTATAAGCAAGTATTTTTTTCTTAGAAAACGGGTTTATTTGATATTTCCTTCACATTTTATTTTCTGTCTTCATGATAAATTTGTTGCCTCTTAATGAGCCATTAAGTGTAACTCAATTTGAATAAAAACTTTTACGATTGATTAATTATTACACAATGTCTTCTTCGTGATAAATATATATTTATATCTATTAGTAATCAAATTCAGCTGAATGTTTCAGTTCCAAATAATGCAAAGAAGTTTTGTTTTTCAAAATGATTTATTTTTACTAAATTGTTAAATAGGTACTTATTGTTTGATTGTATTTTAGAAATAAAAAAAATGGTCAAACATAAAGCATTTTGTAAAATTTATACCCATGGGGATCTTAAAAGTTACAACTTACTACAGTGTCTTTGTTTTATCACAAGCTAACTTTGCCAATCTATTCTCTTGTACAATTTGATTATCATACAATTGTTCACAATACAAATAAGAGGAGATTTATCAATCCTAAGCATAAGCTAAGTCAATGCTCTTTGTTTAGAGCCATGTAATTGTAAGTTCATAACATAACTTTTATTATTTAACCTCAAAGTAAGTGAACTAGTTTTCAATGTAATTATTAATGGTGTACTTAAGCAAATAAGTAAATTACATCATACTGTGTTGTTTTTGTTAAAATATTTATTTTTTAATTTTAAAAATATTTTTAAATAGCTTTTCCACTTTTCCTTTCCGCCCGCGTAAATACTGTATCCCAAGGTAACACACTGTACTTTTTCGAGATAAAATGTAGGCTAGGTTTTAATCCAGAGCCATAAATTAATGTAATCATATCATACAAAATTTAATCAAAATTCCTTCAGAAGTTTTTGCGTGAAAAAGTCTCAAACAACCATCTGTCCATCTTCACAGACTTTCAGAATTATAATAGTAGCAGCATAGATTTATAACGCCGTATTTATTCTATGAGTAGCAGAATTGTAAAAATACGCGCAAGACATGTCCCTCATATTTGTATTTCGCATAACAGAATGCTACAGACTTCGTCTTTTGAATTTTGTGACTTCATTTAAGCGACTACGATATTTATGAAAGTCTGATGTAATGACATTAAAACGTATCAAAAACATTTAAACCCTCTACACAGAACCGCTTTTTAAATCTTTCCATCAATGATGTTAAATATTGGCGCAAAGTCGGGGGCCCGACGTACGGGACGGACCTACCGTATATAAATCCCGATACAATCAGAGACACTTGCGAAAAGTTATTGAATGGGCCATGACAATGTTGACTTTAAATTCCCTACAATGTCTATTCTGGGAATCATTTTAAACAGGCGATTCTTGAGATAATTGACGGAATAGCAAAACTGAGTTTCATTAAATATAGCAGTAATATTTTTAAATTCCATGCAGTTTTAGGTATGTAGTTTGTGTCGTGCGTAATGATTTTTTATGTAACCTATCGTTGCAAATTGCAATTTCCATACTGCGCACTTGTATTACACATAATATTAATTGAAATGTTAAATTCTTATGAAGAATTTTATTTCGTCGTAAACGGACGGATGAAAGGCTCGTACTATATATAATACATAATTTGTTGTTCAACAGTTTACTATTCGCAAATTACCCATTCGACGTTACGGACGTCAAACGTACCGACGACGGTACGTTTTATTATATTCAAAGAAACTGTAATATGAATGAAGAAGAGAGAGACTGTTAAATATCAACTCATCCACCACAAAACATCCTAGACTTAGACTAGGGTTCCGTCGTACTCAAGGATCCTTATAGTTTTGCTCTGTCCGTCCGTCTGTCTGTCTGTCTGTCTGTCTGTCTGTCTGTCTGTCTGTCTGTCTGTCTGTCTGTCTGTCTGTCTGTCTGTCTGTCTGTCTATCTATCTGTCTGTGTTTCCGCTCTTCTATTTCTTTCTATTCTCTTCTCATCTCTTCTAGTTCTCAATAGGTATTCTAGCTTCTGCAATTATGAACATAAATTGATGAAAGGCACAGTTATGTACTGTGACGTATAGATCTCGGTTTCGGCATCATAAAATAACTAGCTTTTTCCCGCGGCTTCCTTGCGTCAAAGAGTAACAAACATCCATCCATCTATCCTCACAAACTTTTACATATTTTATAATAGTAACTAGTAGGATAATATTTTTATATTTTAGGGGTGGCTCTCCAATCTCCATACATGTGAAGTGGGGATGAAAAATACTATTTCATTCTACTCTATCGTGTGGGGTATCGTTGAATAGGTCTTTTAAAATAAAGACAAGACAATAATTCATCTATTTTACAAAGTTACTTAGACATGTCCTGACATGCTCGTGGTTAGGTTATATGTTAGGTATTAGGAAACTGAAATTCTTAAATATTTTCCCAATCGCTAGTCATATTTGCACATTTTCTGAGAAGCTTTAGATTTCAGAACTAAGTGTTTCTAGAAGAGGCTGAAGCCTTAGATTTAAAAGGGAAAGAAACTCCTATATAGTTTTTATAGTTAATCTTTCTTTTCTTATGACATTGTTTGGACTTTGGATGAAGAAACAAGGTATTTTCAGAAGTAATATAGTCGCTTCTAGAACTTAGCTTGACAGCGGACATACAAAATTAAATAGATTGAATGTTTTTTTTTTGTACAATATTCTACATTACAAAATAGACCAGTAAATTATAGTAGGTACTATGTCGGTAGAGTCGCCAGCCCACGTGCGTATTTAGGTCAGAGTTGTGAAAATTTACAGAACCGAGGGTGTCGTGATGGTGATACGTTCAGCTTTAGAATGTATGTAACGATAGAAAAGTTACGACAACGTATTTCCAGCTAGGCCTGTAATTTTATGCCTTTAAAAAAGCAAAACATTCGATTTAAAATTTTAAGTATAAAACTTGTATGCCCGTATGTAGATCGTCTCAATTTTTTTTTTACTTTTCGCAGTCCGCATACGTTTTTAAGGGTATTCTTGCGCACGTATTCGAAATAAACAATACTAGACTTTATAATTTATGTCTAATATTGTTTATTTCTATTCGCATTTGAATGTATTCGCATATGCACGCCTGATTTAAATTGCATGAGTCGGTTTTGTTTACATTCTGATATTGTACACCTACTGCACTGTTACACTAAGACCTGGTACACACTGGGCACTTTAAAACGCTGGCTTTCCTAAGGCGTGTTTTATTGGAATAAGTATAATAATATTATTTAGAGCCAATACACATTCGAAAGTAGAAGTACACATCGAGAGTTTTCTAACGTGCGTTTTCGGAATCTAGATATTAAGATAAACAATATTTATGTAGAAATTGTAGTACACGCAAAGCAAGCGTGTTTTCCTCCGCCTATAAACGCGCGCTACCAAAGCGCCCTTTGAAAAAAGCCCAATGTGTACAAAGCTCTTCTACTAATTGTATTTAAAGTGTACGTTGTACAATGTCCAGGCTCTCAGCGAAAATGGAGTGTTTACTCGTCAATTCCGCTGCTTTATCTGGCGAGTGACTGGCGCCAATCATTTGAGCACGTGCTCAACGTAACAGACGTTATCAATATTATACTATTGTATCAATTTCATTACATGGTTTTTTGCGTCTGATGCGCAATCATTGCAATGACTTTGACCATCGCTCGTTAGGGAATTTAATTTTAATATAATGGCTGCCTAATCGATTATGGTTGCTCAGTGCTAGAACTGCTAGACTACATAGGTACAGTTACACACACATTCAAGATTACCTCAAAATGTTTGAAGTAGTAAGACACAGACATAGTTTTGGTACATACGTACACACATGTACGTGTGTACCAAAACCCTTTTTATTAGTCTCACAAGTCTTACGATTCGTACTATGAATTACTTCATAGTACGAATTCTTAGACACCCTTCGGGTACTGAAAAATAACACTAAGTCTAAACATTGCATATAATGTGCTCCAATGGAGTAGCAAGTCTTAGGGGTGCTCCGTATCAAAAAAAATTTGGGCGCCCGAGTGAAGAGTAAAAATTTTTCGGAGCCCCCCATATAGTTGACACAGCTGATACAGCGGTAGCTACGCCCCTGATGTCCTCTAATTTCACTCAGTTCGTCCTTTTTTGATAAAGCGACAATCAGGAAATTTGCACGAGATTGATTTGAGTTTCACGCCATTGAATTCATGACGGAAGAGGAGGGGAGCTACAACTAATAAATACAATTCAAATAAACATTTCTTATCGTTTACTTGTGGGAAAACACCAAAAGTAACATTTAATAATCTTAATTATTACATCTTAGGTATTAATAATAGTCTATAATCTATGTAATATATAATAATATATCTAATATAAAAATAGTCATTTATTTGTTTGTTACAGCTCTGGTTGGATCCTTGTCTATGGGAACGACTTTCCTGCTCTCGCCGCTTTCTGGAGTGTTGACGGCTATCATAGGTCTTAGACTAACTGCGGTGTTGGGAGGCAGCGTGGCAGCCGCCAGTTTATTAATTTCGTCTTACGTGGTCAATTGTGTTGATGCTCTGTGTTTCACTTACGGGTTCCTTTACGGATTAGGCGCTTCTCTGGCCTACACGCCCTCTTTGGCCATTCTAGGCCATTATTTTAAACGACATTTAGGTATAGTGAACGGAATCGTTACGATCGGTAGCTCCGTCTTTACGGTTATCATTCCCCCTTTGATGGACTTCACGGTGAGGAACTACGGCCTCGAAGGTCTGTTCAGGGTGCTGGCTGTTATAACTTTTGGCATTGCGCTCTGTGGACTCCTGTACAAACCCATCCCGGTAGTCGTCATAGACAAATCGACAGATAAAAGAGATTTGAAATCACTCGTGAAAACAGTATTCGATATTCACATCTGGAAGGTCAGAAAGTATAGATACTGGGCTCTGTCGATGCCTGTCGCCTTGTTCGGCTACTTCGTTCCGTATGTCAAGTTGAAAAGTTTTATGCACCTGAACTTCCCCGGTAAAAATGATAACATAGCCATTCAGTGTATCGGTGCCGCGTCTGGCGCGGGTAGACTGATCTTCGGCTTCCTAGGCGACAGAAAAGGTATCGACAGAGTGATGTTGCAGCAGATATCTTTCTATTGCATCGGATGTTTCACTATTCTATTGCCGTTTGTGGGGAACTTCGCTTTTCTGGTTGTTATAAGTTTATGTATGGGTTTGTTCGACGGCGCATTTATATCGCTGATCGGTCCGATAGCTATACAGTTCTGTGGCAGTGCTTATGCCGCCCAAGCCATAGGTGGCATGCTCGGCCTGGCCGCGGTCCCGTTGTCAGTAGGCCCCCCTATCGCAGCCTACATCTTCAGTAAAACACAGGACTACACTATACCTTTCGTCCTTGCGGGTATTTCGCCCATAATCGGTGCAAGCTTGATGTTCGCCATAAGATTCCAGAAGAAACGGTAGAACCTGCCTCTAAGGAAAAAATTTAGACAGGTAATTTTATTTTTTAAATTTAATAACCGTGGTCTAAGACAATATAAAAAAATATATCCGTCGCGAATGATGATGAATAATTTTTATAGTCAATTTTGATAAAATTCAGCAGCGCCATTATTTTAAATATGCATTAGGCGACAACCAAATAACTAATCATATTTTTTTCATTCCAGGAACTCGAATACAATAATATAACAATATCAAGAAGTCCAAGACATTTATTTTTACACAGGACAGTACGGCCGCCTCAACATTCTCTACATAATTTAAGTATAAAATTAAGAATCTCCTATTCAATTTTAAGTTATAATATTATTTATCATATACTTTAGTATCCATACTACTATTATATAAAATTTACCAGTCGCATGAAAGACTACTATCTTCTTATCTTTGAGTGATTTCATCTTAATCAATCAAAACTCCGAGTTCAGCCAAAATTTGACCCAAAAAGGTGATAAAAATATATAATATATATTTGTTATGGACATGTCCTACTGCAAGTTATACAGTATACTGTTATTCTTATTTATATTTTGCGTATGTGTTTGTTATCAACGCCCCGGTATTGTATGTCGTTGACATAATATAGTACATTACATACAGATATGAATGTGGTGCGCTAGGTACAAACAATATATTGAGGTTAAACGTATTGATCATTAATTATGCTTGCAATATTATAATAACTTTTCCTCAAATATAATATATAGTTTAATTAATAATGACGAATTATTAATTATACTGTGTATTACGTTTTATTCCCCCTTACTAATAGAAACGATTTACACAACGGATAACTTAAACAACGATGCAGTCTTTGTCTGATGCTTTGGAAAAATGACTTAACAGACAAAGACAGCAACGTTGTTTAAGTTATCCATTGTGTAAACCTTTTATTAGTAATGGGGTTAGTGTTTATATTCATTCATAAAACATTAATTTACCTCTGTGGCTCAGTGGTTAGCGCGTCGGCGCTTAAGCTGGAGGTCGCGAAGGGGCATAGTTTTTATATGTTCCTGAGTCTTGGATGTGTATATGTGTATAATGTATGTATAGTATAATAAAAATCTTAAATATGTTTATAGTATAACAATATTAAATATATTTCCGTTGTCTGGTACCTGTGATACAAGTTCTTCGGATACTTACTATAGTACCAGATTGACGTGGTGTGGAAGTGTCCATGGATATTATTATTATAATTTTAATACTTTTGTCACTCGATGAGTTCTAAGAAATTTGGATATGTTACTGCAATTTGTTGAGGATAGATAGAACATCTAGAAATAACAATAGAGCAATAAAGTACAATATTTTGTATCGCAACAAGTAAGTATAGGCTTAGGTGCATAGTGCGCGTGCAGTTGCACAGTGCACTATGTATACTTATTAAATAAAACCACACACCGCGACAGCTCGTCTTACAAGGTAAGGCAAAAGTCTAGGCAAAGCGTAGCTTAGACCGGCCTCACTGTGTGGTTCGCAGAGCACTGTCTTCACTTTTTTATTTGGTTCGGAGAGTATAGGTATTTTGCTGTAATATACCGGTGTTTTAAAATTAGTTGAATTTTTCTGCCCCCTCTGGAATGAAGCACATATCACCCCAAGCAAATATGAAATATAATAGTTTTGTACTCATTACAAGTTCCTAAGGTTATAGTTAAAACAATGATTTGTTTGTAAATATTCTATTAACGTCATTAAGATAGGTTTAAAAACATTATATTATTTCACTGTAGATAAAACGATAACTAAGAAGACAATCAAATGTCAAAGTTTATCGAAAGTGCGGTCGAACACAATAATACTTTGGATGGCTTAACCTAACTCTACCGGATATAATAATATTATAGTGACTATATAGTTTTACTTAAACTCTTCCGAATTCAGTAATTTACTATTAATTTACTAAAACAGATGTCACAATCCACTCATAAGCGTCATATAGCTTCTTTGCACGTTATGTCTCTGTCGCTCAGTATAACGTAAGCACCGAAACGTTTTCAAGTTTAGGAATTAAAAATTCACTCAAATACAGATTTTAGCTGTACGATAGAAAAGTTATTTCAATTAAATTAATGCCTAGGTTTATCCTAACCAATGATATAACTTAGAACCAGAAATATCATTCAACACTAGCTACATAGGAATGATTAAATAAGATATCTTCAAAATTGTGTTGTAATAGGTAGATAGATGTTTTATTTAAAGTTTTGGAATATAATATTTTTTGTACTTTTATAGACAAAGGACCATGCAAAAAATGGTTTCGGCAGTGTCCCCACCCCCAATAGATTTCAAACCTATCTCAGTTAATAGCTCTTGCCACGCTGATAATTATTTAGTGAGGCAACATTTACTTCAGTAGTGGGGTTTTGACAGAAATTGCAATTTTATTTTATTGTTTTATATCAGCGACCTACTCCAGCTTCGCACGGATGCAAAATTATACATATAAAGCATCATTTTGAATCTCATCTCTATCCATTGCTGAAAACTGCAATAAAATCCGCTGCTTAGTTTAAAAGATCTACCGACCGACCGATCTAGCGACCTACTCCAGCTTCGCACGGATGCACAATTATACATATAAAGCATCACCTTGAATCTCATCTCTATCCATTGCTGAAAAATGTAATAAAATCCGCTGCTTAGTTTAAAAGATCTTATCAATATAAAAGACCGACTTCTTTTTATATTGTGTAAATATTTTCAGTGATATTCTGTTAAAGTATGTTTACTATTAGTTTAACAAAAAAAAAAAAGAAGACTAGTTAGACACAGTATAAAATTATGTCGCCAAGTTCCTTGTTCGCTTAGATCTTTTAAACTAAGCAACGGATTTTAATGCAGTTTTTAGCAATGGATAGACTGATTCAAGAGGAAGCTTTGTATATAAAATACATCGCACCCGTGCGAAGCTGGAGTGGGTCGCTAATATAAAACAATAAAAAATAAAATTCCAATTACTTTCAAAACCCCACCTCCTGAGGTGATTATCACCATAATAACGAGCGTGGCAAGAGCTATTAACTGAGATAGGTTAGAAATCTGTTGGCGGTACGATTTTTTTGTACGATGGTCCTTTCAAACGCGGATTTATAAAATCCTCCTTTGAAGTCACACTAATGAGAAATGCTATTATTTGTCGTGCTTAATGATAAAAGATAATAATTATCGCGTTATTTTATCACTACAGATTTATCGTACGTTCCCACGAGTGTTTTTTTTTTGTACTGAAAAAAACAGTAGGTACTGTAAATAGAACTCTGCGCTAATACAATAGGCATGTTGCCTAATTCTCTTTTCGTTTATTCGATGTTAGACAACTTGTTAATAAACAACCTAGAACCCATTTTCGTATATGTTAAAAAATAACGAAGAAACAAACAAATTAAATTTACAATAAGAAAGAGAGCGATATATCATTGGCCCGTGACGTCGGCAACAAGATTTAGTAATTCCTATGTAAATACGTATATTTCATTTATCTATCAATACAGGAAGTTGTTAATGTATTTATTCATCATTATGTTATCAACAGTAACTTGTTGATTCTATAAACTAAAACGCGATTGTTTTAAAAACAAATACAAATAAGCCGGCAAAATTATGAATGTATGTTTGATAGCTAAAGTGCCTAACCGTGTGTGATATAACTATCGTTTCCGACATATCCGTATGAAAATACATAGCTTAATAAAATTGTGGCCTTTATTCAAAATTGCGTGCTGTGTGTGCGCGCACCTTGACAAGTGTGAAATGTGGCTTACGAATATATTTTGTAGCCTGTATATTTTGCCTGCAAAATCGTCTCTAATGGTTTAAATTTCAATTTTGTATATATCGCCAGTAATTACAATATCATGTTTGCATCAAAATGGCGTTAGCATAGTACAAACTATGATGAGAAACTAAAAAAACGTACATATTTGATACATTTGCATTTCGTTGGTGTTTATTTTACTTTGAATAAATAGTTTTAACTGTTTTACGTGCCTATGTATTGCATTTTTAACAATAGTCAATATTGCATTTTATTTTTCCGTTTTAAATATGAAGTGGAATGAATAAATAACAACACCTACAATGCAACCTACGTCCCAGTCCTACACCTACTCCTACAACCTACAGCTTTTCCAATATTTCTCACCGTTTAAACCTTCCCTGAACATCCACAATTATTTCAAGATTAAAATTAGCCAAATCGTTCCAGCCGTTCTCGAGTTTTAGCGAGACATTGGAATTGCAATCCATTTTTACGTCCCTCGGGAACGGGATAAAAAGTATTCTATATCCGTCTACTGGTTCTAAGCTACCTCCCCACCAGTTTTTAGCCAAATCGGTTCAGCCATTCTTGAGTTATAAATAGTGTAACTAACACGAATTTTTATATATATATATATATATACATATATAGATTTGTAACCTACTGATTGGTGTCAATTGAAGTTCCTATATTTTAATGTTAAATAAAAATATTTATTGGAATATTTTATTAAGCTTAAGATGACGCGGACGCATTGATGATAGGGCCGGGTATGCGGGGGTTGCGGGCGCACGATATTTTTATATAAGAAAACCGCCTCGAGATGGAAGGGGCGTTTGCGACAGAACAGTTTTTTCCGTGTAATTTAGGTTTAAAGCATGAATATGTTTTTATTGATTTGCGGACAAATAGTGTAAAGCTAAACAATGCTCAATTGTGTTATGCTCCAGGAACTAAGAGGTCATGAATCCCTATATAAACTTTTATTTTCTTAGCTTTGGTAGTTATGAGAGAATTTTCTCACCGAAAGGCATCCCCGCAACCAAAATATCTCATGCGTCCTCTTTAAGTTATGAGCGTATTGTCAGCGTCTAAAATTTGTTACGGATTAGATCAAAATCTCTTTCAATAAGTGATTTAGTTTATATATGCCTACTTCTGTGTTTGTCCATATTATTATAACTCTATGTTCCTTACACGATCGAATAATTATGCTGTAGTTTAAATATTAATATCATAATATATATAAGAATTTAGAAAATATTAAAATCTATTACAATATTATCTATATTTTTAAGTAAATTGTGAGCTTATAGGTAACGTAACTTGCAGTCACGAACGTCAGTAGGCGCCATTAGACTCTAATATTCGAATATTTGGCGTTTTGTTTACTCGTCAATGGCACGGTTGTGTTGTATACACATTGTCATTGGAACTCTGTATACAGATACTGCTGTCAGCTACATTTTAGCGCACGTGACTGACTGCTGTCTATTTTTCATTTCATTAGAGGTCACTAGGTGGTGCTATATTAAAAAAGAGGAATATAATGTGCTTTATAAAAGAGTTAAATATTTGAAATCGTAATTTTGTTTAATTCTATTAATGTTATTGTGTAGTTGCAAATGTATTGCTCCCTAGTAAACTAATTTACGTTTTAGTACTTATTTATTAATATATTTTGATACAAATGTCAATTAGAAATGAAATATTTATAACGCCATCTGCAGGTCAATCGCGCTATGTTGTTTCAGTTGAATCGTAAACGAACCGTGAACGATACTCGACTTTTTGAATGATTCGGTATCGCGCTAACGTTTTGACAGATAGTTGGAACGCAGCCGCACCGCAGCCCAAGCGCAAACGCTGTCAAAACAAAAAGTCGATACGATGCTACGTTTTCTCGCACGTTTCTGAAACATTTCGTGTTTGTGTGTGTTAAATTGTTGAGAATATGAGGTAATAAAAGACTTCTTTCATTTGTAAAATGAAATAAAAGTAATTTTCAGTTACCTACGATTGGAAGGATCGTGCGATACTATAATTTGTTCAGCCGCGCCGGAATCGAACCGAAACTGAATCATAACCAAAGCAGAGTTGAACCTGAATTTAAACGATAAACAATAGCGCGATTGGCCTGCAGCTGCTGTTGTGAATAATGTGAATGTAAACTTTAGAATATTCAAAAATGTAAATTATTTATACACTTAAAATGTACCTAATAAAGTTATTTTCAAAATATGTAAAAGGGTACATTTATAAACACCCATAAATTTTCTGCATGGTGGATTTTATTGCAGTATTAAGATACAAACATTAGACAATTTTTTTGTTAAAACTGTTTTTAAAAACGATGATGACGATGATATAACTATTAATTAACATACAACATATTCGGTCCTTATCTTATTTACAACAATGATCAACCCTAGTTGTAAGATTGCAAATCTTATATATTAGGTCTTTACCTATGAAATTGCCGTTTTGTATGAAAATTTAAACGAATTTATTTCATGTATTTTTTATTTGTATTAATCGAAGTAATCACCCATGCAATCAATGCATCTTTGCCAACGCAGTGGCAGTTTATTGATGCCCTTAAAAAAATCAGCTGGACGGGAGGCAACAAATTCTTCAAAGGCATTTTGTACTGCCTCTCGGGTATTGAATTTTTTTCCCGCCAAGAAGTTATCCAATTTCTGGAAAAAGTAGTAGTCTATAGGCACAAGGTCTGGTGAGTAGGGCGGATGACGGAGAGCTTCCAACCCCAGTTCTTGCAACTTGGAGACCGTCTGCTGTGCAGTATGAGGTCGCGCGTTGTCGTGCAGGAGCAGCGGAGACGAGCGATTGACCAATGCTGGTTGGAGATGTGCCAGCTTCTCCATCATTGTGTTCAGTTCTTCACAGTACACATCTGCAGTTATGGTCACCCCGTTTGGTAAGAAGCTGTGATGAATCACACCGGCGCTAGACCACCAAACAGTGACCATCACTTTTCTAGGGGTAAGTTTTCGTTTAGGGCATTGTTTAGGTGCTGAACCAGGATCCAACCAACTTGCTGAGCGCTTGCGGTTATCAAACAGAATCCATTTTTGATCGCAGGCAACAATGCGGTTCAAAATTACTTCATTTGTGTGTCTGTTGAGCAGTACAAGGCACGTCTCGACGCGTACTTCGCGCTGGCGATCATTGAGTTCGTGGGGCACCCATTTGTCAAGCTTTTTTACCTTGCCAATTTGACGCAAATGGACCAATATTTTTTTGACGCTAACGTCGAAATTCAGCCGTAGATTGTGTATCATCAGCTTCCACAATCGCCTTTAATTCGTCATTGTCGACCAAAGTCTTCGGATGACCGCGAGGTTTATTTTTCAGGTCGAAATTTCCAGAACGGAAGCGAGCAAACCAATAACAGGTGGTGCGTTGGTTTGTAGTGTTAGCTCCGTAAACGTCGTTGATGTTGCGTGCCGCTTGTGCCGCGTTGCTGTCACGACGGTACTCAGATTCCATAATTACTCGAATTTTTAGCGTATCCATCATGACGAAAAAGATTGAAGTGCGATGAAAATGTAACACTAATCAATAAACAAATGACTACTTTTGGTAAAAGAATTCCATGTTTTTAGAATAAAATTAATTTGAAATTAGAATTCTTAGCCCAAAAAATTATTTTTATTTGAAATGGCCAGTACTGTAGAACGGCGATTTCATAGGTAAAGACCTATTATATTTTTAAGATATGTGCAGAAAATTAGTTTAATTATTTGCAATATTATGATAAAATTGTAAATATTTAAATTCATTTTCTGCACAATTATTTTAATAATTTATGTAAGATATGCAATCTTACTACCTTGCAAGTATGTAGCTGTGTGAGTCAGATGCTGCACGGTATTTAGGTACATGCGTAATACTGCATATGTTTAAGCGATGCTTTAAAAAACTTGGCTTGTCCGCGAATGGACGAGGTCTGTCCTAGATCAGAATGGTTGGTGGTTATTCGGGGAGGCTTAGGCTAGGGCTATATGATCTGGAATCCAGCGGTTTAGGAAAAATTCATAGTACTAAAAGTAGAACTCTGCGCTAATACAATAGAGTTGAAAATCGAAGGGTCGAGTGTAGAGCAGTCATTTATGACATTGACATTTCGATTTTCAGCTCTATTACAGTATCGCTGAGTTCTATTTTCAGCGCTCTGTATTTTCTCCAGCCTTCCGGATTCCGGATCATAGAGTTCCAGCCTTACTCTCAGTAGTGGACGGTGATAGGGTATTGACGATGATGAGATGATGATGGTGATAAAGCAATAAGGCTCCCAACAATTAAAGTGAATTTTAATTTCGAAACCACCAAATTAGATCGGAACAAGCTCTCAATGTATTCCCAATTCTTCTGGCCGGCAGTCTACGGGTGGACTGACTCTCTGCAGATAAGTTCTGGTTCGTGCTCGGGTATGAGTACACCCTGATTTGTATCTCCTCGTGTGATGATGATGAATTTTTGTGGGCTGCCCACCGCAATGGTTTTGATAACCTGAAATGTGAGATTTGCATTTGGCCCTGAACTTCCGTATTCTTGAAAATAAGCGTTTGGTAGAGTTTGTTTGACATGCACTAAGTTCTACATTTGACATAGGAATTCGAAAGTTCGAAGCTGCTATAATGGACCTCATTAAAAGTTCGCATCAAAACGAAATGATGCTGTATTTTTTAAATAGTTGTTTTCACACGTTTCACTGTAAAAGTTCAAGTTTCAGGTTGCACCACGCTGCACAGTGTACGACTGATATCTTATGAAACGTGTAACTTTTTCTATTCTGTGTAGTGAATATAGTTCAATTTTGTATAGTTATCTTAAAAATGCAGCGTCGCGTATCGTCGCGGTGTGAACTGATCCTGAGCCGAAAAAAACTGGTTAATAGTAACAAAACAATACTCCGAAAAGTAATCCATGTCTTCTATGACTTCGGGTAGCTCTCTTCCATCGATATCTGGTAGCACATAGCATAGGCATAGAAGGACTAACGTCAGCACAACATTCGTGATCATCAGTGAGACGTTGTCAATAGCGTTCAATAGCATAACAATGGAGGACAATATGGCGCCGAGATGGCCAGCTGAATGACATAAACCGAAGAGCGTCGCTCTAACGTGAATGGCCAGCAGTCGAGGTGTGATATTCATAATGATCGCATGCACCACAACACCACAAGATAGCGCCGTCCACAACATTATATCGATTGTTGTTGCCTGAAATTGATAACAGCGATAAAAATGCCCATCTGGAATCGGGCTAAAGTGAGTCATTAAAACGGGTGATAAGTGCTTGGGCTACATTTAAGGATTGTTTATTTATTAATTGTTATAATTAATTGTTTGAGGTTACCGGAGGCCCAAGGGGGGTTGGGGATTTTAAGGTCCGGGAACGCAAGTCTCAACACCAGAGCAGTTACATTAGTAACTCCCCTGGTGTTGCGACTTGCGTTGCGAATTTTCATGGGCGGCGGTATCGCTTACCATCAGGTAATCCGTCTGCTCGTTTCCTGGTTTATTTCTTTAAAAAAATGTAGTTCCAAAATTTTTTTCAGAAGCCAACTCCTGATTTATGGTATGGATAAGTGTAATTCTACTAAGAATACGAACTTACTTGGTAAATACTGTGATAGACAAGGAGAAGAAAAGTTTCCAAGAAAACAATTATAATCAGATTCATAACAAGCAATTTCCTTAAATTTAATTTCTTCATTAAACTTATATTTAGGAACGCCATTCCTAATACTAAACACAATATTTTTTGTATAATATTGTGGCCTTTTTTGTCATGAAACACTCTTATGTACAGGCTGTTCCAAACAAAATAATACAGGCCCCAGAATGCCGTAGTTACGATGACCAACGATCTCACATTATATTTTGTGCATAGTTTCATGCAGGCGCGGGATTCATCCAATGCAGTATAGGCCTGGAAGAATGTACTATCAGGGAGTTTAATTCGTAAGCAAGTTGACCGTTGTTATAATTTATTCGTATTTTGTTAATAATTAGTATGATATTAAACTGACATGTCATTGACAATTGTAATGTGACTGCATGCCGTAATTATTATACAAATTAATTAAGAGACTACTCTAACTGCTCATGAATTAGATTCCCTGATAGTACTTAAAGGATTTCTTATATAATTAGAATTAAGTAAATTTTGTTTTAAGGATGAATTAACGAATAAGGACTTTAGGTATATATTTCTATTTTGTTGAGATGCTAACTAACAAGGTAGTTAATATCTCAACAAGATTAATATGGACTGGTTTATAGAATAATGACTTTAACTGTCGATAAAATGATTAGCACGAGTTGGAAGCTAGAACGAGGTCATATCCACATTACTCATTCATTACTGTAGATAGGAAAATTGGTGGTTTTAGTGAGAATTCTCAGTGAGGTCTTCCGGCTTCGGTTCATTACCTCAATCCGTGAAATTGTAAAATATGGGAACGTGGATGACCTAGGCAAGAGGATGGCGAACCTAAAATTATGTATCCCGGAAATATTAGAGCATAACTTGTTACACGATATGCGTAGGAGATATCTAATTGTCCGTGGAATTAAGCTAATTATTTCTGAAGAACAGTAATATTTATATTTATAACAACTCAAGCTCTGGGTAAGAATTGAATTGAAAGACGACCAACTGCCAGTCTTGTGTTCTTTATAATACTCAGTAAATACCTCTTGGTCAACGGGCTTTATTTGAAAAATGCTATCGAGATATTTCCCATTTATCTTTGCTGCTTTCGACAAAATCTTTTCGGCTGTCGCTACTTTTCCGTCAAACAAAACCCATTGAGGTGATTCAGGGATCCACCTAAAAATAAACTAATTCATCGTTACATTAAAGGAATAAAACGCAACTCTACATAAAGAACATTGCTTTAATGTATTTGGCAGGCGTCTGTGTTAATAATACTTAATGAAGATTAATTTCTAAAGTCGATAATTTAGTGAATAGCTAAAAGCTAAAAAATACGTACCTGAAGTAGGAAATATATCATTTATTACTTACTTTTATATTAAAAATTGAGATGAAACAGTAGCCCTTTTACCTGAGTAATATTAGTAACAATACACTGCATAGAGCCGCTATGAAGTCGAAGGTCTCATTGGGCACAAGATTCGCCAAGGGCACCAGACATACTACTGCGAGGGTGTGGGGCAGAATTACAATCGCGTTTAACCGTGTCCGCCATTCATTACTCGCTATTTCACATACTGTAAAAAGACAGGCATCAACTTTACTATGGCGATAAGGTTCACAAGTGGTACACCGGATTATCGGCGATCGTACATAAAATAGAGGACTATGGCACACTCGGTTTACTTTTTGACGTGACAACGTCTTATAATTCGATGGAGCCGGCTGCACGCACGAAAAAACATGACTCATGCGGCGTTACCTCGCTCTGAGGCGTTCCATTTATTATTATGACGTCACGTTCAACTATCGTCAGTAAACCGACTTTACAGACAACCGATTTTTTTTTTTTTCGAGCTTCGTGAAAATTTGTTATACAGCATCGCACTACTAATATAAAATCATTATTTCTAAATTATACACTTAAAAAAGTATTTCAGAGAAAAATATAAATATACTGTAATTTAAAATATGTCATTGTCACCCTATTTTATTTATGTATAAACTATAACTGTCCGCGGCTCCGCCCGCGTAAATGCCTATACTTATATATAATATAAGTATAGGCATTTACGGATAATAAGTAGCCTATGTTTTAATCCAGAGCCTAAACTACTACGATACCAAATATCAACGAAATTCGTTTAGTAGTTTTTGCGTGAAAGAGTGACAAACATCCATCCATCCATCTATACTCACAAACTTTACATTTATTATATTATCCTTTTATAATATTACTAGGATAGCTGTTGCCCTATGCTCCGCCCGCGTAAATCCAGTATTTTTTATTTATTTTTTATTTTTTAAACATAATAATATATTGAACATTGGTTTTCTGTAAAAGTCCTAAAACTTGAACCTTATCGTGGTGGTTAGGACCACCTAACACCAGTTCAGACCGTCAGACGAGACATCGGCCTTGACAATATAAATTCGTGAGAGTCGAGGATAACCATTATTCTCAAACAGAACTAGTTTACAGATAAAATATTGTTATTATATAGCATCCGCTGACTACTTAATAAACATCAAACAATATGGCAAAGTAATTACATAAATTGAAGCTGTTTTCTTTCTTTTATTAGTTTTACTTGGAACGAACCTAAGGTAAATTTTTATAACCAAATTTCTTTTTAATTGTAATAAATCGTTATTTCTAGACTAGTTTTGCATTAAAATCTAGACAATGTTGTCTTTTATCGCTTGTTTTATTTTCATTTAACAATTTACGCACAGAGAATAAACCCCTTTCACCAGTAGCGAAGGCTGGTTCTTCATCAAAGGGAGAAGACCTAGCCTGTATATGTGAGATCAGTTGCAGAACTTATTTTAATACGTTGTAAGGTAGAGAATTATGTAGATATAGAAGTGTATGTAAATACCCTGATCCTCGGTAAATTTTTAACTATTCTTACCTAATATTAAAGCCATAAAAGTGTTGGCTTGAGTGAACAATGTTCTCAAGAACACGAGCAGCTGAAACCACGCGTCAGAGTCGCAGAACGCCATCACCGCTCGGAATCCGACCTCCGCCGCGTAGCTTATCCTCATACTGAATTTCCTTCCGAAGCTGAGTTTCATAAAAATTGTTGAAGAAAACCGTTAATATTTAGATGAGGACGATAAAGATTTTGTAAGAAATTATCGCGGTATAAGAGTCAGTTCAGCGTATCTACATTTTCTCAAATTTTACAGGAGAGCAATAAATCCGCGAAAATTTATCTAATCAAATTTTGAGAACTTTTTAATAGGCATCATTATACAATTTCCGAAGGAAAAACTGTACTGATATGTTGGTATAGTAGTATATTGTTAAGAAAGTTAACATTTATTGCTCAGAAAATATTTATATATTTTTTAAATATGGTTGACATACGTTAGTGTGGTCCTAATTTTTTTATAACGTTTATAGTTATTATACTTAAATACGTCATTTGTGAAATTATTATATTATGTAACAAATAAATAAAACTAAACGTGTAGGTACACGTTCGCAATGATTGATCGCACATCGAAATGATTAGGTAGGTACCTAATCATTTCGATTTATTGTGAAAAGAGGCAAAAAATTAAAAACAATTTTTAAAAAAAGGTGCTGAAATTATGAATACTCGTAAGTACAGAACAGGGATGCGAAAATATTTAAATTTTCCAAAAATATTATTGAAGTAACGTTTGTTTAGCCCTAACTAATATTAAGCTAATTAAAGCCCATTTAACGGTACTCGTAATACGCTTTTCTGGTTTTATTGAAAATGGTTTTTATATATATTAATTTTTTTGGAATTTGTGATCTATTGAAGTTATTGTTACGTCGTTTTGGCATAATATAAAGGACCACACTCGGATCCGATTTGTTAACAAGAAACATTTTTGATTTTATTGTAGATACGTTCATCTGGATCTTATACCGCGTTATGATTTCATAGGTTAGAAAGGTCTACGAAGAGCAGAATCTTTTTCGAGCATATACATACCCTACCTACATAGGTTTTAAATAGTTTTATTGGTGTGATAAGTGATAATTTTACCAACGTATTAAAACGACGTTTACCGCCGAGTTTCGGTTTAAGATCTGTCTGTCCCGTTGTCCATTTAGGTTTTAAATCTAGTAATCTTTGTATGTTTTGAGATTAAGTTGTGTTTTACAACGAGACATATGATAAAATCATTTTTCTTAAACTTTACCTGTCCGAAATGAGTCCGAAAATAACACAGCCGAATATCGACCCCAATCTCGATATGACGCTCGTGGAAAGTATTTTTACTTTGGGATCGCAAAATATAAGCCACTGGAACATAAACTTTAAAAAAATCTAGATACGGACGTCTTCTGTCGCATAATCAAGATATTTTTAGAAAATAGAAGGCATTGGCATAGCCCGACTATTCAAAATTGGCGATAAAAGTATAATAACGATGAGAACAGCAATCCAAATAGTCTAATAAATTTTGTGTTTTCTGATGTTTTTGGAATTAGCGCCAAATATCGTAACTTTTGTTGAAAATAGGTACAACTAACCAAAACTTTTAGAAATATCTACACATTCTAGAGAACCGCTTAGCCAAGGTAAAGCAAGAATCAGTTTCGGTGCTCTATCATTTTTCTGTGCCTTTTTAGTTTCGCTCTGCTCCTCCATCTGTCTGTCTGTCCTTCTAGCTTCTGTAATTATGAATATAAATTAATGAAACTTTGCCCGCCTAAACGATTAGAGTTATAATATGATTAAGTTGTAGAGAAAAGTTTTAGAGCCCAATAATGCGTACAAAAAGTCTGCGACAGCATTTATATTTTTTAACTTTTATATTTAATGCATACGCATAAATCAAAGCATTCAGTATGTACCTACTACTTAAACCGAACCAACTCATAATTTCATCACAGGTTAATAATGTTTAACGCCCAAAGAAGTGAGCACGGTACATCTATTTCTATAAGTTTTAAAAATTACTAACCGACTTCTGAATCCAAACAAGTCCTAAGAAATTTATTTGCCATCTCGTACATTTCTCTCGGGTAGTTTTACTTCCAAACTCACATATTGTTGAGGCATTACAGCTGATTTGTGGTTCTAAACATTCAGCCGACGGCTGCAGGAGGTAGGCGTCTGCGTATTGGTCCATAGCTGGGAAGACCATGCAGACCGTACATGTTAGTGTCACCAGCCATTGCCAGGAACCTATCACCCCGAGTATATCTGTAGTGATGTCCTCGTGGATTGTTCCGATTCTAAAAGTATCACATTATTGTATGACTAAACTGTAGATACGAAGAGAAGTACCCACATTGTGAGTACATTACTTTTTGTAATTAAGGAAAATTCGCAAAATACCAACATACCTAGACATTTCCTAAAATACACTCAGTGGTCAAACTTTGGACGGCTCGACCATCTCGATTTAGGTACGGGAGGAGTGGAACACTTGATTCGTATGAGAGACTAGGTACACTCAATTTACGGAGCGTTTGTGGACAATACCGACTACTACTGTGACTATGTCGATTGTCGGTAGTACTCTAAATCGAAATTGCAACAATGCATCTACCGCGAGCGTGTGGTTAAAACCTGTTTTGGTGCTACGAGCTGCTACGACCCGCTACGAATCACAAATATTCCTATTTAGTTTCCGGGACGCAAGTTGTCTGTGAAACTTAAATGAATAAAAAATTTTACTGCCTATCAGTTTCTCGAATAACTTTGAAACGTTTGTTAATTTTGACTTTCAGTTTTAATCCCTAAGTACACTTAAGTCTAAAAAGTAAAAATATTCTTAGTAATTTCCGTAAACAGTTAAATTACATGTGTGGCATGTGGTATATTGTTACAAAGATATCTTCGCAAACATTAAATATATTTATTTTGCCTTAGTTGTATAAAATAATTTCGTCGTAATGACAATCAGATGTTGCTTGCTATCATTGAAAAATATTGCCTCTGTTAACGTTAGGGTCAATTCACACCGAAACGAAACGATACGTGACAGCGCTGCATTTTCAAGATAGCTATTCAAAATAGAACTTGATTAATTACCCAAGAAGACATAGGTAAGAGAACAACGCAAATGTCTGTTACAACTATAACAATTGTATAACTATAACATTTTTCCTACCCATAGAAGAGATGCGTGTGTATCAGTGGCGACGACTGGTTCTCCTTCATAGGGAGCCCTAGCTTGTAAAATAAGTAGGTTATATGGATGGGGATGTGATATGGATGAGGGTCTTCAGGAGGCAAGTTGTAAGTGAAGCTGATAGGAATGGAGTTATAGGCACCCCACGCCACTGATGTGTATGTTTGCACCCCTGGACCGTAAATAATATATTTCGGTTGTTCGACTTCTATTAGTCTTTAGTAATATTTCGCTCAATCACTTTCACCTTCCTCGTGCAGGAAGCTGTGTTTTCGCTATCAAATGCAGTCTTATCAGTCGTAAATGCAACTAAACAACACTATCAGAATTAGTCTATGCAAATATTGTATAATATATTATTAGGTACAATATAATAAAAAATATATTATCTAAATGAAATTACAAATATTACCATATTATAATGACTATACGATTATATATTTGACGATAAGATATATTATCATGTATGATATGACAAGATACTATGTCACCTCACGTACGGCTACGTGACCTTGACTGCACTGCTGCACAAAATTGATAAAGATTTTTTTTATAAGTAGCTAAAAATCTTACTTTCTTGACTACTTCTGTGGCTCAGTGGTTGGTGCATTGGCGCTCTAGCCGGAGGTCGCAGGTTCGAATCCCGCCAGGGAACAAAAATGTGTATTAAATATGTGTAAAATATAATAAAAATCTTAAATATAAGTAAGTATAGTATAAAAAGTGTTAAATAGATTTCCGTTGTCCGGTATCTACCCGTAACACAAGTTTTTCGGATATGTAGCACTACACTACTTTAGATTGAGTTTTACTCTCTACATTAAAGACCTCGACAGTGCCTCCAAAGATACTTACCACGGGGCCAGACTGACGTGGTGTGAAGCTTCTATTTGACTCCACAGTCTACCGCAGTTGACTAGCATGGAGAATTACAGCCCAATCCTCATCAAATTGTGCAGAGACCCGAGCCCCAGAATAACGGAGGTTGGTGATCGAATTTTTTGAAGTGAAACTTAATTTAGCGGCGTTGAGCTACTTATAGTTCTTACATAACAACTTAACTTACTAAAGTGCGGCTTAGTACACAGATGGCGCTCGGTATAAAAATGATATTTATTCCATTCTTTTTGAAATGAAAATTCTTTTTTAATCACTTCAAGTCTTCAACGCAAGCTTTTGTAATGGAAAACGGCACTGAAATTTTTTTGTGGTTTTGCATAACACGTCCTTTCAATATGAATTTTATTAAAGATTTTTGGTACTTTTCAGTAAAATCTCGAAAGTATAAATAAACATGTTTATAATAAACATGACGTGTACAGAATACACGTGGCAGAAGTGAAACTTCATTCATCATTTAAAATCCAAAAATTCTCTCATAGTGCCTAAAGAACTGTGATATTTCTGAAAGTTTCCTTTTCAGTTGAGAAGCTTAAAACTTTTTACGTAGTTTGTATAAGCTAAAGCTTTTATCATTATTATAGTTGATGCTTATGAGATGTTCTTAGCTTCTACAACAATTCACTAAAATATTAGTATAAGGTAGGTATTTGATCAATTCCCAGTATGATTGAACCTATAATTTCGGAAACTTTTATTAATTATTCTTTTAACTTACCGCCCTAATTTACATATTGTGTATGTATCTACGGCCACGAAAGTAATTTATGTTGATAGTTGGAATATAAATATCTTAATTTGCGTTAATTATAAACTATAATAATATGTGTATTGCTGTATTCAAATAACTTTTTATACCTGATGTGACGACTCAAGAATCACACGTCCGTTTAAAAGCTTAGCTTTTTAGTTAGGAAATATTTTGACTGGTAGAATAATTTAGTAGGTACTCTAATTAGAGTCAGTTTTGGTAGATTTTCGGGTCCAATTATTTTTGAATACTTTATTTTTTTTTTAAAAAGACGAATTGCGCTTTAACTACTCAGTCTAATTATGTACTCAGTAAAAGTTATTGTTTATTTATGAAAGTAACAATTACAAAATATTTTTACAGAATATCTGGAAAATGTGGCACATGAAATATATAAAAAATCAAATATATTAGACGTGAGCTTTCATAGACAAATCAGTCATCCTATAAACGCTTCGCGACTTCACTGACTTATCGAACACCGTTAAATAAAACAAAAAGCTATCTGTCTTATATGTAAATTAGAGACAAACATATTAACTATTGTCACGCGGACCTGCTGATAGCCGTCGGAGCTCAGGGCATTGTACTGGCAGACTAGAATAGTCTGATCTAAATTCCAAAGCTATTATAGATATATATTATATCAAAACGAAACTTCCCATTTAACCTAAAAAAAAAAACTCGTCAATGGTCAGTCAAAATATCATTAAAAATCATACACATTGTTAGTGGGATGTTTAACTGACTAAGGCCCACTCGTGCTGGTCTGGGTTAAAGTTAACCCTGGGTTAAATATCGTGTTATCTCTCTCGTTCTTTGTATTTATGAATGAGAAGGCTTATACATTTAAATATTTGATTACCATCTCCCTATATGAATTCCGTAAATAGGTACACATTACCTACTTAGTTTAAAAAGTTTAATCATTATTGTCCTATCAGTGAATCTAATTCATAAGCAGGTAGAGTGTTCTCATGATGTATTTGTATTATAGGTAATGAAGGCATGCAGTCACAATACAAGTTTTGTCAATGACATGTCAGTTTGATATAATACATAGGTAACTTAAACGAACAAATTATGACAACGTTCAACCTGCTCATAAATTGGATTCCCCGAAAGTACTCCGTAAGGCAATATTTGAACTTGATAAAAATATATCAAAATTAAATGACGTCACATAAGCAAATCGCTGAAGTTACACGGATTGTTTCCCAGCTTATTTCGTAGACAATACTAGAATAAGATAATATGCCAAATTCATTACTATGTTATGCACCGACTTTGAATGCTAAGCAGCATATTGAAAGGTGAGCTTAACGATATGGTACAGTGAGGCGCGGTATGCGGCCGCTGCGGTGCCAGCAAACCGCGATAAACTCACTCGCCCAGCCGCCGGCGCGCACGCCTGGCGCACGTTACGCTCCTGCGCGCTCCTCGCAAATAGATAATATCTATGTTAACGTGATTACAGAAAAATCAGTCAGAACCAATAAATACAACCATGGACAAGGACCTCGCGCTTGAGGAGATGATGGGGAAGTTGGGTATGTTTTTCACATATTGTTGTATGGCTTAACACTTACCGGTATTGGCCTGTGATTTTGTCGATAAATTAAATATTAAAATAGTATGTAAACATGTGTTTAAATATTTCCAAACATTTTTTTCTTGTGGTGTTCGTGCCACACGTGTTACGCGATCAGGTATAATATAGCACGTTTCGTAAGCTCTATTGGCACGGTGAAGCTTTCATTTTTAATTGCATTCAGTGTATTGGGTAACCATGGCAAGCAATCGATCATTGTAAATTCATCGAAAGTAACTTTGCGAACCAGTCATGTAAGGTCAACTGCAAAATCTAGTCTGAATACTTTTTATACATGAGCTTTTACAATCTTATAATACTGGCATTGCTCAATAAATCTTTCTGTCCGGAGAAAAAGAAAAGAAAATTGTTGAATTGATTAATGAATTATTTTTATTTAAATATAAAATACCCAATAACTATAGAGATAGTAGATATCTACTGCATTCAAAGATTTGCAAACGAAAACAAATTTGACATTGATCGTTGACATTTTTGTGTTATCATAATGTATAACAACTTGCCGATAACACGATAACCCAACATACTAAAATTTGATACTTGCTATGTTAATTACAATACAAAATTACTAATTTGCCGGTAAACAAGTATGAAATCTTCAAAATACATTTACATACATTTGAGTCCAACAACAATTTATTGATAGGCACAGCCGTTGTTGACATATTTTGCAAAATGTGAAAACTTTTTCATCACCGGTTTGTTGCGTTTGAACTTAATTGAGTAAGTAAGTTTTTTTACTTAACAAGTATTTTATTTACCTCTCAACACGTCCGTTACCATGTTTTGTTGGTATAAAGTTTCGAAATATTTTGTCCCGCAACTGTAATTTAATTCATGATTAATATGTATGAAATGCCCTGTTCCAGTGTTCGCTTGTCAAAAGTATACGGAAATGTGTATACAAATTTATTAGTACTTGCTGTCAAATGTTATGTCTACTTTGAAATACAAATGCATCTAACTGCAATGCGACATACTACAATATAGACTTTGTGGTGCCAGACAAAAAATACTTCTTCCATCGACTTAGTAACATCCAATAGTGGAATCGAATCAAAAAGTAACAAAGTTATGAAAAATATGATATCGAGAAGGTCACAGTGACGAGTCGGTCATTTAATAAACAGTACCTACGTCACTTTACGCGGTTAGATATTGTGTTTGTCGCGTTAAGTATTGAAGGAAACTCTTAGTAATTTCGTGTATGGTATCTAAGGCAAAGAATATTATATTATTACTAAGGTATAAATATATTATGACTAGAATCTAAAAAACTAAAATTTTAAGTAACCCCCAAACAAAGAACACTCTCGATCATGTCAGTTTTCAATAAAAAAAACTAGATCAAAATCGGTTCATCCGTTTGGGAGCTACGATTTCACGGACAGACACGCAGACAGATACGTCAAACTTATAACACTCCTTTGTTTTCGTCGGGGGTCAAAAACATACATTACCCGAAATATAACAATTACAACTCAATAGTAGGTAGGTGTGTCATTACATTAATGCCTTTTAAATTATTTGTGTATAAATGTTTATAAACGGATACCTCATTTAACTATTGGAGTAATAAACAATTTGAGGAGCATGATATTATAGCAGAATTATAGTCAAACAGCAGTATTAGTTGAAGGTTTCAGTAGCAATATGTCGTACAGGAATAATCAAAGTAGCACGCCAATTTTGTACTAACGTATGCATGGCACGTGGTTAACTTTATCGTAAAATATTGTACCATTGAGTTCAAGGGCCTCACTGAAGATGTTTGACAAACCTCATTCTAATCTTTACCTAACTGCTAGTGTGAGGTCATCGTATTTTAAAGTAATAAAATTATAAGCTCGCTAAGCCAAAATTTCTATAATTTCAAATGGTATGTAATGGAATTGATATTTTAAAATTTCAGACTACATAGTTCATTCGCGCGGAGTGAATCTTCAGTGCAAATTTCAATATAGACCAATGACGCGTATGCCGTGTTCATATTTACCAATTATTTATCACCAATAACTAATATCTATGGTCGCTTTCACACCACGTCATTGTAGTCCCGTGGTAATTTCTCGAAGAACTTGTGTTACGGGTGTTACCAGACAACGGAAATATATTTAATACTTTGTATACCACACTTATATTTAAGATTTTATTAAATAATACACATATTTAATACACATCCATGACCCAGGAACACAGAAAACTTTTAGTTCCCTGGCGGGATTCGAACCCGCAACTTCCGACTCTCTCTCTCTCTTCCGGCTCCAACCCGTTAACTACCGATAGCTCAGAGGTAGTCGAAATTGAAGTAAGCCATTTTGACATTTGCACTAATGATCAAATGCAAACTTAACATGAATGTTTACAACTAAAGTCGACTTATATTAGGTATTCTACTTGTTGCTAAGTAAATTCTGATTTTCAATTTTGTACTTCGTGCTACTCGTTCAGTTTTATTCCATGGTTAGATAATTATTGAGAATTGACAAACGTTATGAAATTAATTATCAACCATAATTGGCTTTATTATTGAAAGAAGAACTTTAATATCGTTTGTCCTAATTACGAGTTCTCGGACTTTACACACATATAGTATTTAAACATTTTAAGTAACTCCCGAATTGTCAAGCAGCGAACGAGCTGATGATGATTAATTATAACTAATAACACTCGATCGTGTCAACCTTAAAAAAAACTACATCGGTATCGGTTCATCCGTTTAGGAGCTAAGATATTACGGACAGACAGACAGACAGACACGTCAAACTTATAACACCCCTCTGTTTTCTTCGAAGGTTAAAAATAATGTATAAAATATCAGACAGTCAAGTGAGAAATTGATCACAGTGAGTTCACTGCAGTTGCAGTTAGTATGGGAAAATTTAACCGTCGCTTTTAGTATTTCCCCCGCAAATTTTCTAATATTTCTCACCCTTTAAACCTTTCACAATTATTTGAAGTCCAAAATTAGCCATATCGGTCTAGTCGAAATGAACGAACCTTCAAAAATTATCGTATCATTAAAACACAATTATTGTTAACAGCAATATACAATAGACAGTTCAATTTATGTCTATTATAATTTAAGAATAGAATAAGAATAATTTTATTTGGGATACTTTACATCTGTATGAGTACAATAATGTTCAGTTCCGGCAAATTTAGATCAGAATTTATACAGAGAGATATTAAGTTTGTGTTACATTGGCGCCCGCTAGGCTATAAAGCCTGTCCTGCAGATCGCCAATATTCAGTTTGAATTTTACATCCTTCGAATACAAAATTGTAAGTATACCTTAAAAATTTAAAAAGCTAATAAAAATATGTAAATAAAATTTTTATAATACCTTAGAAGTTACAAATTTTTTAAATAATAACAGTGTTATATAATTTTTCTAATGAGAATAATGAGAATGACCGCGCGCGCGGTGAATGTGTTGTGTGTACTGTGTAAATGATTAATGTGTGTTAACTAATCTCTCTTCAATTTTTTTCAATTTCTTCGTAATCTAGAGCTGTAAGCCAGTTAGTCACTTTTTCTTTTCCTACTTTTACTGTGCAGTCCTTAATACTACATTTGCGGCTTATTTGATTGTAAATGAATGAGTGTAAGAATGTGCCAAATCTTTACGCGAAACTAGTGTTTATTTGTGGTAGAGGTAAATTTAAAATTCTTTTATTGCGCATGTTTTCGTAATCAGGAGATTTGAGGAGGGCCCGATGCTCTTTGATCATTACGCAGAGTATAAAATACCACGAACCTACAGGTACCTACAGGTAGGTACTTCTATGTCTTTGTATAGGCGCGCTGTAGAATACCAGATAGGTTTTTTTAATATGACTTTGAGTCAGCATCAACGGTCAGTAACCGTTGTCCTCTCTCCAGGACTATCATGTTAGTAGAGGCGGCTCCTCCCCAAATTCATATGCAATATGCTATAACGGACTGGCATATTGATATATAAATATATAAACGGTGTTTGTATATTCTGTTTTGTATTTACCGTGATATTGCACAGTAAATAAGCAGCATTTTAATTAGTAGCATTAGGCAATCGCTCTCTCCATCACTACATAGTATAAAAAAAGTGCTTTTTCTGTCTGTCCCTATGTATGCTTATATCTTTAAAACTACGCAACGGACTTTGATGCGGTTGATGGTTTTTCAATAGATAGAGTGATTCAAGAGAAAGGTTTATGTTGTATGTAATATGCATAATATAGTAGAGAAACACTGATAATTTTAGAGGTTTCTAATGTCGTAAATAAACACATTTTTTTTGCGCGTACATTGCAAACACTGGTTTAACCCTACGAGATAGATCAAAATAATGTACTATATATTGTACACCTTAAAAAGGTCTACAAAAAAGTCTGCGATTGTATTTGTCTATCTCTTAGGGATAACCCACAATAACCATTTTTTATCCTTTACTTTTCACGAGAAATAATGGCTTATTTACTAAGCGATTTTAAGCAATACAGCATGAATCTTTATTCAATTAAGTACCTTAAATACATTATGAATTTCATATAGATCAATATGGCTCTTTGCAGAATGTAATTAAAATGAATATTATCGAAGATATTACAGATGTAAAATGCAGGGATATAGCGGTTGCGGCGCGGCGGTACCGGCCGGTAGAAAACCCTTATCAATATTGTATCCAGAAGTATATTGCAGTGAGCAGAGTTATTTGCTGAAGGAGTTTTTTCTTCAAGAACACTATTCCACGTGGGCAAAGCCGTGGTGCCAAAAGCTAGTTATTAATACGTTCAGATTCAATTGGAACTGAACATATCCTACTACTATTATAAATGTGAAAGTTTGCGAGGATGAATAGATATATGTTTGTGACTCTTTCACGCAAAAACTACTGAAGGGATTTCGATGAAATTTGGTATGGTAGTAGTTTAGGCTCTGGATTATATATATTATAGATAATATAGGCTACTTTTATCCCGAAAATGTATAGTATTCCCGTGGGATACCCGATACTATATTTATGCGGGCGGAGCTGCGGGAAACAGCTAGTATACAATATACCTATTGTATATTGTATACTCTGTCCAGAAACCAGATCCATAAGTTGAACTTGTTACTTTATTAAGTAGCATATTCATTTGGTTGAATTTTTTTAGTTTACATTTAGCCTGTGTTTTTAATGAACCGATAACTTTTGATGATCCGTTTATCGTTGCCTTTTTATTGATATAAGTCTGATAATAATTAAATACCGGCTTTAAATGTCAAGGAAAGCAAATCTTGTGCACAACTCACTTCTTGCAAAAATGCGTAATCGTACTATGAAACATCATCAGCTGTTGAAATTCAAAAGATGATGTTTCATAGTACGATTCACGAAACATTAAGTGAAATGTGGCCATTTAAGACCTGCAGGAATGCAAATGCGCAACACCAGAGGAGTTACCATTGTAGCCAGTTAGTCCATGGGCGGCGGTAATCGCTTGCTATCAGTCTGCTCGTTTCCTGGATCTGCTCGATTTCATTTTAAAAAATAACATGTTTCTGAAAAGATACATTGTAATTTAGAGGTAAAAATATTTTTTTTTAGTTCCAGTCGTTTACGTAAGTTAGATGTGGGAAATGAAACGGCCGAAAAATTTAAATGAAACTGTACTCACATAATAAAACCCCTTTAAAAAATAGTTTTATTTACGAATAATATAAGTGTAAATTAAATAAAATGCGACGAATTAAAGTACAAAACGCCGCCATTTTAAAGTTGACAATTACGCGGTCCAGTTGCTTCAACTTTTTCATGATTTCATAACACTTTGTATGGAGCAAAACAAAAGAATCCCAGTCAGTGGTAATGAATATGCACGAGTGTCATTTACTACTTACCTTGAGGCTATTTTTAATATGTTAGTGAATCGATAATGCTGTCTGTCTGTAAGGGTTGACTAGGGATGCCCTGAAAACCATCGATAAATTAACGCAGTTGTCAAAATAACCAATAAGCTCTAAAAGGACAATTTAAGAAGTTTTATTAATAACGTCTGCAGGTATATTATTAACATTTAAAACGATGATAGTTTCACAAAATAAATGTTCATTCTTCATTATATAAAGAAACATTTCTTTTTCTTCTCATAACCTTACGTCGTTTTGTGCAGCTGCAATCACTTCTTGCTTTAAAATTTCATTAGAAAGCTATAATACAGTTTTCTACTACAATGAAGAAATTGTACCTGGAAAAGTAAAATAACATAACGCATTAATGATAACAAATCAACTAAAAAAAAACGAAGGTTCTTTGCTCTAGTACTTCTTTTGGACTCGTTCGCTGTTCACTTTTTTTCCACTTTCACTTTCGCGATATTCAGAAAGACGAGGTAATTTTGTACTGTAGTAGTTTTCGAATTTTATTTTATCGTCTTGTTTATTCAATTGCAAATGTTGTTTAACTTTTGTATTCGAGACGAACCATATTTTCAAGGTTTTATTAGTACCTACACGTAAAACGAGTAGGCAAAAGTTATTATTTTATATTTTGTAATGTAATCTGTCGTTGTTCTATAATATAACTTACATAAGATTTTAATATACGTGTGTCTACGTGCCAATCTGTGACAGAATTTTTCCTGTTAGTTAGGACACAATACAACAATTAACGAGTAAACAATCTATTTATTTGATTATCGAATAAGCAATGCAACATTTTATAATAAATTTTATTAACGATGGGGTATTATGAAAAAATATTTTTCATCCCCGTTTCACATGTGTGGAGAGCCACCCGTAAAATGTAAAATTATTATTATTTTATGATGCCAAAACCCAGAACTATACACAGTCTAAAGTCTTTAACTATACCAAATTTCATCCATTTACATTCATAATAATTATAGATAGAATCTGCGCGGACAGATAGACAGACAGACCGACGGACGGACAGAGCGAAACTATAAGGGCTCCTCGAGTATTACGGAACCCTAAAAAAAGGACCAAAACTGGACTAAGCATCGACTGAAAATATTTAAACGCAAGCATTGCAAGTGAAATGTGTTTTTTTAGTTCCAAACTGAGCAAATAAAACATCCATCTTTAGATATTAGCCAAGTCATATAAAGTCTGCTAACACATACTCCAATGTCAAATAATCTTATTTCGTGAGGGGTAAAAATGATACTTTATCGTGTGTACTTCTAGGGATGGGCTTTGACGCACTTGTCCGTTTATAAATAGAAGTTATAGAAGCATTACATACTGACATGTGATTTGGTGAATCGCACTTCATAATCTGTTTTGTACATTGAAGTAGTTATGTAGAAATATGGTAATATAATTCTAGTCAATTAATTACAATAAATAATTATGATCTAAATCTTTTATCTTTGATGTAGAGTTAAATAGTCATTGTTCGTATAATCTAATTTGTTATCTAGTAAACTTTATGAAAAATATGATTTTGAAATAATATAACGATTGATTGAGAAATATTGTGGAAAAAAACTACGCCTTTGGGGTCAACAAGTAACGTGCACATGAAGCTGCAGTTTCCTTAGTTCATATGAAGTAAACTTAGAAATACTTAGAATGTACTCGACACTCATACATCCTAAGTATTTCCGTAGATTAATAATAATTATTACAGGTGAATTGTAAGTTCTCCTTATGTTATAAGGAATAGTAAGTGGTCTTTCTTATGGCGTCCGCACACAGTAGGCAAGCAGATTGACAAGGGATCCACGGGGGCGGGACTCAAAGATTAGAGTTTGTTTGTCTAGCTGCTTGCCCAGCATAACATCAACCATTGGAAACAAGCGAAGACTTAGACTATGTCACTTTAGAGCAGGCATGACCAACGTGCGGACCGCGCGGCGGGCCTTTGGCAGCTGAGCTAATTTAGCGGTCGACTCGGTAATCGAGCCGTCGGCTTTTCGAAGTCGTCGTGTACACCTTACATTTATGACAATATTTAGTAATGTTTGAAAAACATTGATTTTTGGGGTTTTGTGGACGAACTGTGGATTTTTGATGTGTAACATCTTTCCTCTCGCTTCCTGCTATTTTGGGAGTCATTTCGTGAAATGGGACGGAAGTGTGTAACAGGAAGTCGCGGAAGCACGCGTTATTTAAATTGACCAATGAGCGCGCGGTGGTAGAGTTGGCCGTTAGATTCGAATAAAATATTTCAGTATTTACCTTTTTTAAATTTTGACGTTAATTTCTTAAACTGCATAATGGAAAAGTTTCCGTTTTTTTTATCATATCAGAAAATCGTACTAGGCATTGTGTTTTTTTAAATATTTTCATAAAATGTTACACATCATATGCGACTACTGTAAGGCTCGCTGTTTATAAGATGTGCGGCTCGTTAGAGTTTTGCTTAAATTAAAAATGGTACGCAATCTTGAATATGTTGGTTATTCCTGCTCTAGAGTCTAGCCTAACTCTACCTGTAAAGGTAAAGTTAGGTTACCAGTCAGTTCATTTATATTATCATACTGTAATTAAGCATTTGCGTTTAGTATAAAATCGTGTCAGCTGTGACCTGAATAATGAACAAAGGAAACGTAACATTCGTAAACATTTCGACGGCGCCTACGTACATTATTGTATCTGAAAAATACTACTTTTCAGGAGAGCGATTTAAAGTTTATTTTTCGTACAACTTTGTCCTTAATGGTTAGGTTAGGTCCTTATGACAATTTGTATAAACAGTCTTGTTTAAATTACAAATTAGTACATTGTATCAAAAATCCATAATGTTAAATAGTTTTTGCGAAGATTGATTTACGATAGTATACCACGTTAATGAGCTTGCTCTCTTAATCGTAACTGGCACTTCCAATTATTTTCTAGGAACTGCATAAACAAAAATGTTTCGGATTTACCGATTCCGATAATCTACGTTGGTATTTATCAGGAATATTTTTATAGCGTCACATTCGATTATGTACTTCTAGAGAATAGATTAGAGAGCTTCTGTAGATTGCTTGTAGTTATGAATAATTTTAATGGAGTAACAAAAACAAAATTTACATCAAATATTTTTACTATCGTGGTTATTCACAGTACTTTGCTTGGCGCACTTATATTTTGTTCTTTATTTATAAACCACTGTATTACAGTACCAGAAAAAACTATTCGAGATGAAATTATTCGAGAAATACGTATTTTGTGTATATTTTGGTACTGGGATAACAAACAAATTTAAAAAATTTCGTTTGTGGCACGTGTTGCGATAAAAGTAACCTACATCCTTCTCTATGTTCTGACTTACCCCAAATTTTGTCAAATCAATTCAGTACTTTGTGCATGATTGCATTACAGACTGACTTACTTTTGTATTGATAATATTAATATTGTATTCTATTTGTTAAGCAAAAAATTAAAAAATCAAAAAAAAAAATGTTAAAAAAAATGTTGTTGGTTTAATTAGGTATAAAGAACAAATATCTCAATCATAGCTTCTTGAACTGATAAAATAGATTTATTGTATGATTGATGTTTTCTTTCATGATCGATATTTTAATTATCGTTATCAGATGAGAGAGCTAATAACGTCTTAACGAGATTTAGGCATCCATGACTATTTTTATAGCAGAAATTGGCAATACATAAGAGGCATCAATTGGCAATACATAAGCAAAATTATGATAAAAACTTCTTTGAATATGTGAAAAATATAAATAATTATAATATGGTTTCTAAATTAGGATAACCTTGTTTTAGGAGTCATATAAAAAAGCTATGATAATTATTAGTCTTCTTCCATTATTTTATTAAGTCTTCAAGAAATAACTTTTTAATTTTTTTACTACTTTTGAACCGAGCTAAAAGAGCGTTTCCGACTATTGGGCTTTCATTAACACCATGAAAATTTGGAATCAATACAAATTATACCTCATACTTCATGGCAAAAGCTATTAAGTGAAGCCATACTGCCTATCGTGTATCGTCCAATCAGCGTTACCGGTTGGACTAGTTAGAACTGACCGTGTAGGCGAAGATTGCCATGACAGTTGACACTGTATTATTTCAATATGGAACTGATCTAATCGATAACATTAAGTCGATCGGATAGTGGGCACTATGGTGTATACTAAGGTACTGTAAGAATATTAATGTTACTATTCATTCGATATAACTACTTTTAAAATTACTTGCATAATGAAGGACATAAGCTTTCAACTTTCTCATTCATAAAAAAACTTTAACTGTCAGCTGACGTAGTCATATACTGTCAAGTTATCGTATAAGGTATCTGGACAAAGATTGATTAACTAATTCGTCGTTTAAATATTTTCAAAAAAAAATGGGGCTCGGGCTTTATATAACATGTGAGTGAGATTTCTGCCTGAAACTTTAAAACTTGCTCATGAAATTTTAAAACTGTGAAAACTTCTAGTGCTAAACTTCTATCCAAGTAGGGCTTTTCACCCACCAACTCCTTCAAATCATTCCAATAAGCAGGTAAATTAAATAAATATGTACAAATACGTAAAAGAAAAGCCATGTAAATTGCCGGAACTACCACTTACGTTATTTTTAGAATATGAAAATCCATCTTAAGCAATCGGTTCCGCCCGATTCAATACTTTATTCAGTAACCTTTTAAATTCAAGAAAAACAATATAATTGGTAATTGGTACATCATATTTGAGTAACTAACACTTAAAAATAAAAAGTAAATGACGCGCGAATATTGCTGCGAAGACTCACGTTAGTGGCAATTACGGCCTTGTCGCACACACAGGTGCGTAACGTTAGCTCGAGTAAGTTAACATAATATGTTGGTATTGGTCGGACAGACTCATATGTTACGATAAAATACGACTCAAAAACACGCACTAGCAATGGGTTTTGAAAGTTTTGAAAACGTGATACTAAAGATACCTATACTTTAAAACAGTAATTTAAAAAAAATATGCTATTTTGTAGTTATAATAGCGTACGTAGGCGCCGTCGATTTACTGATAATTTGTTTTTTAAATTAACGTAAACGAATATATATAATAATAGCTTATATACTGTCTTGGTATTAAATATAGTGCATTATATATTTGTTAAACCATACAATATTAAACACTTACAATAGACGATAGGATAAGCGGAATTTGGACGAAGGTATTTACTAAATAATATGGGTAAAGACTAAACATATGGCTGAACCATGAAAAATATTCCTCTTGACTTGAAAAGAAAAATAAATTAAGGTCCTCTATATTTTTTTAACTGACTTCCAAAAAAAGGAGGCGGTTATACGTTCGGATGTATATATTATATTTTTTATTTTTTTTGTATGTTCAATGATTACTCCGCCGTCTGTGAACCGATTTTCAAAATTATTTTTTGATATATAGGGTATAATCCCAAATTGGTCCTTTTGACATCAAAATGGTGACCTGATAATGGGATCCATGAGGAATGGAGGGAACTGCTCAAAATTTATATGGACACATATGGTGATTTTGACTTTTTATGAAGTAGTGCAAGCATATGCTGCCAAAAAGTAAGATTTTGCTCCAAGGTATACCCTTGATCCAAAAGTACTGAACAGAACTCCTGACTCCTTATAGATACATGTTTTAAGGTTACAGCGATGTTTAAAGAACTGCAAGCATAGGCTACTACGTACAGTAATCATCATATTAATAATAACTAATGGAAGCTTGGCGCTTATTCAATTATACATTCGATCTTTTATTTAAAACGTTCATAAAATATATTAATAATAATTTAACAAATATTATCAAAAAGGGTAAAATTATTATTTTTAAATAAAAAATTAAACCGATTTCCAAAGTAAAATCCCCTTTTAAATTTGGCTAAAATTTGAACTATTTCCCTGCCCAATCTTCTTAATTTTGAAGTCGGTACCAGCAAATATGCACGTGAGTTCTATAAAATATTGTAGGATATTCGTGTACATAAGCATGTGATAAATTACTTAAAATCTTTTGTAATGGATGCTTTTCCTAACAGCTTACAAGTATTTATCATTAAGGCCGTGCATAAAAAAGGTGATACAAAACAATTAAAAACGGAACAGTACGGGTTTCAGAAGAATAAATCTACACAACAAGCCTGTTTTAACGTGAGCAATCAAATCATTAACTGTATTGACGATAGGGACCACTGTGTTGTAGTATTTTATTGACATGACCAAGGCCTTTAATTTTGTTACACATAAATTGCTATTATCAAAATTAAGCAGAATGGGAGTAAGAGGACCTGCATATGAGTGAATTAAATATTTACTTGAAAATAGAACACAATACACAGTAATTAAACAAATCAATACAGATAAAAAATTGTTCAACAGCGAATCTAAAATCATAATGAATGATTTTGGTATCCCGCAAGGCTCAGTATTAGGTCAACTTTTATTCTTACTTTATATTAACGATATTCCAATAATGTCTTCTTCTAATTTGACATTATTTGCAGATGACATATCATTACTATTTACACATAAAAAATCGGACGTGAATAAAATCGAAACTAATATTAATTCGACAGTTGCGTATATAATTGATTGGCTGTCATCTAATAATCTTAAAATTAACCTTATTAAAACTAGATATATACAATTCAGAAACTGTAATTAAAAACCTTTACAATTTAAATTTGCATATAATGATGAAAAAATAGAAGAATAGTAGATAGGAATTTGTTTTTAGGCATACAAATTGATAAACATTGTAACTGACACTCACACATAGAAAAAGTATGTTCTAAATTAGACAGATTTGTGTTTGTATTACGTCGATTGGCATGGACTGTAAGTGTACAAACTGCTATAATGGCCTATCACGGCTATGTTTCATCAGTCTTGTGCTATGGACTTGTAATATGGGGAATATCTACGCACGTAGATAAAGCATTTATTGTCATAAGATCATGACATTTCCGAGTAGGTACATTTTAGAAATTTTCAAATTTGTTATTAACAATAAGGACATTTTCACTCAATTGGTAGATAAGATACCGACAAAATACTTCAGAAATTCAAATATATTTATCATAGTAAAAAAATCAAAATATATAATATATATATATATATATATATATATATATATATATATATATATATATATATATATATATATATATATATATATATATATATATATATATATATATATAATATATATATTTAACCAAAATATATACCTATATAATACATAATATAATAATACTTGTTGACATCATTATAATAATATAAATTGAATTGATTATTATTTGCATATAATATTGTTATTACCTAATTCTCTGAATTAAATAAATTTTTATAAATAAATTTCACCTGATTTGTTATGACGGCTAAATATGTTTCTGTTCTGTTTATTATGGAACTGACACGTCAAATTATATTTTATTTCTATTTATTTGCACATTTGACGTAAATTGTTGTACTACCCACATAGACGTATATATTATAGACGAGTCATGTTGAGGCAACAAGTGCCTCCAGTTAAATGGCCCCATTTTCGATATTTTTGTGGCCATTTTGACATTTGAAGTATGGCGAAAATAAGATGACTGACATTTGAAGATGGCGTAACTTTTTATTGTACGAAGGTTTGTTCTGTCAAATGTACGTCATAGCCTATCTTGAGTTTTGAAATATTTGACTACCTATTTTTTGCTTATGTTTGAAGGTGAAAATATAATGACTGTAGTGATAATATTTATTAATTATATTTTTAACGAATTTAATGTAAAAATGAAGAACATTTCCACGCCCAATGGGTAGAAATTGTGACCAATAATTGTATCTAATGTAAAATCTTTGTACCAATTTCATGGTAATAAATGATTCTGATTCTGAAAAGAGTAATTAACCAGTACTATCAATAGATACGCATTTGTAATAACGACGTAATTTTTGCAATAAGTATTCTAATTTTGGAGAAGAAAAAAATATGTAATGCTAAAAATAATATAAGCTTTTTTGCTAAGACCTTTTTGCTTGCACTCACTAATTAATTGTCTTTGATCATTTGATTTGAAGATTGGTAAAATACTTATTGGCAGGCTATTTCGTAATTTTCATGGTATAATGTTTAAGTTTTACCATTGATATAACTTTTCAAGGTTATAATTGTAGTAATGTAATGTGTATAGCCCCAGCTAATAAAGTATACGGTTAAAACACACTATCTACAGTACACAATTATAATATTCGCTCGTAAAACTGATAAACTATTGACTCCAGTATTTGCAAGTCCTATATCAACATGTTTGTTGTTACTCACTATACAGAATGTTTTTCCAGTCAGTGGCCAAACTTCAGGACTGAATATACTCTTGAATATAAGCAACTTTCACTATGGTATCAAATTTCCAACTTGAAAAAAAAAAGCTGTTTCCTACAAAAGTGATATCTATGCCATAGCCCTTTTGTAGGAAGCAGCTGATTTTTTTTTTTTCAACTTGGAAAGTTGATTCCATAGTAAAAGTTGCTTATAAATAATAGTATATTCACACCCGAATGTTTGGTCACTGACTGACAAAACACCTTGTATAATAATATAAAGGTGCTGTAAAAATAAAACTTGACAAACTTCAAAATTTTTGTGCCTCTTAGATATGCAATAAAAATGTGTAAATTTTATATATAATACAGTACTGTACACATTTGCCGCTCATAGGCTATTTTTGGTCCCCCCCCTCCCCAACTTCCTTCTCAAAATTACTTTTCTTATACTTATCAAGAGTACAATTGTTTTTTTTTACAATTATCCGTGTTGAAATTTGTACCAAATAGCTATTAGAAAGTGTGTTTTCTTTAAATAAAAACAAACATCGTAAAATATATTATAATTATATTATAATTGAATAATATTATGTTTTGCACGTTGAAAGCGAGTAAGTGGAGCGAGCAAGCAAAAATTTCTCTAACTTCGCAGGATAAAATTAGATAAATCAATATTTTTTTATAAATTGTAGGTACTCGTTCAATTTGTAACAAATACCTATCTGAAAGTGTTTATTCTTTGGATTAATCAACAGCGCAAAACTAAATATTAGAACTACTAAATATTAGAAATAACGTAATATACGTTGAAAGCGAGCGATCAAAAATGTAGAGAGTTTTGCATGTTTCTATTGGATAAATCTCTATTGACTAATGGTCCGTTTCAACAACCTATCTACCAATAACTATTTGTTAGAAACTACTTGTATCACAAAAAACCGTCAAATGATTGAATGGCGACGTTTTTAACAAATAGTTATAGATAGATAGTTTATGAGTCCAGTGTACCAAAAGACCCCGCCGCCGCCCGCCGCTCTCATCTAAAAAGTATTGAATTTAAATTGTATTTTATATTATTGAAACGCTTTTACAATATTTTGCATCGTATAATACCGCAAAAGTATAGTTTACAGAGCGTTTAGTATTTTTTTGTACTCAGACGTTAGAGTGTAAAGTATAGGTACTGACTGTACAGTACTAAAATATATATTTTTTTGTTAAAGTTCGAGAATATTTTTGTATGAAAATAATAATGTTTTTTATACTTCTGTAAGACAAAAAAATGTGTAGGTCATAGGTAGGTTTGCCGTCTCCTAAAATTTGCCGCCCTCGGCTTCAGCCTACTCAGCCTTCTGGTAAATCCCCCTGGATATTGTGCCATACTCACGGTCCAGCCTGCAAATCCAAGACCGCGGACTTGTAGCCAAAAATTATAAATGATTGACCCTTTTGACACTAATGACGGTGCTGGATTTTCAGACTGGACTGTGAGTATGGCGCTTATTTACTACTATTTACAGAATGAAAAGATATAATCAAATTATTGAGAGGCTGCTGGTTTTTTGAAGTTGTACCACTTGCTCACACTTGTGCACGTTAACGAATACTTAATGGTTAATATTCTACCATTAAGAACCGAAATAACACAAATTTAAGGAAGATAGAAAAAAAACCCAAACCCCACTCATTGAATTCCCCGGAAAAACTCCAACATCTATATTATTTTATACTATATTAAAACATATTTTCCTTTTTATTTATTATTTTGCATCATACATAAAAAAAATAAAAAAGGATGTGACAGATTGACAAGCGTCAATGTATAATAAAATTATATCAAACGCAGGGTAGGTAGTGTAAGTTAACTGAGGCAGCGATACTAATTATAAACTATAATTTATGTTATAATAATTAAAAGAATATCAGTCCAGTTCTATTATAATTACGAAAAATAAAATTTCATTCATGTGTTTTACGATGAAAGCGAACGTCAAAACGGGTTTGACAATAATGAATACACTATACGTGTGTGTGAACCAAATCCATGGTAGTGAGTGTTGCTGATATTTTAAGTAATTTCATGTATTTCTAAGCATTATTTTAAGAAATTTAAGCTTTTCGCACGCCTTCATCAGCATACACTTTAATTGTGCCAAATTTCACTCTCATCCGTACGCGCAATTCTCGTAAAACTGTATTTGAAATTTTTGCTTCACATATTAATATATAGATTATATTAATAGGTGATAACTTGCAGTGATTGGCCAATAGCGTCCTCATACAGGGCATTCACTCGCGAACTGATAGCGACTCAGTTTATAGTACTGCATTCTTACAAATTACCTTAACGATTGAGAAATCTACTACAGAAGGGAATGCGAATACGGCAATAAATACCACCGTGCCTCGATTTCCCACGGAAATTCAAAGTTTTTATTTAAGCTTGCGAGTTCAGTCTATTCATCGCTTATGAATCTTATGAATCGCTCAAGATGAAAATCACATAACAGCGCCGTTGAATCGTGCGCACCCACAAATACTCACGTGTAATTCAACCACGTCTGGTCGGTGCGGTCACTTCCTTTATTAAAATATTTTGAGGCATCTCAGTGCAAAGGAAAATGTTAGAAACTGATCGAGCGGGGATTTTGTCGATATTGTACATGTTTGTTGCAACCACTGGTTAATATTATAGTTATAGACTATAGTTAGACATAATATTCGGTTTTTGGTGAGGTTGGTGATTAATTGGCTTTTGATCATACGGATTTCTTAGAGCTAGGTTATAATATGACGTAAAATCGCTACAACAGCTCTCGCGGGCACTCTCGCTTAAATACAGTCACCGCGGTCATAATAACAGTTAACTTTTGCACTGAATGCGCGTGTAAAAATAACGGGGGTCAACCACCTTGGGTGCATCTTGAATTTAGCTTTCGTGTCGCAATCGGTCAATTATATCCACTACTCATTTATTTGCGTGTACAAACGTAACTGTTTTCTGAAACCAGGCCAATTCGAAATAGTTAAGGCAGGTCGTCTTCTTGAAATTAGGCCAATTAATAATAATACAGATAGGCCGTCTTTCTGTAATCAGGGTAATTAAAAAAAAACTTGCTCTATCGTTTACTACTTACATACTTTACAATTCAGATTTTTTGTAAACAAACACATTAAATTCGACCAATTAATTGTGTCATTGTATTTATTTCCTTTACGGTTAATAAATTATATTCCAATTGGTAGCACTATACTATTGTCATTTGGGTTACAAAAATTATTTTATTGGAATTGAACAGTGTATGAATGAATTTTACACGAGCACATTGGCATTGGCACATACCGAAGACGTGTTTCTATTGTCCGGCAAGCTTGTTTGCTTCCTAATTTCTAAAATTGTAATGTTGGAAACTGGAACTGAAAATCAAAGAGCAAGATCAAAAAGTATATCAGAATCGCTCGTGATAGAGTTATCTCCAATTTCTGCTTACCCAATGGGAAGACACGTACCTATTACGTGTAAGTTTATGTTATGTTAGAGGAAATTAAAGAAAATTCCGTGGCCGGTAAGATAATTATTGTAATTGGTTTATGTAAGCGCCAGTGTACGCTGTAGAAATGTGTTGATTGATAATCCTACATGTAGATGTAGGATAGAACTCAATGTAGTGCAATAAAAATGTTATATTTTATTCTTTTCTAACGTTACTTTTATAATTACTTTTATTATATTATTATTTTTATAATATAATATAATTACCTTGGCTAAGTTTTATGGACACACGCCTTCTACTGAATTTCAAAGTTGTGATTTTCCTCATAAAGTATAGGATCTTTCACGCAAAAATGTTGTAAAATACATATACACTGTAAAGTCTAAACAGAGGTATTAGCCCACATGCCATCGTTAATTACAATGACGATCTTCGAAATTGAAAATATGTGGGATTCACATAACGTTCGCTAAGTGACATAGTACTTTTTGATTTCTAACTTCGTTATTGTAATTAGCGATAACATCTTGGCTAAAGAGCCAGAGCAAAAATGAACTTATAATGTAAATATGTTACGTGTAAAGTTACTACTTAAGTCTTGATAACACTGTTCCGTTTGAAATACCCCATATACCTACTTTATACTACGTAACGACTTAGATTGGCCAAAGGAAAAATGTACCTATGCAAATTATTAATTTAACTATTACTACATTCTCTTAAAATGTATTAACTAGCTATCGCCCGATTAGTTTGTATAGCGTAGCGATAAGAGTTAAGACTGCCTAATAATAATTAATTACGTAATTTCAAGAAAAGTAATTCTAGAAATAGTTTCTCTTTTCGATTCAGCTAAAATTTTACAATTCTCTACTCAATCTTTTTAAGGCTCCCACAGACAAGAGACCGATCGTTTCAGTTAGAACTGACGTCAGTTTGGCCTGAACGGATTCGAGCACATACACGGAAAAAACCGCATCCGACCGAACTGACGTCAGTTTGGCCCTTAGAATAATAACGCCTAGATAGTTTTCAAACAAACGCATCGTACAAATATCTTAAAAATTTTGAAATAAATTTCTTATTACTAGTAACACTTTGACAATTCACATTAGCGCAGCAAGATGTCGACATAATATGATTTTATTTTAAAATGTTATAAATATTTTCATTTTTCGTAAAATTTTGTCCGAAGCATTTTTATTATTTTGCGATGCATTGTGACACCGCATTGCATGATGCATTGTGTAATAACGACACAAACCTTCATAATGTATGCACAGTCAGAGATGTATGCACTAGTGACTAGCGCATATATTTCCGATATGTCGTACTGAGTCGATATGGCTCAGCATGATTTGCTTCACTTTTCATGCGCGTACCCGGTTTCTAGGCGTTTTAATCTAAGGTTCGGCCTGAACGGATTCGAGCACATACATGGAAAATCGCATCTGGTTTGCCGCGGGCTTCAGTCGTGTTATAGGGTTCCTCAATATTTAAGGAATCCTTATAGTTTAGTTTTGTCCGTCCGTCTGTCTGTCCGCTCTCCTAGCTTCTGTAATAACTTTATGACAATAACTTTTAAAGTAATTTAAAGAAAACCTATTGCGCGTTGATAGTTACGGAACTCTCCTCAGACATGTCGTGACATGTTCTTGGTGAGGTTAGGTTATATTATTTATTTATTAAATGTATTTTTATGCAACTGTAATCACGCTATCGACGAAACTGAATTATTGTGTCATACATTTTTCCAGTAATATGTTATAGAAATCATTACTCTTTGTTTTATAGTAATAGTCTTTAGGTTTTATCAGCCGTAGTGGCTCTAAAGTTTTAAATACTTCAATGAACTCTAATAAATATTCCTTAGACCTCGTTGCCATTTTTAGATTTCCGTACCCAAAGGGTAAAAACGGGACCTTATTATTGAGACTTTGCTGTCCGTCCGTCTGTCACCAGGCTGTATCTTAACCTTCTTATACCATGATAGCTCGATAGTTGAAATTTTCAGAAATAAATAATAATGTATAATAAATAATAATTTTATATTTTAGTGGTGGCTCTCCATACCTACATGTGAAGTGGGGATGAAAAATATTTTTTCATTCTACCCCATCGTGTGGGGTATCGTAGAATAGGTCTTTTATAAATTGACAAGGTTAAAAGGTTTCACACATGACTTTTTTACAAGGTCGACCATTTTCGGGTATTCGGTCTCCAAAGTGGTTTGTAAGTTGGTTGGTCCCCCTTCCTAGCATTTCTAAACTATTGGAGATAGTAACTTGTAATTTTCCATGCTGATAAATCATACTAAAAACTCTTTAGGAAAAATATTTTGAACGAAATCGGACAGTAACTTTTGAAGTAATTTGAACAAAATTATTACGCGTTGATATTTACGGAAACCTTCTTAAACATGTCCCGACATGCTCTTGGTTAGGTTAGGTTATTGTAAGTAAAGTGGGTATCTACTTACGTGTTATGTATTCGTAATAGATCACAGATGAGATTCCTAGTGGCTGTAATATACCGAACTGTTGTTACATCCAACAAGAACAATTTTATCATGACCCACAGGTCCCATGAGATAGTATGTAGTAGTAGTAGTATGAGGGTTTTGGTTACCGAATACCGCTGTCGACCCTAGCTACACTGGACATGCTACTGATTTGAGCATTTAGGTTTAAATTTGCATGGACATTTTCATACTTATCTGTTCATTGACATTCAGAAGTAGGCCAGGAACGTTAAACACGTTTATCTCGAAACTGTATTTGCGATTCAAGTGGATGATTACCGCAAATTAACTAATCGGCCTCTACGTACGCAGGAGCTAGTTTACCTGAGCCCGACTACCAGTGTCCAGTGTAGTGATGCGTCGCTAAATGAATAATAACAATGATAATTTATTCGAGCGACAAAAGGTATTTAAATAAAATTGATGCTAAATGATTTACATCGAAAAAAGTGCATTAATTGTCAAAGTATCGTGATAATTGCTATTAAATAAAAATTAAAAGCAATATAACGTTTTTATAGAATAAGCACTGATTTGTTAAGGGCGATGTAAAATAAAAATAAACTCAAGTAGGTAATTACAATAAATAAGAGTTTAAAAAATTTACATGTTAATCAGCCGTATATTACCTACTATTATAAGAAAATTATACTAATTTCACTCACGATATTAAAAATAGTATCGTGCTAGTATAAAATCTTATAATATTTTATAGTATTATTATTTTTATTAGCCGATACTTTGTCAGCTGGGTCTAAATTTGTATGGAGCAAGGATGAATTGGAAGATTATCTCTTTTCTAATAAATACCTATTTGTAAGAATTTAAGAATAATAATAAAAATAATATCTATGGACGCTTTCACATTACGTCAATCTGGTCCCGTGGTAAGTTCTGGAAGAACTTGTGTTACACCAACAACGGAAATATATTTAATACTTTTATATTATTATATTTAAGATTTTTGTTAGATAATACACATATTTAATATAATACGTACACAACTATGATCCAGGAACACAGAAAACGTTTTGTCCCCTGGCGGGATTTGAACCCGCGACTTCCGGCTAGAGCACCTAACCACAGAGCGCGCTAACCACAGAGCCACAGAGGTTTCATTATAATATATGTAATATGTATATATTATTTGATATTTAAACTAATGTTTCCAGGTGACTTCGGGCGGTACCAGGGCTTCCAGTTCTTCCTCCACATCCTGGCGGCCATGACCGCTGGTCTCCACATGCTGTCGCTGGTCACTGTTGCTGCAGTACCTGAACATAGGTATGTTTGTTACTAAATAACTATTTACCACATAAATTTAGCCTCATGTCCAGTTATCCAGTTGGACATAAACTATTCTAAAAATACTCTCCTCCATCGGGATTTCAGTGAAAGCTGTAACTACTGTAAACACCAAACAATAAAATGGAATGCATTTCTAAAATTGTTTATCCATGCGTCTCTTATTTGAGAATTGAGACTGAAAAAAATATGACGAAAAATTAAATGCATGTTTTGAAAATTATAAACGATATATTGAGTGAATCGATTCATATTTTGTAATATAACATTCATTATTGGCATACCTGAAAAATATCCATGAGATAATGCATACGAAATTTCATGGAAATACTTGCAGCCGTTTCCGAGATTCCGATTACATTTTATATACAAGAAATGTTCGTTTGAAGTATAGGATTAACTTTAATAGGCGTTGGTGAAATTTGAACTATGATTGTTAGAAGGATTATTGAGTGTAGTTTAAGGAAAACTGGTTAATGCGGAAAGAGACAATACTCTCATTAATATCCTCAGCCACTAGTATGCTAAACCGCATTTGCTACGAGTACGTACAACACAATCATTAAAATCATCAGTAGATCGAGCTTTTTCCGAGAAACGTATCGTCACAACTCACATCATACATTAGGTATCTACTGTAGCATATTGCATAAGATTTACCTTACAGATAAAGACATGAAACTTAATATATGTATGCTCTTGGTAGGTACTAATGAAAAGTACAATTAACATGAACAAAATCATTGCAAAGATAATACGACCTCTGTCGTGTTATGTTCTCGTTTTTATTTAACCTTAACAAGTGATAAAATTACATATCGTAAGGTGATACTGTTAATTTGACATAAGCATCGCTATATCTATTTCTTGGCTCTTTAGGCAAGCCTTTGCCCAGGGTGCTTAAAAGTTAGGACTAGACTAGTATTTTAGTCTGGTAGAGATTTATTTACTAGATGTGTGTTAACTTAGAAAATTGAGTCCACTTTTCACAGTAGCGAACATTTTAGCTTCTAATTTACTCGCTGCTAGACTAAAATACTAGCCTAGTGCGAATAAGTCCTAAACGACGATATGTCGGTATCACATGCATCGGACGTTGCAACGAATCACTTAGGGTCAGTTCACACCGCGAGACAATTTGACGTGATAACGTCTTATAATTTGATGGAGCCGGCTGCACGCACGAAAAAACATGACTCATGCGTTACCTGTTACCAGCGTTCTCTCGCTAAATATGACGCATTGCCGTTACCTCAGCTAGCCGCGCCTTAGGTATGTGAGCGGTGGGACGGAGAGGCGGGGCGCTTGATGTTATTACTCAGTTCGGCGCCGGACTTCGCGGTGGCAACACGTCTACCTAAGGCGCGGCCAATTAGTTCAGCGCGCACTATAAACATGACGTTGTCACGTTCAACTATCGTCAGTAAACCGACTATCTGTAAAGTCGGTTTACTTAGTAGTTTTGTACAACCGATTTTTTTTTAAGATAGTTATTAAAAAATTAAACTTTATTATCTATACAAAAAGGTACATGTTTCATATGACATCAGTCATACACTGCACATGCGCTGTGCAGCGCGGTGCAACCTGACATTTTAACTCTTACAGTGAAAGCTGTACCTACTGTAAACACCAAACAATAAAATGGAATGCATTTCTAAAATTGTTTATCCATGCGTCTCTTACCTATTTGAGAATTGAGACTGAAAAAAATAAGATAAAAATTAAATGCACATTTTGAAAATTAGAAACGATATATTGAGTAAATCGTTCCAGTTATTATTTTGCTCTCTTTAATTATTGGTGTACATGAAAAATATCCATGAGATGAAGACTCTATATTTTTTAACGTACAAGTTTAAGAACACACGGCTAGGCCACAACACTGCGTTGCGTATCGCTCAAACGACGTCTTACAATTCTTGTAAATTGTAATGCAATGCGACGTCTTTTTTGGCGATGCGTCGTCGCAACAGATACTGGCGAGGCTACAATACTGCGTGTCACTGAAGTCTGAACTGAACTGACACTGAACACTGACCAATGTCATCGATTGACATGATTTGCGATTTTAACTGTCCATAGCCAATCGGTAATATATTTGTAAAATTATTATTACTGTTTAGGTTTAGGCACAATTTCACCAACGGCGGTTAATGTTAATCATCTGTCTAGATATCATACCTTCTCTTTCATTAATAGAAGAACGAGAGAGTTAATATGATATTAAATTAATGAGTATCTGGGTAACTGAGCTTTGCTCGCAGTTCTAGTAGCTTAATTAAATTATAAAGAATCACAAAAATATTCGTCTGACCAGGATTCGAACCCGAGCTACCAATTTGCCAACAACGCAGAAATAAAACATACGTAAAAAAAACTGGCATCCGGACTGATATTAATAGAGTCAAAAATATTGATATATTGTTTCACGACAACAGAAAAAGCTTATATAATTTTAAAATGCCTTGTTTCCCAGGGATAAGAGTTAAGATCTAGCTAGATCGATTTTTCTCCCCCTAAGATCCCCTGCATACTAAATTTCATAGAATTACTTGCAGCCGTTTCCGAGATTCTGATTATATTTTATATACAAGAATTGTTAGTTTAAAGTAAAGGATTAACTTTAACACGCGTTGGTGAAATTCGAACTATGATTGTTAGTACTCTAGATACTCCTTGTATTGAGTGTAGTTTAAGGAAAATTGGTTAATGCGGAAAGAGACAATACTCTCATTAATATCCTCAGCCACTAGTATGAAAAACCGCATTTGCAACGAGTACATACAAAACAATCATTAAAATCATCAATAGATCGAGCGTTTTCCGAGAAACGTATCGTCACAACTCACATCACACATTAGGTACCTAAAGTGGAGTCATTTTAATAGGTAACATTTGACAATTCATCAAAATTCAACAACGTAACCTTGTAAGGGCGGGCATAAAATAATATATTTTTTCGTTTTGTTAGAACTGCACAATTGTTTAACTTTTTTCAATTACGATTACATATTTATTGTAATAATGACCGATACGAGTAATTTTACGATTTGCTTTCACTAATAAACCATTCTAAACATAATAAGCAATTTCTGATCTAAAGAACTGAACGTCGTTACAATGTTGCGTCAGTTAACCCTTTTTCTTTTTAAACACTAGGGATGTTACTGTAAAAATCGAAAGCTGATAAGTAGAATCGAACGCAATGATCCCGTCGAACGCAACGTCCTAGCTTATGTCATCATTCAGGTGATAACGTCCCACCTGCATATCGAACTGACAAAACGTATCTGTGATTCCGAAAAAAAAAACGTCCTATAGTTACATGAAACCCTTAGAAGTTCTAAAGTATTCGTCTAACATCGTTCTAATATTACGTCAAATTTTAATAAATATACATAACACGACAAATATTTAACTAATAAATAAACAATAAACAAATCATACTTTCGCACTGAAAACGTATTTTTCTAACCCTCCGTCAAAAAACGTCTTATATGAATATAGATTTTCCTTAACCGTTTAAGCCAGTTAAAGCAGAAAAGTAAAAAAAATATTTTAAAGCACAGTAATATTTAATTTGAATAATAATATAAGTAAAAATATCAACTTACCCGGTTCTACATCGTTCCTCGTGCGATTATCTTGTTTATTTGAAAATGAAGGACTACGTTCAGGCTGTTTTTCTTCTTTTATAAGCATATCGACCATTCTTCGAGAGCGTTCAAAATACTTTTTGTAACCAGCAATTATTATAATCGCAGAATTTTCGTTAAACCTAAAAAATCACGCACTTTGAATAATAATATAAGTAAAAATATCAACTTACCCGGTTCTACATCGTTCCTCGTGCGATTATCTTGTTTATTTGAAAATGAAGGACTACGTTCAGGCTGTTTTTCTTCTTTTATAAGCATATCGACAATTCTTCGAGAGCGTTCAAAATACTTTTTGTAACCAGCAATTATTATAATCGCAGAATTTTCGTTAAACCTAAAAAATCACGCACTTAACACAAAAATGCCCTTCTTTCCGCTCGATAGCGCCTGAAGTGAAGATCGCGCGAGGCGCCCGCGCCGCTCCCCTCTCCCCGTCCTATGAACGCTAGGTGCATTTTAACACGGAGCTTACATCAGATAAGACGTTATACGATTCTGTATCTCCGAAAATAAACCAGATAAAAAAATGTGAGGCTGTAGAGCTTTGAGTCCTTATTTCATTTATCCAAAAAACTCATTTTTGCTCTATGATCACATAAGACTTTGTTCTACGCATAGGTCGACTTAAGGCGCCAATTTTAATGTGCAAACAATTGGGAAGTTTATATTCAAAATGTATACCTCATCTCCTTGAGAAAGATGCATGCGCATGAGAAGGAGATGAATTTTGTTTTTTTTTTTGCTTTTCGGTGAAAATATGGGGTTTAGCTGTATGCGCATATAAGACTGCTACATTACAAATTGTAATGATTAAAAGTTCTTTAATATAACATATTATTTGTATGGTGTGCAGATGTAAATATTTGCTTTTATCTGAGCTCTTTTTAATAACGTTTTCTGAAATTACATACCTTAAACCTACTAACGAATGTCTTAAAATCTGAATACTTGATTGAGTACCTACATAATATTATCTAGGACCTGAGATATTCAGTTTATTTGAATACATTAAACATATACAGTACGACCACCGGATTCAATGTCTTTCGGCAATCGTCGTTTTTCATATTACATCGTCTGTCATTTCTATAGAAAAACGAAAATTTCCCAGAGTCATTAACAATATGGTTTTAATGTACAGTTAAACGAGATTGCTAATGGCGCCCGGCAATCGGCAATAACTGTGGACGAACTGTAGTAGTTTGTGAAGGTGTGTTTTGGGTTTGCTGAATAGAGCATTCCTTTGAGACATATGTAATCATATTTCTAATACACAATTTATAATATTATGATTTTTACTAAATATTATTTTTAGGAAATCTGGTGTGGTATGTTTTATTTATAAAATGCATTATTCATAAAATGCAGCTATTTAATTTGCTTTAACTATGTTAATTATTATAATGATTTATACAAACGACGATGGTTAGAGAAATTGCGAACTTTAATAAAAAAGAGTTTTCCACTTCTCAACCTTATCTTCAACACATGGAAGAGATTGAAGCAGACTTATAGACACATAGTAAAAGACATCCACATAATATTATGTAAAAGTCCTTTTAAATGTATCCCCATCAGCCGTATGTATATTTTTTTTGTAAATTTTATGATTTTCAATTACTGATCGCGATAAGAAAACTATGTGGTGTAGACACGACATTGCTGCTAAATTACTACATGTAAAGTCATGCTCATGACTTATGAGACCTTACATGAAGCGCTATACTCACGGTCCAGCGCCGCAGGTCCAACGCGTGATTTCGATCGTCAAAAGAGTCAACAATTATTATTTTTGTTGTTTTAAAATATTAAAACAATTTTAAAATACATTTTTGCACATTCTCCTTTGCTAACCTATGTTAGTTTAGTGCTCGTGGCTGATCAGGTCGGGTGTTTCACGTTTCGATCTTATTACTATGATAATAAGGTCCAAAGTACACTGGGTGTGACGGCGACTGTTCACAGCGACCTTTCGGTGCCTAAACCAAAAACTTTTGTAATTCTTGGGTTCTCTTTTTGAAAGCTTTTCTTTTATTTCGGTTGGTGTACAACTGCAGAATAAGATGACAAAATGGCTTTTCAAATTTCCCTGTGCAAACATATTATACGCAGGCGTGGCATTTTTAACCGACTTCCAAAAAAAGGAGGCGGTTATACGTTCGGCTTATTTCGGTTCGGTTCGGTTCGGTATATTGCATATTCATCGATTACTCCGCCGTCTGAGGACCGATTTTCAAAATTCTTTTTTTGATGTATACGGAATAATCCCAAATTGGTCCTTTTAACATCAAAGTGGTGACTTGATGGTGGAATCTATGAGGAATCGAGGGAACTCCTCGAAATTTATATGGACACATATAGTAATTTTGACTTTTTCTGAAGTAGTCCAAATATATGCTATCAAAAAGTAAGATTTTGCTTCAAGGTATATCCTGGATCCAAAAATACTGAACAGAACTCCTGACTGCTTATAGATACATGTTTGGGGATTCCGGCGTTGTTTAAAGAATTGAAAGCATATGCCATTATGTCAATTATAGTAATCATCATCATCACCACCATACATCATCATGTTATGATGATATAAAAGGTACTTCTCATAGTATTTTACACCGACACGGACATCTTTGAACATTACTCTGCCGTTTATGGACCTATTTGAATTTTTTTTTTGTTGTAAAGGGTATAATTCTCAATTGGTCCTTTAGTCATTAAAGTGGAAACCTGATGATGGCATCCATGAGGAATCGAGGGAACTCCTCGAAATTTATATGGACACATATAGTGATTTTGATTTTTTCTGAAGTAACACAAGCATAATATGCTATCAAAACTAAGATTTTATACCAAGGTATATCCTGGATCTAAAAATATAGATACATACATGTTTGGAAATTTCGGCATTGTTTAAAGAACTGCAAGCATATATGTAACTATGTAACCAATAAATAAATATATGTAAGCCACTATGTAACTTACAGTAATCATCATCATCATCTTATATACAATACCTAATGGAAGCTTGGCGCGTATTCAATTATACATTCGATCGTTTATTTTAAACGTTCTTAAAATGTATTAATAATAATTTAACAAATATCACTAATAAGGGTTAAATATTATTTTTAAACAAATAATTAAACCGACTTCCAAAGTGCATTTTTAATGCACAAAGAATAATGAAATAAAACTCATTTTCTAAATAATTCCCCGTTCAAATTCTGCTACAATTTTAACTATTTCTCTATTCAATCTTCATAATTTTGAAGTCGGTATCAGCAAAGTTGAACGTAAGTTCTATAGAATATTGTTTTATCAGAACGTAAGTTCTATAAAATGTTGTTCGGGCTGGTACTGACTTCGAAGCTATGAAGAGAGTAGAGAAATACTTAAAATTTTAGCCGAATTTGATAGGGGAATAATTTAGAAAAAGAGTTTTTGTCCATACTTTTTTGTGCATTTTTACTTTGGAAGTCGGTTTAAATTTTTGTTTAAAAATAATTAATATAGCGATTCAAAATCGAACTTTATTCACTACACAAGAAGATATACGTTTCATTGCAAGAGTTCGAATTTCGAGATGCGCCGCGTTGCGCAGCGAGGCGCCGCTCCTGCAGTGAAACGTGTTGGTATTCATTAACAGGCTTCTTGTGAAGTGAATAAAGTTAAATTTTTAATCGCTATCTTAAAAATGCCGCGCCATAAAAGGATCAAAGTCGTTTTAAGTACTAGAAACATCTGATCTACAAAAGCTAATAAACAGCCTTCCTAACATCTTGCACAGTTTTCATCGCCGAACTAACTATACCTAAGTTTTTCTGATTTTGGTGTTTAAACTGCTTTATGGGTCTAAGGATTTCCTTCTTATTTACAAAGATAAGAAAACTTATCGGTTTCGAGTGTTTTTCGACGGCGTATCATATTGAAAGTAAGTATAATTCCTGGCAAAAAAAAATTATGGAAATGGCTTTTATATAACTAATCGCTTATTTTTATTTATCTTCTTCTTTCTATCCTGTTTATTTTACTGATGCTTAAGTTTAACCAGTCTAAAATTTTATAAAATTTATAAAATTATTTATTATAGTTACTAACAAATGGTATTTTGTGACTTCGCATATGTTTTGAAGTGCATGGATGATGAATAATATAAAATATTACCTATTTTATACATAGACACATATTTACATCACTACTTTCATGACATTACCTACACTATAACTTTTAAATCACCAGTCATTTAATAGAAAATCGAATCGAAAGTATTTCATTAGTGTTATAAATATTTCAATAACAATAAGAAGTTACGGCACTGAATATTTTAGCTCTTCACAATAATTATGCAGCTTTACACGGTATTAGCACTTATTGTTTTGTTCACTTTTATGTGCTTTAAATGTTAAAGTGCAATTAAATAAACCAAAATATTGACTTCTCTATTTGTAATTTTCAGATGTGCTGTAGACGGCTTCGACAGCGCCAATTTCACCGGACCATGGAATTCCACACTCTTAGAGAAGGCAATACCTTTAAATGCCCACGGAAAACTGGATTCATGCAGCATTTATGCAGAGAATAATACAATTGAGACCTGCAACTCCTGGGTCTACGACACCCAATACTATTCGTCCTCACGAGGCATAGAATGGGACTTCGTTTGCAGCAGACGATGGATGGGAGCCGCGGCCCAAACTGCGTACATGATCGGCGTCCTAGTTGGTTCTATAGTACTGGGAAGATTGTGCGATAAATTCGGAAGGAAAACCGTATTTGTTTGGGCGGGAGTCCTCCAACTGTTATTCGGAGCTTCGGTTGCCTTTTCTACAGATTACTACACATTTATAGCTCTCAGATTCTTGTATGGAATATTTGGATCCGGATCCTACATCGCTGGTTTTGTGCTCACCATGGAATTAGTGGGGCCCAGCAGACGGACAATATGCGGAGTTGCGTTCCAAGTTATGTTCGCTGTGGGAATAATGCTTTTGGCCGCATGGGGATACTTGATAGACAATAGATTCTATTTACAAACCTTTTATGCGTTGCATGCGGCTGTACTACTTCCTCATTGGTTTTTAATGGACGAATCCCCTAGGTGGCTCTGGTCCCAAGGCCGAGCGAGAGAATCAGTTGCCATAATAGAAAAAGCTTTGATAATGAACAGATCGAGTGAGATCATCGATACGCCTACATTGATATCGCATTGCAAAGTGACCTGTGCTAAGTATTCGGATGATGAAATGGCGAGTACCAGCGACCTTTTCAAAACTCCCAATCTGCTCAAGAAGACCCTAATTATTTGCGGCTGCTGGTTCGCTAACTCCGTTGTGTACTATGGGCTATCACTCAACACTGGTAAACTGAACGGCAACCCCTATTTTATTATGTTTTTGATGGGTATCGTTGAATTACCTAGTTATATAATAATTATATATTGTCTAGACCGCATCGGTCATAGAGCACTGATAAGTACAATGATGTTGTTAGGAGGTATCTCTTGTTTGGTCGTAGTAGCACTACCTCACGGTTCTACTTCAGCAACTGGAGTGGTTATGATTGGGAAACTATTTATATCGGGCTCGTATTCTATAATTTACAAATATTCAGCTGAACTATTTCCGACGGTAGTGCGTAGTTCTGGCGTCGGTTTAGGAAGTATGTGCGCAAGTGTGTCGGGTGCTTTTACCCCCTTGATAAGCCTCTTAGATACTCTTGATCCAAAAATACCAACAATAATATTCGGATTCCTCGCCCTGTTCTCGGGACTTTCTACATTCATGCTTCCTGAAACGATCGGTCGTAGTTTGCCTCAGTCTATAGAAGACGGTGAAAAGTTTGGAATCGGCGACACCTGCTTCACAAATTGTAGTGGGCGGCGAATCAGTGACAGCTCGATCGATGTACCCGAAACTATGATACCACTGAATTTGAATGATAAGAAAGCGTAAAGCAAATAACCCAATTTATATGAACGAAATTCCATATATATTTTTTTAATTACAAATGCATACCTACCAGTGGCGAAGGCTGGTTCTCCTTCATAGGGAATCCCTAGCCTGTATAATAGGTAGGGATTTGGATGAGGGTCTTCAAAAGGTAAGTGATAAGTGAAGCCGATAGGAGTTATAGGAACCCCTACTTAAAAATTATTACTTAAAAGGGTCATGGGCTACTTCTAACCTATAACTTATAAGATAAATAAGCGAACCGATCACGAGGTTGTAAAACACATGCATCTGAAATAATTTTCAGATGTCTATGTAATAAGCAGATTATCAAGGCCCAAATAGCATTGGCGAAGGCTTCGTCAACTTTGCACAATATGTTTACGAAATTCTATAAAGTTTGCTGTGTATATTTGTGCGTAAATTTTAAGCTGAATCAAATAATTTTCAGTTATTCAAAAAATTTTATAGCGTAGTTGGTTCTGAAACTTGGTGCTAGTTTCCGAACCAGTTGTAGGCAATAGACCGACATTCAGAAAGTGTATAAAAATACCAATTTTGAATGATTTTTTTTTACTTTGACTAAGTGCATGTTATATTTTAAGAGAGGATTATTATTATTATCAGAGACAATGTTAAAAATATATGAGTGTCTGCATTTAAAAATTTTAAGACGTATGTTTACGCAACTAGAGAAGCTAGTTGCGTGCTACAAGGAGAATTATTTTGTACAACTATGCCAGTGAGTTCTATCCAGATTTAAATAAAATGATATAATGCTTGATTAAGTAAGTAAAGTTAAGTGTCAATCACCATTCTTTTTAGGGTCCCGTACTTAATACCCCTATAGTTTCGCTCTGTCCGTTCGTCTGTCTGTCTGTCTGTCTGTCCGCGCTTCTAGCTTCTGTAATTATGAATATAAATGAATACATGTGAAGTGGGGATGAAAAATATTTTTTCATCCTACCCCATCCACCAGTGTGGGGTATCGTTAAATAGGTCTTCTATTCAACGATACCCCACATTGAAATAAAGGCAAGGTTTCAAACATGTTTTTTTACAAAGTCAACCATTAACGAGTAATCGGCCTCCAAAGTGGTTTATAAGTTGGTCCCATCTGGCATTTCTAAACTATGAGACTTAGAAACTTGCAATTTTCAATGCTAAAAACTCATTAGGAAAGTTATTTTGAACGAAATCGGACAGTAACTTTTGAAGTACTTACGCGAATTCGACTTACACGGCAATCGCTCGGACCCACCTACCGCGTAAGTCCCGGGGTATTATTGTAATTTGAAAAAAACCTTTTACGCGGTTATAATTACGGAACCCTCCTTAGACATTTCCTGGCATGCTCTTGGTTAGGTTATTTAGATTTGATATTATTACTTACCTATAATTTTTGATGTTAAGGCACTGTTAAATTTTTTATCGAGTTGATGCAACTCCGACTGCTAATATGCTGACATTTATATTTTTTACCACATTTTGGATAGTGTAGTTCCATCTGATTTGCCCACATTTGTACGGTTCGATCATAACAATTCTAAAAATTGCATCCCATTATACAACAAATAGACATAAACTTACTAATTTCTCTTCAATACTATCACAGTTAAGTGAATTAATTCGGAATCAAACTAAGTTAAGACTTATTTATGGTTAGTGCCAATTTTATTATGCTTATGATATCTAGTCAGATTTCACATTATGGAACATTAGACTGGATTTTAGAATATCTTCCCTAGCTTAAAACAGTAGGTAAATAACATTACATAATTATTTTACACCTTTCTAATATACCTATAAAATTCTCATTTCTCGTGTCACTGCAGTGTTTGTAATCAAACTCATCATTTGTAATCAACAATTAATATGATTTTTTTTTGTGAGCTTTCGGCAGGTCTGAGAATCGACCGTAAAATTTTTTATGTGATAATTTAGATGGCAGAACAACGTTTGCTGGGTCAGCTAGTTTATATTATTTTTAATATTTTGAATTTTACCTCAGTGAATGCCAGACGCATTTAAAACATTAGGTACCTACTCAATAGATGTATTATTTTATAGCCATTATACATTTTTTATATTTGTTTCATTTTGTATTCATAACATTTGGTAAACTGTCACTATGTTACTACCTATTTCATAAAAAAGATTATTTAATATAAGATTTATTATTATTATGTTGAATAATAAATAAAAGAAATCAATAATAAATAAAAGTATTTTTAAGGATTTATAAATAATTTTATGCGAACTAATTATGCAATTACTCGGAAATCGGAATAAATTAAAATTACTAAAACTAAAATTTGGACCAAGTTTGATTAAGAAGTTATTTATTAGCATTAAAAAATAATAATAATAAGTAAGTTACCCAATATTTAAAAAAAAAAATTGTGTTAGATAACTGATAAGACGTCCCAAAAAATAACTGTTTTTTCAGATTTTTGTAAAAAATTGTCAGCTGCCTGCGGGTGTTAACCGCAACAACACAAACAATTTTCTACAAAAATCATTACAAAGGTAATTTTTATTTTTATTTGATTTCATTAAACTTTATTTTTTATGTTAATGTTTGTCCTATTTTTTATGTGCAAAAAATTACATTTCGAGTAAGTACTTTCTACTTTCTTACCTATTTGTGGGTTTATACCCACAAATAGTAATATTAATTTTTGGTATGAATATTCGTTGTATACTTGTAACAGTTGTAATACCTAAGTGCTATATTATTATATATTTTTTTTTTGTGACTAGTTTTTTACTTAATAAACGTTAATATTAAAAATGTTTATTATTATGGGAGGGTGGGCAGGACGGGTGTGCATCAGGTTCAGAGCATTATTTATCTCAAAGATTTTATAGTTTCATAAACATACACACATCGGCATATTTAGCGGAACATAAAATAAAGGTTCGATATCAGTATCATATAAGGTTGCTGGCTGGTTTATACGTCATTTAATTTAAAAAGAAATATTTTCAAATTAAGAAAACAACTGAACATAACATTTTATGCAACATTGTTTTAATTTTATTCAAATACACCTTATCTGGAGCGAACTTCGAGTATTTCTTCCTTCTGAGTTTGATTTCAAATTTCATTGAAATACTGTTTTTTGTTAATCGCGTATCTTTTTGGAGTTGAGGACTGAATTATGCCTGACTTAGTTTAGATTAGTAGTAGATTAGTATGCCTAGACGGGTAGAAACTTTAATAAGAGCACGTGGAGGAAATACGCGATATATAACACCATTTTTCTAATTTTATTAATTGTTATTTTAATATTAATTTTCACTTTTCCCGGTTACATGAAAAGTTCAAAAATGTACCATTTATATCCTCTACTCGCAAAATCTGTTCAAACAATATATATATATATATATATATATATATATATATATATATATATATATATATATATATATATATATGAAAATTTATTTTCATCTTCATCTTGCCCCCACCTTCCCCTACATCCCTAGTAGATAATGTCGTACTTACCTACCTATTTGGTTAGGTTTTGGGTGTCTCAATACATCTTATTAATTTTAATGACACTACTCGTATGTCTCTACATTACTAAGGAGCTATTTTTAGGATTCGCAAAAATAGAATGAAAAATAAGCGACAAAAATTCAAGTAAAGTGGAGCACCTCTTTGTTGTCACTTCAAAATGTATATAAGACACTCTGATGCATGTCTTGAGTAGAATATACATATAACTTAAAATTGCGACACAACACACAGAGCGAATTGAATATGAAAAATTGTGAGTATTATTTTTCATTTGAACTAAGCATATTCTGTAAATTAAAGCAAAAAATGAATGTTTTTAAATGTTTATGAGGTACAGACTGCATTAAGAGCCCTATTATAAATATGCACTGTGCGAGATTATGTATTTGAAGCGTTTCCGACATTTCGTATTTTGTAGTAATTTTGCAGTTGCATTTATCGTTTTTATTAAAATAGGTTAATAAATTCATGCTTTAAAATTATAAAATCTTCCTCATGAAGTAACAATTGTTCTGGTATAAATTTTGCTTAATAATATTATCGTACATAGGAGTAATTCACAGTTAACATAAAGCGATTTTCGAAGTTTTTTTGGCTTAGAATAAGTTTTTTTTCTATATTAAATCAAAGATACTCAATTTAAAATTCTAAGTTCACTACGAACTATACGACTATATAGGAGATAACATTCTTATTTAATTATTTCATTTGCTTAGAACAGTAGTTCAATCCAGGATCTCAAAAAAGTGCCTTCGCGCATTTTATGAAAATCTTTCTCTGCAATTTTGGGTTTAATTAAAAAGTTAAGCAAAGTTTACAAAAAGCGAGGCCCCTACGAACTAGGTCAATAGTAATTCTGCACTACTCAATATGTCAAAATTGTTAATGTATCTTTGTTTCCGAGATCAAGAACGCCATAATTGGCTATTTTACGCAAAAATCACAGTCGAGATGTGGCCAGTAAATAAAGCCGTTTTTTTTGGTCAACCTCGCACTAAATTTCCGATCCAATTTTATTTTTTTTAGGTTAAGGGTCACTTACTGACCATAAAAACACAAAATGCTGACAGATCCAGGTGGAGCTTCGATCGCAATCTTGAAGTGAAGCTTTTGGCCGATATCTCGGAAACTATGCACTTTAGGGCAAAAGTTATTGAGAAAATTATTGTAGAAAATAAAATTTTGCATCTTTTGTTTCCTGTAAACTTTTTTGTAAAACTTAGCGCTTACGATTTATGGCCCATTTAATGAACCGGTTTTTATATTTCGGTCAATAACTCTTAAAATATTGGATTAATCAATAAAATACATCTAATACTGAATTCATTGAGGCTTTACAATCCTCATTGTTTTCATCTGAAGAGCCTAATGAAGATGAAGAAGAGACATCCGAAATAATTGAATTTTCGCCACTTCCGAAACGCCAAAAAATTTGATAAACTTTTGATTTTTTTATTGTTTTATGAATTTTTTAAAAATAAATTTTTAATACATTTTTACAAAATATTCTCTTTTCATCTTATTAATTATCATTATCTTTAATTTTATTTTAGCATCCGAACATAAAATAATTACTTAATATTTTTTAGTTATTCGAAATATAATAAAATTAAATATAAAAAATTCATTACTATTGCAGGTAACGAAATAAACTATTAATTTTTAAGTATATAAACAATCGGGATATTTTTTTTAATTAGTTTGTTAAATTTGTACCATTACATTCTATGCGTACCTTGAAATTTTCGACTTTACGCCCGGGAGTCCAACATTAAACGTTCTATAACTCGAAAAGTATGGGCATTAGAAAAAAAGTTTTAAACAAAAATTGTAGAGCATAAAGTGATCTTTAAAATTGAATAGATGTATTTTTTGATTAATCCAATATTTTAAGAGTTATTGACCGAAATATAAAAACCGGTTCATTAAATGGGCCATAAATCGTAAGCGGTAAGTTTTACGAAAAATTTTACAGGAAACAAAAGATGCGAAATTTTATTTTCTACAATAATGGTCTCAATAACTTTTGCTCTAAAGTGCATAGTTTTCGAGATATCGGCCAAAAACTTTTCTTCAAGATTGCGATCGAAGCTCCACCTGGATCAGTCAGCATTTTGTGTTTTTATGGTCAGTATGTGACCCTTAACCTAAAAAAAAGATAAAATTGGATCGGAAATTTAGTGCGAGGTAAAATTCTTTATTTACTGGCCTAATATGCCTCTTAAAATAAGAAGGATGTATGGACAGGATAAAGACCTAGAACGTTGATTTTTATGACAAATCCACTCTCTGAACCAAGTAACATAGTCACGACATAGAATTTTTTATGTTACAGATGCTGGATAGATGGTGTAGACACCAGTAATACCACCGCACCATGGAATTCGTCAGAAATTCTGGCTGCCATACCCCTAACACCTGCTGGAGCCCTGGACAGTTGTCACATGTATTCTGAAGACAACGAAACCGTCTCTTGTGCGAAATGGGTATTCGACACGAGGTACAGGACCTCATCCCGTGCGATAGAATGGAATCTAGTATGTGACCAAAGATGGAGAGGAGCTTTATCACAATCTGGATATATGTTAGGAGTTTTTACTGGAGCCATCTTTTTGGGCGGCTTAGCGGACAAAATTGGACGCAAAACTGTGTTTTGCTGGTCAGGAGTTTTACAATGTGCACTAGGCGTAGCGGCTGCCTTCATACCTGAATACTGGAGCTTTTTAGTAGTTATGTTCTTGTATGGAATCTTTGGATCTGCGGGTGCATATATCCCTGCCTTTGTATTAACAATGGAACTCGTTGGTGCCAGCAAACGTACTGCATGCGGAGTTACTTTCCAATGTCTGTTCGCTTTCGGTATAATGTTAGTGGCCGGTTGGGGAGCCTTAATAGATAATAGACAAATCTTGCAAGTAGTTTATGGATTACACGGTCTTTTACTCTTTCCCCATATTTGGATAATGGATGAATCTCCTCGGTGGCTGTGGGCCCAAGGAAGATGTAAGGAAGCCGTAGAGATAGTACAAAAAGCTTTAAAGTTCAACAAGTCCAACGAAACCTTAGATAAGGCAGACTTAATATCTAGAGGAAAACTATCCACTTCAAAATCATCAGACGAACCGTCGGCGAGTACTGGTGATCTATTCAAAACGCCCAATCTACGCAACAAGACGCTCATCGTTTGTTTATCTTGGTTTGCAAATTCACTAGTTTATTACGGGCTGACTTTAAGTACAGGAAAATTAGAAGGCAACCCATACCTCATAACAGCAGTGTTCGGCTTAGTAGAATTTCCCAGTTACGGTGCCGTTATTTATTTCCTAGACATTTGGGGCCGACGATTGCTGATAAGTTCGATGATGTTAATAGGAGGAACGGCATGTATCGCTGCTGCCTTCATACCATCTGGTTCAATATTATCCACCGTAATAGTCGTAGCTGGAAAACTTTTTATAGCTGGATCATTCGCTATAATTTACAACTATTCAGCTGAACTTTTCCCAACTGTGGTGCGCAACTCCGCAATGGGCTTAGGTTCCATGTGTGCCAGATTATCAGGTGCAATGACTCCTTTGATATCCTTACTGGATTCGTTTGATCCTAAAATTCCAGCTGTAACCTTCGGTCTTGTCGCTCTCGTTTCGGGCTTTTTATGTTGCCTCCTCCCCGAGACAATGAACCAACCTATGCCACAGTCTTTAGCGGATGGAGAAAACTTTGGAAAAGGCGACACATGTTTCACCAGTTGCTTGGGAAAGAAGAGAAAACATGAGGACCCAGACGAGAAAGCGGCGGAATCTATGCTTCCGTTACAAGATATGGTCAAAAAGGTTTAGGCTGTCATTATGAACATTTGCAAAATTTGGAAAATCCGTCCACCGCTGAAAATTCTGAATGACCTGATAATACTTTTTTTATAAAACTCATTGCTAATTATCATAAACGTACATAGGACATAAAAGATCTTCTAATTTTTTTGAATCAGTGTTATTATTTTTGGAACGAAGTTTTTTATTATGATTATGAATTGTAATTGAAATTAATTTAATATTACAACAAAGGGACGTGTTCATTATACTTAACCTCGCCTTAAATTGATTTAAGTAGGCAGTTAATCATGTAACTACATCTATATTTTTGTAAACTTATCTTACCTAATACTAACCTACTCCATAATTGCCTTATATAATAAATAAATAGGGATGTTCCTAATTATTTACCAAAGTTATCAATAATAGGTATTCTATTTTAGTATTGTAAACTGTTAAATGTAAGTAAATATGTTAAATGTAGGTAATATTTTATTGAATTTTTATAATGTAAAAATGCATCATAGTTGAGATACCATTTCGTACAATTTTACGCTTCCTATGAATTACTGTAAATAGGTACTTATAAAACATATCATTGCTGGGCTGTGGGGTAAATTTGTTATTCCTATCTAGTAATAAAATTTGATTAAACAATTATCTTGTCTAGTAACAGTGTAAAAATATTATGAAATTATTATTTGCCTGTATCGTGATATAATTATTAATGATTATATTTTCATAAATAATATTATAATGTTATAAATATTAGATAGAAGAACTATTATACCTACTATGCGTTACAATAATAAATTATGCAGGCATGCATACCTGTCAGGTATGCATGCCTGCATAATTTATTACCAATATCAGAAGGCCATACAGGCTTATGGTTGTCTGTACATACATAGTACCTTGAGCCTGCATGGCTTTCTGGTCAAAAGTGCCTATTTAACGTTTTGCAAAATTAACTACAGAAACTTTGGGCACATGATTTCCTGCTTATGGTAAGACGTTTAGGCAGAGAAATAATTATAAACAGCTATTTTTTTATTCAAAATTACACATACTATACGACACTGAGATCATTGACCTTATAGCTGATTTCGAAATAATTCAAATAATATTAATTCAATCTAATGAAATCAGCTATGTGAGGTGAATGACCTTCTCAGCGCTGTAGACTCATTAATTCTATAGTTTACTAGCTGACCGTAGGTAGCTGAATACGTTGCTTTTGAAATTATTGTATGTATTTTTTAATGCCACGTCATATAAAAAATAATATTTAGGGGTGGGTCACCCTTATCATTTATGGGTTGAAAAAATATAGATTACGACCGATTCTCAGAACTATCGAATATGCAAAAAAAATCATAAGAATCGGACTAGCCGTTTCGGAGGAGTGTACCACTATGACACGAACATTTTATTTAATTTACTTTCAACTGAAGTCTCATCATCAATTTTGATAATATTATATATAATATTATCAAAATTGACTAATGGCGCGTCCTTACTCCTTCAATCTTCAATCAGTATGAATGAATATCTTACCTAGTGCCACTTATATATCTTATCTTTACCCGAGTGTACATAGGAGCACTTGTACATCTAAGATCCCTACCCAACCTTTCAAATTAATGCGGATAGGTCGTACCTATTATGCTCTATATAGTCTAAATGAGGCGTTCCTATATTGGCGTGTTAACTAAACAAGAAGGTATAGAGTAAGTACTTACCACCGGTACAGCCGTACAGTAGGTACCCACAGAGTCATACAAGTGGTCTCACTGTCCTACGCTTCGAAATTCCGGCTAAAAAGCTTAGTAATTTTGGAACGTAGTTCCTTATGGCGCGTTGCGAACTGGAGGCTAGGCGGATTAAAATTGGCACGACACTTTTTTCCACTCGAAATCACAATGTAATAACGACTATTAAGAATGAAACAAAAAACGACCTTATCACCTTGACAATAATCTCTGTATATATATATAAAATTATGTATGTATATTTCTTCCAAAATAGGCTTCAATTCTTCATTATCAACTATATATATTTATATATCCCTTGACACCTCTCAAGTTTTTTTATATATTAATACGTCGCAATTTAAATTTCAAGACTGCATTTAAACTAGATAACTGCCAAAATAGGTCAAACGAACCATCTTGCATGAGGCCTTGTAAAATAAGATGTCGAAGAATGAGGCAATTAGAACAATATACTTATTTACCTACAATATTGTGCTTCAGTAAAGTCACAAATGTAGGTAGATAGCTTAAGAGCACAAAGCTAGGTTCATACACAATTTGCCAAATTTGCTTGCGGTAAATGATAGGTACCTACTATTGTAGCTACTGTAGGTGCCTAATGTGAAGAAGTAATGGAAGAGGTATAATATCAACAAAGTTCCTGCTTGACCAATTTCTAAACATTTTTCTTAAAATTTTCAAACGTAAGGGAAGTGACCGCGTCGACTGTAGACGTGGTAGTACTACGTATTTATAGACGTGAGCATGTGTGCGGGCACACGATTCAACGGCGCTGTTAAGCGATTTTTATCTTATGCGTCGAGTGGCAACTTTTTCGATAGTAAATTTAATATTCTAAGTATTGATGTTATATTATGTAATGTGAAATCATATTTATTTAAAGATACAGCATAAGAAATACCTAGGTAATTAGGTACCTACCAGTGGCGTGGGGTTCCAATAACTCCATTCCTATCGGCTTCACTTACCTTTTGAAGACCCTCTTCCATATCCCTACCTATTATACAGGCTAGGGCTTACCTATGAAGGAGAACCAGCTTTCGCCACTGGTAGCTATATTTTTTATTTTTATTTATTTGGAAAACACACAGTGATATATATAAATATCTTAAATACAATATAAATTCCTAACACTATTAACACTATTATAATACTAAACAAAAACAAATGCTTTTCTGTACCAAATGTAAGTATGAAGAAAAAGTACGTGTAGTGCACAAAACAGTTTGTCACTATGATTTCATCATATTGGTTCACCAACAGTTAAGAAACAGCCTCAAACTATTGCCTAATGATAAACTTTTGAGTAGCGTTAACTGAACAATTAAATATATTTAAGTATGCCTACAATTGCGTAACTTAAACTTACAACCGATCGAGCAGGGTGTTGTGAATTTATTGTTGGTAAATTATGTATAAATATCTAACGCTATTACCATTCTGTATGATATAACTACTAGATTTATGTACAATATAATATTATGTTCATATGACTATGTTATTTCAAGCCTTTAATTTCAAATCATTCTGTTTTTGCCAGGATTGGGATTTGTCTACATTCTAGGCTGCTGTACTACGGTCTACGATTATATCATGTAAAAAGAAGAATTTTATATTTTAGAGTTTTGTATTGACATTATCTCTACATAATATATATGGTTAATTATCAAAATCACTAGCAACTGCAGTTCAGCACATATTTGCCGAAAGCCTATAATAATTGGTGTTTAACTAACGTGTCAAGCAAGGGTTTGTTAAGTAGTATGTACCTAAACATACAGGTGAAAAATCTTGTAATTCGTTGACCCCTATAAAATCCAAAGGATCATTTTATCGATAATTAAAATTGTTTTTGATGAGTTTGAGACTTGAGTTAACTATCTGAATAGCTATTAGTGTCATCGATGGGCCACGGAACGGAATGTAATTTATTATCTCCTGCATTCTAGAGGCTTCTCTTCTCATATTTCTCTGCAGATAATACGACGCCAATGGCAATTGTACGCAGACTAGAAAAGGCAAACTTAGCTATTACCATATCTTATGGTAAACACTAAACACACCAGTTAGTGATAGACAAAGATTTGCTAACGTATTGAGTCGGTAAGTAGGTATAATGTTTTTACTCACGATCATAACGAATGATCATTAACTTTTTATCCGACTTCGAAAATGGAGGAGGTTATCAATTCGACTGTATTTTTTTTTGTATGTCACCTCTAAAAGTATCGACTGGGTAAACCTGACTGGTGAAATTTTGTATAGTTAAGGACTGTGTGTAGATCTCGGTTTTGGCATCATTTATGATAACAATAATTTTATATTTTACACATGGCTCTCTAGGTATTTTATAAATAGACAAGGAAAGGTTTCACACATGACTTTTTTGCAAAGTAGACCATTTTCGGGTATTCGGCCTCCGGCATTCGGTGGTTCGTAAGTTGGTCCTCCTTCCTAGCATTTCTAAACTATTAGAGATAGAAACGAAAGATAGAAACGAAAAAGAAAAAATAAATGCAAGGTTAAATGTTTCATACATGACTTTTTTACAAAGTCGACCATTTTCGAGTAATCGGCCTCCAAAGTGGTTTAAAAGTCATTTCTAAACTATGAGAGAAGTAACTTGTAAGTTTCCATGATGATAGATCATGCTAAAATTCTTTAGAAAATTTATTTTTGAGCGAAATCGGATAACTTTAGAAGTTATTCAAATAAAACCTATTGCGCGTTACGGAATCCTCTTTAGACATGTCCTGACATGCACTTGGTTAGGTTATTTATTTGAAAGCTGGTGCTTCTTGTGTTTTCCAATTTGATCCAGTTCTGACAATGGCATCCATGAGGAAACTATATACCTGCCTAAGTAAGTCTTAAATTTACTTTAATCATAATTATATTTTCCAAAAAAAGGAGGCGGTTATACGTTCGGCTGTATATACCTATATATATATTTACAATTAAACCTTAGTAAGTCGGTTTTCATTTTTTGTTTAATAAAACTAATGGCTACGACTACAGTACAGAAAATACTATGAATTTACACTAATGACGTGCTATCTGGGGGTCTAAAAAGGCCACTTTAGGTGTTTCATTTACACTGCTGGACACATAAACTGCACCATAGTGCAATATAACTTTCAATGAAATAAAATTAGTGAAAGTGCAAACTATTTTGATTGATTTCAATGATTCTTTTATTATTATTTTCAATACGCTTATGTATGTATCAATGTAATTATTAACAATTATGTCAATAAAAGATTATTATATTTATTATATTATTATTATTATTAATAATAATAATAATGCTATGACTGGTTCTTAATCTGATAAAAAATCAATTCATGTGTGTCAAGGTCAACTTTTCTCACTAAAAGAATCAAATTACTCCTTTTGTAGCTTTTTGGAATGAAACAGTAAATAGAATAAAATCGGCTTTATTATGAAAATTTTACAATACTAAGAAAATATAAAGTTTTTTTTGTTTTTAATAAGATGTATTACCTCCTCTTGCCCTAATAACTGATTCAAGTCGGTTTCGCATCGACCTCATCAGTGTTTTTAAAAGATCTTGCGGAGTATTGTCCCATTCTTGTGACAATGCAACTCTGAGCTCCGCAACCGTTGTAGGGACCGGATTTCTTGTAAATACAGCTCTTTTTAGGTTGTCCTACACGTGTTCTATCGGGTTGAGGTCCGGGCTACGTGCTGGCCAATCCATGGAACGAATCTCAACCTGAGTAAAGTATTGCTCAACTTGTCTCGCTGCGTGCGGACGAGCATTATCCTGCATCAGAATGAAGTTCTCGCCTATAAATCCGCTAAAAGGTACCACATGAGCAGTGGTGGATTTACACTAGGGGCAGTCAGGGCTAGTGCCCAGGGCGGGAAATTTTGTGGGGCGGCAAAATTTGGAAAGTAAAAAAAATATTATTACAAATATTTTTTTACAATTATCAAAATTGCACATTATAATAATAAATTCTATTAATTAATCATTTTTTATTTCTTGTTTGAAACGAGTTAAAAACTACTTACGTTTTACAATGACTGCAAATAGTCTCAAAAGATTGGCATTCTATGCATAGAATATGTACGTGTACGTCTACTTTAACGCTTAGATTGTGAAGATTTAATCGAACAATTTACAAAGTCAGGTGTATTTGCCTGACAAACAAATGTAATACCATCATAAGTTATCGTTAGTGCAAAATTCATGATTCTTACAAAGATATATGATTGGCTTCACTGGGCGCTCTATCAATGATTTGTCTATGGATTCTTGGAACAAAAACATATATTTTTATATTATTGAAGTATATAATATATAATAAAAATTATGCAATGAGCATGCAATTAGTTATTCTATTAAAAAAAAAATTTGATATAAAAACTATAATTTTAAGTAAAATTTCTGTGACAGGGCGGCATTTTCTTCAGTGTCCAGGGCGGCACAAATTTAAATCCGACCCTGCACATGAGGGTCCAATATCTTAGTTATATAGCGATGTGATGTTAAACCACGGTTACCACGGCCATGTGTGTCTGCGTCAATAAGCACAAGTTCAGTTCGAGCATCCATCGATATGCCGCCCCATACCGTACAAGACCCGCCTCCAAATGGAACCATCTCCTCAATGCAATTTTGAGCATATCGCTCTTCTCGTCTACGGTAGACTAGTCTGCTACCATCAGCACGGTACAAACAAGTCCTACACTCATCAGTGAATAATACGGAAGTCCATTGCTCTTCAGTCCAATTTAAGTGTTCACGAACAAATCTTAGTCGAGCTTGCCTGTGAGCTGCAGACAAATTTAGGTCCATTTGCGGGTCTCAAAGGTGTGATATCACGCTCTTTTAGCCTTCTTCTTATTGTTCGTGCACTAACTGCTACGTCACGTATCTGGTGGAGCTCATTTTTAATGCTTATAGATGTTAAAAACCGATTTCGCAAGGAAGTTGTCACAATAAACCTGTCGTCATGAGACGTTCTCACCCGAGTTCTGCCGGTTCCACGTCTTCTTTTGAATGAACCTGTTTCCATAAACCTTCTATAAACTCGGGAAACCGTAGAGTGGTTTACATTTAAATCTACAGCAACTGTCCGCCTTGCTGCACTAGAGCAACAATTTGTGTGGCTTTTTCGGACGATACGTCCACATTCGTGAGAGAAAAACTTGTTTTAAATGAAAAACGACCAGCAATTAAACAATAAGTAACGATATTTCAACATGTAACAAAACAAAAAAAAGTGTGTGTCAGCTCCGACGCACGACTGGAGTTTACTCTAAAAAGTAAAACACGTCCCTCAGAAGGAACAAAAACTTTAGCGATCAATTTGAGTTCAAAAATTCGCGCCATGTGAAAAAAAGTGACAGGTGCGCAGAATAGGTTGCGCACGAAAACGTAACGCTGTCATTCGTTCAGTAGATGTTACTGCTCATATTTTTTTCATACCGGGGGCCTTATATGAAAATCGATTCTTAAGGAGTAAACTCCAAAAAATAACCATTAATCATAACATTAACGTAACAACGATTTAATCTTTAGTAAATTGACAAGATTCTTCTATAGAAATATATGCTCTGTAATTGGAAAACTACCTATGTGTCCGCCAGTGTAATTTTTTCGCTACATGATTCATCTAATTTCATCATATTAGAAAACATCAGTTTTGACAATTTTCAATAGAAATGCGTAAAATGGCGCACATAATATGGGTTGAAAAAAATATATGAAACATAATATGAAACACCTAAAGTGGTATTTCTAGACCCCCTGCACCTACATACCTAATGAACGAGTGAAAGCCACTGGTTTTCGATGTGCTCGCGGCTTTCCAGAATCTTCACGGCACAAGTAGGTAGAGCTGCGGCTTTTTCATTCGTTTTGGAATGTTGCTATGTAGGTTTTAAACCTTGATAGGTTAGTGTAAAACTTAAATCAAATATAACATAAACTCAATAATATTACTTATATTTACAGTTTACACCAAACAAAATAAACATTGAAATCACAGTGAGATTAAAACGACATTATAAACGAATATGCAGATATATTATGTCAGTGTTTAACATATTCACAAATATATCTCACAATTAATAACATATTATATATACATTGTATGCAATATAGGCTTATAATTATGATTTAAAATACAAATTTTAGTAATCACACTTCTGAACCATTCGCTGGTTTAGTTGTACAACGTATACAAAACAAGATATCTGGCTTGGATTCATGTTTATTAGATAATACCATCCACGAAGGCGTGCACTAAGTACTTTTCTTCCTAATGTACATATTGGCTTCGTAGTCGGTAGATCTCCTGTCTACTTTAATTTCGTTAACGTTCTCAAAAAATCGTAGAACGCGTCTTCGTGGAAGGTATTATATTACATTTAATCCTTCTACATGCTTTTCTCCAATTTTCCACAGACCGCAACTGAACGCAAACCTGTTTTCATGTATTCACAAGGATACCTACTTTAGTTATTTCATAAAACCCGGTAAGTATACCTACGTCAGATTTTTACAAAAAACATAAACAATAAGAGGATTTATTAATTTAAACTATAAAGAGTTTTAGGAACATTCTACTTGCTACTTGCTGCGGATTTTATGTATACTTAACATGTAGGTACTTATAATAATTATAACATAAAAGAAAAATACTTTGCGGTGTGCAATTAAGTGGGTGGGATAATATATTAACTTATTTAAAACCTTTTATTTGTTGGTACCTAAGTAAGTTTTTATTTCTGGACGGAGCGACAGCGTAACAATTTAAAGGTAGTTATTACATCTGTTATTGTATTACCACAACAAAGTACCTACCATTTTATGTTCAATTATAATTTATTAAAAAATATGAAGCTCTGCGTTCTGTTTATCTTTACCACTTGTACTTATTTGGTAGTAACTACTAACTAGTAACCAAGTTAGATATAATTATCTAATATATTTTACGGTGTAACACCTGAGAGATTTTGTACCCATGTATTGCGGGTTTTATTGAATACCTATCTATTTTACACGTAAAACAATAATATAACTAATAACAAATAAAAATACCTAACCACTTGTTATTGGGAGGCGTCACATTTGTATATACAACTAACAGTTTAAATTATAAAAAAAATTGCTCCTTATTTTCACTTCGTAGATATTATGTTTACGGTCCTGTTGCACAATCTACTAACATGCGTCAGATAGCTTAGTTACATGTTTTGTCTCTGTCACTCGATATAAAGTAAGCAGCGACAAAACTTCCGAATAAGCTGTCCGACACTTATTAGAAGAATGTGAAACAGGCCCTTAATTAAGATTTCGGATACTTATTGTTCTTTACAAGCAATTAAAATTGTCTAAGACTAAACTATTTTAAACATTGGTGTCGGTGATAGATTTGGGCAGTCTCACATTTTTCTTACACAATGATATCCCAACCTCTTTATCCCTCAACTGTCGCTTTCAAACAATTATCATATTTTGATTGTACAATTAAACATTGGTGTCGTGATAGATTTGGGCAGTCTCACAGTTTTCTTACACAATGATACCCCAACCTCTTTATCCCTCAACTGTCGCTTTCAAACAATTATCATATTTTGATTGTACAATTAAACATTGGTGTCGTGATAGATTTGGGCAGTCTCACAGTTTTCTTACACAATGATACCCCAACCTCTTTATCCCTCAACTGTCGCTTTCAAACAATGATCATATTTTGATTGTACAATTAAACATTGGTGTCGTGATAGATTTGGGCAGTCTCACAGTTTTCTTACACAATGATACCCCAACCTCTTTATCCCTCAACTGTCGCTTTCAAACAATGATCATATTTTGATTGTACAATTAAACATTGGTGTCGTGATAGATTTGGGCAGTCTCACAGTTTTCTTACACAATGATACCCCAACCTCTTTATCCCTCAACTGTCGCTTTCAAACAATGATCATATTTTGATTGTACAATTAAACATTGGTGTCGTGATAGATTTGGGCAGTCTCACAGTTTTCTTACACAATGATACCCCAACCTCTTTATCCCTCAACTGTCGCTTTCAAACAATGATCATATTTTGATTGTACAATTAAACATTGGTGTCGTGATAGATTTGGGCAGTCTCACAGTTTTCTTACACAATGATACCCCAACCTCTTTATCCCTCAACTGTCGCTTTCAAACAATTATCATATTTTGATTGTACAATTATTAATAATTAATACATAATACATAGGACAAGTATGATTTAGTTATCTGAATACTACAGCCATTTATGAAGACGTGTAGAGCCTTATCATTTTAGCATCTACTAAACATAATCAAAGAGCGGAATGTTCAGGCCAGTGTACCAGTTGAGCTTGAATTTATATTTGACTAATGCGATTAGATCCAACATATAGAGGAATTCACAAGTAACTCAGATTGATTCTTTATTGAATAATTTTGTGACGCATTGCCCATATTCTAACGGTGGAAAGAAATGGACCGCTATTGAACACGTGTTTCTAGTTTAATGCATCTGAAATAACCAGACCTTAATATGTAACAAAATGGAATACTTAACAACAGTTTATGTTTGTCTATAAATATTATAACTACTATCTCACTAAGCTAGCCCATAGCACTAGTCTACACTTCGTTCCAAAAATAGGACTCTAAACTTGTAAAATATCCATAAAAACTAAAATGTATGAGCGCAGTGCATTAGCGCCTATACATTTTTGATTTTTTTTTAATTTACTACAATTTTTTTATTCTGAAGCGAACCCTGCATTCATAAAAATGTGCTGATATTAATTTTAAACGCAAACAAACTTAGATAAACTAGACTAGAAGTATCCATCTTTTTCATTCCATCTAAACTACACAAGCCAAAATTGTAAGATGAAAATATTTATATCATGTGATTCCTTATTATATTTTGTTATTCAAGGAAAAAGCTGCTAAATTTTTTTATTATTTAGCTGAGAATATAGTTATGCAAAGTTATTCATTTTTCAATGTTTAGTGGTAATTAACATTGAAAAAAATGTGAATTACAATAATATGAGATAGTAAAAAAGTTAAAACTATATCCCGACTATGCAAATTATATAACTAGCCTATGTTACCCAGGTCATTATTACGAATCTATTGACACATCATTAATTAAAATTGGATCAGTAGTTTAAGCTCTACAGTGAAATAAACATACATACATAGACTGCCAAAATCATTACCGTTCCTATTGTCTTTGCCATAGTCGGGTAAAAAGAGAGGCCAGTGTCATGATAATTAACTACTTATAAAGACACAAAAAATCTACATGCATTTATATCATTACATGTGATTCTGTAGTACCTTTAAAATACTTTCTCCTGTATGACATTTAAATCTTAATTTTTATCATAAATTTACAGATAAAATATTACAGCAAAAAACCAGCAATTATTTTTTTAACAAGGTCCATGTTATTTTATAAAAGTTATGGCAAAAATATGATCTCGTGTTATAATCAAGTTTTAATAATTATAATAATTTTAATAGGATATGCTATGTTGCATAAAATATAATATTGTCGTAACAGTATAATTCAAATACAAAATATGTGCCCCAGGCATTCTAAGTACAAACATAAGTAGCTTAGATAATAACATTAAACATAAAATTATTTTATGAAATAGCACCAAACAAAAACAATAAATTAAAAAAAGGATAAACATTGTTAAGTTAATTAGTGTAGCCAATTCATCTAATTACAAACCACAAATATTTTAATTTAAAAACAAAACAAATTAAAGATAAAAATGTGTACTTTCCATATTTTTCCATATGTACTGTATTGTTAATTGATTGCTTCTTTGGCATGTATGAATTGACAAGACTGAGTAAAAAGCATTCCAACAGCTACTCTACATTTAATTCAGAAAAGTATCAATATTCAGGACAGCGAGTGTGGGGTATTTGACAGCTGACATGTTTTGGGACACCATTGTCTGCAGAGAGTGCAGTGTGCACCACTATGGCTGGTTGAGTCGGTGTAGGCGCATGTAACTCGTGGCTTTCCCCCGGTGCTAAAGTAGCGAGAGCCGCTAACAGATCATGATTCACAAGTGGCTCACCTTCTTCGCGTGGCTCCCATCCTATGGGCGGACTGGCTGGGGGCGATATAAGGAATTGTTTGTATGGTGCAGGTGGCCTAAGATTTTTTAAAGATATTGGAGTGACTGGTTGAGCGAAATAACAATTGATGCATGAGTTATAAAATTGATACTGATGAAGTTGTATTCTGGCACTCGCAGCCGCCAGCGGACTGTCGTAATTAACACGTAATCGTCTAAAACTCCTTAGCCACTGAAATGTAGTATTGTCAGAAAATGTACGAAATAGATTTTCCATTTCACGCTTCAGTTTCTCATCAGCGAAAACATCACTATGAATATTGGTAACGATTACCGACTTTGGTAGGTCGTCGAGTTCATTTATTTCATCTTGGCAATCACTTTCTTGTTCCATATTTGGATGGATGTTAGGCATGCCATCTTCGGGATTAATGTAAACTTCGTCTTCCTTAAACGTTTCCTCCTCTTCCTTGTTGGCCATTGTACAGGCTAAGTAAAATAAGTTTATTATTGAATAATGGATTCAGATTTACTAAAATTATCGATTACTAACAATCACAACAGCACTTTAGTCGCAAATATTTTTTAAAACAAATCGATCGCGATCACAAGTCAAATGTCAAAAGTAATTTTTCAGACGATAGGTTTTTTTATTTAAATATATGGCATCGGCTTAAATCATTTGCCAGTGTCAAGTTAAAAAGGCGGGAAATGGAATTTTTGTTTCAATTTTTAAAACCGTATTCCTAAATCCTTAAGTCTAAAGTCTAATCAAAGTCGAAATAGATAGTCAGTGCAGTCAATGAGTCAAGTCAGTCGATTCAGTAAAGTGGTAGAAGCTTTACTCAAAGTTTCTAGGGAGTTTTGGAGGAACACAAAATAGCACGTTTTTAGAAGTTTTACCACTTGCCCACACTTGTGCACGTTTACAAATATTTGAATTATTGAATTGATACCCATTGAATTTCCGGTAAAAACTCCCAGACGAGAGGTTACTGTCTATAGTCTAGACAGATAATAAGTACTTAAATATTTTTTTTTATATTACCTTATATTTATTTCTCTTCCAGTTAGGTAATGGAATAGGTATTTAATTATGTAGAATAGAATAGATATTTACAGTAATTGAAAATACATCAATATCTACCGACAAGAACATAGAATTTTAACTGTAGTGTCTAGATACTTTGGTACAGTATAAATAAAATTTAGAAATCTATGACTACTTTTTCTTCTTTAGATAAGGCGGTCTCAGTGAGCTGCCAATGTCAGAGTTTTTTTTGTAGACTTTGCTCTATAAATTGTAGGGATGGTAAAAAAACAAGGGTACAGTTACCTAAAAATCTAAACATCTGTTGAATCACCTAAAATAAAAATACAAGTGTTAGTAAAAACATCACAATCTTATATTGTTAGAACGAATATATTATGTACATAAAATTTAAATAAATGTAGTATTTACATAACATAAAACTAATTTAAAATTTATAGGGCAAGGAATGTAATTGGGAATAAAGTCATATAGAGAGAAATAGTTTCTTGGGCAACAGAAAAATATATGATCCAAGGCAGGGTGCATCTAGGCCACATCCACAAAGAAAATTATCCTTGACCCTGATCTTTGCAAGGAAGACGGGGGAGCAAATCTATGACTTTGGTACATATATATAAAAAAAACATTTTGTCATGAGAAGTTCGAGTTATCCAAGAATGTCAATGTGCGACATTGTTGTTTTTGTATACCTCCAAAATTTGTGTTAATTTAGATAATAATGTGTAATATTGGTAGAATTATTTATTTTGCTTTTAGTTATTCATTTATGTGCAAAAGTGTGGGCAAATGATACAACTACAACAAGCGTGCTTTTTGTGTTCTCTCCAGAACTCCCTAGGAACTTTCAGTAAAGCTTCTACCACTTTACTGAATTGACTGATTTGACTTATTAGCTGCACTGACTATTTATTAAGACTTTGACTAGACTTTGGACTTGACGATTTAGAAAATTAAATACAGAGTTGAAAATTTAAACAAAATTCTATTTCCCGCCTTTTTAACTTGACACTGGGAAATGATTTTAAGCCGAAAGCCATATAAAAAAAAACTTGACAGTTGACACCAAAGACTTGTTGACACTTGTCAGTTTACAACGGTACGTATTTTTATTCTTAGGTTAGCGTGAAGCGTCTGTATTGAATAATAACATAGAACAAAATAAATATACCTACCTACGTCTTGGATGATTTGAATCAGCAATTCCAAAATAAATACGAGTGGAAAATAATGAAAATGGCAGGAATAGAGTCAATGGTAGTTGAAGAGGTTAAGCCGGTAGAGAAGCCAGTCGACAGAGAGAAGGTAAACAATTTAGTTTCTATCAAAAGTCAAGGATAAATAGTTATTCCGTTTTGGTTTTGCAGTATAAAACATATCGTCCTAAACTGTATTTTAATTTAGCTATATTATATATTATAACATTAGACAACATGTCACTGTTGTAAACAAGGCAATATTTACAACAGTGATAAATTATTATGATAAATGTTGTTTTCTGAATATTTCTATCTTATTTTAGACCATTTAAGCTGTGACCCTGACCTACAAAAGTGTAAATTTATAAGTAATATTTAGGTTAATATGCAGATTTTTGGAACCAGATTCTTTCATTACAGACTTGCCCACTTTTGCTTCGTGTGTTTTGTTCCACTGGCAGACATAACTCTCCAGGGGACTATGTGCGTGGAAATGTTCCCCAAAATGAGCTTCAAATATACACCTGGATGGATGCAACTCTTAGAGAACTTACAGGTCTAGTAAAAGAAGTCAATCCTGAAACCAGACGTAAGGGAACATATTTTGACTTTGCCATTGTATATCCTGATCAGAGAACTCCAACTTACCGTATGAGAGAAATTGGTGTGACTTGTTCTGGACAACGAGGAGGGGATGATAATAAAACACTGGCTCAGCTCAAATTTCAAATTGGACATTATTTAGATATCTCTATTACCCCTCCAAACAGAATGCCGCCTCAAATGAGAAGACCACAGCCATACATGAATAATAGACCATATTGATAAGAGGTATTTGTACTATATGTGTTCTTATAACAATAAACAATTGACATTCATTTTAGTTTTTTTTCTTATATAATATCACTTCTGAATACAAGTAAAAATTTTAAATAATTTACATCGTACATAACAGACATTGCTCTGTCTTAACTATAAACTAGAATAAATAAAAACCTACCTACATGCATCTACAGTTTCTACACCAACAACTACATCTGCAAAGTACCGCAATTCCTACACCTACTACGTAATTGAAAATACATCAATATCTACCGAAAAGAACATAGAATTTTTACTGTAGTGTCTAGATACTTTGCTACAGTATATTATAATCTAGAAATTTATGACATACATCTTCTGCCTACGTACACTCACACACACTATAAACTACACCTACTACCTACCCCTACAACCTACAGGTTTTCAAGCCGTTTTAGAGGAGTTCTGTGTCAAACACTGACACGAGACTTTTGTATAATATAAACTGTGAAATGATATTTTAGAAAAGTTACTTGACAGACAAAGTCAGCAATGATGTATAAGTTATCTGTTGTGTAAATATTTTTATTAGTAAGGGGTAAGATCAAGTAAGGTTGTAGAATTACTTATAAATATTTTTCCAGAAATTGTTAATGAATCAAGTACAAAGTAGGCATAACATGGTACAAAATGATGTTTCAATTCAATGCATTGTGGTCTGTGTATGGCAGGGTTTGTGTGATCAATGTGTCTAAGTTACTATTCTCCTTATTAAAACAATTTACAAATAAAACAATAGACTAGTTTTAAAATAATATTTATTATTGCATGATCATTTGATCTATCTAGATCAGCTCAATAACAAATACTTTGTGATACACGACACACGACGCATATCTGTCTTAAGATTAAGCTTCTAAAATAAATATTTACTTAAAAATTATTGGTGACTCGCTGCTCTGAATGGCCTTTTTGATTTTTTACCCATAGCGGCAAGATCTATGGTAATACCGTTAGGCAGTACGGCTTTATTCTCCTGGTAATCTACATAGCCTTTCTGTTCTGGAGTGTCTTTCGTTTTATCACAAGCGATTCCAGTCTCGTAATTGTACTCTCTCTTGAGACCATCGGGGTCGATGTATCCGTATTTACCTCGCGTGATGCAGTCGATGCCGATTGTTTCCTCTTTGAAGGAACCGTCGTCGTTTTCAAAGCCCCACACTATTGTACCGTCCTCATTTTCTTCTCTATATTTCCTGATGATCTGTGCGACTGGTTTCTTTTCCCTGTTGTTTGAAGGTACGTATCTCTGTGGTGCGGCGTTCTTCACCGGCGCGCGAATAGGCTCCTGTGGCCTCTGTCTGATGGGCTGAGTCGGGTAATCATCCTCGTCGTCAACGAATGGCTTAGGTTCAGGTCTGAAGGATGGTCGCTGGGGCCTGCTTGAAAGGGGTTGGATCCTCGCTGGTTGGGGCCTAGCTGTGACTTCGTTTCTTATCGGGCTGAATGATTGAGGCAGTAGAGGCCTGTATTGGGTCGGCCTGATCGGTTCCGGCTTCGGTGGGGTAGGGGTCGTTTGAGGGTATGAATTGAAAGCGCTCGGCGGCTTGGGCTGGGAAGTTGTGGTGAAATCGAAGAAATCGTTTTGTGAATCTTGCGTGGAGTAGTTTGGTACGTAGGCTGTGGGTGTGTTGATTTCAATGTCGTCTTCGGGTTCTTCTGTGACTGGTTTTGCTGGTTCTTCCAGCAGCTGCAGGTTCGGTCTCGGTGCGGCGTCAACCGATTTGAAGGACGGCCGGGACAGACCGGGCCTTCGGATTCTGGCGACTGGACCAGGGCCCTGAACTGGGGCCGCTTGTAGTCTGCCTTGCCGGAAACCTCCTCGGGAGGGTCCACCTACTGGTATAGCTCCAGGTATCTGAAGCCGCGGCGGTGCGGGGGCATCATACTGTGCATACACTGTTACGATCGACAGTAGGCATATCTGGAATGAAGAAAACAAACAATTAGTTAATTTTTATAACACATAAGTTGGTGTCGGTTATTATAAACACTGGATACTCAAATGATAAATCAGAGATTTAGTTTTTTAAACTTTGGATAACAAAATCGATTCTTATAGTCTCTCATGAATGACCATCTGTTTACAAGGCGTTTGATGTATTCCGTTAAATTGCAATAACGATTTTACGGAATGCGTGCCGTGCCAAGCAATCGGCATACTTTCGAGCGTTTGGCCTTTACTGTCTAACCTGCGTGCAATACAATAATCATGCAAAAATGTGATTGACAACATCATTGTTACGATTATTGAACATAAAAAATAATTACAACGAGGGCAAGACACGCCTAATATCCTAATATATTAGGATATTAGGCGTGTTTAATATTTCTCAAGGGTTATATGGGCAAATGGCCAAGGGCCAATTAACTTTCAAAAAATTAGCGATACCTGCAATGTAATTAAGTAAATGGTTTTGTTAATCGTTTCGCTTGTCTTAACCTAATACGAGTGTCTTATTTTCGTCCTAAGGTAAAAACGACGATTGCCGATAGACATTAATAAGGTGGTACGGTGGCCGAGAGACATTAGTACTGTAGGTATTAGTATCTAAAGTCATTTGGTAGGCTAACCTAACCTACATCCTCTTATAAGATAAAACCGCAATTACAGGTTTCTGTATTCAAGGCGATAGATGCAATGTTTGATTGGATAATTGAAAAATTAGTCGATTTACTGCAATAATGACAAATTGAACCAATTTTATAACGGATTTTCTTGTAATGCGTGGAGTTTCTCCAATACCTACAACATCCGGTGTTGAAACTGCCAAATTATGTTTTTCACACGATTATATATAAACATTACTCAAACGTCAGTTAAAGTCTGACTTATTATACGTTCTTATGCTGATAATAATATTATGCAAAAAAAAAAACTATTTATATTAATACTTAGGTAACTCTTGGAAGGACTACCGTTCTTAGAGTTATATTTGTAGGTACTTGTTATGTATACTTAGGAAGGATCAAAATATGAGTTAATGTCAAGATAAATAGAAAGAAGACAATTGAATATTACAGATACTTATCGATACTATTATTATTTATCGTTGGGCTTATTGATGCGACTGAAAATTCTTTTACCAATATAAAGCCACATTTATTATGAGTGTCATAGGCTATAAATTATTAAGATATCGTGTAACACTCTATTTACTGCAGCAAGCCTCAGGGAAAAAGCTAGTCTACTCATAATTTTAAGTTAAAAAAACGATTTCATTAACAGGCTACCCGATAAGAACTGTATTATTCTTGGGGTACAAATGGAATGAACTGGATTAATCGTCTAAATACTTTGATTTTAAATGTGTGTGCACTGTCAAGTCAAACTAATAGTCAATTTAAAACATTATTTCTTCTCAACAAAATAAAAACTATGACGCGTACAGAGTAGGTACACGCCGCAGAAGTGAAATTTTAGTCATCATTTAAAATTCAAAAATACTCTCATCGTGCTCAAAGTAAATCATTTAAAAAAAGTATATAAAAATTAAATTTTGTACACCTGGCATTTACTTTAGAAAATTAAGTTGTTATGTAAGAAGTATAAGTAGCTTCCGAGAGTTGGCGTTATATCGATGGCGTTTTATCCAAAATAGTGTCGTGACCTTGAAATTTTACTCTCAACGCCGCTAAAGGATGTTCACTTCAATATTATATGTCTCTAAAGATATAAATAACACATCAAGTGAAAGAATTAGACATGGCGGAATGTAATAGCGAGGTGAGGCCGATACAGCCGAGTGCACGAAAGTGCTCGGTGTAAGGACAACGGCTCCACCGGGCAAGGTTGTCGCAGTTACCGAGAACATTATGTGCACCAGATGGTTAACCAATAATAACTTCCTTCTTTCTTCCTAGTGTAAAGTGTTAAAACTTTTGTAGCGGATCCAGTCTCTGAAGTTGATTCAACGTAATATTAGCGTACGAAAAACAGATTGTGATTTTATATTGGATTCGACCAATCGAAACAATTCGATAAAATTTTATTGAAATTACGTAACTGCTCCAAAAATAGCTCAATAGCCTCTTTAATATACTCGTAGCTCTATGTAGGGGGTACTTTTATGAGGTATTACTTACACAATATATCCATTTAATAATTACTGAATAGGTACCTAACTCTTATAAATGCTTCAAGTAATATAATTACTTAATAGTCGTTAGTTTTTAAATCAGCAGTTTTTAAAGAGTCAGTCAGGGCCTCAAGATGCATTTGATAATTTCGACGGCGAAGTTCGAAAACGAAATATATGGGATTTGACATAAGGCATCGCAAGCGACATGTCACTTAGCGATGACTTATGCCAAATCCCATACATTTTTGATTTCGAACTTCGCCGTCGAAATTATTGAATGCATCTTGACTAAAGGCCCAGGCGCCTTATTGAATTTTAAACTATTTCAATCTGTGGCGTGTTAGCGACGATTAGATTCTTAATGAAATGCAAATTTGAAAGCAGAAAACATTTGTTTACATAATGCGCGATTGAAAGCGAAAATACATCGGTTTTGTTATTCATCTCAAGTGGACATTATGCAACGCATTCAAAGTAGATAGTACATTGCACTGCAGTATTTTACTGTTTAATAACACTTCTTTTTTTATGTAGTAAATAACTTTTTCAGAAAAAAATAATACGAATAAGTGAATCAGAATATAATTACTCAGCTTATTTTTATATTTCAGATTATAAAGGGGTGTAGGAGATGTAACTGCTTTATGTCTTACGTCTGTGAGGATTTAAGGATGAATATTACATTTAAAAACTCTTAAAGAATACTTGACCAGCATATTTTGACCTTTTCTGAAAAATGTACAGACCCCGCGGTAAACAGATTTTCTTTTTACGCGCCCTATGCTAAGCTACAAGAACTCTAACAATGGTCCCTAAGAAACAAATAAATACCCACCGGTAGCAAACAAAGGGCTCTGGCCATGACAGAGTTAACTACATTTATTGGCGACGTGTGAAAATCGAAAATCAATGGCTGAACATGTATTTCGCCTATTTCATTTTACTAAAATCGGTAAATATTAAATCTAATGACTTAAAATTTATTAATATTTGGTGGTTCATCTATAGGTACTTGTATTATGAAGAGGAACGATTTGTTTGTTTGTTTGTATTGAATAGGCTCCGGAACTACTGGACCGATTTTGATGAAATTTGGCACAGACCGCGCAGATAATAGTGAACCACGCGAAAGGAAGGCTACTTTCAATCGCGTTAAAATATTTGGTTCCCGCGGGATTGCCCGCAAAGTCTAATAGTATATAAGCAGCTATCACTTCTAGACAGTAAAGTAAAGTGAAATTAAAGCACAACTCTCGCCTAAGATTTATAAAATAGATGCTTAAAAGAAAATTTTCTTCGATCAAATACCACATTTTGAAGCACAAAAGTAGAAGAACTTATTAAAACCATAGATTATCATGACATAGCTTCGTGACAGTGAATCGCCAACGTCCGACGTCCATAGCAGTAGTGAGTTGGACTATGTTTGGTTTACTGTACGGTATTTTCATTGCAAGAATGTGTTACTATCTAAGTTACAATATTTCCTTGTATATTTGCATATCATTACAAAATCATGGGTTTATTGCATTTTATGTCGAAAATAATTCAACTTATTTAAGGTCATTGGTGTGTAATTTTACACCTTTTTATTATATTTTATATATTAGGTTTTATGTTTTTTATTATCACTGTAAATTATTGTACAATTTACTAGTCTACAGTATATTTACATAAAGTAGTATATTATTGTAAACTATATACCTATTGCGTACTTATTTCTTTAAAACGCCTAAGATACTGATCCGATTTTGATAAATGAGGTGTTGACACATAGAACTTCGCGTCATTCACGTGTGCCAGTATTTTTTTTTCGTGGCAGCTTAAGAGTTAGTAGATTCGTAATGATAGCGCGGTAGACGTAGGCTATATAATTTACGTAGTTGTGTTATAGTTTAAAGAAATATAGTTATAGAGGCAGAAAAACAAAACAGTGATTCGTAACCCCTCGCGCGCGTTGATGTCTTTTGTACAGGCGCTAGGCGGTGTACGACGGTAGAACACCATACCAGTAGGTATGATTTTATACCGTCTCACACCGTCTCCTACCTACGCCTACGTTTCACTTTTAAATAAATATACTTAGGGTCTGTTTCAAAATCTGTTGATAAGCGCCAGATAGCTTACTTGCATGTTTTGTCTCTGTCGCTCAGTATTTAAAAGTAGCGACAAAATTTTTGAATCAGCTATTCGACACATAATAGAATATTGTGAAACAGGCCCTTCGAGTGAATAAATATTAAAGTGGCAATTATATATACCTATATCTCATTATTTTTATTAGACAATACTTTTTGTGTCCTTTTCAGAACTTTCAACTTAACGAACTTAAAACCAAAAAAAAAAACGATAACTAATTTTCGTGTTTTACTAGAATAAAAAATATTGATCGACCAGTTGGGACGAAGACCTTGTCACCTGAGCCACGAGGTGACGGAATGTATTGGCTTGCAGCTCCGGTTACCGAGCAGTTCCGCTCCTCGCACACAGCACATACTGCGCTCATACTCGTGCGTACTTACGACACATTGTACTCACACATACTGTATGAACAGTAATGAAAAACGTTTTAATCACGTCAGCTTGCAAACAAAAAAAAGCGCATCTTAATCGGACCGCTATATAGGTATGCTATATATTATATAAATCAGTCAAATTTCAACGACGCCCTGAATACATATATTTAAATTTGTTGAGGCTACTCAAAAATTTATTCGATCGTTTGTCACTCTGAATTTTTATAAAATCAAGTTAACAGATCTTGTATTACAGGATAAAGTTAAAAGAGCGATGTACAGACATCGCATACATAGGCGGCTGTTGCGAGATTTGCACGACAGATTATTATTATATTATCATCATTAATAATGTTCATTATACTGTCACAGCTATCGTCAACACATTACCTTGTTACTGTCAAGTGTCACCACCAAATAAATAGTGCTATTTAAAGTGAGTGTTGCAAAACGAATAAGGATGTTATGATCTTGGAGCTAATCATGAATGACTAGCTTTTTCCCGCGGCTCCGCCCACGTAACCACAGTATCCCACGGAAATACTGTACTTTTTCGGAATAAAAAGTAGCCTATGTGTTACTCCAGAGCTTAAACTACTGCAATAGCAAATTTCATCAAAATCCGTTCAGTAGTTTTTGCGTGAAAGAGTAACAAACATCCATCCATACATCCATTCATCCATCCTTATATACTTTCACATTATATAATATCTATAATGTTGATAATTAATGGATAGTTCATATCAATAAATAGTTCAGGAAATGAACATGTTAATTAATTTAATATGAATATTTTTAACTATTATTCAACCAGTTAATCTTTAATGAATGTTACTGAAAATATTGTATAATTTTACACTTATACAATAATAACTTTCTGGAGTGTTCCAGAAAGTTATTATCGTCCTAATTTTCTATTTACTGAAATATTTATAATTTAATTAATATTATATCTTGAAATATCCCGCGAAAAAATACCCACAACCTGCAAGAATATGTGTGAGTGCACGCATAAGCATTCATAGCATCATATTGCTAGATATAATATTACTTAAATTGTATCTTTTGGATTTCCGCAAAGCAATGCCTGATTCTATTAACTATTAGAAATATTTATATTAATAACAATAATATACCAATTACATACAAACACTTTATTTTATAAATCTTACAAATTCTATCGTCCTAAATACAAAGGTCGTATAAGAAAATGACAACACGCTGTATACATGTACGGTTTATCACTTTTCGATCTTATTACTATGGCAATAATGTCTAAAATTGTACACCGCGAATGTCTTTGACTGTAGGTACGTACTGACGATGTATTGTAAGCTTTTATTGGGCTTTCTTCACGCAACCTTCAGAGCTTGCGAGATTTTGAACCTGTTTCGGATCGGGTTTACAATACTGACACTTAACTGTTATAAATTGATAAAGTACGTATGTAAAATACGATACTCTTTTGATACTTTTCGATGACGAAAAATATTCGGTGTCTCTACGGGAATTTAAAAAAAAAAAAACTTAACGATGACGGATTATTAATATAATTTAGTTTTAATATTTAAAAACATTTGAGCAAGTCGTTCGGTAATTTTGTGAATCCATTTGCTATATTATTTTTAGGACTTTACAATTTCCTCGAAAATCTGTATTGTATCCTACAATATTATGATTTATTGAGTCTAAATTACTCGTATTCTAGCTATAAAAAAGTATAATTATCCACAATTCCTAGAGTTTTTTTATTATCCTACACATCAATAATGTTTTGATATAGGATAATAAAATATATAGGATAGGATGTATACTCCGTTCCGATTCAATCAATATCTATATCTATCTATCTATATTATACATATAAAAGCAAAGCTGATTGACTGATGTATCAACGCACAGGCCAAACCCTTGAGGTTAGGAATTTGAAATTTTGGACACGTATATGAGAAATCATATGATGTAGGCATCCACTAAGGAAGGATTTTTCAAAATTCAACCTCCAAGGTGGTGAAATATGAAAAGTTTGTATGAAAATTTCCATTCCTTGGACATATTTGCATGAAATTTCGTTTGAATTGAGTACGGAATAATAATGAGTTGTGTATTTCAGCGTTTTCTAATATCTAACCTATAAGACGGTAAAATAGGGGATGAAAGTTTTAGATTATTATAAAGTTATCGTTTAAAAACCAATTTCACGCGGGCGAAGCCGCGGAAAAATGCTAGTGAAAGCATACAAATGAAATTCGACCAAATTAAGTGCCATTGTATTTCTTTATTGCGCGGTGAATAAGTGACATTTCATTTGGTAGCCTTATAACTGCTCATATTGAGCTTTTAGCTTACATTAAATCGGAGCCTACAACATAATTTGAGATAAGAGGCGAGTTGATACGCAATAGATACAATTGCCGTGATTAAGTGAGTCCACTATGACAAATGCAGACTAGTTTCTTGTTACGTATTTTGCAACTGAAGTCAGGCTTATATTTTACCTACATATTTTATTAACTGGATGTTGCTCGCGACATCGTTTGCGTGAAAGAAAATCCCCAAAAACCAAATGTCCTTCCCCGAGGCCTATTGCACATCTAGGCCAAATTTCATCAAAATCGGCCAAGTGATTTCGGAACATAATTGATGCAAACAAACAAACGAATCTTTCCTCTTAATATTATAGAATAGGCTGAACCTTAAATTTATTATTGGTACGAAAAACTGATATACATGTACTTAATCAGTTAAAGTTACCCTCACCTACAAAGTTTCAAGACTAGAACATGTTATATTAATATTTCAAATGTTGCTTTACATAAATTAGGTACACACCTATATTACAAGTTAACTTATTTATTGCGTTAAACCAATTGGTTAATTTTGTAACGGGCTGCAACCTCTTGATATGGAAGTCCTTCTTACGCTTGAGTGGTGATGATATAATACAGCAACAATTCTTATATTCTCCTTTATTGGTGCTTACACAGATTCGTATTACAAATGAGATATGTCTAACACAAATATACGTCTACACTATGTATAGCCTTTTGGCCAACTAAAATAAACTAGATAGGCTTTACTTCATGACATCTGTCAATGTCAATAATGACATTGACACTTGCTTTTGTCATTATGTAACAAATTTATATTCAAGATAACATATTTTAGACAACAAGGACAATATTAATGATTGTGTTCACTGTCTAGGTCCTACGTATCGGTATCAAAAATTGTGGTAGAGCGATAGCTCTACGAAATCAGTCCTTCAACTCCAACTTTTTTATTGGTTCAGTTATAAAAAGTGGTTTAATTATGAATAAACTTCGAAACATTCACTGATTGCATGTTTTTGTGGTCGTGTCTGAAATATTTAAGGGTAATTTGCACTTAAACCAGCTACTCATTAATTTCCACTCGCCTGTTGGAACCTACATAACCAATTAAAACTAATAAATTCATTACAATGCAATCCAAATAAAAAATCGTAGAAAGATATGGTCACAAAAAATATTAAAGAATGATAAATATTTAGAACAGTCTTGAGGCCATTCTAAAGTAGTAAAAACATGCTTGTTATTACTTTATTAGCTGAATTAAATAGAAAAAAAAATAGTCGTGTCATCTATGCTAAGTACTTAGTAGACATCTCTGATCATTTTACGAGGACGTTGCTCATAAAATGCTCATAATGATCATGATGAATGGTTCGTGTTATCAAATCCGACAATAATAATGCAAGACTAAACTTTAAATTGAATAAAGCGTAAAAGAATTATAAATCCGACATTATACGACATCCGACATCCGAAATTATAAGCCGACATAACAATTAATCTTTTAAATGCTAACACAATTAGACTGATCGCGGCGGTAGATACAAAGGTCTCTTTGTCCTTGATTCTAAACTTTTTTATTATTTGTTGACATTTAAGTGGTAACTGGAAGGAATTATGTTTATTTCTAAAATCTAGACTATTGAAATAGATTTTAAAATAAGAAGATTTTATAACTTGAAAACTTGGCAGTGATGCAACACAGAAATTATCGAAGAGTTGAAAATCCGATAATAAGGTAGGAAGATGGATAGCACACGATCGTCTATTTAAGTATATTTAAAAGCTATAATTTTTTGTAATAGGCTGATAATAATCATTACTTAGATCTCCATTATTCAAACTTGACCTAGTTGTCGCGTTTACAACTAGGTAGCGCTGTACAAATCACATACAAATTCCTAGTAAACGCCAAACGCGCTCACGATCGAATGCGAAAAGAAAAACTCACACTTAGCACTCTGTACACATAATATTAAAGTGAAATTAATATCCAATAACTAGGTTAAATACCTCATATACTAGGCCTATTAGCTCACAGCTATTTAAGTATTTAACCACGCTACAGATGGGAGGAATGATAAAAATGTACTTTTACATTTTTGCATTGACTTAATTAATGCTTATGCAACTGTCAAGGTTGTAAAGTATTTTATTTTACATCGACGTTCAGAGGACATATTGTGTGATGTGAGGTAGTTTTTAGGGTTCCGTAAAACGGGACCAATTACTAAAACTCCACTGTCCGTCCGTCTGTCTGTCTTTATCTCAGGCTGTGTCTCATGAACCGTGATAGCTAGATAATTGATTTTTTTACAGATGATGTAAAAATACTAAGAACATAATAAAATAAGTATTTAAGTGGGGATCCCATACAACAAACGTGATGTTTATGCCGTTTTGTACGGAACCCTTTGTGCGCTAATCCAGCTTGCACTTCACCAGTTTTAACTTAAATCAATTTATTCGCTTAAGTGCTCTCTTTTCTTAGTGTTCCCGAAGTATTCCCGATCATAATAGTAGGATTCGACTTTTCTTTACGCGTAGGTATAATAATATAATAAAAGTGAATATGAAAATTATATCACACGATTTATTGTAATCTTGTGGAAGCGGATCCATCGCAAACCATGTCTGAGTAAGCTGCAGGCTGCGGTGTTATTGATAAAATTGTTTTAATCCATTTGAAGTAAATTGGGAAGGTGAAAAAGATGGAAAGGTGGGTACCTCATGAATTGAGTGCAGCAAATCGACAAACGCGCGTCGACTGCCGCGTTACATTACTCAACCGGCACAATAATGAAGGGATTTTAAATCGAATCATTACCCGTGATGAAAAGTGGATCCTGTACGATAATCGGAAACGCTCATCGCAATGGCTGAATCCTGACAAAACAGCCAATGTCTGCCCCAAGCGAAAATTGACTCGAAAATAGTTACTTGTGAGCGTTTGGTGGACTAGTGCCGGTGTCGTTCACTATAGATTTCTTAAATCTGGCCAGACGATTACTACAGATGTCTATTACCAGCATCATCAGCAAATCATGATGGAAAATCTAGCTGCTAAACAACCGAGGTTGGTCATTCGCTCTTGGCCACTGCTGCTTCAGGACAACACTAGACCACACACTGCACAACAGACGGCTACCCAATTAGAGGAGCTTCAATTGGAATGTCTAAGACATCCACCGTACTCCCCGGACCTTGCTCCAACAGATTACCATTTTTTTTTTCATTTCGAAATTTGGATAACTTCTTGCAAGGGAAAAAATTCAACTCCGATCCAGAGCGAAGTCCAGAGCGCCTTCAAAGATTTTATTGATTCCTGTCCGAATGGTTTTTTTAGTAAAACAATCAATAAACTACCTATGAGATGGCAAAAGTGCATAGATAGCAATGGTATGTATACTTTGATTAAATAAATATATTATGTTTAAAAAAATTGACTTTATGTTCGTCCTTTACAAAACGCCAATTTCATATGCAATGACCTAATATTATTACATCAGGCTGCAGTATATAAATTTTACCACTTTAAATCTGTAAGGCCACTTTATTGATCATGATCCATTGCACATTTTGATACCTAAAATTATGATTTCTATACACTCTATTTCCACATAGGCAGGTATTGAATGCCAAGGAATTCCATTGTTGTCTACGCCTATGCTGCAGTATGTTGTTATGCAAGACACAAGCAAAATAATTATATTATTATTATCTTTGCCTATTGCCCATACTTCAGTTCTATTGGCTGTCACCTTAGTGCTGAATGCGGTTAACTTAAATACGTTTATAATAAGATTATTTTGGCTTGGAAAAAGTAAATAGATGAAAATTGTGTTTTTCATGTTGTACGTCGACTGCAAAATCAGACATTTTTTATATTAGGTCAATCGCTCGTCTCCGCTACTCCTGCACGACAACGCGCGACCTCATACTGCACAGCAGACGGTCTCTAAGTTGCAAGAAATGTGGTTGGAAGCTCTCCGTCATCCGCCCTACTCACCAGACCTTAAGCCTACAGACTACAACTTTTTCCAGAATTTGGATAACTTCTTGGCGTGAAAAAAATTCAATACCCGAGAGGCAGTACAAAATGCCTTTGAAGAATTTGTTGCATCCCTTCCAGCTGATTTCTTTAAGAAGGGCATCAATAAACTGCCACTGCGTTGGCAAAGATGCATTGATTGCATGGGTGATTACTTCGATTAATACAAATAAAAAATACATGAAAAAAAATCGTATAAATTTTTTCAAACAAAACGGCAATTTCATAGGTAAAGACATTATAAAGAATTAATTTTTCAAATGGGTATGGTAGGCCAAATCCAATACTGTAAGGAATAGCGAAAAATGCAGAATCTGCATCTGTTACTGCATCTGCATCGTTAGATTTTTGATAAATCAATTTCCCCAGCCAGGACTAGAGGCGACTGATTTTGGAATAAAGTAATTCACCCACCATGCCCACTTGAAAAATTCACCCATAAGTAATTAGGGTTTTTGAGTGGTAAAATTTTTATTTATGATTACGAACGACACTTATAATCTTTCATAAGGAACCAGTGAGAACCACGATACCCTCTAAAAACTAAGAATATTTTAGTATATAACATCCTACTATATTATAAACGTCAAAGTTTGTGAGGATGGATGGTTGGATTTTTGTTACTCTTTCACGCAAAAACTAATGAACGGATTTCGATGAAATTTAGTATGGTGGTACTTTAGGCTCTGGATACACTTAGGCTACTCTTTATCCCGCAAAAGTACAGTATTCCCGTGGGAAAGCTTTTTACTCGAATTATATACTTAATTATGTAATATATAATTTTCAGATTCACACCATCAATCTTAGAACTGATTGTACTTATTATGAGCTTTATGTCCCCAATATTCTCACTTATCTGATTGCTACAGTTTACATTAAGGGCTAGACTATTGCGATATTAATTATTATTCTATGTACTTCTATGAACCGGTCTCTCTCATTTCGCAGTGAATGGAACAGTTTAAGTATAACAGTTAACTTCTGGTTCGCAGTAGGACAGTGTGGTAACTGGTCGGTTATCTATAGCTTTACGTAATTTAAAACACAATTATGACAACTTATATGTTTTAATCTGGTTCAGCCATTAGTTGGTTGCGCGCACAGCACTTTTACAAGTATTTAAACAAGCGATGCAAATAGATTGCCGTCGTCAGTTATTCAAGGCTGCAACACGAAAGCGATATCTATGCATATCAATGACCTCAAAGTACAAATTGTGCGCGCACTGATTTTATTAAGTAAGTGCATTATTTATGAACTAGATGATACCCGCGACTCCATACACGTAAAAGTAAATCCCGCGGAAACCGTATGTTTTGCCGCAATAAAAAGTAGCCTTTGTCCTCCCCTTCCCCGTTCCAAATTTCATGAAAATCGGCCCCAGTAGTTTCGGAGCTTATTCAGTGCAAACAAACAAATATTTTATTTACTTGAAAAAAAAATGCACACTTCGAAAAAGATATTAATTATTCACGAAAAAAATCATCACCATCAAAATAAACAAAAATCACTACGTAATCTTATAATTAATTTTAATTAACAGAAACATCACTATTTTTTTACTAAAAAAATTAGACGCACTGACACTCACCACTAAAGAACGCATGATGTCCTGACGGCACTACCGCTTAGCGCACGACCGACAAATAAAGGAGGCGCCTCCCGCGCAGCCTATATGAGGCCGCCCACTCCGAGCTCCTACGCGACAGCCATACGGAGTGCAACCCGACCACCGCAGAAAGCCACCACCACCCGAACCAAAAACAATTCAACGAAACACATCTTAATTAGTCGGCCTACACGATACCGCTATATGAACCATTTTTTACCATCGCAATAATAGCAATAAGGATATCGGTTTCCTATGACATTACCAAATTGTCCAATTAATGTTTAATTACTACGAAAAAGTGCTTATAATTCATTTAAAGAGTGCTGGACATTGAGTGCAAATTTTATCATTGCCTCGAAAATAATTTTATTATCTACTTCAAATATCATTTCCTTTAAAATAAATGCCTAAAAAAGGAATGTACTTATGTAATAGCGCTGTTATCTTCTAAATTAGCGTTACGTTTATTGTGAGGTATCACAATTAAGGGCAAAAAAACCTAACGCTGGCAGCATAATGCTAAGGGTCTGGCGCAACGCGGCTGCATTTTTAAGATAGCTATTCAAAATTGATCTTTATTCACTACACAAAATGTACACGTTTCATATGACATCAGCCATATACTGCACATGCGCTGTGCAGAGCGGTGCAACATGAAATTCGAACTAAGAGTTCGAATGTCAAGTTGCACCGCTCTGCATGAAGCGTCGCGCCGCGTCTCGTTTCTTTTGGGTCTGAATCTACCTAACGAGTACCCTTAGCGTCGCTTTTTATACAATTTCTGTCATCTTCAATCTTAATGACAATAATGTGATGTTTTAAGCTTTCGTCGGCCTTTGAGTGCTGTCTGTTCGCATGACGCGTACGAGTGAGTGTAGCTGAAGCTTAACGCAAGAAAGTAAACAGAGGAGCTAAAATAAATCCTATCGTAACACGTAATACTGGAAGAAATCATTAAAGAAATTGATCTTATACAACTAATAGGTGCATCAATTTCCTATCTTAAACCACTTGTAGCTTAGTCCAGAATCCAGATATAGTTTTTATAAAAGTAAGAAAGATAAAAGAGAAAGAAGTCGGTTAAAGGCGAAATATTCAGAAGAAAGAGCTATTCTTACAACAGTAGCACAAGCACTTTGATACTTTGGATTTTACCAATATAATAGCTCCCCACACCGATTTCGGTGACGGTGGCCTGTTTCATTGAAACCAGGCCAGCTACGCAGGAGTTATGTTATAGTGCCCAAGTGTGTGCGCAGTACACAAGAGCACTCTCTCCTCCTTTACTCTCATAACCCAGTGGGACGGATAACCGACACGACTGGCGAGAGATTAGGCACAGGTCCGACTTTTTACCCATCCGACGCATGGATCATCTTTCTTGTCAGACAATCAGGTGATCAGCCTGAATTGTCCTAACCAAACTTGGAAACAACATTTTTTTTTTTGTTCCAATGCGGGAATCGAACCCACGACCTCCGAGTCGAGAGCCAAGCTCTAACCACTAGACCACGGAGGTTGTTTACCAATATACAGTAGAGGAGTATATTTCTGTGATCTTCTTTTAAAATTATATGTTTTGCTGTCACATGTCTTCTAGAACCAATAAGTAATAAGTTGTATGGTGTCCTCATAGAAGGCCAGTGCGTCTGCGTCCTCAATTATATTGATATTACCGGAAATATACTTACCAAGCCAAATATAGTCCATTGTTCGGCTAGCAAATTAATTTAATTAAAATTATTACGACTGAAATATTATGTGACTTGAAATACTTTTTAGCTCCTTAGCCTTTCGCCATAGTGTTTGGACACATTAAATTCGATGTCACAATGCTCCTTTTTTTTCTGCAGCGATACACCATCATTATTCATCATCTATGATGTCTCCATTTAGTTAAGAATATGTCACAACTCACAATACAAGTACATCGATTGGTTCTTGTCAATCCATTCTTAAATCAATCTCACGCGATGTGTCAAGTGTGGCAATTCTTGTATAACGTAAATACCAGGAGAACATTTGGAGACACTATTAGATAATATTAATTATTTGACGTATTGTGATATGAGGAGGACATAATATTACTTTGGTAGACGTTTCTGTAATTATTTGAAGTATTAAGATACCAGGAAAACACACGTTTTGGGACAATATATCATAGATAATTTGTGTAATTACTTGTGTTTTGGCAGAAAAGGAAAGTGTGTGGGTTATGTCCGCAGCTCGGTAAGGATATAACAATTGGGGAGTTACATCAGATGTTTCGCGTGCGGCTCACGTCAGACAAGTGGATCGACATCGCAACAAGTGAGAGTGCAATAACTTAAAACACTATAAAAGTGGCTAATAGAATAATTGTTTGCAGTAAAATTTTAGGTAAAAATTGGATAGGTATTAATTACTAAGCTGGTCTGGCACTAAAATATGAAATAAAAATGTGCAGAAAGAAAGTTGAGGAGTCCTTAGAAAAGCTGCTCTAAGAAGGGAGAATCTATGAATATTTCGAGGATTGTATATTATACCTCTAATTTTGGTGTATTTGTTTAAGGAGGTGCCTACGTACGAGTACTAAATATTTTTTCCTCTGGAAGCTCTTAAATATACAGCAATCACGATACTGCAAAGAAAACTAATACATTTTTTTGTATTGATTATAGACGTGGCATGTCGAGGCAAACCAGTGTCCACACTTAAACTGCCCCAAAGAACCCCAATAGTATTGGGGTTATATGGTACAGTTGAGGTTTGACATAGAATGTCATTTTGACATTTGCTTTTCGCAGTACATCAGCCCGAAATTCAAGATGGCGTAACTTTTTCTTGTATGAAGTTTTTTTGTCAAATGCACGACATAGCCCATCCTTAGTTTTAAAATCATTGGAGTTTATTACACCTAAGTATGTAGTAAAAGTATGATAAACTATCTCAGCAAGGACGGAGCTCCGTTACGTGTCCTGTATAGCCTTATTATACGGTTCATTTAATTCGACACATACATCGGCAACAATGGGACATGTTTCGGGGTCGTTCGTAATGCTTAAGTGTCATGCATTTGTGTCAGGAAGAGGTTAATGACCAGAGTGAAAAACAGCCAGAAGAGTTTTCTTTTTTTTAACGTACAGTTAGCTGACACAAGCAAAATGACCAATATAAATCACTCAAATATATACAAGGGCTTGAACCAAACCTGATTCGCGAGGTCGTGCATCGTACTGTTGTTTGGACTTTTTAATTATTAATTCAGATGTATTTACCTACATACGCAGTTTTGCCTACAGCATCGCCCATAGTTTATGTCTTTCAATAAAATTTTATTCTTTGAAGGCCATTATTGTCTGTTGTCTATTGACCATCAATATCTGCGTTATAAAAAACGTTACTGATGGATGTCTGTATATTGAAAATATACAAAACACATTATGATCGAAATAGAACCCTTATTAATGATTTTAAGAATTTTGTCTGTTTGGTTGTACGTTTGTTCGTGCAAATCTCAGAAACAACTGAAGGGGTTTTGACAAAATTTGGTATGGTTGTAGATTAGGCTCTAGATTAACACATAGGCTACTTTTTATCGCGGCAAAATGTACGGTTCCCGCCTCAAAATGTACGGTTCCCACGTGAAGTCCCGGGAAACATCTAGTAGTAGATACTTTCGGTAAAGTAAGTAAAGCTTGTTTCTGTGGTCACGCACTTCGTCAAACGGATGGGGTGACAATTGTGTTTAACATTACTGATACCACAGGGTAGAAAATATAATTATATACTTACTTACAGATAAACAGCTTTCATAGAACGATCCAAAACGATCCAAATTTGAAAATTTTAACGTCCCTTCAACGGCCCACAATTTTTCCACACAATCGTGGACACGCCGCGCCGTATGCTTGTAGTGCAATCAAATCGAAAGTTAACTATGTAGCTATTTATCTGTTCCTCTTTTTCTCTTTATTCTGTGCTGATACTATATGTGATCACTCGAGTTGCTGGCAAAAATTCGATCCAGGTGGCGTTTACTTTTATAAATACTTAGGTAGGAAACTACCTAAGTATTAGATTTTATAAAAGTTAATGCGTAATCAGCGAAGAGACTTATCTTGAGGCAACCGGTATGCATGGAACAGTCATTGAACGTCCTGTTTGCCAAACACTGGCTGTCACTTGAGGTAAATCTCCGCCAAATCCTTTGAAACGAGTTCTGAGTCAATATTGTTGATAACGATGATGAGGCACGTGTAAATCAAGCTTTGCATTCCACCTCGTACGAGTCCACTATCTACAAAAATATCAAAGTATATGCATTTTAAAAGAATTACGAAATTAACATGAAACTGATCTACATGCGACTAGTAAAAAATCAATTGGTTACCAGTCAGTTATTTAAAAGCTAGTCACGTGTAGACTGACGCCTCTTCTGTCTCTTGTACGTAGTGCCGCTTTGCACGTATGTTCACACTGTAATGGTAGGTAATAATTATTGTACGGTCTTTATAGCAAAGGAATTATAATATTTAAAAGAGTTAATATTTAAAAGGTAGAAAGTGCCGATTCTCATGCAATAGGGAAAAGTTCACATTCGAAAAAAAAATCAAAGTTAATTCCCTTCCCTTGTATCAATTCTTCGCGTACGAGTTACATACTCGAGCTTTAGCTTTTAGCTAATTTCAGTTTATGTAGATAGGCAGTACAAAGTGCAACTTAAATAATATAGAAATATTATTAAAAAATAATATTTGCGCCTTTTTTTTACGAGAGGAATTGCGACTACCACACGACCCGACGGGGAGGGTCGCAGGGTTATGTTGGACTCCGCAGTACTTTGCACCAGTTTACCAACTAAAACCCCGACGCTGAAGTCCTTCTTCACGCGGGCGGGGCCAATGGAACTATTGTGACTACCACAACCCCGCTGACGTTTTGCCTCATCGGGCATTATCTTATTATAGATGACAGCGAGGCTGCCATCTTCCTTCACTAAGGGTTCCACGGATCTCCTGATCCTTCAGTAGGCGGCAACCCCCCAGATGCCGTCTATGGATCAATTTTACGGCGGTAATCTACTTAGAGACGCATCGGGTGCGACTCTGCCGAAGCCTCACGCTCTCGCTCTGCTGCTTCTTTTTGCACCGTGAACACGGTGCAGAAAGTGGCAGCTGCGTCCCAAGATTCCTTGCTCCGTGCCGAGTAGGAAGCGATAAATCCGCGCCGATGCATGTAGATATAGCTGCTCGAGGGATCGCCGAAACTGGACACTCGGCTGGTCAGCTGGTCTTCGGCTCCTCTTTCGCAGTGATGGCACACAGCTGTTGGCTCCCTTTTGACCACTCTACAGAGGTACTCACCAAAGCACCCGTGCCCTGTGAGCACCTGTGTAAGGTGATAATCTGGGAAGCTGTGTCCATACTCGACCCAGTCTCGTAGGTACGATGGGTCGAACTGTAGCTACCAGCTGCCTACTTGCACGCGGGAGCCCAAGATCTTCCTTCCATTTTTGGAAGTGGTCCTCGCGGGCGTCATCTCGTCATAATATTTGCGCCTGTTTCATTAATATTTCAAGCGCCTGCTTTAATTTCAATTTTAGACAAAAACCAAATTGCTAAACTAAATTTTGCAGGCGCTCTTTATTTATTTACTTTCACTTAGCATAGTAGACGTTTTACTTACGTACTTGGTTTTAGGTTAGCAATAGGCAATATAAGCAAACACAACTACCTAACTTCAGAAAAATATGAAATCCTATTGTTGAACAATAATAATTTTGATCATGAGTAAATTTGTATCTCCACTAGGCAGAGACCAAGAATGATTACAAATAGTAATTAATTTTCCAATAATAAAAATAATAATTTCTAAACTATGGTAAAAGTTAATGTTTCTTATTATAGCCATGAAATCGGATCAAAAAAGTTAATGTTCATATCATAATTACTTTACTGTTACGACAGTGAAAATTATCCATTGTATCTTATTGCAACGGTGTTTGTCAACAGTGTTTTTTCTCTGCAATATTTAGGTTGCTATTCATAGTTATTCTGAGGTATTTCATTGATATTTTCTTTATCTATACCTAATGAAGATTTGTTTGTATGTTTCTTTCTTTGTTTGCGTTGAATAGGCTCCAAAACAAGTGGACCGATTTATATGAAATATAAATATTGATATGAAATTTGGCACAGATATAAAGTAGACCACGGGGAAGGGACAAAGGCTACTTTTTATTGCGAAAAAATGTACGATTCCTGTGGGATACACTTTTGCGCGCTCGAAGTCGCGGGCAACATCTAGTAACATACAAATCAGTACCGAACTAATCATTACTTAATTATTATGACATAATAAAAATATAATTGTTTTTAATTAAGACAATAATTAAATAATAACTTACAATAGTTTAAATATATATTTCTATATAGCTATATCTTACAAAATATATTTTAACTGCGAAGATGGGGGTCTGAAATTCGAACTCACTAACATACGAAACACTTTTGCTACTACTGGCTCAGTTGGTCACTAATTAAACCTTCTTATATTCACAGTCACGTCTGTCCGTCTGTCACCGGTACCGATATTCCGTAAACGACAATAAGAACATTCCAGTGCCCTCTTACACTTTATTCTATTCGCGTTAGGAATACAATGAAGTGTCAAAAAAAATATCAAAAATGACCAATGACGCATAAGCCGTATTTCAAATAAACTTAGGCCTTTTCTTCCGTTATTGGATAATTTATACAGTATTCTCCGAGCGAAGTAACCACTTTTGAAATACTGTAGTGCCTGGGACAGTTGGTTTTTATATGTCGTATGGTTGCCCAAGTACATACGGCATTCTCACAACATAGTCAGCCTAGTCCAGAGGAATGACTGGTCAATACGTCTGGGGCCTACCATGTGCGCGTATCCTCACGATATTTTCCTTCACCGTTAAAGCGTCCGTATAATGTTCTTGAGATCTGAAATTCATCTCATTGGTACACGCCACAACCTGGGAATCGAACCTGCACTCTCTCGAGTGCGAATCAAACGGTCTACCCACTAGGCAACGGAGCTCTCAAATAATATTTCAAATAATAAACTAAATTACAGGAAAAGTGCACCGCGACACAATTCGTAAGTGTTTAAAACAATGAACAATATTCACGTAAAACTAAGAAATCAATAAATTACAGGAAGCTATTTTGACATATTATGTACTTGTGATTTATTGACATTTACTGTCCTTTAACGCGAAATGACTATACTATATAGTGTCAAAGTGCAGGACAATTATTAATTAATCAGCATCATCACAATGTGAGGAGAGAAAAAGAAAGCACTGAAAAACATTTTGTAAATTGCAAAAGAGTGAGTACAAAGTAATTTGAAGACATAATAATATGGGCTTCCTTTAAATATTAATCAAAACTATCTATACCATTTGACGACCAGTCAAACGGCCGGGTATGGGGAGGCCCGCGCAGCGGCCTATTGACCATAGGGCCAAAAGAGCCTTGACCCGGGGCGACATACTACGAGGGACGGCGAAGCTGGCCCTCGTGGATTTCTTTGGACGGATTTTACTGTCTAATTTTATTGACATTTAAATAAAAACGCTTCGTAGCATAGATGTATTATATTAAAAAGGCTTAGTAGGTACCTAATATTTTAAAGTGTTGTTGTTTTTGTTTTTTTTTAAGTGCACAGACTTTCAGATAGGATTTTCTCAAACTTGAACTGTTTTACTAAGCAAACGTTTTCTCGTTTGATTCACCCATTTGGTGTTTGAACCGAACTCAAAGGTTCGAATGTTTTCTTTTACAGTATACAGTGTACACAGCGTGTTAAAATTGGAAAAAAATTGCTCGCTCGCTTCGTTCGCGTTTAACATAAAAGTTATAATATTACTAATTACGGATGTTCTGGTTTGTTTTTTTTCATCGCATATATTTCTGAAGAGCGCTGTCATTCAGGGTTAAAAACTTCATCAGTTTTGAAGCTGTAAAATAGAAAATAATTATGCTCGCTCGCTCGCTTTTAACATAAAAAGTATCATATACCTAATATTATTTATATATTATCAACTTCTGTTGTAGAATATAATTTTTTTTTGTGAAGATTTCAACTTCTTTAAGTGAAATAAAGAGCGGAGCGGAGAGCTCTTTAAAGGTCAGATCTTAACATGGTGTTGGAACATTTAGATCTGAAAATTTGTTATTAGCATACGAAAGTTCATAAATGAATGTCGGTCAATAATGTTTTATAATTTATTTAATAAGTTACTCATTTGTACTAAGATTTAATTATAATAAATAAAACTAATTTAGTAAAATTACAAACATTTTATATTACGAAAAATAGCTTCGACTCGATATGTAGAAAGAGACAAGATGTAAGAAGATTATAATATGTGTAGCATTCAGTTCAACAGTTTTAAATACAAACTAAAGACATCATGTGGTGATAAGGTTTCTCTGCAATTAGAACGGTTATTAAATTGTGCCCTATACCGTATACGCCATCGTCATTGCAAGAACTGTTATTAAGGTTTTCCCTTTTACCTACGATATGTTATAATTGTTATAATTTTTTTTCTAATTATTACTAAAGCGCTGAATTCTACTCTTGTACGCGTTAGTGTAGTACTATTATCTATAATTGACTACAATCACTCCACATTACATAAAGCACCTCTAACAATAGTAGATACAACGTACAAGATTTAGTTATTGTTACAAAACATGATACAAAATAATGCACAAAAAAAACAGCCTTTAAAATTTTACTCTTAATATGAAAATTGTGTTCATGAAATATTACCCAGGCAATGCGTAAGTAGGTACTAATATTTATAATGGTAAAATCTAGCATTAATATTTAATACTAATCTTTAAATATTATCTTTTCAACGATTCTTTGTAAACTACATCAACTTCATGTATCTAACTATCTATGTATCAAATACGTTGTCGCTAATAATAAAAATTTATCACTGTGGACCGCCTGTAGTGACCTCGAATATCTGGCCTATTTTTATTATTTAATTATTATATCACAGATTTGATATTTTTATTACTAGATTATTACTTTTGCTAAACGAAGCGTTGACAAAAACGCACAAGTAATTAAAAAACATTTATGAAACTAGGAATAAAGTATCGAATTTTAACGGCCAATACAAGTGATGAGATATATATTTTTAGGTATCGGGCCTTGGGTATATAGGGCCTTTATCTTCATATATCTTGTTATAAGTACATATGCCCTTTAGAAGAGACTCAAACAGAAATGCAAAATTCTTACTTATGAATTGCAGTCGGCCGCAAAATTTTCAATTTTTTAAATCTTATCAAATAACTCAAAATATTAGGTATACAATAATACAATTCAAGAAAACGAATAATTTATAAAAAATTTACCACAAATTACAACCTTGTGACATACATTTTACTAATTTATTAAGATTAACAAAGTCACAAAATTTGTTTAGTACAGCATTTTTTATGCGTTCGGCTCCTGAAAATAATGCCAATAGGTAGGTACTAGGAATATTCTTTGTCAAAACAGAAAACAAAGAACACGATGACAATTGAAAGTCAAGTGTTCTGGGATTTTTCATAATCAATTTCTAACTATGGTAACGATTTAGTATAATCTCAGTCAGAAAAATGCAAAGTTCACTCCACAGTCCACTGTCCACTAAGTATCTACACTAAATGAGTCGGTAAGTAGAGACAGTGTAAACTTTCATCTTAATGACTTAAATTAAAAATCATAGTTCAGTTTCAGTATATTTAAAAATAGTAGTACTATCCGCAATATTACCTACGTGCACAATTTTCGAAGTACTTACCTAAGTATTGCACATTCATTTTATTCGTATTTGAAATTAATCATTCCGTTATGTAAACAAACACATTCCACTAATTTTTATCGAAAAATTACTAAGCTAACTTATTGCTAATCCCTGAGGGTAGTTTTATGTACACTTTTAAATGTCATTGTCACTTTGACACACAATTTTGATTTAGCGCCCTCTGTCGTCAGTGGCGGTAAACGTTCCGTTACACGCTGAAGTGTTTTCCGGAGCTTGCCTGAAAAATAAAATAAGAGAAATATAGTAAACTGATATTATGACAGCGGTAATATATTTTCTAAATGTAACACATAACTGGTATTCAATTCTATTAATATCATAGATTATAAAGACGGAACGGAAAGAAAGAATAACGATATAAAACTTACGACAAAAATCCAAAACAGTTCCTTGGGAAATCAAAAAAACTTATTTTCCCAAAAACTTACGTTTTGTGGTCAACAGTATCGGGCAGCAGTAGTATGATGCCGCCGCCTATCGCGCTCAGAACGGCAATTGTCGCCATTGGCAAATGTAGATTTATTTTTGTCTGAAAATATAAAAATAAATACATGTATGAAATATGTAAGGGCCTATTTTGACTCGACGCGCGGTTAATTAACGAGCCCTAAGGCTATTTTAGAATTTTTAATTAGGATTTATTTTAATATTTTTTCTGAGCATAGGTAGTTCCCCTTTAACAGGTCAATTGAATCAGATAACACAACGCGCAACGTAGTTCACACAATGGTATTATATTTTTACTATGTAATTTGATAAAAAGGTTTTCAATAAAATAAGTAGGTAGCGATATTTAATAATCAACATATTTACCTCCAATAATTTGATGGAAATTAGAAAAATCTGCGATTGCTTTCAAAAGACTCATAATAAATTTTATCTCAAAGGCGTTGAAGTTTAGTCATGCTTGGGAAATTTGTCCACCATACTGTATGTACCACGAGCATGTGAAAGTAGGTACCTAATTTATATAATTTTCACTTACCAAGTTCCATAAATATGGAATACACATCAACGCCAAGCCCGCCGCTAGCTGACTGGCTCCAACTCCGAGATTCCTCAACAAAGTGGGATACAGCTCCGCCGTGAATATGGGCAGCATCATATTCGTCGCCCCGATAGCGAATTTACCGACCATCAAACATATGATCATTATCCAATCGTCCTCAAACGAAATCGAGAACAGTTCGCTCGCGACGCAAGACAGGCCGCATACCATCATGGTGATAAATATAGGTATCCGCCTGCCAGCCTTCAGAAGGATCGGAATGCTTAGAGCAATAGCTGGTATCTCAACTAACGCCAATATTATTGATGTCAAATGTAAGTTTCCAAGATTGAAATTGCCTATGTTTAAAAGTAAACCATAGTAGGCGATTGTCATAGAAAACCATGCAAGGAATAAGCACGTTGTGCGTTTGAAGAGATATCCTTTGAACAGCATCACAACGTTTGAATTCTTGTTTGAATTTTCTTTCTTTTGCGTGTTCAGAAGTTTGTCAATTTCTCCCGTGTCTCGTTTGTTGAATCTGGCTACCTTTTCCAATATAACTTTGGCTTCCTGAGTCCTGCCCATGCTTAATAACCATCGAGGTGATTCAGGGAGAACAAGCCTGAAAATAATGGAGTAAAATCATTAGTTATTATTATACGAATTCGTCAAAAATCATGATAATGTAAACATAGTTTTAAGATACGGAACAATAATAATATAGTTCTGGCATTTATAGAATTATTTACACTTTATGTCTGGGTAGGTAAATTTCAAATTCATAATTGTTTGCAGTAGATCTATAAATAAATTTAACAATAAACTTACCCCAGGAATATCAGAAAACATCCAGGAATCGACAAAGCCAGCTGCAGATCCCTCCAGTTAGGCAACACCAGCGACACGAGCGACACGATGACGTAAGCGAGCGGCAGCGGGAAGAAGTTGCACACACCGGCAATGGTCACCCACTTGCCGCCCACGAGCTCCACGCTCAACACGAAGGCGGCGTACACCACGGAGACGGAGACCAGGCCCATCACTAGTCTCACCCCCACGTACTGGATGTACGTGCTGACCAGTAGCGACAGTATTGCCAGAGTGCTTTGGGCTACGATCATACTGATAAGTATCTTTTTCCGTCCGAACCTGAAAAAGTTATTGGCATATTATTAAAAGTTGCAAAAAATGACCATAAAGTCTTTTGTAGGTCCGTAGGTACCTAGGTAGGTTAAACCCATAAAATACTTTGGTAAGTTGGTAGGTACAGTAGGAAATTAAACAAATGTTAATCTCATAATATTATATGCACAAGTTAATAATATGTTCTTATGCGATGCGAGTATTTTTATACGAGAAGGTACACTACATAGATAAGTAAGTACAAAGAGGTTTAAAAAAAAATATTACATAAAAATATATTAACTTACTTATCAGAAATCCAGCCTCCAACAACACCTCCCACACCGATTCCAACAAGGAAAACTACCTCTGCCAAATTGGTGAGTCCTGCTCGGTCGCATACTAAACTCCATTCTGATATGATGGTGTTGCCAACGTCAGACCTATCGAACTCCCATTCTGTGCACTTGACTAATGAAGTCAGAGGTGCTGTGTAGTTCATGATATCTTCCGCAGTGACGTAGGACGGTATCGCTCGGACGTGGCACGCATCATTTGGCTGGCTGTAGTTCAGCCATATGTCTAGAGGGACACTTGATAAGTTCTCCGGTCTTGCACACCAAAATTTTGTTTGTGCGGCCTGGAATAAAACAAGAGCAACAGTTGTAGACAAACCAGTTATATAATTGGTAAGGCTTTAATAAAGAGTAATTATAAAGATTGAGTAGAAAAATAGTAAAAATTTTAGCCGAATTGAGAATGGGAATTATTTAGAAAATGAGTTTTATTTCATACTTTTTTGTGCATTTTTTTTATTTTTGGAAGTCAGTTTAATTTTTTGTTTAAAAATAATAACTTTTCCCTTTTTAGTAATGTTTGTTAAATTATTATTAATGCATTTTAATAACGTTTCAAATAAACGATGGAATGTATAATTGAATACGCGCCAAGCTATCTAATCAAATAAGATGATGATGATGATGATGATGCCTACTATAAGTACATAGTGGCTTAAGCTTGCAGTTATTTAAACAATGCCGAAATTTCCAAACGCGTATCTTTAAAGACTGAGGAGTTCTGTTCAGTGCTTTTGGATCCAGGGTATAGCTTGGTGCAAAATCTTATTTTTTGGTAGCATATTCTTGTGTGTTGTTACTTCAGACTACGTGTAACCGCCTCCTTTTCTTCGAAGTCGGTTAAAAACAACAGTTTTAGAAGGCATACTCATTGTTCCCTACATTATTCACTATGGCTGCTAAAGCTCAAATAATGCAAAGTAATAAAGAAAGGAATAAAATATTTTGCGGCTCAAAAATATTAGCAGCCTATAAAGTGGTAAATCGTACTCGTAACAGCTTATATCATTTATAAGTCTAATGCCCGGTTGTCTGAGGATTTTTTGTCAGTAGTTTATCCATTCAATAGCGCTTTTATTTGGATAACATGGTGTCACGACGCTGCACTAAGATTTGTATGGATTTTGTGCCATAGCGCCTGTGGTAAAACGGCGCCGCGGCGGCACAATTCATACGAAATCCGGCGACGTCGCGGGAGCTGCAGCGCACTCTGTAAAGGTGGTATTTATGGAAGAGAACAAGAAGTAGTCACCGGGCTACCAAATTATATAATTGGACAGGTATAATATTGTAATGTTTTGTATCCCTTTTGTAGTAGAGATTACCGTGTATAGCGGGAAACATAATTCAATTGTATTAAACTAAGGTTTATCAAAATATGCCATTATTAGGTACATAATGGAATAAAGTAAGGCGGTAATTTTGAGTATAATCTACTATAAGTTACATTAGCAAGGGCTTTTAATAACCAAAGCAATCGAAGTAAAAGGTGTTCTATTCTTCACTGAATACTAAACAGTGATAAAAGCAATTAGAAGAAAAATACTAAAGTTCACAGTTTTAGGGGTTGTTTAATAATTAGATTTTTATCTTTCTTACCGTAAAAGTAGGCAGGTAAATATGAAACGTGCAAGGAAAGGAGAACAGTGATAGCAGGAACGTGATCATCAGCTGCCACGGCCCGTAGTCCCCGATGATCTTGGACACCACATCTGGGTCCCCGTCGTCATGCTCTGGAGCTTTTGGCCTGTCCTTGCTGAGCCCTTGAATTGGTATAACTGAAAACGAAAAATGTATTAATTAGTGGGAATTCATGTTAACTTGTCCTTAAAACACCGATTTCTGCGTAGGTGTATAAGTAATTTAATTTTATCATAATAATATATTGTAAGGGATAGTCGACCTTTATAGAAGGAAATTATAACATATGCAAAGATCGTCATGACCTAGTCTAGAGGTTATTGATAACGTCGGAGGCTACGAGCAAGTGAGATTGGCTTAAAAAGTAATAAAGCGTACGTCTTATCATTAAGTATGCCATATTTGTATCTAATTAATGTTTTTTTTTTAAATTTCGGTTCTCAAAAAAAGATACAATCACAATACGTGCAGATAAGTCACTTATGTACTAAGAAGATTACTAGATATTGTATCCCTCTAGGAAGTGAAGACAACATGCACAAATATATCAAAATTGTGTTACCTTACTACTAAGCATTTAAAATCTACAAGACTTAACATATCCATGCAAAACTGCATAACATACAGTTTCGATTGAGCTTGATAATGATTGTATACTTGTATAGTACCTAATTGTTGTCAATTTACATCACATTCAATTTATGTAAGATGTAATATGGACAATTACGACTTGAGCCAAAAAACAAATTCTTTTCTATTTGCAAATTTAGTATTCGGCTATAATTATTGTAATGAGGTATTTTATTTAGATATTCGTATAATTTATTAATCATTGAATATTATTTATATTACTAGGCTTCTAGAAAAGACATTGACACAGACATTGACACGGATGTACTTTATAATTACATATAAATACATATTTTGTTCCTCAGAATATTTTATTTTTTGCCAAAAAAAAAAAACAATCTACTTACTAGCTAAAATAAAAAATAAAAAAACACCATCTGATCAGTTTATTTGTTTAGGTTAGTCTCGCACTAAACCCAAAATATTGATTGCTAATGTTGATAACAATGAGAAAATCTCACTTACCTCCCTATTCATTTATTCGAACCCGCGACCTCTGGCTTGAGCGCCAAAGACTGAGCCACAGAGGTCGTAAAATTTTCTTATGCATCTGTCTATCAGTCTACAAATACATCTAAACAGGAACATGAAATAGGGCAATGACCCTAATCCATTTGGTAATTTTAAACTGTAACTGTCACCGGAACAAACTATTGGAGTTTAGATCTGGTAATTTAATAGGCAGTAGGATTTGCGGCCAAGGCAAAAAATTATCATAATCTTTATTATGGACAGTAGATAATAGATATTATGCATTATGTCCTTCGCGAATACAGCCCTTTTACCTTTTGATTTTATCGCTTGTTTCACTGTCGTACATTGTAGGAATTTCGAACGTTCCTACGTAATGCCAGCCTATTATATCTAGGTACACTAATATTAAATAGGAAAGGTTTGTTTGTTTGTTTGCATTGAACAAGCCCTAAAACTACTGGACCGATTTTAGACCACGGGGAAAAGGACATATACTACTTTTTATCGCTACAGAATGCACGGTTTCCGTGGAATTTCTTTTGCGCGTACGAAGTCGCGGGAAACATCTAGTTATTAGCATTAATGAAATATAGTTTTGTTAATCTCTAGTTTTATTTTTAATTAAAAGTTTTTTTTTTACTCAACTGCTCTTTATGTTCCATTTGATTTATATTCGTTGTATATAATGACGTATTTTAATTAATATTAAACTCATATAAATATCACTCGATTCCTAATTTTTGTAATTATATTTAACACTATGTTACATAGATTAAAAAAATACTTAACTTACTAAAGGTTAAGTATTTTTTTAATCTATGCTACTATTTCCTGTATCTATTTCTGCAAATTCATTCAAGCCCTTATGCTATTTTTGGCGAATAATAATATTATTATTCCGGATTAATGAAGGTATTTATAGAAACCAGGATACTCGTATGCAACGGACAATAAATAAGAGGACGTTTGCCTTCAATATTATAAAAAAATGTTAATGTAGTCGTATTAATATGACTTTAAACGTGGGAATCTAAGAATTTTAATATATTTATTCGATAATAACATTTTAATTATATTTTATACAATTTAGGACATAGTTAATTCATACAAAAGGGTATGTTTTAAAAAAATAATAGTTTGTTATATTATTCATTCTTCCTCTAAAATACTCATACTTAAGTCCTTAATTAGTTATGGTATTATAAAACCTCAAAGATCGGACGTGATTGCTGTATAAGGTATATCTACTTACCAAAAACTTTAGGAATATGAGGATAAAATCATTTGTTTTGTATCGATGCACATGTAAATTACAATGCATCATTATACCTGCATACATGTAAATTACAATGCATCATTATTCATTATACATGCATACAGCTGATATAATATATTGTCCTATATATCAGGTGTAAATAATATGTTTTGTATCCAAATTATTTACACCTTACTTACTTTATTAGACAAGATTAGATAGAATTCAGTTCTGCTTATGAATGGATTACAGTAGAAAGTTTATTTAGACATCTGCAGGTCTAAATTGGCCACATTAAGTGAATCGTACTATATAACATCATCTTTTGAAGTAAGTGACTAAGTTGCTCTTAAAGTAATTCTAATTCTCTTAACTGACAACTAAGTAATTCTTATTATGTGTAGATTTTACGCATTTCTATTGAAAACAGTAAAAATAGAATGTTAGAAGTTACTCTAAGAGCAACTTCTTCAAAAGTTAGTGTTCACAGTCACTTAATATGACCATTTGGAACCTTCTGAATACCTACACACCTGTGACTCCGAGAGTTCTATAATCTAGACCTTATCTAGAATCTCTAGGAAGTTTCTAGACGAAGGTTATTTATTAATAGCGACTGCTTAATTAGGTGTAGCTCTCAATTACCGACTCATATGAAACAATTAATACAAGAATCACTTCCATTAGATGCACTTCAAGTCTGTGCACTATTTGCATTATTTGCTCAAACCAATATTTGTCACATTTTTTAACAAAGTTTTACAATATACCTAAGAAAAGGACTTGCGAAATTTTAGTTTTAACTTTTTCTCACCAAGAGCTATTTAAGTTTCTTGATGAAAAGTGTGCTACGCCAGTAACCCAGTAACAACTGTAGACTTTGCGTTCCTATTATTGATAACACTAGTACATAATGTAACGGTAGTGTGACTATATTAATTAGTTGTAAACTCATCGTCTCGGGACATGTATAATATAAATCTAAACCATCTATCTATCTTCTGTACCTATATTATGTTAGGATAAACTTGATGGTAAAAATGTAGATGCCTTTACGTATCGGTAGGTTAATTCTGCTGATTAAATCTCACAATAATACAGTTTCACTACAGTATCGATATGTTAAAAATGTTTTCTCATAAACATCAAACCAACGTTAAACGCGTTTTGATTGGTCCAAGCGCCAAAATTTGTTTATGATATCAAGACGATGGGAGATGACTACATCTAAAATATTTAGTTCATAGTTTCATTGATAGACTCAGAAATAATGAGACATTACTACTTGGTAAATGTAAAAAAAAATATTTTATGTGTAGTTTATTAATTAGATGCATCTAAAAAGTAGAAAATAGTTTTGGAGTTTACTCCTTAAGAATCGATTTTCATATAAGGCGCCCGGTATGAAAAAAATATGAGCAGTAACAGCTACTGAACGAATGACCTCGTTACGTTTTCGTGCGCAACCTATTCTGCGCACCTGTCACTTTTTTTCACATGGCGCGAATTTTTGAACTCAAATCGATCGCTAAAGTTTTTATTCCTTCTGAGGGACGTGTTTTACTTTTTAGAGTAAACTCCAGTCGTGCGTCGGAGCTGACACACACTTTTTTTTTTTTGATAAATTAGTAAACAAAACCTACATAATTAGTTTACTTACATCATATACAAAAACATTCATTATGGTAAGTATGAACCTAATCGCACAAATATTGGAGATATTTACAAATATGTTCCTGCGGCCGTATACTTCATACACTTTTACCCAAGCGTGACGTCACAGCTAGGTACGACTTTAGTATGGAGCGTTTTCACTAGAATTGCGAAATTGTGTATACAAATCGCTGTACCTTTGAAAATATTGACTTTTGATATACTGTTTCTTCTGAGAAGTTACTCATATTTAAGAGTACTATTCAATATTTTGTAATAAAAAAAATCAGTTATCTAGTATATAACATTTTCTAAGTTCACGTGACAGCTTTACTGATTAAGTCTAAGCAACAAAAATAACGATTTATTTTTTATATAAAATAATTATAATCTATTAATTGTAGTTGGGTTTATTTGCAACAATAAGCTATTAGAATTGTTTGACCGACACTGACCCGCTTTCGCATAAGCGTACTTTTTGTCGGTGTAATGTTTCAATGGAAATTCATGTTTACAATAGCATCGTTAGCTCCAAACAATTTGGAGTCAGTATAGAGGCTTTTTCAGAAGCTAGCTCCAAAACTAGTCTATGACGATGTATTTACAAGATTTCTGAAACAGCCGAATATAAATACCTATTGGTATACCAATAGGTATTTATATTCTATGTATAGCCATTGTTTTGCGTGCTTTAATAATAATCATACTAATTGTCAATGTAAGCCTATTGAACAAGTTGATTGTATAACTTACCTTGGTGTCAAAGTAGACAAACATTTTTCTTGGTCATGTCATATAGACTACATCGCAAACAAATTAAGAACTCTCCTAGGAAAATTTTATCATCTAAGTCTAATAGTACCGAGAAGCATATTAAGGTGTTTGTACTTTGAATTAGTTGGCTCAATTCTAGGTTATGCCCTTGATAGTTATGGTCTGACATTTAGAAGTTATCTAAATAAACTTGAATCTCTACAAATAAGATTTTTAAAACTCATAGTCAGTAAAAAAACCAAATCTATTTATAATGGCGACTATTCTAAATTATTTAAAATTTGTAAAATTCTCCCAGTTACTTTAAAACACAAATACCTTTTGGCAATTAACAACCACAACTGTAATTACTGCAGCACAACTATGCTACTCGGTCGGTATCGGAAGGCAAATATAAGGTACCCAGAGTTCTTAATTACTTTGGGGACCGAACTTTAAATAAAGGGATACCATATGTATTAAATAGCTTGCCCAACGATATCCGACACGAGACCAAAACAAAAGCCTTCCAAAAAAACATGTACAAACACCTTTTTACTTTATTACCTTATTGTACATCCTTCACCACCTAAAACATTATTTTAATCATTACTCTAATTTTATTTTGCTTGTTTTTTGTTATTACAATATCTAATTTTGTATTATTAGTATTATTAATGTTGTATCTTGTTAATTTTATTTTTACACTCTGTCTATAATATTAAGTTTTCTAACATTGATCCTACAGACAAACTGAAGAACAGTTATGTAAGTCTTTATTTAATATTTTTTGTTTATTGGTATGAAGTAATAAATAAATAAATAAATAAATAAATAATACACCTATACAGGTTGTGTTTTCAGTCTACTCTTGAATATAAGGAGCAACTTTTACTATGGGATCAACTTTCCTACTTGAAAAAAAAAATCAGCTGTTTCCGACAAAAGGGCTACGGCATAGATGGCATTTTGTTGGAATTTTTTTTTCCTACCTAGTCATATATTTACATATTCGTTTCATATTCATATTAATTCATAACTGCATATATACCTACCTACCTACTTTAAAATAAGACCTTATGCGGGGTCTCTTTGATCTCAATAATGAACAATGTTGGTAACTTACTAGAATGTCCGATTTTTAATTGATTTAGTTTTGACTTCCTGATGACCTTGAGTCGCGTTGGGCCAAAAACTACTAGAATTTTTACTATTATAGAAAAACTAGCTGATGCCCGCGGCTCCGCCCGCGTATCCCACGGGGAGACTGTACTCATTCGGGATAAAAAGTATCCTATGTTTTAATCCAGAGCATAAACTACCATACCAAACTTCATTGAAATCCGTTCAGTAGTTTTTGCGTGAAAGAGTAACAAACCTATCCATATATACATCCATCCATCCATCTCACAAACTTTCACATTTATAATAGTTGTACATAGTAGAATATATCACTTACAACACGTGGCATGCATAATACGGTATTTGCCTCTTTTTTATAACATAAATGAATAGTGCTCTAGAAAAATAAGACAGCTTACAAAAGGAATAGTATACTAAAAATCAAAATTTTCAAAGGTATTGCGGATTGTTTGAAGCACTTTTGTGAGTCTCGTGAAAACGCCCCAATAAAAGTCGTACTAGTAAGTGACGTCACACGCTAGTAATGTTGCTACGAAATGTATGGCCATATGCACAAAATTTCTGATATCTCGTAATTTTGCGCGTTTATGTTGATAAATAACATAGTAAATTTCTTTGTATTTGATGTAAGTAATATATTATTATGTAGCTTTTATGCACTAAAAAAAACTTCTTTGTGACTTCGAAATGCATATACTTAATTACAAAACTACACATAAATTAGTTATTCTTTTTACTTTTATTAAGTTAATTTATTTTAAAAAACTAAATTTTTACAAGTAGGAAAATACCCATGCAAAGTACAATGTGGTATAACAGTGCAGTGCGCTAGGACAAATGTAAATAGATGATTTATAATGATTGTTTGCGTTTGAGCATTAACACCGAGAGAGTTAATTAACTGCAAATTATACCTTTGCATGTCTAAGATACAATTCGAAATTGTAATTTTAATGACTGACTTCTGTTACTAAAATGTTTTGCATATTGTAAAAACCATTGCAAGTTGTAATCTTTGACCAAAAAAAAGAAGACAGAATTCTTTCCAGAAATTCCACACAGTGAAGCCGGTCTAAACTACATCTCGCCGTATACACATATACATAACGAAACTACGCCTTACCTTGCAAGGCGAGCTGTCGCGTTGTGTGGTATTTCATGTATGTAGTGCGAGCCACGCGCGCACTACAGAAATAAATCCGGCCTCAGTTTTTGTTTGACAATGCTGTGTCTTGAGTCTTCACTTTTTTATTTGGCCTGAGGTTGTAATAGAATATTTTATGTGTTTTGCAAGTTGACAAAGTTCAGTGACAATGGGAAAAAACCTTTAAAAAAACACCAGAAATGAACCTACTAGTAGTAACTGCCAAAATCACCGCCAACAAAAACAATCAATTACACCTGCATACTGATGAAGTTTCTACAAAAACTATAATTACCACGAAGATACAACTGTTGTAGCTATCTACTGAGAACGAGCTCAAGTGACCCGTTAAATTGCCTTACGTAGGAAGGAAATGCGAATGAGATGCCCATTACAGAAGCAACTTTATACCTTTTGACTCATCTTATTATATTATTGTTTCTTGCAGATTTGTCCCCTTTGTTATTAGACTCATACTTTAAACGAGCAAATCTTAAATATATGTAATTGGAATCTCGGAAACGGATGCAAGTGTTCCATGAAATTTAACATGCAGGGCATTTGGGGAAGAACAATCTTTTTTAAAAGTTTTAAGTGACAAATATTATGTCCAATTTGGTTGGTGGCTTTGTTAGCATTGGACTTTTTGCGTTGTTTGCAAATTGGTGTCTCGAGTTCAGACGAATCAGACGAATGGTTTTGTGATTGTGATTATTTTAATTTATTTTTTTAAATTCATTTTTAATTACTTTATATGTTCTCCTAAAACTCCGAGCAAAGCTAGGTCTCCCAGCTACTGCTGTAGTAGTATGAGCAAAGCCTATCTTAAATAAGACTAATACATAATCTAAATTTTAACGGCTGGTAACCCGCATAAAAGTTAAGTGTTGAGTTACGCCCGAAATTAATAACGTATCTAAATTCTTACATTGACTTCAGTCTTAGATTCTCAAACAAAAATTGACGTAAATTGAAGTGTAATTATATTTACGTACGTATTTACGTACTGAAATCTTGATCTCAGATAGCTAAAATGAGATTAGGATTGATTATTATTAAATTCGGTCGTAAATTGCGAGCTATCACTGTCTCTACTGTCTCGGCTGAATGGCAAGACAGCGTGAAACTTGAGAGCCTCCTAATTTAAGAAACGTTTGATTATTCGGTTATTAATGCTTTTATGTATACAAATAATTGCCACGGGAAGTCTCTTTAAATTTTATACTTGTTACGAATATGTTAATTTCACACAAAATGTGTTGAGCTTGAGTAAAACTTACTCTAGAGGTTGTTAACTACTATTAACAAGGTTATGTTTTGACGTCGCTAGGTATAAATTTACTAAAAGTAGTTATTTTATTTGATTAAAACTAATTAATATTTTGCATTTATGGAAAATGGTCTTCAATATCTACTACAACTATTGCAACTAAACTAATAAGTACTAAGCAGAGGTAGATAGATGTAGATAGCTGCTATCTACACCTGAAAATCAAGTCAGAAGTTCATCATACTTCATTTGAATGTGAATAGCATAGTCAGTTTACTTTTTGACGTGATCACGTCTTTATAATTCGATGGAGCCGGCTGCACGCACGAAAAAACATGACTCATGCCTTTACCAGCATTACCTCGCTAAATATGACGCATGTGCCGTTACCTCAGCTGGCCGCGCCTTAGGTATGTGAACGGTGGGACGGAGAGGCGGGGGCGCTTGATGTTATTACTCAGTTCGGCGCCGGACTTCGCGGCGGCAACACGCATATCATGTGCGTTGCGAGCAGCAAGCAATCCGCCCCCTTACCCCTGTCTCTACCTAAGGCGCAAACAATTAGTTCCGCGCGGACTATAAACATGACGTTGTCACGTTCAACTATCGTCAGTGAACCGACTTTACAGACAACCGATTTTTTTTTAAAGAAAGGCTTAGAAACAGGGTTTCCCAACCCTTTTTTCATGGATTTTTAATTATACTGTCTTGTTTTGTGCTTGTAGTATTAAAATCAAATCCAAAGCTAACTATGTAGCTGTTTATCTGTTCCTCTTTCTTTAATCTGTGACAGCAGGGCAGCAGACCCGTTCGAAGTGTTTATTGTCATTAAAATATAGTTATGATTACACAATTTTATAACGTTTGTAAAGTGTACGGTGAGCGGTTATACTAAACAAGCATTAAGTGTCAGTTAACGCGGCGCTGCATTTTTAAGATAGCTATTCAACATTGAACTTTATTCACTACACAACAAGATAATGAGAAAGGTTTCATACGACATCAGTCAGCATCTGTGCAGCGCGGTGCAACTTGACATTTGAGCTCTTACAATAAAACGCGTATGGTCTTGTGTAATTAATAAAATTCAATTTTGAATAGCTATCACAGAAATGCAGTCGCGTATCCGTTTCGTTTCGGTGTGAATTGATCCTTATGTACGACTCCGCTCGTAGAGTCTGACTTCCTACTTAGTTATGCGAAAAAACCTAAATTCAATAATGGCTAATGTATTATATTATCTGATTTATATGGATACTCTGAATTTTAATATTAGTCAGTAAAATGATAGCAAAATATCTTTCTGTCTCAACTAACTGGCAAAGGTAAAAAAGAGAAGTGAAATGTATATAAAAATCATTATACCAAACCATTTGTTTCTATTGTTTTCGGTTCAGTCTTAACGGCGTGTCGGAAATACATGCGTAGACCGCAGTACTCCTTCGATGAGGGCTTCCTCTATTTATGTAATAAAATACGTATGACACACTTAAGCATATGTTGAGACAATTCGGAGCAGTAGATCATCGAAGACAATCATTCTTCTAGGATAAACGCCATGTTAATCACGAAAACAAAAATTTCAGTATCTGTGTTAACAACACAGCAAAATGCTTATGAACAAAGGGGTCTGTTTACTAAAATGCGACGGTGTTTCGAAAATCAGTATGCAATTTAATGTATATAAATAAAAAATAATTACTGAAATGTTTGCATAACTTCCAAACGACTGCACCAAATTGGATAAATCTTTCTTTTATGTGTTCGTTATTGTCAGGAAAAGGTTTGTATGAAAAAGGATATTGAAAAAAATCTAATATATAAAATTCTCGTGTCCATAGTATTAGGAGACCTCCTCCGAAACGGCTTGCCCGATTCTTATGAATTTTTTTTGCATATTCAATAGGTCCGTGAATCGGTCGTAATCTATTTTTTTCAACCCCTAAATGTTAGGGGTGACCCACCCCAAAATTTTCTTTTTTTGTTTCTATATAAATAAAAATGAATTATTAATGTTTGTACGCGCATAAATTCCAAAGACTGCACCAAATTGGATAAATCTTTCTTTTATGTGTTCTTTTTTGTCAGGAGAAAGTTTGTATTAAAAAAATCGAATATATAAGTCTCGTTGACCGATTCTTAAGAATTTTTTTTGTATATTTGGTAAGTCTGAGAATTGGTCGTAATCTATTTTTTTGACCCCTAAATAATATGGGTGACCCACCCCTAAATTTTGTTTAATTTTTATATGATGTGACATTAAAAAATACATACAATCCTAAATTTTCATTCTTCTACTAAAAATTATCTTATAGAAATAATATATATGGCAAAATAACGTTTGCCGAGTCAGCATAGTAGTGCCGAGTAGTTAATATTATAGCAATATCCCGCGAAAATTTTTTCTAGATATCATATAAATTAAATTGTATGCTATGGATTTCCGCAAAGTAACGCCTGATTCTATTAACTATTTAAAATCAGTATGCTTTCTTTTCAAACAAAAGTTTCCTATATGTCAAAGAGAAGGTCAAGGTTGATGATGATAGTGTAATAGTACCAATTACCGATACGTACTTGTGAGTTGTGACTCATGAACGAATCCGAAAGAATTCTTCATCATCATTCAAATGATATGCATATGCAATGCAAATTTTTGATCCGTCAATATCAGCATATGGCGAAAACTCGTATAAACAATTGTTTAATAGGTGTAGGAGTTCTCGTTAGTATTTACAGAGAGGTGCCGCGGGAGTCTGTGTCGTAACTGTGGCCACGCTACACTTATTCCTCCGGATACTCCAGCAAAAATTAATTTATTGGACTAAATTTGTGGATCCGCTGGAAGACGTCCCTCGCCTTGAGGGTCGAGCGTCTGGATTTTCGCCTCAAGGTCAACTTCTACTTTTGTGGTGAGAGTACCGACGCATCTTTTGTCGACCTTCGAGATGGAGGAGTTCTTGCAATTTAATTTGAATCAATGCGCCTAAACCAACGAATGGTACTTATTCTATGGTTAAGGCGCAGAGATTCTCACGATCACTTAACAATGGTTACTACAGTATTCAGAAAAAACAATTACATTTTACAAACAAAAAATTACAGGGAAAATTATAATAAGTAAATAGTTACGCATTGGTGTCCCTAGTGGGGGAGATCTCCGGAAGCAAATCTGCTGAACGAAATTGGTTCGATGTGAGCGCGCGGTCACTGTGCTGGTTACTTGCACCCGTATTGTTCCCGTTGGCTTGTGCGAGATAAAAACAAATGATGATTTGGGACAGACCACAGAACTGAATGAAAATTATTAGTACAAGATAATTATAGTACACATAATTATTATGGTACAGAACTATGTACCACATTAGGTACTAAGAGATAATAGATACTTATTTTGATATTATAATAGTAGAGATATACTGTTGGATATTGGATGAGACGATTAATATAATGAGAGAGAGAGAGAGAGAGAGATGATTAATATATTTATTTATTTATTCAAAACACTATATGCAACAATTGTACAAAGGCGGGCTTAATGCCTTGTGGCATTCTCTACCATGCAACCTTAGGTTAATGCAGAGAGTAGGCGCATTTCTTATAATAAAATATATACAGGTATAATAATAATAAAACCCAGATACAATTTTGATAATAACTTGTTGATTATTATTTGGAAACTACGAATGGAAACGGAAGCTTATTCCTTTTAAACGGAGACCTAAGATCAAAGTAGCTGAAGTTACTTTTTATAACATATCTGCCTGTGAAAGTCCGGTAAAAATAGGTTCAGCTGATTCACAAATTAGCCGGAACAAACGGACGGACAGACGAACAAAAAAAAAAAATTATTATGAATATGCATTTAGTGGAAATCTGTTAATTTGAAATTAGCAGACACTTCAATTATTTGTATAGATATTCCAACAAATCAGCATTTAATTAAATTATTATTCATTAAATAAAGATTGTTATAAAAAAAAAAAACTATAAAAAACTAAACGAATCTTAATAAAAAAAAATTCTAATCCTAACTACTAACTACTTCTCATTACAAATATATTTTTGTAATGAGAACATTACGATTTTTTTATTATTAAAATCCGTAGTTCAGCCATCCTCAAAAAAATCTTTTGTGCGAGTAAATTCTTTGGAATCCCATCGGCAACAAAAACTCTACATTTACAAATCAGCAAAGGTATCTTTTTCAGTTCAGCTCGTTCCGTCTACATTGTCAAGAACTTATAAAATTGTTTTTGAAAAGATACATTGTGTATCATTCTCTACGTTTCTTTCTTACAAATTCATAAACCAAAAAATTTAAATCGATATCCTCTCTATTTACTAGTGGCAAAATGCGATCGCGTTGTTGCAAAATGCAAATGTGATAAAATTTACCCCTCCGAGGTCCAGTGGTTTACATCTTAGCACAACGACTTTGGAGGTCGTGGGTTCTATACCCGCGTTGAAACTGCAAAAAATGTTGTTTTCAAGTCTAGTTATGACAATGAAAGCTGATCACCTGATTGTTTGACAAGAAAGATGATGATGTAAAAAGTCGGTCCTGCGCCTGATCTCTTCCCAAGTCGCGTTGGTTAAGCCCATCCCCCTGGCTTATGAGAATAAATGAAGAGAGAGTGCTCTTGTGTACAGCACACACACTTGGGCATGTTCATAGTGACACAAATAATGCATAGCCGGGCTGGTTTCCACGAAACCAGCCACCGCCACCGAAATCGGTGGGGGAGCTATTATGTGCTAAAATAATGTGAATTTTATAATTAAATAAACGTTACATCCAACGTGAACTGGCTATAGCGCGATCTAACTCATCACTAGGAGTTGCAATTTACATTCGCTCTAGTTCTTAAGCGTAGTTTTATTTCAAGGTAAGATCAAAAATAAGAAAAAAACTTGAGAAGTGTCAAGGGACACCCGGATGGAACGAAGTTCATTTTGATTAATTAGTGAAGGAATTGTAATAAAATTTTATTATTTTTAAGTTATAATAATATTTTTTTATTATTATTAACAAATATAATGTAATATAAATTTAATCAGTAGGCTCAATTTTAGTAATAATTGAGAGAGCGAGAGAGAGAGAGAGACATACAGAGAAACACGCGCATGCCGCACGGCTTACAACTATAGCAAAAGTGTCTTTACAACTTTTAGTCTTAATTTTTTCCGTCTAGCCCCCTTTCGCAACGCGCGATAAGGAACTTCATTCCAAAATAGATATAAGGAAAACATATATACAACTCGTTTCCGGTTTTATATATTGTCGCTACACAAATTCTCGACGATGTTGAATAAAAGCACGTTCTATATTTTGTTGTAACTTTGTAAGGCCCTACCTTATTATACAGTTGGTGTAAGATTTAACATTTGTAAGTAAGAATAAAAAACCGAAGAATAGAGTCAATAACATAGTCATATTTTTTTTATGAAATGGACCTGGCAAGAGCAGACGGATCGCTTGATGGTATGCGATTACCGACGCCCATGGACACTCGCAACACCAGAGGAGTTCGATCCGATATCAGTATCGGACGCCAATAATGTGAAAGACAATATGTTTCATACATTTTACTTCTCCTTATGAACAAACTAAAACTTAACTTAAAAATCTATAATATATATTTGTTGTAAAAACCTTTTAGTATTACAGCTTATATTATAACTTAGGTACTATTAGGTATAAGGTAAGGTGAAACAACAAATAGACTAACGCAGATATAACAAAGCCAATTAAGTAATAATAATATTATTTAAATAAATTTTACATTACACTAGTTAAGTATATTTATATATTTAACAAGATTCGTGGGCGGCGGGCGCTGAAGGAAATCCCACCGTATATTTTTGCGCGAAAAACGTACCCTATGGTCTATTCTATATCTGTGACAAAGTTCGTCAAAATCAGTTCAGTAGTTTCGAAGCCTATTCATTGCAAACAGACAAACAAATACTTTCTCTTTATGATATCAGTATAGAGTATAGATATTAATTTATAACATTATATTGCATCAATGTTGTTAGGATGTTAAAATATATCCAAACTCTACTCCGAGAGTAAGCAAGATTTTTATTAAGTTTTATTATCAGAATAAAGAAGGTGAAGTGCGTATTGTAGGCGTTTATCTGTCAAGGAGTAAACGGTTGTTTTGCGAGACAATAGTCACGTAAACCTTGAACTTTTAAACGTTTTTGAATTCTGTATACTTAGCTAAGAAGACAGTCATAAACGTCATATTAAATGCAATCTTAAATATGTAATTATATTACCGACCTCTGTGGCTTAGTGGTTGAGCGCGTCGGTGCTCAAGCCGAAGGTCGCAGGTTCGAATCCCACCGAGGGAACAATTTTATTTCTGAGCTACTGCGTAACGGAATGGGAACCGCACCTTCCCCGCAGGTGAAGACAAAGGCTACGAAGAGCCACCTCGACCTGATAAGGACAAGAGCAGGGGGTGGGATGAGAAGGGCTTCATACTGGTGAAGAGAAAAAAGAAGAGGAAGCCCGCCGTGCGCAAAGACAGCGGCTCCGCACCCTACTTACCCGAGCTACGACTGCGGTGTGAAGTACCCGCGATGCCGCCGTACGTCTCCCGCCTGCACTGGTACATGGAGGACATCGTGGACTACATCCCCTTAAAGACGTGCCTCGCCTTAAGGGTCGAGCGTCTGGAGTCACGACACGAGGTCAAATTTAGTTCCTTTGTGGTAAAAGTATCGACGCATCTACTGTCGACCTTCGAGGTGGAGCCGACGGGTGCGGTTTACCGGAGGTTCCGGGGAAGACTCCGGAATGAAGCGCTCATCACGTCGCCGACAACATGTGACAAAGTGTAGTTTTTTAAGTATATAATATTATGTATGTTAGTCTGTAAGATATTAATAATATGCTATGCCGCCTGAAATAAAAGTTATTTAATTTTTAAATTTAATTTTATATATTATGTGTATAAAATAGTAAAATGCTAAATGTATGTATGTATGTAATATGCATTGTATAAAAAGTATTGAATATCCTTTCCGTTATCTGGTCCCCGAAACACAAGTTCTTCGGATACTTAGCACGGGGTTATAGATATTATATTATTATTATTAATTCATATGTGATCATGTTTAATACTACTGAATACTAGATTCGAAAACGTGGATAATTTTTCTCACGGGAAACTCTAGCTAATTTTATAATAAAAATTTCTCTGCGTATTTGCAGCGTCCGATAGATCTTAAAACTCTGCTATATTCACTGAATCCTTTAAATATTATGTTTTGAAATCAAGGTTGACCCTGCATGACTTAGCTATGCACACAACACGAATTGCAGCGAGTGCCCTACTTTATACAATAACATCTCTGAATACTAATAATCTGAGCAATTACCCAAGTTGCCATCGCTAATTACGACGACAAAGTTCGAAAACAAAAAAGTATGGGATTTGACATAAGCATCGCTAACGATGACAACTTGGCTTAAGGCTCTGAAAGAGAGAGAGAGAGCTCTAAGGGACTTAAACAAAGTGCAATATGGGAACTATAATGAAATTTATTAAAGATTAAAATGTATGAAAGTAATTACCCACATGACTTAGGGCCGAAATACGTCAATCCCATACATTTTATCTTTTTAGAACTTTGTTATCGTTTTCATGTTGATACTTTGTCTAAGAGCCTAGTAACCACTCGAGGTGAAGAAGTATTATATTAATATTATATTTCAAAAATCAATCATACAGTATTTTTCTATATGTATTTACAAAATCTCAAGAACCTATTTAATAGGCAGATAGGTTACAAAGTCTGTGTTTAAAGTTGATCTAAAAGTCCATTAAAAATCATTGTAAACAAAATCTTCTTATTAAATTGTAGATATTTTAAGACTACACTAATAATTAACATTTTAAATATTAATATAATATTATTATTAATTAAAGATTAAAATAATAATATATATATATACCTATACGCGTAACTCCTAAAATTGATTCGTTCATATATCTATCGTTTCATATATATAGAGACATAGATAGAGCAGTCTTCTACATCACAAGTAAAATACAGGAAGCGGCCTGGCGCGTAACTCCTAAAATTAACGTCACAAATGATAACAAATATTCCTCTAAATATTAGACTTAAGTTAAAAGAAAAAAGGAAGCTTAGAAAAAACGCTTTTAACAGATGCGCAAGACAATTAAGACAACTAATAAAAGACGCAGAAAAACTTACCGACTTATCTGCGACGGCACATGGTAAACACTCAATGGAATCACCAGAAACCTCAAAAGACCTCAAGAGCATATTCCTCCAATAAGGCGTAGTGATGGTAAATGGGCTCAGAAACCTGTTGACAAGGCATCATCCGTATCACAAGGCTCTGTACTTGGACCATTCTTATACTCCCATTACACTGCTGACTTACGTCAGATGACACCGCCACATAAAGCCTCAGACATGCTACAAGGCCACATAGATAAAATCCAAACATGGATGGAAAAGTGGAGAATCAAGGCCAGTAGCTCTATATGTACCCATGTAACGTTCACTCTTCGTAAAGAAGACTGCAAACCAGTTACGCTACCTGGAGATATATTACCACATAACGTAGCCGTTAAATATCTGGGCTTTACATATAAAAGCCAAGAAAAATGAGGTTAACATGCAACTGAATAACCTAAACTGGCTCATAGGACGATCATCACAGTTGTCATTTCATAATAAAATACTGGTGTACAAATGTATTTTGAAGCCTATGTAGGCAGATATGTTATCTGGTCCTACGGAATAGAGTTGTGGGGCTCAGTAAGTAATTCGGACCATGAAGTACTACAAACATTCCAAAATAAGGCGCTTAGAACTATTTCCAACGCGCCTTGGTTCACACGCAATACTGAAATCCATAAACATCTTAACATCCTAACTGTCAAGGAAAAAGGTAAAGACATAGAACAACAAGCCTAATTCTTTTCTATTATTTCCTCTACCCAAGGTTGCCTGGAAGAGATTGCTACCTAGTAATAAGGCCGCCATTGTGTTACCTGTGTATATTATTATTTTTTATCTCTTTTCTTTTATATATATATTTTTTTTCATGTTGTGTGCACAATAAAGAATATTTTATTCATTCGTTCATTCATTCATTCATTCATTCATTCAACACGTTAACACACTTGCAAGAGCCCTCATTACTAGTAGTATTACACAAGGACATTAACAAAAGTTAGGCCAAATAATGGCCACACCTGAATACTTGGACCTGGCTCAATGGAGTCGGGACAGTATTCATTAATCCAAATTAAGAATAATCTCATTATGGCTATATATATTGATCCGATTGCAAATATAAAAGGGGAGGTAAAAAATGTACTATTAACTCAAATAATATTTTACTCGGCATTAAATTTATTGCAGAGTTTTGTCGGGGAATTCAATGGGTGACGTTTGGATTTTGCATTTATTTCATAAATTTGTGTTATTTCGGTTCTTAATGTGTAATATTGGTAGAATGTTATCCATTAAATATTCGTTGACGTGCAAGAGTATGGGCAAGTGGTACAACTTCTAAAAACGTGATATTTTGAGTTTCCCTCCAAAACTCCCTAGGAACTTGAAAGTTCCTAGGACTAGGGACTTTACTGAAGTAAAGCTATACTTTACTGAATCGACTGACATGACTCATGGACTGCATTGACTATTTATTTCGACTTTGACTAGACTTTAGACATGACGATTTAGGAATACGGTGTTGAAAATTGAAACGAAGTTCTATTTCCCGCCTTTTTAACTTGACACTGGCAAATGGTTATAAGCCGATGCCATATATACATTTAAAAAATAATGATAATTATTGCAAATGTATAATACGAGGGCGGGTCAATAAATCCGTGACTTTTGGAATAAAACACAGATTTTTTGATAAATAAATCATTTTATTTTTCAACGTAGTCCCCCTTGAGCTCTATACACTTTGTCCAACGCTTCTCCAATTTTTTTATCCCTTCCAAAAAATATGATTTGTCGAGGTCCTCAAAATAGGCCTTTGTTTGCGAGATGACTTCATCATTGGAGTCAAATCTTTTTCCACCGAGCCATTTTTTCAGGTTTGGTAACAAGAAGTAGTCACTCGGAGCCAAATCTTGAGAATAGGGTGGATGTGGGAGCAATTCATAGCCCAATTCATGGATTTTTGCCATGGCAACTGCACATGTGTGCACCCTTGAATTGTCTTAGTGAAAAAGAACTTTTTTCTTGGCCAAATGAGGTCGGTTTTTTTTCAAATCCTCATTGAAGCGGTCCAATAAGTTGGCATAATATTCCCCATTAATTGTTCTTCCCTTTTGAAGATAGTCAATGTGGATTATCCCACGTGCATCCCAAAAAACAGTCGCCATAACTTTATTGGCTGACAAACCCACCTTGGCCTTCTTTGGCGCCGATTCACCCTTAGAAACACACTGTTTTGACTGTTGTTTGGTCTGTGGTGTATTGTGATGGATCCATGTTTCGTCCACGGTTAAAAAACTCCTCCATATTGTGATTAAACAACGCCAAACCTTCCTGTGAAGTTGTTACACGATTGCGTTTGTGGTCGACTGTGAGCAAACGCGGCACCCATCTTGCGGAAAGCTTTCTCATGCCCAAGTGATCATTCAAAATTGAAACCACTGAGCCATGCGAGATGCCTATGGCTTCCACAATCTCTTGCACTTTCAATCTTCGGTCGGCCAACACCATATCGTGAATTTTTTCGATTGTTTCGGGTGTAGAGACCTCAACTGGGCGTCCAGGACGTTCGGCATCTTCAGTGCTTGTAAGGCCACAACGAAATTCAGTAAACCACTTTTTTACCATTGAAATCGATGGTGCAGAGTCCCCATAGTATTTATCAAGCTTAGCCTTGGTCTCGGTAATGGTTTTTTTTCGCAAAAAATAATGCTTAATAAGCACACGAAATTCACTTTTTTCCATTGTTTCCTTAAGTTACTCGATAGTCTCATGAAGATAGCTGTAAAACACAAACTAACTGACGCAGCAAGTTCAAATTTTGATAGGAGTCAACTGACAGATGCCTGTTGACAGGAGTAGTGTTGCTTTTTCAGTAAGGAGGTTAGAAATTCAAAAAGTCACGGACTTATTGACCCGCCTTAGTATTGTTTATTTAAAGATTAATAGCTATTTATTATTAAATATACCAATTAATATACCAGGTGAACGACATGAAATTTAAACATGAAACATTTAAAAGTGAACATTAGGTGATATTATTGTTTAAAAAAAACAGTCAAATAATTTTAAACGAGACAATATTGTATAAATATAATCGGTTTCTCGGAAACGGCTGCAAGATTTGCCATGAAATTTAGTATGCAGGGAGTTTTGAAAAATCGATCTAGCTAGGTCCCATCCCTAGGAAACTGCGCATTTTAAAGCTATATATGTTTTTTTCTTTCGTCATGCAACAATATACTCGTATCAACAATTTTGTATCTATTATGTTAGTCCGATTGACAATTTGGTATGCGTATGTATAATTTTTGCTTTCATTTGTCAATCTGTCATTTTTTCTATTCTTCCTTAGGAAGAAACCATTCCTATGGTGTTTATACGCTTGCAGTGCACTTTTGACTATAGAGCATAAGAAAAAAAGATCAGTTTTTGGTAAACTTAAGTTTTCTCTTAATTCTTAGAAAAGAGCGTGAAAACACAGGTCAAATTACCTACTTCTACATTGGTAGTCAAACATTTTATATTTACTTAAATACGTTAGTAACAAAAATATTTTGAAGTATAAAACATAATCCATCAGGAAAACACTTGAATTGTAAACTTGTGATTAAAAGTATCTTAATTACTAAACCATTTCCAAGAATTTTCAGACGGTGTTGACATTGTAATTGTAAAACTGCATGTAAGTAAACAGTACCCACAGAGTTAAATTGTACATTTATTAAGGCGAGATAACAACTGTGTCTCCTCCTGATTACCGGCTACAATCTGCTTGAAATAGTGTAGACTACACGATAAGTAAACAGTCGTTAAAATAACTACAATTTTTATTAAAAAAAAAAAAAAACTATATCCCGACTACGTAAATTATATATCTTATGTTCTCCGGCCTATTATTATATATCTATTGGCAACTCATTAATTAAAATCGGACCAGTAGTTTAAGCGCTCCGGTGGAACAAACATAGGGGAAAACCGGGATAATTGCCCCACTTTTTGAAATCACTCCATATCTCTTATAAAATAAAGTTAACTGGTTTATTTATTTAACCAGCCGGTACTTCGGATTTTCAATGACCAATTTATAAAAAGTAAAAAACATGTCCTTGATTATTTTCGGAGTATTAGCGATTTTAACAGACCTCTTAATTTTCTGACATCTATACCACGTATAGGATAGTAGCCTGATTCATATAAACCCGTATAGGGTAGATGTTCTCTCTCGAAACGAGGCATGTATCCCTGAAAAACTTAACATTATATCACTATAATATAAAGTTTACCAAATCACTAAATTATTTCACTTGCGACCATAGACCTATATGATAATAGATATATATTATAGACGAGGCATGTCGAGGCAAAAAGTGTCCACACTTAAACTGCCCTACCTTTGGCGTTATTTGGCGTAGAGATTTGACATTTGTGATCTTGACATTTCGTCGTTTGCTTTATATCAGTCCGTATTTTATTTTATTTATTTATTCAAATGGCGTTACGGCTTTAAACCATTTGCTAGTGTCAAGATAAAAAGGCGGGAAAATAGATTATTCGTTTAAGTTTTCAACACCGTATTTTTAAATCGTCAAATGCAAAGTCCAAATAAATAGTCAATGAGTCAAGTCAGTCGATTCGGTAAAGTGGTATAAGCTTTACTGAAAGTTCCTAGCAAGTTTTGGAGGGAACACAAAATAGCAAGCTTTTTGAAGTTGTAGCACTTGCCCACACTTGTGCACGTTAACGAATATTTAATGGTAAATATTCTACCAATATTACACATTAAGAACCGATATTAAAATCATAGTTTTATTAAAACCAATTTAGAGGACCGATATAATTACCTTTTAAAATTCTTAAACCAATTTAGATTTAATAATTGTCTAGGTGCAACCAAACAAAACAAAATACAGATTGAAACTACAAAATTACAAGCGATCGGAAGCATTCGCTTGTAATTCTGTATTTTCAATCTGTATTTTGTTTGTTTGGTTGCACCGAGACTATTGATAATAGTAAGATGAAGTACCTTTTACTAAGTCAATATACTTAATTACTTGTCCTCAAACTCTACTATCGGATAGGTTGTGGATTTAGGAAGGTCAACTTCACAGGTCAAATACCTTGCAGATGCTAGTCAAGAACATTTAGCCCATAGATATTATCTTATCTGTAGGTAATCGTATGATACTGTGTAGGTGTATTGTAAAAGCATGTGATTGTAATATTTTGTATACAAGAACATATGTTGTATGTGCATGTGTGGTATGTACTATCAGGTAATCTAAATCTAAGCAGGTAATGTTCTTAACATTTATCTTCTTATAAATCAAAATGGATTGCAATTCCAGAACGGCTGGACCGATTCGGCTAATTTTGGTCTTGAAATGATTGTGGAAGTTCAGGAAAGGTTTAAACGATGATAAATGTTAAAACAGAAAAACGTAAGACATAACAACGCGTGTCGGGACAACTAGTTTGTAATAAAATATAATAACAACATGCAGTCACAATACAATTGTCAACGACATCAGTTTTATATCAATAAGATTTACCAACGTCCATCGATTGCTAAACTACATAGTTACATTTTTACGTAATAGAATTTATATAAAAATGTAACTAGTGTCATAAATCGTAGGTAAATCTTATTAATAAAATAAAAATAAATAAATCATATTAATAACATAATTTGAACAAATTATGACAACAGTCAGTTCAAAATTAGATTCCCTGATAGTACGTAATATGATGTGTGCACTGTGCATGCTGCAAAGTTTAAACTAAGTAAGTAGCTCAAAGGCGAGTATTAACTTCAATAAGCCTAGTTTCTCCCGGCTAGTTTTCTTGTACCTTGTATTATTTAAAAAGATTATGCAAACAGAATAATAGTCTGGCTAAAAACGACACCAGTAACTTATTTTGAAATATAATTATAAGCTATTATATTAGTTACAAATCGTTTGAGTTCGTGACTAAATACTTATATTTACTCATTGTTTTAAATAAATAGATCTTTTTATATCTCTAGGTCAGGTAAATAGTTAATAGTAGATCGTTTTTATTAATAACTAACGCGATCATCTATAAGATTCCTTTAATACTCATTTTGAGATTAGTACGGAAAATTTTTACGGCCACAGAATATGTTAAAGAAATTATGTAAATATTAAATTGATTTAAATTTTCTAAAACTTATTAAACATTCGTAATTATATTCATTAATCAAATAAATGTATAACGTTGGTATGAAAAATCCTTGAACTTTTAAGCTTCTCATAGTGTCTGAAATCAATTTTTAAACTTTTAACATATTTATAAATAGACCTACATATACTTAATAATAATTTACAACTAGTTTTTGCCCGCGGCTCCTCCCGCGTAAATACAGTATTCCACTTGAACACTGTACTTTTTCGGGATAAAATACTTTTTATGCCTATGTGTTAATAGGGATGATGACTACATCTAAACTATTTAGTTTCATTAATTTACTTTAGATATATTGAGGCATTACTACTTGTTAAATGTAAAAAATATAATATTTTATGTGTAGTTTAGTAATTAGATACATCTAAAAACTACAACTTAATTTTTTTTTGCTAAATTAGTAAACAAAACCTACTTCATTAGTTTTCTTACATCATATACAAAAACATTTATTATGATAAGTATGAACTTAAACACACAAATATCGGAGAAATTTACAAATATGTAAATGCAGGAGCAGCTTTATACTTCATACACTTTTACCTAAGTGTGACGTCACAGCTAGGTATGACTTTCGTATGGAGCTTTTTCACGAGACTTGCGAAATTTTGTATTCAAATCGCTGTACCTTTGAAAATATTGACATTTGATATAATGTTTCTTCCGAAAAGATACTCATATTTAAGAGTACTATTCATTTATGCAATAGAAAAAAAGTTGTCATCTAGCCTATTCACGACTATTTATCATGAAAATGTAGGTACGGTTCCCGGTATTTGTTTTTGCACGTACGAAATCGCATTCTACATCTAGTTAAATATAATTTTGAAAATTTCCCATTAAAATTAAGAAAACATGATTGTATAGCTGTTAATAAAGCTCAAATGTTACTATATATTATATTATTATTATTAATATAGTCGTAAAGAAAGTAAACCTAGTTCTATCAACTCTAACCAGTTGAATACTCGGTTCAAATCCAATTTAATGTTTGTTTTGTAAACAAATTACCTGGGTAAGCGAGCTTTGTTCGGAGTTCTGATAAATAAAAAAAGAATCTTTAAATAAAATAAAAAAATCTTTTTTAAATTTAGGTACTACCTTAAAAAAAAACTACAAAAATATTTTACATCCCAAAATGCCAAACAGCCTGACATATTGGAGTCGAAATTATTGATAAATTGTTGCACGACGAAATAAAAAACACATACAACTTAAAAATTCGCAAATTCCCAAGGATAAAACCTAGCTAGACACATTTTTATCCTCCAAACCTACCTGCATTCTAAATTTCATATAAATACTAGCAACCGTTGCCGAGATTACGATTATATATATACAAGATTGTCTCGTTTAAGTATAAGATGATTAAATTCAACAAAATTAGTGTGTCATTGTTTTCTTTCCTGCGCGGTACCTAGCTACGAAAATGAGTGATATTTAAATTGCTAGCAGTATATTAGAATACTATTGTATTTTTGTTTACAAAAATAATAAATTGGATTTGTAAAGAGTGTATAGGTTATAGTCAATAACAATGTACATAAATCTAATGTTAATAAAACTCTACTAACCACAGAAGTCAATTCAACAAAATTGCTACTAAACTTCTTATAGAAACAAGGGGTTATTATTAAAAACTGAGCATTGCAGCTGCCGGAGAGTATAGAAAAACATTGCTTCAATTTCTATATTTCGATAAATAAAATAAAAAATGTAAATTCCTAATTTCTTTTAAGTGCCTCGCTCTTTCATTTATACGAATTCAAGCGGTTCTTTGAATACCACAATATCTTCGCGAGATTACCTCCGAATTTGTTTTTACATAACTAATATTTTAATCAAGCCATGTTTAATCAGGATATAACTATTTATATTATTATTTATCTGAAACCATTCTGTGGCAATTAAAACAGTGACAAAAGGGCACTATCTCCTGTTGTTATTTATCTCGTATCTGAACGACTTGGCGTTACGAGGAGTAATTATATTAAAGTGGGTAAACAGCATGCGTGATGCGGGATATTTTCTGTTTATGAAACACAATATATTGTTATTAAAACACTTGCAAGTAATTTAACCCTGAAAAACTGAACTCAAATTCTTCTCCAGGAATCAGACCATGTATTCTAATAGTGTTAACTGTTATATTAAAATACATAACGACTGTGTTCCTGGGTATTGGATTGTATTAAATATATGTATAGTATAGTAAAAATCCGCAATATGTGTATAGTATATAAGTTTAAAATATATTTCCGTTATCTGGTACCTGTGATACAAGTTCTTCGGGTATTTAGTACAGGACCAGTTTGACATGGTCTGGAAGCGTCCCTAGATATTGTTATTATATTGTTACTTATCACTCTTATAATTCGTTATATCTTAGGTTTCATACGTACCTATGTATCTTTTATTATTATTTACAGTACCTTAATGAAGCAGGTCCGGAAATAATATATTATGTACTTTAGTATTTAGGTGTCCCAGCTACAGTATAGTTTCTTGTCATTGAACGAAACTTTATAAACAATTTTTTATTATTTACAATAAGCAAGTAAGCAGTTGCATAACTAATGATCTGTAATTGCCCGGGTTGCATAATGCACATGAATCAAAACTTAATAGTCTTAACTTAACGAACCGATAAAATATAATTCGATGTAAAGAAATAAAAGTTAGCAAATGACTTCCAATTAAAATCGTTTTATAAGTCCGTTCTAACAGTCAGTCGAGCGCAACGAATTTCATATTCAATCTAGTCTAGAGTCGAGCGATGTTTCCCTTGGTTAAATGTATGTATTTAGTTTAAGTTGGAGGTTATAAACTGGTGTATTTGTGAATGATTTTCAATATTATTAGTTCTCATCTCAGAATAATGTGTGTAACCGCCCTTTTTTTGGTGAATATAAAACGTTTTACTGGCACAGCCATGCAACATTAATATGGAAGATTATTAGGAATTAGTAGCCTCAAGTCGTTATAGTGTGTTGAACTCTATTGACTTGATGTACTTATTTACTTCTATCAAGTTTGTTTGAAGTGGATAATATTTATGCAATAGCTCCCAGCACACTGCGTTCCTAACCGTGGCGGGATTTGTGCGGTTTGGACTGCAGGTCGTCCACGGTTTTGCCTTCGTCTTACGTAATATGTAAAAGCTAGCTGTTTCCCGCGGCTCCGCCCGCGAAAATATACTATTGGGTATCCCGCGGAATCACTGTACTTTGCCGGGATAAAATGTAGCCTTTGTTTTAATCCAGAGGATAAACCTCCATCCATCGAACGAACGAACTTTCACATTTATAATATTAGAGGATACGTCTGAATATACAAAATGAAATAAAATGCACTGTCGCCGACATGCCAGATCGAACTGCATTTACACGTTCGGTTCGGCGCGGGTTGGAACGGCGCGTTCTATTTTCCGCGGACCGAACTGTACATGTACAGGGCGCTACGCCACACATATATTGGCTTAATGGAGCATATAAATACACTCTTGAAATCACGTTTTGTTTTACGATTCTCACACTGACAATATTTATACCCGCTTGAGGGTGCAAACTGCCATACCTCGCGGGTAGATTATAAAGTTCTATACAATTTGTATAAGAAACATATTGTGATGCGACTGAAAATGCGCTCCCGCACGATGTCGCATTGTGTCATTTGATTGTAATTTCAATACATTTTGTAAAATCCTCGCGCGGCACCTTAGTTTATTGATTTCCTAATTACCTCTTGTTTATCACAATGTGGTTGCTATGCAATTGTCGCACGCAAGTTTTTTAAAGCCTTGATCGCTAACCTTCCGGTCTGTGCCGAAGACAATGACCGTGGATTCTTTATCTCAAGACGTTGCGTCAAGATGTTTGGGGTTATCGAATTATTAATCCGGGAAGCGTAAGGACACCAGACTGCCGAATAAACAATTGAAATCCTTAGTTCAAGTTCGATAGAGCCCGGAAATACAGCCGATAATTTTGCTGCTGATTTATATTCCAGTGACACTTAAATTATCTACATGCGTGATGGATGCGGCAAAAAATATTAAAAATCCTGAAATAATCGGGGCTCAATCATTGTCTGGTCTTGAACAAAGAATTTCGTTTTAGAAACTTGAACAAACCTAACCTAACGTTCTTTTATGTATCTTAAGTAGGTACGGTGTGTAGTTTTATACGTACTAATTATAAACCTTACATTCCCACGAGATGTCAGATGAATGTCAGATTTGACAGCTTCTTACGATTTTCAGATCTATTATAATAGCGCAGAGTTCTATTTACAGTGCAGTTTTTCTGTCGCAACCCCAAAAAAAACTCTCATGGGTGCGAGCTCTAAGGGCCAGTTTCATAATCTACTGAAAAGGCTCTCAGATAGGTATCTAGTATATTGTATACATATATAAGACATATATCAGTAGAATGTGAAACTGGCCGTTTACATATTTTATCTCTGTTGCTCTATATAAAGTAAGCAGTGACAAAACTTCCGAATAAGCAATTCGACACTTATAAGATTGTGATCAGGCCCATAGTGTTTCAGAGTTTATAATTGGTACATATAAAGCTACACACCGTACTTAGGCCCGTATTAATAAAGCGTTCTTATCCCTAAGACAATTCTCAAGAAAGTACTTAAGATGTTTTAATTAATAGACCGTACTTAAATACAGCTGTAGGTATGGCGTATCAAGTGAGTGCGAACGTATTAATAAACGAGACTCGTTACTCAAGTACGCTGTCATTGCCGTCAAACTGTTACTTGAGACGCGGTTTCGTGGGTACAGTCAAACCTTGACTTGAGAACGGCTTGCTTGGAAATTGGGATATAGTACATTATTTTTTGTGGTGTTTTTGGGTGTGTTACAATTATGAATTATGTAAATTAAAATCTAAATACTTATGATTAAACAAATTCAGAATTTACACTACATACTCGACACAAAATAAAGTTATAAAAAAGACGCTTATTGATACTTATTCTTCTTTTTTTTTTGGTAATCGCGGTTGCAAAGGTTTTGCACCATTCTGACAGTGTCGAGTATTTGTAGAAATATTTTCGATTTTATTTTTTTTATATTAAACGAATTACCTATTTGACTTTTATTAATTGACTTGATTTGACACTTGACAGCAGAACTTTTTTTCGCTACCCAAAAAACAATTCTCATTATATGATCCCTCCCTCCTACAATTCCTCGCCCTATCAACTTTAAATCTGTTCTGTGTTTTGTAAATACTCCTTTTACTGAAACTTTATGTACATACTGTGGTACTGGCCCTAAATGTTTGTGTCTGTTCTAGGTTTTAGATTATTCAACAGACTTCCTCCTGTACAGGAGGAAGTCTCTCGAAGAACTTTTGTTACGGATACCAGATAACGGAAATATATAATGAATTCTTTTATACTATACATATATTTAAGATTTTTATTATATAATACACGTATTTAAAACACATCCATGACCCAGGATCACAGAAAACTTTTTGTTCCCTGGCGGGATTCCTGCGACCTCCGGCTTGAGCGCCAATGCGCTAACCACTGAGCCACAGAGGTCGTCATATATACACGCATCGTAAAGTTTATCGTTCATTAAAGAAATACAATGACACATTAATTTGGTCGAATTGAATATTATTTTGTTAACGTTTAGATTAAATTGCATTTGAACAGAACATAAAACTAAAAACTTTTTTATAAAATTAACTAAAATAAAAAAAAAGATGTTCCTAGTTCAAACGCGGAAGTAATGCAACCAAATATGCCTTCGCACTATTTCGAAGTTTAAATAATGTAAGCCTCGTTCTTTCGCATGTGGCCAATCTTTACTCTCGCTATTACGTTCGCAAACACTGATATACTTTATAGCCTTATAATTTTATTAGTCAAGGTTAATTGAATAGAAGAATATCAAAACTGAACCTGCCGAGCATAATCGTGACTAAATTACCTAGTCCACTTTGACCGCTCTCTACATAGACTTATATATTAGAGACGGGGCATATCGAGGCTAAAATGTCCTCACTTTGAGTGCCCCATTGGGCGATACAGATATCAGTGTTCAGGTGTAAAAATTAAAAAACATAAACATTGTATTGTTGTTATAGGTGAAACGAGCATACATAATATTAATTATGGTAATTAATGTACACAAGGTATTTCCGAATATTTTAAAAATTATAGCTTGTTTTATTGAGAGATGGCGTAATTTTTCCTTGAATGAATATTTTTTGGCCAAATGTATGCAATAGCATGTCTTTGTGCCTATGCTGCTCTATGAATACGTCTAGAATGCATATAAATACTTCCTATAGGAAATTTTTGACTTTTTGTATTTTGTCACTTAGCTTCCTCCAGAATTATATTTCCTTGTTTTGTAGGTAGGTACTAATAATATGAAAAGTAGAAAATTGGCTATATGGAATTTTCACTACTAAAAGGCGACACCACATTGGTAATCTTTCTAATAGTCTTCTGCAGATTTAATACTAATATTACCCAGGAATAAAGTAATAAACAACATTAAAAGTTCTGTAAAAACGTGTGCAAAAGCTGTAACGATTATTATAAAAATAAAAAAATAAGTTTTTAGAATTAGCTGAAATCAGTTTCTTTATTATATAATCAACTAGCGACCTGCCCCGGCTTGCTACTGTATTAATGTATCATTGATATTGCTATTATATCTATCAGTATTGTTTAAAACCACATTAAAACCCGTTGAGTAGTTTATAAGATCTAAGCGAACACACAGCGAAAGCGATTTCGTTTACTATGTAAGTACCTGGGTAACCGAGCTTTGCTGGGAGCTCTTGTAAATAAAAATAAATAAATAGAATCCCAAAAATATTTTATCGGGGTTCGAACCCACCACATTCCAAATTTCCGATTAACGCAAAAATAACCCATACGCATACACGGAATATAAAACATACGCAGTCGAAATTATTGACAATATAATATAAGGTTTGGTAAAATCAATTACGGATATTTTTGGCATCGATCTACTGCTTATTTAGAGACATTTAGTCAGAAAAATATTTTAAAATAATTGAATAAATATATTATGCTAAATAAAAGTACATTGCGCTCTCTAAAGCGCTGAGGTTATTAACCTTACAGAAAGAGCTGGCTTTAAAGCTAAGGCCGTATGACAAGGCCGTAAAGTATGTAATGTAATTATATTTACTTTTTTCCGATTTTTTTAAACTATTTTTCTACCTAAACCTCTTGATATAAGCAGTAGATCATATGCTCAAAATATCCGTAATTGATTTTACCAAACCTTACATAGTTGCACGATGAAAAAAAAAAACAGAATATATAATTAATAATGCGCAGTTTCCCAGGGATAAGACCTAGCTAGATCGATTTTTCTCCCCCGATACTCTCTGCATATTAAATTTTATGGAAATACGTGCAGCCGTTTTCGAAATTACGATTAGGTAAATACAAGATTAGCTCGCTTAAAGTATGAGATTGTCTCGTTTAAAAAAAACAAATTTCAGAAGTATTTAAACAGTACTGAAGTTTAAATAAGAAACAATTAAACTTTACTTATCTTTATTTACACATCTGCTTGGTATGCAAAATGAAAATGCGTTTTGCTAACTATACTTCATAGATTTCTAATCTATGAGATATTAATAGAGTATGCACTAAATACTCGCTGGAATTGCATCAGTCTAGATTTGTATAATACGCTAACAATGTTCTATGGTCTAGATTTATTGGATGGATTTATAAATACTAACTAGCAAATCCAGTAATACCTAATAATTTATTTACATAAACATTAGGTACTTACCAATACTTAGTATTGTTAATAATAATTGTTATTGCAGCCAAGCTAATAAATATAAATTAAAAAAATATTTATAAACAGTAATTTTAGAAGTTCTACTTATGTCATACTGTATTTGTTGTTCGTCTCTTGTAATGAGAGTGACAATACTATATTCATATTTTTAGGCCTTTAGAAGAAACAAGGCCTGTCTTATTATAGAACTTAATAAATTATTTATATATAATAATTATTATATATAAATATAATAAATATTAATATAAGTCTAAAATATGCATTTTAATAAACTTGTAATCTATTCCACAGTCTACTGATAAGTGTCAGATAGGTTATTTGCATGTTTTGTCTCTGTCGCTCGATATAAAGTAGGCAAGCAGCGACAAAACTTCCGAATAAGCTATCCGACACTTATTAGAAAATTGTGAAACAGATCCAGACCACCATTAAAGATTCGAATTTCTAATGTGTTGAAATAATTAATTATATATTAAAAATATGTATGATTTATTATATACCTATGTAAAGTACAATTAACATTGTATAGCTGATAAAAATAAACGAAAAATAGAATGAGAGAAATATAAAATGCAAATTAAAATCATATTACTTAACTATCTAAAATTAAAACACTAATGTAGAATGCCTAAAACATGTAAAGGGATTCTATCTGGTTCCAAACTGTTTTAATATTCATAAAAAAATTATATTAAAATGTAAGGTAACTGTGTATTTAAACTAGAATTGCGAATAAGGTTGTATGCAGCATTGGACAAACCTCAGTGCTTTTAAATACTGTTTATATTGTAGTAAAATTGTATCTTTTCATTTTTGGTAAATAAAAGAAAAAAAAAGTATTGTATTGTAATTTGTACCTATCTACTTGCTACATAAAATATTTTTTTTCTAGAACACAAATTTGGTGCGATAGTTAAAATGAATTTTGCAGCAGGTTTGAACCTGTGGGACAACATCAAGAATTCTGACTACATCTGTGGCTCAGTGGTTGAGCGCGTCTGGAGGTCGCGGGTTCGAATTTCGCAAAGGAACATCAAAGTTGTCTATGTTCTTGAGTCATGGATGTGAATTAAATATGTGTATAAAAGTATTAAATATATTTCCGTTGTCTGGTACCCGTAACGCAAGTTCTTCGAGAACTTCTCACGGGTCCAGATTGACGTGGTGTGGAAGTGTTCATAGATATTATTATTATTATTACGTACTTGCAACTCAACTAAATCTATCTACTGTGATTTAGGCGCGTGCAAACATACAGACAACCTTAGAAAATTCTTCATATTCTGCGGAATACTAAGTCGGTTATTTCATGGTAGTTATAAGAACGACAATAAAATATTATTAAAATATTAATAAAATATTATAGAATCATATTATTATTATAGCTTTGGGCGATGTTGATCTATTTGGGTACATAACAAGTATTAAAACTAAAAATCCTATGAAATTACCGCTTAATTTATGGTGCTACACTATAAAATAACAGGTAAGGGATCCACCCAACGGTGATTAACGTCTATTTTTACATGTTTAGCGCCATGATTATTTTGTACACAAAACATAAAATAAATAAATAAATAAACATAAAATGGAATAATTAATTAATTAAATAATAATGGAAAAATAATATAGTAATTAATTATAATTTCCAAACCAATACCTATAGGAATATTTAGACTAAGTACAATTTTTAAAGCGTCCTTTCGACCTGAACAGGTCAATCGTATATAGTAGTAGTGATAAATTCATTAAAAAAATACAATTTGAGTGAGACTGTAACAAACTTCTTAGTTATTTTTTTACTGATGAGTAGCGTATTATCTTCGTTCTTTTTAATATTCTTCATCATTCTAACATCGTGACATACTAATTCGGATCCTCATTTGCATGACAATAACTGTTTGAAGCAGTCTCCATTTTTGTAATAAGGATCATTATTCATTACCTTATTAATATTATACCGTGCGAAAAGACATATCATTGGTCTCACTGAGAGAGCGCCCAGCGACCAATGATTTATCTATGACTGTACGTCCTACTACTATTATAAATGTGAAAGATTGTGAGGATTGATGGATGGATTGATGTTTGTTACTCTTTAACGCAAAAACTACTGAACGGATTTTCACGAAATTGATATTTGGTATGGTAGTAGTTTAGGATCTGGATTAAAACATGGGCTACATTTCATCCCGAAATAGTAGTGTTGCCGTGGAATACTCCATTTACGCGGGCGAAGCCGCAGCTAAGGTAGTAAAGAAATGAAGGTCTTTAGGTGATAATATTATTCATAATCAGACTAAGTCTAACTGACCCCTTTATTAATCGAATTGTTATCACAAACGCCGATTAACAAATAGTTTACAACCCATAGTAAAATAAATTCAACAATAAAACACACAGCTATTTTCAATAAAAACAAACCGATCTATTTACAACACATCCTACAGGTTTCAACCCTCAAACTGTAACCGGCAAAAAAAAAACTTCACTCTTTCTCGCATTTCTTTTTAGGATATTTAGCAATAATAATGACAAAAACAACTCACTTTTAAATAATCCCATCTTAAAGCACTTCCTCATTGTATCGGAGAAGTTCTTTTTATCTCCCATTGGATTTTCAGACACTACGAATTGCAGCGAGTGCGCGTACTCTACGGTCGCGTTGTACTGAACTACGGCGGCGCGCGCGCTCGCCTGCGTTCATTGCCAATACTAACAATTCACGGATTACATTAGGATCCGCATTATCATCACGTAAGATAATAAGCCCCTACATGCTGCATCTACAGATATTATAACAATAAACATAAACGTAGCATCGCTTTTAAAATCTGAGTATCATTGCTATGGCACCATTGGCAAAAGCCAGTTTTTTTTAGAACGAAAGGATTCTTTATTAAAATGGTAACTAGGAAAATGTTGACTATGATATATTTATATTATAATATAATTATTATACTTTGTTACGATATAAACTATCGGTAACCTAGGACGTGGTTTTTCTGTAAAAATTATATTATGAGTATTTTTCGAAAAATAACACTGATAAGAACTATTATTGATTTCGTAATATGAAATACTGAACTTCACATTAGGGTCAGGTCACACCGCGACGCGACGCAACGCTGCATTTTTATGGTAGCTATTCACATTTGAACTTTATTCACTTCACAAAAAGTTACACGTTTCATATTATGACATCAGCCATAAACGTCACATGCGCTGTGCTGCGAACTCTTACAATGAAGCGTGTATCTTCGGATGTAGTGAATAAAGTTAAAAAGTTTCGGTGTAAATTGACCCTTACACATTATGAAACTAGAAAGAGCTGATTTAATAAAAATAGCATAACACTTTTTGTATCCTTACCATAGCCTACTAACTTGAGTCTTGCCGTAATTACGAGTATAACACAATACACCTGCAAATTCCTAACATTCTCCTTCGACAGTAAGAGGATTCCGTCCTTTTTTTTATAGAAATTGTTTCAGTTTCCATCAATGCTCTTCCGATATAGTACTCCGTACCTAATTCTAATACGAAATTGATTTTTTAAATCAACAATTGAACTAATGAAAATGTAGAAGACACTAGCAGTGGGTACCTCTACCATGCGTTGCCATAATAAAAAACATAATGACAAACTAAATGATCATATCATTCTAATTCCTTAGTAAGTAGGTAATACGTAAGTAGTTAAATTAGGAATTCAATTAGATATTACGACACATCAAATTAGTTACTTTAATGTTATTGTACCGCAGCATACCTACCTTAATTTGTTGAATTGGAATCCAAGTTATTGGATTATGTACTTAAATATTGAACGCAAAAAATATTTCTGCACATTATATGGGACAAACTTATTTATATTTGGTCGACTGCAACCGTAGCAGCTCACACCGATTTAATTATGATTTTTATCGTAACATGCATACGACCGAATATTGAAACGCTAATCAAAATTATGATTCACAGGCTGTCGCTGTCTCTGCTAGCCGAAATGACAAGGACAGCATGTGACTCGAACGTCACTTAATTTAACTGTCGTTTCAGTATTCGGCCGATAAACTATCACGACTTACTTTGCGGCATAAAAAAAAGAAGCACACATCAGGTCATCGGCTATTAAAATAATGTTTTTGACCTATATACGTCATCTTATAAATAATAATTGACTCCCTTTTAAATATATTTTCATAAAACTATGTCAACTTGTTGTTCTAGCACTTCCGAGAAGATAAAGGAAACATCGCACAAAGCGACAATATCTATTGAGGGGACGAAGGTCATTCAGGCTATGAAACCAAAAGTATATAATACAACACCTAATCAGCTCACACGCAGATCTGGGTTTTAGTTAACCCTGGGTCAAAATATAATGCTTTCTTTTTCATAAATATGCAGACCGAGAGATATAGGTAACACGATATTAACCCCAGGTTTAACTTTACCCTGATCTGCGCAAGTGGGCTTTGTTTTAAGTTTTGACCACAAAAATCTATTTACTATCTTTACAAAAACTACAGATGACGATTAGATTTGAAAACAACTCAGATAAGTCTTAAATCCACAGTAAGTAATCCCAATACTTAATCAATACACGTCGGTTATTTGTATTAGGTAAGCTTTTGTTGGTACAAAAGCTTACCAAAAAAAGGCCCCTAGCAAACCTACCTAGCAAAAGCTACCCCAGATTCTAAAGTACTGAACAGAACTCCTGAGTCCTTATAGGTACATGTTTGGGGATTCCGACGTTGCTTCAAGAACATACAGAAAGCATATGCCGCCATACCACTTACACTAATCATCATCATAACCACCATCTTCACATCAAACACCAACATATTATTAGCATGACATAGGTAGGTACTCACTACTCATCAGAGTTTTGTGCACTGATATCGATGTCTTTGAAATTTTGCTATCTACTATCTTTACAAAAATTACAGACGACGATTAAATGTGAAAACAACTCAGATAAGTCTTAAATTCACAGTAAGTAATCCCAATACTTAATTAATACACGTAGATTATTTGTATTAGGTAAGCTTTTGTACCAAGGTATACCCTGGATCCAAAAGTACTGAACAGAACTCCTGAGTCCTTAAATATACATGTTTGGGGATTGTGGCGTTGTTTAAAGAACTGCAAGCATATGCCGTCATACCACTTACACTAATCATCATCATCATAACCACCATCTTCACACGAAACACCAACATATTATTAGGATGTCATAGGTAGGTAGCCACTACTCATCAGAGTTTTGTGTACTCATATCAATGTCTTTGAAATTTTGCCTTTATTTTTTCCGCTGACTACTACAATAGATAATAATAATTATTTAATAATATAGTATCTAATCATTATCATCATTGTGACTGTTTATTAGGTCCACAGATAATAATGATCGATGAACGGTAATGATTATATGGAGAAATACCTACCACGGCCTTCAGAAAACTGTCATAAATAATGCTTTAGTTTGTTTTGCCGAGAGAGTGAGAATAGCGGAGGCTTTTTTGTATGCTTGTTTTGTGTTTTTGTAAATCGGAATGCACTGTAAATAGTTTCTGTTCTAATACAATAGAGCTGAAAATCAAACACACGAGTGTCGTGCTGTCATAATATTCTGCTACCGACCAAATCTGTACGTGTGTAAGCAACATAAAAGGTAAAAGAACCGACTTTGACCTAAAGGCTTCCACCAGTCTTCTAAATTACGTGAGCATATTGAGCAACAAACGGAACAAAGAAATTGTTTTTGCACAAGTATCAAGTATCAACTAATACTTAGTATTGCGACAACGCACTTAGTTTAACCTCGGCTATCTATTTCCAATTCATGCCTAGATTTTAAGATAAGAGATAAGCTGCAAGTTACCAATTAGTGCAGTAATAAAATTTACTATCAGACACTTTAATTGAATTTGAAATTGAAATTAGCACTTTTTTTTTCAATAATATAAGGTTTGGTAAAATCAATTACGGATATTTTGGGAAAATGATCTACTGCTTATGTATGTAGACGTTTAGGCAGAAAAGTGATTAAAAAAGTTCGAATAAACTATATTATACTAAATAAAATTACATTGCGCTCACTAAGGCGCTTAACCTTACAGAAACAGCTAACTTTAAAGCGAAAGTAAAGTCTTTGCCTAAATAATATCAATTAAATTAGCTGTGAGAGGTCATTGATCTCCGTAGAGCCGTAAAGAACTTTATGTAATTTTATTTAGTATTATTTTTTGGAAATTTTTAAATAAATTGTCTGCCTAAACATCTTAACATAAGCAGTAGATCATATGCCCAAAAAATCGGTAATTGATTTTACCAAACCTTATATATCTGTCTATGGACAATTCCACACCACGTTAATCTGGTCCCGTGCTAAGTTCCCGTAGAACTTGTGTTACGGCTACCTGACAAAAGAAATATTTTTAATAATTTTATAGTATACACATTACACATATTTAAGATTTTTATTATATTATACACATATTTAATACATATCCATGACCCAAGAAAATAGAAAACTTTTTGTTCCTCTGGCGGGTTCTCTTGCCCCAAAGAGCATGAAGAATTTACACACAGGCGACGAGAACGTTATTACTACTATGCATAAAGCAGTACTAGGGTTTGTAAATGTATCAAAACCTTCCCGAGACCTGTAAGCTTAAGGTCGATTCTAGTAATTAAAGCTTACAATAATATAGTTTCGATGCAGTCAAAGAATATATTATATTACTAACGTTAAGAAACGTCATTCGATAGACTTGCACGATTGACAACTCGCAGTTATGTGTGCTGCGTGCTAGACGTATGGCAGGGGTGCGTGCGGCAAGCGGGGCGTGAGGTTTGTCCAGCCAGGACTTTCGTTCACGGGGCTGGCCGCTAATCTTTTCGTGCTTTGACATAATTGATAATATAATATCATAACATTTATGATAGATTTGTCTGAGGCGACGTTTAAAATGATTTCGGTATCAACCTTAGGCTTACGCAACATGGCTGACGTTCGCCGGTGCTCGGCTGTCATTTGTAGAGAGTGTCGGCCCTGTGATGCAATCTCGATATATTAAGACGGCAAAATGGTATATTAAAAAATATTCAAAACGTGTTATTTAAAAATATTTATGTTCAGTTTGAGATTTCTGATGTTAGTTTATGTATGTATAAATTACCCAAAAAAACCCTCAGAAACTGGGCATTAGTACTAACCTAGTTCAGTATACCCATTTGAAATTATTTTTTACATAAAAGGTATTTATTTCTTATCTTTTTTAATTACTATATAAAAGGAGACTATGCCTCTATGAGACTTACAAACAAATACAATTAGGTTTTATCGTATTATACAATTAAACACTATTTGTAACTAATTCTGGTTGTATAAATTGTTTTGTCGGTTATGTCTTGGATGAACTTAATGGTTGGCTCTTTTAATATTGTTTCATATAATACAACGGGGTACCGGAATTCCTATAAAAATATAATATGATATAAAGTATAATCATAGGTACACAATCTATTAATTACCGTAAAGAATTCAATTCAGTAGCACAACGTGGCTATTTACACTCGTTAAATTGTTGCCATGCAACTTGGTAGGTAATCCAAATAACTGAGTTACTACGACATCTGAAATAAAAATATGCTCATACTTTTTGTACCAGAAACCGCATTATTTTAATGTAACTTACTACACAGAATCTATCGGTTATTTTTTCTCTATAAAACAATATTCCTTATATCCATATTATTCGTGATTGTAAATATTTTCTTAAGGATTTTGCAGAAAAAGATTATTACATATTCACCAAGCACTAAGTATGGAAAATACGTTGTAATATAATATACATTTAGCACAAAAAGTCGTGATAATTCACTCTATGACGATTCGAGGTATAAAGACACAAAAAGTCGTGATAACAGGGACTTTAGTCAAGATGCATTCGATAATTTCGACGGCGTTGTTCGAAATCAAAAATATATGTATGAGTGAGTAAAATGAGTTTACATAAGTCATCGCTGAGTGACATGTCCCATAACGATGACTTATATCAAATCCTATACATTTTTGATTTCGAACTTCGCCGACGAAATTATCGAATGCATCTTGACTAAAGGCCCTGATATTATCAATGACGATTAGAAGTTATGACGTATCCTGGTGAGTCGTCACGCGTCACCGATCATCTGTAACCTGCATGTCGTGAGATCATCGTGAGATTATGGTGAGATGTGAACTAATGACGCAGGTTTACATTCTCACATGTGATTAATGTACTTACGCTTCTCACGATTTCCATTAAAGAGGAAAATTCGAAGAGATATACCTATTTTTATAAGCAATGGCTTAATTTAAAACACGTGTAATCGGTGTATTTTTAATATGCGCCTGATAAAATTGTCTGATCTGGTCGTTAAAAATATACTTAGTATATTATGTTGTATGCGCCTGTTAAAATCGACCGAGCTTAAATTGAAACCTATAATTAAAACATTGCTTTCAGACTACAGAAAAAATATTATGTACCTATATCTCTTGCGTTAATACAATTTATGCTAGAATGAAAATTATTCATAGATAGATCGAATCTCGTTTAGGTTCGATTCTTGTTATAGCCATCATCAAAAACCACTTTCTAAGGTTACAAAAACCTATTAGTTAATATTATGTTGGGAAATCACAACAATTAAGGTGTAGCAGAATGTATTAAAGATCCAGAAATTATCAAGTATTGTCATTACATAGTTGACAGTAGTTCTTGTGCTCGCAAGTATTGCCGAGGCGTAAGACCTCAAAAATGGTAAGTTTACTCTTATGGTAAAACAATGGTTTTCCAATATTTAATTAAACACAACTATTATCAAAACGTCACTAGGTTCTAATGGTTCTATACTGTGATTTGTTTTGTTCATACAATTTTACTTGCTAATTTACATATTTCTTGGCAAAATATGCTACAAGAATTGCAGAAACTATTATTTTTGGAAATAACTAGGTTTAAAGAAACTACTTTAAAAATAAACAAGTTTAAGGGAGCGTTCATATGACCATAAGAATTACAATGCGGCCACTGTATATTGAGTTTTATTGACTAAGCCACAACGTACAGAGTTTTTACAATCACACAACTGATGTGATTGCCATTGTAGTATTAAGTTGTACTTTGTGGCCCTGTCTGGTTAAGGGTCTGTTTCACAATCTTTTGATAAGTATCAAATAGCTTATTTTCATGTTTTGTGTCTGTCGCTTGATTTAAAGTAAGCAACGACAAAACTTCCGAATAAGCTATCCGATACTTATAAGAAGATTGTGAAACAGGCCCTAAGATGTATTTATATGCAACACTCTTTTCAGATGCGAGGCACTCTAGTCGTCTTCGCTCTCCTCATAGCAAGTGCTCATGTGAAAGCCGCCGTAGATGAGAACCTCACCCGGGAAATAAGATCGCTGTTGAGTACACAGGATGAATACCCCGGCATCGCGTCCCTCATACTAGACTGTTTAAACAACGCGGAACCCTTACTGACGTTCGTCAAAACGCAAATCAAAGACATACTAGTCGACATTTCAATGGAAATCTGGAGTCTTCTAAAACAAATCCTGCGTGTATACAAGATAAAACTTTTCAATAAAATCGGGAAGTATACCATCGCTGATGTCTTTCGGTGTCTGTTCGATGGAGTCGCAGAGTTCGTGAATGAAGATGGTGAAAAAGTTACTGAACCACCTAAAGTTGAAAGCCCCAAGGACGAAATAAAGAATGAAAATAAGGAATATGATATAGTTCAGTCCGAATCGGAATTAGAACCCAATTATTTTTTTAATGACCCATATTTAATATCAACATTGATCCGACAGAAGAAAACCGTCAACTAATGTGAACTTTGTATGGCTAAAAAAATAAAATCATAAAAAATAATTATAATTGAATATGACATTTTTTATTATTTATCTATCAACATTTTTTATACTCTAACGGCCGGTTTCAATAACCTATCGACCAATAACTATTTGTTGAAAAAGTCGTCATTCAATCATTTGCCGGTTTTTTACGATACAAATGTGACGTTTTTAAGAAATAGTTATTGGTAGACAGGTTATTGAAACGGGCCGTTAGTGTCTTAAAATACCTAATCTTTTTTTGTTTGTGTTGTTGCTATTTAACAAAATACTTAAGTATGTGTTATCATTTCATTCTTGCTACAAAGGAGGATGGACAGAAATGTATGAACTCTACCTACTAAATACGAACAAGCTGTATGGTGTTGGATAGGACATTTTTCGTACATTATTTACTTCAGTGACTACATTTATGTATATAATGGGGTTTTTGTATTACACGCCAAAAACAAACAAAAATGCCATTATTTTTGTTTCCTTTAATATGAGTGGAGTTTAATATGTACATTTTGACAGTATTTGCGGAAGAGGGGACAATGAGGGGAGGCATGATCAACTAAATATGTAACTCTATTATTATTATAACTATATCGAAATAACTCTATCGAAAACCTTAATTGACTAACATAAGCAATGTAATTAAAATTGTAAGTTTCGTATAGAGTTACGTAAGATACCTACATCGTTGGATAGCTATTATTGAGCTGACTAAAACTCAACATGACGCCAAGACCCAAAACTTTGCCAGTTAAAAGAAACTCGGGATTAAAACATACCATCCTTATTTTTTCATACAGTCCTTTAAAATATGAAGCAATTTATTAATAAAACGTAGACCTTTTATTGAAATGCCCATCCTCCTTTTACTGTTTAAAACATTTTACTGTGTGGGGTACTCTTTGCTAAAAATATATTTTCTCCTTACAACCACTGGATGCACACCTTAAGTATAAATTAGTGTACATTGTATACTTTACATACACAAACTTTGTATTTAAAAAATATTACTAAAGAGACAAGGCTCATGATAAAATTTGCTATTTTAAACACTAAGGAGTACAACATAAAATTTATTCTTGCTGATATCACAGAGATAATAATATACTACGTACAACTGATATACAGTTCGCTTCACGATTTACTTTAGCTATTAGTTTGTTACTTATTATTAGCCATGTGATAATTTATTAAGTGACATTTAAAACCATTTTCAATGTACATTTACAACTTTCAAATATCAGCAACAAGTAAGATGGTTTGTCATAAGCAGCGGCGGCCTTAGGGGGTGGCGAACAGGGCAATCGCCCGGGGCCTCGCTCTTGTAGGGGCCTCGCACAACTCGCAGAAAACACAACAGATTGTCAGTTGGTCATTGAATGCCATTCTATAGAAAAGGCAACGAACTTGTACTTTCACTTGTCATATGGTATGACATTCTTACAATGCACTTAGATGTGGTTATAGAACACAGATGCATTCACAAATTGACTTGATAATTATTGAGAAAATGGTTTTCTGTCATCCCTTGTAACAGCGAGAGAAATAGCCGAGGAAAATGATATTGACAGACAGCTCAAAGAAGTCGGACGACGACGTAAAAAAAGACGTTTTGATTATGAAGGGGAAGATGATTCATCTTCCTCTTCATATTCAAAACGTCTTTTTTATCATAGATGAAGCTCATGAATTGAATGCGAAAGAGATTTTCAAAATAAACTATTTTTATATCATTGTCGACAGTGTGCGCGCAAGCTGCCATCCTAGGTTTGAGTCACTTAAACATCATGAGAGTATATTTGGTTTCATGTATCAAATAAGAAGATTAAAGGAAATTAGTGATAGTGAACTTTTGAAGCAATACAGCGACTTGGCAAATATCTATGACAGTAGGAGAATTATGTGATATGATGGACATGAATTGTACGAAGAACTAAATATGTTTATCCGTGTGTTTGAAGGAAACGACGACATTGTCTCGGCGCTGAAATACATAATAGGAAAAAAAAACTTGAGAGGTGTCAAGGGACACCCGGATGGAACGAAGTTATAATATATATATAATATATATATATATATATATATATATATATATATATATATATATATATATATATATATATATATATATATATATAAATTTATATTTTATTGTAAGTACCGATCATACTTTTAAATGCATTAAGTATATATAGTGTGCGCGGAACCTGCGCCTTAGGTAGGGACAGGGGTGATGGGGCGTGTTGCTTGCTGCTCGCAGTGTTGCCGCCGTGAAGTCCGGCTCCGTACTCAGTAATAACATTAAGCGCCCGGCTAGCTAGTCACAATATGTAACAGTCATAACAGTCACAATGTGTAATTGCAAAATTCTACATTATTGTCAAGGTGATAAGGTAGTTTTTTGTATCATTCTTAATAGTCGTTATTACATTGTGATTTCGAGTGGCAAAAAGTGTCGTGCCAATTTTAATCCGCCTAGCCTCCAATTCGCAACGCGCCATAAGGAACTACGTTCCAAAATTAAACAGTTGCGTCTGCTGAAAGGAGTTTTTTGAGGCTTAAAATTACTAAAACATATTTGAGGAATTCGATGACACAAGATCGGCTTTCAGTCCTTGCTATTCTTTCAATCGAAAATGACGTAGCTCATTCGTTAGATTATTGTCCTTCAATTAAAGATTTTAGTCTTAGAAAAAAACGCAAACATCAATTTTAAAATTTATCATTTCAGTATTTGTTAATTTTGTAAATCTTTCAATATAAAATATTTTAAAACTCAAATTTTATTTATTTGTATAACTCTAGCATTTCTCATCAAACATGACCAATACCTAAACCAAACAACCATACCTACTTTCGCATCACATACTTTTCACGAAAGACAAAGGGCCTCGCAAATATCTGCCGCCCGGAGCCTCGCAATAGGTGAGGCCGCCGGTGATCATAAATATGTTAAAATAGTAACTAACGATTGAGTGTTTCTATGGACATTTTGTACACTATGGAATTGCTACTAAACTTTTAAGGCGCTTATTAATAAACTTCAAACTTTTTAACATAACTAAGTAGGTACAATAATAAAAACCCCTATACATACAAAAAACCCCTCGAATATTACCTAAAATTAAAATATTCGGAACATTTATCACCTAATTTTTCTTATTTTATGATAATTTTTTAAACTAACCCGCTTTCCCTATTTTTAAATTCAATGATTATTATTTTATGTTCAAAATTTCTGATGACATTGCCTACAATTTGGGGTAAAACACAAAACTAAAAGTTTATTCTTCTACCGACATCGTCAGCTATTGAAAGTATAAGAAATACTCAAATTGCATACAAAACACTCCTCCTCCGGATTAAAATCGGTGAGATTTGCAAGCCCCAAAAAGGGGGAATGTAATATCTTTTAGCCTTGGCTCTCGAGACGACAGTCGACACTCACTGACACTGTATATTTATTCAATAGCCTGTCAAATATTGTCTACCGAAATCCGGCGCCCGGGAAAATTCATAGCACTGAAAATAGAACTCTGGGCTAAAACAATACATTTAGCTAAAAATCGAACACTCAAGTGTCAAGTCAAATGTCAATGTACCTAATATTATATGACATCTCGACACTCGTCGCTTGGATTTTCGATTCTCCGGATCTATAGTCCCAGCCACATTGTGACTAATAAAGTTTTGGACGGTATGAGAACATGTTAACATAATATGAAGTCATATTTGTTTTCGTTGCGCACTACGGCATGGCACTACCACAACTACGGAGTAAGTGCGGATATGAAACACAGTTTACATTTAAACAACTCATTGAGATCTCATTATGTATTCATATTTAGAATAAATTGTAAACACATGTAGATATTGGTAGAACCTAACTACCTACTAACTAACTAACTTTACATTATTACATAACCATCTGCTATATTGGAATTCAAATTTAAAACTTAATCAAATGAGGTTAATATTATGTTTTAACCGACTTCAAAAAAGGGGGCGGTTATACGTTCGGCTGTAGGTATAGTGTATAGTAGTAGTCTGTAATGTATAAACTTATTTTTTTTTGTACGTTCAACGATTACTCCGCCGTCTGTTGACCGATTAAAAAAATCTTTTTTTGATGTAAAGGGTATCCTAAGTTGGTCCCGTTGTCACCAAAGTGGTGACGTCGAAATCGTTGAGAGGCATCGTTTTGAACAGTGACTCCATACTCGTGTCTGATGACATTTCTAAAAGAGATTCATATATCTCGTTTGACATACTTTCGGGATTTTGCAAGTTGGGTAAAAAAGGATTATGAATCCATGAATTCAGTTTTATTTTTGTAATCTGTTCTTCGGGAAAATACTTTTCAAAAGATTCGCGCATCGAAGTAAGATATTGGACCAATTCTTCAAACATATCATCTTGAAACATTTCTGAGTCGTTATCGCTAACAAACTCACTGAGTGACGTAAAGCTTTCTATTTCTCTCTTATCAACGCAAACAATCCAAAAATCTAATTTTCTTTTGAAGGCAGTTATTTTGTTATAGGCCTGGAACACTGTTGTCTGTTTACCTTGCAATAATAAATTCAATTCGTTTAGTTTTTGAAAGATATCCGCCATAAAAGACAATCGGAACAACCAAGTTTTATCATACAAATGGTCTTTCAAATTAAAAGAAGTATCAGCTGAAATAAACATTTGTAACTCCGCTCTAAGTTCAAATAGCCTTGTTAAAGTTTTACCCCGAGACAGCCATCGCACTTCTGTATGGAGTAGCAGTGTTTTATGTTTGCTGCTATAATCTTCACACAACAATCGGTATTGTAGTGGTCGTGATTTGATAAAATTAATTATTTTTACCGCTTCATCCATAACTAATTTTAGATTTGACAGCATTTGCTTCATCACAAGTGCTTGTCTATGCAGAATACAATGGCTGGAACTACAATTAGGCGCTTTATTTTTTATGCGTGACACTGCTCCTGCTGTTTTACCTGTCATCGCCATGGCCCCATCTGTACAAATGCCAATGCAATCGTTCCAACTGAGATTATTTTCTTCAAAAAATATGTTTATTTTACTAAAAATTTCTTCGCCGGTAGTGTTTGTGGGCAGCGGTGAACACATAAGCATGTTTTCTTCTAAAGAACTTTCATATGGATATCTCACGATTACCAGCAAGATAGCCAGACCAGCGACATCAGTTGACTTGCAAGGCGAATCGTGTTTTTTGTAGACGTGTAACTAGTTCTTGTTTGACGTAGCTTGCCAGATCATGGACTCGGCGTGAAATAGTATCGTTTGATAGCGGCACAGTAGAAAGATGCTTTGCAGATTTTTCATCGAGCATACATTTTGGCTTTGTTACACACATGGCTTTATTAAATTTTCAGCAATAGAGTGCGCTTCACCTGCTTGTGCAATGCGATAGCTTACTAAATATGATGCCTCCGTGGCCTTTTCATTGATAGTTTGTGTTACATGCATTTCTGCGAACAAAAAATTATTTATTCTTGTCTTTAGACTCGGGGTGTACAGCTTCTAAATGTCGGCGTAATTTGGCAGGTGCCATGGAACTATTAGGAAGCAGTTCACTACATAGCATGCAGAGAAGTGAGCCGTTGGAATCAACAAATCCGAAACTGATATATGATTCATCATACTTCCTTTTTTTCGTCTTTGAAACCGTGGAGCTTGACGTCGTGGCATCATCGTCTGGATCGGTAATTGCAGCATTCTCCGCGCGTACTGCTTTCGAACATTCAGCGTCATTAGAAGATGTTGTTGCAACACGTTTAACGCCTTTAAGCCAACGTTCAATTCTTCTTTATTAATAATGTTACACGTCAGGATGGTGGGGTCAAAATAATGCACAATCGTTACTGCTTATAAGAGACTAAGTTTAGTCCAAAGAAGAAATGTACAAATCTGATACAATACAGCTGGCAGTAGAACAATAAACACTAGTTACATATCGCGTTTAAACTCCGCAATTCGCTAGCAAGCTTGTAAGTAGGTAGGTAGGAACTTATCGCTCCGAACGCTAATCGTCAACTGACTGACGAGGTGCGACGCGTGATCGCCGCTTTTATACTTAGTCCTAGACTCGATCTCGAACATTCTCAAAAATACTCGAGTCGGCGCCTTTGATAAACAAAAAGCGGAAATAAAAATAGAAATACAAAAAATTCGTTGTAAACGATCTCGACTTTATGTTTTGAAGTTAGAGCCGAAAATCGCTTGTTCACAACTATAGTGTCTAATTCAGAGGCGGCTTTTATCAAAGGAACTGCGCGCTCACAAGTATACGCGCGGCGGCGGCGCGGCGGGCGGAATCAAAACGTTCGACCAGAGAGAGGTGTTTTGATTTATTTTTCTAAATTCTTGCGGACTACAGGGGTATCGCGGAACCCTAGGGTTCCGCGGAACATACTTAGAGTATAGCTGGTGTAGACAATTAGATAAAATTTTAGCCGAATTTCAAAGGGGAGTTATTTAGAAAATAATTAGAATAGTTGCACAACAAAATGGTTATACCTATCAAGTCATGTGCAGATAATATTTTCTGGCTTTTAATATAATATATTCATATTTAATTTTATAATTGTTTAGAATATAAAGAATGTTTTTTCAGTCAATGCCTAATCTTTCAAGAGTGAATACACTCTTGAATATAAGCAACTTTTACAATGGGATCAACTTTTCTAGAAGAAGAGCTAAATACAATGTACAGGAACAACAGGTCATTTACCTGGTAGTAAAAAATACAAAATAGAAAAGATTTTAAAGTCGCACACGTCAGCTTTTAATTTATTTACCAATTAGATAACTATAAATTAAATTTATTTTTTATTGTTCCCAAATAATTACAGTTCACATGTCTGTTATTATGATGTTAATAATTATAGAAAAACAGTGGGTAGCCACAAAGTGGGAGACGTAGACGACGAGACAATAAAAAACTTATAACTTTGTTACTTAATGTGATTTTGTATTATTTTACATCAGGCTATTATTGTACCAAAAAAACATGTTATGAGATAAAAAAGCCGGCAACGCATTTGCGACTTCTACGGACACCCGTCCGTGATAGTCGACGGTAGTCGCTTTTCATCAGGCGATCCGTTTGTTCATTGGCCCTTATGTCATAAAATTATTTTTGAGTGCAACAGATCTTAAACTTTAAACGAGACAATCTTGTATGTATATAAGCGGTTTCTCGAAATCGGTTGTAAGTACTATCATGAAATTGAGTATGCAGATTGCAGAGACTTTTGGGGGAGAAAAATCGATCTACCTTGGTCTTATCACTGAGAAACCACGCATTTTTTAACATATATATATATATATTTTTTTTCGTCGTGTATATATCAATTATTTCATCTCAATTATGTCAGCCCGATTGGCATTTTGGCGTATTTATGCTTTGTCCAAAAATTCGGATTGTGGTGGGTTCGAATCCCGGTCAGATAAATATTTTTGTGATTCTTTTTATATCTTTTAATTTTTCAGAACTCCGAAAAGCTCGGTTACCCAGGTACTATATATTAATTTGCCACACTAATAAGATCAAGTTCGATATTTGTCAGTTATGGAAATGACCGAAACTAATGTTCTGAAAAATATGATTAACTCATTATTATAATCGAAACGTGACGCACAGAAACATAATGGAGGTGATTTAAAACACAATCAATGCCACCATGAGACCGTTGATAATTTCAATCACCTTCAAACTAGAGGTACACAAAATATGTCAAACTATATCACTCTTTCAGTTATACAATTATTAGTCCATCTTGCTGTTCTCTTCTTTAAAATATTCGATTTTTCTTTTTCATTTAACAAGTTGTTTAATGTTTCTTGCTGCGAATGATTTTATGTGGCTTCGTGCAAAGTCGGACGTTCGGGGACGGGCGATCGACATGAACTATAGAAAATCTAATACAGACACAATTTCTATAGTTCATGTCGACGAAAGACAGAAACAGAATGAATGAATGAAGAACTAGTCCAATTGAACGACTCATTCGCGAGCTACACACGTCCACTTCAAACACCCTTCTCACTAGTCCACAGTCAAAATTAGTGTAAAATAGTGATTCTAAGATCATATTTTAGTAGTTATTACTTTACGCTTTGTTTTCTCAGACTAATTTTATTTTGAGCATGATTCTGATGATCTACCTGTCTTATTGACATTTGCGAAAAATTTCGATAAAAAACAAGTCACTATTTAATATAATAAATTATAAAAATAAAATTTTCCACATACGGTTACAATTTTTTTATGAGTTACTAATTAAATGGACTATCTTGAATTTCACTTGGTCTCTACGACATCTCATAACCTTTTGGAAAGGAAGTACTTGGCTTTTTTCATTTAGGTACTGTTTTTGTGGGATCTCATTGATTTTTTGTAGGTTACCCGAAGACCAAGGAATTTGGGGTTTTAAAGACGGTGAACGTGCTTCGAATTTTTCCGGTGTTGCGAATGTCTTAATGCGGGAGTAATTGCTTACTATCAGGCGATCCATTTGCTTGTTTCTAGATCTATTCCATAAATAAAATAATTACAGGCCGTGGATACCCGCAACACCAGAAGAACCAAAAGTGCGTTCTCGAATTAATTACTCCGCCCCTTGGGTCTACAATTTCTTTGACCAGGGTAGGGTTTGGAGATATAAAAAAAAATCTAAAAGCACTTGCAATCACAATACTTGTAACTTGTAACTTGCAACTACTATCAGGCGATCCGTTTGCTCGTTTCCAGATCTATTCCATAATTAAAGCGATTACCGCCCATCATACACATCTGCAATACCAGAAGAGTCACAAGTGCGTTCCCGATCTTTAAAACGACCAACCTCTGATGTTTTATGATGAATTGATTTTAAAATGTTTTAATAGCTATAAATTTGATGTGACTTTTACTTCAATTTTAGACATGGATATTGATTATGAATTATTAAGGTACTAGATATGTTAATTTAAATCGCATGTTTTTCTTCTACACATATACTATCTAATGTTAACATAATATGATTTATAGTCTGAAGTTTTAAATAATATGTAATAGCTTAAACAATTTGACAACGATAAAATTTTGCATGCCGTAAAGGCAGAATGCATAAGGCTCTGAAAAATACTGTAACATCTTACTATTGTACCTGCATTCTAAGCAAATAAACGATCTATCTATCTATCTATCTATCTATCTGATGGTAAGAAATTATAACAATTTCTAACCACCGAAATTTCGAAATTTATTAGTAAGAACTTATTACAATTTCATGTTAACGGGCGATCCGATTGCTCGTGTCCAGATCTACTCCGTAGTTAAAACGTTTACTACCGCTCATGGACATCCGCAACACCAGAATAGTTACAAATGCGTTTGCGAGCTTTCCATGAGGAAGGTACCCACTTTGGGATACCGGTATCTTTCTCATGTAGTGAGACACAACGCAAGTGCTATTTCCCATCGGTTTTCTATGAGGCCGACTTATTTATCCGATCGTGTGGGCCCATTCGTCCCGAAGCGTCTACTGTAACCTAAAATAACCTACCACTTCTCAATTTATGAGATTTGTTATATAAATAACTATTACAAAGTTATCAGTGAACTTGCATTCATACATTTTGTTCCTGTAAATTCGTTAAATTAAAAATTCAAAAATCATTTGTTTTTTCAGAATTTTTACTCTTTCTATATTTTTCCTTTATGTGTACCTAATAACCTAGCCTGACATCAAATATGAAATTTCTAAGTCTGCTAGAAGTATGCTTTGAATTATGCTTATTCTCCCAACCTCCATATCTATCCATATCTTTTAAAATCGCGTTTTGTGCTGCTTATAGAGTGATTCCGCGATGAGTGTATGGTTTAGGAGATATTCCCCTAAGCCATACATTCTATTTATGAAATTTAAAACATTAGCTTGTGCCGCTAACAACTTCTCTGCGACAAAAATTCAGACCGCCAGCTTTGTTAAAAACGAAAATATGGGGGCACGAAAAAGCCGCGAAATGCTTTGAGAAAAGGTAGTTTCCCGAAGCATCATAAAAAGTAGTCCAAGCAAAAATTTTAAACAAGCTGAATACTAAGTGGTCCTGACAGTGATGTAGTGAGTTGTCCATAAAATACAAAATAATAATAACTCATTGAAAAATATTATTCTTGCGTATTTCTTAAAGTTTCAACAGCCATAAGATATTTTACAAAATTGTGGAGTCATATGTACTTACTACCACACCACCTTTTCTCGAAGCGTTTCGTCGAATTTTTGAACCCTCATATCTTGGGATTGGATTATACCAGATAAGTTATATTTTCAGGATATGTTCCCAGTAGCGGAATTATTAAACATGTAAAGTTTTGATTGCATTGGTATTATACTTTAGATTTTATTGTTTTTGATATCTAATCTCCCATATTTCGACATTGACTATCCACAAAATTATATGGTACTTTCGGATGACCTAGAAAGCTGAAATTTGGTGCGTAAGCTTGTATTAGTATATAACCAACATAATAATTGTCAAAATTGGCACTTTTATTCTCCAACCGCTTTAACTATGTTTAACTATGAAAGTTTTTATGAGACTTTCACAAATTTTGACGCTAGAGGTCTGAAAATTGTTGTAGGGATCCGTGTTTAAATAAATAATAACAATAAAATGTAATAAAATAACCATGTAACTTTTTATTAACAAAAAAAAATACAACAAGTTTTTTAAACTTTATCGACATATTTTAATGTACTTCATCTTAAACAGTAGTGTTCGAACGTCCCTTTGATAATTTGAATGTTTACCTTTTTATAAAATTCTCCGATGAAATTACTTCAATGTTACCTACGTCATTTAGTTTCCAATCCAAGCGACGAACCACGACATAACTAACATAGTCCATAATATACGCGATAGATGGCGCTATTAAGAAAACTATTTATCATAAAACGATTATTAATTATGTAATTGAATATCATAATAAGACAGTCAAACAACAAAATGTTGTAATATAATAACAGTTAAGTAGTAGTTACATACTTTTTAGGTTTTGTTCCTACAAGAATGGTATAACAGAAAAATAGTCAGTAAATTTTTCACCTTACGCACAAGCGAATGTAGCGAAATAGCCAGGTCACATAAATAGACAATGGTGTAGAGTTTGTGAAGTAAGGCTTGTAGAGTTAAGGCTTGTAGAGTGAGAAGTTTGCTAGAGTCAGAAGCTTGGTTTTATATGAGATGTGATAACTTTTTGACAGTGCGAGTCATGTGCTGTCATCGTGGCACCACTTTACATGAAAATGTTTTTGGTGGGATCTCTTTATTTCCCCGATAATCCCATTTTAAATAAGTTATTACGCACAATCACCACAACTCTACATTACTTCCGTCAAAGAAAACCTTGTAGCCACCCACTAACGCTGGTCCCTAAGGCCGTAAGACAGTTTTTAGTGTTCAACACGCACAATCTACATTCCTGTATAATATAGGGCTTTTACGCTGTAAAATATAATAAACACTCAGACCGCGGAGTAGTAACCCGCGTAAGCAAATACATATTAGGTAACGGGTGTCCCAATAAGAGTGCCCAATTTGAATTTCGCGACATTTTTTTTCTGAGCAAGTGGCAGCTCTGAAACTTGACAGCTGTCATCTATGATTGTTCCGATTATTAAATATGGAGTTATACAAAAGAACAACGTGTTATCATTGTGAAAATCCATTACAAAAATGGGAAAAGGTCGTGAAAGTGCACCAAATGTGTCAACAATTCGAAGAGTGATCAATAAATTTGAGGAAACTGGGTCGATTATGGAAGGCAAGTCTCCTGTGCGTCGGCGTTCTGGTCGTTCTCTCGAAAACATCGCTGATGTAAACGAGAGTGTCGCCGAAAACCCGGTTTGTGTTACCGCACCATGATAACAGAGTTCTTGTGGCCCCAATTGGAAGGACTGGACCTGGACAACATGTGGTTCTAACAGGATGGTGCGACCTGCCACAGCGCCCATGAAACAATTCATTTATTGGAGGAAAAATTTCCGGACCGAATAATCTCCCGAAATTCCGATGTCAACTGGCCACCGAGATCTTGCAATTTAACGCCTTGCGACTTTTTCCTTTGGGGTTTTGTTAAAGTCTCAGGGCTATGCGAATAAACCACGAACAATTCCCGAGCTAAAGGCCGAGATCCAACGCGTCATCGGTGAGATAGAGCCGCCACTTTGTGAAAAAGTCATCGAAAATTTCATGAAAAGAGCAAGGGTCTGCCGCCAGAACCGTGGGGGCCATATGCAGGATATTCTATTCCATACTTAACGGAACATGTGTACTTTATAACGCAATAAAAATATCACCTCTCGCTCAAAAAAATATGTGTTTTTTCTTAAAATTAAATCGGGCACTCTTATTGGGACGCCTTTATAATACAAAACAACGACACCTTGTTTCTATTCCGCTTAGCGCCATTTGAACCATACTCTCCTTGAAAAAAATCTAATATTTTTGTAATTTTTCATTTGTTTTTATTTCTATCAACATACAGTTCATTATAAATAAAATGAATAGTGACTTTTTATTTATTAATCCCAGCGCATCTTGTGCGGCCAAAGGAATTGTTTCGTCACAAGGTATTAGCGCAATGTTTTGGATGCATTGGGCGTAAATTATTGTTTTAGTACTGTATTTTAAAAAGAATATGTATCATAAATAGGCAATATTCGTAAGGGAATCCGACTTGTAGTGACGCCTCGCCTGTGCCGCACATGCCGCAGTTCCCGTGGCACCGCCTCCTCCGCGGCGGGATTTGTAAGGTTTTTTCGCCGCAGGTCCCGGCATTTTACCGTCACGTCGGCGCTGCGGCACAAAATCCATACAAAAATCACGTAGCGGCGCGGGTACCGCGGCAGATGTAGCGCGTATGTAAGCGTACTCAATACAATATTATGTTATTAACTATTGTAAGGTCTTTTGTATCTTAATTTCAATTTAGCACCACTAACCTAACCACCGTAGAAATAGTTTCTGTCTACGGAAGAATAAACAAAATGACAGATTGTTTATCAATCTAGAAATCTGTATTTTGTCCATACAATCTGTCAGTATATTAAATATTTTTGTGATAAAACGCATTTCTACAGTGTTCATGCTACGCATGCAGCTCATTCTAAATAGAATTTTAATTTTTAAAAAAATTCACTTCTTTCGATATCGGGTACAATTTGAGATGTTAATCGCATTTCTTTATTTTAATCTGGAGTAAAATGTTCGACATAAACGAACGTTATAACACACGTGGCCTCGGGATGGCATAATATGAAGCTTTCTCAGAATATAGAGATTTAAATTTCCTCCTCTTAAAGATATTTAGATATATTATTTTAATATTATCGTACATCTCAAGACCATTACTGTCTACAGAACCCGCATATAAAGCTTGTAAGACTATTTTCCTGTATGGGATGTCTATTGTTTAATTACGGGGATAACCAGTGACAAATTTTTACCTCATATCATAATATAGTACCTGGGTAACCGAGCTTTGCTCGGAGTTCTGATAAATTTAAAAAAGTAAAAAGAATTTTCGAATCCGAATTTTTGAACAAATCAAAAATTATACATACACATACCAAACTGCCAAACGGACTAATATAATAGAGTAAAAATTATTGATATATTGTTGCACGACAAAAGAAAAAACATATATAGCTTAAAAATTGCGCAGTTTCCTGGGGATAAGACCTAGCTAGATACGATTTTTCTCTCCCATAACTACCTGTATAGGTACTAAATTTCATGGTAATACTTGGAGCCGTTTTCAAGGTGGAGGAGGTGTCATTTTCGATAGTCAGCTCTCCTGGAGACCTCACATGAATGCAGTCAGTAGCAAATATTTTCGAGCAAGAGCATCTCTTCGTGGCTTTGGAAATTTTCTTCCAATTTCCACGAAGAAGGCACTGGCGCGTACAATCATTTTGCCAATACTAGATTACGCTTATAGTTTGTTACATTGACATTACGGAAGAGCTTCTGGATAAACTAGAGATACTACAAAACATTTGCATCAGATTTATCTACTGCCTATTTTGGAACTAACTGCCTTTAGAAATTCGTCGCGCGGATTCAATGAATACTTTTAAACACAAGATAAAATTGCATTTCCTTAATAAGTCCACGGACATTTCTGATACGTTTTAAATTTGTTTTTGTCATTATTGCAACAATTTATATTACGTTTTTTGTCTTAAGTCGTCAAATCGTTTGATTATTATTATTATTGTTAGTATAAATTTTCATTTAAGTTCCCAACACTACTCAAACAGTTTGGTTAGTTTTTACACCTACACGATTTTAACAAACGGATGTGAGTCTCTTATATACTTGTCAATTTAAATTTTGGTACTTAATGTAAAAGGATGTTAAATATAATTGTTAAGAACTATAGGTAATCAATTTAATATCTGAAACGTCAAACGGAAGCTATTTAGTTTCCTGCATGATCAATTTACCTACCTAAGACAGATTTAGCATAATTTCCAGAAATTATTAGTTAAACTATTTGGCTTCTTATTCTATGTATTTTCTTAAAACTATCAGTACATGTCTGTTGTTTAACCTTATTGATTCTGCCAACCAATGTGTACTTTACTGTTTGGGTTAGGTTAGAAGTAATGAATGCCGTTTGAATTGCATTCTATATATTAGTGCAGCATCTGTGCACTAGAACAAGCATTCATTAATAAGGTTATGCGCGTCGTAAATATACGAATCGACGTTAAAATACTTCAATATTAGGTAAAGTCATATGACTATTTTGCTTGGAAGTTTATTATAACGATAAAATAATTTAAAAAATATAAAAGGAAAGAAATAAAAAGAATCACAAAAATATTCGTCTGACCGGCATTCGAACCTGAGACACTAATTTGTGACAACAACGCAAAAAGTCCACCGCTAACCAAGCCGCCAACCAGATTTGACATTTAGAAATCAATATTACTCATATCTGATTACGTGTCGAAAGAAATAACATATACAATTAAAAATTCGCAATAAGACTTGTCAGCGCAGCTTATCCTTATAAGACCTAGCCAGCTTGATTTTCTCTCCCAAAATTTCATGAAAATACTTACAGCCGTTTCTGAGATTCCGATTAAATAGGTATTTAAACAAGATTTCCTTGTAGTATATGATTAAAAGCCCAAGTCTAACCCAGGAAGAGACTAGAGAGTCAGTCAGGTATCACTTACCTATATTTTCAGCGTATCTATGATATTGCTTGTGGTATAATGTATCTACTGACTATTTTGCCTCTATTTAACCACAATTATTATTATTAATTGCACTGGCATGTTCATCATGATATTAATCATAAACAAAGTACAGAACAATTTTATGGTTAATCACTACAGTAACTTGTTTATAGACGATAACATATTAGAGTATCAATATCGAACGCCAGTATACGATATAATATGCAATTATGTACAATTATCCTGAGCATTGAGGAAGATTTTAAAGAATCTAAGTTCAACAATTAATGGTTTTACATTCCGAAGATATAAACACCATAAACACCAAGAATTACTTAATATTTTCTGCACTCTTAAATTTTCCACCATTAATAAAAGCGTTTTATAGCTTGTTATAGCGTCTTTGCATGTGATTTCTATCCACCAGTAGCGAGGCGTTCACACAAACCGGTGTTATAGCCTTCCATTATCAATATCGAGCAACTACCAAATTCTTTCTATTTGATCTAAAGGTTGGGGACCCCTGTATGTTTGTTCACATTTTTTATTATATATAAAATTTTAAAAAATCTAGGTTAAAAAGTGTTGGTAGCGGACTTTTTGCAGGCATGTGTGAAAATACTGCAACGCGCATGTCTTTCAAAAACTCAGTCCATACAACCCAAAATTCGCCGAATCAAATTAGTAAAGCGCTTTTTGGTTCAAAAGTCCTTACAATTAGATCACAAACTATCATAAAATATATTTTACTTACATTCCAAACAGGTTGACCTATTATTTCAAATCTCAGCGATGCGAATTTCATGAGTTTTCTGCTAGGGCATTTACATGGGTCGATTTTCCCCGTGCGGCGGAAATCGTGCGCCTTTAGTCACCCATGTAAATCCTGCCACTATTATAAATGTGAAAGTTCGTTAGGATGGATCGATGGATGGATGGATGTATGGATGAATAGATGGATGTTTGTGATTCTTTCACGTTGTATTAAATACGTATTTATTTTTAAAATAATAAAATACAGAACTAAAACAAAACAATGAATAATAATTATTGCCTAAAATAAATTACGCGCCGCTCGCCGCGATCTACCACTCGACCATAGCGATAAATAGAGGCTGCTATGTACAATTAGGTATTTTCCTACATGTAAAAAAATATGTTTTTTTTAAATAAATTAATAAATAAAGTGGGTGGACCATGGAAGGCCACTCTAACGAGTAAACGCTTTTTATTCGTTTATTTACTGCATAAACGGCAGAGAAAATTATTAAGTAATACTTTGTTTCATTGTGTTTTTGTTGCATTGGTACCACAGGCGAGGCGTGTATACAGGCATAGTACACCCATATAAATTACTTATATTAACCCAGCTTTAAACTTTAAACTAGCAAATGGCTTTGCAAGGAACAGGGAAGAACTCCAAACAAGGCCACTATTATAGATCAGTCGTTCAACTTAAAAACAGAGTTGCAACAATTAATATATCCACTTACAATAAAACTGCATAGTATACTCTTTCATTTAAACAAAACATTAATCACTTTATATATTTTAATCATGTATTTTAAAAACACTCAACGAACATTACTTGAACACCATCGTACAACTAAAAATTATGAATGGAAATTATTTAAAAATACTAGTAATGAGTATTATTTTGATATCAAGTATCTTGGTTTTGCGTTTTAAAATGAAATTATTTTTTTTTTCCCAAAAATGGCCGTACTGAGGGGTTCTTTGTAAGGCCAAAATGTTCCTAAGCTAACTCTAACCTACCCTAAATCTTATAAAACATAGAAATATTAATCAAAAACATGTTCATGATTTGTAGATGTTCCTTGTAAGTCTCATGTACCGTAACTAGGCCAACCGTAAATGTTTTGTTTTGCCTTATAACGAACTACCGGCTTTCCTACGAACACTAGCAATATTTTAACTTAAATCGAGAACTTTTTTTTGTACCATAAAAATCCTTATATGACAATTCACAGTAAGAAAATATGAGAAAATAATAAGTTATTTAACTAAAAACTAACGTTTTTCTGTGCGCGCGCGAATAACAATTATTGTAATATATTCGATCTTATATAATAGACGGAATATGTCCTTACATGTCAATAAATACGACTTTTTAATAGTTGGCCATCAAAAGAGCGTGGCCTTCCATAATCCACACACCTTAATTATGTATTACAACTTGATAAAAGTAAAAAAAAAATATTTTATGTGTAGTTTTGTAATTATATGCATTTTGAAAATCGCAAAAATGTTGAAATATTTTTTACAACATTAGTGTAAAAACATAGTTACTTAGCTTACTTACATAAAATACAAAAAGATCTACTCTGGTATGTATGACCATAAACACGCAAACTTCGGAGATATCAGAAATTTTGTGCATATGGCCATACATTTCGTGGCAACATTAGTAGCGTGTGACGTCACTTACTAGTACGACTTTTACATGGGTCTTTTTATATATTTCACGAGACTCACGAAAGTGCATCAAACAATCCGCAACATCTTTGAAAATGGCTAAAGGCACCTAATACTGAGGTATTTTCGCATAAACTAGAAAGGACCTCAAAAAATAGGCATTTAGGGTACGTTTTTGAGACATGAGACATTTTTATTAGAATATTTATTTATTTGACTATTAAAATACGCTAAAAAATGTCATTTAAAATAGATTTAAATGTTAAATTAAATTAAATATGGAAAAAGTCAGAAGCCTTTATTAAAGTGAAACTTTTATTACATCGTCTCAAACTTTTTCGTCTGTGTGTTGCATGTCGCGTGACGGTCGGCCGCGGAGTAGGGATAAAGTGAAAGGCGCTCGTCAGAGCAGCCGAGGCCAATATGGCGGCGCCTATAGTTCGCATCAGCTGACCGTGTAGTGTATAGACTAGTACTCATTTGTGCCAGTGCTCCACGCTATTTTGTTATTAAGTAACATTAAGTAAGTAAAAGTGATTTTACCGTGGTTTCATAAAACCACACAATCCTTTCTTTTTTTTAATATTAATAAACTTAATTTGTAATATTTTTGCATATTAATAAATGGTTTAAATAATAATCTTAATATCTGACTAGGTTTTAAACATCATTTATAATAACTAACTAGTACAAATCTTATTATAATATTTGTATTCCGCAAGGTTTTAATTTATCTAATTTATACATCGAAGCAAATATTGATTTATTGCATTACCGAAATATGATAAATACGAAATATGTTTTATCGAAATATTCACGTAGGTAAAAATAGTAAGCTGCTCATTCAGTTTATCCATTTGTGTTACTATGAGTAAAGTTTGTACCTATACCACGGTATAAGGTGCCCATAGAACCTAATTCCGCGGATAATTACTTCGGAGTTGCGTTTTGTGACCAAAAATTACATTCCTTAATTCCGAGTGTTAGAAAATAAATTATTCTTTGCATATTACATAAACAAATTATTGCCACAGTATCAGAATTTTAAATAAATATACAATAGTAATTCATAATTACGTGGAAATATGCACAATCATAGTTTTAGCTCATTTATATTTTCATACAAAAATGTAAGTTTCCAAATAAACTGACTTTAATATGATATAATTACTGAATATGACGTCAAATGGGACCTCGGAATTGGGGTATCATATTAATGAATTATTCAAGTACTAATTCATTAATATGAAAGAAACCCTTTATTAGCATTAATTGTCCGCGGCTTCGCCCACGTGAATTAGGTTTTAAAGTTTCATCCCCTATTTTATCCCCTTGGGGGTTGAATTTTGAAATACCCTTCCTTGGTATATGCCTACGTCATATGAGAAATACGTGTGCAAAATTTCAAATTTCTAAAATTGAGGGTTTGGCCTGTGCGTTGATACATCAGTCAAGCTTCGCCTTTTATATATACATATATAGATTTATTTTCAGAGCAAGAAATCATAAGTCATTAAAAACAGTGGATATATCGAAAAATACAAAAGGTCGATGAAATCCGAACTCCGCGGTACACATCGGAGTTAGGAGCTACCTGCAAAATTCAGCACCTAATTTTTAAACCTTTATTTCTCCTTGTTTTAATCAGAAAATAGATGGTTATTTGTTCGAAAATCTATTCTTCGACTTTTAATTATACTTTTAGGTCTTACTAAATGCATAAAGATACACCAAAAAACAATATTTAGGTACTGATTTATGAACACGCTAATTTAGATACGCCCTATGCGTTTATTTTTTATAATATTACTAATGTCCCTTCCTTATAATGATAATTTACATAGATTTATCAAAGAGAAAATGGATATAGACGAACTTAACTTAGATATGAGAAGAACTTAACAATTTTTATGTAATACTCAGACTGAAATTATATAAAAAGAGTTGTATCTAATAATTTATATAAAAAAAATATTGCGTTTTGTTGCCTAGTTACAGAAATAAATACACGGACATAGAAAATTTCGTCTCCGGAGAAATGCCCAGATTAAAGGTAAGTTTTTTTGATTAAAAATATGGTCCTTATGATATTAAAACCAAAACCAATAAGGTTTCAATTCGAAACACAAATTCAGCTTGTAAAACACTATTTCAAAAGTCGTGCTATTCACGTGCATACATTTCGGATCCTATGATCCGAAATGTATGGCGGGTCCGTTCGGACTCGCAAAACTAATTGATTATTTTAAAAAGTATGCATATAACAATAGAAAAAAAATGTTCTATTGATTGAATTACTTTAAAATAAAATAAATTATTAAGATTTTTCTTAAATTCGCTGTTTTCTAAATACCTTGGAATTAGGTGCCAATTTTAGGACCCCTCGGTATTAGGTGCCCTTACCTCTTATTTTTCAGAGCACTTTTCATTTATGTAATAAAAATATAAGAAAATATCGTATCCTTAACGAATCGCAAAAAAAAAACTTGAGAGGTGTCAAGGGACACCCGGATGGAACGAAGTTATAATATATATATATATGTTATAATATAAATATATAGTTGATAATGAATTGAAGCCTATTATGGATATATATATATATATATATATCCAAAAAAAATATATATATATATATGTGTGTGTATATATATATATATATATATATATATACAGAGATTAGCCGGAACAAACTGAACTGAACAAACACACAGACAAGACTGACGGACGATGTATCATTCTTAATAGTCGTTATTACATTGTGATTTCGAGTGGCAAAAAGTGTCGTGCCTAGTCAATCCGCCTAGCTTCCATACAATTCGCAACGCGCCATAAGGAACTACGTTCCAATAAATGGAATATAACTTAATACTAAATTAAGAAAACTTTTAAACAACAGCTAGGGGACCCTACGCGCGTGACTATCACTCACCGACCGTTTAACTTCCGTAGTAACAGCACTACGGAACTATTAGAATACTGGGTTGCTCAATCACTGAGATATGATAAATTAATTACAGACTTAAAAGTGACAAGTTAATTATTCTTGAAGGGGCGATTACACACATACCGATCTGTTATGTGGAAAAACGGAAACTTAAATACATTAAGGCTCAGGGCACACGGGCCTCAAGCGACCACGATACAACGCCTTTTCATACATTAGGCTCGCCTCGCGGGAACTCTGAATGTATGATTTATTATTGTTTAGCGAGTCATATTTCCGTCGCAGTCGCTGGTTAGTTGTGGGCTTGTGGCCCGTCGGCGTCGTGTCGACCTAGGATTGAAAGAAATGATTGTTATATTATACCTATTACTTAAGATTAAAGATTGTAGTCGATATACAAGTAAATATAAAAGTCCGATGTGAAATATAACACTTTATTGTTATTTTAGCCCAACACACAAAACATAACAGTGTTCACAAGAGTCGCGGTTAAAAAAAACTCACAAGATCCAACATGTCTCCCGTTGTTTCAATTTTCTTAGCAGCCGCGCTCTCATTGGTTGAGCGCGGACCACACACTTACGGTCGCGATCATTTTACTAAAATTTACAGCCGCGAAGCGTTCGGATGCGTTTTGTTACAAGATAAGCTATTACAATTTTGATGTTAATGAATAAACTTCAATAGCCTTCACGGAAACACATTATATTAAGTCATTTGTTATGTTTGGGAAGTAGGTATTAGCGATAGCATCTTGCAGACAGTTTAAAAGGCTGTTGCTAATAAAATTGGCGTGTTGTTAATAAATGAATCATTGACAATATTAGGTATGTGAATTAATCGGTATTTAAAATACAGAAGCGCGGCAACGTGACACGATCAAATAAATTAAGTATTCTCTAAATAAAATGATTTAGACCGAAAATTATGACGGTCGTTTTAATTAACTGTCTGACTTATTTTTACAAACAACAATATTAATTGCGTTACTTTTAGGAAAATCAGGTAAAAACTTATAAGTCCTAATATCTGAAACTCCGTCCACCTAAAATGAAAGGAAATATTAAATATGCAATAGTAAAAGATCAGTCATGATAGAGTCGCGTGACCGCGTCACTTCTCGGCCTTCAGCCTTGTCGCGTGCCGTAGCGTGTGCGTAGCTTTAGTAGTATTTACCACGTCATAAATCGTAATAATCGTAAATCGTAATATATGCGTAAGTTTAAAAATTTTAATTCAGAGAACTTATGGGAAAACCTTTATTTGAATATACAAAGTATATGCGCGCTAAACAAAGTTAACAAACCGGTTGGTCTCTCTACAAGTTAATATAATACTAACATAAAATAGGTGGGTTTTTTAAATACTTCCTTAGATTCTCGAACATGAAATATAATTTTATCCTTTCAAAATAATGTCATTTTTTTCGTATGCTAGGAAAACACGCAACAGAAAAAATAATAAGTTGAAAATATAGCCATAGGTTATAGGCACCTACCACCTACACTACTTTTCTGATTTTGCTATGAATTAAGCGGTAGGTATGAAATAAATAGTAAATACCCGAGGCTGAGTTAAGTAACGATACAAAATGTAAACTTTAGTGAATTGTGCGGAGCTGTAAATCATTATTTTATCTTTTAGGCCATCAATAAATATTCCTCTCTATTATTATTTTGCGTTAGAATATATATTTACTAACGCAAAATAATTTAATATTCCTTGTATGTAATCCATTAGATATCTTCTTTAGACATTGTAAAACCTATCTACAATGCCTAAAGGGGATATCTTAGACTCTTACGGACTCAGAACTTACAGACTTTAGAGTGAGAAGACAGGCTTTACGTATAATATTTATTTGCAAATTTCAACATAGAACAAAGCGAGAGGCCGACAGAAGTACGATAGTATACCTTTACTAACCACTGTATGCACACAGTATGAACAAAAAACACTGTATGAACTATATTTTGATCGTTTAATATGATAAAAGGTGATTAAACCTACAAGATATTTTCTTACGTGAGAAAAAAATCTCAAGGAAATGTGTAGGTACAGTGGATTATGGGCCAACTTTTAATAGATAATAATATAATATTATGTAGAATAGAGATAATGTTTCTAAGCAAAAAGATGATCGTTTAACAGTAAATTATTTTTCATAAATTTAATGCATCTCTAATATAGTAATATAAGATTCAGGCTACAACATTATAGAATCGAAAATTTAAAATCTTATTGCCTAATTAGCCACCGAAGTCAGCACAAAAGTGTTACAAGAACAATATGAATTTAAATACCACCTGTCATGCGATGTCCATGCGGCAGTAATCGTAGTCGCCGGACTGACGTAGTATTAATCTGTGGCCAGACTCGCCACTGATAATGAAAACACAGCACACACACAGCACACTTACCTATTAAAAAGTCAGTTAACTAAGGCCTCATAGAAACGAGACGCAACGCGGTGCTGCACCTGAATCGCGTAACTAATTGCGTAGTGAACAAAGTTCAATTCTGAATCGTTATCTTAAAAATGCAGCGCCACGACGGGTCGCGTTCGATTGCGTCTCGTTTCGGTGTGAACTGACCCGTGTTGGCTGATTTTAACATCTTATTTCTCACTTTCTGTCATCTGTGGGAGTTATTTCGTAACGCATGGGGTGTGTATAACACAGCTGGTTTATAAATTCAGGTGCGATGGTAAAGTTGGCAGTATTTTGATGTCAAAGGAGAAAGTGGATGTTGTACATACTACAGGGGTATAAAATTTAAGAAGGATTTGTAATTATTAAATTACAGACACGGTCATGGCACTATGAATAATAATTAGAAATAAATCAATGCTTTATACTTTTCTGTCTATGATATTCGACTATTTTCCTTGAGGATATTTGTTTATTAAAGAAAAAAGCATATCCTTGGCTGTCAGTCTAGATTATAATAGTTTTTATAATCATATTGATCACAAAATACTCAATCCTTTTTTTGCTCATGCGTTACTGGATGATTGATCGATACCTTATCTAACTAACTATTAATTAATAATTTATTAGTTACACCGTCAAAGCACTAACTTCCGTCACGAAATGCTGTAGTCAACTCACTTCCGGTTGAAAAGCTTATGTGTAATAGTGCCTAAGGGTTGCCTACGCGGAAATAGGTACTTATTTAGTTGTTGTAAAAATTCATTATCGGTAAAACAATGAACGATGCTTGTTACGATAGTAGTAAGTGATAAGAGAAAAATAATACAAATCAAATTTGTTTATGGACAGTAGACCCTTATTTTTGAGTTTCCTACTTTTGCCGACACAAAATAAAAGCTTTTACATACTTTCTGATTTTTGACTGTCTGTGTGAAAAAAGGCATTTTTGTCTTGACTTTTTAGGGTTCCGTAGTTTACGTCTTGTTCTGAGAATTCGTCTGTGTGTTTGAGAGTTTCGTTGTGTCCGTCCGTCCGTATTCGGCTTACTGTCCAAACGATTAATGCCAGAAAGATGAAACTTTGCATTGATATGTGTATTTACCACGTCAACAAGGTGCGAAAATAAAATCACGGCTAGGCGCGAGAAAAAAAAATGGGGATCATTTCTTTTCTCACGCCTCCTCATACTGTGGTAGTCATAAAAACATTTAGAGGTTGCTAAAACGATTTTTTGATTTAGGTATCCGTTTACGATATATTCAACTTTAAAGCGCATTTTATGTTATAATAGGGCTTCCCCCCCCCCTGTAAAAGCTAAACGGCTGGCTCGTAAAATATGAAAAAATTCACGTTGGTAGTCCATGAAAACTTTATAGTTTTTCTTTAAATTTCATCACATGGAGTACCATCGGCTTATATAGCTTTGTTACTTTAGGAGTTATAGATGTCTAACTTGTAAAAGGTGCTTACATGGAAAACTTCGTACAAAAATAGCGAAATATTATGTAAAAATGTAAAATTTTATTACAATGGTACGAAACCTTACGTGCGCGAGTCCGACCCGCAATTACTTTTTTCACACAGGCCCACCAAGGAAAGTAAGGTAAATAATAAATATGCACTATGCATGCTTGTCAAAACCATCATTTAATAATTCTATCCTCATGTATTTTCCAAAAGCAACATTCTATAGGTACATGTAACATGACTTGAACATTTTGACATAGGGTATGTTCCGATATAGTATACTGTGAAGCCGTTCCTTTATAGCCAGTTTTACTGGTTACTATTTAAAACGGAACGCAATCTCGTATACTGTCAGCCGCATTAGTTGATGCAGCATTCAAATGAGTGTATTAAAGTTTTCTAGGTCATTAAAAAAAATTGTTGTTGGAGTACTGTCAAATTAAAAATATTTTAATTAATATTAATTGTAAATTGAATTTATAATAAAGGCGGTAGGAATTGTTTTATAAGACGTTAGGCACTCGAGTGGTTTTGACTGATCACGTGATCAAAGTACTGCGAGTACCTTACCTCGAAAACGCCAGTGCTCACAGTAGAATATGGCGGCGATTTATGACGTCATATATTTCCCTAGGATACTGCGGCAGAATACTGGCAGCTCATATCGGAACGAATTTTTCTACAGTGATAGATAGCACTGTGCAGTGCTCGCAGCGCATATCGGAATATGTTCATAATGTTATGCAAGTATTTACGTTTTACCAGTTGTAATGCGGTGCTAAAATAAAAAGGTTTAAACCCGTTCCAAAAGGACTTACAAGAGCTGTTTATTTACGAGCTCTGATTCTCGGTTCTTCTACAAATTGATATAGGACAATAACATTTATTGGCGTGTATTATGTTATTCCCTTCAGATTATTAATTCCTCTACTTAATAAAGGATTGTAAACATGTAAAATCAAAAAATACATTTAATAAGAACAATTCACTTTTTTTGAGTCAAACAAAATAATTTACAAACAGATTTTCGATACGGATTTTTTTCCCAATCGTCCCTGCAGGAACCCGCGCAGGAGCCTATGAAACTATGTTACCTGCCACTTGCCAGTATTCAATTTAAAAAAAAACATGACGTGGAAAAAGTGAAACATGCATAGAGAAAATTCCTTCAAAATAAAAATAGATTTTTTTTTATTAATACGCCATCCCTGTATTGAGCCGTACTTTAGGAAGTTGGTGTGTAAGAAGTGTAGCTTCCGACGAAGATGGCGTTATATCCAAAATCGTGTCGTGCCGTGGCGCGACCTTGAAATTTTACTCCTAAAGCCGTTAAAGACGTTTCACTTTAAAATTTCATACAGTACAAATAAATTGGCGAAAAGGTTTGAGCGTAATCTTTGAGAATAATAGAATTAAAAACCGACGTCGACGATTACGTTTCAGACTTTAGCGCTATGCAAATTTGGATGTACACGCGTGTAAAATACAAATTCAATTAACTTCCCAAGCGGTAACAATTTATAACCCGTGGGATTTTGTTATTGTGTATGTTTATTTAAATTCCATCAAACACAAAGTGAGACACGCACTCACACACTTCATTTTCATAATTTTTGACACGAGTTTCAATCAAATTATATTTTTTCGACCTGTTCTTATAGCCTATAGGTTATAGAGTGTAGGCATAGACCGTGTAATGTGTTAGAACTGAGCACTAACGTTTGGAAAAATGTGACTATATACATGTTTTTCAATCACAAGATTTTGGGGATGGATGAATGTACTTTTTTTTTTACATTTGCCTTTTTACATTTTTACATTTCGGTATGAATTTTGCTTTTCTATCTGTACCATAGGAGCCTAATCATTTTATAAATGCCACTAATAATTTATTAAATTGAGGAAAAAACGTCAGAGAAACCCACGTTGTAAAATTACATCTACAAATACATCTTGTCTCGTGTTATTCAGATGCCAACAGCCTTATGTAGGTAATATCTGCATCACGTGGCTCCGGCACAGTTTTGTGGTCGTAGCTCACAAACATTATTGACATTATTGACATTGACTATCTATCCTCTAAGCACGATGCAAAAAGACATTACCTTATCATATTCATCCTAAAACTTCGGCCTTTTCATCCGTTATTGGATGATTTATACAGTATTCTCCGAGCGAAGTAACCACTCTTGAAAATACTGAAGTGCCTTGGATAGTTGGTTTTTAATGTCGTATGGTTGCCCAAGCACATACGGCATTCTCACAACACATTCAGCCTAGTCCAGAGGAATGACTGGTCAATACGTCTGGGACCACCCATCATGTTTTTCCTTCACCGTTAGAGCATCCGTATAATGTACTTGAGATCTGAAAAATTCTCATTGTACACGCCACAACCTGGGAATCGAACCTGCACTCTCTCGAGTGCGAATCACACGGTCTACCTACTAGGCAACGGTAAACGGAGCTCGGCTATTCAGCCTCCCAGTTATTCATCCTATTACTATTATAAATGTGAATTCTTATTAGGCGGAGGAGTGAACTGAACAAATTATGTTTTCCAAAAAATGCATAAAAATGTCATTAAATTAATAAAATTCGTTACACACACTACCTCAGTTTAATAACTCACACTAGCATGCATTTGATACAATTTTGAATGTCACACGTTGACTTATGTCAATCTGTCTTTACATTATTTTTTTATTTATATATGGCATCGGCATAAAACCATTTGCCAGTGTTAAGTTAAAAAGGCGGGAAATAGATCTTTCGTTTCAATTTTCAACACCGTATTCCTATATCGTCAAGTGTAAAGTCTAGTCAAAGTCCAAATATATAGTCAGTACAGTCCATGAGTCATGTCAATTAATTCATCAAAGTGGTAGAAGCTTTACTGAAAGTTCCTAGGGAGTTTTGGCGGGAAACACAAAATAGCACGTTTTTAGAAGTTGTACCACTTGCCAACACTTGTGCACGTTAACGAATATTTAATGGTTAATATTCTACCAATATTACACATTAAGAACCGAAATAACACAAATTTATGAAGAAATACGAATTCCACAACGTCACCCATTGAACTCCCCGGCAAAAACTCGTCTTTACATTTACATTTTTATTTAATTTAATTTTATATATATGAGGCAAAACATCCGTAACTTAGTATTAAATGAATAATTATAAGCGAATTTCGACCACTGGCGAATCTAGTATTCAATCCTAAATACATGTTTTCGTACAAGTCATCGTATTCACAATAAATATCAACATACTATTGATACTACATACTTGCTCGTGGGCTATTGTCTATACACTATTCTTTACACTCTACTCGTAGTAGTGGCGTGAATAGTTTTTATGTAACTTTTTGATTCTATGAAAAAGAATTCGACGCGCTGTGCATTATGCTAATTCGTAATAAGAATATCTAGTTTACTAGTAATAATTAAAATACAATTCTTAATGTACTAAAATCTTTTTTTTTCAAACTGTGCAGTTTGCTTTATAAACTAGGCAGTAGGCTTCGTAACGATGCGTTACGTTGCGCTACGCCGTGCTACGGAACTCTACGTTTTCTACGTCGTTGTGCATACCAATCGTCGAACCAGTAAAAGATAAAGAAATGTAACGTAATAAAAGAATATAGGTTTTAAATAGCCTAAATTTTTTTGGCTAGTGATACCTCTTATATATTTCTTTTTAAAACGAATCACCACACTATGTGTAACTTATAATCAAAATAAATACATAACATTAAACTTAATCCAAACAGTTTTACATTTGAAACTAATATGTTAATATGATTGATAAATAGAAGCTAGAAACTCGTAAAACATAATCGCTAGGCAAACCTTAGTATCGGTGACACTTCAATAAGTAGAACCAGAGTTAGGTACAGATTTAGAACCGTTTGCATAAGTTCATTGAAGTCTGAGCCCTTCGTTTATTTGTTCATGTTGTCCTTAGGTCTTGTTTATCTCTTGGTGTTGGCGACCAATCTTTTTGTTGTATTTTTTAGACCTAAGACTTAAATATTTTTGTATCGCACACGTTAAATCTTGAATATTATTTATACATTTCAAATTCTTCGCTGTAAGAAGGTATTTTTGAACTATTTATTAATGAATATCGAAATTGTTTAGTTGTTACTATAAAAAATAGTAGGTTTTTATAATATTTTTTTAATTTTAGTATGTATGTAATTCACATATTTTACTACACAATTCATTTATTTGTATTCTGTGAAATCACACAAGAGATTCAAATATAATTCGAAATGCAATAGCCATGATACATTAGTTTAGTTAGAGTACTAATTAAATGCTTAAATGAGGGTAACTTTAAAAAAATGATAACTACACCGATATGATACAATAGACTATTTAAAAATGTGTGAACAGTTAACATAGTAATTGTGTACAAATATAAATTAAGTTTTTATAATTATTAGTATAATAACAATTAGGTATTTCGTGAATCATCGTCATCACACCGAGCAAATGTTTTTGCGTTCTACCATGACCTTACTGTCAATGCTTCGAAATCAATGACCGTAGCGAAGATGTCATGTTGTGGAACAATAAAACAAAAACATACTTGTTGCTCTTGCAGCCGTCTGGTCCCGTTTCTGCAGCAGCTCCTGAAGTTCAGGCTGGGTATCCATTTTCACAAAACACTAAAGTCTAAATCCTAAGACCACAGTACTGTATGTACACTATGGTATATTTATAAGGTGTTTGAAGTGCGAGAGCGTCTTTCCTCCGGAGTCGCATAGCTCGGAACTGGGCATGGGAAACTATAGGAGGCCTTTATACGGCGCGAGGGTTTTGGCAGACAGACGCGCGCGGACTGCTCGCCGCCCGGTAGCCGGCGACTCAAGGGTAACGCTCTTCTAACACTGCCTTCACTTATTTGATGCTGTCCGACACCAAGGTTCCAATATTATATAATTAATTACAATGGTTTACTTGTTTAATTATTATGGTTAATGGAATTCTTGTTGACATTGTACGAGTTTAATGTCCGTATCGTAATTTTCATACAGCCTGTGCTTCCTATTTTGAATGTGAATGTGACTGTTTCTCAAGTAACATCAGCTTTAAGTGTGGCCAGTGACCATACTGCATATCGTCCAATCGGCAGGACGCTACCGTATCAGTAAGAAGACCAGGTATGGGCGTGGATTGACTGACAGTTTATATTATATATTATATGAACTACTGCCCCCTTTATAAGAAAACAAAATTTCAACGCCCCCTTACATCATCATCATAATGGATGAATGATCATCAGAAACGATAAGTATACAAACCGAGGCGTACGAAATTTGTTACAGTTAAAGTTTCGCGAAGGAAGGAGTGCAAATAGCTAATATATTTTTTAAAAAATGCTTAAAATACAAAAAAAAAATAATAATAACAACAACACATACTACCTCTGATTAATAACTTCACTACGTTTGATTATGTTACACGTTGACGATATTATAAAGTTCAAACTTAAAAATTATATGAATTATTATGGGCGAATTCGACCACAAGGCGACCCAGGAGTTATTATACCAATTTTATATTATGTCTGTGTATAATAATCTAAATATGTTCACAAATTATAAATTAATCCTCCCTCTCTCTCTGTAATCCTACTACTCGTGGTCGTGGTTGATGCCCTTTGACTGACAGCGCCATTTGCCTTTGAACCTACTACCGCCCGGCCCCCACGAAAAGCTCCAGCGCCCACGAGTTGGCGGCACCGCCTCCGTCGGGAACCTATTGCTTATACTGTTTATTGTCAAGTTTTAACTGATCCAATCGTTAGCATAATGTTGATTGGACGATAGGCAGTATTGTGTATAACTACTTACTGTATGTTAGAGATAGTTTTACACGAAGATAATATATTTAGTATACTAACTCCCTACAGAGTACAGCAGTTGATTAATGGTGGAGAAATAAATATCTACATACTCGTGTTATAGTTATTTTTAATTTACGAACTTTTATTTTTTGACCGATTATTTTGTAAAAAGTGGGTAAAATATGAAATTACCTACTCATTAGGTACCTAATTCTCAAATATTAATTTTATTAAAGAATCATTTTGAAGCAAGGTGTTTGTTTGGTGTTCCGTTATCACAAAGGCTTAGGAACCCCAGGCAACACTAATCTTTGAAGCTTCAATGTTATATTTACGTAAGTATTAAATAGAAATCTCGTGAAAAACGCTACAATATTATATTTAAAATATTCCATATACTAAAAACCCACAACAATTATTTATTAATAACGTTTTAAATACAAGTTAAAGACATTTATTAGGATAATTACTAGAAATTCTCCGTTGGTTTAACCACGTTTACATAACAAGGCGCGGCACCAATTTTGACAGCGCTGCAACTGTGCTGCTAATTAAGTAGATAATAGGTTCTATACAGGTACTTCGATATCATACAAATAAAATATTAAACCTGGGACTTTAGTCAAGATGCATTCGATTATTTCGACGGCGAAGTTCGAAAACAAAATGTATGGGTTTTGACATAATATGGTATCCCAAGAGACATGTGACTTAGCGATGACTTATGTCAAATCCCATACATTTTTGATTTCGAACTTCGCTATTGCAATTATAGCATGTGTCTTGACAAAAGGCCCTGACCCCCTAAACCTGATTTAGTACTTGGGGTATGTACTCGAGAGTACCTTCCCTAACGGTACCGAAGTGGGTCACAGACCTCGCACTGACACCAGTAAATACCCTGAAACCTGAGGGTCAATTCTGCTAAATAAAACCTGTAATAATTCAATTACAATCAAGTCCCGACACGCTAAAACTGTCCAACCGGTATTCTCGTAAACGTTAAAATAGCGTCTAACGACGTTTGGGCCTGATTGGTCCAAACATCACAAAATCAGTTTATCATAACAAGTCGCCTTACTTATAATACAGTCAAAGTAAAATGAAAGTCTACTTTAAACACGAGAATTGAGGTTCTGTCCCCAGCCTACGTGACGTCACTCGGCACGAGATGTCGTTAACATTTGTAATTTAAATTTAGTGGCCGTAGCCCGCATGGAAATAAGGAAAAGATACATAATATCGTAACATCGTTGTGATTGAAATTCGAGGAAACAAAGAGACAGTAATCGGTATATTGGTAGGTATTTGGTACCGGTATAACGCGATTTACCGTTTTTCAAAAAAGATTATGATTTGGTGACAGCAGGAACTAAAAATATTTTCTACTGTCTCATCTTATATTCATAATATTAGATCATATCATACATATGAAATTGGCGTTTTGTAAAGGGAGGAACATAAAGTTGATTTTTTTAAAACATAATATATAAAGTAACATAATATATTATAAAATAATGCAAGAAGTTATCTAAATTTCGAAAATTTGATTTGAAGTTGATCTGTTGGAGCATGGTCCGGGGAGTACGGTGGATGTCAGTCATTCCAATTGAAGCTCCTCTATTTGGTAGCCATCTGTTGTGCAGTGTGTGGTCTAGCGTGGTCCTGAAGCAGCAGTGGCCTAGAGCGAATGACGAACCTCGGTTGTTTAGCAGCTATCTTTTCCATCATGATTTGCAGTTGCTGGCAAAAGACATCTATCGTAATCGTCTGGCCAGATTTAAGAAAGCTGTAGTAAACGACACCAGCACTAGTCCACCAAACGCTCACAAGTAACTTTTTTTGAGTACATTTTCGCTTGGGGCAGGCTTTGGCTAGTTCGCCAGGGTTCAGCTATTGCGATGAGCGTTTCCGATTATTGTACAGGATTTTCATCACAAGTAATGATTCGATTTAAAATTCCTTCATAAATCTGCCGTTTGAGTAATGTAACGCAGCAGGCGACGCGCGTTTGTCGCTTTGTTGCACTGAATTCATGAGGTACCCACCTTTCAAGCTTTTTCACCTTGCCAATTTGCTTCAAGTGGATTAGAACAGTTTTATCACTAACACCGCAGCCTGCAGCTAACTCAAACGTGGTTTGCGATCTTGCGAATTGAAAGCTTTTGTGGAAGCGGGATCCGCTTAAAGCAAGCCTTAAATTCTTTATTATCAACTTTTTATTTTTAAAGTCCACATTGGACTTATCCCATAGAATTTACCCTTTCTTGAACTAATGTAATGAGGTAGTCCATATCAACATCTTCTTCGTTGATACTCATTTTTTAAAACCTGAATCAAATGAACAGAAAACGAAACGAGCGAGCATGTGCCTTTCCTTGTGACGCATAAACAACTGAGCGGTGCCGCTCCGACGTCGCAACGCATTCACCCCTCCCCGTCTAGTCTCGGCGGTTGGGAGTTAGGTGCGACACCGAACCGCATCTCATCGTGTGACACAGATATTTCTAGTAAAACAACGCAGCGACATCGGTCCGGCGCCGCGCCGCCGCCGCAACGCATCGTGCGCCCCAGCATTTAGATATTAAATATATGACATAAATATAATATACTTCATTCTAATCTGTTAAGGTCTAAGGATAAAAGACGATAGATACAGTCGAAAATGTTTTTAGTTCCTGTTGTCACCGCGTCACACTCTTTTTTGTCAAGCTGTAACTACTAATATATATAATTATATATAGACTAGCTTATTCCCGCGGCTCCACCCGCGTAATTACGTAATTATAATATCCCACGAAAATACTGTACTTTTTCGGGATGAAAAGTTGCCTAGTTGCCTCTGTGAAAGAGTAACAAACATCCATACTCACAAACTTTCACATTTATATAATAGTAGTAGGATATATTTGCAGCACTTGAAAGTTTTACTTCTATCGCGTGTGAACTGCACACATGTAATTATTTCACTCAGGAAAATTAATTTGCCCCTGCTCTACGTACCTAATCAACGTTGAGACTATTACGTTGGCTCCGTCAAGGTTCGGCAAACTTACCATCTGACCAGTATTCTGGTTTCGGATAAAAAAGTAATAAAAGTAGTAAAAAATAGGCTAGAAAAAGGTATTTCATCTTGACCTGATTTATCGTCAAAGTAACAATAAAAAACAGCGATTAGGTACCTATACCTAGGTACCTATAATAGGTAATTTCTTCAAACAATCGCTGTTCATTATTGTAAGGCTTTCTTCTTAGTAATACTTCATTACTTATTTCCTGTTATTTTCTGCTGTTGATTACTATTATTATTAATTGATTTAGAGGGTTCTTTTAATTTTTTGTCTTGACTGCTGTTGTCAAAAGAATGTATATCTACGTGCGAGGTACCTAAGATCTAATAAAGGAAAGGAATAAATGCATTTTTTAATATAATATACAAATTGCAGATTTTGATTCTGAATGTTGCCGTGAGGTGTGGTGGTCCGATTTTTGACATACGAGGGGCACTGAAAATTTCGGGAATCAAGGAAGTGACACAACATTACTATTTAAAAATGTATTTATTGCTTTTCGAAGTATTCTCCGCGAAATTTGACACATTTTTCCATACGATGGAACCAATCATTGAAGCAACCATTCAATTCGGAAGTTGGGGTCTCCAAAATGGCCGTTTTGTAGGCGTCCACAGCTTCTTCAGGTGATAAAAATCTCTGACCACGCAATTTATTCTTTATTCTAGGGAAAGTATAGAAATCATTAGGGCTTAGGTCGGGGCTGTACGGTGGTCTAATAATTCTATGTATTCTTGCTCTAAAAACTCTTTTGTTCTGTGCGCGGTGTGAGAACTCGCATTGTCGTGATGGAGGATGATGCAGCGGCGGTTGCAGCTCTCTTTACGGAGTTCAGAAACGACCTGTGGCAAACAAATGTTAGCATACCATTCTGCATTAACCGTTCTTTGTCCCTCAAGAGGAATAGTCGCAACATGGCCAATTTTGGAGACAAACGTGGCCACCATTTTTTTTGCAACACTCCGTGAACGAACAATTTTTGTTGGTTTTAACTCATTTTCGAACACCCAAACTCGTGACTGGTTTTTGTTTCGGATTCGTACGCGTATATCTAGGATTCGTCACCTGATACGATGTTGTATACAGCATTTGAGGAAACTGCGTGGAATCTTTCGAGAGTTCTGACGCACCAAGTAACGCGAGCCGCTTTTTGCTCTTCACAGAGCAAATGCGGTATCCATCGGGAAAACAACTTTTTTACGCCTAATTGTTCATGCAAGATTATTTGTATTTCACTCATGCCAATGTCTAAAGTTGCCTGAATTTCGCGGTATGTCACATGTCGATCTTCCTCAATCAGCTTACGCACAGCATCAACGTTTTCTTGGGTGACTGCAGTTTTTGGACGACCTTGACGGGGATCATCACTGAGCTTGACACGTCCACGTTGAAATTCAGCAAACCAGCGATAAATTGTGGTTTTGGATTGGTCAGTCAACACACTGTTTTTGTGTTAAACCACTTCGAAAGTCATAATAAATCATCGCTCAAGAATTTTCTCGAGTCAATTCCATTTTCTTACTTACGACTAAACAAGTTTGACAAGACCTTGTGACAAGACCGAGAATCTTTTTTTAAATAAATAAATGGTATTCGATTTTTAAAACCAAGGAGTTTAAAATTAAAAAGATTTAAATATGACAGGAACAGTGGAAATATTCCATTCCCGATACTTTTAGTGCAGCCTATGTACTTTAGCAGCGTCGAGAGTGAAATTTCTAGATCGTGTCACGTCACGATATTGGATATAACGAATCGATATAGCGCCATCTGTCCGAAGCTACTTATACTTCTTATATTACAACTTAACTTTCTAAATTTCGATGGCTCTAGATGAACAAATTTTAATTTTTCTATTATTCTATTGAAGTGATGTTCCTTGGGCACGATGAGAGTATTTTTTGGATTTTAAATGATAAATGCAGCTTCACTTCTGCCACGTGTACTCTATAATACACGTCATATTTTTTTATATAGTACTAGCGGACCCGACAGACGTTGTCTTGCCGGGCTGATTTGTGAATCTTAACCATCCAGGGCGCCATCCAAACGCATACAATAAAATTCAATCAAATCGGTCCAGCCGTTTAGGAGGAGTTCAGTGACATACACACGTACAGTAGAATTATATAATAAAGATAAGTGGGTATGGTAGGTGAAATCCCAAACTAAGGTCCGACGAGATCTCGGTCATTTCCAAGTCACTATTCAATATAATATGTTATAAAAATAAAATTTTCCACATACAGTTATTTCTCAGCCTAATATGCAGTAGATCATATGCCCAAAATATCTGGAATGGATTTTGCCAAACCTTATATATACAGAGTGTCCCGTAAATCGACGTCAAGCCGTAAACCAGTGATAGGCCAAGTTACAATAGTTATCAAAAAAATTAAAAAAAAATCCAAGTATTGTGTCTCAAAAGATACAAAGCTTTTAAAAAAATCGAAAAATCGACATCTTGTGGTGGTTTTTTAAAGTGCCTAAGATTTAAATAAAACGACTCCGACTTTCAAGTCAAGGAAATGAGGATTTTTGCCCATAACAATGATTCGAATTAAATAGTTTGCTCGACTTTAACTGACTGTACTGGAAAAAAAATGTACTACGCTTGTTTGGCAGGTAATTTTAAAAGTTGGCGCAGCTAATAAGGATTCCAAAAATGGTATGACACTTGCTAGATTATTTCTTAAATTTTGGACAATATTGATTTTTGTAAAGGAAGTCAGTTTTCGACAATTTTTTCTTACTTACTTAAAATGATTCAAGTATACCCAGGACTTTCTTCTAAGTGATATTCTGATTTGGATGAGACGGAGAGAAACATTCAATGAGTGTAAGAGAGACAGATATTGACGCCACAAGTACGCGAGACGGGTAGACACAATGCTACTAGTGTGAGCGAGACAGATAGTGACGCCACAAGTACGTGAGACGGGTAGATACAATGCTACTAGTGTGAGCGAGACAATGTCGCTATTATAATGTTTGTCTCCATCTCATCCAAATCAGAATATCACTTAGAAGAAAGTCCTGGGTACACTTGAATCATTTTAAGTAAGTAAGAAAAAATTGTCGAAAACTGACTTCCTTTACAAAATTCAATATTGTTCAAAATTTAAGAAACAATCTAGCAAGTGTCATACCATTTTGGAATCCTTATTAACTGCGCCAACTTTTAAAATTACCTGCCAAACAAGCGTAGTACATTTTTTTCCAGTACAGTCAGTTAAAGTCGAGCAAACTATTTAATTCGAATCATTGTTATGGGCAAAAACCCTCATTTCCTTGACTTGAAAGTCGGAGTCGTTTTATTTAAATCTTAGGCACCAGTTTACTAAAGCATTATTCAGGATTACATACAAAAAAAGTAGAAATTTGTAGTGCCGGGAACTAAAAAACCACCACAAGATGTCGATTTTTCGATTTTTTTTAAAAACTTTGTATTTTTTGAGACACAATACTTGGATTTTTTTTTAATTTTTCTGATAACTATTGTAACTTGGGCTATCACGGGTTAACGGCTTGACGTCCATTTACGGGACACCCGGTATATAAAGTGCTTTCAGAAAATGTTATCATTTTCTATATTTAGTAGGTATGTACGGTCGGCAACAGACCCGGTATGCCACATTTCGATGTTATTACTATAGCAATAAGGTCCAAAAGCTGTACATCAGGTTTGTCGGAGCCTTACTTAGTTAGGATTTAAGCGAGTCACTCATTCATCTTCAATTAAGTAAATATTCATAATAACATTAGTACATTTTCAACTTTTCCTTCCCGCAACTCTGATTATCATAAGGGGAAATCCAGAAACACTCAATATCGTATTTCAAACCACAATCTACTTAATATGCAAATCATAAATATTGTTTGGTTTTTAGAAAATATTTATTTATGAGTATGAAAGTACTAAAAATGCCAGCACAAAAAGCACGGATAAGATAAATGAGGTTGGATTGGCAACCGTGATACTTTTACTTGAAAACCAGCGTCGCCGCCTGTCTCCCATCAATGCACTCCACTACATAAGAAATAATAATACATACACGAATTACGCACACTAATTAACAAATCACACCTAGAACAGAGGGCTGCGATTTGGTACTCACACTACGTTGAGTCGGTAACGTTACGACACAACCACATGCTCAAAATTCACACGCACGCTAGGGCTTACTATGGTCGATAGGAATTTTCGATAATGAAAATGGTCAAACTTGAATCTTGAAATCATCTTAATTTCAGTTAGATTTACGATTTATGAGCCCTAACTTTTGAATGCGGCGGGGGGATTAGCCGGGCAAGTATGGTTGCGCGTGTACAATATGTGCATCCCCACTATTTTTGCCGAGGGCTCATCGTAAATCGTAAACCGTCCTGTAGCTATTGGTAATTGAATGAAAAATTTTAATAACGGGAGCACTAGTAATTTTATACTAACTAAAACATTGTGTCAAAGGCGAATTTAATTGGTATTGGGATAGAAAATGAAAAAAAAATCAACATGTATTACCTTTATTTTTAATCAAAAAAAAAGACTAGCAAAATTTTACTACCGAGAACAGTAGTAACTCATTCTGAAGAAAAATAATTTGTCGATAAATCATCGATCACTGACTGCACTATCCAGGCGACCGAAGCGGACGTGACGCGACGAGTCGAAAGGCGCGGTAATTTGGCTCGCTTCGCAACCCATTGCGTGTCAGATGTGTCTTCTCGCGAAATATTTGCGTACTTCACCAGCAATGCATATTTTCTGTGATTCTTGGCTTAATTGTCGTTTCTACTTAGAATTTCATAATTCGAACTAGTTTTTTGGGAAAAATACCAAAAAACTAAGGTTTTTATGCTTACCGATGAAAAGAAATTCCTCCTTGTTTCATATTTGATGTCTGACTCTTTAATTTGAACATAACAATCGCACAACACGGCATTTTCAAAGGATATTAGCGCTGCTCCGTACTGCGAGGCAATCAACAAGCGACTGAAAAGTATGAACGCGTGGTTCGGTTGAAGTATGATTGTCCAATCATACTTGTGGCGCGTCTGTCCCGCGCACATTGCCAATCCAACCTCATTTATCTTATCCGTGACAAAAAGTAATGAAAAAAACTAGTCACATTTTGCTAAAAGACGAAAAGAAGAGGAATAACGAATAAGGAATAGCGAATAAAAGAGAAAAAAAAGGAATAGCCAAAAGGGGAATTTTACTATGGAACAATAATTAACCACGGCGACTATAATATTTAAGTTTAGATGTAAGCGTAATTACTAACTGTTAAGTTAAACTCATTTCAACGAATATTCATATAAGACAAATATGGTTAACAATTTTTTGATTATTTCCATCTCTCCATGAATCTGAATTAAAATAATTACGGGAAATGAAATGTGAATGATCGAATAAAGTAGTTTGTTTACTTTGTAAACTTAATTTAGTTTGTGGTCGTCACTATTTTAAACAGCGGGCCAAAACTTCCCAATGTCTTTTAGCAAAATGTAACTAGTTTTTTTCATTACTTCTTGTACTGGCATTCTTACTTCTTTTATCCTCATTAATAAATATTTTCTAGAAACTAAACAATAGGTACTTATGTTTTGCATATTAAGTAGATTGTGGTTTGAAATACGATATTCAGTGTTTCTGGATTTCCCCTTATGATAATCAGAGTTGCGGGAAGGAAAAGTGGAAAGTGTAGTAATGATTATGAATATTTACTTAATTGAAGGTGAATGAGTGACTCTGAAGTCTGAAGAAGTGACTATAAATATACGACGAAATGAGTTTAAATTTACAGTTAGTAATTACGCTAAGTTGGTAATTACGCAGTTAGTAATAACTAAGAACTTATTACAATTTCATACTAACGGGCGATCCGATTGCTTGTGTCCAGATCTATTCCATAGTTAAAACGTTTACCGTCGCTCATGGACATCCGTAACACCAGAAGAGTTGCAAGTGCGTTTGCGAGCTTTGCATCAGGAAGGTACCGGTAACCCACTTTGGGATCCATATCTTTCAAAATCGCGTTTTTTACCGCTTAATATCTCCTACACTATGCACTCGATTTTTATGAAATTTAAAACAATAGCGTGTGATGCTAAGGACTTCTCTGCGACAAAAATTCAGACCGCTAGCTTTGTTACAAATAAAAATATGTGAGCACGTAAAAGCCGCGAAAAGCTTCGAGAAATGCTGAAATGCTGCCTCTGAACTTGGCGATAACGCTGCCGCGCTATCAGGTTATACTAAATATCAAGAGACGCAATCTCTTAGCCCAAGCGTGCACTGGCGGTCACCGAAATGTATTGTACAATCAGTGCGCGCAATAGGCTACTTGACTCATATTTCTTTTCATACATTGAAGCAGTATTTCCTTTAGTACTTGGCTTAGGAAAACTTATTCTAGCGATATCATAAGTTAATGTTATATAATTTTTTTGTGTGTAATTAACAATTATGAAGCGTTTAGGACATTAATAAAAACAAGGTCAAGTAGACTATTGGCAGCAAGCGGCCAGAGCGGCCGCTTACATAAATTTCGGTGGCCGCCGCGACCTGGCCGCTGCGGCTGATTGCCAGTGCGCGCTTAGCCTTAGACACTGAGGTCATTAACCTTACAGAAACAGCTGATTTTAAAGCGAAAGCAAAGTCTATGCTTAAATAATATCAATTCAATCAGCTGTGTGAGGTCAATGTGTGGGGCCGTAAAGAACGTAATGTAATTTAATTTAGTATTTTTCTTTTCGAAATTATTTTTCTGCCTAAACATAAGCAGTAGATCATATGCCCAAAATATCCATAATTGATTTTACTAAACCTTATATATTGTTTGTTTCAGTAGATGAAGTTTCCAACTTATTAATAGTAGGTAAACTTTTATACTAATCCTGAAAAGTATTACTAACATATTGTTATGGCGCCTCATACACGCTAGGAAAGCAGCTTAGGAAGCAGGGATCCACGGGGGTTGGCAAGATTCGAGGGACACCGGTAATCAAAAGGATTTGCGTGCAGCAAGCTTGCCAAGGTGCTAGCTAACAATAGGAACCTATTCAAATTTGACTTTTTCACAGTTCTATTGGTTTCCAAATTACATAATCAAGTTTTATACACATTAAATATTGTCAATTGGCCTACAGCCTGGTGATTCTGTAACACATGTTTACCCTAGCACAAACACCAGGTCTCTCATGAAGGTTATGTGTTAATGTTAAGGCTAATTTTGTATTGTAGCTACTACCAAAACCTTTGTGGAGTTCAATAAATATTCATTCAATTACCAATAAACAAAAATATTTATCTAGTAGAAATAGAAGTTAGTCCATTTTGACATTTCTGATATTTATAAATACATTATCTGATGAACTTTAAAGCTTAAGGCATATGATCAAATAATATAGCAGATACCTTCATAATTTTCGAATTCAAACAATGTTTTAAGAAGTATGTTTATTGAAGTTTTTAAGCATTTGCTGTGTTTGTACACTGTTGCTTTTTCGCCATTTTTTTCTTTTGTAAAAATTTCTTTTTCTCTTCTGGGGTTTTTCTTAAACCCTTCATCTTTCGTGTTTGTATTCTGTTGATGTTCTGCTTACCCATATGAATACGACCAAATTTGGTGCCAAATGCATCCTTAGAAATGTTCTTCTTAGCCACAGCCTTAATTTCCTTAGGAACTCTGCAAGCCTCTTTGTAGAGGTCATCTGAAGCAAGTTTCGTTCTTCGTAGTTTGAAGTCTATAGATGGTCCTAAAACAAGAGAAATTACATTAAAAATCTGTGGTTTATAGTAATCTACAAGGTGACCCCATAAGGATTGTCACATAATTTTTTTTTTATTACAATTAATTTAAATTTATTGATAAATAAATACCTATTTCTTCTAGTTCAATTCTAGGTGTTCTTTGTCCACTCTTCTTCAGTAAAATTCTATAGGACCGCAAGTGAATGATGCCTTCATCAGTTGCCGTAAAGCTAATAACATGTTCCAATCCCTGTAGCCTTATAGTTTCAACCTGAAAAAATTCAAACTTTAAGTAAAAAAAAAAAAAATTATGTGCGAGAGCCATGCGTCAGCTTGAATCACAGAATCAACAAGCGAGGTTACTAAAGGCCGTAGAGGGTTGAGGATTTTAAGGACCAGGAATGCAAGTGCACACCCCCTCCACCACTCCTCTAACATCAAGAGATCCATCTGCTCGTTTCCTGCTCCATTTCAAAAATACACATAAAATAAATTATTAACAATAAAACCATATTCACGCAGGTTACATGACTGACCCACAGACCATATAGAATTTTAGACTTGATGTACAGGCCATACATTTTTCTTTTAAATATTTGGACAACTTGTAAAAATAATAATCATTAGTGGCCTCAGCTATAATGATAAATAAATATTCTTGACCTTTAGAAGGTATAGGTTCTTGTAAAATTACCTTTTCTCTGTGGAAAAAATCTGTGAACAGATTTTTCAGGCGTTTTAATTCGTGGTTTAAATTCCAAGCTGGACCATTGAACAGAAGACATGGCTTAATGCCTGACAACACCTTCATATTGTGGAAATCTTGCATAGCTTTGAAGTTCTCTGCTCCAAGCTCAATCATGTCCAGAATATTATAGTTAAATGTTCTCCCCAGTACAACATTATGTGGCCTCTTCTTGCTGTGAGAGCTGACGCCAAATAACGATGCCTCTTTTTTGTAACATAATCTGGAATATTTATTTTACTTTTTAATTTTATGTTCAATCGATTTAACGCTTGCCGGATGGTAAAGGGCAGAAATAACTTATGTTTACATTAATCGTTTTCATCAACTTACTTTTCTATGAGGGATCCGTCTTCGAAGGGTACGAAGTCGTTTTTCCGACTAAGATAGGCCGCATCTGGTTTTTTGAGATCGTAAATGTCTTTCAATACTTTTCTCGCACGCTCTGAGGGATTACGAGCTTGAAGAAATAAACACTGCTTAGCTCCTTCAATTGCCTTTGGTTCCTTAGAAAGAAGAACTTTCTTTCCCTTGCGTGTTGTTGGTTTTCTGCAAATAACACACAGTATAAGTTATTAGAATAGTAGATAAAATACATAAAGATAAGTTATGATGCGCGATTCCTACTTTATTCTTTGAATAACTCCCATATTTATTTTGTAAAATGTAATTGTAGCAACTTGTTTAAATTTTTGCGAAACACAAATTCGAAACGTGGTTTTTCTTCTTCTTCTTCTATTAATTTATTTTGACAGTTCTCCGCAAAGTACGTCAAACATCATTTTGTAAATGACAGTTGACAACTTACGTTTGACAGTCCTGACAGCAATTTTTTTTACGACTGTTTTCATTCAGCGAAGTTTTACTAAGCGCATTATGTAAAAAATAAGTAATATAAAAACATACAAAACTTTTCTAGATCTGAGACGTTTTATAATTTTATATTTATTTTTATAGTTTTTAATTTTATAGTTTTATAATTTAAACACAATAAAAAAATGCAAAAGTGATTAACAAAACTTTTGAAAATCAAGAAAATAAGTAAACAATGCGACGTCGGTTTTGGTCCGGCCTTAGCTGTTTTAAGAAGAAGTTGTTTAAAGTTGTGTTATTTCGGTTTTTATTGTATAATATTAACAAATAAATATTCGATAACGTACAAATGCAAAAAAAATGTTTTCTCTCCAAAAGTCCCTACTGAGTTTCAGTAAAGTGTAACTTTTTTACTGAAAGTAAAAAACTAAAAATTGACTGACTTATTGACTTACTACGTTTTTGACTAGGCTTTGGACTTGACAATTTAGGAAATATGTGTTGAAAACTAACAAAAATTCTATTTGCCCACCTTTTAACTTGACACTAGCAATGGTTTTATGATAGTACTAGCTTTCGCCAGCGTAAATACAGTATCCTATGGAACCGTATATTTTACCGCGATAAAAAGTAGCCTATGTTAATCCTACGAGTACTATATTCACCTACTTCATAACATAATATGAAACACCTAAACCTTTAGGTGTTTCTTAATAAGTTTCATATATTTTTTGTCAACTCATATAATGTGCGCCATTTTACGCATTTCTATTGGAAACTGTCAAAATTCACGTTTTCTAATATGATGAAATCAGATGAATTTCACGATTTTTGTATGGAAAAAAATATATGAAACATAATATGAATCTCCAAAAGTGGCCTTTTTAGACCCCCCAGGGCTAATAAAGAATTTGAACACAGAGACAGGTTCCCCAAGTTATATCTCGTAACAAATAGTAGATATCCTACTACTATTATAAATGTGAAAGTTGGTGAGGATGGATGGATGGATGTTTGTTACTCTTTCACGCAAAAACTACTGTGTGGATTTCGATGGAATTTGATATGGTAGTAGTTTAAGCTCTGGATTTAACACATAGGATACTTTTTATACCGAAAAAGTAGAGTGTGCCCTCATGGGATTTACGCGGGTGGAGCCGCGGGCAGAAGCTAGTTACTTAAATACATCTTTGAATACTTCAGAAGTAGGATTTGATGTTCATAGATAAATTTAAGCTAATTTTATTATGATAATTAACAGTTAATTCAAAGTATGACGTTTGGGTTTAGTTTATCAGTTCTCAAATATTAACAATTAAAATTAGTCGTCAACTGGTTTCGGAAAATGTAAAAATAAAGGCCACAGTTTCCCCAGTGCTACTTACGTTCGTTTCAATAATGTTTTTAGGGTTCCGTACCCAAAGGGTACAAACCCTATTACTCAGACTTAAATGTCCGTTTTTCTGTCTGTCTATCGCCAGGCTGTCAGGAACCGTGATAGCTAGACGAGCGTTTTCAGAAAAATAGCACACCCCCTCGAAATTAGAATATTTTTTGCAATTATGTTATTTAAGTAATATTAATGATGAATGTATACTGATATAGTCTAATTTTCATAAAAAACAAGGTTTTTTTCTTCTAATTTGTGTTTTTCCATGAAATATTTGGTCACACAATAGATTTCTAAGGTTTTCGAACCTCAGAATGTGACTGTGCCCTTTTCCCAAAAAAGCCTGTTATTTTTGTATTTGCTATCATTTACATATTTTTTTTGTACCAGGTAGGTTGTTAATGTTGACTTTTAAATTTAAAAAGTAACTGTTGCTACCAAGATTCATTTTGTACTGAGAAAACATTTGAGAAAAATGTAAGTCATTAATGAGTCCTTGCACGGAGAATATTTTTCTTGATAAACACTAATTTACAAAGTAAATGTACTTAGTATTTGTATTTGCACATTAATACAAACCTATGCTGTGATATTTAAATCAAGATTCCTAACTATTTCATACAAATAGTACCTTTATATGGTCACTAAAGTAGAGTTTTTTATAGGGACAGTCACATACTGAGCGGGTGTCAAAAGTAAAGTCGCGTCTACATAATTTTATTTTAGCAATATAATTAAAAGAAATGAAATACAATTTTATTTAATATTAACTTTAATGTTTTAATATTAAAATAACAAAAACAAATTGAGATAAAACTTATACTCATGTATTCAACATTTTGTGCTTCAAGCACATAATTAAAAAAGTGTACAGTCTCAAAGTGAGTATTTCGTTTGTTCCCAACGAGTCACACTGTAACCTGTAACATTGACTAGTTTGGAAAAATTGTAAAATAATTCGCAACCAGTCACATTGTGACACGTTGGGAGACCTTTCCGAAATTATTCCCAACGAGTCACACTGTGAATCGTACCTACTCTTAGGTTTATTTTTTGTATGATTTGGGGTTATACTGATTACTGTTACGTCTTAGCCCTAATTTTCTCTATTCCACTCTAATCCATAGGTCAAATCCATTAATGGATTATATTAGATAGATAGTATAACCCCAGATCATACAAAAAATAAACCTAAGAGTAGGTACGATTCATAGTGTGACTAATTGGGAATTATTTTACAATTTTTTCCCAACCAGTCACAATGTTACAGGTTACAGTGTGACTCGTTGGGAACAAACGAAGTATTTCTTTTATCAAAAATAACATTATTATTAAGTAGTATTAATGTAAAAACTATTATAAATAACAACAAAGATAAACACGAATATCACGTATACGTATGTTTAGTTTTTTTTAAAGAACTTACGTATTTTTTTTATATCAAAAGTATTATTATCGAGATCTTCTTTAATAATTAATAACTATCAAATTAAACTTCAATATCACAAAACAAGTTGGCTTAACAAATACAGATTGAACCAACTTTATATATTAATCTGATACTTAAAAGATAAATTGACTTTTGAATGAGATCCATAATTTTAACTTAAATTACAGTAAACAAGAGTTAATTATTTTTCCTTATTCTAATTAATTTTAAATAATATTGATGCCACTGCGATCTTATAAAGTCCGAACAATATTCCGTTCGGACTTACGTTTGTAACAAAGTAACCAATTTGCACAAACAACGCACTCATCGGCTGGGAAGTGGTCATAAATGCAGCAGTCACAATTAAAACAAAAAAAAAACGGACTTACTAGAAGTATCAATATATCGTTACCCTGCATTCGTGATGTGAAATGCGGGGGTCCGAAAAATAGACAAGTAGATGTACCGCATTGGAAACAAAACTGAGACTTAATGAAATGTGTCTCCGTCCACGGCCAATTTAATTCGAAGAGGTAAAACTTGGCATAGTCGTTAAAATGCAAAATGTTGTCAATATCGGCTTGCATGCTGAATCTTTATTCCGAATCACCTGAAACCAAAGTTAGTAGACATGAAAATATAGCAAACTACTATGAAATAAATTAAGATTAAATTATATATTATAAAAAAAATACCTTCTATACATTTATCGCAAATGTAATCAATTAAAACAATATCGTTTATAGACATGCAATCATCACACACCCAGTTTTTGCAAGCAATGCATTTAATTTTTTGACCCAAAATAGAAGAGTGACATATTCTGCAATCTAGAAAAGCAATTGGTTTGAATTTTTTGGTATCATTAATTTTTTTTCTGGTCGTGGATTTCCTTTTCAATACAATTTGTGCAGAAAGAGACGGCTTATCGGTAAAGGGTTGGCTCACAGTGTCATTTTCGGACGAATGACTTGCATTACGAGTCATAGTAACATTGGTGTCTAAAATCTCGTCACAATGATCGCTGACTGTATTTTTACAAATCTCAGGGGTGTCAAAAATTATAAATGGAAGCTTCTGTGATAGAAGGGGTTCGTCGACCATTTTAGATTCATTCTCAGAAATATGTAAAAGAGGCTCATTGAATAAAGAACCGACATCGATATCTTCAACGGCACAATGATCTAGTGATATCACACAATCTTTTATACCTTCAATATGTTCCTCCTTGCGCAAATCGGCAATAATACGATTTTTCAGAAGTATGTTGTGGGTCTGAGGTGTGAAACAATTGCAAAGTCCTTTTTGGCAGAAACAGCTAATATCTCGGTATTTGATCAAATTCTTGTCTAGGGTAATTACCTGGTGAACTTTTTGGGTACCTTTTAGAGGTTGCACATTTGAAGGCAATATTGTGGCAATTTCGTCGATGGCATTATCTTGGATCAAAAATATCTCTACAGCATTCATGCACCTTCTTAAAATATCATATGCGTCTTCCGCGCTGGTGACATCGGCACCTTGCGTTACTTTCCTGTCTAGTGTCCGTTTGATTGAACCTCCAATCCCATCTGCTACGCTTTTGCCGTGTCCACTTTCATAGTAATTCCAAGTTGCATATTGAAATCCGTATTCGACAGTGAAGTGGCTTAGCAGGTAAAAGTTATTTTTTTGTCTATACTGAGAAGACGGCCCGTCAGTGTACATATGAACGATAGACGTATTTGGACTCTCTTTTTTAATTAGCTTGATAACAGGAGCTAAATGGGCCCATATAGCTGCTGGCTGATGATTATTGACATTGGCAATAGAGCAAAATGATTGGCATTTCTTGTTCCAGTATATCATACCTGTATGCAAGGTTATTTGTCGCTTAGAAGCGCCAAAATGCATAGCTTGAATTTCATTGCATAATTTAGCTTCGTAATTTTCGGAAAAGTCTGCTACAATAACAACCTCGTTGTCATTTAAATTTGATATAATTTTTTGGAACTCGGTTTGCTGGCGGTTCATATTGAAATAATGTGTTTTGAATGCAAGCAGATCTTTAGTAAATAAAGTTTTTAGCTCCAATATCCTTCCTATCTTTATAACTTTTGTAGTTTTTTTTGTTACCATTTCTTTGTTTGTTGTTCCATCTTTCTTTGTATATTTATGTATCTGGCTTTCCCAGCGAAACCAGCTGACTTCCCTGTCATTGTCAACATCCTCAAAACTAGGTGTCTTATTTTTACAATCTTTGCATTTATTGTGCATGCATTGGTAATTTTTTATATCACAGGCTACAGTTTTCAATATGTCCTTTAGACCAAACTGGACCACTTTATTCTTTAGCAAGGTATTGTGCAAAAATTCGATATTACTGTGCTTTACACAGAGACACGTGTTACGCGAATTAAGGTGCGGTGACAAAACATAAAAGGGTTTGTTTTTATAAAAGGTGGTGAAGCCATAACGGCCTCCTTCACTTTTGTATTTTTGGTATAAGTTCTTCAAGGTATCAGTCAAATATCTTATTTGTTCCTTCTTCTTGTGTTTTGTTCTTGTTTCCTTTTTTCCCGCTGTATTACGGCTATTATCATCTCTTACGTAAAACTGATTGATTTCTAGTATTATTGCACGTCTCACTCTCTTTTTTTTTGATCTTGGTTTATTTTTCAGTCCCATTAATTTGCATACGTAAGTTTTGTCCCTGCTGTTTACTACAATTTTTTTTAAAGTAACTTTTTCATCGTGGCTCTTACTATCGCTATAAGTTTTTTTCAATGATAGTTCTAACACTTCTTCTCTAGCCTTTAATTTTAATATATTAGTTTCCAATTTTTCTATCTTTGTTGTAGTTTTTTCCTTAAGCCGTTGGTATCGTTTTCTATAAGTCTCCTTTTGTATTCTCACTTTTTTAAGAATATTCGTTATGGTTTTGCATCTCTTTAATAATATTTTACACATTTTCAAAACTCTTTCATTTTTTTTATCATTTTCTGTGACTTCGTTTTTTGTTTCCACAGCGGCATCTGTTCTTAATTTTTCTCTTTTTTTTTTAGCGTCACTTTTCCGTTTGTCTTGCCTCCATTGCTCTCGCTGTTTTTCGGCTTCTGATGGAGTCATTTCCGAAATTGTCTTTCTTTTTGATTTCAGTCTCTGCAAATTTCGTGAACATTGAGCTTTATACTCATCTGGCCTCTCTTTCTTCAGCTTTTCTCTGTATCTTCTAGTTTTTTCAGCTCCACTAAGCGGCATTATAGTTCACTATAAGACAATGAATTTCTAATCTAATAATGACACAAACAAATTTTAATAGTAATAACATTTACCCCGTATCCTTCGAGGTATTATATGATCGAAGGCCGTACTTTATAATATTTTTTTCATATTTTCTATTTTAGGTCTTATAAAGATAAAAACATGCGAACCATTAAGTAACAAACATCGGAACAGGACAAAAACTACATGAATCTTGTAAAATGTTTAATTATACATATAGGTACTGACATTATATTTAATTATCAATCAATATGCCTATCAAATATCAATTATTTATTTAAGTTACTACAACAATTATTGACTAATTTACATGTATAAAATGAAATTCTATAATTTACCTGAGGTCACTGAATTTCTATCTTTTTAGGACGTAAAATAGAAAGTAGGTATTTTTTACTAGATACGATGTAAATGTTTTGAAACATTGACGCCTAATTTTTGTAGTAATTTAAATAAATTTTCGTACAAATAAGTAATGGACATTTGATTAGGCACATTGATAATTAAATACAATGTCTGTACCTGTGTAATTTAAATGTTTTACAAGTTTTATGTATGTAGTTTTTGTCATTTTATGATTTTACTGGTTGAAACGTAAAGTATTAGAAATGAATCAGCTCCCGCACAACCACTCCGATGGGACTCGAACCCACGACCTTTCGCTATCCGGGCGACTGCTCTAACTACTAAGCTACGGAACGTATAATAATATTTTATTAATTTTTATTACGTTATTTAAAAAAACAATAAGAATTGCATAGAGAATGCTAAAAAGCAAAAATAAAAATTTATTTATTGGTTTACTTTACGCCGTATCTATTAATATTTTGCACCTAATATCTATTTTGGGTTCTAACAAGACAAAAACTTCCAAACCAGTAAATATATAGTTCAATGTTGAATAAGGTACAATGTAAACTATTCTTTATGTGCTCAAACATGTTGTGACTTGCAGCTCAGGGTGTATGCGACCACCCAGATGGTCACATTCTGAGGTCACATGTCAGCTATCAGACTTTAAATTAATTCTGTAATTAATCAGCTGCTCTACTTAGCCGTCTAAAATATTACGGAATTGAAAGTTTGACCTATGTATAATAATGTTTAGTTACAAGATAAACAGAAAACGTGAAATATAAGCAGGAAATGGTCACCTTACCTGAGTGTAAAAATCGCGACCTGGTAATGACACACGAACGTCCGTTGCTCACTGCGTTAAACTTGGCACTGGCGTACGAAATCCAGTATTTTTTAAAAAAGGTCGGTACAATGTTGCCATCAGCCACCGCGAAAGATACCAACAGTAGTGTTTTAATACTAAAAAGGCGGTCACAATACTGAAAACTCAGGTTGAGACAGAAATTTGGACTTGCATTTATTATTATTTTTTATTAAATAATACATGAAAAAAACGTTTGATTATTCATTAAAATAAGAAGTAATTTGTACCAAAATCATTATAAACAACAGATACTTAAATTGAAAAAAATAATATCCTATAAAATGATCTTTTCTGAAAGGCTTATCACGTGGGACAGCCAAAAACCAGGTATTGGGAATACTTTAATTATTTATAAAAAATATAATATTGTGGGAATCATTTGTACTAAAATTATATGGTTAAACTACTTAAATGACAAATTGAATGTATATCACACTTTTCCATTTCTTTTGTCAGTTTAAGGACAATTAAATATTAAAACGGAGGGACAGCTCCAAAAGGGGGGTGTGCTATTTTTCTGAAAACGCTCAGACACGAGACACTGTCAAAGTTGTCTTTATCATCACAACAAGTCGAGACTTTTGCTATCAAATGATAATGAATAACTACACCTACCATTGAAATAGTTCCTTGATCGATACTTTAAAAAAGAAAAATTTCTATTATAGAACATTTAGAATATTTTCGTTTTAAATGTGTTGATTACTGGACTTTTTTGGTTTTTTTTTTTAGTTTTTGCACTGTCGGTTTTTTTAATTAGCTTATTTTATCGTACGCTTTTAAGTTCTTGTGCGTCTTTCTCTTACCTCAAGACTATCTGCAGTCAGCAGCACCGTCACCGTCAGTAGCAACTATATAATAAACTGTGCTATAAGTGAGAATCGTTACTAACCAACTTTAAATCGTTTTAGATCCTAAACGATAATTCTGATTGCAAAAGGATATTAGATACCTAAAATTATTTATAAATAAATAAATACCTATCCTATTCAAGATACCCCACTTGATATAGTTGTAGATTCCATTTTTTTTTCTTTTTTACCTTTGATTAATAACATCTTTTCAAAATAAGTATGGCGTCCAAAACAGGCCATTTTGATTTTTCCAAATTTTTATGCTTTCTATATCATTCGCGCCTTTATGACAAATGAAACGACGTATCATTTATCAAAATCAGCCCACGCGTTTGGTCTAAATCAGGTATGGGCAACCTTTGACTTGTTGAGGGCCAAACTTTAACGTGCAAATACGTTCGCGGGCCGCGTTTAAAAGTACTTAGTGCATTTTAAAGTAGTGATAATCTTTTTTGCGATAGATATTAGACATGAAATAATACGACAATGTTATTATAGTACAATTTATTAAAATAACAAAATGAAATTTAAAAAAATGGTACATTATAATTAAATCGTTAAATTTGCAATTGTTACAAACTACGAAAGTTAAATACACCGAAATTAATGAGACACTTGAGCTTGAATTTGGGAAACCAGTCCATCGATATTTGGATTAATTCGTATGATACAAAGACGTAAAGAATTTTCCAAATTATCGTCAGTCTTGTACGATGTGTTGATTTATTTACTTTCATCAATGTAAAGAACTGTTCGCATTTATAAGTACTGCCAAACGCACAAATCAATCTTCTTACGAATTTTCTAAGCTGCGGAATATTGTCTTTTTCTAGGTATTTTTTGTAGAAATCGCACAACTCTACGTCTTCAAATTTGGATTTTAGGAGTGAGTTTTCTTGAATCTCGATCAACTCCATTGGTAAGTGTATTGGAGAATTTTGTACATTACATTTTGTAGGAGTAGCAAATAAACTGAAACAGTCTTCCATGTTTTTGAAGTCGCTAAATCTGTTCGAAAATTGTTCCCACAGTAACTTAGTTCTTCAGCATATTGAAAATAAGCAATATTTTCATACGCAGAGAGCATGTTGAAATGGTAACTGTTACCAGACAGCATCTGTGACTCCATTTGAAGTTTCAAATCTAAATCATTCAAATAGCCTGTAAGATCGACCAGAAATGCTAAGTCACATATCCATTTTGGGTCACTTAATTCAGATAGTGGTTTATCTTTTATTTTCATATAGTCTGCTATCTCATTTCTAAGCTCGTAAAACCGTTTCAACATTTTTCTTTTGCTCAGCCATTTGACTTCACAATAATATGTTACGTCGTTATATTCAGCTGATAGTTCATCCAAAAACGCCTTGAACTGATGATGGTTAAGCCCTCGGGATCGAATAAAGTTGATGGTTTTTACTACCACATTCATAACATTCTGGAGTCGAATGGACTTAGAACACAAGTTCTGTTAGTGGATAATGCAATGAAGGACTATCAAATCATCTTTTAGCACATTTGATTCTGTTGCTTTTTCATTCAAAATTCCGATGAAACCTTTACGTAAGACCATAGAACGTGACCATGGCAAGCCAAAACTTGTGAATACCTTTTGAACTTCAATAAAAATATCCTCTCCTATAGTGGTTCCTTTTAGCGGCTGTAAAACAAGCAATTTCTCAGTAACAGTGAACTCCTTATCAACACCTCGAATAAATATAGCCAGTTGAGCTGTGTCAGACAAATCGGTGCTCACGTCTAATGCTATGGAAAATGATTCAAAACCAGCCACGCGGCCAGTCGATGTTGTTTTTATATCATTAGCCATCATTTCTATACGTCGAACAACAGTTCGTCTTGACAAACTAATTTTTTCAAATTAATTTTTCTTTTTCAGGACACAAAAAAACGCAAACTTCTAATATACACTCCTTGATAGTTCTCCATCGGCAAATGGTTTTAATGCATTTGCCAATTTTGAGCTAACTATAAAACTAGCTTTCACAACATTATCAAGTTGTGTTCTTTGTTTATGAAACATTTGTTGCTGTTTTTCCAAATTTGCGGTAAACTTCTGGATTTTGTCTGTTCTTAATTGTCCTGTCAGTGAGTGCAGGGTAGCATGCTAAGTTGAGTAATGCCTCTTTATATTGAATTCTTTCATTACTGAAATGGATTAATTACACAGCAAACAAATAGGCTTACCATTGTGCAAGATAAAAAAGAATTCTTCAGTCCATTTTTCTTGAAACTGGCGTCCCTCTGTATCTACTTTTCGTTTCTTTCCACTAGACATCATTTTTGTTTACTTTTCGTTCAATAAACTTAATAACAAACTATAGTTAGTAACCACCCAAGATGCACACAAAGTCACAAAGCAAGTTGACGGCTCGAGAAGTTCGCTAGGAAATCGCCATGATGTCCAAGTCTGGATGTGAACATATTAAAAAATGGTCAAATGTGTATCAGACTCCGAAATTAGATGATGCATTCAATGAATTTTATGAAATTATTGTCACAATATATAATTTATGCTTCCCAACAATAAAGCGTAATATAAAAAATCTGATATGCAAGTTAAATGGCTGACTAAGGGTATAAAAATATAATGTACGAGAAAAAGGAAGCTTCGATTCCAATATTATAAGTATAACCACGGAAAATAAAAATAAAATTTAAAAAACATTCACAGATTTTAAAAAGGTGTATTGATATTGCTCAAAAAACAAGTAACAAAAGATATGTTCTCAATGCAAATAATAAATGCAAAGCGTCGTGGAGGATAATAAATAGAAACAAATATAATACTAAAAATATGAATACTATAGAAGAAATAAACTACAAAAATGAAATTACAAAAAATCCAACAAAAATTGCAAATATACTAAATGACAACTTCTTAAATTCAAACATACAAGAACAAAGAATTAAAGAAAAAACAAATAAAAGTATAAAATATACACTTACACAAAATGGAAATGCCATTTTCTTAGAACCGACAAACGAAAAAGAAATTATTACAACAATCAAATCATTAAAATATAACTCATATTCTACAGGGTATGATGAAATTTCTACAAAAGTACTAAAGAACTGCGTATCGGAACTCGCTCAAGTTTTAACGTACCTAGTAAATTTATCCCTAGAAGAGGGTAAATTTCCGACAAACCTCAAAACTTCAATTATACCTCCTTTATTTAAAAATGGAGATAAAAAAGAGATAAATAATTATAGACCCTTAACCTGATCCCAATAATATCAAAAATTTTTGACAAAATTATGCACAAGCGCCTCATGTCTTTTATAGAGAAAAATAATGTTATAACCAAGGAACAGTATGGATTCCAAAAAGGGAAATCCACCACACTAGCATGTTTCTCATTGATGTGTATCATCAAACAGATCGCAGTATCAGCGGTGTATTTGATATGACAAAGGCCTTTGATCACGTAAGCCATAAAATACTATTGGACAAATGTGAACATTATGGTATCCGAGGACTAGCGAATAGATGATCAGAAAGTTATATCTCTCACCGAACACAATATTTAAAAATTACAGAAACTAATAATAAGCAGGAAACAGTTTCAATTACTTCAGATATTAGAGTTAAGACTAGAGAAGTTCCACAGAGAAGTGTCATGGGTCCTCTTCTATTTATTATATACATAAATGACATAGGTACCTAGAATTACTTCACATGACTGTACAATTTTCGTAGATGACATTTCCATAATAGTTAATAATAAAAATGATATGACATATTATAATTTAGAAATTGATAATGCTGTTAATGACATAATTCATGGATGGGCTCTAATTATTTAAAATTTAATGTAAAAAAACCACATATACGCAATTCTATAACAAGGGTAATAAAGGTAGAGATTTATGTATAAAATATGACCAACACGAGATAAGTGAGTCGTATATTGTAAAGTTTCTAGGAGTCAATATTGACAATAATCTATCGTGGAAACCACATATTGAATTGACATGCAAGAAAATTAACCAATATGTGTATCTCCTGAGTCGCTTACAAAAACAACCTGCACAAAAACGGCATTAACTGCATACCATTAATTTGTAGTGTCTGCTCTTAGGTATGGACTGATAGTATGGGGCAACTCGGTAGATATATCTAGATTATTCATTGGACAGAAAAATGTATCAGGGATCATTGTGTGCAAAACCCATGGATTCATGTCGCCCTCTATTTAAAAAAATAAAATAACTTATTTAAGTATGTTTGTATATTTTTGAAATAAGTACGAGTATGTTCGTTCGAAAGTATAAAGCTAAATTTTACATTAAAAAATCTTCCTTAAGATCAATACTAGATACCCGAACAAGCTAGTATTACCAATTACAAAAACAACATTTACATATTACACAAAATATTTATTAATAAATTGCCTGAAAATTTAAAAGAGCTTACTGGTAACTTATTTAAAAGAAGACTATACAATTGGCTTACTGAAAAATGTTTTTACACCATTAATGAATTTTAGGACATAATGAATAACTATTATTTCAATAAGAATTAAAATGGATTAATATTAATAAACTTATAAAACATTTTTAATTTAATAACTGTAATTGACATTTTATCTATATTTTATGATGACTTGGTTTTAAATATATTGACATTTTAATTACCATAAAACGGGGTGAATAGAATTTATGGGGTAAATAGAAATATTCTTTGAAAAAAGTTTAAAATCCTGTGACGCAAAAACTATGTTAGATGTCACAAATATTATTATTTTTTTACGCGATATTTTTTATTTGGTCTGACAACATTTGAAGAGTCTGAAGTTAGCAATCTATGTAACGAAATCACTTTAAATTACAACGGCTTTTTACATTTGATTTGCGCGCTTACTAACTTTTAAAAATGTAATAATTAAAGCGTATCTTAATTATTAAAATTAGTTTATCCGAAAGTAAAGTGTACCCAGCATAAATTGTAAAGGTAAGTTTTTCTGATTTGTTTGTTTTTTTATGGTTAAATTAATTAAAAAATATAATATAGAAGTGAATAGAGATAACTGAGGGGTAAATAGAAACGCCTTGAGAGGTAAATAGAAACAGGTTAGGGGTGAATAAAAACGAGAAAGTGTTTAATAGAAACGCGAAAGGGGTTATTAAAACTGCTTTCGTTAGGGTTGGCAGAACTTTTATGTTTTGTTTCATGTTTGTTGGTAACTTCTAACTTTGTAGCCACACCAACTTTATACTTATGTAAGTAAAATACCTTATATAATAAAATAAAGTATCCTCTGTTTTCAGAGGATACTTACTTTTTCATCTTTTATACTTTTTAAAGAGTGATTGTTTAACTTATTTTATTTTTTATTTAATAATAATTAGTATAATATATTGTATTTACACGCAGGTATCTATGGTGATAATATGCCACGCACCTACAAACCAGACCCCCGGGTGAGAGGTATTTAAAATATGACGTAAATTTAATACAACAGGCAGTTAATTAATATCATGCGTATCACTGATTATTTTATAATTAGGTTATATTATAGAAATTAATGTAAGAAATATTAATCATTTTTAAGAATTTTATATTTTATTTATTTCTGCGAGAAATTTATGTTTTGTTTTGTAACTCATGTCATGGAGTGCTGTTATGATTTTATGTTTCTTCTCTGTATTAGAATTAGCAGAAGCTGTTTGTAAGTATTCTAAATTGGTACACTAATATGACATTTTGTTCGTAATTTGACTACTTATTTGGGGATATAATCTTGATATTGTGATGTAGGACTTTTCAATGACTAGTTTTATTATAAATCTATAAAACGAATTTATTTAGGTACTTATACGAATTTTGCTAATTACAAATTAAACGTATTATGCATTTGGAGACAAAGGGAAGAGTGTGCGGTGGTCACAGTTTTTAAAAATGAACAGAGGGGCGCGAGATGTGTACTAGTAGCAGGCCGCAGGGGTCGCCGGCGGCGCACGGAGTTGTAGCGACTTCACTACGCTGGCCCTGAAGTCACCGCCTTGACGGTAGATGGCGCGGGCACGAATCCATACCGGCTAGTAGTTGCCGCTTCACGGCAACAGATGGCGCGAGTGGTAACACGTTTCTTTAAAATATGTTGAATAAGAGGGATTATTATTATTTTTTAATAGGCTTGATATATGCTGGTAATATGAATAGAATGAAACTAAATAGGCGAATATAAAACGCCAGTAACTTCTAGAAAAACCCCTTAGGGTGCTGAAATAAAATATATATATACAGTTACAGTATTAATAGGTACTGCAAATATACAATGAAAATGTAAAAAAACCTGTGATGTATGCACCTTAGGTGGAAGGTAGCATGATTCTCGCCAAAATCTTATACTTGATAATAAGAAAAATAGCTCTTCGAATAAAAGATGTGACACTACCTAATAAATTTCTCAATTGCTTATATTTTATATTTAGTTCCTCCAGGGTTAAAATGTTAAAATATTTTGCCCATGCCACGTTTAAACCATGATGCTATAACCTCTTCTAGTTATAATTATTTTATTTTGACACTGACAGCAGCTACACACTATGGTAGTTTTCCAATTGCAGCACGAAAGCGCATTATGCGGCATAATGCTCAACGTTGAATGTTTCAACTACAGCAACACTTCGCACAATCGAGCACTCTCCAAAGTACTGCTTTCGCATGATGCGTGCAATCGATACCAACTCAGTGGCAGAAAATTAGTGTTTTTTTTATTTAAGTTGGTATTGATCGAAATTTTATTTATATATTATCGTTAGTAATATTGTTCATTGTTGAAAAAAAATTAAAGCTTTCGTTTCGTCGTAGTTTTTTTGAAAAGAATAAAAGTTAATTCAAACTGTATTAAAAGAATCAAATATAAGTATGGATGAAGGTACAAACATTGACTATTTTTTTTATATTCCACCATTGATAACTAATAATACATCTACGTATTCCTTTTTTTTTTTCAACACTGAACTTAGCGCACTCTGCTGGTGCATGTGAAAACTAATTCACGTTTCAAGTAAGCATCAGCACAATTCGGCATTGTGCGCCACTGAGTCACAATATGCTCTATAATTGGAAAACTACCTATAAATCCTTTTTTTAAATATATAATGAGAAAGACATAACAGCTATAAGTGGACTTTGTATGTGTGTATAATCTTATATTTTATGACTGTTGGCCGATTGGGGAATATTTTAATGTTTAATTATTTGCATACATTATTATTACTAATTGATTGTTATGGTACTGGGATTTGATGACAATTGAAATGTTTTATTCACTAATATGATTCTATTTATTTTCTTATAAAACTATGTACTAATATTATTCCATGCCCATAAGGGCCGAAATTGTGATCAATTATAAAAATGTAACCAATTTCTTTGAATAAACGATTCTGATTCTGATTTCCAGGTTTCTGGGGGTGCTGATTACAAAATTGTGTTCCCATTTCAATTTCACAAATGGATAATTTTTATTCGTCGTAAAAATGACATGAGTACTAATTTAAAAGTTCTTGGGGATGCTGTTTAGGATCGATGATTATTATCACAGTATGTTAAAGCTACTTATAGATTTTTTTGGAAATTCAGAGATTTAGTAAAAAATCTCTTATCATAAACAAAACACGTGGTTACGGGGTTACTTGGGGCGAGGAAAATTTCATTATTTTTTTCAGAAGGATGCACCGTTTCCGAGATAGAAGTGATTATAGAAAAAAAATATGGCAATGCTACTTTCAGACACATGCGATATAGAAAGATATAGAAATGTTGAAAAATTCAGGATTTTCAAATTTCTTTTTCTACCACCATGAAGAAAATATGTTGTTGCGCGGTTACTAATGGGGAGGAAATTTTCATATTTTTTTCAGTAGGATGCACCGTTTTTCCGAGATAGATGCGATTATAGAAAAAAAATATGGCAACGCTACTTTGAGACCGAGCGATGTATAAAGCTATAGAAATGTTGGAAAATTCAGGATTTCACTTTTTTTTTCTCCCATCATGAAGAAAATATGTGGTAGCGGAGTTACTAAGGGGGAGGAAATTTTCATTATTATGTCTGTAGGGTGCACCGTTTCCTAGATAAATGCAATTATAGAAAAAAAATATTGCAATGCTCTACTTTGAGATCCGAGCGATGTATAAAGCTATAGAAATGTTGGAAAATTCTGGATTTTCAAATTTCTTTTTCTCCCTTCGTGAATAAAATATATGATTGAGGGGTTACTAAGGGGGAGGAAATTTGCATAACTTTTCAGTATTGTATTAACTATTGTCCGAGATAGAAGCGATTATAGAAAAAAAGTATGGCAATGCTCTACTTTGAGACAAGCTATGTATACTATAGAAATGTTGAAAAATTCAGGATTTACATATTTATTTTTCTTCCATCATGAAGAAAATATGTGGTTGCGGGGTTACTAAGGGGGGAGGAAATTTTCATAATTTTTTCACATACCTACTCGTATTTAAAACTAGCCTTTGTGTCAATCCAAAGTAAACTATCACCATACTTTTCATTAAAATCCATTCGGTGTTACGGCGTGAAAGAGTAACTACCAAACATCCATAGATCCACACATCCAAACATCCATAAATTCCTACAAACTTTCGCGTTTTAATAGGTATTAACTAAGGAATTCTTCTTAGAGTTGATTATATTGTCTAGTTAAAAAATAAAGAAAATTACGAGTGAGCGATACGAATTGCTTGCTCGCTTTCGTCATTGGTTTTATCTTTGTGAAAGAGCCCCTAAAAGTCCCAGATTATACTCGTCTTAACTCACTCTACACTCTACATTGTTTGCTCGCTTTCGTCATTGGTTTTATCTTTGTGAAAGAGCCCCTAAAAGTCCGAGATTATACTCGTCTTAACTCTCACATAAACTCCTCATTCAATAATGGTGTTCAAGTGTATATGAACGAACTGCGAGGTCCGAACTGCTCAATACGTGCTCGAGCGTAGCGCGGTCAGCGTTGTGGCGCACGGTTTTGTGATACTGTGAATTGTGATACGCGATACTTACAAAAGTAAGTATGTTATATTTAAAAGGTTCAATTGTAATTTGTAGTTTTGGTAAGTAATTAATTAATATACCACAATAGTTGAGTATCACTTTTATTCCGGACTCACGCCCAACAGAACATAGATAAACATCAAACACAAAATATAGAATAGACAGTCACAATGTTGCCATCTACCATATAACAAAGTCAATAGATATATAATATTGCTAACATTACGTGTAGAAAATATAGGTGTGATATTATGTAAAATTATGTTAGAAGTTGAATATTATGAGACTCTTCTTCTTCAAATGTGTTAAAGTATTACGTAAGATTTCAAGACATTACAAGAAATATAAATTAGAAATAACATATTTTTTACATATATATATTATATATTGTCACTCCTACCTGGGCAAAATCCGGATTTTTTCTTTCGCTGGCAGAGTCTTTTGGTTAGGCATACTAGTTTTTTAGTTTTATGTATTTTCATAAAGAAACATACATTCATTGAAATTAAACCTACTCTCGATAAACCACTAAGGTTTGTCCAGAGTGCCAAATATAATATGTAGCTTAAACAATTGCAAAGTTAGATAAGTAACTTTAAAAAACATATAAAAATATTATATAAGGTTTTTGGCTTACGTAGACATTTAGGCAAAAAAATAATTTAAAAATTTCGATAAAAATATATTATACTTAATAAAATTACATTGCGCTCTCTACGGCGCTAAGGTAAAAACCTCGCAGAAACAGCTAACTTTAAATTTTTGCCTGAATAATATCAATTCAATCAGCTGTGTGTTTCAATGAGAGGGCAATGACCTCCGTAGCGCCGTAAAGAATGTAATGTATTTATTGTTTTTTCGAAATTTGTAATTATTTTTCTACCTAAACGTCTTAAGATAAGCAGTAGATCATACGCCCAAAATATCCGTAATTGATTTTACTATACCTTATACAGAATTAAAGAGAAAACAAATACAGGAAAGAACAAAAAATTTGAGGTTTGTCTAAGTAATGGGCTTTTAGCTTTTATTATTTTTAATTTTTTTCAGTCATTTTGTTTACAATTATTGGGTCCAGTTTAATAATTAAGCGAAGTAAAATACGTTCGGTTGTTCTCTTTAAAGGTAATATTACCAAATCATAGATTGTTGCCAGAGAAAATGTTTTTTTAATAGTTGGCTGGTGATTATATTTCCTACCTGTCTAATTTAGCTACATACTTTTTTAGGTACATAGTAGACACTAGATACCTATCTGCTACGAGATTTCATAACTTTGTATTTCATCTGCGCGCATATTTATCAGATTGTTCAAATATAATAGCAATAAATTAATTCAGAGTTGGGCAACGTGAAATCTAACTAATGATTACTAACTACAAATACATATAGTAATAAGTAATAATAATTACTAATTGCATGAAATAATTGTGAGAGTTAGTTAATGATTTTGACAACTAACTACTAATTTCAGTTGCATTCACGATTACGAGATTACTTTTTCAACTACACATAATAATTTAAAATGATTTTGCGACTCTTGATTTACTATTATATACTATTGATTTTAGAACAGGAAATAATTAAATAATAACCTAACTTAACCAAGAGCATGTCACGACATGTCTAAGAAGAGTTCCGTAACTATCAACGCGCAATAGGTTTTCTTTGAATTACCTACTTCAAAAGTTATTGTCCGATTTCACTCAAAATATTTTTTATATAAAAAAAATATATATATTATTAACTATTTAAAATCTAAGTTTACCTACTATTTTAAGTGGATAGAAAAAAATATCATCTGGTACTTTCCTCCCTACCTACTTGGCTTAAAAATCGTGTGACCTGAAAAACTTTACGTTTTTATCTACAGTAAGTAATCATTTTCAATACACCTAAACATTAAAACACCTAAAAATAACTTGTTCATACTTAACTAAATAGATAAGTATAAAAATTAATAAATGACTTTATTCAACTAGGGCGGCACAACTTTCAAAAGGAGGGGAGTAGAAGAATACGCTTGGGCTGGGCTGCATTCAGAAAGCTCCGGGACATCTTTGAATCGTCGATCCCACAATCCCTTAAGAACAGGGTAGCTGAAACGTGGACACTCACAAGTTCATGGTTGCTCAGCGTGCGATGGAAAGAGCAATATTGAGGGTAATCCGTAGTGGATAAAATTCGTATGATGTCATTCGCCAGAGAACTAAAGTCACCGATATTGCTCAACGAATTAGCACGCTGAAGTGGACATGGGCCAACCATGTCTAGCAACGGACAGACGGTCGATGGAGCAGACAAGTATTAGAGTGGAGTAGGACGTCCTGCTCCACGATGGACAGCGGATGGATTAGTGCTGCCCAAGATCGGGATGGTTGGCTTGGTGCTTATTGGGGGAGGCCTACGTTCAGCAGTGGACGGCGATAAGCTGATGATTATGATGAAATGACTTTTATATTAAGCCTACCTTAAATCAATTATTTAATATTATAAAAAACGTTATTTTTTAAATGTAATTAAGCATAATAAAATTTTTATTTAGACCTAACTTTTGACACTGAAGTCTTTGAATTCGCGAATAATTCCTCGCCTACGTGCATAATATCCAATATAGGGTAGTCGTCCATCATCAGTTTATAAGCCTGGTTTTCTGTCAAAAAGTCGATATTAATAAATATCTAATTACCTACGAATTTAGTCAAGCTTGACTGTTATAATACTGTTGCACCATTCGCCATGGCTGATCGTGTTTTCAGAATGCGTATGTGATACTTAACATTTTTTTCACAGTGCACTGTAATTGATAATGAAAAAAAAATTTTATATATTACACACACAATATAAGCAATATTGTATATGAGATTTTTTTGTGTGTGTGTGTGTGAAACACTACTAACACTGTGAAAAAAATGTTAAGTGTAAAAATTACAAAACAAATAATCGTTGTAAGTTGCAGCTCAGTTTTGAGTTTTGCTTCCGAGCAATTTTATATTTATTCAATTCGCACAAAAGTAGGGAACTATCTTTCCTCACTAAAAGAAGATAATAATATTATTATATTGTATTGATCTTCATTTGATCAAGCATAGATCATGATAATTTTGCACTGAATATCATGTCATAGGTAAGAATATTTTCTGGCAAAGATGCAAGTCGCACGTTAAATGTTCATAATAATATTCATAACTAATAAAAAAAAAAACTACTATCTTTTATCCGCGGCTCCATCCGCGTATCCCACGGTTACACTGTACTTTTTCGGGATAAGAAGTTGCATCAAACTACTAGAGCTCAAACAACTACCATACCATAGTGAAAGAGTAACAAACATCCATCCATACATCCATTCACCCTCGCAAACTTTCACATTTATAATAGTAGTACCCGTAAGTACCCGACTTCGAAAATTATTACCCGGGCCATTATTGCGAATCTTTTGACACCTCATTCATGATAATGCTTATCAATTTTTTCAAAATTAAGCAATAGAAAATCTATAACCCGACTACGTAAAAAAGGGGTCTAAAAAGGGCCGAAGCAAGAAAATAATTCAGATAGAAATCCAGAAATGCATAGGTAAAAAAATGGTCAAGGTAGAGACGTGGTCGCACTTACTTAATAAGGTTCAGAAAAGTCGATGTCAAATCGCAGCCGTCTGTATCTATCTTGGGGTATAATTCTAGAAACTTATCTAGGCCTCAGGGTCAGCTCATACCTAGACGCGATGCATCTCGGTGTGAACTGACGCTTAGATGCCATTAGTGGGTGCGACCACGGCTCTTTAACCATTTTTTACCTATACATTTCTGAACTTTTGATTAATCCAGAATTTCAACTGTAAAGTCTGCGTTGAGAACCCTTACCACCTAGGTACCTAATTAATCCTACTACTATCATAACTCTTTTACGCAAAAACTACAGAACGGATTTAGATGAAATTTGGTACTTAGTATAATTTTAGGCTCCAGAATAACACAAATGCCACGAGGGCAGAGCCACGGGCAAAATCAACTATCTGCAAATTGATTTAAGATAGAAGATGCTATCAAGAAATGTTTGCTGGTAAGCGTGTCAGGACCTAAAGATAAAAGTTACAATGTACGTACGTGTCTCGTACATAACTTAAGACAATCTTACAATTCCGCAGTAATATTATGTTAAATGTAAAATTCATTAACTACCAAGGTGCTTCCTATAGCACGCGCACTTCCGGATAAGGAAATTATTTCTCTGCACTCTTACTATGTAATGGACTTCTAGTCCCTAGTTATAATTGTAGATGTTTTAAGTGAAAATATTAAAATGGTCCTATTACGTTGCTCCTATTAGTTTCCAACTTAACGACATAGTAACTTAGAATTTTGATGTAATGCAGAAGGTGCAGGTTCCAAACCGTGTGGCAAATTATAAGTTATAACCTTCCAAATTCTAAACATGTCGGTAAAATATTTTTCTCGTCTGTAATAAAAAATTATCGTCTATAAAAATAATTAAAAAAATCATTTGCAAGGGTGACTAAAGCCGCACGAATTTTGCTGCACGGTGAAAATCGACCGCAAATCAAACGTCGAAACTCGAAGGCAATTCTCGCCGTGCGGCGATCAAATCGCCTTGTTATTTTTATTAGCGAAATGACCTAGCAATCCTAAAAAAAGTATCTTCTTGAGTATTTTTATTATATACTTGAGATTGATTTTCGCCGTGCGGCTTTGCCACCCGTGTAAATGCTGCATAAGTTTCTACGGGCTCTGAAACGATGAAAGAAACGTCATCTACGTTTTGAAGAAGTATCAAACAGAATAAAATATTTGTTAACCCTCCAGAGACTAGCGCATTGACATACCTTATACTTATAAACTAGTCCTGCGCATCTAACGTCAGAAGAGACCTAAGCGCATCCAACTTTTTCGATGATGATGAGGATATTAGATATATATGTAAGGTTGTAAGTTATAACTAATTGTTATGAGTTTTATCTGGATCGGAGGTTTGGCAGTTATTATCTCTGCGTCACGCCGTGCCGACTGATCGCGCAACCGGAGGTCACGGCACTGTATGAGATTATCAACAGAGCAAAGTGCGAAATGTTCCCCGAACTGATTATTTTTGTGATTTATAATAAGACAGTATCGGTAGTGCAAAACAAACAGAACGCGTGTCTGACTCCTTGGCGTGAGTTTTTTTTGTGATATAAGACTTGATAACAAGGAAAAGGTTATTTTTTTTAATGAAATGGACCTGGAAACGAGCAGACGGATCACCTTATGGTAAGCGATTACCGCCGCCCATGGTGTACACTCGCAAACTCTTCTGGTGTAGGGCACTTGCGTTCCTGGTCCTTGAAATCCCCTACGCAGGCGTTATTTTGTGTTTTGTTTTTATGTGAGGCCATGGTATTTATCCAGTCGCGCCGGCCCATTCGTGCCGAAGCAGGTTAGTTTCAGGCGTTTATACTGTATGCTAATTACTGAGTTCTAGCCCGCCGCGTTTTACATTAAAATACTTACGAATAGGTATAGATTACAAATAAATTGGAGCCTGCATTCATATTTTAACAATAAGCCTATACCAATAATTAGTCGCTAAGCGGGCTCTCCAATCTACATCACGAGCGCTGCCACAACGCGAGCACAGCGGGAGCGGCTTGTGTTCGACGTGCTTTGCAAATCTATTTTCGCGGCCCAAAATTACATTCTTATACTGTGACGCTGCAAAGTGCAACCGCGAACCAACGAAGTCAACCACACTCGCGGCATTTCGCGGCTATTGAGCGAGTAACGCGTAGTCAATGACTTTAGGTTTATTAATAAAAAAAACAATTTTTACTACGTAAATTGTACTTACCTATATTGACTTTTAATCATACAGGTTTAAGGCGGTCTACGAGATTATTTTGTTATACCTACAAGTTAAATCTTTGTTACATAAATTTATGGCAGACTTGTTAATCAAAACTGAGTTTTTAAGACCTTTATAGGGTTAACATTTTGTAATACATAATAATAATACCCTTTTAATAAAATTTCGCGAATGAATGTTAAAAAATAGCGTGTTTTTTGATATAATTCTCTCTGAGGCAGTAACCATAAAAATTTTGTCTGTAATTTGTACTGAAATTAGTAGAGATGTTTAATTTACTTACTTTTAAAATGCGTCTAGCGACTACTCATCATCTTAGATCCAATTCTCTGTATTAAATAGTATATTCCATTATCGTTACTAAACACTAGGCTTCGTAAAAAAATTAAGACAAGGCTTATTGGCTTTACTTGTTACTGTGTATCATATCTATGATAATATTGTTACTTCTTGGCACTTCAATGTATAGAACATTCTAGTATGTTACGGTGTATCGTTTTGTAGAATGTTCTAGAAGCTTCTAGTATGGAGTGTACTAGACCGTTCTCGAACTTGCACTGTTTCATTCTCAACACGACTCGAAAGTTCCAGATTGTTTAATGTGGAAATATGTAGAAAGTTTTACATCGCGATTTTTCTAGTACCTACCCGTGTCGTCGAAATAATAACCGCCTCCTTTTTTTGGAAGCCGGTTAAAAAGGGACTGCTGCCGACCGCCGCGCCATGAGTTCAGTGAACTACGAGTGTTATTCGAGTTCATTTCGTGCGATACCTAAAGTGAATAATGCCATTATTCTCTGCGACTCCGCCTACGAATTACGAACACGACTGCTTACGATTTGGACATTTCGGCGTGTTGGAAGACTAGACCTGTGTTGGTGTGGAAATTTGTAGCGAACAAACTCCTTCAGAGGAAACTGGCGTTTTACTCCGAATATCGGACCATATTCCCGTAACAATATGTATGTGTTATGTGTAGTAAGTAGGTATGTGTTCAGGTGCCGGTGGCACCGATCCACGCAGTTAACCATATATATTTAACGATATATAGCATTGTTAATACAACTTCTGTAAGCACCCTTCAATTAGAATGTCATTTTGTGTTAATATTCCATTATTTAACGACCTCTGTGGCTTAGTGGTTATGAGCGTCGGCGCTCAAGCCGGAGGTCGCGGATTCGAATCCCGCCGTGGGAACAAAACGTTTTCTGTGTTCCTGGGTCATGGAATCTTAAATTTATGTATAGTAACATTAGTATAATAGTATTAAATATACTTCCCGTTGTCGGGTCCCCGTAACACAAGTTCTTCGGATACTTCATAGTTAGATAAGGGCCAGACTGACGTGGTGTGAAGCTTCCATAGATATTAATCTTATTATTATTATTTGTAAATAATGATGAGTGTAGGTCGGCAGCAATGACCTGCGCAGTTCCGAGAAGACGCACATTCTACATTATATAGTATATACTCGTAGTATCTATAAGGAATAGTATTAATTCTCCAGCTCTTATCACCACAATACCTATTATCTTTGAACAAATTTTATACCCCAGTTGAAAACAGAAGGGTCTTATAAGTTTGACGTGTCTGCCTGTGTGTGTGTCTGTCCGTGGCATCGTAGCTACCAAACGGATGAACCAATTTTGAAGTAGTTTTTTTGTTTAAAACCTGACATGATTGAAAGTGTTACTACCTATAATTCATCATCATCAGCTCGCTCACTGCTTAACAATTCAGGGATTTCTAATGTTTTTTATTTTGTTTATTAAATAATTTATTCATAATATTATGCGCATTAAGTTGTCAGAAGGAAAATTGTAAAAACTAAAATAAATTACTAAAACAATAAGTCCAATCTAAATTAAAATGACCCAAGACATTTAAAATAAAAAATGCACAAAAAAGTATGAAATAATTCTAATTTTGTAAATACATAATCAAGAATCAAACTAACTTACCTTGTGATATTTGATTCCAATTATGCGAGGAATCAGTCGAGGACGATGAGTATATATCAGGTCCTTACATATGAAATTGGCGTTTTGTCGTACTGGTGGTACCAAAGAAGATATATTTGAGATCAAAGTGTGATCTGAAATATATCTTCTTTGGTTAGGAATTCCAATTTAAAATTTATACCGCTATTTACTCATGCATTTGTGTTTCGAAAACCACAATTCATTTGTTTTTTCCTCTTTTGGTTTTTTCTTTGCGTCACTCTGTTTACAAAATGGAAAACTTAAAATATCGTATTATTTTCGAGTACAAGTTCCACCGTGGCACCAGTGCTGCAGAAACGGCTCGAAGGATTAGTGATGTGTATGGCGGCGGTGTCGCAAAAGAAAACACAGTGCGTTTTTGGTTCCAACGTTTTCGTATAATAGTTAGCTATATAGCGTATAATAGTTAGACCAAGCCCCGTGGACGGCCGGAGACCAAAGTTGATAATAAAGAATTGAAGGCTATTGTGAAAGCGGATCCATCGCAGATCACGCCCGAGTTAGCTGCAGGCTGCGGTGTTAGTGATAAAACTGTTTTAATCCACTTGAAGCAAATTGGGAAGGTGAAAAAGCTTGAAAGGTGGGTACCTCATGAATTGAGTGCAGCAAACCGACAAACGCGCGTCGACTGCTGCGTTACATTACTCAACCGGCACAATAATGAAGGGATTTTAAATCGAATCATCATTACCTGTGACGAAAAGTGGATCCTGTACGATAATCGGAAACGCTCATCGGAATGACTGAACCCTGGCGAACCCCAAGCGAAAATTGACTCAAAAATAGTTATTTGTTTTGTTTTATTTATATAAGTTTCAACTGCAAGTGCAAATCTTAGCATTTTCTATATGACAATGTTATAAGGGGTTGGAAAGCTACATGTCTCGATGTACTAATACATCTTCTAATTTTATAAGACTAAGTGTCTGCATCCTATGAGAGGAGGCAATAGATAATGAGACACATGTTTTATATAACAAATCAGATAATTAATTATTTTCATACGGAAAAAGGTTTGAAAGGTGTTTTAAAACTAGATTTGTGTCCCATATTGCATTATATTTTAGACATGGTGGTTTAATTCGCTATACTTCCTTAAAAAACAGATTAACATAATAATTTAAGGTCATATAGTACCTAGAATAAGAGATAAGGCAGATCTATGCGTGTTTAGACTGGTATAACTAACACCCCCTAATTTTTTTAGTAAGGAAGAGAATAACATTATTACTGTTAAACTTGAATTATCTTTACAAAATGACCACCATGATTTTATTGAGCTACATTATACCTATCGATACTTGTGGCACTCCTTTTCTTATCATTGATTCCTGGATAATGTGTCCACCACTAGGATAGGATTCATATGGAGAGGATGATTATCTGAAAGGAGAGTATAATAAGTGTTTGGAAGGTCCAAAAAAACATTTTTTTCCGACTTTACTGCCCTTAACTACGTTGGGTACCATGGCTGTGATGGCCAGTAAGGTACTATGATATGATAATACTGACAGAGGAGAGGGCACCAGCCCTCTCCCCTGTCAGTGACTATTTTTTCGGGAAGCTTTGTAATTAAGCAAAAAAGGGGGAGGGAAGGCATAAAAATAAATATCTTCCCAACTACATGTCATCAACAATCTCCGAATGTGGGTCAAGCTTCCAAGATGCATATCGGCTACATTTATAGTTTTGAGCACTTGCAAAGAGATCAAACTCAGGTTTACCTAACTTATTGGATATTTGTTCAAAAACACCTTGTGATAATTCCTACTCTGTACCTATATTTAATACCCGTGACTCTCCATCTGCAATAACATTATCTTCTTATCTAATATAAGAAGCAAAAACATAAATGTTTCTCTCTTGACACCACTGCCATATTTCTAGTGCAATTTTATTAAGATGTGGATGTTGAATTCCCATTCTATTTATATAACTCCCCAAGCCGATTTCGGTCACGGCGGCCGGTTTTATTGAATCCAGGCCAGTTACGCAGGAGTAATTTTATAGTGCCCAAGTGTGTGCGCAGTACACACTAGCACTCTCTCTTCCTTTACTCTCGTAACCCAGTGGGACGGATAACCGACATGTCTGACGAGAGCGCAGGTCCGACTTTTTACATGCCCATCCGACGCACGGATCATCTTTCTTGTAAAACAATCAGGTGATCCGCCTGCATTGTCCTAACCAAACTTGGAAACAACTTTTTTTTTGTTGTTCCAATGCGGGAATCGAACCCACGAACTCCAAGTAGACAGCCAAGCTGACCACTAGACTATGCTATGAATTCTATTTATGTAACACATAGCCGTAGTATTATCAACTTTGAGTATAATATATGACAGTCTTGTACATTTGCTGTAAATATTTTAGACTTGTACAAGGCCGCCTTTAGTTCCAGAGTAAAAAATTAATATGTAGTAATAATTCTGACTTTCCCAATTTCCATTTGCACTTTGACTACCGCATGCCGCATCCCGGCCGGTATTGGAGGCATCGCTAAAGACTTCAAATTTATAATTAGTTTTTCTCATAGGCATAAAAGAAGACATAATATTATTTTTCCAAAAAAGAGACTGTTCTATTTTCATCATTTTAATATAATCATCTGTGTCTCATAAAGCTAAAAATGTATCTCTTTCAAATATTTTTGTGTAATTCCAGCCATATTTGATAGCAGAAGTCAGAAGACCTATATATTGTGCAATGTGCCTTATCCTTGTTGCTCATTATAACAGTATTTTAAAGTAGAACTATCAATGTCATATGTCAGATGTCACAAGCATAGCCTTTATGCATAGTTAGTTTATTATAGTGTAGACGTATCTGTGTTAGGCATCTCTCATATGTAATCCGTATTTGTGTTAAGCATCTCTCTCATAAGCACCAATAAAGAAGAATATAACAATTGTTGCTGTATTATTATTATCACCACTCAAGCGTAAGAAGGATCTGTAAAAAACCAAGACGTCATAGTTCTCAACAATCTTACATTCCTTTGTATTCGTAATTTCAACGATTTTGTTATTTATCCGTTCTTTTTTATCATTAGGTAAAGTAATTATCATGTCTCTAGTGTTTAAGATAAAATCCAAATAACTACATATCATATTAGGTATCATATTATTTTTCTTTATGTTTATTACAAATCCTAATGTTAGAACGTAAATATTGTAGAACTGGTTTCAATAACTTTGTGAATACATAAGGTGCAGTACATAGGCCAAATGGAAGCACATTAAATTCGTGTAATTGACCAATCCATTGAAAATTAACATTTTTCTGTCATCTTTATCTACAGAAATTAAAAAATATGTATTCTGTAGATCTAGGGTTGCCATAAAATAATTTAGACTTATAGTAACTTAATTGCAGTTCCATTTATCAGTTCGAACTTAAAATGCTCGATTTGAATAAAAGACCATGCAAAAACATCCCCAGCCACCAACATATTTCAAACCTATATTAGTTAATAGCTCATGCTACGCTGATTATTATTTAGTATGGCGATATCCACCTTAGGAGTGGGGTTTAGACAGAAATTAGGATTTTATTTTTTATTGTTTTATATTAGCGATCCACTCCAGCTTCGCACGGGTGCGATGTATTTTATATACAAAGCTTCCTCTTGAATCACTCTATCCATAGCTGAAAACTTCATTAAAATCCGTTGCTTAGTTTAAAAGATGGGAAAAGAAGCGAACAGGGAATTGGGCGACATAATTTTATACTAAAATTCATTCATTTTATACAAAAATATACACATAATATATATTGTACCGATTACATCGAAAGGATTCCTATCGGTTTAATCTTTTTTCTTAAATCTGTTGGTTAATAAATAAAAAAACCTAACCAAGAGCATGTCAGGACATGTATATGGAGGGTTCCGTAACTATCAATGCGCAATAGCTTTTAACAAATTACTTTAAAATTTACTGTCCGATTTCCTTCAAAATAATTTTCCTAAAGAGTGTTAAGCATGATCTATCAGCATGGAAACTTACAAGTTTCTATCTTATAAAGTTTAGAAATGCTAGTTGTCCCAACTTACAAATCACTTTGGAGGCTGATTACTCGAAAATGGTCAACTTTGTAAAAAAGTAATGCATAAAACCTTACCTTTATTTTAAAATACCTATTTAACGATACCACACACGATGTATGGAGAGCCACCCCTAAAATGTAAAATTTATTATTATTTTATGATGACAAAACTGAGATCTATACACAATTTATAAGTGTACCAAATATCATTCATTTATATTTATAATTACAGAAGCTAGAAGCGCGGACAGACAGACAGATGGTCAGAGCGAAACTATAAGGGTTCCTTATGTATTAAGGAACCCTAAAAAGGACCGAAAATTAATTGACAGATGGCAAATTTGGCGCTCTCTTTAATCTGCCTAACTAAAGGTCCGCTTTACACTAAATCCATTAGTGTATATAAGTATGTTAACGCTGATATAAGAATGACCAGCAAGTAACAAGTACCAGATAAGACTCAATAAGGCTAACAATACCAATACAACTACCTACTAAACCTATTTTGGTTATAAATTATCTGACCGTGAAAGTGTTCAGTCACAAGGCTGTTAGGGTTGTGGACATGCCCATAATACACATATAGGTGATCCGCTCCTGACTCAAATACGCGCGGCAATCCGCATGCATGACGCCGCAACCTCGACTCGCGCGAGATATGGAGCGTGAGAAAATATATGCTTCTCTAGATCCGATAGGCATGTTGCATAAAATTTTTTTTTCGTCTATTCGATGTTAGACAACATGTTAATAAACAACCCAGACCCCATTTTCGTATATCTTAAAAAATAACGAAGATACAAACAATTTAAATTTACAATATGAAAGAGAGCGATATATCGGCCTGTGACGTCACGAGTTGCACCCGCCATACATTTGTCATCACAAAATGTATGGCAGTTGTAAATTGTGACGTAAGAAATCGTTTTGCGAAAAAAAATGGGCAATCATTTATTTGCTTAAAATTAATTAATCGCGTCATTTTAAATACCTATTTCTTTTACATTTATGTATCTTAAAACAACAATTTTAAAATTTAATTTATAATAATGTGACACACTAGGCGACACCCCTATTGTATGATTCAGAAAGAGACAGAAGTATTCAGTTCATTCGTAACACAGCATTCAGATCGGTTGGCACTATTGGCAACTGGTAATTTTGGTATTTTGACAGCACTAACACTAGTGAGTTGAGAGGTACTTTACAGAATGTTTACAAATTTTATACTGTCAATGTTTTGTCAAAACCAATTTTTTCAGAAGACATTTTATATGAAAACATATAATTAATATCGATTTAAAGTATTCAAAAATGTGTATGTTTTAAATCGATATTTTTTGGAGTACCATTAAAGCGTAGTAAGATCGTGTTGCCAAGTTTAAAAAATATTTCTTCTTAAAATAAGTAGTACGGTTCCCATGTGATTTTTTTGCGCGTACGAAGTCTCGCAAATATAACTAATTATAATCGGTCTTTACCTATAAAATTTCCGTTTCCGAAATTTCGACCTGAAAAATGAACCTCGCGGTCGTCCGAAGACTTTCGTCAACAATGACGAATTAAAGGCGATTTTAGAAGCTGATGATACACAATCTACGGCTGAATTAGCAGCAACTTTTGACGTTAGCGTCAAAACAATATTGGTCCATCTGCGTCAAATTGGCAAGTTAAAAAAGCTTAACAAATGGGTGCCCCACGAAGTTAATAAGTTAGTAAATTAAAGATAGCCAGCACGAAGTACGCGACGAGACGTGCCTTGCACTGCTCAACAGACACACAAATGAAGGAATTTTAAACCGCATTGTTACCTGCGATGAAAAAAAGATTCTGTTTGATAACCGCAAGCTCTCAGCAAATTGGTTGGATCCTGGTTCAGCACCTAAACAATGCCCTAAACGAAAACTTACCCCTAGAAAAGTGATGGTCACTGTTTGGTGGTCTAGCGCCGCGCCGGTGTGATTCATCACAGCTTCTTACCAAACGGGGTGAGCATTACTGCAGATGTGTACTGTGAAGAAATGAACACAATTATGGAGAAGCTGGCACATCTCCATCCAGCATTGGTCAATCGCTCGTCTCCGCTGCTCCTGCTCGACAACGCGCGACCTCATACTGCACAACAGACGGTCTCCAAGTTGCAAGAACTGGGATTGGAAGCTCTCCGTCATCCACCCTACTCACCAGACCTTGCGCCTACAGACTACTACTTTTTCCAGAATTTGGATAATTTCTTGGCGGGAAAAAAAATCAATACCCGAGAGGCAGTACAAAATGCCTTTGAAGAATTTGTTGCCTCCCATCCAGCTGATTTCTTTAAGAAGAGCATCAATAAACTGCCACTGCGTTGGCAAAGATGCATTGATTTCATGGGTGATTACTTCTACTTCGATTAATACAAATAAAAATACATGAAAAAACGGCAATTTCATAGGTAAAGACCTAATAGTATTCAAGCCACCTCGAAACTTCATAAAGTGACATAATACGACAAATATACTGCTAAAAACCCAAAAGTTACATAACAAATAGGTATTACTTATATAGAAAAACATACCCAATACCTATAAAGATACTTCGTACAGTAAAACCACGTTGCTAATGTCTATCGGAAGTCATCGTTTTTCATACATCCGTCATTTTCGTAGAAAAAACGATTGCCGAGAGCATTAACAAATTAGTTGCGCTGTACGCAGTACGCTAAATGACACGGTTGCGTCCTATTCGTGCGTTAAGAAGGCAGGGAATCATGCGTACATACTTTGCCAAAATGGCTTACCTTATTAGGTTCATGAGATCATGATCCTCGATAGCTAGACAGTTAAAATTTTCACAGATGATATTTCTACTGCTGACATATCAACAAAATATACTAAGAAAACAGTTGGTTTTATTTAACCCATACAACAAACTTTAATTTTTTGCCGTTTTTTGCGTGATATAATTAATGGCAACAAACAGATAGACGCTTGAAATAAAAACACTTGGTTGTATAATATATTCTCTTTATGAATGAATAATTAAAATAAAATTTAAGTAATATTTATGGAGGGCTGTCACATAAGAAATATGATTTTATGCCCATTTTTGCTCTATATTAGTATCTACTAAATATAGTTCTATAAACACCTAATAATAGTACGGTACTCCTCGTGTACGAGTCCGACTAGCAATTGGCCGCCTCTTTCCCACAAAAGGAAGATAAAAACTACGATTTTTGTGTGTATAGGTCTTACACTATTTTTTATACCAATGGTAATTCAAGGGTATATAAGGTAATTTAAGGGCAAATAGGTAATTTTAGGGCAGAACGTCAGTTGTAATTTAGTAATAATAGGTAGGTAAATAATGAAAATTACTGTTCTGTATTGTCTATTTACTTAAAAAATATATTTTTCTTTAGGTATTTGACGTGATAACGTCTTATAAATCGATGAAGCCGGCCGCACGCTCGAAAAAACATGACTCATGTTTTACCTGTTACCCGTTATCGTTACCAAGTACCGTTACCAAGTACCAGCGTTAGCTCCTTATTCCTTTACCTCATTATTGTTGTTGTTGTTGTTGTCGTTGTTGTTGTCGTCGTTGTTGTTGTTGTTGTTGTTGTTGACGTTGTCACGTTCAACTATCGTCAGTAAACCGACCTTACAGACAACCGGTATGTTTTTTATTATTACTTGTCGACAAGCAGATTAGTTGCACATTTAAATAGAACAAGCATATAAAATCCCTAAAAACCCATTCATAGACGGAAAGATTCCCAAGTTGGCATCACAGCTAGACGGCCAGACATTTTGTTTTGATAAGATAAGATGTTCTATGCGCGTAGGTTTACGCGCGTATTTTTCCTTTCTGGACAAGCTCTAACATGGTTCACATGTAGAAATAGATTTAGAACTCAGTAATTCAGAAATGCAATTGTCAATGATTCTTACTTCGTTTGAAATATTATTATAAATTTGGGTTGTGTGAACTGATTGAAATGGTTGTTCCTTAAATGGTATTTTATACCCCTTAACCCATTTGTAAGACCATAGGATCGTCAGTCAGATCACAACAATTATTGGTAGAATATTATTGTAAGCGCCCACCTACTGTATTTGTTACTTGGTTTATATTTTATGCAATGGGCCTGCTTCAATTCAGCACTTTCCCTCGAAATAGCCTTCGAAGTTTTTAAATTATCAGATAAATTTGAGCCAAAAAGGTATTAATAATTTTTTAAATATCGTTTAGTGTTTCTCTCGTATTCCTATTTATAGTATTTAGTATTCCATATCTTGTGGTTAGTGTTGCCCAAAATCGCTCTTGGTCTTGCAGTCTTGGTCTTGTAAGACCAACACTGACCGTACAAGATTTGAGCAAGAACAAGACTAAGCCTGCGAGACTTTAGCAGTTAGGACTAAGTGTTAGATTCAGGGAGTATAGGAGTTCGGGGGATACGCTTAGGGACTCTATAGTATATGAGACGCAAAAAAAATATAAAAATTTTTGATACTCTTTCACGAACAATCTACTGAACGGATATTGATGAAATTTCTTATGGTACTATAAGCTCTGGATTAACACATATGCTTCTTTTTATCTCGAAAAAGTATACTGTACAGTGTTCCCGTGGGATGAAATTAAAAATGAAATTAGGAATTAGGCACAGACATAGAATAAATACGCGTTATAAATCTATAGCACATACATAGTACAGCTACCGAAACGTAATTTACCTTAACTTAAATATATGACTTATAGTTTTTTGTTATTTAACCTTTAACTGCCCGTGCGCGCGTAGACCGCTCCCACCCCGTCCTTCGCCGTGGTCTACTCTACGTCTGCCAAATTTATCTTTATATAAGGTTCGGTAAAATTCATTACGGATAAATTTGGGCATATGATCTACTGCTTATGTATAGACGTTAAGGCAGGAAAATAAATATTTATATATATAAAAGGTAAAGCTGATTGACTGTAAAGCTGATGTATCAACGTACAGCCCTTGAGGCTAGAAATTTGACATTTTGCACACGTATTTCTCATATGACGTAGGCATCCACTAAGGAAGGAATTTTTAAAATTCAACCCCCAAGGGGGTAAAATAGGATATATAATTTTATATGAAACTTTTTATTTCTTGCACATATTCACATGGTGTTTCGTGTGAATTGAGTAGGTACGGAAAAAATAATGAGTTACGTATTTCAGCGTTTTCTAATATTCAGCACCTAAGAAGGTAAAATAGGGGATGAAAGCTTAAAACGTAATTTCAAGTGGAAGTGTAACAAACAAACAAACAAAATCACATTCAAATTTATAATATTATTAGGAAGGAAAAAGGTTGACCTACCTATATTATAAATTCCCAAAGTAAAGGGTACGGTAAGTACTAGGTACCTACAAAACACAAATTAGAACACAAACACGATAAACGGTGTTCCCGCGGGATAGGTACTGTACTGTAGTCTAGTACCTTACATTTTTGTCTACTAAACACGGAAACTACAGTACCGATTAAAAAAAAAATACCATTAGAATCCAACATTATCACTTAAAAACATGGGTGATAGAATATGCTTACAGTTTTTGTATAAACCCTATATCGTGTGCCAGGGCGAAGCCCCGGCGCGACGGCGCGCCGTGAGCTCCGCACGGGCCGCTCTCACGCCCCGAGTGTGTTTAATGTTTATTTGACGCGTATTCTTTCGAAATTCGAAATCGGAACTTCAAAGTTTTTGTAAGGTATTATTAAATTATATAATATTATGTATTGAAATCAATTTGATTTTGACTTTCTTGTTGCGAATTGCGACTTGCACATCGATTAAACTTCTAATGCCTACTTACGCGGATCTGGATTAAAATTAACCCTAGGTAAAATCGTGTTACTTATCTCTCTCGTTCTTCGTATTTATCAAAGACAAGGCATGATATTTAACCAGTGTTGACTTGAATCCTGATCTGGGCAAAGGGCGCAAGTGGGCCCTAAATAAAGCGTACAATATACAAAATACAACACGAACACGAATAACTTGCAATATAAGTAAGTTATATATTATATTTCTCTACTAAACACAAATCATAGGACCGATTTGAAAAATTCTTTCACAATTAGAATCCTACATTATCGTCAATGAACATAGGTGGTGAAATGTTAATCAGTTTTTAGTAAAAATTCAAAACCTATATCGCGCGCCCGGGCAACGCGAGACGCCCCAGCGCGCGGCACGCGGCCCGCGGACATTTGGATTGTGGAAATAATAAAGTTATTAGTATTTAGTTAATGCCTATATACCTACATAATTTCTATGCGTATGAAAATAAATATTATAATAAATAAACAGTCAATATATCACCCAACATTCAACAACTTTAATTATTTAATAAAACTTTATTTACAATAACAATAATAATATTTTTATGTAATAAATCAATCAACAGCAGCAAAGTCCAAACTACAAACTTATAACTCGTATGTTTGGTCAATATATTTTGTCTTTATTCAATAATATAAAAAAAAATTAAAATGGTTCTAAGTAACCCCTCATATAGACATATATATATATATATATATATATATATATATATATATATATATATATATATATATATATATATATATATATATATACATATTGCTAGGTAATAGGTATCTCTCTCATTTATTAGCAAGACTTGCTTATACTAAATACTTTATTAATCCGATTAACTACCAAGACCAAGACCAGGTGTATTGGCGCAAGTCCAAGGCTGGCTAAGTCTCGTCTTGTTCTTGCATTTGGGCAACACTACTCGTGGTGTTTCTTTGTTTTGAATTGCCCAGCTTAGGACCTGCCCTATGGCCGCCAAGGTACTCCCTAACTGCTTCTGTTTGCTTATGCTGTATAAGTTGACCTCCGTCAGCGCTGCCTTTATTTCCGGGTTAAACTTTGGAGCTTTCATACTAAGCCAGCTTTCTGGAGGTAAGTACAGTTTACTCAACTCCCTTGTGTATCCTTGGATTAGCCATTAATTAAAATATGTGCCCACCTAGATATCCTTATGAAGGCCATGTCCATGTTTCCTCTCTACGGTCTCGGTACTTCCGGTTCAAGGTTCTGTTTTGTGTGTGACATAGCAGGCGTTGGCAGCGTTGTGGTGTGCAAATCTCAAGATGTAGATGGTTCGTTATGTTCCTGTAACTCGGGTTGTACCGTTAGCAGGACATCATCTTCATTTAGGTCAATGTCCCTGTCTTGACCCGAATCCATTATGTTCTCATCTAGCAAGAAAAATAAAAAAATGAGTTACATTTTCTTTATCATTATTAAAATGTTTTAAGTTTCAGCAGCTTTCTTTCTACATGATTTACAGTGAAGACAAGCACTTAAATAAAGTACACGATTTACGTGAGGTCAAGCACATATTCGATTTCACACGATTTATATGAAGCCGATCATTTCTAAATTTATTTGCAAGAATTACTTGCAATACCTCCGAGCATTACAAAATTATCTTTAGTAATTTTACGATGTATAATAACATAGTGGAAATAATACTAAGAAATTTAAAACTGCATTTATCATTAGTATTTCTCAAATTCGCCACGTGGAAAAAACTTGTTTATCGTAATAAAATCGAAATATGATTCCCGCCACTGCAAAATATCGCGAGTTGACGTCATGCGCTAGTGTCACTATGCATGATATTTTTACCAAAATTTGTTGAAAACATGCTAGTACATTTAAATACCTGGTTGATTATAATCTTTCTTGTCTAGAACCATTTCTTAACTTTCCATATATTCCTCCGAGTCATTGTCATCAGACGATAATGGCTGCCGCCATCTTTTCATTTTGTGTTCCAACTTCTTTACTTTACGTAAAAGGTCATCATAATACTCCTTTTGGTATACATGTTTTCTCTTAAGTAGCGACAAACGCGGGTACTACTTTGTAATATATACTTATCGTCTTTGCCTGATCCCGAAGGATAATTCTCCTTTTATATTCGGTTAAAATTTTAACGCTTTCTCTACTCAATTTTCATAATTTTGTAGGGTAATCGCCGTTTCCTATTTTAAGTAACAATTCATAAAAGTGTTTAGGTTAAACCTACTGATAGCATCTAAGCGTCAGTTCATATCGAGATGCGTTGCGTCTAGGTATGAGCTGTCCCTAAGGCCTATAGAAGTTTCTAGAATTACACCCCAAGATGGGTGCGATTTGACGTCGACTATGCCGAATCTTTGAAGTATATATAGTTTTTGTAACTTCTTTTTTTATTACGTATTTTTCCGTTTACTCGAACGAACATATTTTTGGAATAATATTAATAAGTACCTAATCAAAACACTTGTAATTAAAAATATCCTTTTCACGAGCGCGGAGCGAGCCAATTTTTTTTTCTAGATTTAAATATTATTACATTATGATAATCAAGAAACGCAATTGTGAGTATTCAACAGTCAACATAAATTCACTAATTCCCGTATAATAAATGTACACAGCGATTCAGAAATTTGTAAAACACGTATAGTGACATCTATCGAACGAATAAGTAATAAAAGTGCTAATAATTTATTTCATCTGCATTATACAGTTTTTTTTGTTTGAAAACTGACATTATTGAGAGTGTTTTAACTATAATTCATCATCATCAGCTCGTTCACTACTTGACAATTCAGGGGTTATTTAAATTTTTATTTTGATGTGTATAGTCTATAGTACATAGTATAGTAGCATGTCTGGTCAGTTTCATACATTGGAAAATGAAGTACATGCTCAGTACGTAAAGATGTCGCTACGAGTAAGCATTGTGAACCATGGAAAAGTAAATTATATTAAAAGCACAATTAAACCGCCATGTAACTTGTTTTGTTTTACGTCAGTGATTTATTAAGTTTTATTTTTGAAAATTTTCAATGATTACTGAATAAAATATGAATTTATAACAATATTTAATTCATACAACGCCCTCTTTTTTAAAAATTAAATTGATAAAGTACATCGGCACTACGGGAGGTTACTCTTCAAATTAAATATCGACAATTCACGATATATGGCCTAGTTAAAACGACGACGCAACGCGCAGGCGGCGCTATGGGCGCTAATTTAACAATTTTTCTTTATAGCACAGGGATAATAATATACTACGTACAAATAATATAATAGTATCGTAGTATATGTTATCGTGACTTATAAATTAAAACTAATCTCGCCATTCAAACAACCAACATTAAAAGATTTTTTTTTTCTTTATGACGTTATTTACGTAGGTCGGTAGCGGTAGGTACCTACCTACCTATTTTAGTTATGTTTTGTTATGTTCGTTCTCTGAAAATAGTGTCATTTATAATTTCCACGTAAAGTGCCATCTAGTAAGTTTTCTTAGTAAATAACATTATACTGACAATCATAGAACTCGTTGTAGTACCAAGCTCGCGCCACGGGCGCCCGCGCCGCTCGACTTACTGTGTGGTCAAATCGACCAATGGGATTGTCCCTCTGTTGTATGTAGTATATTATTATCTCTGTGATAGTAGTCTATAGTATAGTAGTAGTAAAATATATTTATATAAAATTAAACATGTTTTATGAAGGTAAAATAATATAATATATAAATTATATATTTATAGTTTTATATTACGTAATGTTCGAAAATTGGACAACTGGGATAGTACGAACTGTACGACCGCATTTTGAACGTGTATTTTGACATATTTGTGCAAGCACATGAAAATTATGTAAAACACATAAGTATACATATTTGTGATATGATTTACCTTTCTTTTGATACAAAACACGTCATGATTATCTCGGTTTAATTCTTTTAGATGTTAGATTCTGGGGTTCAGTGTTCGAAATACAAAATTTCGAAAAAAATATTTAGCCTACCCGCGGCATCATTACGATGATAAACACCTTATTTATTTAAATCGGTCCAGTAGTTTAAATGCTACGAGGGAATAAACATACATAGATAATACATATATACATACATACATTTAAAAAAATTAGACCTTTTTTATTCGTTATTGGATGATTTATACAATATTCTCCGAGCGAAGTAACCACTCTGGAAATACTGTAGTGCCTGGGACACTTGGTTTTTAAATGACGTATGGCTGCCCAAGCACATACGGCATTCTCACAATATAGTCAGCTTAGTCCAAAGGAATAACTGGTCCATACGTCTGGGGCCAACTATGTGCGGATTTCTTTCCACGATGTTTTCTTTCACCGTTAGAGCGTCCGTATAATGTATTTGAGATCTGAAAAAGCCCCATTGGTACACACCACAACCTGAGAATCGAATCTGCACTCTCTCGAGTGCAAATCAAACGGTCTACCCACTAGGCCACAGAGCTCTTCTTATAGATACATAGACTGCCAAAATCATTACCCTTCCTTTTGGCTTGGCCGTAGTCGGGTAATGATTTGTCTTTCTCTCGTAAAATCCTTCGATACCGCAGCTCTTTTTTAAATTTTTTGGCTATAGAATAATATCTAGGTATTAAATATTGACTAAAGAATAAATGGTTTAAAATATCAAAGACAATTTTATAATGTGTCAGCTGGCGCAATGCGTTCCCTTGGGAATGGGAATGATTTTCATGAAAAAGCAGGAAAACTTTCGTAAATTTTCAGAGACTACTTTCTTTTATTGCCTTACAATCTTCTCTAGTATTTCATGGTCGTAAACCTTTGCTTTTTTAATCCATAATCACAATTCGATTTGACTAAAAAAAGACAGACGTCAGGAGCAAATTTTTTGCTTTGAACTTTTTGATCGACTGTAATTTTCATATATATCTAACGAGGGTTTCGTAGCAATCAACGTGCAATAGGTTTACTTTGAATTACTTCAAAAGTTATTGTCCGATTTCACTCAAATACAAAAAATAATACAATTACTCGAAAATGTTAGACATTGTAAAAGAGTCATTCAGTCCTTGCCGCCTTTATTTTAAAAGACCCTTATTTTAAATTTTTCATGCCCACTTCACATGTATGGAGAGCCACCCCTAAAATATAAAATTATTATTATTTTATGATGTTAAAACCGAGATCTATATACATTTTATAACTATAACAAATTTTAAATAATTACAGAAGCGAGGAAAGCGGACAGACAGACAGATGGACGGACGGATGGACATAGCGAAACTATTAGGGTTCGTTAAGTATTACGGAATCCTAATAAGAAGATAAATGATTTGGAGATAATAATTGAAAGCATCGAATAACAATAAAACCCTGTATTTATTCAAATTATAAGTTAAGATTAGAGTGGCAATGAGCCTTATTTCCCCTCCAACCCCCTCATTCCGCGAATACAGAAACCCTGGTGTCTTTTCTCGAAGCATTTTGCGGGTTTTTCATGAACTCATAGAATTGTAGTCAGTGCCTTACTAGAAGTCTGAATTTGGTTTATTATGAGTAATTACTGACATGAGTAAAACTCAAAAGTTTTAGAATAATAATGTTTACAGTTTATGAGATATTTAGTGGCAAAAAAACACGATTTTGTAAAATATTATGTATGGAGGGGAAGTACTCACCGTCAGCATAATTTAAAGCCTATTTCTAGCAAATCTGGAAACTTCATATCGATATCATACTAGGTTATTAGCCACATAATTAGAGGGAAACATTTATGAAAATAAGTGCCTTTGTACTTAAGTAAAATATATATTTTACAAGTTGTGGATTACTTTATTTTAGAACGTAAATATCGGTCAGTTCGACCGGATAAATACCGCAGTTCCACAGAAAACCGGCAAAAACTAACTTTGGCTTTTAGCTGCTTTGAATGTTCAAATTTGAATATTCGTTTAATATTCAAATGTACGTTGAAGGTGATGAATTCTATAAGTGGAGTTATTTGCCCTTCATTTATTCTGTTATATGCACTTGAAGTGAAGGAACTACATAACTACCCAAAATAAGTATCTAACTGCAGTATATTTACAATATTATGTTGTGGCAAAATTAGATACCTTAGTTTTTTATTTTTCTATACTTAGAATCTCTCTCAGAGATTCGTATGTTTATGCATTTATTAAAAGGTATGGATATCTAAAGAATATAAATTTACCCAATGTAAAATTGTCTCTGATTTTTAAATGACGCCATTAAATAAGGAAAAAAAAACACTAAATCGCAATTATCTCGAAACTAGAAAATTTTATTGTTTTAAACACTTACGGATTGTGTCGCGGTGCACTTTTCTTTTCCCCGACGTTTCGGCTACTTTCCAGCAGCCGTGGTCACGGGAGGACTGAGGTGTCAATTGTCCTATTTGTTGAAGTTTTTCAAACTACCCGCAGATTCTTCAATTATTATTTGTGTTCCGGTCCACGCAAAACATACTAACAGTATCTTGAAGCCGCGATGATTTTAAATTACATTTTATTTTGTTAATTATTGGATCCCAACTAGATGGAAGCACCCAGCCATCATCGCGGTTAGTACTGTTAGTATGTTTTGCGTGGATCGGAACACAAATAATAATAATTGAAGAATCTTCGGGTAGTTTGAACAACTTCAACAAATAGGACAATTGACACCTTAGTCCTCCCGTGACCACGGCTGCTGGAAAGTAGCCGAAACGTCGGGAAAAAGAAAAGTGCACCGCGACACAAGCCGCAAGTGTTTAAAACAATGAACAATATTCGCGTAAACCTAAGAAATCAATATAGAAAATTTTAGTTATTTAGTTCTCTTTCTACGCCGACGATATATACAGCCGAACGTATAACCGCCTCATTTTTTTTGGAGGTTGGTTAAAATATAACAGTAAAAAATAAGTGCAGAAAGATCAAAGATGAGCTCGTCACAAGTTACCCATGCTGCATTATAATGAGCATCAAAAACTAAAGTCTGCAAGATTGAAAGTAAATAAATAACCTAACCATGAGCATATCTAAGGAGAGTTCCGTAGCTACAAACGAGCAATAGGTTTTCTTTAAAATAAAGTTATTGTTTGTTTGTTTGTTATAACTTTTGAAATAAAGTTATTGTCCGACTACGCTCAAAATAATTGTCCTAAAAAGTTTTTAGCATGACCGAAATGTTAGATACCGTAGATGCCGTTAATGGGTGCGACCACGGCTTTTTTTTACTTATTTTTTTATTTCATATTTTTTCGTTTCCCAATCGAACATATATTTGGATTAGATTGAATAAGTAAAGTATGTGAAATTAAAAATATCTTCTTCACGAGCGCAGTGCCAACCAAATTTTTTAACTAAATTTAAAGAACGATAATATACATAGGCTGCACTAAAAGTATCGGGAATTGAATATTTCCACTGTTCCTGTCATATTAAAATCTTTTTAATTTAGAACTCCTTGGTTTTAAAAATCGAATACCGTTTATTTATTTAAAAAAAGATTCTCGTTCTTGTCACAAGGTATTGTCAAACTTGTTTAGTCGTTGAGAAAATGTGATTGACTCGAGAAATATCTAGAGCAATGATTTATTATGACTTTCGAAGTGGTTTAACACAAAAACAGTGTGTTGACCGGACGATTTCTGCATTTGGTGATGAAGCCCCATCCAAAACCACAATTTATCGCTGGTTTGCTGAATTTCAACGTGGACGTGTCAAGCTCAGTGATGATCCCCGTCAAGGTCGTCTAAAAACTGCAGTCACCCAAGAAAACGTTGATGCTGTGCGTAAGCTGATTGAGGAAGATCGACATGTGACATACCGCGAAATTCAGGCAACTTTAGACATTGGCATGAGTCAAATACAAATAATCTTGCATGAACAATTAGGTGTAAAAAAGTTGTTTTCCCGATGGATACCGCATTTGCTCTGTGAAGAGCAAAAAGCGGCTCGCGTTACTTGGTGCGTCAGAACTCTCGAAAGATTCCACGCAGGATCCTCAAATGCTGTATACAACATCGTATCAGGTGATGAATTTGTTTGCCACAGGTCGTTTCTGAACTCCGTAAAGAGAACTGCAACCGCCGCATCATCCTCCATCACGACAATAAATAATAAATAAATAAATAAATATCTATGGACGCTTCACACCACGTCAATCTCGCCCCGTGCTAAGTATCCGAAGAACTTGTGTTACAGGTACCAGAAAACGGGAAGTATATTTAATACTTTTATACTATACATATATTTAAGATTTTTATTATATTATACACATATTTAATATCATCCATGACCAAGGAACACAGAAAAACTTTTTTGTTCCTTCGGCGGGATTCGAACCCGCAACCCCCGGCTTGAGCACCAACGCGCTCAACCACTGAGCCTCAGAGGTCGACAATGCGAGTTCTCACACCGCGCACAGAACAAAAGAGTTTTTAGAGCAAGAAATCATAGAATTATTAGACCATCCGCCGTACAGCCCCAACCTATGCCCTAATGATTTCTATACTTTCCCTAAAATAAAGAATAAATTGCGTGGTCAGAGATTTTCATCACCTGAAGAAGCTGTGGACGCCTACAAAACGGCCATTTTGGAGACCCCAACTTCCGAATGGAATGGTTGCTTCAATGATTGGTTCCATCGTATGGAAAAATGTGTCAAATTTCGCGGAGAATAAATACTTCGAAAACCAATAAATACATTTTAAATAGTAATATTGTGTCACTTCCTTGATTCCCGAAATTTTCAGTGCCGCCCTCGTATAGTAAATATTTTTATACGCCGAATAACTTACCTACTAAAATAAATTAAAGACTAAAGCTGAATGTACAAGACGTTCACTTATACACTATACTTTAACAATAACTTTAATCTAATACAAAACTACGCAAATTATTTACAATTTAAATCAAATAAGTGCCCGTATCACGAGGAAACAATAATTTATATTAGGTATATAATATTATTAAAGGCACTTATAGGTAATGAAGTAACTGAAAAACTGAAATTAAAATGAGCTAACCATAACATACAAACAAAGTAAATGACGACTTGATTTAAAGAACGATTATATTGTTATAATTATATTAAATTAAATTATGAATAATCAATAAACTTGAGGTCATTCAACATTCATCAATACCAATTCAATTAATTCACTTATTCACTTTTATTTATATTTAAGTCTTTTTTTCTTCTTTTTTCGGATGGGTCTACGCTAATGGCTTGAGACCGTCTTAACTTAGTAGGCTAGTCGTTTTGGTGGGGAGACGATGAGGGAGTTTGACCCCCCAATTATAGTCAGATAATTGTATTGGAGTATACTCGTATCTTCACATCGAAACATAACGATATCGCGATTCAGAAAAATGTAAGACCCGTATAGTGACAACTATCGAACTAGTAAGTAATAAAAGTGGTAGTAATTTATTTCATCTTCATTTTCTAATTTGAAACGGATCAACCGATTAACCGATTTTGATCTATTTTTTTTCTGTTTGAAAGCTGACATAATTGACAGTTGTCTTAGCTATAATTAATCATTATTAGCTCGTTCACAGCTTGACAATTCAGGGTTTTTTTTAATTTATTAGTTTGTTATGGAACAATAACATATAAACTATATATTTATAGTCTGATAAAACGTAATGTTAAAAAATTTAACAAAATTGTACAACCGCATTTTATAAACGTATATTTTGACTTACTTTGTAAACAATAATTTGTGATGACGACCGCATTTTATAAGCACGTCACGATTATATGGATTTAATTTTTTTACATGTTAGAATCTGACTTATTTTTCGAAATGCAAAATTTTGAATGCGAAATGCAAAATAATTATACAAAAATTGTGTAACAAACAAATACAAATACGAACAGTGTATAACCTGTGTTACCCGCGGCATCATTACAAATCTATTGACACCTCATTTATTAAAATCGGACCAGTTGTGTAGACGCTACGAACAAACATTTAACATACATACATAGATTGCCAAAATAATAATTACCGTTCCTTTTGCCTTCGCCGTAGTCGGGTAAAAAGCCTTGTGAGCCTTATCTAAGTTCGAGTTCGTTTACGGTCAGCCAAGACCGCTAGCTACCAAGCTACACTGACGTGGGCCAAAGAGTATAATAATTATTGTAATACTTATGTTATTAAGTTATCAACGCTTGAGTGTATTGGTCGCCACTCTTACTATTAAATTTAAACATAAACAACTTGTTTTCAATAATTTAAACCCGTTTTGATTGAACCATGAACGAAAAAACTACGAGTGAGTGTATAATTTGGAAATAATATTTTTGGGAACTTTATTTACCTAATATTTTGAATTGTTAGTGAGTTTTTATTTTCCCTTGATTTTTTGCATTTTATTGATTAAACTTAGGTCTTATCTATTGCAATAAAACTGACTTTTTTATTAGGTAAGGCGCGGAAACTTATTATTGTTATTGTCGTTACAACAATACAATTAAACTATGTCAAACCACAACTCGAATTACTTTTACTAAATCTATTTTTTTCTCTTACCAGTGCTGGAGAACGAGACGAAAGACGTGGAAAAGCAACAAAAGCCTGCAATAGATCCGCTGACGAAAGCTATCGGAGCGATAGGCAAGTGGCAAATATGGATCTGCTTCATAGTTTTCCTGGTGAAATTCCCGGTGGCCTGGCATCAGATGAGCATCATATTCCTCGCCCCACCCATGAACTTTACCTGTGAAACTAATGACGTGTTCGACAACCAGTGCCACGCGAACTGCTCGGACTACAAATTCGACCACAGTGTTTTCAACGCGACTATTGTTTCGCAATGGGATCTCGTGTGCGACAGACACTGGATGAAGAACCTCACCCAAACCATATTCATGCTTGGCATTCTCGTCGGTAATATGATGTTTGGTCATCTTTCAGACAGGTTCGTTTTTATACTTCTCTTTTATTGGGTTTAGTCTAGAGTAATGCGTATATTTTAATACCAGTAGGAAAGATTTGGAAACGAAATCATTTAGATTGGTACTATCACTTATCAACAGCGTAGCATTTCAGTAAATCTTACAATAATTAGCTACTATACTTAATATTGAACAGAAGCGCCTAAGTTTTTATGAATGCATTTTGTACAAAACCGTCTAGGTACTAAAATAGGTATAAATAATATCAAGAGAATTTTAGCTAGGCTCGCATAACGTGACAAACACTTGACTAAATTGACATTTCCTGGATGAGTTGAAGTGAATTCACGTTTGGGTTCCGGATGAGATTACTTTATGAAACGTCACTTTATTCGTGGGATGCAATTTTGCTCATTAGTAACGCTTTTGTAGTACTTACATCTTTGTGTGTAATACGTTTATTCTTTGAAGTCTTTGTGTTTCTAACCTTATTCATCGGTCGTGGAGTATCATGCAGTCATTAGCACACAAGGAATGGACATTACATCATCTTTTGAACTTAGTATTGATAACCTTTTTAATTGATAAGTCTATTTTATATTTATATACATTATTTTTGGGACTTTTTAATAATTTTAGCTGAGATGCAACCTTCTTGCAGCACAGTGAATCTACATTTAAGACACGTCATAAGTTGATGCTTAGCTATTGACCAAAAAAAAAACATCAGTGTTCTATACATATATAGTACAGAAAGCATTTGACTTAATGTCTGAGAAGATAGATCTGTTACAATAATTACATTACACATCCTTCTACTATTTATACTATAAATGTAAAAGTTTGTGAGGATGGATTGATGTTTGTTACTCTTTCACGCAAAAACTACTGATCGCATTTCGATGAAATTCGGTATAGTAGTAGTTTAGGCTTTGAATTAAAACATAGGCTACTTTTCATCCCGAAAAAGTACAGCGTTCCCGGGGGATACCATATGTACCTACTCGGGTGGAGCCGCGGGAAAAAGCTGGTCGTTTATATACAAAACTATTTCATTTCAGGTACGGTCGTCGTCTGCCGTTTCTATCAGCGGTATTCCTTCAACTGATAGCCGGTGTAGCTACGGCGTACTCAGTAAACTGGTACATGTTCACCTCGCTACGATTCTTCTTGGCCGTAGCGACGGGTGGCACTATGGTCACCAGCTTCGTTTTGACCATGGAATTGATCGGAACAAAGTACAGGGACACGGTCGGAATCCTCTACCAAATACCCTTCAATTTGGGACATCTGACACTTCCAGTTTTTGGATACTTTCTAAGAAACTGGGACCAGTTTCAGTTGGCTATATCTCTCCCATCGTTATTATTCCTCAGTTATTATTATTTGCTACCAGAATCGCCAAGATGGCTTCTAACCACTGGTAGATCGGAACAGGCCATTGAGATTTTGAAAAAAGCTGCCCATATGTGAGTATTCTTCTCTTTGTCTCATATACCTAATGTGAATGTTAAAAATCGAGCGCAAAATGTCAGGGATCAATATTAGTATCATTGACCCAAATTACACTTTTTCACGCAAAGCTAATTAGGTTGTTTCGACTAGACAGTAGATACATGTTATAATCTACATAATAAATGCCACTTCTAATAACTATAAAAGAAACAAATCTATATGTTTTTCAAGAATGCAGTCTTATACTCGTAATATTTAGAAGCACTAATTTATTTAATTATTATTTTAGGAATGGGCGGCCTACGGAGGGCATATCATCGTCAATTCTGAAACTAGACGTGGAAATCAATAATGGTCACTCACATGCAGAGCGTGCATCGGTCTTGGACCTGTTCCGAACGCCCAAGCTGCGTATACGCACTATCGCCATATGTTTCAACTGGTTTGTCTGTGGATTCTGCTTCTTTGGCGTGTCACAATACATCGGCCATGTCTCTGGCAACATATTCTCTAACGTCGCAATATCGGCTGCTATACTGGTGAGTCTGGCGATATAAAATCAAGGACAACTAGAATTTGAACTTGGGTATCACGCTTCCGTGTGTGCAAATGTAAATTTGAATAGAGCGAAACTTTGATTAATTACTACCTCTTTTTAATATACATCTATGGAGCGAAAATATAAGACGAAAAGCGTGATATCAAATTGTATTTTATGTCACTCAATAAACGTTATCATGTTCGAGTAATTAATAATTATGGCATAATACTGGCCACGAAACCACGTTATTATGCATTATATAAAACAGAGTAACAGACTTTAGAGATAGAAAGTAATTGTTAATATGTACTAATGATTAAAACTAATTATTTTACGTAGTCGTCTACTTTAATGTATTATTGAAATGTTTTTTCAGGTTCCGGGTACTGTTATTTCAATCTACGCCAACCAGTATCTCGGGCGCAAGGTGACTTTGATAGCGTTGAACTGCGTCACTGGACTGAGCTGCCTCCTCATCATATTCGTGCCGTCCAGTGTTGGACATCTGACACTAGGATGTGTAGGACTGTTTGGTATGAGTATATCCTTTGCCACAGTATACTTATACGCCGGAGAATTATTCCCAACTGTGGTCAGAAACACCGGCGTAGGACTATCATCGACTCTAGCTAGAGTAGGGTCGATGGTCGCGCCTTTTGTAGCCACTCTCGCCCATAACGTTCCGTGGTTACCACCAGTATTATTTGGTACTGTACCACTGATAGGTTCATGTCTTTGTTTATTCTTACCGGACACACGAGGCAAAAAATTACCTGACACATTAGAAGAAGGAGAGGCTTGAGGAAAAAATGTATTACACTCAGAGTACAATGAAGTATTTAAACAAGTTCGTTATTAATATAGTTATTAAAATACCTAGTTTTGTTATAATGAGTCACGACTCATGACCAAGTATCTGGTGTATTTAACAATTGTAATCAAATATATTTTTATAGTCTTGGCACGTGCACTGCCGTGCCGCTACAGTAACTGACAAAATAGTTGAATCTCGATGGACTAGATCGCATAATATTTTGATTATTATATCTGGTCACTCTGGTAGCTAGATATTGTGTCTAGTAGATTTTTGTCTTATGTAATATTACGTGGTAGGTACATTTAAGCAAGATTTGACAAGGTATTTGCGGTAAATTTACAATTTTTGGTAGTCAAATTTGTAAAAGCAAAAAATTTGGTAGTCAAATTTTGGGAAAACCTGAAAATTAATCACAATTATTTTTTATTTTTTAACATTTTAAATGTTAAAAAAGCAGGAGAAGGTGCAAATTATTAAATTTAATCAAGTGTCTGTATGAAAGCGAAAGTTGTGTCGTATTTATTATTACTACTTTAGTGACCGAGCTTTGCTCGTTCATCAGAACTCCGAAGTTCTGATGAATTTAAAGAAACTCACATGAATATTCACTATCTGACCGGGATTCGATCCCAACACATTCCGAATTTTCGAACAAAGCAAAAATTATACATACCCATACCAAACTCCCAATCGGACTGACATAATAAAGTCAAATTATTCATATACTGTTGCAACACGAAAGAAAAAACATACAGGATTGTCTGGCTTAAAGTATAAGATGTATATAACATATTATGTGAATTGCTATTCGTTTTTAGGGTTCCCTAATTTTATGTTATAGCTAGCTAGTGCCAGAAATTTAGTTTGCATGGAACTAATGGAAACGATAACATATTATATGTTTTAAACGGAACCCTGAAATAAAAGTAGCCTATGCTATACCTTGTAACATCAGCTATCTGCCAGTGAAAGTCCGGTCAAAATCGGTCCGGCCGTTTTATAGATTAGCCGGAACAAAGAGACATACAGACGGACAGACAGAAGAAATTAAAAAATTGCAAAAATTGCAAATGCATTTAGTGAAAAGCTATTAATTTTAAATTACAAATAGACACTTCAATTTTATTTATTTGCATAGATAGGAATAAACATTGGAGTACAGAAATAAGTTTTTGTAAGTAGAGAATAATATAATACTTGAAGAGGCTAGATGATGTAATATTTTTATACAGTTAATTCGCCCTCTTTATTGAGAAGTCAGCATCAAAGAAAATATTTGAGCATTTTTTAATGAAACATTATATAAAATATGTAACTTTTAATGTTTATCACAAACAAAGCAGCACACTCAGGTTTTGACTAAAAATGTTTTTGAATTCTAATGTCATCCGAAAATGGCTGAACCAAAAATGATATTATTTGTGGAGTCTATTAATATAGGCTGTGATAGATGTAAGATTATATTGTGTATTGTATCAAATAGATATTTACGTAAAAATAAATGAAAATAAAATTTATTTTCTTACCTTTATTTTATTAGTGTTAAATCTATCTAGAATGATGAATGCTTTGAATTTATCTCTTTTGAATAAACTCATTATACCTAATACAAGAACGCCTTTACCGTAATATCTGAGGTTATATCATTAAAAGCAGTGTAAAAGGAAAGCAAATTCGGTAAAGATGAGATTGAAGATTACATTTTGGCATATCATTTAATTAATACATTTTTTTTAGGGTTCCGTAGTTCACGTCTCGGAACCTATAGTTTCGTCATGTCCGTCCGTCCGTCTTCCGTTCACCGTCCAAACGTATAGTGTTAGAAAAATTAAACTTTGCATGGATATGTGTAAGAATAGAAAGAAAGAAAAGAAAGAAAAACTCTGTGTAGTTTTGTAATTATATGCATTTTGAAGTCACAAATAAAGTTGAAATATTTTTTTACAACATGAGTGTAAAAAACTTACATAATTAGTTTACTTACATCAAATACAAAAATATTTACTTATTAATTTTATAGTATGTATGGACATAAACGCACAAACTTCGGAGATATCAGACATTTTGTGCATATGGCCATACATTTCGTGGCAACATTAGTAGCGTGTGACGTCACCTACTTGTACGACTATAATTTTTTTTATTAAAAGCGTTTTCACAAGACTCTTAAAAAAAGGGGATAACTTTTTGCGCATAATTTTTTTTGGAATAATTTAATGTGGCATAATTTTGTTTCTCATAATAATACTTTGGCATACTTGTTTCCTGGCATGCTATATCATCAGGCATAATAATCATTTAGACTAATGTTTTTTGTCCTAATTTAATGTAGAATAACTCGTTAGGCATAATTTTTCTGCCATAATAATACTTTTGCATAATTGTTTTTTGGCATAACTCGTTAGGCATAAATAACATTTGGTTTGTTTTGGGTTAGGTTAGGTGAGAACTTTTTTATCACGTTCAAACGTCTTTGGAGTAGTAGTAACATGGCCTCACAAATAGGTTCCCTATTTTTTCACATGATTTTATCATACCCAAAACTACACAAACGTTATGTATACGTTATATATGCCAAAGTATTGTTATGAAAAAAAAAATACGCCTAACGAGTTATGCCATATTAAATTAGGACAAAAACTTCAAACAATCCGCAGTATCTTGGAAAATATTTATTTTTAGTATAATATTCCTATTGTAAACTAACTTATAATTATTCAGAACACTATTCATTTGTGTAATAAAAAAATACAGGAAACACCGTATTGTATTTACATCTGCATTATTTCCTTATCACTTAACAGTTATTAGTTTATATGGCATTGGATAGCGACCGAAAAAATATATTAAAGAATATTTAGATATGTAATTGGTCTTTAATCATATTAATTAGTTAGTTTACTATCATTTTACCTGTGAATATTGCTTTTTTTTAACTTTAGTAAGTACTGGATATAAAATAAATAATATATTTTTTTATATGCAATATTGTTCATCAAAAAAGTCTTGACGCAAAGAATGTAACCTAATAAATACTTGAAAGATATAAAACTTAGGCCATTTCATCCGTTATTGGATGATTTATGCATTATTCTCTGAGCAAAGTAACCACTCATGAAATATTGTAGTGCCTGGGACAGTCGGTTTTTAAATGTCGTATGGTTGCCCAAGCGTACGGCATTCTCACAACACAGTCAGCCTAGTCCAGAGGAATGACTGGAGCCAACCATGTGCTGGTTTCCTCACGATGTTTTCCTTCACCGTTAGAGCGTCCGTATAATGTACTTGAGATCTGAAAATTATAGTCATATAATATAGTTAAAGCAGCGTTCATAATAAACATTTTCGTTCGACCATTTTTTCTCTGCCTTATTTGCAAAAAGTATTTCAGGTTGATAATATATGATTGGTCTATGATAATATTAAGACGAATTATAATTCCTATGTAAAAGAATTTAAAGAATCGGTTCAGTAGATCCAGTGATTATTCCTTACAAGCACAAACAAAATCAAATCAAAAATTTTGATTTCCTTATAGGCTATTAAATAACACTCACGGAATTGTCCCTACAGAAACTAACCCGGCGAGAAGAACCGCCGTAAGAAACTCGCCCGGGGCACAAAAAACTAGCGACCCGCCCCGGCTTCGCACAGGTGCAATATATTATATGTACATATTATAACTTCCTCAAATTCCTCTATCTATTGCTGAAAATTGCATGAAAATCCGTTGAGTAGTTTAAAAGATCTAAGCGAACAGACAGCGGGAGCGACATAATTTTATACCATGTAAACAAGGAAATACAGAATGAGAGATGAAGCAAAAGCTTTGAGTTTGAGAGATAGAGAGAATTGATTATAATTATGAAGTGTACGAAATACGAATAGATGAGAATGAAATTTGTCACACTTAAAGTTTATGTGGAAGAAGATGTGCAGAATGCTAATATTTTTTAAATAATGCTTAGAAATACATAAAATTAATGAAAATAAAGTAAAACACAGTACCTACCATGCAGTAATACATTAGTTCGTTGTTCGTTTGATACAATTGTCCATCTTTCTTTCACATATAAGTAAATAGCCATAGGCAAAAGAAACCTAAAAAGTTAAAGCTTAAAAATTAAAATGTGATTTATGGTCGAATTTCGACCGCAGGGTGACCTATAGTCGCGATGCGTCTAAATGTACTCCTGCGCATCACGACACCAAAGAGGCCACCAAAAGAGGCATTGCCCTCGCAAGCCCCGATGGGGCCTCTGTTCGGCCTGAAAAATAGCAGCAATAATAGCATTTAAGAGTCTAGGGGCTGCGCCCATTCACCATCTTTTCGGGCGCAGCAGAGTCTCACATACTCACGGGTAGGACCATCCCCCATGGGATGCTTATGCATTTTCTCGGCGAAAAAAAGTAATAACCACTAGTAGATAATATAATCTATTCAATGTGCAAAATAGATTGATAGATAGCACAGGTACTTATAATTTACTGCACATTTACGATACGTTGACGTGCTAGAGATTTTACGATGTTCACAACAGTGAATAGACGACACTGACAGGACAGATAACGTAACCACATAATCTGTACTGTGATATGAAACATATTTCTTTGAACGGAGATTTAGTTATAACCATTTCAGAATATATTACGCGAGTGTATTGTTGGTGAAAATTAAATTAAAAATAAAAATCTAATAAATTAAAACAAAAAATATAAGGTGTATACTGTACCTATACCCCCTTACTAATAAAAATATTTACACAATGGATAAGCAATACAATGTTTTGTCCTTGTCTGCCAAGCGACTTTTTCCACGTATCAGACAAAGACAAAACATTGTATAACTTATCCACTGTTTAAATATTTTTATTAGTAAGGAGGTTAGTGTATAAAAAAAAGGAATGACACAAGTAGATCACATAGAAGGAATAATAGGTAGCTTTGGAAGATATCAAATATGGATATTGATATTGATATCTGTGGGACGGTTGCCCACGGATTATCAACTGACTAATGTTGTGTTCATTTTGCCAAGCGTTGACTATGTGTGCATGGACGACGGAGCATACAACCTGACAAACCATTGCCCTTGCAAGAATCCCGTGTATGACACCAGTACTATAGTAAGTTCAGTGACTAGCACGTGGAACCTCATCTGTGATAGAACGCAACTGGCCAGCTTAGCGCAATCGTTTCTACAAGTCGGGATTCTAGCGGGCAGCATCTTCTATGGATATATTTCAGACAGGTTCGTTATTTAATTATTTCAATTTCCCCTTTACAGAACTTGACAGTCAACCTCTTTGCCCTAGACCATACCTGAAGATAATCTACAGACTTTATGCTACGGTTTTAGATTTTTAACCGTCTTCCAAATAGGAGGCTGTTATATATTCGGTTGTGATTTTTTTATTTTTTTTATACGTTCAACCATTACTCCGCCATTTGTGGACCGATTTTCAAAATTATTTGTTTTGTAAATTGTAAAGGGTATAATCCGTAATTGGTCCCATTGTTACCAAAGTGGAGACCTGTCACGTGATGATGGGATCCACGAGAAGTCGAGGGGACATCTGGAAATTTACAGGAAATTTACAATTTTATTTACCCAAAAAGTAAGATTTTGTGCCAAGGCCCTGGATCCAAAAGGACTGAACCGAACTCCTCTTTAAAAATACATGTTTGGGAAATTCGGCATTGTTTAAAAAAATTGAAAACATATTATGCTACTACGTTTCTTACAGTAATTACATTATCATCGTCATCACACGATACATCATCACATTATGACACAGACACTTCTCATAATCTTTTACACCGATATGTTTGAATTTTTACAATTCACAAAATTATATTCGTGATCATCATTATATTATATATTTTTTCAGGGTTTTGTCTAGACAAGTAATGAAATAAATTATTCATGAATAAAGTTATTTCTTTAGGTTTATTCAACGTCAATATAAATGTGCAGGCTTGGGGAGTCCAATTAAAGATGTTGTGCTCGCGAATAATGCTTATTAACTCCTTCTTAAATGCTCTTACAGTACAATATGTAGGGAGGTGATACACACTACACCTCCCCCGTATTTTTGAAAGAAAAAAATGGTACATAGTTTTTTTTCACATAATATAACATTGCTTTTTAATAATTTTTAATCCTTATTAATTTTTCATTATTTACTAATTTTATTCTTACTTATCTCTTTATATCTCTATATATTATTCGTACTTATAGTAAGTAACAAATACAAATCTATGCTATTTATTTTTATAATTTGTAAATCATGTTTATAATATTATTGGATGTTGACGATGTATATATTTTTTAATTAAAATAAATGGAAGTACTGGCTAGAACTAACTTGTTGACTTAAATTCAACTTATTTTTTTACATAGTTACATAATTGTTTTTAATAAATAAAATTTTACTTTCTATATTTAATTTTGATATTTCACATTTCCAAACAAGAATATCTTACCTCCTCAATATTGTTATTTTTTTTATTATTTTCTCTCAGTTAAAAAAAATACAATCTTCATTTCACTATAAAGTCAATCCATTTACATATACATGTTGTTAATAATTTCATTTCATTTATATTACAACATTTATTTTAGTAATACACTTGATTAGTGGACTAGCCAGTCACTTACATTTTAAATCATCAGGTACTTTAATTTCTTTTCTTTTAAATTTACATGTTTTTTCATAAATTATGGTACAATTAATTTTTATTTTTCATATCTAATATTTAATCGCACATCATTTCATAATTTTATATTTTATAGTCGACTTTTTAAATTATTTATTATAATGGTACTTTACTTTATTTATTTTTATACTTCATGTGCGCACTTTATTTGATACAATACTTTATTTATACAACATATAACGGGAACTATTTTTAAGACTAACCAACACTTATTATTATGTCTCCAACCATTTTTACTAAGTGGAGGATTGTGCCCGCCGAGCATGCTCTAAGTACCACTTTTTATTTTATTTTTGTACCATATTTTAATAGCAAGGGTTTGTTTTAAGGCTTCTTGACCTCCGACTATTCTCACAGAGAAATCTCGTTTACATCATGATCGAATGAAGGATTCCCTTGCGTATTTTATTATTTATGCTTTTAGCATTTTATTTATTACACATACATAGCATTTTAGCTAGTATTTAATTAATGCACTATGGCATTTTTCACCTTAACATATACAAATTCCTAACAAAATAACCCATTCCATAATTTTGATGCATTCAATATTTAAAAGAGCACGTCACAACGTCATCGCACCTAAATTATGTATAACTCGGTTACAATATCTGTGGACCTCGCTGGAATGTGAAGCCCCCCCCCCCCCCCCCAATCTCCTTTTACTTACCCGCGGTCGCACCGTCGCGTCAGTACGGTTAGCACTTTTGTTGCCGATAAAAAAATGTAGTTCATAATTGTTTACAATAATATCCTAGTGATGCTCGACGTGACGTCATCGACGCCAGGTCCACAGATATCGTAACCGGGTTGTAAGTATATATCTCTAGTCTGTAGACAGTTGACAGTTAAAATCGTTTGACTTGACCTCGAGACGAAACACACTGTATTATTCATATTATAATATTATGTTACTTTACGTCTGCGGTTACATTTTATCGTAAAATGTTTGGATTGTTAAATTAAAAGGCTTATTGAAAATAATGTTTAGCATGTAAATGTAATGTGTGGCATTGACATTTACTTTAGAGTGGAGATAACAAAAAGCACCTGTACATTTAAACCATAAGTAACCCGCCATATATAAAATTTTCAGGTACGGTCGTAAATTCGCGTGTCTATTGGCGTTGCACTCTGTGGTTCTGTTCGTCGCTGTTTCCGCTGCAGTCACTCAGCTATGGATGTTCGTCGTCGCCAGATTCCTGATGGGCACAGGAGTCGGTGGCACCATGCTGTGTTGCTACATTATGATCATAGAACTCACAGGAAAATCCTTCAGACCCTACATCACAGGGCTCCATGAAATGTCTTTCATAGTCGCCTATGTATCTCTACCTGGATTGGCCTACGTGGTCCGGGAGTGGAGATATCTACAGCTAGTCATATCTGTACCGTGGCTGTTCGTTATTGGCTACAGTTTTATATTACCCGAATCTCCAAGATGGCTAATTACGGTGGGAAGAAAAGAAGAAGCCGTGAAAATTCTCACGTATATCGCTAAGAGGTAAATTTTATTTTGTTGAAACCTTTTATGTTACGAGTTATAATCATTTTCCTAGTTCGGTTGCGAATCACGTAGAATTTCGCACTCGATAGGAGCAATATATTCGTACGCGAGTAAAAGAGACGATAGTATAGTAACGATAGATCAATGTACGAAATTCTACGTACTCCGCGACCGCACTTTATACGCAATCGTTTATCAAATCATAATGATTTTCTTTTTTTTATTTCAGAAATCGCCGGCCTTCTGTTAATATTCGGGCTGTTGTTGATAAAGTATACGAAGAAACAGTAAAAAACGATGATCAGCAGTACGGAACATATTTGGACATAGTAAAGTCGCCTAAGTTAAGGGTGTATGCATTAATATGTGCTTTCGTCTGGCTCTGCTGTGCTCATACATTCTTCGGGGTAAACCAGTACATCGGACGATTGGAAGGAAACGTGTACCTTAATGTTATGTTGTCTGGCTTGATTTTATCTCCTAGTATAATATTAGTTATAATCGCCACCTTACATTTCCGAAGAAAAACGTCAACTATATTTACTTTCTCTTTGACAGGTGTATCATTGATGAGTTTTATATTCATACCACCAGATTTAAATGTGGCTAGACTTTTAGTAGCATTTATAGGACAGACTGGTGCTTATATATCCTTTGTTCTAGTGTATTTGTATTGTTCAGAAGTATTTCCAACGGTTATAAGAAATTCCGCAATGGGTTTTGCATCGGTCTTTGCAAGATTTGGTGGTTTCATCGCACCATTCGTTGTAAATATAGGTGTAGAATGGGCGTCATTAACTATATTCAGCTCTTTAGCATTTTTGGCTGCAATATTGTGTTGTTTCTTACCAGAAACAAGGGGCATTGTATTACTAAACTCAATTGAACAAACTGAAAGCTCAGAGAAAAAAAATGTAAAATTTGACGTTGATAATTCTAATACAGAAGTTAGATTGTAGTTAATTACGTTAAACATAACGTAAAAATAAGTTAAACTAATAAAATAAGGAAACTGAAATTTACCTGAAACTCAGGTGAATTAAAAAATATGTGCCTCTATTTACAGTAATACCCTAATGTAAATGAAATAGAGGCACCTATTTTTTAATATTTACCTAATAGGTATTAATAGATACCCATTGGCTATTATTACCATAATATTATCAACGACTTTAATTTAGATTATTATATAATATTATTATAACTTTGTAGAATTTATTTATTTATATTTTATGACGTATATATATTTATATATATTATTAAATAAGTAGGTAAGTAGCCTATAGAATATGCTAACGTTGGGTCGTCTATTTTTTGGCAGGTATGAACGAGGTATTTTGGTACTAGCAGCTATTTTCACTTATAACAGTCTTACCTTCTGTTTGGTTTTAAATTTATCCGATAAACACATGAGTATCAACAATTTAATAAAAACCACTTATAATATTTTTAATATAAATTATAGCCTGGACAGGACTTTTTATCTAATCCAGTTAAATTATTTTATAATAAACTTAAGCCCGTTTTAATAAACCGTTCTCAAAATCGTTCTCAAGACCATTTTTGGCTGAGACGGTCTCAAGTAACGATTAGCTTCTCAGAATGTCTTTAGTAATTAATTGTTTGATCTCAAGACCGTATCATTGATAACGTGTTTGAGATCACTTACTCGACTTTTTAGCGTCATCTCCACGACAAAGAACGAATGAAATAAGTTTCGTTTACACTTTTAAAGAGAGCGGCTTAATTGATTACACATTATTTTAATATTTCTTTTTAAAAATGTAATATTTAATAATATAAATACAAAAAAAGTTTAGTCTGTATTTTTATATTGAAAAAACTGATTTTTATTAATTTTTACGTAGATATTAATATTTATTATTCTCTAATATATTAATATCCACATTTTTATAATAACTACGTAAAACGGACTGCGGATCATTGGAATGTAAAAAAAAGTTCTTCTTCAAAATGACTTCTTAGTGATTCGCCGATTTGTGTTGACGAAAACTCTGACTTATGAGTGAGTTTTATGAATAAACAAGGATATGGTGTACAGTAGGAAGTCTTTTGAATAATCTAAAACCTAGAATCAACACAAAAATTTAGGGTTAGTACCACAGTTTTATTTTGTTAGTAAGAATATGTTATGTACATAAAGTTTCAACAAAATGAGTATTTACAAAACACAGAACGGTTTTAGGGTCAATAGGGCGAGAAATTGTTGCAGGGAGGGAATCATATAATGAGGATTGTGTCAAATCAAGACACTATTGTTTTGACTTTTATCTTTGTTATTGGTAAAAAGATGTATCAACCAACGACTTTTTATTCGTACTAATCGTATCTATACTATCGTAACTATAATTTGTGTTGAGTATGTAGTGTAAATTCTGATTTTGTTTAATCGTAAGTATGTAGATTTAAATTTACATAATTGTAACACAACCAAAAACACAACCAAAATTTTGTACTGTATTACTCCTATGTACTGTATTATCCTCATACTCCTATTACTGTATTATCCTATACCAAGCCTTACTCAAGTCAAGGTATGACTGTACTCACGAAACCGTGTCTCAAGTAATAGTTGATAAGACAGCAATGACAGCGTACTTGAGTAACGAGTCTCGTTTATTATTACGTTCGCACTCACTTGATACGCCGTACCCACAGCTGTACTTAAGCACAGGGACGAGCGTCGTCCCTCTACAAATGACAACTCGACGACCGGCGAATGTCAGCCATGTTGACGTAAGCCTATGGTTGATACCGAAATAATATTAAACGTCGCGGCAGACAAATATATCACTACATAGTATAAAACAAAGTCGCTTTCTCTGTCCCTATATCCCTATGTATGCTTCAATCATTAAAACTACGCAACGGATTTTGATGCGGTTTTTTTTAATAGATAGTGTGATTGAAGAGGAAGGTTTATATGTATAATAACATTCATTAAATAGTGGAGAAATACTGTTATTTTTGAGGTTTCTAATGTGATGTTGTAAATAATTACTTTTTTTCCGCTTACATTAAAAACGGTGGCTGAACCCTACGAGATAGATCAAAATAATGTACTACAGTTTTGTTCATCATAAAAAATCCTACAAAAAAGTCCGCGATAGCATATATCTATCTCTTAGGGATAACCCACAATAACCATTTTTTATACTTTACTTTGATTTAAATTTAATAGCTTATTTACGAAGCGATTTTAAGCAATACAGCATTAATCCTTATCCAATTTAGTACCTTAAATACATTGTGCATTTAATATAGATCAATATGGCCCTGTATAGCATGTAATTTAAATGAATATTTTCGAAGATATTACAGATTTAAAATGCAAGGACATGTCTCGGCGGCACTCGCGAGTCGCGACTCGGTGCTCGCTCGACGAATATTCTGTTCTGCAGTTCTTATGGAATATCCATAGAGGTAGTTGGCCAGTTTTGTTGGAATGGCAAATTAAATGATTATTCACTACGTAGTATAAAACAAGTCGCTTTATCTGTCTGTCCCTATGTACCTATATTGTATGCTTAGATCTTTAAATCTACGCAACGGATTTTGATGCGGTTTTTTTAAATAGTCTTTTTATACTCAAGCGCGATAGATATAATAATATAATGTATAGGTATCAAGCGGTCGCGCATGTCGCGTCGAGGTGATAGGGTCCCATTTTTACCATTTACATTGGGTAAACCTATAAACATTTTCAATATTGTATCAGAAGTAGGTATATTGCTGTAAATAGAGAGTTATTCGCCGAAGTAGTTTTTTCTCCAAGAACATTATACTTACTACGCGGGCGAAGCCGCGGGCAAAAGCTAGTCATAAATATTATGAAATTATTGAGAACTGTCCTAGCGAACGACGGAACGGTTTATCAATTATACGGACCTAAGATGCGAAGTAAAGACTTATTAGGCAAATAATAATCATTGTTATGAATCAACTAAGTATATTTAATTTTATTTACTGCTTTCGCAGACTACTTACATTACACCTACTTAATAAATTTTTTTGAACCGTATTTATTTCGTTAATAATCTACTTTGTATATATTGAAAACCACCAAAGTATTTTGTTACGAATATAAACAGAAAGCTATGATAGATTACCCAGAATTTGAAAACGTTACTGTAACAGAAGGCATAGATGAAGAAAACGTCAATGAGAGTCCAAAAAGTGAATCCATATTTTGCAACATCTAGGGATCTGGGCAGTCTTCTTGCGGGGCTGTGGTTAGTCGCTGGGTCGATGAAAAGACCTGCAAAGACAGCAAATTTTTGTATTGTACAATGTTTAGCGTGATGGTAGCCCAAGAGGGGATTTTTATGGACTTTGAACGAGTCAGATTAGGATAATATATTTTATGTCCCACATGTCTCTGGTAATCTAGGTATAAAAATCAGTTGCTTGGTAGTTGGTTGGGGCATTCAGAATGTAAAAAAACAGCATCAAAATTTAATCTGGCGAATCATATTAAGATATTAAGTAGCTCCAACAGTTATGTATTGAAAATAAGGTAGGCTCGTAGAGTACCTACGTTTACCTACCAGAATTTAAAAAATAAAGCACCATACATAAATAAACTTCGCAGATATTTGACATTGGACTCGAGTAATTAGTTAAGTCCTGCTTGTCAAAATCATGATGATAAATTACCTATATAAGCTATTTTTACGACATTTTCTTTTTTCTAAATTTAAAAATATTGTACCCGCTCATCGCAATTCGCATCACTAAAATAAAAAACTTTGATCTTTTTTCTTCGTATTTCCTAATCTATTAAACCTAAATATGAGGTAACTGAAGTGTCGTGGAAATCTAGTAGGGATTTCCACGACACTTTAATAACCTCACATTTAGCATTATGGCCCCCATTAAGCTTAATATTAGGTCTTTACCTATGAAATTGCCATTTTGTATGAAAAAATTTAAACGATTTTTTTTCATGTATTTTTTATTTGTATTAATCGAAGTAATCATCCATGCAATCAATGCATCTTTGCCAACGCCCACTGCGTTGGCAAAGATTTATTTATGCCCTTCTTGACGAAATCAGCTGGACGGGAGGCAACAAATTCTTTAAAGGCATTTTGTACTGCCTCTCGGGTATTGAATTTTTTTCCCGCCAAGAAGTTTTCCAAATTCTGGAAAAAGTAGTAGTCTGTAGGCGCAAGGTCTGGTGAGTAGGGCGAAATTTCCAGAACGGAAGCGAGCAAACCAATAACAGGTGGTGCGTTGGTTTGTAGTGTTAGCTCCGTAAACGTCGATGATTTTGCGTGCCGCTTGTGCCGCGTTGCTGCCACGACGGTTCTCATATTCCATAATTACTCGAATTTTTAACGTATCCATGATGACGAAAAAGATTGAAATGCGATGAAAATGTAACACTACTCAATAAACAAATGACTACTTTTGGAAAAAGAATTCCATGTTTTTAAAATAAAATTAATTTGAAATTAAATTTCTTAGCCAAACAAAAATTATTTTGATTTGAAATGGACAGTACTGCAAAACGGAAATTTCATAGGTAAATACCTATTATATATAAAAAGTAACTATAAAAGGCAACAATAAAAATTGGTGCCTGTCAAATGTGAATGTGCAGGGAAGATGTGTAATTTGTGGGATATGACAGTATAATATGTACAGTCGAAAACGATGATATGTTTTTGAGTATATGAAAGTAAATTAGGTATTGTTATTTGATTTTCTTTAATTTTTTGGTACGTTTAGTTCCTTCTAAAAATACTAAGTTACAGGACCATACCTTCTTCGTGAAACCTTTGTAGGCTTCTATTTTTTTCAGTCCACCGATCCTGAAGCCACAACCGCAGGTCGTTCTCTTCGTGTGGTAAATCTTCGATAGCGTACCTGCATGAAAAAAAACTAGTGACTATAAAACTTCAGACTGAGATATAATGCCAATTGCCAGAAGTTACTTTTTTTTTCCTATAAAAGTCTTAAAGATTTTTGTTAAATATAAGTATAAACTATGAAGATAGTAGAGTGAAAGTTCAAGAGAACAACCGACTCTACGTTTAACTTTATTCTTATTAATGAACAAAAATTTAAGGAATATTCACCTTCAAATAAGTTACTAAAATAAGGCCTGTCCTCATCTCCTCGTCGCTAACGTAAGACGGTGCGGTATCGCGCGCGCATGAGTTACACCTAACCATCCCATGTCTGTTGTAACAGTGATGTTGATAAGGGAATTTAGAGTGATTAAAATTGCGTCTTCGTATTAATATTTCATCCAGACACGTTTTAAGTGGTTATCATTTTTTATTGACATCCACTCAAAGCCTGTCAACTTTAGGTACGTGCACAAAATATGCCTACAGAATTTAAGTACTTATTATCAATTCTTGTTATTGCTGTTATCATACAAACGTGTTATTGTTTACAAAACATAGATAGTAGAGCGGATGATCAATTTCAAATTTTTTAATTAAACATTACAAATAGTCGAGTAAAAAAGGTGTTATTGGAGAGGATGTGACTTATCTCATTATTTTCTTCCGATTGCCTCATAAGTCATGAGCATGACTGTATATAATGACTATCGACAAAGTATCGGTACATTGTTCTTAAAAATGTATTCATAGCGTATTTCTTGTTTAGAAGCTACTTAATGAATCCTATATTTAATATGTTAATAAATTAACTTAGTAAATCCATTGCCTCCCTCACAGCCTCTTATTAGAGCTACGATAGCCTACGGTCTTCACTTCATAGTAATACACTGTAAATTTCTCAATTCTGAAACAGTGTTTAGGTCACAAATCTTAAAACTGACAAAACTCATGTAAATATTTCGCAGGGTCTAATTTACCTATTTGGTTTAAAAATAATATCGTTGGAATCATCAATCAATCTTCCCATCTCTAAGTCAGATGTACCTTTTGAAATAGAAGAACACTCGCTTCGGCATCCGGCCACAGACTAAATCCATCTCGGTCTGCGCGGGCCTGTCGTAGGCCACAGTGACGTCATAGACTGAGGCCAGGCCTGCCACCCGAAGTCGCGAGCACAGCGCCACCCAGCCCGTGGTTCGCGGGTGGAGGACGAACTCGTACGTCTAGAAGTGTATAGTCGAGGAAATTAATGTTTAGCAGGTGAACATACTTTTAAAATTATCGGTTACGTTACAATGACTTCAAAACATCTTTAGTTTTTAAATTATTCTACGACGTTCATTTAACAGAAAAATCTTCATGCAAGAAAAAGTTACGCCATCTTGATTTCAGAAGAAAAGAAATGTCAAGAAGCAAATGTCAAGATGTCAAAATGTTTAACCTCGTATGCCCCAAACAACTCCAAATGTGGGGCAGTTAAGGGTATGGACACTTTTTGCCTCGACATGCCTCGTCTATACTATATAAGTTTATGTTACATTATTTCGCGACCATGCGAGACTGATGACTTCTTCATGTCATCACACTCGCAACTGTTGGCTTGGCAAATTGGCTGTACATTAGATCCACACTGATAGACTGCAAATATTGTGTAGAATCATAATATTATATTTATTAAAGAAGATGTAACAGTTACGTTTTTTAGTATTATTATTACATCATATACATAAAACATTAAGCCATTATATATAATATAACACTAGCTATCCTAACTTACGTTGTTTTGTCTCAACTATGAACTGGAATAAATAAATAACTTCATCTACGCCTACATCTACTCCTATATCTAGTAGGTACTAGGTGTAGACCTACAGTATTTTATCCGTAATTTTTCAATTTTTTCTCACCGTTCGAACCTTCCCTGAACTACCCCAATTATTTCAAGACCAAAATTAGCCAAATCGGTCCAGCCGTTCTCGAGTTTTAGCGAGATATTTGAATTGCAATCTATTTTTATATATAAGTATATTATGATATGATACAGAAATAAAATAAATATGATATTAATATTTTAGGTTACATGGTTCGTTTAATTTTATTCAGTCTTATCATTCAACGTTATTTTTGGCACCCCTGAAAAAAGTGCGTAGCAGCGTAGACCCTCGTAGAGCCTCTACGTGCGCTATCTACAAGGACTCTATTATAGCCCGACTATCTTTGCCTGGCCTTTTCCCCTCGGCCCTCCGTATCATGCTTCTCCTGGCAGCCCGGTCCTGGGTCGTCTCTTTGTTGACTTGAGCTTCTTTGAGATTCTTATTTACTACGGACATCCATGTGATTCGGGGTCTTCCTCGACATCGGGGCTTAGTTTTGATATCTAGCACTTTCCTGGTCATATGGTCTGATGGTCGCCTCATAACGTGTCCATACCACCGCAGACGGCTCTCCTGTAGTTTATCTGGGATAGGTCTCACTTTGAAGGTGCCTCTTATGTGTGTATTTCTGACATGATCCAGCTTAGTTACACCACCCGCCCACCTTAGCATCCTCATCACTGGGCAGTGTAATTGATTTTCGTGCTGCTTTTTGAGTGGCCAAGATTCGGCCCCGTAGGTCAAGGCCAGAACAGCTGCTCTGTACACTCGTCCCTTTGCCGAATGCGCATGGGCATTCGGCTGTCGCATAGCACGTCGGATAGTCCTCTCCATTACATCCACTCGTTATTTATGCCATGGGTGACATCATCACATTTTAGTCCGACTATCACTTCAAATCACTTCAATCTAAAAAATATGTTAATATAATATATGCTCTCAAAATATTTGAAATAAAAATATCTTAATATAATTTATGCTCTCAATATATTTAAATCAATTAAAAATAAATTAAACCAATTTTTACAAAAATGGTGTTAGTGCCGCTGCAATATATTTTGCAATATATTATATATATATATATATATATATATATATATATATATATATACTCTGTGTTAGCGATATCATTTCGAACGTGCCTTCTCAAGTGGACTTTTATCACCTGTCTCGAATTGACATAGATAAATATTCGATCAGATGATCAATTTTGAACACTGTGAAGAACAAAAATATTTTCAATTCTATTGAATTTTGTATTCAATTCTTTCATTCAAAAATTATGTTGTTTTTCCTTCATCATGTTAAAACTAACAGAGTTGTTCAGAATGGAGCTAATATTATTACCTACATGTAGGACATACATACAGTACAGGTTTTCATGGCCACATTAAGTGAATCGTACTATGTAATGAAGAAGTAGATCTCTCAGAGAAACATGAAAATCGAACATACAAATGTCGCGTCAAATGTCAATGTCATATATGATAGCTCGACACACGACACATCGATTTTCAACTCTATAGTATTAGCGCAGAGTTCTATTTTCAGTGCTCTGAATTTTCTCGGGCCCGCCGGATTCCGGATCATATAGACCTGCTGCTCATCTATTTGAATAACTACTGCAGCACATTTCAAGGACAATACAAACCGGCAGCTGTTTTGATGCAGCAAACTTCTCGCTGCGTCGCTTGTTCTCTTCGCTCAAGTCTGTGCCCTCGGGAAACAACACCACGCGCACATGGTATCGCAGCTTGCTGTAGTAGTCCACGAACAGAGACAGACTGAGCTGGTCCTCCTGCCAGTTCCTCTTCACGTAGAGAAAATAGTTTAATTGCATTATCCAGCCTGTAATCAAAATATCAAAGATCTCGTGATAACACTTAAAAAGTTAAGCCCCTTTTAAAAGCAAACAATCTAAGCCAGACGTCTATATAGTAATATGTTTAATAATATGTAGACATGTATTTTGTTGTTAAATAATTCTATTAAATAAGATAGTTAGTAGCTTAGTTAAGATAAGATAAGCAGTTAACAAATAGAAATAAATAATCACTCGATTAAAATATACACAAATAGCAACACTCAAGAAGGAAAATGCTATTACCCATCCCAGGAACACATTTTATCTCATCTTTTAAGACATACTTAATCTTTGATTTTCCTCTTGCAATCGCATTTAGAAAGCCTTTCTCTGCTGAATTCGATTTGGCATTGCCTTTGCATATGCACTCGAAGTAGTCAGGTTTTTGGGTCGCATGATAGAGGGCTATCCATACATAGTTCCAGTCGAGTCGCGTGCGATGGTTCATGAAGATGATCGTGGTTTCATCAGGGTCCACGTAATCGCCATAGTGATGAAGCTCAGTGTTGCAGCACCATTGGAATAATGCCTGTAATGTGCAATCGTTTCAGCGACACACGCTACCATACATTGTATTATTGAGGTAAGGAGGTTTACTGTAATGTAAGTTATCTACTATGTAAGCGAAGTCTCATACACGTATATAAAAAGGTCTATCACTGTAGCTGAAGCACTATCAGAACTGAAATCTAATTCATAAGCAGGTTGAAAGGTGTATCCATAGACTTGATTGTATCGTAACATTAATATTAAGATATCGAACTGACAAGTCATTGACAATTATTGTGTTGTGATTTATGACTGTATGTCGTCATCATCTTAATATATAAAATTCTCGATTCATAGTGTTCGGGAACAAACTCCTACGAAACGGCTAGACCGATTCTTATGAATTTTTTTGAATGTTCGGTAAGTCTGAGAATTAGTCGCTATCTATTTTTTTAACCCCTAAATGATAAGGCCACCCCTAAATATTTTATTTTTAAATTTATTCGACACTTTATTTTTGTTTTTTATGATGTGGCATAAAAAAATACATACAACCCTAAATTTATGCTGGCAGAACAGCTAGTAATACAAATAAATAAAGAAAACAATCTACCTACTTATTCATACTACTACATCAGATTCCCTGATAGTAGGGGAGACCGAGGAGTATTGAAACAATTTTGTCATTTTGTCTCATACACCAAACAATATTAACAGAAATATTAGTACCAATCGTTAGGTCATTAATTGCACTTGGAAATGACTAACTAAAATATATTGTGAACGTTAAATATTGAGGTGAAAACTCGACTTAACCGTAACAAGTCATCTTGTTTCAATTCCCCTCATACAGAGGTAAAATGAAACAGGGGTCGCGGAGAGTTGAAACATATTATGATTTTTGAGAAATATTAAGAGCTGTAAAATAAAAATTGTGATATTATTTAAAGGCATTTATTAAAATAAAACTATTCAAACACGTATATATGTATTTAGTGGTTTACGTACCTATTCATGTTTTGCACTGATATATCACATAAGTAGGTAACTGCAGTTGTGATACAAAATACGATAAGCTCCTAAAGTAGTTGAAAGTAACATATTCAATATAAAATAAGTAACTTTTAGTAGTTTCTTAAGTATTACAATCAGTTTTTATCAATATTACTTCAAATATTTGTATTACAATAATCTCACAAATGTCAAAAATTTAAATAGAAAACAAAAAAATTGTCAGATTGTTGAGCAGTTGTGGCAAAGTTACTTCTTCTACTGCGAGATCACATATTTTGCGACTCACCATACCTCTGTCAGTATTTATTTTATAATCAGTAGGCATGCTGAAACAAAATAAATAAATAAAAACAACAAAACATAATCATTTACTTTATGCCCTTTATTTAATTGACTACTATGTGATACAAAATTGTGAACGAGGAGATTTGAAACAGCCTGTTTCAAATCTCCTCAGTCAGAAAAAAACTCCCATTGTTTATTTAACTTACAATCAAGAATCAAATGCACAAAAATCAATTGTACCATATTTATACAATAAATCTCTAGATAATGAGAAACCAATATAAATCAAACTAAAATACAAAACTCCTATCAAAATATAGGCATGGTGAAAAAACGTTAATAACTCACATTTCACGATTTGTGTCACATGACACGCAGAACTCTACAACCGCGCGACTCATGCCACCGACCGCGTATTGACAAGTCAGCGGGTGGAGGGGAGTGGTTAAAATGCAACGTTGCGAACCCGCCACCGTTTTTAAGTTACAAGAAATCGGTACTGTTTCACCATTGTTCCAAAACCCCTCGGACTCCCCTACATGTTTTCTGGTGTTTCAAATCTATGGATACATCTGAGATTACTTTAGCGACATATCCTATCTATAGTCCTTATCTTTTTAATTATTCTACTATTATTATAAACGTGAAAGTTCGTAAAGGATGGTTGGATGGATGGATTATTATTATTGTACATAAAAACTTAACATAAAATACATAATAGGTTTAGTCCTATAAAACTGTCCTTCAGTATGTATGTAAGATCAATATTACAAACTTAATATAATAACATAATATATTGGATGTTTGCGACTCTTTCACGAAAAAACTACTAAACGGATTTTTATAAAATTTATTATGGTAGCAGCTTGGTGTCCAGATTAACACATATGCTACTTTATATGCCGACTAAGTACAGTGTTCCCGTGGGATACGCGCGGTGGTGAAAGGCTAGTCATAAATATAGAAGCATACTATACCGTTGGATACAACTCCCATAAAGCGAATAGTACATCTACTGCCTTCCTGTAGAGAGCATGATTGATGAACATCAAATACAGCACGGGGCAGTACAACACGAAGAAACCTAAAAATACAGGGAATTAATTACTTTGCACTTGTAATTGTACTAGCTTTTTATTACTTTTGGACTTACTAACTTCACCCACATAAGGAAAATTATTTTGCATATTTTTTTTATTGAATTACTTTTGAGCTTTTCTGTGGGTTGGTTCTTTTAAAGCGGCTCCCTGTTTTGTTAAAAAAACGAAATATAGTTTTTGTTTTATTTTATCCTTTTCAGTGATAAGTGCTTCATTTATTTCAGATTTTAGGACTTATAAATCAAAAAGTTAAGGCAGATCATTGCAGTAGTCGCGCGTCACTTTGGTGTTAGTTGTTGAAGAGTTTCATGGTTTATAAATGTGCTATTCAATGATGAAAATCCTGTCCAAATAGCTTCAGTAGTTTTTGAGAAAATCACGGACAAACATACGTACATACATACATACATACATACATACATACATACATACATACATACATACATACATACATACATACATACATACATACATACATACATACATACATACATACATACGTACGTACATACATACTACGTACATACATACTACGTACATACATACATGATAAGGGTCAAACTGATAACTTGACGCTGCAACTATTCACGACTAGGGTTTTTCTGGATTTCCTCGGGTTTCTGTCATCAACTCCTGATTTTTTTGTCACAGGACACCTCAAAATAAGATACTTAGGGGTGTGTGGCAAAAAAAAAACATCAAAAGTGACTCATAAACAAAAAATTAAGGCCGATCATAGCAGCAGTCGCGCATGACTTGGTGTTAGTTGTTGAAAAGTTCCAGATGTATCTCCGAAAATCTTGATCAGATCTTGAAACGTTTTACAGCAATAACGTTTCCTGATAAATGTGCTGGTGAAAAGTCAATGGTGAAAACCCTGTCTAAATAGCATCAGTAGTTTTTGGGAAAATCGCGGACATAAATACATACATACACACATACATACAAACGTACTGGTGAAACTGAGAACCTCCTTTTTTTGAAGTCAGTTAAAAATATAGATAATAAGCTGCCAGGGTAGATATAAGGATTAGCGTATTCGTAATAAACAACAGTTGCTCATTTATCATTACACTGCCATCCATCTGTTTTTTTAAAGTGTTGAGTAACAATTTTATAATGTTTACACATGGTTTTCCCATACCTACTAACTCAAGACATTTGTTAGCTAACTAACTTTTTGTCATTCAAAACAACCAGAACTAAATCTCCTAATGTATTGTGCGACTAATTCTTACGAGTTGAACAATTACCGACTATATTTGTATTTAAAACGAGTATTTTTCGCACAGATTTCTTTATACTAGTCAAACTTTTATCAGCAGGCAGGCAGCAGCAGGTATAGGTAATTCAAAAAACATAATAAGCAGCAAAACGAGTGCACATAAAAAAACCTAAAGGAGCATACAAAATTCCCATTTTTAATTTTTCTCGGTTTCAGGGGTGTAGATTTGTGTAGATTCATTTTGAAATTTCAAAATGGCGAATATTTATTTTTCTGTAAAATTGATACGGGTGTCGTCTTCGAGATTTTTAGGGGTGCTGAATACAAAAATGATATCCATTTAGAATTTCAAAGATATAAGATTTTTATTTTTAATAAAATGAATCTAGGTGTACCTTTTCTAGGTTTAGGGGATGTTAATTACAAAAAAAATCATTTATTTTGAAATTTCAAAATGGCGGATATATTTTAATTTCTGTAAAATTCTTCTATCTCAAAAATAGTGCGTTCTACTGAAAAAATAATGATAATTTCCTCTCCCTTAGTAACTCCGCAACCACATATTTTCTTCATGATAGGAGAAAAATAAATAAGAAAATCCTTAATTTTCCAACATTTCTATAGCTTTATACATCGGAAACGGTACATCCTACTGAAAAAAAGAATAAAAATTTCCTCCCCCTTAGTAACCTTGCAACCACATATTTTCTTCATGATGGGAGGAAAAGAAATTTGAAAATCCTGAGTTTTCCAACATTTCTATAGCTCTATACATCACTCGTATCTCAAAATAGGCGTTGCCATATTTTTTTCCTACGAGTATAATCGCTTTTATCTCGAGAACAGGTAATCCTACTAAAAATAATGAAAATTTCCTCCCCCCAAGAAACCCCGTAACCACGTATTTTCTTTATGATAAGATTTTTTTTTTGAATATCCAGAATTTCCAAAAAAGTCTATAGTTTACATAGCTGGTACTACGTAACATGTTAATAATTATCAAACCTAATCAGCACCCGCAATAACTTACTACAACTAAATTAGTGATCATGTCATTTTTATGAAGAATGAAAATTCTCCATTTTGGAAATTGAAATTGGAAGACAATTTTATAATCAGCATCCCCAAAAACCTAGAAAATGACATCCATACCAAAGGAAAACAAACTCCATCAGTATCCGAAAATGCTATTTTCCATAGCCTGCAAATTGAATTTGTAGCAGTTTTGAATGCTACCAATTCAAGTTGGGATTTTTTTTTGTCACCTGAGTGCTTTCGCCAGTTTAGGAATTTAGTCGCCAACATATTTATTCGCTGCGAAATTCAGTAATACAGTATGCTCATGTGCAGTCGCCAAATTATTTATTGTCCGCAAGATTAATTATATCTCATTAATAATGTGCACGTAAACTCGTTTGAAATAAAATTTGTATGGAATCTAATCTTTAATCTTTTTATTTTCATTAAACAGTATATGTACATTTCATACAAACCCATGACCCAGGAACATAGAAAACTTTTTAGGGTTCCGTTTCCGTACCCAAAGAGTAAAAACTGGACCGTATTACTGAGACTATGGTTTCCGTCCGTCTGTCCGTCTGTCTGCCACCAGGCTGTATCTCATGAACAGTTGTAGCTAGACAGTGGTGTTTTTCATATTTAGCAACAAACACTAAACACCGAATAAAATACATATTTAAGTGCGGCTCCCATACAACAAACACTTTTTTTGTTTGCCGTTTTGTACGGAGCCCTTTATGCACGAGTATGACTCGCACTTGGCCGGTTTTATTTTGTTCCTTTGGCGGGATTTGAACACGCGACAGAGATTGTCAGATGTCGAAAACGCCGTTGATTGGCGACAATGAACTTCGTTTTCGATTAGCGTAGCCATAGTTATCTCCTAAATACCTATTAAATAGATACCTATTAAATATTACAATAAATAGATACCTATTAAATATTACAATAAATAGATACCTATTAAATATTACAGTAAATAGATACCTATTAAATATTATAGTAGCTACAATAAAATATACATTATATTAAAACTTACCAGCCAATATAGTGAAGTACCAAGCGGCACAGACTAGGAAGCCTATCGCCATGTCTGAACACACTGACTGGAAGCCTTACCCGACGATAGATTAGAGCCCTTATGACTTATTGTAGCCCTTACATAACATATTTGCATGATACGACCTAATTCTCGTGGACAGATAAGTGAGTGAGGTGAGGAAAAAAGCTGAGCTTCGGACAACATGATCCGAAATATCTCCGGCCGTAAAAAAAGAACTGAATGACAATATAACTTGCTGTAATAAAATAGCGCCTTTCGGCTCGAACTCACGGCAGTAATTTAAAAATATTTATTATTAATTCTTGTTATTGCTGTTATAATACAAACATGTTATTGTTTACAAAACATAGATAGTAGAGCGGATGATCAATTTCAAGTTTTTTAATTATACATTACAATTAATAGTCGGGTAAAAAAAGGGTTATTGGAGAAGCTGTGACTTATGTCATAATTTTCTTCCAATTGCCTCATAAGTCATGAGCATGACTGTATATAATGCCTATCGACAAAGTCATACATTACAGTACATTGTTATCAGTATTTCTTGAGTGATGAGTTCATAGCTCAACGCATATAAACAGCAACTTGTAGGCATATTAATAGCACATATTATGTTAAACGCTCTATGGTACAAGCAAAGCAATTTTCCTTGATCATCAAGTCAAGTATATTGCCACATGCAATATGTGACCAGCTACCTACTTGACGCCCATTAACTTGTAAATATTTTTTTCCATTGCCATACATTTAATCATATTTTCCATTCCCGAGAAATGGAAAATATGATTTAAAGTCCCATAAAAGTATACCTATATCGCATATCGTTTCGTTTCGGTGTGAATTGATCCGTGACATTCTTAAAATTCAGCGTTGAATATTAACCTACTTGTACGTGGTAAATCTAAAAATGTGCTTAAACGTATTGATCAGTATTGACAGACAGACAGATTGTTCCATATAATAAATTAAAATCGCATTCACTCATAATTTCTTTAATGCAAACATTAATCTAGATACAATATACTAATAGCTGACGGGACAGGCTACTTGACCTGATTGCCATTTTAATATCAATGAGAGAAAAATGGCAATAATTTACTTTTTTTAAGGTCGGCAACGCAACTACACGCTTCCAAGTATTGCAGATAGCTGATGATGCATAGCTCCGAGACTGTAATTTTCAAAATGGCAGGAGGTGAGGCATTAGATACATAGATGACAAATTAACTCAAGTGGTCGGCGACGGAACGCGTCCCTTATCTTGAGATATAGATGCTATAGATTAGATAATATATTATATAATGTTTAAATATCTAACATCAAGAAACATCTCGATAATAAATTGTGTATTATCTACTACAGCTTGTGCCAGTTGTAAATACCTGTGATATCAGGTAGGTATTACATATAAAAATATGTAATACCTACCTGAAAAGATATGACTGAGAAGTCATAAATCAATTTTCACACTTTGTTGCTTTTTTCATACACGGTTTTAAGCTATTATTATACACATACACTTATCTGCGTAATTCATATGTGTAAGTATACTTTTAAAAAGAGCTTTGTTCTCACTTAACAAGAAAATAATTATAGTTTTGACATTGGAAAGGTCTTTTCATTTTTTTCTCTCCAGTTTTGGCTCCGATTTCACGAAAAAGTACGATCGCCTTGTATCTCGGAAAGTTGTGAAGATATGATATTAAAAAAAAAACTATTATTTCCGAATTTATGATTTTGGCACTCGATATTTTGGAAACGAAGAATGAAATCAACAAACAATTTGAGAAAAATGCCTCTGGACAATTTAGTCAACTACAATTTGAGCCTAAAACAAAGACAATCGGGTTAAGGGTTTGCCCTTTTGACATTGGAAATGTCTTTTCATTCGCTCCAGTATAGGCCCCGATTTCACGAAAAAGTGCGATCCCCTTATCTCTCGGAGAGTTTTGAAGATATTATATTCAGAAAAGGCTCAAAAGACGCGTGTTCACGAGAGCTGTAAGATGCAAAAAGAATTATTCGAGATAGTTAAAAACGAAAAAAGTTTTGGCCGAAACAGTGAAAAAAAAATCAATTTTTTCAGAACTTTTGATTTTGGTGCTATATATTTTGGAAACAAAGAATGATATCAAAAATTTGAGAAAACTTCGTTTGGACAATTTAGTCCACTACAATTTGAGCCTAGAAAATGACGATTGAGTGAAGGGCCTGTAGCCTAACCTTTTTGAAAAAAGTCAAGTTTTTTCAAATTCCTTTGATTAATTTCCCATATGCTCGATAGTCGTGTGAGGCACGAAATCTGTGAATTTTTATTGAGGTTTTTATGTTAAACTATTTACATCACTACTCATCACATCTGACATAATGACATGTTTCCGTAATCCAATTAAAAGCGCTGTTGAATAGATAAACTACCGACAAAAACCCTCCAAAACCGGGCATTAGTATTCTCTCCATCAACAAAAAACCCCATACCCTCATTCTTATTACGTAAGTTCATACTTCTGTTATGTAACTAAATGCATTTATAAATTTTCCCAAGGAATTTGTATATAACAAATTCCTTGGGAAAATTGGGAAAAAAAATCCTTGGTAAAAATCATAAGCTTATTGAATAAACCCTATGATTTATTCAATAGGAGCTTTGTGGAATGCAGTGGACATTCTCAGTTATAAATCATCTTCTCAGTTATAAAACTTGTAAAGTGCCTTTGAAATCTTAGCCCTTCCAAAACTAAAAAGTGCGACAATACATTATTAAGCTAGAATCGTTCCGAAAAAAAACTGTCGAGCTCATCCAGTGGTTTGTAAAGTGCGGTCGCGGAGCACGTAGAATTTCTTACATTGACTCATCGCTACTTATCTCTTTCACTCGTGCACGAATATATTGCTATCGCGCTCCTATCGCGTACCTGTGTAAACGCGATAGCAATATATTCGTGCACGAGTGAAAGAGACTAGTAGCTATCAGTCAATGTACGAAATTCTACGTTCTTAACGAGCACACTTTAGTTACATTATGGGCTTGTGATGCGTATTAATCAGTTTTGAGTTTTAATGGTTATTTAAGGCTCGGACTACATTTATTAGCAATCTGTACGGCCGGAAAAAAGCAGCGCTGAAAATAGAACTCTATGCTAATTGCTAATGCACTAGAGCTGAAAATTGAACACACTCAAATACACGGCAGCAATATAAAAACTCGACGCTCATGTGTTCGATTTTCAGCTCTATTGTATTAACGCAGAGTTATATTTTCAGCGCTGTTATTTCCGGTCGAAGCGATTTTGGATGCATATAGACCTAAATATGATCTCAGCGAATTGCGATATTGTAAAATAGGTTCTGCCATTGATCACGGGTTCAAATCTAGTTTTCGAGTAAATAATGTGATTCCAGAAATTCCTGCGAGCTCACTGCAGTAGTTAGGGGTTTAGACAACAGTAGTTTCAGATAGCTTTTATAAATTAATATTTAAAAGCTAAACAAGTTGATAGCCTTGACGGCTGACATCTAGTACAATACAACATTCACAAATAGCTTTGCAAAACTAAATCATTATATATTCTTTGTAGGGAAGTCTCATGACCTTTATAAACTTCTTATTTGGTAAAGAAACAACAAAATATTTTATATTAACATAATATTTAATAATATTTAATGACTTATTTATTTACTTAAACAATAGTAACATTACATAAACCATTTCAATACGTATAAAGCACGTATATACAGCAGATACTTTATTAGTTTTAACGGCATTATGCACATATTCATTATTGTCAATAATAGTAACATACAATATTAATATTATGATATTATATGCATTAATTAATAATGTTGTATATAAATTTCTTGATAATACCTATATTTTTTTATTTGATTCATAACATAAATGCAATGCAGCTTATTATAAAAATATTTTATGTTTCTCGTGTAACGTGTTCTAGTAATAAGTGTGAAATAACAATAAAAGATTAATGCTAGTAGCACCTACTGGTAATACACAGGGTGTTCTATCATCCAGTGACCAAACTTTAAAGAGTGAATATTATACTCTTGAATATAAGCAACTTTTACTATGGCATCAACTTTCCTACTTGAAGAAAAATCAGCTGTTTCCTACAAAAGTGCTATCTAGGCCACGATATTAAGAGTAAAAGTTACTGATATTGAAGAGTATATTCACTCTTTAAAATTTGGCCACTGATTAGAAAAACACCCAGTGTGTTATTTGTCAAAAAAATTTACTACAACAATTTAACAATGTATGTTACGTTACATTTAATAATGTATGATATTGATTATTATCATCACACAATTTACTATTTATTTTATAATAAAATTTATAAAAATAGTAAAATTTATTTTCTACACACACATAATCCACTATGGCTCCCTGTAGTCTACAAGAGAACCCTCGCCTGCGGGGCTGCGTACATCGAACCTATTCTAATTATTTACAATACTCTAGTAAGCCGAAATATAGAGCTATTTATTACTCCTTTGGCCTCAACTAGAAGCACCACTGCTCACTTGTATGGATAATATATAATATCATTATCGTATAATATGTATTAATACGTAAGGCCTCTTACCACCTTTTTACGAAAATGCAAACGGAGGAGGAAGATAATTGGCACTGTCATAGTTTTTGTGGGAAAGCTAATATTTTTTTAATAATGATTAGAAATACACTACCTAAGATTAATAACTTACACTTACACCGCGTGTTTACAAATGTTCACATAATTATTATGTCAATGTGTCACAAGTATTTACATTTTATTATTGTTTTTATTTTTTCTAAAAGGCAAAAGAACCCTTAATAAGCTAAGTTTGTAATGAGTCATCAGTGCTAATGTTAAAATAGCTCCCTTCAATTGTTGAATGTGAACGCACTGCCGCGATTTGACAATATTCTACTGTAAAATGTTTAACAAGTAAAAAACAAGTACTCGAATAGACAAGACAAGTAGATCTATCTACGTATATACATATTGTGGCAGTTGTTTATAACAGAAATAACATAATATTATATAAGAGGAAATGATTATGAAGATTAGACCTAACAGCCTACTCTACATAGAGTGCGTCTGCCACTAAAATCATTTTAATATGGAGGTAAACAAAGTAACACACACACACACAATGATACGCTAAAAACATGTATTATTTAACCAGTAAATACTCGCAACGACGTATTTTATGGCTACTACTTTATTATAAGAATTAAAAACTCAAATCTGCAATTTGTGCGATTTTGTTATTTTTCGTTATCAGACTTTTTCCAACTATTTTTAATATTATAATTATTACGATTTGTTTCTATTTTTACTTCTTGTTTTTTCCCAAACAGTTCCCCCTCCTCTAAAGTAGTCATCAATTCACAGCCCCTCGTTTCAGGCAAAAACAGAGCAACGAAAACAGCCACAAGCGGTACCAATCCAAACACTAGAGGTGGCAACCATCTTGCCGTATCTCCTAACTCTATCACAAAAGGCGCCACCATGGAGCCCACTCTAGCCATCATAGACGAAAAGCCGAGAGCGGCATTTCGCACCACAGTCGGGAACAGTTCAGTGCAGTACAAATATACTGTCACGAACACAATGAAACTGCTCACAACACCCACGATAGCACACACCACCGAGCCTACGCCTGCCGGTACAAAACATAGCACTATTAAACACGTAGCACAGATTGCGTTGAACACTATTAAAATTGTCCTCCTACCTACGGCTTTAATTAGAGGTATCGACAAGAATGTACCCACTAGAGTCACGGAAGCGGTGGCTGCCACGTTTACAAACACATTTCCACTCAGTTGTCCCACGTATTGGGAGACGCCGTAGAAGCAGTAGCTGCAAGCGAGCCAATTGAACGACATCGCCAAAATGTTCTTCCGAAGGTTAGGAGTTCGGAACAGATCGAAGAGGTTCCCCTTCTTGAGCTGGTCCTTTTTAATGGACTCCTGATACGCCTCCACATTGGACCGAATATTCTCCGTCGGGCGTTTGTTCCTGAAAATTTATGAGCTTTAAATTAAAATCGTTCTCTGTCAGATTTAGTTGCATCACAAATGTTCAATATATTTTTTTAACAATAAAAACTTACATAATACAAAATGGCTTTTAATTTACTTGGATATCAATGGAAATCACTGAAATTACTAACCTTTTCGCCACACGCTCCAAAACATCGATCGCTTCGTCTGTCCTTTTCACTGCGATCAACCATCTCGGTGTTTCGGGCACTAGCCAGAAGTAAATTAGAAGTATGACTACAGGAACGGATATAGCCATCTGGAAGGTACTGTAGTCTCTGAAGAAATATGCGAAAACTGGTAGCGTCATGTGGCCTAAATTGAAGGGCGTCTGGTAGAGAGCTGAGACTACGTCGCGGTACTGAGTCCCGACAAACTCCATCACTATCACAAAGCCGGTGACCATCGTCCCTCCGACCGTCATTCCGATGATGAACCTCGCGAAGGAGAACGTCCAATAGCCCGGCATGTACGCGGCTCCGATCCCCATCGCTATTTGGACTATCACTGCTAACAATAATGGTTTCTTCCTTCCAAATCTGAAACAAAGGTCTTAGTTTTATATGTGTCGATAGTTACAATTGTTTCTTCGAATTCCATTATCCTTAATGGATTCAGCAGATTCAATTTCAATAGTTGATATTTCATAGTGTGGCCATTTTAGACCTGCTGATGCCTAATTTTTTTTTATTTACTTGGACGTTATCAGACTTTAAGGCACTGAAGGATTTTAATTTTGGTATCAAGGTCGAGAACATTGCAAAATTTATTTTTGCAACAAAGGCCGAAAAAATGTAGCACATTACTTAATAACTAGTTTCGGTATTTTACTAATAATGTTTAAATTGTATAGTAAAAAATGTGTTGGCCGATCTAGATGAAAAGGTTTTCATTTCTAAAAAACGTAAAATATAATAAAATATATCCCTAGTAATATTTTATAGACAAAAATTACTAGAGTGAGTTACATAATGTGCATAATACGAGTATGAACTAATCAAATTTTTTACCTATCGGAAGCAGCCCCGAACACAACGCTGCCAATTAAGGTTCCCAATTGAAACAGGGTTTGATTGAAACTGTTCAACCACTTCTTCTCGCAAATGAGGTTCCATTCCATTTCGATGGTATTCGTGAACATCGACGTGTCGAACTCGGGCTCTGGACATGGGCAAGTCGTATTTCCCCCGCTACAAGTGTGATCTACTCTTGGACTCAAAAATATAATGGCCATTTGATGCCAGGCGATAGGGAATTTGGTGAGGAATATCAATATGCACAGCCATAGCTGATACTTTCCAAAAGAGCCGATTATCTTCTGAATTAAATCTTGGTTTGGAGGCACTTTCTTTTCGTCCATATCTGTTGATAAAAAATAGTATGTTAGCTGAAAATATACCCATAGTTTAATTATGGAAAGGTACTTACTAAATTCAAAGTGTTATAAATTAGTACGTTGCGTCGTCTACAAATTGTTATAATAAAATTTTATTTTATTTTATTTTTATTTTTATTATTTTAGAAAACCAACAGCTTATAAATATTACAAATATAGTCTAGGCATAGAAAAAGCAAAGCCAATTATAGGTTTTCACAATTAGTGACTAAAGAAAAGTATAAAAAAGCAAACACTTAGGCATTAGCAACAACATTCAAAATCAATGGCAATACATATATAAATCTAAATTTAACAAAGTTTATTGTTCAAAGAAGTTAAGGTTTAACTTATCTCTTGCATTCTTGCTATTCAATGTGTATGGATCAAAGGAGAATCTTTTACAAGTATTGTTAAATTCAATGCTAGCTCGCACCAGGCAGGAGTTACGCCTGTAGTTGGAGTTGTAACGTGGTATAACCAGTGGCGGATTAAATCGGCGTTGCCTAGTAGGTACATAAAAGTATAATTTACTAAGAAGATCTGGACAGTCAATTTCATTGTTAATTATTTTTAATATAAATATAAAGTCTGCAATATGTCGGCGATTAAGCAAAGGTTGAATGTGGAATTTCCTGCACAGAGACAGATAATCATTAGAACTGTAGGGTATTTTTAGGCGGTAGCATAGAAATCTTATAAAACGCTTTTGAATGCTTTCAATCTGAGTTATGTATTTATCATAACAGGGATTCCATATCTGACAGGCGTATTCTAAGTGACTTCTTACGTACGTGCAGTATAGTATTTTAAAGGTTTTCGCAAGTTTGAAAGGGGAGCTTAATCTCATAATAAATCCCAAGGCTCTTGAGGCTTTTGCAATAATATGGTCAACGTGAGAAAGAAAAATATCACAAGCTATCAGTTATAGCCTGTCGTATTTTATTATAATTTTTAATAACTAGCATGAAATAGATTTAAAAAGGCTCTATTTGACTGGCTAATTTCAAAAATGTATTATAATGTGAAGGATAATTTAAATCAGTAACTCCCAAAGTAGTCCAGGTGGACCCTCAGGGGTCCACGGGAGACTCGACGGGGGTCTACGTTGGACGTGACAAAAGATGAGGGTCTACAATCGTAAGCAAGGGTGCATGAAAATTAATTTGGTTTCAATAGTGAAGAACTAAAATGTTGGCTTGTTATTTTAAATAATATGATACCTAAATTAAACCTTCTCAATAAGACAATTTATAAATAAATTGAGAAAAAAATGGAACAAGACAGGAAATAGAAGAATTTACCACAGACTTAAACATGACTGATAATACAGACATGACTGATATTACTACTACCGAAATATAAACAACAATCAAGAAGATGAATCCAAAGAACGCGCCAGGAGACGAAGGAATAACATTGGACAAATGTGACTAAGCATATAGAGCGAACCCAGTAATCATGAACTATTCAACTTATGCCTGAGAAACGGATTCTTCCCCCGAAGATGGAAGAGGGCAACCATCATAACATTATGGAACGATCTACGTCGCGGTGAACATACTGGCCTGAACGACAGAGAGACGCTACCGGAAGCTGGAGCCCAACTCGCTCGCGCCACGTGCTGACTACACTCCTGGACCCAGCTAAGTGCCCGCGTGGTTAAAGCCCCTCCGAATCCCACAGCCACCAAGAGGCTAAACCAGATCTTTCGGTCTTCTGCCCACGTCCCCTTTTATTTAATATATTTGTCACGTTGGTGATTCCTCGTTTCATTTAAATTACCCGTGACAGGCGGGCAAAGAAACCTACACAACCCCTAAATCGTACCGCCAAATAGGCCTTGTTTTCGGAAAATTTTCGAAAAAATACTGTGCAGAATACTCCTCTGGCACCTTGGGCGGGAGAAGAAACTCAACCCTAGACAGTACGGCTTTATGCCTCAGCGCAGCACAGAGGACGCCCTCTACGATGCCATCGACATGATACAACAAGCTGTCCGGGAGAAGAAAATCGTCGCGGTGGTATCGCTAGACATAGAGGGAGCTTTCAACAACGCCTGGTGGCCAAAGATAAAGCAGCAACTGAAAAACAAGAAAATAGGCAAACATCACTAGTGACCCTCTATAGCTATCTGTCGGAAAGAAAAATCACCTTGACATATGCTGGCTACACCAAAGAGAAAGAAGGGCTGAGAAGGGCTATATACAAAGCTCAGTGGGAGGACCACTGATGTGGAACCTCCTGATGGACCCGCTACTGGACGAGGCCGACAACCTTGAGGCCCATATCCAGGCATTTGTGGACGATCACACAACGAATTGCCACAGGGAAAAACACAAAGAAGGTAAAAGAAACCGCAAAGCAGCTCTCAAGGTTCGTGGCACAAAAGACTATACTGGTCATAAAAAAAGTAAAGTTTGAACAACCCGAACAAGAGTTCTGCAATACTAGACTTAAATATAACAAAAGTCTTAAACTTCTAGGTTTGACAATAGACAGCGGCCTCATATTCAATGACCATGTAGAAGACATTAGCAAAAAGGCAATCAACATAATATTCAGAAGACTATCAACAGCTGCACGAGCTACATGGGGGCTGAATTCAGAAATAGTCAAGAAAATATACAGCGCGGTCGTCGAACCTACAATTATCTACACTGCTACCGTGTGGGAACCTGCACTGAGAAGGAAGTATATAAGAAAAAACATAGATCGTATAAATAGGTTGTTAATGATCAAGATATCAAAGGCACACAAAACAACATTTCTCATGGCCAGCACCCTCCTCAGTAGCACCAAACCACTACACCTGTGTATAAATAAAAATGCCGCGCTGTATATAATCAAGAGAGGTGAATCAATAGAAGAATACCCTGGTAGAGAAATCGAGAAAAGAGCTCACCCATTCGACTAGTGTGATGACATGGGTGGGGCCCATCTGAGAAAAGTCCCATCTCCTTCCAGCTAATAACTGAATAAGCAGACGTGGATTTGTTGCACAAGAATATCCCAACGATCTACACTGATTGGAGTAAGTAAGTAAGGGAAAGGTCGGGGCTGCAGTAAGTTGGTGGAAAATGGGAAGCGAAAAGCGAGAAAGCAAATTAAAGCTAGCAGGACACTGCTCTGTGTACCAGGCAGAGCTGGTGGCGATATGGCAAGCAACCCAGATACTGACAAGAACAAAACAATCTGACAAACGGGTGAACATCGTGTCAGACTCCAGATCGGATCTCCAGTCACTCGCTGATCCAGACAACCTCAACCCAGTTGCCGTGGCCATAAAAAACCATATAAGATAAGAAAAGGCCACGATTAACTGGTGCAGGATCAAAGCCCATATAGGACTGGAGGGAAACGAAAGAGCCGACACCCTGGCTAAAGAAGCCACGAAAGCAAAAACCACAACATCATACGACGCAGTACCACTTAGCGCTGCCAGATAAGAAGGAACTCAATTACAAAATACCAGAAAGAATTCAACTTGACGCAAATAGATCAAGAAAAAACCATTGCGCACTTCTTCACCGACATCCGGCAAGCTCACAAAATTATAAACGCCCTAACACTCGACAAACAACTGGCACAAGTTATCACGGGTCATGGAGGCTTCGGTTATTACCTGGAGAGATTTAAAATAAAGAGAAATTGTAGAGCATGCGATTGCGACGGGAGAACAGATCAGACTTCACTGTTTGTGCGAATGGGTAAAACACCAGAACATCAGAATGGAACCAGAACACAAACTAAATAGGTATATTAACAGAGAGAACATCAAATAAATAATTAATAACAATAAACAAAGAGAGAATTTCATAAGAATATAAAAATGGCAAAGAAAATAACAGCTATAGTTAACAAACACCACAAAGCATTATGACAAGACTCCGGACATCGGCGGAAACACATTAACCAGACTTTTGTATGAAAAAATTAAAAGGTCTAATAATCTTCTTTTGTTAATTATAAAGAAAAAAGGCTGTTGGAAGATTAATACCAAAAATTAATTTTTAAAAAATCAGCCTAGTCCAGAGTCTAGACTAGCTGATTATGTTCAAAGATAATATAACTACACTACGTAATAAGAGGTAGCACTTTGAATAAAAAAAAAGTGGTTTTTTGAAACCACGGTAAAAGTGAAACTTAATAACAAAATAGCGTGGAGCACTGGCACAAATGAGTACTAGTCTATACACTACACGGTCAGCTGATGCGAACTATAGGCGCCGCCATATTGGCCTCGGCTGCTCTGACGAGCGCCTTTCACTTTATCCCTGCGACCGTCACGCGACATGCAACACACAGACGAAAAAGTTTGAGACGATGTAATAAAAGTTTCACTTTAAAAGTGTTTGAAATTCAAAAGTTTACCTTTCATACGTATTATCGTCTAAAAGTGCAAAAGATTCAAGCCTAAAATTTAAAAAAAAAAGAAAAAAACCTTACGTAAGTTATTATTATCGATTTTTTTTATTTTTAGACCCAATTATTCGGTTAAAAAGGTAAATAAAACAACAAAACAACTATAATTCGATCGTTTTTATTGCATTAAAAAAATACAAAAGTAAGGCAACGTTCCCACGAGCGTTTTTATGTAGTCGCGAAATAAAAAAATTGGACTATAAGGATTGCAGTATAAATAGAGAAATAGATAGAATATAATGCAAGTTTACGCTCATACAACACAGTTGAAAATCGTGTACAGCTGTCAAATCTGACATTTTATACTTGACACTTTGATTTTCAACTCTATTGTAGGTTAGCTGCAGAGATCTATTAACAGTGCAGTTTTTTCTGTCACCGCGCGCGCGTCACACGCGACCACAAAAAAAAATTGAGAGGTGTCAAGTGACACCCGGATGGAACGAATTTCCTTTCGATAATTAGTGAAGGAATTGTAATTTTTTTTTTTTTATAATAATATTTTTTTATTCTTAACAAATATAATGTAATATAAACTTAATCAGTAGGCTCAATTTTAGTAATAATTGAGAGAGAGGAAGAGAGAGAGAGACAGAGAAACACGCGCACGCCGCACGGCTTACAACTATAGCAAAAAGTGTCGTTACAGTCTTAACTTTTTTCCGTCTAGCCCCCTTTCGCAACGCGCCATAAGGAACTTCGTCCAAAAAACTCCCGTGGGTACGAGGGCTAAAGGTTTATAACCAAAACATTTCAGGTAAGCACGGCACGTGTCAGGTACATACGGCATAGCCTGATTATCTTCAGCGGTTATCCGTTGGTGCAAAGTAGGTACACTTCTGTGGGCATACCAGGAACATTTTGACTGCGGCGTAACCACGTAACGCAACGTTATCGAATGAGAATTCTCGAAATATGTTCATGTTGTCAATATTATTGCGGGCCCTCGAAATTGAAATCTGAATAATATTGAAAAATACCTGCAACAAACAAATTATGAAATTATAGTACATTTTACTTATTCGCAATACTAACAAAGGTTCTACTAAATGTAAAATTAGATTATTAAGTAAGTGGTAAAACTGTACAATAGTATTAAAAATAAAGTATAAATATTATTCTTTTAAACTATAAAGTTTTTCCTGATGGGTAGAAGAAAACGTAATATTATGTCTGTATTTTTATGAATAAAATATCAAGTATAACCAATATTAGGTAAGCAATAATATGACTTTGTTTAAAACATATTTCGTGCATTATTGAACATTCGATTAATAGAGAAGTATATTATTAATAGAGAATCTTTACAATCTTAAATCTTAGCATGCATATTAAAATCACTACACAATATATTTTATTTATTGAAACAAATGTAATCTTAAGAGACTTAAGAGTCTATTTTCATTAAATCGAGAAGTTATGGAAAAAAAGTTAGTGTCAGCTCCGACGGACGACTGGAGTTTACTCTAAAAAGTAAAACACGTCCCTCAGAAGGAACAAAAACTTTAGATTGATTTGAGTTCAAAAATTCGCGCCATGTGAAAAAAGTGACAGGTGCGCAGAATAGGTTGCGCACGAAAACGTAACGCTGTCATTCGTTCAGTAGTGTTACTTACTGCTCATATTTTTTTCATACCGGGGGACTTATATGAAAATCGATTCTTAAGGAGTAAACTCCAATAAACTCCAAAAATTTATACAAATACTCACCGATATTCTTTCAGTTCAAGCATGTTTATATAATAGTGGTTAGGTATATACTTACAGGAATTTAGTATATCAAAATCATTGTTAGATCATAACAAATATTTATTTCGTGTTCACTTCACTAAAAATTACAGTTTTTTGCAATTATGAATGATTTGAAATTTAAAAATAATCTTCTTCTTCTATTTCTGCACAATACATATTTTAAAGAGTGGTTACTTCACTCGGTGAATACTGCAATAAATCATCCAATTACAGATGAAAAGGCCAAGTTTATTATGGCTTTGATACATGTATGCTAAACTTTGTAGGTAAGTAAACATGATATTACTATTGAGCAAACATAACTTTTACAGAAAAATATCACATTTATCGACACGGATGTATGTTACGACAGCTGCTGTTTGACCAACCGACGGGAAAACAATTTGATTAAGTAAGCAATTGCTTAATACCTGATATTGTTTTAATTAAAATTATGTGATACGAGATACTCGTAATACAAATTCGATTTTAATTTTATCAATGAATACTACGCTGCTATTACTTAGTAGACACTACATTCAACGAAAAACTTATTTTAAAATGGAAAAAAGTGTCGGTGTTACATTTTGTTTAATAATTTTATTTTAAAATATTATCTATGCTCGCTGTTATAGTGTAATTCTATATCCTCTATAAAATAATTTATAGGTAAGTTACTGAGGATATTTTAAGCACTGATGAGGCAATAATATTCCTGTTTTAATTAGGGGAAATTTAAATTGTATCCTTAGGCCTCCCCCACATTAGGCGTGCGCGTTCCTCGGGAGTATCAGCGATGTGGGCGCTGTGTGCGCGCCGGGAGCGCACTTCTGAAATATATTAGTGTATAATCTATGAGCGCACTGCGTGTCAGAGATGCGGGCGCTGCTCGCGCCACCACCCCGAGTAACGCGCACGCCTTATGTGGGGTCAGCCTTATACTTACAGAAAAATGTACAAAAATAGGTAGTCTCCAGAAAAGTACAAACGAAATAAATCATTATCTTAGGTAAGGTTTTTGTGTTTGGATCGACACAAAGTGTTTTGATTTATTTGTTTACGAATTATGACTTTAAATTTATGCCTTCCATAACTACATAAGTAGTCGGTAACAATTAACAACAGATTGTACTTTGTATTACGACTTGTGGAGGTTTATTTATTGACATACTTTTAGGATAATAGTTAATACCTACACAGGTTAAAAACTTAGGTATATTGATTATTATATATTTAAGAATATGTATATATATTAATCTGTTATGAGGTAAATTATAGACCAAGGAAGAATTAAGTGGATAAGGTAAAAGTATTAATATTTTATTTCACGAAGGTCAGAGCAGCTAGGCGCTAGGCTAAGGGGCCCCATATACGGTCCGGTTTTCCTTCAGTTCGGCCTGAACGGATGCAAAATCGTATCGTTTGTGTGCAATTTCGAGAAGTGATTCGTTCCAGTGTTGCCAGCTCTGTTTTTGTGAAACTACTAAACTCGCGTCGAAATCTACTTAAAACTACTATAAGAATACTGAAAACTATCAAAAAAACCTAATAAACTTAGGAATCCCTAAAGCCCCAAAAAATCACTGCATTTTAGGTTTTGTTATATTAAAATTTTATTATTTTATTTATTCAATTATATTAAAAATTATAAGTAATTATATTATAAATAGACTTCGATATTATTTACATTTAATTATAATTTAAGAATATTTATGGTAAATTCAAAAAGTTTGTATATTGTATATTAAACAATATACTGAGTCAAAATCTTCAAAATTGTAGGGTGTCCGGCCTTTTTACTCAAATTCCGGCCAAACTGGTTGGTCTGTCTGGCTATTAGGTTTGGCGACCTGGCACCCCTACTCTCATCTTAGGGCACTAGGTATTAATTTATAGTAGTCTTATAGTCGTATTGATTTCTAATAAGTATTTACTATTAAGTTCCTACTGTGGAGATTGTAGAATAACTACTATAAAATAATGGTAAAACTTATGCCCCCCACCATTCCCTCAGCCACGACTATGACGATTATGGGATATTATTCTTGGAAATTCAACTTTTTTCCCTGGACTATAAACTCTTAACTTGACAGTATTTATACCGCGAATGGCCAGAAACCAGATTGACAGGGTGTGAACTGTGAAACATCCATTGACACATTAGCACTCTCACTTTTTAACTTCCAAAAGACTAGTTATTACCAAACAATTATTATTATCACTTGGTACATTTTACTATAAACGTTAAAACATCACATTCCGAGCTGTAAACATTTTGCGTGATCGAGGACACACGCACTTTCACTGTACTTGCCGTTATTCTGTTTGACTTCCATCCTGCCTCCATACACAGTCCAAACTCCCAGGCCTCCGGCAACAGACTAACTTGACTCCGCTCACTCACGCGCTGCTCTCTGAGTTTAAACACTGACAATCGACGACGATAAAATGTAACAGCAGATAAAGGTTTTGTACTACTGACGAAATGGGCTACTTATGTATTGTAATTTGTAAATACCCATTTTATTGAAGTTTAAAATTGAAATGATGCAAGTCAGCGGTCGATTGACGTTATTGCAAATAAATCTATGTGGTCTATGTGTCATGGTTTGGTCATGGTGTACTGGGTTCTTAGTGACCTTCAGTTTCAATGAACTGTACAAATGCAAGTGCAATAACACCGGATGAAAGAAGGAGGTATGTTCAGTTTTACATAAATATATATAAACTACAAAAGAAAATATTAGGAACCTAAGCTGTTTACACCACCTACATACTTAGCACAATTTTTAAAAACTATCCCTTGATCGTAGATAATGAAATATCTTTAAAAGTTATTGCAAAGTTGTAAACTCAATTTACTCGAATTCTAATGTTGGTTAGTTACCTAGTGGTTCATCCACGCAGAGAGCTCAGCCAACATGCCATCGTTAGTTACAATGACGATCTTCTAAAATGAAAATATATGGGAATGACATAACGTTCGTTAAGTGTCATATATTTTTGTTTTCGAACTTCGTCATCGTTATTAGCGAATGCATCTTGGCTAAAGGCCCTGTTCTTTAATTCTAAAATAAATAGTCATCCAACCTTGCTGGTTAAGGTTGCCAACTAACCATGACGTGACGTCACAATTGTTAAACTCTATTATTCTCATTCAGAAAAATCGTTTTCCTAGATGTAAGATAGCACATACGTACCTACACACGTTACAATATAGATGATTGGGTAATTCTGATTAAATAATTCAGCTCACGTTCAGTTGAAATGTTTATAGAGGTGTATTAGTAATATTAGATAGGTATGTATGTACTGTGTAGGTATGTGTTAGATATAGGTATCATAAACACCTATCTTCTTTTTCTTTCGTTTTCTCTTCAGTTGATAGTGTTTCACAAAATAAAAAGTAGGTGCCTCATCTCGGTATCTCTAAATACCAACAATTATAAATATAAGTATGTAAAAATATGTAAGTAGCGATGGTGATATAGCCACTACCTAAGTATGTCTTTTATAGTTCCGTAGTTCACGTCTCGGAACCCTTATGGTTACGTCATGTCCGTCCATCTTCGGCTTATCGTCCAAACGGTTAGTAGAAAGATGAAACTTTGCATGTATATGTATTTACTACATCGACAAAGTGCTAAAACAAAATCACGAAAATTCAATGTAATTACACGTAAAGTGGGATTGATTTTTTTTCTCGCGTCTACCCCGTAGTGCGGGGTATAATCATTAGATAGGCATTTTAAAAACATTGAGAGGTTGCTTAAACTACTTTTTGTTTTAAGTATCCGTTTGCGAGATATTCAACTTGAAAGCGCATTTTTTTGTTAACATAGCCCCCTCCCGCTAGCGTCTAAAAGCTAAACGGCTGGCTCGAAAAGTCTTAAAAAAATCATGATGGTAGTCCATGTAATGAACTTCAAAGGAAAACTATAACGGCTTTTTAAGTTGAAAACAGAGTTATACTTACTTTGTTATTTCACGAGTTACACACTAACGAAATATGTTATTGGCCATATTCATTGTTAATTGCTTACTGTTCATTTTTATTATGTATACGCTGTTGGTATTTTAATAAAGAATAAATAAAGAATATGTATGTAAACATGTTAAATATTGTTATAACATTGTGAGAGTCCGACTCACACTTGGCTGGTTTTATTTTTTTTATTATTTTACGACATTAAATAATATAAATTCAAAATTCACATAAAAATTTAAAAAAGGCGCAGATAATATACTTACATACTACTTAATTTATATTCTGGAAATCTTACTGGTTAGGTATAAGTAGTAAACTTAGGTAGAGGAAAGGTGCAAATCGCTTAAGTACCTACTTAAGTTATGGATATATTTTTTAAAGCGTTTCATTTTACAAATCACCTACAAAGGTCAATATGGAATAATAAACCGGCTGAGTAAGATCGCTGCTTCATTTGGAAATAGAGGACATCGCTCAGAAAAAGCATTGCAATACAAAATATAGGTAGGTACCTGTTGTGGGCGGTACCTAAGTATAGTTTGGACAATAAAAGCAATGTCAAACAAAAGAAACGCAACCCGTTCGATGTGGTTTGTAGTAAATAAGTGCCATAGATCAGTAGTAGGCAGTACCTACTAACTAGTATTAGTTATATAAAAGTTAAGTAAGAAATACTTAGTTAATTACAGATTAGAAGATACTTGTCACAAGTAGGAAACAACACAAGGCACAATGTGCTTATTGACATGTATACATTTATTCAGTCAAATGTTTTTTTAAATTACTGTTACAATAATTAATTATTGAGTATAATAATGCGGTTCGTTTTGTTAAAAACCTGAGTTGTGTGCATACTAGGTACTTAACTAACAGTGCAGTACTGCTGTATCTACGTAAGGAGTTTGGTATTATGGCTTTTCAAAGAACTCTGTAGGTACCCATTGTGCGCGTTGCCTCACATATTTGGTGGTATATTTTATCACTATCAAAAACCGGAATCCGGATACTTAGTATTATCTACTACCAAAACGAGACATGATTTGTTTATACTGATTACACTTACAGATTTGACATTTGTTTTATGACAACAGCAGTTCGTTATGAGAGTAAAGACAAAACAGTGGTTATCTAGAGAGGTCAGACAGATCATCCAGATAAACTAATTATGTAGCTAAATTATGAAATGACACACCCATTTTGTGGTAATTTACGTTGTTCCATTATTATCGTCACACAAGTGGCATTAATGAAACATAATGAACAATTATTGTACGTAATGTGGATAGTATCCTGTCAATTTAGGATTAAATTATATCTGAAGTCACATCATATTTCGGTAGATGCAAAATCGCTACAGGTACTTGCGAGCTATAAAATATGCACGTCGAAAGTAATAATAATATTTCAAATGGAATACCAAATTGCATGTCTGTATAAATATGTAGCAAAGAATCTTGCGCCAGATTTTTACAATCTCGCTAGTTATATTACAAACTAACTGTTTTTACAATTTTACGGTGACATTATAATATTAATAAATTATGTATTGTAAGTCGCGCCGATAAGTCGTACCTACCTAGATGTGAGCGTCAGGAGTCAGGACCCCCGGACCAATATTATTTTATTATTTATTATTATAAATGCATATTTTAATATATAATAGGTACTTACCTATTATATACCTAGTACTTTACCTATGAAATTGCCGTTTTGTGTGAAAAATTTCAAACGATCTTTTTTCATGTATTTTTTATTTGTATTAATCGAAGTAATCCCATGCAATCAATGCATCTTTGACAACGCAGTGGTAGTTTATTGATGCCCTTCTTAATGAAATCAGCTGGACAGGAGGCAACAAATTCTTAAAAGGCATTTTGTACTGCCTCTCGGGTATTAAATTTTTTTCCGCCAAGAAGTTATCCAAATTCTGGAAAAAGTAGTAGTCTGTAGGCGCAAGGTCTGGTGAGTAGGGCGGATGACGGAGAGCTTCCAACCCCAGTTCTTGCAACTCAGAGACCGTCTGCTGTGCAGTATGAGGTCGCGCAATGTCGTGCAGAAGCAGCGGAGGCGAGCGATTGACCAATGCTGGTTGGAGATGTGCCAGATTCTCCATCCTTGTGTTCAGTTCTTCACAGTACACATCTGCAGTAATGCTCACCCCGTTTGGTAAGAAGCTGTGATGAATCACACCGGCGCCAGACCACCAAACAGTAACCATCACTTTTATAGGGGTATGTTTTCGTTTAGGGTCTTGTTTAGGTGCTGAACCAGGATCCAGCCAACTTGCTGAGCGCTTGCGGTTATCAAACAGAATGTATTTTTCATCGCAGGTAACAATGCGGTTTAAAATTCCTTCATTTGTGTGTCTGTTGAGCAGTGCAAAGCACATCTCGACGCGTACTTCGCGCTGGCGATCATTGAGTTAATGGGGCACCCATTTGTCTAGCTTTTTTACCTTGCCAATTTGACGCAAATGGACTAATATTGTTTTCACGCTAACGTCGAAAGCTTCTGCTAATTCAGCCGTAGATTGTGTATCATCAGCTTCCACAATCGCTCTAATTCGTCATTGTCGACCAAAGTCTTCGGACGACCGCGAGGTTCATTTTTCAGGTCGAAATTTCCAGAACGGAAGCGAGAAAACCAATAACAGGTGGTGCGTTGGTTTGTAGTGTCAGCTCCGTAAACGTCGTTGATGTTGCGTGCCGCTTGTGCCGCGTTGCTGCCACGACGGTACTCATATTCCATAATTACTCGAATTTTTAACGTATCCATGATGACGAAAAAGATTGAAATGCGATGTAAATGTAACACTAATCAATAAACAAATGACTACTTTTGGAAAAAGAATTCCATGTTTTTAAAATAAAATTAATTTTAATTTAGAATTCTTAGCCAAACAAAAATTATTTTGATTTGAAATGGCCAGTACTGCAGCACGTCAATTTCATAGGTAAAAAGGAAAAGGACCTTATTTGATGTTTATAAAATGCGAATTTATATATTTTTATTAATAAATTTACAAGCTGGTGCCCGCAACTCCGTTTGCGTAGAAGTAACGGAAACGAAACTATTTATATTTATTTATAATATTATTTTATTAAACGAAACCCTAAGACAAAAGTAGCCTAAATTACTCCTTATAAACATGAGTCTAGCCGTTTCATAGATTAGCCGGAACATAAAGACAGACAGACGGACAGCCAAAAAAACTGATTTTTATTGTAAATACCGCATATACTTTCATATGTATTTAGTGAAGAGCTGTTCATTTAAAATTACAAACAGACAATTTTATTTATTTGTATGTATACATTTGTCTTGAAAATAGCTGCACCAATGTTCATCTTTCAAAATTGAAATAATCAACGCACTAACTTAATTGTCTTTTAGTTTAGGTGATATTGTAATGTTAAATATAATGGAATCTATAGGATTACAAATAATAAAGACATTGTAATACTTGAATTTTTACTTATACACATCTGTTCAAATATTCATATTTACATGAAATTATTTAAACTCTACACTGTAATAAAATAATAGATTTGCAATGTACTCCTTCATAAATCGTCTTTTCCGACTATGTATTTACAGATCACCCTATCGCGTACCTCAAACAATTTTTATTGCCTTCGCTTCTAAACTTGTAGCAAACTTTACAAAACAATACTTACACTACATGTAAATCAAAATGTCTAAACTAACAGTGCAAAACTGTATAAAAGTATTTATTATGCAAATAATATACCATATATGAATATACTCGACCGATTGGATTCCTAATAGGAGCCTGTTATAATTATATACAGCAAATACATCGGCAAAGCGGCACTATCCTAAATAAAGTGAGGAATCTTTTAGACAAACCCGGGTTAGAATCATAGTTTTCTAATAACTCTACACTCCTGCGCAATTAAAACTGCGTATCAAACATACCAAGGCAATAACTTGATGCCTAGGTTTTTAGAACAATCTGCAAAATAGAATCTTATTTATTATATGTATTTTACGAGAAGAGTATCTTATAGAAACTTTTATTCTATGAACACATTTTTAAGCTCTCTCTGTAAACGTAATAGAATAAATGACATAAAAGAAACGCTTACCATTTATTTTATTTATATCTTCTCAGAATAAATAATAATTAAGTATCTGAATCTCTGAAATTTAAGTAAGCATAGTTTTTCTACTATTGAAAGTGTTTTGGAATTTACTTATAATAGAGAACTTAAAAATGTAAAATGGGCAAATCTAACAAACTCGTCACTTTAAACATGTGTCATGATAAACTTAAACTCTAAGATTGTTTTCTCATTATCAGTCTGATATCGGATATCGGATCGAATAATGTGAAAACGCTCCAACTCTACTTAATAAACCAACAGATTTCTTTATATTATTTTATCTATCATGATAACAAATAACATATAAATATCACATTATGAAATGTTTAAACACCACCTCACTAAATCGAAAACATAAGCCTTATCCAAAACTTAGCATACCCTCAATAGTAAAAGACAAGGAACATAATTGAATAATACAACTTTTCAATCGACTATGAATAGGCAAAACCCTACCTTGTAAAGAGATCCATTCGTCAACCCTTTAATGTCCAAGAATATTCCGTTGACGTTCATTTTACCTCCCGATTATTAGAGATTGTATTATTTATATATTACAAAAACTATACTCTAATGGTAGAAGTTTAGGTAAGTTAGGTAGGTTTAGGATTTTAAAAATAATGTATCAGAGATTAAAATAAAAATAGTTTAAAACGAAAATTGATTAATTTCTTACAGTCATAGCCAGTTTTATAATAAACACTAGAGAAATACTCCAACATATAGACGTATCGCTACAGTTTTTATGGCAAAAAAGAAAAGCAAAAGTTTATCGGTATATTTAAAATTATATAATGACAAAAATGTATATTATATACGCGTATTTTACATGTTTAGGGTTGGTGAGGACTAAACTAAGACATTTATTAAGTACACATAAATATTGGAAGGCACTAACACCTAATCTACTCTGTACACAACACTGAATTTGCATGTAGTATATTTTGTACAAATTCATCTTTCGTCTCTGATCACATTATAAGGACACAAAAACTTTAGGGTAAGATTTACCAAACAAGTTATTTTATACATACTTAAGATAAAAGCTGCTGTTATAAACTATGAAGTAAGCTGTCGAAGTTATCTCCAGGATATTGTTTAGTCGAATACCAAAATAATATAAAGAACAAAAAATTCTAAATGCACTTAATATTTTAGGCATGTTAGGCATTTATGCAGTATTTTGGACTTTTTGAATAGTATTTACTCTTCTACTTACTTACTTCCTGAACTTACCACAATTTGTTTTCTACTTCATAACTACAAAATAAAGTAGGCAAAAGCAAGATTAACTCAAAGATTTGATTCAATAAAATGTTTCAGTAAAGTTTGATTGAAGTGATTAACATATCTAACGTATATAATAGTAGCTAATTCATACAGGCATTAAATAAATGATTGACCAATACTACAACCAAAAATCGGGAATGAAAAAAAAATTACATCTTAATACTGAACTAAAAGTAACTTTTCTCAACTAAATAACTCACCCTCAAGAAGTATTTTAAGTCTGTTAACTTTATAAAATGATTATGTTATAATATGTAATCATATTTTATACATAAAGTATTCGTTTGTGGACCTTTTTACATTACTTATATATCTCTATACAACAAAAAATTGATCTTAACCACATTAAAAACACATGTTTTGATAGTCATTTCCCTTCGCTTCTAGATCACTAAATTTACTTTTGACTAGCCAAAATCTATGTAATGCATAATATAAATACGCTTACGACTTCATAAGTATGGGTGAAGTTATCAAAACTTGGCTTGTATTTAACTATCTACGATAAATGCATTTTTTATCAATCCAAATACTTATAATTCAAATATTTACTTTATATTTTGCTCTGTCTAAACTTTTTTGTATATTCTCATTTAGTTCTAAGCTTGAGATTCAAAAAGAATTTTCCTTTGAATATTTTTAATAAATTGGTGTTATTTAGTAGTGTATTAGTTAAGTGTAGTGCAATACTTAGGTGCTGTAGTGTCTGCGGTTTTTAATTTTCGATACTAAGTTACAAATCTTGAGTGCCGGTCCGAGTTTTAGTCCCATATACTTCATCATCATATCAGAATTGAGCAGCAGTAATGCCTTTCCATCTATTTCCTGTAAAAGACGTAATACAAAATATATTACAAAATGACAGTACAGAACTACCAAATAACACACTTCTAAAGAGCTCTAGACTATAAAAATTAAGGCTTTGGTCGCACGGAACAACAATCAAAATAAGTTTTGACAAAAACGAACATACAGTGTGCCCAATATCTATATGTTGCAAATAACTATGGGCAACCTTGTAACCACGGGCAACATATTTGCTTACGATAAGCTCCTTTCATCTATGACTATAGATGTATACTTATACGATGTATAGACTTATACTAATATTACCTATAACTTGTAACTAATATTTTAAAGAGGAAAAGTTTGTTTGTTTGCATTGAATAGGCTCAGAATCCACTACTGGACCGATTATAATGAAATGTGGCAGAGATATAGAAAAGCCATGTCTATTATAGGACGCATGTCTATATAAGGACATAGGATACTTTTTATTGGGGAAAAATGTACGGTTTCTGCAAGTTTAACTTTTACGCGCACAAAGTTGCGGGCAACATCTAGTATCGAATATAATAAATACCCACAAGGGGAAGACGCTTATTCCGCAGATACTCACATGTTTCCTAAACAGATCAGCGTGAGCCGCCAGCGCAGTATCGGAGGCAGCTATGAATCCTATCACATCTTCCACAGACCAGTCGGCTGGCGCTGCAGCGGGCGGCGGCGGCGGCGCGCTAGTCGTGGATGACGCCACCTCCGGTGAGGGCGAGACTCGGGCTAGCTTGGTGGAGGGTTCCTCAGGTTTGGGAGGTTCGGCGTCCTGGAATATTATAAACATTTCATAAATAACTGAGGGACAACAAATGTAATGTTATAAGTAGTAAACTACAGCATTCCAGAAACCCAGTATATAATAACACATTGTTTTTGTCATAAGCAATGGGGGTCTAGAAGACTTAATGTTTGTTACTCATTCACATCTTAACAGTGTTTTAAAACATAGTCATATAAAAAAAATTTTCCTATTAGTTTTAAACATTGTTAATGATAAACATTTTGAGTTTGGTTGATGTTCAAATGTAGGAGAGCCACAATTCGGCATGAATGGGCCGGCTCATCCGAGTAAATACCACAGAAAAACGACGTGAAATAACGCTTGCGTTGTTTCGCCGAGTGAGTGAGGTTACCACCGGAGGCACAAGGAGATTGGAGATTTTAAGGACTGGGAACGCAAGTCGCAACAACAGAGGAGTTACAAGTGTAACTCCTCTGGTGTTACGAGTGTCCATGGGCGGCGGTAATCTCTTACCATCAGGCAATCCATCTGCTCGTTTCCTGGTTCATTTCATTTAAAAACCATTTCTTAATGGTTCTTTGAGTTGCTGGGCAATGGGCATGCCCTACACATTTCAAGAATCGATTTTATTTTATTAGTAATATGGTAATAGTGAAAATTATAATTGTATTGTATTCCAGAATGTGTAATATGCATTTCTGTTATAATTCTCAACTCTAACTCAAAAAAAATTATCTCCGTATAGGTTATTAAATTAACACTTATAGAATTGTCCTACATGATGCCTACCACCTGTTCGGAAACTACCCCAGCGAGCAGAACCGGCGTAAGAACTCGCGCGGGGACACCTTTAGTAAAAAGATGGAAAATTGTTATAAAAAAAAAAATATTTTTACAATGTAATAACTTAATATATATGACAAAATACAAGGTGCTAAATATGTATATACATAGAAGCAGCCTAAAGCTAAGCTAAGGTTCTTCAATCCAAATGCTTACATTTTGTGGTCTCTTCAATGCTGATGTAGAGTCGGATGTAGACTCTCCGCACAGTGTGCACGGTCTACCAGCAGCTTCTCCTGAGTCTATTTCAATCATGCGTGGACATCCCACACCCGTACATAACAGTTTGAGCCAATTCTTTAATTCATTCTTTGTTAATTCTGAGGGTACTTTTACTGCATAACTTTTGTTTCCAGATGTTGCCTGAAATTTTAATATTACAATCCTTATAAAAATATTATAAAAAAATATATTATAGCTTATTTTAACATAAAAGGAATTATTATATAAATTTCCAACACATCATCATCATCATCATTATTCAGACACACAAAAAAATATATACAGAACAATATTAATACATAATTGTATAATATATATCACATCAATCTTATCCCATGCTAAGTTGAACTTGTGTTACTGGTATCAGACAATATACAATAGTAATATGTGAAACAAAAAGTACAATACAGTTTTACAAGAATTGTGCAAATGACTAGCAATACTTTATATTATGTGTTAATACACACTACCTATAATATAAAGTAGCGTAACAAAATTACATCTATCATGTATTTGATAGATGTAATTTTGTTACATATTGACGTTTGTCAATCTGTAAAGAACGCTTATAAATCTTTAAAATTATATTTTATACTTTAAACGAGATAATCTAGTATATATATAATCGTTATCTCAAAAACGGCTACAAGTATTACCATAAAATTTAGTATGCAGGGAGTGTTGGGGGTGAAAAATTGATTTAGCTAGATCTTATGCCTCAGAAACTGCACATTTTTAAGTTATATGTTTTTTATTTCGTTGTGCAACAATATATCAATAATTTCGACTCTCTTACGTCAGTCTGATAGGCATGTTAGTATGTGTACCTATGTATAATATTTGCATTGTTTGGAAATTCGGTATGTGGTGAATTCGAATCCCGGTAAGATAAATATTTTTGTGATTCTTAATATAGTTCTTTTTCTTTTATATTTTTTAATTTATGTTTATTATTTTATCGTTCTACTTAAACACCTACTGAATAATTATGAGCGAACTTCAACAGGTCAACCTCAATAATAATATAATTAATGTATGATGTGCTGTCAACTAAAAACACTTAAAAAAAATTGATCACTCAAGTAGTTATTAAAAATACCACTAAAATAAAAGTAGCAGCCAAGGAGAATGTATAAACCGTATAAAATAAACATACCTGTACATTATTTATATTTGAATAACTACTAGAAGCATTTAGGACTGCTCTAGTCAACTTCTGTGCATCGGGATGCACACTAATCAATTCCTTCACGAGAGCCTCTGCAGCGCCCGAAAATCCAATGCCTGTTACTGAATTGGGCATGGCACTATGCCCTCCATTGCAGCTGCTTCGTATAATCAAACTGACATTAGCAGCCTGTGTGGCTGTGGTTGAGCCATTTGTTGTGCCCGTACCTGTTGCCCCACCTTCAGGCAATGCTGGATTTGGTATTCCACTTGGACGCATTTTGAATCTAAAATTTTTTAAAGATATATTATATTATAATTTATAAGTATCTTAGATTAATTGACAATTCAAAAATCATAATAACCATAGGAAATAAAATCATCAATCATACATGTGGTTGATCACAAACATTGAAATGAGTTTACAATATGACATCTGCTGTTGACCAAGTGATGTTATAGCTACATTCAATATCACCATTTAACTGATATATTCAGAAACACATTTTGTCTTATGAGAAACCAATAAAAACTACAGATTTAATATAAGGTGTTAAAAAGTTGCATAATGATATAATAAATATATAACCTGTGGACTGAACATCTTGTAACCTAAAAATCTTGTTGCTATGTTATTTTAAGCATATGAGACACTCCACACTCTATTAAGATAAATTGATTGACATAACAAAGATCTTAATTGACTCATGAGTATCTACAGCTGAATGGAGCAAATACATACTGCTTAACTTAATTAATTATAAATCTAATATAATCATCATCAAGCTGCATGCATGTTCAGATCCAATTTAAGGTAAACAAAAATATGTAATTCAACCAATTAATGTGTCATTGTATTTCTTTAGAGAATTGTAAATAAGCGACATTGTAATCGTTAACATTATAGTGCTATTGTTTTCTTTATGTTCAGATTAAATTGTGTCTGAACGGAGTATTCGTTAATTAATAATTTATATCAGGAATAAAGCTTTAGTTAAATACCTCTCATTTTACAAACAAATATGGAGAAGTAAAAATAAATTATGATTAAAAAACACAGTTTTACAAGTAAAAAATATTATTAATTAATACTGTACTAACCTGGATGGAGTAATAGCACTTTTCTGTCCAGGTGGTTGCAGCGGATGACCAGCTCTAGCACACCAGCCCACAGGGAATATATCTCTTGAGTCATACCTACACCAGTAGTCAAATGCACCTCTCCAACCATCAAAGGTTACATGTATCTGATCATTTTTAACTGCACCTACAGTTGCACAACAGATAAGTTGTGGATTCTTCTTGTCAACCGCTTCTAACTTTTGGCCAACAGTAAATAAATTGGTTTTAGGTGTTGGCGGTTCCGACTGAAATACCTTTGCGGGAGCCATTTCTGCTCCATTCAGAGTTTTGAGCAAAAACATAGGCCAGCTACTTGCATTCATACGAAATCCCAGTGGTGGTTGTAACATTCCATCATTCTTCTCACAATGGCCAATGGGATGAATGTCTCCTGCATCAACAAGTCGCCAGAAGTCATTTTTATTATCACTTCCATCAAGTCGTAGCCTCAATCGTGGACCTAGAACTCCGACTACCGTAGCAATACAAGTCGATGTTAGGTTTCTTGGATCTAAGGCTTCTAATTTCATGTTTACCTTAAAATCATTCACTGGTGGTGCCGGTGCTTGCTTGAAGCACTCTTGAGGTGCTGCCGCGCTATTGGTTTCTTTCATGTACTCAGTCCAATCGAAAGCTTGATAAGGATCGTAGTAGGAAGCAGCCGAATTATTATTAGTATGAGTTTCTGAACCATTAGGTCCATTTCCAGACTGTGGAGATGAGGTGCGTTTCTCTTTAGTCCTCTGGTATTTCTCCAAACAATAGGTTGAACAAAAGTTTTTGTTCGGTGGAGCATTAGCACGTATGACATTATCACAATTGAGGCAAGCACCTTTGCTGTACGCTTGTCTGAATTCCGACAAGCAAGTTTCAGAACAGAATTCTTTTTTGCCATTTTCTGTAGGTAAAACATATTTAAGAGGTGTTTTACTTTCAGCGCACCACGTACAAGTACGTTTTGGAGGTCTTCCAGGTCCACGTAATTTGCCGGGAGCATGCCCCGAAGAGCCAACTGTGTTATTTGACATCCTATCTAGGCGAAATCTCTTTAACATTATTGTAAATCGATTAACAATATCCTCTTCACATTTTTTCCTAATAATGTGTAGAGGTAAGCGATATTTTTAAAGAACAACTTTCGCACAAATATAAACAACGTCAGAAACTATTTATGACGCCATTTCAGCAGCCATGTTATTTTCATTTTATTTTTTAATTTCATTTAAATTCGTGATGGCACATATCACAGTACGTTACAAGGCCTATGACTAATGCGTATATTACACGGTTGATCAATCATGGGTGTGGTTGTAAAAGAATAGTAATATTTACTACCGTAGGTTTACTGATAGATGTAATTAGGACGTGTGATAAACGACGTTTTTCCGCAACCGTGCCGACTGTGCCGAATAAAAATCAAACTTTGAGTGTCGACTTCAATCAAATATTTATTTACACTATAAAGGCTGGGCGTAGAATAGGTTACCGTATTAAGCGTATTAGGCGTAAACTATGTCGCAATTGCCGCTGCCGCGATACGTACGGTACCTTACCCGGTACCATATTATTGTAGTTTTGTATATCCTTCTTCCTCAGCCTCCCGTGGTCTAGTAGTTAGAGCTTGGCTCTCGACTCAGAGGTCGTGGGTTCGATTCCCGCATTAGAACAACAAAAACTGTTGATTCCAAGTTTGGTTAGGACAATACAGGCTGATCACTTGATTGTCTGACAAGAAAGATGATCCATGCGTCGGATGGACATCCTTCCATCTAGTTATCCTTCTTCCCTGGTTTGAAGTTTGAACTAAGTGTCCCTTAATACACGAGTGCTCCGTCACTGAGCAGTGATTATGTTGATCACTATGGAGTGGGAGAGTCATGGAAGAAGAATATTATAGTTATTAATCTGAGGTTAGAGTTTGACACGTCTAAACAACCATGATTCAATCCACCAATCACGACTACAAGACGAGCTGACCGTGTTATCTCTATAGGAGGACAAGAAGTGTGGCCAAAACAATGAAGTCGTACCTCGTTATTGCTGACGAAGTAGAGATATTGTCAACTTTGAAATTTGTTGATGGGAGTTTTGCCGGGGAGTTCAATGGGTGACGTTGTGGTTTTTGTATATCCTCATAAAATTGTGTTATTTCGGTTCTTGATGTGTAATATTAGTAAAATATTAACTATTAAATATTTGTTAACGTGCAAAAGTGTGGATAAGTGTGTAAACTTCTAAAAACGTGCTATTTTGTGTCTCGCCTAAACTCCCAAGGAACTTTCAGTAAAGCTTGTACCACTTTACTGAATCGACTGACATGACTCGTGGACTACACTAACTATTTATTTGGACTTTGACTAGACTTTAGACTTGACGATTTAGAAATACGGTGTTGAAAATTGAAACGAAAGTTCTATTTCCCGCCTTTTTAACTTGACACTGGCAAAGGGTTATGAGCTGATGCCATATATAAATAAAAAAAAATTGTTGATGCTTTGACGTTGACGTTGCTTAAAAACATTTTAGATTTTAGGTTAAAACTTTATTATAAACGATTACGATATTTTCGAATAAAATTAAAATAAGCTACTAAAGTTCATGTTTACTCGTTTTATTGCTAGAAGTATATCTACAAGTATGACTACAAAGCTTTATCAAAACGCTGAAATAGCGGAGAAACGAGTTAAAGAGCTAAGACACAAGGTTTTATATGCATTACGTTCCTTTATTTCTCTAGCTTTCCACCTTGTAATTTCGACGACTGATTCTATTATAAAAATCAATCCTTTTAGTAGATCCCGCTCTCATATTGCAATGTAGAAATCTCGTGTTTCTCCGGCTAAACCTGAGACTTCTACATAATATACTAAAATAATACTATTTTTTCATAACATGATAATATTATGTAATTGTGGTTTTTACTATTGTAGCTAGATGAAATAAAGAATGTCAAAATAGAAGAAAAAATTAGAGAACTTACCAATGAAAATAATTTACTACTTGCTAAAGTAGAAAAAGCCAAAGCTGATTTAATTAAGCAGGAAGTGTTGAATGGTAAAAAGCAATACCCATTGGCTGCTAAGATTGGTTCAAATATACCAATTCAAATCACTGAATCAACACCGAAAACTGAAGTCCCATCAGAACAAGTAGCAAAAAAAGTTAAAAAGGAAAAGGAACCAGCTAAGAAGAATAAAGAGCAAATTACAGTAACAGTTGATTCAGTTGTTGATGTAAGAAAATTGGATCTGCGAATTGGAAAAATCATAGAAATCAATAAGCATCCAGATGCAGATTCCCTGTATGTTGAGAAAATTGATTGTGGTGAAGAGAACCCAAGAACTGTAGTATCTGGACTTGTAAATCATGTGCCAATTGATGAAATGAGGGACAAAATTGTTATGGTTCTATGTAATTTGAAACCAGTTAAGGTATGATAGTGTAAAAGAAATAAAAATTGTGTGGGCTTCCTATTCCAATATATATTTTTAGTGCAGTTAATATTAAGCATTATTTGTTTTTTTTTAATATTTTCTTCAGTATGAACTAAAAATGATATAATGCTAATAATAAAAGATGATAGTTAATATAGTTATGAGATAGCTCATTCACTTTTATATATATGCAAATTCATTAGATTAATATATTTACAGATGAGAGGAGTCACTTCAGAGGCTATGGTAATGTGTGCGTCGTCTCCTGAGAAAGTAGAAGTTTTAGTCCCACCGCCTGGAGCAGTCCCCGGAGATCTTGTCTCATGTGAAGGGTATCCTCGTGAGCCAGAACCACAACTTAACCCCAAGAAGAAAATTTTTGAGTCCTGTGCCCCTGACCTCAAGACAAACGCTGACCGGGTAGCATGCTATAAAAACAGCCCACTTGTAATCACAAGCAAAGGACCCATTGTTGCACCAACATTAAAATGTGTACATGTAAAATAAGTTTTATTATAATATTATGTAAAAGTTAATTTGTTTTTTTATCTGTCACCATTCCTAATGTAGATACTCAATAGTTTTGTAAATAATAAATGAAATAAAAAACAACAAATAAAGCAATGTCAACAATATATATTTGTAATTACTTATAATCTCTACATTTAACAATTTACTATTAGTAAGTTGTTACCTAATTCAAAGTTAGAAAAATAGATAGATGTGATAAAATAACTTTAACATCAACATTTCCATGTAACTTAGCTTTTTTTTATACACTGTAAATATTGTATACACAGGAAATTGTATTAAAAATATCTGTGTTTAACACTTACAACAGTGGCTTGGCGTGAAAACAGCCTACCAGACAAATAGTCTACATGAACATATTACATTTCTCTACTAGCACTTGTGCACGGTGCAAGAATCTATTGTGAAAATATATCTTCAATCTTTTACATCTTAGATGATACAAATATGTTTCAACATAAGTGTTCGCTTTGTAAAAATATTTTTCCTACAACAATAGTGATTAAAGCCCTCGAGTTTGTGACCCCGTTGATGGCCAAGTAAACCTTTTTCAAGGCCAAAGCTTTTACGGAAAGTTTGGTGTGCCCTCACTTTTATATTTTCCAAGTCTTCAGCTGTGCACTTTTGACATGAAAATGCCAATTTTGAATTGTGTAATACTGTGTTTTTTTAATGTGATGGGATAATAATTACTGTGTTAAATTAAATCGTCTAATTGTGTAATGTTTTGCTAATGTCTTCTATATTATGCTTTTTACATGAATTTTATGAAATAAAGCATAAAAATGTTTGACACACAATATCTATGTACATAATAATATAATTGATGACAATATGTTGTAAGATTAATCTTTTAATTTGAATTCTCAAAATCACATGATTTGTACTTGATGAAGAAATGTTTCCAAAATTACTGATGTCCTTATAATTTAACTGCTTATTACACGCACGTACGGTCAAAATATTGTATACATTACGTCATATAATTATGTACTAATCTCTATTAATGATATGATACGCAATGACAAATGTTCAATAGATATGTTTGTATCAGATGTCCCTTGTAATATTATGGTTACATAGAAAGTTTTATTTTTATTCTAACCCCGTTACTAATAAAAATATTTATACAATGTATAAGCTATACAATGTTTTGTCCTTGTCTGTCAAGTTACTTTTCCGTATCGTTGATCGTTCCGTATCAGACAATGACAAAACATTGTATATCTTATACACTGTATAAATATTTCTATTAGTAACGGGTATATGTATAAATGTTTATTATGCGTTGAAATATTGATATAATAGTTTTATGCCCTTAATTTTATATTTTTTAAATAGGCTTCAGATAAAAAAAAGATGATTCATTTTAAGATTTTATAAAGGAAAAAAAAACTTTAAATATTAAAATATTTGTAAATAAAGTACTTTAAGGTAAGTATTAAAAAATACTTTATTTACTTTCTTGACTTAAAATTCGAAAAACTTAAGAGCACTATATTAAGGCGCGTCTCCTGCGCGTGTTTTTTTCGAAACATTACACAAAACATCGAAATATTGGGGCGTGGCTATACACATTTGTGTAGGAATACACAATGTTTTTGTCTTCCAAGACAGACGGAAAACTTTCCCCGCGCGGGTAGAGATATTTATCAATCTCAAATCGGGTTTCTATTCGTAACTCCTGATAAATACTAAAATTACGGGTCAGTAAATATTGCCTAACTCGAAATCTAGGGGGTCTAAAAAGGCCACTTTAGATGTTTCATATCATGTTTCATATATTTTTTCCATACAAAAAGTGTGAAATCGTAAAATGGCTACATGATTCATCTGATTTCATCATATTAGAAAACATCAATTTTGACAGTTTTTTAAAAGAAATAAGTAAATGAGTTTAATGGCGCGCATAATATGAGTTGAAAAAAATATATGAAACACCTAAAGTGGCCTTTTTAGACCCCTTTAGAGGAGAAAACCTTTTCTGCATCTGCAATCGCTAAAACTGCGAGTGCTTACGTTTTCCTCATCGGAACTCATGATCTTGTCTACACAAAATGTTTTGTTTCAATCAAAACATTTTCTATAGCTGGTGACAGCTTGTGTATGAAAACAAATATTTTTGTTTCATGTTTTCTGTGTAATGTTTCGGAAAAACATGAGCAGGAGTCACGCCTTTAATTGAATAATATAATTAATATTTAATGCTCATTTTAATTAAACAAGGATGCATTTGTAACTTGAGTATTGAAAATATTTATACCCTAACTATAACATTTTCAATTCCACGACATTTTTATAATATACTTTTATATATAGAAAAACTGATTACAAGTGGTTAGTAAATTAAGGCTTTAGTTATAAATTTGGGAAATATTTGGACTTTAAATAATAACTTGCCTTTCTTTTAAAATAGGAGTTTAGTCATAGTACCTATAAGTGAGCAAGAATAAAAAAATACAATACTGAACAGCTCGTCTTAAATAAAATCTAGCAATAATTAAACCAAGACCAGATTGTGAATTTCTAAATATCTTAATCTTGAACAAAAAAAAAACTGATTTTCGTTTTGCGATGGCTTTTCATTTAAAACTCTAATATGGTAGTATATTTTATATTTTTGGCTGTGATGGAATAAAATGTAAGGTTTTGTCTAATACCAAATTATACAGAGAAAAAGAATATTCCAAAAAAATACCAATCTAAGTACAAAAGCCAACTAACTAAAATACATTTTATATTTGATGAAATATACATTTAAATATAAAATGTTGACTAAAAATACATCTTTGGCAATAATGATACAGATTACATATTATTATTATTATTATTAACAATACACAAAATACCAGATATATATTCTATAACTCTGTCAAATTTACATTTAACGACAATTGTCATTTTTTACTAACACTTAAATTACGGTAATTTGAAAATATTAGGCAAAAAGCTTTATGCATAATTTTAATATAATATACATTGTTTAAGATTTGATTTAGAAAAGTATTATCAATAATATTGTTACAAGGATAGTAATTTAATCTGAATACATAGTGGTTGGCAAGCAAAACAATTTATTGTTGCTTTAAGGCTACAAATTAAAATAAAGTTTTTTTAAATTTTCTCAAAATAAAATTGTTCTTGGAAATGCATAATTATCTAAAGTGCATTCTGAGATTTTTCCCGAGAATGTTTTTATGAATTGGAATGAAATATCTTTAGTTTCACAAACCATTTCTTACATAGTTTGTAAACTTTAATACAGGTTATATTCAAACTTACTCTATTGTTTTATTATTTGAAAATAATTTGCATATTGGAAAAATAATAATCTCAACGTTACTGTATAACATTTTTGTGCGACCGTATTTTTTTGAGGTACAAACTTTGAACATATATAAAAATATATTTTGTGTCATTTAACAATTATTGTATTAAAAATATGATTTAAGTAATTATTATTCAATTTTATAATCATTTTAATTACACTCTCGCATATTTAAGCGAAACGTATAAATTTACATACTTAATATTATAATTCTTATATTTTATACCTTGCCTAGTTGTTTTTAACGTAATATAAAAAATCATATTTTTGCATAAGATTTGATTTTATTTATTTTAATTATGAAGGATTTTTGGATTTGGAAGAATGAAAAGAATGAAAGAAAGAAAAGAAGGAACCAAATAATTTCGAAATGATATTGCATACTGTAGGTAAGTTATGACGATTATATCAAATTATAATAATTATTTATTTTTCATTAAGCATGCTGATAGGCCAATTTCAACTAAATTATTACCTAAAATGTAATGTTCTAATACTATACGTAGTACGCTCGAGCCCAAAATCGTTATTTTTCACAATATTCTAATGATTTAATTTTTAAACTTATATTTATGAATAAATTTTGTGGTTTCGCCCGCGCGTGAAATTGTGTTTTAAAAGATACCTTTATGATTTATAGCATATTCGTATATATGTTGTTTGTACTCGTAATGTGGGCGCGGGCGGAGCAGCTGGAGCAGCTGGACCGAGCTAGTCCCATCGGTCGTCGTCGTTCCGCGCATGCTTCGTGTGAAGTGAAATGCTTCAAGTGCCTAACGTATTTAATTTAATAAGGATTAATGGATATCATAATAAGCTATCCTTAGAATATTTAGGATTGCCATTGCGGGCTTTTTTGTAGACCTAAGAAATAATCCCACCACACGTCGCTTTATCTAACGCATTAGGCAGCGTTTCCGATGAAAGCTTTAAGACGGCTTGATCTTTTTAGATACCTTCAACAATTATCGTCACATTTCAACCAATTTCCACATAACATTACAAACTATACACCTAAACCTCAATCTTCCTAAGGGACCACTCTGTCGATAGATAAAAACTGAATAAAAATACATTTAGTAATTTTTGAGATTATCGCGAACATACAGACAAACAGATGCGGCGGCTGACTTTAATTTATTATTTAGAGATATTTATATCTCTAAATATTATAAATTAAAGTCCCGCGCCGTAAAGTAAGCAATTGCAATGTTTTACTTAATTTTGGGTCATATCAGAGTTAAAAAACATTTTTCATATTATCTATCTAACATTAGAAATAGACATTAAAACAATACTTGATTGGAATTTTGTTTCCTATGCCCCAAAATTATTTAACATTTGATAAGTTATAAGAACATATTATTGTGATCGATTAATTGCAAATTCTATAGATTTTTATGAGGACACTGAGAATAATAAACATTGGTCCAAATACTAATAGGAACCAAAATTCGATAATCTCTAAGTTATATTGGTGGAATTGATTTGTAATAGAACGTATTGTTTAGAAATCCATCACAAGTTTGTAGACTATATTTCATTTTATGTATATAAAAGTCCCATCCCATATTTAATATAAATGGTATAAAAATATAACGATTTCATGGATAGAGTATTATAATAATATATACAACAGAGCAATGTTCACGTAATACTGTATAAAATAAAGCTTCTAAACATATGTCCACTATGTTCTAGCAATTGCACAATTGTAAAATCAATTCGTAGGCATAATGGCACAGATAGACTTAGATTATGACTTATGAGCACACTTTCGAGAATATTCTAAAAAAAAACCACAGTTGTGAATAGCCAGTAACATCTATGTTAAGATGGCGCAAGTGACAAAATCATTCGGTGGGCGTGGCTACTGACTAAATAAATGCAGCGGACGTTATTGGCTCATTTCCTTTTTGCCATATTATATTATATTAAGTATATATTTTTTGTTTTTTGTACCCGGTTTTTGAGGTGAATTTGTCGGTGACTATTCGGTCTGATACTTTGAGTAAAAAATTGTACTATTAACTAAGTTTATCTTAACTTACCAATGTGGACCACATTTTCGTTTATGATTCCATAATTGCTACTGATAGATGGCGCTGACACATTTGAAACAAGGGGATAAGAAACTACAGAAAATGATTATTTTTCTTAGTTAAAATATTTTACTCCCAGCGAGTAATTTCACTCCCACAATAGCAATTAAGCTAGTTACATTGCCGAATTATAGCAAATTTATGTGACTTTCTAAAAATATATATTTAGTGGCCAGTGGATATATAGAATATATCCATATTTTTGGTCTCAGTAACCTGGCGCGACATAAACTTGAATTTATGTAAGATTTACAGAAACCTACCACGAGTGAGCGACATCATGTTAAGAGTGGCAATGTTGTTGGGTTGTTAAATTATAGTACATAATCTTATTAAGCATTAAAAAAATGTATGTCGAATTCTTCGAGTGCGCCCATAGGTCAATAAATATACTTACAAATAAAATCGTCCCGGGTGACAATAATTATAGAAAAACTATATTAATTCGTATCATAGAAAATTTAAAAATTATATGATATAGAAATATGGAATGTCTTAACATTAACGATTATATAATAGAACGACGAAAATCGTTCGTAATATACACAGTTGGAGAGTCACAAGAACACATTAGTGCCTAGAAATACTTGTTGACATTACTGGAAAGACCCAGACAGAAAGAGACAACACTCACAACTAAATGGGATAACCTTAGGCTTACTATCGATGCCTACGGTTAGGCGCGTAGAAGTTATTAATAGTGTTGCCAACTTTATTTAAACAAACCCCCTATACTTAGAAAACCACTTAAGGATATATTATCCGCAAAAAGGCAAGATAAACGACTTGATTGACACGCAAAATTTGGTAATGGTTTTCTTCAATTTTTACCTATTGAAATAACAGCAAAACCAGCAGATTAGGTGGTAAAACCCCCAGTTGGCAACATTGGAACAATTCGAAGTGTATATCACCTTTAGACTTGTGTGGGCGGAAATCGACGTTGCGGCTTGATGCGGCGCTGGGCCAGCGTGGACTGAGTTACAGGCCCTAGCACGTGCGGGGTCATTGGGGCGGAAGTCATAGCCTGAAAACAATAGAAAAGTATGCATATATTTTTTATATTATTTCAGAGAGTTGTTACTCCCTGAAATCAGCTTTTTCAAATTTTCGCTACATTAACGTATCAGCAAATTTTAGCTTTCATCGTACTATCTGCTGTATATGTATGTCAATGTCATATAATAAGACAGCTCGAAACTCGACACTTCGATTTTCAACTCAATTGTATTTGTGCAGGATTCTATTTTCAGTGCTCTGAATTTTCCCGTGCACGCCGGATTCCGGATCATATAGTTCCAGCCTTAACCACGCCTTCATTACTCGTGTGACTAAAAATCAATCAGCAATATTTGGAATACTAATAAATGAAAGATCGGCAGTACCTGGAACGTGAGGTCCACAGCTCTGCGCAGGTCGGCGGGTGCGGGGGCGTCATCCGCGGGCGCCGGCGCGGGTGCGGCGGGCGCGGGCCGGCTCAGCCACGCCTCTCGTAGCAGCGCGGCCGCGCGGGGACGTCGATTTGGCTCCAGTTGCAACATGCGACGGACGCACGAACGCGCCTCGACGGAGACGGAACGCCACGCGCCGGTCTCTAGATCCACCTGAAAGGTATTTTTTTTAATCGTAAAAAACATGGAACGTTTTAAAGGGTTCCGTTACGTAATATAAGGAACTCTTTTGCTATGTACGATCCGTCTGTCTGTATGTCTGCCCTTGGTAATTGTTAATTTAAACTGACAAAATTTACTACAGTTACAAGTTGCATATAGATTTTACTTTTGCCATCATAAAATAATAATAGGGTGGTCCCCGTACCTGTGAAGTGGAGATGATTTTTTCTTTGGTAGGTAGTAATAGGACGTAATAGCATGTAACCTATTATTTAAAAGCGAACTATTCTCGAATAATCGGCCATTAAAGTAGTTTTGGAAGAGGCTCTGGCATTTCTAATGTTACCGGCAGTACTTTTAAAACTCCTGTACCCGTAAAACAATTACCTTTCCGGACTCAATCCTGGCGAGGATAGCTTCTGGTGTGTCGTCGCCAGTGGACGCGAATGGCGTCCGCCCCGAGAGCATTATATATGCCAGCACACCTGTACAATTTAAGTACATGCAATGGATGATGGGTGCTGGGACAAAAGACGACTTTGCGTTTTGAAACAGCTTAGCACTACAGTCAGCATGTTTTTTTTACATATTTTTAACTTCGGATTCGCTGCGTGGTAGACGTGAAGCTTCTCGGTAAATAAAAACTTTGCGGTACAAAATTATTTTTTAAGATTTCACTATTTTGTGTAATGATTTGATGACACTAGCACCACCTAGTGGCTATTCATCACAATGTCAGCGCCATTATCGATACTAGATTACTCAGTACCTCGATAGATGTCACTCTGCTAAAACTTTCTTGAAATATCATAAATCTTAGGCCACCGGTTATGTGTGTTATTTAACGCTGGGTTTCAGTGAGCCCGTGGTATCACTACACTCACCTAAGCTCCATATGTCGCAGGCGGCATCGTAACCAGCACGTTTCAGCACCTCAGGGGCTACAAAGTTGGCGGTGTAACATGGGGTCATGAGCAGACCGTTTTCTGCTCGCAACTGTTTGGCCAAGCCAAAGTCGACGAGACGAATGTCAGCCGGCGTTCGCTCAGCCGTCGCGAATAGAATGTTCGAGGGCTTTATATCTCTGAAAAACAATAATACTTTATGTATGCTATTGCCATAAATGTAAAAACACCGAGACGAAACGATACGCGTCATGGCACATTTGACTTTATTCATAACACCAGAAGATACACGTTTCATTGTAAGAGTTCGAATGTCGAGTTGCACCGCGCTGCACAGCGCATGTGCAGTCTATGACTGATGTCATATGAAACGTGTATCATCTTGAGTAGTGAATAAAGTTTTTTTTTTCTATCTTAAAAATGCAGCGTCGCGTATCGTCGGGGTGTGAACTGACGGAGTTTCTTAAAAAACTTTGATACGTAAACTATGTAAATGACTGTAAATATGTGTACGGGTGCGTGTGTGCGTGCACACGTGCATGCGTACACACATTGCCTGCACTTCGTGTGCATAGCAAGTGTAGGCAACGGGAGAAGGAACTTCACGAGTGAAAGGACTGGATATACGATAATGAAGTATGTGTATCCACTAAAACACTTTTACACACTTTAGCGAGTTTGAGGTACAATAGGCTAATTTCGTCTATCAAAATGAAATGATATAAATTTGTTATTTATATAGTTTCTATCATAAGAAATACGAATACAACACTATTTTCTTATATAAATATGCGATTTATTTTTAATTTGGAAAATAAAACTAGTTTTATTATCTGTATATTCCCATATTTTTCTTGTAAGTGACGTCATAAGAACATAATCTAATCGAATAAATAACAGCGAAAGTTAAATCTAAAATTTATGTACTACACACGCACATATGACATTTATTTGTTTCTGTTCTTATGACGTCACGACAATGGTGGCTGCCGTTTTGGCGCAAACATTTATCGTTTGAATTTTAATCATTTTTTTCTTTGCATAAAGAGATATTATTTACAGGAAATAAAAATACTAGTTAACTATCGAATCGATACGAACATTGAAAATATATTTAAAAAAAAATGTAGAACAGCCTATTATTTATAATTAAAACAGAAAATCTAGACTATTGACAAATTAGTGGTGCAGCGATGTGCACTCGACCGCCCGAACTTAGTAACTAATTCCCGCGTTTTCAAGTGCGGGCGCGGGGCAAGCGCGGCGCAAAAATTGAAACATGGACAATATTGACATATATTTTTACATTTAACGGACGTGTGGCAAAGGCAGTGCGGCGGTAGGTATTTGCGTCGCTAACAGCAAGAAAATTGAGACTAGTAGGGCTTAAAGTTAACTCTATAATGCTATCAAATGCGTTATAACATACATCTGTACGTCCTAGGAACCTTTCACATTTATAATATTAGTTACCTGTGCACAACGGTGTGCGCGTGTAGATAATGTACTGCCTGTAGAACATTTCTCAGTAGCGGCGCTGCCTCGCGCTCGGGCAGGTAGCGGCGCGAGGTGATGTGGTCCAGCAGCTCGCCGCCGCGACACAGCTCGGTGACGGCCAGTATACGCCCGCACTCTCCGTATACGCCGCGCAGAGTGATTATGTGTGGGTGCTGACTGTACCTGTATATTAAATATAAATTTGTCAAAGCATTGATTCTTTTTATTACAATACAAATTACTATAGATAATAGGCGAAAATGACCTATTGTTGGCATCCCCCAATTATTGGCTATAATTTCTGTGTTGGCCACCCTTCATTTATACACAAAAATATAGGAAAAAACTTAATCAAGTATCTAGGAGTATATAAAATAAGATAAAACGAATACGCAACGGATAATACGGAAGGCGGGGCCAACAATTGGGGGTTATACCCTATAACGCTATTTATGTTGCGACGTTAAATTGTAACAGGCATTAATCTAGATTTTAGTGTGTCAGAACTGTATGGTCACATATACTTGTGGCAATTTTATCATCGTATTGAATTTAATCACATAGCATTCTAGGCATTGTACATTTTACATTCGTTAATTTGTTACAGCCAATGTATTATGTAACGATGAAACTATATTGCATAATGGTTTCAGTATATTTAGCTGACTACGGCGAAGCCAAAAGGAAGGGTAATAGGGAATATGCATGTATTTTTTTAACGTTTCTACTGGTCATAACATTACCAAATATATATTTAACACATTCAAAATATTAGGCTGGCAAAAATGTGTTAAAATTACAATATTTTTTGGGCGTTTTAAAAACGCCATTTTCGCGCGCTGTAGTTGTGTGTGATGACGTCACAACGTCATTGCACCTAAAATAGACAGTTGACAGTTAAAATCATTGTTTGACTTTGACATACAGTTAAACAAGTACAAGTTCGATGTAAACAAACAACGAAGTGATTAATTCACAAAGTTATAAAAATAAGTGATAAAATCAACTTATTACCATGGAGAAGCACAGCAACCCATGTTATAAATATTGTGTCGTCTAATGTGCGAAAATAACACAAAAACTGCACCTGACAAAGTTTATTTTCGTATGCCGAAAGGGGCAAGTATGTAAAGTGGTGCAAGGCGATGAGAAGAAAGAGACGTGTATGAGCATTTTATACAGTTGTGAAGATTAGTCAGTACATTGAAATAGATATCCTACGCATACTTGTTTTATTTACAAACCTCGACGAAAACAACCTAGTTAGCGAAAAGTTCGTTTTAATTTTTATGTAATATCCCAGTGATAAGTACTAAATAAATCTAATAAATAAATATTCATATTTTGAAAACAACAAATCATAGAATACATGAATTAAGTTCTTCTTTTATTTATAGCAATGGCAATGGCGGTTGCAAAGGCTTTGCACCATTCTGCCAGTGTCGAGAATTTATAGTTTTTTTTTTCGGGTTTTATTTATTTACATTATCATTATACTAATTATTAAAAAAAAAAAACATAAATTTCGAGGATCGAGATTTCTCTACTAATACTAATACTACTCTACTACTAGGCTGGGACTATATAACCCGGAATCCGCCTGGCCCTGGAAAATTCAGTGCACTGAAAATATAACTCTGCGCTAATACAATAGAGTTGAAAATGGAAGTTACGAGTGTCGAGCTGTCATATTATATCACATTGTCATTTGTCTCAACACTCATGTGTTCGATTTTCAACTCTATTGTATTGGCGCAGTGTTTTATTTCCAATGCTCAGAATTTCAATCGGCCTTCGGGATTCCGGGTCATAATATAGTCCCAGCCTTATACTAAAATTGTGTTTCACTTGACACAATGAAAATTGTTACTGGCAATGGTTTAATACATTCCGCCTTAAATATGAAAAAAAATAGTTTTGAATGTTGATACACGTTAGACTGTACGATGACGTTACGTTTCGATCCGCCAGTATATATTCTTTTTGAAATTTGAGCGGGAATTAAAAAAAAAACACTGTGATGATTAAATTTCACTATTAATACACGATAAATTTTAAAAACATTTGTACAGGTATGTTTTTTTTGCGATACAAATTACAAATAAAAATGTTTTATCCATTTTGGTGTCACATGCATACTCCCTATATTTTGGCAGTCTATGTATGTATGTTTGTTCCATCGTAGCGTCTAATCTACTACCAATTTTAATAAATGAGGTGTCAATAGATTTGTAATGATGCCGCGGGTAACATAAGTTATATATTTTTTTTCAAAATTTTGTATTTCGAATATGAGAGAGATAACCACGTGTTTGGTAGCAAAAGAAAGGTCTTGGCAAGGACATTATATATATATATATATATATATATATATATATATATATATATATATATATATATATATATATATATATATAAAATTAAATCATATCGTTTACTTCATAATATACGTTTAAAATGCAGTCGTACAATTCCTACAACCCAGTCCAATTTCGGAACATTACGTAATACAAGACTATAAACATATTTTAATACATAGATGTATATATTATATACGAGGCATGTTGTCTCCAGTTAAATGGCCCCACTTTAGAGATTTTTGGGGCCATTTTGAGATTTTAAGTATGGTAAAAACCAAGATGGCGTAACTTTATATTGTGTGAAGATTTGTTGTGTCAAATGTACGTCGTAGTTTATCTTGAATTTTGAAATCTTTGTATTAATATATATTATTGTACCTTCATAAAACATATTTTATTTTATAAATATAATTTATTATACACAATGCATAACAAAATAAAAAATTAAATAACCCCTGAATTGTCAAGCAGTGAACGAGTTGATGATGATGAATTATAGCTAAGAACATTCTCGAACCTGTCAGCTTTAGAAAAAAAAACAAGATTAAAATCGTTTAATCGGTTCATCCGTTTTTAAATAGAAATTTCAAATAAAATAAATTTTATTAGCACTTTTATTATTTATTCGTTTGATAAATGTCACTATACGGGTCTTACAATTTTCTGAATCGAAGTATCGTTGTGTAATAAGGGAAATTTTCGTGTTGAATTATTAAGATCTCAATCTCAATTAAGTTTCTTGATTATCATTTAATCTAGAAAAAAAAGGCTCGCTCCGCGCTCGTGAAGATGTTTTTAATTTCACGTGTTTTGATTACTTATTAATATTATTCCAAAAATATGTTCGATTGCGAAATAAAAAAATAAGTTTAAAAAACTATAACCCGACTATGTAAAAAGGGTCTAAAAAGGCCGAAACAAGAAAATAATTTGGATAGAAATCCAGAACTGCATAGGTACAAAAATGGTCAAGCTAGAGCCGTGGTCCTACCTACTTTATAAGGTTCGGAACACTAGATGTCAAATCGCAGCCGTCTGTATCGATATTAATGTATGATGAATATACGCATTTTTTAGAAACTTCTCCATGCCTTCCCTTCTAAGCGTCCCTAGATGCCATTAGTGGGAGCGACCACGGCCTTAGCTTAACCATTTTTGTACCTATGCAGTTCTGGATTTCTATCCGAATTATTTTCTTGTTTCGGCCTTTTAAGACCCCTTTTTTCACGTAGTCGAGTTATAGTTTTTTTAAACTTATTTATCAAATTATTTATTTTGTTATAGTATCCAAGAATTCATTTCGCTACCTTAGTAAAATCTCGATTTCTTCCCGTGGATCGTATTGCAGTTTATCCATAATCTTGACTGCATACTGAGTTTTTGAAGCTTTGTGTTCACAGAGTCGAACTACTGAGAACGAACCAGTTCCTAACTCTCCCATTAATCTGAAATACATAAATAAATAATCTTATTAATTATACTCAAATTATTATTTTATTATTATATTACATAAGAGATTGTTTATTACGGGCTAACTTTTTTCAATCTGTATATTCCCTGTGGCGCTTGGAATAGATAAATAAGCATAATCCCACAAATCCCAGAAAATATTTAATGATGAAAATGCAGGAGTTTGAAAGTACTACACCTGTATTCGTCAAAGAAATTGTTTCTGTTGACAAAGCCGGCCCAAAAGTCTTCTGTTGATGTTTTGGGTTGCGCTGTGTGATTTTGGGTTTGACTAGTGAGGGTCTTGTCTCCCTCATCGTTGAGCAAACATGGGGCAACAAAACTGAACCCTCTGAAATAAAAAAAAATAGAAATACACTAATGAATATTCACTACAAACTAATTGGTAGGGGTAATAATAACCATAAACTGTTATGTAAAAATCTAGCAGCTACTGGAGAATTATACCATTTATTATACTATATGCGTCCTAAGAAGATATGCGTGACAGATAATAATTGACAATCGTAGTGAAGTTACCTAACGAAAACTAATCGATTGTTTAAAATATCGAATTAGTTCGTAAAGGAAATGAAATCGAAATTATCGATTTTAGATTTGTGAATTAAATTGCTAAGAAATGGGTAATTTGTAAATAAAGAATAATAAAAGAATAAAAACTATTCAAATCGTTTATTTTCTTATTCACTGCAGTCGGAACTCGAAGATTTCGAGATCGTTTCGGAATCGGAAACAAAAATAATAACAAAAAACTCAACAAAAAACAATAACAAAAGTCAAAATCAACAAAAACTCAAAGCAGACGCAACGAAAACACAAATCGCATACCTACAAGGCAGATGCACTCGTACTGACATTTCCGAGTTGCAATACGATCACAAGATGGCCGCTCCTATTCATCGATTTGATGTCGATTCAACAGTGTCAATCTCTATTGACAGAAGTTCCGTTACATGCATCTGCCATTTTTATGACATATTTTCTTAATTTGATTTCATATTTATATTTCACAGTTATTATAAGATATCAGAGTTAATAATAAGAATAATAGCAGTTTCATTTAAAATTAAAGAAATATAATTTTTTGTCAATGAAATATAATTTATTTCGTTTCCTTTTTTTTTTGTTTTCTTGTAAGAAGTTTGCGTAGCAAGGAATATAAGAACTGTCACCCATATCATCATACGAAGTATAGAATTTGAGGTGTAGAGCATGATTGGACTTGTGAGGGTAGGTTTACAAAAGAAACGATTTAATAATTTTGAGGAAGCATAAATCTTTCAAATTCGTGACTGATTTTCTACACAAATACTATTTGTCACAAATCTGTGTGCTGAGTGAGAGTTATTGTCACTGCACACCGTGAAGAAGTTAACTACAATTTGTATGACATCGAATTAGTTACTACGGTTTCCCACTAGGGGCGATGTTTCGATGCCATACTATAGTTAACTTCTTCACGGCGAGCAGTGACAATAACTCGCACTCAGCATACTGATAGCAGTTGGTGGCAGCGGTGGGATATGGAGGTTACCTAACCAAACATCTAATTAATTCACTAGTAGACGCGGTATGTTGCATGAATTGTTATCCAATCATGGCACTTATGATGTTGCATCAAAGTCTATTTTCGTAACATCAGAGTTACCTAAAGAGCTCGTGAGCATTGGCGGAGGCAGGCACGCCGGGCGAATCGCGCGGCGTGCGGCAGGTAAACTCCGAGTCGAAGTAGATCGCGTCGTCTGCGCGCGACACCGCCGGACGAAACGGTGGCACTATCTGTATAGTATAATACATAATATTTATCTCTACTTCCAGACCTTTATACATCATTTTTTTACTAGACGTTACCCGCGAATTCGTTCGCGCAAAAGAATATCTTTCAAACCCTAAATTTTTTGCAATTTAATGTACTACAAACTACCTGTATGCCAAATTTCAATCAAATCCGTTAAGCCGTTTCAGCGTGTAAGACATTCAAACCTACACATTACACATGTTCACACATCATACATACTAAGGCGGGTCAATAAGTCCGTGACTTTTTGAATTTCTAACCTCCTTACTGAAAAAGCAACAATACTCCTGTCAACAGGCATCTGTCAGTTGACTCCTATCAAAATTTGAACTTGCTGCGTCAGTTAGTTTGTGTTTTACAGCTATCTTTATCAGACTATCCAGTAACTTAAGGAAACAATGGAAAAAAGTGAATTTCGTGTGCTTATTAAGCATTATTTTTTGCGAAAAAAAACCATTACCGAGACCAAGGCTAAGCTTGATAAATACTATGGGGACTCTGCACCATCGATTTCAATGGTAAAAAAGTGGTTTAATGAATTTCGTTGTGGCCGTACAAGCACTGAAGATGCCGAACGTCCTGGACGCCCAGTTGAGGTCTCTACACCCGAAACAATCTAAAAAATTCACGATATGGTGTTGGCCGACCGAAGATTGAAAGTGCAAGAGATTGTGGAAGCCATAGACATCTCGCATGGCTCAGTGGTTTCAATTTTGAATGATCACTTGGGCATGAGAAAGCTTTCCGCAAAATGGGTGCCGCGTTTGCTCACAGTCGATCAGAGCTCAGAGTCAGACAAACGCAATCGTGTAACAACTTCACAGGAAGGTTTGGCGTTGTTTAATCACAATATGGAGGAGTTTTTTAACCGTGGACGAAACATGGATCCATCACAATACACCAGAGACCAAACAACAGTCAAAACAGTGTGTTTCTAAGGGTGAATCGGCGCCAAAGAAGGCCAAGGTGGGTTTGTCAGCCAATAAAGTAATGGCGACTGTTTTTTGGGATGCACGTGGGATAATCCACATTGACTATCTTCAAAAGGGAAGAACAATTAATGGGGAATATTATGCCAACTTATTGGACCGCTTCAATGAGGATTTGAAAAAAAACCGACCTCATTTGGCCAAGAAAAAAGTTCTTTTTCACTAAGACAATGCAAGGGTGCACACATGTGCAGTTGCCATGGCAAAAATCCATGAATTGGGCTATGAATTGCTCCCACATCCACCCTATTCTCAAGATTTGGCTCCGAGTGACTACTTCTTGTTCCCAAACCTGAAAAAATGGCTCGGTGGAAAAAGATTTGACTCCAATGAAGTCATCTCGCAAACAAAGGCCTATTTTGCCTCGACAAATCATATTTTTTGGAAGGGATAAAAAATTGGAGAAGCGTTGGACAAAGTGTATAGAGCTCAAGGGGGACTACGTTGAAAAATAAAATGATTTATTTATCAAAAAATCTGTGTTTTATTCCAAAAGTCACGGACTTATTGACCCGCCCTCGTACATAGTACAATACACCTTTCGCATTTATAATAATTAGTATGATAATAATTTAGCTGGAGAATTAAATTTTATCGAAAGAAGTGTAGATAGCATATAAGTAATATAGTGTTTTTAAAATAAACTAAAGCTACTTGTTGGACACATTGTATTTGAAGTTGTAGTGTTGTAGAAGAAGAAGACCCTTAAGAAGTTTAATCGATATATGCTGTCGCATCGAGTTAAAACCAAATCGATTTTCAAATACACACAACCGAGTATTTTAAATGTCAAATTTAAACCGATTTATGGTCGATTCATTAGTGTCAATAATCAATCTTTATAAGTTTTAACGTTCCGTATCGGCGTGAAAAACATGAATGATAATTTATCTTTCGTAATTTTAATGAACCAGAAAATAACTGGACTGGTATTCTTATTTATTTTAATATAAGATTATTTATTGTATATAATTATTACGACATAACATTTTTTGTGATGACATTTTTATCCACAGTAAGTATGCGTCGTGAAACGGAAAATTTCAATATGTCCAAAGTAGCTTTAGGTTTTAAATACACTATAGTACATCGAAGATGTATATACAAGATGACATTGCGAATATTTTCATGGTACAATAAAAAATGAAAAACATGGAGCTGTCTATTTACCATAGGTGTGACCAGAGATAAGGCGCTTTTATCTAATGTGCTATTACATACTTTTTATTTATCTACATTATGCTTTTCATACGGTTTTTTAAGCAGTGTATTATTATTTTTTTGTATCATTATAATCCAAAATCTTATTATTTCCACAGAAAATACTTTTTAAGTTACAGATTATACAATACCTCTTTCTTAAGTAAAGCTTCCCACTCTATACTGCTGAAGAATTCATGGTTCTTTATATCTTCAATGCCATTGGGGCCAGCCCCAAGTCTAAAACAAAAATATAATTATTAAATAACTTAATAAAAATTAATGATTCACAAGCTAGACGAGGAATATAAAAAAACCTTTTATATTCCTGGCAATATAAAAGTATTGCAGCAACACAATTAAAATGTTTGTGATGTTTCCGCAATATAGCAAGATTTTCTATATTCCTGATATACAATATATCTATCACATTATTTTGTAACTGGATTGGATCTGAAAAGAAAATTCTTAATGAAAAAAAATTACCTGTTTTGTGGATTCCTTTTGAAAAGCGCACGTAGCAATGATTGTGCTTCTTCACTTAAATTAGAAGGCATTCCTAACTTAGCCTTCAATATTTGGGTCATTGTCTCATGTCTCGTTGAACCATGGAAAGGTAGGTTGCCCGTTAGCATTTCAAACTGAAACAGATATTGGTATTAATGTTAGAAGTGTTGAAACATTATTTAATTACAAAGTGGGTTTCATAATATAAATAATTCAGAGTTCTATTAACATTTAAAGAATTATTTTGTTATTTGAATCAAATTTTTGACATTGTATTTGCTTTCTATTTGTTTCGTCAATTTTGATATCTTTTATGGCCAAATTTTATATGATCCTTGCTAGTATTATAAACGCGAAAGTTTGTATGTATGGATCTGTGTTACTCTTTCACGCAATAACTACTGAACAAATTTTGATGCATTTTTGTATAGTAGTAGTCTAGGCTCTAAAAACTTAGGCCTTTTGATCCGTTATTGGATGTTTTATACAGTAATCTGCGAACGAAGTAACCGCTCTTGAAATACTGTAGGGCCTGGGACAGTCGGTTTTAAAATGTCGTATGGTTGCCCAAGCACATATGGCATTCTCACAACACAGTCAACCTAGTCCAGAGAAATGACTGGTCAATACATCTGGGGCCAACTCAAGAGACTAACACATAGACTACTTTTTATCACAGCAAAATGTACAGTTCCAGCGTGATTTATTTTTGGGCGTACAAAGTTGCGTGCAACATCTAAGTCATGTATAAAACATATTGCACATAAAGTTTTGTAATGATCATAATATTTGTATTACGTTATTCTACTTATGTTTAAAAAATACTTAAATTATCTCTCACCATAAGAACTCCGAATGACCACCAATCGGCGGCCGTAGTGTGTCCTTTCCTGTTAACCACTTCCGGTGCCATATACTCCACTGTGCCACAAAAACTATAAGCTTTATCACTACTAGGTGGAAGCTTGGACAGTCCAAAGTCGGTAAGTGCTATGTGACCATCGGCATCTAACAATATATTCTCTGGCTTCAAATCCCTGTATATGATACCCAATTTGTGGACATGCTCTAAAGCTAACGCTAATTCTGCTAAATAAAACTTCACATCTTCTTCTGTGAACATTACCTATAGGAAATTGTAAAACATTTTTGTGAATAAAACAAATTGATAATGTAATACTAAAAATTGCATTGTGTTAAGATTACAATAGTGTTTGTTGAAAGTATATAATTATATAACTAGTGACTGTTTACAAAATAATCAAAGTTATATTCATTGAAAACATTTCACAGCGTCAATGGGTTTGATATTGACATAATATTACCATACTCTGTGTACAGCTAGCACTACAGCTGATCTGTGTCCATACAAAATGTCAAAGCTAACACCAACATGATGTGATAACTAGTACAATTTCTCACCTCTTTGCTCAATCGCGAAAACAAATCGCCGCCACGTAGAAAGTCCAATATTAAATACAGTTTGCCAGCTGTTTGGAATGCATAGTGTAATTTTACTATAAATGGATGCCCCATTTCAACCAAAATATTTCTCTCCATCTTTGTACGCTCTCGGTCTCTCACCTTTAATGTTGCTTTTTTAAGTACCTAAAATTACAATTCATGTACATAAACTACAACAGTTACAGTATATAATTGAATTAATTCTAAATAAGTAATATTACAGCACTCATTTAGAATTCATTCAAGATTAAAACAAATTTTAATCACGAAATTACTTCTAAACTGATAAATCAAATTAATTGTTTAAAAAATTGTTTAAAAAAAAATGGTCTAAAGAAAATTTACCTTAATTCAAAAGAATAGATGTGTTTCATACACAACAGGGAAAAAATACCAATCTTTACAATTGCTTATAATGTTAACAAGTGATGAAATATATACATACCTTCATTGCATAGAGTGTACTGGCATCTAAGCCACTGACTTTCCGCACCAGAAATACTTTTCCAAATGATCCCTCCCCAAGTACCTTGAGAAGTTCGAACTGAGATGGATCTGCTTTCTCATGGCCCTCTTTAACAACTTCCTGCAGTTCAACTTCCCTCTCAAAGCTCTCATTTGATGTGCATGATTCTAGGCTCTCTGTTGTAGAGGTTTGCCTAGATTCTGTTAAGTTTTCGACGACCATAGGAAGACTGTTTGGAGCCTGTATTCCCACACCACGCTGTAAACAAACTTAATATTAATCCTACCTAATGAAATTACTATTCTTATTAGGTTTTTACAATAAACACATAAATTAAGAATTAAATGGACAGTTAGTGGTCACAAATTTCTTATGTCGACCGACAGTATAACAATTAAAATTTGATGGACTATTGTTCAGATAAAACTACATTTACCGGAATAACCAGCGTTGTTTCCAGTATGTAATATCATTTAACGCAGTTAGCGAAACCAAATCTGTATAGAATGGTACGTAGTAATGTAAAGATGAGTAATATCCAGGAAAACAAACAGAAAATCCTTAAATGATTTACAAAAAACATACCGTGCCATCTCCAACATTTTGCATTCGCCATGGGTCAACGGCGTTTGCCAGAGGCATACTTGTTAGCTTCTAAATATACACATTCAGCAAAACCAAATATTAAACAATTAAAAGAGTTAATTTATAATTAATCAACACACAAATAAAATCGTCATTAATGAACCATCCCCTACCAAAAACTAAAAACGTCAATGAATTTTTTTATCAAAATTCAGAAATTAGAAGTAGGAAATAGTGTTGCTAGTTAAAATTAATTTGGAAGTACCATAATTAACAGTCTCATGACTTTCAATCTTTCAATAGCCACAGTCCACAGCCCCCACGTTCCCACGAGCGACTTTCTGTGGTCGCGACAGAAAAAACTGCACTGCACAAAAAACGGAATGTAGTCTTAGCCCTCGTACACAAGAGCGTTTTTTTGTGGTCGCGACAGAAAAAACTGCATTGTAAATAGAACTTTGAAAAATAATGAAAAAGCGTTAATGAAAAATTAATATAAGAGCTGAAAATAGAAATGTCAAGCGTTAAATGACAGAATTGACAGCTGTACACGATTTTCAGCTTTATTATTTTAGTGCAGAGTTCTATTTACAGTGCAATTTTTTCGGTCGCGACCACAAAAAAAAACTGTCGTGTGTGTGAGCTCTTAAGCGTCTGACTCACGGTCCAGCCTGCAAATTCAATATCGCGGCCTTGAAGCGGACTTGTAGTCAAAAATTTTATATGATTGACACTAATGAGGGCTTTTAGTAGTCGGCTTAGTGGTAGTGTTAAATTTGCAGGCTGACCGTGAGGAAGGCGCTTTACCTGTAAGTTGAATTATTTTGGCGCTAAGCATACCTAAGCACATTTAAGTCCTATATAGTATTGCATTTATAGTTCATGTTGTAGCTCTACTTGCACGAACACTGCACAACGTAAATAACGTAATTTCTGTCTTTATTTCGGTTCAATAAAAATTATAAGGCTTAATACTTAATACTTCCATCCAAAGGGACCATTCCATAGATAGTAACTAAAAAACGGTATAACGCCATCTACATACGATATCCCGAAACTTAGCAAGACTTAGTTCCAATTTTAGAGTTGCGCATCTATACTAGTATAATATATCTGTATAAACATTGGTCACTAAAATGTTCGCGAGCATCTTAGAATAAACAAACGCGGTGTCTTCGATCGTGCTATATAGGAGCCGCTTATTGTCATCTGTTGTGGCTATCCGAAAATTTTAAACTCGGATAGTCGTGTTGAGATGTCTCTGTTCTCTGTAAAGATGTACATGTATGAGAGTTTCACCCTGCTGAGCCTAGCGCACAGAGTAAATTATTTTATACCGAAAGCCTAGCGGTGGTAATTAAATTATACCGAATAATTTTTCATACATTAAAAAAACTATAGTGTTCCGAGCCGAATAAAAACTGAGTTTTTATATTTAAAGCATTAGGATATTTGATGTCTGCCAACGAGCTACCAACCCACGGTAGGCCAGCGTTTTGGTCTTTGGACTACAGCTTAGATTTTCACCCTTCTAACACTAACCCCCATTGTTTAAATGTTTGTTTAATAGGGATATTAATCTTCAATCTTTCACACATCACCTGTAGGTTGTAGGGGTAGGTACAGGTGTAGGTTGTATGCTATGATTGTATGTGTGGACTGTAGGCAAAAGGTGTAGGTAGTTGTAAATGTAAGTAGTAAGTATATTATATGTTTTGTAGGTCAAGGTATAATCCGTTACAATGCAATGTACCTAATTAAAACGTAAACAAAAAATATATTCTACCACAGACTACTAAGGGGATACTTGTATTCTACTCTTTACTAATCAAATTAATGTGTCATTGCATAGATACATAGATGTGATATTGTATGCTATGCATACAATATCACATCTTTTTATTACAATGCAAATTATAATAAAAAGATGTGATATTGTATTTCTTTATTTCGTGGTGACTAACTGGCATCTTATACTTTAAACGAGACAATCTTGTATACAATTGGTTTCTCGAAAACGGTTGCAAGTATAACCATAAAAACATGCAGGGAGTTTTGGTGGAGAAAAATCAATCTAAATAGGTTAGAAAACTGCGCATTTTTAAGCTATATATGTTTTTTCTTTCGTCGTGCAATAATACATCAATAATTTCAACCCTATTAAGTCCGATTGGCAGTTTGGAATTCGGAATTTGGTGGGTTCGAATCCCAGTCAGATAAATATTTTTGTTTTCTTTTAATTTTTTTAGATATATCAGAACTCCGAGCAAAGCTCGGTTACCCAAGTACTTTAAATTGGCATTATCACTGCCCTGAGCATTATTTATATTAAGACTATGTTCAGAAAGCGCGTATTTACCGAGTAATCATACGCACGTAAGGCCGACGCGCGTGTTGAGGTACTAGGCCTCATATACATTGCGTCCAGAAGCTACGCGCGTATTTTTTTACAAACGCACGTATCGTACTAGATTGCCATATTGAACCGCTTTGGTTGATTCAGGCGCGGATCCAGCTCTCAAAAGAGGATGTGGCCCGAAAATTTTGAATTTATTAGTTCCTTCATAACACGTTAATTAGAATTTTAAATTTTATGCAGTGTAAAAAATAAGCTTTCAATATATATTTAACAAATTGACATCAACTATGTGATTATAAATTAATTAAATAAAAATATATATGAATAAATAGTACAAAAACTATTTATTCACATATATTTATATAGTATATATATATATATATATATACTATATAAATATATATGAATAAATAGTTTTTGTACTATTTATTCATATATATTTTTATTTAATTAATTTATAATCACATACTTGATGTCAATTTGTTAAATATATATTATAAATAAAAAAGGGCCGAAAATTAACGAACAGATGACAAATTTTGGGCTCTCTTCAATCTACCTGACTAAAGGTCCGCTTTACACTAAATCCACTACTGTAAATATGTTACAATATGTTAACGCTGATATAAGAATGACCAGCAAGTAAGAAACACCAGATAAGACTCAAAAGGCTAACAATACCAATACAACTACCTACTGAACCTATTTTGATAATAAATTAATAGACCTTGAAAGTTTGCAGTCACAAGGCTGGGAAGGTTGTGGGCATGTCCATACTAGACGTATAGGTGCGTGCCGCGACCTCGACTCGCGCGCGAGATACGGAGCGGGATAAATATGTTTTTCTTGATCCGATTGTATGATTCAGAGTGAGACAGAAGTATTCAGTTCATTCGTTACACAGCATTCATATCGGTTGGCAATGTTGGCAACTGGTAATTTTGGCATTTTCACACTAGTGAAATTTTTCTTTACAGTACAGAGTGTTCAGAAATTTTGTACTGTCAATGTTTTCTCAAAACAATTTTATTCAGAAGACATTTTTTATGAAAACGTCCAAACACATAATTATTATCGATTTGAAATATTCTTTAGAGTGCAATGAAAGCGTTTTTTTTTTTTTAAATTTATTCATGACCATGGATACAAAGTCCTTCAGTCGGATACATTTTGAGTTTTGACATGTTTGACATTATTAACAGTAGGAGAAGTATAATATTTTACAAAATGACATTAAATATATCCTATAAATTACACAATGCGTTTATCTAAACCAAAGATCTAAACCTTTCCAACAGTATTGACAATATATTTAAAAATGGGAACAAAATAAACAGAATTTTTTAATAATCCTTCAATGTGGCGGGGGACACTTAGTGAGTTTTCTTCTGCTATGCCACTAATCGCATTGTCTAACAACAACCTTTGTATGGCAAACGTTGGACACTCAAACATCAGATGATTAATGTTCTCGTCATCTCCAAAACAATGTCTACATCTACTATCGTCCAAAATATTCATTCTGTAGAGATGCGCCGCAACTAGGCAATGGCCTGATCGCAAGCGGTTGATGCAAACTATGAACTTCCTGTTAACGTACTCAAATCTATAGTACCATGGTGTTGTTGGTAAGTCCCTTTGAATATCCGCGTACCATCTCCCTTTTTCAGCTGCGACAGTCTTCCAATATTCTGTCCATAACATTTTTTTTGAAGATTTAAATTGCTGATAGAAGTCGGTAAAAGGCACTTTAAAACCGTCTAGAAGATCCACATCATGGTATCTACGGGTGACCTGGTCTACTACTTCATTTCCCAGTATGCCACTGTGGGAGGGAACCCATACAAATTCTATTTTCTTTTCTATCAGCTTTGATAACATATATCTTATTCTAAACACAATATAATTTTGTTTATAGGAAAAAGTATTATTACATATAGAACATAGAACACTTTTAGAATCACTTATAATTAAAATATTTACATTATTTACATTGGTATGTATATAAGTTAAAGCAGCTAATACTGCCCAAGCCTCTGCTATAAAAATACTGCAATTATGCGGGATTTTAAAACATTTACTTACTTTCATTTGTGGGTCATAGTAGGCAGCTTTAACATGCTCGCTTTTGGAACCATTAGTATATAATGTGTAAAAATCCCTTTTATGTTGTAAAAATTTTAAAAAGTCAAACTTATTTGTAACAGAATTTAAATGACACTTAACATCAATATAGTTCAGAATAGTTTCATATGGGTATTGATAAATTGGCCACTTTTTACTAGTATACATATTTTTGGTAAGATTTTTTGTTGATAACATTAATATTGATATTTCAGGTAAGAAAGCAGAAATGAGGTTATTCGGTGTGATGTTGGATGTTGCAGCTGACTGTACAATTTCTGTAGAATGTAAAATTTTATCAACAATAAAACAATCATCACAAGACAATTCCTTAAGACAAAATCTCTCAGCCAGTTGTAGGCGGCGCAAGGACAGTGGAGGTATGCAATTTTCAACTTCCATGGACACAATAGGAGTGGTGCGCATGGCTCCACTTATAATTCTCAAACCCATATTCTGTATAACATCAAATTTTCTTGTGTTGTGTTTTGTCTTTGTGTTTGCATTCATGTAAGCTAACGAACTATAATCAAAATGACTTCTGACTATGCTTTTGTATAACATGTTAAGAGTTTTTGGGTCAGAGCCCCAAAATGTTTCTGCTAAACTTCTCATTATATTTATGCTCTTCATGGCATTCTGACATATGTAATTTATGTGTTTATCAAATTTAAGTTTATGGTCTATTATAACCCCTAAAAATTTGTGATGATTCACAATAGGAATTATGTTGTTATTATAAGTTATGTTAACAGGCTCTATGGATTGATCTTTACTAAATATTAACACTGAACTTTTCTCTGTACTGATGTCTAATTTTAAAATATTATTATAATAATGTTGTAATTGATGTAATGCACTGTTTATATGATTGACTGCCATATTTAAATTTTGACTTACACTATACAGAAGCAAGTCATCGGCAAATTGCAAAATCTTTACTCCAGGTATATTTACAAAATTAATTATGGATTTGAGATGTATAAAAGTTGTACAATGACAACGAGAGTGTAGCACCTTGCATTGTGCCTTTATTGGCCTGTTTGGGCCCATATAATTTATTATTATATCTAACATAAACTGTTCTATTATTTAAAAATTTAAAAATCCATTTTAAAGTTTTCATCGGAAATCCCACTTCTTGTAAAACCTTAATTAATGGTTCAATGTTTACATTATCAAAGGCACCTTTTACATCTAAAAATACACTTATAACATTACAGTGACTAAGTTTTGCCTTTTTTAAATCGTGTATAAAGGATACAAACCTTCCAGAACAACTTTTGCCTCTTCTGAATCCGAATTGAATATCTGGTAACTTTTGTTGTGATTCAGCAAAATAATCTAACCGCAGTTTTAGCATATTCTCGAAAAGTTTACCCAAACATGATGATAGGGAAATAGGTCTATATGAGGATGGGTTATTAGCAGATTTATTTGGTTTTAAGATGGGAATGACACATTGAGTTTTCCATGACTGGTATAACTAAACTATTCCATAACCTATTATAAATATTTAAAAGTATTTCTAAAACATAAGGGTGTAGTTTCTTAATTAAAATGTATGGTATATTATCCAAACCTGGTGTTGTATCTTTCCTACTTTTTAGAGATATGTACAATTCGCTCAGTGTAAATGGTCTATTTATAAAGGAGTTACTATCATTTTCAATGGCATGGCTCAATATATTATTTAAATTGCTTTCATTGATCTGAGATGAATCTGATATCTTTCCAAAAAAACGTGGTACCCATTCATCATTTAAAAATCTATTATGAGAAGTACCTATTCTTCTAAATCTTTTAATATATCCCCATATTCTAGAAACAGGTGTCATTCTATTAAAACTACTACACAAATCATGCCATGAGTTGACCCTTTCCTCTTTTAATATTCTTTTCTTTTGAGTGTATATCTTTTTATAATGAATAAAGTTATTAATGCTGGGTGTAGTTCGATAATTAACTAAAGCTTCCTTGGACTTTCGAACTGCATCATCACATATTCGGTTCCACCAAGGAGCTGGTTTCCTCATTGGTTTTGAAACTGTTTTCGGATTTTGTTTGGGGACTGTTACTGTTCTTAGATTATTTAAAATACTGATAAAATTATCATATAATTCGAGTGGTTTCAAATTATTACAATCTATATTTAATTGTGAAAAATAAGTTTCTGATAACTTACTATATTTAGTCCAATCTGTTTTACTATAAATATATTTTTCTTCCACAGGACGTACTTCATATATTGACGGCTTCACATTAAGGGTTACCTGAGTTGGATAGTGGTAACTGCCCATTGGATCATCATGGACACGCCATTCGCAGAGTGGAGCCAATGTGGGGCTAACAAGAGCTATATCAATTGCAGAGGGATTTCTATTTGGAACCTGAATAGTGGTGGCACTCCCATCGTTTAATATACACATGTCAAATTCATCTATAATTTTGAACAAACTGTTACCTCTATTATTATTCGAGTGACAACCAAATAATAAGTGATGTGCATTAAAATCTCCCATGATGAGGCATGGTTTAGGTGTTTCAAGTAATACCTTTTTTAATTTATTTGTATCAAACCTGTTATTAGGTGGACAATATACAAAAAGAATGTATATTGTTCCCATCGAAGTTTCTATGGATATACAGGGTGGCCCATAAGTCTCTTGAAATGTAAAAAAAATCATAAAAAAAAACTAATTACAATATGAAAAAGGTTTTTATTTTGAAGTAATCTTAATAAAATGGGAATTATTTTTTGAAAATTACATCGTCTAAATGTAATCCGTTACGGTCGTGGCACTCCTGTAAGCGACGTCTAAAATTGTCCATCACTGCGCGGCAAGTAACTTCTGTAATGCTTGCCATTTCTCGTCGAATATTTTCTTTCAAGACATCGATTGACCGCGGGTTGGTTTCATACACTTTACTCTTAAGATAACCCCATAAGAAAAAGTCCATTGGGGTCAGATCCGGACTACGTGGTGGCCAGGCAATATCTCCTCTTCGAGAGATAACTTTACTAGGGAAAAGTTGACGAACGACGGGCATAGCGGTGTTAGAGGTATGGGCAGTTGCTCCATCCTGTTGAAACCAGGTCCGCGTATTGAAGACTGGAAAATTCTGCAACTCTGGTGCAAAAAAGTTCTCGATCATTGCCACATAGCGCTGCGAATCAACAGTAACCGCGCGACCTCTGCTGTCCTCAAAAAAGTAAGGGCATATGATGCCATGCGCTGACATAGCCGCCCAAACTGTCACTTTAGGGCTATGTAAGGGCCTTTCATGTTTGCGATTCGGATTTTCGCAACTCCAGTAGCGACAATTCTGCTTGTTGACATGGCCGTTGATGTGTAAGTGAGCCTCATCAGAGAATAACACGTTATTAAACGATGTAAAGCGGTCGAACATTTCATTTGCAAAATTTAGTCTGTGCATAGGGTCAGTATCTTTTAATTCCTGTACTAATTGAATCTTGTAAGGGTGAAGAAGTAAATCTTTCTTTAAAATCCGCTGTAATGAAGTTCTCGATAAGTTTAATGCACTGGAACGCTTACGAGTAGACTGGGTAGGATTTTCACGAATTGACTGTTTCACTACGTCGATGTTTTCTTCCGTGCGTGATGTCCTTGGTCGACCTGACCGTTTTTTATCCAACGTAGAACCACTCTCCTCGAACTTAGTAACCCAGTTCTTAATCGTTTGAATACTTGGAGTGTCGTTAAAATTGCGTAAATTGTGATGTTCTCGAAATTTACGTCGCGCAACGGTAGCAGAATTATTGTTGCGATAAAACTCGCGCACACAAAAAGCACGGTCCGCACCAGTGAAACGCTCCATGGCGACTGAATTCCGAAAGACCGTTGGTGCTTCCCCCTACCCCGCGCGCCATTCTTGCGCACCGTTTGAATTTTATTCGAAATTTAAATTTCAAAGGACTTATGGGCCACCCTGTACAAAGATTTTGAATTGTTTTATAAAAACTTGTATTTATAATGTTATATTTCAAGTTTTGTTTAATTAATATACCTACACCGTTATGTGAATTAACTGAATCCTTACGTATAAAATTGTATGGTGTAAAATCTGGAATTAAACTTGAGCTCCTAAGCCATGTCTCATTCAACAAACATATGTCTATATTATGTTCACAAAGAAATGTTTTTAATAAGGCTCTCTTATTCTGCAAGCTTTGTATATTAAACTGTGTTATATTAAGATATGTATCCATTAATTGATTAAATTAGCTAATAATATATCTTTAATTCTTTTATTTGTTACTGGACTATTGCTATTGTCATTTCCGAGGGTTACAAGAGACTTTACTAAAGCATTCAATATAATATCATTGTTTATGATTTGTTCTACTTTAAAAGTTGTTTTGGTATTACTAACAGGTGGTACATTAACTGGTCGTGAAATAGTTGGAAAAGATTTGGGGTCAGTTTGCAATGGGACACTACTCACCACAGTGGCATAACTACGGTTAAAATTCTCATATTTTTTCCTCTTTTCTTGCATTTTCTTCTGCTTCACTGGACAGTCCATCGAGATGGCCAAGTGATTACCGCTACAATTAATGCATACAATTTCTTCTACGTCACATTCTTTGTAGGAATGGCGTCCAGCGCATGAGGAGCACATTTGCTCTCCACGACAAACTTTTGCAGAATGGTTGAATTTAAGGCATTTGAAACATTGTAGTAATGGTGGTATGTATAAATGTACAGGATACCTAAACATTTGTATATAGACATGTTGAGGCAAAATTGTACCAGCAAAAGTAACTGCTATTGTACCCAACGGTGTAAGTTTTCCTTCAACTTTCTTAAAAAATCTTTTAATTGAAATAACTTCTGTGTCACATGTAATATTTTTGTATATAACTTCATTATAGAGATCTTTCGGTACATATTTAATAACTCCTGTAATCTCCGACTGGTGGGCCGGTACAAAAGCTTTTAGTTTATTTCTAATAAGGAAATGGTCCATTTTCAAAAAACAATTAGCTGGCGCAGGCTTCTTAAAAGTTACACCAACTTTATATGCATTCACTCGATGTACTCCTACTATACCCTTTACATTTTCTGTAAATAATTTTGTTAAAGTAATGGGATTTTTGTTTCCCAATTTTTCATTATTCATCGATTCCACATATACGACACAATCTCCACTATAATTTTCTGGGAATTGTCTTTTGTAATTAGTTTTTGTGAACATTCTGAAGTCCACCGTACTTTCCTCCAATTTTCTTTTTTTGGAAGTTTCTCCAGGGGGCGGACCCCCGTCGCTATCTTCACTCATTTTTATTTTATTATATTTAATTCAATTAAAAACTACTATTTACAACAATGTTACAGTAATATAAACTAGAAAATTATATTTTACAAAACAGTGAAAAATTTAAACACCCGCTCTTTTCGACTTCCCGCCAAAAGTCCCAATGAAAGCGTAGTAAGATCGTGTTGCCTAGTTTAAAAAAAATATTTCCTCCTAAAATAAATAGTATGGTTTCTGTGGGATTTTTTTGCGCGTACGAAGTTTCGCAAATATAACTATTATTTTTATATTAACTTTGGTACACATATACCAAAGTTTTTATTTCATTCGTTAAATACACGTATAAATAACGATATAAATAAAAAGTTTCGAGATCTATAAATAAAAATATCCTACACATCAAATGACAACTGATGATCATAGATGGTACCATAGATGTTATGTACTACTACTGGATGCGTAGACAGAGAATAGAACTCTCTCTACGACTGGATGGTACTACTACTGCTGATGACATAGAAGTTTTTTTTAATATTTATATATGGCATCGGCTTATAACGTATAAGTATTAACTTACTTCTACCAATATTACACATTAAGAACCGAGATAACACAAATTTATGAAATATACAACTTCCACAACGTCACCCATTGAACTTCCCGGCAAAACTTCTCCGGAGCATATAGTCCCAGACTTTTAGTACGGTACCCTTCGTGGCTGGCATTTTCCCACAAAAGGAAGATAAAAACGATTATTTTTATGTCTATCCTATATATTACAATCTTTTTTATACCAATGAGTTAAAGGTGATTAAATAGCAGAACGTCGGCTGTAATTTAATTCTATTTACTTAAAAAAAACATTTTCTTGTTCAAGCTCTCATTTTTCTAATTATTACTTGTCGACAAGCAGATTCATTGCATATTTATATGAAACAAGCATAGGAACCCCTACAAAAACTTTGCTCCCTAAATTTAGGGAAAGTCCCAAGTTGGCATCACAGATAAACCGCCCGACATTTTGTTTTGATAAGATGAAGAATCTCTACGCGCGTAGGTTTAAGCACGTACACGTACGCACTTTCTGGACACTGTCTTAGATTACTTTGAATCAGAACGGAGTAGGTGTAGAAGTAGATATTAAGGCAGCCACAGACGAGAGGCCGATCGTTTCAGTTAGAACTGACGCCTGAACGGATTCGAGCCCAAACACGGAAAAAATAGCATCCGACCCACGAGTGTGTGTGCTCGAATCAGTTCGGCCTGAACGGATTCAAGCACACACACGACACGATTTTGCATCCGTTCAGGCCGAACTGAAGGCAGACCGGACCATGTATGGGCCCCTTTAGGTGTAGCTTGTAGGTGTAGAAACTGTAGAATATGTGGGTAGTTGTTTAATTATTCCAGTTCATAGATAGGACAAAACAATGTCTGTTGGGTGCAGCTAGATAAGATATAAAATGATACCGATGTGTTTTATATGGAAAATAATAATCATAATCTCAAAATAAATGCAATATTTTATTGACCAAAGAAGTACATTTATTTGTTTTCGTATTTACTAAATATTAATTTAGAAATTATTACAAAAAAGGTAACTTAAACGTTGGTAAGTTTGGTCTTCTTCTTCTTTAATTTAAGGGCAGGGCCCTTGTCAGTGGAGCTTCGCCACTTTTCTCTATTCTCCACTAGTAACTTCAGCTCTCTATAGGACATGACATTTATATTCTCTATAGGTTGACTAATATACTTTTTCTTGGCCTTCCCCTAAGTAAGTAGGTAAGTTTGGTACAAACAACAAAATATGTATAATGCTGTTAAACATTTCAAAATATTTAAGTACGTTATATAATTGTATAAAAATAAACTAGAGCTCTCCTACTCTCCTAGGCTGTGGTCTAGACTATAATAGTTGAAAGTTATAAAATAATATGAACTAAGGAGCCTAAATTGTATAGAGTCAAGACAGACCCCTTAGTCCAATATTATTGAACATCCACTAATTTTATTTATTCTTGGTGTAAAATGAACTGTTTAGTTTTATATTATAGGTACAAAAACATAATATTTTACATAGCAAAAAGTGCACCCTTAACTTTGTGTTTTATTTATAGTTGAATTATTATAAATGCATGTTTTTATTTTCAAATTAAAAGACGAAGCGCCTATTGCATAATCTACTTAAAATAGTCAGATAGCTTATTTGCATGTTTTGTCTCTATCACTAAATTTCAAGTAACCAGGTATTATAATCTGAATGAAGTATAATATTAACACAGTTTTTTATGAATCTTAAAATAATTAAACATGTATTAAATTAGGTTTGAAAAATTTAGTCTCTTTTCTCATTTGAAATTTGATTTTTTATATTTTCAATTCTATGCAAAAGTGTAGGATGTGAATGATACCAAGCAGAATATAACTTATCATAAATTGGGTAGTCTAAATTATCTTTGCCTAGCTTAATAAGAGCTGAGCGTAACTCCTGGGGATAATCCAAAGCAACGGCAAAATTATCTGCTTCAAATTCAAATTTCCTTGACAATGCAGTTGCAAAAAATGATAGTATGGAATTGTATGGAGCAAGAATTAACTGTAAAACTACAATTAAACCAATAATAACTGGTTCCTGGCCTGATGGGAAACCTAAAGTAGTATACAATAAGGAATACTTAAATAGGAACCCAAATGCTGAGAAAAGAAGCAATAAATTAACTTCTGTTAATGCAATTGACTTGTAAATGTGACTGCATTTCCAGTGGCCAAGTTCATGTGCCAATACACCCAAGATTTCACTGTCAGTACATCCAGTTGTCACTTTCTTAGTTTCATCATACTTTTCAAGTAATGTATCAAACAATACAATTCTTTTTGCACCAAACAGGCCACTGAAATATGCATTGCTGTGTGCCGATCTCTTTGAACCTTCTACAATATATATTTGAGACAGGGAGAAATTGAGTTTTGATGCCAAATTCTCAATACCTTTTCTAAGAGAACCTTCTGGCAGCGGGACAAATTTATCAAACAACGGAGCAATTACTGATGGGTAAATTGTCAATAGTAGCAATGTTGCTACAGTAGTGAAAAGCCATAACCAGACAACAAACATGTTGCCTCCAAGCATTATTATATAAATTGCAATAGATACAATTGGCAGAGTTATAACTAGATTTAAAGCTAATGACTTCAGTTGGTCTTTGATAAAGAATCCCACCGTTTGCTTGTTGAATCCATGCTTCTCTTCTAGCACAAATGTGCCATAGATGGTAAATGGCATATTCACAAACATGTTGAACAGTGTCACAAATGTCACGAACACACAACTGATTAATATCTCCTGCGAGGGTGATATATTGACAACTGCTGCAATTTCCTCTGACTTAACCCATGCTGCAGAAATCCATCTGTTATAAAGTATTATGGACGTCAAGCTTATACTGTAGAATTCCTTTACTATTTTGAATTGCGATTTATCAATTCCATATAATCGGGCCTTTTTAAATGATTCTTCATTTAGCATTTCTGTCAAGTCATCGGGAATGGAATTATTTGTTTTGTAAATATTTAACTGAAATAATAAAGAGCATAATTATTTTGCAAGAAACATCAAATTTTTAGCTAATAATGTATGTGCTACGAAATTTGCATTATTGACTATGCTGGAATGTTAAGTAGTAAGAATTTGTTTTACTTCGAGTAATCGACATTAAACAATAACATTTATGATAAAGGGCGCAACAAATATGTTGTAATCCAACAACGATACATAGTCCAGTTAATTTACAACACGTCACAATTATTACTAGATGTTATTACCTGTCGTATAGATAGATAAAGTTCCCATATGTATTCCAGCCATGAGAATATAAAAATTAATGATAACAACATGTTTTCATCAAAATCCATCTTTTTGATATAAATTTATAATTTCTTTTTCGTGAAAATAACATGCAGCAAGTTTCTACCGATAAATTGTGAATGTGATCTGATAGTGACATATGATTTTTTTTTTGATTTTTTTTTAATATATAGCATCGGCTTAAAACTATTTCCCAATGTCAAGTTAAAAAAGCGGGATATAGAATTTTCGTTTCAATTTTCAACACCGTATTCCAAAATCGTCAAGTCTAAAGTCTAGTCAAAGTCCAAAATAATAGTCAGTGCAGTCAATGAGTCAAGTCAGTCGATTCAGTAAAGTAGTAGAAGCTTTATTGAAAGTTCCCAGGGAGTTTTGGAGGAAACACTAAATAGCACGTTTTTTGAAGTACGACTTGCCCACACTTGTGCACGTTAACGAATATTTAATGGTTAATATTCTACCAATATTACATATTAAGAACGGAAATAACACAAATTTAAGAAGATCATACAAAAACCACAACATGACTAATTGAATTCCCCGGCAAAACTCATTATACTCTTGTCAAATAATAAACTAGCACAGGTTGTGCGGAATTATGCCACTTGTTTATGCACCATCTATTGCAAGTTCTGAAAAGAACACTGAACAGCAATAAATCAGACAGATCGCCAGATAATAGCCAGGTAATAGCCATCACCCATCGATTCTAGTAATTAGAGTTGCATTTTATTGATTTCATAAAAATCTACTGGTCCATTTAAAAAATATGCATAAACTATATCGAATCGAAATTCAGCTGCTTTTAAGGAATTTTTGCTAATTCACTTTTTCATTTGTAGTTTCAGGTTTGATGTATGTACCTACATTCCCATGTACCACATGACAAAAATTTCTCTTTTAAATGTAAATGAATTATAAAATATTATAATATACTATACTTCGTGCGTCGTATGATGATATGGGTGACAGTTCTTATATTCCTAGCTACGCAAACTTCTTACAAGAAAACAAAAAAAAAACGAAATAAATTATATTCCATTGACAAAAAATAATATTTCTTTAATTATAAATAAAACTGCTATTATTCTTATTATTAACTCTGATATCTTATAATAACTGTGAAATATAAATATGAAATTAAATTAAGAAAATATGTCATAAAAATGGCAGATGCATGTAACGGAACTTCTGTCAATAGAGATTGACACTGTTGAATCGACATCAAATCGATGAATAGGAGCGGCCATCTTGTGATCGTATTGCAACTCGGAAATGTCAGTACGAGTGCATCTGTCTTGTAGGTATGCGATTTGTGTTTTCGTTGCGTCTGCTTTGAGTTTTTGTTGATTTTGACTTTTGTTATTGTTTTTTGTTGAGTTTTTTGTTATTGTTTTTGTTTCCGATTCCGAAGCGATTTCGCAATCTTCGAGTTCCGTCTGCAGTGAATTAGAAAATAAACGATTTGGATAGTTTTTATTCTTTTATTATTATTTATTTACAAATTACCCGTTTCTTAGCAATTTAATTCACAAATCTAAAATCGATAATTTCGATTTCATTTCCTTTACGAACTAATTCGATACTTTTAAACAATCGATTAATTTTCGTTAGGTAACTTCACTACGATTGTCAATTATTATCTGTCACGCATATCTTCTTAGGACGCATATAGTATAGCTGTTTCCCGCGTCTCTGGCCGCTTAAATATACTATCGGGTATCCCGCGGGAATACTGTACTTTTCCGGAATAAAAAGTAGCCTATGTTAAAATATTTCTAGCCTAAACTACTACCATACCAAATTTCATCAAACATCCATCGATCCATCCACAGAAACTTTCACATTTTTAACCGAGTTCCAAAAAAACGAGGCGGATATACGTTCGGCTCTATACATATATATATATACAGGGTGTGGCGTAATTAAGGGATAATCATTCACCTGCAGCCGGAGAATATCTTAACGGATTAGAAAAATATTGTATTTTTCTCATGTTTAGTAAAAGTATCATGGTTTTTTAGTTTACGGCCATTTTTTTAAATCTATAAAAATGACACCCTTGCTCACTAATTTTGCTGTCATAGTCGCAAAAACATGAATCTATGAATATGAATCTATCATGTTTTTATTTATTAAACTTGAATACCATTAATGTATTATCAAATGTATACAGGACATTTTTGTGCTGTTGCCTAATTTTATCAGAATTCAACAAAATTTTTTTTCCTTTCAATACATTATTTCTTTGTGTTTGATCGCACATATCAAAAAAAAATGCATGGAGACTTGACTGACCAATAATTTACAAATAATTAGACTTCAATTGAGATTGTAAAAAGGTATAACTCAATATGGTATTCAACCCTTACATTTCAAAGTATATTCCTAATGACTTTGATAAAGGCCTATTTTCCTAAAAACATACTTCTCAGATAATATTTTAATTATTTCGTTTTTTGCTATTTATAATAACTTTTCTCACTCTTTCATACAATGGGTGAAAGAGACACTAGTTTTAGATACTAGTTTTAGAGGGTTGCTAGAGTCAGTGTGTTACCATACTACTTCCATGAGATACGTTTTGTTGAAAGAATTAATTATTATTGATAAAGTGCTGTGACCTCAGACTTAATTTTGCTCAGTGATATACACTTGGCAATCCCGTGATACAAATATCGACCTTGTGCTCTGACCTTTAATACCAAATTGGTCCTTTTGATTTTAAAGTGGTGACTTGATGATGCGGTCCATGATACTGCATCTTACTAGTCTTCTTTTTCTTTTTTTTAGCATATTTTTACTAATTGGAAACCTACTTTAACAGAATATCACTGGAAATCTTACACAGTATAATTTTAAGTCGCTTAGTTCTCTGTTCGCTTAAATCTTTTAAACTAAGCAACGGATTTTCATGAAGTTTTGAGAAATGGATAGAGCGATTCAACATTAAGCTTTATATGTATAATACATTGCACCCGTGCGAAGCTGGAGTGGGTCGCTAAAATAAAACATTAAAAAATTAAATTCCAATTACTGTCAAAACCCCACTCCTGAGGTGAATGTCGCCATACTAAATAATTACCAGCGTGGCAAGAGCTATTAACTGAGATAAGTTTGAAATCTGTTGGTGAGTGGGGACACTGCTCATACAGTTTTTTGCGTGTTCCTTTGGCTAAAATTTGAACTATTATTGTACTCAATCTTCAACATTTTGATTTTATATATTGTTTTATCAGGATGTTGTTCGAGTTGAGTTGGTACCGACTTCAAAATTATGAAGATTGAGTAGAGAAATAGTTAAAATTTTAGCCAAATTTAAAAGGGGAATTATTTAGAAAATAAGTTTGTTTCATACTTTTTTGTGCATTGTTACTTTGGAAGTCGGTTTTTTATATTAGTAGGATTGCAATGTTTATGGATAAACTTTAACAAAATCATTTTAATTGATAATTAGTTTTCTTTGTTTCAATATTTCTTATACTTAGAACTACAGTTAACTATATATGTTTCTGTAGTGTTAGTTCTGTACCTACTGTTTCTAAGTAACACTTTCAATCTTGTACTAAGTACTTGTAGTTAAAAGAAAAATATACGACGAAACACTTCGAGAAAAGGTGGTCAGGCCCTTGCTTCCCTCATACTGCCGTGCCCTCAGATTAATCTGACCAATAAAAGTACATAATATAATCCCACTGAGCTTTTACAGTAACATATTACATCCATATAGACATAGATATTGTAATATATATATATAAAATATTTTGTAGATTCACATGATAACACATCTTTTTTTTTAAATATCAGATACTGAAGTATTAAAATTTTCTTTTTCATAAAACTCCTTTACACTTACAAGACATTACACTTACCCTCTACGTGTAAGCACAGTGGGGTTGTGCTGAGTAACATGTTTCTATCATAATATAGCTGGAAATAAAATCATATATAAGGGGAAAATTTTACATGCGATATTAGTTCCTCTCAGTATTCTCAGTAGTATTAACTAGGAACCACTATTTTTTAAAATATAAAATGAGCTTTTGTTCAAGCCGCGTAGTAATGTTTATATTCGAGTTATTCTTAATTTGTATAATACAATGCTATGCAGAAGACAGTTGTGAAACTTTACTGTCAGAAATCCATATTACCAAAGGTATTTTTACCAATTTTCTTTATTGTATTTTGTTTTTGGATAATACATATTTAGCACCAATTAAAACGTAAAAAAGAAATGAAAATTTTTGTAACTCTCAAAAGTAATCCATCAATCTTATTCTTATTCGATCATACGTTTTGTTTTAGCTATAAAAATAATCTTTTAAATATTGTATTATTTTTAGATGAATATGACGATATGGGAAATATAGTAAGATCGTGCAGTGGCGATGTGAGCGTTAACAAGTGCGAAGGCGTTTGTAAAAGTCAAATTCAACCATCTGTTGTTACAGCTACAGGATTTTTAAAAGTTAGTACTTAGTCAGAATTTAAACAAAAAATTAAAACCTACTTCCAAAATAAAAAACTTCCAAAGTCGAAGACTTTTAATATTATGTTTTTCTAATGGATGTCATTGTTAGAACTGGACCAAATTGAAATACAAAAAGAATCATCAAAATTGGTTCAGTGTTCACCCAGTCGAAAGTTCTGAGGTAACAAATACAAAAGAACAGTCGAATTGAGAACCTTCTCCATTTTTGAATTCGTTTAAAAATTACATGCAACGAACGTATATATTTAATATCCTGTTTCATTGATATAGAAATAAGTACATAATTTTCTAGAGCAGTGGTTGGCAAAGCTATCTTTTTGTGGCTTGCAACTGTTTCTTAAATGAAAGTTTTAAAATATCAAATAATTTATTTCAGGCTAAAAAAATCCATAGAGTTTGTTTGTTTTCCTCTCATTTTATTTTATTGTTCTTTATCATCTGTATTATTAATATAAAAGTAAATAATTGGGAGTTTTGCCAGGGAGTTCAATGGGTGACGTTTTGTAATATTTCATAAATTTGTGTTATCTCGGTTCTTAATGTGTAATATTGGTAGAATATTAACCATTAATTTAATATTCATCAACGTAAACAAGACGTGTGGGCAAGTGGTACAACTTCTAAAAATCTGTGTGTTTCCCGCCAAAACTCCCTAGAAACTTTCAGTAAAGCGTCTACCACTTTACTGAATCGACTGACATGACTCATTGACTGTACTGACTATTTATTTGGACTTTGACTAGACTTTAGACTTGACGATATATGAATACAGTGTTGAAAATTGAAACGAAAGTTCTATTTCCCGCCTTTTATTAAGATAAGCCGACGCCATATATTAAAAAAAAAGAAAGTAAATAATTTTTAATGTCACCTACGGCCGCACTCAGAGACATTTAATGCCTAATTAAGGCATCACTTAGTACAGACTTTGACAGAAACTGTATGGAACTTCTGTCAAAACCTCTACTAAGTGGCTCTTTAAGTAAGCATTAAATGTCTCTGAGTGCGGCCGTTATAGTACCACCTTACCTAAAATGGATCGATTGGGACTTGGTAGATTTTTGGTAAATTTTCACTATGTGGCCTATATCTGCCAAAAGGTTGCCGACCCCCCTACTCTCGAGTCTAGACTTTACCTACCTATTAAGACGCCTACGTAATTTGTACGTTTATAATTTATCGTAATACGGATTATTATTTTACAGGAATGCTACTGCTGTCGAGAAAAACATTTGAAAGATAGATATATTACACTGACCCACTGCTATGATACGGATGGATTAAGGCTGGAGGACGAAGAGCGAGCCACTATGGACATTCGTATTAAGGAGCCTATTGACTGCAAGTGCCACAAATGTGGAGACTACAGCCGATAAATAAATATTTGATGAATCACACAACTTCGCATTGTATTGACTTTTCCGAAATCTTTAAATCTGACTGGTAATATTGTAATTTTGTAAACTTGTTAATAAACTTGACAAGAAATATGTATATTTTGGTTTTTTACCTCTAATATTATCATTAAATAGGTAAGATAAATAAAGTTTTTAAATTTTTAGTAAATTTATCTCAGTTATAATATAAAGTTAAATGGTATATAATAGATCCTTGAAATATATTATGAACAGGTTTATATATTTTAACTTAATTGGCCTTGGATCACGTACATAAACATGATCACGTACGTACTCATAGCGCCATGCGCAGTTTTGCTAAATAGTACTTTTTTTTTACTTTTAAAATAACAACATCATCAAATTACACTAGTTTAACTTCAATTTAAATTACAAAATGACCCTATTTTTATAGACTTTTAACCTGTAAAAGGGGAAAAAATTTGCTCGCTCGCTCCACTTCCTCATGTTTTGCTTAAAGAGCATAATATTATATTTAGTACTGACATTTAGTTTTAGGCTATTCATATAATTGTATTTTTTCGATGTATACAGTCTTTTAGGGCATAAACAGGTAAAACAGAATATTTTTTGCTCGCTTGCGCTAACATATTAAATTAATTGGTATCGACGATCGGTTTTAGGCAATTGATATTTAAATATTTTTGTATAGGATTTAAAGACTAATTAGATTTTTACGCGTAAAATAAACAAATTTTTTGATAGTTAATCCGTGACTGCTTAATGGGCGGCATAATTTTACTGGCCCGGGCGTCAAATTATATCTCATCAAATTATATCTCATTAAATATTTCTTTACAAAAATGGCACGTTAATACATAAAGGTTCGCCATCCCTGCTCTAGGACACTACCAGACTTACTTTTTATCGAAGCACTTCGACGATTATTTGGACCCTTATTACTTGTGTTTGGATTATACCAGATAAACGAAATTTTCAGGAGATGTTCCCAGAGAAAACAATCAATTCAGACAACATTTTAATGTGTAGTAAATAGTAAATATAGTGACAAAGAATTATGAATATTAAGAATTTATTCCAAGATTTTTTTCTTTAATTTCACGGGGCACCACGTGATTGATTATATACCGTAACAAACTATCAAATTTTTTGAATAGCATTAAGCTACCAAGGTGTGCATTTTAAGTAAAAACACATATTCTGCATTTGTTAATTTTTGATGTGTAACATCTTTCCTCTCGCATTTTGTGGGAGCGATTTCGTGAAATGGGACGGAAGTGCTTAACAGGAAGTACTGGAAGCGCACGCGCGAAGATTTAATTTGACGAATGAGCGTGCGGTGGTAGAGTTGGCCGTCAGATTCGAATAAAATATTACAGTACTTAGCTTTTTTAAATTTTCACGTTGATTTCAGATCCGTTTCGATCGAAAGTTTCCGTTTTTTTATCATATTAGAAAAATTATACTAAGCAATGTGATTTTTTAAAATAATTTCATAAAATGTTACATATAATATGCGATTACTGTAAGGCTCACTCCTTTTTTTAAAACAAACCAGGCTATAAAAAAATTACAAAATTTATTTTTGTTATTTTAAATAATATTATGCAATTGTTTTTTATTTTTTATAAATCTTAGCTTCCAAAAGCTTTTAGTTTTAGGTCTTTCAATAATCGTCGTTTCTTGGTGCTGCCAACCGGTAGAGGATTGAAACCAATGTTTTAGTTACATAAATCTTCAGAGAAATGCATATTTCTCTCACAGCTTTTTTGTCCTTCTTCGTAAGCTTAAAAGTTGAATGTGATGCTTAAATAAATAAATTTTCAAACATTACAAGGGTCTGAGTTCGGATCACCATTTAGCTCGATGGTAGACAGTCTCATAAACAGTGCCAGATTAAGGTAACTTGATGCAAGGGATGACCAACCTATGGTATGCGTGCCATCAATGGCACGCTACGCAATATTTTGGGCACGTCACTGATCATTAAATTGTGTAATTATGTAATGCGAAATCTATCATAATATTACGTTATTTGTGATCTATTTTGGAACATCAGAAATTACTCTAATTTGACTTTAATTTCAATTACAAAATGATCCTATTTTCACAGTTTTTAGGATTTAAAGTTTTAACAGATTTGAACCTTATCATATTATATTATTTTTACCGACGTTCTGTTTTAGCCTGTCGATTTTATGGTATTTTTTCGAAGTACACCGTTTTTCAGTGTTTTATTTTGAACAGATTTAAACCTGTAAAATGGAAAACATAGTTTTCCTTACTCGCTCTGCTCACTCGTGCCTGGTGTAAAGAACATAATATTATAATATTTAGTACTGACGTTCAGTTTTAGGCTATTTTATATTATAATTCAATTTTATACAGTCTTTTAGGTTTCAAACAGAAAAAAATACTCGCTCGCTCCGCTCGCTCGCGCTAACATATTAAATTAATTAGTATGGACATTCAGTTACAGCACCAACCGTTGTTGTTGGTGGTGTTTAGAGTTATTTTACATCAGAGTTTCTATGTGAGTGATCCTTATGTCGTCGACATAAAGGTCTTGTCAGATGTAAAACAACTCTAAACTATATACTTAATATAATATTATCTCACGCCGGTATTAGTAAGTACGTTTTATAATACTAATAAAGTACTATACTACTAAGTATACTATTGGGGATTTAAGGACCAGGAACGCAGTCGCAACACCAAAGGAGTTGCAAATATAACTCCTCTGGAAATTGCGAGTGTCCATGAGCGGCAGTAGTCGCTTACCACCAGGCGGTCCGGCTGCTCATTTCCTGGTTCATTTCATTAAAAAATAATTATATCCATAGACTATACAGATAATATGATGACAACTTTTACCACAGATAAGTACGTATTATGTACATGAATTCTCTGATATTCAGGGATTCATAACTTATTATACCCAAGTCCTAAAAATATAATATATATTTTCTTACTTACTTTTTACTTATTACTTATCTTTTTAAGTACTATAAAACCACATATCATGTTTGAAACTTGGCCGCTGACCGCCCCTGATGGAAAATCGGGCACGATTCGCCAGTGTCCTTTATACAATAAGTAGGTAGGTACTTGTTGTAAAGGATGCTTATTATATATGATGAATATGGACAAGATAAAATGTGCAGGGTCATTGATAAAATTATATGCTACAAGCTTTTGTCCGCAGATTAGCTCGCGTTAAATTTGGCTATACACTCTTCTTGATAACAGCTTGAATAAATTTTTCACACGTACTTTTTTATTTTACGATAACTCCTAAGATAGCAATTAAAAACCTATGATGTAAAGGATAGCCATATGGTGTAAAGCACCATAGGTTTTAAATTGCTTTTTTATTAATTTTTATTTTAATTGCTAATTATAATGTGTATGAAATGCTCATAGTGACCAAAGTATTTAATTTGATAAGGATTAATACTGTATCCGTCATGTATCCGTCTTAATAGCTTCTGAAAATACCACATATTACTTAATCCTTAAAAGAAAGAATTTTTCGTATATGAGAGAAACAATCACATCATACATTGTTTTGTTATTACCAACGGATTAGGCAGAGCCTTCGATTAAAGCTCCCAAACGGCTTGATTTTTACCAACACTAAAAATTGCATAAAGTTGTAAGAATAAAGTTCATTAATGTAGCGGCTTTAACTAGGCACTCGAAAAGCTTTGCTGTGCCACGGGCCACGGGTACTTTAGGTAAGTACTTATATAGGTTTAGCCATTGTATATTAACGCCAAAACCATTTACAGGCTTACTACAGAGAATGTGCAACATGTTTTGCTGTGTCACTACCCAGCGTGATCACTTCATGTGGTAAGTGGTTTCAGACAAGTTTACTAAAACGTTATTAATGTTGAGTAGAAAAAACAAGCTTTTTATTTCAGTATCAGAACATTTTGCCCTATATAAGCGAAAATCCTTCATCACATTGCACACATGGCTAGTGCCAAGGACCGTGTGCAGAAGTCAAGGATAATTTAACTAAAATGTTTGGAATGTATTATGTTTTTGTATTAATGTTAATAGTATCTTACTTTAGTAAGCAGGAAGTAAGAGGACAAGAAGTTCAGTTACCACCAGGTAAAGTATCTCATAAATATTACTTTACCAGCTCTTACGATACAAAATTCTGCTTGAAACAATTTTAAATTATTTTAACAATAACTTAATAAGCTTTTATCGGACAGTCGACAAAAAAGCTACCACTGCTTCAACTCTATCCCGCCGAGAAGAACCGGTATAAGAATCTTGCACGGAACTGTTTGTTTTTAAATTATGGCCCAAATTTTTTGGTTTTCTAAAATGTAATATTGCTTTCTGTTTTCGTTCATAGGACAAGAATGTCAAATGACACCAGTAATCCACGTTCTGCAACATCCAGGCTGCGTTCCCAAGCCAATTCCGTCATATGCATGTATTGGAAAATGTTCCAGTTATGTACAGGTTTGTTATTCTCTGACCTACATGATATATAAATTATTGGAATTATTTATATTAACTATAATTCCAAGGCATCTCGGTATTTTGATTGGTATTCTAATGGCTTAAACGAATTATGATATGAAGGATAACAATTTTAATATCTGTGTGTAGGTCTCAGGAAGTAAAATATGGCAAATGGAGCGATCGTGCAGTTGTTGTCAAGAATCAGGCGAACGTGAAGCAACGGTTACTTTATTTTGTCCAAAAGCAAAAAGTGAAGAAAAAAGATATCAAAAGGTAAAATTTTTAAAAAATAATCACGTCATATGCCTTTTATGTGTGCAGTATTATAAATAGTTAAGTGTCGAAGAAACATTACGCTAATTAAGGTAATTCTATATAGATTTTTATTTCATATCACTATCCGATCCGATAGGTACTTATATTATGTATAAATATGAAACATAATATAAAACCTGTTTTTCACATAATCAGTCCGATATCAGATATCGAATCGGATGATGTGAAAACGCACTTATACTTACCGCATAACGTACGTATTGACAAAAGTTTAACACGTATTTTATGAGCGTTTTCCCTATAGACGTATATATTATAGACGAGGTATGTTGAGGCTTAAAGTGTCTCAACTAAAATGGCCCCAATTTTGGTATTTTTGGGGCCATTTTGACATTTGAAGTATGGTGAAAACCAAGATGGCGTAACATTTTCTTGTATGAAGATTTGTTCTGTCAAATGTACGTCATAGCCTATTTTGAGTTTTTAAATCTTTGGTTTTCCTATTATCTGATCCGATGTATACCGATAATGACAAATACAGGTATATTATGTTTCCTAATGTAACATTTACCTGTCTTTCTCATGTCTTTGTCATTATCGGTCCCATATGGGCTTGTTAAGGAATATCAGATCGGATAGTGGGAAAGCGCTCTAACGATAATACGCGACTGTAGTACCGCGGCTGATATTGCGTTTCGTTTTCTGCTTATTTATCAAAAGAAAAGGAAAGCAAACGGTAAAATTGGACATTATGCTACAGTTTCGGTTCTTAGTTTAAATTTTCGGCAAACTTATTTTTTCTACCAACTAATTGAAATATGTAGCCCTGAAGCCTTAAAACACCTCTTCATCTCAATCTCGATCAAGTTCTTCGGCGTGGTGTGTATACTGCAACTTGATAAATTACTAAAAATATTGTGTCTTTGGTACTTTGTCTTGAATAAAATTTCTTTTTACAGGTAACGACCAAAGCACCATTGGAATGTCTATGCCGGCCTTGTAGCACCATTGAAGAAAGCTCAATCATACCTCAAGAAATTGCTGGATATTCCGACTATAGTTTTATGCGAAGCCACTTCAGGAAAAGTTCATAAAGTTAATATTACGATCGACTTCTACACCATCGTGATTCGTGACCACTGACCTCATAATGAAAATGTGATTGTTTTACAAAATTACTATAATTAACGATAATAAAAAGTTTTCAGAAATATCGGTGTTATATTTTAAAGCTATTATTTTAATTTATATTCTTTTTTTAATATCAATAATTTTTTAATTTCAAAATAATTGTTAAAAATGTGAAATTTAACAACCTCCTTTTAAGAATATATGGCATAAATGTTTATTGAAAAAGGGATGGGGGATGGAAGAAAAAGAAGACACGGAGTTTTGTCGGGGAATTCAATGGGTGACGTTGCGGTTTTTGTATTTCCTCATAAATTTGTGTTATTTCGGTTCATAATGTGTAATATTGGTAGAATATTAACTATTAAATATTCGTTAACGTACACAAGTCTGGGCAAGTTCAAAAAACGTGCTATTTTGTGTTTCTCTCCAAAACTCCCTAGTAACTTTCAGTAAAGCTTCTTTCACTTTACTGAATCGACTGATATGACTCATGGACTGCACTGACTATTTATTTGGACTTTGACTAGACTTTAGACATGACGATTTAGGAATACGGTGTTCAAAATTGAAACGAAAGTTCTATTTCCCGCTTTTTTAACTTGACACTGGCAAATAGTTATAAGCCGATGCCATATATAAATAAAAAAAATTCTCTTTGACATTTGACATATTTTGAGTTTTGACTTTTGGTGCTATTGTTTACTTCTTCATTAGTGCGTTAATTTATTATTATATTTCGAAAAGAAATATCATTAAAATGAGTCGCAGGAAACGCGCTAAGGTATTGTTGAAACCAAGACATCTTCAACATAATTTTTCACTCATAATTATTTAATTTACTCGATAGGTTATGTTTATCGATTGTAGGTAGAAAGCCGGGAAGTGGATGAAAAATTAAAGCAAGAAGACTCCGAATCTGATCAATCAGAACGAAGTAAGATTACTGCCGGCAGTCCACTACCAGTTATAAGTCGTCGCGAGTCATCATCGAGCCGTACTACCGATTCTAAAAAAGATGATAAACCTATCATTATCGAGGAGTCGAAACACGAAGACATCGAAGAAATTAATTACAAAGAGATGCTAAACAGGTAACATAGTCCCTTAATATAATTAAATAAATAAATTATGAATGTGTCATAAAATGTGCGTCACTCTTAAAGAATAATACACAACATCTAACCACCGTTAGTAAATTTTTCTGTATTTTTTTACATTTCTTAACCAATTTACGAAACTGTAAAACCTTATTGACATTTACAGCTTAGAAGGAGCAGCTTTTCAGTCAAGATTGCCTTTTGACAAGATGTCTTCTCTAGAAGCTGAATGTTTTTCTGATTTGCAAGGTCCATCAAGCCATGCATTCATTCAAATAAGGAACCGTATTTTAAAACTGTGGTTTGAAGATCCTAAAAAACAATTAACTCAGGAACATGCTGTGCAGAAAATGGAGGTATGAATATTTTAAATGCAATAAGGCAAAATTATTTACGGAGAATTACAATAAAATGTTTAGTCATTAATCTTTCTCCTTGATATTCTTTCTCCTTCCATGAAGTTATTCTTATACATTTCTGAAATTTCTAGCCTCCATACAATGGTGATCCAGCTTTGGTCATGAGAAGTCATGCGTTTCTGGAGCGTCATGGATTTATAAACTACGGAATATATGAACGCATCACTCCCATACCTGCACCACCTAAAGGGAAACAGAGGCCTAAAGTTATCATTATTGGAGCAGGTACTAATTCAAATATTTTAAAGCATCTGAAATATTGTGTTCATAATAATTATAAGTATCATATTTATTCATAGAAAGTCTAAACGATTTTATTAATTACGAAGCATCAAAGTTCGTAATTTAATGAGAATTATTTGTTATTCTCATTAAATTAAGAACTTTGATGCTTCATATTTTGATCGCTATTTGTTGATTTCAGGTGTTTCTGGTTTAACTGCAGCGAGACAACTGCAGTCGTTTGGTTGTGAAGTAGTCATATTGGAGGGACGGGACAGAGTAGGTGGTCGAATTGTGACCTACAGGAAAGGTCCATATGTAGCGGATTTAGGTAAGTTTCAAAACATCTTCTCAGATACTTGCACTAAGCTAAGCTAAGCAGGTAAGTGTTTTATAATTTTGGATCATGTCAACAGGAAATACACAGACATTTCAGCCAGTGGGCTACTATTGAACCTTATCATCTTCTCAGCGACCATACATATTACTTAATATTATAGTGTAAGATATATATACATTATCTTAATTTAGTCTAAGATAGTCATATAATGATTCCTTATATAGTATTACCTTCGCATTTTTAATAAAATTCCAGGTGCAATGGTTGTGACTGGTTTGGGTGGAAATCCTGTCACTACGTTGTCAGTGCAGATGAACATGGAGCTACATAAAATCAAGCAGAAATGTCCCTTGTATGAGGCTACCGGACATCAAGTACCCAAGCATAAGGATGAGATGGTTTGTAAAATTATTTTTATTTGCAAAATGAGTTATTAAATAGTAGTAGATATTATACAAAACACAACATCTTATCCAAATATTAGATAAGAGTACTATTCAGGCTGAACACGCGTACGCCTCGACGCGCGCCAGTCCGACGAACAAGTTTTTAAAGCTAAAGACGTAACGCCTACCAGATATTCATTCCAACAATACAACCAACATCTGAATATATGTATTGATAGTCAAGAATACTATTTTGATGGGGGTAAAATAATATTTAAAGCAAATTTAATACTTAGTTCATAAAACAACTTTTAACATGTATGGCTGAGCACGCCTCAATCTCGCACTTTGCGCCCTCTATCTCAAAAACGGTTCGAGTATAAAAAAACGTTATTTGTAAAAATTGTAGAGGATTTTATTTCCTACAACTTTTACATGCAAAAAAGATAAGAGGCAGAGAAAACGAGACATTAATATATTAGGTATCTCACACATTCATTCGTTTTGATAAAATAAACATTCACAACACAACCTTCGTAATGATAAAATAAAGATTTAAAATTCTGCTTTTTCTGTTAGGTTGACATTTTTTGATGAATATGCTACTATTTTCAAAGGTGCTTTATTTTCAGGTGGAAAGAGAATTTAATCGTCTGCTAGATGCCACGTCGTATTTATCGCATCAAGTCGATTTTAATTACTATAACGATACGCCCGTTTCTCTTGGACAAGCATTAGAGTGGGTGATAAAGTTACAACAGAAAAGTGTTAAACATAAACAAGTAATGTACTTCCCTTATATTCATAAATAGTTTAATTAATATTAATTTACTAGCTATTAGGTACCCGATTTGTAATAACAATAGCTCTCCACACCAATTTCGGTGAAGTGGCCGGTTTCATTGAAACAAGGCAGCTACGCAGGAGTTATTTTATAGTGCCCAAGTGTGTGCCCAGCACTCTCTTCCTTTACCTTTACCTTTACCTCTCGAAACCTGGTAGGACGGATAACCGACACGATTGGCGAGAGATCAGGCGCAGGCTCGACTTTTTACATGCCCATCCGACGCATGGATCATCTTTCTTGTTAGACAATCAGGTGATTAGCCTGCATTGTCCAATGCGGGAATAGAACTTTCGAAATTGAACAAAAAATTGCCATTTGTCTCAACAATCATCTGTTCAATTTTCAACTCTATTGTATTAGCACAGAGTTCTATTTTCAGTGCACTGAATTATCCAGGGCCAGGCGAATTCCGGGAGATATAGTCCCAGCGTAATAAATCTAATAGTAGAAAAATCTCGATCCTCGAAATTTGTTTTTTTTTATAATTCGTACAATGTAAATAAATAAAATCAAAAAAAAAAAACTCGACCCAGTGTCGAATGGTGGTGCAAAACCTTTGCAACCGCCATTGCCATTGCTATAAATAAAAGAAGAAGAATTTAATTCATGAGTTTTGCCGGGGAGTTCAATTGCAATTCGTATTTCTTCATAAATTTGTGTTATTTCGGTTCTTAAGGCGAATATACCCCTGGATGACGTCACAGATTCGGGCGTGGCCTAACACTTCCCGCCGCGTCACCCGCATACACCCCGCGGCGCTCGCGATCTCAGCGTCGCGTTTTACATTATAAACTGAGGAACGGCCCTTTTATACGACTTTAGGATTGGTTTAAATGCAACTTAAAAATATTAATTTATTTTTGGTCTGAGAGCAAAGAAAAATGTAGAATGTGTCAGCTACTCCTTCTTCTGTAGAAGCCGGTCGAGGTTATTTCCGAAATCTAGAAATTATTTGTTAGGCGATGCGGCTAGCAACCCATCACTTTTGATTTCATTTTCCACCTCTACGCCCACTAAAATGCAAAATGAGTCCTTTTGGACTTATGAACTTAGGTTCTGTCTATCCCTTATAGGATAAAAACGTGATTATACGTATGTATGTATGTAAATATTAATTTATACTAAGAACAAACAATAAAACAAAATATATCTATGAAATAAAATGGCAGTTATTAGTAAAACTCATAATTATGTATGGTAAGTTGCCAATTTAGGACAAGTAAATTTTTTGTTAGCTGTTCATTTGCTTTTTTTTTCTGTGTATTGAATCAATTTATATATACCTAAACAGGGTGTCCCGTAAATTGACGTCAAGCCGTAAACCCGTGATAGGCCAAGTTACAATAGTTATCAGAAAAATTAAAAAAAAATCCAAGTAATGTGTCTCAAAAATACAAAGCTTTTAAAAAAAATCGAAAAATCGACATCTTGTGGTGGTTTTTTAGTTCCCGGCACTACAAATTTCTACTTTTTTTGTAATTTTTTTTTTGTTTGTAATCCTGAATAATGCTTTAGTAAACTGGTTCCTAAAATTTAAATCAAACGACTCTGACTTGAAAGGAAATGAGGATTTTTGCCCAAAACAATGATTCGAATTTAATAGTTTGCTCGACTTTCACTGACTGTACTGGAAAAAAAATGTACTACGCTTGTTTGGCAGGTAATTTTAAAAGTTGGCGCAGCTAATAACTATTTCAAAATGATATGACACTTGCTAGATTATTTCTTAAATTTTGGACAATATTGATTTTTGTAAATGAAGTCAGTTTTCGACAATTTTTTCTTACTTACTTAAAAGGATTCAAGTGTATAGTAGGTACATAAAAAGAGATTTGTAAGTTTATTATGAATAGACAAAAAACTGGACTGATTTCACAAATTCTTTCACTAACAGAAAGCACCTTATCAGCCAGTAACAAAGACCAAAAAATATATTATGGACTAGCTTTTGCCCGCGGCTCCGCTTATATCGATCTCTCGGGAACAGTTTGTTTTCCCAATTAAAGACGATTTTTTTTGTAGATGTTGCTAGTAAATTATATTTTCATAAAACAAAATACCGGCTAGTTTAGTATTAAACATGTTGACAAAGTCTTTTCAGAGCAGTAAAGTCCAGTCGAACATATTTTCTACCCATTTATAATAAATTATAGTGTTTTTGTCCTATCAAATCAATTAAATAAAAATAAGTTAGTGATTAAAACATGTATTTCGATAATATAAATATTTATTTCTATTATTACAACATCTAAACTGTGAACCCAATGTAAAACAAGCTTATAGGTAAATATTGTTATTGTCATAATGTATATTATGCTCTATTAATATTATCAATAAATTAATAATTTTTGACCTCTTTGATTTTCACTTGCGTTTTCATCTCCACTTTCTCTTCTTTTTTTTCCATAACTGGGTATAGTTTCAGAGTTTAATGGACTGTTAATGTTTTCAGACTTTCTTTTGGGCCCAGTTTTATTCTTTTTAGCTTTAACCTTCATTGCTTTATTATTTATAGCTTCTTCTATGTATTCTGGATCTCTTATTGGCATGTTTCTGGGATATCTTGGATCAATTAGTTCGGGTAATAAACAGTTCAAGTAAAACTTCTTCAATTTGTTTTGCATTTCATTTTCCCAAAATGAGTCATCCTTTATAATTACTTCAGTTTTTACTGGTTCATTTTCATTATACCATATACCTAATAGGCATTTATTCATGTTAGTGATATGTAGCTGGCCCTGTATTTGGTAGTACCAATTGTGACTTTTATTAATTTGAATCACACTATTTTTATTTTGTTTATAAAAAGATAACTTGCCTTCTGTGATAGCTTGATTGATTCCTTTTCTAAAAGCAGTTATTGGGCATTTTATTTCTAAAATCATATCACCATTGATGACCCCATCGGGTGAAGCTCCTAGGAAAGGCAAATATTTATCAATGAAGAGTCCACAAGGTCGAACATCAATATTTTCTTGTAGTTTAAGTTGTTCTATAGCTTTCTTTTCATTTTCTCTTCCATGTTTGATAGATGCTACATGATATAGTGTGTCCTTATATAAAATTTCTTTTACGAGATTAGCGCAACTAACATCTTCGCGTCTCTTTATCACCTTACCAAAATTTGAAGCTGTCAAAATTGTCCTTCTAATTTCCATCCACTCGCTACACATGCTTTGCAATACAGTTTCTTTTTGTATTCTACGCTTCTCTTCGTCGGTTCGATTAAGGCTTTCTAAAAAAGTAGTCTTCTTTTTTTCAAAAATGTCGCTAGGTAAATCCGGTTTTTCACACTTTTCCCCGTAGTTTGTATCATTCCCTTTCGAAAATAGTCGTCTGTTTTTCTTTCGGTAAATTTTCTTCATGATATTTATCCTCTTTAAACGCCGCTGTTCGAAAATTTTTATTTTTCCTCGAGGACTGCGGCCTTGTACTGATTTATATAGAGAAGATATCATTTTATGGGAGTTAAATGTAAGCACAGCAGCATGACATCTTGTTTGATAGGAACCTCTACGGCTAAAATTTATCCTTTTTCCTCCCACTAGCTTTGCTACGATACTGTTGAATCGTTCCACGATGTTACTATCAACATCGTGAATTAAACTTGGAGCAAGTGCAGCTACATTTGACATAATCAAACATATTCTACACCAGAGATTACTGGTGAAAAAACCCTTATCTATGGTATCAGAATTTACGTGTGAAGACTTTTTCATATCTTTGTCAGAGCAAAAGCTTACATTACAACGTGTATGATCACCAAAAGCATGCAAATGTGCTAATAAGAGATCATTATACAATGGTTCTATGTTGCTTCTTTTCTCTGATTCTGAATCAGTCTTATATATATGTATGATTTTTCGAATGGTTCTCCTCAGAATCATTACTTTGTTTTGTGTCAGTTGCTTTCTGTAACGTAGATGATATTTGGTATCCGTTTGTAGTTGAATTAATTTATTGCACAAGTTTCTAAGTACATGATTCCGACATTCAATTTTCTCTACCGTAACATGTTCATATGGTCGATTTTTCAATATTTTGGCATAAGTGTTCGAATCGCCATCAGAAATCATCCTTCCATATATAAGACCATGCATAGTAATTGAACATTTGAAACCTTCTAACAGAATATCAGATTCCATGCCAGTAGACGGTCCGCTGAAATTTTTGTAACATTTATGTGTTTTAGACTTGAGACCTTTCTTCTCAGATTGTGCACATATACAACAGTATTTATTTCGAACCCCTAAAAAAAGTATTTCTCCTGTCTTTTTACCAATTATGGCGGCCGCACCAGACAAAGCCGAATAATTTTTTTTGTATGTTCTTTTAGACCAACAGCCATCCACTATGACGTCAATTATAGGAGTACCATCTTTGTCTACCCGGCCTTCAGAAATCGCGATTTCTTTTTCTTTCTGTGCAGCTTGACTCATAGAATCATAAGAATTTTTTTCAACATTCATTGAAATTATTTCATGGCACTTTTTATAAACTTTAGCAGTCATAATCGGAAGATCAAGAGTAGCACACAATTCTTGAAGTTGAGAGTGACCACCACCAATTGCAATCATACCAGCTACAGCGCAATCATTTATACTAAACTCGTCTGGAGAATCAGATTGAACATAAAAAATTTTGTTACATAGTTTACATTGCATCGTGAAATTTGAAGTAAGGCCCATCTGTTTTTCTCCAATAATATCAACACATTCGAGGCCACAGTTTAGCGGACCATGACTAGCAATATCTTTAAGTTTGGTAAAAAATTCGCCAAATTTTATAATTCGTCTTCCGTCAACACTGAATGATTTCTGATTTTTCTCCGGTTGAGATGAAACATTAAGCTGTAACAAAATATAAACTTAAGTTTCTTTGAAATTAATCATATAAAATTGCAATATTAGGTGGACATCAACTGGATATAATACCCTACTTTTTACCATACCTTATCGAATTCATTATCATCATTTGCAATCATGGTACTTCTCTTTTTCGGTGACTGGAAACACTGATGATGATGTGAATAATAATATTATGGTAAACATTATTGTTTATTGGGTGTACCTATGTATATTTAGTTGAGCTTTGCTTATGCACTGTCTAGAAGTTTAGGCAGGAAAGTTTTGGTACACTTTCTCAAATGTATATAAAACAGATAACACAAAGGATATTCTAAAAAAAATATAAATAAAAATGTCCAAGTGCGAGTCGTACTCGCGCATGAAGGGTTCCGAACCATAAGAAAAAAAGGGTAAAAATAAACACTTTTGTATTTGTTGTTACAGCGGCAACAGAAACACCATCCGTAATAAATTCAACTATCTAGCTATTACGGTTCATGAGATTCATCGTGATGACAAACAAACAGACAGACGGACCAGCGTCAGCAGAGCCTTAGTAATAGGCTCCCGTTTTTGCCCTTTGGGTGCGGAACCCTAAAAAGGTAGTTTACTTACTTAGTGCTATTTACAGAATCACTAGTCTCCACTCGGTGTTGTCTCCGTAGAGGCTTTTCCCTTTTTCGCTTTCCTACAAAAGTTATATACTTACTAAATAGGCAATTAAAGCAGAAATAGTAGTATATACTTTCTGTGAAATTTATAAGTACATATCTACTAAAATATTATAACATCTACACTATATATTATATTAATATATTAAAATCTCAAGTAGGTAAGAAGGAATAAAAAAGTATATTCAACGATCGAAAATATTAGGTATTTTGAGTGTTACATGATTTCATTCAATCGCAGGCCTCTGCTCACGTAGGTTTTCATAATTTTATTTTTTTTCGGCATGTTGTTCCGTATTATTTCAAGAGGAAAATAATCGATTGCGAAACAGCGGCACCGCGGAGAGTGACACAACCGCCTCGTACGAAAGTCAGCGGCTCACTGTCCCGCGCGCCCGCGCACGTTCCGCTTACGAATATTTTCACATAATAATAGTTATTTACGTATTTTTTGAAAACAAAACGGTATTTCGAAAAACCCTACGATGAAATGTTAGATGAATATATTCTTCACATTTTCCTAGAAGAACCATTTTTATAGCCGTAGTAGTTATTACGTAGATAGAAAATGAAATCTGAAAACAGGGCTACTTAATTTTGATTTATTTAATATTAATCTTCGTCTTATTAAAAAAATTAACGATGATAGTAAAGATGAAGAATTGAAATGTGAGATGTATATTTATTTTTATTTTTTTATTACCATTTTTCAGAGTTTTTGAGACTCAAACCGAGCGATTTTTGAACTTTAGCGGCTATTTGCGCCTTAATGTATACTATTGGTAGAATATTATCCATTAAATATTCGTTAACGTGCACAAGTGTGGGCAAGTGGTACGACTTCTAAAAACGTGCTATTTTGTGTTTCCCGCCAAAACTCTCTAGGAACTTTCAGTAAAGCTTCTACCACTTTACTGAATCGACTGACATGACTCATGGACTGTACTGACTATATATTTGGACTTTGACTAGACTTTAGACTTGACGATATAGGAATACGGTGTTGAAAATTTAAACGAAAGTTCTATTTCCCGCCTTTTTAACGTATGTTTTAATGTATGCGTAGGAAATCTATTTCAATGTATGATGTATGACTGATCTTCACAAATGTATAAAGTGCTCAAACACGTCTCTCTCTTCTCATCGCCTTGCTCCACTTTTTCTTACATACTTGCACCTTTCGGCATACGAAAAAAAACTTGATAGGTGTGATATATAGAGATTAGCCGGAACAAACACACAGACTGACAGACGGACAGAAAAATTTATATTTTATTGTAAGTACCGATCATACTTTTAAATGCATTAAGTGAAAATAAAAGCTGTTAATTTGAAATTACAAACAGACACTTCAATTTTGTTTATCTGTATAGATATAATATATTATATTATACAAAACAAATAGTTGAACTAAGTATATATAGTGCGCGCGGAACTAGCGCCTTAGGTAGGGACAGGGGTGAGGTTAAGTCCGGCTCCGTACTGAGTAATAACATCAAGCGCTCGGCTAGCTAGTCACAATATGTAACAGTCGTAACAGTCACAATGTGTAATTGCAAAATTCTACATTTTTGTCAAGGTGATAAGGTCGTTTCTTGTATCATTCTTAATAGTCGTTATTACATTGTGATTTCGAGTGGCAAAAAGTGTCGTGCCTAGTGAATCCGCCTAGCTTCCATACAATTCGCAACGCGCCATAAGGAACTACGTTCCAAAACTACGTTCCAATAAACTTTGTCAGGTGCAGTTTTTGTGTTATTTTCGCACATTCGAGGACACAATATTTATAACATGGGTTGCTGTGCTTTTCCATGGTAATAAGTTGATTTTATCACTTATTTTTATAACTTTGTGAATTAATCACTTCGTTGTTTGTTTACATCGAACTTGTACTTGTTTAACTGTATGTCAAAGTCAAACAATGATTTTAACTGTCAACTGTATTTTAGGTGCGATGACGTTGTGATGCCATCGCACACAATTCAAGTGCGCGAAAATGGCGTGCTTAAATCATCCAAAAAATATTGTGATTTAAAAAAAAAACCCACCCTAATGGATAATGTTTTGGATGCGGTAATATTATAACCAGTATATATTTGGTAATGTTATAACCAGTAGAAACGTTTAAAGAAATAAAAAATACATGCATATTCCCTATTGTATTACGTAAATGCGTTAGAGTTGAATATGGACTATGTTATCAATATCTTAAAACATAACGAATACGTTAACAATATCTTTAAACATAACACTGCCAACTTTACCACCACTCGCTTGAACGAAAGGTTACGCATAATATCTCATTTGCACGAAATCTCTCTCAGAGATCATCGAAAAGCGAAATAGTTTTGAAGTATAATAATAAGTACGTCAAAACTGTTTTGATACAAATAAACAAATGATTATTTTCTCCCACAGATTCAACATCTGAAAGCTCTTATAACACTACAGGAGAAGTTGAAAGCGAATATAAACAAGTGAGTAATAAACACTGTTCTATATTATTGTTACCAAGGACCTGTTCCAAATTATTCTATTATGTGTTAGATAGCATAATTGCATGTTTTGTCGACGTCGTTCGATGTAAAGTTAGCAGCGACAAAACTTCCGAATAAGCTATCTGACACTTATTACCCGACTACAGCGAAGCCAAAAGGAAGAGTAATGATTTTAGCAGTCTATGTATGTATGTATGTATGTTTGTTCTACTCTACCGCCTAAACTACTGATCAGATTTTAATGAATGACGTATCAATAGATTCGTAATAATGGCCCGGGTAACATAGGCTATATAATTTGCGTAGTCGGGTTATAGTTTTTAACTTTTGATTATTTGAAAATTGTTAAACAGGCCCTAAAGCTGAAAGTAAAATAGGTATGAGCTTAAACGTCCTCATAATTTAGTTTCTATTTATAATGACGTTATGTCGTTGTATATTTTGTCAACTATACGCATACTTATGCTGTTAATTAACTTTTTAAACAGGATGTCCGACATAAAAGAACTCCTCCACTCTATGAAGGTGGAGAAAGACGCACTACTATTGGAGAAAGAGAACGGAGCGGTGACAGACGGTATACTCCACGAGTTCAACGTGCGACGACTGAACAGAGAAATGACGCAGTTGTGTAACGAGTATGAGACGCTGACGTCACAGAATGCTACGATAGAGGATAAGATAACACATCTGGAGGCTAACCCACCCAGGTAAGTTAATCTATAGCTTCATTTGTATGGGCAAATTTAATACCCCTACCTTTACGGTGCTGTGCGAAATAAAATAAAAATGATCTGTAAACGAATCCCATATAAAGCTTCGGATAATTTCGCATATAGACGGAGTGTAATATGACAAGATTATTTGATTTGCCGGCCGTGCCAACTCATTAGCTTTTTAGGCTAAATGATTAACTAAACTTGTAAAATGCAAGTAAGTATTTGCGTTTTACTTACATTCGTCATAAACCATTAGGATAATAACCGCAACCGAAAGTAACGGATAATCCGACATAATTTAATATCTGAATCCGTTACCGAAACCGATATTATTTTATTTCTATATCCGTATCCATATCTGAAATGCCATATCTATCTCTGATCAAATCCAAATCACACAGAAACTAAATAATATTACGATTTTTTAAGCTATTGCATAGCTTTTATCGCGGGCTTTGAGCGCGGTGACCGAATCAAGAAATTCCGTAACGAAAATAAACCTAACACCCCCCACTCCGACCGGCACAGCGGTGCGGCGTTGAAAGCCGTGCATCGTCTAACGTCGTTTCAGTTCGGCAGACTTCGGCACGGTGTTTGTGTGCGTGCGACTAGACGTATGCGTGTAGACTTACTATGCAACAGCTTTACCGCGGCAGTCCCCGAGTGCCACACGTATTTTTATTTTACAAAATATTAAATCATTTATCACACTTACTATGGATGTATGTACTTACTCGTAATAATATTGCAGCTCGGTGTACCTGTCAGTGCGCGACCGCCAGATTCTGGACTGGCACTTCGCCAACCTGGAGTTCGCCAACGCCACGCCGCTCGGGAACCTGTCGCTCAAGCACTGGGACCAGGACGATGACTTCGAGTTCACGGGCAATCACCTGACAGGTAGGGCACCTTTCTAGATCTTTGTTGTATTAGAAATAAGAAATTTCTAGAATATCGTATAATACTGGCAATATTTTCCGTTTCGAGAGAAACAGGGCTTGCTTTGTATCAAAAGTAGAATAATATATTTTTGATTTTCAAGATCTCCGTGGCCGAAGATAGTCCTTTTGATTCGCACTCGAAAAAGTGCAGGTTCGATTCCCAGGTTGTGGCGTGTATCAATGAGACTTTTTCAGATCTCAAGTACATTGTACTTACGCTCTAACGGTGAAGGAATACATCGTGAGGAAATCCGCACATGGTTGGCCCCAGACGTATTGACCAGTCATTCCTCTGGACTAGGCTGACTGTGTTGTGAGAATGCCGTATATGCTAGGGCAATCATACGACATTTAAAAACCAACTGTCCCAGGCACTACAGTATTTCTTCGCTCGGAGAGTACTGTATAAATCATCCAATAACGGATAAAAATGCGCAAGTATTTTTATAAATATTCAAAAGTATTTAAGTATTATTAGAAAATCTTAAAAAATATTATGAATTTAGATAACCGTACTGTGCGGACGACGGTGACAAATATTTTTTATTTCAATATTTTTATCATTTTTTCTGAAATACTTTTTTAAATGTATAAATTAGTAAATATTCAGGTGCAGGAAAGGACCACAACCTGTACGACTGTTTTAGCTTTTCTCTTGTTAGTGACTTGGTTACTGTGAATAATAATTTAGTAAATGTTAAATTTAAATTAGTAGCGCGAGGTTGAAATACAATTTTTCTCCAAGTTAGAAAAAGAAAAAAAGGAAACTAAGAATGCCAAAGTACTCCATTCCATGTACCTATAATGTCCTGTTCCTTCTGAAACGTGAAAAAAATACTCAGTATTGATAGGTACAGTAGGTAGAAATGTCAGGAAAAGTCTAATAAAATAGTTATACTGACTGTATCTAATTCTCTATTTAACAGTGTACATAGGCTGCACTAAAAGTATCGGGAATGGAAGATTTCCATGTTCCTTTCATATTAAAATCTTTTTAATTTAAAACTCCTTGGTTTTAAAAATCGAATACCGTTTATTTATTTAAAAAAAGATTCTCGGTCTTGTCAAACTTGTTTAGTCGTTGAGAAAATGGAATTGACTCGAGAAAATTCTAGAGCGATGATTTATTATGACTTTCGAAGTGGTTTAACACAAAAACAGTGTGTTGACCGGATGATTTCTGCATTTGGTGATGAAGCCCCATCCAAAACCACAATTTATCGCTGGTTTGCTGAATTTCAACGTGGACGTGTCAAGCTCAGTGATGATCCCCGTCAAGGTCGTCCAAAAACTGCAGTCACCCAAGAAAACGTTGATGCTGTGCGTAAGCTGATTGAGGAAGATCGACATGTGACATACCGCGAAATTCAGGCAACTTTAGACATTGGCATGAGTCAAATACAAATAATCTTGCATGAACAATTAGGTGTAAAAAAGTTGTTTTCCCGATGGATACCGCATTTGCTCTCTGAAGAGCAAAAAGCGGCTCGCGTTAGTTGGTGCGTCAGAACTCTCGAAAGATTCCACGCAGGATCCTCAAATGCTGTATACAACATCGTATCAGGTGACGAATCCTGGATATACGCGTAATGATGTTGGCAGTCTATGTATGTATTTATATATTGTATGTATGTTTATTCTACCCTGGCGCCTAAACTACTGTTGCGATTTTAATTAATGAGGCGTCAATAGATTCGTAATAATAGCCCGGGTAACAAAAGCTAAATTTACGCGGGCGGGTTGTAGTTTTTTTTATAAAAATTATAGATAAGTATATGAATTAGTTGACGCATATTTTATGTGATTGGTTTGTTTAAATTTAGAATGCTTTTCGGTAACGGGTTTTTTAAATATCATTTCTGGAGTAAAAAAATCTATTGTCATTTATTAAGACATTAATTTATTAAAGTATGCCCTTACAAAATGAAAATATGTATGTGTAAATTAGGAACTATTTATGGCTAGAAGGAATTCCATTAGCACTAAAAGTACAGTGCAGTCGTAAAAAATAGATAAACATCTATAGGCTGGTGTTTAAATGCACTAATGTAATGTATGAAAATGCATACGTGGATAAGGAAACGTAACAAACGAGATGTGAATATACCATTTAAGGGAAACCATTTCTATTCGGTGGCATCTTTTGTGTCGCATACAATGGTGACTCTGCGCTAACGAGTGGCTTCTAATTGAAGTTATAGCGTATGCTATGCGCACCGTGTGTTGGCGTACGAGTGTATATTTTGAATATCTAGGTACTTATAGGGTAATAGAAGATTTTAAAATACTTGAAAAAATAAGGACAGATATTTTCTTTTGAAAAATAGATAGGTACTAATATTTTTATCAAGTCTTAGTCAATCGACATTATTATCATCGTTATAACTGTAGGTAGACCGTTTGTTTCGTGAGAGGGTGTAGGTTCGATTTCCAGGTTATACGGCCGCTCGCTCTAACGGTGAAGGAAAACATCGTGTGGAAACCCGCACATGGTTGGTTGGCCCTAGATTTACGTGGTAACTATTTAGTAATTTGTGCCTAGATGCACAGTCATTCCTCTGGACTAGGCCGACTATTTTATGAGAACGCCGCATGCTTGGGCAACATTTAAAACCGCCTGTCCCAGGCACTACAGTAGGTATATCAAGAGTGGTTAAGTAACCTCCGAGCGAAGTCGCACGGAGAATCCTACTACTATTATAAATGTGAAAGTTTGTGACGATGGATGGATGGATAGACGTTTGTTACTCTTTCAAGCAAAAACTACTGAACGAATTTTGGTGAAAAGTAAGGTTCTGTTTAAGTTCTTGATTCACACATAGGCTACTTTTTATCCCGAAAGAGTTTCCGTGGGATACTGTATTTACGCAGGCGGAGCCACGGGCAAAAGCTAGTACTGTTTACAATATCATCTTCTATATATCAGTATAAAAGGAGATGTCCCCACTGGACACTGACTGACTGACTGACCATACGTGAGTGTGTGTGTGTGTTTCGAGTGTTTATTCGTCAGTGACGTATAGACACACGAAAAACACACACGACAGCCAAAACCGCTAATAATAGAAACGTGAAATTTGGACAGTAGTTTTAATTTACAATGTAGACGCGCACTCAGAAGGGTTTTGACAAATGCCCCCCTTAAAGGGCGAAATAGGGGTTGAAAGTTTGTATGCAAAATGTTTATTTCTGCACAGATTTAGATGAAACTTGGGATTCATGCTCTTAAATACGTTTTATTACATTGTTTTTCAGAATTTATTAGAAATTACCCTTTCGAGGGTGTAAAATAAGGGTTGAAAGTTTGTATGAAAAAAAAAATACATCGGTCCCGATTTCTATGAATTAAATATCCGAGGAAATAAATTATTAAGTGCGTATTTTATAGTTTTTTAAAATTCGTCCCCTAAAGTGGTGAAATGGGGTCCAAATTTTGTATAGTGAAATATCTACATCTGGTCGGATTGCGTTGATGTTTGGCACGCAAATAGTTATTATTACATAGAAATCCGTTAAAAAGGATTTTTCGAAATACATACCCCATGGGGGCGCAATGGGGATCCACGCGGACGAAGTCGCGCGCATAACGCTAGTCCAATATAAACATATGAAAAGCCTAAGTTCAGTAACTGTGACTAGCTGTAACAGTCCTACTACTACCAATATATTGGTCTTTTCTCAATGTGAAAAGTATAAGATTGTGGTCTTTCACGCTAGCCTACAGCGGGTTGGCAAACTTCATGTCGCGTAGATTTGAGATAGACAATTCGAATTTCGAAAAATAGATACCAAAATATTTTGCAGTTAACTTTTTCATTTACGACACAACCAAGTCTTTGATAAAAAATACAATTAACACACAATTTAAGTGAATAATCACTTGGCCGCCAGACAGTTCAAGGGCTACCTACGATTTATTCCTAAATGAAGATAATATTTCTCGTATAAGGCCACATACATGTTACGGGTATATATATTTTTTTAATTTACATAATATGGCATCGGCTTATAACCATTTACCAGTGTCAAGTTAAAAAGGCGGAAAATAGAACTTTCGTTTCAATTTTCAACACCGTATTCCTAAATCGTCAAGTCTAAAGTCTAGTCAAAGTCCAAATAAATAGTCAGTGCAGTCCATGAGTCATGTCAGTCGATTCAGTAAAGTGGTAGAAGCTTTACTGAAAGTTCCTAGGGAGTTTTGGAGGGAAACTCAAAATAGCACGTTTTTAGAAGTTGTTCCACTTGCCCACACTTGTCCACGTTAACGAATATTTAATGTTAGTTAATATTCTACCAATATTACACATTAATAATCAAAATAACACAAATTTATGACAGAATGCAAAATCCACAACGTCACCCATTGAATTCCTCGGCAAAACTCCTACGGGTATATTAATTAAAACAAGATTACCAACGTAACAAAATATATATCATATGAAAAATTACTAGATGGCGGTCATGGACAGAAGGCCGTATGATCTGGTTTAGCCTCTAGAGTCTAGTGTCTTTGGGGAGCGGACGGACTTTAACCACACGAGCACTTAGCTGGTTCCGTATGCGGGTGGAAAGCACGTGGCTCGGTGAGCCAACTTCCGGTAGCGTTTTTAGGTTCAGTTTTCCAGCCAGGAAACTCGCTACGACGTACATCGCCCCGGGGCGGTGCAGTCTGGGTCAAATGCCAGAGTCCTCAGTCCGGAGCTTAGTACTCAAAGATCCCAAGCAAAGCGGTGCATTGATCCCGGTATATAGCTAGCGGTGCGCAGAATCCGGAGTATAGCTCCCTGGAAAAATTCCATTCCAGCGTGTGTAGGTGTGGACCCACAGCCACATGGTTTCATCCCATACCGATGTAACCATGGGTTGTGTGTCCATTACAGATAAAAAGAATAAGCAGATTAAAACACTAATTAAGAACTAAAACAAAGTTGCATAATGCATACAATCAGCCTAAAATAACACTGCGAAATCAGACAGAATGAAATACGTGTTCGTCTAATCAACTTTGACAACTAATTTCACAATCTGATGATTTACATGAAAAATAACAAGTGATACGTTACAAGCATGATTTACCTAATAAAACTTCACAATATAGATATTAAAACTCACCGTGAAACGGGATAAAAAAAATTACAATACTACGTCTTGATTACAAATGAAAACAATTAAGCTTCAAAGAAAAAGGAACTGTCATTAGGCGAAGTGCCACTAAAAATTCTTCTTTTTTTTTAAATCCAAAAACTATAGCAGTACACAAGAGTCCGAATGTCAAAATAAAAATATATTATATTAATAATCATATATGTTATACAATAACGTTATTTTACTGTACTTTAAATTAGCATTTTAAGGGCGGATTCAACCAAACTGGAGTAAAATTTTACTCGAGTATAAATGTTTCCTAATCTAAGAATAAGCTGGTTTTGCGTTTTTCCAACTACTAATCCAAGAATAAGGTAATTACACGGGAGTAAATATTTACACGGGCGATTTTGACGGAGTAAAGTATACTGAGAATAGTGAATAGTCGCACAGCTGGCTGTCAATTGTCACGATCAATGTCATTGTGGAGTGTTATAATTTGACATTGACATTTTACTGTATTACTCTACGAAATTAAATTGTTATGGCGTACAAGTCATTCTAATACAAACAATAGTATATGATTTTTTGTCGGCTTATACATTCGTTCATTATACATTGAATAATAATACCGAGCATAGTATACTCTTCGAGTAACTTGGTAAAACGCAAACGAAGATATCCTAGAGTAAATTGAAGGAGCAAAATTATTCTCATTATAGTTACACTCGTGTAACTTCAAGTTTGGTCGAATCGGGCCTAAGATTATTGTATTTAATTGACTTTAAATGTTTTATTTTTATGATTTAAAACGAAGATAAAATCGATATAAGAATCCAATAATTAGTGTAAGGCTAACGCCGTTTTAATAAAAGCGTTCGCCGATAGATGGCGCTTAAGTCTCTAAAACACTAACAATTAAGCTAATAGGTCATAGCATAGATTATAGATGACGCTAGCAGCGCCGTCATAAATGATTTTAACTGAAGAAATGGAACTACGTTACAAACATATCTCACTATAAATCGCATTAAGCATCACATAATCCTTCCTACATGGATAATATTGTACAATCGTAATTAAACACCTATAGGCTATAAACAGCGAGCATTGCGAAGAATTTGTTTAACTATTCCATAGATTTTGATAATTTAAATTATCGCATCTGGTATGTACGGACGGTAACACAGATTACTTAAATAAACTAACCTATCAATAGTCAACATCCGATAGATCAGTTTATATTGGTTGTTGGCGTGTGTACAGTTATAGTCTGTGAATGTTATCAAATCCGAATATAACCTTGCATTGAATAGTTTCCCAAACGAGTCTCGCCCTAAGTGCCCTAAGGGTTTTTCTCCGTTATGTGGAATTTTCGAGTTAGTACCCAGTTACTTTTTGTAAAGAGCCGTTCCCTTCAAGCGTTGGTTCGTGTCAATAATTACTATTATCTTTTGCCGGTTCCATTCTCCTGATGAATTATGTGCTGACTTCTGTGAATTGTAATGAGCGTGGCGAAAACGTGATCCTTGTTTTAACACTTGCGTAACTGCGTAAGTGAATTTTGCTTGTATGCCCTAACCGCTAACGACGGTTTACTCCATAAAGTTTATTTACTACAAGTTGAAGCTATTACAAAATCGTTGTTTTGAAGCTCACAGTTGCAACATTACACAAGAGCAGAAACGCTATACTTAAAAACATAATCCTCCTTATTAATAAAAATATTTACAGGTGCAGGTGTACCGTGCACGGATTCGCAATCCATGTTGCTGTCTTTGTCTGTTACGTTGGAAAAGACACATGACAGGCAGATACAGCATGTAAATATTCCTATTAATATGGGGTATGGGTACAATTTGAGACTTCTGAAATGCTGTTTTTGAAAATTTACCAAACTATCGTCTCGCAATCTCGTCATAACTCTGTCGAACATAAAACACAACAGCCTAAGCTGCAGCTAGATATGTATCGCGACATCCCGGGACGCTTTTGTGGGCCGGTGCGTGTCCGCCATATTTCTCGCTGTTCTCTCCGGCGTGGGTAGCTGAAAAATGACATCTTGATTGTATACGTAGGTATGAGGGCAGTAAGTCGCGTGCACTATAGAGTGCTATAGAGACATCCCACACGAGCGTTGCGGCTGCGCTGCGTGATGCGTCGCCACACTAGAAATATCCGACGTCCATACTTTAAAACCTGGATTCTTTAAATAGGTTAGGTAGGTCTAACCTACAAAAATTTAGTAAAAAAAACATCCTCAGAGTACAAAACAAAATTTCTTTACGAAGTAGTTGATACATAGTCCCAATACTATATTCGACGTTATCGAAAATCAACCTTACTGATCACTAATGCAGCTTTAATTCACGTAGACGCTTAGCACATAATTGGAACTCTGTCGTAAAACATTGCTAGGCTCGGATTTTTTTCATGACTTTTGCTTTGTTTTACAATAATTGTTTAAAACTTTAATTCTTACACTTTAAAATACAATATTTTGTGATGTATGATGCATAGTATAGGTATAGTATACCCACAATCAACTTCACGGGAATGAAATGCCAGTTGGGTTCTTAGCGGACGGCTCATACGATTTAGAATTAACATAAAATTGCATTTTGATCAAGTTATATTTCGCTAAGAGCGCATTAAGATATTAAATAAATACTTACCCAAAATACGACATTCCATGCTTTTTTAGAATGGTTTAATATATTACTTTTACACATTTTTATACCGAGCACTTCGGCATGTTGCCGGTCGAATAGGTCGAATAGAATGCAATCCCAGGCGCGCTTACTCGCATTTTAAGCACTCATCAGACAGGATACAATAGACTTCTTTTGTTGATACATACGCTGCCGCTTCGTCGTTTCGACGCAGCTCCCTTCGGCGTTGTGTCGTCGTGCGTCATTTTAAAGCTCCGTGTGGCATGGCAGTTCATATTTATATGACGTATAGAGCCGCAGAGTTGACGCAACGCACAGACAACGCCCGTGTGGCACCCATTGTCGAGCCCGCGGGCCCTACAAATTGACCGATTGTTAACCCGTTCCCTGGAACCGCTATCGCGCTGTCGCAGAATTATTATATTTACTGGGATAACGTATTTTAAGCCTATATGCATGGGAGCCATACTTGGTAGTTCGCGTCGTCCGACGTTAAATATATCAACGTTCGAGTTCAAACTTAGAATTGAATTGAGATCTTTAAACTATTACGGACGTGAGATCACTATTTCCTTAATAAGGATTAATTTCGCCATTCAACAGGCTCGGTGGATGTTTCTATGTAACGGGATTCTTGAAATACATTTAAGACCTGATTCATTAATGTTCAGTTTGTTTGCAATTTTATAGCAGTATTTCTCGGAAGGAGATATAGACGTCGTTATCAGTAAATTAAAAATAATAAGTATGGGAGAACGTGTTGGTTGATTTATATTGTTTTTCTTGAAGTATCTACCAAGTCTAAAGAGCCCCAATGATATGCGATCGATCGTAAAGATCTGTAATTTCAGAAACCAATATTATGTGAGCTAGCGATGTTTTCTAGAACAGCTGATTATTAGAGAGTAAGACTGTAAGAGAAGTTCTAAATCTGCTATATCAAAAGTGTGTAGTTGGAAAAACGGCTCACAAAATATTTACCAATGAATTGTCTCACCATATGCATATTTTCATTGTACTCACTAATACTACAATTTAATACATATATTTTATCAGTAAGAATGTAAGTGTAATCAGGCTGTCCTGAGATCAGCTGGTAACCATACTGTGTATTCATTTAATTGACAACTAAGAAATTCTTATTATGTGTACCATTTTACGCATTACTATTGAAAACTGTCAAAATAGAATTATTAGAAGATACTGTAAGAGCAACTTCCTCAAAATTTCATGTTTCACAGTAGACCTGCTGAGCCATTTTAGACCTGCTGATCTCAGGACAGCCTGATTACACTGAAAATACCTACTAAAAATTATTATTGCGATTTCCGATTCAAAATTTATTCGTAGATGTTTTTCGTTGTATGTTCGTTTTGAAGTGGCTGATCATCGCCCGTGACTTGTCTCATCAGACACTGCAATATAGAGTTAGTACTAGTTTTGCTATTACAGGCTCTTAACTTTTTTCTTTCGATTTCCGATTCGAAATTTATTCGTAGACTTTTTTTTGTTGTATGCTCGTTTTATGTGGCTATGTGGCCATTGTAATAAAATTTGTTTAGTGTGTGGGCATCGGTGTGAATCTAGTCGCCTGCCGCATTATATTTATCACCGCTATAAAATAACTCATCATTATAACGCCGGTGCCATAAGCCACACGGAAACACAATTCGGAAATACCATTTCGAAATGTCTGGTCGAGAGTATGAAAATATTAGATACTAGATGTTGCCCGCGACTTTGTGAGCGCAAAAGGAGATATCCCATGGAAACCGTACATTTGCCGCAATAAAAAGTGGCGTATGCCCTCCCCTGTGGTCAAATTTATATGTGTGCCATGTTTCATCAAAATCGGTCCAGTATGCTATTCAAAGCAAAATATAAACAAAACTTAACGAATATTTCCTCTTTATAATATTAAATATAGATATCTAAAATCATAAACAAAATCTCATAATATAGTAAAGTGCGGGCGCCGTGCACGTAGAATTTCGTTCATTTACTTATCGTTAGGTACTTGTCTTATTCATTCGCGCACGAATATATTGCTGTCGTGCTCCCATTGCGTACCTGTGTAAACGCGTATGAGTCAATATACGGAATTCTACGTGCTCCATGACCGCAATTTAGTTGTAAATTTAATGGATTAAAAAATAAGTTCCTACATCTCTACTAGGTAGAGCATTTATCTTCTAAGTAGCCCCGATAGAAGACTGCTGAAATTATCAGGTAACAAGAAAGGTAATAATAGGGAAAAGAAAATAATAGACAATTCTCCCTCATATGCGATAAGTCCACATAAGGAAAATCTATATTTTACTTTTATATATTTTCCGCGGAAGAAGTCGCAGGGTCCGCTTGTTTTAAGTAATTGGTCCGCTTGTCTAAAGTAATTTCTTATTGTTATAATTTATTCGTCTGTCATATTAGGGCTACTGCACGAAAACATCCCACAGCAAGATTTATTCACCAGCCTCGTAAGGGGCAATATTTAACGTTTTAGGCGAAATACATCATTGATTATCACTTTGTTTCTAATAACGTTGAATGTGAGTTGTAGGTTTTGTTGCTGTTTACCAATGATAAATGGCCAGTACCCGTGGTGGCTCGAATGATAGTTTTATAGGCTGGCTCGCGCAACAAGTTTTTGATAAGGCCACGCGTGAGGCAGTAATGAATGTGGTATGGACTGATATCCCAAGCGCGCCAGACTACCTTATATTCTTACTGATAAAATGTATTTCATAATAATAATATTAATTATTTCTACTTACAATGTCTATATAGGAGCGAATATTATATTGTAGTATTAGTGCGCACAATGAACGTATGCATACCCTCCAGTTTGTGCCGTGGGCTAATTTTTAGATACAAGGTAAGGATACCTAAAGTTGTGGAAAAATTTACCAACTTTACATACATTGTAATAAAGTATCAATCTTATTTTTGGGTTTGAGAATAACGTAAGGAACAAAACTTATTTAAGTCGTTTTTACTGTAAATTCAGTATGAACAGATACAAAGGATAGAAGTTGAAAGATTTTTATTTCTACGTTGATTGATGATTTTCCATTTTCAATTTTTATGAAAACTACAATTTAATTATTTTTTTTAAACGAGCTTTTATTACTGGGGAGTAAAAAGAACTAAATATGTCAAAATAATTAAATTAATTAACAAAAAAAAAAACAACGAAGCACTTGCTTGTGCTAATGCTAATGTTAGTGCTAAGAATGGTCTTTCTATAGGATTTGTTAGTTGATTTGACACTAACATTATATGTAGCATTCGGAAAAGTTTGATGTAATCGAGTCTTATAGTGATAAGAAATATACCATTTTATAGGTACATTATATTCCATATTTTTACATAAAAGCGTGTTACACCTTCTTTAGTGTTCTTGCTGTCAAAATGAATCATTTTAAAGGTGTGTTTCAAAAAGTTCGTACAATTTTTTGTACCTTTTTCGTCCCGTACCTGAGAATTGGCCACCGCGCAAACTAGCGGGCATGCATACGTTCATTGTACACACTTATACAACGATATGATATACATTCTATCAGTAAGAATATAAGGGAAGTCTGGCGCGCCTGGGATCTCAGTCCTGTAGAGACGAGCCCTTTCTCATTTATCACAGCCTATGAATAAAATATCCTGACGCTTTAGGATTGCGCTTACACCGGGAGGTTCGTAACGATTATAATCTCAGATTGTGAGTAGGGTAGTCTGTGGAGGCTTATGGCATATAATATATGAGTTATTGTTGTAAAAATTATCATTGTTCGTATCGATATCATGTTACTTTTCGTAATCAACAAAGGCCCTGTTTCTATTTCACTTAATAATTTAATTGTATATTATAGTATATTAAGCCAATGATTTCAAACTAAGGATGGGCCGGGCCTATGAAGTACATTTCACAGAAAAAATCTTCAAACAAGAAAAAGTTTCGCCATGGCCATCTTGTCATATGTAAGCGGACTGATTATACTGCGGAAAGCAAAAATCAAAATGTCTAGATGACAAATGGCCCCAAACAAACCCAAATTGGGACAGTTTAAGTGTGGTTACTTTTTGCTTCGACATGCCTCGTCAATAATATACGCTATATAGGTCTATGGTATAAGCACTAAACATTAGACAAATTGTCCCATGACAAGTTCACACAATTCTCATAAAACTGTACCGAAAGTTTTCATTTCACAAATTAACATAATATTTCATATCTAGAATTGGATCTGCAATTCATAATGTTCATACTTCATTGCGCGTACGCACGTGTGTTATTTAAGAGCGTTTAAAACAGGAGGAGGGCAATCGCGGTTGCTCAAGGTGTCGAGGGCGGGACGCATGCGCGATGAGACGCGGAATGGCTTTATTAATCCGCCATTGTTCCCCGTGATCTGACTTGCGCAAGCGACACGCATTGTTCGCTCGCTTTCACAAGAATCCCTATAAGAGGCGAACGACCCAAATGCCCGCGACGTTAAATGTAAAGCAATTTGCATCATCAGCTCTAGACACCATAAAATCTGGTGGCAAATCGCCGGGGTTAAATTAAAGATTTTCATCACGACCGACTCACCTTCTAAACAATTTATTAGTTGACTAGACCCATCCGGAGGCAGTCGTTAGTCGAGGGAAACGGTCTTCGAAGTAAGTAGTCCATCGCGATAAATCGGGCGCAGTTTTGTGGCCGAAGATTTATGTGGTGCGATGTTTCCATTGGCGGCGCTTTGTACTTCTAATTGACAAGCCCTCGAGATAGTACTCACACTAAGTTAACGAGGCTAAATAAAGTGCACGATCGAATTAACGCGGGATACTTCAGATTCCACGTACTCGAGGAGCCGCAAATTGGTGGTGGCTGTTGCCGCCGTATACATTACTGACATTGATCCCGTATTCCCGTATATGGTAGCTAGATCATTTAATATCCTCGGCTTTTGCTCGTATTCACCTGAAAAAGTTTTAAAACATGGGTTAAAGTTTTATGGGCTTTGGAGTGTTGAACTGTTTCATCGATATTAAGGCATTCTTGCATTTGTACATTAGCATAATAATATAGCTAAAGTCTTAATATTGCAATCATATAATTATTAAGTACTTGGGTAACTGCGTTTTCCTCAGTGTCCTGATAAATAAAAAATGAAAAAAAAAATCACAAAAAAAATGTAACTGACCGGGACTCGCACCCACCTCATTCCGAATTTTCGAACAAAGCAAAAATAAATATTGCAATTATACATACCAAACTGCCAATCTGACATATTAGAGTCGAAATTATTGATATACTTATTGTTGCACGACGAAAGAGAAGGCATATACAGCTTAAAAGTGCGCAGTTTCTCAGGGATAAGACCTAGGTAGATCGATATTTCTCCCCCAAAACCCCCTGCATACTAAATGTCATGGCAATACTTGCAGCCGTTTTCGATAAACCCATTATAGATTGTCTCGTTTAAAGTATAGTACCTGGGAGACCGAGCTTTACTCGGTGTTTTAGTAGAACGATAAAATAATTAAGAAAATATAAAAGAAAAAGAAATAATAATATAACAAAAATGTTTATCTTACCGGGATTCGAACACACCACATTCCGAATTTCCAAACAATGTAAAAATTTTACGTAGGCACGCATACCGAGCTGCCCAGCAGACTGACGTAAGGGTCGAAATTATTGATATATTGTTGCACGATGAAATAATAAAACATATATTGCTTAAAAATGCGCAGTTTCTAAGGGATAAGACCTAGCTAGATCGATTTTTCTCCCCCAAAACTAAACTTCATGGCAATACTTGTAGCTGTTGTCGAGATACCGATTATTATATATAATAAATAGGTCTTTACGTATGAAATTGCCGTTCTGCAGTACTGGCCATTTCAAATCAAAATAATTTTTGTTTGGCTAAGAATTCTAATTTCAAATTAATTTTATTTTAAAAACATGGAATTCTTATTCCAAAAGTAGTCATTTGTTTATTGATTAGTGTTACATTTTCATCGCATTTCAATCTTTTTCGTCATCATGGATACGTTAAAAATTCGAGTAATTAAGGATATAAGTACCATCGGCAGCAACGCGGCACGCACCACCAATAACATGGTTTGCTCGCTTCCGTTCTGGAAATTTCGACCTGAAAAATGAGCCTCGCGGTCGTCCGAAGACTTTGGTCGACAATGACGAATTAAAGGCGATTGTGGAAGCTGATGATACATAATCTACGGCTGAATTAGCAGCAGCTTTCGACGTTAGCGTCAAAACAATATTGGTCCATTTGCGTCAAATTGGCAAGATAAAAAAGCTTGACAAATGGGTGCCCCACGAACTCAATGATCGCCAGCGCGAAGTACACGTCGAGACGTGCCTTGCACTTCTCAACAAACACACAAATGAAGGAATTTTGAACCGTTACCTGCGATGAAAAATGGATTCTGTTTGATAACCTCGAGCGCTCAGCAAGTTGGTTGGATCAGGATCCACTTGTCCTGGTTCAGCACCTAAACAATGCCCTAAACGAAAACTTACCCCTAGAAAAGTGATGGTCACTGTTTGGTGGTCTAGCGCCGGTGTGATTCATCACAGCTTCTTACTAAACGGGGTGAGTATTACTGCAGATGTGTACTGTGAAGAACTGAACACAATGATGGAGAAGCTGGCACATCTCCAACCAGCATTGATCAATCGCTCGTCTCCGCTGCTCCTGCACGACAACGCGCGACGTCATACTGCACAGCAGACGGTCTCCAAGTTGCAAGAACTGGGGTTGGAAGCTCTCCGTCATCCGCCCTACTCACCAGACCTTGCGCCTACAGACTACTACTTTTTCCAGAATTTGGATAACTTCTTGGCGGAAAAAAAATTCAATACCCGAGAGGCAGTCCAAAATGCCTTTGAAGAATTTGTTGCCTCCCGTCCAGCTGATTTCTTTAAGAAGGGAATCAATAAACTGCCACTGCATTGGCAAAGATGCATTTATTTCATGGATGGTTACTTCGATTAATACAAATAAAAAATACATAAAAAAAATCGTTTAAATTTTTTCATACAAAACGGCAATTTCATAGGTAAATACCCCTAATATACAAGATCGTGTCGGTTAAAGTATAAGATAATATTTTTCTTCATGTTCTTTGTTTCAGTTCTTGTTCAACAATAAAATAATTAAGCATAGAATAACCACAATTAAAAAATTTAAGTTACCCTCGAATTGTAAATCAGTAAGCGAGCTGATGATGATTAATTATATCTAAGTACACTCGATCATGTCAGCTTTCAAACAAAAAAAAAAAGATCAAAATCGGTTCATCCGTTTGGGCATCACGATGGCACGGACAGACACACACACAGGCAGACAGACACGTCAAACTTATGACACCCCTGTGTTTTCGCCGGGGTTAAATAAAATCCTTAGAAATATTTAAGCAATAAAAATGCTCAGTATTTTCGAAATAATAAATCTCTTAGAAGCAATTTTATTCATATTTGATCTAGATGTTTGTTCCATTTCGTTATTTACTGTAGAGTGTAGGTGCATAATGAGAAATTCTACGGTTAGAGTGAGCTGAATACGGAATTCATTAAATTCTAACTTGATAATCGCTTTCATACAAATTTTGATTACTCAGCGTTAGTTTATTGGGCCTCCGTTTTAACTTCTCATTGTTAAAGTTGTAATCCTCTTTGTGAGCTCTAATTGAATTCACTGTTATGCTAATACTCTGATTTCCCATCTTATTTCGTTAATGGGGGTCTGTGGTCCAATTAACTCCTTACCGCTTAGTGGTTAAGTGGTACATACGATTCGGGAGGTTATCTGCTCGAATCTAACCTGAAACTCGGAACTTTTTCAGTAAAGTTTATCTAGAGATTGCGATAAGGTTGAAAACATAACATTTTTTCTTAATTAATACTTCATGATTTGTTTGCTACTTAAAATCACTTTTTACGTAAAGTTTAGTTGGATGGATATATTAGTTTAACAAGAATAATTTTAATGTTTTAAAAGGGGATAGAACAATTCATATTGTAAGGAAGACTACAGCTACGTTACTTATATATACATAACTAGGTTTTTCGGGCGACTTCGTCCGCGTGGACCCCATCCCGTGGGGATGAATTTCGAAAAATCCTTTTTTAACGGATTTCTATGCCATAATAAGTAATAACTATTTGCGTGCCAAAATTCAACGCAATCCGTCGTTGTTGTTATTTCACTATACAATCTGTGGACCGGACCCCCTTTTCATTCTTTAAGGGACGAATTTCATAAAACTATAAATTACGTACTCAATACGAGTTATTTGTATTTAGTGGCGCAGATAATATAACATTTCACGGAAATCGGGGCCGATTTTTAATATTTTTCACACAAACTTTAAACCCTCAGAGGGTGAATAGGCTAGATGACTAATTTTTTTTTGATTTCAGAAATGAATAGAACTCTTTAAATATGAGTAACTTCTCAGAAGAAACAGTATATCAAAAGTCAATATTTTCAAAGGTACAGCGATTTGTGTACAAAATTTCGCAAGTCTCGTGAAAACGCTCCATACAAAAGTCATACTTAGCTGTGACGTCACGCCTAGGTTAAAGAGTATGAAGTACAAGGCCCCAGGAACATATTTGTAAATATTTTGTGCGTTTAAGTTCATACTTACCATAATGTTTTGTACGGTCTATATGATGTAAGTAAACTAATGATGTAGGATTTGTTTACGAATATAGCAAAAAATATATATGTTTTTGTACTTTTTAGATGTATCTAATTACAAAACTACACATAAAATATTCTATTTTTTTACATTTACCAAGTAGTAATGCCTCAATATTTCTGAGTATATCAATGATACTAAATATTTTATATATGCAGTCATCATCCCTATTGTATAAACACTGAAATACGCCTTTAATGAAATATAATGAGGATAAATCAAAATTTACAAAGAAATCGGTGCAAATTAAAAAAAAAACAAACAAACTTTTAACCCCCATTTTACTTCTTTATCCCTTACTTGAGAGTGCGTTTACGTTAAAAATTAAAACAACGTTTATACCATTAGCGCTTACTAGCACTACATCTCTTTTTATATATTGATATAGAGCCAGATTGCAATTTCTCTGGATAAATGTCCACATTCACATAAAAATCATGAAATCGGATTACGGAATGCACTACCGAGTCCTCTCTGAAAAGGATATTTCGTCGTTAACATTCATTATGTTTCATATCTCCAGGATCTGGATTATAATTTCTTTTGTGCGGACCCAAACAGAACAGCGGTGCATATGTCGCTTTATTGCGTTTCGGAGCGCTTAACATTCCGCCTTAGTCTCTAATGGCGGGGTATTGTGGTTTTATAAACGCTGTAGCGACCTGTATTACATTCCGCGACGTCTTGCTTTGTGGTCCCAACAAATGTTTAAAGACAAATTGAAATTCCCAACAATACATGCATCTGTTTGCAGTATGCGAAGAAGTTGCAAGCGACATCTGGGAACGTTGTGATATTATTCAGGTTTCTGTCTGTTTTGGCTGTTTTATTCATTGTAATCGTGCGACACGCGACGTGCTCTTGTCTTGCTTTCAAAGTTGATTGCTTGGCTAGTAATAAATTATACGACTGGTCTTATAGCTTTTGCTTTTTACCAGACTACGGCGAAGCCAAAAGGAAGGGTAATGATTTTGGCAGTCTATGTATGTATGCATGTTTGTTCCACCGTAGCGCTTAAGCTACTGATCCGATTTTAATGAATGAGATGTCAATAGAATCGTTATAATATTCCGGGTAATATAAGCTTTTTAATTGACGTATGCAGTTAAAATTTTTGTATATAAAAAAGTTATTAGTTATTCAGCTTTATAGACTTTAGTGCTATAATAGCTATTCTGTTTCCTGTTTGTATCTAAAATACCTACCTCAACAAGTTAGCAAAGTTTTCTGGTATTCTCATACACACTTTCCGATGATTTCTTACTTATTTTCACTCGTATTATTAATATTAATATATAAATATAAGGTTTGATTAGATTTGATCTAGTACAGTTGAAAATATCCTAAGAGCATGTCATCACTCAGGACATGGCTAAGGAGGGTTCCGTATTTTTTTTAAATTGCTTCAAAAGTTTTGTCCGATTTCGCTCAAAATAATTTTCCTAAAGAGTATTTATCAGGACCTATCAACATTAAAGCAACAAGTTTAACTGTTACATTTTAGAAATTCACGGAGGGCAAATTCATTCCGGGCGAGGGGGGCAACTTGTAAACCACCTTAGAGGTCAATTACTCAATAACCTCCTCCTGTCTTTGAAGTCAGTTGAAATGGTTTATATTATAAAAAATCAAAATGTATGAAACCGTGCTTTTATTTAAAAATACCTATTCGATTCGATATTATTTTTCAATTTATTTATTATATATATTATCTCAATAAAAAAATTGCTACCCCTAAAATATAAAATTATAATTATTATATTTTATAATACCAAAATTGAAGTCTACTCGTATATGCAATCTTTAATAATTATACAAAATTTCTTCTATTTATATTCATTAATACCGAAGTTAGCAAGGAAAGACGGCCGGACAGAGCGAAACTATTTGGGTTCCATATAGTTACTACGGAACCCAAAAAAAGGGATTTTAAGATTTTTTTATGAAATGTTATTTAATTCAAAAAATTGAACTTTGGACGCTTTAATAAGTGACTTAAAAACTCAGTATTTTGAGAAGTCTACATTTTTGACTAAACCCTCTCATGCGCTAATGATGGCACCAGCGAAGTGGAACTTTCCTCGGAAATTTGGAAAATGTCCGAGCGATTGTAAACTGTTTATAAATTTGACCGTAATAAAATCGCAGATGGCGCGAGTACAAAATGAAACAACGCTGGCGCTTCGCTTGACGCTGTCCCCCTTTTTGTTCCGGCGGCTGTGGAAGGCCATTTATCAACTTTTTGTCCGGACACTTGTTTTAATTTATGCACACACTAACTTCCGAGTATCCGATATATCTACTTCACTTCTGCTAGTTGCTGTTTATGCAGCGTTACATTTAAAATAGCTTATTTGGTGCTACATCAGAACAAAGCAACGTACACAAAGGCATCGCCATCAATAATATCCTTGTATCCTATTTTTCTCTTTGTTATGTGTAAACCGTGTATTGAATTTCCACCGTATCTTTGTTTCTTAGGCTATTATTACTAGCTTCTCTCAGATATTTTTCCTTATTCGCGTCTATTTTAGATAGAATACGATATGTCAGAGTTTTTCACATTTTCTAGTGATTTCATAATCTTCGGATAAGAAGTCAATTTGTGCAAATTTTCCGAGTCGTGCCACTAGCGATTTCGCGTGTGATAATCAACTTTGAGCTTTGATATCGTTCATAACACGTCATGTCCCCTGGTTACAACTCAATTAGGATGTCCAGTGTTGTGTGAACACCGCATTTAAGTTTCAACCACCAACTAAACTAAATAAAGCCTAAGCGAATTAATACGCTTGACGTTTGGCACAAACTAATTTGTTTACTTATCACGCGAGTCATCATCACTAGCTCGGAAAATAGATCAGAAGTTTCGCAATGGTTCCAAACTTTCAAAATCAAAAGATATGCTTATATACGAAGAAGAGTTGAATCATCATCATCGGCCTATCGCCGTCCACTGCTGAACGTAGGCCTCCCCCAATGAGCGTCAACCATCCCGATCTTGGGCAGCCCGCCACCTTCTTCAAATCGTCGGTCCATCGTGCCGCAAGATGTCCTACACTACGTATGCCTAAGCGTAGTCTCCACTCAATACTTGTCTGCTCCATCGACCGTCTGTCCTTTGGTAGACATGGTTGGCCCATGTCCACTTCAGCGTGCTAATTCGTTGAGCAATGTCGGTGAATTTACTTCTCTGGCGAATGACATCGTTACGAATTTTATCCACCAGAGATTCCCCTTAAACGAGGAAGTTAAATAAGTTAGACAATTTTTCGCTATTTATACCTACAGGCTACATAAAAGTAATTTTAATTGCATTATTATATTACAAACTAAGTTTCTTATCTTATATGGCCTTTTGAATGTGAAGTTTGTACACAATACACATAGGCTAAAAGTGAGTCACATCTCGGTTATGTTAAAATCTCCCTTCAATCTCAATATTCAAAACATTAATCTTGATCCACGATTGAGTGTAGGCAATGTAAATTAAGAGGTCTTAGTGAACTGGCTGAGTTACATGACGCATACGAGAACTAAGGCTGGGACTATGTGATCCGGAATCCGGAATCCGGAATACGGCCCGGGAAAATTCAGAGCATTGAAAATGGAACTCTGCGCTAATAAAATAGAGTTGAAAATGGAAGTGTCGAGTATCGAGCTGTCAAAAGTGACGTTTATATTTGACTCGATTCTTGTGTATTCGATAATCAGCTATTTTGTAATAACGCAGAGTTCTATTTTCAATGCTCTAAATTTTCCCGGGCCGTATTCCGGCCGGATCATATTGTCCCAGCTTAAGGCTATGTATAATATGAGTTAGTTGCACTCTACACAGTACAATTAAAAACTCTATGATAAGCGTTATTTTTAGCACTAAGTATTTTAAAAAATCGCATAGTTAAGGAGGCCATAAGTTAAGAAACTCTTCTATTTTTACTAATTAATTTTTTTGCTGTGATGTGGCATTAAAAACTGGTAGCGCGGCTTTAAGAATCGCAGCGCAATTAAAGCTTCACATATCTGCAACTCGCGATTATTCACTGCAAAGGTCAATATTAATTTAAACCCTAATGGGTCGCTAATTTAAATTAGAGGGGACATCGGGAATTAATCAAACAAATGTCTGACAGATGAATTATACCGCGGCGTATTTTTAAACGTTATCCGATGTAATTACTGATGGTCGGTGCAATCTGATAAGAAAATGTAAAATCACGAGAGAAGCTTTAATTAAATTCACAATTCTCGAGCCTCATATGGTTTTATAAAGTTACGATAACAGTTTATGAGTAAGAAAATAAATTTATTATCACCGCATAATTTAACGAGAATTTATTTTATGAACGACAAAAATACTTATGGATCTGATACGGCGTGTGTAATTACGTGTTAATTTTTATGTTGCATTAAAATGTTTTAAAATATTGTAGATTGGAATAGTATCGAATTTCAAGAAGTTCTACTTGCTATGACAAGTAAACCGCTTCGTGTGGGTTTTTTTAGCGCCGCGCAAGAAACTTTAAATTACCGATATGGTGTAGCGCCTGTTTCACAATTTTCTAATAATTGTTGAATTGTTTTTTCGTTTTGTCGCTAGTTTTGTCGCTGCTTATATTTCAAAATAAAACATAAAAACAGATGGACATGGATCTTTTCAAACGAAAACGTAAAAAACGAAATTAATTATATCATGACCTACCTAATTACCAAACCTAATTTATTTTCCAAATATGAGGTGGTCTCGTCATTTCTGTCCGGATCAGATCACAGACTATTGAGAGCTACAATAAGCCTAGAAACAATGAAAAAGAGTAGGCGTAACTACCGCGGTACACCGAGAAGATTAAAAACTGCGAAAGAGCAAAACACTTATCTCGAAAACTTAAAAATTCGTATACCCGAACATATGTCGTCACATAAAAATTATAGAGCTAATGAATATTGCCAAAAAATTGTAGAGTCTATACTAGAGAGCCTGAAAAATATTTAAAGAAACAAAATATATAGTCATATCAGTAAAACCATTAGAACTAATGAAAGAGAGAAGCCAACTGCAAAATAAACAAAATTTAAACAACGACGACAAAGAGAAGTTAAAAGAACTCTATAAAACTACAAAAAAATAAATAAGAAGATGTTACGACGACTACAGAACAAACACTATACAAACAAACCTTGATGAATTAAGATCCACTAAAAAGGCTTATAAAGAATTAAACACGTCGAAGTCATGGCTTCCGTCACTTCAATCAGTCTCTACCCAAATTAAATCCCGATTAGACGGCATAAACATGGCCACAGACTTCTATGCGAAGCTATATAGCCAACCAGACTCCCACATACATACTAGCATCAATTACTGCAGCAAAGAAATTCCCGCAATTCCAAATTTTACAGGGCCTGAAATCCATTGAAAACAAAATATAAATAAGCTTAAGCCCGAAAAGAGCCCGGGACCAGACGTCATCACAAACGAGAGTATGAAATTCGCAAAAACTCTACTACTGGGACGAATTACACTTTTGTGGAATAAAATAGTAAGGGAAGAAGCAGTACCAATGGACGGATGCTGAAATCGTCTTGCTGTACAAAAAAGGGGATCCAGCAGACATAGATAATTACCGTCCAATAAGCCTCATTTCGGGACTCTACAAACTCGTCGTATCGTGCCTGCTCGAAAGAATATCATCAAATCCAACCCATCAAACAAGTTGAATTCCCAAGAGGCTTCAGTACAGTCGATCACATTCGAGTTGTTGATCAGATGATAGAGAAATATTTAGAATTACGCAAACCATTGTATGTGGCTTCGTCGATTACAAAAAAGTGTAATAACACACAATAGTATCTGGGAAGCTTTGAAAATGCAAAGTATTGAAGAAAAATACATAAATATTTTAAGAAATATATATGCCAACATTACAAAAGAGTCAGGCTAGATAGAGTATTAATATAAACAGAGGCGTCAGGCAGGGTGATCTTATTTCTCCTAAACTGTTTATATGGCTATAATCCTACATGATGTAATTAAAACCTTACCGTGGTCAATGAAAGGCATAAAAATAGATGGAAATATTCTTAGTCACCTCAGATTCGTCGATGACATTGTCTTGTTCTCGAAATCTGGAAAACAACTAAACGGTATGATTAACGAACTGCAACAGGCCAGCGCAAGTGCGGGACTAGGAAAGAACCTCGAAAAAATTATGAATGTATAACGATATTCTACTTAATTGATAAAACTACAACTTCTTGATATGAACCAACTTTATTCTCATATTTTCTGACTAACTTGACAACATCAAAACTCTATAAATTGTCACATACACATTTTTATAATCAAAAAGGTAAGTTAGGTTAGGACTGTCGTCCTTAGGGGGCGGTATGTTTTTAACATACGACGGTCCTTCCTTAACTATAGTCTTAGATGAATAACAAACAAACGATGTAATTTTAAAAAAAATCCTTATAAAAAATGTACCTAGTAGTTTTCTATAAAAATAACAAACGAAACATTAGTAAACCTTAACTAACGTAACAAAATAAATCAAAACTTCATTAATTCGTAATAAAACCCTTCGTTGGACTGTATCTTATAGTTTGTAAATGGTCGCTACCTCTCTTTTACACTTGCTATATTATTTTCATTAAACACATAATATATTTAGCCAAACGAACATTTTCTGTGTGTATTTACACATACTAAGGCGGGTCAATAAGTCCGTGACTTTTTGAATTTCTAACCTCCTTACTGAAAAAGCAACACTACTCCTGTCAACAGGCATCTGTCAGTTGACTCCTATCAAAATTTGAACTTGCTGCGTCAGTTAGTTTGTGTTTTACAGCTATCTTTATCAGACTATCCAGTAACTTAAGGAAACAATGGAAAAAAGTGAATTTCGTGTGCTTATTAAGCATTATTTTTTGCGAAAAAAAACCATTACCGAGACCAAGGCTAAGCTTGATAAATACTATGGGGACTCTGCACCATCGATTTCAATGGTAAAAAAGTGGTTTACTGAATTTCGTTGTGGCCTTACAAGCACTGAAGATGCCGAACGTCCTGGACGCCCAGTTGAGGTCTCTACACCCGAAACAATCGAAAAAATTTACGATATGGTGTTGGCCGACCGAAGATTGAAAGTGCAAGAGATTGTGGAAGCCATAGGCATCTCGCATGGCTCAGTGGTTTCAATTTTGAATGATCACTTGGGCATGAGAAAGCTTTCCGCAAGATGGGTGCCGCGTTTGCTCACAGTCGACCACAAACGCAATCGTGTAACAACTTCACAGGAAGGTTTGGCGTTGTTTAATCACAATATGGAGGAGTTTTTTAACCGTGGACGAAACATGGATCCATCACAATACACCAGAGACCAAACAACAGTCAAAACAGTGTTTCTAAGGGTGAATCGGCGCCAAAGAAGGCCAAGGTGGGTTTGTCAGCCAATAAAGTTATGGCGACTGTTTTTTGGGATGCACGTGGGATAATCCACATTGACTATCTTCAAAAGGGAAGAACAATTAATGGGGAATATTATGCCAACTTATTGGACCGCTTCAATGAGGATTTGAAAAAAAACCGACCTCATTTGGCCAAGAAAAAAGTTCTTTTTCACTAAGACAATGCAACATGCACACATGTGCAGTTGCCATGGCAAAAATCCATGAATTGGGCTATGAATTGCTCCCACATCCACCCTATTCTCAAGATTTGGCTCCGAGTGACTACTTCTTGTTCCCAAACCTGAAAAAATGGCTCGGTGGAAAAAGATTTGACTCCAATGATGAAGTCATCTCGCAAACAAAGGCCTATTTTGAGGACCTCGACAAATCATATTTTTTGGAAGGGATAAAAAAATTGGAGAAGCGTTGGACAAAGTGTATAGAGCTCAAGGGGGACTACGTTGAAAAATAAAATGATTTATTTATCAAAAAATCTGTGTTTTATTCCAAAAGTCACGGACTTATTGACCCGCCCTCGTAAACAAGGTTGGGTCTACCCGAGCGGAAAAAAGCCAGTATGTATTTCCATTAACAACTTATAAAATACATTTTCAACCATTAAAGGCATATACCTATACCTACACAAAAATTAACAAAAAATTAAAATAATGATATAATAATAAATGGTTTCAACCAAAAACCTATGTATATATAACATAAAGGAAATTCTGTGAGGTATGTAACAACTCCTACTTCTCCAATGTTATATTAGTATTTACTTAATATACCAATATTATATTAGTATTTACTTAATAAATATTATCGACCCGTAAAAGAGGTTAATCAGTGTATAAACTACAACTAACAAATACTATTCATCCATAACATTTCATAACATATCACCCTATATGCCTTAATTTTTTCATCACGCCTGCGTTACCTTGTCCAATCATGTTTGTATGAATACATCTGCTGAAGCCATCTCATAGGATGTAAACTGATCTCTATTATCGATATGATAACCTCCATCATCCACCTAAAGACTACAAAACAAGTAAGATAACATCGAAATCAACTCATGCGTCCTCATAAAATACCTTATATTTATTTATAATCTAACCAAGCCAGAAACAATGTATGAATTTAATACTTCAGAACACTATCCTAGACCTGCTATTAGTAATACAATCCCAGTCTTGGAATTGAGAACTTCTTTAGGTAAATCTTGTTTAAGTAGTGAACTAACTTCCACGAACCTAACCTATCCACCTGATGAATTCCACCACCATCAAAAATCACCATGACGACTCCAAAACACTCCAAACAAAACTAGACACATCACGAGATCTATTACATTCTATTGGTCGTTCGTTATTATTATATCTATTTCTACAACATAACCTAAACGATACAAATTTTTCTAATTTATTATGATAAAAAACCCATTCATCCCAAAACTCATTGCATAATTCATCATTCCAATCAATGTCTGTCATCAATACCCATTTATAATATTGTTTGAGAACAATAATTAATCTTATATACACATAAGCTAATCTAAAAAGAAAATTGAAACGTTGTCTATTCCAAGTAAATCTAAGTATTTTCTTCGATGTAAATTGTTTATTCAACTTATTTTCTTTACTATTTTGTTACTAATTCTCTCAATAATTATCTTTCTCAATTCTTCGCTATAACTAATCGATTTTGTATGTAATAAAAATCTTCTTTCTTTGATAAGATCTTTCATTCCCTTGTACACTTGAGTCGCATCATTCACTGTTTCACAACCAGATATTAATTCATCCACACAATATTCATTTTTTAACTTTTCATCTGCTAAAACTTTCTTGTCACCATCATCTAGAAATCGATCGCGACCATCACGTTTAGTAGTATTTGCAAATAAGATATCTTCACAGCTTTGCTCTTCTTCAGATAAAACCGTCTTCCTGACATCGACTTCATGACCAAATTTTCTAAACGATCTTCTAAAACTATGCGTATTAACCGGGCTTCTATCTGTAGATTCTAGTCGACTGTTTCCAGTTAATACCTTTTATTTCGGGTCCGTAAATAAATAAGTAAGATTTCTATAAACTTGTTTTATTTTACTATTAACTTCAATTTTACATCCATGCTTTTCGGGGGAAAAGAAAGACAACTAACGCCCCAAGCGGCAAGGTATGGAACTATTTTTTTTTACATTTGTGGTATACTGTCAAAGACATTATAAAATTTACCACATGAAACTCCTACTTAAATTTTAGAATTATTATAATAGTAAGCTTAATTTTAACCCCAAACCAACCATCTATCTTACTACAAAATTAAACTTTACTTAAGAATCAACTTCTAAACTTAAAGACTGAATAAGTATTTAATATTAAACTAACAACTACTATAAATAACTAACAACTATTATAAATTATATAATCAGTACTTGATCTCTGTTATTAATAAATTTACCAGGAGGTAAAGCTTTTGTTAGAAAGTCTGCAAGTTGGTTTGAACTATTGACATATTGAATATTTAAAACATTTTGTTCTACCTTTTCTCTTATGTAATTATACCTTATATCTATGTGCTTTGTTCTTTGTGGTAAATAGGATTATGAATTAGTTTAATAGCGCTCTGATTATCTATACATAGAATTATCACCAATTGAGGCTCATCAATATCAATTAATAACTGTCGAAGCCATAAGATCTATTTGGCAGCCTCGCTTGCAGCCATGTATTCTGATTCTGTAGTTGATAACGCCACAGTGTTTTGCTTTCTGCTAGCCTAAGTTACAGGCCCACCATTCATCATAAAGATATATCCTGTGTTAGATTTCCTACAATCAATAACTGCGGCAAAATCAGAATCAGAAAAACCTTCAAGTTTTTTGTTACAATTATAAGTAATTTGTATCACTTGTCTTTAACAAGTAACAAATAACTCGTTTAACATCATTTATATGATCTTTACTGGGATTATTTAAATATCTTATAACTAAATTCAAAGAATAAGAAATGTCAAGCCTAGCGGTTGATACAAACATCAGGACTCCGACTGCTTCCCTATATGGAAAATCAATATTATTACTCTCATTATCATTTTTCTTTAAGATGACATTATTGTCAGCAGGGGTGCTACAAGGATTGGCATCTGACATGTTGAATCTATTTATAATTTGTTTTATGTACTGTTTCTGACTTAAACTAATTAATTCATCATTCTTAGTTATTTCTATGCCAACAAATATATTTAACTTTAAAACTTTTATCCTAAAACTTTGTTGTGTAAAACCATAAGCAGTTAGGAAAGAAGAGAATTTTCTATTCAAACAGCGAGATGACTGTTTAAGCCCATAAAGACACCACAGACTTTTCCTGGTTCAGCATGCACACCTTCTGGTACCTCCATATACACATCCTCTGACAATTCACCATACGAAAATGCGGTTTTGACATCAAATTGTTGCAGTTCATAATTATCACGGGCTGCAAGAGATAGTATTATACTAATGGAATCAAATCTTGTTGTTGGCGAAAAAGTTTCTTTGTAATCAACATCCTTAGTTTGTGTAAAACCACGTGCACAAAGTCGCGCTTTATGTCTTTCTATATCACCATCTACATTTCTTTTTATACTAATTTTTACTAACTTCCAGGTTTTATTTTCTTCTAGTGACTGTAATTCTTCACTTATAGCTTGCTTCCATTTATTACTATTTTTATAATTTATAGCTTCTTCATATGTTCTAGGTACATCAAACTCAATTAAATTTGCTTCTTCATTCCTTTTCCTTCTAGGTCTAAGTGTAATATTTCTTTTATCATCTTCAGAAATTATTTGTGATGGCTGATACGAGGGCTGCACTAAAAGTATCGGGAATGGAATATTTCCACTGTTCCTGTCATATTAAAATCTTTTTAATTTAAAACTCCTTGGTTTTAAAAATCGAATACCGTTTATTTATTTAAAAAAAGATTCTCGGTCTTGTCAAACTTGTTTAGCCGTTGAGAAAATGGAATTGACTCGAGAAAATTCTAGAGCGATGATTTATTATGACTTTCGAAGTGGTTTAACACAAAAACAGTGTGTTGACCGGATGATTTCTGCATTTGGTGATGAAGCCCCATCCAAAACCACAATTTATCGCTGGTTTGCTGAATTTCAACGTGGACGTGTCAAGCTCAGTGATGATCCCCGTCAAGGTCGTCCAAAAACTGCAGTCTCCCAAGAAAACGTTGATGCTGTGCGTAAGCTGATTGAGGAAGATCGACATGTGACATACCGCGAAATTCAGGCGACTTTAGACATTGGCATGAGTCAAATACAAATAATCTTGCATGAACAATTAGGTGTAAAAAAGTTGTTTTCTCGATTGATACCGCATTTGCTCTGTGAAGAGCAAAAAGCGGCTCGCGTTACTTGGTGCGTCAGAACTCTCGAAAGATTCCACGCAGGATCCTCAAATGCTGTATACAACATCGTATCTATCAGGTGACGAATCCTGGATATACGCGTACGAACCCGAATCAAAAAACCAGTCACGAGTTTGGGTGTTCGAAAATGAGTTAAAGCCAACAAAAATTGTTCGTTCACGGAGTGTTGCAAAAAAAATGGTGGCCACATTTGTCTCCAAAACCGGCCATGTTGCGACTATTCCTCTTGAGGGACAAAGAACGGTTAATGCAGAATGGTATGCTAACATTTGTTTGCCACAGGTCGTTTCTGAACTCCGTAAAGAGAACTGCAACCGCCGCATCATTAGAATTATTAGACCATCCGCCGTACAGCCCCGACCTAAGCCCTAATGATTTCTATACTTTCCCTAAAATAAAGAATAAATTGCGTGGTCAGAGATTTTCATCACCGGAAGAAACTGTGGACGCCTACAAATCGGCCATTTTGGAGACCCCAACTTCCGAATGGAATGGTTGCTTCAATGATTGGTTCCATCGTATGGAAAAATGTGTCAAATTTCGCGGAGAATACTTCGAAAAGCAATAAATACATTTTTAAATACTAATGTTGTGTCACTTCCTTGATTCCCGAAATTTTCAGTACCGCCCTCGTATGTCATATCATCATGATTCTCTCGTGATTCTACACTTTCAAGATTATATTCGACTAGATTCAGAAACATCTTGGTTGTCTTCTGGTGAAACTGGTATATCTTGTATTCCTTGTTGTTGTTCGTCGGTAATAGAAACCGAAGTGGTGTTTTTTTTAGCACAGGTATGTTATACTCATTAAAGTATACATTCCTACTTATTGTTATTTTCCCACTTTCAATGTCAATCATTCTATAATTTTCATTTTCATATCCTACTAATATTAGTTTTACACTCTTTTTATCTAGTTTTCTTGTTCTTTCATCCGGTATATGTGCATACCCTTCTGCACCAAATACTCTTATGTGTTGAAGTGATGGTTTTTGTCCATTCCACAGCTCATATAGAGATACATCTTTTGTCTGGATAGAGGAACTTCGATTTAGTAAATAAACAGCACAGCTTACTGCTTCAGCCCAGAGATTCATTGAGATGTCACGAGAGTATAACATGGATCTTGCACTCTCCATGATTGTTCGCATTTCTTGCTCCACTCTACCATTTTGTTCAGGCGTGAAGGGTGCTGTGCGTTCATGACCTATTCCTTCATTATCCAAATAAGATTTAAGCTCATTGTTAATGTACTCACGTCCATTGTCTGTATGTAATATACGAGTACCATGACCTAACTTATTTTTCACGATTGCATTATATTTCTTAAAGCAATCCAGGACATCACTTTTGTGCTTGATTATATGTCACTTGTCATCACACATATCTATAGCTGGTGGCACCGTCTTTAAATAAGACAAAATATCTTGCTCCAGATACAGACGTGTTTACGTGACGTGTTACGACATGTTTTACAGGTCCAACCACATCACTGTAGGGTAAATCACCTTCACATTTTCCTCGACGTTCATACCATATTTTTAAACTTGACTGGGCTAAATTACAATCTATTTGCAATGTAGTTTTAATATTTACTTCATATAGATTATTCTCCTTCAGTGTTGCCTTCAGGCCTCATTATACTTCTTAATTATAACATAGCCTTTTCTGGTTCCGGTTTCTTCAGAAAACAAATTTCTGCGTAGCTTAGTTTAGCGTAGTTTCTAGAATACTTTGCTCCCATTTGCCATCCACACATCTATTAACTAATATATTTCCATGTCCTTGCACCACTAGTTTCTTTTTATTTCTCAATCTCACAGTTTTATCACCACTACTCTGGCCATAATCAAGTAACTCACAGAAATAATCGCGCCTGTGTGACATGTGTGCCAGATGCACCACTGTCAAGTATCCTTGTATCAATATCAGCTTCAGACTGTAAACATTGCTTAACACTGAACGCAAGCATCTTTTGCTCTTGAGGTTTCTTCCCAGACTTCTAAGGGGCTCGGCAATCTCTGGCTAAATGCCCTCTCTTGTTTTCTTTCTTTTTAATTATTTTGGCCAGATATTGAAATTTAATGCACATTTACATTATTCTGAAATTTTCTTTGTGGTTTAGAGTGTTTCATGGCAAGTAAATCACTTTCTGATTCTTCTTCGTTTGTCAAGCTCGCTTCCTCGTCTAATATTCTTGCTGTTAAGTTCTGAATTGTTTGTGAATGTGAGTCTAATGACAGCCATGCCTGACGCAGAGACGATACTTTGAAGGCATTGTACCTAATATTTTTGTTATTATTGCTGTATTACTTATTTTCTCGCCAGTCTCCTTTAATTGTTTCGCCAAATTCTCGACTTTTGAAATATACTGTGCAATGCTATCGGTCGGTGACATTTTATATTGATAGAATTTCTCGTGCACCATCATTTTGTTAAGCTCCAATTTTTGTTCGTAAATCGACTCCCAACTTTGTCATAATTTCTTTTGCGGTTTCACAATTTTCAATTAATGAGATTTGGCTTAGTTCCATAGACGAAGTTATCAGAACGAGGGCCATGTTGGCCATGCCATCATTTTTGTCCCACATCGTCGTATCACCCACACTTGGTTTTTCTTCATGGATATTTAAGCCTTTCGCTTTTAAGGCACAATTCACTTGGAATTTCCACTGTCGAAAATCCTTTCCATTAAATTTCTCAATTGTCATTGAACTTGTGACTTCCATTTTGTTTCTTACTAACCGGTGTCACGTGTATTTGCACTATTTCACTTTTATGTTCTGCTCTTTACTTAATTTACTACGAAGCGTTCTGGGCCCATAACCTTTTATTTCGGATCCGTAAATAAATAAGTAAGATTTATATAAACTTATTTTACTATGAACTTCAATTTTACATCCACGCTTTTCGGGGAAAAAGAAAAGCCAACTAACGCCCTAAGCGGCAAGGTATGGAACTATTTTTTTTACATTTGTGGTATACTGTCAAAGACATTATAAAATTTACCACATAACAATACCCAACCAAAAAATAGTATTTTGAGCCACTAAAGGCCCTGATGGACATATCAAGAAACCTTCCCTTAAAATAACACCGTAAACGTCCGCGCCTAACAAGAGATCAACCTTATTTGGTACGTTGTACTCTGGATCAGCCATATGCATGTTGTCTAGAGCTGACCATGATTCAATAGCTACTTTGCTAGGTGGTAACAAGCCTGTTATCTTATCTCAGATGTATGCTTCGACTGTAACAGTACAATCAAGTGAATAGAGATTAAGTTCGGTTTTAGATTTTATAATTGCAGTGAAACACTTCCTGAACCTGATATATTTTCTGTAACTATTGATCCATTTAACCCGACTGATCAAATAACCGCTTCTGTCATAAAAGATAAATGAGATGCTTGATCAATCAGCGCCCGTCACCGTATACTTGATCCCAACTGTGACTTAACATTAACTATCGCCGTGGGTATTAACGAGTACTGACCTAAGCTATTTTCAAACAAAAAAATACTCGTCGTAGGCTCCTTATTTGCATTTGCCATATTAAGCACTTCTGCAGCATTATCCAACTCTATCACGTTCAACCTGTCACTATTGAATAATCGATTTTATTTAAAAACTATAACTTTTTTAAAAACTATTTTTAACTTCAATTTTTAACTTCAAAAGTTGAATTTTCAAATCCTCTTGTACCTTTATCCAATCCATGATACTGTTCATAATCCGGCTCTAATATAACTATAAATGTATAACGATATTCTACTCAATTGATAAAACTACAACTTCCTGATATGAACCATCTTCATTCTCATATTTTCTAACTAACTTGACAAGATCAAAACTCTATAAATTGTCACATACACATTTTTTATAATCAAAAAAGGTTAAGTTTAAACGATGACTAACCACCACATGACGCCCATCATGGTAGACAACAACACTCGAGTACGTAGAAAAATACGTACTCGAGTGTTGTTGTGTGAATGTACCTTGGGAAACAAATTTCTTTCAACAAAGGCAGAAATTCTGAGGAAGTAGATCAAAGAGTTGCGATCACCTGGAAAAAATATTGGGCTCAAAAAGAAATATTTAAATATCAGCTCCCATTCTACTATAAGAAAATAGTGATGTACTCAGAAATATTTCCCTGCCTAACTTATGGTTGCCAAACTTGGACGTTCGACCTAAGAACTAGAAATAAAATTCAAACCACTCAAAGACAAATGGAAAAAAGTTGCCTCGGCATAAAACTAAAAGACAAAATCAGAAATGCGGTATTCGGAAAAAACGAAGGTAACTGCTTTAACTTTATCGCTAAAGAGGAAATGGAAGTGGGCAGGTCACGTGGCCAGATACTATGACAGATGGAGCTTATTTATTTATTTTTTATTTATTTATTTATTTATTTATTATTCAACTAAAATAATACAAAATACAAATTAGCAAATAACAAAGACATTTCCACAAAATAGACAATAAAGGTAACATCGGCAGCCGTACTAGTATTAACTGTGTCACAGCTGCCTGAGTTTTCGGCTCTAGGAACTAGGAAAAAGCCTTAAAAAACAAGTAGGTACAATATGACTGTTTAACTAATACAGGTAACAAATGAATAAATTCAAACATAATTGAATTAAGTTAACATAAGAAAAATATTAGTAAATTCCAAGATGGTACCATGCAATATGTTGTGTGTGTGTTTATGTGCTGTGTGTATGTGTGTGTTGTGTTGTGGGTGTGTGTATATATTGTATATTCATAGGGATATAAATTATGTATATGGATTTTGTAAACATTTTTCACTACTATTGTAATCCAAAGAAACTAAGCAATTTAAAATAACTCGTTTGCATTTGCTCAATGTAAGAGGATACAAATTACTATGTTTGTTCGCTGTATTGTAGAGGTGAGAGGAGATGACGTAGAATTGTCGCCGGGCAAGTGAGGTTCGGTGACGAACTGTCGAACAGATTTTCCATGTACTTCGTTTGCTAGGTTGTACGTAGGGGAGCTCTCTATGTTTACTAAGAATCGCACCCATGATGAACAATTGCCTAACCGTGAGCACCTCAGACTCTCTATATAGAAGATGAGTACTATAGCGACGAGGATACCCATAGATTACCCTTAGGATAGCGCGCTGAGCACGCTCCAGTGGCAGTAAAGTACGGGTTCCACGCCCTCCCCATGCGATAATGCAGTATTGTATAAGAGATTGTGCGAGAGCAAAGTATGCACACCTTAGCGTATTGATATCTGCCGAGCTCCTTAGTTTGCGAAAGACAGGGATCAGTTTTCTTATGCGCGATGTAAGAATTTGTATGTGGGGAGACCAACAGAGGTTGTTGTCTAGGACAAGTCCTAGATATTTAATTTTAGTTACTAACGTTAAGTTGGAACAGTGACAGACATTACCAGCACAGGTATGGGCCACAATACAAAAATTCTCAGATAGTTTAGGATTAGAGCGTGCAGAAAATGGTATATATTTAGTTTTGTCCAGGTTCAAGGTTAACAAGTTAATATCTAACCACTTAATAATCTCTCTGAGAGCAACCTCTGTATGAAGCTTAACCTCCTCCCAACTGCCCCCATATACAATCAAGGCCGTGTCATCAGCATATGCGAAAATCTCGCAGTTATTTAGCTTGAGAGTACATAAGGTATTCACATATATAAGGAAGAGGGTAGGTCCTAAAACACTTCCTTGAGGCACACCGTAAGAGAGCCGAAACTTAAGACCGAGCTTAAGATCAGTGAAATGGTCTGGACCACGTGATAGCAATAGAGCAAGAGGTTGGCTAAGTGGGCAGACGAACTAGTAGCAGTAGCAGGGAAAGAATGGCTAGAAATAGCAAAAGAAAGAGAAAAGTGGAATACCTTGGAGGAGGCTTTTAAAGGGTTTTAGAGGTCCATAAAATCATAAGCATAGTGTAATAATTTAAAATTAATATTTATTTATCTTTCTTAATTTAACGATTTTTAATTGTATTTTAATCGAACTAATTTAATGGAATGTTACGAATAATAGTTAATTTATATGAAATATTATTGTGAAATATTGTGTATCGTAACTAAATTATTTGTATGGAATTAAATAAAGCTTTATTATTATTATTATTATTATATAGAGTCACAAAGATAAAATATGATATTAAGCTAGCTTACACTTATCAGTAGATTGTGAAACAAGCCCATAGAATCTTATACCGTTCCTTCTTTCTTCTGTATCTCCTTTTAATCCAATATCTTTCAAAGTTTCAACAATAATTGCAAATCATTATCCACATCAAAAATAATATAACCAACCGACACCAATTTGTAGTTGAAAAATATTTTGTGTCACCACATAAACTTTGCCTAAAAAGAAAAGTCGCAAAATAAGCGCAGGTGGCAAAACGCTGGAGTTAGTTAGCTGAAGCGCCAAGTTTGTGGGTTGGGCAGCAAACTGCTCGCCACACGACAAATTTCGCTTATATTAACTTTAGCCAGAGTAAATTTCACTCCGAGCGCGGCCACTACACTTTCAAGTGTCGAAGTTTTAATCTCGTCTGCTGGAAATGCATTCGATATAGCTCTATTCACTTCGGATACAGTTTTCTTTAATGATACTTTGGAACTTAACTAATTTTGTTTACTTATAAGTTTTAACGAGAAACTGTAATTGTCGTTTAAGCTGTTTATTTCGTATTATTGCACGGCGGCGATTTTGCAGTCGATCTATAAAAGTAATTTAAATGTTTATTCTTCTACATAACAGCGTCTGACTCTAAACAATGCTATAGATTGGTTTTTGCTTTGGTTAATAAGTGTAGTATTAGAATCTATAATAGTTAAATCAAAAGCTTCAAATAAACACTTTTCCTACAGAAAATTATCCAGAGCAACTTTTAATGTCGAAATATCCACTGTTCTGTTAGCTAAGATATATTATGTAAATGAATAGATTCAAAGCTAAAAAAAAATTTGAAATATTTTAAGATCTTGTCTCAGCAGTACACTTTTCCTGAATCGAACCAATGGGTGATGCATTTGAAGAATTTAAAATAAACAAATGGGATATATAAAGTTCTGAATTCAAATCACATTCATTCCACATTTGCTGTAACGTAGTACAAAATTATCATGAGAAATATTTAAATTGTTCTTGATGCGGGTTTATTGCAATTCGGCATCGGCATTAAGCGGTCGTATTTCTGTTGGAAGTATCATTACGAGCACCATAAAGGTTCCAAACGCATATACGCTGTGTTAGTCATAAACTTTATTGTCTGATATATTTATTTGGTTTGCAAATTTTTATATTTCTCTGGATTATATCCTTCGTATAGGGTTGGCTGTTCAATTTGAATGCGGATGTGTTTTTGGTAATTTTATGTCTTTTTTTTTTACATTCCGGGCGGGTTATTTTGAGACAATCCTATAATATGTTTTCCTTGCAGGCGTTTTGCCCTTGTTTCTGCCCTCGGTATATTTTTAATTATGAAATAAACTTGCAAAAAACTATATACGATAACAAAAGTTTTTTCTAAGTGGGTTATGGGTATCCATTACTAGACCCTACTCCTAACTATTAAGGAAAATAATGCAAACGCAATTATATAAGTGTAATATGAAAATCACCACAGATTTTCCCCTTATTCCACTTTTCAAACAAAAGTCCGCAAGTTAATTTTTGAAATAAGGGAAACGTTTCATAATGATTCTGGACAATGGGACAAATATAACGAGCGCTCTCGTTTGATATACAGAAGTCCCAGTTTCTGTGAAATGTGCCTCAGCCTCAACTTCCGTCGGCCGGCGTTTGCCTCGCGGCTCCGCTATTTTATCACTCCACATAATGATATCTTTACAACGTCGCGTAAGTAAAGTCTACATTTATCAATATCATCGAATATCTTGTGAAATACTTCATGAACCCCATGTGAGTGACTTGAATTTATCCGGATTCTCAGAATAGAGTGAATTTCAATGGTCAAAGTCTATGTATTTTAAAGCTTATGTATAAGTGCATTGACACGCATATTTAAAGGGATTTTTATGTAATTTTCTAAAATGAAATAAAACTTAACACTTAATGTATATTTTGGAAAATTTCAAGAATAATAGGCCTTTGATGTACCTACCATGTCGTAGGTACGTTTTTACTGTATAAGTACATATTTTTTGTACAGACCATCAAATTACTTTACATGTAAACAGAGAGCTAACAAAACTGACCCACATATTATTTAAAATGTTCCACATATTGTTGAAAAAATTGTCGAACTAGACTTAATTCTACTAACTTGTCTTTTGTAAATTACAATAAATTGTTGAATAAAGTGCCAATTCGTATTAAAGCGACCGTTGAAATTATATGGAATTGGCAAAATAAAATCTTTTTTTACGGACAAGTTATATTTGGTAAAGTCGTCTTAGCTATATACAATAGCATAAAAATATCGTTGTAAGACTAGATTTAAAAAAATGTGTATCAGTTACCCCTTCTTTGCCGTGAATTGAAGGCGATAGTGCTTTTATAAGTCAATTTGTACATAATATGGCCAACTCAACGATACGATTGTTACCCTACTATGAAACCTGTATAACATGTATTTATGCCGTTTAGATATAACCTAATGAATAGTTTCGTCTTAATCCCGTTCAATGTTATCCAGTAATGTTTCGCTTTTATTGGAGCTACGTTTAGCTAATGAGTCGGCAGGGGTTAATTGTCCTCCTGATAAAACTTGTTTAAGTTTCCTTAAGACATTAAAGAAGAAATAGAGGAGCGCGGGGATCGCAGATGCGGTCCATTTCTATTTGTTATCAGGACGGTAAATGTCGGTATGCGCCCGTATACTGTTTTTGTATTTTTTATTCAATTTGTTAAAGCGATTGAATCTTCTTTATACTGTCAAGTTTGCATATTGTTTGTTGAGATTGCTTGGATTTTGCATGAATGTTTTGTTTTTGAGTTTCATTCGAAAATGAAGTATATACCTATATTTCTTATCGTTTAATCTGTTTTCTGATTGGGCAGTAAATTCAGTAAGATTGGTAATAATTAACATTACATACTACGATTAGTATTACTAAAGACCCAATTACAAAACTTAATTGGTATTTAAGTATAACATTACCAAGCGTAAATAACACGAAATAGTAAATTTATACATTGTCGTATTGTGTGATACAATATATTTTATCGCGGAACTATAATATATTAAGTGTTTCAAAAGCAACACGGGTTTCGACTTAGCCCTAGTCACTGTACCAAAGAATGGAGTTATAAGGGCGCCCAACCACTCGAGTATGAGCCAGCGCTTTCCAAACTTTTATTGATAGTTTACGATACGTTACGTTGTTATAGGTGTATTATGTTATTAAAAATGCATGTGTTTGAAGTTACTCTCATATTAATACCTCCTATAATACCTACCTATAATACCTATAATATACCTACCTATAATACCTCAATTTAGGAATAGTTAAAGGTACTTGTCTGTATTTTTTTTATAACATAAATGAATAGTGCTCTAAAAATAAGGAAGTTTACAAAAGGAACAGCATACCGAAAATCTATATTTTCAAAGAAACTACGGATTGTTACAAGCACTTTTGTAAGTCTTGTGAAAACGCCCCATACAAAAAACTTATTGGTAGATAGGTGACTTCACATCCTTGTAAGTTGCTACGAAATTATGGCCACATACACAAAATTTCTGATATCTCCGTAGTTTGCTTGTTTATGTTTATACTTACTATAGTAAATCTTTTTGTATTTCATGTAAGTAAACTAATTATGTATGTTTTTTACACTAGTATTGTAAAGAAAAATCCAACTTATTTGTCACTATGAAATGAACCTAATTGTCCTTATTACAAAACTACACATAAAATCTTTTTTTTAAATTTTACAAGTTGTACGAGTAATAACCTCATTATAAATTGTAATACCTCATCATAAAAGGGTAGCACCTAAAGTTTAGTAACGTTTTGTTTTGATTTAATCAAAATAATGTTATCTGAATTGCCATAAGCCCTAATTGCATAGGTAACAACGCGAGCGCCTCTCCGCTGAACATAATGGCTCTTCACACACTGGGGCGCTCCACACAGTTTGAGAACCGCGGCAGCCCTGTAAGCGCATTATAGCAAGGCGGTGGTTGGCGGCTCGCGGCGAGGCACGACTCTAGAATGTACAATGCCCCTTAAGCTCCAAACTGTATTTTCGGTGTAAGTGCTCCGCTGGAAATGAGCATTGCCTTTTGGGCCTTATTCAGATGCGACCTACTTTTGTTAGAAAATTATCATGCATGAGGGGAAGTGGGATTGTAAGTATGCACTGGCGTTTCTTATTAAATGCCGTACAAGGGTATGGCGTAGTGTGAGGGGATATAATGGGTATTTCAGCAACTGCTTGTATAATTTTTATTCATGCTGGATTTTGACATATTCCTTCAGAGATGCCTTGAAATCTGAACTATTCTAACAGTTTTGCTTACGAATTCGCCGGATAATTTTGTTAAGTTTGGTCGTGCACTTCATTACTTAGTTAATTGAGGATATTCAAACTCCAGATGAGCCTATAGTTTGGCGTTTCAATTAAGTTTTAATTAGTGTAAGCGACGCTGCAGCAAGCTATTTTCTATCAATCATAATGTTGAAACTAGTTTGTATTTTATTACGTCGAATTTTGCTTCAAAGCAGCAAATAAAATGTCAACGTCTGCGGTTTAGTGGTAGATTACTTGAGTTGCTCTCGAAAATGTACATGTTCTATACCGGGACTTACCTTGTACCAAAGAGACTTCTAAATTCTTATGTCTCAAGTAAATTCCAAACAATGAAAGACAGCACCGTGAGAAAACTTGCTTGTCATGAAGACTCATAGTCTTCGAAGCCGCTTGAAATATGCCACCCAGCAGTAGGAAGCGGCGTAACCCTCCTAAAGTTGAGGAGATACCCCAGTTTTTGGGGTGCAAGAGGTCGGTGATGATAATGATGATCTAAAATGTGTAAATCCGTACACCACAGTAACAGTGGATGCAAATCTCATTGTGTCTAATGCGTGTCGACCGCACCCCGGCGACCTACGCGACAATCTCGCCCGATGAATATTTACACCGTGGCAGATATACCTACAGATTACATACTAATTGCGATCGTGGATGCATTTGAACATCCTACTTTGGTACTTACAGTATGGACTGACGACCGACTGAAACTAGCTAATCAAAATTAAGAACCCTGCTATTCACAGGCTGTCCTTGTCTCTGCTAGCCGAAATAACAAGGACAGCATGTGACTTGAACGTCTCTTAATTCAACTATCGTTTCAGTATTTGGCCGTAAATCACTAATTCCAGAAATACTCTGGCTTCTTAAAAACGTTTATATCAGCTGTTCTATAAAATACGCATCCGCCTGCTACCAGTAACAATCAATACAAAATCTAACCACAAACAAATTAAATTATGTAAAATTAATTTAATATAATAATTGCGGATTTTGTATTCTTTTAGACGATCTGGACGGTAAAACTTTTTCTATAGAAATTTGTGAGCTGTTTGACTTTTGAAAGTATAATGGACTTTTGTCCTAGTTTGTTACTGTATAGATAGAGCGTATTTATTTTGTGTCGTCATATGATGAAGATATACCTAACTGTCTTAAGACATGCCTCTATGTTAAACCTCAGTAATATCCGTTGGTACTGTCGCGGCCATAAAGCTCGTTACTTTCCCTATTGCGCAATTGATTGACGGATCGCGCTCTTGCAACATCAACCACATCGGCCGATTGTACTTTCCGTAAAGATCACGCGATTAAGACGTTGCACGAAATGCCATAATGTCGCACGCTATTACATCACTTCCTTCTATCGTAGAACAAAGAACACGAATTGTATTTGGTGTAATCTACAAAATTCGTTAAATATACTTATACCTACAAATAAAATACTTTTAAAGTTAGTACTATGTTACATAATTATTCAGACAGACACCTACAAAATGTTAATTTTAAAATTTAACGTATCTCAATACAAATGCGCGTTACGGTCGGTGTTATTTATGATGAAATTATTAAAAGTTATTTATCGACCTTATCGGTACATTGAAATTATAATCTAGCTGAAGATCGTACGTGAGAATTCCTATCCTATATAGAAACCTATCATCATATTTCTTTATGGACATACAAAAAAACCCAACGGTTCTAGTTTTAGTATTCTAGTAGGTATCAATGAGTCTACGGCGCTAAAAATGTCATCAATCTCACACAGCTGATTCTAATATATTGAAATTGATATTATCAAAATTATTTTGTAAGTCTTTTTTCCTAAACGTTTTTACATAATAGTACCTAAAAGACTTTGTATGAAGCAGGAAATCATATGCCCAGAGTTTCTGTAATTGATTTTGCAAAACGTTATAGACAAGGAGGAAGATTGTCCTCTTTGGAAGTCGAATAAAAATTGTTTTCAGTTTATATAAGTAGTCAGTAAACATAAAACATTTTTAAAATATCATTAATTTTAAATCTAGTGCTGCCTCCTATAATATAACGATATCGATAAAATTTTATCTTACAACAAGGTACATTATGTTTTGATGAGGTAACTAGAAAGTGGTACAATAACTAGGTTAAAAATTGCGTTGTTGCATGTCAGACTTCTAACGAGTTAGGAAAGCAGACTTTGCAGTTTGTTTATATTTTAAGTCTTAAATTTTAAGGACTTGATTTTCCTTTGAAAATATTTTTTGAAGTTCTACTAATATTAAACCTGAAATATTTTAGAGTTTTGACATTGGAAATGTCTTTTCGTTCGCTCCATTATAGGCCCCGATTTGATGAAAAAGTGCGAGACTTTTGAAGATATGATATTAAAAAAAGGCTCAAAAGACGCTGCTCGATATTTTGGAAACGAAGAAAAATATCAAAAATTTGAGAACAATTCCCCTGGCCAATCTAGTCGGCTACAATTTGACCCTAAAACAATTACGATCGGGTTAAGGGTTTGCCCTGTAGCCTAACCTTTTTGAAGAAAAAAAAAAAGAAATATCTTATACTTTAAACAAGACAATCTTGTTTATATTATATAATCGTAATCTCGGCAACGGCTGCAAGTATTTACATGAAATTTAGTATAGGGATTTTCGGGGATAAAAATAGGTCTAACTAGGTTTTATCCCTGGAAACTGCGCATTTCAAGTTATGTATGTTTTTTCTTTCGTCATGCAACAATATATCAATAAATTCGACTCTATAATGTCAGTTGGATTGGCAGCTTGGTTAATTTTCGCGTTGTTCGGAAATTCGGAATGTGGTGGGTTCGAACCCCGGTAAAATATTTTTGTGATACTTTGTGGCTTCCTTTTGTGACGTATGCGTCTACTAAGAAGGTATTTTGCGAAACTCACCCCCTAATGGTGTAAAACGGGGTATCAACGTTTGTATGTAACTTTTTTGTTTGTGGTCAGATCTGTTTGAAATTTTGTGATATTGCTCTTTGATATGATCTACTAAAACTATAATTGAATATTTACTAAAATTCGATCTATTAATTAGCAAAAAGGTGATTAAACTTTGTACGGAGAAAAAATATTAAATGAGCATTTCGGCTTGTGATTTCGTAAATATAGTCCTACAAGAAAATAAGTAAACACGTATTTCAAGATTTCTCGATATCCCCGATATCCAACCCCTAAAGTGGTGAACAGGGGTATGAATGTGTTTTTTTCAGTGTCAGACTCATGCTTGACCATTTGACTATATTTGTTGTATATTTTTGGAATGTTCTCTTTAAGCTCTTTATACCCGTAGTACCCAGAGGCACAAGAGTGGATGAGGTAAAGTCGTGTTTAAAGTAATCATAGATGTGGAGTCACATACAAAAGCTCGCTTTAAAAAACATAAGAGTCCATTTGGGAGGTGAACAGTCAGCTGAACAGCTTTATAAATTAACGATTACCCTACGATTGATGGTAAAATTACTATTCCGCAAAGTTGGCAACAGTGGTGACATCACTTACAGAAGTCACTAACGCAGTTTACCCTGAAATAATGTTCACACTCGTGTGACTTATAGAAGAAGAAACAAAAGGTTTTAACTTAAAATAACCTAACCAAGAGCATGTCAGGACATGTCTAAGGAGGGTTCCGTAACTATAACCGCGTAAAAGGATTTTTTCAAGTTACTTCAAAAGTTACTGTCCGAGGGGTGAATGCCAGACATACAGACAGACGGACATAGCATATTTTTAAATCAATACTTACATAAAAATTTCAATATATAAAAAGAGAGTCATTGGCTTAATATAATGCAGATTCACATATATTTTTTTTGGGATTTTTCAATACGACCACTACTGATAAAAAAGGTTTCAAAGAACTCCAATTTTCAGTTCTATCGAGCGCACATCCCCTTAATGTGAACACGGTGCATGCGTCATTGGTCAATTTTGACATTTGCACTGACAACTCACTGCAAACTTAATTATATTAAGTAACCCATTACTTACTATAACTTAATATGAAGTCTCCATTTTTTGGGTTCCGTAGGTAAGTACAAGGAATCCTTATTGTTTCGCTATGTTCTTCCGACCTCCTTTGCTATTTTCGGCAATTTTGAATATAAAGAGATGACATTTTGTATAGTTCTAGATTGCAAAAGACTTAATTTTTGGAATCATAAATAATTATAATTTTGTATTTTAGTGGCTAGGGAGAATTAATTACTACTGTATAGCCGAGTCATCTTTATATTTACAATGTCAGTAACAGAAACTAAATACATATTTTTATAGCTGACAGAAACAAAAACATAAGACTTCTTTACATTATTATATTTGCAATATTTGAATTCCAATAGAGGTTATCTTATTTCTGAACCCCTCTGTATACAAAAGCTAAACTCACTTAAACGACCCGTTTCAATGACCTGTCTACCAATAACTATTTGTTATAAACGTCACATTTGTATCGCAAAAATCCGGCAAATGATTGAATGACGACGTTTTAAACAAATATTTATTGGTCGATAGGTTATTTAAACTGGCCGTAAAGGCTTCAAAAGAAAACGTTATTGAAATAAGTTCAGTAACATTTTGTTTTTAAGCCTCAGCTCGTTTGTATAGTATCGGACAGTCAGACATGTGTATCTAGATGTAATTAAGCGCGATCAATCAACCAAATGAACGAGGCATATCCGATCAGCTAAGCTGCCATCCGTCAATAACGAGCCAATAATTTCCCGATAAATATCCCGACAAAATATCTACATGCTTATTCAATCGTGTTATCTATTGTCTATTACAAAGATTTCAAAATATACAGGGTTATAGGTTAAGTCGATGTTGATCATTTAAGGTTTTGTAGTTTCCATCATTTCCAATATTTTCTTCAATGAAACCCATTTGCCAAAATTTATAATTTACGAGATTTTGGACTTTTAAGATTTTTATAGAAATTTACGACTTTTTCTCTCCGCCATTCTCTTTTTTCAAAATTGTGTGGCTTTAAATTATTTGTTTTTGTACTTTTTATGGATCTAATAAGTTGTTTCAATATTTTAAAGCATTATTGCCGCTGACTTTAACACAAAGTCGTAGTAGAAGATTAAAAAATAATGAAATCTATTTTTTTTAAATATAAGGGTTCCTTGTAGTATTACGGAACCCCAAAAATCATCGGATTAGCTTGGAGCTTTTGAATGCCAATCAGCTCAATTTAAAACTCATAAAGTAGCACTGTTAATTTATGACCTACCCGCTTTGATTTCGGTTTTTATCTTATCAATATAAATTTTCTTTATCTTATCAATACAAAACAACTTATAACACTCAGCTTGGAATATATCTCTTGTTGATTTAAATAAGAATGTAAACTTTTATCTCTTTATATATTATGTCCTGTCGCAACTATCCGGAATAAAATTACCCAATATTACTTGTATGGTTGCTGATTTTATTATACCTCGACATGCTTCGTCTATCCCACTAATATTATGAATGTGAAAGTTTGTGAGGATGGATGGATCGATGGTAGGATGTTTGTTTGTTACTCTTTCATGCAAAAACTACTGAACGGATTTTGATGAAATTTGATATGGTAGAAGTTTAAGCTCTGGATTAAAACATAGGCTACTCTTTATCCCGGAAAAGTACAGTATTCCCGTGGGATACTCGATAGTATATTTACGCGGGCGGAGCCGCGGGAAACAGCTAGTAATATTTAGATCTATGTATATGCCCCCTAAATCACAGTTTGTCACTGTCCGTGCTTGGCAGAACAAGGACAGCAATCAGCATATGACTTAAAAGCCATTTAATTTAAGTAGTGTTTAAGTATTCGGCCGTGACTAAGCCAAATGTTTTATGGATCAATTTTATTTTTAAATAAATAAACTAGTTGACCCCTACCCACTTCGTTGGCCGTTAAAACATTTTTTGATGATGATGATGAGGATAAAAAGTATTCTAAGTTACGACTTATAACATCAGCTGTCTGCCAGTGAAAGTCCCGTGAAAATCGGTCCAGCCGTTACAGAGATTAGCCGGAACAAACAGACAGACAGACAGACATTTTTTTTTTATTGTTAGTACCGTATATATTTTCGTATGCATTAAGTGAAAAGCTGTTGATTTGAAATTACAAACAGACACTTCAATTTTTTCAATTTTATTTATTTGTATAGATGTACAGATATTAATCCACAAAGCCAAAGCAAAGCTCTTGTGTAACGATGTGTCGGAACTCCGGATAACTTTATTAAGCTCTCCAATCATGTCAAATGTCAAAAGTTACGGCTTATTTTTGACACATGAAAATTATTGACAGTTGTATACGGTATTATAAAAATAATTCACCGTTGACCACGATTGGTTTAGCTAAATTGTTTGTTCGTAATCTTATTCGTTAACGTGCACAAGTGTGGGCAAGTGGTACAACTTCAAAAAACGTGCTATTTTGTGTCCTCTCCAAAACTCCCTAGGAACTTTCAGTAAAGATTCTACCACTTTACTTGACACATTGACTGCACTGACTATTTATTTGGACTTTGACTAGACTTTATAGACTTGACGATTTAGGAATACAGTGTCGAAAATTGAAACGAAAATTCTATTTCCTGCCTTTTTAACTTGACACTGGCAAATGGTTTAAGCCGATGCCATATCGACAACTAAAGTAAACAGTCGGAGTTTTGCCGGGGAATTCAATTTGTGACGTTGTGATTTTTGTATTTCTTTCATAAATTTGTGTTAATTCGATTCTTAATGTGTAATATTGGTAGAATATTAACCAATAAATATTCGTTAACGTGCACAAGTATTATCATCACCGACCATACTTGCCCACGCAAGTGGTACACCTTCAAAAAACGTGCTATTTTATGTCCTCTCCAAAACTGCCTAGGAACTTTCAGTAAAGATTCTACCACTTTACTGAATCGACTGACTTAACACATTGACTGCACTGACTATTTATTTGGACTTTGAGTAGACTTTATTTAGACTTGACGATTTAGGAATACGGTGTTGAAAATTGAAACGAAAATTCTATTTCCTGCCTTTTTAACTTGACACTGGCAAATGGTTTAAGCCGATGCCATATATTTAAATGAAAAACTTGAGAGGTGTCATGGGACACCCGGATGGAACGTAGTTATAATATATAAATATATAGTTGACAATGAAGAATTGAAGCCTATTTTGAAAGATATATATATATATATATATATATATATATGCTAGACCTTATAATATCAGCTATATATGCCAGTGAACGTCCCGTGAAAATCGGTCTAGCCGTTTCAGAGATTAGCCGGAACAAACACACAGACTGACAGACGGACAGAAAAATGTTAACAATTTATATTTTATTGTTAGTACCGATCATACTTTTAAATGCATTAAGTGAAAATAAAAGCTGTTAATTTGAATTTACAAACAGACACTTCAATTTTGTTTATCTGTATAGATATAATATATTATATTATACAAAACAAATAGTTGAACTAAGTATATATAGTGCGCGCGGAACTAGCGCCTTAGGTAGGGACAGGGGTGAGGGGGCAGGTTGCTTGCTGCTCGCAGTGTTGCCGCCGCGAAGTCCGGCTCTGTACTGAGTAATAACATCAAGCGCTCGGCTAGCTAGTCACAATATGTAACAGTCAGTCAACAGTCACAATGTGTAATTGCAAAATTCTACATTATTGTCAAGGTGATAAGGTCGTTTTTTGTATTATTTTTAATAGTCGTTATTACATTTTGATTTCGAGTGGAAAAAAGTGTCGTGCCTAAATCAATCCGTCTAGCTTCCATACAATTCGCAACGCGCCATAAGGAACTACGTTCAAAAAAAAAAATAGTCGTTTTCGTCGGTGATTAGTTGTGGGAGGTAGACTAAATACGTTATACGACTAAAAACAAATAGTTATTGGTAGATAGGTTATTGAAACGGGCCGTCAGTCTTACTACTGACGTTTAAAACTCAATCGGAAGTAGTTTTATTCTTTTTTAACTAGCCATAATTTTTGTCAGTGAATACGGTATTTTCCTGTATTTTTGTTCAATACGTAAATGAATAGTGTTCTGAAAAATAAGACAGTTTACAAAAGGAATAGTATAGTAAAAATTAAAATTTTCAAAGATATTGCGGATTGTTTGAAGGACTTTTGCGAGTCTCGTGAAAACGCCCCATATAAGTCGTACTAGTAGGTGACGTTACACGCTAGTAATGTTGCTACGAAATGTATGGCCATATGCACAACATTTCTGATATCTCGTAATTTTGCGCGTTTATGTTGATACTTACCATAGTAAATCTTTTTGTATTTGATGTAAGTAAACTAAATTATGTAGGTTTTATACACTTTATTTGAAAAAAATATTTCAAATTTTTTGTGACTTCAAAATGGCATATAATTACAAAACTACACATAAAGTTCTAATTATTTTTACTTTTATCATGTTGTAATACCTAATTATTTCTTAATTTATTTTAAAAAAACTAAATTTTTACATGTTGGAAAATACCCAATTGTACAATGTACACAATTGAAATTGAAATTGAAATGTACACTAAAACTTTGTCAGTGGTGCCTTAGATAAATTGAATTGGGGTCTAAAACGGTATGTATTATCTATGTCTCTACCTAGATTTCTGAATTTCATTTAAAGGGTCACCGTCGGTGTTTGAAAGTTTTAATTTGTTTTTCGTTCGGAGAACGACGACAGAGTTATAAATCCAGAAAACATCTATAATGGTCTCAGATATTAAAATATTTGGTTTTATAATAAATATACCAATCGCAGCATAGATAAGACAATCATTAGTTATAGTAATTAATGACTGAAAACATGTTTAACTACATATTTGTTATCAGATAAAATCCTTACTTCCATATTAGTAGTATTATAAACGCGAATGTTTGTATGTATGGATGTTTGTTTCTTTTTCACGCAGTTACTACTGAACGGATTTTGATGAAATTTGGTATGGTAGAAGTTTAGACTCTGTATTAAAACATAGGCTACTTTTTATCGCAGCAGAATGTATAGTTTCTGCGTGATTTAATAATAATAATATCTATGGACGCTTCACACCGCGTCAGTCTGGCCCCGTTGTAAGTATCCGAAAAATGTGTGTTACGGGTACCGGACAACGGAGAGATATTGAATACCTTGTACACTATACTTATATTTAAGGTTTTTATTAATCTTCATCAATTTCTTTTTGCGCGTACTAAGACACGGGCAACATTTAGTCTTACATACATTTGCATTTTATGTTATGTAATACATGTGAGAATACTCGTAGGAACAACTTAAATATATAATGAATTCGTTGGAGCGATAAAAAATGTATGCCACATTTTTTCTACGTTTACATTGTTTTTCCATTCGTTTTTATTACTACTCTATTAAAATATTCGAATGAAATATTTCATGTTCCCTCTTTTAATTAGAAAGGTACATTAAGGTTGTGAACGTTTCTAATGATGCTTTTATAAACAGCTAGATGTTGCCCGCTACTTCGTGCGCGCAAAAGTTAATCTCACGGAAACCGTACATTTTTCCGCGATACAAAGTAGCCTACGTTCTTCCCCGTAGTCTACTCTATATCTGTGCTAGATTTGATCAAAATCGGTCCAGTAGTTTCGGAGCCTATTCAATGCAAGAAACATACAAGCAAACAAACTTTTCCTCGTTATAATATCAGTATAAAAGTATAGATTAGTTTAGATGAGGCAAAGTAGATTAAACTTTATTTTTCTTGCTCGTTATAGAATGGTTATAAGTTTGGCGTGTCTGTCTGTGTGTGTGCTTTTTTTTTGTTTCAAAGCTGACATGATCAAGAGTGTTCTTAGCTACAATTCATCATCATTAGCTCGCTCACTGCTAGACAATTCGGGTGTTAGTTAATTATTTATTTTGTTTATTTTAGTAACATACTTTTTGTATGCTCGTCATCTTTGCCCATCTGACAAAATACATGTTTATTTGGAGACTTATAATCCTGTATCCGGAACATTAGTGACGTGTTTTTTTAAGTTGCCAGTTTATTTGGTTCTGTATTTAACATATCCAACGTTTTATCAATATCTTCTTGAATATTTATGTTTTTATACTTATTTACACTATTAAGATAAGGGCGTTACTTATATTAATTATAATAATCTTTATTAGTATCGAAACGAAATTTATTGGTCTCCTATCTCCATCACCAAGCCTTATCACCTGACAGTTTTTATGAAGTTGGCTGGGTTACCTAATCGAGGCCAACCACTCCTACTGTCATGAGCCAAATATTGAAATTTTGGCAGTCAATCTGACTGATATATTGGATGCTAATTTCGCTTGGCCCCGTAACATTTGTAGGTTCACGTTACGTAGTGTTGTTCTTACTTTAGCAATATCAATTACCAAAATTGAAAGTTATGTGTTCAAAAATAAACTAATTAAAGTATATTATTTTGTAATTAAATATGTTGCTGTAGGTTGATTGAATAACAGGTATACTATCCGTTACCTACTGCTCATATATTTTAGCCCTGAGGTATACTTCTGAAATTGGTTATGTTTCTATTTCCCGATGGTAAGCGTCTAAATGCGACAACACTTTTGCGACAGCACTTCAGTATTTGATGACCTCTGTGGCTCAGTGGTTGAGCGCGTCGGTGTTCAAGCCGACATATCCCGCCGAAGGAACAAAAAAGTTTTTCTGTGTTCCTGGGTCATGGATGTGTAGTGTAAGATTTTAATTCGGTGTATAATATAATAAAAAATCTTAAATATATGTATAATCCCCGTAACACAAGTTCTTCGAGTACTTAGCGCGGGGCCAGATTGACGTGGTGTGAAGCGTCCATAGACATTACTATAACACGAACAAATTACGAAGACGACTAAACTGTTAAACATAATTTTTTTCTGAACTGAAAATAATTTTATTTGTCCCTCACATGTTTATAAGAATTCCGAAGTAGTAGAAAAACTGCAAAGTACTTATGAGTAAATATTAGTTCAAATGAAAATTATACGCGGGGGGTACGTATTAAAATATTTTACAAATTCATAATTATTTATGTATCTAGTGCCTACCATGATAATATTCAATCCATTATTAAAATGTAATGCAGTGCAGAAGTAAATAATGAATTGTAGAGCCGGGTAGCCATTAACGCGTAGCAATATTGTTTACCTTACTAGCTCGTAATGACAATTTATTTGTTTGCAATTTTCATAATGCAGCGCCTGAGAGCCCAATATTTGTATCTTTTTGGCATTTTCCTGATACTTTATCGCGTTGCAACCGGGTGATTGTAAAATATTCGTGCATTTGTCTGCCAACAATGTCAGAGAATTATAATACTTTATTAATAATATACGACTCTCCTCCTCGAGGCGAGTTCTCATAAAGTACACATTGGTTATACTTAATGTAGACAACTTGTAATATTATTAATAATTTGTATATGACGCAATATGTTGGGAGCATCCTACATAACAACTGAACTTCCTGAAGTACGGCTCAATACACGGATGGCACTAGGTGTACAATTTTTAATTTTTCTATTCTTTTATGAAGTGATGTTTTAAGGCGCGATAAGAGTATTTTTGAATTTTAAACGTTGAATTAGGTTTCACTTCTGCCACGTGTTCTCCTTACACGACATGTTTTTTTTTTATGTTTGAATTGCAAAGAAAATAAACTCTACCTTCACGTGAACTTAATGCTCGCATAAAAATGAAGTCTAAACTCTTAACTAAGTGGGGTCAGATAAAATAAAGCACCATTTTATGACAACGTTCGGCGGAAAGGTAAATTTTACCCTAGTTATAATCATTTGAATATTTCGTACTACCTTCTCAGTCGTCGTACCGCAATAAAGCTGAACGAATGTATTACGGTCACCTGACTCCGGCTATCTCTGGTGAGCACCCGCCGAATATTAATAGCCTTTATATTTCTCTGGCTCAAACGACACGAACTTAACGCTCGAGTTCATACTTTAATGTTATCGTGCTACCGGACAAAAACTCTACAATTTTCTATTAGAGATGATAATGTGAAGATGAGTAGTGATTACGTAGGTATATTTTTTTAAATATATTTTGCGTTTATGCCTCGTTCCAATTTAACCTTAGTTCTTCTGAAAATAAAACCTCGTGCTTTACTAAGGTTACAAATTACAAAAGCTTTAATGGCCCTTAATGACTTGAGCTTATAAACTACTTTTAAGCCCCGATTTCGCCAAACCTTTAAAAACGCGCTTAATTTTATTAAACCCAGACTAGATCTCTATCTAATTCAATGTTAGAACGGGACAGACTGATCGAAAACCGTAGCTCAGCGTTAACGTCGTTTTAATACGTTGGAGAAATTGGGGCTAAGTATATTCTAAAGGTTCTATGTAAATTTTTTGTAAAATAGAAAGTGAAAAAAATTTCCTGCAACTTTCTATATTAACTTAAATTACCAGGTACATATAAATGTGATTAATACTTAAGCTCGTATTTAGACTTAGTAGGTTATATTTGTGCGTAAACAATGCTATTATATTTCGTAGGCGGTCGGTGGTCCACCTGTGGCATCCCCCTGTAATGAATACGAGTTAATTAAGCAACATTAGCGAACATCGGCGCCTGCACACGACGACAGATCGGGACCACGATAGTTCGAACGTGGGCCCTTTGTTAAGTGAGCCGTGTACCAGGTCTAAGGGCGTTTACTATACTAGAATGAATTATCCTGGAGATAATCCAAAATTTGGGATCCGTTATACCAGAATATCAACCAGCACTCCGAACTAAAATTTGATATTACTCAAATGTAACGATTGGTTTTGATCTTTAAAGTTGCTCCTCTGTCTTAAAACATAATTTACGTTACTAAAACCAATAGTTCAATTTCATCGACCAACAAAACCACCTCCCACTTTTCACTATCGGTGAACTCCTGTGTTTTATCTAGATTTGAGAAAGATAGACAATTCTAGCCTACCATACCACTATATTATACCACTATATTTCTAGAATAATTAAGGAATGATTTCAGATCACGTAATTGGTATAAAAGCAGAGCGTTAAGTTCACAAGCAGAGAATCTTTAAAAGGAAACTAGACTGGTATTTACGACACTGTATTCTTTCCAGGAATAACTTTTATTGACGAGACCAAAGTTACTATTCGATTGAAGAGCTCTAGTTTACTGTAAATGTATATAAAATAAAGCTCGCTATTTCCTGGTTATAATTCTAAATCAGGAACCTTTTACTAAGTGACATCTTAGGAAGAAATCTTAATATCGAGAATATAGCTAAGGTAATGGATAACTGTGACTGATCTAATGGGCACTCAGAACGATTTTATTGATAGACCGCATTGATATGATAATTATAACAATATCGATACATGAAACAAACAAATAGGTCAGACACTAATTAGTAAAGGCAATAAACGCATATTTATTTTTCCATAGGTGGATATAGTTATTAGTTATGTTGGGTTGCTTATATATTCGTATTAATACAAACTTTAGCGTACAATACATTTTATACAGTACAATGTAACCTAACTCGTTGTACAACTAAGGGCGGATTCGACCAAACTGGAGTAAAATTTTACTCGAGTGTAAATGTTTCCTAATCTAAGAGTAAGCTGGTTTTGCGTTTTTCCAACTTCTAATCCAAGAATAATTACAAGGGAGTAAATATTTACACGGGCGATTTTAACGGAGTAAAGTGTTAAACTGAGAATAGACTATTCAAGTCGCACAGCTGGCTGTCAATTGTCAATGTCATTGTGAAGTGTTATAATTTGATATTGACATTTTTCTGTATTACTCTACGAAATTAAATTATTATGGCGTACAAGTCATTCTAATACAAACAATAGTACATGATTTTTTGTCGGTTTATACATTCGTTCATTATTCATTGAATAATAATACCGAGCATAGTATACTCTTCGAGTAACTTGGTAAAACGCAAACGAAGATATCCTAGAGTAAATTGAAGGAGTAAAATTATTCTCATTATAGTTACACTCGTGTAACTTCAAGTTTGGTCGAATCGGGCCTAAGCCTTATATATCTTACCTCGTTTTCACTCCTGTCTCAAGTATTCAAATACTCATCGCGATAATAAGTGCATTTGTATAAAATATGATGTCATTTAACGTAATTTGATTTAGTATTCATGATATTATAATGATGCATTGTTTCAGGTAAGTGGGCAGAGCGATTCTTGGGCAACTCGTGTCACATAATGTAATCATCTGTGAGTGATAAGCGTTTTATGATTTTTCAAGGAGGTTAGTATTATACTATTCAGATTAACAGATACGTTGGTCGCAGAGGGTCGATTCTGCTAATTAGATCCTGCAATAATACAGTTACGATCCAGTCCCGACTCTCGATATGTTAAAACTGCAAAATGGTATTCTCATAAACGTCAAACGGACGACAAGCCCGTTTTGATTGGTCCAAACTCCAAATTTCAGTTTATGATATTAAAACGATTCATTTATAATTCAATAAAAGTAAAATGAAAGTGTAAGTTAATTAGGAGAGTTGGCTGCTGATTTGCAAATGATTGATGATGATGAAATGTTGAATCTATCATTAATCGTCAAATCAGACAATTAAACGTTACGTTACGCATACCAAATGTTTTGTGCAATAAATACAGTGACCAAATAAAGTAAACCTTATTCCCGCACATTAAAATTCATGCGTACGAGGGCTGCACTAAAAGTAACGGGAATGGAATATTTCCACTGTTCCTGTCATATTAAAATCTTTTTAATTTAAAACTCCTTGGTTTTAAAAATCGAATACCGTTTATTTATTTAAAAAAAGATTCTCGGTCTTGTCACAATGTCTTGTCAAACTTGTTTAGTCGTTGAGAAAATGGTATTGACTCGAGAAAATTCTAGAGCGATGATTTATTATGACTTTCGAAGTGGTTTAACACAAAAACAGTGTGTTGACCGGATGATTTCTGCATTTGGTGATTAAGCCCCATCCAAAACTACAATTTATCGCTGGTTTGCTGAATTTCAACGTGGACGTGTCAAGCTCAGTGATGATCCCCGTCAAGGTCGTCCAAAAACTGCAGTCACCCAAGAAAACGTTGATGCTGTGCGTAAGCTGATTGAGGAAGATCGACATGTGACATACCGCGAAATTCAGGCAACTTTAGACATTGGCATGAGTCAAATACAAATAATCTTGCATGAACAATTAGGTGTAAAAAAGTTGTTTTCCCGATGGATACCGCATTTGCTCTGTGAAGAGCAAAAAGCGGCTCGCGTTACTTGGTGCGTCAGAACTCTCGAAAGATTCCACGCAGGATCCTCAAATGCTGTATACAACATCGTATCAGGTGACGAATCCTGGATATACGCGTACGAATCCGAAACAAAAAACCAGTCACGAGTTTGGGTGTTCGAAAATGAGTTAAAGCCAACAAAAATTGTTCGTTCACGGAGTGTTGCAAAAAAAATGGTGGCCACGTTTGTCTCTAAAACCGGCCATGTTGCGACTATTCCTCTTGAGGGACAAAGAACGGTTAGTGCAGAATGGTATGCTAACATTTGTTTGCCACAGGTCGTTTCTAAACTCCGTAAAGAGAACTGCAACCGCCGCATCATCCTCCATACACCTACGACGAGACGCCTACAAAACGGCCATTTTGGAGACCCCAACTTCCGAATGGAATGGTTGCTTCGATGATTGGTTCCATCGTATGGAAAAATGTGTTAAATTTCGCGGAGAATACTTCGAAAAGCAATAAATACATTTTTAAGTAGTAATGTTGTGTCACTTCATTGATTCCCGAAATTTTCAGTGCCGCCCTCGTACTAGCAAAACACGAGAAAATTTTGAGTAGACTTTAATGCTTTTAAAAAAAAAATTAATACTGTTCGATTATTTTTTGGCCAATTTTAATTTGATTATATCAGGTATTTTTAAACAAACAAAATAGGCTCATAGGAGCAGAAAAATAATTCTAAACACGACCTCTTTTTGTATATTTTTGGTTCTGGAAAATTGTGTTTGAAAAAAAAACAACTGAAAGACCATCCACCAGGCCATCTTAAGAAATTGCCAATAAAGTAAACATTATCAGTATGTAAATGGCTGCTGTTGGCCCTGATAAGGGCGATCGCAGGTTCATTGTGCGCGGTAATCTGGTATCGCGTCGTGTCGGAATGCGAGTTTATTTTAATATTTAATAACTCGCGGGCGGGCAGATAGATAGCTTCTTGTTCGTTTTTCTCCAGTTATCGTACTCTGTGTCACGCTCGAGTATTTTCCTTAATCATTGATCGGTAGATTGGTCTTTTGTGCATAGATTATGATTGTGAATTACCATTTTAGTTGAGGTAACATCTTGTCAGTTACTCGTCTAGCATCGGCTATGTCGTCTGTCTTATGACTCGTATGTGTCTATGTATCTGTCGTTAAATTGTTCAAACTTGTTTAATGTGTGTCCAACTTATGCATGATGTGAACAAAAATAAAAAATCTACACCTCTGATTCGAGAATGGTTACAATTTGGTGGCGCTGCTGCACGTCAATAAATTTAATTCTAAGGCGTAGCGAAGTTTACCGGGACAGCTAGTATATTGTATATTCAACTAATCAAGTTTATTCATAAATGCATTTCTACGAAAACAAATGTCCATAAGTCCCTCCTCTAACCACATCTTTTAATAAAGTTAAACTTACTGAACATATAAACTAACTTGCACATACTTTACGTATTCATATCCTCATAGTCATAGTGTTTAAAGAAAATTATATGGAAGTTTATTAAAATGATAAATTTAAAATTTTCATAAAGTAATAGCGGAGCCGGGGTACAATAATTTTTATTGCATATCTCCACAACATAAATTGTCCACAATTGTAGTCGGTGAGCACGCTATTACTTTCTTTGTACTGTTAAGTTTCAAGCCTCCAAACATAAATTGCTACGAAGAATAGCGGACGTGAGACGCAAATAAAAATACTAATTTAAGTGGGAATTTATCGTCTAATTGTTCTGTATTTACGAGGTGGTTGGTGCAGCATTGTTCTAATTGATAAAGGTAATCTGTGTTCCACTTTCAGCGATTTTAATGAAAATTTTAATGCACCCTGCTCACAATGTTTTGAATTAGATTAGTGTTGAGTGAGTAAGTAGTTTAGTGTTTTTTCCTAATGCAAATGTGTAAAGCGTTATCATAGTTTGAATGACAACTGTTCAAAAGACAGACATCAAACATCTTAAATTTCTGCTGTTTCAACACAAATACTTTAGCTAAAAGTAAAAGTTGTTCTTACAAAACCTGAGGGTCAATTCACACCGAAACATGGCGCTCCATTTTTAGGATAGCCATTAAAAATTGAACTTTATTCGATACAGAAGAAGATTACGTTTTATTGTAAGAATTGGAATGTTAGGTTGCACCTAACATCCAGTACCAGTACCTAACCTAACATCTAGTACCTAACCTAACGTCCAGTGTACGACTGATGTAATATGAATCGTGTGTCTCTTTGTGTAGTGAATAACGTTTAATTTTCAATAGCTATCTTAAAAATGCATCGCCGCATAGCATCGCGTATCGTCGCGGTGTGAACAGACGCTTAAACTACCACAGACTTATGTATGTCGTTTTGAGGCTGTCTATCAAATGCAGCTAGTCGCGTGAACTTCAAGTTCAGTTGAGTCAAATAAAAATAATTATAGGTTTAAGTTGAAGCATTTGTTTTTTTAACGTTTGATGACTTCACCAACCCACACAAATTTTCATCACACCGCAGTAATTACAACACGGGGAACCCTATCCTACTACTATTACAAATGTGAAAGTTTGTGAGGATGGATGGGTGGATGTTTATTACTCTTTCACGCAAAAACTACTGAACGGATTTTGATGAAATTTAGTATGGTAGTAGTTTAGACTCTGGATTAAAACAAAGGCTACTTTGTATCCCGAAAAAGAAAAGTATTACCGTGGGGTATATATACTATATTTACGCGGGCGGAGCCGCGGGAATCAACTAAAGTTTCTGGTATTTCAGGTGTTCATGGACTATGGTAGTCAGGCGGTTCGTCTGCTCGTTTCCCGATCTATTTTATAAAAATAACGGAATCATTTACATCGGCAAAAACGGCATCGATGTACCATATTTATGGACATCGCACCCCAAGTGAAATGTAACGGAAAAATTATAAAATAATTAATAATTTAAAAAATATTTTCTCGTGTTTTAACAAAACTTTGCTTTGCCTTGCCACGCCTATCTTCTGAATGATACTATGCCAATGACTAACGCCTAACGGCATCGAATTGATTAGACGTGAAAAATTTAACGTGCCATAGCATAAGTGACAAGAGCTCTTTCGCGACAAATGCGAAATAGACGTGAGAAAATGTCTCTACCTTGAAGCTTTTTTTGCTATCTGATTTCTGAATATTGTTGATGGATTATTTTCACGACATTTTTGTTCAATTCCACAAAACTCAAAATTTTATTACTTTGGTTGACAAATCAACTTGAAAGTTTTTGTACTAGCACCATTGATGTATTCTTATAGAATTACATAAAAAAAATACTTAATGTTCTTATTTCCTTCTTGTTTCCTTAATGTTCCTAGGCGGGCAACAACTGAGGCTGGCCTATGCTTTGCCAGTCGCCGTGTATTTACACAGTGGCACACATGTAACGAAACTACGCCTCAACTTATAGTGCGTAGCTACGCACTCCACGCGCACTTTATAGTAAATAAGTACATAATAAACTGTCTTCGTTTGAAAAGTTTTTGTTTGAAAAAGCTCTGCCTCTGTCTTCAATTCTTTATTTGGACTGAGCGCTACAAATTAAAACTGATATTGTAATAAATATATCATCTTTAATATTGATTATAAAAAAAAAGACGTGTGGCACTCGGGGACTGCCGCGGTAAAGCTATTGCATAGCATTTTGTATCAACTTATGCAATTATAATTATTTATTTATTTTATGCACTTTGTTCATTCATATTCAAAACACTTTATACGCAAATTTTACAAGTACAGCTATTCACTGTTGTACATAAATACCTATACACCTATATACTTTCTCATAAACAGCTGCTTATGTATTCGTCCGATTTCGGAGCAGCTCGTCTCGATTTGTGCGAGTTTCGTAGAGTCGTACAATACGTCTAATCGCACGCACACAACGCCGTGTCGAAGACTGCCGAACTGAAACGACGTTAGACGATGCACGGAGCGTGAGGTTTTTTCGTTACGGAATTTCTGGATTCGGTCCCCGCGCTCAAGGCCCGCGATAGAAGCTATGCAATAGCTTAAAATATTCATGTACGATACTCGACTACAAAAATACTACGGTCCGTTAAATGTAATTTTATTTTCGTCTCTTGTGGCGAAAGTTGATAAATTACCAGAAAAAGCAGTGCGTGACCACGCTTCATTGTTGTCGCAACAACGCGTTGACGTCTACGTGATTTCTTCATATCCTTGGGTAGGTCTTTATTACTAACGTTCGTCATTTTTGTCACAGTGAAATAACTGACATAAGTGAGGTGGATTGACGCGGTATAATTTAAATAAATAGTAACGTAGCAGTGACATGTTTATGTAAATTATAATTTACACGTATGAATAAAGCTATATTTAACTGTGATGATTATACTTACAATGTTCGCACGTAAAGTGTATTATGTAGATGTATTTTTAACCCCAGACGGAAAACAGAGGGTCAATTCTGCTAAATAAAACCCGCAATAATACAATTACAATCAAGTCCCGATACGCTTAAACAGCTAAACCGGTATTCTCGTAAACGTTAAACTAGTGTCGCGTCCTGATTGGTCCAAACTGACAAAGTCACAAGTCGCTTCACTTACAATATCAATCAAAGTATAATGAAAGTCTACTTTAAATACGAGAATTGAGCTTCAGGAGAGGGAGTTATAAGTTTGACGTGTCTCTCTCGGTGCGTGCGTGTGGACGTGTGTACGTGCGTGAGTAAATTAGTGCGTGCGTGAGTTTGTATGTGTCTCTCCGTGGCATCGTAGCTCCCAAAAGGTTGAAGCGATTTTGATCTAGTTTTTTTTTTGTTTGAAAGCTGAAGAGCTGATCGAATGTGCAAAAAGTACAGTACTTAGCTATAATTCATCATCATTATCAGGTCGCTTACTGCTTGGCGATGATGGGTTTACTTATTTTTTTATTTTATTTCATACGATTATAGGAGCGGACATCGGTCTTATCATGGTAATAGTGTGTATGTTTTTTCTAATGTGTGCTATAAAAACTCATAAATTCACACAAATAGACATGGGTAATTTGCAAAACTAACACGCAAATTTCATACAGAAAACAAAGCGCACAACAATGAAACTTCGTCAAAGAACACGCTAACACAAATTGAAAACAAAAACGGGCCCTCAGAACATAATTACGCGGTTTGACTGACGATGGTGCTTGATTAAAGTGGCGTGTCTCGGCAAAGTCAATTGCTCTAAGTGTACTTCACTTTACGTAGTTCACTTGTAGTCGTTCCGACTGTACTTTTTATGCAAATTTTGAGCTACTAATTGTTATGGTTCCAATGGTATGGAGTTACTAATGGCGTTCATTGTTTGTTCATTTATGTCGCTGTAATGTTTTGTATTCATGAATTTTTATTCATAATATGAGAAAGTATATTTTGCCACTCCGCCCACGTAAATACTGTATCCCACGGGCATACTGTACTTTTTGGGATGAACAGTATCCTATGTTTTAATCTAGAGCCTAAACTACTACCATACCAAATATCATCGAAATCCGTTCAGTAGTTTTTTCGGGAAAGAGTAACAAACATCCATCCATCCATCCTCACAAACTTTTACATTTATAATATTAGTAGGATTAAGTTTAAATTGATTCTGAATCATCGTTATCATCACCGTAAGCTCAAATCATAATATTATTATGATGCTGTCACTCAAGTCCTAGATTTGTTGTTCTTAGTGTGAGGCGAAACGAACGTAATTTTGTGTTTCGTGACTTGTGAGTCGAAGATTTTCGGTCGGTTGAAATTCTGCTTCAGTCGGTTTCATAGAATAGTCCTATTTGATTCACATTTCATACGGCGATACAAAATCAATTTTCCTATAGTATGGAAAAAAACTTACGCGACCGAAAATAAGCAGCTCACAAAATTACGCTCGTACCCGCCAATTTACGTTGACAATCGACTGAAGCAAATTAATATAATACAACTATTAACTATGTCATTAAAACAAGCCTTGCTATATGAGTTTTAATTGGATCTGAAAAGTCACACTAAAATTAAAATACTCTTCATGAAATCAACGATTTTGAGAAATAACAATCATATTGATTATTATTTCGCCGCTATTTAAATAAAAAAAAACGAAATAGGTGTTTCCAATAAGCAAAACGAAATTTGAATATAAAATAAAATAATATTAAATATAGCTTTTAAAAGCATTCAAGTGCCTATTCAGACAATGAGGCCAAGATTGGTAAATATTATAATTTTCACTTATTCAACGTCATCAAACTTTTGCCATAACTGTTTCAGGGTGCCATGTAGATTGAAGATGTATCATGAAGAACCCGGCACAAAACAATTGTGTCACGACCCACGACTTACGACGTGTACGAGTCAAATGTTACTTTACAAATTTGACGTAAATTGGCTGTTTTGTTGTACATTTTGCGTCCAAATGAAACCAAATCCTACTAAACTAACAATTGTCACAAATAGAGTACTTCTTTATCTAAAAATCAGTATAAATATTATTTAAAAAAAAATTTTTTTGGGTATACCAAAAAAAAATTTCCAGAACGTCTTCACCCCTACAAATAGAGGTCGTGTTTGGGATCATTTTTCTGCTCTTATTTTGGTCGTTTTAGATAGAAAAACAGCGGATGTAGTCACTTTAAATTCCATTAAAGAATAATACAACAGTATGAAAAATGTATTTGGAAAAACATAAAAAGTCTCCTCCTTGCCTGTCAAACGACGTTTCGTAAACGCGTCCTTAATGTTTAAGGTTAACTTAATACAAGAAAAACATTTTTTACTACAGTTTGCATGCTCTAAGGGTGCTAATACTATATTATCCGGAATACATTAGACCGGAGAAAATTTAGAGCATTGAAAATATAACTCTGGACTAATACGATTTCAGATCTATTGTATTAGTCCAGAGTTCTATTTTCAATGCTCTGAATTTTCTCCGGTCTTCCGGATTCTGGTTCATATAGTCCTAGCGTAATAAAGGCGTGCTTTATGTAAAGAACTGTAATATAACCAGTACTTTTAAGAATACACGGATTTAGATCGATAACTCGTGTGACCTTCCCAAGTTCCAAACAAATGATCCTTCAATCAGGGGCGAATGCTGTTAAAATAAGAAAATGTTCCATTCAATTTTCTCACGAGCCTGCTGTCAGTCGTTTGCGATCTTAGATCCGTTCGATCATGAAAATATATAGCTTCATTTGAATGATCGCTATCGTGGAGGGATAATCGATTTTCTTTTATATCGGAACGGTCTCGCAGATTTATTATGCCGGTTAGTTGCGTTATGGTAACGAAAACCCTGATATACTACGGAAAATAGCATTGCAAACAAAAATTCAGGAGCCAGTCCCATGTTTCACTCGTAACGTATTTTCGCCGGAGTCGCTAAAATATTGGCCATGAAAGAAAATTGCTTAGGGAAAGTGCGGTTGCCTTGATTTCTTATTTCGTATTCATTGTGCGTTGGCTCGGATCGCGCGTGGAGACGGAATGATGGCGTGTGAACCAATATATTGACTGCCTTTACATATTTAAAACATATATCTATATATTGTAGACGAGGCATGTCGAGGCAAAATGTGTCCACACTTAAACTTTTGGGATTGTTTGGGGCAGTCGAGGTTTGAAATTTGTCATCTTGATATTTTGACTTCATCAGTCTGCATATACCTAGTCTTGCCATAAATACTGAAACGAAAGAAAAAAAAAATTTTCTATTGCAAATAACATTTATTACTTTTACAGTGTGTTAGTTTAATACATAAATATAAAGCAATATAAAATATAAAAAGCTTTTTCGAAGTGGTCTCCATTGGCTGCAATACAGTCCTTTAAACGTTGAGGCCAGTTATCAATAGAAGCACGCACTCTTTCCATGGGAAAATTCTTCACTGCCAATTGTACGGATTGTTTTAGGGACTCCAAATTATCATGGCATTTAGAGCAAGCCGTACTCTCTAGAACAGATCATAAATCATAATTCAGCGGATTAAGATCGGGACTAGACGACGGCCAGTCTTCAGCTCTGATGAAGACCGAAACGTTCGTTTCCAACCAAGACTTATGACCCGGCGCCGAGTTTTGCTGTAAGGACCATTCTTGGTTATTGAACATAGTGTTGTTAAGGGGCTTCACTACCTTCTCAAGAATAGTATCTTGATACACTTGTGCCGATGTTTTGTTACCTTTTTCACAAATATATGGCTCAGTCACTCCTTCATAGTGTTATGGGTATGAGTAAATGAAAGAGGCATTACCGTGGCAAATATATTAAAAAAAAATAGGAATCGTGGGCAGAAGGCCGAACGGTCTGGTTTAGCCTCTTGGTGTCTGTGGGAATCGGAGGGGCTTTAACCACGCGGGCACTTAGCTGGGTCCAGGAGTGTAGCACGTGGCGCGAGCGAGTTGGGCTCCAATTTCCGGTTACGTCTCTCTGTCACCGCGACGTAGATTGTCCAAGGGGCGGTGCAGACTAATTACAAAAACAATCAGTCCAGTCCGGAATAACTAGCGGCACTCAGAAATCCGGAAGTGTGAGAACCACCAAGTCCATAAAAAAACGGTGCCTTGATCCCGGAGTATAGTTCCCTGGAAAATCCATGAAAACGTGTGGATAGGAGTACCACAGCCGGCGTGATCTTAACCCCAAACGATCAAAATCACGGGCTGTGTGACCATAACAAAATAAAGAGTAAGCAAAAGAAAGGAACTGTCATCTCGCGACAGCCCTTATATACTTTTACTATAATATTGTATTTTTCATTAGCTGACAACTAGCGGTAATGCATAATCCATATGCCACAATAAAGAAATATTGGAGATGAAGCTCCAATTAGAAACGTTTGTCAATAGATGGCGTCGTCTAGTATAAATTAGCTATTATAATTAGCAACGACAGCTAATAGATGACGCTAGAAGCGTCGTTATTAGCTATAATAACACGTTAAAAATGTAGCTATGCTACAATAGCTTATACCCCACCAAACCATCACTGAAGTCGGATAGTGCCCACGTTGCACTCTGTCGACTAATTGGGAAGCTTCCTTAGAGCTTTGAGCATAAATACGGTCATTTTGTTTGTTAAAATGTTGCTCAATTGTAAAAAATTTCTCATCCGTAAAAAAAATATTTCTGTGACTCCCTTTTCGTACTGCTTCAGTAGTTATTTCGATTTTACCACCCTATTCTTTTTTAAATTATCAGTTAAGAAATGACCAGTACGTCTCTTATAGGCTGCAATTCCTAAGTCATCTTTTAAAATACGCGACATGGTTCTAGGTGCTATCTTCATCTCCCGAGATAAAATCTTTTGCTTTCGGACAGGATTTCTTCGAATTCTTTCCTTTACTGTTTTGACCACCTTTTTCGTACGAACACTACGTGGACGGCTAGATCTTTTGCTGTCACAAACAGAGAAGGTCTTTGGAAGGAAAATTGTACCTTTTAATAGCCCGGTACACAAACATTTCACTAATACCAAGCGTATGGAGAGTTTTAAAAATTGCATTTGGCTCCATACCTACTTTGTGTAATGCAATCACAGCGATTCGGTTCTCTTTATCATCCCACTCCATTTTAATATCGCAAAATATTCTACAATGCATTGGCGCCAAAACGAGAAAACACAATGAACAATCATATAAAAATGACAGATTGCAAATTCAAATGTAATATTTTGTTTATTTTCAATTGTAACAGTATTTATGGCCAGACTAAGTATGTATTTGACACAATCTTATGAAATTATTATGGCGTAACTTTTTCTTGTACGAAGATTGTTTCTGTCAAATGTAGATCATAGCCTGTCCTTACTGAATTACATTCTCTTTGGTATTGAAATAATTGATTTAAAAATGCATATTTTTGTTTTATAAAGCGGCATACTCACGATTCAGCCTGCACATCCAATAACGCGGCCTTGAAGCGGACTTGTAGGCAAACATTATACATGATTGACACTAATGACGAGGTAATGTACCGGTGCTGGATTTGCAGGCTGGACGGTGAGTAAGGCCTTTATGAAGATTTTTTCTGTAAAATGTACGTCATACTCATAGGCCATCGTCAGGTTTGAAATCATTGATTTAGAATGGCTTTTTTTAAGAAACTGTGAAAATGTAACTCTACATTTACTTATGGAAGTCTACTTTCTAACTAATAAGTTGTGTGTGCTAAAAATGATAAATAACATTATTAAATTATTTATCTAACAATTTTATTGAAAAATAATATTACTTATAACTTACAGACATTAATGCGTCTACAATTTTCTCTAGAATAATCTTTTAGACCTACATTAGGCAGGGGATGATATCCGGAATCCGGCGGGCCCGGCAAAATTCTGAGCACTGAAAATAAAACTTTGCGCTCCCACAATAGAGTTGAAAGTTCCAGCCTTAGACTAGGTATACTTTGACGAAATTTCCAGCGCAAAATATAATGATAGTTGTTCACTTTGATTAAAATAAACGTTTTCTATTCAAAGGAAAATAAGGGCTTGTACATTATCTACAAAGCCGGATAATATAATTCAGCCACTGAATATAAAATGGAATTTTACCAAAACTCTTGTTTTGTTGGTATATTTCTTGTTAAAATGAGGAACGAGTGAGCAGGTAAATAGAATAACGTTATCTTTAATGTCGCTTTAATCTTGACTTTTTCGATTAATTAAATATGAGACATTACGTAAGGAGGCTTCTTCGAAAATGCAAGCTATAAGGGTTAGTTCACACCGAAACGAAACGATACAAAAATGTACTTTATTCACTACACAAGAGGAGTGTGAGCTGACCCTTATATAAAAAAAGAAATGAGCCATGTTGCGTAAATTATAGGAACTGGTATTTTAGTTACTTACCCATATGCGTTAGGATACTTGAAAATAAGATATTTTATTTAACAATTATGTCCAAAGAGTAACCTTTTAAATGTTCTTTTACACGTTTTGCAGTCTCTACATTGTGCCGCGTGTATAAATCCCATAACGAATGCATACAGTTCGTCGTACGTCTTCATAAAGTGACTTAATTTGGCCAGTTGTGGACGCGATAACGCGACACACATGCGATGGAACCGGCCCTCTTTAGGGTTCCCTTGGCTAGGGTTGCCAGATAAAACAAAAATATTCTTAATTGAAAAATTATACAAAAGGTATAATGAAAAATTATACTACAGTTGTTATAATAATAAATTATTGAAAAAATACATTAAAATACGAGAATCTCAGGAGAACATTATTATGCATAATTTGTATATAATAATATGTATTTAACATACTTATACATTTTATTTTTAGAGTTAAAAAGTAGTACCTTACATTATTATGTAATATAAACGTAATCTTTATGTTTCTATTATTGTTATGGGACTTTTTTTTAAGTTTCACAGTGCAAATCATTTCTGATGATTGATAACCCTATGCGATGAGTGTCTTTACATGTGTAAAGTGTGGTTCATAAATCTCAAAGAAAGGACCACTTTTTGAGCAGAACACTTGAATATTTTACGTTTGCTTTTCGACTTTCAGTTTTTTGTACAAAATGTAAAGGCTATGTAGGGTTAAAATTGTACCTTTAATTTTCTTTAGAAAGTTTTTCTACAGAACTCAAAGAAAAATAAAATCTTCTTTATTTTGTATGTTCTGTATCTTATACTTTAAACGAGCAATTCTTGTATATATATTATCTTTATATATATAATTCTACTGTACGTGTGTATGTCACTGAACTGTTCCTAAACGGCTGGACGAATTTGAATGAATTTTATTGTATTCGTTTGGGTGGCGCCCTGGATGGTTTAGATTCACAAATCAGCCCGACAGGACAACGTCTGTCGGGTCCGCTCGTATACGTATATATACCTAATCAGAGCTCCGTGGCCTAGTGGGTGACCGTTTGATTCGCACTCGATAGAGTGCAGGTACGATTCCCAGGTTGTGGCGTGTACCAATGAGACTTTATCTCTCTCATCTCTCTCATATCTCCGTATATTGTACTTGAGATCTCTCAGAGATCTCAAGTACAATATACGGACGCTCTAACGGTGGAGGAAAACATCGTGAGGGTTTCCCGCAGGTATTCCCCACATGGTTGGCTCCAGACGTATTAACCAGTCATCCTCTGGACTAGGCTGACTATGTTGTGAGAATGCCGTATGTGCTTGGGAAACCATACGACATTTAAAAACCGACTGTCCCAGGCACTACAGTATTTGAAGAGTGGTTATTCGCTCGGAAAATACTGTAGAAATCATCCATTAGCGGATGAAAAGGACTAAGTAGTATACCTACCTGATCAGAATCTCAGAAACGCCTGCAAGTATATCCATCAAATTGAGTATGCAGGGGGATTCGGGGGAGAAAAATCGATCTAGCTAGGTTTTATGAGAATCGCGCATTTCTCGTGAAACAATATAACAAATATTTTTGACTCTATTAATGTAAGTTCAAATGGCAGCTTGGGCTGACATAAATAAGGACTGATTTTATATAATTTGCCGGTTCCACAGGTACTAATATTATTATGTAAGCAATAAGCCGATTTGTAGCATAATATTTATTACAGTAGGTATTAGTAGGTAACAAACCTTATTTAGGCGCATTATTTTTTACCGAGCCTTACGTTTGAGGCCTTTAATCTTGGGATACGTTTATAAAAGTATAATATGGCAATTCGGCTGCTTATGAGGATGAAGTATTTGTTATTAAGCAAAAAATTGCGTTCCCCATATTGCTAATGTACAAATTTTATTTGCTCCTACGTTGCGCCAGCTGCTTAAGGATTATAATTGGGCCCCGCGGATTTTACAACAGTTATTAAATACATATGGTACGCGTTGGGAGTTGAGAGTGTTGAGGCCCCTCATCATTTCCATATCTTTCATAAAATGCCTTTATATTGGCACCAATTAAAAATGTGGATGTTTGCTTGGATGTCAATAAAAACGGATATAAATGTAAGATTTTTATAAAACCTAGATAGGTTTGCCTTCTACCTTCTCCATACCTAGATGAAATATCCATTTAAATAGACATATAAAAATTATGAAAATAAGAAACTGAAATGATCGATAATATCTTTTTATACGCTCGATCTTAAATGTTATAAAACTGTATACGCCAAAAGATCCGTTTGAATGAATACCTGAAAATTGTAATTTTTCGTGCAAAAGCTTGTAATAGACAGGCGGCTAACGAGTGAAACCAATATAGAGAGCCGTTAGATTTTAGTTTTCACGGCCTTTTAAACGTGATTCAATTTATAAACTTTTTCGCGCGCATATTCCAAAACCGTTCGAGCTGTTGTGAATTTAGAGGAGCTATTGTTCTAGAAACTAGAATATTGTTTAGGTTGCATGTAATATGAAAGATCATTTATTCGACATCAATAGATGATGTTTCATAATTCGATTTACTTAATGTGGCCATTTTAGACCTGCTGTTTCATTCGTCTATTAATAAGTGTCGAATAGCTTATATATATATATATATATATATATATATATATATATATATATATATATATATATATATATATATATATATATAAACCAGTATCTACTAATAAGTGTCGGGTAAGTCTTTCCTTCCTCTTTAAATCACCTGTTTCTGTGAGGTCAATGACCCCAGCGCCTTAGAGAGCTCAATGCAATTTATTTTAGTGTAATTATAATTTTTCCGCCAAAAATATCCGTTTTTAATTTTGAACAACCACATATAGGTTACTATATCATATATAAATAATCTTACCCATAATGTCTGTTAACGTGTGGTACTTTACTTATGTCATAAAGTCTCAAATTCATCACACATAGTAAAAAATATACCTTCTCAGCTATATACTATAGATACAGATTATTATTTTTCTGCGCGAACAAATTCAACATCCAGTAATAACGTAACAGTGAAATTCAGTACCCACATATATATATGACCAGGGGTGAACTCGAGCTAAGTCTTATTATGTACTGGCTCTAGTTTAGAATGTGTGGGGGTATAGTGTGACCTACTTAGCAGTTCGGCCGTGCGGGTGTGCACTCTGATATACGGAGTATGCAAAATTAATGCCACACCATTGTTATAAAAGTCCCCAGACTTGTATGAAGCTGTCCATTATTACAAATGATATGAGGCCCTAGTAGTCTAGTGGTAAAAAGTCTATCAATGAGGACTAGTGGGTTTTATCAGAAGGCCAATTCTCTTAATTGTTCCTGTTCAATTCGTAGTGTGGTCCCAGTGACAGCTCATTCTGTCGCACTCACCCTCGCATCAAATCGAGTGTGTATGAGTGCGGCATGCTCTGACACTGAAACCTAGCGGCGAATTGAATAGAAATAATCACGTTAATTGGAGTATTGATGATATTTTCATTCTTTACAAGTGGTCAGTTCACACTGAGCGACGCAGAAAGAGGAGTGTTACAAGTTTGATATGTCTGTCTGTCCGTGGCATTGTAGCTCCTAAACGAAAGGTGCGATTAAGATGCGTTTTATTTAAGGCTACCGTGATCAAGAGTGTGTGTTTTTGGAACGTTTTTCCTTATGGCGCGACTAGGCACGACACTTTTTGCCACTCGAAATCACAATGTAATAACGACTATTAAGAAAGATACAAAAAACGACCTTATCTCCTTGACAATAATGTAGAATTTTGCAATTACATATTGTGACTGTTATGACTGTTACATATTGTGACTAGCTAGCCGAGCGCTTGAGGTTATTTCTCAGTACGGAGCCGGACTTCGCGGCGGCAACACTGCGAGCGGCAAGCAACCCGCCCCCTCACCCCTGTCCCTACCTAAGGCGCTCACTATATATACTTAGTTCAACTATTTGTTTTGTATATATATATCTTCCAAAATAGGCTTCAATTCTTCATTATCAACTATATATTTATATTATAAGTTTTATAGCTATAATTCATCATCATCAGCTAGCTGCTTGACAATTTCAGGGTTACTTATTTAATTTTGTTTTTTTTTTTTTATTATATTATTGCAGCATCTTCGAGAATCATCGCGCCCCGACGGTCTCGGAGTGAACTTAACCTCAATCAATGTTGTGATGTGCGCAAGGAATGAAGGCACATGTTGGTCAGTAAAAAATTTAAAATAAGACCGTTCAATCTACTTTATATACGAGACAGTTAAAGAAAATGAAATGGAAACATAAAAGCAAAGCAAAGCAGCGGCGGTGTTTTCGTTTAATTATGCCCTTTCCCCTGATATAGGTATTAGGTATAATATAATATTAACAGTCTATCCCATAAGTGGCCCGGGTCGGGTGCCCCTTTTTTATTTTGTACCGAGACTTGGGGATACTCTTTTTAGGTTTGCAGTACGTAATCCCAGCGTTTTTTCAGGATATAATATCGTATGCAGTTCGTGCAAAGCTGTTAATTTGAAATCACAAACAGACACTTAAATTTTATTTATTTTTATGAATTGATGTATATATTTTAATATTATAAAGTTTTAATATCCATTAGACAGCAGACACAAATAACTTTGAACCGTGTATATAATCAGTGTTACTAGGTCACATTATACCGCCACACATTCTAAACTAGAGCCAGTACATAATAAGGCTTAGCTCGAGTTCACCGCTGGTCATATAGATATGTGGGTACTGAATTTCACTGTTACGTTATTACTGAACGTTGAATTTGAAAGAAAATCTGTATTATGTAAGACTTTGTATTATTTGTGGTGTAATTTCTCATCGTGTCAAATAAATGTTTATTTATTTATTTTGTTTATATTCGATCTCACATGACATAAAAACTCAATCACGAAATTTGATAATACGAGGGCGGGTCAATAAGTCCGTGACTTTTGGAATAAAACACAGTTTTTTTGATAAATAAATCATTTTATTTTTCAACGTAGTCCCCCTTGAGCTCTATACACTTTGTCCAACGCTTCTCCAATTTTTTTATCCCTTCCAAAAAATATGATTTGTCGAGGTCCTCAAAATAGGCCTTCGCTTGCGAGATGACTTCATCATTGGAGTCAAATCTTTTTCCACCGAGCCATTTTTTCAGGTTTGGGAACAAGAAGTAGTCACTCGGAGCCAAATCTGGAGAATAGGGTGGATGTGGGAGCAATTCATAGCCCAATTCATGGATTTTTGCCATGGCAACTGCACATGTGTGCACCCTTGCATTGTCTTGGTGAAAAAGAACTTTTTTCTTGGCCAAATGAGGTCGGTTTTTTTTCAAATTCTTATTGAAGCGGTCCAATAAGTTGGCATAATATTCCCCATTAATTGTTCTTTCCTTTTGAAGATAGTCAATGTGGATTATCCCACGTGCATCCCAAAAAACAGTCGCCATAACTTTATTGGCTGACAAACCCACCTTGGCCTTCTTTGGCGCCGATTCACCCTTAGAAACCCACTGTTTTGACTGTTGTTTGGTCTCTGGTGTGTTGTGATGGATCCATGTTTCGTCCACAGTTACAAAACGGCGCAAAAACTCCTCCATATTGTGATTAAACAACGCCAAACCTTCCTGTGAAGTTGTTACACGATTGCGTTTGTGGTCGACTGTGAGCAAACGCGGCACCCATCTTGCGGAAAGCTTTCTCATGCCCAAGTGATCATTCAAAATTGAAACCACTGAGCCATGCGAGATGCCTATGGCTTCCACAATCTCTTGCACTTTCAATCTTCGGTCGGCCAACACCATATCGTGAATTTTTTCGATTGTTTCGGGTGTAGAGACCTCAACTGGGCGTCCAGGACGTTCGGCATCTTCAGTGCTTGTAAGGCCACAACGAAATTCAGTAAACCACTTTTTTACCATTGAAATCGATGGTGCAGAGTCCCCATAGTATTTATCAAGCTTAGCCTTGATCTCGGTAATGGTTTTTTTTCGCAAAAAATAATGCTTAATAAGCACACGAAATTCACTTTTTTCCATTGTTTCCGTAAGTTACTGGATAGTCTGATAAAGATAGCTGTAAAACAGAAACTAACTGACGCAGCAAATTCAAATTTTGATAGGAGTCAACTGACAGATGCCTGTTGACAGGAGTAGTGTTGCTTTTTCAGTAAGGAGGTTAGAAATTCAAAAAGTCACGGACTTATTGACCCGACTTAGTATTGACGCCTTTGCCTGGACCTTTGCCAATCCACGAATTTACGGGATTTTTTCACTACTGCCGTGTACGCGAGACGAGATTCGTGGACACACCGTATATGCTTATATTAGTGCAATCAAATCATGAGCTAACTATGTAGCTATTTATCTGTTTCTCTTTAATGGTCGATAATGATTAATGACGAAATATTTAACTTACCAACATAGCTAATACCAGACAGTTAATATTATTTTTGAAGAGAAAACTTCTTTAGCCGCGTTGGGCACTTTTTGGTAGGAGAAAAACTTATGGGTTCGCGACAGCTACATCCTTATGACTGCCGCATGCGCAGCGGCCGTGTGCTGTGCGCGTTAGACGCTTTTTGGATGGTTGAAAACTCGTGTGTTCGCGTCATCGACATGCTTATAGCAGTATATCTGTAGTGTACGTATTGTGCAACATAAGTGCTGTGTATATCTTATTAGTGAAATTGAATGGATTTAGTGAAAAGTTCAATATGTATATACTGTACATGATTGAAATAGTGTTTTCGTTTTCACTTCTATCGGCAGTCCCTATAACTGCCAATATTTTATACTCGTTTACATTTAAATCACACTGTATCGCGCCGGCATTAACGCGTTGCATTATTCAGACTCATTAAAAATTTGGAAGGCGAGGCGAGGCTGCTGGAATTTTAATTACCGTTTTCATGCACAAAAATGTGCGTAAACATACAATATACATATTGTTATTGAAATATTATACAAAACAAACACCGTATTTATCAAGTTGGTGGTTTTGAATTTTTGTAACAAATTTAATTTTAAATAGACGGCGGTGAACAAAAATGAAAAACATAGTCGTGTCTGATTGAGCCTTGATTCTGCTGTAATGAATGACAGTAGATATATATTATTTTTAAAGGCTTTCATACAGGGGTTTTGTTGATTTTTTCAGGATGTAGAAAAAACATAAGAGTAGACTAGAAATAGACCTTTTTATTTATTTACAAGTCTGATTGAAAATGCTAACAAGCGTGAACATATTGTGTAATGAAGTGGTTCGCAATAAAATACTTCAATTGGAGTTTCTTGTTCATCATGTACGCACGTCGTACAGTCAGCAAAGAAACGATATTTCAATCATGGACGATTGAAATATCGTTTAGATATGAATTGAAAATAATACTAAATTCTTACTCACAGGAGTTTTACAACTCAAATTTACATTTTATATTGGAATGAAAAACCACTCTACAAGTCTACAAGGAATATATGTAAAGTATGGGAAGATAATTAAAAAACATATTTCGTGATTTTCAAATAAAAATATTTACTACTTGTAAGTACATATTTTGCTGACGGTATACGATTGTTAGAAATAAACTTGGCTCGGCTCCTGCGGGACTGGCGACTCCTAATAACTGTAATTAGCGGCCCATCCCTAGCTACTAGCCACGATTAGTGCTGGCGTGTTCGATGACGATAAAAACGTCGATACAAATTTGTTTCGAATTCTATTTGAGTAAACGAAGTTAATGTTTATGTTCTTTCTAGTTATTCTAGCGATAATTGTAGAAATCATGTTTACGTACTGTTGTTAACAGTAGACCAATTTTTAGCAGCCTGATGAGAATGAAATTAAAATTGTTTCCCGCAAAACTTGTGCAAGAGAGTAGTTTCTGAGTAAAATCAATTAGCGAGCACGTATCAATTTTTAATTGTCTTAGGCATAGTTGATTAATACCCACATTGATCTAAGAATCAAATCTAGTTGTAGATTATAATTTTTAGGTGTCTAACTACAATAATTTTTAGGAGTCTGTCTACAAAATCAATCGACTAAATAAATTGTCAACAAAGTAATTATATAGCTTATGTTACCCGCGGCATCATTACGAATCTTTTGGCACCTTATTTATTAAAATAGGACCAGTAGTTTAGACGCTACGATGGAACAAACATACATACATAGACTCAAAATCATTACCCTTCCTTTTGGCTTCACCGTAGTCGGGTAAAAATATGTCGATGCTTGCTGTAGATCCAGTAGTTGAATAACTATGACAAAAAATATTCTAATTTGTGTCGATAACTCAACACCTCTATGATAGGGTATGCTCCTATGTAACGACGCGACGCAATCAACTTGTCCAGGTGGCGCGAACTGGATGCCGATCTCACTCGTTACCCACCATTATTGATGCAAATTAAACAATTATATTATATGTCGTAGAATAATTGGAATATCAGAATCTTTGCGATAATCCTAGGATATTGGCAAAGAGCCGGATTATTTTGTGCAACATAAGTGTGTTGATTCTGAGATAAAATTTCGCCATTTTCCTAACAATTTTCAACATCTGCGTAAAAATAATCTCGACTGCAATATAATGGCAAAAAATTTCTGACACCTAATATGAACATAAATCTTTGATGGATGGACGGACATATTCCTTCGTGTTTGTTTGTAAATGAAGTCGTTTTGATAATCTCTTAGTAGTGTTGCGTTAAATTACTGTGAAATTAAAACCACATGTAATGAGTGATGTGACAGAAGTTTATTTAATTCTATTGCCGTACCCGCTTAATGGAAGTTTAGAGGTTATGTCAGAGAAAGAACAATTTAACTTGGAATTTAGATAAATCAAATTTATAATTATAATTAAAAAAATATTATTAAAAATTAGAAATGTAAAATGTTAGGTAATAATAATAAATTTAAATTAAAAACAAAATGCTGTTATAATTAATGTATTGTATTTTTATTTTATTTAAAAGCACTCTTAGCAACAGCTTAGGGAGGCGATATTTTATCTCAGTATCAAACAATCCGACTCTTTGCAAAGATCCAAATTTTTCAGTTACCCTACGACATACACATGGCGATCCCTTGGCCAAGTCGCGTAACTATAAGAAAATTATTTGCAACTACTAAATGATATACGGCGTTATAACTTAATATGTCCGCGAAGTTATGTTGTATTACGTTTCTAACCATTAATGTATTAGTATTCTTACTAAACGATTTATGTTTTATGTCGTAAATAAATATTATATATCTAGATTTATGTCTGAACTTATACCCTGCATCAAATATAGTAGTACCTGGGTAACTGGGCTTTGCACGAAGTTCTGATAAATTTAAAAATAAACATTATGAATCACAAAAACATTTATCTGACGGGGATTTGAACCTACCACATTCTGAATTTTCGAACAAAGCAATAGTGCTTTGTTTTGTGTATATACAAACATATATATAAACTTGTAAAATTGTGTATATACAAACGTATATACAAACAAAAAATGTGTACACGCATACCAAACTGCCAATCCGACTGACATAATATTGAGTAGAGTAGAATTATTGATATACTAGCTTTTGCCCGCGGCTTCGCCTGCGTAAATATGGCATCCCAAATTTCATCAAAATCCGTTCCGTAGTTTTTGCGTGAAAGAGTAACAAACATCCATGCACCCATCCTCACAAACTTTCACATTTATAATAGTAGTAGGATTGTTGCACGACGAAATAAAAAAAAGATATATGTAGCTTAAAAATGTGCAGTCTCCGAGGGATAAGTAAGACCTCTCCGAGGGATTTCATGGTAATACTTGCAGCCTCTTTCGAGAAACCGATTATATGTATACATTATTGTCTCGTTTGAAGTACAAGACTAGTAGCACGCTGCTAATGTATAATGTATGTCTAAAAATATATTTAGGTAAATTGTTGTTGCACAGTGTGCTGTTACGAATAATAAATACAAAATCAAACATACCAAATGTTTGCAGAATAGGATACTTGCAAAAGTTATGTGTAATTTTTTTTTAGATACCATCTTTCAGGAGACAATTCATTTAGAAGAACGTTATATGTGAATTTCCTTCACTATGACGATAATTGACTTTAAAATGTGCTAAAACATTTTAATATGCCAAGTGCACTCGCAAAGTGCCGAGTAATCACGTCAAAGCCAACCAAGCCAACAATTGTAGTGCTGTTATTGTATGTATAGTGAGAGCTACGCAAAGTGGAAAGCTTATAAATGCCTAAGGGTGCTTAAGGAAAGTCCATAGACACATATTTGTGTAGACGCCGCATAGTTGACTTGAGAGTTTAAAGTATGATTAGTAAACTAAATTGTAAATATTATATTAATACGTGAAGCAAAAATTTCCAGTACCTACAGATTATACGAGATTTGTGCAATCGGCGGAGTATGAAATTTGGGCGGTAAAATTCAGGTTTATGTTGAGGAAGGTGTGCAGAAAGAAAATTAAAAAAAAAGTGTGTGTCAGCTCCGACGCACGACTGGAGGTTATTCTAAAAAGTAAAATTTTGTGTGCAATGCAAAGCGACTAGCGATCGATTTGAGTTCAAAAATTCGCGCCAAGTGGAAAAAAGTGAAAGGTGCGCAGAATAGGTTGCGCACGAAAACGTAACGAGGTCATTCGTTCAGTAGGTTTTACTCCTCATATTTTTGTCATACCGGGGGCCTTATATGTAAATCGATTCTTAAGGAGTAAACTCCAAAAATATTTAGAAATTTTAAATAATGTTTAGAAATACATAAAATTAATAAAAATAACAACAACACACACTACCTCAGATTACTAACAAACACTACCGTGCGTTTGATAGATACAGTTTCGTTACACGTTCACTGTATGTCACAACATATTTTTCATATAAAGGAGGCAAAAGAACCCTTATAAATTTTTAAATTTAATAATTATTTGAATTACAATAGCCATTTTCGACCACACGGCGGCAGTATTGTTGAAGAGTCAAGTAAAATATGTACCTTTTGACCCGTAAAGGAATATAAAGTATGTCCCCCTTGCCCCAACTAAACATTGTTGTTATATGAGTAATAAGATAAAGATGACTCTCAACTTAAAATTGAGTCTAACAAGGGCCTTTATACTTCTAACAAATCAGTTAATGTTATGTCTATGTTTTAAGGATAGGTTTACTATACCCATTTTAAGTTTAAATAAAATCTAAAAAAATCCCAAAATATGTGATATTTTCAAAAGCTATTTAGACGGACACAATATTAATCCTTACTTACTATTACTATATCGCAGGTATATTTGCTACAGAAGTTTTTTGTCACGAACACCTTCTCACGCGGGCGAAGCTGCGGGCAAAAGCTAGTTAGTTTTAATATACTGTTTAAATTTGTACTATATATGAAACGAGTTATTAATTAAAACGATATGTATTATATGAACACTAAATTATGTACTGTCACACATAATTTAGTGTACAACGTACATAATGTATAGATACTTTATGTATGCACACTTATAAATTAATTCCTTTTTTCAGCTTCGTGCTAAAGTTGTGGGCGCGGTTATCACATATTCGTGGTTCCAAAGTTTCGTATCTGTTGCCATCTACACTACAATAGCTAATAATTTTGGTCAATACACGGCTTTCTTCTTCTTTGGCGCTATAAATTTTGATGGGGGCAATATTTATTTACATTTTCCTCCCGGAGACGAAAGGTAAAAGTGATGAAGAAATTCGCGCAATATTAGCTGGTAGGCCGCAGAAACAACCTGATGTTCTTCTTTGAATATATGAATTTTACAAACATGCTGTTTCGTTGCTCATTGATACCTTCAGGCTTCCATTCATATGAAGCTAAATTATATGGCTGGTGCATACTAGGCACTAGACAGCCAGGCCGCGGCCGCCTGTCGAACATATAAAGTTGTTGGGGGGAGCCACAGCCACAAATTGTTCACATGTTTTCTTGCTGTCCCAGGCAGGCTGTCGCAGCATGGCTGCCTCTCTCGACCTTAGAATCAAATAAATCCGTTAAATTGGCACAATTTAGTAACTACAGAATATTGTTTACGACAAGGCGAGGGCACTGCCAAAATTAAAGTAACCTATAAGAGAAATGCATTTATATAAATTAAAAAATTCTGAAGAACCAGTAACGAATAGAATTACCTACATTAATGTCGTGAAATAGGTCTTGTGACAGCTCTTACTGTGAAAATTACGCTTGGTTTCATCAAAAGCCGGTCTAGCGGAATATATGTCTGTAGGTTGTTTGCCGCGTGACGTTGCGGTTTGGTGCGGTTTGTTTGAGTAGTGTTGCCGCTGCAGTCTCGCCTAATGGGACTTAATCATCCGCCCGCCTTTCATCCAATCTCGTTAGTGAACTAAATTGACTTTCTAAGATTATATTTGCTCCGAGTCTTCGCCGATATGCGATTAAAGTACATAAAAGTTTAATATAATGTTTTGTGTGTTGGGAGCGTTTGGCGTAAACTTTAATTAAGAATGCTTAAGTGATCACTTAAGTGATGCATCACGAGATTGCTTACGTCTCTGCTATTGGGGTACGGACCTCTTAGTATAAGCTTTCGTCAACCATGCTGGCATACTGAAGATTAACATATTAGGTCCTTAAATATGAACACAAAATTGGCATTTTGTCGTACTGGCCACTTTGATCTCAAATATATCTTTTTTGGTTAGGAATTCCAATTTCAAATTTATACCGCTATTTACTCATGCATTTGTGTTTCGAAAACCGTAATTCATTTGTTTTTTCCTCTTTTGGTTTTTTCTTTGCGTCACTCTGTTTACAAATTGGAAAACTTGAAATATCGTATTATTTTCGAGTACGAGTTCCACCGTGGCACCAGTGCTGCAGAAACGGCTCGAAGGATTGATGATGTGTATGGCGGCGGTTTCGCAAAAGAAAACACAGTGCGTTTTCGGTTTCGACGGTGCCTTTCAGGAAATTTCGACCTGCAGAACGAGCCCCGTGGACGGCTGGAGACCAAAGTTGATAATGAAGAATTGAAGGCTATTGTGGAAGCGGATCCATTGCAAACCACGTCCGAGTTAGCTGCAGGCTGTGTTAGTGATGAAACTGTTTTAATCGACTTGAAGCAAATTGGGAAGGTCAAAAAGCTTGAAAGGTGGGTACCTCATGAATTGAGTGCAGCAAACCGAAAATGCGCGTCGACTGCTACTTTACATTACTCAACCGGCACAATAATGAAGGGATTTTAAACCAATAATGAAAAGTGTACCAGTGTGTGTGTGATCCTGTACGATAATCGGAAACGCTCATCGCAATGGCTGAACCCTGGCGAACCAGCCAATCCCTGCCCTAAGCGAAAATTGACTCAAAAAAGTTACTTGTAAGCGTTTGGTGGACTAGTGCCGGTGTCGTTCACTACAGATTTCTTAAACCTGGCCAGACGATTAAGGCAGATGTCTATAGCCAGCAACTGCAAATCATGATGGAATAGCTAGCTGCTTTTCGTTGGGAATGACCAACTGAGGATGGTCATTCGCTCTAGGCTACTGCTGCTTCAGGACAACGCTAGACCACACACTGCATAACAGACGGCTACCAAAGTAGAGGAGCTTCAATTGGAATGTCTAAGACATCCACGTACTCCCCGGACACACCGTGCACCATTTTTTTAGTTTTTTTCACCAATTTGGATAACTTCTTGCAAGGGAAAAAATACAACACCGATGGGGCAGTCCAAAGCGCCTTCAAAGATTTTATTGATTCCTGTCTCAATGGTTTTTTTAGTAAAGGAATCAATAAATTACCTATGAGACGGCAAAATTTCATAGATAGCAATGGTATATAAAGTATATACCATTGCTATCTATGCAATTTAATAAATATATTATTATTATGTAAACTGATTAAATAAATATATCATGTTTAAAAAATATCGACTTTATGTTCCTCCTTTACAAATCGCCAATTTCATATGTATTGACCATGACCTAATATTATGTATTTAACTTCTCTTCTGTTATTGTTTAGTCTTTCTGAGTCACGCAGTTTTCTAATGATTAACTTCACGGTTTTACGTACCTATCTAATCATAAAAAAATCGTAATACCAGTACCTACTCCTGTTTTAAATACCTGAGGTGAAATAAAAGAATTACGTAAAATCCCTAGGACTGCGAAACTGTAAGGATTACAGTTTCGCATTGTCTGTATGTCAGTACATCAGTCCGTCCTCCCTTGCCAACTTCGGTAATTATGAATATAAATAGACAAATCTTTATATATATATAATTCTAATGTACGTGTGTATGTCACTGAACTCCTAAACGGCTGGACCGATTTGAATGAATTTTATTCTATGCCCTGGATGGTTTAGATTCACAAATCAGCCCGGCAGGACAACATCTATCGGGTCCGCTCGTTTTGTATAATTATTGATTGCATATATATATTTTTTTTGTCATCATAAAAAACTTAATTATAATTTTATATTTTAGGGGTGAGGCTCTTTACATGTGCAGTGGGGATGATTTTTTTTCATTCTCCATCCGTATGTCTTTAATTTTTAATTTTCGAATAATCGACCCCCAAAGTGGCTTGGTCTGGCATTTTCATACTATTAGTTAGAAGAGCTAGAAACTTTCAATTTTACATATTGATAGGTCCTGCTAAATACTCTTTAGGAAAATTATTTTGAACGAAACTTTTAAAGTAATTTGAAAGAATAACCTTTTGCGCGTTGATGGCTACGTTACACCCTCCATAGACATATCATGACATGCGCTTTTACTGACAGATTAGGTTAAAATCCTTTTAGCAGAGCAAAGTCTCATTAAAAACTACGAAGTGAACAAAAAAAAAGTCGTACTTACACGCGACCGCAAAACAAAATGTTGAAAATGTTGCAGTTCATGTGTGGTACAGTTGCGAACTTCGAGGCGTGTTGCGTACTTATAAAATGTTCACATACTTATAAAGTATTAAGTACGCCGTATGATATTATAATACTTACCGTTTTACTCAGCTCGTAAGCTCATACTAACGAGCACTGTTCGCACAAATTGAAGCCGACCGCAAACTCATTAAATTCACCGTCACGCAATCTTTTAGCTATTACACCTCCTTGCATACTTAAATTATTATTTCCTACGTCACCTGAGCATATATTTATCACAGATAAAATTGACTTAGTGCTTCCTAGATGGGGATAAGGTATTGAATGTCGCGGCAGATAAAGGGGGGAGTCGACGTGTGCGCGAATCGCTGAAATATGTCCCGGGATGGATTCCCCGCTGGGACCACCCGCGTTTCCCCCGGCTTAGGAGTGATCGGTCCATGTTGATACACACTATTGTAGATGTCATTTGTTCTTTATGCTACCACACTCGAATCAAAGATATTATTTATGTAACGCACTTGTTATACGCCTCTCGAGTGTGCTGTGGTACGCTTGATTTGACCACCCGCTATGTTCTCTATTTTGATAGTAATCTAGTTTTGATTTTCTACAACAGTGGTTTTATGTTCATTTTAGTTATGGGTGAGTGTCATTGGTACATAATTTATGTGTGACTCATAATGCAATTGTCTGTTTTATCATGATCATTTTTATGTTTAAGCACTAAACACACAATTTATACAAAAACATTATTATTTGCAAAAAAAATAAACGCTATAAAACTCCCCATATGAAGTGATTATAAATAAACGTTTATAGCCTCAATTTGAATGTGAAAAGCATGAAGTTAACGATCAACGGCAAATGCTCAAATTAAAAAGTTCTACCGTCAGGAAGTTAGATACCTTAAAAATGTGCCACAAATGTTACCGTTAAACCCACAAGAAAACGATAGTAACCGTTGTTAATAGATTAAACTATTAAATCTACCCTCAAAGTGAATTCTTTTAACGATGGCTTTAGCATATGGTTTGAAAAAACGTTTCTTTAATTATTATTTAGGCAAAAAAACACCATCCCTTGCGGCATGTGTTGAACTGCATGGGATAATCAACCCATTGAAAAGTAATAATTTTGTTTGTTGAAAAAATATGTTAACGTTAAAGAAAATAATTAACAAACCTATAAATGTATTTTGTGCAAGTATTATCTTTGTATTATGCCATTTCTATCAATGTATAACCTAATCAAGAGCATGTCAGGACCTGTCTTACGCCCGAAATTAATAACGTATCTAAAATCTTAGATTGACTTCAATATTAGATTCTCAAACAATAATTTACGTAAATTGACGTAAAGTCAATCCTAGGATCGTTGAAATGTATTGAAATCTTGATTTCAGATAGCTAAAATGAGATTAAGATTGATTATTAATTTCGGGCGTAAGAGGCCGTAACTATCAACGCGCAATAGGGTTTGTTTGAATATCTTCAAAAGTTATTGTCCAATTTCGCTCAAAATAATTTTCCTAAACAGTTTTTAGCATGATCTATCAGCACAAGCTTCTATCTCCTGTAGCTTACCACTTTGGAGGTCGATTACTCGAAAATGGTCGACTTTGTAAAACAGTCATATTGTATGAAAACTTGCTTTTTTATTTTTAAATACCTATCCAACGATACCTTACACGATGGGGTTGATGGAAAAAATATTTTTCATCCCCACTTCACATGTATGGAGAGTCACCCCTAAAATAAAATAAAAATGTTATTTTATGATGCTAATACCGAGATCTACACACTATCTATAACTATACTAAATTTACATCCATTTATATTCATAATTACAGAAGCTAAAAGCGCGGACAGACAGACAGACGGACGGACAGAGCGAAACTATAAGGGTTCCTTATGTAATACGGAATCCTAAAAATGAAAGTGGACCGAAATATTTAGGGTAACGCAATAAAGTGGTAACTTAGTAATATTGTTATAATACTATCTGTCTCGACACACGTTGTTCTGTCTGGAATTAATAAATATAATTTAAAACTACATATATACCTACATATACATCTGCGTACTGCGTACCTACTCTCTCGTTCTCGAGTTTTAGCGAGACATTGAAACTGCAACCCATTTTTAACCGCCTTTCAAAAAAAGGAGGCGGTCATGCATTCGGCTGTGTATATATATATATATATATATATATATATATATATATATATATATATATATATATATATATATATATATATATATATATATATATATTCTGCACCAAGGTATACCCTGGATCCAAAAGTATTGAACAGAACTCCTGACTCCTTTTAGATACATATTTGGGGATTTCGGCGTCGTTTAAAGAACTGCCAGCATATGCCATCATAAGACAGTAATCATCATCATCATCATCACCACCATCTTCACAAGAAATACCAACATAATATTATGATGACATAGGTACTCCCTACTCATCAGAATTTTGTGCACCGATATCAATGTGTTCATAATAATATAGATAGTAAAATTAATTAAAAAAAAAAATATATTATTTTAAAACAAAAAAATAAAACCGACTACCAAAGTAAAAATACATAAAAAAGTATGAAATAAAACTTATTTTATTAGTAGAAAATAAAAAAAAATACTTAAGTCGGTTTTCTTTTTTTGTTTAAAAATAGTTATTTAAAAGTAGATATGATGTTCTTGATATATAATCAAAAGTTACAGAAGTTCCCATTTTCAACTTGATTTGATTAATTACAAATACATTTGGTAAAAAAGCGACGACTGTAAATTTTTTCTAAGATGCTTTTAAGCACCTGCGTTAATAGTGACATTAATAGTCCATTTAATAATTTTGGATTGAGTATATTAATAAAGCAATTAAACACAATATTAAAAGGCGCTATATCATTTTGACACATCATTACTTAAATAGGTACGGTAGTAATGACTTGAAAGTTGAAACCGCAGCGATTAGTTCCCAAAGGTACTCGTAATAATAAATTGACATTTGATACGGCCCGATATTTGTCACAACAAAGTTCCCTACCCCGTAGGTTGCTGCTTTTCAAACGCCTGATCATAAATATACGTAAATAATTATTTGTACATTGTAAGTTTTATTTGTATCGCTATTATTGGAGTTGGAAAATATTTACGTTACTAATATTACTCGTAATATGTACAAATAGTGTTTTTATTTCCAAAACTTGTGTATTTGAGTTTGCTAAATAAAGTCAAATTCTCGGTAAACGAAATTTGCTTATTCGTTTCGGAAAATTGGCCTGTTATAATGTCTCCCAAAATATTCCACATTAAACGTGACATATTTCTACATAATCTTTGATGAAGATTAACGATTTATACGACTAGTATTAAGTTTCAATTCAAAATGGCTTTTTCGAAGAAAACGCGTTTTTTCCTTCCTATGAAAAATAAATGTGCAGAAATCTACATGTGTTGAAGGAAATTTATTATTAATGATCCAATCCGGAGCGAGCAGGCGTACCGGATTACATATCAAACCCTTTTCGTTATCTCCTTCGAATGAAAGTATATAATATTAGCAATCCTTTGAAATACTTATTTGTTATGCGATTGGATGTATCAATAATAAATATCAGATACATTGTGAACATATTCAATATTTGGAGATTCAATATGTACCAAATTCTCCAAACACATATAAGCCCCTAAATGTTCTGTTCTGTTGATTCGCTTGTTGGCACATCTGTTTACAATTTCAAGCGATGAATCGGTTCTCCGAATCTAAGTAGCTGACCCATTAATTGTTCTCTATGATTAAGTGTCACTGTTTTGACGCCATTCGAAAGTAAATTACAGAGATGCATTAAATATATTTCATCGACATCATCCCATATTATTGATGCGCGGTGATTGTACGCGGCGCGGCATCCGAGATCGTTAACGTTTTTGATAGATGACGCCTCGTCGTTTGTTGAATTTGCTTGTAATACGCCGCTCTTGTGAAAACACAGTTCGACAACGACACACAATAAATGGCCGCTCCCCACGGCGATTAACTTAACGAGCATCCGAATAAATAACGAGCTCCTAATATTTTGAAGTTTAGTGTGATCAGTCCGAAGACGTTGCGTCTGTTGTGCAGCCCCGATAAAGCATCCCGTCTGCGAAATCTTAATGAGAGGTCCGGAGCTATAAATTACCGTGCGTTATTATTTCAGATTTAAGATCCCACATTAGATTACAAGTTAAATTGGGCGGACGCTAATTTGTGAAGTCATTATTCAATAATCGTGACGTACTGCTTATAAATTTCACCGCAGCCTTTTTACACTTTAGCACTTCGGTGCCGCGTGGCGCCGCCCCGCAAGACTACGGCCGACTATTTTGACGAGGGCCGGTCACGTTTCGTCGATACACACCATGAGAATATTTGTTTTTTATTGTGCGCCCGCTGTTGAGTAAAAATTGAAGTGTAATTTCACGTTTTAACCGGTGCCTGCCCCCTTTCGTTCCGCTCGCCTTGAGTGATAGTTATCATAATTGGAGAGAGGGTAGGTGCACAAAACGCGCCGCCTGGGAGAAGGCGATGGGCGTGGGCAGGTTTCTTAGGTGTCCCCTTTTATATTAATTTCTTCAACTCATTATATGACCTGTCCCGACACACGTTATGTCTTAACTATGAAATGGAATAAATAAATAACTACACCTATACCTCCAACGTTTCTCACCGTTTAAACCTTTCCCGAACTTCCACAATTATTTCAAGACCAAAATTAGCCAAATCTGTCCAGCCGTCCTCGAGTTTTAGCGAGACATTGGAATTACAAACCATTTTAATATATAATATTTTTTTATTTTGAATATAATTTTTAGGAGCTAAATATATATGAAAATAGCATAAGCTATTTTAATACTATTTAACCATATTAATCAAAAGTAGCCTTGACCTCATAAAACGGTCACGTTCGAAGTTCTCATTTGAAAATTGACTCGTTAATTCATTTGCATTTGTTGTGATTCATCTGTCTTTGCGTCTCTTTCTCGATACATAAAAGTAAGAAAATTTACGATACAGTTCTAATTAATAATAATAAGTGTTGGTGTCATAACATCAGAGGCGAAATACTGCAACTATCTTATCTCGCGTCCATTCAATTACTCACAGCCGAGATTCTTCCGAGTAATACAGGTGTTTCCCTTCGGAGATATCCGATAGGAGGTGTCCAGTAACTGTAATTGAAGTTATTGATTGCATCAATGAGTGTTTCCATTAATGTTATCAGTACGTACACGTTTTGACATGGCCGTAGCTAATACAATGGCGAGATTAATAATGCGGACGTGTAGAGTACCGTTGTGCGGCGACACAAAATCGCGGACCAACAAGGGCGGAAGATGTGAGCCCGATAATAAACCATCGCGGTGCGTCGTAACTCAAAACTGTGGACGTTGAAATTGTTACTCGTCGCTATGCTAAACTCTCATGCTTATGGATGGTAAATGGTAATTGCCCAGTTACTCTAATCGTAACCTTTCAATAGCGCGTATGGGTTTTAGTTTATACGATGTAAGCTTCGCTCGAGTAACAATAAACTATCGGAACAAGAATGCTGCCATGAGAATTATTGTTTATTCTTTATGGCAGAAAAAGCTGAGCTCGGTTTATATTCTTGAGATAAACAACGCGTTAATAAATAAAATGTCTTTTAGCATACTTGGATAGGTTGCGATCGTAAAAAATACACCTGTACGGTGTACCTACCTGTTATGAAAAAATCATAACGCTTTAAATCTTGTTTGTGCGGTATATCAATGACAATTAAAATTAAAAATTCCTCATTTAAGGTACTTTTATTTCAACCATTAGTCTAGATTCCAGTTGGTACATCCAACTATAACAGTAAATCTAAATACATTTATGATTGGTTCGGATCTAGCGCAAACATTTCAAGGCTCAACCGCAGCTGTTGTTCGAAACTTGAAATGCCTAAATTACTAAGCACTTGGCAGTGAAATCGCGATTAGGTTGACGGGCTTAATTGTTTAGTCATCCCAATCTGAATGACTAACCAAGCGGAGCCATGCCGCGGAGTAAACGAACTATTTGTCTATCGAAGCGTGAGGAAGCTTTTAGTTTTTGTCGGTAAACAAGATATTCGGATCTAATTACAATCTGTTTTTACGGCTATGCTAAATTTTGAACTCTGTTTAGAATATTACTTTTTGTTCTAAGCCGCCTTGAGTAGAGTACTTGAGATCCGGAGTCTTGTAGATTACCTAGTCGATCTAATATAATTAGGCATTTTCCAACATGTAAAAAATTAGTTTTTTACATGTTGGAAAATGCCTTTTCAACAATTAGTTTAGTGGCGTGCACAGGATTATGACACTGGGTATGCGGCGAAGTACTCGGTCACAAAAACTTTTTCGTTTATAGATTTTTAGCATAGCTACAGCCAAGCGACGGATCTCTAAGTCGAAACCATGCCAACAGAGCAAGACTTAGATGTACTACTATTCATGTACATCTTCTACGGAACGCAGACGAAACAGCGATCGATCGTCGCGGCGGAAGAAATTCTAATAAGTAAAATAATAAGCATATTTTAAAATATTATAACTACTCACCAGTCAGTCAGCTTCAATTTTCACATACGAGGGCTGCACTAAAAGTATCGGGAATGGAATATTTCCACTGTTCCTGTCATATTAAAATCTTTTTAATTTAAAACTTCCTTGGTTTTAAAAATCGAATACCGTTTATTTATTTAAAAAATGATTCTCGGTCTTGTCACAAAGTCTTGTCAAACTTGTTTAGTCGTTGAGAAAATGGAATTGACTCGAGAAAATTCTAGAGCGATGATTTATTATGACTTTCGAAGTGGCTTAACACAAAAACAGTGTGTTGACCGGATGATTTCTGCATTTGGTGATGAAGCCCCATCCAAAACCACAATTTATCGCTGGTTTGCTGAATTTCAACGTGGACGTGTCAAGCTCAGTGATGATCCCCGTCAAGGTCGTCCAAAAACTGCAGTCACCCAAGAAAACGTTGATGCTGTGCGTAAGCAGATTGAGGAAGATCGACATGTGACATACCGCGAATTTCAGGCAACTTTAGACATTGGCATGAGTCAAATACAAATAATCTTGCATGAACAATTAGGTGTAAAAAAGTTGTTTTCCCGATGGATACCGCATTTGCTCTCTGAAGAGCAAAAAGCGGCTCGCGTTAGTTGGTGCGTCAGAACTCTCGAAAGATTCCACGCAGGATCCTCAAATGCTGTATACAACATCGTATCAGGTGACGAATCCGGGATATACGCGTACGAACCCGAAACAAAAAACCAGTCACGAGTTTGGGTGTTCGAAAATGAGTTAAAGCCAACAAAAATTGTTCGTTCACGGAGTGTTGCAAAAAAATGGTGGCCACGTTTGTCTCCAAAACCGGCCATGTTGCGACTGGAATAGTATCTTGAGGGACAAAAAACGGTTAATGCAGAATGGTATGCTAACATTTGTTTGCCACAGGTCGTTTCTGAACTCCGTAAAGAGAACTGCAACCGCCGCATCATCCTCCATCACGACAATGCGAGTTCTCACACCGCGCACAGAACAAAAGAGTTTTTAGAGCAAGAAATCATAGAATTATTAGACCATCCGCCGTACAGCCCCGACCTAAGCCCTAATGATTTCTATACTTTCCCTGAAATAAAGAATAAATTGCGTGGTCAGAGATTTTCATCACCTGAAGAAGCTGTGGACGCCTACAAAACGGCCATTTTGGAGACCCCAACTTCCGAATGGAATGGTTGCTTCAATGATTGGTTCCATCGTATGGAAAAATGTGTCAAATTTCGCGGAGAATACTTCGAAAAGCAATAAATACATTTTTAAATAGTAATGTTGTGGCACTTCCTTGATTCCCGAAATTTTCAGTGCCGCCCTCGTATTCAAGGTTCCGGTTACTTGAGATTACTATATCCCGATGTAAATAAACGCAAGATTTCGGCCACCTCAAATATCTTATCCAAGTGAGTGAGGCCGCGGAATAGAAATTATTTAAATCTAAATATCCCGAATCCACACTGTACTAGAATGACTTAATAATATGCAAGGAAAACAATATAATTTAATCGTGTGTACACAACCACACAGCCAGTTATACGTTTCATAACTTTTAACATGAAATTTTCGAGTTACATAATTTTTTTGCTGGTTTAATTGTTGTAACTCGGGTACACACCTACCTTTAGACAGAATTTGAATCTTTTCACTGAATGACTATTGTGAGAACTTGTTATTTTTAAATTTTAATAAACACACATTATCAACGCAAATCTCACAATCAAATAACATTTAAAAAAAAATCAACAAACGCACTAGTAAAAGCAAATCACTACAATTATTATATATATACTACAATACTATATATATATATAAATATATATATATAATATATAAATATTTATATATATATATACTATAATACTATATATATATATATATATATATACTACAATAGTATTATAGAAACTCAGTAAGAAACTGTTAAATGTACACACTTTCAAATTTAAAGTTAAAATGAAAAATCTTTTAAGAAAACTATAAATAAACAGGAGCGATTAAGTTTTAAACAATGCTTATCACATTTAGACAGAATTTGAATCTTTTCACTGAATGACTATTGTGAGAACTTGTTATTTTTAAATTTTAATAAACACACATTATTAACGCAAATCTCACAATCAAATAACATTTAAAAAAAAATCAACAAACGCACTAGTAAAAGCAAATCACTACAATTATTATATATATACTACAATACTATATATATATATATATATATATATATATATATATATATATATATAATATAAATATATATATATATATATATATATATACTACAATACTATTATATATATACTACAATAGTATTATAGAAACTCAGTAAGAAACTGTTAAATGTACACACTTTCAAATTTAAAGTTAAAATGAAAAATCTTTTAAGAAAACTATAAATAAACAGGAGCGATTAAGTTTTAAACAATGCTTATCACATGAAATATGCAATATGGCCCCCGCGAAACACAAAACGTTTCTTCTATTTAAACAAATAAAACCTTACTAAACAAAAATGCATAATATGCATACGTGTATTATTAGATTCGCGTCTATTATTTTTACTCGAATTATAGGCAACGAATAATATCCGACAAGCCAGATCGGCGGTTCTTGGAAGCGATCGGATAGCCGAACCGAAGCCGAGAGCCATCGCCTGCCGCTGGAGTTACCGCTATATAATCATGTCGATATTCATGGGTGTGTGCGTTTGCGAAGTATGAAAATTACACATACATGCGATGATTTGTCCTGCAGAACGCAACGGCATGAGATGAGTTGCTATTTATAAAATATTAGCGTTTTTAAGTTATTATATTTTTTAAATTAATTTATTTACTATTAATTAAAGTCATCTAAAATGTACGAACGTTTTATTAAAATATCTGTGAATGACAAGTAAAGCACTGCATTTCTGCCTACAAGAAGCGCACGCCCCTGGAATTAAGATTTTGTGTAGTTTTGTAATTAAATTCATTTAAAAGTCACAAAAAGTTGGAATATTTCTTTACAAAATTAGTGTAAAAACCTACATAATTACTGACAACAAGTAAAAAAAAACTTGTGCGTCTGGGGATGCCCGACAGAAGTGATAACTTAAACTAATCTATAAATTAAACTTAAACTTAAACTATTTAATATTAAAATTGTTTAACTTGAGAAAAGCTTAGGTTATTACTTAAATTGTACGTATATTATTATGATATAAATAAAGGTTATTTATTAATAATATCTTGATACGGCTAGCGCAGTGGGTTAGAGTGAGAGAGGAGGAGTCTGCCTACCGCTGCCGTATGCATGAGAGTAAGGGAAGCCAGACAGACTGGCGCCGTAACGCGTTACGTAACGAAGCGGTTTACTCTACCATAAGAAGTAATCACTTCAATAAAAAAAACTATAGTAAGTATGAACATTTAAAACGCGCAAACTTCGGAGATATCAGACATTTTGTGCATGTGACCATACATTTCGTAGCAAATTACAAGCGTGTGACGTCACCTGCTTGTACGACTTAAGTATGTCGTAGACACGCAAAACTCACAAAATTGCTAAAAAAATCCGCAGTTTCGTTGAAATTAATGTTGATTTTTAGTACCTATACTATTTTTTTTGCAAACTGTCTTATTTTTAAGAGCACTATTCATTTATGTAATAAAATTATTTTAGGAAAATAACGTAGTATAACAGAAAATTGATTATATAGTATTTTCATCAGGTATTGAAGTAAAATTATATTAATTTCACTTTGGGAAAAGTTAAAGTTCAAAAAACCTTTAAGCCAAATTTCCCTAGTAGTGAAGGAGCTTTTTGAAATAAAGTAACTGAATATAATGTTATTCGTATTCTATTACGGAGTAAAGTGGGACGTATAATAATTCTTTCGGTCGCAATCTCCCTTCTTTTCTCAGTTAACTCTAAAATATGGTGATGTTAAATTTAATGTTTCCTCCCCTTATTTCTTGGCTCTTATGTTTGCGGATAAAATTTGCATGTGTTTGCGGGTAACTTATTTAATTCTACTTATTTCATTTAGCCCTTCGTACATATCTAATGTTATCACTATAAAAGACATAATGTCTTTTAAACCGACTACGGAAGGGTATATATTATGGCTGTATATATTAAGTTTGTTTGCATGTTTGTTTCACCGTAGCGCCTAAACTACTGATCCGATTCTAATGAACGAGGTGTCAATGAATTTGCAATGATGGCCAGGGTAACAGAGGGTAATTTGCGTAGTCGGGGTATAGTTTTTAACTTTCGACTATTATTGTGTGATGAATTTCAGATACCTTTTGACACATTTGAGGTAAAGGGGAATAAAGTCGTCTGGCCTATGTTTAGATTGATAAATAGTTATTGTGGGAACAATGCGGTAACTTAATCAGTCGTACAAAGTTTGAAAAGTAGAAAACCATTGTAATGGATTTAAACACCATGGGTCACCCCATGGTGTTATGCACATCAAAATATAGTACATTTGTGTATTGTATGTAGTAACGGTTCATTCATAGTTATATTATGTGGTGACTGGTGGTAATATGGCCAATCGTGACCAAGATATTGTCATACATTGTCGTGACAAACTAAAAGGTACTAGATAAATATTGATAATTTTATTTGATACTAGATGTTTCCCGGAACTTCTTTCGCGCAGAATACCGAATATATTGCGGGAAACATTTTGCCGGAATAAAAAGTAGCCTTTGTGTTAAATCCTAACCTCCACTTTTGTGTTAAATCTACCGTACCCAAATTTCATCAAAATACGTTGTGTGGTTTTTTCGTGAAAGAGTCACAAATATACTAAAGCCTCACAAACTTTCACCTATAATAGTAAGGAGGATTCCAATACTGTAAATAATTTGGGGCTTTTGTTGGATGGGGCTGAAATGAAAATATGCAATATAAGTAACCTAACTGTCAAAGGCAAACCTCTTATTTGGCGTAGTTTTTTTATGTGGGTTTCAGGCCGTTCGCGTTAGTACCACAGTAAATATATATAATTATAAAAGGTTAAAGGTTATGTCGATGTTGATCGTTTAAGGGATCGTTTAAGTGATGAACCCATCATTTCCAATATATTCCAGAATTTATATTTTACGAGATTTTGGATATTTTAAAGTTTTTAATACATTTTCATTGTAGAATATATTAAAAATGATAAGCATTTTCCTCGCGGCTTCGCCTGCATAAATACCTTATCCCACGGGAACACTGTACTTTTTCGGGATAAAAAGTAGTATGTGTTAATTCAGAGCTCGAGACTACTACCAAACCAAATTTCATCAAAATCCGTTTGGTAGTTTTTGCGTGAAAGAGTTACAAACATCCATCCATTCATCCATACCCATCGATCAATCCATCCATCCATCCTCACAAACATTCACACTTATAATATTAGTAAAATAGGAACTACAAACCCTTAAAGGATCATCTTTGACTAACCTAACCTAAGGCCATTTATATTTACTGTGTGTTAATACACACCCATGAATAATCATACACTCAATAAATAAAACATACAATCGATTTTAACGCCAAGTGAAATTATAGCAACTTCGAGAGGCATACAGATAATAATTACTGAATAACACAGCAATTTTACTCGCCTATTTCATCTGCCCTTTGAATTACATAAATTGAATAAGCGTTTGAATAATAGTCCGAACATTTCAAAGGATCGGATCATAGCGCCGAAGTAATGTATTGTGGTATTGTGCGGGGAGGCTGGGTAACTGTTTATTGTCGGAGGAGGCGCGGCAATTAGCGGTGCAGGTGTTGAATGGGCCCGGGTTGCCCCGCGGGATGAGACTTGTATGGATTTGCATATTTATTACCACCGCGCTTCCTTGACCGGGACAATGCAACGGTTGTGACAAAAGCCGTTGCGATTTAAATTGTATCAAGAGCTCACGTAATTCGTAATGCAGTAAAATGCTAGCAATACTACCACGGCTTACGTACAGAGAAACAGCTTTAACAGCTAGAACGATCTAAACCGATCGAAATTTGAAAATTTTGATTTTTCTACTATATCGTGGACACGTCGTATGCGTGTAGTAGTGCAATCAAATCGATAATTAACTATGTAGCTGTTTATCTGTTCCTCTTTAATCTGTGGTAGTCCTCCTAAATTCAGGTACCAAGGTGCATTTGTTTTCAAGATGGCGGCTCTAGTGGCTAAGTTACGAGGAGGCAAAGTTAAAATTCAAAAAGAGCACATCTAAATCTATAAAATTACCAATTTTCAAAACTGTCGCAAAACTTTCCTAAATCCCCATTCTCGTAATTAACTTACACTTACCTTTTATATTTATTGAATTTGAAATTAATCGTCTTGATATCATAAACAGATTTTTGGAGTTTGGACCAATCAAAACGCGTTTAACGTTGGTTTGACGTTTATGAGAATACCATTTTTGCGGATTTAACATATCGGGACTGAATCGTAACAGCTGTGTTATTGCAGAATTTAATCAATAGAATCGACCTTTAGTTAAAACTATCCAATTACTGGGGTATAAAAGTCATAAATAATATACATTTTAAAAAACGTTCATTCTTACTGAGTGTCTAATAATTGTTCTTTGTAATTTTACTCCTATCTTTGAGTTACAAGGATAGTAATCTATCCCTTAACATACTAAGCAGTACAATTCAATTTCGTACACGATTCTAGTGGACGTGAATTAGTAATTCGTTTGCGGGATTATTTTGAATGAGGATGGGATATTGCAGCAGCATTTCCACATATTCCTGAGGTGCAGCTGAGTGCCGTTTAAATTTTAATAGACTTGGGTTTTTCAAATTCTTTGAAAGGGTTAATAGAAAATAAAAATGTGGCGTAGCTTTCGAAAAAGCTTTGTGTATTTACGAGCGTATTAGAACTGGTATTCGAAAATAATACAAGTCCGTATATACACATTACACACATATATAATATATATATATATATATATATATATATATATATAAGAAAGAAAGAGAAAAAAGTTTTATTTCTGAATAAATTTGAAACAAATATTGTCAGGATTATCCTACTTGTTGTCGACCTACCACACCGATTCGGGAACTAACCTTTTTAGCAAAAAAAAAGAAAATTGTTCTTTAAAAAAATATTTTTACAATGTAATAACTTATTCTATAAAATATACATAGATAGATGTAGCTTTGCAGGTGGCCATCTTATTCCCAAGGTGTGCAATCGTCAATAAAATCATTGACCCTATAATGAGCTTTAGCACACAAAATATCTTTAACTCCTTTTTTTTTATTTATCAATGTAAAATTTTGAACGTTTACCGGGATTCTATTGTATAGGGGTAAACCTTTAAATTTACTTAGTCTGATCACCGGTATAATACCTATCTAGCTTATGTTTATTTCTAGTGTTTCTACAGTGATTCTCGCTTTTCGTTTTAAAAATACTTATATTCTTTATGGAAAGCTCTACTCCTTGTTTGACCATAGTAAAACAATAATAATTATTATTTCTGTTTGTACTGCATTTTTGGAAAATACATTGCCTGTTATATTTTTTTTATTTAAAGCGCATATTTTTAGGTTATATGTCGAACAGTAGGTTCTGGTTAGCGTGATATATTTTTTTACCCGCCTGTTTTCGTGCCACGTGTTGAGAGATCATTTTCCCGACATGCCGGACCCGCGCATGCCAAAGTAAGACATTTTCTTTTTTCTTTTTTGTGTCACATTGCGAACATGTGGTGTTTTTAAAACCAACAGCCGTCACGCCACGCCTAATGGAAAGTGCGGCATATGTTGATGACATGCGATTATGTTTTTTTTAATGCCCGATAGGTATGGCTAAAGAGGCACATTTTTAATATCAATTTATTTTTAACCCATTGCAGCATAATTATCGAGGACTACAATGTAGTGAGACACGAAAAAATGTTAAAAATTTTAATGAATAGGCAGGTAATAGTTATTCATATACTACGCTATTTGGCCTAAATGTAAATTCACACTGCGACGATACGTGACGCGACGCTGCATTTTTAAGCTAGCTATTCAAAATTGAACTTTATTCACTAGTCACTACACAAAGATATACACTTTCCGTTGCAACGCCTTCAACATTGATTTTGATTGACTTGACATTCGAACTCCTGCAATGAAACGTGTACCTTCTTGTGTAGTGAATAAAGTTTATTTTTGTATAGCTATCTTAAAAATTCGGCGTCGCGTCGCGTCACGTCTTCTATTACGTACGATCAAACTTCTATCTACTACTACGGATATCATAAAAGATAGCGATAGTTTTAAATTGTTAGCGGGCTCAAGTTGTATACAACGAAGCGAACGCGCTAAAAGCAATAATATTATTTCAAGACACGTATCACGTATGGATAATCTAATGCAGCAACGCTATGATGCATTTATTGTTTGAAGTATGCTATGCTATTTGCATTATATTCAATTCTACAAGACAGGCTGTAAGGATATGCGCTTTAAAATACGCGAAGATGACATGACCGGTGTTATCTGCAAAGGAAATGGTGGCTTTTATTTGTTTGATATATACTATTAGATTATATAGGTTGTTAAACAGGCCAAACTGGTACTATCTACTTGGTAATTTAGTTCTAATATTGCGTGCATCGTAATTTTCAAATGGTGGTTTTCGTCCTATAAAAATTCCCCGCTACCTATATATTTCCTCAATATTACCTAACTACGTATTACGTACTGAATGTTTCTTATCACTAAGTGGTTCAATAGATAGTTGATTGGTTATATATTTTAAGGTCAAGTTATGTGTAGGATTTATTGGTGACGAAAGTTTATGCCTAATATCTGTATAGGTATGTTGCAAACTTGCAAGCGAGAGCAGAAATTGTTCAAATAATATCATTAGAAGGTGACATACTTTCATGCGTAGATATAATTCATATCTATAGACGCTTTCACACCACGTCAATGTTGTTCCGTGGTAAGTTCTCGAAGAACTTGTGTTAAAACATCCACGACGCAGGAACACAGGAAACATTTATTGTGCCCTGGCGGGATTCGGACCCGCGTCCTCCAGCTTGAGCGCCAACGCGCTAACAACTGAGCCACAGAGGTTGTTTATATATGAGGTATATATATATATATATATATATATATATATATATATATAATATAAAGTGTGTTTTGTCAGTGGAATTCATATTATGATTTCTTTTTTAACTACATACCGTCTAATCTGTAATGTATGGTTTCAGCGCACATACGAAATTCGCAAGACTACAGTGATCTATTATCGTAAATATTATCTAATACGTGAAGCAAAAGCTTAGTAAGTATAAACATTTTTACGATAAAATTGCCAACGGAGGAGTGTGAAATTTGGCACAGTTAAAGTTTATATGGCGGAGGCGTGATCTGCACAAATATATTTTTATGATATTGCTTAAAAATACATAAAATAAAATTAATATTACACACACTACCTCAGGTTAATAGTTTTTAACTCACACTGCCATGCATTTAATACAATTTTGTCACATTTGTCAATATATCTTTCACATTTAATAAGTAAAAGTTAAAGGGTTAAAGTTAACCCTGGGTTAGATATCATATTGTTATCCCTCTCGTTCTTCGTATTTATGAAAGAGAAAGCATGATATTTAGCCCAGGGTTAACTTTAACCTACATACATCTGCGCAAGTGGGCCCTAAGAGGCAAAATAACTTTATAGTCGAATTTCGACCACGAAGCGACCACTAGTATCAAATAAATATATTTTTCGTTTTTATTTTTTTCATCTCTAATTTAATGTCTTCGTTAGTACCAAACTGTCACTATATGTTTAAAAGTTAAGTCTTTCTTTTATTCCTTGGGAAGCGATCTCGGTTTGTATCACAAATGTTATGGAAATTTTGTATGTACGCCTGACACCGCGCGTCCTTGCACAATCAAGACGCTAAATATTCGTTCATTGTTGAGATCTGAATAAAATAAATTTTCTTTTCAATGGCCACGTCGTTGGTCGGGACATTGTCGCCTCTGTTGCCAGTCGCTGGTGCGACACGCCGCGACAGACCTATTCAAATGTCACCGTGAAGTGCGCCATAAGCTTGTGTCGTTTCTGAACGAACGAACAAACAACCTGGATCGCGCGGTTCACTTAGATCAATCGTTCACTCTTATGAAAACGATTCGGTCGCTAGTTTGGGTCATTGATTTATGGAATAACCATGAGAACTCTGGTATTCGTTTACGAACGAGCGATCTACCGATCGATATACTTATTTATGTCAGTGTATAGCTTGCGATTGAACCAAGTAAATATATTGACACCTTAGTCTATAGCTAGCTTAGATTTTATTTATTTATTAACCAACACAACGAAAAAATCCTTTTTTGGTTTGTATGCATTTCAATCAATCGATTGAACGGTTCGTACGAACGGGTCAATTAAACCGATTCGTTAGCTCCACAGGTCAGCACTGATCTGGTTCGGGAAGATTGAACAAACGACACATGCTTAGACTGGTTGAGTGCGCCCCACGCGTCCCTCGCTCCTTCGGGCAGATACTAAAATGTCATTCGCCACACGAAGCAATCAATTTCGCATTTGTACGCCTCAGCTCGATACTAGTAGTAGATTTATTGAGATAAGTGCTATATTACTATTCGTTTTATTGATTCGTGTTAGCGTTGCTTTGTTCGTTTTGAATAAACACGCCGTTTCGCTTTAATAAATAACTCGGCGGAACAACGTCATGTTGAAAGCTGACCTAAATAGGTGAATTTTATTTTAATTCAATTAAATTTGCGTATTTTCATTTCAGCATTATGAACAGTGCCTTAGGGAAATCCTTCGCGATCTACGCTTTAATTTTTTTGCGATGTGCTAGATACGTATATTGTTGTTTCGAAAATATTATAAATTTTATTTCAGATTTATGTCGGACAAAAAGCTTTAGATTCAATTTTGGACAGTATTATTTATGATCAGCTGTTGCCCGCGGCTCCGCCCGCGTAAATACAGTATTTCACTGGAACACTGCACTTTTTCGTGATAAAAAGTATCCTATGTTTTAACCCAGAGCTTAAACTACTACCATACCAAATTTTATTGAAATACGTTTAGTAGTATAGTTTAGTAGTTTTTGCATGAAAGATTAACAAACACCCATCCATCCAACTTTCACATTTATAATATTTGTAGAATTCGACTATCTTTAATTTAAGTTTTAAAACACATTTCTTGTTTCTCTTTTGTCTGATAAAATAATTTCGTATCGCCTAGATTGTCTTGCATAGGCAGATTACGATTATGCGGTAGTTGCTTAAATTATCAATACATCAAAATATCCAACAGGATTATTGCGAAGTGTATTGAGTAGGTTGTTTGACAACGTTGTACGTAACCCCTGGCGCGCTGTCACCCGCCAAATGTCGATCTAATTGCCTTGCGCAACCCCGACGCCCGTACACGACCCGTCTATTTGTTTAATGTTTATTACCAGGAAATTGATGCAAACGAACCGTCTAACTTTACCCATTTGTTGTACCTTCAGTTCATTAGACAACCTAATGATTTACCTCGCGAGGTACACGCTTCGGATCACCGATTTGAATTTTCAATTCGACGATTTCGAAACTAAGGATGAGCCCTTACGAATATATTGCTTTAACCTTCTTCATACAACCTAACTGTCACTACTTTATCTTCTCAATGTTGCGCACATTATTTCTCGAGTCTCCCGACCGTAGATGACAAGTCGCGAGTGCCCCATGCTGCAGGCATTTTACGCGCAGCACGGCCTGTCCTTACGCCAGTGATATAAGTCAATGTTCCTATTGAATCCTCAACACGGTAGCACAGCAACAGAGTGGGGAGGCGATTAATCAACGTCGTTCTAGGAATGGCGTTAACCGTCTCAAAGAAAGCTTTTCCGACCCTTAACCGGTCTCATTAGCGTCCGCGATATCTGCGACCTTCGCCTCATCCGATTGATACGTCACCGGGACGTCTTTTTACCACGTTTAATTAGTTCACCAGTTTGTTGTATGTTCGATTGTTTGACAGTGCGATATATTTATGAAATTGGTCGTTCAGTTCCTATAAATACAGGTCGCTCTGTGGTCGAAATTAGCCCATAATAATTTATATAACTATTAAGTTTGATTAAGTTTGTTCGGCAAAAGAACCCTTATGGTTTCTTTTGCCCCTTAGATGGAAAAAAATTGAAAATGTTTATGTTGTGACAGATCGACAAACGTCAACGTGTCACAAAATTGTATCTATCAATAGCGCGGTAGTGTGCGTTAATAATAATCTGAGGTAGTGTGTGCTGTTGTTATTTAAATTTATAATAATGTAAATAGGCATTATTTAAAAAAAAATAGCTTTCTGCACAACTTACACGGTATAAACTTTAATTTACCGGCCAAACTTCGTACTCTTTCGGTGTCATGATTCTCCTAAAACTGTACTGAAAGTTTTTGCTTCACGTATTAGTATAATAATAATAATATGCCACGCAACGGCAATAACATTACAATGTGTTTCTAAATATGAGGACATCCAAACATCATAACATTACTTGTTATGTCTGTTTTTAAGACTAGGCCTAGGTAAAGACAGAGGCAAAACATTGTGTTCTTAGACTTATATTTATTTACAAGTTACAGAGCAAACTATAGTCAACTCAATTCAAGACAGTGGAACTAATTCATAAATAAGTATTTTGAGAGGTACAATTAAATTAATCTGGTTAACGTACAGTAGTTACACTATATTTTTTACTTTTTAGGGTTCTGTAAAAGGAACCTTTATAGTTTCGCTCTATCCGTCCGTCTGTCTGTCTGGCTGTCCGCGCTTCTAGCTTCTCTAATTATAAATATAAATGGATGAAATTTGGTATACTAATACACTGGCAGAAACATAAACTGCATCATAGTGCAAGAACACATTCAATCAAATTTTATTACGAAATATGCAAACTTTTTACATTTATTGGTATTGGAAAATAAAGGCTGGTTTATCAACACAAAAACAAAATCAAATTTAAATATGGTACTGACGGTACCATACGGTACGGTATGGTACACAGAAAGAAAATATTCTATACAAGAAGTCTTGTCAATTTACTAAAGATTAACTCGTTGTTACGTTAAAGTTGTGATTGATTGTTATTTTTTTTTTGTTTTGTTACATGTTGAATTATCGTTACTATTGCTAGTCTGTTTTCATTTTAAACACATTTTTCTCTCACGAATATGGACGTATCGTCCAAAAAAGCCGCACAAATTGTTGCTCTAGTGCAGCAAGGCCTAGGCCAACGAACAATTGCTGCAGATTTAAATGTAAACCAGTCTACGGTTTCCCGAGTTTACAGAAGGTTTATGGAGACATGACCATTCAAAAAGAGACGTGGAACCGGCAGAACTCTGGTGACAACGTCTCGTGACGACAGGCTTATTGTGAATACTTCCTTGCGAAATCGGTTTTTAACGTCTATAAGCATTAAAAATGAGCTCCACCACCTGGTACCTACGTGACGTAGCAGTTAGTGAACGAACCATAAGAAGAAGGCTAGAAGAGCGTGATATCACACCTTTCAGACCCGCAAATGGACCAATATTGTCTGCAGCTCACAGGCAAGCTCGACTAAGATTTGCTCGTGAACACCTAAATTGGACTGAAGAGCAATGGGCTTCCGTATTATTCATTGATGAGTGTAGGACTTGTTTGTACGGTGCTGATGGTCGCAAACTTGCCTAAGGTAGACGAGGAGAGCGATATGCTCAAAATTGCATTGAGGAGAGGGTTCCATTTGGAGGCGGGTCTTGTATGGCTTGGGGCGGCATATCGATGGATGCTCGAACTGAACATGTGTTTATTGACGCAGACACACATGGCCGTGATAACCGTGGTTTAATATCACATCGCTATATAACGGAGATATTGGACTCTCATGTGGTACCTTTTAGCGGATTTATAGGCGAAAACTTCATTCTGATGCAGGATAATGCTCGTCCGCATGCAGCGAGACAAGTTGAGCAATACTTTACTAAGGTTGAGATTTGTTCCATGGATTGGCCAGCACGTAGCCCAGACCTCAATCCGATAGAACGCGTGTGGGACAACCTAAAAAGAGCTGTATTTACAAGAAATCCGGTCCCAACAACGGTTGCGGAGCTCAGAGTTGCATTGTCACAAGAATGGGACAATACTCTGCAAGATCTTTTAAAAACACTGATCAGGTCGATGCGAATCATTTATTAGGGGAAGAGCAGGTAATACACCTTATTAAAAATAAAAAATAAACTTTATTTTTCTTAGTATTGTAAAATTTTCATAATAAAGGCGTTTTTGTTCTATTTACTGTTTCATTCAAAAAAGCTGCAAAAGGAGTAATTTGATTCTTTTAGTGAGAAAAGTTGACCTATACACACATGGCTTGATTTTTTTATCAGATTAAGAACCAGTCTTAGCATTATCATTGAAATAAATCAAAATAGTTTGCACTTTCACTAATTATATTTCATTGAAAGTTATCTTGCACTATGATGCAGTTTATGTGTCCGCCAGTGTAGATTGTGTATAGATCTCGGTTTTGGAGATTCGTTTCCGATCTTTTATTTGCTATCTAAACCGATAGCAAATAAAAGTTTGCATAACAATTTATTATCATTCAAGATTTCCCACAGCTCTTCATACTTTATCAACTAACGTTCTATCGGTTGTAAATAATGTTCTTTTATGCGCATCACTTTTAATTTTCAATAAATTATGCAGCATGACATCAAGCTGTCTCTCAGAGAATGGAACCCATTAAAGAGCGCTGATTTGAAATAAAATTGAAATTATTTCAAGCTTTTACTGGCATTATTGTCAAATAAAATAAAGCTTTATAAAATCACTTACCATAAAAAGGAATCGTCTTTTATTTTCATTTACGATATTATTTTGCCTTTTCGTATTCTTTGTTCTGTGCGAAACTATAAAACGTTAAATTATATCTTCTTTTCTGTCTCTCGTTCTGTCTTAACTATGTACTGGAATAAAAACTATGTACTGCACATACAACATCTACAACTACGACCTATAACACCTACATCTACACCTACCAATCAGTGGATACACCTGTAGGATGGTGTAGATACACCTACTAGGTGTGCTACGCCTCTATACTAGATGTATACTAGATTTACATTTTTTTTAAATAAACCACCAATTAATATTTGACAGTCAAGTGACAAATTGGGAATCAAGGGAAAATTCAAATAAAATATTTTTACCGTTTAAACCTGTCCTGAGCTTCCACAATTATTTCAAGACCAGAATCAGCCAAATCGGTTCAGCCGTTCTCGAGCGAAGTTTTTATATATTACTCGTAATACTAGCATATTCTGCCCGCGTGAAATTAGGTTTTAAACTATATCTTTATAATAATTAAAAACTTTCGTCCCCTATTTTACTCTATTAAGGGTTGAATATTAGAAAACGCCGAAATAAGTAACTCATTATTTTTTCCTACTCAATTCATACGAAATTTCATGCAAATATGTCCAAGGAATAAAAAGTTTCATAGAAACTTTTATCCCTATTACACCTTGGGTTGAATTTTGAAAAATCCTTCCTTAGTGGATGTCTTTGTTAGCGTAAAAATTTCAATTTTCTATCATTAAGAATTTGGCCTGTCCGTTTATTTAAAACTTTAATCCTTTAATTTACCCTCTTAAAGGCTGAATTTTAGGAAACGGTGAAATACGTAACTAATTATTTTTTCCATACTCAATTCATACGAAATATCATGCAATATGTCCAAGGAATAAAAAGTTTCATACAAACTTAACACCTATTTAAACCCCTTGGGAGTTGAATTTTGAAAAATTAATAACAACCTAGCTATATATAATAGCCTACGTCATATGAGACATACGTGTGAAAAATTCCAAACAAGCCGTAACCGTTTTGCCTGTGCGTTAATACATCAGTCAATCAGCTTTACCTTTTATATATAAAAAGAGAAAAAAAGAGATAGAGATAAAAGTAGACTATCTATCGACGGGCTTTACAATTCGAAAGTAATAGTTAGTCCTAAACGCATATAAATACAATAAAGTTGAATTAAAGATAAGAGCGGACCCCGCATGCGAGCAATCGCACAGGTTTTATCGGAATTTAACGAGGCACGATTGTTTTTCTCAGTTCTGAATAATATTGAGCCTGGGCGTCTGCTATCTGATGGAGATATACTGGTACTGTTAGCCGGGTGCTTTACAAATGAACGCTATGATTATGGGCGAGGATCTAACTTGATGATAATTTAAATGTTCCCGCAGTGCCGTGCCGCCATGCTGTGATTTTTCTCATGATTTCCAGTTATGGTGAAGTTTACATGGATTATGATTATAATTATCTATGTTTTATGGAATTCATTAAAACTATTCTTCTCATTACATGAATCTTACTTTGTTGCATTGATATTTTCTGCTCTGGCGAAATTGAAACTTGCAACTTTATGGCTTCAACTATTATTTTAATGTTTTGAGTTTCTAGGTTATCTACTGCAGTTTGTTTTACTTCTTCTACAGTTCTTTAATTTGTTTCGATGAATACTATCTGAATATTGTGCATAATATTAACTTACATTACCGAACGTTTCATTATATTATAACGTCATATCGTTGCCTGGAATTACACCAGACTTCAACGGAATATCATGCGCCAAAAAGCATTATGTCAGCAAGCGTCAGGTACGAAGTGGCAATATCTTGCCGTGCATAGCGAAATTATAACTTGGGTCTATACATTATTTTATTACATATGAGTTTCATTCAGTACAATGCGTCTTGGGCGTTCCTTTATGTATTAACGTAGACAGAAGGACGTAGGCTGTTTTTGTAGTGCACAGTTGATTTATTTATAGCTAATGGATTTTAACGGCTGAATAGGAGTATGTAATTGGATTTGTGGAGTTATTATATTTTAATTTATGTTTATAGAGTAAAAGACATTGGTTTTGCCTCGCTGTTTAATAAAGTGGCGACCACAAACCAAAATACCATTACCGAGATTGTACAATTTTCATTCACACTTCATTTCTCATAATTATTTTAATGCAGACTCATGGAGAATTGGAGATATTCATTAAATTGTTAATCATATTCTATACGAGTATTCGTTGAAATGAATTAAAACTTAAATATCGTGTTTACCCCACCTCGTGCAGATATGCGACCTATGCTCTTGTAATCCAGATGCAATTACGCTTACATCTAACCTAATTTTATCATCAGTCGCCGTGGCTAATTGTTCCATAGTAAAAGGCCCCACGTCCTTTCCTTTGTGTGTATACCTACTTATTACTACTTTTCCGTTTTGTGTCTTCATAACTGTTTTTTTTGGACACTTAATTAAAATGAAAGTAATTACCAATATTTTTAACTAGTCCCCTAAGGGCCGACTAAAATAATGTTGTGATTAAAACGAGTTCGAAAAATAACTGATGCAATTTCAAGACACGAAATAATTTATACATTTTTCGTTAATAAAGTTAGATGGTCGATAATCGGCGATGTAATAAATGTTTTACAGTTTCGTGCGGACGTCATGTTGCCCGCCCGCCGCGATGCGCCGAGCCCGACTTCTTGTGATATGGATCTCGCGTTTACCACTGGCTAAATAGCGGATAAATTAGCCGACTGAGTCAAGTGGCTGGCTAGTTTTGCTCGGGCTAGTTCGACGCATTTAATAGTAAGAGTTTGAGATATTTCATCATCGATACGGAAATTCGCAATAATTAAATTTAAGAACTGGACAGCTTTGGCGTTTCGGCATTTTGTGCTAGTGCTTGTGGTAGGATAAAACTAAAAAGTAAACTGCACAATGTTTTTTTCATATTATTTTTGAAAGGCCATAGGATTTTTCACTATGGAGCAATTAGCCGACGGCGACCAAAGATAAAAATAGGTTAGATTTAAGTGTGATTACAACGGCGTAGGTCGCATATTTGGTAGGGTAAATACTGTGATATTTTAGCTCATTTCAACAAATATTCATATGAAATGTAATTCATAATTTATTGACTATTTCCACTTCTGAATTAAAATAATTACGGGAAATGAAATATTAATGTAAAAATGGACTATATAATAGCATTTTAGTTTGTGGTCGCCACTTTTTTAAACAGCGGGTAAAAAATGGCCAATGTCTTTTATGAATATAGCTACTGCGTTTATAAATTTACTCAATGAGCATCTAATCGGCAGATCTCCGGCTACTCATAAGTCGTATTCAACCATACCGGGATGTATATTAAATTTTATCAATGCTTGTGTTTAATATTATAATATATAATGAACCTGCAGCAAGTTCAAGAGATCAGTATCGAGCAACTTGTATCAAGCAGTATGCTCACTTCAGGCTTTAAAACTTTATGGGTATCTTTGTCATTTATATTATACATTGTCATTTATAATACTATTAATGTTTTATTATACAGTACCTGGGGGACTAAGCTTTGCTCGGAGTTTATTAAACGGTAAAAGATAACAACATGGCGATTAAAAAAATGAACCCGGTACACCAATTTGCCATTTTTTTTCTTTATGCATCCTGTTTCTTAGATATCTGTTGCTGAACAATAGTCTAATGTGTTGGTCGATTTTCATCTGCAGAGATGTGCATTCAATGACAATTACAAAGCAAAATAACTCGCATCTATTACGCAACGAAAGAAAAAATATAAAAAACAATAAAATTTACCCCCAAAACTAAATTTAAAATTTTAATTTACCTTGCTTACTAAATTTTATGAAATTGTTGAAGCCGTTTCCGAGATTCTGATTATGTATATTTACAAGAATTGCTCGTTTAAAGTAGGTATATTATTTAAAATATTGTAATAAACATCCTTTTTTGCCTTTTCTTCTTGCCTTTTATTTCATACATACACATTTAGTAACAGATAGTTTATCTTATTATATTAGTTTTTATATAAGTACAAAAATGTCCTTATCGTATACCAACACACCAAATAAAATATTTTGGCCAATCCGTTTAAAATAAATTCATCTGACGGCCTTCTAACGTAAGTATATGTAACAATTTCTGAAGGCGTTACAAAAACTTGGCACAAAGGGCCATTTGCCTTGGATAAACTAATAAAATCGGTCTACTGGAAGACTTCCATTTAGTGGCCTCAAAAAATACACGGCCCAATTTTATAGGCCGGCATTTACGCATGTGTAAAATGTATCTGAAATGTGAGTAATGATATTTCAAAAGCACTTTTTACGGTGCCTCAATGTATTCGCATTTAATGCTAATACATATTATATTTGAACGGATGATATAGAAAAAATAATTATGATCGATTTATCCAAATGTGTCTGTGATTCAAATGTGTTTTCAATGTGGTATGTGTTGGGCTTTCGAAAAATTCGAATTTAAATACAATCGCATATTACTTTCGGTATCCATAGAGTATGGACCAATTTCAACCTATCCTTTAAAAAGTTTAAAATAATACATTTCATATTGATAATCAGAATGGGAACAGGACAGAAAAACTTATTTAACCACATTCAATAATTGAATCAATAATAAATAATGTATGTCCTATTATATATTTATATAATATTCCTATTCCTACTATTATAAAATATGTTAAAGTTTGTGAGATGGATGGATGGATATATGAATAGATTGATGGATAGATGTATAGATGGATGGATGTATGTTACTTTTTTACGCAAAAACTACGGAACGGATTTAGATGAAATTTGGTATGGATTAACGCATAGGCTACTTTTTATCCCGAAAAAGCAGTTTTCTCGTGGGATACTGTAATTACGCGGGTGAAGCAGCGGGCAAAAACTAGTAGTTCATAATTCCTTCGTAACGACTTCAAAACAAACTCTTCAGGAGCATTTAAAATAAATGTAAGAGAGTTGTGTGAAACATTATTTATAATGAATGCATTAACTTAAATGACGTACGTAAAGGAACTTATTTCTATTCACTTCACAAGTTCCGACGCCCTTTGTACACATGTCTTAGTTCATGACTCGAATAGTACCCCCCCCCCTCTTCTTTCGCGGAAGAAAGATCAATTCGATCGATAGCAAAGAATATGATGCTTTCTTGACTTAATCTAATTTGCAATCGTTTATTGACACTCTCATTGTTTAACGACCTCTGTGGCTCGGTGGCTGGAAGTCGCGGGTTTGAATCCCGCCAGGGAACAAACAATTTTTCTGTGTTCCTGGATCATAGATGTGTAATATATAACGTCTCCAAAAATCAAATATAATATATCTATTATATATAAAAATCTTAAATATAAGTAGGTATAGTATAAAAAAGGACTAAATATATTTCCGTTGTCTGGTACCCGTAACAAGTTTTTCGAGAACTTACCACGAGAACTCCTGATTATGCTTATTATATATCCACAACGTTACAAGGCCTTGCGAAATTATTCCCACTATCCCATGTTAAATATTAAACATTAATTATGTGCCACATCAATAATTCTTTTGATAATATTTTATTTTTCATTGAAATTTCATGATGGATCGTAACGAAATCTATGATTGATTCGTGAAGTTATTATTCGGTGCCTCCCAAAGAGTTCCTTCCATCGGAAACAGTGCAGGCTTACAGCCCCCTTCGGGCATGATAGATCGCTATCGAGTAAACTTTATATGTTGGGGAAATCATTTTGTATGTCACCCGTAAACAGATTATGCATAAAAAGAGTCATCACTCTTGTCAGTTCCTACAATTTGTGTACAATTTGTCTCTGGATGTTTATCGTGACTCAGCATCTTCGTCGCTTATCTTCCATGTCTCTCCTTATAGGTTAATCTTTGAATCTTAGAATAGCTGTACGTATGCAGGTTAACCTTTGGAACGAACTATAACAAATTTAACAACTTTCGATCCTTCCAAGTTTTCACCGGTTCGCATTTTGGTACATTATCAGCCTCGTTTTCCGCTAATGAGCTACTTGATATTAGAACACGGCGGCCGCAAGTTCGCATGAAATTGGCTTTACCCACTTCAACTTTATCTGAAACTTGAAGTTGATTTTGTAGTTACATGTTTGGTATAAATGCGTCGGTACTCAGGAGGCAAACAGTTTTCTAATTGCTTATGGCGGTAATGTTAGCTTTATATTTAGAAACAGCAGCATTATACATGGAATATGAATTGAGCATGGAAATCCTACTAATATTATAAATGTGAAAATTTGTGAGGATGGACGGGGATGGATGTTTGTTACTATTTCACGCAAAAACTGCTGAACGGATTTAGATGAAATTCGGTATAGTAGTAGTTTAGGCTCTGGAATAAAACGTAGGCTACTTTTTATCCCGGAAAAGTACAGGATACTATATTTACGCTGGCGGAGTCGCGGGAAAAAGCTTGTGTTATAATATCTATGACGCGTATAGTTGGGCAGAAATAAATAGAATATTGATAGCGAGTGAGAGTGGGCTGTGTAAATGAAGCTAAGATGATATAATTATACACTACTAAATATTAAACGACGAAATCAAAGATGTCCTGCATCGGCAACTGTATTGCGACAAATTAACAAAACTATTGTATAAAAAACATTGTTTATCAAAATAACATAATTGTTGTATCAAAAATATGTATCTATAGAAAATATAATTAAATCAAAATAATAAAAAAATATATAATAAAAATGATTTTATTTCTCCCACAACAAGTAGGTACATAGTATAACAAAGAACAATACAAAATTAGTTTAGAATTTAACAATCCTTACTTAATATTATAAATGTGAAAGCGTGGATGTTTGTTACTCTCACGCAAAAACTACTGAACGGATTTCGATGAAATTCGGTATGGTAGTAGTTTAGACTCTGGATTAAAACATAGGCTACTTTTTATCCCGAAAAAGTAGTGTTCCCGAGGGATACTGTATTTACGCGGGCGGAGCCGCGGGAAACAGCTAGTACAAAATAAAGGTATAAATAATAGGGATGTTGCCTATATAATATAACATTTTTATAAATTAAATTTTAAAATAGTCGTTTAAAGATACATAAATCTAAAAGAAATAGGTATTTAAATTGACGCGATTAAAAATTATAAGCAAATAAAAAATATTGCCCATATCTCTCTCGCAAAACGATTTGTCACGTCACAAGTTGCTACCGCCATATATTTTGTAAGGACAAATGTATGGCGGGTGCAACTCGTGACGTCACAGGCCGATATATCGCTCTCTTTCATATTGTAGATTCAAATTGTTTGTATCTTTGTTATTTTTTAAGACATACGAAAATGGGTTCTAGATGGTTTATTAACATGTTGTCTAACATCGAATAGACGAAAAATATTTTTTTAGCTAACATGCCTATTAAGACTATTCAGCCTGTCGCCAACAAATATTATATTTCGTGAAATAATCTGAGTACTTAGTTAGGTGACTTCTTTAATTACGAACACGAAGAGAAATCAAAATTAAAACATACCTAATATTATGAGTATTGACGTATCGCGCGCTATTTCACTTATTATGTCAATCCCATATATATTTTCAATTTCTAAGATCGTCATTGTAGTTAACGATGGCATATTGGCTAAGCCCTATGCCATCAGTAGATGGCTACTAAGTTACTAGTAACTAGTAAGTTACTGAACTAGTATCCCAAATTCTAGGTAACAAAAGGAATATTTCACTTATTTCACCTAGCAAACGTTATGTCAATCCCATATATTCTCAATTTCGAAGATCGTCATTGTAGTTAACGATGGCATATTGGCTAAGCACTCAGTAACTACCATCCTAAATTCTAGGTAACAGAGGAATATCGTTGGTATTGTCAATTAATTTACTATTGACCTTAAATAAATATAAGATTTGAACGGCATAAAATTATATTGAGACAAGTCGTGACAAAGTGTTGAACAACTGTTGTTCACGCGAGAATGGAAAGTTTCCAGTAGTGGATTCATTATTAGGTTGACATTAATTCTATTCCTGATATCAAAATGTCTCAATTTTGTGCTAAAGTTTTTTAATGTCTCAGACAGCAGACATGATATTATGACAACAATAAGTCATATTATACTGTGAAATGTTAACGTTTTTTCGACTGTTATTATAAATAAAAGTGTTTTAAAGCATTTGGGATTTGAAATGTGTGATTTTCACAATCACCGACCAAAGCCTTAACCATATTGTATATTTTTTAAGGAAAACATACTAAATATTTAAGATGTAAAGATTATTTCCTCGCGTCTACAATGCATTGCAAAACGCACTTCTTAGAAACGTTACTTCATCTAATATATAGTAATCTGTTTCGCCGGAAAATACGTTTATAATCGTTCGGTTTTTGGGAATTTTGAAGTTACCTACCACAAATTGCGGTATGATTACCCGGTGTCGTTGTCTGATGGACATAATTGGCTCATTATTTTGTTCGACTGAGTCATTCGGCGCTAGATGTGACTGAGTTGTTATTTAGGTTGGACCGTGACTTGATTTGCATGTAGGGCGTCCTAGTGCAGCTCAAATGGAGTTTATGCGTCTACTGGTTTTAAGTAACCTTCGGAGCAGATATTCCAGTTTCTTATTACTCAATCATTTCATTTGATGTCTCAATTTGGTTTTTTTTTCTAAGACTTCTTGTCAATTTCTTAGGTAACTAAGATTTTTGACATTTAGTTTTTCATTTTCCCATGATTTAACTGTATCTTTAAAGTGTCAGTAGATTGGGAATTCAATTACTTGGTCGTTTTATGTCAGATGTTTTCGAATCGCACTACACCGAAGCAGGTGGCATAAGACTTGACAGTTAGTAATAAAAAGCAACGGATGGCTAAACGGATGTGACTCACGGAGATAATTAAATTGCGAACGTGACGCGATGATGCTTTTATTACTTGCAATGGCTACTCAGTAAAGAGGCCGACTCTCCAACGGTGAGAAGTGATTTCGCACGTCAAAATACGCGATTGACAGCGATACATTAGGAACTATCAAGAGATCTCGCCGTCGAGGCTGCTGGTTCGAAAGTCATTTCTCACTGTCAGTACGAATACGGAATTTTTACTGAATTTCGTTTCCCAAATGAATATTAAATATGTTAGTGTTTGTGCTTTGTTAAACTATTCAGTTTGAAAATGGTGTTTGAAATAACCTTATGCGTCCAAAGTGCAATCCAGCACCAGCGTAGTTAATCTACTTATTTAGTGTTACCTACTTTCGTGATTTTTTTCTAACGAAGTACTTATTCTTAAAGATGTTATTACTTTTTTTGTTACAGGTATGATACAAGTTTTGTAAAAAAAGCGTGTTGGGACGTAAATTTTACTTTCGCTGCTTTGTCGTGAAAATCGTCCGGGTAAGTCTATTCTCTAGAGTCTAGTCTAATACTTTAAATGAGCAAGTCTTGAATACATTATAATATAATCGGAATCTCGGAAACGGCTGCTTACATTTCCATGAAATAGAGTATGTAGGATGTTTAGGGAGAGAAAAATTGATCCCTGAGAACTTACAAAAAAAGGAGGCGATTATACGTTCGGCTGTATATATTTTTTATGTTCAACGATTACTCTGCCGTCTGTGAACCTATTTGCAAAACTCTTTTGTTGTTGTAAAGGCTATAATTCGAAATTTGTGCCTTACTCACCGAAGTGGTGACCTGATGATGGGATCCAAGATAAATCGTGGGAACTCTTCGAAATTGATATGGACACATATAGTGATTTCGACTTTGTCTGAAGTAGACCAAGCATATGCTACCAAAAAGTAAGATTTTGCATTAAGGTATACCCTTGATCCAAAAGTACTGAACAGAACTTCGGAGTCCTTATTTTTTCCTTATACCGTTGTTTAAAGAATTGCAAGCATATGCCATCATACCACTTACAGTAATCATCTTCACGCGAAACACCAACATATTATTATGATGACATAGGTACTAACTACTCATCAGAGTTTTGTACACCGATATAAATGTGTTTGAAATTTTGCTATTGCCAAAATTATATTCGTGATCATCATCACTATATTAATTAATGCTACATACTGCTACATTTTTGCCGCCGACTATAACAATAGATAATATAGTATCTAATCATTATCATCACTGGTGATTATGTAGTAGGGTACGCAGATGGGTAATGCTTATTTGGGGAAATACCACGGCCTCTCAGAAAACATGCATGAAATAACGCTTGAGTTTGTTTAGGCGAGAGAGTGAGAATAGCGGAGACTTTTTTTATAACTTTCTTAAAATGTGTTTATAATATTATAGATAATAAATACTAAAAATAATAAATACAATTTTTTAACAAAAATTAAGTCTGACTTCCAAAGTAAAAATGCACAAAAATGTATGAAATAAAACTTATTACTATTATTAACTATTTACAGTCTATTTATCAGCATAGTTGTTAGAGTATAATATCAAAACAATAAAAAACCCATGTAATTCATTCATTTCTGGTCATGGTGTACAAAAAACTAAAATAAACTAAAAATAAATAGAATTCGTAGTCGATATACACGTAAATATAAAAGTCCGACGTGAAAATATAACACTTTATTGTTATTTTAGCACAGCACACAAAACATAACAGTGTTCACAATCCAAAATTTCACATAAAACCCTAAATCACAAGAGTCGCGGTTAAAAAAAACTTACAAGATCCAACATGTCTCCCGTTGTTTCAATTTTCTTAGCAGCCGCGCTCTCATTGGTTGGCTCGGACCACACACTTACGGTCGCGATCATTTTACTAAAATTTACCGCCGAGAAGCGTTCGGATGCGTTCTGTTACAACTTCTCTAAATAAAACTTATCTTAGGTAGGTACTTCTTATGATAGATTTTTTTTTGTATTTTTTTTTAACGGCCATTAGTTCTACTATAAGACATTTCAGGGTTATCCATTAATTACCGGACACCCTGTATACCGGGATTCAAACTCGAGACACCAATTTGCCAAGAACGCAAAAGGACTATGCTAAACAAGCCGCGACACCCGGATATGACATTTAGAAATCGAAATCACTGATAAATTATTACGCGATGAAAGAAAAATATTTAACTTAATTGTTATTTTTAAACAAAAATTAAAACCGATTTCCAAAGTAAAAATACACAAACTACTACCCGTTTTAAGTTCGGCTAAAATTTTAACTATTTCTCTACTCAATCTTCTTAATTTTGAAGTCGGTACCAGCCCAAACAATATCCTACAATATTTTATTTCTATAAAATATTGTAGGATATTGTTTGGTTTATACTCACGTTCAAATTTGCTGGTACCGTCTTCAAAATAATTAAGAAGATTGAGTAGAGTTTTTTTTAACCGCGACTCTTGTGATTTAGGGTTTTATGTGAAATTTTGGATTGTGAACACTGTTGTGTTTTGTGTGTTGTGCTAAAATAACAATAGAGTGTTATAATATTTTCACGTCGGATATTTACATGTATATCGACTACAAAGTCTATTTATTTTTAGTTTATTTTAGTTTTTTGTACACCATGACCAGAAATGATTGAATTACATGGGTTTTTTATTGTTTTGATATTATACTCTTACAACTATGCTGATAAATAGACTGTAAATAGTATGAGACTAGCTATTGCACTTTTTCTTAAAATATGCAAGTTCATTTATTTTAGAAAAAATTGCATAATTAATTTTTTAATCGAAGTTTAAACATTTTGGATATAAAAAAATGTATGAAGACATGAGTGACCAATATTTTTTAAATAATGTCGGTTTCAAGTAGAACAGATATCATCAGACATCAGATCTTAGGTACTACTTATGATAGATTTTTTTTATCGCTCATAAGTTCTACTATAAGACATATCAGTGTTATCTATTAATTACCGGACATTCTGTATATGAATCCCAAAGGACTATTTTTGAGATTATTTTTATTATTTTTTATTCAATAGTGATTTTATCACTTTATTAAAACTCCGTGCAAAGCTCGGTCTTCCAGGTACTAAAGTCTTTGAGTGATGCACGTCTTCCTATGCAGCAAGTCTCTTGTTACATTACACATTTTACTATGTTGTATTTTACTTTATTTACTGCACTTGTTAGCTAGATATATTACTATCGTCCTTAGTGTGACAACATTATTAATCTTCTTGGCATGCAATGAAAAACGTTTTCATTAAAATTTTTGCATCTGTTTTATTGCTAATTATTTTAGGTAAATAATGTTATAGGTGGAATGTAGATACATAGCTCCCACACCGATTCCGGTGACGCTGGGCGATTTCGTTGAAACCAGACCGGCTACGCAGGAGTTATTTTATAGTGGCCAAATGTATGCGCAGACGACTGGCGAGAGATCAGGTGCAGGACACACATGCCATTTTTACATGCCCATCCGACGCATGGGTCATCTTCCTTGTCAGACAATCAGGTGATCAACCTGCATTGTCCTAAACAGGATTGAAAACAACATTCTTTGTTGATCGAAAACACCACCGCGTTCGTCGTAGTCGAGAGCCTAGCTCTAAGCTCTAATCCACTGGACCACGGGGTTGTCTGGTTATGGTTCATATTTTAGGTAATTGCTATTGAACTAATCATTTGAAATTCCTACCATGTCTAGTACGTAATGTATCCTATTACGTGTATGAAATTAGAAGCTTTTAGCATGTGAAATGAGCCGTTGTCCAACATTAAACGTATCTGGCCCATTGCGCCGGCTGTCATGACATTGGAATCCATCGGGCTGTATTGTCAGTGATGTTGCGATAGGGCTAGATATAATCGGGTTAGCCACGCCGTCGCTCACCGGCCTAAGTACTAATCGCCGCTGGACCGGTCTCATTTAAATGTTACAAAGCGTTCGTGTTGCCTACTGCGCATAATGCAATGAGATATTAAGATAACAATACATTTGCTCTTTGTGTATGACAAATATTGGGGACTGGATGTTGCCCATGACTTCGTTCGCGCAGAAATAATCTATTTTTATGTCGTTTGCGCAAGAAATACGGTATTTTTTTGTAATTTATTTGTTATATAAATGAATAGTAATGAAAATAAGACATTTTACAAGAGGAGTAATATACTAAAAATCGATAATTTCAAAGAAACAGCGAATTGTTTAGAACACTTTTGTGTTTCTTGTGAAAACGCCCCATACAAAAATCCTACTAGCAGGTGACGTCACATGCTTGTAAGTTGCTACGAAATGTATGGTCACGTGCATAAAATTTCTGATGTCTCCGAAGTTTGCGCGTTTATTTTCATACTTACCTTAAGTAAATATTTTTGTATTTGATGTTAGATAAATTTATACTTAAGTACCTACCGTACTTAAGTAAAAATTTATTTATATTAATTATTTTATAAAAATCATACATATTTTATAGAAATGAGTTGGTCAAATTAGTTTTAAATAATGTTTAGTGATAAACTATCAACAGTTTGATGTATATTTCCACTATAGGGTAATTGCCTATGGTCGGGATTAATTGGAATCGATCATCATTGGAGACAGACAGAGTGATTTAAAATTTTTAAGTAAATAATATAGTTAATACATAAATCTTATTTTGGTTTAGGCTGAGACAGAAGGTCAGACGACCGTAAGCCTAGATTAAATCGAATGTCTGCGACAAATATAAGCCTCCTCAAAATATTTCAGTTTTATAAACTTGATTTAAGTTAACGACTCAAAGCTGCTTTTGTGGTTTTCGTTCAACATAAACGTTTATAATCTTTATTAAAAATACACAAACTTTTAAATTGTAATAATAATTTGAATTTCTAACGGCTAACAGATTTAAAAACATTGTATTTTAGTTAGTCACACTTAGCGTCTGGTGCATAATACAAGGTTTGATAAAATCAATTACGGATATTTTGGGCATATGATCTACTGCTCATAAAACATTTAGGCAGGAAAATAATTTAAAATTTCGAATAAAATATATTATATTAAACATTGCGCTTTCTAAGGCGCTGACGACATTGACCTCATAGAAATAGCTGATTTTAAAGCAGTCTTTACCTAAATAATATCCATTCAAGCAGCTGTGTGAGGTCAACGACCTCCGTAGCGCCGTAAATAACGTAATATAAATTTATTAAGTTTTTTATTTTTATTTTCCTGCCTAAACGTCATTTACGTAAGCAGTAGATCATATTCCCAAATTATCCGTAATTGATGTTATCAAACATTATATATTGTTAAGTGTCAGATAGCTGATTTGCATCTTTTGTTTATCTCTCTCGATATAAAGTAAGCAGCGACAAAACTTCCGAATGAGCTATCCGACACTTAGGGCCTGTTTCACAATCGCCTAGTAAGTGTCGAATAGCTTATCTGGAAGTTTTGTCGCTGCTTACATTATACTGGGCGACAGAGACAAAACTTGCCAATAAGCAGATAGCTTATCAGTAGATTGTACAACAGGTTACAGGCCATATTTAGGAGATTGTAAAACTGGCCCTTCGATTATCAATTTCAGCTTAAAATTTTATGTCGATATTCCCTAGCATTGCTGGATTATTTTGGTCGTTCTCATTGAATAAAAGTAAATCAAATAAAACAACGCCACCAGATGTCGCCGCAGCAATTAATACCGACTGTCAACCGAACCAGACGTCTTATAATTTTCAACACATTAAAATATTGAATGTTTTTACAAGATTAAAGTAACGGAAACACATTTCGACGATTAGAAATGGTTGCACTAATATAAATCTGATTTATTTATATTTGCATTTTCCGGGTGCGCAGGATTGGTGTCAAATTCTTGGCGTGAACCGTTTTGGGATAGGATTAAATAACAATTTACTAGTTCTAAATGTAAGCGGTAATGGATAGTTGTAAGTTTCGAATGTCTTTTTCTAGAAATCTCTCGAATTCTACGTTCATAAAATTATTGCAATGTTATTTTCCCAGAGTCGATTGATTAGGTAAGATAATATTAAATTAATGACGTGAAAGGCGACGTTTTTGTAGACGTTATAAACTTATAATTGGTAAGTGGATTTTACCGCTTGTTACATTATGTCAGTATCGAAATTGCAACTTTAAATAGGTACCTGTAATAAGAAGTAAGGTTTGTAAAACTATGAACATAACTATGGCTCGATGTTTTAATTAATAACTATAATATATTTAAAAAAAAACTATAACCCGACTATGGAAATTATTTAGCCTAATTAACCGAGCTATTACTACTATTATATAATTATTATCTATTGACTTTATTTGTTAAAATCAAATCAACAGTTTAGGCGCTACAGTGGAACAAACATACATAGACTGCCTTCCTTTTGGCTTCGCCGTAGACGGATAAAAAGTTTATTTACTAGATACAAAAGATCGACGTAACAAATATCCTTGTCTCTACACCGAGGTGCCCTTTCCTAAGGGTTCTATAATATCACGTCTGGTGACCCTTTTGCAGTATGTGAACTGGAGGCTGTTCCTATGACCTTCGACTGTGTGCTGACGACCGGCGGTAATTGAATATAGAATCGCGTCTCTTGACGTTCATGAAATGCAACATGAACAGACTTAAATATTACTGCCGCAAGGATAGGTTCTGTCTAAGTGTTGAAATTTCTCCAGCATGAGTGCCCCACGTTTGGCCCCAAGCCAGCAGTAGGTACGTAGTAGTGTTATTTACGATTTCCTGGTCTCGAGAACTTATTTAGTCTTATGTTACGCGCCAAGTGTAAAATAAGTCAAAGTGATAACACGACAAATTATTTCAGTTCATTTGTATAGAGAAAGCTTTTCTGCAAAATTTTCATAGGGCCATCCATTCCTTAGAAATTATTGGCAACATGCGTTAATCGCTCTCGGACAGGTAACGTCGACTAAGGGTTATAGCTCACTATCTTAAGAATGCCGCGCCGCGTCGCGTCTCGGTGTGAACTGACGCTAAAAGTTATTTGACCACAAAATAAAGTATAAATTATACTAGCGCAGTTTGTGTTCTAGAATTTAAATCTATATTCAAATCACTTAATAAATCGTTTTACCGATTATAACTATTAGTTAACTGGTTGTTTGACGTGGACGTGACGTGGCCTGCGTGAGCTAATAATGTCATGAACATAAAAAGTTGCATCACGTGGGTAGTTAGCAATACTTACCTATTGGTTATTTAACTTTTCCGAAATAAAATATTGCAATAAAACATTTTAATAATACTAGAGGTCGTCTTGTGGTCGAAATTCGACCATGATTTATATGTTAATTTTTAAGTTTCAACTTTTCTGTCCACTTACCTACATAAACTTTTACTGTTGCAAATTTCATCCTCCTCCTTTCATATTTAGTAATAAAATATTAAATATTAAAATTATTATTATAGAAACAATTAAAATTTCACGCGTGATATTTACTTTCTGTGTAAGCGGATTTAGCCATAAAATTTTATACGAAATTATATGATTTTTATAAAGTTAAGACAACTTCTTGAATTTTTTATGAGTAAAATAAATCATAACAATAAATAGCAAATATAATTACATATATCCTACTTCCTACTATAGTATTATAAATGTAAAAGTTTGTGAGGTTGGATGTATGGATGTTTGTTACATTTCACGCAAAAACTACTGAACGGATTTCGATGAAATTTGGTATTGTAGTAGTTTAGGCTCTGGATTAAAACATAGGCTACTGTTTATTCCGAAAAACTAGTCTTCCCGAGGGATATTGTATTTACGCGGTCGGACAGTAGTAGTTATAACAATAAATATATAATACCGTATTTTTAGTACGGTAGTTACAATGATATAATATCAGCCGCGCCCGAAGTGTTTTACATAAACATTGCGCTCGCTCGAGTTCCAAAGTTGCGACACGACGCTCAGGCACAGGCTTCAATAACAATTTGCGTCTCTATTCCGAACCTATGTCTGTTTCACTTTCAGATCCAATATTTAAGTGTAATAGACAATATCCTGAAGTTCTACCGTCTACGTAATGCTCGCTTACCCGGTTCTATTGAATATATTTTGAACAACTGCTGTGCTACAGTCGTGCTTTTGGCTATTGATATTATGACTCAGTATTGCTGGTTAGTTTATTTTAGTGATGCGACTCGAATAGGATTTTGTGACTCGAGTCGCTCGAGCAATTTTACTACCTCATTCGAGTCAGGCAAAGTATTCACAAATAGATGATAAGTACCTGGGTAACCGAGCTTTGCTCGGATTACTGATAAATTAAAAAAAATAAAAATAATCACAAAAATATTGTGGGAATAGTGGAGGCTCCGAAAGGGAGATCTCCGACCGAGCGAGGTACAATGCTCTGTCAGGCCGAAGCCCACTTGTATACTTTTTCTTTTTTTTTTTCTAAAAGGTCCACGCTAACGGTCGGGTTAAGACCGATTTCGGATGTTGTATATATACCGCCGATCTTAGAAAACTTCGATAGCGCGCGCGATTCAGGATTATGGCGCTAATTGGTCCGCCACAATATTTTTCTGATCGGGGTTCGAACTCATTCCGAATATCCGAACGAAGCAAAAAAAATACAAACGCATACCAAATTGCCAATCGAACTGACATAATAGAGTCAAAATTATTGATAATTTTTGCACGACGATAGAAAAAATATATATAACTTAATTAAAATGCGAATTTCCCAAGGATAAGATTTAGCTAGACCGCTTTTTCTCCCCAAAAACTCCTTGCATACTATGTAATACTTGCATCCCTTTTCGAGAAACCGATTATATATGTATAATACGTATACAAGATTGTCTCGTTTAAAGTTTAAGATAATAAAGTAGTAAACTAAATACACAATTAAATGTATTATGAGACTAATTGACATCTTATAAAACCATATAGGTTATAAATGCTAATATTATGTACCGCGCATGCAAGAAGGCACGAACAATGTAACTCGCGCGCATGGAGTCTAGGAAACTAATTTTGTTCTGCATGACATTTACCTGAACAGTGTCACGTGTCACGTCGATTCTCCCTCCCTTTCCCTCTCAGTATAAATGTCTAATGTAATCACGATAAAAAGGGATATCATGATTTCAGAAGATGCACGTATACGGGTAATGTAAATTTTGGACCTTTTGTTTTTAAACGCACATAATGTCTAGCCATAGTACTCCCTTGGGCATGCTAGAGAGTTGAGAAACAAAACTAACTCCATGTCGATTGATTTTATGCGGTTCAAAGTTCACCCATAATTGTGGTTTAAGTAAATGTTATTGATAGGAACGTTGTTGTTAAATAGTATTTTATTGCTGCTTGGTCGTCGTATTTCCTATTAACCCTATTCTATTAAGCTTATAATTTGATGTTTATTTTTAAATGAATTACGTATAGATCAGTGGCGAAAGTCGGTTCTTCTTCATAGGGAAGCCATAGCCTCTATTATAGGGATTTGGATGTGGGTCTTCAGAAGGTAAGTGGTAAGTGAAGCCGGTGTAGGAATGGAGTGTATTAGAAGTTGGTCGCGACTTTGTGCAAGCGAGAAGGAATTACGTGGGACTCGTACATTTCAAAAAGTAGCCTATGTTCTTTTCCGTGGTCTAATCTATATCTGTGACAAATTTCATCTAAATAGGTCCAGTAGTTTCGGAGCCCGTTCAAAGTCAAAGTCAAAATTTTTAATTCAAAATAGATATTTTTATACACTTTCTGAAGGTCGCTCTACATGATGCCTATCACCGGTTCGGGAACTAGCCCGGCGAGAAGAACCGGCGTAAGAAACTCGCGCGGGGCCATCTTTTATCAAAAATATGGAAAATTGTTTAATTTAAAAATTTAAAGAAGGCATATATTATAACAATGTTATGACTAAAATTACATAACAAGAGTACAATAATATATGTAATTTAGAAGTAGCCTTGCAGAGGGTCACCTCATTCCCAAGGTGTGCTATCATTCATAAAATCATTAACTTTATAATAGGCTTTAGGACACAAACGTTCTTTAACTACTGTTTTAAATTTATTGATTGAAAAATTTTGAACGAATTTTCTGGGATCTTATTGTATAGGCGTATACACTGGCCTTTAAACGAATTCTTTACTTTACTAAGTCTAGTCACTGGTACATCAAGCTGATGCTTATTTCGGTTATTTCTATTGTGGTTGTCACTTTTCTTTTTGAATAGGTTTAAATTTTTTTTAACATATAATACATTTGATAGAACATACTGAGAAGCTACAGTTAAGATTCCAGTTTCTTTAAACTTCTCTCTTAATGACGTGTTGGGGGCCAGCTTGTAGATTGCGTGAACAGCTCGCTTCTGCAGCACAAATATAGTATTTATATCGGCAGCGTTTCCCCACAGCAGAATGCCATAGGATATTATACTGTGGAAGTACCTAACTAAATATACAAGTCTTGCTGTGTTTTCGTCTGAAAATTGTCTTATCTTAGTTACTGCAAATGCTGCTGAACTGAGTCGGTCGGCCAACCCAGCAATATGAGGGCCCCACTGTAGTTTCGCGTCTAGAGTTATACCTCAAAAGATAGCTGTATCTACAAGTTCCATACCTTTTCCATTCAATAGAACATTGGTTTTAGTTTGCCTTACATTTGGCAACGTGAACTTTTATACATTTACCCCCGGTTTCTGAAAGGCTAATCAAATAGTTGATGAACTAACACGTTGTTGAGTTAACAGGCAGGTTAAATAAATTTAGGTTTCTGAAACGCTCATTAGTGAAAAATTTACTAATCATTGATCATCTTGACATGAGACATTTACGCCTTTAATAGCTTTCCAGAAACCGAAAACAGCGTTTGACATGTGATTTGACCATGGGTTTGACATTAGTTTTGTTAACTAACACGTTGATCAAATCAAACGACTGATCAAGCTTTTTGCAACTCAATTTACACATGACAAGAGATTTGACCGCTGATTAGTTGATTTTGGCGTTGATTAGCCTTTCAGAATCCGGGGGTAAGTTTTTTTGCTATTTAACAAAAGATTATTAACACTAAGCCAGTGTACTATTTTTGAGAAAGCATTATTTACTTCGTCATAGCCTGAGTTTTAGCGATTAATATTAAAAGTAAGTGACGTGTCATCGGCAAATAAGACTATTCCGTTTTTTCCATTAATAAGGTATGGTAGGTTATTTATATAGACCAGAAAAAGAAAGGGTCCTAAAATGGATCCTTGTGGACCCCCATCTCAATTTTCGTACCTGTGGATCTTTTTCCATTTATCTCAACCCAAGTTCAAGTTCAATGCAAACAAACAAATATTTTCTCTAAAAACGTGTGCGACAGTCGGAGGACCGTAATTCTCTTCATAATATTATTAAAGAATTATATATTATAGATATACACTTTGAAAATTATTTCTACACACTTAGATACTTACGCAATATACATTGTAAATAATAATTTGAATGATCAATAACGTATAAAACCGATTTAACAATTGCAATATGCAAATTAAACGTGTGCTAAAAGTAAAAGTTAATTATTGTACCTTACACACTACACAGTGGATTGTCTTGTGCAATAGAAAATTAACATTCAATCTGATAAATTAATTCGATCTCTGATTTCCATTGTACGATTAAGCTCGTCTCGTCTGCGTGCGAATGCCCTCAAACTGCATACGATTTGGTATAATCCTTATGTTAGTGCAGGTATCACGCTCACGTTTGTATACAACAATCCCGGATTGCGCAATTTTTTACTGACAGACATTTAACATCAGAAACATAAAATTAAAATAATCTAACATTAGCTATTTATGTGGGTATTAGCCACCCCTAATATAGAATGGATCGTAACAGAACGAAGCGGAAAAGAAGAAGACAGAATATAATAAAATAAAGTACATATTCTAATATTTTCTAGTTTAAGACACAATAGTTATTATGCACGTATTTTTTATTTTCATTTAAATACATAGATCCATATTGTTTGACCCTTGAAACCTTTTAGTAAAATCAGTTTTTGGATATCATTAAAAATAACAAAGGTATGAACGTTTAAAGTAGTCAATTAGACAGAGAGATACGATGTGCAACGTGACGTCATATTACAAGACCTGCATAGAAAGTTCATAATAAATTTTAGTTTTGCTAGAAAGAGATAGTTTAAAAACTTTGGACCGCTCATATAATTTTCGCCTATTCTTTTATTTTTCAGTCTAGTATCACATTATTTTTTTAAAGTAAATTTTCTGTTCTTTGCATATTCAATATATTTTGCATAAATGATTCTGTATGCAGTATGTCATAAAGGTTGAATATAAAATTTTATGACTTCTGTGGCTCAGTGGCTCAGTGCTTTGGCGCTCAAGCCGGAGGTTGTGGGTCCGAATCCCGCAAAGGAACAAAATAAAAGTTTTCTGTGTTCCTGGGTCATGGATGTGTATTAAATATTACGTGTATTATATAATAAAAATCTTAAATATAAGTATAATATAAAAGTATTTTATATATAATTCCGTTATCTGGTACCCACAAACACAAGTTCTTAGAGAACTTACCACGAGATTAGATAGACGTGGTGTGAAAGCTTCCATAGATATTATTACATTATAAAAATAAGAGAAGGAATAATAATGAAAAGCGCACGCCAAAGATTGCGCACAACATAAACATCAGAGAATGAATTTCAACTCCGGTCCGAGTTCAAGAGCCTGCAGGTCTCGTAGGCACAACTGATTAAGGTGCATAATCAGGTCTGTAGTTCGGCAAAGACTGCTCTTTGAATTTACGATGTGGCTGACCGACGCTTATCGCATGCGAATCGTCGGCCCAAGGCGCACGGCCCGCGCTGCGCCCGCCGCACATATTTTATTTTATTCGCGCTACTGTGATGTAATGAGCTGATAAATGGGAGAAAACCACCAATTAGTGTCGATGAATTTATTGTTTCTACTTAAACGTAGGAGGGCCATGTCAGTGCTTAATCCCCAGCGACACTTTTTCGTTTCTTTTACATTTAATTGTCAATTGATCGTAAATGGAATTTAAGTGGTACCGGTGGGGTCGATGATCATCGTTCAATAGAATTCTACTTGAACTTATTAGTTTCTTAACTGGCTAGAAACTAATTTACATTTATTTTGTACTAGTTGTTGCCCGCGTTAATTATGTATCCCACGGGAACACTGTAGTATTTCAGGACAAATAGTAGCCTAATAGTAGTAGTATGTGTTATTCCAGAGTTTAAAATACTACCATACCAAATTTCATAAAAATCCGTTCAGTAGGTTTTACGTGAAAGAGTAACAAACATCGTCCCATCCTCACAGACTTTCACATATTTTATAACAGTAGTTTACTTTTGTACTACATTTTTATATTGATTCGAATTTGTTACTTACATATTATAACTATAAACTATGTTGTCATATTGGGGAGACGGTCTATGGCATACAAAAAGTATACTTTTCTTGCGCCATCTAATCCTAATTGAGATATAAGCAAAATGGAATCTTTAAGCGCTTCTTAAGCAGAGCTCGTCGAACCATAAACAATGCGGATCAGAAGTAGGGTTGTCAGATTTTTTCATAAAATTACGTGATTTCCGATTTTACCCGTGAGAAATAACAAAATTAATTAGTGATAATTTTTATTTTTCTGAGGATCGAGCGAGGTAGGCTCTAAGCCTTTTTCACTATCTTCTAATAATTAGTGTCGGATTCGGAAGTTTTGTCGCTGCTTACTTCATATCGAGCGACAGAGACTAAGCATGCAAATAAATAAGTATAATGCGCGAGTGTTTGAGTGCCTGAATTCTTTTTAACTCTAGATCGCTTAGATATAAGGGACAACGCTTGTCCCGGGTGGACGGTTTAAGTACTTAAAAACGGGACGTCCCAGGAATTATGGGACGCCTAGCATCCCTAATCGGAAGTAAAGTTGAAGACGATATTAATGGTAATGAGCGCATTGATTGACTCGTTTCAATTTACATAGCACGGCGAGATGTATGTAAATCTTGAGTCTCGAATATGCCCGAGACAATGGCGTTAGCCCCGGCTTGCACAACTAGTAGACTCGTACAATGGAGCCGAGTATTCGCGTCTACAGGGCTTTGAATTAGGTCACAACTCACAACTCACTGATGGAAGCGCTGGGAATATTCATCTTTAATGTAATCGGTCGGTGTTACTGTGATGTTAGGGTTAAAATGTGACTTAACAATGGAGACTTTAGACAAAAGCTTCTATCTACTTAGTTTTCAGATCAAATTCTGAACCAATAGTTTTGGCTCAGTATGTTCAGTCGCACATTAAAAGGCTTCTCTGAAAAACCTCTTGCAAATCATCTCGTAACGATTAGTAGAATGATGCAGATGAAGATAACATAATATTATTTCTTACAACCATAAAAATATTAAACTGTCCGTGACCATTATGTTACGGCCCGTTTCATTAATCTATCTACCGATATTTGTCTAAAAACTATTAGTCAAGAACGTCAAATTTGTATCGCAAAAAACCGGGAAATGACTGAATGACGATGTTTTTAACAAATAGTTATTGGGTAGATAGGTTATTGAAACCGGCCGTTAGTGGCCCCATACACGGTCCGGTTTTCCTTCAGTTTGGCCTGAACGGATGCAAAATCGTATCGTCTGTGTGCAATTTCGAGATCGCATCAGTCGGCCGTATGGACTGAAGCGATTCGTTCCAGTGTTGCCATCTCTGTTTTTGCGAAACTACTAAACTCGCGTCGTTTTCTACTAAATCCCTAAAAGTCTTTTTAGGGATTTTGTGTTTACAAACATACATACATTTCAGTTTTAATATTTAACCGTTAAATTAAAAAAATATAGTAGGAAATATGATGTAAATAGAAATAAAATCGGTAGTTTTAAGCGACTTACGGAAGCGTGCTACTATGTGCTATTATGATAAGGTCTCATAATAGCACATAGAAGCAGGCCACTTTGCATATTATGATTACTGTCTAGCTATTTTCTACAAAACCACATAACAATTAAATTCCTACTAAGGAGGGAATAAAATACATAATTTACTAGTAAAACTTTGTAAAACAACTAAGTTGGCAACATTAAATCTGACCTGTACGGATGGACTGAACGGCAATAAAATTGGACTGAACGGTAATAAAATTCGAGTGTAAAATAAAACCGGTCAAGTGCGAGTCGGCAAGATGAGTTCCGTACAAAATGGAAAAAATCACGTTTGTTGTATGTGGGCATCAAAATTTTATTTTATTTTGTTTTTAGTATTTGTTAATAAAACGGCAATACCTACATCATACATTTGTGAAAATTTAAACTGTCGAGCTATCACGGTATAAGAAGGTTTAAGATACAGCCTGGCGACAGACGGACGAATAGCAAAGTCTCAGTAATAGGGTCCCGTTTTTACCCTTTGGGTACGGAACCCTAAAAATGGCACGTGGTCTAAAGAAATTTATTAAAGTTAATTTAAATCCTTTAAGTATTTAAATCCTTAGAGTCACTATAGTTGATAAAATCTAAAGACTACCTATTACTATTAAACAAAGAGCAATGATTTCTATAACATATTACTGGAAAAATGTATAACACAATAATTCGGTTTCGTCGATAGCGTGATTTGCTGTTGCAGCAAAATACAATTAATAAATAAAATAATAGCCTAAACTGACCAAGAGTGTGTCACGACATGTCTAAGGAGGGTTCCCTAACTATCAACGCACAATAGGTTTTCTTTGAATTACTACAAAAGTTATTGTCATAAAGTTATTACAGAAGCAAGGAGAGCGGCAGACAGACAGACGGACGGGCAGAGTGAAATTATAAGGGTTCCTTAAGTATTACGGAACCCTAAAAATACGACCGAAGCCTGCGGCAATTTTCCGTGTATGTGCTCGAATCCGTTCAGGCCGAACCGAACCGAACAGATTAAAACGCCTAGAAACCGGGTACGCGCGTGAAAAGTGAAGTAAATCATTTTGAGCCATATCGGCTCAGTTTGTTCGAACGACCCGTCAGTTGTCAAGGTCGAGCGCTAGTGCATACATCTCCGACTATTATTTTTTATTATTAAAAACATGACGGTTTGTGTCGTTATTGGGTGTCACAATGCATCGGAAAAGAATTTAAAAAAGCCTCGGACATAACATTTCATATGTAAGTCTGAAATGTTATGTCCGAACAATTTGACTTGTATTAAGTCAAATATTTAAAACATTTTAAATAAAATCATATTATGTCGCCATCTTGCTACCCTTTTGTGAATTGTGAAAGTGTTATTAGTAAAAATAAATTTATTTCAAAATTTTCATGGCTAACTAATAGTTGCAACTAAGACAAAGTTTTATAATATTGTCTGTTTTTTAATTATCAATTTAAAGTATTGTGCCCGTATTAAGATAATCCTTAATATATTCCTTAATAACAGTTTAATATAAATAAAGTTCGCAAATTGTGTTTAATGGTTTAAAATGAAATATAAGTTATATTTTTACATCTCACGATATTAAGAAAAACTAATACAATAATTTCAATTTTAAGAGCACAGACTCCACTACTTTAAAGTTTTGTTTGTGTGCGTGTCGGTATGTAATGCTTACGCCTACATCTATCTGTTGCTTGCTTCACTTTGTACGATGCGATTGTTTGAAGACTATCTAGGCGTTATTAATCTAAGGGCCGAACTGACGTCAGTTCGGTCGGATGCGATTTTCTCCGTGTATGTGCTCGAATCCGTTCAGGCCGAACTGACGTCAGTTCTAACTGAAACGATCGGCCTCTCGTCTGTGGAGGCCTTTAGTGTATTATTACAAAAAGTTTATATCTGAACCCCAATTTTTCTAATTTACTTACACTTTCACTTTACTTTTATTTAATTATAAATTAATCGTCGTGATTATTGTAGTTTGAACAAAAACCTATTTTGGTTTTGGTTTGACGTTTAAGAGAATACTATTTTGCAGTTTTAACAGATCGGAATCGTGACAGTATTATTGCAAGACTTAAATAACTGAATTAAAAAATATTAAAAAAGAAAAAAAGTAGAGTCGTAGCGTCGAATATAGTTTATACTCTATCCTCCTTTATAATAAAAACATTTACATCATGAATACGCTAATCCAAGTTGCTGTCTTTGTCAATCAAGTGGCTTTTCCAACCTATCAGACAAAGACAGTCATGTTGGATTAGTGGTGTACATAATTTTACTAGTAAGAGGGTTATAGAAACAATCAGTTTGGTAATATTAAGAGGTATATAGGTAATATAGGTACAGTCGTGGTCATGAGTCACAGACACGGGTGCGTGTGATACTGTTGATTTATCTCGTGTCATTACACGGTCCGGTCCGTCGCTTAATCTGTCGCTCGTCCATCCGACGCCTGCACATTATATATGCGTTATACGGAAATGTACAGTCGCAGACAAAATACTTAACAATATGTAGATAATATACGTGATGAAGAGGTATTCCATGAAATTAATAATCTGCCAGGATTAGAAAATGATGGGTTGTAAATATATTGAGATAATATTAGAGAAAGTAGAACGAGGTTTCCTATGGTTAATGGAATGGAATACAATGGAAATTGTTACTATTAGGAAATTTACTGATAGATGATTTCTTTATGGTAGAAAAAATGGTGCAAATGGCTAATGTCAATAAGGCTTAACTTCTAGCGCTATGAAAACGAGCAACAAAATATACCTTCTCTTTATTTACCTACAATTTCAGAACATAGACCGTTAAAGTGGTTTTAATAAAATTAATTGCTCTCCATTATACAAAACAAACAATTATTACGTACAAAACTTTGTATACAGACCAAATATAAACGCCGTCAATGTTTACATTCTCCTACCGTATAATATTAAGTTTCTTACCTGTGAAACTTTACTCTAGAAATACAATTTGCTTTCTTGGCTAATTTAATATGCGCCTCTTCTATGCTGATAAATTTTAAGTGAATATTAGATTTTTCAAGTTCTATCGTTGTTCTGATTAGATTATTATATTTAGATTTTTCATTAACTTATTTGTTAATGATAGGTATACCTACATAACATTTTTTGGTAACGATTGACTTTTCAGTGCGATTCTAACTGTTGTAAATGCGAGCATTTCTCTAAGTAAATCCTCCTCGTTTGTAATTGTATTGAGCATTTTTTTTAAATTAATTTATTTATTTTGGAAAACCAACAGCTTATTTATAATAAAAATAGAGTCTGTATAACATTACAGAAAGCCAATAATAGGTTTTCACTGATAGATAAACATATAAAAATGAGCAAACTTAACTACTTACTCCATAATTAGTTCATACATAACATTATATTCTTAATCTAAACTTAATTTAATTTTGTATTTTATTTTATTACAAGGTGGCACTTATAAAATGGAATTGTACAATAATTGTGCCGAAAGCAAACCATATCAGTCATTGACTAAAAGATCTATGTTTTTTACTTTTGGTAGTATAAGGATCTAAATAGAGTTCTTTGCAGAGAGTTAAAAGTTCTGCTTGCTCGCACTAGAAATGACTTAGCTATGTAGTTTCGTGTTGCAGGTTTCAAATGTGAGTGGTGGAGTGTATCTTCTTGATCTGGAAGCTACAGTAAAATTTATTTTTTGAAGAAGGACAGCCAGATTCATTATTGATTATTTTCAGAGTAAATGTGCAGTCTGAGATTTGTATACGGTTAAATAGTGGCATCATATGAAATTATCTACAAAGGGCAACGTAATTGTCAGAATTATAAGTTATTTTAAGCTGGTAACATAAGAACTGCAAGAATCGTTTTTGATTTTTTTGAATTCTATCAACATATTTCTTATAGCAGGGATTCCACACGTGTAAACATTAATCAAGATGGCTCCTGACGAAGGTACAGTAAAGTTTTTTTAAAGTTTTAGCTAATTTAATGGAAGAACTTGATGATGAAGCCTAGTGCTTTTGAGGCCTTCGCGATGATTTTATCTATATGGTCATCAAACATAAGTTTCTCATCGTGATAGACACCAAGGTCTCGCACTAGAGTACATGAAAGGGCAAGAAATACCAAGGTATTTCTTGCCCTTTCAGATGATATGTTGTAGCAAGGACTGGGTATCTTTTCCTGGAAAACGTGGTAATGGAATATTTAGATGGTATTTGTTTAAAATTATTGAGAGTACAGTAGATGTCCAGTCGATCCAGGCCAGCTTTGAGCCTCTCAGTATCCTCGAGTGACGAGATTTTAAAATACTAATTGAGTTACTGTAACAGGTAAAGAAGTAAACTGTTAACTACTAAGAATGTTTGAAAACTAATACAAAAAAAAATGTATTTTACTTTGGTCTAACTACTTACATATTAAAATTATGTTAACATTTTTTCTTAGTCTAATTGTTAAAGTTAAAGTAAAAAGTTAAAGTAAGTGCAATGCAGGTAATACCCAAGTTGACAAAACTGTATTGCAATCGTAATGAAGAAGTATTAGAAAATGCTAACATCGTGTGAAAATATAAATATGTATTATCAATTGGCACAAAACCGATACCTATACAAAGTAATCCTACTACTATTATAAATGTGAAAGTTTATGATGGATGGATGGATGTTTTATTACTCTCTCACGCAAAAATGACTGAACGGGTTTTAAAGAAATTCGGTATGGTAGTATTTTAAGCTCTGGATTAACATGGGATTAACACGATTTATCCCGAAAAGTACAGTGTACAAGATAAGGAATTTTAGATTCACTAGCTTTTTACCGCGTCTACTCCGTCAGCCCGCGTAAAATACAGTATCCCATAGGATACTGTATTTTACGCGGGCGGACGGGGGAGACGCGGTAAAAAGCTAGTGAATCTAAAATTCCTTATCTTGCCTTGATATAGTGCAAAGGTAATACAAGTTCAATAAAATGATAACCCGTCGATCTCGGCTGCCTTCGCGCTGTATCGGAATCCTGCCAGATTCTCTTATTATGGTTTTGTCATTTGTGGCGACTATCGCAAGAAAGAGAATGTACAAATGTGAATACCGTTTAATTTTGTTGCTTTTACACAGTCAACTGATACAATGGATCGAGGGGCTATTATGGTAATTTTGAATTTTAACACCAAAGTGCCGACTTCCGTTATTTAATAAAGGAGCGTAATTGCAACGTGGCGGCCATTTTGACCGCGGGTGGGGTCAAAACGACCCCGCCTCGCGTTTCCGCCGGGGACAATTAAATACCCCACTACAAGCTATCCTCAACCATTGTAATTCGTACATCTGTTCAATTCCTTGCCACTTTTAAAATGCGCAAAGTACAAATTACACGCACATAATTTACTTTTATGTAGACGCCATTTTGTGCCCCGAGTTTTATAATAAGCTTTATTACTTTCTCCAAGTAAATAAACTTTATTGTAGCCGGAGTTGTTTAAATAATTTGTGGCGTGACTTCCTTAAGTTTTATTCCGACTGTTAAAGTTATCAAAATTTAACTCTATCGTTTCTAATTGATAATCAACACGAAGTCCTTCTTGATAGGAAACCATTTCCTATTAATTTTTTATTTAACAATGTATTGCACACAACTATTATTTTTTAACTGCAAAGAGCAGAGCAAAGAGCATTTAATCGATATTTTGCTGATTTTCTCTAGTTTCAGCGTGGTAACTGAAGCCAATACTAGTTTTACGTGTAATTTCCGTTCGTGCCCACACGCATGTCAAGTAAGTTCTTGCCTTTTGTTTCCAAAGTAATTTAAATTGTACGCCTTTGAGTTACCATCATAGTTACTTTACTGTCAATCAAATATGTAAATGTAATTAGTTTTAACCTACTTTCTGTAACAGAATCGTTGTCTCAAAGTACTTCACCTCTGATTGGATTCTGCCGTTTATCTCTAAACTAAAGGCAGTTGAAATTTATTTTGACTCAGCAACATTGATATACTCGATGTCCCCGATTCATTAAAACTAGTCAAATAATTTCTCTAAATTGATTTGCACCTTACTTTCAATATTTCTATTGTATTTTATGTAGCATTTTATTATGTTAAAATTGCATGTAAACAAGTGACATTTAAATAACAACTTTAAATTAGAATTTGAGAAACATAAAAAATTTCTTCTTTTAATTGTAAACTTAAATGTGAATTATTTCACTAACTTTAAAAACAAGTCGCACCGGCTACAGAATTCTAATTTTGCTGATTGATATTCATAACCTTAAACCTGTTCTTCCAAGATGGGTAATTCACCATATATCAACCGATGATGGGTGTTTTCTAAAGGCGCCATTGTAAACAATATCAGCAGGTATCAACATAATTACAGTTGGGAATAACACGATGCAAACTGATGATTTAAAGCAAATTGAAGTGAGATTGGCTCCGGTAACATCTCATTTGACGCCGCAATGCTTCCAATTGTCTCGGCTCTCGGCCATCACCCACTGTTGTGTGCTCAAATATCAGAACTATTACTTGCATAAAATATAAATTACGTGTACTCAACTCGAATGGTGTGTGAAGTAATATCGTTTTGAATGTGTGCTCGTTGCAAATGTAATTGTAATTTCGGTTTGCAAAAAAAAAAGGCTTATACACTTTATAGTGATTGCAAAAGACGTTTCGATCGATGCGAATGCAACTTCAATCAGAACCCAAATTCTCGTAATTAACTAACACTTTTATTTAGTCATGTTGATATCTTAAACATATTTTCGGAGTTTGGACCAATCGAAAGGTTTATGAAAATACGATTTTGCAGTTTTAACACATCTGGACTGGATCTTGTTACATATGTCAACAGTAAGATGTAACTCAGAGAGTGACAGATGTCATGAAATAAAGCCTATCGAGTTTATTTTAGTTGGCCAAAAGGCTATACATAGTGTAGACGTATATATTGTGTTAAGCATATCTCATTACATATTGTAATACGTATCTGTGGTAAGCACCAATAAAGGAGAGTATAAGAATTGCTGCTGTATTATTATCTTCACCACACGAGCGCAAGAAGGACTTACAATCAAGAGAACATAGCACGTTACAGATCGTAACTGTATTTTTGCAGGATTTCATTAGTAGAGTCGACCTTCAGATTTGTATGTTAATTTAGGTAAAATCTTAAGTAAATATTTCAATTGGTTAGGTCTGGCGGCTGTAAACGATTACAGTGTAACAATGCGGAGTTAAACTTGTAAAGTAACAATTAAGCTTTCGGCGGTTACTTGCACGAGTTTTCAATTGGATGATTATTGACACTTGACTTAGATTACATATATCCTGCAGCGTCGAGAGCGAGGTTTTAATTGCGGCTCCGAGGCTCCCACGTTGATTTAGGGCAAATTGAATGCTTCGAGCCTCGCGCCTCTACACGTTGTTAGTACCACCTATCAATTAAGTTCGCTCTGACTTGAATTGAGTATAGCACACTTTTTATTTCGTTACTAAGCAGACGGTAGGAATCTAAATTGGCTCGCTTCTAGAAGTAATTGCTGGTTTGTTTGTCATGTCTTTGGCATGTTAACTTGCTTATAACGTAGCTTTTATAGATAATCATATTATTTCTCCTCTTCTGTGTGAATAATGTGTATGCTTAATATTACTAATTTAATTACAGTTGCATTAAACAGTAAAATATTTAACATCTCTATCCAGCGTCCGAGATCATTACTCATCGTTTATTGTGGCCATCTAATTAATCATGAGAACTAAATGAATTGTGGCGTTGGCTATGAGAAATGGCCGTGTTATTAGGAGCGTCAGCGTACCGCTCGGAGGTTAAATGCGCACGAATATGTAATGAGTAGCGGATTATTTTGGTACTGTCAGTTAATGCGTTGACAGCACAATGAGGATTCGGTTTTTTGACGTCCATCAAGTTTGCCAGAACTATTTACTGAGGCAATGAAAGCTGCCGCCAACGCTCATAATATTATATTCATTTACGTGCTAGGATAAAGGCACGATCACATTAGAATATTAATGCTTTATAGGCTGGGACTATATTGTCCGGAATCCGGAAGGCTGGAGAAAATTCAGAGCATTGAAAATAGAAGTTGGACAAAAAAATAGAATCGAAAATCGAACACAAGAGTGTCGAGTTGTCAGATTTGACATTGACATTTGACTTGATAGAATATTAATGCTTTATAGGCTGTGACTATAATGTCCGGAATCCGGAAGGCCGGAGAAAATTCAGAGTTTTGAAAATAGAAGCCTGGACTAATAAAATAGAATCGAAAATCGAACACAAGAGTGTCGAGTTGTCAGATTTGACATTGACATTTGACTTGATACTTGTGTGTTCGATTTTCTGCTTTATTGTATTAACGAAGAGTTTTATTTTTAGTGCTCAGATTTATATCCGGCGTTATGGATTCCGGACAATATAGTCTCAGCCTAAGGGAAGATAAAATAATTTGCGTATTTAAGAGATCCAAATTATTTTACGAGTTCTAGAAAACTAAACCCCAATAGCAAATGTTTGTTTGTGATTATTATTACATCATTATAAGTTCTGGCGTGTAACTAAGATTTATGAAAGAGGTTTTATATTTATAGGTAAACAGTTATATAAAAAGTAGACGATAGTCTTTAGAGCTCTTTAAGATGGCACTTATAGTTTTGACATTTCAAAGTAACAACCACTAATGTGACAGTAATATTTTTTAATATCTACATAGCAACAATTTATAATTTCTAAAGACCATATTTAAAAACTAACTACATCCTTCCAAGAATCTCAACTGGACACTATCCACTTAATATATTCCGAAGGTTAAAGTAGGTAATATAAGGAGCATATTAAAGTAATATTATGGGATGTCATTATTTTCGAACTTTGTTAAAACTCACATCAGTTAACAAGGAGGTATCGACGTCTAGTCACGGTTGTTTTTTACCTACAAATTGCAGGTGGCGTTAATTGTTAAGAAGGAGATGACTGGTTGTTTTCGAGTCGGTTCTGCGAAGTGCGTGCCCCATAATAATACGTCATAGTAATGGCGGTAGTGCAGCCGTGCTGAGTCAGCTCAGATGAATGATGTTTGGCGCCTTCTAATGTCCCAATATTAGTTTCTGTTACCACCTTTGTCTTATACGCTCAAAAGGAGCGGCATTTTTATGAACTATCTATACGATTTCATTGTAGAATTTTCGTTGGTTGAAAGTTCATTTCAAATTTATTTCTCTTTCAAATTCATCAACACTTCTAGGTCTAACCTTACTTAAATATCAATTGTATTTGGTCACAATGTTGTGATTGGCATATTCATATTTTGTATGCCCACGAACAAAGGTCATACTTATTATTATAATGCATATTGTAGTTACGTTAAACTTTCGAAGCCTATTGTTTCTTTTATAGCCAATAAAGCTTTGATAAACTTATAGTTTATTTATTGAAACGCGTCCCAATTTTACCTACGCCTGTTAGTGTTGTATAAATATCATACTTTCTCTTTCATTAATACGAAGAACGAGGGATAACCTTAACAGACGTTAGTGAAATTCGTACTAAAACTATTTATTAGGTCGTACATTGTATCTTATCCTTTAAACGAGACGATCTTGCATATATAAAAGATATATATAAAATATAATATATAATATTATAATCGGTATCCCGACAACGACTGCAAGTATTTACATGAAATTTAGTATGCAGTTTTGGGGAAGGGGTATGGAGTTTTGGGAAAGAAAAATCGATTTAACTAGGTCTTATCCCTTAGAAACTGCGAATTTTAATCAATATATGTTTTTTATTTCGTTGTGCAACAATATGGCAATAACTTCGACAATCTTACGTCAGTATGATTGGCAGCTTACTACGCGTAACTACATATGTATAGTTTTTGCATTGTTTGGAAATTCTGAATGTGTTGTGGTGGGTTCGAATCCCGCTAAGATAAATATTTTTGTGATTCCTATTATTTCTTTTTCTTTTATATTTTTGACGTGATAACGTCTTATTAATCGATGGAGCACGAACCGGCTGCACGCACGAAAAAACATGACTCATGCGTTACCTGTTACCCGTTATCGTTACCAAGTACCAGCGTTAGCTCGCATTGCCTTTACCTCATTATTATTATTATTATTATTGTTGTTGTTGTTGTAGTTGTTGTGGTTGTTGTTGTTGTGGTTGTTGTTGTTGTTGTTGTTGTTTTTGTTGACGTTGTCACGTTCAACTATCGTCAGTAAACCGACTTTACAGACAACCGGTATGTTTTTTATTTATTTTTATTATTTTATCGTTCTACTAAAACACCGAGCAAAGCTCGGTCTCCCAGGTACTATGATTATGAAAAGAACTAAATCACTTACACAACTTTTAAGGTTTTATTATAATTGTATAAATAAATTGTTAAAGAAGCGTATCATATTTGATTCCCAACTATAATAAGGGTGTTTAAATCTTAAATCCGTCTGCTTCATCTTTCACTCTGTTAATAAATCTATTCTTAATTCCCGGCACGTCTCATTGTTTGATTGTATTTCACTTAATCCCTTCGTTCCGCTCATTCTTTATGGTAATTCATCGGCATTGTTTTATTTTTATGCTGTTATGCTGATGCGTCCGGTCTAACCACTCTCGTTTGCACCTTGTCAGCAGCACGATCGCCGGCCCTAATTGTTCATATTCCATTAAAGTAATATATATGCGTTGTTCTCGCCTCCGCATTAACTATTTACCTGTTACCTGCGTCGCTTTTATTTTATCATTCCGAGTTGCTAATTGGATGACTGCTGGTTACGTGGCTCTGATTAATTTTATAAATTTCTTATGCGTTATAATATGGGAATAGGGCAGAGGATATGATAATTTATAACATTATTGCTATATAGCAATAATGTTATAAATTATCATATTTCCCATATGGGAAATGATTTAGGTTTTCAAAATGAAATTCTTTTTGAAGAAACACCTCTATTTCTAAAGTCTTTTTTTTTTTTTTAAACGGGCAATTGGCCCACCACACTTACCCACCACTGCAACTCCTGTGTAGCCAGGATCGACAGTGGTAACCAACCGCAAAAACCATTTGATATGATCTCAGGGGTGCCCGGGGGACATGCTAAATCTGTCTTGGAACCCGCAACGAAATTATTCTGATTAATTTCGTTGCGGGTTCCAAGACAGATTTATTTATTGTAGGAGGAGTAGGAAGTATTCCAGTTTCCCTCCCCAAGCAAAGCGGGAGACAGCAAAAATTGTGATGACAAAAAGTCAGAATTAAAGGGGAAGCACCACGGGAATAACATGTTTTTTTTTTTTTTTTTTTTATGGCTACAAGACAGAATGTAATTTCTAAAGTCTGTGACATTATCACATATATCTAATATAAATATGATTAATATTATTATTATTTTTATGTTAAATATTTAATTCAAAAAATCCTTTACCCATGGATTTTAAACTGAAAACTGTAGTTTTTTTACCCGATTTTTTTAACTGTTAACGCGCGTACTTGTTATCAGTGAATTCTCATGCCGCATCAGATACTAACTTCAGAAACGATTGTGAAATTCCGAATCTCTCGCGGGTTTATGTTAAAAGTGATGTACTATGTAAAAGGCTAAGTTTAATGGGACTTGTTAGCTTGGAACTTTTAATGACATTACAAAAATGTATTATTCATATTTTTATTTTATTTTCCATACTCGGGTTATTCTTATGCGTATATTTGTTATGTTTCTTGTTTTTGTGTTTGTCTATTTGGTTTAACATGTTTTCTTAATTGTCTCGTAGTGAAATTTCTTGTATGCGACAAATTTTGGTGTGAGTAGGCGGGACAACAGTTCTCTATCTGGTTCAACACTCGAACAAAACATGTGGATTATGGAGGCGTTTGAATTTAGAAGACAAACAATTCATAATTCACAAACAAATAAAGTTTGTTATATGAAATGTTCTCTTTTGTTGTCCAAATGTGTTTTTTGTCTAGAAAAGACTACCAAGTTTATTATTGAATACGCGTGATTTTTGGACTGATTAAGTACAATGTATTTTTGAATTGCTAACGCTATTACTTGACTTGACTGAAGCAAGTCGTTTTAAAAACCAAATACTCACTTGAATACTGAATAAAGTAAATATTTTATTGATACATTGTTACTTTTCAATGTCCACATAAAGTATAGTTTTTATAAGTACACTTTTCAGTGTCCACAGAAGTGAAACTTAAGAAGAGAAACAAAGTAATAGTAGGGGAGCCCTATTAGGATAATCTTGTAGTAATTCGAGCGCCTGACGTTAAGACTGTAACTGAGGGGCAATCACGAACAATTGACAAGTACGTAATCTTAATAAATCGAATGAAATTTGTGTAGGTGCTGTCATCTTTTTCATACAATTCTCATTCGATAACGTTACTGTCAATTGTTCCTGCTAGGCCCCCAGGTGTCCCACATGTCTCTGGTAACGAAGGAATGAAAATAAGTTTATTTGCTTAGGGCGTTATAAAAATGTAAAAAGAGTAGAGTCTCAAAGAAGCTCCAACTTAAAGTACCAACGATTTGAATTTAGGATAAGCTTGTAGGACCTATTTCAAGTAAAAAATATATATATTTAAATGATTGAGCTTCTCGAATATATTTGACTCGGCTTAAACGTCTAGTCTAGTCTAGTCTTGTTGAAAATGAAAAATCTGATGAAAAATTACCTATAAAAATTACTTTTAAGTTATTTTCTTTCCAATAAATTTAATAATGGTGTCCACTGAAATAAAAACTGTCATAATATTTTTTTCTTCCTGTCACCTAATCTACAAAACCTACTAGGTCTCCACGACGCTCGAGTAAGTACATAATTAGCATCATGGGCTCCCTAATATACGGTCCGGTTTTCCTTCAGTTCGGCCTGAACGGATGCAAAATCGTATCGTCTGTGTACAATTTCGAGATCGCATCAGTCGGCCGGACGGACTAAAGCGATTCATTCCAATGTTGCCAGCTCTGTTTTTGCGAAACTACTAAACTCGCTTCGATTTCTACTACAAGAATACTGAAAACTATTAAATAATGCTGCTCAACTTAAGAATTCCTACAGCCCCCAAAAAAACCACTGCATTTTAGGTTTTGTTATATTAAAATTTTATTATGTATTCATTATATTATAAATTTTATCGTTAAATTAAAATATACTAGGAAATATTACGTCTATAGTAACTAAACGGGTAGTTTCAAGAAAATTACGGACGCAATATCGTAGCATTACGATGTATTATGATATGATGTAAAAAAAAAATGTTTTTTTGTGCCTAACCTAGGCCATAAAACACTACTAACAACTTAATTCCTACTAAGGAGGAAATAAAATATTTAATTCAGTAGTAAAACTTTGTAAAATAACTAAGTTGGCAACATTAATTCTGGACTAAACGGACCATGTGTGACAAATCGCTTCAGTTCTCGCCAGAGCCGCGGCCGTTCGGGCGTGTATTGTGTATAAGCGTAGTGAGCTTACAATTAATAAACACGACTGTAGCTCGCGGCAAACCACAACGAACTGATGCGATTTTTCCGTGTGTGTGCTCGAATCCGTTCAGGCCGAACTGACGTCAGTTCTAACTGAAACTTGAACGATGATTCAGCTTCCCAGTATTATTTCGTTATTTTGCGGGTTCTCATAGACTATGAGATGTGGCACGTCGTGTGACAATCTAACATCAAAGCGTCCGTGGGCAGGAACGTGTAATGACACGATCTCTGATACCGATAACAATATATTAACATCTCAGGCTTGTCTAGAATAACTTATTGCTGTTTTACCATCAGGAGACAAATTTGGATGAGTTATGAGACATTTTTGATGTTGAAATCTATGAGTTCAAGTTAGTAAAATTTTGTCTTTCTATTTGATTTGTTAGGTATGTTATACAGGGTGCTCGGTTAACAAAAATAGATATTCAAAGAGTGTAATCAGTGTTCGATTCGCGTTACAAATACATATATAACTTGTGACCTTAAATTTTGACCAGATTATCCTATAAAATACTTAAACTCTATTCATCACCGCGTGCCCGTACAACTCGACAAGCGCGTGACCGTCAAGCGGACGGCGTTGTACGAAAGTGTGATGGTGCCCATGCGTAGTGCGAGTTGTCAGGAAATATTAATCATGTTATTTTTCTGTAAATCACGAACTTTATCAGTTATGCGTACTGCCATTACTTATGTAATATTGTGGCCTAATGTTAGGTCGAATATTTCATTCGGATAACCAAGCAGCCCTGTATGTTTTTTAATGGCTTATTAGGTATATAATCTAGCAGAATGTGATCATTTTTTGAGTACATTATATAATTTATTTATTATTATTAATTAACTAACGACATTGCAGCTTAGGACAATATCGTTGCTCCTCAACATTTAAAACAAATTAAAATTAATATCGTTCTCGATTCACAGCTGTTTAATTTCGAAAATTTAACCGAACTTTAAATATATTTTGATTTGTTATTTCAATTGTTGCATCAATCTAAATAAATTATGCCCACTACAGAGCACAACGATAAAACTGCACAGTTCGGTCACAGTAGATATGTTTAGTTTGTGTACGACGTGTGTGCGCCGATTCGGGCGATCCAGTATGAAGATGTAGTATTGTAAACCTATGTCTACTGTGACCGAACTGTGCAGTTTTATCGTTGTGGTGTATAGCGGGCATTATGTTCTATTCAATCGTTAGCATCGTCCACATTGCAGACAGCTGTTACTTAGAATCACTTGTTTATACATGATTAGGGCGACAAGTATTTAAATCGCCTAGCGCTGTTTAACAAAGGTGTTTAACAAAAAATGATAAGTAGTCTTTTCTATTACGTACTTGCATACTTAGTTTACTTATGACGTCATACGCTACGAAGTAATTAATTCAAGTCTTTTCTCCGTACCACGTAATCGTGATATAAAGAAAGTTAATTTTATGACAGAAAACACTTTTTTTTATAACAGCTGCAGTAGTATTTCGCAAAATGTTGACTGTGACTAACATAACTAGAAATGAAATGAAATATCAAAAAAAACTATTTAGATCTTTAACAGGCTTCTAAAACTGGTACCAATTCAAGAACTTACTGATAGCTGCTTTCGTAATTCCTATCTTTGGAGTGGAAATCAACGTGTGCATCGACTTCAGAGGCAGCTAATGCATGCCTTGCTCAGGTAAACACGTCTGTGCGTAGGCTTCATGTTTTTTATTCGTCTTTGCTTGCCGCTCCACGCTCTTTATCTTGTTATGCTATCGGAATGAGATTTCTACCTTTTCCGTATATTCACTCTTTATACAACGCACTACCTCTCTGGACGGAAGTTGCATGATATCATCCCTTCTGCCCATTTGTTTAAAATAAAGTGTCTTTTATTCCAAGATGGTTGGTCAATCTATCTTATACTTTAAACGAGACAATCTATGTATATTTATAATCGGTTTCTTTAAAACGGCTGCAGGCATTACCATGAAATTCAGTAGGTATACAGGGACTTTTGGGGGAGAAAAATCGATCTACCTAGATCTTATTCCTAGGAAACTGCGCATTTTTATGTGATGTATGTTATTTCTTTCTATAATATTCATTATTGAACGACGATATATAATAATTTCGACTCTAATATGTCAGTCAGATTGGCTGTTTGGTATGCGTATGTATAATTTTTTTATTATTTGGAAATTCAGAATAGATTTCAGGATTCGAACCCAAAATATTAAATATTAAAATATTAATCCCGAAATATTTTTGTGATTCTTTTTTTTAATTTATCAGAACTCCCAGTTACCCAGGTTCGTAAACTTGAAACAAAGCAGAACAATAATATACGAAACTAGAATTTTCCGGTAAAATTGTTTCGACATAGATTTCACAAAGGGCTTCTAGGTTTGAATAAATCAATATATTTTATGCACATTTGTCGCCATGACCAAGTAAACGGTTAAAGTTAAAGGCTCGAAGAGAGTCACGTTTGTTAAATTACCTTTTGCAGCCAGCGCTGTCATCGCTTATGGTGTTAACGAAGCAAAGGTCTCCTTGCTCGCGACCCAACAATCAAACGCTTATTTGGTTGAATATTATTTAATGCACATTATTCATGCATGTGCAAATATACTGCGAAATAAGTCTTCTAAATAAACTAATCAGGAAGCATACTAAATAGACATTACGTCGTGCAAAAACTATGATTTCATATACCGGCCATAATTTCTGCACCGCTGTTAGCCTCGTTACTATAAACTTGCATTAAAGTCGTAGTTATTTTGCATTATGTTTGTAATAGGGAGTAAGGCGACAGCGCCGAGACCGAGATCTTTTGTAAGAACTGGCTCTTACAGTATTAGACTCGGGTATGCAAATAATATAAAAAATGTTTTACTTTTACATTTTCGCTTATATAGAATGCTCTTTTGCCCCGTTTTCCGCCAAGTTAGATTCTCATTACGTTCCTTTGAAAATAAGTTAGTTCTTGTACTCTGCCGGCTCGCGCCCGGGAAGGAAAACGCCATAATAGCGACTTTTGAGTACTGTTACTCGTCTCCAGCGGTAAAACTCCTTTGGTCGATGTTCTTTTTTATTCGTAAACAATTATGTCGCATTAAAGGTAGTTGAAAAGGGATCGCAAACGTTTAATGATAAGGCAGGCGGCGGCGGCGGGGGCTTTGGCTCGCAAATCTCCCTTTAAGTCGACGTACAGCATCGGTTACTATAATAAAATTAAAATTAATTGTTAGATTTATGGCATCACCGCTGCGACAACCGTTCGGCTTTTGTGCTTCGCATAAGTGCCGTCTTAATCGGCAATTTACGCACATCGATTTGGCGAATCGTATGCTCGTGACTTTAAACAAGAATTATTGCGGGTCGATATGCTGATAAATTATTAAGAGATCTGCGTCATTATATGGCGATTTTAAGTGAGTTGTTGCAAGTGCTTCGAAATACTTTGTGAGGCATACCTCATTATATTATGTTTTTATTTTTGTGGTTTTGCTATTGTGCTTAAACTATTATAAAACTTAAACTAATATAAAATATCTAGTATTTTTTTGTAATACGTAATATATTCGTAACTTTACGATTTAGGAAATTGAGGAAAAATATTTTTAAATATATTGACGACTTCTTTGGCTCAGAGGTTGAGCGCGTTAGTGCTCAAGCCGGGGGTCGCGGGTTCGAATCCCGCCGAAGGAACAAAAAAATATGTTTCAATATAATAAAAATCTTCAATATATGTAAAATATAAAATTATTAAATATTATTATGTACTTCTCGTTGTCTTGTCCCCGTAACACAAGTTCTTCGACTACTTAGCACGGGGCCAGATTGACGTGGTTTGAAGCGTCCATAGATACTATAATTATTACATACCTAATAATCGACGAAACATACCTAATTTACCTTTACTATTTGACTCTATAACTTACATACATTGAAAGCACTGCTAGATCGAGGCAAAAAAGTGAAATTATAATCTTTAATTATTAAGTCATCAAATGAATAAACATTTTAATAGTTCGGATGAAATCATTATAGTAATGGTTTGCGCTGGTCCAACTGGTCCTAAGCTACTGGTTTCTACAGTTACAATCGTTTTATCACTTTTGAAAAATTGTTCAGTCGGCGGTACTTAGAATATAATCTATTCATTTAGACGTAACCATTATATTATCAGTTTAATATATACGTTGTAGTTTAGAATATAAACTTTAATGGCCTCGCACCGCTGATTGTTATTGAGTAATGACATTGGTAAATTGTCTAAATAAATAAATAACTCGGATCACCCACAACGCGGTCAATCGACGGATGAACTTTTAAAAATTATACCTATTTTTCTAAAAATCGAGAAAGTTCAATGTTTTGTGTAAAAAGGCGGTAGGGTAGGTACCGTTAAGTTTTGTTCGACAGGCACTGCAACAACAGTACTTTAATCGTTTATTATGGAAATTTTTTATTCAATACAAAAATATATTGGCAATAATACTCTGCACACAGAAGGCAGTTTACTATAGTAGCAATTTAGACTATGCTTCACTCAAATGAATTTGCACCAGTGCGGTGTGAGAATTGATTTTGTGGTGAGCATTCAATGTAACTCACAAAAGTATATCCAAGTTTCGACAAAGCAATGGTAATGAAATTACCTTAGGCGTAAAGCCTTTTAAAAGACTACACAAATTAAAGCAGAAAAAATATTTTTTAACAGTGCAAAGGCAAAATATTCAAAATTTTAGTTACAAAGTTAGTATACAATATAAGATGTTTCAAATGAAATTATGAATAGCTTTTCCGTTTTATTCATCTCTTTACGCTAGTTTCTACAGCGCGTAAAATAACGTACCCATTCTATACGATTAAAAAATCTTTTGATATGATATTTAGTTCGTTTCTTTATAATGAATTGTGCTTATATGAAAAAGGAATCTATTGTTAAAGTGGGAACATAATATAATTCATAAGCGCCTTTGCAAACGCGCCGCAACTCCGGTGTTAAGCATAGGAACTAAAATTGAAATGAACACAAAAAAAAAAAAAACTAATTATAATAGGTATAAGGTATGTTATGCTACTATAGTTTATTATTTATAAAGATTACTGTTGATACGAAATTTAGATCGTGTGTTTATAATAAACTAGCATTTGCCCGCGGCTTCGCCCGCGGGAAATTAGGTTTTAAATTATATCTTTATTTCATGTTATCTATCTTTTTTTTTATATATATCCCCAATTTGACTCTCTTAGAGGTTGAATATTAGAAAACGCTGAAATACGTAACTAACTATTTTTCCGTACTCAATTCATACGAATTTTCATGCAAAAATGTCCAAGGAATAAAATGTTTCATACAAACTTTCAACACCTTGGGGGTTGAATTTTCAAAAATCCTTCCTTAGTGGATGCATAAGTCATATGAGAAATACGTGTGTAAAATTTCAAATTTCTAGCTTTAAGGGTGTTGGCCTGTGCTTTGATATGTCAGTCAATCAGCTTTGCCTTTTATATAAATATGTATAGATATATGCTGATACGAAAAACGAATCTATTGTTGGAATAGGCGTTATATATAAGTTATATATTCAGTCAACGTCTCAATGTCGTGAGCTACAATGGAGCGGGGGACAGTGGGTCGTGTTTGCTCGGCAGCGGCGGTCGAGGAACGACGTTCGAATAATGAGCCCATGTTTGTATTGACCCTAGACCGAGTTAATACTGCTGGCTTAACTCGAACAGTCCCGATGATGATGTCTTTGTTTACTTCGCCGTGTTCATATTGCAGATAAGTGGCAGCTCGGCGTCTTCACACTTCAAAGCAAAGTTGTGCCCAACAAATCAATGCGTGAAAATGTAGTGACCGTCTTCCAGAATAACGTAAAGGATACGTTATACGCGTCTGGATCAAACTTATTTTCACGTGATAACGTCTTATAATTTGATGGAGCCGGCTGCACGTACGAAAAAACATGACTCATACCGTTACCACAGCATTTGCCGTTACCTCAGCTGGCCGCGTTTTAGGTATGTGAGCGGTGGGACGGAGAGGCGGGAGCGCTTGATGTTATTACTCAGTTCGGCGCCGGACTTCGCGGCGGCAACACGCCTACCTAAGGCGCGGCCAATTAGTTCCGAGCGCACTATAAACATGACGTTGTCACGTTCAACTATCGTCAGTAAACCGACTTTACAGACAACCGATTTTTTTTAATTACGAGTAAAGCTATCATTAAGAATATGGCAAAGAGTTATAAATAGCTCTATAATTTGCCAGCTTTCATGCTGGCAAATTATTATTATATATTACTGGAGACGTAATTGCCCACGCAAGCGAGCCCAGCGTCGAAATTACTTCACGTCCGTATAATTCTATGTGCGTATGTTTGTCAATTTTTATTTATAATCGAAGGCAGGTCATATCCGATCCCTGACGTCACTGCGACCCAAGTGGTTCTATTGTGACTCCTTTGCGTTATGGTACCGTCTCCAGCCCTAAGCTGCTCATAAACCAACGATATGGCAGAGTTTTCGTGCTGCCCAATTTAAATATTTCTGTTTTGTTGAAATGCTGGACAGTCAAGGAGAAGGTGCAGAGTAGTCCCATAATTTTCTTCGCAGGATATGCAGGTCGCTGTGTCACCAACGGCTATTTGGTTGAGGTATTTGTGGGGCCTTGCAGTGCCATATTTGTCATATAATATTAATGCAAAATATCGATTTTAATATCGGCAACCGCAGTTTGCATAGCGCATTCGTTAACAAGACACGTTCGAGTACAATTGCGTTCGCGAAAGAACCCCACTCAAACAACCCATTTCTATTTCAGCTCGCAAACGCTTGTTAAATGTTCGGCCCGTATAACCGCGTCGGCTAATACTTTAACGCTTTTTGCATACGTAAACGCCCGACGATATACTCCTCTGTCTCCGCTTATTATGCCGTTTTGTATTCAGGTGAACCCCGAAGGTCACTACTCTGGTCAAAGTCGTTCGGTGTAGCTCCACATTCCTACTCGGAATCCATTATTCGGGATATTGACTTGTATTTGTTTGTGGCCCATTTGAATATACAATATATTGGCTTGGCAGCCATCGTATATTCTACACTAGATCTTGTTTATTGAATCACTAAATTTATTGATCAGCTATTGCTAATTCCAATGTTAGCTCCAATCTTGACGACCAATGGTACTATTTTTCCTGATTAAAACTAAATTTTGTTCAGGTAGTCCTACTTACTTAAATTTTATATTAAATCAGAAAATAATATTTTTACCTTTGCAAATTGTAAGGTGTTCTAAATAATAGTGATTGAAGGGCCAAGATAAACTTCATATTTATACCTCGTGCTACTTGTTAGGATTTTATTCGTGACAGGCAACGGAAATAGTTAGCAGGAAGTTCTGTGTTTCGAGATAGAGAAAAACAGTAGCTGCCATGTCATAAATTATTTACATTTCTTAAGTGACTGTATGAATGTTTTTTTTTATGATTAAGGATCAGCTCATACCGAAACCTGACAATATGCGACGCGGCACTGTTTTTTTAAATAGCCATCCAAAATTGAACTTTACTCACTACACAAGAAGATACTCGTTTCATATGACACCAGTTATACACTGCACATGCGCTGTGCAGAACGGCGCAAATTGACATTCGAACACTTAAAATGAAACGTGTGTCTTCTTGTGTGATGCGTAAAGTTAAATTTTGAATAGCTGCTAAACTGCAGCGCCGCGCCACGTATAGTTTGGTTACGGTGTGAATTGCCCCTAAGCCGTCTATTTGCTATGAAAGATTTACTTAAAATCGATTCGGTGGATAAATTTTCTGCTACTATTTAATATGCTATGCAATAATTAAATCAAGAATTCAGAAAGTGATTTGGAAATGCACGAATTCTGTTATAACATCGTATGTAATCAGTAATCACTGACAAAATCAAATGCATCGAAAATTCAAATTCCATTGAGGCGAGTAATTGACGTTTTGTACTTTTAACAATACGAACACAGTCGGTTAGTAATCCTTAATAATTAAGGACAAATTATTCCTGTTCGTAACAAATAATTAGTGATCTGCGTTGCGTGGTTACCGGTGATGGATAGCGTGTGTGATACCATCGCCGCCGAATTGCCTGAGATTTTTTTTTCTTTAACCCGAAGGCGTCTTGACTTGTAAATTATCCGAATTACACTTAACCCGAAACGCGGTTTGCGTGTTTATTTAATTTCGTTATCCGTTTTGTACATATTATCACTTCTAACAATTTGTACTTGTGGGAATACGTCTTTGTCGCGTTCGTAGTATTCAATTGTTAGTTTTTCTTATGTTACCGTTTTCGGGTAGACGGTTGTTTGTTGAAGATTCACTAAGGATCTTACGTTCCTCTGTGTTATATTAACTTTATTGTATAAGTAATTGTAAATATATATTTTGTGATAGGCGACAAATTGGCATATCAAAAGGATAAATTCAAATTTTTTTACTTCCGTGTAGGTTATCAAATAACACTTACAGAATTGTCCTGCACGACGTCTACCGCCGGTTTGGAAACTAGCCCGACGAGAAGAACCGGCGTAAGAAACTCGCGCTGGCCCTTTTAGTATAAATAATTACTATATAGTAAAAATATTTTTACAGTATAGTAATGGTAACTTTCAAGATACATAGAAGCAGCCTTGCTGGGAGCCATCTTATTCCCAAGGAATGCGATCGTTAATGATCAACAAAATGGATACATGGTGTAGATCTTCTTGTGCAGAGCATGACGTTACTTACATAAAAATTGAATGCATTACTTTGATAGTTTCTGTATAAGAAAATGAATTCTATAAAAAGTACAACACGAACTCTGGGATAAAATCTAGTATTTCAAAGGTTTGTACAACTTTAGTGAACTCTACAATCTCCCGGTGTTTGTGTAACGTTGTAAGAATTCACTTTGCCGAAGTGTATTGAAAGTGTAGTCGGTAAAAGTGTAAGTCGTGTCTTAGTGAACAAACATTTACCCTTTAACGACAACTTGCTTAATACGTGTGTTGCAAGGATTGCTTGTTTTGTTGACGCTGTATACAATTTCTTTTCCTTGGTTTAGATTTAAGTGACTCTGAGCGATGAAACAATTCAAGTTTTTGACCAAATAGTCCTTGGGCTTTCTTCTTTTATTTTAAGTTCAACATAAGTAGGTATTTTATATTCTGCAATTTGTGTGATCACAATATAGCGCCGTTTTTTGATGGGGATGGACAGACAGGGTAATGTATGTCTATTTCTTTGGCACAGTCCAGAGCCTAAACGGCTTGTCGCATTTGAGTTTGAGCGCCTGAGAGGTATCATATCGTCTTACGCCCGAAATTAAAAAAGTATCTAAAATCTTAGATTGACTTCAATCTTAGATTCTCCAACAAAAATTGACGTAAACTGACATGAAGTCAAGCCTAGGATCGTTGAAATGTATAAAAAATCTTAATCTCAGATTGTTAAAATGAGATTAAGATTGATTATTGTAACGTGATAGTTACACTGGGTACCAACATAAAAATATGACACAGTCGGGTTTTTTTTGTTAATTAATTGCCTTTACCTTCGGCTAAAGTATGTAATATATATATATATATATATATATATATATATATATATATATATATATATATATATATATATATATAGGCTATAGACATAAAATTAACATGTTCAATACATTGATTATTCATGCAAATTTTTATTTGAATATTTTAGTGTTATTAATTGTTGCGTATTATCTTCGTTATGCGGAGGCTGTATACGGCAGAATTTAATGGTGAACCCATTAGGCTTAGGAACCCAAAGTGTTATCATAATAAGTCATTAGCTACTGTAAATAAACTCAACGATATGTTTTAATATGATAATGCGTTGGTTTTTATGAAAAATATATGCAAAGTTTATACAAAAGGAGACAAAATAAGTGGGTACGGCTACATTTGGTTTAATGATTTAATTGTAAGAGGGAATACTAAAAGCACTATAAATTATGGTTTAATTTTTGCCACTCTTTTAAAATTTGATTTGAATTATTATTATTTTAACACATTTATTTTTATTTTTACACATTTTTTAACTCCAACAGTGACACTACAGGATGTGATTCATACGAATCCGTACCTAATTATGAATTGTAAATTTAAAAAAATCCGAGTCACTAATTAGATAACTTAATAGGTCGGTATTGTTTATGCATTAGTGTCTAATTTTTATGTTCGCGAACAATAAAAATTGATTTTAATCGTAGGAAGTAACGAACATGTTGTTAATCTTAGGGCCTGTTACACAATCTGCAGCACGCTTATTATAACCACCGTTGAAATGGTTTCTTTCTACGGAAGAATAGTCGAAATGACAATTTCACAAAGGAATGCCATGTTATCCAAATTATTCTTGTGTAGACAAAACGTATTTTTATGGCGGTCATGCTAAGCGTACTCATACGTGTAACATGTTTTGTCTCTGCCGCTCGATTTATATCTTCTTATCGTCTTTATAGCCACAGATACAAAACTTCCGAATAAGCTATCCGACACATATTAGAACATTGTGAAACATGCCCTTAATCATACTTACCAGCTCGAGCTAGGCTTATTGTCCTTGTTTAGGGAACGTGCTTATTCAAATATCGATCAATATATCGAGATAAGCAAATTGGTATAGTCTTTCTGTAGTTCATACTAGCACAAGGCCTTTTAAATGTCAAATCTGTTTTAATGGGAATCCGTGTTAGGTCACGAGTTTCATACGAGATAGTGATAGCAATTTGTCCAGCGATTGTGCTCGATACTTGAACTTGACCCACGGATAAAAGTATACGAAACGCCACTCCAGCCTTTGTTGGGATAAGAACGTTTCAACCAATATTATGAGGTTTTGAATGAAAATCCAATTGGTTAGACGGCAATGCCGGTTCCATTAGCTTATTTTCAGCATTTTATTATTTTCCACACATTTCTTCAAAATATGAAGCAGCTATTCAAAATACAACACTTTCCTTAACTTTACACTTTGCTTCCCAAAAAATATTTCTTGAGTTCCGGTGATTTTTTTAAAAAGTTTTTCGTGACTTTCGATCCCTAATATCCCGGTGCATAAAGCTTAGAGAAAAATGGCCAAAACAAGTTTGATTTCTTACATCAAACTAAAACCAAAACTCGAGGTTTGATTGATAGTTGATAGGTGCATACAAAATCCGGCACTGCCCTTAAGTTCTTACTTTCGATGCACACTATGTGCTGCTAGATTTTGAAATTCTTCAAAGTTACTAAAGTACCTACTGATAAGAGTCAGAAAGCTTATTTGTATTTGTGTCTCTGTTGCTCGATATAAAGTACCTTAGCAGCAACAAAACTTCCGAATAAGCTATTTATTTATTTCGACTCGACGACGCTCGAAATTTATTTGAATATAGTTTGAAAAACAACTAGGTCCACAATATTTATACTCTTCTACTTTCAATTATCGCAAGTTACAATCATCAAAGCAGCACCCATGAACGGGTCGGCCATGATGGTTGCAGGTGAAAATTATAGTGCGCCTGTCTTAGCGATGCTCCTCGATGGGCCCCGAAAGAATTATTGCCGGTCGCAGGCCATCTCCCGTTTCGCACGCTCGCCTCACATTGTTATTAAGTTCAGAGGTCGCTTTGTTTATGAGTCGACGCTTTCGAAAGGTAACACGGAGTTGTCGGGTGAAAACATCGCTCTGTCGTCGCAGACGGCACACTATCGATAGTGGCAGCGGTCCACCTATAGTCATTTCCGTCGAAACGACTATCGCATTACCAAGATTCCGTTTACAGTCCACGACACTTGAAAAATCACGACTCAAATTAATATTAATGCGGTTTATGTCTAAAGACATACGGCATAAGGATATACGAGCTGGTAGTTGGTACGTATTTATAGGTCGCCGCACGACAATTCACTTTCGATGGCAGTCGTGCGCCTCACGGCCTACGAGTGCACACCGCTTGCCGTAGCTGCTGGTCTGGATTATGATCTACGACCACCATTATAGAACGGTTGCGTATCGGTCGGGAGCCGGTTGCGTAACCCGGTGTAGCCGGCCGTGCGCTAATTTGCGCGGCCACAAATTATCAACGGTGAGCTTCGGATTAATTCGGCTCATTGTTGTTGTTACGTCGTGCGCGCTTAATCGAACTATCAAGGAAAGGACAAACAGAAAGCAGGCATGCTGATGTGTGTGATAAATATTGCAAAACATTGGATTTGTTAGCTGTTTCATAAATTAATGAAATATCATATGGCTCAATCGCAGATATGTGCAAAAATTAACGAACCGCACATAATACCAAAATTTTTGTTGATTTCCAATTCTATGCCAAAGCTAAATTGGATGTAACATCTTATTATTCGTTGTTAACAGTTTGGAAATATTTTAATCCATATTCCATGTTTGAACAACGCGAGCGAGACAAAAACTAGTTTGTGATCGCATAAAATTATCTCGGTGAAATTATTGGTCGGACAGGTTGTATCGCCAAGTCGAGCCGATAAACAAAGGGTAGCAGTGTCGGTCGACTCAATGGCCAATAAAATCTCGGCGCTGACTACGAGGAATGTCGGGGTAAGTCGATCCTCTAAATGAGTGAGGAGGAATCTCGCCGAGCGTGGTCACGCGAACAACCTGACGAGGCTACCCTTTGTTACGATTTTCTTGAGGCACGATCGCTTTTTTAGTATATTACATTTATTTCAAGTTTCTGTTCTGGCCGCGCTGGCTTTTTGTCTAGAATGCGGCGTCTATCCTCCATTACAGTTATGCGATTTATTTCGAAATATTCACTTGAAAATTACTTTAGTAATTTATCTTTAATGAGAGGGGTTTATTTAGTTCTTTAAGGGCCTGTTTCACAATCTACAAAAAAAGTATCGAATAGCTTAGTTGCATGTTTTTTTTCTGTCTCTCCGAATTAAGTAAGCAGCGACAAAACATCCGAATAAGCCAACCGACATTTACTAAAAGATTGTGTAACGGGCCCTTAGTAAGCTTCTAGGACAGTTTAAAATAAAGCAAGCAAAGTAAAAGGGAGAAATTAAGGTCATTTTTTTAATATATTTTTTTATAGGTGTCGGCTTAAAACCAATTGCCAGTGACAAGTTAAAAAGGTGGGAAATAGAATTTTCGTTTCAATTTTCAACACCGTATTCCTAAATCGTCAAATCTAAAGTCCAAATAAATAGTCAATGCAGTCAACGAGTTAAGTCAGTTGATTCAGTAAAGTGGTAGAAGCTTTACTGAAAGTTCCTAGGGAGTATTGGAGGGAACACAAAATAGCACGTTTTTTGAAGTTGTATCACTTGCCAACACTTGTACACGTTAACGAATATTTAATGGTTAATATTCTACCAATATTACATATTAAGAACCTAATTAACACAAATTTTTGTAATAAATACAAAAACCACAACGTCAGCCATTGAATTCCCCGGCAAAACTCTCAAGGTCATATTTCATGTCAGTGTTCAATGTTCATATGACATATCTTGTATCAATAAATTATGCAATGTACGAGTATTTGCCATTTTCCCGCTCAAGCCTAGACACTAGACAGGGCCACCGAACAGATTGTGCAATGCGTCAACCGGCTGTGCTAATTCACTCAATATCATATTGAGGCCTTTTACCGACATTATTTTGTTTGAGTCTAAACATAAATATTATTAAGAGGAAAGATTTTATTGTTTATTTATTTATTTTATTTCTATATTCAATAATAGGTTCCGAAACTATTGGGCCGATTTTGATGACATTTGGCACATATGCTACTTTTTATGGCGGCTAAATGTACGGTCCCCGCGCGATTTCTTGTAGCGCGCACAAAGTCGAGGCAACATCTAGTTATCTAATGTAAATAATCAGATGCCTGAAGGTTAGAATTGTTTCCGACATTCAATCGTATCGTTATGATAAAAATGTTGAAATAAGTCATTTCAAAAATTTTATCATAAATTTCCACCCAATCCATCCTTACAATAAATCCATATAATATATAAGTTACATTTTTAAAAACAAACAAAATAATGAAACATCACCCCGCCCGGTATTAGTTAAAAGCTAACTGTAAAGAGAATGCTATTTACTATGAGGATTAGTTACGGAATGTTCAACCTGAATATCCCTATGTTACTAAATACGATGATTACTTTGGGAATGCCAAGCAATTTGCGGCGAGAACCGCTCGCTTTCCAAAAGGTTCCCCCAGAAAATTCGCTCCGAAATATCTAAGTTTCGATCTCTGGCAGTGGTTTACATTAGCCGGCCAATGTTTAGTATATTGTGCATACGAGTTAGATATCCTATTACGTGTATATATCTGTAATGGTAACTACCTAAATATTACTGTTTTATTACTTTACCTCAGAGACAATCCTACTAATTGTGAGGATGGATGGATGGATGTTTGTTACTCTTTCACGCAAAAACTACTCGACGGATTTTGATGAAATTTGGTATGGTGTTAGTTTAGCATGTGGATTAAAACATAGGCTACTTTTTATCCTGGAAAAGTACAGTACTCCCGCGGGATACCCGGTAGTATATTTACGCGGGCGGAGCCGCGGGAAACAGCTAGTCTTGTATATATTATAATACCGGTTATATATATAACCGGTTTCTTAAAAAACGGCTGCAAGTATTGCCAATAAATTGAGTAAGTAGGGAGTTTTGGGGGAGAAAAATTGACTCTACGTTTGTTTTTTCTTTTGTCGTGCATCAAAATAGCAATACTTTCGACTCTATCGTGTCAGTCTGATTGGCAGTTTGGTATGCGTATGTATAATTTTTGCTTTGTTCGAAATTTGGAATGTGTGTGTCTTTGAATCCCAGTCAGATTAATTTATCAGAACTCCGAGCAAAGCTCGGTTATCCAGGTGCTTGAGAGACAATATTTTTTCAATATTTATCTCAAATTGAGATTGTTCAAAATATTATGTAGAATACGCAACTGCTTTTAAAACAATTAGTACCCAGCTAAAGCTTCAAAATTAAAAAACAAACCGCTAAGCATGCTCGAATTAATTGTATGCAAGATAATTTTTTATCGTTGAGCGCGGTACGTGAGCGAAACATGACGTTCAGGCCTTTATGAACCGATCTGACCCAGATCCCGGTAATCTATCATTGTAGACGAGGGCATTGACGGTGCACGTCACAGACATAACAAGTAGACCCCACATCTAAGTAAAGTTGCAAACAAACCAAGTATTTTCAGTTTTTGTACCGTAGGTGTAGTGCAATTTAGGAGCTCAAAACTAGAATTGTTTATGCGGAATTGAAACCACCAATTTCACATTTTCATTTATATGACAATTTAAATACTAGCTGGTCCGACAGATGTTGTTCTGTCTCTAACATTTTTCCAATATTTCGCAACGTTTGAAACTTCCCTGAACTTCCACACCTATTTTGAGATCGAAATTAGCCAAATCGGTCAGGCCGTTCTCGAGTTGACGAGTTTGGCGTTTGGAGAGACAAAGAAACTGCTATCTATTTTTGTTTGTTCAATTCTACCTATAACCAAGACGAAATGACATAATATTAAAGATTACTTTTAAATTACTACAAGTCGCAACTAAAAACACTCAGAAAAAGGATTTTGCGGCATCTATTGGTATACGCTGTGGTGTAGGTAGTGTCATATTTGTCGCGCTTCCCGGCGGGCGTGGCTGTCATACGAACAGTGGAGCGGCGGACCGTGTACGATCACTCATTTCTGCTCCTGGATGTGGTTTAATGGAAAAACCTTTTCACAAGCATGTGTGTCATTGGGTTAGCAAGGTGCTTAATTTAACAACGTTTGTCTGAAGCCCAATTCTCATATTCATCTTACACTTTCAATTTACACTCAATGAATTAGGATGAATGAAGTAGGTAAAAATCTATTAACATAAGAAAGAACACAAACGTCTGTAGTGACCCAGGTATTAAAATAAAACAAACAGTTTCACAACCAAATTCAATGGGGGTACTGGAAACCGATAATGCAGAAATTAATTACCTTATTAAAGGACTAAAAAGTAACTTTGCAGTCGGAATTGATGGCATCTCTTCAAAAATTCTAAAACAATCAGCTTCTATTTTAGTACCAATAATAACACACATTTGCAACTTGTGTCTGTCTACAGGCATATTTCCTAAGGCTTTTAAAATATCTATTATTACTCCTATACATAAGGGTGGCAGCAGAGACTGTGTCGAAAATTATACACCAATATCGGTTTTATCGTCTATCTCCAAAGTTCTTGAAAAAATTATGAATAATCGGCTAAAATCTTTCTTAGAAAAATACAATTTACTATCGCCACATCAATATGGGCTCAGATCAGGTTGCTCTACTGAGGATGCTGTTTCTGAACTCACAAAATTAATAGCAAGTGAGATAGATTATAAGAATAAAGTTATTGGAGTCTTTTTGACACGGTCTCTGTTCCTATACTTAATAAAAAACTTGAAGATATGGGTATACGGGATTCAGCACTGCAATTATTCAAAAGCTACTTAAGTGATAGACCTCAACGAACTAAAGTTGGTAATATAGTAAGTGAAGAAGAAACTATAACTTATGGTGTCCCTCAGGGAAGTGTTTTGGGTCCGAGCCTCTTCTTAGTGTACGTAAATGAACTCTGTAACACATCACTTATTAACGGAAGAGTATACTCCTATGCAGATGATACTGCCTTAGTTTTCACTGGTAAAACCTGGGAGGAGGCTCGGACTCATGCACAACTAGGTTTGAATATGGTTACTAAATGGTTATCAAAAAATTTACTCACGGTAAATGTCAATAAGACTAAATTTATTAAATTTACGATCAGTCGCAGACGAATGGCACCTGTTGATCTTGCTATACATAAAAACTGTAATGACACCTATTGTTATAACTGTCCCAAACTGCAAGAAGTATAGAATCTAAAATATCTAGGTATTATTGTCGATAAAAACTTGTCCTGGAAAGATCATATTGCAATATTTACCAAAAGAGTACGTAAACTTATTTATGTTTTTGAGCAATTGCGCAATGTCGCTGATAATAAGCTAATTTTAGAAATTTCCCGTGCCTTATGTGAATCAGTACTCTCTTATTGCATATCAGTTTGGGGAGGAGCCTGTAAAACACAAATGAAACTGCTAGATCTTTCTAGCTGCTACTTTAAGCACTGCTCTTTGGGCTCTTGCCCAAAGAGCATTGCTTAAAGTAGCAACATTTAAGCCCTACCACTTTCCCACACATGAACACAACAAACATACTCAAGTTTTGACGGTCAGACAACTATTTATTAGAAAGACTCTACTCACACAGCACAGCCAAACCAGTAATCAAGAATTAACTAAAAACTATATAAATAAAAGAAGAAAAGATAAAGTGTTTATAGTACCGAAAACCAGTAGTGCAACGGCGCAGCGCCAACAATACTTCCTGGGGCCACTATTGTATAATCACGTCAACAAAGAGATTGAGAATTTTAACACGTTGACCACCAGAGACGCTAAGGTTGCAGTTAACAGCTGGCTTAGCAGACTTAAATACAATGAAACTGAAAATTTAATAGAAATAGTAAAATAAATTGTTAAAATTAAACACACCGCACACATAATATTTAATTAAACAGAGCAATCTATCACACACACACCCACATGTACACACACACTTACTCACTCACACATTTGCGCACACTCACATACACACACTCCCACATTCATACACACACATACCAAACACACAAAAGCTTCTAACATTATTAAATAAAATAAAATAAAACAAAAAGATATAACATAATTATCTTACCTTTATTACAATCACTGTCGATGTCTTCATACTGTAACCTGCTAGTAAATGTACATTGAAGAGCAGGCAACCCCTACAGCACAAGAGATTCTTAGTGTAGGGGTTGCGCAATAAATTTGTTACATGTGTACAATTTACAGTGTATTTTTTAAAATTTGTAAAAGACGTTAAGGGTAATAAACAACTTTTTTTTACTTTTAATTATAAAATTATCTTCTTGTTCTTGATCATAAACTGGCTGAAACTCGGTATTCTACTACAGTATTTTTAGTCTGGTTAAAATCTCAAGTCAGTCTCAACACCGTCGTTTTGAAATAACACTGATTAATTTTAGTATAAACTGACCTATAATATAATATTTCAAACCGAATATTTTATGCACTAAAACTATTTATTCATTATATAATTGGCTTCGATGAAAAAATGACTCCGGCGTTTGAGGTTTGTTTCACGTTTATGAGAATACCATTTTGCTGTACCCAAGACAAGATCGAGACTGTATCAAAACAGTATTACTGTAAGATTATTTATCTATTTAATAGCAGAATCGATCTTCAGTCTTCCGGACCCCTTTTGTTTGGGTGGTTCTTTTTGCGATATCGTATCAAGTTTCTCGACCTCGCTCCCGTATGCTCATTTAGCAAACATGAATGCGCTGAGTGGCGTTTTTGGTTTTACATTTTCCTTTTTGCTTGTTTACACAAATTTTAGTAGAAGTGGTTGTTATTTTATTGTTACTTCTTCTTCCTCTTCGTAATTTAATAATATAACTCAGTGGCTCTTGTGCTGTGTTCAAGCTGAAGCCCAATTCTCTTGAGTTTTTTCGATATAATCCCGTTTCGGTCCACGCGCTGACTCATTCCTGTGCGTACGCGCGCGACAGCCTGAAATCCAAACGGGATTTAATCGATAATATTTACGAAATTGTCCCCTGATACCGATAACGTGCTCTGATTGTCGTTACATGATAATATTATTATGTAGCGTATGACGCAATTCATTTTGCAAGTTGGCCTTACAATGAAATGAGTAGGCCCTGTCGTATTGTATTTGTTAATATTATATTATGTATATGAGTATGTAGTATAATTATGAAAGATTGAGTTTAAGCCCACGCACGTATTTAAAAACCGTTCCTTTTGTAATTGCGCTTTTGTTTCTTGCTAAATATTAATATTGCTTTTTGCACTGTATACATTTATCACAGATAGGATTTTGCAATGGTTAACTGTGAATGTATTTAATTCATGTTAAATATTATTGATGTCTGTGATTCGTCAAACATGTTATTATCGCTCCATTTTAGGGTTTCGTACCCAAAGGGTAAAATAGGGACCCTGTTAATGAGACTTCGCTGTCTGTCTATATCTCTGTCCCGCGTCGGTCTAATGTGTGTTTTTGCACTCAAATTTTAAGGGTCGTCTGGCGAGCCTGGGGTCTCAGTCCATTAAGTTGGATTCTACTGCACTAGCCAACTTTGGGCTAGTGCAGTAGGTATACTTCAGACTTCAGAGGTTTTAGAAGATTGTCAGTCTTCTTATGTACACAGGTTTCCTTATGTTTTCCTTAATTTTTTGTTTTATAGAATATTTTCTTCGCTTAACTAAAATTTCTTGTCAACTCTTCCACGGCTTATGCACGTATTCAATAAAAATAATGTATGCTTCATTTATCTACTTATCTCATAAAGTAAAAGTAAGCTGCAGAGAGCATTAAAAATAGAAAAACGTTTTTCGTGCATGTGACATCCGGTCTCACAAGTGAGGATGTGTTCTGGCCGATGTTTAATGTCTATTGTGATCTGTTGGTGTGAGATTTCACAGATATTCGTAAGACTTGTTACATACCAGGGAAATGACGTTTATATTGTACTGTGGTTTATATCGCTTATGACTTTGGCAGTTAAGGCTTAAGATGATTTTTATGTAAACTGAAGAGCGCTCACTTGAGACAATTTTAAGACAGTTTATTTCGTTACAAAATATAATATAAAGATACGTCACACTTGAAACAAAACGTCTCATAGAAACTGTAGGGGCAAAACAACTGTAGTGTTAAAATTGTAGATTAGTCGTAAGGCTGGGACTATATGATCCGGAATCCGTAAGGCCGGGTAAAACAGAGCACCGAAAATAAAACTCGGGACTAATACAATAGAGTTGAAAATCAAACACGAGTGTCAAGTTGTCAGATTTGACACTGACATTGGTCTTGACACTCGTGTTTGATTTTCAACTCTATTGTATTAGTCCCGAGATCTATTTTCAGTGCTGTTTTTTCCCCGGCCTTACGGATTCCGGACAATATAGTCCCAGCATAAGACAGTCTGGTCTATGTAATACAAAATATGTCGTGAGACTGTTATCTCCCAAGTGAGCGCTCTCCTCTACAGGTAATGTCGTAAATTGTGGTTCCAACAAACATTAAAGTTTATAATATTAATATTATGAAATGAATGCCTAGTATTACTAAGTTAAGTTAATGGAGTACTAAATAAAAAAACTTGAGAGGTGTCAAGGGACACCCGGATGGAACGAAGTTATAATATATATATTATAATATAAATATATAGTTGATAATGAAGAATTGAAGCCTATTTTGGAATATATATATATACAGACTGACAGACGGACAGAAAAATGTTAACAATTTATATTTTATTGTAAATTTAATTGATATAATATATTATATTATACAAAACAAATACTTGAACTATGTATATATAGTGCGCGCGGAACTAGTTGGCCGCGCCTTAGGTAAGGACAGGGGTGAGGGGGCGGGTTGCTTGTGTTGCAGTGTTGCCGCCGCGAAGTCCGGCTCCGTACTGAGTAATAACATCCCGGGGCATCAACAGGCCCGGCTAGCTAGTCACAATATGTAACAGTCATAACAGTCACAATGTGTAATTGCAAAATTCTACATTATTGTTAAAGTGATAAGGTCGTTTTTTGTATCATTCTTAATAGTCGTTATTACATTGTGATTTCGACTGGCAAAAAGTGTCGTGCCAATTTAATCCGCCTAGCCTGCAATTCGCAACGGGCCATAAGGAACTTCGTTCCAATAAAGTGCAGTGTTGTGAGTAGCAAAACATTGTAGGTACGTATTTCTTATTAACGTGACCATGATCGTCATTTCATTGGTTGAAACAATAATAACTAATTGTTATTGGCAAATATAAATCCTATTACATTTGAATTTTTTGTATTTTGAATTTTGAATATTATATCTAGTAATATATACATACGGATATTGCTAGATATAATATTAATTAAATTGTATACTATGCATTTCCGCATAGTAACGCCTTATTTTACTAACTATTTAAATCGTATTACGTCGAATCCGATATTCCTAATCACATCGATGATAAATTATGCGGACAGTAATGGTGCGACGTAAAAAGAACAAGCGAGGGACAAGTTTGAGGCTATTTATCATAAAGTTATCGGAACACCCCGGCGCGAGGCTCTCCCACATCCATAAACACTTGACTCGTGGAAAAAAAAGGAAAGAGCTTGATCCTCTTTCCTTTTTTTTTATTGTTTTGTTTTTTTTTATTGATCGAGTTTTCTAGGTTATTGATTGAGAGCAACTTGATAAAACTCTGGGAAGGGACTGTCGCCAGCGTCATATTATTATCCATTACTACCTTAAAATCTTCAAGAAAAGAGCGTAATCGTCTTTGAAAGGCCGGAAACCCCTTTGCGATTTCTCTGGTGTTGCGGATGTCCATGGGTATGGTAATCGCTTTCCATCATTTTGCCGGCTATTGAAAAAAAAAATTTTTTTCATTATAGAAATGAACAACACTAGCAACTAAAGTGTAAAAATATTAACTTTAGAAGATTGAATCTTACACAGAAATGGTAAATACTTTATTGCATTTAAACATATCCCTGTTTATACTATATTTTCCTAATACTATATAATATGAGGAACAAACTGATGTAGGTATTGACCTGTTTTTCCGGTAACAATATGTGTTATGAAAAACTTTAGTGTTTTGAACTTAGTCCAGAGTTCTATTTTCAATGCTTTGCATTTTCTACGGCTTTCCGGATTCCATATCACATAGTCCCAGCCTTAGACTTTAGATCATAAATCATACTTGACGGTGCCCCACAAAAACGGAATGTGCGAAATATTTGTAATATTTCGCACATTCCGTTTTTGCACATCAACAATACAACATAAACAATGTCACGTAATTGTTGTTGTATGTTCATTGTTCAAATAAAACATTTAATAGTTTTCTTTAAGGTTATGCTTTTTGTGTACGAAAGCGATTTACAACCATCGCAGAAGTTTATGGGCAATCATCACCTATAACAGGGTTTCCCAACCTTTTTTTCATGAAGCCCACTTCGGCACTTTCATGGCCCGCCTCTGATTTTTTTAATATTGAAAATCCATTTTAATCCATTCATTTATTTACATACAAATCTCTTTTCGTGTGAAATAAAATAAATATTGCAACTTGTCAAAATTTTGTCTCCCTTGACGTCTCTTGACTTTCTTAGGGAGGCTTCCATTGGTCGGGAACTTATAAGTATAAATTATACTTTGCCATATAACAAACATAGGTTACTAAATATTATGTAGTCGGGTTTTGGAATACAAATGAAGTAGAATTTAAAAGGATCATTTCTAAAAGATAAAATGTAAAAGTTGGTTAAATCTGAAAAAATTTACCTTTCAATACTTGCTCAAAGGCAGAATCACATAACGTAAGTGAAATACTTAACATTGTTAAAGTTATTAACTATGTTCCCCGCTTACCTCTGAGCCGAGAGTTGAGACGACACTGTAATGTGAGTATCACTTGAGAGGCTGCATTACAGCTGATTCGCACCAGCCGGTATATAAACTTGTGTTTCGCGCTACACCATTAACTTATACATTACTGCCGTAAGGATGGGCCATGTCTAACCGTAAAATCTCTCTAACTTGGGTGTCCCAATGTGATATTTGCGACTTGTCTATTATGTGCGCGCGCAATATTGACAGGATATACAGTTATGTCACTTCAGTTATATCAAGAATGTTTATGCAAAATTTTCGTAGGGGCTCATCCTTAGCTTCAAAATCATTGTTCCAAGCACGCCTGCAGTTTACTCTGTATATTTACGTTTACAAGCGCTAATGAATTCCTATGCTACGTATAGTGATTTGTAGCTCTTAATTGCATTAAATATGATTTAATGTTCCGCTTCGCGGGTTTATCAATGCTTACTTCATTATAAACATTAATGTAATATCCAGGACTCGGGAAATGTTTTGCTTGAGGCTTATCCCTACTTTGAATATTATCCGCATAATATTACCGATTGTGCGTGAAAATTCATGACCGTTTTTATAAATCAATTAAGTTTATTATATACTACATACCAAACCTTGACCTACCTAACCACAGATCTGAAAATGTAATGAGATATTTATCGATGTCTAGAACAACATTTAAGAATGACTTATAATAATATTAATGTCTTAATAGAATTTATTTCATTTATAAATTACTAGATGTTACCTGCGACTTTGTACACTGAAAGTCATTTCGCAGGAACCTTACATTTTGCCGCGATAAAAAATATATGTCCTTGCCCTTACTCTATATCTGTGCCAGATTTCATCAAAATTATGCTAGTAGTTTCGGAGCTCTTTCTATGCAAACAAACAAACAAACAAATCTTCTCTCTTTATAATATTAGTATCGGTACATAAATCGCAAGTACGCGCAGTAATTTGTAAGTTATCTCATTTTTAACGCTATTGGCATCTTAAGGGCCGACCGCTCGTTCCCTTGGCCTCGTAATGAGGAGCATCTGCGAATCAATGCAGAAGGTGAGCGTTTTATTAAGCGGAGCGATAAATTTGCATCGCCAAACAGCAGTGCCCACGACGGGGCACGTTCGGCAAATAGAATAAATACGCCCCTTGTTCGAGGTCTGCACCTATTACAAACACAATTTGCACCAATATTATGTTTTGTCATTTAGTATGCTTATATTTGCTTACTTCGTACTTTTTCGACAAAAGTGCGTGTTTAAAAGGTTTCGCTTTATTTGAAAAAAAATCGCATGAAACTGAAAAGGCTGCAGGAAAATCAGCATCTGAAATAACCATATTATTGTTAAAATTTAATAGTTGATTTTTCATAGTACGAGCTTCACATAATATGGCCATTTTAGACCTGCAGATCGACCTTTCCTTTCTCCCATCCTTTTATAACGGAAATGTTAAAAAAATAGAACACGAATCTTATAGATGTGAAAATAAAAATGAAAGCTGATTATAATGAGTGTTAAATGTTAGATGAAACAATACATATTTTATTATTTTCAATCGTCTGTGTTTTATGTTTCGATGACGTAATCTTAAATCAAACCGGTAGTGACTTCTCATTTGGAATAACTAGTAAAGCTCATTAAACATGACGTGATACATAATGTCGGCGTTTTCATCAAAAGATTTTCATTAAGTTTTATGATTCTTTATACTTGAATTTCAAGGTTCATGCATTCGAAGAATTAAAGAATGTTAATCTTGATAATGTTTGTTATATATTTTATTGCGACAGAGAGTTGGGTTACCAAATTACAAACGTCAGTGTTACCCTTTTGAAATTGTTTTGGTGCAATGTTAACGACATTTATTCATTAACAATAATAAAATTAATTTCACTTTAATTTAAGTCTTGTTATAAGTATCTTATCTGTAATTTTTGTCGTGATCTGCTTTTCGTTTTAATTATTTTTTAAATAAACAAAAAAATATCGGTGAGATAACAACACTTGACGTTACCTACACGCAAAGTAACAGATTGTAATGCCCTTTGAGGCTATAATATATATTCCAAGCATTGAAACTTGAAAGCTTATTTCAACAACATATCAACTACTAATTTCTTCACCGTTTCATTAGGGTTCCGTAATACTCAAGGAACACTTTTAGTTTCGCTCTGTCCGTCCGTCTGTCTGTATGTCTATGTGTCCGCGCTTCTAGAATCTGTAATTATGAATATAAATGAACGAAATTTGGTACAGTTAAGGACTGTATATAGATATCGGTTTTGGAATCATAAAATAATAATAATTTTACATTTCATAGCTGGTGTTCATACATGTGAAATGGGAATGAAAAATATTTTATCATTTTACCCCTCGTTGGGTATCGTCGTATTTTTTAGGTATTTTTAAATAAAAGCAAGGTTTCATGTCTTTTTTATAATGTAAACTATTTTTGAGTTATCGACCTCCAAAGTGGTTTCCAAGTTGGTCCCCCCTGGCATTTCTGAACTATGAGACTTAGAAACTTGTAATTTTCCATGCTGATAGATCACGCAAAATACGATAAAGATTAATTTAGCCACCACTTTAATATAATAATTTGGGGTTTCGGAAACTCTGCGCCACTTGAACTTCATTAATCTAGAGTTATTGAAAACGTTCAGAAACTTGGCATTAATCATCTTTAGATTAAATGTATCTCTTTCGTCCTAAGTTTTGTAAATTTTTTCTCTAGAAAATTATTTTTTAATACAGTCTGTAAGGTTCCATATGTTTACCGAAAATGGCCGGGGTCGACGTAGATACATTTAATTTGCGGTGACATCAGATGGTGGTGGACTCGTAAAATAATTGGGCAAAGCACCCAAAGCTAGTGTTACGAGCGAGCCAGTGGCTGTCGTAAAATTTGATGGCCACTTGTGTTTTGACGACCCTATTGGGATAGGGCTCCTCCAAAGAAAAGCGATTTTATCTTGAAAACATTCACCGTCAGCGATACGTGCATATCGAGAGTTCATTTAATTTCGCAATTAAATCTTATACTTTAAACGAGACAATCTTGTATATCTTATATCTTCTATATACCTAGTCTTGCCATAAATACTGACACAAAGAAAAAAAAATTCTATTGCAAATAATGTTATTAATAAATGCTTTATTACTTTTACAGTGTGTTAGTTTAATACATAATTATAAAACAATTTAAAATATGAAAGCTTACCGAAGTGGTCTCCATTGGCTGCAGTACAGTCTTTTAAACGTTGAGGCCAGTTATCAATAGTAGCACGCACTCTTTCCATAGGAAAATTCTTCACTGCCAATCGTACGGATTGTTTTAGGGACTCCAAATTATCATGGCGTTTAGAGCAAGCCGTACGCTCTAAAACTGACCGTAAATCATAATCCAGCGGATTAAGATCGGGACTAGACGACGGCCAGTCTTCAGTTCTGATGAAAGCCGAGACGTTCGATTCCAAACAAGACTCCGTAGACCGATCTTTATGACCCGGCGCCGAGTCTTGCTGGAAGGACCATTCTTGATTATTGAACATGGTGTTGTTAAGGGGCTTCACTACCTTCTCGAGAATGGTACCTTGATACACTTGTGCCGATGTTTTGATACCTTTTTCACAAAAGTATGGCTCAGTCGCTCCTTCATAGCTAATACCCCACCGTAATACCGAAGTCGGATAGTGCCCACGTTGCACTCTGTCGACTAATTGGGAAGCTTCCTTAGAGCTTTGAACATAAATACGGTCATTTTGTTTGTTAAAAGGTAGCTCAATTGTAAAAAAAATCTCATCCGTAAAGAAAATTTTTCTGTGACCTCCCTTTGCGTACCGTTTCAGTATTTGTTTGGATTTTACCACCCTATTCTTTTTTAAATTATCAGTTAAGAAATGACCAGTACGTCTCTTATAGGCTGCAAGTCCTAAGTCATCTTTTAAAATACGCGACATGGTTCTAGGTGCTATTTTCATCTCCCGAGATAAAATCTTTTGCTTTTGGACAAGATTTCTTCGTACTCTTTCCCTTACTGCTTTGACCACCTTCTCCGTACGAACACTACGTGGACAGCCAGGTCTTTTTCGGTCACAAACAGACGAGGTTTCATTGTACCTATTAATAACCCGGTACACAAACATTTTACTAATACCAAGCGTATGGAGAGTTTTAAAAATTACATTTGGCTCCATACCTACTTTGTGTAATGCAATCACAGCGATATATAGGCAATTCATGTTTTAAATTATTAGAAAGATATCGTTTAAAACCCAATTTCACGTGGGCGAACCGGCAGGCAAATGCTAGTTAGGTATATATCATCGGAAACGGCTGCAAGAATTACCATAAAATTTAGCATGCAGGGAGTTTTGGGGGAGAAAAGTCGATCTAGCTAGGTCTCATCCCTGCGAAACTGCGCATTTTTAAGCTATATATGTTTTTTTTCGTCGTGCAACAATAAAACAATAATTTCGACTCTATTATATCAGTCCGATTGGCAGTTTGGGATGCATATGATGCGATGCGACCTATGTATAAGTTTTGCTTTGCTCGAAAATTTGGAATGTTGTGGGCTCGAATCCCGGTCAGATAAATATTTTTTTGGTTCTTTTTTAAATTTATCTATCAGAACTCCGAGCAAATCTCGGTTACCCAGGTACTAACTAATTAATACCAGGTAACTATTGAGTAAGCTGTTTGATAAAATAAAGTTTAGTGATAATTGAATTCAAAGAAATTATGGTATATTATGTTAAGAATAGGTATGTACCTACTACAATATTACTATTAGCAATGACTATAATGTTTTATAAAAACTTTAACCCGACTACGTAAATTAAGTATATAGCCTATTACCCGGTCTACTATTACGAATTTATTGACATCTCATTTATTAATATCGGATCAGTAGTTTAGGCGCTACGGTGGAACAAACATACATACATAGACTGACAAAATCATTGCCCTTGTTTCGGCTTAGTCGGGTAAAAAAAGAGCTTACACACTTTTCACATTAAATATTACGTCTAGTGTATAAATATTTTTTATTTCCTCGCAGACTTATTATTTGACGCAAGTGGTAACCAATGTTATAATCCTTGAATTTGTAATAGTAACACGAGAATAACGAGATCATCGACATACGCGACTAAAGCATTCTAATGATTTCCACAAAAACTAGCGTTGCACCATATACGCGCACCATTCACGTGTGGCCAGGGAAGGCGTAGGATCAACCGCAAATATGAAAGTCAAATGAAGCGAATGCTGTCAGATTTAAGCGATAAGTCCCGGACAGACGAGAACTAGGCATCTGGTTCGTCCGATAGGAACACGGTTTGGTAAGCCGGGTTTAACATCGATCTTGGATTCGTCGATTATGTATCGTCGACGGACGCCGGTCGCTGGCTTAAGTTGTCCGTCACAAGCTTCAGAGACACCTCTACCATGTTAATCACGGCGCAGAGCAACACGTGGCGTCGTCAAAAGTAATTTATATGCAAATCGCTTTGAATTTATGAAATGTTGACTTAATACGCCTATCATCGTACGAAAGTTAACCGATGTTAAATAGCTGACAGACGTGCGTCAAGCGTATAAGTTTTACAATATTATTGTTCGGATTTATTAAGTACTTATGCATAAGGATAAAGATGAAAAATTCTGTGCAATAAACAAGAGAGCCGTGTTGATTGTGTTTGATAACTGATGTACAGTTTGAAAATAATTTCTGTTTCCTTTGCATAAGGGTCAATTCACAACGTGCCGCGACGTGACCGCATTTTTAGGATAGCTATTCAAAATTTAACTTTATTCACTTTACAAAAAGATACATGTTTCATTGCAAGAGCGGCGCTTCCAACATTGACTTTGATTGACTTGACATTCGAACTCTTGCAATGAAACGTGTAGCTTCATATGTAGGGAATAAAGTTCAATTTTGAATAGCTTTCTTAAAAATACAGCGAGCTGAATCTAAGCTTGGATTTACATTTCTAGATTTCAATTCTACGCATTTAAAATCTACACACAATCCTTAATGTAAGTAGTTTTTTTTACATTAATTTCTGTACGAGTTATTCCGTAAGCGTTATTAGCGTAAGCTCCGATAGGTAGGAAATTTTATGCTTAAGTATCGAGTAAGCGCTGACGGCGAGTTACATTCTTGCGCGACAAGACCAACATTTCTGACAAAGCCGCTGTCTAAATAACAATTAATATTGATGTCAGCTGTCAAAAGACAAAAGCATCCGCGTTGTTCGAGCGACGTAAAATGTTGCTCTGTAGCCCCAGAACAATATTAGTGGCGTCGTGATAAATACGAACATCTGTTGGCCAACAATGCCTCCGTAAAGCGATACGCGCGCTATCGACGCCTCGATTAATGACCGACTCGTCCAAAAGAATGGTCTATAATATTTATTATCAGATAGGGCGCCGCTACCGGGTGGACGTGTGTCTACCCGCCATAAGGCTGGGACTATATCATCCGGAATCCGGCAGGCCGTAGCAAATTAAAGGCATTGAAAATAAAACTCTGGACTCATACAATAAGAGCTGAAAATCAAACACTCCAGTATCGAGTCAAATGTCAATGTAATATATGACAGCTCGACACTCGGCAGTCGGCACTACGGTTTTCAGCTCTATTGTATTTGCGCTGAGTTCTGTTTTCAATTCTCTGAACTGTCCCAGGCCCGCCGGATTCCGCATCATATACCTACTCCCAGCCTTGTGCTCCTCGCGGTGCAGCGCCTATGCATTACTTACAGATATCAATACGAATCTGTTTTTATATTCCCATTATTCCCTGGCTTGACGTAGCTGTAGTGTTGGTGTTCTGTTTGTTATCGTCAATGCCACAAACGTTCGAATAAGTGAACATAAAGTTTTTAATACGGTTCGCTCTTGAGAGCTAATCAGTCCGGGCAGGGTTACCATCCGTCCGGATTAGCCCGGTCATGTCTGGACTTATAGACTTTTGTCCGGAAGTATTTTTTTGTTATTTATGTGAATTAATCTTTATAACTTCCCACTAGTCGTAAAACATAATATAAATTTTCTTTAATATTAATCAAATCAAATAGATCAAACAATTTTCTATTGTAATCGCAAACAATCAATAAGCTTAAACATAAAAACGTTCCACGTGAAATAATCAAAAATAATCAAACTTAACACTAGTTTTCAATAAGTATGGTGAATGTTAATACCTACTTAATGTTTGCATTTTGTGACTAAAATGTTCCGACTTTTTATTACCCGACTACGGCGAAGCCAAAAGGAAGGGTAAAAATTTTGGCAGTATAGGCACTATGTATGTATGTTTGTTTGTTCCACCGTGGCGCCTAAACTTCTGATCCGATTTTAATGAATGAGGTGTCAATAAGTTCGTAATAATATCCCGGATGAAATAGGCTATATAATTTCCGTAATCGGGTTATATTTTTTAACTTTTAATTATTTATTTTAAGTATTTAACTGTCCGGTTTTTTGGCAGGACTTTTAAAATTTCTAAATGGTAGGTAACCCTAATTCCGAGCAGCTTTTATGTTGTAGTAAAATGTTTAATGAAATATCACGCCCACCGAACGATTGAACTGGCTGTATGAGGCCGACGAATGTCCAGACAACGGCGCGGCGTCTGTCTATTAAAATAGTTTTGTAATAATTAACGATTATTAATTCTCTTCTACGAAATAAATATTAGGAATCTTAAGTAACACAGATATATTACACTTTTGATTTAGTTGATTATTAATCGTTAATCGACTGAGAGCTTGTACGAAAGCAGCAAATTTTGTATTAATGTCCGAGTTTTAGATTTTTAACAAATATCAAATACATAAAAATACTTGGCCCACACCGATTATAGTGACCATTGAAAAACTTCTTTGAAAACTGGTTTCAAGGCTACGCAGGAGCTATTTCACTTCTCTTACTGGCGAGACCGACACGAGGTCCGACATGCCATCCGACGCATGGATCATCTTTCTTGTCAGACAATCAGGTGATCACTGAATGCAGGCATTGTGCTAACTCCTAACCGAACTTGGAACATTTTTTGTTGTTACAACGCGAGAATAGAACCCACGACCTCCGAGTCGAGAGCCAAGCTCTAAACCACTGGACCATGGACGCTGTTAAAATACATCAATATTTTATATACCAACTACTCCGATACATGATAGATTTATGTATACTGTAAACATATCTGGCGTGTCACAAATATTACAACAAGTCATATACTATACCTACAGGATATCTAAAATACAATATGAATATGTTTCCCGGTCTAAAACCGAGCTGTCCTATATTAAATTTACTTAATTTAATTTAATTTAATTTAATTTAATTTAATTTAATTTAATTTAATTTAATTTAATTTAATTTAATTTAATTTAATTTAATTTAATTTAATTTAATTTAATTTAATTTAATTTAATTTAATTTAATTTAATTTAATTTAATTTAATTTAATTTAATTTAATTTAATTTAATTTAATTTAATTTAATTTAATTTAATTTAATTTAATTTAATTTAATTTAATTTAATTTAATTTAATTTAATTTAATTTAATTTAATTTAATTTAATTTAATTTAATTTAATTTAATTTAATTTAATTTAATTTAATTTAATTTAATTTAATTTAATTTAATTTAATTTAATTTAATTTAATTTAATTTAATTTAATTTAATTTAATTTAATTTAATTTAATTTAATTTAATTTAATTTAATTTAATTTAATTTTATTTTATTTTTTTAATGATTACAAATTTATCGCAAATATTACAACTGCCGAAAACTTGTAAATGTAGACGTTTTGTCACTGTTGTAAATTTTATGTTTTAAAGATAAAATGAAGTGATAAAATTTTTTAATAGGTGACAATTTATATTGTCGCCTCGCGTAAAGATCACTTGATTTTGCTCTCAAAAGCCACATATCATGTTACACTTAATTTATTACACAACCGAAGATTTTGCACGTCGTAATATAATGTAATAAAAAAATATGGCATAGATAAACGGATCTAAATTTTGTAGATACTCAAGTCTTAAACTCTGTTCTGTAAATTTAAAGTGAATAATGGCATATCGTGTTATTATATTATGTAAATAGGGTTTCGTATATTACTTATTTTTTTTGGTTTGGTTTGGTTTGGTTTGGAGGTTTGGAAAAGATTGGAAAGAGGTATAAATAGTATTGTTTATATTGACGTGGTGTCCTCATAATTATTAGTCGTTTACTGTCACACAATTAGTAATTAGTAACATGACCAATTCCAAAAGTAATCCTCTCGTAAACTTAAAATTTTCTCGATACCCAGGGCATCTAACCAAGATGCCATCGCTGATTACGATGACGAAGTTGGAAAAAAAGCCGTGTGGTGTCGTGGGACACCGAATAGGAACGAAGTTCCTTATTATAAAAATATTAATTTTAAGTTCTATTCGAGGTATAAAGAAAATAATAAAGACTATACATAAAAATCTAACGTTACGGACGTTTTTTCCGCATCGTCCCATAAGGAACTTCGTTGAAAAAATGTATATTGACGTATCGCGCGCTATGTCACTAAGCGAACGTTATGACTTATGTCAATACCATACATTTTTATTTATGAACTTAAGGGTCCAGACTCCAAGTCTATCAGTATTCACAGTACGAGTAGAAATACCCTCCTAAAATCATCCTAGTATTTGAATACAAAAATATCCTTAACGATGGGAACAGATACGATCACAAATTAGTGTAGCGGTCACGCATACAATAGTAAAAAGTGGAGGCTTGTCAAGAATATCATTATTTTTATTGCCACTGTTTAAATGTCGTTTCTATTGATTTCTATTTTCAATACTATTGTGTCTAAAGTACGGCCTCTATCGCTGTTCACTTTTTCACAGCAATAAAGTAAGTGACAAACGTGTTTGAATTTGTACGCAGGCAGTACACACTCGAACACACTTACCTCTACAGTTACCTGTAAAAGTGTTGATCGTTATATTGAAATTGCAAAAGCGTTGAGATAGACCTATACGATTATTACACTGTCGTTAGTGGAAAATTCTGAGGAACATATAATTTATAATAAGTAGTTAAGTTTTTTAATCTCTCATATCGATTTAATAACCGTCATAAGAAACATAATATTATTAATGTTTAAACTTTGAACTATGTTCTGCAACTGCGACTTGTTAAAACCTATATGAATTAAATTAAAAATAAAAAAATCGGTTGTCTGTAAAGTCTGTTTACTGACGATAGTTGAACGTGACAACGTCATGTTTATAGTGCGCGTGGAACTGAGTAATAACATCAAGCGCCCCCGCTTCTCCGTCCTACCGCTCACATACCTAAGGCGCGGATAGCTGAGGTAACCGCAATGCATCATATTTAGCGAGGTAACGCTGTTAACAGGTAACGCATGAGTCATGTTTTTTCGTGCGTGCAGCCGGCTCCATCAAATTATAAGACGTTATCACGTCAAAAAAATCTTTATTTGCGCAAAAAGAAGATACAGTACGGTAATTGTGACATAAAAATTAAAAAAATGTGCAAATAGGCGGTCTTAGCGCTTAAAGCGGTTTCTTACAGACAACCATTGCTGCACTGATAGAAATATTGGAGTAATATTTGCTCTATACACACATTTACACAGATATAACCTACACATAAAGTTTTACAAAGTCAGAGCTGAGTCGAGATAGTAGTCTTTTACGCGTTTTTTAAAGATATTAATTGATATATCGTTTAATGAGTTCCAGAGACGAATAGCGGAAATGGTGAAAGAAGAGATTTAGAATGAAGTTTTGTTAGAAGGAAACGCTACGCGAATTGTCAATTTGTTAACCCAATTCATACACTGCGTCAGAACTCCAATTCTCGTCATTAACTTACACTTTCATTTTACTTTTATTGAATTATAAATTAATCGTCTTGATATCATAAACTGATTTTTGGAGTTTGGACCAATCGAAACGGGTTTGATGTCCGTCTGACGTTTATGAGAATACCATTTTGCAGTTCGGGATTCGGGACTAGTTCGTAACTGTATTATTGCACTTGACCTAGCAGGAACATTTGACAGCGGCGTAAACGGAACTAAAGCTAGGCCCACAGAATCTAATTGGCAGAATCGACCTTCTGGTGTATAGGAAATTGAATAATTTTCGAAAACTATTGGAACGGGAATCCATGGTGTCCATACTCCATAGTAACAATTAGCGGCGATTAGTAGCGGTACAGTTCGGACGCGCACGGCCGCACTTCCCATAGACTAATTGCCACCTGCAGCTCGCCGGTCGGGCAGAAATTCCGGTGTTCATTGTTATTTCGCTATGACCATCTGCAATCGGGGCTTAGGAAGCCTAGTATTATCGGTTAAAATTTGGTAAAAATGAGACAAGAGAAACGTAGAAAACTTCATTTCTGTACATTACTTACTTACTTTTTGTTTGGAAGTTGCTATCTTTACCTATAGAGTCCATAGTATAGAGTACAGACCATCTTGCCTAATGGGTACATATCGTATTATATAATAGACTAGCTCTTGCACGCGGATCCGCCTGCATATAATATACAGTATCCTACGCCATCACTGTACTTTTGGGGGATAAAATATAGCCTATGTTTTAATCCAGATCTAAGGATCTGGATCTAAAGACTACTACCATACCAAATGTCATTAAAATCTGTATAAAAAGCGTAATCCGGCGTAAAAGAGCCACAAACATCTCTTTTCCATCTATCCATCCATCCTCACAAACATTCACATTTAAGTGTACTTAGTAAGATAATAACGTTGAGATTACTCTCTTTAAAATATCTCGAAGAGTACCTGTAGATATTACAGAATAGTCAAAGAATCATGTACAATATTCCGCCCATTTCCCCGGAACATCAAACTTTATCAATACAAGAAATGTATTTCATTTAACTTATATTAAATCTTATGAGGCTAGTAAATGCGAATATGCATAATGCATAGTCTCCGGAGCCTGACCTGCATCAGCAAGTAGATAGTATAATGTTTATCCATAAATTATACTTCAAAATAGTTATTGTTTAACTTGTTCAGATTCCTGATTTTAATGCAAATATATAAATCGATCGAGATAGCGTAAGAGAGTGGCCGGAAACGGCGCGTTTATTCATCAAGGAAGTACTGAGTGGTTTGTGAATTTAGTACCGGATGATTGAACCTCATCGTATGAGGTACTACACACCAGTGGCGAGGGCTGGTTCTCCTTCATAGGGAAGCCCTAGCCAGTATTAGTAGGTAGGGATTTGGATGAGGGTCTTCAAAAGGTAAGTGATGCCGATACCAATGGAGTTAATACGAACCCTACGCCACTGCTACACACATAAACAGGAAACTTATGTTAACATCGCAACCAGAGGATTAAAATCAGGGAGCGTTGAATTTTATTTTTCTACTAAAATCAGAATTGGCTTTAAAATTCTAAAATTATCTATTTATCAAACTGAAGTATAGACGATCTCGCAGCCATGATAGTTGAACCAAAAGTTTGTATAGTTAAATATGAACAGCTGGTCGTATTGTTTTGAATTTAGGCATGCAGATAGTAATTATGACGTCGTAGATATCCGTTTTTAATTAAAGGAGATTTTCTAAATTTATCCCTCACGACTCACGAGGGTGCAATGGGTGTCCACACGGACGAGATTGCGCGCAAAAGCTAGTTTGTCATATTTTTTACTGCTTAAATGTACTTAGCCGTTGGAGTTTTTATGTGCTTATGATATAAACAAGCTAAAAATACATAGACTACCAAAATCATTACCCTTCCACTTGGCTTCGCCGTAGTCGGGTAGGTACAGCGAAAATTAAAAGCAAAATGATAAATAAATTGTTCATTAGACTCTTGTATACGTGGCCGTGCTCTTTTTAACACGCTTTTATTAGCTCGGGTTGTATGTATCTATGTATGTAGCGGAATCTTTGAGCTTAATTTTCACCGGTTTCTAGACGTCTGATCAACTTGAAACTTTGCACACGTCTTAAGGGCCGATGACAATGCAATAACCCGATAAAAATTTTCTAAGCGTGTTTTTTTTAGTTTTTTTAAACTATTATATTATTTCAAGGTGTTTATGTAAAGACATAACATATTGGTATGTCATTGACATATTTCTATGATATCCAGTTAGTTGCGAGCGATGTACGTGATCGACGTCTGAAACGAATTTACGGTACTTGGCGCGTCGGTCGCTAGTAGCACTCAGAAGTGATCTTTCGTTCTACAATTACGTCGAACTACTTTCAGAGTCGTTATTAATTTCGTCTCATAGATACTAAAGTTCAATTCTCGTAATTAAAACTTTGATATTTTCCCAGCAATATTTCCAATATTTCTCACCATTCCCTGAACTTCCACAATTATTTCAAGACCAAAATGAGACAAATCGGTCCAGCTGTTCTCAAGTTATAGCGTCATCAGAAGAAATAGGGGTTTCATTTTTTATATATTCACTAGTAAAAATATTTACACAATGGTTGAGCTATACAATGTCCTTGGCTGTCAAACGTCTTTTCCTACTTATAAGACAAGGACGAAACATTGTATAGCTTGTCCATTGTGTACTTTTTTTTTTGTTAGATTGTAAGTAGCGTAGAGAATAATACCACAGATTATCTACTAAATAGTTACAACGCGACGTAAGTAATACCAACGTCGACGTCACCGACTACTGAACGCCGAAGGCCACTTTAACGTAACAAAATAATTTCACGAGACTTATTTTATTTTCCACTGAGAATATAATATAAAGCTTATATCTAAAATTAGTGATCCTTTTAACATATCTGCCTATGAATGGAGACATTCATAGGCCGATGCGTTAAAAGACAAAATAGTTAAAAGAGAAAAGACATTATCTGCTAACAAAAACAAAAAGGACAAATTGTTAACAGACGGGCCATGTTAACATAGTTAACCCTTTCAATTTACCTCTCCTTACCCGTTTATCTGAAGTTTGACAGGTACAGAAAGTATTTTCTCACGAAAGTTAAGTTCTCGCAGGAACTAAGGAAAATTGAGTAAAACTTGTAAGAAAGCCCATTAAAAAGACGGTAACAAGGAATATAAAGAGAATAGATGTGGCAATACTTTGTTAATATAATCATGCACTTAAATTGCTTTATTAATCCTAATCCTACTACTATTATAAATGTGAAAGTTTGTGAGGATGGATGAATGAATGGTTGTTACTCGTTCACGCAAAAACTACTAAATGGATTTTGATGAAATTTGGTGTGGTAATAGCTTAAGCTCTGTATTTAGGCTACTTTTTATCCCGCAAAAGTACATAGGCTACTTTTTATCCCGCAAAAGTACAGGGTTCTTGTGCAGGGATACTGTATTTAAGTGTGCGGGGCCGCGGTCAAAAAATAATTATTATTATTATAAAAATAGCAGAAGTGTTCGTTTACTCTTACAGTTAATGTTATTCAATAACTCATTATATCATCTAATACTAGCGACCTGCCCCAGCTTCGCACGGATGCCATGTATAAACCTTCCTCTTGAATCACTCTATCTAGTCATGAAAACTGCATTAAAATCCGATAAGTAGTTTAGAGGATCCAAGCAAACAGGAAAGGAAGCGATTTCAATTTATACTATTACCTATTATCTAATTTTAAATAAAGGTAATGTGCCTATTAACAAAACGCTTTGAATTAGTTAACTTTCGGAAATTTGTTGAATGTTTTGAAGTGCCCAGCTATTTATCCGCTACGCGCTTTCTAGTTCACTTAGGTCTGCGACCGTGACTGCTTTACCGTCAAAAGTGTAATTAAGTTTTTCCCCGTACCCAACGGTTTGGATCTTTAGCCTGCGCCAGATAATCGGTGATCGTCATATCGACGTAGAACGAATTGAATTATTTATTTTTATCAAACTTTCTCACTGATCCGATTCTGAGAGTCGCCTTTTTGTCATAATAACGCGATGATGTCATTTGACGACACTGTACCGTGAAAATATTTTGGTGGAACGAACTTTTTTATTTAAATAAGCGTCGAATTTTTATCATAATTATCACCTATTTTGTGTAACAATTTCCGGGCCTGAGCACGACATTGGATATGAAGGAAAATAGTGGAAGATTACTTGCGTAACTTATATAATGTATTGCACATTAATAAGTTTAATATGTTGTCATAGTTTAAATCTTAGTCTGGTCAAGGCAATCGTAGGATTTTCAACTTGACCAAGCAGAGTTCAAGTTCGGATTCTCCGGTTGTGTAAGCGACCAGCGACCGGCGAGCGGCCAGACGCCGACGCATACATGACTCATCAGGTATGTCAGCATCAGAGCCTCGTTTATATAAATACGCAATGTTCCCCGTTTATTTATACATGCGACTTGAAGTAGGTGAGAATTACAATGGATCACAATTGATTATACTCTCTTCGTTTTGTATGTTTTTGCGCTTGTTAATCCATCATAATGTTGTGACTTGTGACATAATGGTTTATTTTGATCAAATATCTTCTCGTGCGATACTTTTTTGCTATGGAGAATCATGTATGCTGGGTAGCATGACCAACATGTTTCAGGTGATTTTGAGATTTTTAGCTTATATTTAAAAACTGTCCCCAAAACTTGTTTAAGATGTGCAAATAGAGTCAAAGTTTATTGGTCCTCATATCGAGTCCCAACCGTAGACATGTTTGAATAATGTAAGCGTTTACGTGTTACCGCTGAATTCGGGTTGGTTTTGTTTTTATGAATCCGACGAACGTGTTTTATATCGTACAAGGGATATACATAATTTACGGCGCGCACTCCTCAAGAAATACAATGTTGTCAATGGCGAGTGCTCGCAAAAATACTTATTTTTATGCACACGTAAAATATACATACAAATGTGGGGGTGACTTCGTGTTAAACTAGGGATTTTCAGAGTTTTCTACTTGAATTTGCAGGACATGGTTAAACTCTTTACACTGGCTCAAATTTAATACCTTGTTGTAGCATTATGAATTAAGAGAATATTAACTGGTTTCCAAATTTACACATACATTTTATAATTTTTCAAGTATATCGTAATGAAGGCCATGACCACATTGAATGCTCTATTGAACCTGTTGAAAGAATTTCTTATTAAAATGTTTCTTCAGTAGATAATCACGTCTAAATTCGCTTTACTCAAAGGTTGTCCGTAACTATTACATGCCGCTTTATATCATTCATAGAATCAATTAGGGCAAGCGAGTCTTGTAACAGACCTACATGTTCTGAATGATCGACGTCACTAACAAGCGACGGTAAGTGCTCCTTAGACTAATCAAATTAAATTGATATGTGATTGGTCGGGACTGTGGGTTATTTTATCGTTCGACGCTTATCAATCATTACATTCAGTTTCACCGCTTCTAATAAATTTGTAAACAAACTAAAGGAGGATAATATAATACGATCAAAGTTTATTCATGTTTTTTCTTACCAACTATATTGCAAGGCAGCGGAGAGCTCTTAAGATTGACTAACTGAATTTTTTGTGTCGCGAAGATAAGTTTTGCATACTCAAATTACTCGTAAAAAGTTAAGAAGCGTGTGAGAGCAGATGCTGTAACGTAAGAGTGAAGCACTGCAAGTCGTGATAGTCGGCACGCACCCTAGCTGATATTGACATGTGCTATACCATATGATCTCCGAGAGATCATAAGATGCTACCGTGCAGCATCTGGCTAGTAAAAAACTAAGTACATCTCGATAATGCGCCAAAAATTTCTGAATGATACACCGTTGGCTACCTAAAAATAATTCGCCTTCTTGGTCTATACAGGTCCTTACGAAACGTGATCTCCGAATTGTTTATATCAAATTATGGTTATATAGAAAAAATTTGCAGCAATTTGATTGAACTCCACAAAAAAGTTGAAAATATTTGAATATTTACCAAATATCAAACTCACACAATTTCGATACATGCAACTCATGAGCTAATTTAAGCAGACTTATGTGTGTTATTATATATAACTTACATCACATTACAGGAGAACTGTAAGTTTTTGCCCAGCTAATAGAGCTGTAGTAGCAGTTTATCTCGAGATAACGCTAATGAGTAGGCCGAGGCATAAAGATAAAACACTCTTAACTACCATGTCAGAGCATAATTCCTGGCGATAACTTAATTGGTTACTCAAGGACCTTGAAATAAGTACGGATAAGGATATTTTTATTTGCATTGCGTAAAAAGAAACTTGTCTTACTCCTTTCTAAAAGAACAGTATGGTAATAGTAATAAATACAATTTTTATAAAAACTGTAACCTGACTACGTAAATTATATAGCCTATATTATTGTTAAGAATCTATATATTAATCTAGGCGCTACGGTGGAACAATCAAACATATGTAAACCATACATAGACTGCCAACCCTTCCTTTTGGCTTCGCCGTAGTCGGGTAAAAAGCCAGTACATAGTAAATACTAGTGCAGCTTTCAAAGTATTTGTATCTGAAAAACATTGTTGCCGGTTACATCGCTAACAGTGATTTCATATCTTGATTGTTAAATTCTAAAAAAGATATCTTGTACGACATCTTGTATTGATCTGATAATTTAAAATGTAAAATATTCTGGTAAACAAAGTCACATTCTAAAATATGTGTGTGTAGAATTTTAAATCAGTATTAATTCGAAATAAATCTAGCTATTTAAATGTTAAACCGATAAATTGCATGTTGCGTTAAGGTTACCAATGATGTAACCTGCTCTGTGATTATACTGAACTACTAGTGTGTTAATAAAAAATATGCCATAATATGATGATATAACTTAATAATAAAAAATAATAGTGGGAATTTAATATTGTTATGGCTTTTGTAATTGGTCAAGTGGCTGTATCTTCACTTTATTGAAGCAATAATTAGACCTGAACAACTAATTGAGGAGGCCTTGTCTAATGATGAATATGTTTATAGTGTTCAGGACAATTGGCTGAGGTTTATGCTCTGCATATTAATCAGGTTCAAATTGTGGTTTTCACTGATGGTGTGCTGTATTTTCTAAAGTAAATTATGTAAAAATAATTTGTTTATAAGTAGGTAGATATTGTTTCTTGGAACTAGTTTCGATTAAGGCAGTTAATAAATAATTAAATTTAGTATTGCTACCTCGATGTCTATAAAACGGTTAACCCAACTAAAGATGACGCAACAAATCAAGTGTATGCAAGTAACAAGAGAACGTAAATCGTCTACAGACCTAGACGATCTTAGTTCTCTCGTTACAAATCCTAAATCCCCTAATCTAGAGGCCACTATCATCCCTATTTGGCTGCAAAATAAACAATACAGGTAGTATTGTTTCTTATCTTACTATAACCAAATAAAATCTTGGAGGCCGATTGTTCGAAAAATAGTTTACATAAAATAAATGAATGGAACCTCGTCTTTTTTTCGAGTATCATTCCAATCGACCTATATTCGACGATGGGGTAGAATGATAAAAAAATATATACCCGCTTCACACGTAGGTATGGGAAGCCAACCTTAAAATACAAAATTATAATTATTTTGTGACGCCAAAAATAAAGTCTACATACGAGGGCGGGTCAATAAGTCCGTGACTTTTGGAATAAAACACAGATTTTTTGATAAATAAATCATTTTATTTTTCAACGTAGTCCCCCTTGAGCTCTATACACTTTGTCCAACGCTTCTCCAATTTTTTTATCCCTTCCAAAAAATATGATTTGTCGAGGTCCTCAAAATAGGCCTTTGTTTGCGAGATGACTTCATCGTTGGAGTCAAATCTTTTTCCACCGAGCCATTTTTTCAGGTTTGGGAACAAGAAGTAGTCACTCGGAGCCAAATCTTGAGAATAGGGTGGATGTGGGAGCAATTCATAGCCCAATTCATGGATTTTTGCCATGGCAACTGCACATGTGTGCACCCTTGCATTGTCTTAGTGAAAAAGAACTTTTTTCTTGGCCAAATGAGGTCGGTTTTTTTTCAAATCCTCATTGAAACGGTCCAGTAAGTTGGCATAATATTCCCCATTAATTGTTCTTCCCTTTTGAAGATAGTCAATGTGGATTATCCCACGTGCATCCCAAAAAACAGTCGCCATAACTTTATTGGCTGACAAACCCACCTTGGCCTTCTTTGGCGCCGATTCACCCTTAGAAACTCACTGTTTTGACTGTTGTTTGATCTCTGGTGTGTTGTGATGGATCCATGTTTCGTCCACGGTTAAAAAACTCCTCCATATTGTGATTAAACAACGCCAAACCTTCCTGTGAAGTTGTTACACGATTGCGTTTGTGGTCGACTGTGAGCAAACGCGGCACCCATCTTGCGGAAAGCTTTCTCATGCCCAAGTGATCATTCAAAATTGAAACCACTGAGCCATGCGAGATGCCTATGGCTTCCACAATCTCTTGCACTTTAAATCTTCGGTCGGCCAGCACCATATCGTGAATTTTTTCGATTGTTTCGGGTGTAGAGACCTCAACTGGGCGTCCAGGACGTTCGGCATCTTCAGTGCTTGTAAGGCCACAACGAAATTCAGTAAACCACTTTTTTACCATTGAAATCGATGGTGCAGAGTCCCCATAGTATTTATCAAGCTTAGCCTTGGTCTCGGTAATGGTTTTTTTTCGCAAAAAATAATGCTTAATAAGCACACGAAATTCACTTTTTTCCATTGTTTCCTTAAGTTACTGGATAGTCTGATAAAGATAGCTGTAAAACACATACTAACTGACGCAGCAAGTTCAAATTTTGATAGGAGTCAACTGACAGATGCCTGTTGACAGGAGTAGAGTTGCTTTTTCAGTAAGGAGGTTAGAAATTCAAAAAGTCACGGACTTATTGACCCGCCTTAGTACAATCTATGCCTGTGCAAAATTACGTTCCTTGTGGATACTACGGAACCCTAAAAAAAACTTAATAATTTTATATATACAAGCATAAACGCGATGTCGATACAAAATTAAGTCTCGATACGATTACGATTACGATAATTAATAGAGTATTTAGTCGCGTTTACTTTTATCGAAGTCTCGTTAGTACGGACGCATATGCAAATGTCAACCCTTGACACTGATTGTACGAGTGGCACGGGAAAATTCATGCATTCACATTAAATTTCACCGGAATTGGATATGTGCGACGTACTTTATATTATGTTGCAGTCAAACACTGGTACGTGGTCTGTTCGCGGAATGGCGATCTTATTGCAGATTCAACGAATTGATTTCAGTCAACCTCGAAAAAAAAATTACATTCGTGGTAATACTTTGTCACAGCTTACTCAAACTTGGGGACTTTTTAAAGGTTTTGTATGTTAGTTTTTTCCTAGTGGTTTTTAGTTACCTTCTTGGTAAAGATTTTTAATATTTAGTTCTCGCTAAACTAGAAAACTTAATTTATGGTATACTAGTTGTTTCCCGCGGCTCCGGCCGCGTAAATATACTATCGAGTATCTCGTGGGAACACTGCCCTTTTTCGGGATAAAAAGTAGCCTATGTTTTAATGTAACTACTACCATACCAAATTTCATCAAAATCCGTTCAGTAGTTTTTGCGTGAAAGAGTAACAAACAAACATACATGCACATTTATAATATTAGTAGGGATTTTCTACGTTCTTGAGATAATTATTGAGATCTATATTAGAAGAATATATTTTTTTAATAGTAAACACAATTACTCTTTGTGTTAACTATTAAAAATATATATTCTATCACAACTAAATTAATGTCTCATAGTATTTCTCTATTGCACCTGCGGTGTATAAGTGTCATTTAAATTGGTGGCATTTTGTGTCCTATGGTTCTTTTTGTTCACGTTTGGGTTAAATTGAATCTCACGGGAAACTAATTTTTATTGCTCTATCACCTAGAAATACTTACTTTTGCCGGCGGTATCGCGTTGTGCTGGAACACAGGCGCGATGTGTCACGTGTGCACCAGATATTCACGATTTTCAATCGCATCTGTTATGGATAGCGAGTACACGAATCGCCTGATAATCCTTTGAGGCGCTTTTGTAATAAATAAGTACGCTTATTTTACGAAATACATATATTTTACGAAATACACTTGCATTTTGGGACAACCCATGAAGCTTTTTGTTACATAATTTCTCATAAATATTTAAAACCACGAGGCACGAAGGTTTTTTTTTAGTTTTCTTGTCTACTTAAGTTTATCATACATATAAAATTGTGCGTATGCGAGTCCTAAAAAAGTGTGTGTCAGCTCCGACGCACGACTGGAGTTTACTCTAAAAAGTAAAACACGTCCCTCAGAAGGAACAAAGACTTTAGCGATCGATTTGAGTTCAAAAATTCGCGCCATGTGAAAAAAAGTGACAGGTGCGCAGAATAGGTTGCGCACGAAAACGTAACGAGGTCATTCGTTCAGTAGATTTTTCACCTAATATTTTTTTCATACCGGGGGCCTTATATGAAAATCGATTCTTAAGGAGTAAACTCCAAAAAGTTATGGAACTTTGAAGCTGCGCTGCAAGGATAATTGTGACGTCATCTGACCTGAACGAGATAAAATGTATGATCCGAATTACTGACGGATCAACGTACAGCCTAAGCCGCTGATCGTAGTGACCTGAAACTTGCAGTGTGTGTTCTTTGTATGGACAAAGGTATACAATAATTTGCAGTGATTGATTAGTTTTGATCTATATTTGAATACCCGTTACCTACTAATACAATATTAACAACATCCTTAAACTTCTCCATTGTCCTTCTGAATAAAATATATATTCTTACTGGCTTTTTCCCGCGTCTCCGCCCGCGTACATGTAGGACAAAACGTAGCCTGAGTTTTAACCCAGAGCCTAAATTACTACCATACCAAATTTCATCGAAATCCGTTCAGTAGTTTTTGCGTGAAATATAAACAAACATCCATCCATCCATCCATACATCAATCCTCACAAACTTTCACATTTATATAAGTAGTAGAATAAGCTCGCATATTCCATGCATCGTCCTTGTTCAGAACCGAAACCTACCTGGATTATTTTATTGTCTCATAAAACAGAGAGCTAAGAAATCTCTAGAACCGGGTAATCCTACAACTTGTTTAATTGCAACACCTGTCTTGTCTAACTTTATGTATTTATTTACACTGGACTCCAACTTTAGCTCAGTATAGTTTATGTTGACCTAAGAGGAACTGTTTGTTAGTCTCAGAACGTACAACTAGGGCTGGCAAAACTTTGTAAATAATGTTCCCCTTTGCGCTGTATTAATATAAAGTTGGCAAAGATATGGAAGCATAACAAACCTACATAATACCTATGTATATTTGACAGATCCGGTGTACCACAATTTAATTTTATTACTATGGGCTTAAGGTCCAAAAGTGGCACAACTGTTTTGTCGGCAATCGTGCCTACAAAGTTTTTTTATAATAACATTTTCAGATACTTTTCAACAATGGTTCAATAATTCTTGGAGTAAAATTGGCAACCCTAGACAAAAGTAATGAAAACAGGGTTATGCGCACGCTATAAAACGTTTGTACTGAGCTAATCGAATGCTTGATTAGCACTCAGTTGTTCGCTTCGATAACACTAGCACTAACGTCGTATGCAACATTAATTAGCGTAGTACCTACGCACTTTTACAGCGTTACCTTTTCTACTTCGTGTGATTAATTTCTGTGCCTAATAATATCGCCCCATGTGGATTTATGAATCATCACAATAGGAGTTGGATTTATAAAATACTAGCGACCCGTCCCGGCTTCGCACGGATGCAAAAATACATAGTAAACCTTCCTCTTGAATCACTCTATCTATTGCTGTAAACTACTCAACGGATTTTAATGCAGTTTTAGCTGCTACTGCTGCTAGTTTAAATAATCTAAGCATATAGACAGCGGAAGCTGTCTTTTTTTATTATTTAATTTATTTTATACTATGTAAAATAGACAAAGATATATTTTTGGAAAAAAACATACCGGTTGTCTGTAAAGTTGGTTTACTGACGATAGTTGAACGTGACAACGTCAACAACAATAACAACAACAACAACAACAACAACAACAACAACAATAATAATAATAATGAGGTAAAGGCAATGCGAGCTAACGCTGGTACTTGGTAACGATAACGGGTAACAGGTAACGCATGAGTCATGTTTTTTCGTGCGTGCAGCCGGCTCCATCGATTTATAAGACGTTATCACGTCAAAAAATCCGTTAGTGATTTTACCTACGTCAAGTAAAAAGCAAAGTTAGGTAGACGTTATGGAATTCCTTGACACGAGTGTTGATAAAAACCAAATCGTGAGTTGTTCAAAATCACATATACATAGTGTTGTAACAAATAAAAATTGTTGCATTGAAATAATAGATAGTTATTGTTAAAGTTGTATGGCTATAGGTATAGCAGTGGCGAAAACTAATTCTCCTTCATAGGGAACTCCCAGTCTATATAATAAATAGGGATTTGGATGGGGTATTCAAAAGGTAAGTGGTAACTGGTAAGTGACGCCGATAGGAATGGAGTTATAGGAACCCCACACCACTGGCCGGAATAGACTAGAAGTGAAGATATTTACTGATAGTACGAGTGACAACAATACAAAATTTGAATCACATAAAGTATATTTCTAGTTCTTAGAGAATTTGTGGGCCAAGAACCTGTTAGAGAATGCCGCTGCGAACTACTGTAGTCAAAGATGCAGAGAGAGGACAGAGCGTTTTTAGAATAAAATCCTTTTCAAGTCTACCACTAAATTACATCTAATAATTAGAAAGAGACACCATCGTTCTGAAATTTGTAGTCTTATTCTTACTCAAAGTGATTAAACTATTAAAAAAGTGAATTAAAAGAAATGATTGTTGGCTCTAAGATGGACTGATTCTTTCGTTCAAGAGACTTGTATAAACTCTATGATGGTACCTCTCAATCCTTTCTCTAATCTCTATATCTATGGTTGCAATTGATCGGTGGTAACTATGGTATCTGTGATTCTGTCTTTTCGCATTTGTTATGCGGAATATTGCACTCGAAGTTCGAACAGTGTACATTTTGTCTTCGAATTGACATTGTATAATAATTTATTTTTGATAGAGACCGTTAAGTAAACAGTATAAATAAATGATTTTGTCTAGATTTGTATTATGTTTTTTACTATAATATCTGGAATTATCAACTAAACTAAACTAACTAACCTAACTAACTACTAAAATAACAAAAAAAACAACTTAATAAAGATAAAATCCACAAACTGATCATGTATGCCTTAAGAGTAATATTGGAAAGAAGTGAGAAAGTAAGATATATAAAAATATGTCTTAATTTCTACTTAACTACACAACATATTTATTTAATAATAATAATTAATTTCGACGTAACACATTAATTTAATAAAAATAAGCCATGTAAATCATATTAATTTGTCTTGGAAATGTTAAAAACACAAGTAGGTTAGTGGTGTCACGGTGAAATGTTATCAAAGGTACGGCGGCGCAGACGTATGGGTCGCTTTCTGAATTATCGTGTAGCTAATGATTAATAGATCGTGAAGTTGTCTCGAGATTAAAGCGAATACAAGTAGCGTCTGAATATTTGGGATGAATTGGTTCAAAGGAATTAAGTTATTTGAAGCGTAGATACAGATGAATTTTTTACCCGACTATGGCGAAGCCAAAAGCAAGGGTGATGATTTTAGCAGTCTATGTAGGTATGTATATATGTTTGTTGCATCTACTGATCCGATTTTAATAGATAAGATGTCAATAGGTTCTTTATAATAACCCGGGTAACATAGGCTATTATATAATTAACGTAGTCGGGTTATAGTTTTTATAAAAAAAATATTGATATACTGTATCTATATAAAATATATAAAAAATATTGATATATTATATACTGTAATACAGTATGCTTTAGAATTGTTTCAAACTATAGATAAGTAATATTAATTTAATTTAATATTGAATTAACTAAAACTATAGCTCGTTCTTATCAAGAAACTGATATAAGAAAAGCAACAGACACAATACACTAACTAATAAGACAAAGCAGAAAACTAAAGTTTTTTGCCGTAAATATTTATCTCCTTTCACATTGTTACGTAATATGACTATATGATCCAGAATCCGGCAGTCCCGGGAAAATTCAGAGCATTGAAAAAAGAACAATGCGCTAATACAATAGAGCTGAAAATTGACCACACAAGTGTCGACTCAAATGTCAATGGCAGACATGACACACTTAGATTTTCCACTCTATTTATTGTATTAGCGCAGAGTTCTATTTTCAATGCTCTGAATTTTCCCCGGCCTTCCGGATTCCGGAGCATACAGTCTCAGCCTAATTCACTGTGCCCTTCAATACCTACGTCGTGCGTAATATAACATTATAACTGTCTACTAATGAATTAATAATACAGCTCACCATATCTGTGTCACTGCACCCTGCGTTTACAAGCGCTAATTCGCGAGTCCCGCTAGGCGCTAGGCAATAAAGTGCAGATTGATCGCAACGTACTAAATCATACCACGTCAGAACAGTGGAGGCTGCGGGGGCGATCGTGCCGCCCGCCGCTGATCGCTTGGTGATAGACACGCGGCATAGTCTAGTTGGCATGTAGGTACTTGAGCCAGCAACTTCCCTATATTAAAAATTAAATTATACCCTTAGTTAAAAAAAACAATAAACCCGACTGCGTCAGATAATTATTTTGATGTACAAATACAAATCTGACGACACCTCTCAAGCTAAACTCCATCGAGCCGTTCAGGTCGCAGAACGTGCCAAACAATTATACATACATACATACTCTTGAAAAACATAACCCTCCTTCTGGGAAGTCGGGTAATATAGGGAAGTTCCTAGCTCAAGTTCCCTAAATTTGCTTTTATAAGCCAACACCATCAGGGCACGTTGACAAATTTGACATAATTTTTTTGGTCAATTTTGCAACCAAATGAAACAAAACCACTCAAAAATAACAATTGTTACAAATAGAGTAATTTTTAGGATTTGAGTAAAAAAAGGTATTACCTACTCTATTTGTAACAATTGTTATTTTTCAAATTATGTACCTACTTTTTAATTTAAAAATCGCTTTATAATACTATAAAAATATGATTTTTGGTAAAATGTATAATAATTTTCCAGAACCTATACACTCAAAATTTACAAAAAGAGGTAATGCTGACAAATGTGTAGAATTATCTTATGTATAAGAGTCTATTTTGCCTACATTTTTCTGCTCTTATGTAGCTTATTTTGTTTGTTTAAAAATACCCAAAGATAGTGCAGTGCACATTCCTTAAATTCGGTAGAAAAAGAATACAACGATATTTTAAATTGTTGAAAAAAGCGTAGAAAGTATCCTCAAAGTTTGTCACGTGTTTTGTTATTATACATGAATCTTAATGCGTGGCAATAAGGTTCATTGAATTTGGTCACTGTTCTGGATTTATTGCGCATAACTTTTATTTTATGCTTAAGGACAAGCAGAATCAAGAATATAGGTTGTCAACAAAACGGTAGGTAATGACCTAAACATTGCGGCAAAAATATGTCCACGATATAATTACAGTAAAACCATGTTGCTATTGGCCCTCGGTAATCTTAGCTTTTCTATGGAAGTGACATAATTTAAAAACAAACGATTCTCAATATTTCTCCATAGACAGAAAGGAAGAAAAAAAATCTATTGCCAGAGTATATAAAAATTTGCTCGTTTTTGCTAGTTTGCGAGCTTACTAGCTTTCGCCACTGCCAGTACTGTGATGATCAAATAACGAAAAGTTAAGGACGCCGCGCCACTCCAAACTTCTCGTAGTCATGCAACCTCCTAACGACTGACTTGCATGTCGGTATGCCAGAATATTTTATTTAACGTTTTCTATGGATCCGCTAGAAGGGACCAAAATTATTTGTTTACAATTGATACAAATTTAATTGTTTGACAATAGGGGGCGTCATCATTTTACGTCACACAAAATGTCGACTTTTTTTAACCCCTCCTCCTATGGCACGCTTTTTTAGGACCCCTCTAACATGTACTGTCACGTTTAGCATGACCCCCCTACCCTTGCCCTGTGACGTAATATGTGTATGACCCCATATGATAAGATGAGGAATTAGCCATGCAACGTGCAGGTCAGTAACTATTATACGCGTCGCACAAACGACGTCGTACAATTTTTGTAAATTGTATTGCATTGCGACGTCGCGTCGTATCGCACAAACGACGTCGTACAATTCTTCTTATAAATGCAATGCGACGTCGTTTTTGGCGATGTAACGCAGTATTGTGGCCTCGCCCTTATCTTTTCTTTGGGTCAAGTCACACGTAAACGAAACGATACGCGACATGGCGCGTATCGTTTCATTTCCGTGTGTATGTTTCAAAGAGCTCTTCAAAATTGAACTTTATTAATTACACAAGAAGATACACGTTTCATTGTAAGAGTTTGAATGTAAAGTGGCAGCACGCTATACTGCACAGCGCATGTGCAGTGTATGACTGATGTCATATGAAACGTGTATCTTTTTGTGTAGTCAATAGAGTTCTATTTCGAAAAGCTCTCTTAAAAATACAGCACTGCATAAAAGGAACCATTATTTTTTTTAATAGAGACTTTAAAATCTTAACTCCCGCTTAACCTGTTTATATTATCTCAACCTATTTACTATTAATTTTGTGTGAACTGTAGTCTGTAAGTATCGGCGGCGTGCTCTAACGATACAGCTCGCTGCTCGACCCACTTTCCTACAGATCGGATCTCCGACTGCATACATCTTACGTTTTGTTCTGGCTGTATAACAGGACTCTATCGTGTACTGTAATCGTCTGAATCTAAACGTCGATGGCATATATCGTGCTCCGTTGTCTGCAAATAACAGATTTGACGATCCAATGTCCTTTATCAATGTGAAAGTTGAAAGTATCTTAATATATTATACTAAAAACGTGATAATCCTGTATAAGTATAAACAGTTCCCCGTAAACGGCTGCAAGTATTAATGAAATTTAGTGTGCAGGGAGTTTTGGGGGAAAAAATAATCTAGCTAGGTCAAATCCCTGGGATACTGCGCATTTTTAAGCTATATATATATTTTTTCTGTCATCGTGGAACAATAACAATAATTTTGACTCTATTTTGTCAGTCCGAATGGCAGTTTGGTATGCATACTTAGGTCATTACATATGAAATTGGCGTTTTGTAAAGAAGGAACATAAAGTGGATTTTTTTTAACATAGTATATTTATTAATTCAAAGTATATAGTAGTTCATTACATATGAAATTGGCGTTTTGTAAAGGAGGAACATAAAGTTGTTTTTTTTTAAACATAATATATTTACTTAATCAAAGTATATACCATGGCTCTCTATGCACTTTTGCCATCTCATAGGTAGTTCATTGATTCCTTTACTAAAAAAATATTCAGACAGGAATCAATAAATCTTTGATAATTGATTTGGACTGCCCCATCGGAGTTGAATTTTTTCCCTTGCAAGAAGTTATCCAAATTTCTAAAAAAATCGTTATCTGTTGGAGCAAGATCTGGGCAGTACGGTAGATGTCTTAGACATTCCTGCTGCATTACATTACTCAACCGGCACAATAATGAAGGGATTTTAAATCGAAGCATTACCTGTGATGAAAAGTGGATCCTGTACGATAATCGGAAACGCTCATCGCAATGGCTGAACCCTGGTGAACCAGCCAAAGCCTGCCCCAAGCGAAAATTGACTCAAAAAAAGTTACTTTTGAGCGTTTGGTGGACTAGTGCCGATGTCGTTCACTACAGCTTTCTTAAATATGGCCAGACGATTACGGCAGATGTCTATTGCCACCAACTGCAAATCATAATGGAAAAGCTAGCTGCGAAACAACCGAGGTTGGTCATTCGCTCTAGGCCACTGCTGCTTCAGGATAACCCTAGACCACACACTGCACAACAGACAGCTACCAAATTAGAGGAGCTTCAATTGGAATATTTAAGACATCCACCGTACTCCCCAGATCTTGCTCCAACAGATAACCATTTTTTTCGAAATTTGGATAACTTCTTGCAAGGGAAAAAATTCAACTCCGATGGGGCAGTCCAAAGCGCCTTCAAGGGTTTTATTGATTCCTATCCGAATGGTTTTTTTAGTAAAGGAATCATTGAACTACCTATGAGATGGCAAACGTGTATAGATAGCAATGATATACTTTGATTAAATAAATATATTACTTTAAAAAAAAAACGACTTTATGTTCCTACTTTACAAAGCGCCAATTTCATATGTTACTAAAATATATAGTAAATTGAAACTGATAACCTAAATTCGCACTAAATAATAACCTTAAAATCTTAAGGCATTTATAATACGGTTGCCCCACAATACATAAAACAAGTATGAGTCAACTCACGAAATAGGTTCGAATTTCACTTGTCCTAAGCCGAAGGTTTTAAACAATCCGATCGTAATGAGTATCGGGAACCTGTCCGTGTAGTCAAGTGGTTGTGGGAAAAAAGCATGAATGAATGTGGGTTTTTGTTGTGTTGTCATTCGGTTTCCGGCCCTATCGGTCGCACGGAGGCGCGTGGAGAATCGCCGTACGCGTCGGACCGTCCCGGGAAATGAGTAGACGGCCGAGTGAGAGGTGTGGCTGTTAACGTCTACGGAAACTTTGTGGCCTACAAAGTTAAGTTAGAGAAAACCCGGCCGAGTGCTGGACGGACTCGCGCACGCAGGGTTCGGTACAAAACTGCAAAAAATTACGTTTGTTGTATGGGAGACCCCTATTAAATATTTATTTTATACTGTTTTTATTATTTGTTGTTATAGCGGGAACAGAAATACATCGTGTGTCGGAATTTGAAATGTCTAGTGATCACGGTTCACGAGATACAGCTTGATGACTGACGGACGGATGGAAAGACAGACAGCGAAGGCTCAGTAATATGTTTTTATTCTTTGAAACATGTTACAGAACTCTAATTAAATAAGTTGCCTTTTGATAAGACCAAAGCTCCTACACAAACATGTCACAACTCACTGTAATTTGAATTAATGTATTAATTAACAACAATTTTTTTCAGGGCATGCTGCACATGTCATGCTTTTGTTGAATTAATATAGTTTCTTTTTGTAAATTACTGTAATAGTTTTTGATTCAGGTAGGTAAAGACTTTGCAGTGTCCATTCTGCTCAGATATGAACTCTCATAGTATTCGTGTCGCGCACTTGATCGCGCGCACTACGTCACGCTCCACTGAGCGGTAATGACTTGACAGACGTCCCGAAATAACCGATCACCATGGTGTACAGTGACCCGCTAGATTACCTATTGTGTGGTCAGTGTCCCACTGTCCCTTAAACTCACTGAAATTACTTAAAATTTCACCTGCTTGCTATGGGAGACTTACCGCTTTTATTTAACACTAGCTTCTACCCGCGGCTCCACCCGCGTAAATACCTCATCCCACGGGCACACAGTACTTTGTCGAGATAAAAAGGAGCCAATGTTTTAATCCAGAGCCGAAAATACTACTATGCTAAATTTAATCGAAATCCGTTCAGTAGATTTGGCGTGAAAGAGCAACAAACATCCATACATCCATCCTCACAAACTTTCCTATTTATAATAGTAAGTACTAAGTAGCTTTCGCATCGATCTCTGTAAGTTTAATATGATAACTTTGTTAGCTTATTGCACATACTTGTTTGTGCATACGAAGCCAAGTGATGAGATTCTGTGGCGACAGAATCAAGCCAACTGTCTCCTCGTCTTTCTAGGGATATTCCAAATTCCTTTCACTGATTTGAAATGTTCGAAACATGCATTTCTTGACGTCAAATTGACTAAAACACATTTCGTAATGGTGTTAATTTCCCCTTTTCGAATGCCACAGAAAAACTGTATCAGAAAGCGGTTCACGTAAAATGCTCATCGTCGAGTGTATTCGGCGTAAATGAAAAAAGCGGGAAAAGCAACAGGTAGGCGTCCAATTAGAGAAGGCCGTACTTAAGTAGTCGTCGCGACACCGAGCTTTGACGCGACAAAAAGCGCGGCGCGTTCCGTCCGCCCCGCCCGCCCCGCCCGCGTCGGACGTTTTTGCACTCAACTATGGAGCCCTCTTCGACTGTCGTTAAATGGTCCGGCCTATATTTTATGAATGCTACAACTAAACATTATTAAGATGGACATCATAGACGTCACAGCTATGATTGACTTAATGTTGGCTTTCAATTAGTATTATTTAAATAGCAACATGATACTTTAGTTAGAATACGTCTAGTTAAAATCTAGGCTTAGAAGATCTCGTACGTATAAGTACGAATACTAATAAGATAAAAACGACCAATGTCTTTAAGCGTAAGCTCGAAAGCCTACTCTGAAAGACGTTTTTACTCGCTTTACAAAAAAGTCGCGACCATAAACCAAAAATACATTGTACAATTTTCATGAAATCATCTGAATTCACATCCGCGGAGAAGTGGAGATAATCAGTAAATTGTAAGTCATATTTTTACCTGAATATTTATTGAAATGAGTAAAAATAGTACTCACCCCACATCCTGCAGATATGCGACCTATGCCGTTGCAATCCAGATGCAATTACGCTTACATCTAACCTAATTTTATCTTTGGTGGCCGTGGGTAATTGTTTCATAATAAAAATCCCAATATCCTTTGTTACTCACTTTGTAGCTACTGAGCTAATCCTTCATTAGTCATTACGTAACCTGTAGTTAGTTATCTAATGAAGTGTTTAAACTTTGAAACTGTGCCAAAAGATTGTTATTTCCCAGCAATCTGTTAAGTTCAGTTAGTCGAGGAGCGTGTGATGAAATTTTAATGACATAATATAGATCCCGCTTACTCTATTACTCTGTGGAGTATGGAGGTAAACACCTATGTTCACGCGTAGTTGCTTAGTTAGGCTAGTGGCTTATGTCGTGTTCGGAGATCGACGAAATTATAGACATGTCGACACGCTAAAATGACCTAGATCTAAGCAATGTTTTGTTTTGTTTTGGACTGAGAGCTGGTGCTTGGCTATAATATTTGCCTGTAAACGATTTGTCGCTTTTTTACAAATAACAGGAGCGAGATTTTAGTTGATAAAGTTCATAGTTTTATAGCGCTCCAGGCTGATATTTTATATATATATATATATTTTTTTTTTTTTTTTATTTACTTTGTAATTTTCAGACGTATCTTCCCACTTCTAAAACACTAAGACCGTGATAGTTATTATGTGAACCACTAGTAGCGGTGGAGATATCGCCACCAATAGATTATATCGATTTATAACGCAACTAAGTTATTGATCATGTGTACTGATTACGTGAACACAGCTCCCTGATGTTGTACACTTGGTTGTTTGTTACAGCTTGTTTGTGTTGTTGGGCTCTCCAACTATACCACCGTGTACTTTGTGCTGTACTCGCAATAAAGTTGGAAATTTTTATCATATATAATATAACCTACTTTAAATATGATATTCAAAAAGGCATTTTAAATCTCGAAGTTTTTAAGCTAAAAATAACCCTAGTTACGTTCTTATTTAAAGTGATTAACATATTCCTAAGCTTAATATCAAAAGTGGTCATAATTTATAGTTCAAAGTGTCTTCAAACGTAATAAATGATTCTGTTAATTTAAAATTTTACACATGCTGTGGGGTAAATCTTAAGTAGCTCATCAATATACGTTTAATTAATATTCGCCGCAAGGTGTCTGTATTTATGCATATCAAAGTGTTGCGACGAATTTTTTATCCACCGACTCACGAATGATGTATTCATTCCGAAACCATGTTTTGCGTTAGTACCTACTCAGACCAAACAAAGGGCATTCGCTATCCCTGGGAAATCGCGCATTTTCAGGTTATTGTATGTCTGTTCTTTCGTCTTGCAATGTCAATAATTTCGACTACCTATATCTAATATCTATTAATGTCAGTCCAAATGGTAGTATGGTTTGCGTATGCATAATCTTTTCGTTGTTGGCTTAATTGGTGTATCGGGTATGAATCCCAGTCAGATGAATATTTTTGTGATTATTTTCATTTTTATAAGTACCTATATCTTAAAAGTAAAATTTTAAAGGTCAGTTCTTTATGAACTTAATCAGAAATAAGTTCTGCAAATGTATGAAATAACCTAGATACAATAATAGGTAGGTAATAGTAATTTCGCCTATTGCAATACCTTTTTTAGGGTTCCGTAATACATAAGGAATCCTTATAGTTTCGCTCTGTCCGTCCGTCTGTCTGTCTGTTTGTCTGTCCGCGCTTCTAGCTTCTGTAATTATGAATACAAATAGATGAAGTTCGGTATAATTATAGATTGTGTATAGATCTCGGTTTTGGCATTATAAAATAATAATAACTTTATATTTTAGGGGTGGCTCTCCATACATGTGAAGTGGGGATGATAAATATTTTTTCATTCTACCCCATTGTGTGGGGTGTCGTTGAATAGGTCTTGTAAAAAGAAGGCAAGGTTACATACATGACTTTTTTACAAAGTCAACCATTTTCGAGTTATCGGCCTCCAAAGTGGTTTACAAGTTATGGGGGGACCCATGGCATTTCTAATCTATAGTAGATAGAAACTTGTTTCTATGCTAGTAGATCATGCTAAAAACTCTTTAGGAAAATTATTTTGAGTGAAATCGGATAATAAATTTGAAGTAACTCAAAACCTATTGCGCGTTGATAGTTACGGAACCCTCCTTAGACATGTCGTGACATGCTCTTGGTTATTTCGTACAATGTAGGTACTGGCACTCCGGGCTAGTCTCGGCCTCCCAGGTTATATTATATATGTACTTACTATTTCACAGACTAAAATATTTTCCAATTTAAATTCTTATAACGTAGAGCCATTGACTTATGTCATTTGATAAATGGTAACACATAAAGTTAATGTGTTTTCCTATGCATTAGCAATAAAATTTGTTCACAATTACATGAAATGATACTTTAAAAATTCTTAGGAATGTTATCGAGCTATATTTGTTGTATGGCCACTACTGTGTGTTACAAGTTACAACATTTTGAGAGCAGTTTTTATTGAGAGCAACGCATTAGCATATTATTTGTTTAGAGATCGTTAGAATAGGTAATATATTTTGGAGCATAATATTTAAAGAATCATATAATAATATTTATGACGGACGGACGCTTCACACCACGTCAATCTAGTCCCGTGGTAATTTCTCGAAGAACTTGTGTTACAGGTACCAGACAACGGAAATATATTTAATACTTTTATATATATATTTTTTAAATAATTAATTGATTTGGCTAATTTTGATCTCGAAATAATTGTGGAAGGAAGTTTGAAACGGTGAGGAATTTTAAAATAGCTAGGAAAATAATAATAATAATATATCTATGAACGCTTTTACACCACGTCAATCTGTTCCCGCGGTAAGTCTTCGAAGAACTAGTGTTACGGTTACCAGACAACGGAAATATATTTAAGATTTGTATTATATTATACACATATGTAATACACATCCATGACCCAGGAACACGGAAAACCTTTTTGTTCCTTGGGCGGGATTCGCACCCGCGATCCCCGGCTTGAGCACCCACACGCTCAACCACTGAGCAACAGGTCGTCAAATAAATAAATAAATAAACTATGGACGCTTCACACCACGTCAATCTGGACTCGTGCTAAGTATCCGAAGAACTTGTGTTACCACAGGCCGCCCTTTTTTCTGGTACCTGCAGGTACCAGGTCGTGCAGGAGCAGCGGAGACGAGCAATTGACCAATGCTGGTTGGAGATGTGCCAGTTTCTCCATCATTGTGTTCAGTTCTTCACAGTACCCATCTGCATTAATGCTCACTCCGTTTGGTAAGAAGCTGTGATGAATCACACCGGCGCTAGACCACCAAACAGAGACCATCACTTTTCTAGGGGTAAGTTTTCGTTTGGGGCATTGTGTAGGTGCTGAACCAGGATCCAACCTTGCTGAGCGCTTGCGGTTATCAAACAGAATCCATTTTTCATCGCAGGTAACAATGCGGTTCAAAATTCCTTAACTTGTGTGTCTGTTGAGCAGTGCAAGGCACGTCTCGACGCGTACTACGCGCTGGCGATCATTGAGTTCATGGGGCACCCATTTGTCAAGCTTTTTTACCTTGCCGATTTGACGCAAATGGACCAATATTGTTTTGACGCTAACGTCGAAAGCTGTTGCTAATTCAGCCGTAGATTGTGTATCATCAGCTTCCACAATCGCCTTTAATTCGTCATTGTCGACCAAAGTTTTCAGACGACCGCGAGGTTCATTTTTCAGGTCGAAATTTCCAGAACGGAAGCGAGCAAACCAATAACAGGTAGTGTGTTGGTTTGTAGTGTTAGCTCCGTAAACGTCGTTGATGTTGCGTGCCGCTTGTGCCGCGTTGCTGCCACGACGGTACTCATATTCCATAATTACTCGAATTTTTAACGTATCCATGATGACGAAAAAGAATGAAATGCGATGAAAATGTAACACTAATCAGTAAACAAATGACTACTTTTGGAAAAAGAATTCCATGTTTTTAAAATAAAATTAATTTGAAATTAGAATTCTTAGCCAAACAAAAATTATTTTGATTTGAAATGGCCAGTACTGCAGAACGGCAATTTCATAGGTAAAGACCTATTATTATGTCAAAAAACAGAGACATAATAACAAATTTAAGTAACCGCCGAAATGTGAAGCAGGGAGCGAGTTGATGATGATAAATTATAGCTAAAAATACTCTCGATATCATGTCAGCTTTGAAACAAAACAAAACTTGATCAAAATCGGTTTATCTGTTTGGGCGCTACGATGTCACGGACAGACAAACGTACATATACACCTCAAACTTATAACACCCCGGGGTGTTATAAGTTTGAGTCGGGGGTTAAAATGTAAATTATCTGGGCACTAATCCGTTACACTATAATAGTACCTAGTACCAAAATTCATTATGTATCTTGTTAATGACGACATATCTGACGCCCTTTAGCCAAGATGTTATCGATAATTACGATTACGAAGTAAGAAATAAAAAAAATATGGTATTGACGAATCGCGCGCTATGTCACTTAGCGAACGTTATGCCAATCTCATATATTTTCAATTTCGAAGATCGTCATTTTCTAATTAATGATGGCATGTTGACTAAGCCCTCTGATACGTTTGACGGAGCGGCAATGACTAAGAGTATCATGCACGAACCCGGGGTCGCAGTCGTGTGCAGACGGATGTAGGCGACATTTAGCTTTCTAGAACAGTCCAAAGTGCATACACTTTCGCCATTTGTTACTTCATACTTGGGTATCGGTACCTTTTATAGCAATTTGAGACAAAATCTATTGTCTTAGATGGAATTCGAGAATTAGGTGTTTCCTTGTCAGCATTTATGCTACGTCGTAGCAGTAATTAGCTAGATTTTTAAGACATTACCTATATAGTTACCAGTGGCGAAGGCTGATTCATAGGGAAGCCTAGCATCTATGATAGATAGAAATTTTGATGAGGGTCTTCAAAAGGTAAGTGGTAAGTGAAGCCGATAGGAATGCAGTTGTAAGAACCCCACGCCCCTGGTAGTTACTGATCCTACTGTTACAACGCCACTGTAAAATGTTCCTGCTAGGCCCCCAGCCTAGCAGGAACATTTTACAGTGGCGTAAACGTAACTAAAACGTAAACGGTAGGCCCACTGGTTGTTTTTTTGGTTGGTAATGGTTGTGAACCGAATATTGATATTGTTTTTATTTGTTTCAGGTATGTGCTGTGAAGTATGTAAGCATAAGATCGTCAATAAAGCTGCATTACATAAAGTACTTTACAAGGTTTAATATTTTTTATGTAATCGTCGCCCTACGGTCGAAATTCGCACATACTAATTCAGATAATTTTAACCGTTAAACAAAAACAGATAGTTTGACCGTTTTATGGCGAAATATTTTCTCGAAGATAGAAAAACAATTGAAAATGATGTGACACAAAACAAAATTGTTGATAATCTGAGGTAGTGTGTGTTGTTGTTATTTTTATTAATTGTATATTATGTATTTCTAACCATTATTTTCAAAAATTATAGCGTTCCGCACACCCTCCGTCACATAAACTATAATTTACCTGCCAAATTTCATACTCCCCCGGTTGCAAAATTCTCGCAAAACTGTACCACTGTAGAATTTTCCAGACCAACAATGAAAGACAACAAATATAACTATTTGACGTGAACTATAAACAATGTTGACGTCGAAATATTTTAATTGCGCAAAATCAATTCCTAACTATGCAAAATGAAATACAATACGTCCTCTTTGTACGTAGCGCCATTACTCATAGGTGCGATTCTTAACACCTAACTGAACAAGTAGGTAACGTATACCATGAGAAGTGCCTTGTAAATTTTCTACTTAATTAGACACTCAATGCGAGTCAGATTTGATTTGTGACAGACATAACGGTGGCTGGATTTTGTTAATTTCGATAATCATAGTTGGTCAACCCCGTTTGTGATTGGATAGATAAACGTGCTGGCTTCGATATCTCCGTTTAAGGTAATTTTTTAATGACCGAATGTTGTAATAATACTGACACATAGAATGTTATAATTGACATAGGTACTAGTCAATTAGATGGACCATACTGTAGGTTATAATTGGGCAGATGACTACATGTCAAATATTTAGTTTAATTTATGTATTCAAAAATACTGCGGTATTACTACTTGATAAAAAAAAAAATATACTTTATGTCATTTTATGTGTAGTTTTATAACAGGATACATCTAAAAATTACAAAGAAGGTTCAATATTTTTTGCTATATTAGTAAAAAACCTATATAATCTGTTTACTTACATAATATACAAAAAGCCTGATTGAGTTTACTGTTGCAGGTTCGTGGTGGAAATTTACACTTGCGTATATTATTTCAACTCCAGTTTCAAAGAGCTAAAGTATAACACAGTTATTATTAAAATAAACACAGATTTTATATTAACATTAAAACACGCTTAAATGAACCTGACTGATTTAATAAAGAATTAGTTCTCGCGCTGAAGGCAGTAAACTTCTAAACCTAATTGCCGTCTAGAACAAATCGATTTTAGCACCCGAGCAGCCATTAAACCGATTTTTGCACTATTACTAGTGTTGATTAGTTGATTATAGTTCCAATATTATCATCAGCAGACCCCCTAGCACACTGGGGAATATGCATTTGTTTTAAATCAGCAAAAGTAGTATATTTTCCGAAAGAAAACATAAATAAGGACCTAAAAAGGCAAAAAGCATAGTAATCAGTTGCTAAATAAAAAAGTTACAGGGCTTAAAAGGCAGCAAGCAGCAATTTTATAAACTCAGTAGTTAAGTTAATAAAATCAATTTTGTATTAATCTCCGTATATTTTCAACTGTAGTTTTGACCAGTGACGTCTCACTTTTGTGATGACTGTATTTCATCAACGGTTGATCGTAGATATGCCATTGCAAGCACAATATTTCCCTACTTATTATGTTATTTTCGAAAAGCCAATAAAAAAGCCGTGTGGTGTCGTGGGACACCGGATAGGAACGAAGTTCCTTATTATTAAAATATTAATTTTAAGTTCTATTCGAGTTATAAAGAAAATAATAAAGACTACAGAAAAATCTTACGTTACGGACGTTTTTTCCCGGCTAGGGTACGCCTCCGCATCGCCCCTTAAGGAACTTCGTTTCAAAAAAACTATGCATATTGTTAAAGACGCGACACGTCGTCGAAACCGTTTGCAGCCGAAAGATTTGTTTGGCGCAAAAAAGCTTTTTCGATGGTGCGCGAGTCATATTTCGCATCGCGTTTTCGGCTATGGGGGCGTGAGAGACATTAGCGAAATCTCACGTCTCATGGGTAATATCATTGGTCATAGATAACGATGCTACTGAACCAAATACTGCAGAGATTTGTAGAAAGATCTGTACATAAATTACACCGTTATTTGCCGGTTATATACCGGTTACGACAAATAATTTTGATGTGTGAATCTTATGATACCTCTCAAGCTCAAATGCGACAAGCCGTTTAGGCTCTAGAGCGCGTCAAAGAAATATAAATACAAACATACACTCGAAAAACATAACCCTCCTTCTGGCGCAGTCAGGTAAAATTTGCCTAAATGAGTGATAAAATCCACTCATCAATCATATCACGCACGAAGACAACATTTTACATTAACAGGTTTTGTATTCAACAAGCTATTCCATATGTTCATTAGTTATTATTGTCGTGACAATACTTTTCTCACCTAGTTAGACATTTTGACGACCTCTGTGGCTCGGTGGTTGGGCGCGTTGGTGCTCAAACCGCGGGTCGCGGGTTCGAATCCCGACGAAGCAGCAAAAAGTTATTCTGGGTATATATAATAAAAATATGGTATATATGGGTATATATAATATAATATAAAAAGTATAAAATATACTTTCCGTTGCCGGTCCCCGTAACAGAAGTTCTTCGGATACTTATCACGGGGACAGACGTGGTGTGTAGCGTCTATAGCAAAATATCATTATTATTATAGACATATAAAAAGCATACGACCCAGCATGCATTACCTTAAACAGATGGCATGCTGACATCCTCGCATAATTGCCGGAATATCGAACTGGTGAAAAATTACTTACATACATACTCGTGAATTCATTAATTAGGACCTTAAAGGCGCAAAAACGGGGATAAAAAGCGGGCAATGAAAAAGTCACATGTTAACTGTTGTTTATTGTACAGTGTACAGTCAGCTAAGATGTTATGACAGCTAAAGCAATTTAAAATTTTGCTTTATAATATGTTTTATAACAATATAATAATATTATGTATGTAGTGTAGGCCGTCAATTAAAAGAAAGTTTCATATCATTTTATGGTAACTAAAGAGTAGGTATTTAGGAACGTTGAAAAATAAGTAATAACTATTATTTATATTCTTTATGTTTCCCTCGTGTTTAAATTTCATAATGTAAGCGATATGGCTTAAAACCATTGCCAGTGTCAAATTAGAAAGCCGGGAAAATTAAATTTTCATTTATGTTTTAACGCAGTTTTTTCTAAATCGTCAAGTCCAAAGTCTAGTAAAATTCCAAATAAATTGTCAGTGCAGTCAATGAGTCAAGTTAGTCGATTCAGTAAAGTGGTAGACGCTTTACTGGAATTTCTCAGGGAGTTTTGGAGAGAACACAAAATAGCACTCTTTTTGAAGTTGTACCACTTGCCCACACTTGTCCACGTTATCGAAGATTTAATGATTACTATGCTACAAAAAAACAGAAATAACTTTAATTTATGGAAGAAATAAAAAAATACTCTTCCACATCCCCACATAAACTCTTGTCAGGGTCTTCACCGACAGTAAAAGTATCTTTCTTCGCAGTAATCACTATCTTACATCGCGCAATAAATGATAATTACATGTCAGTAATATATACTAAATCTAAACATAAATCTAGACTAGTGTAAAAGTTATAATAAAGTAAAGGAACGCTCGAAATAACTCTATTGTATTTTATGTTTCCTTGGTGATTTTAATTTCATAATTTCAAGGTTCATAGCTACTAAAACCACCATCCATTCGCGATAATCATTATATTGCATCGCGTGAATAAAGTATAATTGTATGACACTACTATACTCGTAAAAAAATAATTCTAGACAAGTGTAAGTAAAGTACATAAAGTTTTTAAGTACATAATATTAAGTTTAGTTAAAGCCACAGATTGAAGAAATTGAATAGACATGACATGGCGTTACTTGTAATTGTGATGTGATTTTTTAGAAAATTAGACAATGATGATGATGACTTTGTCGTTACCGGTCGTGTAATATATTAAAATTAATGCAAAATACTTATTAAAGTGGTAATAGTGCAAGAAGTCCTGTGTGTCATTACTGTGAAATGATAGAATGTTTAAGTCGAAAACTCCGAAACGTAACGAGCCCTTAGTTTAGTCAGGCATTGATCTAAATCATAAGTCAAGCCGATTATTAGTTTAAAAATTTTAAGTAACCCCCGTCATTGTCAAGCAGTAAGCGAGCTGATGATATTGATGAGCTGATGAGACGAAAGATACACACACACGCACGCATGCACGCACGCACGCACGCACGCACGTACGCACGCACGCACGCACGCACGCACGCACACACACACACACACACACACACACACACACACACACACACACACACACACACACACACACACACTCACACACACACACACTCACACACTCACACTCACTCACACACACATAGACTGCCACTGACACAAAGCCACTGTTTTTGGTTGGGTTGTAAGAAATACTAAGCTCAGCTTGTCTCGCCGCTCACCATCTCTACGCCAGCGCTAGCACAGGCGATGAACGAAGGCTGGCCGCAATAAATCAACGCTGTACGAGTGTATTTCTTTCGTAATCAGCTCATATCGGTGCTCGCCTGCCCGCCTAATTATTGTCGACTTTTACGATCGCCCCTAACGAGTTTTCACTTGGAGCCAATCACGATTTTACGGCGGTGCTGTTGGCTTTTTAATTATTGTACGTACATTTTTCAAAAATACCACACAAGGATGTTGCTTGTTTTATTTTTTCATTCTTTTTTTTATAGAGAGTTTGGTACAGTTTAGACCATGTCACTCTCGTTGCCAGTGCCATTTAACTTAATTACTACGCAGCATAATATAGTATATTATATAATACTTAAGCTCTAAGATTTAACCCTCTTAAAACTAATTTATACAAAGCAATTGCTTCATTAGATAGTGGGGTGGACAAATATGGAAAAAACACACCCACATCATTAATATTTAAATCTAGATGGTAAAATATTTCTCGTCTAGCTGCTTCGTTCCGGACACACTTCATTAATATGTGCTGGACATCTTCGACTTTATCACACAATTAGGAGATGTTTGTTACCTTCTTCAATAGAAATGCAAATTTATTTAGTGGAATACGTCCAGAACGTAACCTTAGTGCTACTGTTGTATATTGTCTACTCAAAGAACTCCCAAACCAAGGTATTTTTATTGGTGACGGTTGAATTATTTTATACCATATGCCTTTCGTCACAGATGTGAGGTCAAAATAATCTTTCCAGGTTTTATATGATAGCTGTTTCGTGTATGGAATATAGTTAGTATAATGAGGAAGAATATCAGAAGTTAATCCATTACTTCTGGCTTCTACAATCTGCCTTATCATTTCCTTCAAGACTTATATGAGATGGAACCCACTGAAATGTTACTATTTTGTCTTGTATTTTAAGTTTTTGTATTAAATCTAAAATTTGATAGGCCTTATCAATTTCGGTGCAGTGAAAATTATTGGGCAAAAAAGCCAGGTATGCAAATACTTGATTCGCTCTTACTTATGGCCCATAAGTTTTTGTCTTATGATCTGTACTATAAAACGTTATGATCTGTAGGTACTAACTAAAGTTACTTAGTTATCCTACTATCATTATAAATGTGAAAGTTTGTGAAGATGGATGGATGGATGGATGAATGTTTGTGAATCTTTAACGCAAAAAATATAACTACACTTGAAAAGTACACCTAATACATACACCTACAATTTACTACCTACACCTAGAACCTACACCTACAACCTACCGGGGCCGGCCGAATCAACATTAGACAAAGGATCTGCAAAATATAAAAAGAATAAGATATTCGAGAAAAGGTGGTCGGGTCACTACTGTGCCCCCAGATACTAAATTCAGGTAGTGAATATTTCTAAGGTGTAAAATTATATTAGCTATGAAACTGTAATATGAGAAATACGTGTGAACTGTTTATGTAAATAATAGCTAGTCGATGCTGTTCTTTCAAACTTCATTTCGTAAGAAGATATAATTAGAATTTAAAGGCAGTTCTAATATCTTTCGATATCTGTAATGACCAGCATTATAATATCAGTAGGTACGCGGGCACATGAAATTCTTCAGAAGCGATACAATAGCGGCTACCGTACAAAAATATATTTGCATGCTAATAAATTAAAGTTATCTGTCGGTCATCGATTGTACTGGCGATATTACTAGATCATATCTGCGATATGCGGCCATTCTTATACCCGGTACCACGTAGGTACAGCTGCGATGTATAACTTATGAACCTTATTGCCATAGCGATAAGGTCAAAATGTGTTTTACCGGATTTGCCGGCGATTGTACCACTTACAGCGGTCTGCATTTATTTATTAACATAATATTGATTATGTATCTGTTAAAATGATCATCAATCAGATAATTTTTCATGTGCTAGTTTTAATATTTTTTTTCTATTGAATTTGTTTTAATACAGTTATATACAAGAATTTCCCGTTCATACGGTGTAAGAATTTTATTAAATTCTCTTTAAGCAAAGATTCATAATATATGTATTTTAATTACTTCTAAAGATAGCATTTAGCGACCGCGACCCGCGATGGGGACCAGCGAACCAATCAGAACCCTAGTTCTCGTATTTAACTTAAGACTGTTAATGTACTTTCAATGAATTATAAAATTAATCGTCTTGATATTAATATTAACTTGTATGATTTTATGATGATATTAAGCTTTACAGTTTGGACCAATCAAAACGCGAAAAAAGTTGATTTGTCGTTTATGAGAATACAATTTTGCAGTTGGAACGTTTCGAGACTGCATCGAAAATTGTATTATTGTTGTTAGTTAGCAGAATGGAATTGAGTCGCGGGATTTGTTGTACGCTCTTTATAAATTCATACTAAGCCGTGGGTCTCACGACCCGGTCTCGGGCGGTGGTCGCAGTCGCGCGTCGCGGTTGCACCGATTGGAACGCTACCTTAGTAGTCTCAAGTATGTTCAAGTAACGCAGCATAGGTGCTGTTTAAAAACTGGAGGTCGCCCCTATGATCGAAGTTCGACCATAATTCATATTTTAAAATTTTAACTTTTTTAGGGTGTAAGTTACGCAACTAAAAATATGTAAAATATGTTGAATGTGAAAAAAATATTGACGATTGTTGTCAAACTTACTGTTATGACACACACGCGGTAGTGTGAGCGAGGAAGTCTGTGTAACTTTATTTTTATTAATTTTATGTATTCCCAATCATAATTTAATATAATAGCTTTCTGCACACCTTCCTCGACAGTTAAACTCTAGCTGCGCCAAATTTCATACTCCTCCGTTTGCCCAATTCTCGTGAATATGTACTTAGAGTTTTTACTTTACGCATTAATACATAATATGATTAAGCCTATACATAACAGAATCTCTAAAAATATATGTGATTAAAATCAGAAGCACATCAGCAATATCTAATGTCGAGGGTCGTATCAGTTTGATAGTTATGATAACTTATTGAATACTATGTCGTATACAATGACAACCCATATTTGCTATTTCCGTGTAAACCACCGTTACATACACACTTATCGACCGCAAGTTGGTTTGCTCATTAATATACGAGTATTTAGATAGTGGTAGAGTCAGTAACAAATATTTTCCGTATCTAATCATCTACTATCTGAGCATCGCGTATCTTTCATCTCATACGTCGAGGTGTCCGGATTTTGGGAGCGTAAGCAATTTGTCAAGTTCGATGTACGTTTTTTTTAACGGTATCGCGTTCGCTCATACGTATTATCGCAGGTCACCCGAGCGTTTTTACACTAACCGATCCGATACGATTCCGGAGATACGAAATATACTAGCCGAAGGTCACAGGTTGGAATCTGGTCAGTGACCAAAAAGTTTTCTTGCGCTTCTGCGTCATGGATGTGTATTATATAGTATAGTATATATATATATATACCAGATTGACGTGGTGTGAAAGCGTCTATATATATTATTATTATTTGAATATAATATCTAAAAACCGATAACGGAGCGGACAGTGTCAGAGGTAGCTATTTGGGGTCGCTGACCGACCTAATTACCTACAACATTTCGGTCTTATTGCTATGGCGATGAGGTCTAAAAGTGGTACACAGGGTTTTACGGTACCGTACATATAAAATTTTCATATTTCATAAATTGTAGGTACTCGCTCCGATATCGGATCGGATATTGTGTAAACACTCTTATCGGTTTATCAACCATCTAGTACGGTCAAAAAAAAAGTGTACGGTAGAAAGTTATTATTTTATCAGCTAATCGGTAAGCATTGATGCTCTTACTCACATGATAACTGTAAAATTAGCTTTTAATGCCTGTTTAGAATAGATGAAATATTTCTGATAGAGAAAGCTAACATACAATAATAATTACGATGTTTAGATTTCTAGCAAGTTGCAGCCTAAACTTTGTAGTGAAATAGAAATAAAAATCATAAGTACCTATATTATATTAATACGTGAAACAAAAAGTTTGTATTCCGAAAGTTAAGCGAACGGAGGAGTATGAAATGAAGCACATTTAGAGTTAATATATGGAGGTGGAGTGAACTGCGCTAATATTATATTTTTAAGCATTATTGCTCAAAAATACATTAAATGAACAAAAATAACGTTACACAAAACTACCTCAGATTAATAACTCACACTACCATGCGTTTGTATAATAGCATAATATGTAGGTACATTGGTATTATACAATTTTGACGCACGTTTGTCAATCTATGTCTTTTACATTATATAATGTACATGCGTATCTTTATGAGTTCCTTTGAGAAAATACCACGACCACTAGTAGATATAAAAGTACGGACCCGTCCATCCAAAGAGAACCACATAATGACGATACAATGATGACACTGGGGACCGTTTATAACGATACTAAATTAAATTGATCCGTTTTTTTTTTATTCCGAATAACACAACACAAAGAATTCGCTCAGTATCGCATTTATCTCAATTTGTTTCGAGTCCGTAATTTATTTATGGTAGGTTTTATTCGGTGTTGTTTTTTTTTTGTTTTTTTTTTTATACATTTACTCGCTATAATTCATTTATTTTCCATTAAAATACAACGCACAAAACTCATCCGACTTTCCAGCATATGACAATTTATGCATCATCGAATCATGTTATTTACGATTTCGTGTTTTTTTATCGGTACCATTTGAGATAACTGCGGTATTATTTGCATTACCTATTCACCAATAATATCACATGAATCCTTGTTGGGCTAATCAGCCAAACAAGGATTCATGTGATATTTTGATGTGTCAAAAATATCTATCATGATTTGATAGTGCGCTGGATCCATCTAGTCATTTTCCTTTGGAGCTGTTGAAAGATTAAGTGCATATTACACCTCTCTAAATTAGGACGTCCTAAATGATGCAGTAACTAAATTCAGTCTAGTGTATCAGCATATAGGAAGTTAGTATCCTAATATTAGAATCCTAAATCGGAATTAAAAACTATAACACGACTTTGCAAATGATGTAGCCTATGTTACCCGGGCCATTATTACGAACCTATTGACACCTCATTCATGTAAATCGAATCAGTAGTTTAGGCGCTTCGATGGAACAAACATACATACATAGACTGCCAAAATCATTACCCTTTCCTTTGGCTTCGCCGTAGTCGGGTAAAAAGTGTGACTTCTGACTGATTAAATTCTAATTAGCTTTCTTTTTAGGATCCTACTTAATGTGAACTAAATTTAGTGAGGTGGATAAGCACATTTGCTGGCTATGCTTTGTCAACTTTATGCAGATGAACCTTGTAACAAATATTTTATAACCGATATCCTACTAATATTATAAATGTCAAAGTTTGTGAGCATGGATGAATGGATAGATGTTTGTTAATCTTTTCACTCACTGAAAAACTACTGAACGGATTTTGATGAAATTTAGTATGGTAGTAGCTGTGGATTAAAACAGAGGCTACATTTTATCCTGAAAAAATACAGTGTTCTCGTGGGATTCTGTATTTACACGGGCGGAGCCGCAGGCAAAAGCTAGTTCCTTACATGCCAGCATCATACCCAAGTTCTAGCCATCAATAATATAAAATTAATTATTATTCATTCGTCTCATATCACGATTTGTTTTACGCGTAGGCGACGAAGACAGAGGGTTCACCGGACCGGTCCGAGCTCCGAGCACCCCGCGGCTTTATGAGGTGTGAATCTTGCTCGCTCCATTTCCTACACGACATCTTTAATTAGGCGATTTATTAAAATCGTCATTACTATACTGTTTCATGCCTCGTCGGGTATGACTTGCAGTGAAAGTGAACTTACGTGTTTTGTTTTGACATTTTTTTATTTGAGATTGAAAACAAAAAACTTGGGAAATATACAAACATTTTTTCTGTCATCAACGTCTCTGAAAAACTATTAGCATATTATAAAATAAAATTAATAGTTAGTTATGATTACTTTGATATCGAAAATAAATCTCAAAGTACATAATACTTTTTTATACAAAATATTAGGGTGTGTGTCGCTTATATTTCAAGTTCGATATTTTTTTACGCATACCCTCAGAAAATGTCCGTATTGACCCAATATAGCCTAGAAATAAAATTGCGCAATTGATAAACGACAACCGGTGCCGACTTGCGATTTTAATTTTTCCATACAAGTTACAAAGGGACAACCCACTGACCTGCAATTAAATGTTTCATTTGTCCTTTCATACGTGTTTTTTTGAGATTTATTGTGCGCAATTGTTTTTTGCGTGCCTAAAGATGTCTGTAAAATTCAAGAGTAGTAAATAAATACTACCTACCTATACTACCTACCAAATAAATGGTGCAAAATCAAAATATAATCTTCAAGTTTTGGCAGTCCTATTTTACGCGTATTTTACATTATATAGGCAGTCAAACTGACTGCTAGTTAAAGAAACGTAATAATAATGAGATTATATTCATAATAACATTATAAAACATATTCTGTCAATTGAATAGGATTACAATAATTGAGGAAGAAAAATCATTTTCCTTGATTGCCTGGTTTTATTTTGATCCTAATTTACCTAATTTTTACTTATATTGGTTTTGTAACAGAACAAAATATCAGTACCTACAAAACGCGACTTTTTGTACACTTTGCGGCTCAGTCGGTACGGGTTGCAATTATCCTAGAAGGATAAAAATTCATATTTAGATTTGGTTTAGCATTTATAAAAAATGCATTTTAAATATGCGTTTCAAATTTCCATTTTTTTTTTGTCCATATAAGGGCCTAACTAAATATGGATACTATACTAAATATAAATATGCAACGTGTCATATATAGTAATAATACCTATCTATGTATGTCATATAACTTTAAGTAAAAAATAATAAAACATGTGATTTAAAAGAAAATACTGTGATATTTTAATAATCAAAAAGTTAAAAACTAAAACCCGACTAAACAAATTATATAGGTATAGAGCAGGTGGCCTTTGTTACCCGGGCCACTATTATGAATCTTTTGACACAACATTAATGAAACAAACATACTTAAGTAAGTACATACATACATAGTATGTATAGTACCGTCGCCAAAATCATTGGCTTCCATTTGGCTTCTCCGTAGTTGGATAAAAATATGTCTATATCTCATAGACAGATTGTATGATGAGATCCTAATGATCTTATAGTTAAAATATAAATTACTAGATTCGGCGAGACATTTTAATTTGATCAATTATTCATACAAAATAGTTTTTATAAATTAATTTATAAGATTGTTATTTGATTTATATAAACAAAGTTATTGATTGCTGAAATTTATCGTTTTAATTAACTTTATTTATGTAAAACGTTGCTAATCTTAAAATTATTAATATCGAGCTTTTGTCGGTATTCCACGGCTAAATCTGCTGCTATTCTTCTGATTAACTATTTAAAGTCATGTTTTTATATTCTGTAAACCACCACCAATCACCACCACCAATCATTTTGAAACTTCTACCTATACCTAGCAGTGGCGAAGGCTGCAGGTTCTCCTTCATAGCCCTAGCCTATATAATAGGTAGGTTTGGATGAGGGTATTCAAAAGGTGAGTGGCAAGTGAAGCCGATATAAATGGAGTCATAGGAATAGCCCACGGATACCTAGCTTTTCAAATTAACAATTCGTTATTTTTCAATATATTTGAAAGAACCCACTGCTTTTAGTATGAATGACGGCTATCGGCCGCACATTATGATTATTGTTCAAGTAGTTATCGAACATCAAACATCAGACTGAGTCGGCAGCCTCACAGAAAACCGACGTGAAGTACCTCTCGCATTGAGTTATCACGAAACGGTATGAACCAGCCAATATGATCATGTGCTGCGGCTATAAAGTGCGTAGTTAGTAGTTACGTCATTGTAACACAATTGTGTAATTGAAATAACTTAAAGCGGAATGCACAAAAGTAACGTTTGAAATGGAACTAATTAAAGTTTGCCTCTGTACTAATAATTCGTTTTACTGTCAGAGTTTTGCGTCGTTAATTTTAATTAAAGAAAACGCGAACAAACTGGCGTAATGATATTAAGAATCTGCCAAACTTCGGCATTTCGTTTGCGGGTGACCGTTATTTTTCAACTTTATTCAGTCGCAGAATTCTCTTCAAAACTCCTCGCGGAATGTAGATTCGGAATATCTAAATTTAATTGATTTAATTATGGATACCGAATTTGTTAAAGAATCTTTGGAACTAATTTGTATAATCCAGAGCAGTCTAAACTTCGAAGGATTTTACTCGGAAAAAATACAAAAAAATACTTTGAAGGAAATTGCTTGTATAAAGTAGAACCGAGTTTGTTATTAAGAAACAACACGGAATTATAATTGGGTTTTTGAAAAAAAAAAAAATTTTTTTATGTATTTTAAAACTTTATTATTTATTTTTATTTTATTTTCACGTGAAACGTCTTTAAAATCGCGCCGAAACATACGGGTACCAGGTTTAAAAACTGGACCGTAACGAAAAGGTCTATATCATCGTACCTTAATAATTAAAAAACTATTAGTCTTAGAAACAAAAATGTGGTGTAAATATTTCACTTATATAGTCAGCTCGCTGTTATGACATTGAGTTCGTGTCGGGGTCAAGCGGGGCGGCGGGGGAGGGATACTGCGATAACTGTGCGAAACCGGCGCTCACGCTTGTTTCTATTCAGTGTAACTCGTGACTCCGACTTTATAGCGTGGTGATTCTTTCGTGTGTTTGTCAAGTTTATTTGAACCGATTGATTTATACAAAAAAACAGCGTCCATCTTGTTTTCATTTCAATCTTTTACTTTAAAAGCGATTCGCTAACATAGACGTTTCACGTTAAAACCAACGACCGTGTGCCCCGACACAGCCCCACCCGCTTTTTAAAAAAAAATTATAAAAAAAAATAATTATAAACAATTAAAAATTGATGAAATTTAAATAAAAATCACGTGACTATAAACGCGCCATGATTGGTCACCATAGTTGTGACGTCATAATGTTATAGCTATTTAATAACAGTACAGCGTTTACGGGTATTACACGTGACTAGACAATAATATTGAAAATTGATTGCTAAAATACGAGTTGTTAGTTGGTTCCGATTAGCTATGTGTGGTAAAGGATTTATTAAGGCAAAGTCTGATAATATTCCTGATGTTGATATATTTATGATAACCGATCAACATAAAAAATGACGTTCGGTTTAATTCTGCTGAAGTTCGAGGTGCCAAGGCATCAAGGTAAATCTGTTAAAAAATAATATAATAAATGAAAATATTTATGTATTTCTTCTCCATTACATTAAATATAATTATTTATTTCATAAATTGTAGAGCATCGCGTGAGAGTTACGGCGACAAAGCTATAGGTTATGTTCAACTTAGTCGTAAAAATAATATTTGTTTTGTAAAATGGAAGGGTATGTCCAGAACACCGAGGTCGGAGTAAAGATTATTCAGTTACTTTAACTATTAATGAAAAGTCAAGAAAAATTCAGGATGTTCAAATACAATGACTGTGCAGCTTCAGCAGCAGCATAAATAATAACGCCAATGTTCTTGGAAATTTCAAACACCTGCTAAACATACGTAAAGCGCATCATTTTTAAAAAACTATTCATGACATAAATTTGTGTGAGTCGCGAGTTACACGACTCTCGACTCACACACTCGGAAAAATATATCAGTAAGATTTTAGTAATCGCAGTTTTGAAGTGAAAACTACTATAGCCACGTTGGGCACTTTATGATAGGGGAAAAACTTATGGGTTGAAAGTCCGTTCAAAATTATTTTACCTCCGACTTGATATATATGCCGACGACACAAGGATCTTCGTTTGTCATGTTTTTTTCTTTTGTCGTGTAATACAAATAGCATATGAGTAAATTCGAGAAGAAAGCATTATGACATTTAAAAAATTACTAAAACATAATCTACTAGATCAGAAAATGTAAAATATATTAATATAAAATTATAATTATAAAATCAGCTATCCCTAAAATCATAGTTATCGTATTATAAAATATAAATAATAAAAAAAAAACAAAAACTAATACTTCTTTTAATACTCATTACAATTACTGTGGTCGTGTCGTATCTAGTTGTAGAAACAACTTTAGATCGGTGTACATTACTTGTAATCACCCAGCCTGTTGCTAGTGTCCGATCGTGTCGTAATGACAACTACCCTCACGTAGATTAATATTTTTTTGTCTTCGTGAAATATTTAACGTTTTACGTGAACCGTGTACCTACTTAGTGCGCTCGATAAATAATTTAGTAACTATATCTTGTTAAATCCTGTTCCTTACTTTTATGTATATCTCATGTAAGTAAATTTATGTAAATTCTTATGAGAATAAATGTCTTGGACCTCAAACCTCAGATACGCGTAGCACAGTTACGTAGGCGCTTGGATTTTGCGTTGTTGAACAATTAGTCTCGGGTTCGAATCTCAGTCTGACGGATTTTTTTTATTATTTTTCATTTATAATTTTTATTTTTTCACTCCTATCGGCAGTCCCATATTTTAAAATTATAGCAGTAGTAATTTTAGCATGCCAAATACGATCAGATTATCACAAGATGAACAGTAGGTAGTTTATATTATTTGCATTGCTAGAACTATATTTATCATCTGCCATATTATCTGCTATATTTATATATGCCATTTATCATCTGTATTTAATGTTATTGAAAATTAATTACGGATATTTTGGGCATATGATGATCTACTGCTTATGTCAAGACTTTTAGCCAGAAAAATAATTTTAAATATATCAATAAAATCAGCTGTGTGAGCTCAATGACCTCAACAGCGCAGTAAAGAGCGAAATGTAACGTTTATTATGTATTATTTTTTTCGAATTTTTAACTTATTTGCTGCCTAAACGTCTTGACATTTATTAAGCAGTAGATCATATGTCCAAAATATCCGTCATTGATTCTAAACAACCTTAAATTGGGGCTTAGCAATGTTAGAAGCTAACGCAATATCAAACCCACTTTTCCCAGTCATCCGACTCATTTGTACGCCACATTTGTATCCAGCACCTAATTCTCTTCCCTTCTTTTGGCCGCGTATTAATCTCGCCTAGTTCCTTCGCGTCTTTGATTAAGGCCCGCTTGTGATGTATTTTCTGCGCGCTAACCTAATGGAAAGTCATACGTCAAGTGACCACCTTATTAGCTGCTGGGTTAGTCCGACTAGCCGAGTTAATATTTTAGGCTTTTGTACTAGTTCTCCATAATTTCTAAAGTTGATGGTCTGAAATTGATCCAGAGTCGACAGCAATTAAAGATTGCCAATGTGTTCAATTTAAATCATATTTAATGTCACCAAAAGGTTCCGAAAAACGCCGGGTATAGAAGTTATGAGCAAGTCGACGCTGGGTTTTTTGAGTATGAATTTTGGACCATGAAATTTAGTAGGCTTTCTGTTCAAGCCGTTTTTCTCACTTTTTTAATTTTCCATCTTTTTGATATAAATTGCGCGAATTTCTTCGGCCGGGTTTTCTCGCCGGGATATTTCCCGAACCAGGACCACCATCGACGTCCAGAATATGTATTTAAAGTTTCAACACTGAATAAAAATATTTGACTTTGATAGCAGTAGTAGACACGTCGTATATTTTATTTGTCTGGCAATGAAAGGGTTCAGTTGTGATGACAATAAAAACAAACAGGAATATTTAATTAAAGTTGGTGTTTTCTACAAAAACTACCTATTAATGTTAATATTACCGAAAAATATTATGTAAATATTCGACAGCCTTCGACGATAACTAAATTTTTAATACGCTCGCAAAAGAAACCGCATTTCGTTTATGCTTATATTAACCGAACGATAAGAAGCTTAATTTATTTATCAAGAAAAGATATATTTCGTTTAAGAATAAGGTTCACGGTCATAAAATATTGTTTAAGTAATAGCCAATCACGACTTTATCTCTATTTCTTTTGGTCGTTTGCATCCAAATTATAACTGTAAACGTCTTCGGTCCTAAGACGGTGTGGCTTAAAGATACTGTGCGGACAAGCTTGTAACTACTTATAGGAATTATAACTGAGTTTATATTTTAGTTTTGTCATGCGAATAATGTTTAATGTACACATCTTTATGTAAACAGCCAATAAGAATTGGCTTAACCTGTTTCACATCTTCAGCTGACCTTTTTAGACTGAGTAAATACTACTTTACTGTTAAGGCTTGTTGACTGTTTTTTTTATTTCCATAAATTAATACTACTCTAAAATATGAGTATGATCTCAGAAGCAACAGTGTGTATATATCAAAAACATTATATCAAAATCTTATATTTCTTTAACATTTTTCAAATAACAATTAACTCAATATTTATGAATTTATATATTAATATATTTATAAATTAATATTTTACATATACGACAACCTAAATGCCTATTTTTAATTGTAGGTACTACGGAAAATAATATAGGATCCCAATTTATATATTATGTGTGTTGTTTAATTTTGAAATATTAGGTTGTTTGTTGGCATTAAAAGTCTCATACCGATGTAACTTTGTTTATTAATGTGTATTAACTTTGTTTATTAATGATATGTGTATATCACACACATATTATATGCCATAACACTATTATGTTAGTAACTAATGTCCAAATATAGTTTTTTAGTGACAAAGCAAGCCACACTCGGGATCTCATGGCGGGGACTGCCTAGAAAAAATGTGACATATAGTTGACTTTTTTTTTATTGTAATGACTTCCAACTTAATTAGACAAGTGTGTTGTAATCAGAAGTCTAATTCTCGTTTTCAGCTTACACTTTCAATGATGAATTTCGGCACGGCATTTATTATCCTGAATATTCCGTGCTCCTTGAATATTATCTATTTTTGCTTTGAATACACCCTGTATATTATAGTAGGTACCTAAATGTATAGGAAAATCTGGAGCCCTAAGATGCGACTTAACAAGCTTGTCTATATTCCGAGTATCATAAAATCTTATCTCAACTGCCCGAGTAGCCGGCTAAAGACACGGGGCCCATAAAATTGTTATGGCTAACTAAAAGTCACGTTAGCAACAAAGATTTAGTCGGTTACGTTTTAGTATTTCGAACTTTTCCTACTTTGAATACAGATAGATTGGACAGCGCGATCGGCCACAAATTTTATACTCCAGAGCCTGTAGAGTCGTAAATAGTTGGGTTAGAATTAATTTGCATGTGAGAAACCATAAAACAATAAGTGTAAAGTTATATTAGGCTAGAATATTGTAGGTTAAAGGAAGTTCTTTTACTGCAAAATTTTACGATACTTAAACCTTAATTATGTTTACTGTAGCCCTTAGTAGAGCCTAGAGTTTAGACATATTATTATATCGACGGCCTCTGTGGCTCCGTGGTTAGCGTGTCGGTGCTCAAACCGGAGGTCCCCGGGTTTGAATCCCGTCGAGGGAACCAAAGGTTTTCAATTTCCTGGGTCATGAATGTGTATTTAATATGTTTATAATAATAAAATTTATAATAATAATTAATAGAATATAAAAGTGTTAAATATACTTCCCGTTGTCTAGTCGCCGTAACACAAGCCGTTTCTTATATACTTAGCACGGGGCCAGATTGACGTGGTGTGAAGCGTCCATAGTTATTTTTTTTTAATGTATGCTCTGTATTTGTAATCCAATTACTATTTTGTATTATCAACTTTACTGATGAAATTACTGACGTATTTATACCGTTGGCTATTGTGCCTATTTATATAAAGCATTATGTAACGCCATAAAATTTATTGAGAACACACAAAAAAATTAACACTTTTCAACGTGGAAATTGACAATATGTATGTCCGCGGTAGAGTGTCTATTGTGAACGGTCGGTAGCGGCTTTCATTATATCGAATGAATTGCCGAACAACATAATGGTCAGGCAGCCGCGTACATGGCAAATTATATGTCCGGCCGACGTCATTGTAATAAATAACTCTCCGCTGTAAATATCAATGGTGCACATGTAAATAAAATAAAATAAAAAGCCTTTAATTATTACTAACTACAAAGAATAAAATAAAAATATTTTAGTTTAAATCAGATTGCCAGGTGTATATAATCATGTACGTAGTGCGTAGCCACTGTTTGCCGGCCACTTGTACAATATCGTCTGCGAATCGCGTTGATGGTCGACATCTGTTCCTGGTGCTCGATGGCCCGCTCCATGATGTCTGTCGTCCTTTTGTCTAGCCATATGACTCGCCCATCACCTTCTGTCCATCTCTTCTTCACCTCCACCTCAGTCTTTATAAGAAGCATCCCGATATTTTTGTGCACGTGTACCTAAATTATCTGGAAAATCTTGTTCGGAGAACGAAAATATATCGTAAACGTTTTGTCGTGACTCCGTTCGCGTTGAATTCTATCCGAAAAGCCCAACATACGCATTTACTGTGTTAAGTCTAGTTTAGCGTTTCAAGGAGGGTTTTTGGTCATTAGCCCCACTCTTTTCAAGTAAAAGCGAACCTTCATGATAGTTACCCAATTCGGTGCTCTATCGAAAATGTTCCACTGAATTGTAACTGATTCTTAGATCTCACGAATGTGTTAGGAACACAATTTTACTTTTTTTTTTGCACTCTGTTGATGTTATGTGCATTATTAAATGTGTAAATTACAGGCAAAAAATATATTATCATAAATGATACATTATCCGACTTCTTAATTAAACAAAGTCTTTAAGGCTTCGCTGCTGTCGATTGTCGTAAAAATAACGTGATCGTTATCGTTTTAATGTGTTGATTTGTTTTGTCGGCTTTAGTGAAGTGAATTTTGAGGATAAAATGGCCTCTGTCCAGGTCACATTGGTTTTTTTGTAAGTACCTAATACCCTTGTTGAATTCGAAATGTGAGAAAAAAGGTAACCGAATGTTTGTAAAAATGTTTTGTAGCTTTTAATAAAACGAGTTCAGTTATAGCTATAGGAAAACTTACCTACATCTATAACTAAACTCTTTTTAGTTAATACTAACTATATTAGTTAACTATTACTAACGAACTATTAGTTGGTAGTTAAAAAGTTTTTTAAAATTAAAAATAGTTAAAAGATGCCAATAAATATTTTATACTATTTAGATGTGGACCGCGACTTCGTGCGCGCAAAAGGAAATTCCACAAAGCCTAGCCTAAAATATAAACTAGCCTAGCCTAAATTTGGCACAGATATTGAGCGTACCAAGGGGAAGGACTTTTGGTATACTCTATATCTGTGCCAAATTTCATATATGGTCCAGTAGTTTCGTAGCCTATTCAATGCAAACAAACAAACAAACAAACAAACAAACAAACATTTCTTAGTTTACACGATAGTCTTGTTGGTATCGATAGTACAGGTAAACATCAGGTAGTTTGATAAGGAGTAAGGAGTAAGGAGTAAGGAGTAAGGAGTAAGGACCTAAGTAACTGAATCCATGTTTATTTCCAATTAAACATAATCGCGTTTGTTATCACCTACTGTAATGCAACGCACTTCTTAGTTTGGTAGCTAGAAAGTTTACCGCGGCAGGCCTATTTCGTTGTGGATTCGAATCGTTCGATTTGAAACAAAGAATGACGATAGCTCAGCAGCGGGCCATTAACTACCAATAAAAAGTCTTCCTTTAATGTCAAATTAGCGATAAAACTCCCACAAACGTATCGCTACTCCGGGAAATGGTAATTTATGACGATGAGAACTTATCATGCTATTTAGGTAACTTGAGATAACATAAAATTAAATAGATTTGAACGATTTCGTCGTGAAGAAAATGACATAAAAGTTTTTTGTAACATTATATTTTATCACTTGATGGCGACGCGGCGATGATTTGCCAGTATTACGTCACTAATACTTTATTTTACTACTGTATTATACACAAATTAAATCGTTGTAGAAGGTTGTAAAATTATCAATTTATTACATAAATAAAAAAATATATAAATAAATAAATGTATAGTGCTCTGAAAAATAAGAAACCTTATAAAAGTTATAATATACTAAAAATTAATATTTTTAAAGAAATGTATTGTACAAAAGTCACGTCTCTACGTGCTACGAAATACAGTACAATATGCGTTCACAAAATTTCTAATTTTACCTTCTACATGAAATATTCTGCTATAGACCCACGCACACTGCACAGCCGTAACCGCTTATGGCAGAAACGTGAAATTTAGACAGTTGTTTTAGTTCATAACGCACACTATGAAAGAATTTTCAAAAATTTTATCAATAAAGGGCTGATATAGGGGTTGAAAGTTTGTATGGAAAATCTTTGAATTTGTACCGATATTGTTGAAAATTTAGATTCATGCCCTTAAAAATGTTTATTAAATAAATGTTTTAGGTTTTAATCGAATTCACCCTCTGAGGGTGTAATTTAGGCTTGCAAATGGTTATCATCCGTTATTTAAAAGGATTAATAAAAATTTATTCCTCACTCCCATTGCACAATAGGGTATCCGCAGACGAAGACCTACGCAAAAGTTAGCGTGTTTTTTCATTCATTAACCCGGTAACTGCACGGCGGTTACTCCCATCTGATATAATATGTCACCGGCCTATGGCTGCTTATAACACAGTAATCTGATTATTCTAAGCTTACTACATGTTAGTATATGTTAGGGTCACAGATTAAAGAGGAACACATTAACAGCTGCATAGTTAGCTATCGATTTGATTGCACTACTACAAGCATACGATTACGTGTGGGAAAATCGTGGGCCGTTGAAGAGGACGACAAAATTTTCAAATTTGGATCGATTTGGATCGTTCTATGAAAGCTGTTTCTCTGTACGTAAGTATTTATATTTTCTACTCTGTGGTAGAGTAGAGAGTAGAAACTCTTATCAAACATTTTGAAATCATTGACGAATCTATTCTATGTAGGCTTGTTCGTAATGCATCTAGCACATTTATATAGATGCAATATCACGGCGAGCACCCATCGTAAATGTCATCTGAAAATTTATATTCATTACGATTAGATAGCAGTGCACAATGGTGGACTATTGTTGGACGTCCGCGGCTGATCGATGGTGATATGCCGTTTTTATAGACATATATGTCCCGGGCATTACTGATTTACGATTTAAGCGTAAGTCACACGCAGTCGTCCTGCCAGCGCTGGCGTCCTGAAGAATTTGTATGATTTCAATGAACACAGTGGCCTTGTGAGTGCAGGAGGCACTCTAGATTACACTGCCTCTAAAGTTTGAAATTTTAGCCTGGGACTACATTGTCCGGATTCTCCCCGGTCGGAAAAAAAACAGCGCCGAATATAGAACTCTGCAATTATACAACAGAGCTTATAATCGAACACATGAACGTCGACTTTTAAATTGCTGCCGTGTGTTGCCCTGTGTTTGATTTTCAGCTGTATTGTATAAGCAAAGGGTTATATTTTGCTTTATATTATGATGTAGTCCCAGGATTAAGGCGTGTTTAACATGTTCTTCGATGGTTGGGCATCTTATAAGACTTGACACATTCATAAGGACAATATAAGAAGGAAAGAAGGGTAGAGAAAGGCCAAGGAAAAACTATATTCGTCAAATTATACAGAATGTAAATGTCATGTCCTATAGAGGGTTAAAGGTAATATAGTGGAGAGAGAAAAGTGGCGTTAGCTCTACCGTCAAGGGCCCTGCCCTTAAAAAAAATATTAAAGAAGAAGAAGAACATGTCTTTCGATTCAATATTCTGCCATAACTGATTTTCGATTTAGACACCGATCTAGCGTTTCAACCTAAACTCGTAGGAATAATCAAAAGTTTAATGTGGAAGTAAGTAATGCTTTAACAGTTATTTAATCAAATGTGGCCAATTTTAATAGATAGGATGTTATTTATTTATTTCTTGTGAATGTGATCCGTGTAATGGATGCTTTAGTTTAATCATACTAAATATACTTGTTTTTTAAATGAAACGTGATGAATAATAAGAGTTATTGCTTATAATTCCAGACTTAATGCATGGCAAAATATTCATAGTCATCGTCTCCGTCCAGCGGCAAAGTAAAATATAAGTAGGTAGGTAATATGGAATATAATTTTTTTATGTTCTAAAGCCTTTGAATCAGTCAAATTCAGATCGTCAGCCAACTATAATATAAGGACGCCAATTCTCGTACTTCGAATCTCGGTTCGTATAACGCGCTGATGCATTCGCATAGGCGTCAAATCCTACGCGCGCGAGCGGGACAGACTGACAACCGAACCTAGTTTCGAGGTACGAGAATTGGGGCCCAGTTCTTTAAATTGTATCCTTTATTAAATTAAACTATTTTTGGAGCGTATTCGACTAGGAGGGAGGACTTTTGATTTATTAAATTGTGAATGTTCGCCCATATTAAACACTCCTATCTGCAAATAAAACGAACATAATTTATTAGTTTCCTTGAATTTTAGTCTACTAGTGTTACAGATTGCGATAAGAAAAAGTAATAGCAGTTCTATAAGTTACTGTAGAGTATAGAGGAAGGAAATAATATATAAACAATAAATATTATGTAATGAAAACTTAAAGACAGTCGTAATAATATAACAATGGTATCTAGGATACTTATACAGATAATTACAAATAAAATTACTGTAACTCTGCCGCGCTGCCATTACATTTATTTCCCTAATGCACCAGTTCTGACGTATATTTGCATGCGCCGGGAAACGTAGCTAATTGAATATCTTAATGGCGAGTAGGGACTAAATTGATCGATCAATTAAATTTTTATATGAAACGTGAACTGAAGTAATACTGTTACATTTCGTGTAAAGTTTCACTTTGATCGCCTGTTACCACAGGTTATTTCATTGGAATAATAGTATTATCTATGGACGCTTCACACCACGTCAATCTGGCCCCGTGGTAAGTATCCGAATAACTTGTGTTACGGGGACCAGACAACGGGAAGTATATAATTATTCTATACTATACATATATTTAAGATTTTTACAATATTATACGCATATTCAATACACATCCATGACCCAGGAACTTTTTTGTTCCTTTGGCGGGATCCGAACCCGCGACTGTAACTAACTAAAAGTAAAATATTTATCCGCGTTTGGTTGAATAAGTAATTGTACAAACATAATATATTAAGTGTGAACATGAGTGGATAAATACTTGACAGTGTCTTAAATCATCGTGACCGACCAATCATGAAGATTATTCCATTAGAAGCTAAGTAATGATGATAGACAAAAAATATGATGCCGTAGTGTGTAGAACATGGAGTAGGTAAATAATAGGTAATTAGTAGGTAATAAATCCGATGGTAACCCTAGAAAACCAAAATGTCCTTTGATTTATAAAATTTGGTGAAATTGTTTCTAATACAAAATGTTATTATTATTATTACTATATTGGGTCATGTCTATCGAGCACATTTTTCAAATCAAGTTAGGAGATTCTTAACCGACTACGGCGATGCCAGAATGAAGGGTAATAATTTTGGCAGTTACATAGACTCTCTTAGGTATGTTTGTTTCATCGTAGTGCCTAAACTACTGGTCTGATTTTAAGAAATTAGGTGTCAATAGATTCAAAATAAATAACTATTTATATTGAGATTTATTTAGATGTGTCATTATACTGGGGAATATTTTATTCCGTATCGGTAGAAACAGGGCTTGTTGTGTATCAGAATAGAATATACGAATATAATACGAATAGTACACAAAATCATTATTTGTGTCAAAGTTGTTTTTTTTTTAGATTTTCCAACATTCTAATACTTGGGTATTTGAAAGTTGGAGCGCCGCGTTGGCGCGAGCGCCGTTGACAGCTCGAATCACTCGCTACCTCATGGGGTGGTGATAATCATTATTTTTCTGAAATACTTTTTTAAATGTATAAATTAGTAAATGTGTTTTTTATTAGTGCAATGTTGTAAGAAACAAAGTTTTACTAAGTTAGTTAGTAAGTACTATAAAGAAGAAAAAAAAGTAAACTAAGCATGCCATAGTACCTACTCTATTTCATGTACCTATTATAACCCTGTTTTTGCTGAAACGGAACAAAAAATCGCCCAGTACGGCTTACTTGTCCGATAAAATTACTTTAACAGCGGCTAATTTCGGCCAATTAAAATATTCAAACGGTACACTGTGTCACCAATCTCGTCGTACTCACATTAGCGTGTTCAGCTAATTACGAACTAATCAGTCGAAGTGATAGCATGTAATGGCTGGCCTTACAGGTGTAAATGTATCGGTTAAGCTCGCATCGCAAAAAGAAGACGTGGATTCGACAAGTACAGTGATCAAATGAATGCCCGGTCTCGTCCGACAATTTGCCGTACGCTCAATTCCTTCGATTTACGAGGAACCATTTTCAATTTTATGAGCCGCCTGACGTGCCCACTTATATATCGACTATGATTCTTTAACATAATTTGCTTCGAATGCGCCCTCGAAGAATTGTTACGGGTGAAAGTTATTGCGCTATCATGTTTCTATGGTGGGTTTTATGAAATACGGAGTAAACGCATATGATTGAATGTTGGTCAGTCGAGAAGTTTATTCGGACAGTGAATATTAATACCCTTTTGAATAATAGACATAAAAAATAATGCTCAGTGTGAAATTTATTATCTGTATGTTTATTTTCAATTATTTCAGTGTAGTGAATGAGGCACCGCACGCTGCGGTCGGCGGGGCCGCCCTAAAAAGTGTTGTTCGTAAAAGCTAGCTGCATTGCGGTGCGCGATGAATAATCGCGCACAAAACCGATGCACAATGGCCAATGCGAGTGTTTTAATGCCCTATTAAATCTTACAGACTGCGTAGGATTCTGTGGGATTCAATTACGCTTTGTGAACGATGAAAGGCAGCAGCGCGCTGAGCGTGTAAACCGAGAACACATCCCGACACCTCGCCCTCAATGAGCCCTGTCACAAAAGATGCGAAATAAGACCATGGGCACAATACATATCGCCCCGTCAGATTAAATAAATGCCAAATTAAACAGGAGCAAATAAAATTCGCGCCATTAATGAGCGGATCGCGTCGGATAATTCGTGTTGTGTGACGCCGGACAAAGCCGGATCTCGATTGCTCTGCCTGGGTGATGTTTGTTTTTAAAAATTTCAGTTCTACAATTCCTCGTTTATAGGGTTCCGTAGTACTTCAAGGATCCCATAGAGTTTCGCTGTCTGTCAGTCTGTCTGTCTGTCGCAGTGCTAACTTCTATTGTTGTGAATGTAAATTAATGAAATATAGATTTTCCTTTTGCAATCCTAATAATATTTACTTCAGGGGTGGCTAAATGTGAATCATCAGTAGGTTTTTTTAAATAAAGAATTCTTTTTTTATTTTTGCTCAAAGAAAGCGGCCTCCAAAGTTGCGTTGGAGCATTCCTGTTGGAGTTGCCCCCCAGCATTTCCAAACTATAAGAGTTAGAAACTTCATGCTGATAGATCATGTTAAATACTCTTGAGGAAATCATTTTCAACGATATCGGACAATAACTTTTGAAGTAATTTGAAAAAAAAAAACCGTTATTGTGCGTTGATATTACGGAACCCTTCTATTTGCCGTATCCTGATGCTCTTTGTTAGGTTATTTAATCTATTGATCACTTTGTGATCGTAACTTGTTTGCGACTATCATTCAACGTAATTAATTTTCATTGCAAAAAAAAATATTCTTTACTACCTTTTTAGTGTCGTAAGATAACATTTTATGACGCTTCTTAATTGAAAACGAAAGTTTATTGCTAACTTTAACTGATCGGTTTAATGTAGATAGATTCGAGAATCAGGCTGCACAGAGTAGAATATATACATATTTAGTTACAGAGAAACAGCTTGCATAGAACGATACAATTCGATCCAAATTTAAAAATTTTGACGTCCTCCTTACAACGGATCTCAGTTTTTCCACACAATCGTGGACACACCGTATGCTTTGTAGTAGTGCAGTCAAATCGAAAGCGAACTATGTAGCTGTTTACTGTTAATATTTATATAATCTGTGCTAGCTGTACAAAATCGACCAGTTAAAGAAAGTTTGAATACCTCGATTGTTTTTTTATTTTATTTTATTTTTTATTAATAAGGTTTACCAACGATTGCTAACACTAGTTACATTTTTATATAAATTTTATATACAATGATGTTGAACGTGTCATAATCACTTAAAGGTACATACAGCGTGCACTAACCAAAAAACAAAAATGTCACATATGTACAAAATAGTAAAAAGTTATCCGTTAAATCCAATTGGACGCGCAGGATTACAAGGAAGAGGTGTTCTGGGAAGATGGGGTATGTCCATCTGATTCATTATTTTTCATGTTTCTTAAAAATAACAAGTTAGTTCTACTTCCAATCAATAGACAGATTACAGCAACATATTAAGATAAACATAATTACAAGGAAAAAAACATGAATATTATATTTTTGTGTGGTTTGAGATGTTAAGTGGTGTGTGTGGTGCGTAGTGCGTGGTTGTGTGATTACTGATATACGATGTGTGCAAGTGTGTGTGTGAAAGTGTTTGGTGTTAGCTTGCGTACGACTTAGCCATATAGTCAAACACTGTTTTTTGACCTCATTAAGAGGTTCCGACCAAATGTCTACTAGGTCACTAACATCATTCACTCTTACACATGGGGAGTTCTCACCGAGCATAGTTCTCCGCAGTGGCGGGCAGACCGGGGTGATTTTAGGAGTCCGGAAATTAAAATACGCTAGTGTTTGTGAACAGTCTATTTAATTTTTTTAAATTTTGTATCCTAAAACTGTGTCATTTAGACGCCTCCTGTCTTCTAGAAAAATCATCTTAAGATGGGCTAATTTACTTTTGTAGAATATCAATGTTTTTGCGTTACCCGTAGAGTAAGCCAGATGCCAAAGAAAACGTTTTTGTCTACGTTCTATACGTAAGCAATGTGTGGCAAGATGAGGACACCAAACCACGCTATTAAATTCAAGTACGCTCCTGATTAGGCTGTAATAAAGTAAGACCTTAGTTTTAATTTGCCTATAGATTTTACAGTTTCTCAGAACAAATCCTAACATTTTGCCATCGAAAGACCACCAAGATCGCGACTTAAATGATCTTCTTTAATTTTCATTCATAACACCACGCTTCTGATATTGTGTTATGTAAAATTGTTAAGTAAAACTGCAACAATAATGGTGCATTTAACCCCAATGAATTTACTATGGCATTGTTTAGCACCATTAACAGGAACGTTTTCTATTCGGAAACCAATTATCATTTACATATCATAGACGAGGCACCGACATACCGCTCTGGCCGGCTCGCACCCGGGGTCAATACATTTAACGCTGCACCAGTCTAAGAAGATCCCCCATTCTTTCTACCTTTTCCACAACTAGAGCTATCTAGAGAAATGTTGAGGTGTATCATAGCTCTCTCTTCTCTGGTTACGTGGACCGTAGATTAGTGTATAATATGTGAACGTAATACAAAAACAAGACGGCCAACCAAATCGCCTTTGTTAAGATTTTATCTCACCGTTAAATACTTTAACCGTCTATTATAAAATATCGAGCGCCTCACTTAAACTAGCGGTTGTTTTTGCCTTGTTAGTATTTGGGACATTTTAATTTTTGTTAGCCGTTTGAATGCGAGTTTCGCTTAGATATTTATTTGTTCACTTTGACAATTGATAAAGTACATTTTTGATTTCCTCAACTTTGCCACCTTTTGTATTATTTACCTTGTGGCAAACCAATAAGAGCCACAATTCTCAATCGCGCTATCGAAGTTTTCACAGTTTGGCGCTATATATACAACATCTGAAAACTAGATACTACAGTGGGCTTCTTCCTGACTGAACATACCTCGCTCAGTCGGAGATCTCCCTTTGGTGCTTCCACTATTCCCACCCCCTAAATAATTTCCTAATATTACGTTAGTAATACTAATATAATAACTAGCCAGCAAATTCAAAAAATTATAAATGGCTATGCTTATTAATACAAATTTTTCAATTCTCTATGATAAATGATCACGTTTATGTACTTATACACGAAGAACTTAATTTAATAGAAATGGAAATATCATCGAACCGTCCACACCATAGTAATCATCGATTCTAAAAAATCGATTCACATTATTCTTTTGTGTGCTATTAATTGTAAGTTATTTGTTTAACATGAGAAAATAAGAGACGGCGTGGATGAATAACGAGTAGAATTTTATTCATATACAAAATGTCTGAATTCATAATTGGAATGGAATCATTGCGTGATTTAAGATTTTATCGTGGCCGAGAAGATATAAGTAGTTCTGTTAGAATAATAATGCCCTGTTAACATAATTGAAATAGATATTTGATAATCAAATCAATCAGGGCGAGCGAGTTAATTATCATAGTGGGGTTATACAGTGTATAATTTGGGTCGAAATTGTTCCGCGCTCAATGAGATTGTTAGATGGGCCGCCATAGTAATAGCACGTGATATTGTTTGGCTTTATAATAGCGCAGTAAATATAGCCTTAGCGTCGTTAACTGTCCTAGATTAGAGGTCGCAACGTAAACATATTTGGTCCATGATTTTTAAACTGTTTTTTCAATATTATGATCTCAGTTCTGAGCTATCCAGATTATAAGCGTGACATTTGTAAACTGGTTTCATTTTATTATGAACTTGAAATTTACTAGATTTTGTTTTCAATATATTAAGGCCTTGATTTATTAGTTATTTTATTTTTTGTTAGATTAATTTTAAGTAAAAGAGTATGTCGTAGAGGAAAATAGAGTACTTATTGAGTACCTACTTAAAAATATATTCCAGGCTTTTTTTTGGTTATTTTGTATTTTTTTACACTTTGCCCACACAGAAAAGTCAAAGTCAATATGAGAGAAATATTTAAGCCTTCTCTGCACTTGCACGAATATTTCAAGACCAAAATTATCCAAATCACTCTACTAGTTGTCGAGTTTTAGCGACACACAGGATTAGCAATTCGTTTTTATATATATGATCATCGATCCATACGCTTTATCATCTAACATCTGCTCACGGTACTGTTCATTTTTCTCACGGACACTACCGTAGAACAGCTACCGTAGTATGTCTGTTAACTCCAGTAATTTTGATCACACTTAGATCACACACGTCATTGTGTGATTCCGTACTGTCGTAACATCCGGTCATCACGAGGAATTTATTACCAACGGTTACTTCTCGCGAGTTGAGTTTGTTTGCGTTGTATTTGTGGGGTCTAATAATTATTGACCGAATGGTATGTGTCTTGACCAGTGGCGAAGGCTGGTTCGCCTTAACAGGGAAGCCCTAGCCTGTATAAAAGGTAAGGATTCGAATGAAGGTCTTCAAAAGGCATGTGGTAAGTGAAGCCGAAAGGAATGGAATCATAGGAACCCCATGCCACTAACACAGATTAAAGAAGTAAGTATATATTTTTACTTTGTGCCACTTGTCTGGACTCTTGTCAAATTTGAAATATGCTGCAGTTGCACTGTCACAGTGTCAGTATTCCATGTGTGATGTGTTTTTCCCCTTGTTTTCGTGAATCTGTGTGGTTGCATGAAATATGGGTCGGATTAGTGTAACAGGATGTTAAGTTTGTAACTTAAATTTTGTTAATTGTATTTTATTGTTAAGATAATTTGAAAATGCCCGATTACGGCAAAGCCAAAAAGAAGGGTAATAATTTTGGCAGTGTCTGTATGTATTGTATGTATGCAATAACAAAAATACATACAATATGTTTTGTTCCAACGTAGCGCCTGAACTACTTATCCGATATTCATGAAAGAGGTATCAATATATTCTTAATGATGGCCCGGGTAACATATGCTATATTATTTAGGTATTCGGGTTATAATTTTTAACTTTTGATTATCTACTATTATTCAACGTGGTCTATTTTATTTATTTAGAACATTGTTTTATATTATTAATAGAGATAATCAGTAATAAAGTTTCACTGTCTAATTTCCAAATAAAATACATGAAAATAAATTACCAAAATTAAAATAACGCTTCTATCGGCATATACAAATCACCGACATCACATTAGTCTACTTTTCACGAGTGCTTTTTAAACGTCTACAGCTCTAATTACATTTTAATTCATACTAATTATTCTTGTTACGAATGTAACTGGCGACCTATGACATGGCGTGTAGTAATTAATGTTCTCTCTTTTTCTATTCAACTCTCTCTATCTTTGTCTAGTTAGATGTACATTTATCTCTGTCTCCCTCGAATAATTCGATGTAGCTCTGAGATTTAATGAATATTTTAATATTAGAATAATGCGTGAACAAACTTACATAATATTAGCTATCCCTTATTCCATACTGGTAAATAAATTGTTTTCATGTATATATAAAACATAGTCATTGACATTGTAAAGAGTTATTTTAATTTTGCTGTTGGGTATTTTCAAGAAATCCAATAAGGTTTATAATTTCTTATTTACAAACTAGATGGTGCCTGCTATGATGATGGTGCGTGCACGCTAAAGGGAATCTCGCGGGGACCATGCATTAAGCAGCGATAAAAAGTAGCCTATGTCCTTATCCGTGGTCTAATCTATATATCTGTTAAATTGTCATCAAAATCGGTCCAGTATTTTCGGAGCCTATTCAATGCAAACAAACAAGCAAACCTCTCCTCTTTATTAGTATAGATATTACCAGACCTCCATTTAGCCAATATAGAACAAAACGAACTAATATCCCTTGTCTCTGCACGACGGACCTATTTTAAGGCTGTTTCTGCACGAGTGTTTCTGGACGAAACAACCTTAACATTTGTTCATTTTGTGTACCCTAGTTTAAAGTTGCCTGACAAATGTTTAAGCTTAAAATATAACTGAAAAAAAAAAATGAATTGAACTCGGCTTCGGTTTAGTTGGAGTATTGTTCAGCTCTCGAGCAGGTCTCAACGGGAATTCTTGTTTGGAACAATTTGTGTCTAACTGGTGTTTCAATAAAATATGTAGTTTATATAGGAGTAAACTAAAATCGACTTGGTTTTTATTTGGAGCGGTTTAAAACTAACGTCTTTCTTGGTTAGGCTACAATTATTTTAAATACTTTACTTTACTAGTAAATGTGTGCATAGATTTTACTGTAAGTTGTAGTAAAACTTAAAACGGTGTAGAATGGTGTTAGAGATTACTTGGTTAAAAAATTCGTTTTGATAATAAACGTAAATTTATAGCTAGTCAAGTATTAACATATTCTATATTAATTACTGATAAATAAAATTAAATAATACAAGTTACTGAAAGAATGAATGTTTAAAAATATGTAGAAAATGTTGTTATGAGCGGTGGCTCGTTGAACTCTATTGTAGGGAGCGTGGACTCGGCCACGCGGGCGTTGAGTAGGTACCAAAATATGTATAAAGTTTTTTTTTATGTATATGTATCATTATAATATAATAATAAAAAAATATTTTATTAAAACGAAATGTTTGAATATTCGTAAATAAATAGTCATGACAATTATTCACGATTTTTTTTCCTAATACTGGTATTACTACCTATTTAAGAAATTGCTACAATATTTTATGTTTGTCTTATATAATGCTTGTCTATCCGTAGGCTACCAGGCTTTGTAACATCCAGAAAATCTACGCTGTAGGATATTAAAATGAGACATATTTATTGCCTGTCTCCGATTATGCGTTCAATAAACGCTAGCCGGTGATTATGATATCTCGGGTATAATCGTTCCATCGACACAGAGCCCCGCACTAAACCAGTACTAATAAAAAAGAAACTAGTTACGGGCGTTGTCGATAGTTTACGTTGGTAAATCAACAAGGTCGGTGTGAAGTCCAAAACGCGGTAGGGCTACCACACGAAACTTTTTTCTCAACTTATAAACCAAGTGATTTGATGGTTAGTTTTTCTGTTGTTGGCAACCCTAATCGCCGGTGCGTTATCGGCCTCGATCGGTATGAACAATAACATCGAATCTTTCGTTACAAAGCCAACAGCATTTTTAACGTTTCATCGACAGGGTAACAATCGTAAAATAAATTCTATACGCCTTCTTAGCTCTGATTAATGTTGTCCGTAATGCGTTTCTCTATGTTTCGTTCGTTGGATTAATTTATGAACTTCGTAGGTGACACGCCTATGTACAGTCGTGGACATCAATGTTTAGCAATTTGATAGTTCTCATAATTTCTTCGGATTATATAGACGTGATGTCATCAGTCGATTTCCGTCGGAAAACGTAAAGATATCCCATTTAAAAAAAAAAATGGTTACCAATCTGCTAAACATTAAATTTCCTCGACTTCTGCATTAGTAACTGTTTCCTATTTGTCTGAACGGTTTGTTTCCTGCGTTATTTACAATGCATTTCAATGTTTACAGTCTAACGCATACTCAACGCGTCCAAGTATGTGCCATACAGTTGATATGTTGACATACTTACAATTGACGTTTTATGATACTTACATTCCGCATGTTTACCTTACAGTATATTGATTTAACGAGATAACTTACTACTAGCTGAACAAATGCGGAAGTTAAGTTGTGCATACTATATCCAATGTATTCCGTATTCCGTACCTAAACCGATTGATACTCATCAATAGGTTTAGGTACGGAATACGGAATACATTGGATATAGTATGCATGAATAACATTAAAACAGGAGCAACTGAAAGTATAGTCTGAAATAAAAAAGATTCTTTGTGCCATAATATATTGTGTCGATGATAGATTTGAGATACACGAGAATAAGTATATAAATAAATTTACGTTTTGTCTGTTACAATTACTTCCTCTTTATTTTATGAGATGTTTAAGGCGAACCAGATAGATAATGTGAATTATCTAATGGTAAGCTCGAATCAAATACATATAAAAGTAATGACAGAGATTTGTCTAACAAAAACTGCGACCGGTTTTTATGTATGTAGTGTAACAGTTCACCTTACAAGGTACGGCGTAGTTTTGTTACATGTTTCTGCGTAAATCTGATTACATGGCGAGGAGTGATTTGGACCGGCCTCACGATGAGGTTCGCAGAACTTTCATCACTAGAAAAGTTACAAATGCATCCAACAATGTAGTTCAGTAATATCCACCCATCCACGCTGTGTATTACTGTGGTTCTCGTCCTGACCGCATGCATACTCTCTGAGGCCTAAAGCGTTAGGTGGCGTCGCGATGGATGGTGGCTGCGAGCGAGTCGTTTAGATGATGTCGGTGCGAAGTGGGAATTTTAAGTATGATTTTGTTTATGGCTTGAGAAAATATTTTACATTTGTTATACAGTCTTGAGCTAAAATGCACGTGTCAAATTTCAAAGATATGAAAGAAACATAAAGCTCATTTCAGACTACGCTATACTATTTTGCTATATAGTATAGCAAAGAAGGACCTAATGCCATAATATAGCATGGCGTTCACATTACGCGCTCTTATCGCAAGCATTTATAGTATACCTATAGCAAGCTCAGTATGGTTGTGTCGCTCGTTTCGTTTGCGGGACAGCTGGGGGTGAGGGAAGAGAGCGGCGCGCGATATAGCACAGCATGAACTCAGCGTATCGCATTATTTTATAGCGTATAGTAAGCCAATAATATATAGTACAGTACAGTGTGAACGTGTCCATAACAATGTATGGTGCGCGATATTGTTGTGCTATGAGCTATATACTATATGCTATTATATTATAGCGTAGTCTGAAAGCCACTTTACTGTGGGCAGACTTATGACTAACATTTTTAGCATTTCTTAGTTACTACACGTAACCCTTAAAGTTCCGCTCTGAGCCTCTGTCTGACCGTCCGTTCTCCCTTGATTACGTCGAAAATTATGAATATAATTTAGAGACGAAACTTTGTATATATAGTTATAATCTATAAAAAGTCTGTATATGCAATCGCAAATACAGACTTTTTAATCATAAAATGATTATAATTTTGAATTTTGAAAATGGCTCCCCATTCTTGTGAAGTGGAGATTTAATAAAAAAAATACAGTAAAAAAACTGTATCACGACACGATGGTGTGAGGTATTTTTTAAATAAAGGTGAGGTTTCATACATGGTTTTTTAATAATGAAAACCATTTTCGACCTACAAGATTGGTAATAATAAGTAATCCACCCCCATGGCATTCATATACTATGAGAATTATATTGTGTACTTGCAATGTCCTGTGCTGATAGGTCCTGCTAAATACTCACTTTTCATCAAACAACATTATTTGAGCAAAATTAGACAATAACTTTTGAAGTAATTTAGAAAAAAACTTTTGCGCGTTGTTAAAACTACGGAACCCTCCATAGATAAATAGGTCCTGACATGCTCTTGGTTAGATTGTTCAGGAAATGTCTCGTCGTATTTATAACGCACTATCCTGCAGCTAAATGTAAAATATTTTATGACGTTACATTTATCCACACAATATGTTTAATATACTAAATGAACATATTTCAGTTATTTGCTTCCTTTTTTCAACTTGACCACCATACTCGAACTTGACAGTATGTGTATTGTGTAAATAATAATTTTTCTTTTTGTTTATTTTATGCGTAGGTACATAATACACAGATACGTAGTTACATCCGTAACGAATAATATCTTAACGATTATTATATTTTATATTTAATCAGAATTTATAGAAGTAATAACTTAGTTAAAACAGTTATTTAAAAAAAAAACTTTTTAGAGATTATTTTATTAATTACTATCACAAAATGTACTTTATCTTAATTATATCGTTATGATAGAGTAATTAAAATTCAAATTATGTGAAAAAATAGTATTTAAGTTAAAAATGAATGTATGAAAAAGAACTTGCATTGTATGCATTCTTGATTTACCTATTTTTAAAACATAAAATTGTGAGAATTTCGACTCAAATATCTACATATTTATGACATAATTTTCTATATAAAATGGAAGCAAATATTTTAAATTAAACTATTTTATTAAACCCCGACATTAACAGAGGCGTGTTAAAAGTTTGATGTGTCTGTCCGTGGCATCGTAGCTCCCAAACGGTTGAACCTATTAAAATCTAGTTTTTTTGTTTGAAATCTGTCATGATCTAGTGTTTTTAGCTAAAATGCATCATAATTAGTTAACTCACTGTTTGACAATTTGGGGGTTACTTAAATTTTTTTAATTTTGTTTATTTCACATGTTGGACTATTGGCACCAATCACCGTGTACCGTGTGCTCGAATAGTTTATAGTTAAGCTCATTTCTAATATTATAATGTAACTTGTAGGGGAAGTCTTTACATGTTTCCTGTTATATTATTTTTTATACATTTACAACATTTACAATATAATGGACATGATGACTAAAAAATATTTTTAAATTGTTATACACAACAATGAAATTTTTACACAATGAATAGATAAGTATCCGACAAAATATTTAAGAAATTCTAATAGACTGATCATAGATAAAAACCCAAAACAACACTATTCATAAATAATGCTTATGCAATGTGTGTAAAATTATACAATAAGGTGCCTAAACATATAAAACAACTGTCTAAAAAACACTCTATTAGAGAATATAAAAAAATGATTATAAATAAATCTTATTATGACGTGAAAGAATTTTTAATGAGTTGACATTTAACTATTATTAGTTAACATTATAATAAATTATATATCTACTGACATTTGTATGGTGGTTTTGATTCTTTCACATTTTTTTTCTTGACATTTTTATAGTAATCTGACAATTGTAATAACAACATTTAACTTTTGACATTCGATTTATTGACATAATTAATGATGTTTGTATAATACATAATCATTGACAATAAGATTTTATTATTAAATATGTATTTTAAAGCGATAGGTATGTTATATAATGATAGGAACTATAAACGTGTTAATAATAAACAAAATATTTGGACGTCGTTAACTGCGACACAATATATGCGCATTAATGTAAAAATGTAACACCTATATGTAACCATATTTTCACTAAATAAAGCATCATTTCATTTCACGCGGCTGATTGTTTCCCCGCGAGAAAGTAAATGTGCAATGCCGATAAGGAGCTTTTGTTACTCGTTTCACACCTACTTACGGTGGCTCGTTACTGTGGATTGAAGCCTCGGTCGACGCCCGATCCACCATAAAAACCTGATATGCAACGCGCCTGCGGAGCCTGCGTGAGTCCAACTAGAGTTATTCTAAACGTACTTATGTTAATGCATAATAAGTCTAACGGCCTGTTTCTCAATCTACTGAGTTCTGGTAAGTGTGGGATAGCTTATTGGCATGTTTCTCTCTGCATGTATGCTCGATATAAAGTGAGCAGCGACAAAACTTTCGTATATGTTACCCGACACCTATTAGATGATTGTGAGGGCCTGTTTCACGATCTACTGATAAGTGTCAGATAGCTTATTTGCATATTTTGTCTCTGTCGATCTATATTAAGTAAGCAGTGACAAAACATGCAAATAAGGTATCTGACGCTTATCAGAAGATTGTGAAACATAACCTTAGCATAATTATTATTAGGATTCCAGTTAGACTGTCATACGATATCAATCACAGACGGCGAAGATACTATAATATTTTATGTTAAGATAAGAGAAATATCGCTTCCTATGCAGTTTGTATGAACTATCACAGTCAGCTTTGATACTATATATTTTAATATTACAGTACATTTTATATACGGGCATCGTAAGATAAAATATCATAGTATGTTGGTTTTACTATTGGTATTGATAGGAAGCTTGCTACTTGTCCATAGATATTGTAGTGTAAAACGTTTTAAGATGTTGGCAGATAATGTGTAGCACTTTAACCAATTGCACAAGATAATATAACTAAAATTCGTAATAATTTTTTTTTAAATTTATATTACAAACCAGTAATAATATATTGAGTGAAATTAGTAAGTTCTGTAATATAATAATGGCATTCTCTGCTAGAAGAGAAATTTTCTGTTCAGCGTGGATAATTCTTATTAGAATTCAAAGTATACTTAAATATGTCTAGCATCACAAGATATTCTAATAAGAAACGTAAACGTATCTCCAAATTATCTTATACTTTAAATGAGACGATCTTGTATATATATAAAATCGGTATCTCGACAACGGCTACAAGTATGCAGGGAGTTTTGGGGCAGAAAAATCGATGTAGCTTTCTTATCTTTCTTATCCTTTAGATAATGTGAATTTTTAAGCAATATATTATGTTTTTTTTTATTTCGTCGTGCAACAATATATCAATAATTTCGACGTCAGTCTTATTGGCAGTATGGTCTGATTGGCAGTTGGATGCGTCGTAGGTACGCATAATTTTTGCATAGTTTGAAAATTCGGGATTCGAAACCCACCGCGGGTTCGAATCCCGGAAATCGAAATCCGATATCCCGGTAAGATAAATATTTTTGTGATTCTTATCATCGGTCTCCCAGGTACGTACTTGTTTCTTATTAGTGATGTATTGAATAAGAAATTTTTAGACATTGAAAGAGTTGTAAGAGTTGGGTGAGTTGAAATTATGAATTAGTTTATTATTTAGTTTTACTACAATATTCTAATATTATTAAGGTAATTTGTTGAGTTGAAATTATGAATTAGTTTATTATTTAGTTTTACTACAATATTCTAATATTATTAAGGTAATTTGTATTATTCAAAAAATATTTAACGGTATATATTTATCTAATGTCTTATGTGTTTTTAAAAAATTATATAAAATAAAAAATTGAAGTATTTTTTAGGTTCCTAATGTGTAATATATTTTTCTTTTATAATAATTTAACAAAATATAAAGTTATTTTACTCAAAGAAAGTCAACTATATGTAGTGTTCAATTTTTTTTGTTTCTACAAAAAAAATAATAAAGTCTGTAGTTACTTTTACGTTGAATAAGTTTATAAAAATATGAGTTTAATATTTTTTTTGTTACAATTTTATAAATAAATGTTTTTGAGATTATAAAGTATCGTTTTCTTATACCATATTTTTATAATGGTAAAAAAACAGTACCTTTTTATTTTAATATTTTGAGTAAATTAATAAAAAACAGTTTTAAATCAGTTCACATTTAATTTTGTTTATCACTTTTTGACGCAGTCAATTTTAGATATTTTTACAATAAATATTCATTTGTCATGACTACATTACAAATATACATAGGACACTTATAGAGCTAAATTATATCTAATTTATCACAGATGGTGGCGACACCGCCTTTAAAATAACACACGGCAAGTATTACAGGTATTAAACGATCAAGGCTTTAGGCCTAACATGTACACAAATTAATATCAAACATTAAAAGTCTTTGTAGTGGATAAAATTCAGTATTGTTGGACATATTAAATATTTTAATGAAACAAAGCTTTAACGGAATGTTAAGATAAAAACATAACACAGCATATTTACAATAATTTCAATTTTGAATACATATTTACACAATTAAACAGACTAGCCATCACAATATACACATAATCACTGTTTTAGTTTAATAGTTAGCTGGACATTATACATGGACGGATAGATTGCGTGGTGAGGAACGGATACCTGGTGGTATTTGGTGTTGGACGTGCGATGGATGTGGAGGCAGCACAGGATGGGCGCCGTGGACAGGTGGAGGTGGCAGGGCTCCTAAATGACTCCTAGGGTGATGATGACGATGCATAGGCACAGCGCCAGGACTTGGCATTCCACCACACCTCTGCTTATGAGAAACATCGGGCAAAGCAAACTTTAACTTCTCCCAAAACCGTTTATCACCCCAATGGAAATACGTACTAGTTTTCAAATACAGTCTTATATCAGGATCCAGGTCCTTTTGAGGCACATCACCCAATAACACCACGATTAGTCTCTTTCGTCTGTCTCTCAACACTTGATGATGTGCGGTTTTAAAATCGTAACGACACCACTCTGAATTTAGAAAGTTTTCACTTAGCACCATGATCGTCCGCCGAGATGATTCCACAGCTTCCCGTATGTTATCTGCCGGTATGTAGCCACCGACAGGGAAATCACGATAAGGTAGATAAAGTTTATAGGACGGATTACCGCGTTCCAGCTCTGGCGCTAGTTTTTCCATCACCCAGGCTTCGTCTTTTGAACTATAACTCACAAACACATCGTAGGCCTTTTCTCTGTCATCTCTGTCTATGTCAGTCTCCTTGTAAAATATTCTCACACCGTATTTTGAATGAAACCAAACACGCATCTCTTGTCGGTAAATAAATATTAACATAATAGCAAATATTACTAGTAGGAAAGCCCCAAGAGTAGCTATGAGTAGGGGTATGTAATCGGGCACTTCTTCGTTCATTATGATCGTCTTAGTAGCTGTCAAGTTGCCATTGATACTATTGTTTATACTCGGATGTCCAGTACAAATTGTTCCATTTTCTTCGACAATATTAAATCCTGAATTTAGCTCATCGAATATGCTTTCATTGTATACAGTTATTTCAGAACTGTTAGTGCTTTTTGAGTAAATACACTTAATGCTTGACAAGTCGGTGATTGAGTTCACTCGTTTCGTCCACTCGCGGAACATTTCTGTGTATTCACAATCGCAAGACCACGGGTTGTGCGACAGTGTGACAGATGTCAATGTTGGATTTATCTGCCAAACTGCCAGCGTAACAAGACGGTTGTGATGTAAATGTAAAATTTTCAGTCGTGCCATATGATTAAACATTTCCTTGCCAATAGATTTAATCTTGTTATTATTTATGTAGAGCTCTTGTAAATTATCCAATCCATCGAATTCTTGTCCCTCGATAGTTGTTAAACTATTATAATCTAAATGCAATACTTCCAACTCCTTCAATCCATTAAATGTTCTATTGTGAATAGTTTCGATACTCGAAGCGTTCAAGTACAAGATCTTCAGTCTTTTTCTGCCAATAAACGCGTGACTAGGAAGTATTTTCAAATTGTTGCCATCCAAGTACAATTGGGTCGCTTCCATTGGTATTCTCTCCGGTAAAGTATTTACGTAGCCCGCGTTAGTGCATTCCACAACATTTGCTGACCAAGATTGATCGTGATAGCAAGTGCAGTTATTCGGGCATGTCATCTCACAATCGCAAGCATCAAAATCGCAACAGTGACATAGCGCAAAACAGTGGAACTCATATTTACATAGGAACTGGTGCGAAGCTGCCTCTATTAGTGGTACGAAGGCATTACCTCGATTATAAAGTAATTTGCAATGTATGCTATCTAGGTCCATCAATTTAGGTTGCGTACGGGCTCGGTTACCGGTATTAATTTTTTGCAACCACTCCATTGTGCAGTCACATTCTAGTGGATTACCACCAATAAAAAATTCTGGCACCGATTTATCTTGTGGCACTGCAGATATCCTTAATGAATTAGGGTCAAGACTCGTTATTTTGTTTCCATATAAATCCACTCTTGTCAAATTAGGTTTTTTGAAAAACGTGTATGACTGAACTTTAGATATTAAATTGTCATTTAGGTACAGCATCTCTACGGAGTTGGGTATCGCGCTTCCTGTTATCTCCGTTAACTTATTAGAACTAGCATCGAAAGTACTGAGCGATAGTTGCGATTCAATTTCAAAGTAATTTCCAAGTTCAGCGATTCTGTTAGCGTGAATGTCTAACCATTGCAATCCAGTCGGAATCATGGCGTAGTCAAACCATTCTAGACGGTTATCCGAAATATTGAGCCACACTAAATTAGGTAATTTTGTAAAAAGTCCACCAATATCGGTCAAATAATTTCCGTCCAATCTTATAGCTTGCAAATTTATGTTTCCATCAAAAGAACCGGCTTCAATTTTATGAATTTTGTTTCTTGATAAATTCAATATTTTTAAAGATGTCATTTTATCAAACACACCCTTGCTAATATTTCCAATGTTGTTTTCCGTTAACCTTAAACCGTACATTTGGTTCATTGACATAAATGATGCATTTTCTACGCTTACTATTAAGTTTTCACCCAAGTCCAGTGTTTTTAATTGGGGTATTTCTTTTAAGGCTATAGGAACTTCATCTAGACGATTTCCATTTATGTGTAGGTCTTGTAAGGATGAACAGTTGCGCAAGGCGTGCGGATGTATTTTAGAAATGCGGTTACTGTCTATAGAGAGTACTGACAAATCAGGCAAGTTCAAAAATGCATAACTTTCGATATTTGTTAATCGATTGTTTGATAATATTAGCGTATGCAAGTTAATCTGTGAACTAAACACATTTTCGGGTATGTGTTCTATAAAGTTATCTTGCAATTTCAAAATTTGTAGATTATGTAGATCTCTAAACAGCGCAATCTCCATCTTAGAAACTCTGTTGTGAGAAAAATCCAAGTAAACAAGTCGTTTCAAGCCGGAAAACGTTGATGTGTTAATCCAATCAGAAGTTAGTTCGTTATTTGATAAGTCCAAAACCAGTAATTGGAAAAGATCACTAAATAGACCCGGCGCGAGGACTGTAATTGAATTATTATTAAGATAAATCTCTTTAAGCTCCTTTGTATCGCTAAATAACTCAGGAGGTAAGCTTGTCAAATGGTTGTCAGAAAATCTAATTGTTGTCAAGGAGATTAATCCTTCCAAAGCTCTATCTGCGACGGAATTTAATCCATTATCTTGCAAGTACAATTTTTGTAGTCTTTTCAGTCCAGACAATAGTCCAGGTGGTATTGTGTCTATTATATTTCTCGATAAATCTAGTACTAACAGATTGTCGCCGCATTTTTCGGTAGGATGTCGATGAGCGGTAGAAAATTGAAAGTGACTAACATCTCTCATTCTATTTCCAGTCATGTTCAAATAAGCCAAATTTCTCAGGGAACAAAATGCACCTTCGGGGAATAAAAGCATATTATTTTCACTGAGATCTAATCTCTCCAAGTTCTGAACATCCCGCGAAAACGCGGTGGGTGTTATCTCTAATGACATAGTCGACCAGTCAGTGTTGTGAGTTCTTATTGTGAGATTCCTTAGTTCTCGAAGCCCTGTGAAAGCTCCATCAGACAGGTTTCCAATTTTGCAGTATTCGATTGTTAGCTCCCGGAGTTCAACTAACTGACGAAAACTTCCCGGTGATAAGGAACTTTGGAAAAATAAAGCGTCACTACACTCGAGCCGCAATCGCACAGTAAGGTGTGGTTGAATAGCACTGAAATTTGTATTTTCTAACTCACTATTTATTGTCCTTAGTCTACACTGCAATGTAACTCCGTTATCATCATCGTCCGTCGTCCAACGACACTCATCCGGGGCCTGGTATCGCGCCCCGGTCATTGCTGACAGGGATGCGGTCCACACAGGCAGAATAGCGCTCAGCGCTAAAATAGCACTTATCGACCACATTAAGCACATTTTATTTTATTTTCACTGTACATCACTCACACATAGTTTTATTTAGTTATATCGGATTTGTAATCGTATACTGTACGCATTATTGCCGAACTCGAAGCGTCTTATATTTACAAGTTTATTCGATCACTCAACTCTAACTGTACGTTATACTAATTGGATAAGATCGTGTGCTGTGTTCGCGGTGAAAACAACACGCGCGCGCCCGCGCTGAGGTCTTGGGTGGGACTGAGTTGAAATCGAACCTGCGCTGCGCTCGCGCACAAGGCCGCGCCGGTTCACGCGTTCCAACAGGTAACTCGTCGCATACAAAAGGTCGTAATTACCGAGCTTTGTATGTAGAGTTAAGCTCTATCCGTTTCGTTCGAGCTTCGTCAGAAAAATACTTCACGCGCACACACGAATGAATTACACTAACACAGCGAAACGAAACCGCTTTTTATGACGCTTGGACTAGGTTTATTTTACCAGGCCAGAGCGAGATGGAGGGATGGTTGCAGGCTGTGAGCGAGTTGGTGGGGATTCTTGACAGCTGCCCAGGTAGTGCTCAGGCGCATTGCCGCGGTCGCTGCTTGTTAACACTCCGTTGATAAAATTATACTGCGAACATTTTATGACAGCTGACTTTTGCGTTTTATGATGAAAAAATTTAGCTGTCTATTTTTAATTGTAACTAAAAAGGCGTGTGATTATAGATAACACAGTGTAAGCGAAGTTCCAAATTATTTAAAAATAAAGGATTTTAAGCAAAAACATTAAAATACCATAAGATTAAGAGAGATAGTAAAATCTTCGTTCATGTGTATATAACGGGCGAGTCGTTTTCGTAATTCTTTGAATCCGGTGGTATTATTTAGGTTCCTTATTATTAGTGTTGCGTAAGAAATTGTAGCTACCGATATTTCGAATGAGTATGCATGGTGTGACAATAAAATACAAATTCCTCTATAATGAACTATAAGAACTGATTGTTTTGACGATCTTTTGGTGTCATTTATGTTTAATACGGTTAATAAAATATAATAGTGTTGTCTTATCCAATAATTGAAAAACATAAATTTGACATAAAGTGCAATAAATATGATAATAATTGTAAAAAGCAAGACAAAAGATTATTCTAATTGACTCTAGTTATAATAAAATGTTGGTTAAAAAATAATCTTAATAAAAACGAACAAATTTGATTATAACTTTTACTTTATGTAAATATTTTAAGATAAGTAAAGTAAAATGTAAGTAGGTATGTAAAATAAAAAATATTTTATATTATTTTTTAATTTTAGAAATTTTTGTAACAAATAAGTTTCTGTTTGTACAGGACTCAGAACTTGGTAATCTGAACTTCTATGCCTATTTAGAGATATAGCTTTATGCAAAGTTGCATGTAGTCGGTGTTTCGGGAGTAAATTGCACGGCTTCGGAATGCAGATCCTAATCGCTTTTATTTAAGTGAAGCGTTTTCGATATAATTTCTCACCGATCTACCGGTAACCCATAATCAAATAAACTAAAACGTTTATGTATTTAGCGAAAGCAGTAATTTCTTTCGGACCTATTATTAGAAAATTGGGTTGCGTTTTGTATAGGAATTAGGTTGGAATTGGGTATGTTTTTAGTTTAAATTTTGATCAAAATTAAACTAGATACTTTTTAGTTTTATTGTTAAAATCTGCCTACTTTTATAGTAGGTAGATTATACATTCTAATCTACTACTACCTATTATAAATGTGAAAGTTTGTGAGGATGGATGGTTGGATATTTGTTGCTCTTTCACACAAAAACTACTTAACGGCTTCTGATAAAATTGGTATGGTAGTAGTTCAAGGCTCAAGCTCTGCATTAACACATAGGCTTCTTTTTAACCCAAAAAATACAATGTTCCCGTGGGATAGGTACTGGTAATTACGCGCGCGGAGTCGCGGGCAAGCTTTCTTTACATTTTTAATATTATCTAAGGTAGTTTACTCATACTACATTTTGTTTTGTACATTATTATCAAAAGTATAATACAGGCTAGGACTTATAATTTATTGAAAAAAAAAATACTGACATAGATTTATGTCGAGAGGACGTGAAAGAATTGACCATATTGCGACTCGCACTCGACATAGATTAGGTTGTATTTGATATACGTTAGAGTCATTAATTACGTCAAGATGCTAAGCTTTCAGGCGTGCAGATGCTCCTATTGTATCTCTGCCTTTTGATAATAGGGTTTGTATTGTGGGAGTGCGTTGTGCAAAAAATCGTATACGTGACCGCAACTGGCACCTTAGCGTTCTCTACCTGAGACCATCGGAGCGATCGTTATTAGCCATTCTGTTTTGTTTATGGCGTGATATTATAAAAGAAGTTAGAATCGCTTTCAAAAAAGCTCGATTTTCTTTATGCCTTCGTTGGCCGATCGAGATAAAATATGCACAAAGTGTTGAGTTCGACCTCAAGGAATGTAACCGCATTCGATGGCTTCTGTTGCTCTTATAGAGATTCCATGCGTTGTTTAAAAATTTCTCGTGTACAAACACCGAAAATATACAGTTGCATTTTTTTTGTAGGAGCCAGATAATTTTATTGTATTTGAAATAGTCTGTCAGACGGAAACATCTTAAAAGTCCATGACGATAAGTTATGGCAATCTAAGTGGCCCTATACACGGTCCGGTTTTCCTTCAGTTCGGCCTGAACGGATGCAAAATCGTATCGTCTGTGTGCAATTTCGAGATCGCATCAGTCGGCCGTATGGACTGAAACGATTCGTTCCAGTGTTGCCAACTCTGTTTTTGCGAAACTACTAAACTCGCGTCGTTTTCTACAAAAACTACTAAAAGAGTACCGATAACTATAAAAAAGCTACTAAACTTAGGAATCCCTAAAAGTCTTTTTAGGGATTTTGTGTTTACAAACATACATACATTTTCGGGTTTAATATTTAACCGTTAAATTAAAAAAATATAGTAGGAAATATTACGTATATAGAAATTAAATCGGTAGTTTTAAGCGACTTAAGGATGCGTGCTACTATGTGCTATTATTATAAGGTCATAATAGCACATAGAAGCAAGCCATTTTGCATATTATGATTACTGTCTAGCTATTTTCTACAAAACCCTTACTAACAACTAAATTCCTACTAAGGAGGGAATAAAATACAAAATTTAGTAGTAAAACTTTGAAAAAAAACTAAGTTGGCAACATTAATTCAGACCTGTACGGATGGACTGAACGGCAATAAAATTGGACTGAACGGTAATAAAATTCGAGTGTAAAATAAAACCGGTCAAGTGCGAGTCGGCAAGATGAGCTCCGTACAAAACGGAAAAAATCACGTTTATTGTATGGGAGCCTCAAATTTTAATTTTACTCTGTTTTTAGTATTTGTTGTTATAACGGCAATAGAAATACCTATATCATACATTTGTGAAAATTTTAACTGTCGAGCTATCACGGTATAAGGTTAAGATATAGCCTGGCGACAGACTGACGAACAAAGTCTCAGTAATAGGGTCCCGCTTGTACCCTTTGGGTACGGAACCCTAAAAATGGCACGTATTCATAAGAAATTTATTAAAGTTCATTGAAGTAATTAAAACTTTAAAGCCACTATGGTTTATAAAATCTAAAGACTATAAAACAAAGAGAAATTATTTCTATAACATATTACTGGAAAAATGTATGACACAGTAATTCATTTCGTTGATAGCGTGATTATAATTGCAGCAAAATACAATAAATAAATGAAATAATAGCCTAAACTGACCAAGAGCATGTCTAAGGCGACAACGACATGTCTAAGGAGGGTTCCGTAACTATCAACGCGCAATAGGTTTTCTTTGAATTACTACAAAAGTTATTGTCATAAAGTTATTACAGAAGCTAGGAGAGCGGCGGACAGACAGACAGACGGACGGGCAGAGTGAAATTATAAGGGTTCCTTAAGTATTACGGAACCCTAAAAACACGACCGAAGCTCGCGGCATTTCAGGCCGAACCTTAAATTAAAACGCCAAGAAACCGGGTATGCGCATGAAAAGTGAAGTAAATCATACTGAGCCATATCCGCTCAGTTTGTTCGAACGACCCGTCAGTTGTCAAGGTCAAGCGCTAGTGCATACATCTCCGACTATTAAAAACATTATGACGTTTTGTGTCGTTATTGGGTGTCATAATGCATCGGAAAAGAATAAAAAAGCTTCGGACATAACATTTCATATGTAAGTATAAAATGTTATGTCTGAACAATTTGACATGTATGTCAAATATTTAAAACATTTTAAAATAAAATCATAATAAATCGCCATCTTGCTGCCCTATTGTGAATTGTGAGTGTTACTAGTGAAAATAAATTTATTTAAAAATTTTCATGGCTAACTAATAGTTGCAACTAAGACAAAGTTTTATAATATTTTCTGATTTTTTTAAATTATGAATTTAAAGTATTGCCCGAATTAAGATAATCCTTAATATATTCCTTAATACCAGTTTAATATAAATAAAGTTAACAAATTGTGTTTAGATGGTTTCAAACGAAATATAAGTTATATTTTTACATCTCACGATATTAAGAAAAGCAAATACAATAATCCCAATTTTAAGAGTACACACTCCACAACTTTAAAGTTTTGTTTGTATGCGTGTCGGTAATGCTTACGACTACATCTATCTGTTGCTTGCTTCACCTTGTACGATGCGTTTGTTTGAAGACTATCTAGGCGTTATTAATCTAAGGGCCGAACTGACGTCAGTTCGGTCGGATGCGATTTTCTCCGTGTATGTGCTCGAATCCGTTCAGGTCGAACTGACGTCAGTTCTAACTGAAACGATCGGCCTCTCGTCTGTGGTGGCCTTAATACATACGCAGCTAACAGTCGCGATCATAATTTTATTTAGTGTCAGCGTGATAGGGCTGTCGAGCCCGTCGCTACTTATGCGAGGTGTAGCAGTCCCGAGGCGCCCTCTATATCTCAATCGCAATAAATTATCTCCTTTGACACGCAAGGAGCGGAAAATTTGCAATCACACGACATTTGCATCTCTATGTAAACAAAGTTATACGAACACGGTCACCAGCACAGGTTATATTTCATATGAGGGTCGGCGCAAACGGGCTACAGATGGTCGTGTCCAGCCGCCTCTCCACAGTCGTCAAACGCTTAGACGAGTCGCCACTCGCCGCTACTAGAACCCTTAGCTGTAACATTCTTATAGCTAAGGGTTCTAGCAATGTTTCGATTGGTTATCTCGTTTGTGTCATGCAATCAAAAAGTTACCTCCGTAAAAGAACAAATGTAGCGCGATGCAAGTCGCAATCTGAAAATGTATGATAATTATGTAGCGGTGGCGAACAGTCGCAGTCGTCGGTAGCCCGTTTGGGCCGAGCCGTATATTTCATACGAGTCGTTTGTCCGACTCACGCCTACCAATACAAAAGGCCAGCGGGAGATCCTTCGACTTTTTGTTACGAGTGGATAGGCGTACCGTGTGCCCTATAAAAGAATAGATTGCCGGTAAATTGTAGGTTATTGTGGAACAATTTAATGTTAGTTGAATAACTATTATTCGTGGCTTGTATGTTTTTTTATATTCAATTTATAGCCGTGTGTCGTCACGCGATTGTAGCGTGGGTCAGTAACATAAAGTTCGGGTATACATTCCTAAAATGTCTTATTGTTATTGTACGAGTGGTACGACTCGTATGAAGTATAGGCAACGTATCGACTATTTGCTATCGTATTTTTATATGCTCATTTATTAAAGTGAAACTTTTATTACATCGTCTCAAACTTGTTCGTCTGTGTGTTGCATGTCGCGTGACGGTCGGCCGTATGTCGGTGGAGTAGGGATAAAGTGAAAGGCGCTCGTCAGAGCAGCCGAGGCCAATATGGCGGCGCCTATAGTTCGCATCAGCTGACCGTGTAGTGTATAGACTAGTACTCATTTGTGCCAGTGCTCCACGCTATTTTGTTATTAAGTTTCACTTTTATCGTGGTTTCATAAAACCATTCAATCCTTTTCTTGATTGGTTTACAACCCAAAAATACTTCATATTAGTAAGGCCCTCATAAACATCTTATGCAAATAGGTTCGCTTTACCTATAGCGTGATCTAGCGGCAAATCAGCGCCATCTAGTATGCCATATGAGAACCAAAGTTCCTTAAGAAAATTAACTTAAAATCTAACGCATAAACAGTCTGTATATTGATAAAGACCGCATTTAACTCGTTATGTAGTTCACGCGAAGACAAAAGAAGCGCATTTTATTGTTATTAAGTTTCACTTTTACCGTGGTTTCATAAAACCACACAATCCTTTTTTTTATTTACATACACCTCTCAAAATTGGCACACGGTTTTCTACTTTCCAGGAATAAAGTAAACTCTGTAGTCTGTAGTATATTTAATTTAGTTCAACAATAGCTGTTTATTGTTGAACTAAATTAAATATAGGTACAGTTCTCGCTTCAGTGTTTTATACAATTGCTTGAGAGGGCTAAGATTTCCGTTGTCACGGCTCATAATAGAGTTATTAGAGCATATTTTAATATTTAAAAACTTTTCGATTAAAAATGTGTGTAAAATAATGACAAGCAGAAGTCATAGGCACTCATAGCTCAGAGTAAAAATATATACTTACGTGCAGAGGAACACCTTTCATAGAACGATCGCAATTTTGTCAGGGTTATCACAGAAGATGGGGGTAAATTAAACTAAGTCTTGCATCAGTATACGGTTATTGAGAAAGTCTGATGAACCCGGGATCGAAGCTGCACGATAATGCGTGTGACTCAAGGGGTCTATTCACTAGGTCATGGACGCTCTTATAATAAAGCAAGACATCTCCTTAATTATTTAAGAAAATAAAATAATAACTTACCTATTATTGTCCTTAGTAAAGGTAAAATAAGATATATTTCTATTTATAATAATAATAATATCTATGGACGCTTCACACCACGTCAATCTGGCCCCGTGCTAAGTATCCGAAGAACTTGTGTTACAGGTACAGGTTACAGGCATACCAGAAAATGGGAAGTATATTTAATACTTTTTTACTATACATATATTTAAGTTTTTTAAAAATATTATACACATATTTAATACACATCCATGACTCAGAAACACAGAAAAACTTTTTGTTCCTTCGGCGGGATTCGAATTGTCCCGCGACCCCCGGCCTGAGCACCAACGCGCTGAACCACTGCGCCACAGAGTCGTATTTATTCTAGTATTGTTCATACACACAGTGCAATACATAAGCACTTTTTTGTTTCATATTATTTGTATTTATTATTCTAATATTATTAAGTTTTAACATTAATTGGACACGAATTTATATTAAAAAATTGTTATTTGTCGTCATGACAACCAACAACACAGTATAACAATTTTCAATCTCACATGACATAAAAACTCAAACTCGAATTTTGAACATTTAGACGTCCCTTTGACGGCACACAATCTTGACGAATTGTTGACACTATTACCGTGTACGCGATAGGAGAATTGTGCACACGTCGTATGCTTGTAGTAGTGCAATGTAATGGACAGTTTACTATGTAGATGCTTATCTGGCCCTATGTCTTTAATGTGTGCTCATAGGCACCTTAGAGAATGGAGTATTTATATGATTTAACCTATCCATAAAAGATTAATTGTAAAAATGTCACCCTAACATAAGGATTACCTACGATAGAAAAAAAACAATTTAAAATAGGAGTATGACGCCAAGGAAAGAGGGTTACAGACATCTCAGTCTTATTTGAAAATGACGTTAAAACGGACCTTTGATGTCACGTAAAAAGTTTAATCGAAGACGCATCGGTCCGTACACAATTTCCCGGATGGTTCCCATTGTGTTATTAATTTTTGTAATTTAGGTGGCTAATCTCCGGCGACAGGCCGATACGACTAACGACACTTATCGTCCGACACGTATAATCCATTAAGTCGTCATTTCCACGCCGATGATCATTCCTCAACCACGCGTCAAACCGCCCGCGCGCCCCCGACCCGACACCGTATTGTTCGCTACTGCTTTATCTCGCTACATCATCGTGAGGTCCTTTTTGGACCAACCGACCGAATTTAAACTTTAAGTTTATCACAACTAAGTAGAAAATCCAATAGACGCATTGGCATAGAACCTCCGTCGAGTACTGCTAATGAACTAGTTTGTTATCTAATCGTGGACACTGTCGACCTATTAATAAATTCTCATCTAATTTTCTAATTAACATCCTGCTAGTTTACGGCCTGTTCGCTTCGAATTTTTATGATGTTCATGATGTTATTTAACAAGACTTCTGCCTGCGGCTTTTCCTGCTAGTATTTCGGTAATGACGCACGCAATTGTCTTGAAATATACGGTGTGTAAGTCCTAACAAACTTTTTGCAAATTGATCTCATATGTCTTAGCTTTCTTTAAATTAGCTTTTTAATTAGCTTTGGCAAAAGCTATTAACAACCAAACAAGTGTAGGTATTGAATTAATTTTTATGTTTCATATTATTGGATAGACAAGTTGCTTTATTTTAGTTTTTATTGGTCATTATTAGTTATGTCTTGCTGTGATAATTTTCTCATACCTATCACAGATTAACGAGGAACAGATAAACAGCTACTTACTAAGCTTGCGATTTGATTTCACTTCTACAAGCATATTATGGTGAACGTATGAGTGTACCCTAGCCTCACACACGTGATGGCGCAGGTTCGATGTTATGTTATGTTATTTTTGTTATTATAATATAGATGTAAATAATATGCCTACATAATACAATTACTTATTTAATTTACCGAAATATAATATTTAGTTTTTCTAGTTTACTCTAATCTTCTGTGACACCCCTGACAAAATTTGGATCGATTCGTAGCTGTTTCTCTGTACGTTTATTATATTTTATTCTGTGAAGCAATTTGAGTTAAGAATAAATTCCAGATTCCGCACATTTAAACTTTCATAACGTTACCTTAAACATATTATTTCTAAGAATATATTTGCAGACATTGCTCAATTTACATTACAATATTCCATATTAATCTCATACACATTCCCATAGTAATATTGGTTTTTCTGTACTAATATGGCTAATGCGCATTGCATTGATCGTACTAACTTCGTGTTTTTGTTGCAGGTAATTGGTGTCAACACAACCTTTAAGTCAAATTGCCATTTAATACGAGTAAGTTTATTAGTATTGTGCAATGGTTCAGTGTTTTGTGCAGTGTACTTTGTACCAAAAGGTTGTACATGTGAACGCAGAACGGATTGTTGCTTCAAGAGTAGAAGTAAGATCGTTGCTACATAGGACTTATGACGCCGAAACGAAATCCTAAAATACTCTTAAGCCATTTGCGCAGATCCGGATTAAAGCTGACCCTGGGATAAATTTATTTATTATTATTTATGATTACTTGATACGAATGAACAAAATATATAAAATAAAGACTTACATTACTGTTCTTCAGTTTGTCTGTAGGATCAATGTTAGAAAACTTAATATTATATACAGAGTGTAAAAACAAAATTAACAAGATACAACATTAATAATACTAATAATACAAAATGAAATATTGTAATAATAATATGTTATCTCTCTCGTTCTTCGTATTTATGAAAGAGAAGGACACATGTTCATTAATACGAAGAACGAGTGAGATACCATGTTATTTTAACCCAGGGTTTACTTTAACCCAGATAAGCGCAAGTGGGCCTTAGACAAAGATATAAAAACATACTAAGCTAGTTATTTTCTACAAATGCCGGACTCGATTTACCTAGATCTGAAAGTGACTGTATTCTGGTTTATATCACCATAATACTGAATCACCAACACTTTACTAACTGCTTACTTCTGCTCAGCATTTGCAAAAACCGGCCAAGTGCGAGGCGGACTCGCGCATGAAGGGAACTACAAAACAGCAAAAAAAAACACGTTTGTTGTATAGGTACCCCACTGAAATATTTATGTTATTCTATTTTTAGTATTTGTTGTTGTAGCGGCAACAAAAATACATCATCTCTGAAATTTTCAGGACATAAAAATACATCACCTGTCTAGCTATCAGAGATTATCGTTTTGACCCGACTGCGCCAGAAGGAGGGTTATGTTTTTGGAATGTATGTATGTATATTTCTTTTGCACGCTCTAGCTAGAGCATATACAGCTTGTCGCATTTGAGCTTGAGAGGTGAGAGGCATCATTAGATTCGTTTTAGTCGTGAGAGTGACACTGGGTGCATCAATTATTTGACGCCGTCGGATATTTTTTATATAATTATGGTTATTAACCTTTAGATACGAAACCCTAAAAATGTGTGAAAGTCAATTTTTTATTATTTATATATTGATAATATTACTACAACTATCTTTAAAAAAATATATCTGGAAAAGGATTAGGAATGTTAACACAAACTTACCTACATCGATTTGAAACAGACGCTCGGTGTGAGCGCGCGAATAAGTGCGTTACGGCTCGTTGAGTCCGCAGGGGTTGGTTGACGGCGCGGTGCAGAGGAGAGATTTAACGCGAGACCTTACTAGTGCAGACACGGCCAATTTGCCGTGAGTTGCCCACTCAAACACCTGGCGCCGATAGGGGAGTCGATACGAGATTTTACTGTTGACTTGTTTGAAAATTGCCTTTATTACTGCACTTACGACTACTGACTTACGATTGGTGTGGGAACTAGACACGAATTGGATTCAACTAGACGTCACCCTGTGGTCGAAATTCGCATTCGCATAATAATATTTAAGTATGAACTTTATTATTTTGACTCTTTGATGGAAGAAATAAAAAATAAGGAAATTTGGTCGGTAAGTTTACGTGGATGAAGGTATGCAGAGAGCTAATATTTTTTTTTAATGCTTAGAAATACCTACATAAAATTAATAAATATATCAATAACACACCCTACTGTGCGTTTGATAGTTACAATTTTCTTACACGTATACGTTTGTCAATCTATCATAGGGTTGCCAACCCCAAATAAAAAAAAAATTGAATTTGGAAAAACCAGGACAATTCAGTTTAATAATTAATTTTTTTTAATAAAAAACTATAAACCGACTAAGTAAATTGTATATCCTATGTTACCTGGGCCATTATAACAAATCTATTGACATCTCATTTGTTAAAATCGGACCAGTAGTTAAGGCGCTAAGGTGGAACAAATAGATACACATGGACTGCCAAAATCGTAACCCCCTCCTTTTGGCTTCGCCGTAGTCGGGTCAAAACAGGACGCAGTAATAGAGTTGCAACAGTTAAATTAATTATGTAGTCAAAATAGGTTAAATGAGAAACTACATGTTTTATTTAACTGTTTTGTAATCCTAATAACCATATTTTTCTCGAACACGAATTTTAAAATACCTGACCTTTCCAGCGTGCTTTAAAAACCCAGGACGCTGTTTTAAAACTATCCAGGACACTCAAAGACACTGCAAAAACTAGGACATGTCCTGGGAAAACAGGAAAGTTGGCAACCTTAATCTATCACAACAATTTTTTTTTTTCTATCTAAGAGGCAAAATAACCCTTACAAAGTACAAAATTTAAAATTATACGAATTATTATGGGCGAATTTCGACCACGGGGCAACTTCTAGTGTATTTAAATGAACACACTATTATTAAAATGAAAATACGTCTCACTAGCAACAAAATAGGGTAGGGTTACTAAAACCAACTACTATTCCATTATTATATTTAAGCATAGCTGATATTTTATTCACAAATTGTAATTTACTACGAGAGGTAGAAGTTATATCTCATCAAATCTTTCATCACGCCTACAAGATATTTTGATTATCATTTTAACACGTTAGTTATTTGGCTATCGAAATTGATTAGAATATTAAATGGTACAGTTTGCCTAGGGGTTTTAATAACACGTTTGCGTGTCTATTTTAAAATACATTCTTCAAATATTTTTGGACCTATGATGTTGTAAGTTGTTCAATTATTTCTTTGGTCAAATATTAAATAATAGAAAGTTTTTAGTTAGGACCATTTTTATTTAAAAAATTACAAATTGTCGACTCCACTCCATTCGGTAGCTCGTAGTGACGCGACGTGCTTGCGAATGGACCCTTTTAGATTACGCATTGTAGTAGCACAATTAGAGATTGTCACCGCACCCGCGCCCCGCGCCCCGCGCCCGCTGACTTTGTTATTTACAAACAATCGCCGCATCTGCCTCGCTCCGGGTAACCTTTGTGGAATAAAGGTTGTATAAAGGTAACAAATATATGGCCCCGGCTAATCATAACCTATTCACTTAAGTACCTACCATGATTTGTTATATTTTTATAAGAACTAGAGGTCGTCCTGTGCTCGAAATTAGCTCATTAAACAAATATAATTATTAAGTTTGCACTTTATAAGGATTCTTTTGCCTCTGAGATAGAAAAAAAAAAGTAAATGTGATAGATTGACGAGCGTCAACGTGTGCCAAAATCGTATCCTACGATTGTATGGTATATTATGTATATACCAAACGCACGGTATATTATGTGTTAATAAGCTGAGGTAGTGTGTGTTGTTGTTATGTTTATAAATTATGTATTTGTAAGCATTATTAAAAAAAAAAGTTAGCTTTCTGCATACCTTCCTCCATAAACATGAACTTTAATTTACCGGCCAAATTTCATACTGCGGCCAGTTGCACAATTCTCGTGAAACTGTACTGAAAATTTTTGCTCCACGTATTAATATTATAATAAGTTTTCTTAACTTTACACAAACTTAAATAGGCAATAATAATACATAGGCACATTTAGTAGTGTAGTACATTTGCTTAATACGTATGAAAGGGTTTCATTTAAGGGGTTGTGCGCTGGATAGAACTGGAAATAGGAGTTAATTGAAACCTTTTTCCTGAGTCATGGGCGTATTGAGTAATATATGTTCTCCTTAATCCCAAAAAAATATATGATAATTTGCATTATATTTAGCCTGTCTTTTTATAAATTGAAATTTTTATTTAAATATTGATGTGCGAATTTCTTAAGCCGATTCTTCTCGCCGGGTTAGTTCCCGAAACGGTGGTAGGCATCACGTAGGGAAAATTTCATCAAGTATTGTTTTGTAACCTATATGGAAATAAAACTTTTTTGACATGATTTAGATTTAAAAATATGCTAAGGCTACCCTTTTTTTTTAAAAGTTAAAATCTTTTTTTTTTTCTTCTTAGGCACACGAGTGTCAAGATTATTTCAGTATTTTAAGTAGGACAAGACTCAGGGGAGGGTCGTTTTAGTTATTGCAAATTTTGTCTCAAATATTTATAGCGATTTTTTGTCATCCGATTTCATACTCTCGGTTCGGCGCGATACGCCCTTGTCGCCTACAACATTAGTATGGAACTTGACGCTCAAGGTCACTGGCGTTATACCTTAAACTATATCATGAGAAAACCTAAAATATTTGTTTAACGTACCGTTATATAATAATTATTGTTGCAAAGATTTAGCAACAGTTTGGCAACTGTAAAGTGTAAGGAATTCCTAGAGATAACGCTAAAGATAAAATTATTTCATTAACTTGAGCCTAATTAAAAAAATGTTTACAATTTGGGGCAAGCGTAAATGACGTTTCCGATAACGACTTAAAAGTTATAAAAACTATGTAGGTCAGTGGATCTTCATTAATTTAAAAACTAATTAAAGCTATTTTGTTTGCTCTATTTCACCCAATTTTTTGTATTTTAGTATGTTTTGTGCAAGCTCCTATATTCGTCTTCCATTTGCATTACCATACCGTACCGTATTAACCCCGACGAAAACAGACGTTATAAATTTGACGTGTACACAGACATACAGACGTAGGTAGGTTTGTGAGTCTGTCCGTATCATCGTAGCACCCAAACGGATAAACCGATTTTAATGACGAATTTTTGTATAAATCTAGAGTGTTCTTAGCTTTTCCGCGGATTAACTCGCTCACAGCTTGGCGATTCGGGGTTACTTAAATTTTTTTATTTAGTTTTGTAGTTGTTAATTCTATACATACTTATTGTAAAGCTTCAAGCTGAACATAATAATAATAATTTAATAATACTTTCGTCGTCCTAGTTGCGCTCATTAAGTTTTTAATTACTGGCGTTCCGTTCCCGGGCGAGACAAAAAACATGTCAATATTATTCTTTGTAATGGACACCGGCAATTTATTGCCGAGACGCGACTATTATACGGCTTGTCTACGCTGAATGAATCGGAACGTAGGCGCTGACTAATGATCGATGATTGATTGAACGATTGAACGATTCATTCACTTGAATACATCATACGGGTATCGGTATGTGCATGTACTTTATTATTTTATTGATTGCTTCAGTGTACAGTCGCTGCAATCATAACAACAATACTAGAAACTTCTGTCGCTGCCTGTACAAGGAATAAAATATTTGAAGTCATGGAAATACTCAGGCTATCACGCCATTCATCTGTGTTCATATCTCGGGTTTCTGTATAAGGCCCACGACTTCAGTAAGAACTTTATTTAGCGATATGAGTCTAGGCTAAAAATCAGGTATGTTCGATTTGCGTATCGGATGTATGCACTTGGATAGGCGGCCCAGCTTCGTATCCGTACATGGCGCGGGGTAACTAGTCTCAATGTGGCCGATACGTACGATTGCGATATAAAATAAGATTTGGGGAGACACCTACATGTAAAATATTTAGTATAATTCATATACTCAGAAATATTGAGGTATTACTACTTGATAAAGGTAAAAAATATAATGTTTCTTGTGTAGTTTAGTAATTAGATACATATAAAAAAGTTTTAAATTTTTTTACTAAATTCGTAAAAAAACCTAGGTACATCATTAATCATAATATACAAGAACATAAGTAACTTAAATGCACAAATTGCGGAGAAATTTCAAGCGGCTTTATTTTTCATACACTTTTACCTAATCGTCACGTCGAAGTTAGGTGCGACTTATGTATAGAGCGTTTTTACGAGATTTGCGAAATTTTGTAAACAAATCGCCTGTACCTATGAAAATATTGATTTTTAGTATACAATTTTTTTCTGAGAAGTTACTCATATTTATGAGTACTACAACCGAATACTGAAACACTGATCAAAATCCTGTGAATAGGAAGGCTTCCTATTCACAGGCTGTCCCTGTCTCTGCTAGCCGAAATGACAAGGACAGCATGTGACTTGAGCGTCACTTAATTTAACTATTGTTTCAGTATTCGGCCGCTATTCATTTTAGCAATAAAAAAAATTTGTCGTCTAGCCAATTCCTCGTCGTGTTCAGCTAACATTATCGAGCATTGGGATTTTGCGTCACGTCCCGGATAATATCACATTTGCGGCACAATTATAAACGGAAGGACGTTATTGTGTAGAAATTCGTATAAAGGGTCGCCCGATCCGCGCCGTACGTGCTTCCACTTAGAAAAATGTTGGAAGCATCTTGAAAATTTCAATTGTAACTTTTGTTGTTAGCGCACCCCGCCATCACAATTTGTTCGGCTGATGCCGCCAATGAGCGCTCGATATCATCGGCATACCGCGCGGGGCGAGGACTGATTAAATTCTTAACAATGGCGTACCACGGTGAAATGTTTGTTGTTGTTTTATATTATATTTAATACCTTTGTGGCTCAGAGAGATGCTACTGTGTGAATGTATCTTTAGAGATATCTATCGCTCTAGCCTTTAGTAAAATTATAATATCTGCATTCCATAGCCCTTGTTTCAGGCGCTCATTTGTTATGAATTATGATATAACTTTGCCGTCAAAAGATTAAATCCTACTACTATTATAAATGCGAAAGTTTGTAAGGATGGATGGATAGATAGATGGATGGATGGATGGATGGATGGATGGATGCTTGTGACTCTTTCATGCAAAAACTACTTGACGGATTTTGATAAAATTTGATGTGGTAGAAGGTCTGGATTAAAACATGGCTTTTTATCCCGAAAAAGTCCAGTGTTCCCGTGTAATACTGTATTTACGCAGGCAAAAGCTAGTAATGTTAATATGACTCAGAATCGCTGTAGTTACCAGACACCAGCTAGTAGTCTATATAAAAATGCTTTAAAACAAGGACCTCCGTGATTTATTCGAGTGCACGCCTTGAATTATCCGACTCACGTTGCAATAAAATGCCGACAGTTGAAATTTTATCAGCGAAGAAACACGCTGACATATTTCATTAATCCTGTTATTGTTCGCGTTAAAATTTTATATTAATCTCGAAACTGCGATGTTCTATTTAATCTCGTAACACACTGACGTATCTACGTTTATGGCAAAATAGAATTGATACTAAAGTTGAGAGTGTCTTTTCAAATGAATTTTTTGAGTGAAGTGACTATAATTTTTTTTTACAAATAGTTATTACTTCCTATATTTTTAGCAAAACTAATTTGAAATTTTATAATAAAAAATTGCTATAAGATTAGACATGACTCATGAGTGCTTTAGTTTGTTTCTTAAATTTCTATCATAGTTCAAAGACCAATACAATATATATATTATAGCTGTTGCCCGCGGCTCCACCCGCGTAAATACAGTATCCCACGGGAACACTGTACTTTTTCGGGACAATTAATCAAACAAAAAGTATTATATGTTTAAATACAGAATATAAACTACTACCATGCCAAATTTCATTGAAATCCGTTTCGTAGTTTTTGCGTGAAAGAGTAACAAACATTCATCCATCCATCCTCACAGACTTTCACGTTTATATTACTATAGACGGGGCCATGTCGAGGTTGTCGAGGCGAAATGTGTCCACAATTCTACTGCTCTACTTTTGGGGTTGTTTTGGGCAGTCATTTTGATATTTTTAAAATTTGCGTTCCGCAGTAGGTAAAAACAGTCCTTAATTAAAATGCGGAAAAATCATCCGAAATCAAGATGGCGTAACTTTTTCTTGTATGAACATTTTTCCTGTCAGATGTACCTACGTCATAGCCCTTCGTAAGTTTTAAGATCGTTGAGTTCTATCTACTTTAAATACGGTATTTTCCTGTATTTTTTTACTACACAAATGAGTAGTGCTCTGAAAAACAAGACAGTTTACAAAAGGAATAAGAATCTTTGAAAATATTGACTTTTAGGATACAAACATCAATACTTTCAAAGATACTGCGGATTGTTTTGTAACTTTTGTAAAAACGCTCAATACAAAAGTCGTACATGCAGGTGACGTCACACGCTACTAGGTAATAATGCTACGATGAATAATTAATGTATGGCCATATGCGCAAAATGTCTGATATCTTCGAAGTTAGCGCGTTTATATTTATACATACTATAGTATTTTTTTTTGTATTTGATGTAAGTAAACTAATTATGTAGATTTTTTACACTAATGTTGTAATTAAATATTTCAACCTATTTTGTGACTTCGAAATGCATATAATTACAAAACTACACATAAAATCTTAATTATTTTTACTTTTAAAAAGTTGTAATACCTAATTATTTCTTAATAAAATAAAATAAAAATTACATGTAGGAAAATACCCAATTGTATTATCAAATCGGATCTGTGCCAGTTACAAAACACAATCGATCCAGTCGTGAACAATAGTAGTGGGTGGCAAATAATTTCATGTACATAGAATTATTCGCTAACACCTCAACAAGACTACTTCATTGTCGGTATAAAAATGTGTTATCTTTAGATAGTTTATCATTGTATCTCCGGGTATATTTATTGCGGTGGGCACTGTGAGGTGTAGGCGCGGACTCGTGCTCGGAATTTGTCCCGCACACATAAACAACAAACAAATAATATTGTCTTATATTAGTGCGGCCAATACCCAATGATTTATGCCGAGTATTTGGTGTATTTATCTATGTGACGAATGTCTTATCTATATTCTATTCTTTGGTGGTAGCATTCCAAAATGCATGAGTCATTAATTTGATAAATATCGCCGCCCCCACCGAATAAAATCGTAATCAAAAAATCTAAATTTTACAGGAAGAAATAAAAACGGTTTTTGGCTCATAACTTTTTAACAGGTTCACACAGGAAAATTATTTTTATACCAAAAGAAAGCTAATTTTTTTTGCGATATCTTAATGTTTTTAAAAAATATAATGATATTTCTTACTGATATTATAAGTCAAAAAGTATAATACCGAAATTTAAATAGAATTTTTGTCCGTAACACATCAATACGATATTATTCGGGTAAGTTGTCGACAACGAACTACACAGTAATAGTTGGATGCGATCCTATTGGCTGTCTTACAGATATGTTTACTGGCTCTGTAATCGACTGTTACCATTATATTCGACGCTAAGAGTAAGTCACATGTTAATCGTAAAATATATTAACTTTATTATTCCATGGCAAGCGAAACATACTTTATATATGTAAAAATATAATACAGAATTTAAAAAACATAAAATATATTGTAATAATTAACTGGGTTCTTAAATAAAACCATTTTTTATTTTTATTTTAAAGGTATTTTAATAATTTTATAACAAAAGGTAAGTATATAAAATTTTACAGTAAAATAACAATCAATTATACTTTTTTTATACCTCCGAAGCCTCATCTAGGTCTAATTCATCGAGATCGTCTAACTGTGTCTGTTCCGAATTTCCACAACAGACAAGTGAGTTGTAAAAAGCGTGATAATGTTTAGGAATGTGTTGATTAGCACATAGACCAAGTAAATCATCATACAGAGGCTTAGGCAGGGGCAAAGGCTGGCGATAAAGGTGTGTCAAGTCTGTATCTAAGTTTGTAGGTGCCAAATTTTTTGGGCGCCGCCCACGTTTTGATTTGTTGCCGTCAGAATCAGTATCTAAGTCAATGTATTCCTCATTAAAATTATATTTCAATTGCAACACATGAGATCTTTCTTGAGACACCTTTATTTCCATTACTTTCGACCATGAAATCTTTTTACCCTGTGTATCTTTAAGCCAGTTTTTATTGACAATGAGGCGTTTTAAATCAAAAAAGTTATTTTGCTCCATTTCTTTTACAATATATTTCTCGCCTTTTACCTTTGCATTTTGTATTATGCTGTAGACTTGGTCAGGGGTGTACAAAACTTTATTTTTCATTGCACGTTCAACACACGAGTGCATACTGTCACCTTCACTCTGACTATGGCCGGTCTCAAAAAAACGATGGGTTATACATTCCAGTCCGTAAGTTTTTAAAGCATAAAGATACATCGCAAAAATAAATCTATTTTTATTCTGCCCTGCACAGCCGTCAGAATAGAAAGATATATTTTTTATGCCTTTTTGTGATTCCTCTTGTATGAATTGTAGTAAACAGCTACCGATTTCATTTGATCCTCTTTTGGCAACAGAAAGATGCCAGACATAGCAATAGCCTGACTTATTAAGTGAGTTAAAAATGGTAAAGTTATAAATGGGGTACTTTCGCTTATAATGAAAAATACCCACCTCAGATTGAGGAACGCCGAGTACTTTTTCCAAATCGAAAACGGCAACGGTGGTTCTAGTGGGATCAACCGAAGCTTTTTCCTCCTCCTCCCTTTTAATTTCGCGAACTTTGTCCTTACGTTCCCGATGTTTCCTATAACTGTCTTCTAAAGATACCTTTTCTGAATCTGCAGCTTGATCGTACTGGGAGCAAATTGAACACAAATCCTTTTTTGGTTTAAAAAAGGAATAATTGTATTCCGTATTAAAAATAGACTCATACTGCCGCTTAGAAGCAAAATGCTCCTGTGCATAATTTTGATTTGAGAACCAAGATTGATATAACCTATACATTTTTGAAATATTAAGGTTCTCTGATAAATACAGACGTGATGACTCCTTCCTAACATAGTGTGATTCTACTACAGGAAATAGATTAATATGTTTCATAATAATTTCCTTTGTAGTGCTATCAGTTTTATGGGGCCTATTTAAATGTTTTCCTCTATTATCTATCATGCTTTCATCCTTTTTTATTTTTTCTAAAGCCGTATAAACTACTTGTTCAGATATCTTTAAAGTATTAAGGAAAAATGTTTTGCATACTGTAATATTGTGCTCCGCTAATGGAAAAGTATATGTGAGAGTTTGGGTTCTATTATTTTTTCGCTCTAACGTCAATTTTTTTATGGGATTTGAAATAATACGTCTACTAATATATTGCCATTGACATTCGTGACTCTGAAGCTTGTAAAAATTATTGAAGAGACTTTGCCTTTGATCAGCTGTAAACTTATCGCCACATTTTTTTTACAAGAACAAACTGGACCTATTATCTTTGCAGAATACCTTTTCTTTGAACGACAGCCTGTATAATCTTGGCCAGAGTGTTTCAGACGCTTGTTTTTTATATCAAACCATTCATTTTTATCACATTTCCGTTTTCTAGAAAGTTTTTTTACACTTAAAATTGAGGGTTAATTTTGATTATCGTTATTTAAAATAGAGGGTGAAGACGACTGAGGTATTTGTATGCTTTCTTCACAAAATAATCTTACCGGCTCTTGTTCATTATCTTCATGCACTATATCATTGCTGCTTACTAAGCTAATTCTGTTGTGCGAATCATCACTATAATTACCTATTGTTTTTCCACTATTGACTATTTCGCTATTTTCTAAAGTTGTATCTATTTCTTTTATGGTATTGTCTGTACTAGATGCTATTAATGTAGTATCACTGTTTTCAAAAATATTATCGTGATAAGAAATTTCAGGCAGGTTACTAGGCAGTTTTTGCTTTTCTCTTATTTTAAAAATACTAATATTATCATTTCCAGAAATGCAATCATGTTGTTGCGGAAATTCATTATTAACCTTTTTGTTCAAATTTTTATAAATGGCAGACGGAGATGCTACAAAGTCTATGTTGTCTAATACTAAACATAAATCAGGGAGTGTTGATGGACTATTAATATTTTTGTTAATAATTGTATCAATAAAAAAAGAATCGCCTGCTACACTAGAAGTGGCACTAAGAGTGTCTGATGTAATTTCACGAGGGCTTGGTATATATTCTGAAGACTCTAGCGAAAAATCGCTAACATCGTTGTCGCGTTCATTATAATCCTTTCTTGTTATGGTCTCTGTAAAAAATAATAATTTAAATGAAATATCGTACAAAATCAAAAATATTTTATAATGAACATTGCACATAAAAAATAATACTTACCTCGTGTATTGTAATTTTTTGCAATGTTCGTTTCTAGTGCAGTTTTACAATTAATTACTGACGTAAGAGTATCAACAATAACTATCTTTTCTTTATCTTGGTCGTGATGAGAACAACTGGCATCTGAAATACAATCTAAATGTAATAACAATATATTAAGTACTTACGTTAAATATAGGTGTAGTAAGAAGGAAGCGAATACATAATATTTATTTAAAGATACTCGTACACTATAAATGTAAAACTCAATATACCAGGAGTATATCCGAACCAATACGATCTGCAAACTTTCAAGAAGAGATCGTAGATTCTGAAAAGGGCGGCAAGCACCTGCAACTCTTCTAATGTTGCTAGTGTGCATGGGGCGATGTGCTAACCTTTCCACTTTATACATATATTCTTATGTCGGTGCATGACCGCATGGCTGCATGGCGATGACGATGAGGTCGTCAGATAGCTAAGTTTAACATATTATTACTTACCGTTCAAATCCCGACATGCTTTTTCACAAAGAACTATGTCTCTTCCAGTTTCACTAACTTCTGTGATGTCTGATTTCGCAGCTTCTGAAACAGTGAACAGAAAAATGACTAAAATGTATCTACCTACTTACCTATTTAAAAATAAGCTAGATTAACATACAGTAACATGCGACAGCCCAAAGGACTTTAATAACGTTTCTGTAGGTAGGTAATTATCGACTTATTGTAAATAAGATTTAAATTCTTATCTTACTATATTTTTATGATTTACTTAATAAATTATAAAAAAATAGATCTGTTACCTCTTTAAGAATGTATAAAACTTACCATTTCTATCATTGCAGTAATTAATTGGGGGCACCAAATTAAGCATCCTTCTAACACGAGGAGGAGGAAATATTATGTCTCTTCATTATTTCAACAGTAACAGTATTCACCAAACACTAACAAATAATAATTATATTCAACGTTCAAACACAATTTTTAATGTCCAAACACCGAAAACTACATTTAAAAACTTTTTTAACTAAGCACGCTACGCACTTCCGTAAACAAAATCACAAAATATGAAGATAATGTAAACAATTATTATTGCTTGACCTTCGAAACACGTGGCGAGGTTAAGGCTATCACTTTCTTTTATATGCCGACAAAGCGAGAGCAATGTATAGTACTTTTTGATGTAAGCATTAGCAAATTGTCGCAACCTGTAAACACTTGCCGCAATGTACGCAAAGTACTATCGTGAGATGCATTACTACATTTATGTAGGTCCGCTTTAGACAGTATTCTATATTATAACCATTATTACTTTTAGAACATAAAATCGCAATATATAATTACTAAAAATATGAAATGTACTTTTTACCCGAATAATATGGTAATGTCCTGAGACATCTGTTTTTAGCCGCCTTTTGTTTTTTGGTACCGGAATAAGATCGCGATATCAGTTTGCCATATTAGTTTGGTCATTCAGAAATTAGTAATATTTTATTGTTATAGTGTTCGTCGTAAAGTTTGTTGCTTATGCGTAGGCGAATAATACATGTATGTTTATTACAAAATATCTATCTCAAAAACTGTCAGTCCGACCGCTATGAAAAAAATTCACGAGGTGGAATTGACCTTCAAAAGCAATAATCCGTTATAAAAGCACTTCTATAGTAATAGTCGATTACGATACTATTCGGTGGGGGCGGCGATATGTTGACACTCAGTTTCTTTTATCATACGCTACGCTATCAGTACGCTACTTTTTTGTAGACACGTCATCATTTTTTAATGCCAAATTTTTAATCGTTTGTCGCAATAATAATAATATCTATGGACGCGTTTACACCACGTCAATCGGGTTCCGTGGTAAGGTCTCGAAGAACTTGTGTTACGGGTACTACACAACGGAAATATATTTAATACTTTTTATACTATACTTATATTTAAGATTGTTATTAAATAAAATACATATTTAATACACATCCATCATGACCTTTACAGATTTTACAATATAACAACATATTTTGTTTTTCCCTGGCTTACTTTCGAACCCGCGACATCCGGCTTGAACGCCAATGCGCTAACACTGAGCCACAGAGGTCGTCATGTTGTAGCTTGTTTATAGTCACAGAACCTTATCAGTACGTCGACTTCTCTAAACTACAACGACATCTTGAATTGTCAAAGAAATCAATTAGTTCATGATGTGAATGTTATTCGACAATGTGGATTTGTATTATGTATTAGACATAATATTTATAATAATTGTACTATGAGAATATCCGAGTAATTTTCTAAAAGTGCAGTCACAAGTATGTAAGTTCAAAAAATGACAATTTTAAAACAAACGTACCCGACACAGTTGATGATGATGATGGTTTAGGCCCCAAGCAAAGAATATATATACATATTACTAACGTAAATAACCGTCATTCGATATACTTACACGAATGACAGCTTGCGACAATGTGTGCGTGGCTAGACGTATGCGGGGGGTGCGCGTGGCGAGTGGGACGTGAGTTTTTTCAAGCCAGGACTTTCGTTCACGAGGCTCGCCGCTGGTCGTTTCGTGCTTTGACATAATTGACAATATTATACAATATTATTCCATAATATTTATGATGGATTTTTCTGACGCAACGCGGTGTAACCTGAGGCTTATGTCAACATGGCTAACATTGGCCGGTGATGGAGCTGTCATTTGTAGAGAGTGTCTCTCCTGTACCCCTAGTACAATTCACCGCGACAAACGCGGGAAAGCCAAGGTAGTATCATGGTCGTACTCCTAGACACTCTCGAGATCATAGCTGCAAATTTTGCTAGCGGCATCGCCTACCTGTTACCTGTGGCGTTGGGTTCCTATAACTCCATTCCTATCGGTTTCACTTACCACTTACCTATTGAAGACCCTCATCCCTAAAGCCCTAAATATTATACAGGCTAGGGTTTCCCTATGAAGGATAACCAGCCTTCGCCACTATAAGGTGCACATGATAAAACGTTTATACACTGTTACGGCCGAATACTGAAAAGATAAGTGATAAGTGACACTCAAGTCGCATACTGTCCTTGTCATTTCGGCTAGCAGAGACAGAGACAGACTGTGAATAGGGAGGCTCTTAATGTTGATTAGCATTTCAGTATTCGGCCGTTAGACTATCTGACAAACTTATTTTATTATAACCGTGAGAATATAATTATAATAGTCAAGCAGGCTTTTGCTTTCTTGACGGAAACGCGCATAGCCTGTCACCGTATATTACTAGCAGTCGGTTTCATATCGCGAAATATAACGTTGTATTTGTTCATTCAATTCAAATGTGTATTCGATAGAGATCGTATTTGATAAGCCTTGTATTCTATAATAGCGTAACGGAAACCTAATGAAGTTAAATAATATCTTTACATCATATGCAATATTATCTTCTCTTGTATATATAAATGGATTGCAATTCCAATGTCTCACTAAAATTCGAGAACGGCTGGACCGATTTGCCTAAATTTTGCTCTTGAAGTAATTGTAGAAGTTTAGTGGAAGAATTAAACGTTGAGAAATATTTGAAAACATTATCGGAAATTATTGAAATTAAATTTTCCCTTACTATCTGTTCACTGTGTTCAATTTGTTACTTGAATGTCAAATATTTATTTGTGCCTTTAGTTTACCTGTTTGGTTAGGTTAGTTCAGTTCATAGTTAAGACAGAACAACGTGTGTCGGGACAGCTAGTACCTAATAATTGTAAAATTTAGTTATTTTGCTTGGCTTGGCTTTGATCTGGGTATTTAAAAGTAATCTTAGGTCGTTTAGCATGTAAAATATTTTTTGAAGGTTCTTCTCAAACTATAGAGTCCAAAATAAGGTCGTAGCTATATATATTTAAATATTCAATACTACAAACTATTGCCGGATTATAAAATAGATTTCATCCCTTCGGCTCCCTATTAAAAGTTCACCAAAACCCCATTCCTTTGTAACGTTAACTCTCTATTAAATATTTTCCGCTTTGTTGCGGCTTGTACGGGCTACACAATGATGTAATAAAGGTGTGTAAAAAATACAATTGCCTTCAATTCCCGTAGCTCATATCGTGTGTCAATCATGACTTACTTCAGCTGTGAGTCGCGATGTTATTCTATTTTTTATTTTATTCATTGGCTCTATCGCATCGGTTTTTACAATGGGACTTTTAATCCCCACGGTAAAGCCAAAACGTGTTATCAAATTAAATGCCGATTGAGTGTTGCTTGTTGTAGATTTATAATTTTTAAAAATAAATTCAGTCAATCCATTCATTGCAATGTTGGAGTCTACAAATTAATTTGGACTAAATTTATTTAAAGATATATTCAGGGCTCTAGATATATTGGTCCTCCTCAAAAGCAACGCCTTTCAGTACCGATTTTTATTTAGAACTCGAGATCACATTCATTGAAACTTTAGACGTTAACCCGTTCGCCATATATAAATAATTATTATAGGGGTCCATAACTGGAATTATAATTAGCTGTATCGGAGCGAATACACATTCGTCAAGGGGCAAGGATTGTGTTACATGGGCTGTACCAAATTATTATTAGCTATATAAAGCACAGAGGTACGAGCTATGAACATCATTCATAGTTTCTGTAATAATTCATAGTCAGCTTTACCGTATGAACTTGAAGGGGTGAATTGAAATTTCAAGTGCTATTTTTAATTTTTCAATTCTGCGTTTAAGGAACACAGATAACATATGAAGCGATAGCGAAGATACAATAAGATTTTATGTTAAGACTAGCTGGTGCCCGCAACTTTGTTTGCGTGCAAGTGAAACTATTAACGGAAACCAACTTTTTTAACGAAAGCCAAAGATAAAAGTAGCCTTAGTTTCTCCTTATAACAGTAGCTATCTACCATTGAAAGTCCGGTAAAAATCGGTCTATTCGTTTCAGAGATAAGCTGGAACAAACAGACAGACGTAAAGACAGACACCTCAATTTTATTTATTTGTATAGATTATATTTTCCTAGGTATAGATAAAATATCACTTGCTATACAGTTTGTATGAACTATCACAGACGGCTAAGATACTATTTATTTTCATATTATGCTAGCAAATATTCCAGGCATATTAAGATAAAATATTATAGCATCTTTGCGGTCTGTTACGTCCTTAAATGTATTCAAAATGTTATATAATTATAGTTGGTAACTGTCAGTTTTTGTTAAATAAATATGGCATATTTATTTTGGATCTCACTACATACTAATAACATTCAAGTTTGATACTAATAAAAGTACTAATAATAAACTAGTTTTATATCTAATAAAATATTTGTAAAATAGATTTATCTACAATTTTATTAGGTTGACATGTAACCTCATTAGTATTATTTATTAAAGTTTACGATTCAGAGACAAAACCAACGCGTAGTGCCTCTCCGAGCCTCTCACACACGAAAACAATGATTGTTTTATAGCCTCTTATTATCCACTATTAAACATTTACTATCGGTTAATTCATATATCATACTAAATATTGTTATTGTGCGTTTACCGTACCATTATTCACGCCGTTCGTATTGTCAGACGTGTTTTATCGTTCAAAAAACAACTACACATTGTTTACACGGAGTCCCAAAAACCAAGGATCCAAGGGAGTGATACAAAAGCACGTATAACATTCATAAATTTCGGACAACAAAGGACAACGAAAAACCATTTAAGGACGCAGATCCATACGCAGATTCAGCGTCACGTTAGTGATATGTTAATGTGATTGTTTGCTCGCAGACATGTTTTAGCAGATGCCACACGTGTACCTTCACCACACGTTATATTGTGAGTTTTATGAGAAGTTCGAAATTGGTGTGATTTTATTGTGGTTACAATATCTTTACGTTGTTCATTTAAATTTGTGTTTGCTTTGATTATGAGTTAGACTGTTCTTTAACAGCCTCCGTGGTCTACTTGGCTCTCGAATCGGAGGTCGGGGGTTCGATTCCCGCGTTGGAACAACAAAAAATGTTCGTTTCCAAGTTTCGTTAGGACAATGCAGGCTGATCACCTGATTGTCTGACAAGAAAGATGATCCATGCGTCGGATGGGCATGTAAAAAGTCGGACCTGCGCGTGATCTCTCGCCATCGTGTCGGTTATCCGTCCCACTAGGTTTCAAATGTAAGGGAAGAGAGAGTACTCTTGTGTACTACGCACACACTAGGACACTAAAATAACTCCTGCGTAGCTGACCTGGTTTTAGTGAAACCAACCACCGTCACCGAAATCGGTGTGGAGAGCTATTTGTTTGGATTGTTCTTAAGATGTTTTCTAGTCGTCCTTCTTGTGCTGAAAGTTTGACGTACACGTAAATTCAGGATCTTGTTAACTATATATCTACGTTCGCGATAAATTTAAGTCCGAGATCCGTGCGTTCGCAGCAGGGCATCCCGACGCCCGCACTCGGAGGTGAAACACCTCATACTTTTGACAACGAACGGGTCAAGATATTTATAACTTGATCAAATATGTCTGAAAAATACGAAAGCGTAGGCTGTTATGTGTCTTCAAACAAATAAATTATTTAAATATTTGCTATTTTAAGCGTAATAGCCTCATCGAACATCATTAATAGTATTCGCGTAACACATCAGGTGCCAGTATTGTTGTCGCGTTTGGAATCGAACAATGTGTCTGTCATTCCGACTTCATGAGTCATGACTATTAAGCATAAATTAATACATCATCATGAAGCAAAAACTTTCTGTACAGTTTTACGAGAATTGTGTGAACGGAGGAGTATGATGTTTGGCACAGTTAAAGCTATGTGGAGGAAGGTGTGCAGAAAGCAATTTTTTAAATAATGCTTAGAAATACATATAATTAATAAAAATATAAACATTACACACTACGAGGGCGGCACTGAAAATTTCGGGAATCAAGGAAGTGACACAACATTACTATTTAAAAATGTATTTATTGCTTTTCGAAGTATTGTCCGCGAAATTTGACACATTTTTCCATACGATGGAACCAATCATTGAAGCAACCATTCCATTCGGAAGTTGGGGTCTCCAAAATGGCCGTTTTGTGGGCGTCCACAGCTTCTTCAGGTGATGAAAATCTCTGACCACGCAATTTATTCTTTATTTTAGGGAAAGTATAGAAATCATTAGGGCTTAGGTCGGGGCTGTACGGCGGATGGTCTAATAATTCTATGATTTCTTGCTCTAAAAACTCTTTTGTTCTGTGCGCGGTGTGAGAACTCGCATTGTCGTGATGGAGGATGATGCGGCGATTACAGTTCTCTTTACGGAGTTCAGAAACGACCTGTGGCAAACAAATGTTAGCATACCATTCTGCATTAACCGTTCTTTGTCCCTCAAGAGGAATAGTCGCAACATGGCCGGTTTTGGAGACAAACGTGGCCACCATTTTTTTGCAACACTCCGTGAACGAACAATTTTTGTTGGCTTTAACTCATTTTCGAACACCCAAACTCGTGACTGGTTTTTTATTTCGGGTTGGTATGCGTATATCCAGGATTCGTCACCTGATACGATGTTGTATACAGCATTTGAGGATCCTGCGTGGAATCTTTCGAGAGTTCTGACGCACCAAGTAACGCGAGCCGCTTTTTGCTCTTCACAGAGCAAATGCGGTATCCATCGGGAAAACAACTTTTTTACACCTAATTGTTCATCCAAAATTATTTGTATTTGACTCATGCCAATGTCTAAAGTTGCCTGAATTTCGCGGTATGTCACATGTCGATCTTCCTAAATCAGCTTACGCACAGCATCAACGTTTTCTTGGGTGACTGCAGTTTTTGGACGACCTTGACGGGGATCATCACTGAGCTTAACACGTCCACGTTGAAATTCAGCAAACCAGCGATAAATTGTGGTTTTGGATGGGGCTTTATCACCAAATGCAGAAATCATCCGGTCAACACACTGTTTTTGTGTTAAACCACTTCAAAAGTCATAATAAATCATCGCTCTAGAATTTTCTCGAGTCAAATACATTTTCTCAACGACTAAACAAGTTTGACAAGACCTTGGGACAAGACCGATAATCTTTTTTTAAATAAATAAACGTAATTCGATTTTAAAACCAAGGAGTTTTAAATTAAAAAGATTTTAATATGACAGGAACAGTGGAAATATTCCATTCCCGATACTTTTAGTGCAGCCTATGTACCTCAGATTATAAACAAATTTGTTACACGTTCAGTCGTTCAGTTTAGTCAATCTGTCACAACATTTTCATTTCTCTTCACATCTAAGTGGCAAAAGAACCCTTATAAAGTTACAACATGCAAATTATGTGCATCATTATGGCCAAATTTCGACCACAGGGCGACCTCTAATTTTTATTAGAAGGATGAAATACACTTGTTGCACTTTGCCTTACATTGTTTACGGAGTTAGTAGGATCGTCTTTTGGTAAATGATGTGTTCAAATTGTTCTGTCAATTAAATTGCCGAATTTAAAATAATGTTTATTTTCTGCATGTGTAGGTACACAACATGTAAACATGGGTACAGATACAATAAAATTTAACAAAATCAGACAAACACCAAAATCACCATAACACCCACAATCCGGCTTGTTCGGGCCTAAATAAAAGGCGTGGGACGAAACAAACCCACCGCCCGTCTAATAATAAGGCACTTTTATGGTGACAGGGGGCGAATCCAGAATATTTAGTGCAATTGTTGGCACCCGTGAATTGTCTGTGAATTGCGACTAGGTAATGAAGGAATTTAAGAGGAAGGCTGCGGATATTTATAGAGAAAGATATTCCAGAAGAAGGCTTAGTAAATAAGATGATTGGGATAAGCATAACATTTAATTGATCCTGAATGTGATATTTATCCAATTTCCAGAAATTATGTATGTCTGTCTACCTAGCCACGTCTCCCGGGGACATAGATTAACAAGCAGCGTATAGACGAGAAATATTGAGTTATAGATGTATAAGAACATAAACACTTTACAGAATTTAAATAAAAATTAACACTACACTATTTGGTAATGATTTTTATGGGCTCATTTTGCAAACATATCGATTTCTATTAGTGTCTTTATATATTTGTATCTATCCTGCATCCTTTGGGAAAAGTCAAATATACGCTACACAAAAAATACCTGTAGATATGTATAAAATGTATTTTATTTTGTTCATCTAGATTTTCATTATGTAATCTATGGTGGGAGCACTCACCAGCACTTTGGCATTGTTTTGTAGCGAGATAATATTGGCCATTCCGACCGAGGCCGCATCCGATTGTTTTCTCACACAGATCGATTTACAGTTAACGTCGATTGTTAAGAGCTCGACGCCTCGTCATGTATTCCCTTTATTATGGTTATTTAAACCAATAGACTCGGTGGAACGGACGGAAAGCTCTTTGGAAATAGACTTTGATTTAACGCCGTACTATAAATTCAGATATAAGAAACTTGGTTGAGTTTGTATGGTTCTTATTAGTTATCTTATCTATCAATCATAATAACACTGCATTATTGTTAGGGTCAGATCACACCGCTACGATACGCGGCGCTGCATTTTTAAGAAAGCTATTGAAACTTGATCTTTATTCACTACACAAAAAGATACACGTTTCATATGACATCAGTCCTACACTGCACATGCGCAGTGCAGTACAGCGTGCTGCCACTTTACATTCGAAATCTTACAATGAAACGTAGCTATGTAGCTTCTTGTGTAATTAATAAAGTTCAATTTTGAATAGCTATATTAAAAATGCCATTTTTTCATTCTTTGGCATTGGTTGGTATGTAACATCAACATTTTTATTTTGTCTGTTCAAACTGAAAAAATACTTATACATGAATTATAATGGGCGAATTTCGCTACCTGTAATACAAATAAAACATTAAATGAGAGAAGCAAATGGACTATTTTTACGAGTTACGAGAGTACGAGAGACCAATTTCAGGCAAGTGTAGCGTTTACGAGGGCGGGTCAATAAGTCCGTGACTTTTGGAATAAAACACAGATTTTTTGATAAATAAATCATTTTATTTTTCAACGTAGTCCCCCTTGAGCTCTATACACTTTGTCCAACGCTTCTCCAATTTTTTTATCCCTTCCAAAAAATATGATTTGTCGAGGTCCTCAAAATAGGCCTTTGTTTGCGAGATGACTTCATGATTGGAGTCAAATCTTTTTCCACCGAGCCATTTTTTCAGGTTTGGGAACAAGAAGTAGTCACTCGGAGCCAAATCTTGAGAATAGGGTGGATGTGGGAGCAATTCATAGCCCAATTCATGGATTTTTGCCATGGCAACTGCACATGTATGCACCCTTGCATTGTCTTAGTGAAAAAGAACTTTTTTCTTGGCCAAATGAGGTCGGTTTTTTTTCAAATCCTCATTGAAGCGGTCCAATAAGTTGGCATAATATTTCCCATTAATTGTTCTTCCCTTTTGAAGATAGTCAATGTGGATTATCCCACGTGCATCCCAAAAAACAGTCGCCATAACTTTATTGGCTGACAAACCCACCTTGGCCTTCTTTGGCGCCGATTCACCCTTAGAAACACACTGTTTTGACTGTTGTTTGGTCTCTGGTGTGTTGTGATGGATCCATGTTTCGTCCACGGTTAAAAAACTCCTCCATATTGTGATTAAACAACGCCAAACCTTCCTGTGAAGTTGTTACACGATTGCGTTTGTGGTCGACTGTGAGCAAACGCGGCACCCATCTTGCGGAAAGCTTTCTCATGCCCAAGTGATCATTCAAAATTGAAACCACTGAGCCATGCGAGATGCCTATGGCTTCCACAATCTCTTGGACTTTCAATCTTCGGTCGGCCAACACCATATCGTGAATTTTTTCGATTGTTTCGGGTGTAGAGACCTCAACTGGGCGTCCAGGACGTTCGGCATCTTCAGTGCTTGTAAGGCCACAACGAAATTCAGTAAACCACTTTTTTACCATTGAAATCGATGGTGCAGAGTCCCCATAGTATTTATCAAGCTTAGCCTTGGTCTCCGTAATGGTTTTTTTTCGCAAAAAATAATGCTTAATAAGCACACGAAATTCACTTTTTTCCATTGTTTCCTTAAGTTACTGGATAGTCTGATAAAGATAGCTGTAAAACACAAACTAACTGACGCAGCAAGTTCAAATTTTGATAGGAGTCAACTGACAGATGCCTGTTGACAGGAGTAGTGTTGCTTTTTCAGTAAGGAGGTTAGAAATTCAAAAAGTCACGGACTTATTGACCCGCCTTAGTATTTAATATTAATAAAGATGGACCCTAACCTTACCCTCCGAGCTTTACGGTCGGGTTGATGGTGACTTATTTGAATAAATATCTCTGACTTCCACTGAAGATGCTTTAGAATTTACCCAAAATATGTTTTTATTGGACATAATATTAAAGGCATAGAAAATTACAGACATGACAATGTAATAAATAAAACTCAATGTCATTAAAAATACAGAAGTCATATAAATAGAAAAAAGCGTAACATTGTTAGTGTGTGCGTCGTCATTTTTTAATTATGTAACTAGTGGATGTTTAGAGACATGTGCAAAGATTTGCAGAAGCTGCTAACTTGTGAAGAATCACTACAATTCTCTTCTTTGAAGAGAGACTATTTTCTATATTTTTGCACAAATTTACTTTTAAATCTGCAATGCAGTGATCCCACTGCAGTGGTTAACGCGGTGGTCCATCTATTTTTTCTAAAATCTATAGCTTGCCACAATAAATGTGTCGTTTTAACGAAAATCTGGCGCCCCGCTATGAATAGCGTTAGGACGATGATTTGTTGTTAAAATATTTAGTATCATATCAAACACAATATAATTTTAATCGATGTTACAAAGTTTATAAATACCACACATTAGAGCTACATATACCATAAAATAAGATATTTATTGTGCCGTAAATATAATGAGAATTCTTTTATTATGAATCGATTGTCACTTTTTATCAAAATTATTTCCATAATGTTAACATTCATATAAACTTCAGACGAGGAAATTAAAAAGCTTGTAATAGAAATATTTTTGACTCAAGAGCAAGTAGGGGAAAAATAATGTTATATTAAATAATAATAAATCAATATATATAATAAATTAATAATTTATTTGCGCGACTATGTCCACATTGCACCCCCGTGGGTATGAATTTCGAAAAATACTTTTTAACGCATTTCTACGTCATAATGACTAACAGCTAACTGCATGCTAATTGCTAAGATTCAACGCAATTTACCCAGTTGTTGCTACTTCATTAGATAAGCTTTGGCAATTTCAGACCTCCAGGAGACGAAATTCAAAAACGTTAAAATTCGTACTTAATGATTTGCATCTATTAGCTCGGATATTAACGTTCATGCAAATCGGGGCACATTTCAAATATTTTCTATACCAACTTTCAACCCTCATTTTACACCCTCAGAGGGTGTATCCTAATAAAGCTCAAAACACGTGTTTAATGACATGTTTTTAAGAGCATAAATCTCAATTGTCAACAAAATTGGTGCAAATTTAAAGATTTCCATACAAACTTTCAATCCCTATTTTACTCCTTTAGGAATGAACTTTTTCAAAATCCCTTCTTAGTCATTATAAATTAATGCAAATATCCAAATTTTACGTTTCTACCATTAGCGGTTACGGCTGTGCATCAATACGAGCATGTCGATGAGTCAGTGGGGACATCTCCTTTTATATACATATATTATATAAATATCTAATAATAACACCCGCCAAACAATCAAAATGTTTTATAATAATAGTATGTAGATAGCAAATTAAAATATGTTTTAAGAGGTCTGACAGAAAATTGACAGCGACGCGGTCTTTCTTCTTTCAACATGTACTAAACACAGCATACCAATTTGCACGTCAAATACGTCTTAATTTGGATGTAGGGTTTTGTTTTATGAGGCTCATACATTTATGTATTGAAACGTAAAATGTATATACAAGGTGCGCTTCATAATTACAAGTACAATTACCTATATGTTATCTGATCGCGCCGTCGAAATAAGTGATTTCAATGGAATTTAACCGATTGTTTAAATAATTGTCCCGAATAAATTAACTTGGTTCAATAAATTTAAGTACGTGGCATTTTTTAACTGTTCGTAAGATCTTTATCCGCTCCGCCGATGGGCAGTGGAAGTCGACTTTTAATTATACACGGTCACGTGGTTGTGGTAGAAGAATAAGTAATGGAGTAGATAGGCCACAGGGCCACAGGGGCTAGTAGGCCATTTATTGAGATGGATATTGACTATTCGGTAATATCAAGGAAGTTTAAGAAACCATAGACGAAAGTGTTGTGTGACTATGGCTAGAATATGGCTAGAATTTACCTTATTAATTATATTAAATTATAAAGCTTAATTAAGACTAATATACAGCTTATATAAGATAATAGTAGTAGCTATTCAAAAAATTTTGTGAAATGAAAATACATAATTTCATAGTAGTGGTAAGTAGTATTGTTCAATGTCTGGTCACCAAATTATCTATCAAAATTTTCTAAAAGATTTCCCAAAGCGATGTTTTAGTTTTTAAATCTTAAAATATTTCACGGGCACATCAATGTAGGTGATGACTGACAATTGGCAATGGACGTATCGAAGTATCCCGTCTGTTCGCGTACCTACTCGTCCAGTTTCAACCCATGTCAGGGAGCAGGAGTTGATCAGGCCGACGGCCGGCAAATGATGCGTGCCCCTGGCCGGCAAGCCTACTTATGTCGTCCGCAATTATAACGCACGCTGAACAATAACCGATCGTATTGATTTCTACCTTACGTGTGTCAATTTTTTGACTCGATGATTGATTCTTGAAGGTTGACCTTTAATTTTATAAGCATGTTGAAATTTTAACTCGATTGGCGCGATAAGCGAGGTTTTTTTGCGTTTACAAAAAGAAAGCACGCGCCGAGTTGAGTTAGCTTTACACAATTTGATTTGCCAAGGCAGTGTTTATTTAGGCATACACGAAAACTAAATTCAATATGAATCCCTAGCAATATCCAGGAATAATAAATACATACACGAAGCGGGGTTTTTTTTTTTTGACAAACAAAACGAAGCTGGAATACGTCGGTAGACGGGCAAGGAACAAATGTTATGACAATGTATGCAATTTCGTGTACAAACGAATTCATATTCCACGTGGACTAAAAGAGTCATCATACGGTAAATCTTTTATGGTAATACATAACAATATGTTTCGATCACGGGGTCCGATCGTGAGTGTGTTCTCGTGCAGCGCAATCCCGCCGAACATGAATTATTTTACTGATGAGACATTATCGCAAGGTGGAATCGAGCAGCCATAAAGGATTTAGTACTAGCTATTAACAAATAGAGAGGTCTATTCTTACGAACGTCTTAGAAAATAGGGACCTATAGAAGGTTGCTTAAAACGAATTACGAATATTTTGGGCATATGATCTAACTGCTTATTTAAAGACGTTTAGGTAGAGAAATAAATAAAAGTTTTGAAAAAATATGAACTAAATAACATTATTACGTTGCGCTCTCTAAGGCGCTAAGGCCATTAACCTCACAGAAACAGGAGATTTAAAGAAGGAGCAAAGACTTTGCCTCAATAACATCAATTCATCAACAGTAAAAAATCGATTTTTTTTATTACTTTAATATGCCTAAACGTCTTGACATAAGCTGTAGAGCATAATTTTAAAACCATAAAAACCCACAAAACTTTAATTTAAAATACGCTTTGTAAAACAGCCGAAAACGCCTCCCGCCATGTTTATCGATAGATAATCTGTGCTCTGACGTCATACTAATAGCAAACAATCACTTGACAGTTGTGCACTATGCACGGTTGATAAGTATGACAAGTGACGTTTATTTTTTTACTATTTCTATGACGTCACATATCATGGCCGATTGCACAATGCACAGATAACAGTGTTTTCGTCAGTTCAAATAAATAAAAAGTGTGTGTCAGCTCCGACGCACGTCTGGAGTTTACTCTAAAAAGTAAAACACGTCCCTCAGAAGGAACAAAAACTTTTGCGATCGATTTGAGTTCAAAAATTCGCGTCATGTGAAAAAAAGTGACAGGTGCGCAGAATAGGTTGCGCACGAAAACGTAACGCTGTCATTCGTTCAGTAGATGTTACTGCTCATATTTTTTTCATACCGGGGGCCTTATATGAAAATCGATTCTTAAGGAGTAAACTCCAAAAAATAATTAATTAAGTTTATTTATCCATCTTGGTCTTTTATTTCATGATTTTGCTATATTACGTTTTCCTAAGCCAAGTACTAAAGGAAATACTCATTCATTGTATGAAATTAAGTATGAGTCAAGTAGTGTATTGATTTTGAATAACCACGTATCAAATACGTAAAGGAAAAGAAACTTGATCAGCAGTTTAGAAAAGAAGTAAGCCTAGGTGATGTTGAACATTGAAAATAGTTTTTATCGACAATGCCCTCTTCATTAAAGCTTACATGGCTTCCATCACATGAACACTTAGGTATTATCTAAATTTGTATTTATCGAAAAGGTATTTTAATGTTAAAACGGACCGTCGTTTTTTCAATCCTTTTTATGGTAATAGACAAAAATCAATGCACCCAAGTCTTTAGAATACGCATAGAGCCTATCGAAAAAGCTTAGATATTAATATTGAATTTCACCATAATTTATTCCTTAACATTGATATATACGATTATGATCGAACAAAGACATCACAACATACTCCGTGATTTCAAATGCACCTGTTGGTTTTTATACGAACATAATATTATCTAGCCCAATAATCACACATTTCTATTATGCATTATCATTTTGCTTAGACTAAATTTAATTCAAAGGGTTGGGACTTGGGAGATTTTTTATCTCTAAAACCCATCTTAGTGATAAATATATTCTGCCCTATACTTTGTATAGAGTTGTTTGAGAAACGGTTTGCCCTATTGTGATGGAATCCATCTTATTTATTTGTTAAACATGACAGATAATTCACAACGGCTACCGAGTACCGATTGAATCGTTGTTGTCAGAAAAAATTGCTCGAGGATTTGTGGAACACAATGGATATCTGTTGTTGATTCGTGTTTTGGCTATGAAATATTATGCTTTTGACAAATTGGGAGGTCCGCGACACACGTGTCAGGATTTTGCAATTGCTTTATAATATTATGGTAGGTGAGGTTATGAGATGTATTGTAAATGCTTGGTACGAACCTATTCGAGATAGTAGCAAACATTTCTTAATAAATTATACTTGGACTAAATATAAATAAATATTGAAACTATTGAAAATTCTAGTTGAAAGAGCACTGCGGCTGACTAAAGAGCATTTACAAATGTGTTTCGAAACCCGCAAGACAACGCTCCCTAGTCGAACGCATGGCGATGCACCAAGTTTAATGGAAAAGAATTGAAAAGTAGCGTGTCTATATGGTAATAGAAATTGCCTGGAAGAAAGGAACGCAGACGGCTGTGTAGTTTGAGTTATCGTTGTTTTCTTTAAAATTGAGCTCTATGTCGCCTGGCCCTATATAGATGGAATCGACTGCGAACGATGCCAGAAATGAGACTGCAGTTTCAAAGTGAACCGGATGTTTAGCTGTGTGAATGTAAATAATTTATTGTTAGTTTATGTGCATTAATTTTTGTCTAGACTCGATCGATATGGAAAATAAAAGATTGGAAAATTTTAATGATAACGAATAGAAGCGATGTTATTTTTTCTGTGTGTCGTTCGTCCATTTTTAATAAAAGTTGTTCATTTTGATTCATCAGAAATGTTTACAAGGTTTCTACATTGCCAGTTAAGTTTATTCTTTTTTTTTTATTAATTTCTACATTACCAGTATTCTGTATATATTTTTTGATACAGCAACTGCATTACTTGAACTATAGTTAAGTGTCAACGTGGTATGATCAACAAATGGACGATATACTTTACATTTTAAATGGAATGCATTATTATAGTTCAGTATGTAGTTCCCAGTGATTTTGCTAACATTTTGAAAGTTTAAGAGGCCATTTAGCGATATGTCATCGTTGTTTCCGAGTGTTGAATTTGCAGTTAACCGTGAACCGAGTTTCCCAGTGTCAAGCGACGAGCTGCAACAATTGTTCCCATTTTAGTAGTACGTTGACACAATTTTAAAGTGCGCATTTTCAGTGAATTGTTTTATCTTTTCACCTGACTGCGCCAGAGCGAAATAATTTTTTTGCATAATAGGTTTCGAAGTTTTGGAAGCTTTTTCCGTAACTGGACGTATTGAACCTTTCCAGCATAGCGTCGCGTTAGCTTAAACAGTGATTAAATTAATGGATATTCGTAAAAATATTTTTAAAACCTAACATGAAATAATTTGCACTAGTTGTATACAAAAAGTTATTAGTTGCACTAGTTGTGTACAAAAAGTTATTAGTTGCACTAGTTGTGTACAAAAAGTTATTAGTTGCACTAGTTGTGTACTAAAAGTTATTAGTTGCACTATTTATGTACAAAAAGTTATTAGTTGCACTAGTTGTGTACAAAAAGTTATTAGTTGCACTAGTTGTGTACAAAAAGTTATTAGTTGCACTAGTTGAGGAATAAAAGTTATTAGTTGCACTAGTTGTGTACTAAAAGTTAATTTCGTTTTAACGACATTTCTCCCGTCTCTATATTTAGCATTGTTTTACAGACTGAATTCATTGACTCCTCTCAATTGGGTCAGCTTTTGTAGGCTTGTTAATGAAATCTGCGTATTGATCAACGTTTATGTCAAATTAAGGCTACAATTGCCTCTTATAAATTTTAACACAACTGTGGCATTTTAATTGGCTTCGACATTCTTTTACATCTCATATTTTATGTAAATACTCGTTTACATTTAATTGACAAGATATTTCGAATAATTTTCAATATTCCGGCAATAATTTGAAGAAAACAGGTTAATAGTATAGTTTTGCAGGGCACGATTACATTAATAGTTACGTTCTTCATGAAACTATTTGAGTTTTACAACTAAAGTGCGGTTGCGGAGCACGTAGAATTTCGAACTTATCGCTGACTGGTCTCTTTCACACGCACACAAATATATTACTATCCCGTATACACAGTTACTCACGCGATAGAAGCGCGATAGCAATATAATCGTGCGCGAATGAAAAAGACAAGTAGCGATAAGTCAATTCATACAGTCATTCGACCGCAGTTTGGTTGCAGTCAATGTACCTTTATGCCAGTTATTCGAATAATTGCTACTACAGTGGGCCTAGCAGGAACATTTGACAGCGGCGTAAACGTAACGCTATCGAATAAGAACTGTATGAAAATCTGTCAAAATCATGACAGCGCTCATACAAAATTCATTCTATAACGTTACCTTAACGCCGCTGTAAAATTTTCCTGCTAGGCCCACTGATTGCTTTAATTGTAGTAATGTTAATGGGTTTAAATCTAGACGTTATAACATGTCGTGCTGACAAAAATCTAGATAGGTGTTTCCTATGTATTCCTGCAAATAAAAATACAAGTTGTCTATCGAATCGATACGTTTTTTTCAAATAAAAAAAAAACTATTGTCTGTAAAGTCTGACGATAGTTGAACGTGACAACGTCAACAACAAAAACAACAATAATAATATTAAAAAAATGGGAGGTAACGAGGTACTTGGTAACAGTACTTGGTAACGCATGAGTCACGTTTTTTCGTGCGTGCAGCCGGCTCCGTCTAATTATAAGACGTTATCACGTCAAAAATGTAGAATAGCCTATTGTTTTTGTACATATTCCTAATAATCCTGTTTGTTTTATCTATAAACCTACATCATCATTCACATTTCATTTAATAAAGTTATTATATTTTATTTCATTATATTAAGTTTCTTCTAATCTATTAGATATATAAAAAAAATAAAAAAAATATAAGAAATATAAAAAATAGTATATAATTAGTAGAGTATATATATATATATATATATATATATATATATATATATATATATATATATATATATATATGTATGTATATATACTCTTTTGATTGTACAGTCTAGTTGCAAAGCAATTTTGTAGGACTTATTTCTAATTGATGTAGGTAAAGTTCATTTATGTGTAATAAATAAATAATCAGTCAGTCTGTTCTAGTGTATGATTTATGTCCGCGGTGCGCGCGTCGTCGTGTGAGGCACTATCTCATAGTTTACGAGTGTCGGACACGGCCGGCGGGTTTTTATGGCGTTAAATCAACACCTTATTATGACCGTCATATTTTTAATGCCCGGCCAATATATTGTCTTACGTGTCTAAATCACTGCCTAGTTTGTGTGATTAATAAGAAGAAATCCTCAAGATATTTTCATTGTGTTTAAATTGAGCGGTATTAAAGTTGGCGCTTGATACTAAAGCAAGGGGGAAATAAAAAGGGAAAAGAAACATTTAAACAAATTCAAGTTTTATCGATGTTTTCATCACTTGAGTATAGTTTTGTTCCGAAATTATATTTTGAATTGCTAATATGTTTTGTTACGAAATTTAATCTATAAAACCAAAATTAAACTCAATAAGTAGCCAACGGCAATAAAAACATACCTAATACTCATCTCGAACGTCTAAATTAATTGCCATTTAGCTGGAAGATCGTAAATCATATTCCAACATTGGCGATTTTACGACTCATCGGATGTAAATGAACTTGTTCTATTTGTCTATTTAATTATTCAATAGGATTGGAAGTGAATTTCAATATAAAATGGAAGCATGGTTTTTCTTTCTGTATTTCGGATATTCGATTACATAATATTATTAAAAGTGACATTAATTATATTATAAGGAAATTAATCTTATTCAGATTGTCCTTAAATACTTCGTAACACCGTAACATCACTGTAAGTGTAGACGACTTTCACTATTTAAAAAGTTTATCATTATATTATTAACTAGAGGTGGCCCTGTGGTCGAATTCGCCCATAGTAATTCAGATAACTTTTAAGTTTGAACTTTATAAGGGAGCTTTTGCCTCTTAGATTGAAAAAAAAAGGTTGTGACAGATTGACAAATGTCAACGTGTAACAGAATAACCTATATCTATCAAACGCACGGTCGTTGTTGTTATTTTTTTTCTTTCTGCATACCTTCCCCCACTTAAACTTTAACTGTGCCAAATATCATACTCCTCCGTTCGCACAATTCTCGTAGAACTGTACTGAAAGTTTTTGCTTCACGTATTAATATAATAATTTTTAAATTCCTTCATCCTATGTAATATTCAACCCTATATATGCAAGCACACGCCAAGCAGGTTTCATTTTAGGGAACACTAGGTAATCATAGTTCCTAGGAGTTACTGCATGTAAATAATAAAGGTTAATGGACGCTTAACGGTATTTAACCCAGGTGGTGTGACCGTTAAAGAAATGATTCATTACCACGAGAATAAACTATGGGATGTTTGTTCAGTTATTCTCACGCGTGGCCGAGGCTGGGCCCAGTTTTGACACCTCATCACCCACGCGGGTCAGCGTTTCGCGGCCCACCGATATTTGTTTACTAGCGTCAGAGTTTTCATCTCTATACTCTGTATGATTATGTGATTTTGTTTAATTTAAAAGGTAATTGTGTGTTGTGTGATGATAAAATAATTATATTTTATTTCTATTTTTGTCCTTGAAAAGTAGACAAGTCGAGGGTGCAAAATACTGCAAGTATTACAGAGAGATAATAATTTAAATATGAATTTAAAGATTGTAACGAAATAATGCTCAAGTAACTGCAGAAAAAAATCATACACATTATAATACCTAGTGTATGTGTCTGCTTCTAGTCATGTAAGATATAAACACTGCAAATATCCAAAAAGACTTCTAGGTCCGTAATATTGCGTGATAATTTGAAAATGATTCATCAATTTTACCATGTCATTATTTTCAAAAGCGTAACAATGTTATTTGTAACGAAAGCAAAATACACCCTTTCGATTTCAAAGCCCGATAAGCTACCCGTCTATTGGATTCTCACAATCTAACCCGTCGTCCTCATTATAACGTTTAAGGTGTTTTATTTTCAAAGGGACACCTGCCTTTTATCGTGTCTCAAGAAGTCCGATGTTATGATAATTGTAATCTAAAATATCTCAATCCAATTTGTTACTCTCGTTTTGTAGTATATAGAAATTTAACGTCTTCATTATATCTTGGTAAGTAAATATCTAAAACGTATGTATGCGCTGTATTTTTAGTTACAAATTCTACTGAAATGATATTCAATATCAGCCTGAATGTTCCAGACGAACTATTCATGATATTTCGTCGTATTTTACCTAGGTGCCTACCGCGCTAATGAAATAGTTCTGCACCAAGTTGTTATGATTTTACCAGGAATACATAAACTAGGGTGCATAACGCACCCAACTGTACCTAGTTTTGATGCATACCTAGGTGCATTCTAGGATGCATTGCATGATGGATACTGTGGGTAACTGTACCTGGCGTCGTTGTGACACGAATCGATTAACTTTGACGGGGTTCCCTCGGATTGGTGCAATGTAGGTAATTACTATGAGCTCCTATTGAACCGCAAAGCTGTATCGCTTACCCTAATGAATTCTGTCATACTCGACACTTTATATAAGTACCTACGTATATCAAAATTACTTATTTATTACTAAGTAATCGTAAAAGTTTGCGAAACAGCCAATGATTTAAGTCGACGAATAAATTGGAAATTTAATTGGACTTGACAATTGTAAGTTGTAAACACCAAAGACAAGGAGGTTGAGTCATTTGACATTTCACAGAATTAGTGTGTCTAAACTTTTATAATTGTATTTTGTAGGGACTTTGATAATAATAGCTCCCCACACCGGTTTCGGTGACGGTGGCCGGTTTCATTGAAACCAGCTCAGTTATGCAAGAGTTATTTTTATAGTGCCATAGTGTGTGCGCATTACACAAGAGAACTCTCTCTTCCTTAACTCTCGAAACTTAGTGGGACGGACAACCGACACAACTGGCGAGTCCATCCGACGCATGGATCATCTTCTTGTCAGACAATCAGGTGATCAGCCTTCATTGTCCCAACCTAACATTGGAAACAACATTTTTTGTTGTTCCAACGCGGGAATAGAACCCACGATCTCCGAGTATAGAGCCAAACTCTAAACCACTGGACCACGGAGGCTGTTCATTTTACTGTTTCTTTGATACCAAAATAAGTATATAGGCTTTAATAGTTTAATGGTGTACTTATATATCATTTTAACGAAACCAAATTAAGATATCTTCCCATACATCTAGGAACGTGTGAATTATCGCCGCGACCCAGCAGGGCGTGTGATAAAGAATACTTTGAATAAATTGCGAGAGCGCGTCGCGCCAAGAAATTAGGCGCTGAGCCTCCTGCGGAGAGGACTCGTCGTAAATAGTGTTGCGGTCTTCCGATCAGCCGCATCCACAGATTTATATTTCGGTACATGCAGCCAAATATATCCTGCGTAGGTACTCAAAATCTTGTAAACAATAAACTTTCATAAGCTTACACTCGCCTGCCTCTGTCAATGTAAATTAGTTTGTCTGATATTCACTCTGAATATGATGGCTCATATAATTAATTTGTCTCCATATTGTAATAAATGGCTCTTGTAGCGTCAAAGACATTGAGAAATATTTGATTCACATTGTACATTTTAGATGCTGGGTCTACCTAAATATATATCTGCACTCAACACGCTGTGCACGAAAACACATTCTTGTTATACACATTGTATTACACTCATTTAAGGATTTAATTACTTGCATATCCGATGCCTCTGCACTGTTTCGCTCGCACCTCCCCTCACGTGATCGTAAATAATGTTTCTCCTTAATGATCTGCTCTTTCGTCGTAATTTACCGTTTAGGCTTGTCGACTGGTGAATTTCGTGATCATTACGTGGGTTTTGAGGTTAATTTTGCGAGCTTCATTATTTTCTTAAACGGTAGAGCGTGTTGATTTTGTTTTATTTATCAAAGTGATAGTGATCAATTAATCAATGGTTACATACGACTTGTACGCATAACACAATGCTTTTCATATTTAAAAATAAAACCTGAATGTAAATAGTTAAAGATGAATTGAATGAAATGAATGAGAATGTCACAAATACTGGTAGATCGTATGTCAATAGACAATAGGAAAGTAATGGAAACTTCTGGTCGGACGTCATGTGATATCGCTCCTATTGTCAGGATACATAATTTTGTCCATTGGACTTGGACAGAGTCAGACAATTACATCAAAAGTGAATCGAGTCAGAGTTTACGAGGGTACAAGACCGGTTACGAGATATAACCTATCGAATTCCCCGCCTACGTCTAAAAAATAAATCAATGCACATGAATTCAACACTGTAACAAATGCCACTTTATTCGTCGCACGCCCATCGTCTTTTATAGACATACTTTATTCACCTGCTGAAGTGTCGCCGATTTCAATTTACAGCGATGATCGTCTCGTTATCATGATCCTATACTCCCTCCCTGGGAACTCCCTGAGAATAGGGAGTTCTCCCGGTCACAATGCAGTCGGCGCGACTTTGGTACACGCGATACTTCCGCTAGCGTGATTGCGGGTCCTTTACTTTAATCAAATGGCTGCGACAAAGGATTGAATGGAATCTTCGATTTCGTACTCGGGATCGGCATTGGCTTCTGTATTCTTCGCGCTGTCGGCATTTTTTATCAAGACGTTTCGCCGATTCTGCTGAATTGCTTAGCATAAAAGACGTCGAATCTTCGTCGAAATAGTGTCGAATAAAAAGTTTTGAAAAGTGACGTAATATGGCTTATGATATTTAATTCTGATAACATTATAATATCAATTTCCATGGCTGGATTCACTGATTAAAATACTTATCTTGGTCGATTGGCAACAAATCATAGGACCCTTAACTTTAATGAGTTGTTTAAAAGTTTTAAATATTCTATTTAAGAAATATTATTTGTGCTCAATACTTTTATTATGCTTCAAAATCATAATATAATGAAATAATAAAATACGCTCCATCGAATACATTGCTATTACAAGTATTTGAAATCGAAATCGCTTAAGAACATGTAACGACTCCACATGAGGAGTGTATTATTTCTATTGAACGCTTAATCGCATACGGTCTCGATCGATTTAAAAATAACAAAGGGTTATGTAATACGAATCGTCCTTAAAAAGGCGAGCTTATTGAATAAAAACAGCACGCCGATTGTATCACATCACCCCTGCTGCTTATGGGATTTTTTATCGGCCGTGAAATGCAGGTACTTATGGAAATTATACCATTTATATATATTTAAAAGCGTAGTATATTAAATAAATATGACGCTTTTAAATCTTTTGGAGTTTTTAAAACCGGCCTAAAATAGAAAACTTATCTTGTTGCTATATTATCAGAAGAATAAAATCAGTTTTGATAATTTGTAATTTTGATTTCGTTGATTTCATTATGGTTATAGATTAATGTAATAAAATATCTGCTATCCATTCTAAAAATAGTGATGACATAGGAGCATTAAAAAACACTACTTAAAAGTAAGATTAAACCTAAAATGGTCTGAATAATAAATATACTCGTAAGTTAAATAATCTTGTGTTAAAATTATTATGAAATTAGCTTATCCCCGCGGCTCCGCCCCCGTGAATATCCCACGGAAATACTGAATTTTTCGGGATAAAGTAGCAACTACAAATTCATCTAAATCCGTTCAGTAGTTTTTGCGTGAAAGAGGAACAAACATCTACCTATCCATCCATCCATCCATCCATCCTCACAAACATTTATACAAGTAGTAGTAGGTTTAACATGCAATGCTTAAAAATAATTGAAATTTAAAAATAAAATATGTTGTTTGTTTTTCTATCTAAGAGGCAAGAAAACCCATATAAACTTATTACTAAATTAATTATGACCTAACTTCGAACACAGGGGGGACTTTAAGTATATTGAAGTCTATGATAAAATAAATATAATGATTATCACCCACATGCTTAACATAACTAACTATAAGCTATTCTTTTAGTTTTGATAATGACACGGCAAGGAAATGCTCGTTATGATATTATCTAATCATTTATTTATTATAGTATCGGAGCATGAGACATGCGAGATAATACTAATTAGACTATTTCTATTAAAACAACTAGCTGATGACCGTATCTTCGTTTGCGTAGAACTATTAATGAAAACGGAACCCTTACATTAGAAGCCTAAATCACTCCTAGAAAATAAGCCTAAATTACTCCGTATCACATCAGCTACCTGTAGGGTTGCCAGGCGTCCGGATAAAGCCGGACACAGTTAGGCTTTTTGATTGCGTGTCCGGCCAAAATAAACGGTGTCCGGCTTATCCGGATTTTATAAGGCTTTTTAGTATTTAAAAATGTTGATAAGTGTTTATTTAGTAATTAATTTTAACTTGACTTTATAACAATAATTGGACTGATTAATAATAAAGTAATTAGATTGACTTGGCCTTCGATTTTTTTTATATTTCATTAGAATTTAAGAATATTTATGGTAAATATCATAAAGCTTGTTTTTAGTAAATATTTTACTGTCGTATTTTTATTAATACTGAGACAAAATCGTCAATAATGTTGGGTGTCCGGCCTTTTTACCCAAATGTCCGGCCAAACTAGTTCGTCTGTCCGGCTATTAGGTTTGGCGACCTGGCAACCCTAGCTACCTGCCAGTGAAAGTCGAGTCCAAATCGGTCTGGACAAACAAAAGATGGATTTTTTGGTCTAGGTACATATATACTATCATAAATGTGCATTTAGTGCAATCCTGTAAATCTGAAATTACAAACAGTTATTTAAATTTTATTTATTTGTATACATATAGATAATACAGCTTCAGATAATTGCGTTAAAGCCTTATCATAATATTGTTTTACTATCTATTTTTCTATTACCTCAAAACACTTATCTGCCCTTCTTTTGTTTAATTAAATAAATTGAAACACTTTAAGCATTATTACCTCATAATCTATGTAAAAGTTCTACCGACAATAATCTAAATTAAAACATCTATATGAAGATACGATTGTCTTAATTGAGAAATTCAATTACGCTATTAAGATTTGAAATATCTAATGCTTTTAAAAAAATAACCGTAAAATGCGTTTTGTCTATTTCAGTACCACCAGCAGCCTCAGAACACTTTATTAATGAATAAATAAATCTCTAAACGATATAGCTTCTAAATAATGCATTGAAGATTAAATAGAGATTTAATAGAAAGATAATACAAGTGAGAAAAGTGTTTGGTACAAAGGGTTGTCCATTGTTTGCATTATTGAAGTGTTGTAACTATAATATCGTAACATATTTGATGTCTAATTTAAATGAAAAAAAGATCAATCAGACCAGACGATATTAGCTTTCACGGACACAAAACGTTTAACAATAGCCGGTCCTGTGTGTTTTTTTGTTTTAGTCGAGACTTGTATTATTATTAGTATATCGACCATATCCAAAGTGCCTGGCCTTATCAGCCGATCTGTTTCTTAACCCTTCAGTGTTCGAGACACATTCCCAACTAGTACAAATAGGATCTATTTATAAGTGACTTGTATTTTTATTGTCTTTATTTACATATTACATCCTGTAAGTTAATTACTTCCTCTTGTAACGTTTAGTACGTACATAAAAATTACAGAATTAACGATAATGTTTTGTTAAAACATTGTTTGAACTATCAAAATTTTACCCTCCATTTTGCATATTAAGTATATAATGTTTCAGTTGCAGCGTATTTTTGCAAATGTTTCTGCGCTAATTTTAAATTCTATGTAGTTTACTACCAGAGAGTGTTTTCCAAGCGCGTAAGTCGAGCAAAAGCAGTTTCCTAGCAAATAGTCCCATAGGTTATTTGAGTCTGTGGAAACATGATAACGTGTTCTATGTACTGCTCGTCTATATTTCTCGCAGTCTTACTTTATGTTCAGCGTTGTAAGTATATTCTTCGAGTGTGATCATAATTTTTGATTTTTCAACTGCTGCGTTTCCTTTTATACACCACCAGCATTGTTTCATGATAGCATAAATGAATTCGAAATGTTACATAAGCATACATAAATAAGAATGTATGTGCGGACATGATCCATCTTGATTCGCTGCATACAGCTCGTTCAAAGAATGCATGTCAGCTACAAAACGAACACATTATGTTGTCGCAACCGCGACGCGTACAATTAACTCAGATTTATTCTTCCTTTCGCCAACGAGACAGCATCAAAGATTCAACAGAACAGGACAATTGTTCTCAATTTTCTAAACACCTCTGCAATGTTCTCGTAATTTTTTAAAACCTTTTGGATTTTGATTTGGGAAATACATAAACTTTATGATAGTCCTTAACCCGACAGACTAGAACAGTCTTCCTCGTAGATAATTCTTGCCAGAAAAAATATGTTTTTGATTCTAGATACTACTACTAGGTAATACTTTTTTATTATTTTGACTATTTTATTGCGGTAGTTAATTAAATTAATTATTGCACTTAAAACATGATAACAAGAAAAAAGTATATAATTTTGGTATCTAATTTACATAGTACACAGTATTTTTCTTTGTTTATTGTCATTTTTTTTGCATTTTAATGACCTGAAAAACTTTATTATATTTTCTTTGTTTTTCTATAGCACTAGGCTTAAACTCAAATAAAAAGACTTAAATACTTAAATCAGTCGTTGGAACATGTAGGTACAGCAATATTAATTCATTTTGTGTTATTATTAAAATTAGAATATGCTAATAATATATTGTAAGTAATCTTAGATCCAAAATCCAAAATAGTATTTTAGTACCAGCGACCAATTTATCTTTAAGAATGTGTTTATTTTAGTTCGATTGAACCGAGCAGATGTTGCATATCGATGCAACAGATTTGGCTATAAGAATATACCCCTTTCCCAGCCCCTCGAGGCGACTAATGAAAACTAATAATAACATAAAAAAATCTAATAAAACAAACAAAACATTTGTGTATATGGAAGAAAATTAATTTCCTATGTCAGGTAATTTATGAAAGCGTCTATTTAATTTCATTCTTCAATCCATGAATATAACTGGTTTTGTTAATTGGGCTACTGCACACCACTTCCTTTGTGCGTTCACAAACCACACCCAACATTTATCTAAGCAGTAGCTTATTTAAAATGATAAACGAGCCCTCGATCGATTTGAATAACAAGCGGGCAGATGCTCTTAATCCTTTTGATTTCATTAATCGCATGCGCCCCTCGCTCGCTGTCGGAAATATCACTCGAGTGCAGGTCTCGAAATCACGATTCTATAATATGTATTCTTTATTATGAACTTAATTTGAAAGAGGCTTTTAACCTTGGAGGATAAAATTTTTTATCAAAAACTGAGCGTCCACTTTATCTTTATGATTGCGTGACTGAAAATTCTTTTCGAAGATTTGTGATTTCGATCGCTCAACCGAGATTGAAAGCTTTTAATATGCGAGAGAATTTAGCGATGGCATTCTATTTGTCAGTCAAACAATATTTCGAAATCACAGACATTACCTTTTTCTTCGGAAGCGTCGACGATCTTAATGAATTCCCAGCAGACATTTGTCGGGAGTCCACCGATCGCATCCTCGTTTGTTTGATCATTTCGTTACGGAGCATCCGAGCGAAAAAATCCGTCTAGCATTAATCATAGTGGATGCTGAAATACAATTTTGTTCGGCGAAGAAATTAACGTTAATATTTTATGACCCACAGGATTGCATAAGGCTACTTAGCCGTGAACATAATTCGATTTTAGATGCTTCACCCTATTGTAAATCCTCATATAGTATTTAAGAGGTTTCATCATTACCTCTTCCGGATTGTTTATAGTACTTATTGTGAATTAGCTATTAATAGTCTCTTCTTAGTTGTTTTATAAATAAAAATTGTTCATCATCAAAGCCAACATGGTTTTAATGCATACACAAGTCAACACTCATCAAATATATAATAAAACTGAGGTGATTTTATGATTTGTTAAGGATATATTAGTTTGTTGCTCAGCATGTTGCCGGGGTGTAAGCAGAATTCATCTCCATACGTTACCGGCCGGGTCACCGTTGATGGAATATTATTTTAGGCATGTGACTGTGATGGATTCGATCGAATCTCTCTTCGGACAGCTCAAGTCAATACTTCGTTTGGGTGAAATTATTCGTTGGAAAATGATAAAGTATTTTAAAGGCACCGTGTTATTATGACAAATTGAAATTATGTTTATGTTAATTTTCTTGATTGTGCTTTTGGTAAAAAATCTGATTGATTTGTTGCATTGACCTTTTATATTCTGACGTTTATAATTAACTAGATGTTACCCGCGCAAAAGTTATTCTCGCGAAAACCGTACATTTTTCCGCGATCAAATACACCCCGTAGTCTAGGTATACTATATCTGTGCCCAATTTCATCAAATTCGGTTCCGTAGTTTCGGAGCCTTTTCAATAAAAAAAAACAAACAAACACACGTTTCATCTTTATAATATTAGTATAGAAGTAAAGATAAAAAAAATCGGTTGTCTGTAAAGTCGGTTTACTGACGATAGTTGAACGTGACAACGTCAAAAGAAATGGAACGCCTCAGAGCGAGGTAACGCCGGTAACGCCGCATGAGTCATGTTTTTTCGTGCGTGCAGCCGGCTCCATCGAATTATAAGACGTTGTCACGTCAAAAATATTTTTAGATTTACAAAAAGGTCTCCCTTTTCGTCGTCATTCAACGTCAACTCATAATATTATTTGTTTAACTATTCTTTATAAATAGGTATCTCAAAAAAGAATCTAATACTTTTTTGACGACAAAATCAATTTTTAATTTTGAGCAATAATTTAATTTGGCAGGACACCTCTATGAAATTAATAATAGCAATAACCATATTTTAGCCTGCAGTATTCGGACAAAAAAACTACTTTTTTAGGATTTTAATGTTCGATAGTACAATGACCGATAACAATGTGTCATCTGGCTTTATTTATTGCAATATCTACATCCTGCTATACACAATGAGCACGATAACGGAACGAATATAATAAAGCCAAATAAATATTTGCCTTTAGCAACATTTGATCCCACGCATGCAATCGATGTCGTCTCATGACAGCGGCTGCTCTGATCATCGGCTCGTCTATTTACTCAAGCAAATAAACTTGAATATTTATTGTAAGTGACCTAAGACATTCAATTTAAGTTATATTATATCTTGCAATATCCCGCGAAAAAATACTCACAACCTGCAAGCAGATGTGTGAGTGCACGCATAAGCATGCGTTAAACACCTCTATCAAATGTGCACTCACACATTTGCTTGCAGGTTTGTGGGTATTTTTTCGCGGGATGTTGCTAGATATAATAATAATTAAATTGTATGCAATAGATTTCCGCAAAGTAAGACAGTTTATCAGTTACAGTTCATCAGTTTATGATATCAAGACGATTTATTTAAAATTCAATAAAAGTAAAATGAAAGTGTAAGTTACTCGTAATTACGAAAATTGGAGTTCAGTTCTAGAAGATGTAAGTTCGGAAACACAAAATATTTAGTCAAGTAAGTCTATCCACGTCGTCGTGTATAATTTATTTCATATGTAGTAGTGCACAGCCTTCGCTGGTTCACAATAAATAGCGCACTTGCTGAGCCACTTAGCGGCCAGATATAATTAACCGTTTCGTAGCAAGTGTGGAAGCTGCGAGCAATTTGCTACTGCGCTCAGAAATTCATTATAGGACCCGATGATTTATGCTCCTAATTCTGTTTGTGTTTACTTACAGTGATGGTATTATAAGGAAAGTTGTAGTTATTTAATAATGTTAAGTTTGTCAATTCTCTTGAATAAATGAAGGTGCGTGGAGCTTCCTGAAATAGAGTTGTGAGATTATTGAACTTTTTATTTAAATTTACACTAGGTGATGCCCGCGACTTCGTACGCGCAAAAGGAAATCCTGCGGGAAACGTACCTTTTGCTGCAATAAAAAGTAGCTTATGTCTTTCTCCGTGGACTACTATATATTTATGGAAAATCATCAAAATCGGCTCAGTAGTTTCGGCACCTATTCAATGCAAACAAACAAACAAACTAATCTTCCTTCTTAAAATATTATTATATATGTATTTAAAATGTAAAGGCCTGGCAGTAAAAAAAAAATGAGACTAGTATCATTGATAACAAAATCGATTATACATTCATAACATTCCGTTACGCCGAAAAACCTCCGAACATTTTCCGTTCGTCAAAACAATTTTTCAAACGTTTGTCAATCATCTCAAAAGTACCGATGTCTCGATGGATATCTTGAGTAATATTCGGTATCGGTAGGTGTGATCGGAGGTACAAGACAAATTATTCGTTGTTCGCGGGGCCATTGTACTGTGGCGTCGAATTAATAATTCCTCACGAATTAATAAGCACAGGCCCCGCCCTGTAGGCGTATACTGGAGATTAATAGAGATACTTGTTACGACTACCGGGCCGTATATGCACACTTACTTCATCGCCTAGTGGATTATTTATAAATCCTCCGTCAATAGCTAATAAAGTGTTTTCAATGATTACATTAGGTTTTTTTTGTTATTATAAAATTTGATACCTATATTACTTGGCTTTTCTGTTTATATTACGTTCCTAACTATTATATCAGATAGTATGTATAGACCATAAATACTAAAGCATTAGTGCTTTATCATAAAATTTTATCGTATAAGTAGATATTTAATTAGAAGCCTATGGATGAATACAACATTAAAATACTGACACAGCAGCCAGCCGCATAGCTATAGTAAACCATAGAAAAAATCATAATTCACATATATTTTTAAAGAAAGTTTGTTCGTAATTATTATTTTATTCTCTTTTAGTGTCAGCTCACACCGCGTGGCGACGCGACGCGCTGCATATTTAAGCGAAAACTTTCTTCACGTTCGATATTCGAGCTTATCTTAAAAATGCAGCGCCGCGTCGCGTCTCGGTGTGAACTGACGCTTAGAGTTTAATTCAATAGAAGCCCCGTTAATTTCACGTTCAACACTATTGTGTAAGCACGAGGCGACAGCACGACCGCGACACAGCTGTAGCCGGTGGCTACTGTGATCACGACTCCAGTCACCTGCCTGTTCTTACTGCCGTGAAATGACTTATTAGGGCTTTGGTCAGCATATCACTACTGTTTTATAGGACAGTTCGATTTATTTTGATAACACATCCAATCCAAAAAGAGAGGTGTTACAAGTTTGACTTGTCTGTCTGTCCGTGGCATCGTAGCTCCTAAACGAAAGATCCGAATAAGATGCGGTTTTTTATGTTTAAAAGCTGACGTGGTCGAGAGTGTTCGTAGTATAATTCAACATCATCAGCTCGCTCACTGCTTGACAATTAGGGGTTTACTTAAATTTTTATTAGGGCTAAGTTTAGATATATATTCAGACTTGAGTTTAAAAGCAGAAAACTGTGGGAGAGCCACGCTTCGGCACGAATGACCGGCTCAGCCTGACAAATACCACGACCTCATAGAAAACGGCGTGAAATAACGCTTGCGATGTGTTTTGCCGAGTGAGTGAGGTTACTGGAGGCCCAAGGGGGGGATTTTAAGGACCAGGAACGCAAGTGGCAACACAAGAGAAGTTACTAGTACAACTCCTCTGGTGTTGCGAGTGTCCTTACTTCCATCGCTTACCATCAGGCGATCCGTCTGCTCGTTTCCTGGTTCATTTCATAAAATAAAAAATAAAAAAGGAAATGACGGGCTACGTTTTTTGCTCATGTGACGCCTGAGTCCTGAAACATTAACCCCCTTACTAATAAAAATATTAAGTAACGGATAAGCATTTAGTGTTGCTGTCTTTGTCTGTCAAGTGACATTTCCAACGTATCAGACAAAGACAGCAACATTGAATAGCTAATCAGTTGTTTAAATATTTTTATTAGTAATGATCTAAGATCCGGTATAAGAAATATGTACCCTCATCTGCTATTTATTAGTGATAAGAAATAATTGATAAATAATATTCACATTGACACACTGCTAATAGGTTGCCTAGTTAAATTTCGCCCTAAGGGCCGATTTATACCGAAATGTCAGCGGAGCGGCGAGCAGTTAACTGTCATATACACAATTTTAAACTTTATCTTCATTACTATAAAATACAGTTTCGCTTGAGACAACCGCCGCCGCTCACGACCGCTGATGGCCGCTAGCGACCGTAGCGGCCATCGCCGGCTTGCCCGCCGGCCGGCCCCGGCGAAACTGTGTTTTATAGTAATGAAGATAAAGTTTAAAATTAAGTATATGACAGTTACGCTGCTCGCCACTCCGCTGACATTTCGGTGGGAATTTAACTAGGCAATCTATTTGCAATGTGTCAATGTGAATATTCACATTGACACATTGCAAATAGGTTGCCTCTATCATTTATTTCTTATCACTAATAAATAACAGATGCAGATGAGATAGTGCAAGATCCGGTATAAGAAATAATATATACCCTATATATTTCTTATACTGGATCTTGCACTATAAGAGGGCTTAAGTTTTCTAAAAAAATTAATGGTTCAAGTTTTCTCGAAATGATTGTGATTACTGGTTTGATGGTTACTTAGTAATTCTACAATAAAATAATAAGTACATACATAAAGATAGCCACAATAAAGAGGAATTATGTAGGTATGTCTTTCTGGTATATTTTGGTAATATTATTTTACGAGGAAAACATTCTGGCTTGGAATTCGCAAGACTAAAGGTTCTCTCTCCTAATATATAAACTCCTTATTAATAGAATAACTCTCGGACAATGAAAGACTGTTTGACCTCCTTTGAGGCTATTTGTCTAATGAAGATAAAAAAGGACAATTGAATAAGTTGACGTTAAAGTAATGAAATTAGTTCATGAATTTTGGTCAATAGTTTTTAATCAAACTGCCACTATATTTATCTTCTTATTCTAAGAAAATATATTTTTACTTTTTAATCGTTCAACCAGCGATGACCATATTATAATTTTAACAGCCGTTGTTGTCAACGGACACTCGAAAAGAAAAGACATTAAGATTAATAATGTAAATAATGTGCTTTTCATGAAATATTTTCCATCAATAAATAACCTTTAAGTTACTTTGTAGTTAACGTCATTGTATGTCAAAACTAAAAAATCTATTTACGAAAAAAAGTTGGAAGGAAGTTAATTTTTTTAATACCCGTATAATAAAGACTTAAGACTTGCTCGGTAAATATAATCTTATAATAGGGATCTTTTATACCTCAGCCGTCGTGAACAGACGTAATTGTTGATGTGTTAAGTTGTTAAGTGATAAAATAAATTTAGTGAAGTTCCAATGTATAATATTATAATTATACTTTTATATAAGTTCCGACTCCTATCATGTTGGTGTCTGATTAATAGAAGTTAAGCGGTCGTTCAACCCGAATAAAAACATCAAGTGATTACTGACTGGGTCTAGCACGATTATAAGTTTGAATACAGAATTATCAATAGACAAAACTTATAATAATATTATTTTTTTTTTGGATTTTATGACCCGTAGTTTACAACCTTTAGGTCAAAATAGACAAAACTAAACAGTTACATAATAATAATATCTATGGACGCTTCACACCACGTCAATCTGACCCCGTGCTAAGTATCCGAAGAACTTGTGTTACAGGTACCAGAAAACGGGAAGTATATTTAATACTGTACATATATTTAAGATTTTATTACATTATACACATATTTAATACACATCCATGACCCAGGAACACAGAAAAACTCTTTTGTTCCTTCGGCGGCTAGAGCACCAACGCGCTGAACCACTGAGCCACAGAGGTCGTCAACGAAAGAGTAATGAAGTTTGAGAACCAGAGAAAACAAATTGAAAAAGAATTGCTCCAACGGATTAAGCTAATTTTACAATTTCTAGGTATTCAGACCTATTACTGTTAAAATGTAACTGTTAATAATAACTATAATTTTTATACAAAACTTAAACCCGACTGCGGAAATTATATAATGCCTATATTACCCGGGTTACGTAGGAACTACTTAGTAACCTATACCCGGGCCATAATAACGTATCTATTGACACCTCATTTATTAAAATCGGATCTGTAGTTTTTGCGCTACGGTGGAACAAACATACATACATAGACTGCCAAAATCATTACCCTTCCTTTTGGCTTCGCCGTAGTCGGATAAAAGGTATTATTTAATTTTGAACATCATAAAACTTGAAGAAAAAATACAGAAGCGAATAACTCGTAACTACAATACATAATCTCAATCCCGCAGAAACTAAATACTTAAAAAGCTTTTGCTTGATTGGTCTTAAGCAAAACTAATGGAAGACAAAAGGTTTACAGTAAACGATTCTCTTAAAAGCCTCGGTTAAACTTAAGCTAAACTCCGACGCATTGTTCCACTAACGAAATACGGTTTTCAACAAACTTTTGGATTCGGGAGCAATTTTTTTCCCCCCAAAGAAAAGCATCAAACAAGATGAGCCGCCAGCTTTAATCGGACAAAGAGATTTTAAATTGAATACTCCAGTCCACAGTGCAGTTACAAAAAATATATCCATTTTAATACTACCCTATTTATTTGGCGTGGTGTTTGGAATAGTTTTCAGGAAAGTTTAGTTACGAGTGTGCAAATATGTTCCCTGAGGGTCAGTTCACACCGCGACGCTACGCATCGCAACGTAGTTCTGCAACGTGTATCTTTAAATTTTGAATAGCTATCTTAAAAATGCAGCACCATGTCGTATGACGTATCGTTTCGTTTCGGTGTGAATTGACCCTAAGACACACTTGCTATAATTACTTCATTTAACTCAATTGATTATTACTAACATGAATATTTATCTTTTTGCACACTTGCCATTTGCACAGATCTGGGTTAAAGTTAACCCTGGGTTAAAAAATCTGGGTAAAATATCATGTTATCTCTCTCGTTCTTAGTATTTATGAAAGAGAAGGCATGATATTTAACCCGACTTGATTCGTTGCTCTAACATAACAAAGCATGTTATGAGGTATCAGTAGTAACGAGTAACGTTACGATACTATAGTAACGAGTACTAATTATTATAGTAACGAATACATTTTTTCGTTACTTTTACACCTCTAGTATTTGGTACTTTTGCAATGAAACAAATTGCTGCTCGACCAGATGAAAATCGCTCAACAAAGCCGTTGAATCGTGTGCAAGCACACATAGGTACTAACGTGTAGGAAAATTATGCGTAGTTCAACCACGCCTGCAGGCGTTTCGGTCACTTTCTTTGTGTTTAAATATTTTGAGGTGTCCTAGTGCAAAGAAAAAAGGTCTCTCTGGTCGAGCAGGATCTTAGTCGATATCTGTGAAATGTACAATATACATTGTACCTATATTAAATACATCATATAACGATATAAACTTTTCGATACAATACTTCCTCATTGAGAGTTTAGTTGTTCCGAACATTTTTTATACGTTTCGCAATTGTCTTTTTTTAAAAACATGACCATCAATTCAATTGCTATTTTATGTATCGCGGTCAGCTTTTTGTATAAATAATATGGAATAGGCTTTCTATTTTCGGCACAGTGGAGCGTGTTGAAAACATCGTCTGTCTGAGTCGCACGTGACCGCGCGCACCTGCGGCCGCCGGGTCGTGCCGACACGCCTCGCCGCGCCGGTCCGAGTGATCCACCAATAAAAACCGCCACAATATAGTACGGGAATCAGGCTATAATCTACAAAATGTATCAGGTTGCAAAGAGCCCGTTTCCAATAACTAATTTCAGTCAATATTACAATACTCAGTTATTGCCATTAAAATAGGCTTTACCGAAGATAAAAATAATGTGTACATCCAAATACATACAATTATTATGTGTTTATTTCATTTGCATACAAGTCCACCGAGTAATCTTCTATAGTGTCGTGTCAAAACAATACAACAAAACCCATGATCTGTGTTCAATGTTTACTGTCCACATTCCAACTATCACAACCTTGGCATCCACCGGTTGAATGAATATATTTATATTATATTTAACTTGGTTTACTTGATTGTGCGTAGTCACCGTTGACTTGTAGTGGTGGACACCCACTGGTGGCACTCGTAGTTATTCAATCAGAAATCCAAAGGGATCGAAACAGAATTATAATAAGATATCAATAATCAACATCTATCACTTTTACTTGCTACAATACATTTATTTAAAAACGCTTGTGGTTAATTTCGGTGGCTGTTTCCGATTTCTAACCAATGCGATCAAAAAGTGAAATTTAAATATTTGCGATAGTTTTTTTTTTATATATATATAATTGAGTGAAAACAAATACAATTTTTGGGTCTGTACGTGTGCAGTAAAAGAACAATAACTATTTTAAGAAACAGTTGCTTTTCCTTAATAATGTAAGTACTGCAGAGAGTCACGGTCAATTCACGTCGCGACGATAAGATACACGTTTGCAAACATTCGAACTTTTGAAATGTGTCTTCTTGTGTAGAGAATTAAGTTTAATTTTGAATAGTTATCATAAAAATGCGGCGCCGTGTCGCGTCTCGTCGCGATGTGAACTGACCCTAAGGCTATGATTATATAAGTAGGATTAAGGTATATGCTAAATAGGTATGTATGTTATTCATTTTGTTTTAATTTTACATTTGCTATTATTTCAAACTCATTCTGGTAGTACCTAAGTATAATTTTCATAACAAAATCCCTTATTATAAGCGTACGATGCTAGCTATTAAAACTGCACGTCATGCACCATCTGAACTGGTCCTATACAAACAGAGTTGCATAATGCATTTGCAGAAAAATCCCTGATCCCGTCATATATCTATTGTAAACGATATGAAATCATACCACCTGAACTAACATCCATCTACGGGTTTGAAATAACATGGCAATATTCGTATGTTTTTCAAGAGAAACTGATGGAAATGATATCTTGGAAGTTTTTTCTTCGTGTAATAATATTGTAGATATATGTATCTTTTTTTAAATTTTGTTACTGTTAAAAGGTAAAAAGTACCTGAAATAGTTCGGTTATCTTTTCCTTATGTTGTAGTACCTAATGGTACTTGTAATTACACTACTATTATATAAATATTTATCAAATACTCGAAGCAAAAACTTACACAGTGTAACGAGAATTGTGCGATCGGACGTGTATAATATTTGGAACTGTTAAAGTTTATGTGGAGGAAGGTGTGCAGAAAGATAATATTTTTGAAATAATGCTTCTAAATGGATAAAATTAATTATAAAAAACTTGAGAGGTGTCAAGGGACACCCGGATAGAACGAAGTTCCTTTCGATTAGTTAGTGAAGGAATTGTAATAAAATTTTATTTTTTTTAAATTATAATAATATTTTTTTTATTATTATTTATTATTAACAAATATAATGTAATATAAACTTAATCAGTAGGCTCAATTTTAGTAATAATTGAGAGAGAGAGAGAGAGAGAGAGAGAGAGACAGACAGAGAAACACGCGCACGCCGCACGGCTTACAACTATAGCAAAAAGTATAATTACGAGTACAACTTTTAGTCTTAATTTTTTCCGTCTAGCCCCCTTTCGCAACGCGCGATAAGGAACTTCGTTCCAAAAATAACCCTTATAAAGATCAAACTTGAAAATGATATGAATTATTACAGCGAATTTCCCTTATAATAAAAAAAAATGCAACTTGTGTCTTGGTATTCTTTTAAGGGCAAGACAAATATCTTACACTTAACTGCGATCAGTTAGAGTAAATATAGTTAAGAATAAAACAATAATATTTCATCGTAACTATTAATACTCGCGAACACAATGTATACCGTGTAACAAACGAAGATTATTTGAACAGTATTACATCGAATCTCGTACAGTAGTTTCATACGTATGCCAAAGTGTTTTCTGCCCCATTGTACCTACCAGCCGAAGGTCCGATGTTTGCTTTTGTCAAACCCATTGTGCGTGATTGTGGACGAGCAGGATTTTTTGTGGTGTATTAACGCTGATGATATTTTGAATGTTTGTGTTTCTGCTCAATATGATGCGCACTGACGTGTAGGGCCGCTTTTGTAAGATCGTGTATAGGTTTGGTATGGGCCCGCCTTCTCCCAAGCTTATAATGGTACGTCTTCTAACATTTATTTGAATCCGGTAGTAGTGTAGCAGGATTGAGAATTTTGATACTTTTTAGTAATTTTCAGAAGATTTCATTGATTACCATTGTTTACATCGCTATTTTTGTAGAAAAAGAGGCAAAGCCTTGCAGTAAGAAACAATCGGCTAACATAATAATATTGTTATCAGGTATACTAGAGTATGGAATATGCGAGTTTGAATTTTGATTGTGAACTTTTATGTGTTTCCAGATTTCCCCGGATAGAAAGGTATGAATATCTAATCATGTTTATAAATTATTTAATAATAATATGAAAATTTTAAATATAAAATACATTTCTATGACATTCGGTTCGGTATGAGAAGAAAATAAAGTTATGAGGTAAATTCTTCCCGAGTTAAATTTGTCGGTAGTTTATCTATTCATTAGCGCTATTGGGCCAGAAAATAGTTTCTGAACAGAAAAATTAAAATATAAACTAAGTTTAACTTTAACTGACCAATGAGGTCCGATTATCGATTTCATAACTCGTAATTGATATTGCAACTGATAGGTAGATGTCGCTGACAAAGAAAGGAATAAGAAATAAATTTACAGAAAAAGATTATTTTATTAGTTAAAATATTTTAAAGCTCCATTTCACACTCAAAGTAAAAAAAGTTTTTTGAAAAACTAATAACATAACCAAATTCTAGCAAAACATAATAACTTTATCCTCAAATTTGAAAAATATTCATCTAGTGACAACTAATTGGATCTCATGGGACTCTGCACCAGATAAACTTGGTTTATCTGTAGTTTATAAGTAAATTCTTCATCAAACGAACTTTTGTACGCATACTATGGTGTAAAGTATCAAGATTGGTCAATCGGCATAATGCTATTGTGACGTTTGTCGCACCTACGCCTACCAAGTGTCAATACAAAAGGTATCGATAATTTTCGTTTCTTTCTTTGAAAATAGTTGACCAGGATCATAATGTTGTATACTTTAGTATACATTTTACCGTCCCACGTCTGGTTATAGGCCGTATTAAGTAAAGAAATTATTTATTATTTATTTATTGAAACAAATTTGGTTTAAAAACAGCCTCCGTGGTCTAATGGCTAGAGCTTGGCTCTCGACTCGGAGGTCGTGAGTTTGATCCCCGCATTGGAACAAAAATGTTGTTTCCAAGGTTGGTTAGGACAATGCAGGCTGATCACCCGATTGTCTGACAAGAAAGATGATCCACGTAAACAGTCGGATATGCGCCTGATCTCTCGCCAGTCGTGTCGGTTATCCGTTCCACTGGGTTATGACAGTAAAAGCCACCTTCACCGAAATCGATGTGGGGGAGGTACTCGTTATTTGAAAACATTTGTAATCGGGAATCTCTTTTTTTGTTATATGTCATAATAAAAAACAAGCGTTTCGGAGCTAAAATCATTATTAGCTTACCTACTAATACTTGTTTTGACACCGACAACCGCGCCACGTTAACATGCGAAATGTTTTAAAGCGTTTGTTTGGTCGGATGTATGCACAGAGCACTCCCTTACCTTTCTTACTGTACAATTTATTGTCCACTGATTTGTTATTGATTACATAGGTTTTCACTCGACGGAAAATTCCAACACAATTCCACAAAGTATTTCATTACGTTATCTCAATATAATATTCTTAATTATTTTTCAAATTAAAATGTTTATCTTAATTATATTATATATTGCCTTGCGTAGTACCTATGTAACTGAAGCTTTATTAGTAACTTAAGTTAATGCTAGCTACCCTATTTCAACATATGTTTTTTTTTTAGAATATGAATACTTTTTTCAACATAAAATACAGGACCGTGATCTTAAATTAGGTACATAATCATATTATATATGTTGTATAATGCAGCTATACGCAGCAAGCTAGCCCGCTGCACTTTAGGTCGATTCTGCTAATTAAATTTTGCAATAATACAGTAACGATTCAGTCACGACATGTTAAAACTGAAAAATGGTACTCATAAAAGTCAAACCAACGTCAAAACCGTCCCTTTACTGGTCCAAACTCCAAAAATCAGTTGATATCAAGACAGTTCACTTATAATTCAACTAAAGTATTATAAAATGAAAGTGTAATTACGAGAATTACAGGTTCTGGTCTTCTGCACGGGCCCGTTTTAATATTTTACAGGAACTGATTTAGTTTAAAACTAAGCTATAAATAAAACACAAAAGTAAATGTAAATACTTTTGTTTTTTATTTTATAGCTTTTTATATATAATCCTAAGTTAAATCGAGCACCATGTATAAAATAAATCGTAAAAATTCTAAGGTGGGACCGAAGTTTATTATTATATTGTTCGTTATTTGACCGACCATCCCACTCCGTCATCCCCTCCTACGTGAGACTGTTATACGTATATATGACTGTTGTTTAGTGTGTGTTGTAAAAGGCGAACATTTTAATTAGCGTATGATGTCTTCTTTTCAGAGAAGTGTTAAAACTTAGGCCAGGAGTTTCCAACCAGTGGGGCGCGTCTCCCTAGGGCAGCGCGGCGTAGGGACCTCTCATTGGGATGAAACACTAATTAAACATCGGTGTTTTTTATCACAAATATTAAATGACGCCTCGTCAGTCGTGATTAGATAAGTTTCAACAAATGACAATGTTTACTTGTTTATTTATTTTCATACAAAAAGAGTTTTGCTGGGAAATTGAAAAATAACGTTAAATATGCGTTTTTTTTTAAATAAAATTATCGTTGGGGCTGAAAGTCTCATATGTAATTCGTGAAATAAAGGTTGGGAAACGCTGCCTTAAGTGGTTATTACCTTTATCGGGAATGATGAGGGTATTATGCACCTAAGGTTTATCTGTCTCGTTACTGGTATGAGGTTTCTCAATGTGAGGGGGATTAGCTTTAGCCTTTAGTTCGGCAGTGGGCACCCGAGCTTTAGCCTTTAGTTCGGCAGTGGGCACCCGAGCTTTAGCCTTTAGTTCGGCAGTGGGCACCCGAGCCTACTGCGGACTGGTATTATTGTAGGTACAATACATTTTTTTTTTGTTTCGCTGGTAGATATAATTTAAGATACAGTTTTAATGAAAGTTTTATAAGTACTTGAAGCTCGCCCTTCGCGATTCGCCCATATACACATTAAGTTTGAACGTCAACATGGCGTTACGCTGGCTCAGTACAGCCAGTAATTAAACAAGCAAAGGACGTTCGAATTTAAATGCCAAGTCGTAAAACATCTAGACTCTAAATAAAAAAGAATGTGCGCACCCTTAGAATTAAATATAGGTACACTTGTAATAGCCGGCATCATAAAAATAAAGAATTTATAGATGTCCTTTAGAATTACCCCGGCTACGTTTTATTATTACTCTGGCCGTTCGTTTGGCGTGGTCGTATCAAACGCATTTTAGGTCGTGCTTTTTCCTATATAAATAAAGTACTTTTATTTTACGTTTCCCGCACCTTGCGACTTGTCAGTATTTCTCGTAAATGTACTTCTAACATTCCTACATTCCCTCCTGGAAAAATATTTATAGACACATGAACTATGAATGAGTACAATTTTATTGCGGTGACGTTACGATTGAATGATAGCTGGAAATACACGTCTCCGAACTAAACCTTTTTCCATACAAGTACTGGATCAAATCAACGAATCGTTTATCTGCTATAAAAGTGGTACAATAATAGATGTTCATAAAATTATAATTTTTAAGTCAATTGAAGTCTAATTTTAATTACATATTTACTGTTACTTTATAATATAAAACAATTATAATTATCTTATACAATAATAATAACATTTCATCATTAAAGAATTTTAATAATTTATCAGTTCATTATTACGGCATTGAATAAAATAGTAACAATAAATAAAATTAATTACACAGGAATTTAATGTCAACTTAAAACTAAACGTGTCCATATTAATTAATCCATTAAAAATTATTATAATTATTCTCTTTTCGTTACGTACAATTCTATGTTTCTAGCAAATAATTTATAGAATAAAAGGTTTTACATATAAGCCACTTGATAATTTCGTTTTGAACTCGAACTTAGAATGTAGCAATATTATGGTAGCAACTTACAATGTAGCGATGTTAAGGTAGCAGCACACTACGGGGACCAAACGCCGTAATTAGTAATGTAAATCTCCATACGGAGTCCCAAAACGCGAGCGTGAAGGTACACAAAAAGCTCGGCGTGACTAACACGTTAACGTGTTTGTCTTTTGTATAAGTACGCGTGAAATTATGATTATGCTCACAAAGAGGTTTTAATCGAACCATGGAGCTTGTGTTTATATTATTTAGATATCAGCTAACGACGAAGAGTTATATAATCTAGAGGTAATTTAAATCTGTATGTGTACCTACGTAGGTTTAGTTATTTTTTACAAAGGTGTCAAAGAAAATTTAGAGCATTATTTCGTCTTTTTATTTTTTGGAACCTCAAATTGTTGATGTTAATCATATGTACACACAACATCCCTAGCAAGATGTGAGCAAACATTTTGAACTAGTACTTATATAGAATAAGGTTAATAAAATATTTTACTCACTAAAACATTTCTTCTTTCGTAAAATACTATAGTTATAATACATAGGGACGGGTCAATAGTCGTGTATCCCTCTGTGTCATCTAAACACATTTCATATCTCACATTTCTATAATTAAACTTTGATGATTTGAATAAAATACCTGTAAGTCTTGAAGGTTATCAGGGAACACGTAACATATTTACTAAAATGATATCGAATCGGCGGCTGTATGATTGTGTATGATTGAATCTATTATCTTTTACGGCCCTCGCGTTATTGGAGTGTCAGACAGAGGCAATATTTATGTAAATACTAACTTCATACTGGGGACCTTTCGTATGAATTGAAAATGCTTTTTATTGTGCATCGAGAACATTAGTTTTAACGCCTGCCAATAAAACATTTAACATGTTTATGCGGGTTTTATAAGAATTGACATGAAATTATGATGTGGATTTTATAGCTTACATTTTACATATTTGATACGGGTACATAAATAAATTTCGAAATAAGAACTTTTTCTAGTAAGTACATAAATAAAATATCCTTGTAAATCAATAATATACTGGATTTAATTACGTTTTGAGAGAAATGAGCATGTTCTGTATAAAAAATAGAATATATTAAATTATACAAAAGCATTTGCGTCAAAGCCCAAATATTTGAAAGTTGGAAAATCTTAAAAAGATCATCATCATCATCACCACCTCAAGCGCCGCAAGCCGTTGTACGCTCCAATCACGCGCAACGTCATAGTAGTCAACTAAAAGTGATTTTAAATTAGTGCGATGTTTTGCGAAATTTTCACAAAGTAAGAAAAAGAGAAAAAAAAGAAAATTAAGAATGACATAAGTACTTAGAACTCTATTTCTTGTGTTTATAGTTTAAACCCTGTTTTTTTTATTCAGGACTTTTAGCTACATTCAACGTCAACACTTTTTATGGCGTAAACTACGATAACAACAACAGCTTCCAGTAGAGTTGTTTTTTATAATACCTTAAAATTGAAAGAAATTTTATGTTATTTTTAAATTAAATGCAACGCTGTTTTGAGGGTGAAAACTAAAAGAGAAACACATGTGCCGACCTGGTGGTGGCATGTCGAAAGTCGGGTCTTCACACATATGTGACTCTGCCAACGCGTTGAGTGTGTGAATGCTTCGAATTAGTTAGAAAAATGTGGGTTTTACAGTCTGAGATTATAAAAATAATGGATAACATAAGGCATATAAAAGAAAACGATGGTTTTTGATGATTATTTGAATAGGGTTGCTATTGAGCTGACTTGATGAATGAAGTCACAGTGAGGTAACGCTTTTCTTATATCTACCTATTAAGTACGACGTGGTTTATGTATTCCTTCTTTCATTTTGTCTTAAGTTTTTATTACATGGCTATAACTGTTTTAATACTGAATCAATGAGCAGATAGAAGGTATATAACTTAATTTCCACTTTAGCTACACAAGAAATTAACATATTTAGGTTGCATTTGTAAATGGGTATAATAATTGTATAATTTGAATAATATTTTGAGCTTTGAAGCTTCGCAATGTAAATTTATTTATTATTTAGCAAATTTTATTGGTTTTAACTGACTTTTGACAGCCCTAGCGGAGAGTAAGGCGGCCGCCAAACCGCATTGTGATTTGATACGGTTTTTGTGCGTGGCGCATTCCCAGCCAACTAATAACTATCGGTTGAGGTAGGTCACAAACATACAAAAGGATCATATTAAAATTAACAAGACAATAATATTAATATGCATATCAAAACCATGGCCCTTTTGTTGGCGGCGGTACTACAAAAGATTCGCTTTATTTGTGAGGATCGATTAGAAACAATAATTTATCACAAATTGTCCCACAATTTTTAATATGTTGTAGGTACATTTTTCTATTAAGTTTAATATTTTTAGGCTAAACATTAAAAATGACATAAATAAATAAAAAAATAGCTACCCACACTGATTAGACCAGCTGCGCAAGAGTTATTTCATATTGCCCAAATGTGTGCGCAATTCACAGAGCACTCTCTCTTCTATTACACTCGTAACCCAGTAGCGACTGACCAAAGGACCAACTTTTACATGCTCAAACGCATATGTATTATTTTTCTTATCAAACTATCGGGTAATCAGCCAGCATCGTCCTAACTTGACTTGAAAACGAATATTGTTGCTTAGAACCTGGAGTCGGACATAGGATACTTAAGTGCCCCGCTGAGTCTGTCTGTCTGTTCGCGATAATCTCAAAAAGTACTGAAAGGATTTTCATGTCGTTTACATTTACCGACCGAGTGGTTCCTTAGGAAGGTTTAGGTCGATAATAATTTTTTAAGGTTTTTTGGAAATTGTTTGATTTATGACGGTCATTCTTCAAAATGTCGGAATATATATATATGTGTGTAGGCGGGCGGAGCCACGGGACACAGCGTGGTGGTAACCAGTAGCCACAAGAATTATTTGAATGCATCTTTTTCCTTTTTAGCCTGTATTTCTAGATTAAGTAAAACACAGATCTAGACATTGTAAATGTCACGTCAATCAATCTGTTTCGACGTTTTATAATGCAGACGGAAGAGTTACTAATTTCGGCAAAATTAACTTTTCAGCACATATCGAAATGACTGGTGCATAGATAAAAACCAGTCTAGACGATTTAATTCTCCCATGGTGTGGGGTGGTGAGTATCCACTCTGCCCCCATGGGGGATAAAAGAATTATTAACTTGCGAAGTATAGTTTTATTTCATAGAAGTCGGCCTGCCACGTTAATTACGTGTGGGGTATCGTGAAAAGGTTTCATCAAAATCTTTTTAAATTTGACTTTGGTTAGGGTGGAATGAGATTTAAAGTTCAAAAAGATATACTTAGTATTTAAAAAAATTACAAACCACCAAAAAATTCTTTGGAATAGCTTTTCTAGTTAAAATTTATAATTACAAACCTGCGGACAAAATCTGGTCTTTCCAGCTCCAGTCCAGCTTTTGCCCGCAGCTCCGTCCGCGTGAATTATGCCACGGTAACATTGTACTTTTTCGGGTAAAAAGTAGCCTACGTGTTAATCCAGAGCCATTCCAATATATTTTAAATCCGTTCACTAGTTTTTGCGTGAAAGAATAACAAACGTTCATCCATCCGTACATCCACACATCCTTCCTCACAAACTTTCACGCATTATATTATTTTGGACCTTAGTAGTTAAATTATTACTAGAATTAAAATAAAGCTTTAGACAACATACACGACTAATTTGATGTTTATAAACTTATAATAGTCCCCTTTATTTTGTAGTTTATTTCAATAAAACAGTATAATATCGAAGCGCACATTCTAACAAAATAATAACGAAGATGGAAATGTCATCGGCCAGTGTCTATTTCAGTAGGTATTCCATCCTTCAACGGAACATTGCATCGGCGATCGAACGTGACTCGGGGCCTTATTATAATTACAGATACGCCGATTGTCGTAGCTCGTAAATGTATAATTTATAAAATCAGAGCACAGAACAATCTAGAAGACGTTTTTCTGGTCTCCGGCTTGTCAAGTGAGGTTTATAGTTCCACAGAAGATGGAGATAACAGGATTTACACGTTGATTCAGCATATCGTCCGTTCTAACCTAAGGGGCATCATGAACTAATTGTGGTTACTTACAAGTTAAAGTTCCCGTGTGCAATTTCCAAATGTTTAGAATTAAATCATAAGTTGATTTATCGAGTACTTTTTAATGACAATTTTGGGTGGTTATGGCGTTAATAACTAAATGTGAACTAAGCTTTAACATTAAAAAAAAAACTTCACACATGACACAATATCTTAATAATTTCCAACTTACTTGTTTTTGAATGCTTTGAAACGTAATCAGGCTAAGAAAGGCTATGACTCATGACTAAAAGTAACATTTAAAGAGAACAAATTAATAATACACAGTTGCACATTCTGTTCAAACTATTCTTCCAAATGTCTCATTTCATTGTTTACAAAAAAACTTATCTACAATCATTGTTCGAAATCAACTCCGTGAATTTTTTCTTTTCCACAAAGATAAAGACATGAGCTTTGATATGAATATAATAGTGAACTCGTCCTGTGACAGTGAGTCACACGTGGTGCATTTTTAACAATTATTTTGACGATTTGTTTCAAACAAGTGTGTACTTACAATAATAAATTAGGGAATGTATTGTAGTTATCCGAATCTATATGACGAGATACTTAATTTAAATGTTGTATTACCCATAAGATTCCATAAAATTACTCAGAACGTAACAATTTGAGCATCTTATAAAATTAAATAATATGAAAGTCATAGCTTAACATATTCTATCTTATAAGAGCCTGTTTCATAATCTACTGATAAGTGTCACATAGCTTATTTGCATTTTTTGTCTCTATCGCTCAATATAAAGGAAGCAGCGACAAAACTTCCGAATAAGCTAACCGTAATCCGACACTTATTAGAAGACTGTGAAAGAAGCCCTAGAAGTACTAAGTTATAGAGCTAGAGTATTCTATGAATGCAATAATGATGTCACTGTAATTCCACATAACTATTTTCTCAAAGTTGCCGACCAGGTTTTTTGTTATTTTAGGACAAATGCAAAAACCGCGTGAGCGTTTGTATTTTGCACTTACAAGGTCTGGCGCCGCCTTTTCTCCACGTGGGGGGTTTGGTAGTGAATGATCGTTGTTCGGTGTCACACTGTTTTGGTAACAATTTGTTAGGAATCGCCCGCCCAAACCTCGCACCTCACGTCACAATAATTACATCATCACCGCGACGCTCATTACGTAGAGAAAGCTCTCTAGTAAATTTTGTTTTTGTAGCATTGACTGAAGTCAATTTGTGGGATACAACAAAGACATAATTATTTTCGTCTATAACTAGTATTTCAATATGTTCAAAATCGTTTACATGTGTGGGACTTGTTCAAAATTAAACATTCTACATTTGTGTATGAAAATGCTTTGACATCAAGCGTTTATTAAACTTCCATGGGTTACCATTTTTATGCATATATATGAATATAGGCATATATTAATATATATAAAATATATGCATAGTTACAAACTAACAACCATTACATTACTGAGGTACACAATATAGCCATCACAAGTAAATAATGTGAATTTATGTTTCATCGTGTATGTGATTGGTTTTCTATATTTAGCCGATCATGATTGATTCAAAAAGTATCTCCGAGTAATCGGCATACAAAAAAGATATTTCCTGTTCAAATGGTCGGATGCTAGAGCACGTGATAACCGCCATCGAACAATTTGTATCTATCAACTTTTAAATGGGACCATTAAAATTGTTTGCGGTCAAATCCGCCTTGTTACAATTTGGCGCCTGTTACAACATACTATGATAATAATACATTGTGGACTGCGGTTGGTTTTTTCGACGAAATGAAATTATTATTGATCCTTGATAGTTGACACCGAAGGGTCAAAACTGGCATCCGATTTCTTGAATTTTCGACAACACTCTACAAAAACAGGTTTTTACCAAATCCATATTTTGCGTGCACCTCCAACCTATTTAAAATAAAAAAACGTACCGGTTGTCTGTAAAGTCGGTTTACTGACTATAGTTGAACGTGACAACGTCAACAACAACAACAATAACAACAACAATAATAATAATGAGGTAATGGCAATGTTAGGTAACGCTCGTACTTGGTAACGATAACGGGTAACAGGTAACGCATGAGTCATGTTTTTTCGTGCGTGCAGCCGGCTCCATCGATTTATAAGACGTTGTCACGTCGAAAAAGTTAATTTATTGTCTCAATAACTCAAAAATTTTAATATACAAAAAAAGGCAATTTTTTTTATTGCTCCAGAAAGGTAGCGGTAATTCCCAAAACTTGGCAAAACAGTGTCAAATTAGTTTTTGTCACGTGTGGCAAGTTTTTGCTCGAGTTATGAGAACTATTTGTCTTTTTTTGCTTATTGCGGATCCCAAAGACAATCCAGCAATTCGATACAGATTACACAAGTAGGACAAAAGTTGAAATAATCATTTGTACAACTTCATTTTTGTCTATTGTCGCAAATTGACTGACAATGACGTGTTCCAGTTTTTTGGTCCCACTTTTTATTGCTAACTGTAAAGTGACCAATTCTGTTTTGTGCAAATTGTGTAAAAAAAGTTATGACTCTACAAAAGTAGAGTAAATGAGGCTTTCAAGGAATTTCTGGCCAAGTACCATAAATTGTTTATGTCCGAATCCGGAATAATAAAACAAAGTTGTTTTGTTTTATTTTTGTTACTCTATTTGATGTCAGAGGCTTCAGGGGCCTTACCCCCGAAACTGATACGATTTCGATTTACGAGTCTGATCCGATGTCGATTTTGATTCAGTTTCGATCCTGATGCGTACTCTCAAATAAAATCGAATCGAAATCGAGATCGCGTTGAGATCGTGTCTTATCAGCGTCGTTAGCTGTATCCGCTTGCTGACGTCACGTCCACAGTGTAAACAAGTTACAGCTGAGTGCCGTAGTCGATGGCAAAGGTTAATAAAAATATGGAAAAATTATATATTTTTAACTTTAAATAACATTTTGTGAATGTTTATTCCAATAGATCAGCCTCAATCTCATGCAATGGTAGGTTATTTGTTCTGTCAAATGTCAAAAGTCATATTTGATTTAATTTGTCAGCAAAAAAGAAGAAAAAGAACTCAAGTGTTGGGCACAAAACACATTCAATAACTACAATAACTTGCCATAAATAGGTAATTGGTAGTACTGTAAAAAGGGAGTTAATACAATAACAAATTCGTGTTTAGTGTTTACCTTTAGAAAACCCGAGCATAGTAACATCAAAATACGACTTTTTGTAACTATTGATTAACTTTGTTTATTCAAAGACAGATTGAGACAAATGAAGTATGATGCGTTAATATAGATAATATTATCTAGACTTAATTAGTCTCAGTCCCTGTTTTAAGTGAAAATATAATACATGAATTAGCGGCCAAATGTGTAAGCAAATGCGTTAAGGTTTTAAATAATACTGCAATAGCGCAATAAAAATCACGTACATTAGTTCAAATACACTAAAACAAGCAAACTCGATACTGTAAATGAGACCTTTTTAGCTATCGTGTAATTTGACGTTTGTTTTCGATCCTGCCATGCGATTCTCAGTCGATTGATTTCGTCGGGAGTACCAAAAGGTACGATCTAACGAACTTTTCGATCCAGGTTAGTTACAAATTGAGCCACCGCACGATCGTGCGCTAGTGTAGGTGTCGTGAGTATCAAAAGCTATTGAGATCGAACTGATTCGATTTTCGATAGTTTCGGGAGTAAGGAGGCAGGCCAGCGCTAATTATAAATGTTTTAAATCTTTAAAGTTTCAAATGTACACACTATTGCAGAGAAATAAGGCCAAACATTTTTTCAAGTATTAAAGAAAACTTATTGGGTAGGCAATTAGGTAAATTATTACTAGAAAGTCATAGCAACAAAATAATCAAAAGTTTCTGAATAACTATAACATAAATTAAACACTTAACTTTACTACTTTATTTAGCCGGTGTTTGTGTGTTATATGGTTACACGACACGATACATACTTATAAATTTACAAAATATGTGATTGTTATTTATTTCCGAATGCAAAGAAAAAATACAAGTTGATTTTTCGCGCCTCAGCAGTTTTAAAAGGCGGAACGATCAAACGAATAACCAGAACGGTAGCCAAAAAAATATCAACTACAATGAGTATTTCCATAATATGGTCAGCGCTGTAACAATAGTAAAAGGAAAGGATTTCTAGAACCGTGCGGTAGGTTGACAACGCTGCGTTAAAAAGTATTCCCAAAACCCAAAGAATAAAAACGCTGCATATATTACTTGTCTAATCTATATTATTCTGGCAGCATTTTCACTTTTTTTATTACCAGCAATAAAAATGTATTGTTTTCTATTGTGAGGTCTCGTTTAAAATGCAAAGACTTTGATCGTTCACTTCTTCTTTTGTTACCATTACCGACACAGAATTTCAATATTACAGCAATAGAATAATTAAGTTATAGCTTTTAAAACAATGTTAAAGGTTTATTGGTATATTTTATTAATATTGACGCGGTAAACATTTTACATTTGTTTTCACTTTTAACGTTTTGTGTTGATGCGGAAGCTGGTAAAATACTGAAGGTGTATAAACACAATATAAGTTCACCTCATTCTCTTTAGTGAGACATTTTATACATAAAATTCTTCTACCTTAGGGCTAAAACAAAATACCTATCAGTTAGAACAATTTGAGCATAATATTGTATTTATTACATATTATTACTATGCATTAAGGAGATTCAAGATATACCGATCGATGTACCGACTAAATCTAAACTTACTTTAAAACAATAATGTCTCGACAGAATATTTACGTAACGACTAAGTCAGTTCACACTTCACTCGTTCACAAGACGATATACGACGTGGCTGCATTTTTAAGATACCGATTCAAAATTGAACTTTATTATATTACAAAAGAAGATACACGTTTATTTGCATGGGTTCGAATGTTTAACTGCACCGCTCTGCATAGCGCGACGCTACTCTGGCAGTGAAATGTGAAGTATGAGACCCTTTTCAGTCCTTTGAACCTTAATGTTTTTAGTATGTAAACAATGTTTGTCTTAGTATCCCATACTAGCTAATAATTATATTAATTAATATTGTAAAATAACTTCCCAGGCTTAGTTCGAAATGACCTACACTCCGGGCAAAGTTGATTTTAATGACAGGGTTCACGATACAATTAGGCGGGGCCTTCTTTGTTTTAGAGAAGAATTTTTATCTAGTAGATTTATTGTGTTTGGGGAAGATGTTATCTATGAGTTCGATTGCTCAACTCAATGGACCGTTCTTAACCGTTTTCGACTAAAAGCAGGTAAAGGCGAACGTTTATCGGCCGTTTTGGTTTTTTGTCGCCGCCATTGTTATTATTCGAATTTGGAATCCCTCGAACGTATTAATCTCGCGTGGGGCTGTTGGAAGTGGTCATTACCTAAAACTTTTGGGCGTACTTCGGCCGGGTGCTCGGTTATTATGGAGCATTCTATTAAATTAACATCATGCTATTCACTAAATTAGATGTATCGCTAAATATTTTATAATGACGGGATGTAAAACGTTCGGGATGGTTCGTTTACAAAGTATTTGTTATTTCAATGAAATTAGACCAATTATTCAAAAACTACAGGTTCAGTTCCCAAGCCCAGTTATCAAATTAAAAGCATAATTGCATTGTAAAAAGTAGATAACTGTTAGTTTTTTTATGGGCAGAGTATTCCAATAGTAAGACAGGAGATTGCGACAAAATTTTGATGAAGCTTAGACCGTTATGACCGTTCTATAAATACATATTTAACGCGGGATTTCAGGGCTTAAATATAAACTAAATAGGTTGTTACATTAGCAGTTTCAAAGAAAATAAGCTGTTATCCAATTGTACCACCCACTTGCTCTACTATTAAACGTAAACTAGGATTTTATTCGAAAAGTTTTCCAGAAAAGCCAAAAATATGCGACAAAACATATTACAATAATATGCTTGTAGATATTCTCATTATAATTTGATATTTCCATCTGACCGTAGAGACACACTGTCATAACTTCACGACATCCAATTTCTGTTTAATTTGAAGCCACGTCGTCGCGGTTATTGTCGGTGAGTAAGGTTTCGTTCAGGAACGGAAATGAGGAAGAATTTCCCAGGGAGCCTTTTGAAATGGGAATATTATTTGTCAACAGACGTAGCCGGGTCGACAATGCCCCGCCCCCGGAAAGAATCAATTATTCGGACTTGTGTCCGAAGAAGCGTCAAATGGGCGAATTGTTTGTTTAATAACATTTCGCCGCCTTCATAAATATCAGGATATTGCCTTTTTCTACTGGCTCGAAGATAATTGTCGCATCGAAAAAGTGTGATCTTTCAATTCGTTGAGCGGATATGTTTTTGTCCACGTTTTAACAGTTTTATCATGTCTTTTGGGAGGAGTCGTAAATTTTGGATTTAAATTGGTCGTTGTTGTGTTTGTGATCGCTACAAGCATACAATCTTTTCTGTTTTTTATGTTGTCATCAAAAAGTGTACACGTCCCAAGGGTTTTTATTTTTACCTAAATACTGATATATATTTTGTTTAAACATTCGCTTAAAATCATTTCAATTGCATTGAAGGTAATTTAGATATATCTGCAGGAAATATAAAGCTGATATTGTATTTTAAATAATTTACCTTAAAAGTACTTGCAGCATGGGAGGGCGCAGGCGAAAAAATAAAAGTTTGCATATGAAAGCAACATGAATCTTAGAATTTCTAGATACTCCGAAAAGATTTTATATATTTTAACTTTAACCTAGAGTTTTTAGCGTGAAGTTTCTTCTTCTTTTATTTAATTATTCTGCCATTATTCTTTGTCCTCTGCCAGAACTTTCAGTTTAAAGTTTATTACAAGACAAAAATAGATTTGTCATGCAAAAAACATGTAGAAGTTTCCCGACAAAATATGACGTAATGACTTAACTACTGGTTTCTAGCAACGAAATAAATCAATACAAACATGAAGATGTTAACGCAGATAAGTAAGTTTATTCATAATACACGTTAAAACATTTGTCTGCCCTCCCAGGATTGAGTCGTGATATTTTTACGAAAGTCCTACGTCGCACGGTAGCAGCGTTGGGTGATCATCGCCCATTTATATGCTATTGCAATAACACTAAATGTGCTTTGAATAACTTTATCCGCCTAATATGCTTGAATTTTCAGCTAAAACTGAATATAAAACAGCCGCTACAATAATATTATAATGTCTTTGTTGTGTACACTAAATAAACGGAGACCTGTTGAATTTTTTTTTACTCTCTAATCTAGGTATATCACTTAATTACCGTTAGGAACATGGTTATCCTATTCATTTGTCAATCAGTAGAAACATTTTACAGCTTAATATAAATACACTTTCAAAAATAATTAATTTAAAAGCACATGTTGTGTTTTTTTACAAAAACGTTTTATCGGCAACTGCAGTTGGTCCACGTTGGGACCACGCAAATATTTGCTCGGTGTCGAATATCACTCCAGTTTGTTTTGTATTTTCCGATGGACTGGTAATTATCATTTTATATATCACGACGGATATTTTATTGTTTATGGCACAATTAAACATACATGACATGACATGATAGAAGTGAATGTTTGTGTTGCTAATTGTTTTTTGAGTCATTAATTTTGTTTCACAAGTTCGTTCGTACGTTAATTGGAAAAATCCGTGTCAGCTGTGAAATGTTCGATATTTCTGTCTTGTTCTTGAATTTGGTTTACGTCAAAGTTTTTTTTGTTTTATTTTGTACCAATATTATTAACTATATTATTTTACACGTACTTAACTTTTTATTCACCCTATCTGGATGCCAAATTTGAACTTTGTATATCATCCGGTCCGATCAGAGATAAGACCGAAGATTTCTGGACGCTAATATCTAAATGACCGTTTGGGATGTATTTATGGAATTTGGAGCACACAGTCTCAATAGTATGAACCAGATTTTACATGTTTATGTAAAATAGTTTTTGAGTTATGAGGGGGTCAACAATGGCTGCAAATGGTGGTGCTCGTTTTACATTATTTTGTTATAGTGAAAATAATATAGTTGAGTACCTAGTTATAAAGATATATTAAGTATATTTTTTTGTGCCAATTGGTTTGTTACATTTTTACTAGCCTCTAATCATCGTCTTCTAAATTATGCTTTAGCCTAGCTTTACGAACTGTGAACAACCTAGACTTTATTTTATGGATCACGTTATTCACCTGAAGTGATCACGAAATAGCTGTTTCTTATCTCTATAACTAATCCATTCGGGGCTGGATTTGTTGGTTTTCTACATTGTTGTTTGGTTTATGATAATAATAGTCGTTCGGGCCCCACCTCGGGAGCGACACGGTGTGAAACTTAACGCTTCCATTCACCCGGACTTTATTATCGCAATTTAGCGAGGAGTTGTTACTTCAGAAAAAATGTTCGTGAAAATTTAGAGGCATGGGCGTGAACGTGTACCTACATTCGTGCCCATATTATAATATTTTTGAAGATTTCTTCACTCTTTTGCTCATAACCAAAAGGTATTATATTCTTCTAATATATTTTCTACCGAATTGTGGCAATTTGACATCGTGTAAGTTGTGTACCAACTGCAACCTTATAAATACATTTGGGATACGGGCTTAACTTACTGGCTGGCTTAAAATAATAGAATTTAATTTTTATATTTTCGCAGGCGAAGATATATATCCGCTATTGCAATTAAAAGTTATTTGTTGATTGTATATTATCTGAACTCACGTACAAGTGCGCCCGTATCTATAAAAGAACTCAAAAGTTTGCGGAATGTCTGTCCGCAGTAATGTCCCCTATTGTGCCTCCAGATAAGATATAACTGGGACCTATTGATAGCGTCCTCTGACCGATCCAGCGGGCTGCTCACGTAATAGTTTTGTTGTTATCTCTCGTAACTCCTCTCGAGATGCGTCTGGGACGATATTAAAAAGATTTGGCAACGGGCCATCGAGATATTGATCTTTATGCTCGGCCAGACGGCAATAGGAGTTTGCTAAGTGCCATGCCAGTTGCTTTAATGACTTCCCATGTTTGGGAGCCAGGGCTGTTCCGTAAACTTTCTATAATTTCCGAATGTTGTATTCCTTCAATACGGATAGGTTGCTGAGCTTTAAGGTGCTTTGGGATGGTTGCGATATAACTCCGTTGATCGATGGTCAGCTCTTATCTGGGTTGCTAAATTCATTTTTTATGTTTTTACCTCGTTATTATCGTCTGGTCTGATAAAACTGTCGAGGGTGGTCGCCAATGCAGCAAATTAGAGAAATTATTGAGTGGGCCGGTCGCAGCTGGGACTTATCGCGCAAGCAAATTGATACAATTCACACGTATTGTTAAAAACTGAAAATAATTAAGTCGAAAATGTGTGAAGGGCGACACCTGCATTCGTATCTGAGATCGGACCGTTACGGTTTATGGAGTTCCTACCAAAAACAATGATATAAATGGCAAAAAGTAAAATGCGGGCGAGGCCAGGTACAGCGTGTGGGTCGCGGCGGGGATCCACAATTTATGATTGCGCCTTGTCAAAGTGTTAATGAACGCGGGCTGGTGCTCTTTATTGAGATAAGGCCCGCAGTCGCGGCTCGGACCATTACTTATTGGTATTGCGTGTCCCTTTATGCGCTTATTCCTTCCGAGCACATTCGTGCGCCGTCCTTATTAACGCCACCTTTCTCTATGAGCTAATAATAGGATATTCATAGAGTTATTAATTGCGGATCATGTCCACTTTATCGAGTTGGAATTTATAGCAGCGTTAGTATTACTGGAGTTTCATACTAGAAATTTGAATTATAATAGATTTTTATGAATAGTTACTTTGTAAATACCTTGTTACTTGGGAATGACATACGATTGTACCACTTGGATTTACTTATATAACACCAAATTTGTGATCATGTACTAACTGCCAAGGCAACAATTTTATATGTAAACTTTATCTAAATTCTTATATGGACGATCTATTAGTTAATGATAAATGGTACAAAACACCTCATTTCGTCGCCTAAAGCGAGAAGATTTATTAAATGTTACTAAAAGTGTAACATTAAATCAACTTTTGTTTTTGTTTTTATTTAATATATATTATAACACATTAATTTCCGTAATGACTTGACCAATAAAAGCTTTCAATTTGATCGAGCCGTTTTATCTGGTGCATCCCACACATTAAATTCACTATAAATCAAATCGGTGGAGATAACAAAAATTCGCTTACAAGATTAATAAATTACACATCAAACTCTTATCAATAGGTCGGACGTACGACATATCGGATGCGTTTTTACGACCAAATAAACTCAAGAGCCCAGATGAAGTTGACTGTTCAGTTGGTCGAGTTGTTCTGGCGATGAGATGAGATCGAGAGATAGGAGGTGATATGATCATTTAACATTCAGTTTATCGCATCTTTTAATTGTGTTTATTTGCTCTATTCAGACTACCTTTATATTGTACTAGCTTTTGCTCGCGGCTCCGCCCGCGTAAACACAATATCTCACGGGAAAAGTGTTCTTTGTTGGGATAAAAAGTATCCTATGTATTAATCCAGAGCTTAAACTTCTATCTCATCAAATTTATATCAAGGCATAAAATGTTAACAATAAGATTTTGACGAAGAATGTGCGTCTTTAAATAGTGAACATTGCAAAAAAAGATCGAAAAGTGGTACACACAACGCGTGTACCACTTTTCGACCTTATTACTCGCCACTCGGCGCTTTATTCCTTTAATTTTAATTATTCTAGTATTGGGTATTATTTAATATTAAGATGTAGTAGTATAAATATTTAGAATAAGGTACCGTACCGTTAATAGAAGTCCGCGTTAAGTATTTATACGTAAGTATGTGTGTGTGCGCACCATTCATCAGCGTTGTTAAGCGATTTTGATACTGTTTCTTGACAGAATAAATTTTCTATCTTATTAGAAAATATAATCTGAAAAGGTTCTAATTGTACGAGGACTAAAAACTAATAGGTATTATTTTTGCAATTGTTGTTAATGTATTTTTATAAGAAGCTAATTTCCAACTCTGAATATGCTGTTTTTCTCTTTCAGGTAAGCAAATCTTACGCTATGAAAGTACTTAGGTTGAAGTTTTTGTGCGAGTTATCAGGTAAGGTTTTTATAATTCTTATAAGATTATTGTAAAATTTTACAACGCAAAGACTATCTTTGTCTAATCCAGGACCAGAAACACACGCAGAACAATTGACAGAATGACATGGATCTCCTGGGCAACAATAATTGAATGGCATTTTCGCACTCGACTGTACAAACGTGACTCGATATAAGGGTAAATACAGCTCAATCAATCCGTGGACAGGTTGGCTGTCGGAGTTCAATAAGATAAACACGTTGGGTTTTCTATTCAAATATATATCAACGTAATTTCCACCCGTCTCCCGGTGCAAGATATTGCAACATTGTTGATCGCACACCTACCAATTTACTAGCCTGTTGCAAAGGTATGGATTATTCTATTGAGTAACAAGTATTTCTATCGACTTTTTTGCTGATCGTCGTTTGAACTTCGCTTGTGTAAATGTCGTTAATATTATTACTACTATGCCGACTAACAAAGATCCTTTGCCTAATAATGCAAGTAGGTAAAAGGTACTCACAATAATATTTGCAAAGATACTAATATTAAAAAAAAAAAAAAAAACAAGTTGTATTATTAATTTTACAATAAAAACATCTATAATATCTATGGACGGCGACACCTCGTCAATCTGGTCCCGTGGTAAGTCCTCGAAGAACTTGTGTTACGGATACCAGACAACAGAAATATATTTAATACCTTTATACCTACTACACACATTATTAAGATTTTTGGAACGAAGTTCCTTATGGCGCGTTGCGAATTGTATTGAGGCTAGGCGGATTGAATTAGCACGACACTTTTTGCCACTCGAAATCACCGACACGCTCAACCACTAAGCCACAGAGGTTGTTTTTCTGGCCGATTGTTCACGATCAAACATTTAATGATTTCTTGTGCAGGTGAAACGAACAGGTGTCGACATATTTGTAAGTTTTTTGGATTCACATTTTTTTGCCACCTTTTGACCTTTTACTATTGTAGAAAACGAACTCGAATTTCGAATTGAATAGGTATGCTATGTAATTAGTATGTCTGTAAGACTTAGTACACTTTTCATTAAATTTACCGTCCAATAGGAACAAAAATCCAATAAGAATGTGTGATATACTTGTAAATGTGGCTAGCGGTCGGGTTCAAAGTTACCGCAACAGACAACTTGACCGTTTAAATCAGGTATGGGCAACCTTTGACATGTTGAGGGCCAAACTTTAGCATGCAAATACGTTCGAGGGCCGCGTTTAAACGTACTTAGTACATTTTAAAGTAGTGATAATATTTTTTGCGATAGATATTAGATATGAAATAATACGACAATGTTATTATAGTACAATTTATTGAAATAACAAAATGAAATAAAAAAAAATGGTACATTATAGTTAAATCGTTAAATTTGCAATTGTTACAAACTACGAAAGTTAAATACACCGAAATCAATGAGACACTTGAATTTGAATTTGGGAAACTAACCCATCGATAAATGGATTAATTCCACTAAACTAACTAACACTAAATAAGTTCGAAAATTGTTCCGACAGTGACTTGAGTTCTTCAGCATATTGAGCATAAGCAATATTTTCATACGCAGAGAGCGTGTTGAAATGGTCACTGTTACCAGACAGCATCTGTGACTCCCACAAGCGTAGTTTGATCTGAAACGCTTTCAAATGGCTGTACAAATCATTTACTAACTGTCCTTGTTTTTGAAGTTTCAAATTTAAATCATTCAAATAGCCTATAAGATCGACCAGAAATACATTTTGGGTCACTTAATTCAGATAGTGGTTTATCTTTTATTTTCATAAAGTCTGCTACGAGGGCGGGTCAATAAGTCCTTGACTTTTGGAATAAAACAGATTTTTTGATAAATAAATCATTTTATTTTTCAACGTAGTCCCCCTTGAGCTCTATACACTTTGTCCAACGCTTCTCCAATTTTTTTATCCCTTCCAAAAAATATGATTTGTCGAGGTCCTCAAAATAGGCCTTTGTTTGCGAGATGACTTCATCATTGGAGTCAAATCTTTTTCCACCGAGCCATTTTTTCAGGTTTGGGAACAAGAAGTAGTCACTCGGAGCCAAATCTTGAGAATAGGGTGGATGTGGGAGCAATTCATAGCCCAATTCATGGATTTTTGCCATGGCAACTGCACATGTGTGCACCCTTGCATTGTCTTAGTGAAAAAGAACTTTTTTCTTGGCCAAATGAGGTCGGTTTTTTTTCAAATCCTCATTGAAGCGGTCCAATAAGTTGGCATAATATTCCCCATTAATTGTTCTTCCCTTTTGAAGATAGTCAATGTGGATTATCCCACGTGCATCCCAAAAAACAGTCGCCATAACTTTATTGGCTGACAAACCCACCTTGGCCTTCTTTGGCGCCGATTCACCCTTAGAAACACACTGTTTTGACTGTTGTTTGGTCTCTGGTGTATTGTGATGGATCCATGTTTCGTCCACGGTTAAAAAACTCCTCCATATTGTGATTAAACAACGCCAAACCTTCCTGTGAAGTTGTTACACGATTGCGTTTGTGGTCGACTGTGAGCAAACGCGGCACCCATCTTGCGGAAAGCTTTCTCATGCCCAAGTGATCATTCAAAATTGAAACCACTGAGCCATGCGAGATGCCTATGGCTTTCATAATCTCTTGCACTTTCAATCTTCGGTCGGCCATCACCATATCGTGAATTTTTTCGATTGTTTCGGGTGTAGAGACCTCAACTGGGCGTCCAGGACGTTCGGCATCTTCAGTGCTTGTAAAGCCACAACGAAATTCAGTAAACCACTTTTTTACCATTGAAATCGATGGTGCAGAGTCCCCATAGTATTTATCAAGCTTAGCCTTGGTCTCGGTAATGGTTTTTTTTCGCAAAAAATAATGCTTAATAAGCACACGAAATTCACTTTTTTCCATTGTTTCCTTAAGTTACTGGATAGTCTGATAAAGATAGCTGTAAAACACAAACTAACTGACGCAGCAAGTTCAAATTTTGATAGGAGTCAACTGACAGATGCCTGTTGACAGGAGTAGTGTTGCTTTTTCAGTAAGGAGGTTAGAAATTCAAAAAGTCACGGACTTATTGACCCGCCTTAGTATCTCATTTCTAAGCTTGTAAAACCGTTTCAACATTTTTCTTTTGATCAGCCATCTGACTTCACAATTATATGTTTAGTCGTTATATTCAGCTGATATTTCATCCAAAAACGCCTTGAACTGATGATGGTTAAGCCCTCAGGATCGAATAAAGTTGATGGTTTTTACTACCACATTCATAACATTCTGGAGTCTTATGGACTTAGAAAACAAGTTCTGTTGGTGGATAATGCAATGAAGGACTATCAAATTATCTTTTTGCACATTTAATTCTGTTGCTTTTTCATTCAAAATTCCGATGAAACCTTTACGTAAGCCGACCATAGAAGGTGCACCATCAGTGCATACTCCAATTAATTTTGACCATGGCAAGCTAAAACTTGTGAATATAAAATATCCTCTCCTGTAGTGGTTCCTTTTAATTCCTCAGTAACAGTGAACTCCTTATCAACACCTCGAATTAATATAGCCAGTTGAGCTGTGTCAGACAAATCGGTGCTCTCGTCTAATGCTATGGATAATGATTCAAAACCAGCCATACGGTCAGTCAATGTTGTTTTTATATCATTAGCCATCATTTATATACGTCGAACAACAGTTCGTCTTGACAAACTATTTTTTTCAAATTCATTTTTCTTTTCAGGACACAAAATACCGCAAACTTCTGACATACACTCCTTGATAAATTCTCCTTCGGCAAATGGTTTTAATGCCTTTGCCAATTTTGAGCTAACTATAAAACTAGCTCTTACAACATTATCAAGTTGTGTTCTTTGTTTATGAAACATTTGTTTATTGTATCTACTTTTCGTTCAATAAACTTAATAACAAACTATAGTTAGTAACCACTCAAGATGCACACAAAGTCACAAAGCAAGTTGACGGCTCGAGCAGTTCGCTAGGATATCGCTTGTCCAATTTTTCACCTCGGTAGCTCAAATAGAACTGAACTAACGTTCGGGCCATCCACCTGCTTATATAGGCAAAATGAAGGAATAATCTGGAATAAACTAGTTTAGAATAATTGAGAAGCAATAAATCTTTTTATGTGACGCCCGTGAGGCGGCAAACCTCATAGAATTTGATCGAGCAAGCCGAGTGGCGGTGATTATCAAAGAGTGAGGCGACAAACATCAAAGGATTTGATGTTTGCCGCCTCACTGTCACTCCCGTGAGTATAAGTACCTAATGTAATATTTTTTAATTGGGTTTTTTAAAATGTCTCGCGGGCCGGATCATATCTTACAGCGGGCCGGATCCGGCCCACGGGCTGGTTGTTGCCCATATATGGTTTAAATGTAAGGGTCAGTTGTGACTCGCGACGATACGCGGCGCTGCATTTGATGCATTGCAAGATAGCTATTCATAATTGAACTTTATTCACTACACAAAAAAATACAAGTTTCATACACCATCAGTCGTACACTGCACATACGCGATACCTACCTACAGCCTGGTTCAACCTGGCATTCGAACTCTTACAATAAAACGTGTATCTTCTTGTGTATTGAATAAAGTTCAATTTTTTATTAATAAGAAGCTAACTTAAAAATGCAGCGCTATATAGCGTATCGTTTTATTTCTGTGTGAATTGACCCTAAATTTCGAATTAAATACGTATCTACATAGTAAGTTGTATATGTCGGAGAAACATTGTGCTCAACATCATTTTCAGTAGCGGTTGCTTGTTTAGTGGGCGTCATCGTGGGTAAAATACGTGGACAAAACACAATGATCACTGGTTAACACTAATTTATTCAGTGTGTAACAGTATTTTCACTAATCACAAATTTATGAAAACAGTAATTTTTAAAATAATTTATGATCGAGCAGTGGGTTCAGGACACCGATCTCACTTTAGCTAGTAAACACAAAATATAATTCTCAACCACGATACAAATCGATCGACAGATCACATTCAAATGTGTTTCAAACACTGTCCGCACCTCTAAAGTAAAGATCCATCTTTGCCGCGTGGGCCTCGAGGCCCACGCGCGCTCTGCTCTGATTGGCCGTTAACAAAATAATTACGATATAATTTTAATTAAGGTTTTTACGTGAGATAAAAATGTTACAAATTATCTTTAATTAAAAAACGAATTTAAAAGTAATCAAATGAATTTATGGCTAATTCAATTGTAAACAAACAGTATGCAAATAATCGGTAGCAATCAAGATGCAACTCGACTCATGACTTCCTCCGACATACATTTTGTCCAATAGAAAAAAATCCAATAAGAATGTGTGATAACTTGTAAATGCGGCTAGCGGTCGGATTCAAAGTTACCACAACTTGACCTTTTAAATCTATGTTAAGTATTCATTATATCAACAAATCACAACGATGGAACTACGGAGTAATAAATCAATGTGACATGTTTATGTTTAAATTTACAACCTAGGCAGGTACTAGAACCGCGATAAAAAGTAGCCTATATCCTTCGTCAACCCCCGATAGAAAATAGCAAAAAGTGCTGAAAGGAATCTCGAGTCCGATTTTGATAAAAATAATTCGGAATCGAACCTGTCTGATTATGGAAAAAAGTGCATAACCCGTATTATTTTGGCCAAGGCGTGCTGCGTACTGCGTGAATATAAGTTGCCTATTATAATATGTTAATCCAGACCCTAAACTTCTATGAAACTAAATTAATAACTGTAGGTAGGTAAAGCAAAATCTTTGGAAGTAGTTACACCTTTTGACGAAAATTATGAGAACGGGGGAGTATGAAATTTGGCACAGTTAAAGTTTATATGGAGGAGGACCGAACTTGCAATGCTTGAAAAGGTTAAAAATGCATTTAATTAATAAAAATAACGTAAAACACACTAACTCTGATTCACACTTCCATGCGTTTGATACAATTTTGTCACACATTGACGTTTGTCAATCTGTTATTCACATTCAAAACAGGACATAATTACATTTTTATTTCGTATCTAAGGGGCAAAAGAATAAAGGTCTAACTTGAAAATTATACGAATTATGCGCGAATTTCGTCCACTGAGCGACAATTAATTTGCTTCACAAAATAATATTTTCTAAACATAATATTATCTCAAATTGACGAAAAAATAAACAATCGGGTGATGCACCAGTAGTCAGACTTTTAGTGGTTTAAAAAATATAATCGCTTGCATTTTTCGCTTATAAGGGTATATTATATTATAAAATGTGTTTAGTAAATCATTCATTCATTTGTTAAAGATTTTTATAAAACAAACATTGTGTAAATTCTCCTAATTAAAGGTACTAAAAAATATATGACACTTTTGTCTAGTACTCGGTTTCAAAAATCTAGATTTTAGCCGTGTTGTGGCCCAGTGCTCAGCCTCCTTACTAATTACAATTTGTTAAATATAATGACATAGATTAAATATTTACTTAAAACTAAATCATGTAGGTTGTAAAATTATTAAAAATTGACACAATATGGATGTCTAATGGAACATAAATAGGCGAAAATAAAAGTTTTGATATAATCCAGCACTCGGCCAGGCTGGCTTGGCACTGGTAAATTAATGAAAAATAACCCTAGTAGTCGGCCACTTCAAATCACACTTCCACCTTCACCCAATTCAGTATTAAACCATAACATTTTTAGTTACTACACAAAATCAGAAAGTAATTGTCAAGGTATTAAATTCAAGTTTTCTAATATTACAATTTAAAATATACGAAATATTACTTTTTAATAAAGCAAAAAAATGACCGGCCTCACTTTTTCACACTTTTTGATTGAGCACGTCGAGATAAACGTGAATGCTATTTATGTACTAGTACTTATGTCGTACACACACAAAAAAGGGTATTAATAATCAATAATAATAGATCGAGTAACCGAATTCACTTCACGTTTGGTACTTATAGGTAAAAATGTAGAAGACCGTCTCTTATTTGACTTAAAAGGCAGAATGGGCTGACAACTGGTGTCGTTACCTCATATCACCTGGTATGTTATCATTGACCTTATTTATATACTAATTTAAACAATAAATATATAATTTTGCGTTCAAAACATAATATAAGTTATTGATAACGGTATTTATTCGAGTATTTCGAAACTTTAAGCATAGCCCGGCTAGCTCAGTCGGTAGAGCATGAGACTCTTAATCTCAGGGTCGTGGGTTCGAGCCCCACGTTGGGCGAAACCATTTTGCCTACTTTTTCGATTCATATTTATTTACACATTTATATAATTTTTTATGCATAAAATAACAGCGACGATAATTATTATTTATGAAAGCGACAATATTATTTTGATTCGAAAATTAACATTAATCGATATTACGCAATAAATTAAATTGTGTATCATTAAAAAACAATAAAAGGCAACATACTGTGAGTTTAACGGTCTATTATTATTTATAATTTTCATAACATTATCTATCAGCATGAAAATTTATAAGTTTCTATCTCCTATAGTGGGGGGTCAATTTATGAACCACTTTGGGGGCCGGTTACTCAAAAATGGCTTATGTCATAAAAATAGTCTTACACGATGGGGTAGAACGAAAAAAAATTTTTCATCCCCATTTCACATGTATTGCAGAGCTACCCCTAGCCCCTTTATTCTTATTATATGATGCTGAAACCGAGATCCGTACATATTATATAACTATATTATTTCATCCATTTATATTCATAATTACAGAAGCTAGAAGCGCGGACAGACAGTTAGCGGGACGGAGAGAGCGAAAGTATAAGGGTTCCTTGAGTATTACGGAACCCTAAAAACAATCAGTAAATTTTTCACCTTGCCAAGTCAATGTAGTGAAATGGCCAGGTCACATATTTTGACTAAGGTGTAGAGTTTGTGAAGTTAGACTTGTAGAGTGGGCGTGTAGAGTCTGAAGCTTGGTTTTACATGAGATCTGATGATTTTTTGACAGTGCGATCACATGGTATCGTCTTGACATCATTTTAACATGAAAATGTTTTTGTTGAGATAAGAATTATCTAAAAATGTTACATAGTTTTCTACAAAACCTGAAAATTGTTGCCCTGCAGTTAAAGATATGATGTGTTAATTTTGTGTTAATACTTAGCATCTACTACTATAAAAACAGACTAGATTTTCAGCACAAAAAATTACTAACAACATTTGAAATGTAAGGTCTATGGAATAAAAGTCTAATTTATTTATATTTATTTATTAATTAATAAATATATAAATACATATTAAATAAGAGTAAATTTAGTGAGAAAATTACACAGCTGCGAAGTGTTTGCGAATCACCATCGCGCTCGCCGCGTTTAAAATTCAGTGCGGGGGAAATGCCGTGCTCCGTGTTGCAGACGAACACTTCTGAATGGTAAATGCACGCAAAAACTGCTCGACTTATCAAACATTACCTCGTTCCCGTGTAAACTCTTTTTTTTTTGGTTCGGCGTGTAGCGTTTTATTATTTTTTTACGGTTAGGTTCTAAAGTCAATTTTTACGTGCTTATAAACTTTTTGGTGTTTATAGACACCATAGTGTCTATAAATTCTTTTGATAATAGTCTGTATTTTTTTAATTTTTTTTTAATATAAATACTTTTGTTTATTAACTGTAAATTTGACTATGATTCATATGATTCCTAATTTCCTAGCAATTTTATGCACGAAAATTGAAATGTATGAAATATAATATATATTTAATTATATGCTTTAAGAATGTAATCGTAGTCTATCGTAATCGACATTCAATTTACAATTTACTTCTTCAATAAGCTCAAAATAAACTATGTACCTTTTTTTCTCTTCATTCATATAAATTAACACAGCGATTCCATGAGCAGGCTCGTTCAAAGAAAGCCAATGCACTTTAACACCCAATCAGTTTGCGCAACACTGTTGTAAGGCCGTGTGACGGACATACACACAACACGCTCCCACGGCACACGTCATCGAGACCCATAGAGATTTGAACAGCAACTGTTGAGGTGTTGATTTGTCACAAAATTCGAGTACCCAAAATTGAAGTAGCGAGTAAGTTTGGTTGTATGTATTTCTTAAGTATTTGGATTTCACTGCGAGAGAAGTTTACTCAAACTGCTTGACGTGCAACACTCGAATGATAAAGAGCAGGTCGTATTGGGGTATGAGAAAAGAAGTCGTCTCAATTTTACCTTAGGGTCAGTTCACACGGCGACGTGACGCGGCGCTGAGTTTTTAAAATCGCTTTTAATATTGAACTTTATTTGTTACACAAAGAGATACAAGTTTCATATGACATCAGTCATGCACTCCACGTGCGCTGTGCAGCGCGGTGTCGACATTCGAACTCTTACAATGAAACGTGTGTACCTACTTATCTTCTCGTGGAATGAATAAAGTTCAATTTTTAATAGCTATCATAATAATGCAGCGCCGCGTCGCGTATCGTTTGGTTTCGGTATGAATTGACCCTAAGTATAGAAGCAAAATATTTTGGAAGAAGATTTTGTTTTAAGGAATACATGATTCAGTAATCACACCCTCCTAAATCAGACACGGTCTCGTTGAATATATCTACATTGTTGAAAAGGGCATCTTAATCAAGTTTTCTATATTTATTATTTCATGCAATTTATGAATTGCCATACTTTACGTTTATTGAAGCGAACAACTGAAATAAGTTTACTGTAATTGCAATTAATGCCTGACAGTTTTCAATTACATGTGGCGCAGTAATTCCGTTTTCATCGCACACCTTATTATGTATTAAATATGATTACCTGTTAAGTTAGTCGGTACTGTTTACTTAATTCCTAGGTTAAATCACAATGTAATTAGCCCGCACTAACGTTTTATTGTTATTTGTAACATTGCTTATATAAATTATAACGTCTATTTGTTTAAGAACTCATTTTACAACGGAAAACCGTTTAAAATTGAAACTGAGTTTAAACTCAAGATAATTGCGGTAAGGAAATTACTCCATTCCCTGAGATACGTACTACGTCCGCAGAGCGTCATAACAAGCGGAAGATTGAAGTGGCACGATAAGAACCGAATCAGAAATCTTGCCGAAAATACGCAGGCACCTTATAATACTGCGGTAATTTTTACCAGGGATTCCTGGGTTTGATATGCGGGCCAATCATTACCCGCCGAGGTATGTTCATCGAGCCGGCTTTTTGCGAGATCTATGTAGATATCTGCGGCTGAATATTATACGGCGCGCTCTCCAAACGGATCAACGTGCGCACAGGTATTTTGAGATTCATTTCGCCTCGTCTTATTTTGTTCTTGATAAAGTGCCAGCTCTGTAATAGCAAACTTCTAAATATCTTCACGAGAATATTGCCGCACACTTTAAAATTGCAATGGGAATTCCCTTCAGATTTTATTTTCTTTAAGCGTTTTATACATTCTTTCGCCTTCAGTTAAACTCGTAGTCTCTTTATTGTTCCTCGCATCTTGCGTCGGGCCGACTCGTTAACGCGACCTTCTGTTATTTATTGTATCCTCCTCAGAAAATACAATTTCCAATTCGTATACGAATAAATTTGAACGCGCATGTATTAGCGTCCTTTTTATATATGACACGTGGGACCTTCGTTTGTTTTAAGCAACGGATATTTAAATTGATGAAACGTGGCTCCTCGGCGCACTGATTAACATTTTTTGAAACGGTTTATATCGTAGTTAAAAGAATCATTACAATATAAGTCAATATAAGACATTACTTTTCGAAAATACATAGCACACAATTTTATTCATATTATATCTAGCAAGAGCTCCGTGGCCTAGTAGGTAGACCATTTGATTCGCACTCGAGAGAGTGCAGGTTCGATTCCCAGGTTGTGGTGTGTATCAATGAGACTTTTTCATATCTCAAGTACATTACACTGACGCTCTAACGGTGAAGCAAAACATCGAGAGGAAACCCGCACATGGTTGGCCCCAGACGCATTGACCAGTCATTCCTCTGGACTAGGCTGACTGTGTTGTGAGAATGCCGTGTGTGCTTGGGCAACCATGCGACATTTAAAAACCAACGGTCCCAGGCACTACAGTATTTCAAGAGTGGTCACTTCGCTCGGACAATACTGTAGAAATCATCCAATAACGGATCAAAAGGCCTAAGTTTATATCTAGGAATATCCCGCGAGTAAATACCCATATCCTGCAAGTAAATGTGTGAGTGTACGCATAAGTACGCATAAAGCACCTCACCTCCTCCCACTCTAATTATGCGTACCCTCAAAAACAAGATCGTGCAAACACCACCACCACACAAGCAACAATGTCAGCAAGATCGTGCAAGGTAACCTAAGGTAACGCATTAAGCTTAATGCTTTACACGTGCTTTTTGTTTGCATGTTTAGGTTTTATATTGTTTCTGCTCTCCAAAACATAATTGATTTAACATTGTATGACTTGTTGTGAAGCGGGATGAGGTTTGTATTAGTAGACACTGCTGATGATACATAAGCTTATTCGACAGTAAAATGTGCGCCTCGATTGTTAAATAAAGAACAATCCCACTGATTTAAGATAAAAGGGATGGCGTGAAATAAATTTATTTGTAACTTGCAACCAATTGGTATTTAATTGGCGTGTCAGCGGAGACTCATTGGCCTCCCTCCCCGGTGCTCGGAATGGAAATAACGTCGGTTTTCTTTTATATCTTCTAAGGCTCGGAAAATGTTGTTCGAATTTTCAAGACCTCTTGATATTTTTCGCGCTTTAGTTTTATTTGCAAGCGTCGTTTGGAGTAACGTTATTTTTAATTTAATTTCAGTAACTTTGTGGTAAAACACTGTCATTTCTTGTCAACTTGAAAAAGAATGAATTAACTTTAAATTCGTTTATCATTTTTCTAGAACTTAAACAATTTACTCTCGTATCACCGAAAATAGAAGCTATAGAAATGTATGAAAACAGTTTGTCCTTATTCGCATTCAAAATTATCCTTGCTGCGCAGAATATAAGGGTTCCTAAGATATTCAAAATCGATGTTGGTAGCGATATAAAACTGCGGAATAGGCGAATAAAAATACCAGATAGGCTTCTATAAACTTACAACAAATTACAAAATAAAAGAAAATAAATTTATTTAAAAAAAAATAACCTCTGTGGTCCAGCGGTTCTCGAAGCTTGGCTCTCGACCTCGATTCCCGCGTTGGAACAACAAAAAATGTTGTTTTCAAGTCTGGTTAGTACAATGTAGGCTGATCAATTGATTGTCTGACAAGAATGATGATCCATGCGTCGGATGGGTATGTGAAATATCGGTCCTGCGCATGATCTCTCGCCAATCGTGTCGGTTATCCGTCCCACTGGGTTACGACAGTAAGGAAGGGGGAGTACACAACTACGCACACACTTGGGCACTATAAAATAACTCCTGCGTGCTAAATTCAACGAAACCAGCCATCGAAATCGTTGTGGGAGCTATTATAATATTATCTCTATATCGCTTCTCGATATCACATTACGTGAAATCGAATCAAATTTTGGAAAAAAAAAATCCAATACTTCGTATGTCCTATCCCCTCGATTCTTTAATCTTCGCGCCCCTAGCACTTGATATACGATCTTCTTAATCACTGCCTAGTTTGTAAGAGATTTATTCGTCACCTGTTGCGCCAGTTATATTATTATTATTACCACACGGAAGTTATTTTTATCAAATTCTTTTTTCGTAATGTGTTGAATTCGTAGGAGGCGGTGTCGCCACTCGTATGCATAAGGCTGGGAATATATTAATAGATCTTTACCTATGAAATTGCCGTTCTGCAGTACTGGCCATTTCAAATCAAAATAATTTTTGTTTGGCTAAGAATTCTAATTTCAAATAAATTTATTTTTAAAAACATGGAATTCTTTTTCCAAAAGTATTCATTTATTTTTTGATTAGTGTTACATTTTCATCGCATTTCAATCTTTTTCGTCATCATGAATACGTTAAAAATTCGAGTAATTATGGAATATGAGTACCGTCGTAGCAGCAACGCGGTACAAGCGGCACGCAACATCAACGACGTTTACGGAACTAACACTACAAACCAACACACTACCTGTTATTGGTTTGCTCGCTTCCGTTCTGGAATTTTCGACCTGAAAAATGAACCTCGCGGTCGTCCGAAGACTTTGGTCGACAATGACGAGTTAAAAGCGATTGTGGAAGCTGATGATACACAATCTACGGCTGAATTAGCAGCAGCTTTCGACGTTAGCCTCAAAACAATATTGGTCCATTTGCGTCAAATTGGCAGGGTAAAAAAGCTTGACTAATGGGTTCCCCACGAACTCAATGATCGCCAGCGCGTGGTACGCGTCGAGACGTGCCTTGCGCTGCTCAACAGACACACAAATGAAGGAATTTTGAACCGCATTGTTACCTGCGATGAAAGATGGATTCTGTTTGATAACCACAAGCGCTCAGCAAGTTGGCTGGATCCTGGTTCAGCACCTAAACAATGCCCTAAACGAAAACTTACCCCTAGAAAAGTGATGGTCACTGTTTGGTGGTCTAGCGCCGATGTGATTCATCACAGCTTCTTACCAAACGGGGTGAGCCTTACTGCAGATGTGTACTGTGAAGAACTGAACACAATGATGGAGAAGCTGGCACATCTCCAACCAGCATTGGTCAATCGCTCGCCTCCGCTGCTCCTGCACGACAAGGCGCGACCTCATACTGCGCAGCAGACGGTCTCCAAGTTGCAAGAACTGGGGTTGGAAGCTCTCCGTCATCCGACCTACTCACCAGACCTTGCGCCTACAGACTACTACTTTTTCCAGAATTTGGATAACTTCTTGGCGGGAAAAAAATTCAATACCCGAGAGGCAGTACAAAATGCCTTTGAAGAATTTGTTGCCTCCCGTCCAGCTGATTTATTTAAGAAGGGCACCAATAAACTGCCACTGCGTTGTCAAAGATGCATTGATTGCATGGGTGATTACTTCGATTAATACAAATAAAAAATACATGAAAAAAATTCGTTTAAATTTTTTCATACAAATCGGCAATTTCATAGGTAAATACCTAATATTACTGGAATCTCTCCCACCGGAGATAATTCAGAGCATTGAAAATAGAACTCTTGACTTATACAATAGAGTTGAAAATCTAACACACGAGTGTCAACATCAACAATCGAAATAAGACAAATGTCAATGTCAAATATGACATTTATAAAATCATGTATCCGATTTTCAGCTCTATGGTATTGGTTCAGAGTTCTATTTTCAACGATCTGAATTTTCTCCGGTCGGAGAGATTCCGGTAATATAGTCCCAGCCTAAGTAATTTATGAGAATCATGGGTAAAGATTCAAGGTAAAGATTTTATCTTTTTGTGTAGCTTTTTTAATACAATTTGCACAGCATGAAATGCCTACAATATAGGTTCGTCCTCATTTTGTAGGGGTCCGTACCCAAAGGGAAAAAACAGGACCCTATTACTGAGACTCCGCTGTCTGTTTGCTTGTCCGTCTGTTGCCAGGCTGTATTTCCTTAACCGTGATAGCTAGACAGTTGGAATTTTCACAAATGATGTGTTTTTGTTGCCCCAATAAAAACAAATATTAAAAACAGAATAAAATAAATATTTGCCCCCCGCTCCAATACAAACAGACGTGATTTTTTTGCCGTCTCGTACGTGACAAGACAACCCTTCGTGCACAAGTCCGACTCGTAGGTACTGCACCGGTTTTTGAAGTACCTCTGTCTGTCTATGCGTAACAAAATCAAAAAAGTAACATTTCGATTAAACTTCGGATTCAGGTTCAGAGAACTTAGCTACTAAGGAACATCTAAGGCTTTTTTGTTCGCAGCAAAATGTAGGGTTTCCGCGCGATATATACTCATACGGATTTCTGCGCGAACGAAGTTGCGTCCAACTGCTGGTCTTACATAAATCTTATTCTAGCCTCATAACTTACTTCCGAGCGAGTGCGTGTGATCTATTAATCAGCTTCGACCACCAGTTGGTAATTCATTTTTTGGTCCAATAAATTATTTGGTAGGCCCGTGGAAATTTATAGTTGTGGAAATGTCAATTAGGAACCCTGTGAGTAATAATGAGATGTCATTTGTCGGTGTCAGTTTACAATTTAAAAAGCAATATTGTGTTGAATAAGTAATATGACTTGCGTGCTTTGGGAAGGAATGTTTCGTAATATATGGTTCAATTTCTGTCGTTTCGAAAGAAATGCCGTTTTGAAGATGACACTATTATGTAGCACAATAATGGCGGACTGATTTTTTTACGTCAAATGGCATTATTTTTACGACTCCGTACCCAAAGGGTAAAACCCGGGACCCTATTACTGAGACTTCTCTGTCTGTCTGTTAGTCCGTCCGTCTGTCTGTCCTGTGTCTCCTTAACCGAGGTAGCTAGACTGTTGAAATTAGCGGATGATGTATTTCTGTTGCCGCTATAACAACAAATACTATAACCAGAAATAAATAAATCTATAAAGGGGGCTCCCATACAACTAACGTGAGTTTTGTACGAAATCCTTCGAGCGTGATTCCGATTCGCACTTAGCCGGTTTATCTTTTAATATTAGAGGAGGCAAGCAGATAGCGTGGTGGAAAATAGCGCCTACGGCCCCATCACACGTAAAGTTCGGACCGCGGGAAACAGCACGCGCCGTTCCAACCATCGCTTCGAAACAAACATATTGTAGAGGCGCGGGGAATAACATGCTAGATCGGACGATCTAGCATGTCGATGCAAGCGCAGTTTCCACAGTTTAATCCGCGCACTCGTCTGAGTATGTACGACGTGCAGTCCAAACCGTAGACCGACGTAGACGGATTTTTTGACGTAATTAGGAGTAGACTTTGACGTAAGTAGGAGGAGTACGGTGCGAGTAGTTTGTTTTAAATAGAATGCCACAAAAACATTAAACGAAAAAAAGTATTTCCTTTGTAAAAAGTATGAGGTGTCGTAGAGACCAAGTCAAATTCAAGATACTCTATTTAATTAGTTACTCATAAATACTTTGTTACCGTAATATTATGTGGACTTCGCGCAATTTTTGACGTAATTAGCACAACAGTTCGATCTGAAGAATCTTTCTATAACTTCCCAGCCCAGATCCCAGCCCCGGCAGTAAGGTATTGTAGTTTGCAAAAACTGAAGACTTTTAATGTGCCTGATCCTTAATTTGTCTCTAGTAGAAAAATCACAACTTAGCATAACAGTTACTGTGTTACAAATTACAATGTTACATCATATTCATAACCCGTCTTGATATTATTTTCATTTTTACCTGTTCTCAACTGCATTTAAACGCAGTCCTGTTTCCATACGTGTCCATACGAAATGAGTCTAAATTATAAGTTAACACTGTTAACATTCTTATATGCGCTGGTGCGGGTAAGTGAGAAAAATTGTTACTAATTACATTTTTTATGATCGAGTTGTATTACAAGAGCACTTTGATATTTTGTTTTTTTTTTTTTAATACGGTGCGAGTAATTTGTTTTAAATAGATTAACTAGTATGCAAATTATTACTTTTTTAAAAATACAATCCATAATAATCATCATCATACCGCTACCCGTGTCCCACGAGTTTCTTGTAAATTTGGGAAGAGTAGGTAGTCCACTAGTGCACTTGAGGTTGTCTCAGCTTGAAAATCCTTTGGCTATCACTGCCCATTGGTGTTCTTAAACCCTATTAGGTGAACCTGTTTATGACATCAGTCCAACTATCAACAATACTGAAGTATGACATTTGTTTTGCATAATGTAAATAATCAAGTCATAATAATCAAGCGTGTATGTTCCATCATTGTGGTAAATTATATTTCTTGAAATATTAAAGATACAGGTGAAAACTTTTTATAAAGCTGTTTATAAAATATTGCGATCAGTATTATGTAATTAAAAAGTAAAATGTTAGAGAAAGGTAGAAGTTAGCTTACCATACCTTATTAAGTAGTCACACACACTATACGATTATTTGATGAGCAAAGTTTTACAGAAAACTGTTAACCGTTAAAAATGCTAAAACGCAAATCAAAATTAAGAGCCCTCCTGTTCAAAAGCCTCCTGTTTACAAGCTGTGGCTGTTTCTTGGTAGCCGAAATGATTTGAGCGTCACTTAATTTAACTATAGTTTCAGTATACGGCCGCTAAACTGTCAAAAACGGATGTAGTGGTATACAAAATACGGCACGCTTCATCGTCATGTGACAAAATAGTCAAACATCTACCACAAATAGTTTTTAGGTACCATGTAATTATAGTGATCTCTCGTATTTTTTTGTTATAACAAAGAACGTCAATAAAACATCTAAAACTAGTTTTTAGACGAACATAAAACAACCCGCAAAAAAGTCGTTATCGCTATCATTCCGTATAAGTATCTCGGGCTATTTTGTTTCGATGTAAAACCTACCATTAAAATATCATATTCGCGTTGTTTAAGCCGTTGATTGCGACTGTCATGCTTGTAATCGTATAAATTCGTACCTGCCGCTGACTTTATAGCTTTTATTATTAGTTTTATAACGTTTTTGCTGATGATAATGTTCGCTAATTGGTTTCACGGCCCACTGGCGATATGCCACCTTATGTCGTTTCGAATAGAGCACATATTTAAATAATAGTTGTTAGTGTAGATCTGTAGTGTGGTGGTATTTAGAGAATTACATTAGATTTAATGACAATAAAATGTACATTAAGTCTCGAGCCTGGATCAGTACTTCTCCTGTTAGCTTGGATGTTAGTTAATTACTTATGTAAAGAGCATTGGTGGTTAAGTTAGTGTCCATTAATTAAGACATTAAATAAAAATAAACATTACAATCTAGCTTTAATATGAATCATTAGAAATGAATTTACTTGTAAATAAAACAGGGACTATATTTCCATGTCATCTTTGGTTTGAATTCTTTACACTAGTATTAGTGTTAGCTTCAGTAAGAAAAGTATTTTGAGGTGTGTTACGCTTTTTTCATGTTATATTATGTCCCAAAGGTCTCCTGTTTTAAGTTACGCTTTTAACTTTTTTTTCAGGGTTCCGTACCCAAGAGGTAAAACCGGGATCCTATTATTGAGAGTTCGCTGTCCGTCCGCTCGTCTCAGTTCCGAAGGGGGCTCCCATACAACAAACATGTGTTTTGTACGGAATCCTTCGAGCGCGAGTCCGATTCGCACTTAGCCGGTTTATCTTTTCATATTAGAGGAGGCAAGCAGATAGCGTGGTGAAAAATAGCACCCACGGCCCCATCACACGTAAAGTTCGGACCGCGGGAAATAGCACGCATCGTTCCAACCTGAACTGAACTGAACGTGTTAATGCGCGGGACCGACAGTTCGATCTGGCATGTCGATGACAGCGCATTTTCAACAGTCTGAACCGCGTGCTATGACGTATTTTGATTTATTATGCAAAACGCCGGCAGTCCAAACCGTGACGCATGTTTAGTCGTAATTAGCATGACAGTTGAATACGCAGTCCAAAACGCACAGATCCCTCTGTGGTTAGAAACGCAGTCCGATCCGAGATCAGATCTTTACGTGTGCGGGGTAGTTATTTCAGTGGGACTCTCCCATACAACAAACGTGTTGTTTTGCCGTTTTATATGGACCCTTCGTGCGCGAGTCCGACTCGCAATTGGCCTGTTTTTTTATAGGTTCATATAATTCTTAAGTCATTTTAACTCCATATTGTAAGTAATAAACTATACTCACTCATGAATTATTGGTATTAAGTGTAATTTTGATGAATATTTGATAAGTTTTGATTGCTTACGGGCAATATCGCTCGGACCGTTATACGCCTCCCAATTTCAGATATACACAAGTGAAAAACCCCGTCTCAGGTATTCACTATTAAATTTATTAAAGTGCTTTTCGATAAAATGGAACGCACTCGTTTTAAAGGCCTCAAAAGCGACGAAACTTGTACCGGAATTTTGATCAAACGTTTCACCAATTTCTCATTATCAATTAATTGGAACTCAAGGTGAGGATCCTTGTCAATCTTTTGTCTTTATTTGGAAAATTGTTACATCTTTTATAAAAAACCGACTTCATACCAAAGGATATTATTAGAATCTTGAATGAAAATCATAATCTTAGAACTTAGAGTTTAGACGGTCATTGGAAAATATCAATCGTATTTGACGGTTGCATGATGGTAATCCAAAATAAATGATAAGCGACAAATGAGTGACCATCGAATGCCGTTTGCAAGATAAAAACTATTGACAAAACCGACAGTTATTCAATAACCGTGTAAAGGGCACCTAAGGCTGGAACTTTAAGATCCGGAATCCGGTGGGCTGGAGAAAATTCAGAGCACTGAAAATAGAGCTCTGCGCTAATACAATAGAGCTGAAATTCGAACACACGAGTCAATGTCAAATCTGACAACTCGACACTTCGATTTTTAACTCTATTGTATTAGAGCAGAGTTCCATTTTCAGTGCTCTGTATTTCTCCGGGCCCGCCGGAACCCGGATCTTAAAGTTCCTACCTTAGAGCCATCTTATACAAAGTTGTAAAACGCGATGGTTTTACAACTTTTATAATATTATTAATTATTTTTTAATCGTAAGAAAGTATTATGTACATCTTATTAGGTCCTGCTCCTTTACGTACAGAACAGCGTGCAATAATTGCCAGTACATCACCGTAATTATATCCCGGGCATCGGAAGTAAGCGTTTATTCTTTCGAGGGCAAAATGTAGATATCAGAGATGTGATAATTGGGAGGTGTTGAGACCACTCGACTGTGTGGTTAACACCTTTTGCCTTGTTTGACTGCGTGATTTTCTTATCCTGTTTGCAATAACACGGTTTTGTTGGAATACAAACACAACTGTTTACTTTGAAGACAGGTGCATGGTGCTTTGTTCGACGATGACATGTTTTATGAATTTGATTAAAAACCTCCGTTTTTATGTTTCTCATAAATATGTCTATGGCCTAAAGGCCACCAAACCCACACCAAAGGAACAGTTTTTTTTTAATTATTTGCCTTTTTCTCGAAGTTACTCCAGAGCCCTAGGCTCTGTCTGTAAAGTCTTGACTAACTCAAAATTTTAGACACCATTCGAAAAAGTGAATTACGCCTCCTCCGCTCGGAACTCTGTCTACCTCGTCATAAACCAGACCAATCACGCCCGGTTTATAATCGTTACAACGCTACACGAACGATTATATTTTAACGACTTTTAATTTGGGTGGTGTATTAAAATGTAATATTACAACGCTATATTTAAATGCAATAGATGAGCCATCAGATTGTCCGGCACTCACACGCGTCCGTCCGGGCGTGATTTATCGGACTGCATCGGCGACCTGCGAACAGCTCGTTTATTGCCCGATCGTTATTTATAATTTATTTTTAACGGTCACCGATTTGTAGCCATAGTATATTTACTACGTACTCGTAACCGCTAGAGACTGTGGCTGATTGATCGTTAAATACTTTTGATATTTGCATCCACGTTTAATGACCGCATATCACTGGCTCAAAAAAATTGTTGCCAAATATACCCTTTATTCCGCAAATCTCAGTTATTGTCGAAGCCTTTGCTGTTTCAAAACTCTCTTTAGACTTTAGTTAGTCGTTAGTACTTTAGTTGTAACTAGTGCTGCCAAATTGCGTATTAAATTACCTTTTTAGTAACCTTCTTTCTTTTTTAACCCCTGAAGCAAAAAGAGCTCGATACCCTGGACAGACAGACTATCTGTCTGTCCGGGGCATCGAGCACCCAAACGGATGAACCGATTTTGATCTAGATTTTTTGTTGAAAGACATGATCGAGAGTGTTCTTAGCTATAATTCATCATCATCAGCTCGCTCAATGCTTGACAATTCAGGGTTAGGTGCTTAAAAATTTAAAAAATTTAAGCACCAGTACTAAGTACTAAGTACTGGAACTCCGAGCAAAGCTCGATCTCCCAGATACTAGACAGTAAACATAATAATATAGCATATATGTTCGGTAATCAGGGTTATTACATGTTTTCTCAACTGGTCGATGTGCTTGTTGCTATAATTGTTTAAATACTTGTGGTTACGAAAAACAAATTATGATTATTCATATTATATTGACTAATGACCATTCTTGTTACAGTTAAAATATAACATAGTGTATTAGTTGCTATTTAATAAGAAATAGATTTTCACGTTCTGGTTTTAGTAACCAAAGGCATGTTTCAAAATTTGAATAACAAAAAAGATAAAGAGAAAGAAGATAAGATAAGATAATAAGATATAATTATAATACTTATATTACCTAACATTTAATATCAGGTAATATAAGTATTATAATTTATAACGTCTTAGTAATTATATTTGTACCTAATTTATAACACAATGTCTTCAACAGAAGCAATAGACAAAAGACCCGAGACAAAGCGTTTGCATCAAAGTACGTGTGAGATCAGCGTGTCATTTCAGCCGGATTACACAATTGCTTCCAGACTACAGTGGAATTATTGCTCTGAGTACTTGTAAGAGGATCCTGTGTCTAGCTCAATTAAGAATAATGATCTTTCTAGCTTGTGATTATAGTTGTCAGTTCAAAAAAGTCCTCAAATTTTTTGGCGTATTTAGCCATGCAACCAATTTTTTTAAAAGCTCCAATTGAATCAGAGCCATATTTTTTGACGTTTGGACATTGCTTTATGCAAATGTCAAATATAATATTTATGCTATTTATATTAGTAGGCAAACCACATGTACCAATAATTCAGTCAGCATTAGTACAGAACATTATCGATTTTGCCAGTGTTTGGTATATTTCATCGTATATCACCAATAACTCAATATTTCACTTCATCACATTTCATTGTTTTGGTAACTGGGCCATAACAGTTTGCGCTCGTTTCATTGTGTTTCATTGGGCTTCACTAGGTGATTCAACCTCGGGGTATGTCAATGGATGATATAGTTTGGATACATGATTTGACCGAGGATACACGCAGCAGATTTACAATGCGACCGATAATTTATAGCGATGTTCGGTTCTAGATGTAATTTAATGTTGTTGCCGACGGTAAATCAAGTCTATCGCATGCCTCGATGTTATTGCTGGATACTTGTAAACTTGATAATAAGCGAACTTATCGCCTTAAACTTGTATTTCATCATCATCTTCTTCTTCACTTATTATGTATCGCGATTAATTAATTTCGTTACTTTTGTTATAAATGGTAATACAACTTTACAGGAAAGTAAAAGTCGTGGTTAATTAATACTTGTTTCGTATTGGGAAAAACAAAACTCGTGTACTTCTGGCAACTGCCAACGACAAAGATCTAGTTGGCAATTATAAAAATGTGGAACATATTTCGTACCATATTCTTAATGTTAAAGAACAATAACACGAAACAACGAGTCGAGCAAAAACGGATAAGTCCATTTATGTAAGCAGACCAACTTTGACCACCGTTATTATTAAAACGGCTCCCTGCAAAAACTACTCGCTTTGGTTATTACCACTTTATGCAAACCTTACATGGAAAGATAATAATTTGTTTGCAACACTCATTTGATTCACGCAGAAGTCAGGACCAGTTCAGAATAACAGGTGTAGTTTGACTACATTAAAGGAGATTACTATAGAAGATTAATAATTTAGTATGTTATTAATACGATTCTCCAATTATTATAATCTCATAGATTGAATGCCTTCAACATTGTCATTCCTAAATAATGTCAGGTTAATTACCTTGCCCTACCTTTTAGCCAGAGAACCCCGAGTCAATTCTTAGTCTGTAGGTAATGCAGTTTTATTGAAACATTAAATAATAAAACTGTCGCTTTCTATACAAGTTTTAGCTAAATATCTGAAACATTTTTCCCATAAAATCTGTCTTTATCTTCTAAAAAACTTATAAAGTCTTTATTTAACGCGTGTGACTCTACAAAAACATTCAACTGTCATTGTTGGGTATGTCACGATTATTAAGCTGTGTACCTATTACCTATTAGCTGTTTATTAGTCATTTAAAATTTGGAGAGCCAACAACAACAAATAATTAAGTTTCATCAGCGACGGTTGTGGAATACAAATAATTGAATGCGCGCATATCTTGCGTGTTTCGTGGTGTCGTGTGAAATTAATTCACATTCAGCCCAACACCTCGGGCGGCGAGCTTGATTGAGATTCGACATGTTATCCATGAAGGCATGCAATAATAACACGAAAGTGATAACCCCCGGGGATCTTGAGGGAACAAAAAGGGTCCAAGCGTGTGTTTGTTGTAGGAACGGTTGCGTTCAGTAGCTAGTTAATGTTATAATATGGAATACGTATTGGAAATTTTTCCTATGATGTTTGAGTGTCTGCTTTTAGAATTTAATTTTAAATTGAATTTTTAAAGACATTCGAAAAATAAAGCATAGGATATAAAAAGTTTTACAGTATAACGAAAGGTTTTTTGTTGAGCAATATTTGAAAGCTTATTATCACCTGTTCACGATGCATAATTTTCACACAAAATTGGATTTGGTTGGGTTTGGATTGATAAACAAAATTGTACTATGAATCTACATTTTTTGATTTTGACTGTGACATTGAGAACCCCAAAACTGTCGAAACCAGTTACGGTAAACATATAATTTACATATATTTACGTAAAAGCAACTTCCGTCGGTGTGGACGTGGCCTGGACACGGTAGCTGCGAACGAGATTTGGCATTTCGCTCACAACTTCCGAGAGCACTTTTGAACTTGTAACACGTGACTGAGACCTAAGCTTTTGTGAATCGGACTGGTCAATTTTGTATGCCAAGTAGCCGGTGCAGGGTTTAAAAGTGTAAAATTGACATTGCGCAATACTTTGATGGAATTCCAAATGTTTTGGGAACATAAATATTAATCAAGGAAAATAGTTGCTATTAGTTTTCGCACGGTTGATTTTGATATTGTATTCCCGTCATGATTATTAGCGATATTATTTAGTTATTTTATTTTAGAATATGTAATAATGTACGTAGGTATTACTTTTTTCTTCTTTTATAAAATAAAAATAGATTCGGTTCTTGTTAGTGTATATTTAAATAAGCACTCCCGGTTTTTATGCTGTGCTTAAACAACTCGATCACTTGACACTAGTTGGATTATTTAATTACCCCTTAACGTGGAAAACTTACTCCTGCCGAGTCTCACTCCTCAATATTCAGCGATAATGGATGTTCCCTGCTCGGTTTCATAATACCTTGTAATAAGCCGCCGCCGTTTTAAATGCTTCATCAATAATTCATACGTACTTATTGTTAGTTAAGCTTAAAAATGATCAAGTGTTCACAGCCTCTTTGTGTATAAGAGCGCTTTAATCGCTCGATAATTAATATGTTGCTATCAGTTATTGCCTGAGTCTTAATGAAGCGGTTGCGTTTGTTATCTATGGTTATTTAGACGAGTCGTAAAAAGTGGTAGATATTTAGTGTTTTGGTCACGGTTATCGTATTTATAATGATACAACGTTACGTATTATTATAGTACATAGTAATTAATAAAGTAACCAGCTTACTTACGCCTTTTGTTCCGTTATTGGATGATTTTTACAGTATTCTCCGAGCGAAGTAACCACTCTTGAAATACTGTAGTGCCTGGGACAGTTGGTTTTTAAACCTCGTATGGTTGCCCGAGCACATACGGCATTCTCACAACACAGTCAGCCTAGTCCAGAGGAATGACTGGTCAATACGTCTGGGGCCAACCATGTGCGGGTTTCCTCACGATGTTTTCCTTCACCGTTGGAGCGTCCGTATAATGTACTTGAGATCTGAAAAAGTCTCATTGGTACACGCCACAACCTGGGAATCGAACCTGCACTCGCTCGAGTGCGAATCAAACGGTCTATCCACTAGGCCACGGAGCTCTTAATACGTACACTTTTATCGGTCGTCTTGTTTATTGAATAGCCTGTAGACCTCGGTTTTACAGTACAGTTTATCTCGGCGCTACTTCATTATTAATACTAGCTTACGTTTCTGCTTACATTATAATATAGCCATTATTTTTTATTTTTTTATTCAAGTACAAAAAAAACACGCTTTCTTCTCTATGTGTAGACTTAACAGACTTGGTTAGGATTCCGCTGGTACAATATTATAATGTTAATTTCAACCCGTGAAGTGAATAATTACTTTATTCATGCTCTTACGCCCTCGTACCTACTCTGTCGGAATTTGTATGCCGATGCTGTACGCTAGCGCGCGACAGACAAGAATAATATAACGCAATGAATTATGGATTACATTTTTAATTGGGTGTTATCCCGTGATACGCGTGTTTAATTAAGTTTTTATAATGTAATAGGTATAGGTAATTTGTCTTGATGGAATGATGACAATATTCTTTTTAACACGATTCAGTTTTAGAAAAAGTTGCAACTTTATGAGGTGAGGAAAACTATATCGCATGGTCGCTTGATTAGAACCAAAAAACATTTTTCTAGCATGATCCTTTGCTTTTTTTGATGTTGATTTGATGAAATGAGTTCACACATAGAAATAAAGATAGATATCTTAATTCATCTTTGAAAGGCCGACATCGCTTATCATCAGGCGAACGGTAATCGCTTTCCATCAGACGATCCGTCTGCTTGTTGCTCCCTATATTTCATATAAAAATAAGGCCACGTTATGTACGTATGTTAATTAAGTTATAGTATTTTGCCATCATTATGGAATGATGCTTAAAAAATATCTGTAAAAATAAGGGTGGAGCAAATAGAACACAGAATAACAAATAAGCCTCGAAGTAGTATGAAGATAAACAAAACAAAAAGCTAATAAAAAGTCTGCATCATGCCGTGGCTTGGTATATACTTAGTTAAAATGCGAGAACGGGTTGCATTTCAGATTTGGTACATTAAACTTTATACGAATGTAGCTAAATTGGACCGTTGGTTAGTTTGTTCTTTGCCAAGTTTTTTCCTGTCCGGTCGCCGAGGACCGAGGGAAACGGCCGTGGAAGGTAATTGTGTTAAAACTTTCATTGGGAAGTGTGAAATTCTGTGAGTCGCAGGGCCACTGTTACCACACTGTCTACAAGTTTAATTTGTTTTAAAATTACTTCATAAAATTTGTTAGACTTGAATTTCCCTCTGTACCCGTATAATAACTTTATCATTAGAATATCATCGTCATTTTTACACCCACTGAAGTTTAATTATGTGTATGTGGTGTTTATTATAAATTATTATCTATGTTGAAACGGCTAGTGGTGACGGATATATTATCCCTTCCAATCCAATTTTATTAATTATTATAAATATTCATGTAAATTTTATGGTCAATTGACCTTTTCTTACATAGTTTTCGATGATTAATCATAAATTTAATGGAACATTTTGCTGCTCATATAATATCTCATATTCATTATTTATATTATTTATATAAATAAATAATGTTCAGTAGGCTTTTTTGTGACTTTTATGACTAGGTACTAATTCCATGTTAGTAGAATAACTTGTAATTATATTAAAGTGATGATTACAATAATTTGCACTCATCAAATATTTTATTGGCTTTTTCCAAAAATAAATCAAATTTTAAATGAAACGATTTTATATTTATTTTCACTGTTGGAACACTCGATGAATATTGACAGGAGCTTTTAGTTGGCTCGCTGTCAAACGCTTTAGCCTACATTCGAAAAGTTGTTTCTCAAAAGCAACGCAAATATACACATAATCTATTTCACGTTTCACTTATTTTTTTTATATTTCAATAAAATTGATAACAGTTCACAACACCCTGCTTAAGTTCTAAATTCCTGCAAAATTAGTTGTCGTACCATTATGTGTTCATTATGTCTAATAAATATTTAGCGACTACAAAACTTATTTTAAAGCATTTTATACACTAACTTCTAAAGTTTAAAAGTTAACCCAAGAGTTTGGTTCATGGACATAGAAAGGCAAAATATATAACAGGACTGAAAATGAGAGCAAATATAAAAGTTCCGTAGTATTGTCTGTCACGCCTGTTCCTCCTTGATCTAATCAGAACTTATAAATTTGCTTACGTACGTCATCCGTACGCTGACGATATTCCAGGCACGTGAACACAACTCAGTAACATCTCGTATAAATTTTTCGATGTTTCCCACATCGTTCAAGGAAACTTGAAATGTTGTATTCGAAATTGAGTCCCGCGCATGTATACATTCGTAATCATCACTATCATCACAATAAATATTTATCAGGTATTGAAAACGATTTGTTAATCGTTAATCTCCAAATGTTTTTGGAGAGTACTAATTTCCATATTCTCATTAGTAGACATCGGATTATATGCATTGACATGTTTGAATATGCATATAATTCTATTTTTTTTGGTACTTTTTCATTGACAGTGCTTATTTCAGTAGTTATTACATGTTAGGCGCGTTGTATTATGCACGGCACGTCCACCTCGTACACACTAAGCGAGTGCCATAGATGATAAATATTATATCTAAGAGCGAGCGCACTGAAATCTGAATGCATTCTACTACATCGTAGTTGTCGGCGCGCTCGCTAGGTGTTAGCGGGATGGGCGAGTCGATGGGAAGGGTTTCACTCACTGCTTCACTCGCGCACTTAACGCAATTTCATTATTTGCGTCTCGCTGTATTTGTTCTTATTTTTGTTGAAATAATGCCGCCCGTAAAAAAAAAAAAGTTAATGGAATCCTGGGTAAAAAATTACCCAGGCCAATTCACGACTGATGTCACTGTGATTTTCTGCATATATTAAGTATATATTGTATAATATATAAAAAATAGTGTGAAAATAAACGTAAATCCTAATAATAAATGGTTTTATGATTGTGCATATTCTGTGCATATTTCATACTTTATTGATTTCATATTATGCGCATGCATATTTTGGCGATTTGATAGTGCATATAATCCGATGTCTACTCATTAGTAAAATGAATGAGTAATTCAAAGAAATAAGGCTTGTGTGCACACAAGAGATAAATATAATAAAAGGTATATGATGTCAAATACGTAACTATAACAACGTGAATTTGTAGTGTTAGGCGTGTAAAGGCATTCAGTTTCACGAGGCTGACCAAGTTTCACAGTTCAGTTTCAGTGCGTCACCGAGAGCCATAAATCTTTTCGCCTTGCGGTCGTTATGCATATGACACATTGCAGAGCGCAGCGTGAATTGTGAGTAATATCGCCAGCACAATGAAGATTGAAGTCACTTCACTAGGGCCGGCTAGTGGTCGCGAACAAGATGCAGCTATCGATATAAATTAGCTGCTGGCGTCGGATTGCACTGAAACAATACTGCTGTCACGGTGGCCGTCGTATCGGTTGTCTCCGGTGTCCGCTTCATACCCTCCACAGCCTGCAAGGCATTTCGAACTTTCGTGTGTGGATATGGAGCTCAAATTGAATTGATAAGCACGCAGTAGTTTGCGAAGCAGCTAGTGTTGCGGCTGGCAGGTGACATTTAAGTCTATAAATCCACAGAGCGTGCCCTTATACGTAGTGTGAAAGCACAACTTTTAGTTGTGCGAATGTAATCATTTTCAATTTATCGACTATGATTGTTCTGCAAATTGTTAACACTATATCAAATGTTACCGCAGAAATGTGTTGCAGGCTGCAGTTCACGCTCTTGCTGAGCTTTTTCAGTTCTTATTTAACGGTTAGTGAGTATTTCAAAATTATTCTTTCTATCGATTTCTGTCATTTATGTACGTTGTAGGAAAATTAACAGCGATATAATAATTGCAGACTGAAAAATATTTTTAGAGTCTTGAATATTAATATATAATAATAAATTAATATATAATTTATAATGCCTACTTAAGGAGCTACTTAGTTATAGACTTTGACATAAAGTCCATACAGTTTCTGTCAAAATCTCTACTAAGTGACTCCTTAAGTAAGAATTAAATGTCTCTGAGTGCGGCCGTTAGACTTCTTATCGTTTGATGTGTAAGCGACGACGACGTTTAGGTAGAAAAGAAAGGTAGAAAAACCGTGAAATATAGAACCGGGGGGGGGGGGGGGGTCAATACCCAATAACAAATAATTTGAATCACCCCCTTTGATTTTTGACCGTTTCTGAGATATTCTCCATTTAGTATTTTTGGAGTTTACTCCTTAAGAAACGATTTTCATATATAAGCCCGGGGTATGAAAATCCATAGATTTAGGGAGGGTCGGATTTCGATTTTACTCCCTATCCATAGGATAGGGAGTAAAATCGAATTCACGATGTCACACGGTCACACGGTACGGTGTCACACGATGTTAGCCGAAGATGCGTCGGTCGCTTTGCATTGCACACCAATTGTTACTTTTTAGAGTAACACACACACACACACACACTTTTTTTTCAGAAGTGGGTGACCTGACCTGTTTGGGTCGTAATGAAACACTGAAAATGGTTTTGATCGTCAATGTTTTAGTTTCCACGTAATAACAGAAGTATAAATTAACTAGGAAATCTAAGCACAATTCAAATCTGTAAAACATTTATTGATCTTTCATTTTACGCTTAATTTATAAAACATCGGTTAAATCTTAATTGCACTTAAAACTTACCGCCACCATAGAATGGAATATATTTGCAAAAAATAATTGAAAACTGCTTAATAACTGCTCCATAAATAATGTTAAATTTTATAAATAATGTTTATCACCTAAATATACTTAGGTATATTTGGACACCATGCGTGTGTATTATTATGCCATAAATGTGAATACTATGTGGTGGAAGATTTGTAAACAATAGCGTTAGGAGGCGCTATCGGCGGAATTTACACGGTTAGCGAGATTATCGACACAGGATCTGTTAATTTACTCGGTAACTGAGCGTCGTCTAACATATTTATTGTTGTTAATATAGTGTTCCGAAATTTTACGCTCAAATTAATTTGTAGGTACGTTAAATTACTAAGCTGTGTAAATAGAAAACGAAAATAGTATACAGCTTAGGATTTGCTATGCATACTAATATTCCCTGCGAAACTGCGCATTTTTAAGCTATTTAATATGATTTTTCTTTTAGCGTGCAAGAAAATATCAATACTTTCGACTCTATTATTATTCGTCAGTCCGATTGGCAGTTTGGTATGCACATATTTTAAATTTATGGTTTGTTCGAAAATTCGAAATGTGGTGGGTCCGAATCCCGGTCAGATAAATACTTTTGTGATGTGATTGCGGGTGATTATTTTTTTAAATTCATCAGAACTCCGAGCAAAGCTCGGTTACCCAGGTACTGATGACTATATACTATGTTGTTACCGAGTTTCACGATCTTAGATCAATTGCAACGATTCATTCCAATCCCATTCCAAACATTATCGTTGCACCGCATAAATGGAAAGTTTTATAGTTCACGACTTTCAGCAAAACTAAAAACTACGCCAAAACGAGTAAATAGATCGTGATGGTTATAATAGTACCTAAGTAAAATATCGGTCCATAATTCTGTCAGTACACACGTCCGACAGTCATTAAAGGTACTCGGGGAGAACTGTCCTGGCGAGCTTTTGATCGTAAATCCCGGCGTTTCACTATGCTAAGTCTTAAATCTGGGCATAAAATTGCCGCGGACAAAATGGAAGCGTTCCATTTAATTAGATGCGACCACAGCGACGTCAGTTGCGTCACGTTTCCCCTTCCCGCGCCCCACCCTTTCGGCCTCCCCGCTCTCGTTTGTTTTAAAACTACCCGCAAAGGATTTTAACGAGATTACTTGAAACACGTTTTATAGGGCATCTCACGAGATTTATTTAGACGTGGTCCGTGGACCATTTTTAATCTCTAGGGATTACGACGTTAGTCATTATAATCCTGCAAACATCTGATTTTTAGCTCATTAAGTAAATTTTGCAGGGAGATGTGGGAACTTATGATCTTAATTGTGGATAAAAGAATGTCTTGTATCGTGTGGGCTTTGTACGAACAATAGACAACGTAAATGTTATGAGTACGCATGAGACTTGTATGAGAATCATGACAGCGCCTACACAAATTTCATTCGGTAACGTAACGAATGCGTTTTTGTCGATTGTTCGTGCTAAGACCACTAGGCAACCAAAACATTTAGTTATTTAAAGAATATGAAAGTGCAAGTACCTACCTATTTCAAAATATTTTGCAAAATAAATAGTTCCTTACACCGATTTCGGTGACGGTGGACGGTTACATTGAAACTAGGCCAGCTGCTCAAGTGTGTGTGCAGTACACAATAGTATTGTCTCTTGCTTTACTCTCGTAACCCAATGGGACGGATGACCGACACGACTTTTTACTCGCCCATCCGACGCATGAATCATGTTTCTTGTTATTCAATCAGGTGATCAGCCTGTATTATTGACCTGGCCAAACCTGGAAACAACATTTTTTGCTGTTCCAACGCGGGAATCGAACCCACGACTACTGGACCACGAAGGCTGTTATGTTGTACATGTTTTATAATGTCGTAAGAAATTAAATTACAATAAAAATGTGTGTTGAAAGAGTGTCTCCCGAGTACCACATCTAGCAGACGCTTTTATTGCTGTTTGGCCATGTAAAAATGGCCATAAAACCAAGAGCATGACGATGAATACCTGGGGGTATGGCGATACTTTATAGACACTAGAAGCTCATAGGAAAATTGAACACGGAATACCGTATCAAACGCATTTCAGCTTAAGTTCCTCGGAAAGGGGACTCCGATAATAAAGTGGCTAGCTTCAAGAGACCTTTTACTTATCAATTCGTGGTCGGGATCACTTCTGTTTAGTTCGGCGGCTGAAAGGTGAGTGGGGTCTGTTATGGGTGGACTGTCGGGACTCGTCTGTATCGGTACGCTTCTAAACGGTCCTCACGATGTACCCGCAGCTATTATAAACAATACAAACTATCTTTACGGGGAACTTCTCTTTATTGTGTCATGTCTGATGTCCTATGATATTGTAATATTATTATGAAGGCTCTTTAGCAGTTTGGATCCATGATCCATGAACCGTAAACCTATACACTAAAAAAAGCTTGTTAGGATTTGATTAAAAATGTCTGTGCAAAGTGTCTTTTACGATAAGATGTCGATTTCTTTATATTTCGATTCGTTTACTCTAACTATTATATACTTTAAAATAATGTAGGTTTTTTAGCGCTCTTATTTTTTTAAAGTGGACTAGAAAATGAGTAGATGGATCGCCTGATGGTAAACAAAAAAGTGTGTGTGTCAGCTCCGACTGGAGTTTACTCTAGCTCTCGGAATTCTAAAAAGTAAAATTTGGTGTGAAATGCAAAGCGACCGACGCATCTTCGGCTAACATCGTGTGACACCGTACCGTGTGACCGTGTGACATCGTGAATTCGATTTTACTCCCATAGATTTTTATACCCCGGGCTTGTATAAGAAAATCGTTTCTTAAGGAGTAAATTCCAAAAACCGCCCACCTATGGACACGCGCAACACGCACTTGCGTTCCTGGTATTTGAAATCCCCAACCCCTTTAAGCCGTCGGCAACCTCAGTCACTTGACGAAACACAATGCAAGCGTTATTTCACGACAGTTTTCTGTGAGGCCATGGTATTTATCCATTCTAGCGGCGAACCGGCTGATTCGTGCCGAAGCATGGATCTCCCCATAAACATTTTCTCTTTCCTCTACTAAGCTTACGTCGGTGTCTGTTGCAGTGTATTTTGTCTATTTCAGTAGACGAAACCCGTTCAAAAGTAAACAAAATAACTGTCGCAAATAAAATAATGTAGGGAACGCGAACGCTGGCCACAATGAATTGTGACAGGGTAAAAGCTTTGTTCGTTTGCTAAATTAAATTCTGAATGGGTTCTATATCTTTGAAAGCGTTAATGAAGTTTATGGTACTAAAAATACTATTGTATGGGAACAATACGCCGCTAAAAATGTATAATCATATCAAATTAACTGTAATAGGACTGCTGAGTTACGAAAAGTTTTTGGTTTTGATAAATATTAGTACCTGGGTACCTGCCCAGCTTTGCTCGGAGTTCTGATAATTGAAAAAAAAATTTAAATCTAAGTAAGGTTGAGATTCGTGCTTACCTGACCACCTGACCTGAACCTGACCATTGACACCCTAGAGGAACCTGCGGCTCCTAACGTAGTGCACCAAATGACCATAATGTAATATGCGCATGCCCGTTAGGTTGTAGGCACTAGCCTTTCATTTCATCACTAGATGATAATGATGATAAATTATCGCATTGTGGGGACTTTCAACGTCAATGATATTAAAACTGCACATGACTTAAATTCAATCAAATTCTTCGTATCATCCACATAGCTGTAGGTAGGTACCAGCAATTCCCAACTGTACTGTATCACGCTCACGAAGACGCGTGTGAGGCGTGTCCGCGAATTCGTATATTTTTACGCCATAATAAAAATCTTCAGAGTCGATGTACCGAGTCGGGTCACGAATCGCCTCAGGCCGTGTGCCGTCAACGTGGCGTCGAATTTACGAGCTACCTCATATCGCACTTGACCGATCGTTGCGCTTTGATTCAAATATAATTGCATCATTCCCTCAATATTTTATGCTTTACATAACTTTATGAATCAGATGAACCTGTCGAGTTAACCTTTGCTTTGGCGTGAAATAATGTTATTGTTCGGTGAAATATTTACTTCTTTTTAACATAGCAGTGCATGATCCTATTGTTTTATGTATTTTCCTTAAGTCCATGAAAACCAGGGATCAATATTTGAATGAACAAGCCTGCGTTGTAAACCTATTTACTGAATCTTCTAGTAGATGAGAAACTAAATCGATTAATTCAAACTAACATAAATCATTTACATATACATTAAACGTGTACGAAGCTGGACGTGGACTGGTGTTCAACACGCTATAGGTTAGATTAATTCAAAAGCAATAGAGTAAAACAAGATAATTTTCAGGTTCACCGCAAACTCCTCTATGTAACCTAAGTTTACAAACTTTCAGCTCAGCTGAGTCTGTTCAAAGGTAGTCACTGCGCTACGTGAATGTAAATTATGAAATATCAAGCGTGCTTTGTTTATTAATATTGTAGCTTTATTATGACAGTACTTAATATCTTTTTCGTTATTCTTCTTCCTATGTATAAATACGGATTGCAGTTTCAATGTCTCGCTTAAACTTGAGATCGGATGTCGGATGGATTTGGCTAATTTTGATCTTGAAATAATTATGAAAGTTCAGGGAAAGTTTAAACGGTGAGGAAAAAAAAATGCAAAAGAAATTCTAAAAACGATGATTATATTTTCTAACTAGCTGTCACGGCAAACGTTGCTTTGCCATATTAAGTATTTCGCCCATATTATTTTATTGAAGTGACTAAATAAGTATGTCACCATGGCAACGTCGATCGCTATCCCGTCACACAAACAATATGGTCGCCGTCAGTCTCGAGTTGTAATAATTTACTATTTTTCATTCAACAAATGCACTTATCAATATATAAAATACCCAGTAGCCGATTCTCAGACCTACTGAATACGCATATAAAATTTGGTAAAAATCGGTAAAGCCGTTTCGGAGGAGTACGGTAACTAACATTGTGACATGGAAATTTTATATATTAGATAATATCTGTTCACTGTGTTCAATTTGTCACTTGACTGTCAAATATTTATTGGTGCCTTTAGTTTATCTGTTCGGTTTATTTCAGAAAAATCGTCCGGCCCCAAACAGGTTGATAGGTGTAGAGATGTAGGTGTAGGTTGATGTAGGTGTAGGTAGATGTTAGTGTAGGTAGATGTAGGTGTTGGTTGTAGGTGTAGTTATTTATTTGTTCCAGTTCATAGTTAAGACAACAACGTGTGTCGGCACTCGGGACAGCTAGTTATATTTTTATAATTTAAAGTTTACTTTCTGACTTTAGTGGTACGAGGGCGGGTCAATAAGTCCGTGACTTTTGGAATAAAACACAGATATTTTGATAAATAAATCATTTTATTTTTCAACGTAGTCCCCCTTGAGCTCTATACACTTTGTCCAACGCTTCTCCAATTTTTTTATCCCTTCCAAAAAATATGATTTGTCGAGGTCCTCAAAATAGGCCTTTGTTTGCGAGATGACTTCATCATTGGAGTCAAATCTTTTTCCACCGAGCCATTTTTTCAGGTTTGGGAACAAGAAGTAGTCACTCGGAGCCAAATCTTGAGAATAGGGTGGATGTGGGAGCAATTCATAGCCCAATTCATGGATTTTTGCCATGGTAACTGCACATGTGTGCACCCTTGCATTGTCTTGGTGAAAAAGAACTTTTTTCTTGGCCAAATGAGGTCGGTTTTGTTTTCAAATCCTCATTCAAGCGGTCCAATAAGTTGGCATAATATTCCCCATTAATTGTTCTTCCCTTTTGAAGATAGTCAATGTGGATTATCCCACGTGCATCCCAAAAAACAGTCGCCATAACTTTATTGGCTGACAAACCCACCTTGGCCTTCTTTGGCGCCGATTCACCCTTAGAAACCCACTGTTTTGACTGTTGTTTGGTCTCTGGTGTGTTGTGATGGATCCATGTTTCGTCCACGGTTAAAAAACTCCTCCATATTGTGATTAAACAACGCCAAACCTTCCTGTGAAGTTGTTACACGATTGCGTTTGTGGTCGACTGTGAGCAAACGCGGCACCCATCTTGCGGAAAGCTTTCTCATGCCCAAGTGATCATTCAAAATTGAAACCACTGAGCCATGCGAGATGCCTATGGCTTCCACAATCTCTTGCACTTTTAATCTTCGGTCGGCCAACACCATATCGTGAATTTTTTCGATTGTTTCGGGTGTAGAGACCTCAACTGGGCGTCCAGGACGTTCGGCATCTTTAGTGCTTGTACGGCCACAACGAAATTCAGTAACCACTTTTTTACCATTGAAATCGATGGTGCAGAGTCCCCATAGTATTTATCACGCTTAGCCTTGGTCTCGGTAATGGTTTTTTTTCGCAAAAAATAATGCTTAATAAGCACACGAAATTCACTTTTTTCCATTGTTTCCTTAAGTTACTGGATAGTCTGATAAAGATAGCTGTAAAACACAAACTAACTGACGCAGCAAGTTCAAATTTTGATAGGAGTCAACTGACAGATGCCTGTTGACAGGAGTAGTGTTTCTTTTTCAGTAAGGAGGTTAGAAATTCAAAAAGTCACGGACTTATTGACCCGCCTTAGTAATAAGGGTCGTCTTTCTAGTTAGTTTTTTGACTACATTTTTTGCTGGGCTGCAACTTGTCGCAGGTGTGGAAGTGCCTTTGAGGGTGCCAAAGTATATAACCCCTTCATTAAGGGAAAAGATGATAGGGATGTGTAGACACTTCCAAATGACTGTCCTGCAGAGGCATAGTGCTAAATTAAAAGTGTGGTCCTCATTAAAATAGATATCCTCAAAAAAACCGGTCGATGCGAGTCGGCCTCGCGCACGTAGGGTTCCCTACCATTATACCAATATTTTACATGTTTACTTATTATTTGGTTTTGTTGGACGAAATTTTCCAAGTAAGCGCATTTTTCAATTTAAGTATCTATTAACTCCTGAACTAACAAAGTTATTTGAGCCGTTATAATTTTTCTGTAAGGTTCATCACATAGACTACCATCATGATTTTTTTTTTGGTTTTGCGACCCAGCAGTTTAGCTTTTACAGGGGTTTAAAGTTGAGTATTTGATATAGTTGAGCAAATGGGTACCTAAATCAAAAAAGTCGTTTAAATAACCTCTCAATGTTTTTAAGAGACCGATCTAATTTTACCTATCTGATGATATGGGGTAGATGCGAGAAAAAAAATCATTCCCACTTTACGTTTTCTTCACTTTTTTTTAAAACACCCCTAGTGTTTTTAAATTTAATATTATTATAGCACTTTGTCAACGTCGTAAATACACATATTCATATCATGCATGGTTTTCATCTTTCTAACACTAACCATTTGGACGACTCTACTCTGGATAGTAGAGTCGGACATAACCTTATCGGCCGGCCCATAAGGAGGAATCCATGATGATTCTCCCGCCCTCCCCGTGGAAAAAAAACCTTTTGGACGGTAAGCCGAAAACGGACGGACATAACAAAACCATAAATAAGGGTTTCGAGACGTGAACTACGGAACCCTAAAAGTTGTGCCAAAAGAGTGAAAATCGATCGGTAAATATACAAAGTTGTATGCCATACAGTGTTTACTGTACGATGGGTCGGTGGATTATCCACCCAAAGATAACCCTTTAATGTATATTTAATGTTCCCAACCGAACCATATGTTTTGTGTGACTTAAGGGATTTTAATTATGAACACGACAGACCACATAGCGTATCAGGAGTTACTAGAATGATTAGTTTCCACGTGGTTTGAGAATTTACTGCGTATCTGTGCCGGAGGTATGGATTAGGAGGTGAGGATTTATACACTGTCGATTTCATTCAGGCCGACCCACCGTGTTCGGTATTTATAGCACAGGCCACAGACTACAGAGGCCGCATGGCAAGTAACAATGAACAAATACATATAAAGTAACGCCTCTCGCTGCGTATCGTATTTTTCTCAAAATTCCATTTTCATCTGACTGATATATTTCGCATTCAATATTTGTACACGCTTGCTGTTTATTACAGAATGGGCTTGAATACGTTTGTTGGTTCCGCTGTATGTTTAAGTGCCTGTTTCTCAATCTTCTTGTTTGTGTCATATAGCATGTATCCATGTTTTGTCTCTGTCGCTTGATTAAAGTAAGCAGCCACAAAACTTCCGAACAATAAGCTATCCGACACGTCTTATCAGTAGATTGTGAAACAAGCCCTAAATGTAACAGATCTTTATAGTACTAGATGGCGCTGCTGTACTCCTACATCACGCTATCGCTTGGTCGAAAGCTTTAGTCCAAGTACTTTCGATGTCGAATTAATCTTCAGACGGTCGGACTGACCCTAGGAGGGTTCCGTACCATTTAATAATTTATATAGCCGACTTTTTGGTTATAACGCCTGCAATGACGTGTAAAAAAATTTTTGACTGGTAAGTATACTAACAGTAACACCTATCCTACAAAGGTTACTCTTATCATACAGAGAATTCCTTAATTCTCTGTATGACATGCACTGGTTTAAAATAAACAAAACTCTTATATATTCTATAAAGTAATAGAAATAATGAGAGTATGAGCCGAAAAATATTAAAAAAGTACAGTAATCAGTAATGGCTCAATTAAAAAGTTACAGGACTAAAAAAAAACGTCGATTTTTTAATATTGATTTCTTATGTTTACGCGAATATTGTTCATTGTTTTAAACACTTACGGATTGTGTCGCGGTTGCACTTTTCTTTTTCCCGACGTTTCGGCTACTTTCCAGCAGCCGTGGTCACGGGAGGACTGTATGTACTTTTCGAAAAGCCAATAAAAAACCTATGCATATTTCCCATTGATTAGATGAACCAATCGTGTCGTCGTTGTCGTCGTCACAGCCACAGAACGTCCACTGCAGCTAACCAATTAAGCCATCCTGAACTAATTACCTATTTGAAATTACTACCTAACTAGAGTAACGATACAGGTACCTACAGGTACTTTATAACCAAGAGCATGTCAGGACATGTCTATTGTATAAGAAGGGTTCCGTAACTATCAACGCGCAATAGGTTTTATTTGAATTACTTCAATAGTTGTTGTCCGATTTCGCTCAAAATAATTTTCCTGGAGAGTTTTTGGCATGATCTATCAGCATGGCATCTATATTACAAGTTTCCATGCTGATAGATCATACACCAATTTGGGAGCCGATTACTCAAAAATAGTTGATTTTATAAAAAAGTCATGTATGGAACCTTGCTTTTATTTTAAAGGACCAAAAAATATTTTTCATCCCCACTTTTCATGTATGGGGATCGGGGAGCCCCTAAAATATAAAATTTTATTATTTCATGATGTCAAAACTGAGATCTTACACATTATATACTTCACTATACTAAATTTCATTAATTTATGTTCATAATAATAGAAGCTAGAATGGTGGACAGACAGACAGAGCGAAACTATAAGGGTTCCTTGAGTATTACGGAACCCTTTTCTAGCTTCGTTTTCCAGGATTTTAAATTTATTTTTCCATTCAATCACCCAAAGTGAATGTTTTCGTTTCTAGAAGTCGATATAAAATGTTACGTGAGTTTCGTGTTTTAAAATAAAGCTGTAAAAGTGAAAATGTACATATCGGTAAGGGTCAGGTCACACCGCGACGCGACACGGAGTTGCATTTTTACGGATAGCTATTCGAAATTGAAAAGATACACGTTTCATATGACATTAGTCATACACTGCATACTGCACATGGGCTGTGCAGCGCGTTGCAACTTTACATTCGAACTCTTACAATGGAACGTGTAATCTTCCCGTGTAATGAATATAAAGTTTAATTTCGAATAGCTAACTTAAAAATGCAGCGCCGCGTCGCGTATTGTTTCGTTTCGGTGTGAATTGATCCTCAGTACCATTTATGATAATCTAATCTAGCGTCAGTCCATTAAAGCTTAGCACCTATTCCCCGGTGCTCGGGTCACTACTACGATAAGAGAAGCTCTAAATAAAGTCACAATGTTTTCTTATTAAGTATCTCAATAGTTCTGAATAATTATTCTGATATCTTCTTACTTAATGGATGGAAATGCTGCCACTTTAGCGGCTGTTACGCGACTCCCACACCTAGTGTTCTACAACATAATCGCACACCCACTTAATTTTCCAGTATAGTTTACTGTAGCTAGTCCAAGTAAATGAATTGTTTACTTTAAATTATCAGGTTTCTGTGTAAAATAACATTTTTTTATTTAATTTACTTACCACTATTGTAAATGTGAAAGTTTGTGAGGATGGATGGATTTAGATGGGATGGTTGGATGGATGGATGTTTGTGACTCTTTCACGCAAAAATTACTGAACGGATTTGAATGAAATTTTGTAGATATGTTAGTAGTAAATAGGCTCTGGATTAAAAAAGATAGCTAAATTGTAAATTCAGGATATTGTTAGCTTGATGCGTTTTTCCCTTTGACCACTAAGTTCCCCACTGGTTATCTGGTACCCGGGTCTCTTCTCAATGTGAGAATCATATTATGGCTGTGAACCTCCGCTAGCTTACTGCGAGCTTGCATACAGATTACCGAATTACTAGTATCGAGGTAGCAATTTGTGATCGGAGGGTCAATTCTGCTATATAAAACCTGCAATAATACAATTACAATCAAGTCTCGGTACAATAAAACTGTCAAACCGGTATTCTCGTAAACATTAAAGCAGCGTCTAACGCTTCCTGATTGGTCCAAACGTCACAAAATCAGTTTTAAATAATAACAAGTCGCTTCACTTATAATACAATCCGAACACTTTCAGGTGCGCAACTTTTTTTTTATAGTCGTAAATTATTTATTGTCTCTCTGGAAGAAACTTATCAAATTGAAGCTCATCCCAAGCGTATAATTAATTTATATCACAAATAACGAGGCACTTAAAATGTTTCATTTGAAAACAAGTTTTATGAGTACTTATTAGATAGAAATCAGGACATAGCTCCGGGCACAAAATGTTTGACTAACATTAGCGAGCGTGTTTTTATTTCTTCAAACATTTTTCTAGTTTATATTTAGTCATCGTACTGAGTCATAATATTTATCGGGTCTTTACTCTTTCCTTTTTTACTATCCTTTTTTGTAAATTTTAAGGTGCTCTAAATGCATATACGAATAAAAGGATTGTGTGGTTTTATGAAACCATGGTAAAAGTGAAACTTAATAACAAAATAGCGTGGAGCACTGGCACAAATGAGTACTAGTCTATACACTACACGGTCAGCTGATGCGAACTATAGGCGCCGCCATATTGGCCTCGGCTGCTCTGACGAGCGCCTTTCACTTTATCCCTACTCCGCGGCCGACCGTCACACGACATGCAACACACAGACGAAAAAGTTTGAGACGATGTAAAAAAGTTTCACTTTAATAACGATTTTACGACGCGACGGCTTATTTGCTACTTGCACATGTTTTCCATAAAAATTGACACAAAATAATTAATGTAAAGGATTTTTAATGATTTTAAAAAAAATGTGGCCTAAAAATAACAAAGCCAAATTAACGATATACAGGATATCAGCCTCCGTGGTCCAGTGGTTTAGAGCTTGGCTCTCGACTCGACGTAGGTCGTGGGTTTGATTCCCGCATTGGAATAACAAAAAAATTTTTTCCAAGTTTAGTTAGGACGATGCAGGCTGATCCCCTGATTGTTTGATAAGAAAGATGATCCATGCGTCGGATGGGCATGTAAAAAGTCGGCGCGTGATCTCTCGCCAGTCGTGTCGGTTATCCGTCCCACTGGGTTATGAGAGTAAAGGAAGAGAGAGTGTTCTTGTGTACTGCGCACACACTTGGGCACTATAAAAAAACTTTAATTAGCTGGCCTGGTTTCAATGAAACCGGCCACGGTCACCGAAATCAATGTGGGGAGCTATTTATTTTTTATACAGGAGTATTCGATTCTCGATCTAAAAATATTTATTGGATAAGAAATCTTAAATTTTAACCAGACTGTCCTATACTTAAATTCTATTCATAACTCGCGGCCAATAATGCGCAGCGGGCGCGTGACCTTCAAAGCCAGTGCGTTATACGGCAGTGCGAAGGCGAGTTGTCAGGGAATGAAAATTTTTAGTTGTGCATACTGTATTTACTAATGTAATATGGTAGCTTAATGTTGGGTTAAATATTTTACATATTAACATAACCTAAGCTATCGTTAGCTTTTGTTCTCTATAATTTTCTATATAATAGAGAAAAGTAGCTAATGATAGCTAAGTTGACCATGAACTAGAGTTAGACAATCATCTCAACAAGTTTCTTATTTCAAGTTGGCCAGGCTAACCGGACACTGAAGACAATTGTACAATGAAATACTGCCGTCTTTATTTTCACAAAGCAAAGTTTAATCCTGTAAGAGTCTTCAAGACTTCCAGACTAGTTTAGTTTGTACTTCGCCTGTTCAACCAGTAGGGATTACTACATCTTTTGAATAACTATTTGTTGGAAATATTGATGATTTTCAATCGTTTATTGTTTCCAAATATTACTTACATTATATTAAGTTGTTATTTTAGAAGCACGCTCATATAACAATATTATTTTGTATGCAATAAAGTTCTATAATACTAAGGCGGGTCAATAAGTCCGTGACTTTTTGAATTTCTAACCTCCTTACTGAAAAAGCAACACTACTCCTGTCAACAGGCATCTGTCAGTTGACTCCTATCAAAATTTGAACTTGCTGCGTCAGTTTGTGTTTTATAACTATCTTTATCAGACTATCCAGTAACTTAAGGAAACAATGGAAAAAAGTGAATTTCGTGTAAGCACACGAAATTCACTTTTTTTTGCGAAAAATTAAGCATTATTTTTTGCGAAAAAAAAACCATTACCGAGACCAAGGCTAAACTTGATAAATACTATGGGGACTCTGCACCATCGATTTCAATGGTAAAAAAGTGGTTTACTGAATTTCGTTGTGGCCGTACAAGCACTGAAGATGCCGAACGTCCTGGACGCCCAGTTGAGGTCTCTACACCCGAAACAATCGAAAAAATTCACGATATGGTGTTGGCCGACCGAAGATTGAAAGTGCAAGAGATTGTGGAAGCCATAGGCATCTCGCATGGCTCAGTGGTTTCAATTTTGAATGATCACTTGGGCATGAGAAAGCTTTCCGCAAGTCGACCACAAACGCAATCGTGTAACAACTTCACAGGAAGGTTTGGCGTTGTTTAATCACAATATGGAGGAGTTTTTGCGCCATTTTGTAACCGTGGACGAAACATGGATCCATCACAACACACCAGAGACCAAACAATAGTCAAAACAGTGGGTTTCTAAGGGTGAATCGGCGCCAAAGAAGGTCAAGGTGGGTTTGTCAGCCAATAAAGTTATGGCGACTGTTTTTTGGGATGCACGTGGGATAATCCACATTGACTATCTTCAAAAGGGAAGAACAATTAATGGGGAATATTATGCCAACTTATTGGACCGCTTCAATGAGGATTTGATAAAAAACCGACCTCATTTGGCTAAGAAAAAAGTTCTTTTTCACCAAGACAATGCAAGGGTGCACACATGTGCAGTTGCCATGGCAAAAATCCATGAATTGGGCTATGAATTGCTCCCACATCCACCTTATTCTCCAGATTTGGCTCCGAGTGACTACTTCTTGTTCCCAGACCTGAAAAAATGGCTCGGTGGAAAAAGATTTGACTCCAATGATGAAGTCATCTCGCAAACAAAGGCCTATTTTGAGGACCTCGACAAATCATATTTTTTGGAAGGGATAAAAAAATTGGAGAAGCGTTGGACAAAATGTATAGAGCTCAAGGGGGACTACGTTGAAAAATAAAATAATTTATTTATCAAAAAATCTGTATTTTATTCCAAAAGTCACGGACTTATTGACCCGTCCTCGTAATTAAAAGGTTGCACACAATCTTCCGTACAAATCCGTACAGAAATGTATCATGTTTCATAATACAGAACGATTCCCTCTTACCGCCGTAATGTGAAAAGGTCCCCACTCTTTGTAAACAAGCAATCTTTTCCGATTCATTAAACGAGAATGTAGCTCTTTTCTATATCGAAGTTTCATGGACCTTACACTAAATTTCCCATAGAATCATATTGGTTGTTTTCGCTAAAAGCGCCTCCGGTAGTTTGTTTTACAGTTTAACAATGTTTTCTTTTCGATCAGTTGAAGTGAACGTCTGCTTGGGGCCGCATCTATTCCCTAGCCAAGATTTTGCCCGCTTTTAAAGGATTCTTTTGGAAATACTATCTACTTCAAACTTCTACAGTATGAAATAATGTATTTCAAAGTGTCTGGCAAACAGGAAGAAATAGCTTGTTTTGAAGCTAGAATTTTATATGAATTTGAAGCTTATATTTTCCACGCCCTATACACGGCCAGTTCTACTTGATTCAATCGTAGTGATCAAACCTAATGGACGATAGATGGTGCATGGCCTACGTAAGAGATTAAGGTTTACGTCAATTGTATCTGTAAATAATATTAATGTGATAGAGTGTTTTAGTTAAAAAAAATACAAATTCTATTAATGAAGCCAGGTAAAAGTTTCGCTTTATAAATGCACTCAATTCTGTATACAAAGTAAGAAGTCAGAATAAGGCTATAAATCTGAAAACCCAGTCGTGGCGGACGCCGATTTAAGGGAGGCAAATAGTGAAATATACGCGTACGTTGTAGGTGTGATGTTGACGAACTTGTCGTATGCTGTTGAGTAGCTGTTCTAATAGATTCATCCGGCCTTTAATGTAATTTATATACTTAGATTTATGTAGTTATTTAGATAGTTTTTTTTAGCTAGCGGCATTAATGTAGATAAAGCTCATTAGCTACATAAAAATCTATAACAATAAATAAATTAAAATCACAAAGTTTGAAAGTAATGAAGAAGAGAGAAAAACATCATATTTTTAAATAAAACATAAAAGTCCAAAACCTCGTCAAATATTAATTTTGGCAAATGAGTTTCATTGAAGAAAATATTGAAAATTATGGAAACTATACAACCCCTTAAAGGATCAACATCGACTTAACCTCTAACCCTATGATATGGTACGTCGTAATCAAGCTAATTCTTTTTGTGGAAGCTTTTCCCTTCATGTAATTTTTCAACAAATATGAACAGTACCTATTTTGTTTCATCTTTGAACATATTATTGTTGATATTGCCATATTATAATTGTTTTAAAAATATTAACTTGTACCTAAGTTGTAATAAAACATTATGTAATTAGGTATGTAAAAGTTTCTGAGACGAGAAAAAAAACTTGAGAGGGTATATATATATATAATTAAATATAGTAATATAAATATATAGTTGATAATGAAGAATTGAAGCCTATTTTGGAAGATATATATGCTAGACCTTATAATATCAGCTATATATGTCAGTGAAAGTCCCGTGAAAATCGGTCTAGCCGATTAGCCGGAACAAACACACAGACTGACAGACGGACAGAAAAATGTTAACAATTTATATTTTATTGTAAGTACCGATCATACTTTTAAATGCATCAAGTGAAAATAAAAGCTGTTAATTTGAAATTACAAACAGACACTACACTTCAATTTTTTTATCTGTATAGATATAATATATTGTATTAATTATCTGCCAAATTCACAGTAAGTATGCTCATGTGCAGTCGCAAACTATTTTTGTTCGCACGATCAATAATTATAACCCTTTTTACATATAACTATATTATTTATATTGATTGATTTCAGAATCTACTGATTTTCCAACATCATAAACATTCATATGATAACATCCCTATTTGAGTAGCAGAACATTCTAGAAAGAAACAATCACACGAATTAGAATTGAGTACTAAGTAGTCAAAGATGGCCGAAAGCACGTCGAAGGAATGCCGATAACAGTCACAATGTATAATTGCTAAATTCTACATTATTGTCAAGGTGATAAGGTCGTTATTGTATCATTCTTAATAGTCGTTATTACATTGTGATTTCGAGTAGCAAAATGTGTCGTGCCAGTGTTAATTTTTTCCGTCTAGCCCCGTTTCGCAACGCGCGATAAGGAACTTCGTTCCAATAATTTTATTAAATACTAGATGTTGCCCGCAACTTCGTGCGCGCTAAAGAAAATAGCAGTACATTTTGCCGCGTGAAAAGTAGCCTATCGTGCCAATCCCCTTGGTGTACTTTATGTCTGTGCCAAATTTAAGCAAAATCGATCTAGTAGTTTCGGGCCCCATTCAAAGCAAACGAACAATTAAATATTTGATCTGATCCAATATATGGAACAGCCTTTCAGTGACATAATTTATTACTACATTCTTACTTTCAGTAGCTCTATAATAAATGCCATTACTCTTCAAATAGTAACATTGTAGTTAGATAATTATTGTGTTGTTAGTTGTGACGCAGCGCACAGCCCTCCTACGACGTAAACGAATTTAACATTTACCTAGGTGTGTTTCCAGCCACGTTTTTCACAAACGCCACTGTACAACCCCGGTCCCAATTACTCGTTGGAATCCTTGTTCACTGTAATTGGATTGGGCCGGCAACCGGACTTGTTGGCATTTTAATTGTGCTATTGTGACGGCGTACACCGCCCGCCGATCGCGACGTCACTACTGCGATAGACAACCGTTTTTAGGGTTCCGTAGTGCTATTACGGAAGCCTTTTAATTTCGCTCTGTCCGTCCCGTCTGTCTGTATGTCCGTTTGTTCGTCTGTCTTTCTGCCCTTCTAACTTCTGAAATTAACAATATAATAAGATGAAATTATTTGACAAAGTTATCGATCGTCGATCGATCGTTCTTGGTTTTGGCATTTTAGGTGTGGCTCTCCCACACATGTGATTTTTTTCATTCTACCCCATCGCGTAGTAAGAATAGGTATTTTATATGTTTAGATATATGAAAGATATACATTTTATGTATCTATACTTATATAAATTTACGTATCTAATATAATAATGAGGAAAGGTTTTGTTTGCTTCGAATAGGCTCCGAAAGTACTGGTCCGATTTCGATAAAATTTGGCACAGATATAGAGTAGACCACGGGTAAGGACATAGACGATTTTTTATTGCGGCAAAAGTTACGGTTTCTGTGACTTTTCCCTTAGAGCGCACGAAGTCGCGGGCTTCATCTACTTTTTAGATAAAGTCATGGTTTCATACAAACAAAAGTCAACTATTTTTACAAATATATTTTTATAAAATCAACTATTTTCGAGTACGCGGCCTCCAAAGTGATGCATAAGTTGGCCCCCTCTTGGTATCTCAAAATATGAGAGATAGAAACTTGTAAGTTTTCATGCTTATAGTTCAAGCTTAAAGAAAACCTAATTTGCATTGATAACTACGGAACCCATTTTAGACATGTCCTGATGTGCTCTTGGTTAGGTTTTTTATTTTCATTAACTATTATTGCAATTTATCACTTAAACAGTATCCCTTCTAACAAAAATTGTTTATTCTAGTTCCCACGCTGTATAATGGTTCCAGAGGATCTCGATCCTGACGCCGAAGCGTCAAATATTTCACGGACACAAATCCAAATGTCTCAGAAAATCGGGACATAAATGGAATGACTGACACGTTGCGCGATTCGGCGTTCGAGGAACCATGGTGTGTTTATACATTTGAAGAATTTCTAAAAGGGGCTTTCTACGAAATCTGGCTCAATTTGAACTAATCAGAAAATATGTAACCCGCATTTCGTGAACTTAGTAAAATAGTCGAGGGAAAGAAGCCGTTAAAGAAAATACAGCTTGTGAACAATTCTGTCGCTTAGTTTTGTGCTTTTTTGTTCCGAACAAAACCCGACGCGGCGCGACGCATCTCAGAATATTTTATACAAATTTTAGAAATAAAAACAAGGCCAGAGTGACAGGTACATTTATTTGTTTTGTTTATTTTAGCTTTTATCTCATAGCCATCTCTGAGGCTTCGCATGTAGGGAAGATGAATAAAATATATTACTCTCCAGCCATCAACACACTAACTTGCTCTCTCGCTTCTGAATGGGAAGTTTGGACGCCGTTTTAATGGAGTTTTAAAGTTAGGCATTCATTTCTATTATGGCCGCTGGATTGTTTGTAGTCGTTAATTTAAATTTCATGCCCTAGTTCTCCGCCATCAATTCTTATTTTGCGGGCTTATTTTGTTTGGATTTTTAATATCTACGAAGCATGCAAGTTTATTCCAATTAAACCACAGCTAGGTGATACAACATGCAGGTGCAGGTGCATAGGTGATAACAATGATGTTTTTATAAAGGGGTTTTCTTAATTAGGTAATGACGTCATTGAACTTTTACTAATATATAAGCAATGATTTTGTGAATTATATCTAATCAAATGTAATAATAAATGCTTGCCCAAATAACTTGTTAAAAGGATTTCCTTGTTCGCGTGTTCGCAAATTCGTTGTTAACATGGCCGGATCGCCCGCCATCCATGTCCTTAATCTTTTTGTTTTTAGAATTTTTCGCGGTCTTTTAAATTTGAATTCTTTACTCGTCTTCTACGAAAAGGTATCGAATGCTTCGCCTTTGTATCACTTTTTGCCCCATCCTGTATTTTGTTGCGAATCAGACATTATTTACGATCACCGTCGAAACTTTCGTTAGAATTGGTAATTCGGGGTGCAATGTGTATGAATGTTACTTTTGTTTTGTTATATCTATTACTCAACATATTTTTTTTCTTTTGTTGCAGGTACGATATATATAATACCTACGCCTCTTGCATGGAACTCTCATCATGTTAAGGTCTGGATGAGAATAATAGTCCATAAATAATTTATTTGGAGCTCAAATCACTTCCTCAATAATTCTTAAGTACAAACGGTCACATTATTGTCAACGTATTTCTAGACCTTAACCTAATCTAATATTATAAAGAGAAAAAGATTTGTTGTTTGTTTGTGTGTTTGAATGTTTTCTTGTTTGTTTTGAATACGCTCCGAAACTACTGGACCGATTTTGAGGAAACTTGGCACAGACATGGGCGTCGCATTTCATCGCAGCAAAATGTGCAGTTCCCGCTGGATATTCCCTTTTGCGCGCACGAAGTCACGGGCAACATTTTAGTTACTAGAAAAGTAAATATTTAAATAGAATAGAGAAAAGCTATAAATAAATTAATTCTCAATTTATGTAACCTAATTTATGGCTTCGAAAGATAATGAGATAATATTATGTGTTTAGAAATTAGAATATACATACAGACTCATCAAAAAACAATATATTTAGCCGGTCGCTCTTACAAGGTGAAATATAATATCTAATGTTACTTGGAATTTTTAAAATTGGGGATTAATGTACGAGGGCGGGTCAATAAGTCCGTGACTTTTGGAATAAAACACAAATTTTTTGATAAATAAATCATTTTATTTTTCAACGTGGACTACGTTGAGCTCTATACACTTTGTCCAACGCTTCTCCAATTTTTTTATCCCTTCCAAAAAATATGATTTGTCGAGGTCCTCAAAATAGGCCTTTGTTTGCGAGATGACTTCATCATTGGAGTCAAATCTTTTTCCACCGAGCCATTTTTTCAGGTTTGGGAACAAGAAGTAGTCACTCGGAGCCAAATCTGGAGAATAGGGTGGATGTGGGAGCAATTCATAGCCCAATTCATGGATTTTTGCCATTCAACTGCACATGTGTGCACCCTTGCATTGTCTTGGTGAAAAAGAACTTTTTTCTTGGCCAAATGAGGTCGGATTTTTTCAAATCCTCATTGAAGCGGTCCATTAAGTTGGCATAATATTCCCCATTAATTGTTCTTCCCTTTTGAAGATAGTCAATGTGGATTATCCCACGTGCATCCCAAAAAACAGTCGCCATAACTTTATTGGCTGACAAACCCACCTTGGCCTTCTTTGGCGCCGATTCACCCTTAGAAACCCACTGTTTTGACTGTTGTTTGGTCTCTGGTGTGTTGTGATGGATCCATGTTTCATCCACGGTTACAAAACGGCGCAAAAACTCCTCCATATTGTGATTAAACAACGCCAAACCTTCCTGTGAAGTTGTTACACGATTGCGTTTGTGGTCGACTGTGAGCAAACGCGGCACCCATCTCGCGGAAAGCTTTCTCATGCCCAAGTGATCATTAAAAATTGAAACCACTGAGCCATGCGAGATGCCTATGGCTTCCACAATCTCTTGCACTTTCAATCTTCGGTCGGCCAACACCATATCGTGAATTTTTTCGATTGTTTCGGGTGTAGAGACCTCAACTGGGCGTCCAGGACGTTCGGCATCTTTAGTGCTTGTACGGCCACAACGAAATTCAGTAAACCAATTTTTTACCATTGAAATCAATGGTGCAGAGTCCCCATAGTATTTATCAAGCTTAGCCTTGGTCTCGGTAATGGTTTTTTTTCGCAAAAAATAATGCTTAATAAGCACACGAAATTCACTTCTTTCCATTGTTTCCTTAAGTTACTGGATAGTCTGATAAAGATAGCTGTAAAACACAAACTAACTGACGCAGCAAGTTAAAATTTTGATAGGAGTCAACTGACAGATGCCTGTTGACAGGAGTAGTGTTGCTTTTTCAGTAAGTAGGTTAGAAATTCAAAAAGTCACGGACTTATTGACCCGCCTTAGTACGTAGTATGTAGGTAATTATTAAAATTTAACAGCCTCCGTGGTCTAGTGGTTAGAGCTTGGCTCTCGACTCGGAGGTCGTGGGTTCGATTCCCGCATTGCAACAAAAAAATGTTGTTTCCAAGTTTGGTTAGGACAATTCAGGCTGATCACCTGATTGTCTGACAAGAAAGATGATCCATGCGTCGGATGGGCATGTAAAAAGTAGGACCTGCGCCTAATCTCTCGCCAGTCGTGTCGGTTATCCGTCCCACTGGGTTACGAGAGTAAAGGAGGAGAGAGTGCTCTTGTGTACTGCGCACACACTTGGGCACTATAACATAACTCCTGCGCAGCTGGCCTGGTTTTAATGAAACAGGCCACCGGCACCGAAATCGGTGTGGGGAGCTATTATTATTATGTAGGTAAGTAAAAACAAATTTACTAAATGACACCTAACCAAATAAAAAACAATCGCTGTTTTTGCACACTTTTTTGTTACCGAATGTACACAACTTTAACATTTTCTTTTGCGGTTAGTTTATTTAAATTGAGAGAAAAAAGTTGGTAATGGAGACGTATCACAGCGGAGTAATGGGTTTTAAGTTTAGATAACTTCAGAAGCTTTTATTTTTAACCTACTTAACCTACATATCGATTTCTTATACTTAGGTAAATATTTTTTCTAGGAATCGAGCTTCTTTTTAAACACGATAAAATCTTTTAGCATATATATATACATAGCAATATTTCTATTTCTGTTCAAATAAAGTACTACGATGAAAATATGACGGAAATTGTATGACAAAGATACTGAAAGACTGAAAGACACTGGCAAAATCATATTATATAGCACGTAGCAGTAGCAGAAAAAGCTGGTCTGAATGGAGTGATGCTACGTCCTCGGTGAAATCCAGCGCGAATTTACGCTTGCGCACCATAAAAAGATGCGTCTTAAAAGTTTCTCCGCATATCCCGACAGTCAGATGGTACTTTCTACCTATAACAATGTATTTATCATTTGTAGTCGTGGGGGGTCCATAAATTGCGTGAGTTATTTTTGAGGATTTTTTTTATACCCCACCTTTTATAAAATCTCTCGTGAGATTTAAACAAAAATTTATACTGAGTTTAATAAGTTCACATTTTAATTTAAAAAAAAAAATGTTTTATTAAGACTAGTAAAGACTAGTATTTGAGATTATTTTAACAAGCATGTGAGACGTGCACAATAATTAGATTTTCCAAACTTTTTAATCTAACCTAATTTACTCTTGAGACTATTTTTTGCAAAAAAAAAATATTACGTGATATTTGCTGCGACTCCAAGTGAGTTTTGGTGAGATTAGGCTGGAACCCACTCCTCCCCCTAAATGCCTCACGTAATTTATGAATGCTATTGCATTGCTATATTGAATGCCCTATCTATGTGTTTTCAAATAAGAGGTCCCACCCATTATTTCCCGGTTTATGAAGATTTTACGTAAATTTGTTTTGCTATAATTCGTCAATAGTGCAGTCATCGTAGTTAAAAAAAAGGGTCAACCGAGGATTTAACGGAGTAAGCTGAAATTTTGTACTCTGAACTTTTATTTTAGCATTATGTACATACCGGGGATAAGTGCTACAAGTTTATTGATAGGGAAGTGCGCTACTTTCCTCTATTTTTATTGCATTGCTAATAGCAATATAACAGTACTCTTGATGTTAAAAGCGGTGTGTGGTTTAGAGATAAAGAAAAAATATCCACAAAATTTTATCTTTTCCATTAATCGGCGAAAATGTTAAAAATGTGATCAAGAAGTGTCCGTGTGAAACTACAATCTTGTTATAGTCCTTCTCATATCTAGCTGAAGCTCATTTTTATTGGACATTAACTTTATAATCAAACGAGAATAGACTGGATATTTTTAATTAAAGTGTTCAAGCGACCGCTTAATTAGGTTTTTTTCTGCTCATTATAAGAACACGAGCAAATTGTGTTTTAGTGTTATTTAACTTTACAGTGTCCAGCAGCTGTACTGCCTTATTACTACTAAGTGCTACCAGATACTCTTTTAAAAAGTTGTAATGGCTAAAGGTCATTGTTTCTATTTCTACTCCTATTGTTTTATAATCTGAGCTACTTACTATTTAAATGTGCAACGTTTGTGAGCATGGATATATGGATGGATGTTTGTTACTCTTTCACGCAAAAACTACTAAACGGATAATAATGAAAGGCATGTGAGTAGCTTAAGCTCTGGATTAACACAAAGGCTACTTTTTATTCCGAAAATAAAATAGTGTTCCCGTGGGACACTGTATTTACGCGAGCGGAGCCGCAGGCAAGAGATTATTATGACATACAATCAAAAAATAATGTTTACAGCTGCATTATAACAAAATTATCATTAAGTTGCACATTTAATGCTCCGTTTGTGTTCTGTTATCTGTACATCCAGTCGTTGCAATTTCAAGTTCTCGTCATATTTTGAATGAATATTAGTTATGACAGTGAACAACCTCTCCAAGTTGATTCATATAATTATTCGACTTTGTTATTACCTACATCCCGAGTGCTATTGCTCCTTCATTATAATAAAACGAGTTCCAAATGTGACTCGCGTGTTTCTTGGCATTAAAATATATCTACATAATGACGTGAAAGACGAAATTACAGACTTTGTAAACAGTAATGAAAATGTAAATTGAAAAGTATGACGAAAATCTTTGACATATTTTACGACATGTAATAACTATGTACTAAACAATATGCCACATTTCCAAAAATACACCGAAGCTTTTTCAATATCTGGCATGTTTGATGACCGTAATATTTTGCGTTGAAATGATGGGTGCCCTGATTATAATTACGTAAATACTTACCACGGCGAGGCGTGCATACCAGCCGGCCTCTCTTATAAATATGACTTATCTATAAGAAACATATTATTAGAATTTGGTAGTAAACCAAAACAATAATTTGCGCCCAATGCACCCAAAAAAATGCGCTGACGAGACAATGATTGCGTTCGACGTACGAGACACCGAGATTAATTAATAAAGTCACACACCACACACACCGTATTTGCCGGCTTGTATGGATAAAAATTAACCTTATTTTGATAGAAATAAAAACAAACGAATAATGACATGAATATTAGTTTTTTATTATTTCATGGAGGTTAAGGTGCATTCCTTTTGCGTGTACGAAGTCGTGAACAACAACGAGTAAATAATATTTGCCTAATTCGCTTACTTCTCACAATTGCCTTACGAGTCATCGATGTAGTTGTGTGAAATTTGGTACTTTTAAGTAATGTTTCCTCGCCCAAAATAATATTTGCGATGACGTCACTTCAAAAAGTTTTTATGCATCCACAAAATATAAAACTTAAGACAAAGATCTTAAAACGGATCGACAGTCTTAGAAGTTCCAAAGATATTGAAAATATTGGTTCTCTATATCTCGATAACCCGAGCAGAGCCGTTCAATGGACGAATGAATAAATGAATATGAATTATGATGGCCCACTTGGCCGTATGCAAACCGAACTGCATTCTCTACGGACACGACCGACCTATGGTCAATAGTGTGTCATCTTGTCTTTGTGTTCTATTAAATTATTGACTGTTGTTTACCTCGCATATGAGACTCACACACGAGAATTGTTCTTACGCTTGATACGGTCTTAATCAAATATTCGTAAAAATCTGTGTAGGAAGAATAAAATAGAGAATTCTTCAGATTTTAATTATTAATTCGCATCTCTTAATTATTAATACCATCACATATTATATTAACTGCATGAATTAACGAGGAGAATTGTAACTAATACTGTTTTATCATAATTAAATTTACTCGACAAATGACAGTTTTACATGTAACAGAACTTGACAGCGTTGAATGTTAAGTGATTTCTAGCTAACTACCGCAAGCAAGCACTCATACAGTGCCATAAAAGTGCATCAGATTCGAGCGGTCAATTAAATTGTGAGTATTGATTAAATGTCAGTCGCCCAATTAAATGGCAGTGCGTTAAGTCGCGGCCTGCGGGCGTCGCACTTCGCGCTTTACTTACAGTCGTCGTCGAAATTGTTGATGGTAATTTTTGGCTCACAATTACCGCTACACGTTGAAAATATTTATCATTTACAGTTGAGGTGAACTGTATCTTCTTATGTAACTTGAATTTCATATTAATTTAATGTGCTGAATTTAGTATATTCTATCCACAAGCCGGCTTCCCTTACGTATATTATATAATATATATTTTATTTTAAATACCTACGGTACTAATCCAAAACAATATTTTGCGCCCAATGCACCCAAAAAATTGCGCTAACACTACACTACATGTGAGTACTATCAATTGGTAGTGAGTATTTTATAAATTAATATATTATATTAAATAATAGACTGACACCCGGTTTCTGATAGGTTAATAAAATAGTTGATGAACACGTGTTAAGTTAACAGGTTTGTAAAATCAATTTGCGTTTCTGAAACGCTAATTAATGAAAATTTTCCTAATCATTGATCATCTTGACATGATTTGACTGATCAAGCTTTTTTCAACTCAATTCACACCAGACAAGAGATTTGACCGCTGATTAGTTAATTTTGTCGTTGATTAGCCTTTCAGAAACCGGGGGTTAAAGTAATATTCATAAGGGAAGCCGGCTTGTGTGCACGCCTCGCTTGTGCTATCCAGTACTATATTACAATTGAATTGAAGATATAACAAGATATATTACTTAATATAACAAATATTCATCGACTAAGTTCTTAGGACTTGTATCTCATGAAAAGTTGAGGTGAGAAATGACCTCTAACGCCTTCAATACAGACTGCCTCAATCGCATTCTTATAAATTGATCTCCTCGTATTATGTCCATTCCTCATTAACTCATCCTTCCATTGTGGCAGCATTATCCGTAAGTCCATTCGCCAATACAAAAAACGTAACCAGTTAAGTATTTACGGGTTAAAGGTGATGTGGCGTTTTACTCATTTTTAATTCTCAGGCAAATTGCATTTAAACGAACAGGCAATTCGAGTGCTTTCTCGAGAAACCTCGTTACGAGCCTTTGATTTAACTGTCTTGACACTTACAAACTTTATTTTTCTTCCTTTTGTTGCAATCTTTGTGTGCAAATTTTATTTAACGAAATTAGTTTGTGGAATAATGTAATCGGAGTTGAATCACGTCCGAGAGTTTTGCTTTGGAAATGGCTGAAGGGCTAAAGTACTTTTCTTTAAAGTTTTATCGCCGTATAAATTATACTCCCTTTTGTTTATCTGGAGTCTCGAGTTGTATGGTTTCTTTAATTGTGTTAGAACTTTATGTGCGTAGTAAAAAATATGGTTCGTATCTTAATAGTGTTAGGTACGTGTTCTAGTCCTAGTTCATTTTCTTCTTTCCTAAGTATTTATTAGTTTTGTTGCAAAATCCTTCTACTATTATAAATGAAAGTTTTTGAGCATCATTGGATGTTTGTGACTCTTTCACGCAAAACTACTGAATGGATTCTTATGAAATTTGGTATGGTAGTATCTAGTTTAGGCTCTGGATTTTTTTATCCCGAAAAAGTACAGTGTCTCTGTCGGATACTGTATTTATGGGGGTGGAGACACAGGCAAAAGCTACTTATATTATAAACTAGGTACTTACTACGTAAAGTTAGATTGTAATAACCGTTTCCCGTTCCTACTACTGACTTTTGTTTACTTATCAGATATAATGAATAGCAACATAAATCGTTGAGAAAAGCCACTGTTTATTGGATAATGATTTCGCGCATAGCTGCTAATAATACATATAAGGGGCACAAGTGATGTAGGCTCTGTATAAAGAAGTGCAGAGCAATTTTCACGTCACTGTGCACTTTGTCATTATGCATCAGGATCGTGACGCCTCGAGACAACTCGCAATTATTATGTATGTAAAAGAAATTCTTTTTGATCCCTAACATAGAAAAGTAAAGAGTGGGTTCTTTATTTTATTGATTCCATACATTGCGGGTAACTTTTATTGTAATTAACTTTTTCTTTTAATTATTATTGCTCTTTAAAGTTTCACATATTATGCACATATATATGTACATTAAATATATAGTCGAAGAAAATTATAAATCGAACTTGGGCGTAGTTAAAGTTGGCTGTTAAAGTGTTCTTACTTTAACGGCCACCGTATGTATAAATAAACACTTTTTTTAATAAAAATAGAGTTCCGGACAAACTGTTTTATTACCGCATTATATAACTCAAACAAGCATATTGTGTGATTGAAGTGCACTAAAATAAAATACGATGTTCCACTCCATAGACGTCCCATATCCCGAAGTTCACATTATTATAACGAGCTGGCGGCACGGCGGCCTGTGCAAAGCAAACTGTGCCCACGGCCGCGCGAATAACCGATACTTTGCCGTAATAGCGGCGATCCAGGCATGCGATAACAAGCCGCCGATAGCTGAACCCGTATTTTATTTATATATCAGTTTGCCTCTTTTTCAATAACGCTTTTTCCCTCTCGCAGCGGAAATTCTGCTCTTTTACGGCATGGGGGGCTATGCTTGTTATTCGCCAGGGTAATTATCTAGCCATAATACTGAATATTCAACGGACAAATTGTGCTCGAGTGACAGTTCCCACATATATACAACGTAGCCTAGCCAATAAGCGTCTGTAAATTCTTTTACTTCCATGGATATGCTTTTAATTCCTTATATGACATTTAATTGGCGCCAGTCACATAACTGACCATTGTTTGTGTTTTATGGCTTAATTAAAGTATCATCATTTATCACATCTCAAAAGCGAACGCTTTTAAGTTTGAAATATACAGTTTAAAGCGACGCGACGCAGCTATAAAATCGGAATGTGATAAATCCCCCGTTATTCAATTTGACACAGGATTAAATTTTCAATAGAAACTTCTAGAGCTTTGAAGCTTAATAACGGTGCGTTTCGCAGCCGTGAGCCGGGGTAGAGTGGCGCTGAGGCCCCGAGCGGGGTTCATTAAGGAGCCCGTCGCGGTGCCATTGTTAACGTTTTTAATTCATGTGTCCGATGCACGCATCTCCCCCCAGCCCCGGGACTGCTGGGAAATCTCGCTGGAAATTAACGCCATAATTTTTATGCCTTTTTTCCCGTTCGCGCGGCGCTTCCATTTTATTTATTTCACGCTCTGATCGCCACGCGGCGTTTAGTTTTTATTTCCTTTTCAAAGCTCCTCATTCTCATATTAAATTTTCAGTGTGACCGTATTTAAGAGGAATATAAAACTTTGTAGTGCATTCCTATTACCCTAATAAAAATGTATGAGTTTTTTTACATCATAATATGTTGTACTCGTTAGCTTTAATTATTTTTCATTAAAATACTAACGAGCAATCGGTTTGGAACGTATTTGTTTTGATCGCTGGTACTCGACTATGGTCCGTTTGTCTGTTGCGAGTTATCGCATTAGAAAAGCGGCCGATCTTAATTAGTTTTCGTGTCTTTTAAGGCGCCTAACGAGATATGATCTCTATTACAAATTTGACACAAGACCTCGATACCGTTTTAGGCAAGTTTTTATTTGGGAGGTGCCGGGGTGATGTATGGTAAATTGGCTCCTTTGTCCCCGCTTCGTATCGCGCAGCATCACAATAATTCTCCTTCAGTTTGTTCAAGAACAATATTTGGATAGTCGTCAGTGTTGACTCGCGCTTGTATTTGATTTGTTTATTGATAAAGCTTTGCTTTTTAGATAAATTGGCACATAATTACTGATTTTAAATGAATCGGTTTTAAGATTACTGATATTATAACAAATCTACTAATGCCAACGATATTATAAAACGGTTTTATTATATCGACTTTTACTGAAAATACTTTTATGAACATTAGTAAATGTAACTATTTACTAGAAATAAAAATATACACATCGCAGCAATAGTAACTGTGTGACATAAAATTTACATTTTATATTGTTTTTATTTAACAATTAGGTACAAAATTATTTTACTTTATTATTGTACTCATCAAAAATATCTGATGCGACTCGGTAATTACTATTAAATATACGAGCTGTAATACTTACCTAATCAAGCGAAGGAACAATGTACGAAATATGATTAGTATTTTTTGTAGCTTCTAACAATATGCATATTTCGTCGTAGCTATTAGCGAGTCGGCAATTGTTGCAAGCCTGTAATCTGTATGCATAAAGGTTCGTATAATTATGCGGTGAAGTATTTTGGAGGTAATTCATCTGTAATTGTTAATTTTAAACCCGACAATCATCCAAACGAATGTCGCGAATTGCATGATCGTTTCGAATCGTTTACAAGTAAACTAACATGTTTGAGCATCAGAAGATACTGAGTAGTAATGAGGTAAAATCGTCGCTTAATTTCAACGGAACAAGCAGATTTTCAGCGAAAAGCGTTGACACGTTTGATGTATTGTAATCGCATTTTGTTTTTATCAAATTGCGTGTCCACGCAATACGCGTACGCTTTGCGTATTGACGATAATATTTATATTGGCCCCGCCAAATTGAAAGTCGGCCAAGTGTGAAATGACCCGAGCCCGCCTTCCTGTCATAACAGCAAACGTATCTAAATACTCCACTCCTGTGAAATTTTAACGGTTTATGGATACGAACAGATTGTTCAGCCCTTCAAACAAATCTGCTTGATTGAGTGCCGTTGATTTTTCGACGGAAAAATGAATTCGAATTTTTTGTATTCAGCCTTTCGTTCACACTGAAACTAATTGTAGCAACTATCTTTTGTTTGTAAAATGGATGTTTTGAGCCACCATAGTTCTGAATTATTCTGCACAAAGCTTTACTATTTAACCCACGATGAAAACAGAGGGGTGTTATAAGTTCGACGTGTCTGTCTGTCTGTGTGCCTGTCCGTGGCATCATAGCTCCCAAACGGATAAACCAATTTTGATCTGTTTTTTTGTGTTGTTTGAAAGCTGATTTTGAAAGTGTTCTTAGCATATAATTCATCATTATCAGCTCGCTCTCAGCTTGACAATTCTGGGGTTATTAAAAATTTTTGTTTTGTTTATTTTCATTCTTTTGTTTCGAACATAAAGATATTTGAAGGTATCGACGTTGCATCGAAGTTTACTGTTCAAGAGGCTTAAGAGACCAACAACAAATAGGTTTTCATACTAACTGGAAGTGATTATCATACTGACTCTCTTAACTTCATTACCGCTTCTCCCATAAGGCTGTGAAAATCGATGCGAAGATGCGAGTGGATAATTAAAAAGTCGTAATTAATGCAGCGAATGCTTCATCCCGCCAAATGGAGCTTTCACCTGGGGGAGCAACAGTTGGAGCTGTCCATGTCAAAAGTAATGAACGAGGACTAGTTACATGTGTGATTAGGCATATATGTGGGACAAAATAATCGATATTCTGCTTTGGATAATTTTAGAATACGATCTGTAAAAAAATATATTCATAATTATAATCTAAACGAGCCAAGCGAAGTGCAAGGGCACTATCAGATTATCTATCCTAAAATCTTAATTATACAAAGAAGTACAAAGTTGTAACATTGTATTTAAAAGAACACGACTGTGAAACATCTTGGTAGCTAGATATTTTTCCTTATTGAATACCTACATTTTATGTGAAATCATTGAAGCGGTTATAATATTGGTTGTACGAGGGCGACCATTGCAATAGTGACACTCTTTATAAGTTATCTCAATTGTAAACTCTTATTAGCGTCTTTGATTTGGACCACACTAGTTTTAGTTCTCAGTTCCCCAAAAGACACTTCAGCTCAACAATCATTGTTACCCCGAGGACCACTCGATATCGACGCGCCACTTAATTATACAGCCTCTCCACAGGAGCACAGTTTTTATAACTGTCTTACTCCATTAATCAGATCGTACAGTATTTAAACGTGGTTTTCTCGTAGTAATTTAGATAAAACACTAGTAACCACTTAATTTCGGTTTGATGGATAACGTTTTCCATTAGAGTTTTGTTTTTTTTTTCTTCGCCAGTGCCGCGGACTGCGGACATCAATCAGAGCCGACGAACTATAAATGTATTACGAGCCATTTGTCGCTGCCACGGCGAGATAATCGTTAGATGATGAATTTTGTTTAAATGTAAATGAAATTATACCAAAAAGGTGAAATTTATTAGGGCTTAGTTGCTAAATATAGTCTTGTAAAGTTTCCCAATTAAATCTTTATGTAGGTCTAGGGTTTAAAGGACTTTGAGTTGATAAAATGTAGATTTTAATTTTCACGGTATTTTTAGTATAGTAGAATAATTATTATTTTTTGTAAAATAATATAGGTATAGCCAGGTATCACAGGTACCAGGCAACGGAAATATATAATTAATACTGTTACACTATACATAAGTATATTTAAGATTTTTATTACGCTATACATAATATATTTAATACATATCCAAGACCCAGGTACACAGAAAAACTTTTTTGCCCCTTAGCTTCGGCGGGATTCGAACCTGCGACCTCCGGCGTAAGCGCCGACGCTCTAACCACTGAGCCACAGAGGTCGTCAGAAATCTCATTACCTATTGATATTATTGTTGATTGATTTTAATTCACATTCTAATAAAGTTAGTAGGTATTATTAATAAGAAGTAACGATTCTCTGAATAGTAGCTTCCATTTGAACGTTAATATAAACTGAAGCTTATTTCTTCTAAGTTAGAAGTGGAGCAAGTCCCAGTGTTGCTCCACTTCTAAGCAAGTCGGTAGCTGTTTATCTCATACGGTGGCGTCGATAGATCGCGCTGTATCCAGCTGTTTTATCACGGTAATTACGTTTATTAGAGACGTACTGAGTTAAACTTCAAACTTCAAAAACTTTACTAGCACTAAGTAGGCACTGGCACTATCTATCAAATGTCTATCAAAAGCATTTTACAGGGCAAACTTAGTAGCCTTGTTCAGGCGCTTGTTAAAATTAAATACCTAAGTACAATTTATATTCTTAACATAATATACATAATAATATAAAACGTATTATTATCTTTAGTATAATATATTTTATGAACTTTTATTATTTTAAATATTAAATATTTGATTTTCCTTCATCCTTTGGAAAATATTCTTCTAAGGAGTAAAAGCATTCTTTAATAAGTATATTTTCAATTTTCTATTAAATGTTAATAATTTATTTTCTTTTTTTATATTATCTTGTAGTCTATGTTATGTCCAATCTCCAGTCCAAGTCCAAGTCTCTATGGTGTCCAATAAATTTATGTTCTTACGTCCATTATAATTATTCTACTACTGTTCTCTTTAGAATAACTTATACGTACTTAATTTAAACACGAATTTCATTTACGCGTATCTACCTGATATGATCAATTGTTGTAAATATTCATTTTATTTTAGATGTTTTGTTTTCTATTATTGAGCAGTTTTATTTACGCTTTATTATCTGTATAGCTATAGGCAATTGCACATTATTTAATAATGAATAGTATTTTTTGCAACTTCTCTCTGATATCAACTGTGTTTACGTTGATGACATTACGTTGTCTACAGATAAAAATGTCAAACGGGGACTATCAGTACAATGTATAGAATATGCAGACTTTTACACTGTTATGTTTAAAACGAAGGAGTCGTAAATGTTCCATATGCTGTAAAATATGATTGCAGTAAGTAAGGGTTACGTTAATGTAACATTTTTTACAATGTTCGAATCTCGTCGTAAAAAAAGTAATTTCTTTTGACATTACTCATGCCCCCCGCCACGGTCCCCATCTTAATCATTCATATTTATGTACATTTTACGATTTGCGTTTAATGAAAGTGTCCTTTAAAGTTCTTTATACGCGGCTACCCGGGAGTAAACTGAATGTAATGAATGCGTATAACCGTTAATACCAACATAATCCCTTATGTTTAAGGAATGATCTCGAACTTTATGTTAAACGAAGTAGTTTGCTGTATTTAATATTATATATTTTTTAAGTTCTACATGTGTTGTATTTGTTCTTTGTTTTACTATTTAAGTATGACAATATGTTTAGATTATCATTACATGCCTTATTTTAGGCCCTCTCGGTAGAATCGCAAATTTATCAAGAACATTATACAAGGCAAAATATTAAAAATATATTAATGAAAAATCCTTACTATTATAAATTATCTTTGGTTAAAAATTGTGAGATTTCTTTGTTCTAAATGTACTAGCGATGCGTGAAATTATAGAATAGACATGCGATTTTCGCGTCATCCAAGGTATAAAGGCAGCAATTGTTACGCATCGAGTGGAACTAATTCGGGCAAAATGAAACGAGAGCAAAGGGAGGATCGAAGGAGAATAATTTACTCGCTATCATAGAACAAAAGGGCAATCCAGACGAACAAAGATGGCCGGAACGGATCCACTCTCTTCTAACTTCCCAATGTATGAAAATCGATTAGTTGTAACCGAGAACGGATCATTTCCGTTAAGGCCCACTTGCGCAGATCTAGGTTAAAGTTAACCTTGGGTTAAATATAATGTTATCTCTCTCATTATTCGTATTTATTGCATGTTTATATATATATTGACGCTTCACACTACATCAATCTGGTCCCGTGCTAAGTTCTCGAAGAACTTGTGTTACGGGTACCAGAAAACGGAAGTATGTTTAATACTTTTATATTAAACACATATTTAATGATACTTTAACCCAGATTTGCGCAAGTGGGCCTTAGAGATTTTTCAAGTTGTTTTAATCGGGGCTTTGGTAATTTTTGAGAACAAGCATTTAAGAATTATTTAATAAGTCTGTAAGAAATTTTGTGAGGATGGATGGATAGATGAACGAAAAAACTACTGGACGGAGTTCGATGGAATTTGGTATGGTAGTAGTTTAGGCTCTGAATTAAATAAAACAAAGGCTACTTTTTATCCCGAAAAAGTACAATATTTCCGTGGGATACTTTATTTACGCGGACAGAGCCTAGTTCTAAATACAGTTAACCTTAACGGCACAAAATCGTGTGAACATTATTCGTACATTTTCATCCAAATGATTCGGAGTGCGGTTGAAGCCAATTGAAATAAAAATAAATAAGATATTTTCTGGGCGAGTATCGGTGTGCTTGCGGTATGGGATGTCAATTTTCAGTAAATCGACGGGTAGGTGACAGGGGCGCGAGCAGGTGGGCGAGAGTTGGTTGGGGAATGTCACATGCTCGTGACTTTGTGGTGGTACTTTTATATCTTGTTCGTTTATGACGAATATCGAGGGTTTCTACGTTCGAACTTTATAATAATGAGTTGATACGCATCAGTGGCGAAGGCCGGTTCTCCTGCATAGGGAAGCCCTGGCCTGTATAATAGGTAGGGATTTAGATGAGGGTCTTCAAAAGGTAAGTGGTAAGTGAAGCCGTTAGGAATGGAGGAATCCCACGCCACTACGCTATATACGTATAGATACGCATGTATACTTAGAGTCACATGCTTGTCAATTGTCATACCGTAGGAAGAAGATGGTGCAAAATCTCAGTGCCTGCTAAATTTTATGAAAAAAGGATCAAAATATTGTGACTAAAATCCTGAGCCAGAAGTTTCACTAACTAAAAGTTCAAAGAAACATTGTTAAAACCCTTGCTAATAGTTTTTATTATCTAAGTCCTTCAGCAAGAAATATCTGGAATGATACGTTAGAATGTATTTTCTTAAAATTTTGTTAAAAATGCATCAAGCATTACTTTTAATATTGGTATAAAGTGGTGTCAAACTTAATGGCGTCTGGAAGTTAATGGAAAGGAACTAAATAGAAAATAGCGGATCGTATAAGTGTCTCTGTCTGTACTTCGAACCTTTTGTCAACTTAACAACGTAACTTTGATATTTTCTTTTAACTAAAAACAGTACTTATCTAATGTAAAGTGATTTCTTGAAAGTATCAAATGGTACTATTTTTCTGGTGGAAAAAAATAATATTTTTAATACCAATGTAGCGAAGCTAAAATATGTGGTTTACCACATATAGCTCAAATTAAAAACATTCGTATATTCATAACTTTCACCGTCTGATTCCTTTTTAAAACTTCTTAAATATGACATACTTTCCACCCATATATACCATATATATATACACATGATAATAATAGTACTAAACTTTATTATGTTTCAAGTAGCAATGATGCAAAAGTATGAGAATATCATACGACATGGCGAAGTCAGCCATTAGGAGCGGTCCACATCGGTTACCTGCAGCCACTTGCACACACTCGGATCCCCACATTCAGACGCTGAATTTACGTTTTCGAATTTCAATCTTAAATACGTGATCGGGGCATAAAGTTTTGTATCCGTCGTATATTTCTCGGAGCCACGCCGGAAAAGATTTATATCTTTATATTACCTAACTTAATGGTTTTATAACAATAAATTATTTTTCTTCACATTTCGAAATTTGTAGTATATTATTCTAGAGATGTGACAGATAAATCTTTATTTACAAGTCCTCCTCACGTTAATCATTAATGCCTTTATTATTTACCAGACGCAGTAACTAACGTTGTTTTATGGATAATGGGCTCGTTAAAGTTTACTGGTAAAGTCATTACTAAACTTCTTCAGACGATCCTATATAAGGAAGATACGTTTTATTTTCTTAACATAGTGAAAGTTCCAGATCTAGAAACAGTCTGTTAATTGGTTAATTGATAAATATCTCACCATTGACTAAAATAAAAACAGCGATGTTACATATTTCAATTGCAGTATTGTTGAACCATCCGATTTTATGGGCCTTCATGTAAGCCTACATAGCGTGTGAAGTTACCACCATGTTCCTTATGAGTATAGACGGCTAGGATCTCAAACTCCGTTAACTGTTATCGTTCAATCAGAACACGGTATATTGTTGGGTCGCGCCATCCAAGTGTCTAAAACAAACTACGGTACACGGCCCAACACACTCGAACAAGCATCGCACCCATTAAAATATCGCGTATGTTTATCCCGACACCCTGTATTATCCGCTACTAAAGTTACTTTATGGCACACGCATAGATTTCTGATTATACTGTACTGGGATGTTGTGAATTTCTTCACAGTACCCGAGGGAGCTATCGAGTCGAACGATAAATTCGAGCGGACAGCGCGTGACGGCGAGTCCAAATTATGCCTCGCGATAAAACTCTCGTGCCTCTAGTTCAGAACTCAACTGGGGCATGCCCGTACTATTTTCTATTCATTATTATCGGATTACCGGCTAGCCGATACGCTCAGCTCGCACGAACTAACCGATGTTAGTATATGGACTTCTAAATCTTACGTGATCGCTTTTTTGTTTTGGCCTTAGTTTATCGGAAGTTTCTGCTTCAAAGAAACTCCTACTGAATGAAGAAAATTTATTTATTTATTTGTCTTAAGGAAAGCTTACTAAGGAAAACTAGCCTCTACGATTCTTTCGAGTACCTATTGATATTTGATATTCTTCAATAGTTTTTTTGATGTGATAACGTCTTATAATTTGATGGAGCTGGCTGCACGCACGAAAAACATGACTCATGCGTTACCTGTTACCGGCGTTACCTCGCTAAATATGACTCATTGCCGTTGCCTCAGCTAGCCGCGCCTTAGGTATGTGAGCGGTGGGACCGAGAGGCGGGGGCGCTTGATGTTATTACTCAGTTCGGCGCCGGACTTCGCGGCGGCAACACGCCTACCTAAGGCGCGGCCAATTAGTTCCGCGCGCACTATAAACATGACGTTGTCACGTCCAACTATCGTCAGTAAACCGACTTTACAGACAACCGATTTTTTTTTCCATAACATATTTGCTTGGCATTGGTATCATCAAGTCTTATGTAACCCCGTTGCGTCACTAAAGGTTTTTAGTATTCAATATTCCTTTCATTTTGTGAACCAATTTATTTTTGCGAAATACAACACGGCCACAAGGTCAGGTCAGATTTTTCCACTACACGATTTCGAATGTTCCCCACGGTCTAACAATATTTGCTCCATAAGGCACGGTACGCGGTATCTCGGCATCTGCCCACCGTAAATGAGACATTGCGCACGACGTCGTCGGCCGGTCTACGTTTCATCCATAAATCTCGTTAATGAGCGACTCCGATGGTCCGCGATTAGATCCCCGGCCCCGCAAGTGATAGTTGAACCCCGAGATCAATTGCTGAGAAAATTTCGCCTTTATCGGCTTTAATTAACAATAGTTAAGGGATTAGTAATATTCGCAATATTAAGCTGAATTTTAGAAAAGTTAGGCTCGCATACTAATTTACCTAGTTGGCTTAAATTTTCTCCACTGTGATCCTAGTAGTATTAAGTGAAGAAAATTTACTGGTAAAAAAGGACTTGCTATAATTTTTATTCACGAAAGCTTAGCCCTTGCCCGTGTCTCTATTCGAATACGTCGTAAGTATAATGTATCGCATGTCGTCATCTTCGAAAGCATAAAGCATAATCGATTTAGTAAAATTTCAAAAGTCCAATTACGTTACATTTCTTGTGTTGACTTATAGATATAATCTTGATAATTTACTTTTAATGATTACGACTCTCGTTGAAACAATATCAATAAAGTAAAGGGTGTGCTGGTATATCGGCGCAATAGCCCATTCTAATTGGAAAAGCCAAGGCGAAAATTCACTTAAATTTGAATAGGTCTATAATACTTCCTGAATGTTACCTAATAAACGGCGATGATAATGATTACAATTGTTGTAATGATTCATAATTTAAATAATGTTGCATATTCAAACATTGAAGTGAGTTTTGATGGATTCCCGCAAAATAATTCACTTAATATAAAACTGTCTGTTCTCATTAAAATTTAATTGACTACGACCGTAATTACGTGTAATTTTATTGGGAGTTTGCCGTTATTGACGCATTTGTATTGACTCAATAAATGGTGCTTTAAATTTGTTGACTATAATAATGAATTGTGGCAATACAGGTCTCCTTTAGAACTTCACAATAATAGGTTCTGTACAAACTAGGTATAGTGGAAGCTGTCTCTATATTTCTTATTCAAGATAAATATTTTCTTAGAAAAGAGTTTTATTAAAATAATATTATGTAGCACTAGCTGACCCAGCAAACGTTGTTCTGAAATCTAAGATATTACTCGTTGGTATAAAAATATACAAAAAAATTATTTATAAAAATTCAGTCAAGCTGTTTTTGTTTTAAGAATTTTATAAATTTGATTATAACATAGTTTTAATAATTACTTGCTCTTATATATTATAATAATGAACCCATTGCCAAACATTTAATTAATATCGACTCTGGGCGTTTTAGTGTGAATTTTGGTTCATGTCCTTGGTAAAATGAAATAGTCCAAGTACTAGGAACATTATCTCGCAGTTAAATGTTAAAAACTATCTCGGCGCTGTAAGACAGTTTTAATTTAATTATGTTATGAAACTAAGAGCTTATCTTAATTGTATTACATAAATTTTAATGCCCCGTATTTCTTTTGGTAACGTGAAGTTATCTTGAACATTACTTTATACTAGGATCAAGTGTTTATGAGCGAAAGGAATCCCTATGGTGTAACAACCCCGGGCTTACTTAGATTAGAGTAAATCAAACAAACTATCGTGTATCTAGGTAACAATGCCGTCAAGCGAACAAGGGGCGCTTAGGCAGGCCAGCAATTGTAATCCAGCTTATGGATTACAGGTGAAGGCTCAAAGCTGGCTAATGCCGTTGTATATGCGTCTAAAGACCTAGCGCTGCGGGTTCATCGTCATCGTATTCTTTGCCTATAATCACATTCGGTAAGGTCATAAACAATTATTATTAACTGCGTGTAAAATATTTTGTTTAATTAATATATATTCTGAAATATTGAGGAATTAATACTTAACAATTAATGTAAAAAATAGAACATTATGTACAAAGTTACAAAAAAGTTGAATTTTTTTACATTAAAACACAAAAACCTACATTATTTATTTATAATATATATAAAAAACGGTAAATACAGTAATAAAATTATAAACTTAAATCCAATAATTTCAAAGATAAAATAGCAAATATTATGTTCTTGCGACCTCTATATTTCATACAACTGCAGGAACTCGTGACGTCAGCTTTTGTGACGTCAAGAGCGTCAACCTACAAAGCGTTTTCACGAGCTAATTATGTGGTAATATCATATAAACATTAATTAAATTGAAAACTGTTGGCGGACACTACATCTTAGCTTTGAAAGGTTCTTTTTTTGGTTAAACAATTTCAATGGATACCTTTCTTTTAGACTTTTTATAACTTTGGATGTCCCGTCTAAAATAATATTTATGAGCTATCCGAATTCAATAAGATCTCGAAATGTAGACGGCGTTTAATTTAACGCCAGGGCCTTAGCTTTAAGATATGCCGGACAGAGACACACTGGCCGACAAGCTATTGTTTGCAAATCGTAACACTTGTCTTGAATAAAACTATATAGGTACGGGTTTTGGACAAAAATATTGTCGCCTGAAAACACGAACTATGTCTGTGTTACGTAGGTTAGTAAGTAGTTAAGTAGGTTCTTGTTACTTATGTTAAATTTAACAAATTTATTCAGTTATAAGAGTATCCGCTGTCTATTTTTACTTTAACAGATACTGTCTCGACTGAAACTGTTGTATTGTCATTCAATTCGTCACATTACAAATCAAGCTTTTCAGACTTCGAACAAAATCAAATATAATGTTAATACGTGAAGTAAAATCTTTTAGTTCACAGTTTTACGAGACTTGTGCGAACGGAGGAGAATGAAATAGGAATAGAGGAAGGTGTATAGAAAGCTAATATATTTTCTAAATGATCCATAAAAATATATAAAATAAATAAAAATGACAATAACATACACTAACCTCAGATTAGTAACCCACACTACCACGACCGAGCGTTCGATACAATGTTATTGCACGTTGACATTTGTCAATACGTCACACTCACAAGTCACAATATGTTATGACATTTTAATTTTTTTCTATCTATAGGCAAACTTAAATGCTATATGAATTATTATGGGCGAATTTTCCCCACAGGGCCACCTCTAGGTATCTATAATCTACAATAGCATCATGTTGTGAGGCATTGTTTCATCTATATACGCGAGTACATTGCAAATATTTCTAATGTCCATTGCAGCAAATCGGCGATGACAATCTCGTGTCTTATCCGATGTTACGATACAAGCGGAACTCCGCTGCGCCATCTTTCGGACATCCTGCGACGTCTGTCACGCTTGTCAACTGCTCGGAGATTTTCTTTGTTTCTTTTAAATCCTGTAAGAAAAATAGAATTTATTTTCCTTTTGTTTTTCGTGCAGAGGATTTTAGTTCTTCTATTTTTAACTTATTGTTGGTAATGTACTTCTAAAACTTTATACTTATAAGAATTTAGTAGATCCTAAGTTTAAGACAACACATATAATACCTACAATAGGTATTTCATTTATTACGGTCCCATTAGTAAAAGTAATAAAATACAATTTTTTAATGTTCCATTACGTTCAAATTTAGGTTAAGTGTTATTATAGAATTAAAACAAAATTAAGAAACAATTTTCTTTTATGAATTCGTTCTCGTATATATTATTATGTAAATGCTCGTACAGAGCAGCTCTGAAATGCGGGCGATACTAAATAAATCATCCGGTATCTGTCTTATAATCACGGTCTAGAAGTTGGATGAAAGTCGACTGGGCCGCGGAAATTAGCGAGTGCGCGATGCGATAGCGTTGTTTGTATAGGGCTGGTCCAAGTAAGAGGATATTGTCGGTTATAAAATTTAAAAGTGTAACCCGACTATGCAAAATAACATACTTATAGATGCCCTATATTACTCGGGCCATTATTGACACCACATTCGTTAAAACCGGATAGTCGGATCAGCCCCTAGTTTAGGCGCTACGATTGAACAAATAAACATACATCGATACTGGCGAACATGTTGCCGCTCGACCAGGCATAAAATGAAAATCGCTTAACTGACGCCGTTAAATCGTGCACATGCACGAATACCCAATTTAGCTATCATGCTACTATGTACATTGTACTCATGTATAATATACAGTGTTATGTCCTTTATTTTACTATTTATTGCACACACAGAATATATTACAATACAATGGGGCATTTTCTTACATGTAAAAATGTAGTTTTTGGAGTTTACTCCTTAAGAATCGATTTTCATATAAGGCCCCCGGTATGAAAAAAATATGAGGAGTAAAATCTACTGAACGAATGACCTCGTTACGTTTTCGTGCGCAACCTATTCTGTGAAAGGTGTATACGCAAAAAAAGTGAAAGGTGCGCCTTTCACTTTTTTTTCACATGGCGCGAATTTTTGAACTCAAATCGATAGATAGTAGCTTTGCATTGCACACAAAATTTTACTTTTTAGAGTAAACTACAGTCATGCGTCGGAGCTGACACACACTTTTTTATATAAATTAAGAAATAAATTGAACTTTATCTAGGTATTACAACTTGATAAAAGTAAAAGGAATTAGGTATATACATTTCGAAGTCACAAAAAAGGTATTTTTTTACAATATTAGTGTAAAAAACCTACATAATTAGTTTACTCACATCAAATATGTTTGAACGAGTGAGAAATGAGTATGTATGAACATAAACGAGCAAACTTCGGAGATGTCAGATATTTTGTACATATGGCCAAACATTTCATAGCAACATTAGTAGCGTGTGACGTCACCTACTTGTACGACTTTTATATGGGGCGTTTCCACGAGACTCACAAAAGTGCTTCAAAACAATCTGCAATATCTTTGAAAATATTGATATATTTATTCCTTATTTCTTATTTCTCAGAGCGTTTATATAATAAAAAGAAATACAGGAAAATACCGTATTAACAAACAAAGACGACTGTTGATTTCTCTTTTGTTTAGCAAATATTGCTGCGGATCATGATTTTTAATGGGTCGGATTGTCTTGATCATTATTCATTACAATGGCTGTACTTAGGTATAAATGCATTTAGCTTACAACCTTTAAATCTTTCCTATGACTATATTAAATGACTTACAATAAAATAATTGATTAGAATTTTGAGTCAAAGAAAATAAGTTTTAGTTTTATATACCAGTATTATCAAATCATATTTCTTTGCACATTGCTTAGAAATCTTGCAAAGAAATATGTTTTTTTTAATCTCTTATTAACGTTTCGCTATCTTCTATAACTTTTACTGTCTTGAGCACAAGACTCATGCTCGTGCATTTCGCTTCCTAATTATAATTAATAAACATCAGGTCTACATAGCTAAAATTCCAGGATTTATTCTGCCATTCTGATATTTATTCTCACTGTAGGTAGGCAGGTAATGAAGCATACCAAATTGCACGTCATCGATAAATGTCAGCTGCATATTTTATAAGTATATAAAATGTGAGTTTAATTGCCAGAGTTCGAATGTCAAACTACGCCGCTCTTCGTAGCCAGACGCGGCGCCGCTCTTGCAATGAAACGTGTATCTTACGTACTGAATAAAGTTCTGCATGGAGCGCCGCGTCACGTCACGTATCACCTCTATTCAGTGTGAGCTGTACCTTATTCAGTGAACATACATAAATATGATGTTGCTGACGAAGCCACAGGGGATCGCCGGTGGTGTGTTTAAAGTCCATTAACCTGTTATCGTAGGGCACAATTAAAGCAAACAATAGATTCACGACGACAGCATAATCCCCATAATAAAGCCTCCTCCAATCCTAAATAAATATTCACCTCAGTTTGCGTGGTACAGTGCTACAAGTTCCGGAATTCGCGCCAGCGCGAGCCTCCATTCGGGGTACAATGTACAACGGTAAATGAAAGATTACATAGCCGGACAATAATATAAACAACTGATTGGAACCGGCCCCCGCGGTCACAAAAGGAGACATTACTTAAGGCCCAGTTCCCGCTGTGTAACCGATAATGCCAGGAAGTGATAGAGGAATTGTATAGCACTTGAATGGCGAAATCACAATGGACCACGCATTTTACATTTGCAAAACGGATAATTTGTATTTCATTCACACGATAGGTACTACTGTTTTGTCTCGGCATTGAAAGCGGTATATTACTCAGATAAGGCAAAGAATTATAAAACCACGAGCATTAACATAGCAGCTTTGCAATGAGAGGTAAATGAAACATTGAAAAGTTTAAAGTTTACTTACTAATAAGTATGTAATAGCCATTTCAATGACAACCTAACAGTCTTGTGATGCCTCTGGTAAAGCAGATGTTACGGCATACTCTCTCCTCGTTATACCATAAAGTAAGTCAGAGATTGAAGATGTTTTTGCGTCTAGGTTTGAAGCAAAATTTTTGAGTTTACTCCTTAAGAATCGATTTTCATATAAGGCCCCCGGTATGAAAAAAATATGAGGTGTAACAGCTACTGAACGAATGACCTCGTTACGTTTTCGTGCGCAACCTATTCTGCGCACCTGTCACTTTTTATCACATGGCGTGAATTTTTGAACTCAAATCGATCGCTAAAGTTTTTGTTCCTTCTGAGGGACGTGTTTTACTTTTTCGAGTAAACTCCAGTCGTGCGTCGGAGCTGACACACACTTTTTTTATTTTTTTTATTCAAAATATAATGAACTTTTTTATTTGTTATAAATCTCAAAACTCGTAATGTTCGTACCAGGTTTTTAAAAATAAGAAACGAAGTGTTCGCATTTTAAAACCGTATACAAAATATATTCAGTTAATTTGAAGCTGAATCTTTATGTATGACTTTAAAGCGAACATATAATTTTATTATCAAGCATATATAATACAAAATTTATGAGATTGTATGTTTTTCTGTTCAAATATAAAATGCTCGCGTTCGAACATAAAAATTAATGACGAACCATTTCGCGAGTCCCTAAAATGAATTCTTTTGAGGGTTCCGTATCTAACGAGTAAAAACGGGACGCTATTTCTGAGACTTCGCTGTCTGTCTGTATGTCCGTCCGTCTGTCTGTCATCAGGCTGTATCTCCTTAATCGTGATAACTAGACTGTTGACATTTTCACAGATGATGTATTTCTGTTGCCGCTATAACAACAAATACTAAAAGCAGAATAAAATAAATATTTAAGGCCCCATCCCGTACAACCAACGCGATATTTTTGCTGTTTTGTACGGAACCCTTCGTGTGCGAGTCCGACTCGCACTGGGCCGGTTTTTAAGTACCTATTATTAAAAATATTATACATGTCGAAAGTTAGAAATGTTACTATTAGGTAATGTTAAATGTTTGGGATGAATTTATTTTATGGTTTATTTTAAAATGTTTTATGTTTAATGTGTATGATGCAAATATTGTTAATACTGTTTAAATTTTATGACATAATTATGGCCCTAATATACACTTTATTTATGGTATTAATAATTCACAATTTATATTTATTAACATTAGCCAACGAAAACTTGTTCTATCATTAATTACAAATTGTTTATTGTAAAAATACTCAAAGTATTTACACAGACAGATTTTAATCGAGTTCAGTCCTCTATGAGTCCTAGGGGGACACCATTTTAAATGAAGGCGTAGAGGACGATGCTCAGACAAGACACCCACTTGATGGTCCTCAGATGACGCCTAGAAGTCAAATTGACTTCTAGGCGTCGTATTGTGACTCAAGTGAAATCAGATTAACACAGATATAACGGTTTAAAATAGGCGCAGACGGATTGAGCATTATTGAGGACAAGAAGGTCGTTAGTGCGTTTACATCTGAAATGTAAAAAATTGTAGTTATATTTGAGTTTCACCTTTGAGTTTTATGACGACCACTGTGGCTCAGTGGTTAGCGCCTTGGAGCTCAAACTCGTGTGGTCTCAACAAAGTGGTCGCGGGTTTCAAAGTCGCCAGGGAACAAAAAGGTTTTCTGTGTTTCGGAGTCATGAATGTGTATTAAATATGTGTTATAAAAAAAAAACTTCAATATATGTATAGTATTAAAGTCCTACTACTATCATAAATGTGAAAGTTTGTGAGGATGGATGGATGGATGGATGGATGTTTGTTACTCTTTCACGCAAAAACTACTGAACTGATTGCGATTAAATTTAGTATGGTAGTGGTTTAGGCTCTGGATTAAAACATATGCTACTTTTTATTCCGAAAACGTACAGTATTCCCGTGGGATACACGATACGGCGGAGCCGCGGGAAAAAGCTAGTATAAAATATATTTCCGTTGTCTGATAGGTACCCGTAAGTCGTAACACAAGTTCTTCGAGAATTACCCCGGGACTGGATTGACGTGGTGTGGAAGCGTCCATAGATATTATTATTATTTTATATTATGTTGCCAAATGCTACAACTAAGTATGAAGCAACTATTAGACTAATTTTTTTTTGGCGCCTCTGTACTCCAATGACTTAGAGCTTGGCTCTCGGAGGTCGTGGGTTCGATCCTCGTATTGGAACAATAAAAATTGTTGCTTTCAAGTATGGTTAGGACAATGCGGGCTAGAAAAATGACCATCTGTCCCACTGGGTAACGAGAATAAAGGAAAAGAGAGTGCTTTTGTGTATTGCGCACACACTTGGGCACTATAAAAATAACTCCTGCGTAGCTGGTCTGGTTTCAATGAAACCGGCCACCGTCACCGAAATCGGCGTGGAGAGCTATCATTATTATTAAGTTATATTTTGGAACGAATAAAGAAACAAGCTGTTAAATGCTATAAGTGTCTGTTAAAAAGCTGTCTGGCAAAATTAACATTGACAACTAAAAAACCAACTGTCATTTGTTTGAAAATATGTTGGAAGACAACAAACCAAATCGAAGCAAGGTGTGTCAATCTTTGCGTCGTAAAAGGCGTCGTCGCAACCTGCTTTCGGCCAGCGAAGCTGTTACGTGAAAATAATCGATGTCAGTCCATTCGTTACTTAATTAAACACGATACGCCTGATGTCGCGATCCATTAAATGACTTCAATTAAGCTAATCAACTGTTCGCTGATTTACGCGCGTCCCCGACGCCATAACGCGAGGACTAACCTAATTACGTCGTTTTTAAATGAATATTTATTGTACACTGTCGTATCTGGACCGCGTTATCTTATCACCTAGTAAAAGGTTTCGCTGTAATTTATACTAAATTTGAATTATTTATACGCATGATTGTGTGTACCTATCCACTGGATTGTTTATGTTGCGGCGATCAAACGGCGAGAAATGCAACATTTTAATTTAATATCTATGGACGCTTCACACCACGTCAATCTGGTACCGTGAAACGTTCTCAAAGAACTTATAGGTACCAGACAACGGAAATATATTTAATACTTTTATACACATCCACACATACGAGGGCGGGTCAATAAGTCCGTGACTTTTGGAATAAAACACAGATTTTTTGATAAATAAATCATTTTATTTTTCAACGTAGTCCCTCTTGAGCTCTATACACTTTGTCCAACGCTTCTCAAATTTTTTTATCCCTTCCAAAAAATATGATTTGTCGAGGTCCTCAAAATAGGCCTTTGTTTGCGAGATGACTTCATCATTGGAGTCAAATCTTTTTCCATCGAGCCATTTTTTCAGGTTTGGGAACAAGAAGTAGTCACTCGGAGCCAAATCTGGAGAATAGGGTGGATGTGGGAGCAATTCATAGCCCAATTCATGGATTTTTGCCATGGCAACTGCACATGTGTGCACCCTTGCATTGTCTTGGTGAAAAAGAACTTTTTTCTTGGCCAAATGAGTTCGGTTTTTTTTCAAATCCTCATTGAAGCGGTCCAATAAGTTGGCATAATATTCCCCATAAATTGTTCTTCCCTTTTGAAGATAGTCAATGTGGATTATCCCACGTGCATCCCAAAAAACAGTCGCCATAACTTTATTGGCTGACAAACCCACCTTGGCCTTCTTTGGCGCCGATTCACCCTTAGAAACCCACTGTTTTGGCTGTTGTTTGGTCTCTGGTGTGTTGTGATGGATCCATGTTTCGTCTACGGTTACAAAACGGCGCAAAAACTCCTCCATATTGTGATTAAACAACGCCAAACCTTCCTGTGAAGTTGTTACACGATTGCGTTTGTGGTCGACTTGCGGAAAGCTTTCTCATGCCCAAGTGATCATTCAAAATTGAAACCACTGAGCCATGCGAGATGCCTATGGCTTCCACAATCTCTTGCACTTTCAATCTTCGGTCGGCCAACACCATATCGTGAATTTTTTCGATTGTTTCGGGTGTAGAGACCTCAACTAGGCGTCCAGGACGTTCGGCATCTTCAGTGCTTGTACGGCCACAACGAAATTCAGTAAACCACTTCTTTACCATTGAAATCGATGGTGCAGAGTCCCCATAGTATTTATCAAGCTTAGCCTTGGTCTCGGTAATGGTTTTTTTTCGCAAAAAATAATGCTTAATAAGCACACGAAATGCACTTTTTTCCACTGTTTCCTTAAGTTACTGGATAGTCTGATAAAGATAGCTGTAAAACAAACTAACTGACGCAGCAAGTTCAAATTTTGATAGGAGTCAACTGACAGATGCCTGTTGACAGGAGTAGTGTTGCTTTTTCAGTAAGGAGGTTAGAAATTCAAAAAGTCACGGACTTATTGACCCGCCTTAGTATTTAATACACATCCATGGCCCAGGAACACGGAAAAACTTTTTGTTCCTTCGGCGGGATTCGAACCCGCTACCCCCGGCTTGAGCACTAACACGCTTAACCACTGAGCCACAGAGGTCGTCAAACATTTAACGTCTAAGTCAATTGCCAGTTGCCACTCCATCGGAGATAAGACTTTTATTCGCCAATTAAACATCGAGCCTGCAACAGTATCTCAATACGCCCCAGGACAAAATTTCACACATTTTATTGAGTTTTGTATTCTAATCCAATGAAGCTTGTGACTCCCTTAACCGACGTTAGCACACTTTTGTTTTCTAAGTTTTAATAATTATAACTATACCTACATACCTACTGAGAATACAACCAAATTCAGTTTATTGAAGATTTTTGTCGAAACTGTCATGTCTCAATCCGAATTTCCAAATAGATCCTTAGTTTCATAGTGTCTCCTTCCAACAATTACCTAACGTAAATATTATTTATCGCAACACTTATAAAAGGTAGAATTTAGCAGGGTCTAAACGAAAACTTGTTAAAGGAATTGTTGAGAAATCCCATGTCACATAACGTTGGTACTTTATCGAACGGGTTCGCCGAACGTGCCGTCTGTTCAAACTCTAATTCCGTCCATTGAATTCAAATTGAAGAGTAAAATGTTCTGTGTCCAGGCTCGTATCGGGACCAAGCGCTAGCTAATAACTTAATGCGCCTGGGAATGGGCAACTGCGCACTGCTCGTATCTTCCGTAGCACAAAAAACACTATCCTATATCTGACTCGCCTCATTCCGTATTCAAATTTGATTACTTTATGGCTACTCCGCGTTGATATATTTTGCCCGTCGTGAATTCCGCGTATGCGATACGTCCGCAGTCCGCACGGGGCCCGCACGGTCGCGTGGGTTTCATTTTACACCGTTTAGCTGTTTAGGCCGAAGCAATTTCGAGCGAATTGAAACGTGGTAATGACCATTGTAGGCGCCTCGCATAAATGCTCTTATTTGCATGGAAACGTGCTCGGTTATAAGCCTTCCCCCGTTCGAATCGATTCGCAATGTGACCAGTTTGGTACATTTATTGCCTGTTTTAACCATTAAATTAACATCTACAATTTAATGTCCTCAGGAGTATTACCTTTTACCGTAGATTACTGAATGGTTACTTTGCAAGTATTATTTTGTGTTCTATCTATACATTGCTATTATTTTTACATTACATCTCTTGGAAATGTCGGAGATTACCAAGGCCTTACAGAAAATTGTCGTAGTAGGGCCAACGCGCTTGGAAATCCTCTGGTGTTGTAGGTCCATGAACGTCGGTCATTGCTTGTCATCAAGCGATCGACTCTAATATCACAGGTTAAAGAAAGAGGAACAGATAAACAGCTACATAGTGAGGTTTCGATTTAATTACACTACAAAATACGGTGTGTCCACGATTGTATAGACAAATTGTAAGCCGTTGAAGGGGACGTCAGAATTTACAAATTCGGATCGTTCTACGACAGCTGTTTCCTGTACGCAAGTATAAATATTTTCTACTTTGTGCTGATATATACTTCTCAATGTAACATTGTTAACATAATACTGACTACTGGCTGTACATTCTATGTCACATGTGGGCGGTTAGTGGATTGTTTGAACTTTATCATTTTCACAGCTGATTTATCATGTTCTAAATGTATTTTTCAAGTTGTTTTTTTAATCCCTACTATTGTTAATATTACTAGTATTAAATAATAAAACATTTTCTTGAATAGTAAAATCCTTCCTTATGTGAACATCAGGTGCAGGTGGAAAGCCAAGTTTTGCGTTTGTCATGAAAAAAGTAGTATTTGTAACTTAAACCAAAAAATATTAATTATTAATGAATTAGAATAATATGTACAACTGTCTAAAAATGTTTGTTTTAATTATTACAATTTAAAAAATTATATGGCATTAATAAAATAATTATGGTAAGAATTTTCTTACCTAGCCGCTGATGTAAAATGTGTCGAAATATTTTGTTTTTATTTTATTTTATTTATTGCATGCATTGCTATTATGAAATAAACTAAAAAGCTATTAATGGTGAAATTAACTATAAAAATGTTTACTTTATAGCTTTTATCACGGCCATCCAATCACATTGAAAATTTATAACACATTATCATTCGATCTGTTATAAGATCCACTTAAGCACATTCACGTTATATTTAATATGATTCCACAAATTAAATCGCCTTCTGGTGTCGTTAAATTTTATATCGGTTACATCTTATTAATACGACATTAAATACTATCCCCCTTACTAATAAAACTATATTTACACAACGTGTAACTTAAACAACGTTGCTGTCTTTGTCTGATACGTTGGTAATGTCACATGATAGAAAAAGATAGCAACGTTGTTTAAGTTATCCGTTGTGTAAATATTTTTATTAGTAAGGGGGAAAAAGTTTTGTCTATATTTAATACTTTTATATTATGAGTTTTGTAAATTTGTTTTAAATAACATAAAGACATAAGGTAGCTGTAGTACAATATCGGCAATGTTCCTGCTCGGTTGATTTCTAAACATTTTCCTTTGCAATAGGACGCCTCAAAATATTTAAACACAAAGGAAGTGATCGCATCGCCTGCAGACGTGGTTAAAGTCCGTTACAAGTGAGTAAGTGTGCGTGCGCACGATTCATCGACGCTGTTAAGCAATTTTGATCTTAAAGTCGTCGAGCGGCAACTTGTCCGATTGTACCTACTTGTAGAGTGGAGACTGTACTGTATGCAGCGTACAAATATCTGTTGTTCAGAAATGAAAATTGTGATATAGTGTTGTTTTTAATTAACTGCACTAGTTTTAAATTAGGATGAATTTCAAATATGAATCACTAACTTTTTCCCGCGGCTCAACAGAAGAAGAAGGGATTTTAATCTATTAAGATTATGCCATCCCCATAGTTTTCTACAAAAAAATTACAAAGAAATAATAACTACATAGCTTATTATTATTAAAATATTAAAACAGAACCCTTTTAACATTTCTTAGCTTTATCGCTGATTCTACTAGTTTGTATAGCATCTTGGCCTCGTCCGATGTGGGACAAGCCAAAATGCTATTACATACACAAATTTCATGTAAATCTATGCCGTGAACAGTGCAAAAGGTACTCATCTCCGATTCGTTCCGAACACATTCCACCATCACGTGATTAGACATCCTCAACTTTGTCCCAATCAACACAATTTCTGGTATTTACTCTGTTCATCATAAACGCGAAGCTATTTAGTGGGATGTGTCCGGAACGAAGTCTCATAGCAGCTACTATTGTATTCCTAGAAAAGTTGGACTTCGTAAACCAAGCAGACGATCGTCAGTTAGGTTGTATGGTCTTATACCATATCCCTTTGGCTTGCGAGCGCTCATCGAAATATTCATTCCCAATTTTTATACAGTTTTGTTTAACTACAATGTGTCAGTGTAATATGGCATACCTACAATGTATCGTGGTACCATCGGATATAGCTTCTCGGGCGAGACGGTCTACTGTTTCGTTACCCGTCAGCCCTACATGCGATGGTATCCACTGTATTACTACCCGATATGCCCGAGATGAGAGTGTCAGTATAGCGTCTATCATTTTGTAGGCTATCGGTGCTCCTCGACCGTTCGAGGTACACCGAGCCGCATGCTGAAGCGTGAATATATTTTCCAGCGATAAAAAGTAGCCTATGTCCTTCCCCGTGGTGTACTCTATATCTGTGCCAAATTTCATGATGATCGGTTAAGTAGTTTGAAGTGACAGCCTAAATATAGTATCCCACGGGAATCGTACTTTTTCCCCGCGATAAAAAGTAGCCTATGTCCTTCCCCGTGGTCTATACTTTATATCTATGCCAAATATCATGATGAGCTGTTAAGTAGTTTTTACGTGAAAGCGTAACAACCATACACACAAACTCACATTTATAATAATAATATTACTAGTTTTAATAATTGTTAGTAACTATAGGTCTTTATTTTTCTAATCAGGATTTAAATTTTTGTATTATAGCATTTCACGCATTATTTAATAACATTCTTATGTTATGATGATTGACTGCACTCATAATTCCTACTAGGCAGCGACAGCCCTTCTGAAAGGGACTCGTCAGACCAAATTGTTGCGAACTCCACTCTTCTGCGACTGCAGTTAATTCCTGAGGATGTTGGTTGAATTATCAGAGTTCAAGCGTTCTTGGTCTATACCGAGTCTGCTCATCGCGGTCGACAGAGATTAATCGACCCCTGCCTTCGAAGGCCATATTAGCTTTAACGGCATCCAGAAAATTGCACGACTTTTTCACTTACGCCCCTTGTTTTCGCTTCCCCTACTGACAATATGAAGCTGAGTACAATGAACGATTGATTCGAAGCATTATTTGTTGTAATGATGAAGTGGATGTTAAGTGTATGGTGTGAAAATTGTTTATTTGTTGTAAAATATTCGATTTTAAATGGTTAAGTCTTAAATATATTACATTAATACTTTTACTAAGCAAAAGATTAACAACACGTCAATCTGGCCCGGTGCTAAGTATCCGAAGAACTTTTGTTACGGATACCAGACAACATTTGATACTTTTAAACCTACTATACACATATTTATTTTTTTAATACACTATACACATATTTAATACATATCCATTACCCAGGAACATGGAAAACTTTTTGTTCCTTTGGCGGCATTCGAACCTGCGACCTCCGGCTAGAGCACTGATCGCTGAGCCACAGAGCTCAAATATTCGTTAATTGACACTTAAAATATGCTATATGATAATCAAGCCATTAAATGAAATTTTAATAACCCTTCAAAATAAAATATTTCAATCTCCCTCTGTAGAGTGAATATCGCTTCGATTGTTGCGAGATGATACAGTGGCGAGTTATTGCCGTCCGTTGAGCCACTTCACTTCACGATATATCACTTTATAAACCATTTCGTACTTATCAAACACTCCGTACGAGTGTTGTACTTTTCATGATACAGTTGGATAATGAGTAAATGATGGGTATACTTCAATAGTAACAAAGAAGGAGATTCTTTGATCATTAGTAAGTATAGTATGCTGTGATTAGTTACTGTTTATCTCATGCTTTATTAATTCTTGCAAATACATATTTGCAAGATATTCGAGATTCTAATTACATATACATATATATAATTAGAATCTCGGAAACGGCTTCAACAATTTCCATGAAATTTTGTATGTATCAGAAAACCCCCGAATTGTTGAGTTTTTATATATTTTTTTTTACGCGTACGTTAGACTTTTTGCGTCTTTGGCAGATTGATGTCTCGGGTTCTAGTCCCGGTTAGACTAATATTTTTTTATACATTTTTTTATCGCCAACTGTTACTTTTTACCGTTTTACTAGAACTCCGAGCAGAGCACGGTCTCTCGGGTACTTTGAATCTGTCAGAATCTTAACCATCGTATGAAACAGAATGTTGCGTCTTCTCAAAGTGTTACGTTTATTAATTACTATGATTATTGGCAGTAGGTTATGACAAAAGTTGTATTTCAATGCGAATAATTGTGTTTTAATACATTAATGAAACATTATCGTTTTGGCTAATGACTTTAGCGTTAATTGTGAATATTATCCTCCTCTCGTGGACAATTTTACGCTATGTCAGACAAACATTATGTCCAGATTGCAACAATATTTTTTTTTGTAATGGGACATTTACGTCGCACCGGCGTCGTATCGAGAGAAATATAATAAGCTTAGACGTTATTCAGTTTCATTCCGCGGTGGAAGTCATTGTTGGCTGAACTGCCTGCGCCCTGCAATATCTTCGCTAAAAGATTGTAAATACGCGTTTAATCGTCTATACTTCACAATTTGCTTCTGACATTATGCAGTAATAAATGGTCAATTTAAATGCGGCGTAACTGAAATTAAGCACCGCGAGATTAAAATTTAAACTTGTCATAAATAGTGAGTGTAGCATTTGTGAATTGTTTATGGCCCAACGCGGTAGGTAATGCAGGTCTTTATGTGTATACCACTATTGATGGATTATATGAAAGGACTGGCTGTTGCCCGCAGCTCGGCCCGCATAAATACAGTATCCCACGGGAATACTATACTTTTTCGGGATAAAAAGTTGCCTATATTTTAATCCAGAGCCTTAACTACCTACTACCATACGAAATTTCATTGAAATCCCTTCAGTAGTTTTAGCGTGAAAGAGTAACAAACATCCATCCATCCTCACATTTATAATACTAGCTGTTTCCCGCGGCTCCTCCCGCGTGTCCCGCGTGTCGCGGTATACTATCGAGTATCCCGCGGGAACACTATACTTTTCCAGGATAAAAAGTAGCCTGTGTTTTAATCCAGAGCCTTAACTACTATCATACCAAATTTCATCAAAATCCGTTCAGTAGTTTTTGCGTAAAAGAGTAACAAACATACCATATCTCCGATATCCATCCATCGTCCCAAACTTTGATATTTTTAATATTAGTAGGATTTAGGTAAGCTTTAAAGTAGACAGTGGAATAATATTATAATATTAAGTTGCAGCTGCCAAATGAGTAATTCATTTAGTGCTGTTCCATGTTATATTTTATGTTTTACCGTTTCAATTTTACAACGTTCTTCGTAGTCGAGTTCATCAAAATTTTAAACGAATACATGAAAGTAGCTCGAAGACTTCGAGTTCCATCGATGGAGCGATGAAATATAGAGCCAAATGAGTTCCTTATTTTCATGTTACCGCAAATATAAAATCTCGACTGGGTACCTCAATATGACACCAGTGTAGATTCACGGGGAGCTATTAGTCAAACAATACGGTTCCCGGCTAGATGGAATCGAAGATTGTCTTCACCGAAGTCATAGAGTAAAATCTATCTCGTTGGAAATATCCGCACGTCAGATAAAGATCGCTCGGGATTGAGCTTGCGATTTATTTTCTCGCGTCTGTATATAGAAGTTGAATAAAATTTTGCAACGTGTAGGTACTTTGCCAGTCAATAGGGGGGTCATTCAAAATGGTTCGATTTCCTTGAAATTATAATTAGGTTTCTTTAAAGTATTTAATGTCTTCTGCAAGACATGTTTGTGTAGTATAGAGTTAAAATTGGCATTTGTAGACGAACAAACGCTATAATATGTATTATACGTAGATATGCGGTCACGTAAAGGAAGGTTCTGAGACAAATGAAGTGTAAATATGATACGTCAACTGAATGTAGACTTCATTCGTCTTAACCCTTTCTCTAAGAGAACGCGTTACACTATTTCGTCATGCTAGTAATAGATGGCTCTACTTGAAACCTAGATCAAAAATATTATTATAGTATACTATCATAATATTATATTATAATATCATACAAAAAACATTGATTTAATGTTTAACTGTTACAGTCAAAGGTCGATGCAGACATGCAGTATTTTTCCCGGAATGACTTTATCCTAAGTTTGACCAAATACTACGGGAAAACCCGGAAAATTCCAATTTCGACCTTTGACTAAAGTATATTTAGTCAAACCTAGAAGTTTCCTACCTTTTCAGCCAAACGTCAAAAGTAAAATATATCTGTTTTGGGCTTAGAAGTGACTGGCGATCTCGAGTGAAAAGGCTTAAAATCTTCAATTATTAGGCTTTGACTAACGCCCGAAATTAATAACGTATCTAAAATCTTCGATTGACTTCAATCTTAGATTCTCAAACAAAAATTGACGTAAATTGACGTGAAGTAAATCCTAGGATCGTTGAAATGTATTGAAATCTTAATCTCAGATAGCTAAAGTGAGATTAAGATTGATTATTAATTTCGGCCGTAAGACGTCAAGACTCAAGTTAGACCTGAACATTGACTAGTCAAACCTGGGAGCGGCCGGAGCTTCGAGGTTTGACTATAATATATCAAAATGACCGTGACGCGTTATGCGAGTTAATATTTCAAAGCCCACATAATGTGTGTTAAAATTAGATATCAAATTAGCCGTAGTGCTCTCCAGTGTCACCTTTGATTGACAGGTGTCAGGCCTTGATTTAATATGCTTACACTATCGCGAGAGCGGTCATGCTCTGCTTTATTTTAATGTGTCAGTTCCCGAATCGTGGCCGAGAACTGATATGTCGAGAATACTAAATTATTGGTAAATCCCAGCTGTAGTTTACAAATTGTATTGTGGATTTGTTTACTTTTTACAGATGTAATTGGAAAAATGTCTGTTTTTTATATTATGTCCATTGTTATTGTCATTTTGGTGAATGTTTGCTTCGAAAGTCTAGATAGGTCTTACTATATATCTTAGATTGGAAGTGTTGAAGACTTGTTCTATGAACTGCAGGCGCAGATGTGTTCATGCGTTGAATTTCTCGGGACACACTATTACCGTGAAACAACACGAGCTCTCGGCATATTCATGGCGCTACTATATAGTCGCCTGAACATGAGGGGATGTTAATTCCAATTCTATTCGCTCGTTACTTGAATTTTTCTGCGGATTTACAACAGAAATAATGTTCATTACACAGTTTCGTGAGGCGTTAAGTAATGATCGTTCCGAATTCACGCGTGCGAAGCTGCGGGCCCGCGCTAGTGATTGATGAGAATTTAAATTGCGACGTATATAAATTCCCACACATGAACAATTTGTCGTGCCGAGCAAACAATGCTCGCGGGTACAATTCTGTAAAGTAAATAGCGTGTAGTTCTTTATTTATATTTTTTACGTGTTCAATTTACGGATTACGTTAATACGTTGGTGTCTCTGACCGACGGTTTTTATGTGAAAGAGGTCATATGTGCATAAACTCGCTTTTAATGGTGAACTTTGATTGTCATTGGTAGCACTAGGGTGAGGTACATTCGTGCACAGGTGGCATTGGTAGCAATGAAGTGGGTAATCAGATTTTTTTCTGGAATTATCATGTTATCCAAAAATTTAAGATACTCTATGTAAGTTTATGTTAGTTTCACAAATATCAAAAACCATCAAAACGTAAAGCCTGAACAAATAAAAGTATAAAACGACTAACAGTAGGCACAGGATTTGATCATATGTTAGGCTAAGAATAAAATCCCCGAAGCCGCGCTTACAAATCTCAATAATATTCATATGATGAGATGTATAAGGCATTTTTATTTTCGCGATGTCACTTATCGAATTTATTTATCGACAATCGATATTAATCTATGTTCGTACACAAACATTGAATTCGCGGTACGGCGCATAAATATTAAAATGTAGTATTGTCTCCGTGTTTTTGGCGAATAAGGGTCCCAGTTGCATATTTTGAACACCCGCGCTGGCACGACGGCCGGGTAAACCGATAAGCCACCTGATTTACGACTTATAAAGCGACACTTCCGCAGGCTTAGTTGCGAGATTTATACAATGCGTTTCAGCAGTGACAATTAATGAGTCATCTAGCTATATTATACGGTGCTTACACTACGAAATTGCCTGTAGCGAGACCTACAATGTTGGCTGTGTTGTGTGGGTATAAGTAATTGGAGGACTGTATAAAATCAGAATGTACAAATACTGCTATATGACGTGGTATACCACGTTGGTATACCAATTAAAAATATATTTTAGTAGGTATGGCTACAAAAATGTAGTTTTAGGTTGCACGTTTCCCGAAGGACATTACTGCCGCGTTGTGTCAGATGCAATTAGCAGCAAAACAATTTTCGTCAGGACATTAACAGCTGAAGTGCTGAAGTGATTTGTGAATTGTTTTTGAACGCGCGTTTACTGTTAGTGTCTGAAGCAGTAGAGCCATTTTCGCAAGGATATTAATTAATTACGATTTTGAGCTTGCAATTATGTTTTTGCACGTATTTTTGTAAACTGTAGTACCTACATAATATACACAAAGACATATTGCATACATTTAGGCAAAAATTTCTTTATACAAGAAATAGTGACGCCATCTATTGAAAATCGATCGAAGTACGATGTAAGCGATCGAACTAAGACCTGTAATAGCTTTCGTAATCTGTGATAGAAGTCTTTAATATTGAAATTATTACAAAATGTACTGTGTACTTTAATTACAACAAATAATATCATGCTAGTTTTACCTATAATGTCTTGTCTATTTTATTTAATCGTTTGTTATATGGCAGCCTTTTACAGCACATCGCTGACCTCTATATTGTCAAATGTGAAACTCCAGTTCCCCGATGGGGCACTCAAATTAAGAACATTTTTAGCCTCGATATGTCCCGTCTAAGGAATGTCTTACGAGGGCGGGTCAATGAGTCCGTGACTTTTGGAATAAAACACAGATTTTTTGATAAATAAATCATTTTATTTTTCAACGTAGTCCCCCTTGAGCTCTATACACTTTGTCCAACGCTTCTCCAATTTTTTTAACTCTTCCAAAAAATATGATTTGTCGAGGTCCTCAAAATAGGCCTTTGTTTGCGAGATGACTTCATCATTGGAGTCAAATCTTTTTCCACCGAGCCATTTTTTCAGGTTTGGGAACAAGAAGTAGTCACTCGGAGCCAAATCTGGAGAATAGGGTGGATGTGGGAGCAATTCATAGCCCAATTCATGGATTTTTGCCATGGCAACTGCACATGTGTGCACCCTTGCATTGTCTTGGTGAAAAAGAACTTTTTTCTTGGCCAAATGAGGTCGGTTTTTTTTCAAATCCTCATTGAAGCGGTGCAATAAGTTGGCATAATATTCCCCATTAATTGTTCTTCCCTTTTGAAGATAGTCAATGTGGATTATCCCACGTGCATCCCAAAAAACAGTCGCCATAACTTTATTGGCTGACAAACCCACCTTGGCCTTCTTTGGCGCCGATTCACCCTTAGAAACCCACTGTTTTGACTGTTGTTTGGTCTCTGGTGTGTTGTGATGGATCCATGTTTCGTCCACGGTTAAAAAACTCCTCCATATTATGATTAAACAACGCCAAACCTTCCTGTGAAGTTGTTACACGATTGCGTTTGTGGTCGACTGTGAGCAAACGCGGCACCCATCTTGCGGAAAGCTTTCTCATGCCCAAGTGATCATTCAAAATTGAAACCACTGAGCCATGCGAGATGCTTATGTCTTTCACAATCTCTTGCACTTTCAATCTTCGGTCGGCCAACACCATATCGTGAATTTTTTCGATTGTTTCGGGTGTAGAGACCTCAACTGGGCGTCCAGGACGTTCGGCATCTTCAGTGCTTGTACGGCCACAACGAAATTCAGTAAACCACTTTTTTACCATTGAAATCGATGGTGCAGAGTCCCCATAGTATTTATCAAGCTTAGCCTTGGTCTCGGTAATGGTTTTTTTTCGTAAAAAAAAAATGCTTAATAAGCACACGAAATTCACTTTTTTCCATTGTTTCCTTAAGTTACTGGATAGTCTGATAAAGATAGCTGTAAAACACAAACTAACTGACGCAGCAAGTTCAAATTTTGATAGGAGTCAACTGACAGATGCCTGTTGACAGGAGTAGTGTTGCTTCTTCAGTAAGGAGGTTAGAAATTCAAAAAGTCACGGACTTATTGACCCGCCTTAGTATATTAGATAAGACATTCCTTCTAGAATGTCCTTGTTAAATACGAAAAAATGAATCAGATAATGGAATCAGTATCAGAATGGTCATATCTTGATTACGTCTTAGAAGTTGAATAATAATCGATATCGACACCATATTACTACTCCTTATTACTTAACGTCGCTTTGTTCCAACTAATTGAAATTCGCTAGCATAAAGTACTCACCCAATATTGACACGGCTCGTCTCTATTTGCGCGAACTACTCATCATTAATGTATTACTATGGCTTGTATGTTGTGACTAACTTCACTGTGGTTACGTCTAGTGTTGACATTTTGAAGAATACAATCTTTTTTTTTATTTATTTATATATGGCATCGGCTTATAACCATTTGCCAGTGTCAAGTTAAAAAGGCGGGAAATTGAACTTTCGTTTCAATCTTCAACACCGTATTCATAAATCGTTAAGTCTATAGTCTAATCAAAGTCCAAATAAACAGTCAGTGCAGTCCATGAGTCATGTCAGTCCATTCAGCAAAGTGGTAGAAGCTTTACTGAAAGTTCCTAGGGAGTTTTGGAGGGAAACTCAAAATAGCACGTTTTTAGAAGTTGTACCAACTTGCCCACACTTGTGCACGTCAACGAATATTTAATGGTTAATATTCTACCAATATTGCACATTAAGAACCGAAATAACACAAGTTTATGAAAGAAATGCAAAATTCACAACTTCACCCATTGAATTCCCCGGCAAAACTCCGAATACAATCTTGATAAATATTCTTAGGGCAATTTACACAGTTTGTATTGATTTTTAAATTGAATATGACCGGAAAACGAGCAGAAGATTATGCTAGATGACTGATATTATTTTTTTAATGCTTATATCAATAATATTCATATTAAATATGAGAAAATTCTCACAAGAAATGGCATATTAAAAATCAATATTTTCATAGGACAGCGATTTGTTTATATATCTTTTTTTAGAAATTATGTTTTTTTTTATTTATCAAGAAACCTCAAAATTTCTGAATATGTAATTTGTAATATTTATATGTAGTCATCTACCGTATTGTGCCACTATTTCTCTCAATCGGCGAAAAACATGCAAGCGCTAAGCACAAGTATCTCAATCTCTATACAAGTAGTAAGAGGTATCTCTCTAGGCGGGCGGCACCATTCATTCGCTTAGTTTGCTTTCAATGAACAACCTATTCAGTGATTAATAAGATTCGTCGTATGTATTTTTTAATGCCACATAATATGAAAATAAAAATAAAAAAATCGTCGAATAAATAAAAATCTTAGATATAATTTGTCCGACATGTTTATTACTGTTTAATATTAATAATATTATTATGATCAGAAGAACATAATAATATTATTAATATTAAACAGTAATAAACATAAGAAAGACAGTAATAAACAGAAGTTGAGCCCACAAAGGAGTGAATACGTAATCCAGTTTATACGGCAATAATCTTATTGTATTTCTATAGCGCTTAAATTTTTATTATTTTCTTATTGCAGTTATATCAAATACATATAATGTAATATACGAGGATTGATATGGTAGCCACTAAATATTTTATTTTTACTCCGCCGTGTCGTGTGTATAATAAATTGCAATTTCGGATCGTGTATTTTTCTATGTTATAAAAAATCTAATAAATTTTAAGTGTAAACTGTACGAAATGCTAAAATTTTAAGTAAGTATTTTTTATTTCAAACTTGTTTTTATCCAATTAATTTTACCATTTTAGTATTTTTAAAATAAATCACTTATTTATGAACATTAATTTGAACATTTGAATACATATTAAAATATGTATATGCTTGAGTAAAAATTGTAAATCTATATGTAGTCACATTTGTACCTATTAACAGTTCGAAATATTTTATAGTTACCAGTTTCACGCTTAACAAAAACCAAATTCAACATTTTTACATCCCAAATATAAGCTACACAACTCTTTTTCTGCGCCTGCGCCAAAAGGCTGAAAACCTGAAACACATTACAATACACATGCTCAACACACATTCACTAAAGGAGATGGGCATGTATGGAGTTGTATGCATTATAAACAATAAACAATGATTGTTGTTTGTTGCCCGCTGTAATATATGTAAATATCATAAAAATTGCCCAGAGCCAGGCAAGTGTTAGCTGTTAGCTACTGAAATGAACCTAAGAGTTGATTAAAAAAAATACTGTGAAATCGTAGATAAATAATAATAAAATATTAAAGCAAGGCTAACGCCGTTTTTGTAAGGACGTGCGCCGATAGATGGCGCTAAAGCCTCTGAATGAACAGAGGAAATGTAACTACGTTACACAGTCAGTGTCTAAACTTTCAAGAATGAATATACTCTTGAATATAAGCAACTTTTACTATGGGATCAACTTTCCTACTTGAAAGTTGATCCCATAGTAAAAGTTGCTTATATTCAAGAGTATAATAACTCCTGAAAGTTTTAACACTGACTAGAAAAACACCTAGTATATACAAGATTGTCTCGTCTAAATATAAGTTTTAATTTATCCAAAGACACTATGAAACTGTCAAATGAAATTAAATAATAGGTGAACTTATACATTTTTAACCATTTAGTTTTCTAGTACTATGTGGTTTTGTTATGTAGATGATAGATCTATATAGATCATTTTCCAAATAAAATATTAAAATATCTAATCATTAATCCACTCCAAAATAAATCGATAGCCAAACACTCTTTAATTTCCTAACGAGGGAACCTTTGAAAATGATAGGTGTATAACAAAAGTGCGTAAATCAGAGAGCGTATAGCGTTCTTACAAGATGGCCGCTTTAATGAGGAACGTTGTAAAAATCGTTCTTTTTTTATATCGGATTTATCTCCAATAAACGTTTGCCTGCCAGCCTGGCTACAAGACTTTGTTGGTTTTAGTTCGAAAACTTATATTCCTTTGAGGAAATGGATTAACGACCCGTTTCAATAACCTATACATCTATAACTATTTGTTAAATCATTCAATCATTTGACGGTTTTTGACGTAATAACGTCTTATAAATCGATGGAGCCAGCTGCACGCACGAAAAAACATGACTCATGCGTTACCTGTTACCTGTTACGTTACCAAGTACCGTTACCAAGTACCGTTACCAAGTACCAGCGTTAGCTCGCATTGCCTTTACCGCATTATTATTATTATTATTATTGTTATTGTTGTTGTTGTTGTTGTTTTTGTAGTTGTTGTTGTTTGTGTAATTTTCGAAGTTTGTCAGAAGAATTTGTTGGTGGCTTGGAATTTGTGAACGATTTCAGTTCAGTTTATTGTTAGATATTGGAGATTGAGGTCTTTTCCCGTTAAGTTTGCAGTGAATCATCAGTACAAATGTCAAAATGCCTTTCTTTTATTGAATAAAATATACAAACGTGATTTTGTTGCTCGTTTTTTATACATATTTTGTACGGAACCCTTCGTGCGCGAGTCCGACTCGCACTCGGCCGGATTTTATAGTTACAAAACGAACACTCTCGTAGCGACTTTCCGAGTAACGCCCACATAGAAATAATATTGTTAACGTGTAATATCAAAGTGTGTACCACGAGCGAGCAAAAGTTGACATAAACGAAAAACTAACAGGTTAACAGGTTCTTTGAGTCCTTAATAGGGACTATTTAACGAAGACATCTCGCCGGCGAAATTAGCTATGTATCACTTTGTACTTCGAGTGAGCGTGATCAAATTTGTAAAAGCTTCAAGATGCAAATATTTGAGAGGCAGGAGATTGAAAACTCATAAAAAGCTTGCGAGATCAGCTGTGCGCCTAATGTATTGGAAAATACATCAAACGCCACGCTAAATGCTTAGTATCATACGATAACGCTGATTTTACACATTCCATTATACACATCGTTCGGGAACGTCCAATGGTAGATCGCTTGAGTCGCATACAAGATGGTATGATGGCGCTTGTACGCTATTTTAACCGCCGACGAAAAAAAGAGGGGTGTTCTAAGTTTGTCTGTCTGTGTGTCTGTCCGTGGCATCGTAGCTAAATGAGAGGTTCGATTAAGATGCGTTTGTTTTTTGTCTGTATGCTGGCATGATCGACAGTGTTCTTAGCTAAAATTAATCATCATCGGCTCGGTCACGGCTTGACAATATGGGGTTACTTAAAAAAAAGTTTTCTGAACGGCTTGATTAATAGCAAATCTTGCGAACAATCCTATAATATGACTAGCTTTTGACCGTGAAAAAATAGTATCCCTCGGGAACACTGTACTTTTTCGGGATAAAAAGTACCCTATAATAATAATATGTACAATCAAGTAAAATGTAAGTCTACTTAAATACGAGAATTGAGGTTCTGAGTCTTAACTACTACACTATCATACTAAATTTCATAAAAATCCGTTCAGTAGTTTTCGCGTCAAAGAGTCACAAACATCCATCCATCTTGACAAAGTTTCACATCTATTATATTGGTAGGATTTTGATACGCATACCTCTTTGGATGTTATGGGCTGATTTAATTTTGTGCAAAAAAACTGCAAAAAAAATGCAAACAAACAAACAAACAATCTTTTCCTCTTTATAATATTAGCACCTATAGACTAGTAGTATAAGTTCTGAGAACAGCCTCCGTGGTCTAGTGGTTAGAGCTTGGCTCTCGACTCGGAGGTCGTGGGTTCGATTCCCGCATTGGAACAACAAAAATGTTGTTTCCAAGTTTAGTTAGGACAATCCAGGCTGATCACCTGATTGTCTGACAAGAAAGCTGATCCATGCGTCGGATGGGCATGTAAAAAGTCGGACCTGCGCCTGATCTCTCGCCAGTCGTGTCGTTTATCCGTCCCACTGGGTTAAGAGGGTACCTAGTAAAGGAGGAGAGAGTGCTCTTGTGTACTGCGCACACACTCGGGCACTATAAAAATACTCCTGCGTACCTGGCCTGGTTTCAATGGAACTGGCCACCGTCACCGAAATCGGTGTGGGGAGTTATATAGTATAGGTTACGTAGTCACTATTTAGTAAATGGTATGGTATAAGTATATCTACATATTATTGCTACATTATACATATATTGGGTTTGTTTTTTAGTACGTAGCTATTTAAAACACGATTAATTTCATTTGGGCTTGGGCTCTCTCGATTATAATTTTAATTCAAATAACTGGTTTTCATTTTCACATATATCACAAAACCATAAACTCATTATTATATAAAAAAAAAAAAAAACAATTTCGCGCTAAATTTGTTTTTATTGCATTCTACAGATTTATGAAAACATTTATTGTATATTCATTCGAAATCAGTGTTTTAATTTACAACCATTTATACATTTTATAATAGTAATAATAGTAAATTAATATGTGTTTGTTTCTTTGTTTGTTTGTTATCTTAACCTGCGGCAATAAAAATAGCATTTTGATTGGGAGGAGATAAAAATTTGTCTGAGAATGAAGTTATGAAATTTTCAGTTTTATTGATTCCACTGTAAAGAATTATTACCTACCTGTCTGACGTGAATAACATTTTCACCAGACTACAGCGAAGCCAAAAGGGAGGGTAATGATGTTGGCAGTCTGTGTATGCATGTTTGTTCCACCGTAGCGCCTAAACTACTGGTCCGATTTTAATATATGAGGTGTCAAAAGACCTTAATAACAGCCCGGGTAACATCCTACTACTATTATAAATATGAAAGTTTGTAAGGATGGATGGATGGATGTTTGTTACTCTTTCACGCAAAAACTACTGAACGGATTTCGATGTGATTTGGCATGGTAGTAGTTTAGGCTCGATAATAGATTAAAACATAGGCTACTTTTATCCCGAAAAAGTACAGTATTCCCGTGGGATAACCGATACTATTTATAGGTACGCGGGCGGAGCCGCCGGAAAAAAGCTAGTAGTATATAATTTACGTAGTCGGGTAAAGGCTTTTTATAACGCTTTTATTAGTTTCACGTGCATGTTTGCTTGTTTGTTTGTAACCGACTCCTTTGGGCTCGATTTTGTCCTACTTTGAACGATCAGATTTAATTCAAACTTTGCACACCTGTCAAAGACCGATGACAATGCAATAATTTGATTAAAATATCCGATTATGTATCCTGATTAAATTCGCCAGGATTCATCAATTTCTTTCCGCATCCTTTGCATGAGAGTAAGAAAGATACGCATGCGTGCAGTTCCAGGCTTACTCTTTGGTCCCCCGGTTAATAGATAGCAAATCGTACTAAAAAGCAAAAAATAAATTATAGTTTAAAAAAACACGCTTTTATAAAATTTATTAAAGTTGTATTAAGAATAGTGTAAATGAAAAATAAATGTTTATTATTGTAAAAAAGCGTGGGGTGCATAGTGTCAATAGTTATAAACATTTTATTGGCAGATATGAGAAGGATCTTCACTTTGATAATATCTTAAAAATCACTTTACGAAATCTGACCGTTTGAAGTGGATCAAAATCAAATCCACTGGAGTCGGTTACATACAAACAAACGTACAGGTGAAGACACTGCACCTCACGCTTTTTTACAATAATAAACATTTATTTTTCATTTACACTATTCTTAATCCAAATTTATTAAATTTATTTTTATTTGTTAGTTAGATTTTCTATAAATCAAGGCTTATTATATAATTTTATATGATTAATCGCTGAATCAATTATGCTAACATTTGGAAAAGCAAATGGGCATTAAGCGCACGCACTCGCGCACTAGACGCCTCATGCCTACCATGAGTGCGACTGACACTGTGAACAGCATTTGTTGTACTCGTATGTATTTACATTTTACTTTGCTATTAAACTAACATTTTGTACATAGTTAATAAGTAAAGTACTCAGATATTGAGACATTACTACTTTTTTTTGCTAAATTAGTAAACATAACATCATTACTTACATGATACACAAAAATATTTATTATGATAAGTATGAACTTAAACGCACAAATATAAGAGATATTTACAAATATGTTCCTGCAGCTTTATACTTCATACACTTTAACCTAGGCGTGACGTCACAGCTAGATACGACTTTAGTATGGAGCGTTTCCACGAGACTTGCAAAATGTTGTACACAAATCGCTATACCTTTGAAAATATTGACTTTTGATATACCTACTGTTTCTTCTAAGGAGCTACTCATATCTAAGAGTACTAACTTTCATTTATGCCATAATTTTTTTTGTCATCTACCCTATTCGAGGCAGAGGCCTCATAGTTATCCACTAAAAAACTACGAAGACTTTTTAAAATGTGCCATCTAGGTTCCAAAATAAAGGCGTAGGCCATAGCTACCAGCTACTATAATTCCTAAATAGAAAAAAAAACTCGTTTCCATGCGTAGCTTTGAAGCAAAAGAACACTAATGAGTACAGTGTAGGGGGCAGCCAACGTTGTGTAATTTATTCGATATGACTAATCCCATATCGGGCATCTTTGAATATCTGATTAGCCTGTCTCCGCTGTTGATGTGGCGATTTAAAACGCGAAACCTTTTTGTTCGACGTCAGACCGTCCGACCGTCCGTCAAAGATGCAACGTTCCGATTTCGGGGTCTGCAGAATGTTACCTTATTTACGAGAGCACGGGAGCGTGAATGTACAGTCGTGGAAATAAATGTTTAACATTATCATCCTCATAGTCAATTGTACCACGATGACAGTCTCCCTTACTTGCTTCATCACTGTCATCAGTATATTAATTGCCGTCCTTTGCTGAACACCGCGTCGGTCTCCCCCAATAGCCACCAATCATAACGTCGGGAAATGAAGTGTGACAGGTTGCTAAACATTCTATTTCTTCACTATATAAACGGATAGCACATATTTATTCGACGGAGGTCTGAATGTTGCCGGAGTTATTATATTTTATGCTAAGTGGAATCATAATAAGATTATTTTTGTTTGAAATATCTTTTTGTCTTTATTAGTTATGCCTTTATTTTCTTGGTTGTTTCTAATATGCCAGACTAGAATAAAATGGCCAGTAGGTACTTATAATTAATAATATTGTTGACATTAAAGTTATTGTTACTATTTATATTATTCATAGAATAACAGTGAAAAAGTCACAATGATGGGACGGTAAAAAAAAAATCACAGATTTCGTGCCTCACACGACTATCGAGCACATTGGAAATTAACCTATTTTCAAAAAGGTTAGGCGATAGGGCAAACCCTTAACCCGATCGTCTTTGTTTTAGGTCAAATTGTAGCTGACTAAATTTTTCAGCGGAATTTTTAATATCATTCTTCGTTTCCAAAACATCGAGCGCCAAAATCGAAAACTCGGAAAAAAAAATTTTTTTTCATTATTTTGGCCGTAATGAAAGCGAACGAAAAGACATTTCCAATATCAAAACAATCTTTCTTGACTTGTTTGCGATACATTACTTTCCCACGCAACACAAATTCGATTTTGTCTCCAATTATTTTGTACATCTAAGTTTTTAGGTACCTACATCAATTAAATGATGTTAACTGTATGTAGGCCTTTCCGAGATTATCGTAACAAAAATCTCTCGGATCTGAATCCACTGACATCACAATATTTTATTAAAAGTTCATAGATTTTATTATAAGATAAAAGCACGCTTCATCTGCTATAAAAATTTATCTTACAGGTAATGGAAAAGGACGGTTTTCTCACTATTTTATTTCTTTATTTAGCACTAATAATATCATTAAAATAAATATCACAAGCGGTAGGTACCAATCATCAGTTCTCATTTACATTTAGATTGTCTGTGTTTATTATTTGGATAGGATTGGTTTTGGATCGGACTAAAACTTATTATAATTGAGTTTATTTTAACCAGAACTGAATACTTCATTTATTAAAAATACTTGTGTACATATAACCTTATGCAAAATCTATTACGGACAATGAACATTTTGCGCATATGATCTACTGCTAAAGACGTTTAGGCAGAAAAGTAATTATACATTTCGAAAAAAGTATAAGAGTTGGCCAAAGAAAAACAAACACTATAATATCTTCTGGTACAACTTTTATTCGATTGCCAGTACACTTTTATCCACGAGTACTTCACTCTTCGATGCTCAGTCGGCAATTGCCACAAAATTGACAGGCATCATCTTTTATAGCAGCCGCCATCTCTATTCTTACGTTGCATCGGAAGTGTAGAGATGGCGGCACCGGAAATTATATAAAGATATTTAAATTACAAAATTATAATCCAAATAAATTTATGACTATTACAAACAATTATCGAATGATTTACTTTATCTGTTAAATTACTTTTATTTACACCAATAAATCATAATAACAATCACTAACCGGAAGTTCAGTAATACAAAATGTAATATTTATAATCTTTGCGAAAATAATTATAAATTAATTCATAATCTTATCCAGTATCAATAATTACAATTATAACTAATATAAAATCAATTTATAATTTTATTAAACCTTGGCTGCCAGAGACATTTCCGCCAAATGTTATACGGATCCGGAAACGTATCTAACAAAAGTAATTAAATATATACTGAATAAAATTACATTACGCTCTTCACAGCGCTGTGAAGGTCATTAACCACACACAGCTGATTAGATTGATGTTATTTAAGCTAAGACGTTGCTTTTGCTTTCAAATCAGCTGTTTCTGTGAGGTAAATGGCCTCATCGTCTTAGAGAGCGCAATGTAATTTTATTTTATATGTATTTTTTTTAAATTTAATCATATATAAACTTCTGTATACAAGCAGTACATCATAATATGCCCAAAATATCCGTAAATAATTTTGCATAACGTTATATGATCATGATTCAAGATAGTCCCGCGATTGGATCATACGAGGGCGGGTCAATAAGTCCGTGACTTTTGGAATAAAACACAGATTTTTTGATAAATATATCATTTTATTTTTCAACGTAGTCCCCCTTGAGCTCTATACACTTTGTCCAACGCTTCTCCAATTTTTTTATCCCTTCCAAAAAATATGATTTGTCGAGGTCCTCAAAATAGGCCTTCGTTTGCGAGATGACTTCATCATTGGAGTCAAATCTTTTTCCACCGAGCCATTTTTTCAGGTTTGGGAACAAGAAGTAGTCACTCGGAGCCAAATCTGGAGAATATTGTGAGGATAAAGAGGATGTGGGAGCAATTTATAGCCCAATTCATGGATTTTTGCCATGGCAACTGCACATGTGTGCACCCTTGCATTGTCTTGGTGAAAAAGAACTTTTTTCTTGGCCAAATGAGGTCGGTTTTTTTTCAAATCCTCATTGAAGCGGTCCAATAAGTTGGCATAATATTCCCCATTAATTGTTCTTCCCTTTTGAAGATAGTCAGTGTGGATTATCCCACGTGCATCCCAAAAAACAGTCGCCATAACTTTATTGGCTGACAAACCCAGCTTGGCCTTCTTTGGCGCCGATTCACCCTTAGAAACCCACTGTTTTGACTGTTGTTTGGTCTCTGGTGTGTTGTGATGGATCCATGTTTCGTCCACGGTTACAAAACAGCGCAAAAACTACTCCATATTGTGATTAAACAACGCCAAACCTTCCTGTGAAGTTGTTACACGATTGCGTTTGTGGTCGACTTGCGGAAAGCTTTCTCATGCCCAAGTGATCATTCAAAATTGAAACCACTGAGCCATGCGAGATGCCTATGGCTTCCACAATCTCTTGCACTTTCAATCTTCGGTCGGCCAACACCATATCGTGAATTTTTTCGATTGTTTCGGGTGTAGAGACCTCAACTGGGCGTCCAGGACGTTCGGCATCTTCAGTGCTTGTACGGCCACAACGAAATTCAGTAAACCACTTTTTTACCATTGAAATCGATGGTGCAGAGTCCCCATAGTATTTATCAAGCTTAGCCTTGGTCTCGGTAATGGTTTTTTTTCGCAAAAAATAATGCTTAATAAGCACACGAAATTCACTTTTTTCCATTGTTTCCTTAAGTTACTGGATAGTCTGATAAAGATAGCTGTAAAACACAAACTAACTGACGCAGCAAGTTCAAATTTTGATAGGAGTCAACTGACAGATGCCTGTTGACAGGAGTAGTGTTGCTTTTTCAGTAAGGAGGTTAGAAATTCAAAAAGTCACGGACTTATTGACCCGCCTTAGTAGTGAAATCACTATTTTTAAACATAACAATCTACAAAATTAATATGTTTTGACGTAAAAATTTAATATGTTTTTGAAAAATGTGGTTTTTGCTTATAACCAAGTAAAACCGGTTTGTTTGACGCGAATTAACTTTGTCTACACGCCATTAAGTATCGTTTTTACGTTTACCACATCATATTTCCTGCTACCTTTATTCAATGTGGTTAACAAACTTCATCGAGAGATGTGACAAGGCACACATTCGCGTGATGATGTTTACCAACTACTTGCGGATGTGGGTTAATTAATTAATGATAAATAAAGCCGCCTCTCAAATTTCGCTAATGTGTTGACTGATGTTGGGTGGTACATTACGCCAGTTCATCTTGTTCCATCAATAGTAATAATATAGGAATCGTATAGACATACTAGCTTTTGCCCGCGCCTTCGCCCGCGTAAATTCAGTATCCCACGGGAACGCTGTACTTCTTTGAGATAAAATGTAGCCTATATTTCAATCCAGAGCCTAAACTACTACCATACTAAATTTTGCCTAAATCCGTTCAGTAATTTTTGCGTGAAAGAGTAACAAACATCCATCCATCCATCCTCTCAAACTTTCACATTTATAATAGTAGTAGGATTAGTGTTCTTCGTGTTTGTTCTATCTTGCGAAATAGTCACAACTCACAATCCTACTACTAATATGAACGTGAAAGTTGGTACGGATGGATGGATGGATGTACAAACATCCATCCATCCATCCGTAATGCACGAAATTTGATGAAATTCGGAATGGTAGCAGTTTAAGCTCTGGATTAAAACATAGGATACGTTCCCCAGAACTGACAGTGTTCCCGTTGGATACTATATTTACGCAATCGGAGCCGCAGGCAATAGCTAGTATCGCATAGTTCTGTCTGTTATAATACACACATAAACAAAGATGTTATGAATAATAATATGTTTGAATACAGGTGAATCACACCTGTATTCAAACATACCTACAAATTCAAGTTGTGACTTGTGAGCTTGTGACTGACTGACGATTGTAGGTAAAAATAAATCTAAATAAAAGAAGTAACGATAGGTCCTCAATTATCAATATACCCATATCATTTAGACTCTATGAAAAATAATAAATATAAAAATATATCATCATAAAATACGAGTAGCCAAAAGCGATGAATGTAAGTGTAACAAATCGCACGGCGAGTTGACTCATGACGGCAATAAAGAACATTTTTACTCGCTACTGACCAATTACATACTCGGTCACTTAGCTAGAAATGGCGGCGAGATCTCGCATCCATCTGATAAGCCGAGATAAGTAAATCGACCGAGAGTAATGGGGAGTGATGATAGTAAATGAGTTGTATTTAATTGTCATCGACTCGAGTTTTAACTTTATTAATGAAAGACAAAATATGTACATCTGATGTTTTAACAGCTCATATATGATGAAGCATTCACGTGGATCACCAATCATCTTTCAACACTTTCAGTTATGATAAACGAACGCTAAATCTCGATGTGATTTCGGTTTCAATTTTCAGAGATTTATTCATATTATGCTAGATTTAACTAAAAAAATAGAATGTACTTATAGGTGTAAACTGTACTTTGTAGTTGTTTATTTTTTTCAGTTCATAGTCAAAACAGACAAACGTGTGTGGGGATAGCTAGTATAGAATTATAACTTGCTTAAAAAGCTCTTTTAGGTATAATAATTCCCTACACCAATTTCGGAGGCGGTGGCCGGTATAATTGGACCCTGACCAGTACGAGTTATACTATAGTGCCCAAGTGTGTGCGCAATACACAATAGCAGTACCTCTTCCTTTATTCCCGAAACCCAGTGGGGTGAATGACAGACACGACTGGCGAGAGATCAGGTGCAAGACCTACTTTTACATGCCCATCCGGCGTATGGATAATTTTTGTCAGACAATCAGGTGATCAGCCTGCATTGTCCTAGCCAGACAACTTTTTGTCAGACAATCAGGTGATCAGCCTGCATTGTCCTAGCCAGACAACTTTTTGTCAGACAATCAGGTGATCAGCCTGTATTGTCCTAGCCAGACAACTTTTTGTCAGACAATCAGGTGATCAGCCTGCATTGTCCTAGCCGGACAACTTTTTGTCAGACAATCAGGTGATCAGCCTGCATTGTCCTAGCCGGACAACTTTTTGTCAGACAATCAGGTGATCAGCCTGCATTGTCCTAGCCAGACAACTTTTTGTCAGACAATCAGGTGATCAGCCTGCACTGTCCTAGCCAGACAACTTTTTGTCAGACAATCAGGTGATCAGCCTGCATTGTCCTAGCCAGACAACTTTTTGTCAGACAATCAGGTGATCAGCCTGCATTGTCCTAGCCAGGCAACTTTTTGTCAGACAATCAGGTGATCAGCCTGCATTGTCCTAGCCGGACAACTTTTTGTCAGACAATCAGGTGATCAGCCTGCATTGTCCTAGCCGGACAACTTTTTGTCAGACAATCAGGTGATCAGCCTGCATTGTCCTAGCCAGACAACTTTTTGTCAGACAATCAGGTGATCAGCCTGCATTGTCCTAGCCAGACAACTTTTTGTCAGACAATCAGGTGATCAGCCTGCATTGTCCTAGCCAGACAACTTTTCGTCAGACAATCAGGTGATCAGCCTGCATTGTCCTAGCCAGAGAACTTTTTGTCAGACAATCAGGTGATCAGCCTGCATTGTCCTAGCCAGACAACTTTTTGTCAGACAATCATGTGATCAGCCTGCATTGTCCTAGCCAGACAACTTTTTTTTTTAAGTTGTTTCAACTCGGGGAATGAACCCACGACTTTCGAAGTCGAGAACCAAGCTCTAAACCACTGGACTATGGAGGCGTCAAAGTTTTAAATATAATGAAATTCCGAACCGGTGGCAATTGTAATCTTTCCTTTTTTCTATTTGTTGTGATTTTCGGACAAAAAAGATTTTGATTTAGTTTCGAAACTATTTTTTTAAGCATTAATATCTTGTTCATTTTCTTGGGAATCCATAAAAAACTAATTAATATGTTCTAATTAAATAAGCTTCATTAATATAGGTATTTCCGATAGAGTTTATCTTGCATTGAATCTAAAAACATAAAAGCAATGCAATTGCATTCAATCTAAAAGCATTATCTTTTTTCTTATGATAATATACAGTGTAATAGACTATTAATACATTAAAAAGAACAATATTTACTAAGCCATTGCATTTGTTAGTTTTGATATATTTTTGATTATATTTAGGTGTATAAATATGTGGCGTGGGGTTCCTATCGGCTTTACTTACCACATACCTTTTGAAGACCCTCATCCAAATCCCTACCTAATACCTAATACCTATTATACAGGCTAGGGCTTCCTTATGAGGGAGAAGCAACCTTCGCTACTGATAAATATGTATCAAAATCATGAGAACTTCTTAAAGTTAACTTAATAATAAGTTTATTATAATGTTTGATTCATTTGTATACAATAAGTAACAATAATAAAAATAACATTGATCCAATTAAAACTCGAAGCTTTCATCGAACACTATATTGTAATTTATAATATAGGATGCGGTCAATGCCCAAGGCAATGACTAAATTTGGTAAGGGAATCTAAATAATGGTACATGAAAAGATGCCTGAATGCCGTACGCACTCAGAGACTAACTACGATTGATGGATAAAATATCCTCTTTGACGAATTACAGGATTTGGGCAACGCAAGGTGGTATTATTGTTGTGATAATTGGTCTGGATTGAAAGATTTCCATTGTGGGGATGATGGCCATTTTACCGACAATTGCATTAAATTAAGATTCATAGCGAGAAGTTATTTCTCTTTAAGCTAAAGATTATATGATCTGAAATCTGTAAGCACTGAAAATAGAACTAAGCGTTAAGACAATATAGTTGAAAATCGAAGTGTCGAGTGTCGAGCTGTCTTATATGACATTGAACTACATTTGACTTGACAATCGTGTGTTCTATTTTCATCTCCATTGTATTAGCACAGAGTTCTATTTTCAGTGCTCTGTTTCCCCGGCCTTACGCATTCCGGACAATATAGTCCCGGCCTTAAACTTCGTACAAATATATTCGTCGATTCTCTATTGTACTACAGTACGTACACACCTCTAAGGTATCCGCGCCCTTGGCTCTTATCTGGGCATCTCGTGCAATCGCAATAAAACTGTCAAACGATATATTCCTGATATGACAGAAACGATATCTCCATTAGCTCGAACACCGTCGTCACGGCGCAAACGAGCTCGTATGAAAAGATCAAATAAAATACCAATCACGAAATCCAATGTGGAGCCGATTGAATCGATATACGTATAGGAGGATCATTTGGCATTTTTCAAATTTTTTGTACCTACTTTATACATTAATAAATAAATAATAGCATCTAGTGTTTAGTCAATCTAACAGCGATTGACTGCATAGTAGCAGTAATAATTCATATTTTTACAAACCTTACTAAAATAAATATGTCGACGTTCGTCCTCTGAAAGATTGCAATTTTTTTAGAGTATTTTATTAGAGTTGCTTATTTATGTGTGCAGTTTATCGACAGCGAACATTAGTTTGGAGCTGCCAATCTACTCGCATAGTTTACTCATCGGCTATAAATTTGGTTGATCAAGGCACCACGGGCGCGCTCATAAATTAAAAGCTATCATATTTGTTATTCGTACGACCGAGTAAATAAAATTCCGATTGACGTAGCGTGATTTTGCTCGAACGAACGTAATCAACAATTTTATTTGGCGATTCGGCTGCCTCTATTTCTGACGTGTTGGCCGCATGATCGTTCTTTAAATATTTTGCGCCTCAAGATTCCCAGCGACTGATTAAACCCAACATCTCGATAGATTTACAAGGGTCTGTTTTATCGGAATAGGCGGTATAAATTCGGCTTAGCAATACATTAGGACATTTCCTAATTGGGTGATAGTTAATGCTTAGGTCAGTAATTAACAGACGGGATCAACGAGGCTCTCAATGCTAATGGCCTCCGTCAAAGGGTTAGAGATGTCGAAGCGCATCTGTCCGAATAATGGGCCAAAATGTTGTGCTCTTCCCGGCACGCCACGACCTCACTCGACCCATGTCATGACGACCAATTGATTAGCTTAACATATTAATCGTTTGTTTTTATAAAGTGTTACACATTATGTTACGCATTAACGGGCTGTAATACTAACAACTTTGGAATTGATTGTTAACGCGTGTGAATCACTATGGAAACCAGGTTCCTAGCATTTGAATTTAATTTATGTGTATCATTTATACGTCGCGTCGCTGTAGTTGCCGCAAGCTTGCTTTGTAATAGCCAAGAACGATTTGTTCTTTTTTGGATAATACACTGATGATTTTATCTAATAACCAACCAGATTAATAACTGAGGTAAGTTTGTAAGCTATGTCACTCTGAGCAACATTGTTTTGCACATTCACTAATTAGAGCTCAACTACGTACATAGTAATAATCGTAAAAATTAACTGTTGCACTCAAATTTGCTAAACATGGTTACCAGTACTCCTTTGCACCGTTAGTTTTCATAGGGAATTTAGCTGCGTATCGCCCACGCATAACATTGTATCTCAAATTGGTTACCATTTATGGCGCCTGTTATACATTGCAAGAACATCGGTTAATATTTTCAGAGGCCTCCTACGAGAGCTTGTAGATTCTTGCAATGTTAGCAAATGTGGCGCAAAATTAATATCGTTAAGCTATTAGGGCTCTGTGGGAGGATACATGCTGCTATTGTTAGTCTCCAGTAGCGATAACCACTTTGTGTAACTATATTTTCATTTGCATTGTTATTTATAGGGTACGGAGTATGGACTCAATTACTGCTAATGCAAGATGTTGGCCGTTGTTAATATTGTTTAAAAATAAAATATTATTCAATTTTTATTCCTGGTTGGGATATAATTAATGATAAAAGTCAGTCTTTAGCAGTATCTCTGTGGGTTTTTATAATGTAGTGGTCCTTTGATCATTATAGAGTATAGAGAATTTACTGGAGATTCAGGATAAATTTCAAATCTGACATAATGTTACGTAACTTGCCGTCCTATCATGAAAAGTTGATGATGCCAAGAACGTGTGACTGACAGATAACATTATTCAATGACAAATAAAGCAGTGTTTGAATAATTATCAAATGCATGGACTGCGAATTCGATTCAATACTTATATCAATTTAATTGGTAATATAAAATATTTAATCGGGTCGTTTGTTTATCGTTTCAGTTGTGCGTATTGTGTGTTGATTGATTGTCGTCAAATTTTATGAATAATGAGAGTATTTTATATTCACAGTTCACTAGGCGATTTGTTTTGTGTTTATTAAGATTTTACACGTCGGTTAATTTATTTTTGTTTAAATTGCTTGTCTCAATATTGTTATTTACATTATTTATGCGTACTTACTTAAATTTACTTTTCGTATTTTTTCGGGTAGAACAACTTAACAATCGTTGTCAATATATTTTAAGATAATTACCATAAAATTTTATTCCTATATTGTCTGGTCATTTAATTATCTATATTATAATCACCTGCTCGATACTAAACGCGATCATTAAATCAATCAGTTTTTAATCTATATTGAGGTTTATGGAAGCGGAGGCAGTTAATTTTTCCACGGTGGCGACTGCGTTTGTCGTGCCAAGGGCCGGTTTTATAAAATTTTGATGATCATAAATTTTGGTGTATCAGCAACATAAACAATGCTTATCTACGCTCCTCTTATCTGGAATTGAAAATGCCTGTCCGATTTATTAAAACTTTAAATTATTCTTTTATAAAATATCACACGATTCCCGATATTAAAAATTTAATGAGCCCGTTTATTTTTAGATTAATTCTTATTTATCTAGACCATAACTTTTCTATTAAAGCTGGGATACGAATTACTTGTTTAAAATGATTGAAAACAGGATTAATTTAAATCCATTAGACCATACAATTTTAATACACTAGCGAATACATAAACTACATCATAGTGCAAGATAACTTTCAATGAAATATAATTAGTGAAAGTGCAAACTATTTTGATTTATTTCAATTATAATGCTAAGACTGGTTCTTAATCTGATAAAAAAATCAATTCATGTGTGTATAGGTCAACTTTTCTCACTCAAAGATTCAAATTACTCCTTTTTCGCATTTTGGAATTAAAGAGTGAATAGAACAAAAACGGTTTTATTAAGAACATTTTACAATACTAAGAAAAGAAAAAGTTTATTTTTATTTTAATAAGGTGTTTTACCTCCCCTTCCCCTAATAAATGATTCAAGTCGGTTTCGCATCGACCTGATCAGTGTTTTTTAAAGATCTTGCAGAGTATTGTCCCATTCTTGTGACAGTATACAACTCTGAGCTCCGCAACCGTTGTTGGGACCGGATTTCTTGTAAACACAGCTCTTTTTAGGTTGTCCCACACGTGTTCTATCGGACTGTGGTCCGGGCTACGTGCTGGCCAACCCATGGAACGAATCTCAACCTGAGTAAAGTATTGCTCAACTTGTTCCGCTGCGTGCGGACGAGCCGCTCCAAACCATGCAAGACCCGCCTCCAAACGGAACCCTCTCCTCAATACAATTTTGAGCATATCGCTCTCCCTCGTCTACGGTAGACTAGTCTGCGACTATCAGTCAATAATCTCATCTCTCTCATCTCGTCAAACTCATCAGTGAATAATACGGAAGCCCATTGCTCTTCAGTCCAATTTAAGTGTTCACGAGCAAATCTTAGGCGAGCTTGCCTGTGAGCTGCAGACAATTTTGGTCCATTTGCGAGTCTAAAAGGTATGATATCACGCTATTTTAGCCTTCGTCTTATGGTTCATGCACTAACTGCTACGTCACGTACCTGGTGGAGCTCATTTTTAATGCTTATAGACGTTAAAAACCGATTTCACAAGGAAGTTGTCACAATAAACCTGTCGTCACGAGACGTTGTCACCCGAGTTCTGCCGTTTCCACGTCTTCTTTTGAATTAACCTGTCTCCATAAACCTTACGTAAACTCGGGAAACCGTAAACTGGTTTACATTTAAATCTGCAGAAATAGTTCGTTGGTCGTTGGCCTTGCTGCACTAGAGCAACAATTTGTGCGGCTTTTTCGGACGATACGTCCATATTCGTGAGAGAAAAACGTGTTTAAAATGAAAATTGACTAGCAAATAAACAATAAGTAACGATAATTCAACATGTAACAACGAGTTAATCTAAAGATTAAAGTAAATTGACAAGATTTCTTGTATAGAATATTTTCTTTCTTTTGTGCCAGTACCATATTTAAATTTGATTTTGTTTTTGTGTTTATAAACCAGCCTTTATTTTAGAATACCAATTAATTTAAAAAGTTTTCATATTTCTTAATAAAACTTGATTGAATGTGTTCTTGCACTATGATGCAGTTTATGTGTCCGCCAGTGTATCTTAATACAGTTTTTGATGAGAAGCTACAAAATTAATATGTAGGCAATTAGTTTGAAACGAATATAGGATTGAGTTTGGAAATTGATGACGTTTGTTAGCTCATATCAGAATCAATATAGAATTAAAATTAGGCGATAATTTCGCAAATATTAAAATAAATAGGCCTCCGGAGAGAATTTCGACTTGTTCAGCAGTTTGTAAATTCAAAAGAGCGTAGAAATATCGCTCGGCTTAGATCATAAAGCAAAAATTCCGGAGCACCACAAAGCCGAAATTGCTAAAGCGGCTCTAAAACTACCGACAATGAGAAGTTTCTGGGTGTATCAACTATGTGAACGTACAAAGGTTATTCGCGGCTTTTAAACGTGTGTTCACTAGATGAGACATAATAATATCTACCGCCGCTTCCACACCACGTCAATTTGGTCCCGTGGTAAGTTCTCGATAAAGTTTTAGGTACCAGGCAACGGAATAATATTTATTACTTTTATACATATATTATATACATATTTAATATACATCCCATGACCCAGGAACATAGAAAGCTTTTTTGTTCCCTTGGCGGGATTCAGTGGTTGAGCGCTTCAGTGTTCAAGCACTGAATCCAGCCAAAGGAGATGCCTCCTGCCACAGAGGTGGTGAGAGCATGTGGTGCTAAACCTGAGAGGAAATTTTGATGATTTAATTTTAAGATTGCTGAAACATTAATTTTATTAGATGTAAATTATTTTTATTATGAAAAATAATATCGTCAGTAATTATGTGTAGGAATTTTAAATATAGACTAACAGAAACAATGAAAGTAACATCTTTAGCCAATCAGTGAAGTTAACTTTTAATTTAGCAAAAAAATATTGTTCATCTTATACTTAGAGTGGTTCGCTCAGAAATTTTCAGCTTTTTAGTTCAAAAATTAGTACACACAAGACCTTGATACTTTAAATACGTGATAGCTCTTCTAGTGTGCCCTGTTTTATATCAAGTCTGTTGCAATTTTGAAAATATTTCGCCACAAGCATGCGCTTTATGAATTTATCGGTCGTACGAGCCGACCCGCTCGGCCCGCCAAAATATAATCCACAACATATCTCAAAGGCGCATAACGCTCAATGGTTACGATTATTACTTACTTGAGTATAAAGTATTTAAACCTGCTAAAATAATTTGTGTTTATAGATGTGTTTTAAAATGTTTAAACCATAATATCTTTGTGGCGGACCAATTAGCGCCACAATCCTGAATCGCGCTATCGAAGTTTTCTATGATCGGCACTATATATACGACATCTGAAATCGATATTTTATATTAACCCACATATTATATTATATATTTATATTGTCCCACATTGGTGACCCTCGATAGAACACGACTCCTTCTGGGCATCATCACCATCATCATCATCATCATCATCATCACCCCCACCCCTCCGCACCACGCCAGCCAGCTTCAGCCTCATCGAGTACCTCGACCACCAGGCTCAACGGACGACGGCCTGGTCGGACCCTCATCGGCTTCAACGGGCAACTCTCACTACAACGACCGGTCAGCAAGCAGAGCACATCTCTCCTGGTCAGCACGTAGCATCGGCCCCGCACGGCAACACTCCGACTCACTGGAGCCCGTGCAGCAGCAGCATAGTTCCGACTCACTGGGACTCTCTGGCACTGGCGACTCAAGTTTCGACCTCAGGTCTTCGGGGGGGAGTGATGTGGCGGACCAATTAGCGCCACAATCCTGAATCGCACTATCGAAGTTTTCTATGATCGGCTTTTGTATGTTAATTTATGTTAATTTTTTCTATCCTGTTATTGTGTTTTTTGTATTGTACTAAGTATTTGTATTATTTGAAGTGTAATGTCTTATTGTGGCAAATTAATGCTTTTTATTATTTATTTTTCATTTTATGTTTTAACCAAAATTATAGAAACAGCACTAGATTACATACTCCTCGAAATTTATATGGACACTTATAGTGATATTAACTATTTCACTACTTGATCTTCCTCATTTTGAAGTCGGTACCAGCCCAAACAATATCCTACAATATTTTATTGAACTCACGTTCAAATTTGCTGGTACCGACTTCAAAATTAAGAAGATTGAGTAGATAAATAGTTAAAATTTTAGCAGAATTTTAATGGGGAATTGTTTAGAAAATAAAATTTATTTCATACTATTTTTACTTTGGAAGTCGGTTTAATAATTTTCCGTAATAATCCCACATTATACTAGTATTAGGTCCTTGCATATGAAGTTGGCGTTTTGTCGTACTAGCCACTTTGTTCTCAAATATAATTATCTTCTTTGGTTAGGAATTCCAATTTCAAATTTGTACCGCTATTTTGAAACACAAATGCATGAGGCATTTGTGTTTCGAAAACCGTAATTCATTGGTTTTTTACTCTTTTGGTTTTTTCTTTGCGTCACTCTGTTTACAAAATGGAAAACTTGAAATATCGTATTATTTTCGAGTACGAGTTCCACCGTGGCACCAGTGCTGCAGAAACGGCTCGAAGGATTAATGATGTGTATGGCGGCGGTGTCGCAAAAGAAAACACAGTGCGTTTTTGGTTCCAACGTTTTCGTTCTGGAAAGGAAAAGCTAGCTGCTAAACAACCGAGGTTGGTCATTCCCTCTAGGCCACTGCTGCTTCAGGACAATGCTAGACCACACACTGCACAACAGACAGCTACCAAATTAGAGGAGCTTCAATTGGAATGTCTAAGACATCCTTCGTACTCCCAAGATCTTGCTCCAACAGATTACCATTTTTTTCGAAATTTGGATAATTTCTTGCAAGGGAAAAAGTTCAACTCCGATGGGGCAGTCCAAAGCGCCTTAAAAGATTTTATTGATTCCTGTCCGAATGGTTTTTTTAGTAAAGGAATCAATGAACTACCTATGAGATGGCAAAAGTGCATAGATAGCAATGGTATATACTTTGACTAAATAAATATATTATGTTTAAAAGAAATCTACTTTATGTTTCTTCTTTACAAAATGCTAATTTCATATGTAATGACCTAATATAATACCAAAAAATGAACATTATGTGAACACAAACAACTGTTTATGTTCACATAAAAGCAAAAATATTGCCAGCTTTTTAATTGTTTTTAAACATCTTGAAATTTGTTTAATTTCAAGGTGTTTAAAGTTTCCGGAAAAGCGTAATCCGTTGGAAGCACTCGTAAAGTAATCATGTTAGAATCCTCTATGGCCGCACAGAGCTCGGTAACTGGCAAATCGTGGACTGGCCGACGGCGATCCTTGCACGGATTGTAAATACAAACGGATATGGCAATATTTTTAGACTGATGCTGAATTGTGCAAGCTTTGATATAATTTTTGTACAAGATTTTGAACTGAAATGAAATATTCAGAGGATAATAATAATAATCATTGGTGTCTGGTTTTTCTACCATGTTATTCAAAACAATATTCTGCAGCTGTTATACACTTCTGTGCATCTAGCATCCAAAGCAATAAGGAAAATTTACTTATGCCAGCAACTTGCAGCAACTATAAAAATCTGTGTCTATGCAAACATGTTTCTACACTTCGTTACGCTTAAAGGATAATTCCGTCCTAATTACCCTTTCGCTTTGAGCCCATAAAAAATAATAAGCCAGTAGCTCCTCAGCAACTTGGCTTCGTGTTTCCGGTTTCATGCGAACTGCAAACTAGGGTAATGATGTTAAACGCAACAATGTACGTCGATGCACAGATAATAAATCGGTACCAGCTACACCGAGGAGCAGCTTGTTAAATGTTACGTCTGCGTGCGCACTGCGAGACACAACACTGTAAAACATTGGACCTTCACAAGTTCCTACTGCAACTTCTGTGATAGTAGTAACCAACAACGGACCTTTGATAATATGATCTAATATATAATATAACTCTCCACACCGATTTCAGTGACGGTGGCCGGTTTCATTGAAACCAAGCCAGTACGCAGGAGTAATTTTATAGTGCCCAAGTATGTGCACAGTACACAAGAGCACTCTCTATTCCTTTACTCAAGACGTAATGGTGCCCGCAACAAAATTAGGTGCAGAGGAATGGAATTTTTTATTTAAGCGCAAGAAGACACGAGCAGACCCAAAATTTTGTATGTAACGAAAGGAAGTTTACTGACTTCCGTCGCCGAATATGAACGCGCAGTAAGTGTTTTATTGTGATTAAGCTTGTTAAAACTTACGAATGAAGGTAAGAAGCCAATCGTTTTTTCAGCTCTACGCTTTCAATGTCCGTTTAAGGAAGTTTTATAAGTTAAAATAAATTGTAATTGAGAATCGCGTAATTGTCGTCGGTTTTTATGGTTCTGATAATAACAGCAAGGTGCGCAGGATTGCCACGAAATATGATATGGTCGATCAGGGGTAAAACTTTTTTAGTTCAGATACCGATTACGATATTAAATTTCGAATTTATTTTAAAATTGGAAAGTGGCTTGTTCCATTTCTTACGCCTTGTTATAGATTAATTTAAAAGGCAAAATTTATAGTAGAATATCTGTTTGATCCATCACAGCCTGATCTAAGTAGCAGAATTACGTAGCAAAAATATATTTAACTATGTTATTATTATATTATAATCTTAACAGCCTCCGTGGTCTAGTGGTTAGAGATTGGCTCTCGGACGTGGGTTAGATTCCCGTATTGGAACTGAAAAAAAATGTTATTTCCAAGTTTGGTTAGGACAATGCAGGCTGGTCACCTGATTGTCTGACAAGAAAGATGATCCATGCGTCGAATGGGCATGTAGAAAGTCGGATCTGCGTCTGATCTCTCGCCAGTCGTGTCGGTTATACGTCCCACTGGATTATGAGAGTAATGGAAAAGAGAGTGTGCGCAGTACATAAGTACTACGCACACACTTGGGCACATCACATAAGAGTACTCTCTATAAAAAAATTACTCCTACGTAACTGGCCTGGTTTCAATGAAACCGGCCACCGTCACCGAAATCGGTGTGGGGAGTTATAATTTATAGATATTAGACTCATAAATAAACATGAAATACATATTCAAACACGGAGCAACGAAGACAATAATGAGAAAAATGTATCTGTGTGAAGAAATTATCAAAGCAAAACGAATTTTGCTTTAATTTTCAAGAATTTCATCCCGGGTAGCGGGGTTGTTTATGTTTGAGGAAGCAACATCATAACACGAGAACATTCTCGCAGAAAATTACAAAGTAATATTATATCTCGCATATTATATTTTAACATAGAATATTATAATATTCATTCTAAATGTTATGGTATCGTCGGATATTTTTTTTTACTTAATATATTAAAAAACAACTCTTTCTCATCCACGGTCACGTAAAATTTTGTGTCTATGTGATGTTGACATTCATCATTACTCATTTCACAATGCGGATATAAACATCTATATCAGAGGTTTTTTATCCTTCAGATAATGCTGATAGTAGTTTTAAAACTAATCCCTCTGAAGTTTGTCTTTGCGTTCACGGTCTCTTTTATCGTGCCTAGGGTAACCATTCATTAGGATTTCGTACGCGTAGTCACGGACCCAGGCCTCGGATAATGTCGGGGTTTTTGAGTCCTGTTGTTGAACGCAAAGTAGTTTAGTTTAACGAGGACGAATTTGAAATGATCCTGAGGTGGATCCGAAGTAATTTGTACACTTTGTGCCGTTAAAGTTTGTTCCCGACACTTTTGGCTTGTGATTTGGTTTTTAATTGACCCTTGATTGGTGAGGAATGAAACTAGGAAAATTGCTGTTCCTTTTAATTGGCAAATGATTTACGCGCGGTTTTCAAGTTACGTAACTACGTTAAGTAAACTCTATAGCGCTTTGTTATGTAAGCCGTCATCTATCCAACAATTTTCATCTTTGCATGGTTGCTTCTATATATTAATGTATTTTGTTTTGAAAGCAGATTTTATGTTAGATATCACGTGTTATTAGATAGGAAATACGAAAGAGTCGGAATTAGGCAAAATAGGTTAACTTGAACTACGAATGTGGCATCGAGAAGTCAATAAAATTTAAGACTCTGCTAGTATACCTAATAGAAACTCGGTATATTTTCAAGCTGAAAAACTTTAAACTGTTATTTCTTCTGACTATACTCCGCTCATAACCACGTATGTTGGAGTTGAAACTATAGTTCAAACACTTGGAAGTTTAAACTGTATTAAAATAATAATAGAACTTCCACGGAACCGAACGCTATAGCAGAAACTTTATATGGACCATAGTTTAAAGAAAACTAAGAGATATGGTACGGGAGCTAAATGAATTCGTAAACTACTGTTGTGTGTGTAAGGTAAATTCATACTTCAACTTGTAAATTAAAATGAAACTTACTTATCTATTTGTCTCACTTAAATTAAGGTAATTTAGTTGTTTTAGTTGGAAAGTTTTAAAATTAAAAAGCTTCTTATGATGACGCACGGCTATCAGCGGAAAAGGTTCAGCTACGAATGAAATAAAAAAAAAGAAAAAAAAAAAGAAAGAAATAATAAATCAAAATTATATAATTTCTAAAGAGTTCCTTAATTTTTCCAAGTTTTGTTACCGCTATACAAGAGGTAGGAAATCTATGAAAAAATGTCTTAACATTTTTTCATACCTACTTACATTTTCTACATTACCTTTTCCTTGTAAATTCTAAAGTAGTGGTAGTGATATGACTCGAGCGCTGCTTTTACTCGAGTCACTCGAGTGAATTTGTCAAACTTTTATTCGATTGAAAAAAAAATATAACTCGATCCTCTATGCACTCGGGTTACCGAGTCAACTCGACGCGAGTTGATTCTGTTGCCGCTAAGGTACAAAAAAATAGAAGACACACAGTAAAGAGTACCAAACCATACAAAATACAATAAGGTGGTCAATATCAACGTTTTTAAAACTTTTGAAAGTTGCACAGTAATTTAAAAAAATTGAGTTAAAACAGAAGTGAGACAAAGGAATCGCAACTTATTTTTTATATCAGAATACTCTATCCACGATAACGAGACTATTTTAATAGGCAAACTTGCAACTCGAGTGAGGTAGTAAAATTGCTCGAGCGACTCGAGTCACAAAATCCTATTCGAGTCGCATCACTAATGTGTGGTGTACCTAGTTCCATCGATCTGTGATATGAGGCGACATTTATCGCAGAAGTTTTTCGGTATGGGAATATCCAGTGCGATTTCATTTCGCTTTAGTACAAAAAGCTGGGAGTCGCGGAAACCCCTAATCGTACAGTTTCGGACAGTTTGACCGTGCGGCCATTTGCGACAAGTCGAGCTAATGTCGTTAAATGCTGCACTAAAACTACACCAGTGTAAACTAGCTTAACAATGTTATGTTGAATATATTTTATAACGTTGGTGCTTGTGCAAAAACGTTTACTACCCACTTGAATAATATTTCGACATAGTAAAGTTAGTTTATTTTGAGTTAAATTATTATATCCGTACCTACTTAACACTCGTATTACTCTCTAAGTTTCAATGCTTCTGTTTTACCATTATTTGATAATGAATAGGAATAGGAAAGATATGCATAGTTTTTTTTGTCGGCTTTTCGAAAAATTCTTAATAAACCAGGAATACGACAATATGTTTTTCCAATCGCATATCTACGATCAACCGTTGACGAAATACAGTCATCACAAAGTGAGATCGTTGGAGAGCATTAAAAACGCTCTACCTATATACAAAAAATTGTGCACGAGTGACGTCACAGCAGTTGAAAACGTATGTAGATAAAAATACAAAATTGATCTTACTAAATATAATACGGTGTTTTGTATGTGAATGTTTTAACAAAAAATGTCACAGATAACTTATGGATTTGAACAGTCATTTTCGTGTTTCAATCAAAGCAAAAAAAGATCTTCGATTTTTTTTGTTGTATTTTAAATCCTGTTTTTAATATAGCACCTGATTATTATACTTTTTCATTTTTCGGTCCATATTTATGTTGCCTTTCAGTTTTCAGCTCAATTTTGCTGATTCAAAATAAATGCATGTTCTCTATTATTGACAGTGTTGTAAGGGAACGACATATTATTTCTACTCTCTCATCTGACTGATCTGACTCATCAGTGAGTCAGAATCATTTATTACAAACCTGACATTAACAGTTACATGACTGAAATTGAATATTTATGAGTACGAATATTCCATAGTCGTATTTCCATACTGTAATTGGTACCGTTTAGTTATTCTTTGTAAGGATAAAATCAATCTAGCGATAATTGCTGGACATGTTGGTTTTGTACCGTCATTTCACATTCTGTCTACATTTCAAGCGATGAGTCTGCTAATAGCGTACACCCCACCCCGTCCATATATTATTCGTGTATGTTTGTTAGTTGCATAAAAATCGCATTTGTCTTGTAATATATTATTAAAATAATCGAATTTTTAACCAAATCATTTTTTAAGCCAGTTAATACATATTTTTAATTGTTAAGTTATGTATTATTACGATTTTTTGGCTAACTTTAGAATAAGCTACTTAATTAAATAACTTATTAGAATGTGTATCATATACTCAGCATACCTATACTTCTTTATATAATATTTCATATTATAAAGAGGTAAAGTTTGTGAGGTTGTAGGGTAATTAAGGGTGATTTCTAGGTAATCTCTAGATCTACTGAACCGATTTTGAAAATTCTTTTACCAATACTACCGAACTAACGCTAAAACTACCAAACGAATTTCGATGAAATTTGGTATGGTAGTAGTTAAAGCTCTGGATTAATACATAGGATACTTTTTATCCCGTAAAGGTACAGTATACCCGTGGGATACTATATGTACGCGAGCGGAGCCGCGGGCAACAGTTAGTAAAATATAAAAACGGATTGCAATTCCAATGTCTCGCTAAAAGTCGAGAACGGCTGGACCGAAATAATTGTGGAAGTTCATGGAAGGTTTAGACGGTGAGAAAAATTGGAAACTAAAAAGACAACTAAAATTTTCCCATACATAGTTGTTGGTGTGATTACTATGTTGTTAATTATTTATATATCCCAGTTCGTAGTTAAGACCAGAGCTCCGTGGCCTAGTGGTTAGACCGTTTGATTCACACTCGAGAGAGTGCAGGATTTGATTCCCAGGCGTGGCATTGTGGCGTGTACCAATGAGACTTTTTCAGATCTCAAGTACATTATACGGACGCTCTAACGGTGAAGGAAAATATCGTGAGGAAACCCGCACATGGTTGGCTCTAGACATATTAACCAGTCATTCCTCTGGACTAGGCTGACTGTGTTGTGAGAATGCCATATGCTTGGGCAACCATACGACATTTAAAAACCAACTGTCCCAGGCACTACAATATTTGAAGAGTGAAGTATTTGCTCGGAGAATACTGTAATTCTTGGATGATTTATCTGTATAAGAATTTATACAGATAAATCATCCAAGAACGGATGAAAAGGCCTAAGTTTAAGTTAAGAATATTATATATGTGAAAGTTTGTGAGGATGGATGGATGGATGTACGTTTGTTACTCTTTCATGCAAAAACTCCTCAATGGATTTTGATGAAATTGGATTAAAACACAGGCTACTTTCTATTCCAGAAAAGTACAGTATTCTCGCGGGATACCCTATAGTTTATTTACGTGGGCGGAGCTGCGAGAAACAGCTAGTAATATTATAAATGTGAATGTGGGTTTGTTTGTTTGTTACGCATCCACGTTAAAACTACTTGACCGATCATCATGACATTTGGCACAGATATGGAGTAGACCTGCGTGGACGGACATAGGCCATTTTTTATCGCAGGCAAATATACGTTTCCTTCGGGATACTGTATTTATGCGGGCGGAGCCGCGGGCTTAAGCTAGCATAGTAATAAAACTCAATTATCGAAGAAATAATCGTAGTTTATCATCTCTTAAAACCTTTATTCAAAACAAACAATGTACAAACATGATTTTATATCTAAGATTTAAGGCTTTCATACAATAAAAGCTTGTTCACTTTTACGACGAAAGTTTGTAGGTCTTTACCAGTAAATGTATTATGGAGTCCATTTAAGTTATTATAAAGCAATAGGGAGCCGGGTTATGACGCTATCAACGTAATTGAAAAGTGCATTATGATCTGGCACATTGTAGCTTTACGACCACAGGACTAATGCAGGTCTCTATCTGACTCTGGCAGTGCAATAGTTATCGTTGTGATAATTTAAGAATCGGTGACGTATTCGACATTACGTTGTCGTCTTCTTCCTGACTTCCTTGTTCTACTTGCTTGTCAGTTATCACAGATAGTCTTGTCCTACTACTGTTATAAATGTGAAAGTTTGTGAGGATGGATAGATGGATGGATGCATGGATCGTATCAATGGATGGATGGATGTTTATTACTCTTTCACGGAAAAGAATACGGATCGGATTTTGATGAAATTTGGTGTGGTAGTAGTTTGAGCTCTGGATTACTACCATAAGCTACTTTTTATACCAAAAATGTACAGTGTTCCCGTGGGATACTGTATTCGCGCGGGCGCAGCCGCGGGCGCAGCCGCGGGCAATAGCTAGTAGGTAGTGTGTGAAAAATATTGAATTATAATCTAACAAAAGGTAGATATCAATCACTTATCATTATGTTTGTTAATAGTTGGCGACGCGATGACACTCGAATACATACCTACCGCCGCACCGCTTTTTCCATACAACAGAAATTGTATAAATAGTGCTTACACACGTACGGGAGTCGGTACGGAAAGGACCATTCTGACAACTCGACACTCGTGTGTTCGTATTTCAGCTCTGTTGTATTAGCGCAGAGTTCTATTTCCTGGAGGCCAATCGCACTATTGTTTATAGTTTGAATGCAGGTTCAACTCTGCTTTGGTTATGATTCAGTTTCGGTTCGATTCCGGTGCGGCTGAACAAATTTCAGTATCGCACTGTCCTTCCAATCGTAACTCAATTTTACTTTTATTTTTATTTTATTTCACAAGTAGTTTTTACCTTATATTCTCAACAATTAAACACACCAAAACACGAAGTGTTTCAGAAACGTGCGAGAAAAAGTAGCATCGTATCGACTTTTTGTTTTGACAGCGTTTGCGCTTGGGCTGCTGTGCGGCTGCGTTCCAACTATATGTCAAAACGTTAGCGCGATACCGAATCATTCAAAAAGTCGAGTAACGTTCACGGTTCGTTTACGATTCAACTGAAACAACTTAGCGCGATCGCCCTGCAGTACTGTTTTTCCGATTCCCGAACGCCATTGAGATCGTGCAGGATTACCAACTTTACAACAATATTTCTCTACAAACTTAAGTCAAACCCCCTATAATCGTAACAATTACCTACTAGAATTAAAATCCCCACCTTTTTTTTTCTAAATGGATTTTATTTTCATATTATTCTGCTTCCCCAAAAACCTTGAAAACGACACCCATACCAAAGGAAAACAAACTCCAACAGTATCAACAAATGCTATTTTCCGTAGCCTGCAATTGGAAGTTTTAGCAGCCATTAATTTATCAACCCAATTATTGGGTTTCATAGCTGCTTACATCCTATAATAATCACCAACTCGGAAATTAAGGCGCTATGAGGTAGTAGGTAAAAATTTCGGTGCCAATTTGGATTTAATTTCGCCACTTTTTATTTCGTGCCGATTTTTGTATTTTTATCACCTGATTAACAGTTCTTAATTTAATTAAAAACAAGACAGTAAAAACCTTTTAAATAAGCCTAAAAAATCCTTACCCCTAGAGGGATTGATGATGTAGAGATATATTTTACCCTAATTTTTGACAACAAGTCTAGTTTTCTGTGTATTTATCCGAATTTAGCTTTAAAGTATTTGTGTTTTTAACCCCTGATGCGTTAGGGTCAGTTCACACCGCGACGTCTCCGTTTTAAGAAAGCAAGCAAGTGCTGCGTTTTTAAGAAAGCTATTAAAAATTGAACTTTCATTGTAAGAGTTCAAATATCAAGTTGCATCGCGCTGTACAGCGCATGTGCAGTATATGACTGATGCCATATGAAACATATATTTTTTTGTTTAGTATATAAAATTAAATTTTGAATAACTATCTTAAAAAAATGCAACGCTGCGTCACGTATCGTCTGTGTGTCTGTCTGTATCGCCGTGAACTGACCCTAAGCTGCATTTTGCAGTTTCTTATCATCTACTGTTGGTCAACACGTTTACGTAGAAAATTACATTAACGATATTAGGTAAAGGTGGTTGCAGGTTTTTGTTGTAATTTTCATCGCGTCGGTGTGGTTATGTTAGAGGCTTTGCTAATATTAAAATGATGGTGGTAAATAAATAATGGTGATGAGCATAATTTACCTACTGTAATGAGCTTTTTTAAATATACCTTGCAATAGGTTAGTCAGTCAGTAGGTAGATATTGGTAGGACAAGTACATACTTTGAAAACAGAGATTAAAACAATTAAAATTTTTACATGTACCATAATATTATTTAAAAGATATCTTCAAAATCCTAAACCTCTCGACAAAATTTAATGAAAATCGATAACGCTTCCCAAAATCAGCTCCAAAGTATCAAGTGCCATCAATTAAGGCGATATCGTCGAGCATTATTTGTTGTGTCGATAAAATCGATTCGATACATAACCCCTTCACTTTAATGAAGGCGTTTGATTTTTTTTCTGCCGTTAGGGGGCAGACCCAACGCACACAAAGCATCATCTGGTGGCGTAAGTGGTATCAAAAACGGTCAATAAGAATTTTCGGCGGCGCTTAGTAATCCTTGTCGTGTCAAAAAGCTGTCAGATGTCACGAATTTAAAAACCCTCATTGAAATCAAATCTACCGGGGCAACTCACTACCCCTTTGACATACAGATAGGTTGTAAAGCTATTTTAATCACTGTCCTACAAAAAATGATTTCTGCGAGCCTTTTGATTGAATGTTAAATTTTTATTTTAACATGTGATCACTGAATACGGAAACATAAATTTTAGGGTGAAGTTAGGTCTTTAAAAAAAAGTATTATAAGTTGTAAGCTATCATTGCATGTCTTTGTAGAAACTTAAATGTGCCACATTTGAAACATACGAGCTAATTTTCACTTTTAAGTTGTATATTGAGATTCAGCGAATAATATACAAATATTATACTTTCATGTAAACGGCAATTTTAAATGTAGACTGTTTTAATTACGTACCTAGATTTTGCGGTAAAAGATGCAAAATTTCAAATTTTCGTATTATTTTATTCATAACAAAATTGTTATTTTTTCACAATATATTAAAAAATACATTAATATGTACCCACATACAATTAGGCATGACGATCGACGTTTAAGACATTTGACAACTTCAAACCAACTAAGGGTAGCCATACACTATATACTGCCACTCACATGTATATAAAAGAAGCCTGAACTTCAAATTACACTGAATACTTTCAACTCAAATCGGATTTAGGGCGGAAAAATGGAAGGCATAAATATAAAATCTATTTCCCGCTATGTAATTTATAAAGAAAATGCTTTTGTACAAATTATAAAAAAATATATTATTTTATCGGACGAGTTTAAAGATGTACCCTATAATGTATTTATAAGAAATTTGACAGTAGGTACGGCTTGCATAAGAATATTTTTACAATATAAATGAATACTTTACGCACAAAAAAATATTAAGGTGTAAAATTTAATTATACGAGTAATATTATGTAATAACATTAGATTATAGATATATAGTATATATATAGTATATTATATTATAGTATATAATATGTATAGTATATATAATATATATAGATACTCTAATTCTAATTAGAGACGATGAAATAATTTGTTTAATGTGTAATGTGTAGGTATACCTTTTGATAATGTGTTATGATTATTATATGTATTTTGACTAAAACTTTGACATTGAAAACAATAATTATGAATTTGTAAATCTTATTTTCATATTATTATTAATTTGCATGCATGTTTTAAAATTTCACACACCATTTTGTTACGGTAGAATGTACAGACCCTTTGTAATGTTTAAATATTATCCTTTGTACTGCATTCTAGTGGATAAATAAATTATGAATTATAGAGCCTATCGTCCAATCGGCATAACACTGCTAATTGGATCAAAACTGACCGTGTATGGGCGTGGATTGGCTTGACAGTTATTCGTTTGTGGTGTATATGGACGAACTGCAGATCATAGTCATACAAAATTCTCTACCTGTAAGGCATTCATCATGCCGATTGGACGACAGGTGGGGGGGGGGGGGGGGCAGTATGGTCTTCGTTCGTATACCATATGGCTATCTATAAGGCATTATGCAAAAAATGTTACAAACGGATATAACTAGAACTGTTTTCGAGTTGCATGATCCTAACAATGCCCAAACCAAAATATCCATAGAGTCGGAAGTAAACTATTGGAAACTGAACGTCAAGCAAACAAATGTCTGTGCAGAGTGACGCGATCTCACGTCAGTCTATATTTGCACAGGATGTTCGACTGTTATTGCACTGTTCCAGTATGTAACATTTAATATCCATATTCAGTATTTGGACCTGACATGACCTACTTGCAATTTAACTTCGTCTTCTTTACAAATAAAGGAAATATGATACAATAAACAATATCACGTAAAGTTACATTTTGTCTAAACTTTTGTCGTGATGAACCAAAAAATATTCATGGAATTCTTATGATGTCGGAAATCCGAAAGGAGAAAATTCAGAGCATTGAAAATAGAACTCTGGAATAATACAATACAGTTGAAAAAGGAACACATGAGTGTCGAGTTGTCAGATTTAACATTGACATTCGACTTGACACTCGTGTATTCGATTTTCAGCTCTATTGTATTATATTAGCGGAGAGTTCTATTATCGGTGCTCTGAATTTTTTCCGGTCTTACGGATTCCGGATAGTCCCAGCCTTAGACTGGGACTATATTATATACTCCGGAATCCGAATAGCCGGTGAAAATTTAGAGCAGTAAAATTAGAACTCTGCGCTGACACAATAGAGTTGAAAAAATCGAAGTGCCCAGTGTCGAGCTGTCATATATGACATTGACATTTGACGTGACAATTTCACTAACTATTTGATGCGACATTTATGTGTTAGATTTTCAGCTCTATTGTATTAGCGTAGAGTTCTATTTTCAGTGCTCTGAATTTTCCCCGGCCTCACGGATTCCGGACAGTATAGTCCCAGCCTTATACCATAAGTAACCTTTGAAGATCAGCATCTTCCCTCATTAAAGAAGCATTTTTAAGCCTAATTGTAATTATGATGATTAACAATTTTTCATTTTGTTTCAGTCCGTAATGGTTACTCGTGCGTCCCCGTGGCTCTCGCGGAGGGTCTGGACATTCGGCTCGGGACGGCCATCACCGATATCTCGTACGTCGGCCCGGGGGTCACGGTTAAGGCGGTCAACCCCAGGGCCCCCAACCAACCGCAGACGTTCAAAGGTGAGTCAAGCAAAAGGGCCCGATATAATTGGAAACAGTGGTTTAATTAAATTCCCCGATTGAGATATTCAGTTGATCTGCTACTGGCTTGTTATTTTTATTTGTTAAATTTTTGGATTAAATGTAGTTGTTATATTTGAATCTGTTTTTTTGATAATTATTATGACTGAGGTACAACAGTTTAGGTTCTATTTAACGCGGGAGTAAAAATTGCGCCATCAAAAACACGAATTGTTTAGTTTGGGTTCTAACGATACGACAAGAGAGTTGATAAATTAATGGATGTTGAGGCAAAAATTTGTGACAACCTTCTTGTCATCACTTCGCCCGGTCATTAGCAATTCTAAAGCGTTAATTTCACTTTGACGGGGCGCAAAAATCGGGCCTCCGTTGACCCATCACGGTGTTTCGCCCCAAGCTTAGACTTTTTCGCCCCACGTCTTGCCTCGAGCCAGACATTTGCATACGGGCGGAGTCTAAGAGGCAGTTAGACGGTAAGAGGCGGGACTCGGCCCTGCTTGTGGAACTTCGCAAATACACCGTTAAAGATCGCTTGCTTTTAAAATTATTCGCTAACGAGCTACGCTGTTCCGGAAGGGTGACTTGAGATGTTTAAAAGCGTGGCATATGTTTGGTGTCTTTTTATTATTTGGAACTCCTCCTTTTTAGGGTCCGTATACTCAAGGAACCCTTATAATTTCGCTCTTTCCGTCCGTCCGTCTGTCTGTCTGTCTGTCCGTCTGTCTGCTAGCTTCTGTAATTATGACTATAAATTGATGAAATTTGGTATAATTAAAGACTGTGTATAGATCTTGATTTTGGCATCATAAAATAATAATTATTTTACATTTTAGGGTTCTCCATACATGTGAAGGGGGAAAATATTTTTTCATTCTACCCCATCGTATGGGATATCGTTGAATAGGTATTTGAAAATTAAGGCAAGGTTTCATACATTACTTTTTTATTAAGTCGACCATTTTCGAGTAATCGGCCTCCAAAGTGGTTTGTAAGTTGGTCCTACCCCGGCATTTCTAAACTATGAAGCTTAGAAACTTGCACTTTTCCATGCTGATAGATCATGCTAAATACTATTTAGGAAAATTATTTTTAACGATATCGGAATGTAACTTTCGACATGACATGTCATATTGCACTATTGGCCATGTTATTTGTAATTCTCTTTTGAGGTGTTTATTTAAAAATCTTATTAATTATATTCCAAGAATAAAATACACAGTAATCTAACTATGTAGGTATTAAATATCAATATTTTTATTTTCTGTTTTTTTTTATCTCCTTTGTCTTACTCTTAATTATCTATTTTATATTTATATGTATGTGTTGTATGTCTATTTACATTATTTAAAGTCATGTGTAGCATACTTTTTATAAGGACATAAATTTTGTAATATTTACATTTCTAAACATAACATTCTTCGTCCAATCATTTTATTATTTCATTAAACCATATTAAGTTATAAGTAACTACTGAAACATTGAAAGTCAACACAGCCCGAGCATTTCCTACTTAATATTCCGCGCGCGTAAATAACACTAATACAAAATCCCCATCGGTTTTTATTATTAATTCATGCGCGAGGTTGGTTTTGTTAGTTAAAGTTAGGCTTTCACGGTGATTGGCTCGGGCCCGGGGCCTTTTCATTGATGGTTATGAATGTCGGTATACCGGGGAGCCCATCAAAGATTATTTCCATCGTATTTTGTTACGTTATGTACCTACTTGTGGGGAATTTGTCGACATTATTTAAATGACTGACTCATATTGTATTTCCCGAAATTAGGTAATCTGGAAATGTTTACTACACATGCATAAACTGTATATACTTAGCGGTTAATTTCTTTGTAAATATTCCAAATCAAAACACAACTTTAAATGAAAAAAAAATGCAACTGCCTACTTCCACTTGCTAAAATATTTGACGATACCCTCACAAAATAGGTGGGTCAGGAAATTATGACAAAACGTTCAAAGAGATTAAAAAGTCGAACCCCACTTTTTATCCCTTAAATAGAAATAAATATAATGGATTAATAATCTTTGTTCTCGTTCTCGAATTAAATTCTTTACGAAAGTTTTAATTAAAAATTTCTCAATTTTCTTAACATTACCCGGTATCCCAGCGGTGTTATTCTCGAATTTAACTAAAGCGAGAAAATATAAACATTTAGCGGTGCTACTGTGAAATATTAAAACAGGAAAACTTTACGATTGCGCTTATAATATTTGCGGAGATCCCCGCGGGGTAATTCCCTATCATATTTATTTGTATTCATTACATTTTATTCGTCTAACAATGGCTTTTGTTCCAGGCGACGTTGTTCTTTGCACTCTGCCCCTGGGAGTACTCAAAGTTGCGGTGGCTAACAACGGGCAAAATCAGCAAAACTTCGTCAAGTTTGATCCACCCTTGCCCGATTGGAAGGTATTTTTATTACAACTCTAATGAGAATAAAGCAAAGGTTTGAATTCGGAGGCCGATTGAGCGTGAATATTCGAATTGAGTTAAAGGAGTTGATAGAAATTTTATTCGTTTTGTAATGAAATTTCTATGTAACTTCGGCTACGTTGTGAGGTTCCATTTTCTGTTTGATGATGTTATAATAATTTCTAAAGAATTTAAAGCTTTTACTAGACCTAACTGATCTATTTCATAATATGTGTCGTCATTATTATATTAGTTGATATAGGTAGCGCTTGTGTGACGCTCGTGAGGTCACAGAATGGCTCTTGCCGGCGCCGGAAGATCGGCGCTGAGTATGCCTCGGTGTGCCAGTACTGCCGAGCTTGAGCCAATTTGCAGCTGCTGATTAAATTTAGTTACTTACTTCGTAATTTCTATAATTTAAATGTTGATGTACTAATAGTTTAAGTACTTAGCTGCAAATAAACTTTTATTTATTTAAACTCCATTTGTGATCATTTTTTTTATTATTAAAGTGAAACTTTTATTACATCGTCTCAAACTTTTTCGTCTGTGTGTTGCATGTCGCGTGACGGTCGGCCGCGGAGTAGGGATAAAGTGAAAGGCGCTCGTCAGAGCAGCCGAGGCCAATATGGCGGCGCCTATAGTTCGCATCAGCTGACCGTGTAGTGTATAGACTAGTACTCATTTGTGCCAGTGCTCCACGCTATTTTGTTATTAAGTTTCACTTTTACCGTGGTTTCATAAAACCACACAATCCTTTTTTTTTATTGGTTTACAACCCAAAAATGCTTTACATTAGTAAGGCCCTCATAAACATCTTATGCAAATAGGTTCGCTTTACCTATAGCGTAATCTAGCGGCAAATCAGCGCCATCTAGTATGCCATATGAGAACCAAAGTTCCTTAAGAAAATTAACTTAAAATCTAACGCATAAACAGTCTGTATATTGATAAAGACCGCATTTAACTCGTTATGTAGTTCACGCGAAGACACAAGAAGCGCATTTTATTGTTATTAAGTTTCACTTTTACCGTGGTTTCATAAAACCACACAATCCTTTTACATTTTTGAGACGTTAATTTTAAATTATAATTCTCTCTATATTCTTTTTGTCTACTTCTCTCGTTTCTTCCTACTCACACAATACATTTTACTATTGTCAATTAACATTACAGGTTGCTGCAATAAAGCGCTTGGGATACGGCAACTTGAACAAGGTGGTGCTGTGCTTCGAGCGAACATTCTGGGACCCCAGCGCGAACCTCTTTGGCCATGTTGGCACTACCACCGCCAGTCGAGGTAAGCGCATGTATATTTGGAGCCTTACTCCATAAGAAACTATTTTCATATACAAGCCTCGGGGTATGAAAATCTATGGGAGTAGAATCGAATTCACGATGTCACACGGTCACACGGTACGGTGTCACACGATGTTAGCCGAAGATGCGTCGGTCGGTCGGTCGAGTAAACTCCAGTCGTGCGTCGGAGCTGACATACACACTATTTGTATCATACTTTTAAGCTATAACATAAATACTTAATTGACTTTACGCCTCCGTGGTCCAGTGGTTTAGAGCTTGGCTCTCAACTCCGAAAGTTTCGCTTTGGAAGTGGGAACAGAAAAAAGTCAGGTTAGGACAATGCAGGGTTATTGCCTTGTCTGACAATAAATGATCTATGGGTTGGATGGGCATGTAAAAAATCTGTCCAGCGACTAATCTCTCGTCAGTCCCATTCCCACCTCTCATAACTCATGAGATTAAAGAAAGAGAGAGTGCTCTTATGTATTGCACACAAACTTGGGCACTATAAAATAAATCCTGCGTAGTCGGACTGGTTTCAACAAAACCAGCCACCATCAACGAAATCGGTGTGGGAGCTATACATACATACGTACCTTATACTTTAAACGAGCAAATAGCAATTCTTGCAAATATAATCTATGTATATAATCGGAACCTCGGGAACGAATTCAACAAATTTTATTAAATTTATCAATGCAGGTTTTGGGGGTGAAAAATTTATCTAGCTAGTTCTTATTCCAAAGAAACGAACTTTTGAGTTTTTAAATATTTTTCTTTCCTTGCCTAATAAGATATTTCGCTTGCCAATTGTTAAAGCGGGTGACTCAGCTACCTGCATGTTGGACTGTATAGCGTTATTGGCAGATTGGTGTCTCGGGTTCGTGTCCCGGTCAGACTAATATTTTTGTGATCATTTTTTTAAATCGCCATCTGTTATTTTTAACGTTTTACGGGTACTTCGCCTGTCCGTACTTTTTGCATTCGTCAGTTCGTCCAATGAAATTAATTTAATGACTTAATGACTTTAATGACTTGCAAATTACTGGTAGTTTTCAAAATAAAAAAAATAGGTAGGTTAATAATATTATTTATTTAAAAACATCTATGATGCAATAAGCATGTTTAATGTATGATTTGATATATTAGGTATGACTTTTTCTTTGTACACAGTTTACTTATTACTTCTTTGTTAAAATCATACTTATTATCACAAAATTAAAAAGTAATACTACACAAACCCAACAAAAGTAAATAAGTATTTAATCAATAACAGGATAATATTTCTTCTATTGCATGTTTTAAATTTTTCTATATTTAGTTAGTTAATTAAGACATATTAAGGCAATAATATATAAAAGACAAAGCTGATTGACTGATGTATCAACGCACAGGCCAAACCCTATGGCTAGAAAATTGAAATTTTGCACACGTATTTTTCATATGACGTAGGCATCCACAAATCAAAATCAAAGCTTTTGCCCGCGGCTTCGCCCGCATGGTATAGTGTTCTTGGAGAAATAACTTCTTCGGCAAGTAACTCTACTCACTGCAATATACTTCTGTATACAATATTGAAAATGTCTTTAGGGTTTCGTACCCAATGGGTATAAACAGGATCCCATCACTTCGATCCCAGCCGGTCGGGCGGTTGGACCGGCATTTTAAATCTGTAATATCTTCGAAAATATTGATTTAAATCACATGCTGTTCATATTGTTCTATATTAAATGGACAATGTATTCCAGGTACTTGATTGGATAAGGATTAATGCTGTGTTGCTTAAAATCGCTTCGTAAATAAGCTATTATTTCTTGTAAAAAGTAAAGTATAAAAAAGGTTACTGTGGGTTATCCCTAAGAGATAGTCATATACCATCGCGGACTTTTTTGTAAACCTTTTTAAGGTGTACAATACTGTACTAGATTATTTTGATCTATCTCGTAGGGTACAGTCAGCGTTTGCAATGTAAGCGCAAAAAATTTATTTATTTACGACATTCTACTATATTATGCATGTTATATGCATATAAATCTTCCTCTTGAAATAGTACTGTATCTATTTTAAAAAAATCGCATCAAAATCCGTTGCGTAGTTTTACAGATCTAAGCATACATAGGGACAGACAAAAGAAGCGACTTTGTTTTATACTATGTAGTGATAGTGGTTATTGAACTACATGTTACGATTGATTATATTTTTTTGGTGATATTACCTCATATGTTTTTTTGTTAGAAAACAATAGAAAATAAAAATGGACGAAATGACGAATGAAAAAATCACAAAAAATTCAATTCATATTTTCGTCCCATTAGGACGAAGCTTTGTGGGACGAACAGACGAATTTTACTATCAAAGCCTGGTCTCCCAAGTACTATTAAGTACTATATTCTCAAAATAATTGGTACATTATTAATGTCCTGTTCCTCCCACCTCGACTTGTACAAATAGTACCCTATTCTCATTTGAAATTCTCACATAGAATAAACATTTGTTTAATACGTCAGTGAATCACTGAACTGTGGTTTCACCATTAATAATTGAGCGAAGGGTGTTATCAATATTAACGTATCAGAAATCTCTAAAATTAACCGCAACACATCAGGGCGTCTAGTCAAGATGCATCTGATAATATCTAATAATATATACGATTGATATAAGCGTGCGTTAAATGACATGTTCAATCGTATCGTCAAAAAAAATGGAAGCCAAACAGCCATTTTGAACGATTAGGCTAGCGAATCACTCAAACAGCGAATTGCTCAAACGCTCTTCGCCATACAATGCCTAGACAAGAGCCTAAAGCCTTAAGTGACACTTAGCAGATCACCTTGATCGTTAACTACCTAACGATCAAGACACCTAGGAAGGTGATTTTATCTCTAATTACGAACAATATAGCGGATTTTATTGATCAGCTGTTATTTGAAAATAATAATGATTGGAAAGTCTAGTCATTGTCTGCGCTTATTGCGTTGAATATTGCTTAAAAAGTCAATAGAATTCAATCTTAAGTATTCATAATATCATAATTATTGTCAATACCTACTACCTTCCTGTATACTCTAAAACACATTTTACATAGGTATAAGGTAATCGTAATATTTTAGTAGTCAGAAATAAATAATAATTCACAAACATACTGATTATTATATATAATGAATAATGTTATTTAATAAATCCCAGCTTAAGTTGTATTGACTTGTAAGTGTAAGTTGTTTTTGAATGAAGTGAATGAAATTTCTTTATAAGATTTTTTAGCTGACAACACTGTAAAATAAATGCAATTCCATTTTCAATTTCTAATTGAATTCAATCTATTCAGACACACATTAAAATATATAGGTACAGAACAATTTTGATACATACATAATTATATTTTAAATATCACGCCAATCGCGTCTTAAGTTTAACTTGTGTTACGGGCATTAGCCTACAGATATATATTTTATACTTATATATACACACATACACTATTTTATACTATACATAAAGTATACATAAATCTTATTTTCTATATTATTTACATTCACCCTTACACACACACTGTAGTTTATCATATATTGTTTTTTTTCGGTAATGTGATGCGTGCTTCGTTTCATTTCCCCGAAATCTCCGGTAGACCGCATCCGCCGGCCAGAACTCCTCCACCTCGATGGTCGGTAGAAGATGCGTCGGTACTCTCACCACAAAGGAACTAAAGTTGATCTTGTGGCAAGACTTCAGACGCTCTACTTCGGGGTATTTGTAGCCTTAAAGTGAAAGACGTCTTCTTTCGGATATAGTCCACGACGTCCTCGTCCTTCGTGGACCAGTGGAGGCGGGACACGTACAGGGGTGTGGCGCGCACTTTGCACCGTAGGCGTTGCTTGGGTTCGCTGGGTGCGGTGCCGCGGTGGTTGCGGACGGCGGGCTTCCTCTTCATTCTTCTCTCCACCAGTATGAAGCCCTCCTCATCGCACCTCCTGCTCTCATCCTTGACGGTTCGAGGAGGCTCAGCCTTGCGGCTCCTTTACCCCATTTGTCTTAGCCCTTGGGGGTACGGTGAGACCAGCGACACTGGCAGTGACACTGGCATAGTTTTCGTCGAGTCGCTGGTGTGAAGACAAATATGAAACAACTTTTACAAACACTTAAAAACTTCACGCTGTTTCTCGAAGCTATTGGTAGTTTAATATTATAACTACGGCCTAAGGCCGGGACTATTTTATGATCCGGAAGGAAAATCCGGAACGCCGTTGAAAATTCAGAGCAGTAAAATTAGAACTCTGCGCTAATACAATAGAGTTCAAAAAGGAAGTTTCGAGTGCGAGCTGCCATATTATAATAATATGACATTGACATTTGACTCGACAATCATGACGTGTTCGATTTTCAACTCTATTATGGTATAAGTATACAGTATAAGCGCAGTTTTACTTTCAATGCTCTGAATTTTCTCCGGCCTTCTGGATTTCGAAGCATATAGTCCCAGCCTAACAACCGTAATAATCGCCAGTGTAAAGTACCTACTTTATTCTTATTCAAAATTTCTACAGTTGAAATTTGAATCCATTTCACACAAAACTCCCTAGAAACTTTTAGTAAAACTTCTACCACTTCACTGAATAGACTGATTATAGACTCATTGACTGCACTGACTATTTATTTGGACTTTGACTAGACTTTAGACTTGACGATTTAGAAATACGGTGTTTGAAAACTTATACGAGAATTATATTTGCCTGCCTTTTTAACTTTACACTGATAAAAGGTTTTAAGCCGTCAACGCCATCAATAAATATAAAAAAAATGACATTTGACAGTTGACACTTCACAGCTGACGGCGAAAATATAGTTGGCCATTTTAAAGAAGAAGTAGAAGAAATCAAAGCAAGAAATGATAAAAACGATTGAGCAATTCGTTGTTGCGATTCAAACAACAGAGTGAATTTGACTAAGACATAAATGTCGTGATCTAAAAGAGACGTAAAAGAGAAGACGATTTTTCGAATTTTATCGAAGTCATCTTACCTAGAGGCTCAGACCTCCCCGAGGACGACATAAATAATTTCCCAGTGTAAATAGTGTAAAACGTGAAAACAACGGTGGCCAACGAGATAACAAATTAAAAGCTGAATAATTTAGCGCCATCCACTAACCCGGAGGGGTTCGTTGTAATAAATCACTAGAACGAGTCAAGACAAGCGATTTTTTACGTTACGCGTTAGTACCTCGGCTCTTTTGTGTTTTGACTTCATTAAACTCACGTCTGCTGGGTAAGTACGTACTGTTTTAGGGTTACCATGTGTGTCAATTTTTTAAATATTATTTTGAATCTTTTTTTTGTTATTTACAATGTTCTCGATACCAAGATTTTAAACAGCACCAACTGCCTTGACTTTGGTTCTGTTGTTTTCATTTGAGAGTTTTTGTAGTGTAAATAACCGAACTTTTTTTAAAAATTATAATCAACGTTTATTTTAAGGTGGTACAGTAAATATAGATCTGCATCAAAACTGAACTAAAGTTCACGAAACTCAACTCTCAGCCAAACTCGATTTTTGGCTAGCCAGCCCTTATCTACAAAGGAGTACAGTAAAAGGCACTTTGTAAAATTTCGGCCTTTGAAAATGTGTATCTGATTTATGTTATCACATACTTGGGAGTTGTGTGGGAAACACCAACCGCAAAGTTTTATCCGTGTCAACTTTGATCTCAGTATATTGATCATGAACTTCATTATTACCTAATAAGGTAACGTCTCCTGCTTAATCTTTGCTCTAATAAACATCCGAGGTTATTAGATCCTGTTTATTTTATGTGCCTCCTTGTGAAGGGTTCGATGATATATTTGTTATGCAAAGTTAAATTTGTGTATTCGGTTTTACTGTGTTCGCTGTTTACGCAGTAACGAAATTATTGCTTATTCTGGTTCAATAAATTACATATCCTTTCATTCTACGTTTAATGTATCTAGATTTAGATTTTTATAATAAATTATTATTATTATTATTTAATGATCAAGGAATTGAAATAATAGGTATTTATAACCTATGAAATTGCCTTTCTGCAGTACTGGCCATTTCCAATCAAAATAATTTTTGTTTGGCTAAGAATTCTAATTTCAAATTAATTTTATTTTAAAAACATGGAATTCTTTATCCAAAAGTATTCATTTGTTTATTGATTAGTGTTACATTTTCATCGCATTTCAATCTTTTTCTTCATCATGGATATGTTAAAAATTCGAGTTATTATGGAATCTGAGTACCGTCGTGGCAGCAACGCGGCACAAGCGGCACGCAACATCAACAACGTTTACGGAGCTAACACTACAAAGCAACGCACCACCTGTTATTGGTTTGCTCGCTTTCGTTCTGGAAATTTCGACCTGAAAAATGAACCTCGCGGTCGTCCGAAGACTTTGGTCGACAATGACGAATTGAAGGCGATTGTGGAACCTGATGATACACAATCTACGGCTGAATTAGCAGCAGCTTTCGAAGTTAGCGTGTCAAAACAATATTGGTCCATTTGCATCAAATTGGCAAGGTAAAAAAGCTTGACAAATGGGTGCCCCATGAACTCAATGATCGCCAGCGCGAAGTACGCGTCGAGACGTGCCTTGCACTGCTGAACAGACACACAAATGAAGGAATTTTGAACCACATTGTTACCTGCGATGAAAAATGGATTCTGTTTTATAACCGCAAACGCTCAGCAAGTTATTTGGATCCTGGTTCAGCGCCTAAACAATGCTCTAAACGAAAACTTACCCCTAGAAAAGTGATGGTTACTGTTTGGTGGTCTAGCGCCGGTGTGATTCTGCGGAGCATTACTGCAGATGTGTACTGTGAAGAACTGAACACAATGATGGAGAAGCTGGCACATCTCCAACCAGCATTGGTCATTCGCTCGTCTCCGCTGCTCCTGCACGACAACGCGCGACCTCATACTGCACAGCAGACGGTCTCCAAGTTGCAAGAACTGGGGTTGGAAGCTCTCCGTTATCCGCCCTACTCACCACCTTGCGCCTACAGACTACTACTTTTTCCAGAATTTGGATAACTTCTTGGCGGGAAAAAAATTCAATACCCGAGAGGCAGTACAAAATGCCTTTGATATGAATGAAGAATAAATGAGGAATTTGTTGCCTCCCGTCCAGCTGATTTCTTTAAGAAGGGCATCAATAAACTGCCACTGCGTTGGCAAAGATGCATTGATTGCATGGGTTATTATTTCGAATAATACAAATAAAAAATACATGAAAAAAATTAGTTTAAATTTTTTCATACAAAACGGCAATTTCATAGGTAAAGACCTAATATTAACCAAATGAATTACAAATGCATTGCCACAATCCAACGAAATATTCTGTGCTGGTTTTCTGTGTGGCCTTTGTCGTTTTACTTTAGCTGAGCTGGCCTATTTTCATCAAAACATTACTTGCCAATATTTTTAAGCATAACCATGCTAACTTTCTTACAGGTGAACTGTTCCTCTTCTGGAATCTATACAGTGCACCTGTACTGCTGGCGCTGGTGGCGGGAGAGGCGGCAGCGGTGATGGAGAACGTCACTGATGACGTCATCGTGGGCAGATGCATTGCTGTGCTGAAGAGCATCTTCGGTCACGCCGCTGTACCGCAGCCGAAAGAATGCGTTGTTACTAGGTGAGTTAATATTATTAGAGATTTATCAAATCTTGTTTTACGTGTATTTCTGTCTATCTATTATAGTCTGTAATATTGACAGAGTTTTGGTCACACGATAAAATATGATGAGATACATCAACGGTAATGAAAATATTTATTTTTCTTAAGCTATAACTATGATCATTATATGTTTTGTTAAACTAAAAGGACAGACTAGCGGTATTCAAAGAGCAGATTATATCTAGTTATTAATACTTACGAGTACTTACGAGTACTCGTACAATAACACTTTAAATTTTGGAAATTCTATAACAGCGCGGCTATTACGAACTTTAACTTTCGTTGGTCATGGTCATGATTTTGACATTACAACTTTTTAAAAACACAATTTAAAAAGTTAAAATGTAAAAAAAATATTGCGCAAGCCTACGGGCATGTCCAACTAAATAGTCCGCCATTTTGTCCTTCAGAGAACGAATGAAACGCCCTTTAGACCAATCAAATCGTATGCCGTAGTGCATTTTGACATATGCCATGAAATGAGAACTGTCAAACGAAGCAGGGACCTATTGTGCTCCCGGCTTCGACATGTTTAACCGACTTCCAAAAAGTAGTAGGAGGCAGTTATCCTATGTTTACTTCATATTACTAGGTAATAAATAATCTGTACTTTATAGAAAGGTACCTACTCTGTCAGCCACTTTGATCGAAAATATTCTTGTCTCTTGATTTATTCGTTCTTTTCAGTCGTAATAAATATTGGGGCCTGTGAGTTTACAAAACAATTCAATCATGGAATCTCATTGGTCCTAACATCGAAAAGAATTCAATAATATAAAAACTTACTTCTTTTTTATAAAAATCTAAATTGATTAAACTTATTTATAAATGCGAAAATGTATAACATATTTTAGGTTATGTTATTGTTTGGCATGGTTTTTTTTTAATATATGGCGTCGGCTTATCTTAAAACCATTTGCCAGTGTCAAGTAAAAAAGGCGGGAAATATCATTTTTCAATACTGTATTCATATATCGTCAAGTCTAAAGTCTAGTCAAAGTCCAAATAAATAGTCAGCACAGTCATGAGTCATGTCAGTCGATTCAGTAAAGTGGTAGACGCTTTACTGAAAGTTCCTAGGGAGTTTTGGCGGGAAACACACAGATAACACGTTTTTAGAAGTTGTACCACTTGCCCACACTTGTGCACGTTAATGAATATTTAATGGTTAATATTCTACCAATATTACGCATTTAGAACCGAGATAACACAAATTTATGAAATATTACAAATTTTACAACGTCAACGACAACAACAAACAACGAACTCCCCGGAAAAACTCTCGTTTGGCATGGTTTATAATTTTGAAGTAAAGTGACAATATTGCGTTTCGATATTACACATGATGACCTTTTCCGAAAATTATATAGATTGTTTTAAATATGAAATAAAAAAATTCGGCGGTGTTTTAAAGTACACAATTTATTTGGAAATGCTCTTTTTAAGTCCTTATTAGTATTTATAATTAATTAATAGCATAACATTTAAATAGTGTATAATTACTAATTAATAATTACATAGTGCTAATACACACAACAAAACGCAAATTTCAATACAACAATAGTGCACTCTTCATGACCAACAATGTTTCATAGGTAAGTAAAAAAGTACATAGTTGCGTAAAGCTTATTACCCCGACATCAATTGGCTGGGAGAATTTATACAAGCATTTACATGAATTCCAACGAAGTTAGGTAACAGCCATGCTGGTTTGCAAATAATGTAGCATCACTTTTTAGAAGTGCATGCATATAATATTGTTTAAAGTAATACCTTTACCATTTGCGTGCTCCAAGAGTGTGCGTGTGCGTGCGTGTGCGTGCGTGCAAACCAAGATCTCCATAACCAGCCCGGATACCTTAAACAGTTTTGAAGATAGTATCAGGATGTTCAAATCTAATAAGTCCAGACTTCAACCCGGTATTAAACGGCCAGTTTGTATACAGTACTTGTTTGTTGTTCCCGTAACATAAAGTCGAACGATGTGCGTTTGTTTCTGCAGTCTGGACAATTGTGTGTTAATACCTTCCACGGTCCACGCCAGAAATCGCAAGCTATAACTGCTTGGGTTTTGGACTTCCTATATAACTGCTTGCTAGGGTATAAATTGAGAGTGTGAATAGCCATGTGTGAATTGCATTTAAGTAGCTTAATAAACACGCGTAAAATATAGCGCGTGCAGATTTTAGACATGTTAAATAATTTACTCAACAATAAGTTTCTATTTACTCTTCGGTAAAATGGGATGGGTTTGGATTAAAGGCGCATTATATCTCGCAATTTACTGGCAATTACCTCCCTTCTATTCAAATTCTTGTACAGTTATACCTAAATATGTAGAACACAATGCATAACATACAGCTTGACTTGCATTTTAAGCACAAATTGACATGTTGGTTGCCAATATAGGGGGAACCGATCGCAAATTCGAAGTGGATTCATATTCGCATACAATGGATATCTGTGCAGATTGTGTTTTGCATTCAATTCCACTAGTTTGTTCTTGTCCTCTCGCTTGGAGATTTCTAAATAATAAGTTCAGTTTAAATAGCCAGAAGTAGTCTTGAAGATGAACTTGTTATCAGAAGAAAAGCAGCTAAATAAAATGACTTCGGCACAGTAACATTGATAAGGGTAGCCGATTGGAACCGTATTCTATACATATTTCGCCACCGTTCGTCATAGTAAGTTTTAAATTTAAATTTTAGTACCTAACAAGTTTTAAATGTTAAACGGAAACATAAGCTTTGATAACTATACAATTTAGTGGCCCTATAGAATATTGAAACAAAGCTATTCGACGCTCACTAGGTATTAACGGGATTTTGATTTTGACTTTGAGATTGGGATCGGTTTTACTGCAGGTCCCATACGTTACCATTTAGAACAATCCGATCCACCCAAGTTTGGTAATTGTTATAATTTACTTTAATGCATATTTAACACTGAACTAGACTAACGATAAACACTTGTCTCGTTGTCGAACATTTAAAATTGTTGAAGCCGGCTAACCGCAACTTCGCAGCTATTTATTTTATTGTATTCGGAAAACTTACAGCTTACAGATAATTACAATAATAATACATTTTTAGACACCATAGAGCCAATTAAAAGTTTTCACTGATAGGTAAGAGATTAAGTATACAGATGTGACTCAAGTTTTAACCATGAGGTGTTGTAACAGAAAGTATAAAAAGAAATAATAACATATTATTAATTTGAACTTAATTTAAAGTACCACATCATGCTACGAGAGTTGCGATTAAAATTAAATTAAAAAGAAATACCGGGTGTCACCAGCAAAGGTCGGGTATAATATTATATTGCTCTCGTATGCACCGAAATACTCACACACGCACAGCCTGCTTTACCATCACAGATTGGTATTGGATGTGAATTATAATTTCCCGTCGATAAAATACGCATCGGATAAAAGTCTACAAATCTTAGATGCTTTTATTGAAAAAACGTCTTCGACACGATAATCTGTATAGAATCGATTGAAATGGGCACTAGATCTACAGACAAATGAATTACGGCGATAGAATGTCTTATATGGTGGGACATGAAATGGAACGTAATTACGAATCTATCATTCCATTTAACCAGCATACTCATACAACAGTGTACCTAATGGTTTCAAAACACTTTTTGTATAATAATCGCCACCAACATTATCTACAATTATCTAACGTGCATCAAATTCAAAGCGAACAACAAGTATTTTTAACCCACCAACCAACAAGAGGTGTGTTTTATCTTTGACGTGTATGTCTGTCAGTCACTGGAATTGTAGCTCCCTAACGGATGAACGACGATGACGATTTGGATCTTATTTTATTGTTTGAAAGCTGACATGATCGAGAGTGTTCTAAGCTACAATTCATGATCATCAGCTCGCTCACTTAAATTTTTCCCGACTACGGCGAAGCCAAAAGTAAGGGTAATAATTTTGGCAGTATATGTATGTTTGTGCACTCGTAGCGTCTAAACTACCGGTCCGATTTTAATAAATGAGGTGTCAATAGATTCGTAACGATGCCGCGGGTAACATATAGGCATGTAGTTTTCGCAGTCGGGTTATAGTTTTATCATAATTATTTATCTACAATGTTATTCAAGATGGCGCGCGGACCCGTTCGCCCGCGGCTCGTACAGTTTCGTGGCGGTGGGCTCGTCCGGCACCGACTACGACCTGCTGGCGGCGCCCGTGCCTGATGCCAATGGTGACAACCGTATGTTCTTCGCCGGTGAGTCCTGTAACAATAATAATAAGTCTTTGGGTAATGATTATGGATGAGAGGAGTGAATGCGTTGTGTCAGGTAATCAGTTAACATGTACAAAGTATGTAATAATTGGATTTCGATCAGCCCTGGCATTGCTAGATTGCTAGCTGGTATGGTTACTGTAAAATTGTAAAATATTTACAATTTCCATAAACTTCATTTTTTTGATCTGTGACGAAGGGTTTCATAAACAATTTACCTTTCATTTTCATAAGAGATTTTCTTGCTTTCCATTGTTGGATGTCATTTTTCCGCGCGTTTGAACTGTCCTTTTAATTCTACCCGTTGTGTCTGAAAGGCGTAATATTCGCATAATCCCTACAAAGGGTTCACGGGAAATTAAAAGTTTTTGCGGCGGTGTAATGAAGAGGGGATGTTTTTTTTTGTACAGGCGAGCACACAATGCGTAATTACCCCGCGACAGTGCACGGGGCCTTTCTGTCGGGACTGCGTGAGGCGGGACGCCTGGCAGATCTGTTGCTGCCTCAGCCGCCCATCACCAATGCGAGTGTTGCCGCCGCCACTGCAGCGGCTAATCACTCTTAAGCCTGGATTATACTCTCCCGACTTGCGTTTAAGACTCGGCTATACTCATTCGAATTGCTTTGACTTAAGCTTCAAGATTTACTTTATCGGACTTTAACTTAATATCAGATTAAAATTTTTGGGTTTGGATAGTATGTTTTGCAGTACGAACTTTGGCAAAGTCAATTTTGTCGCACATCGGATGAATATATTTGGAGGCTTTTTTAATTTTATTTTAACTTTTTATTCCAATAAGTTTTGTGAACATCTGATTGTAACGTCATTTTAGTTCGTTTAGTTTTAGTAGGTACAAAGTCTGTTTTTGATCGCTCAAGTATATAATAATTTTATTCAATTCATGTAATCAGTAAGCCAACAAGGCAATTCGTCTTTATTTTAACTTCGTATTAGATAATGTTTTCTTCGTGAGTGCACCTTTCTATTTTATTTCTGAAATTATAGAAATTATTAGTTTAAACTTTGATCCAATGAAGTGAGATGTTGATTTAGTTTAAGAGTAGATTAAGTTTTGTATGTGCCGAATAAATGATTTTTGATATATTTTTTTTTATCTCCTCAGTGAAAGATATTCAAGGTTACAAATAATATTGTGGACTTATTCGCTAAAAATATTTCGCAAATAAAAAGTTTTACTTTTTAAACAATTGGCAACGTCTTTGACATCTTAGGGTCGGTTTACACCGCGTCTCGTCGCGGTTTTTAAGATAGCTATTCATAATTGAATTTCATGTGAAAAAATGTAAACGCTCTAGTAACGAAACGTGTAGCTTTTTGTGTAGTGAATAAAGTTGAATTTTGAATAGCTATCTTCTTCTCGTCGCAGTGTGAATTGACCCTAACAGCTTAATTACGAATGACTGCTTTAGCAAAACCATTTATGTACCAATAAATCCACTGAGTAATTATTCAACTATATTATTAGCTATGGTTTACTTAGGGAGGTGTTATGTTTTTCAATAACATCGTATGTGATCTAAGCGATTGACTTAATTCGAGCCTTATCCGAATGGTGTAGAGTTTGGTTTTGCTCTCATGGTTTTTATAGATTCTTTGTTGGCTAGTTTGATTTGCATGGCCAACGCCTACTGATTTAAAGATAGCTGGTATGAATAGTTGCTGCGCTTCTTAGGGTTCCGTACCCAAAGGGTAAACACGGGGCCCTATTACTGACACTTTACGGTCTGTCTGTCTGTCCGTCTATCCATCTGTCTGTCACCAAGCTGTATCTTCTTAACCGTGATAGCCAGACAGTTTAAATATTTACAAAATATAATATAAATATTCTATTTATGTTGCCGCTATAACAACAAATACTAAAAACAGAATAAATTAAATATTTAAGGCGGGCTCCAAATAACAATACAACAAAGAGTGGTTTTTTGTCGTTTTATCGGAACCCTTCGTGCGCGAGTCCGACTCGCACTTGGCCGGTTTTTGTTTGTTCGTCATTTGTCTAAAGAAATTGGTAGGAGATGAGAACAGTCAGCCATTTGTAAAGTCCGTACAGAGTTATTTTACCCCGGGAGATTATAGAATCTCACTCATAGGAGTGTTTCTATGAGATATCGTCGGCATAAAGGTCCTGTCAGAGGTCAAATAACCGCTGCAAGACACAACCCAGCTGTTGGTGATGACTGAGTAGTGGCTACTGACGGACATAGGCTACTATTGGACATTAGGACATATACTAATTGGCCGCGCCTTTGGTAGGCGTGTTGCCGCCGCGAAGTCCGGCGCCGAACTGAGTAATAACATCAAGCGCCCCCGCCTCTCCGTCCCACCGCTCACATACCTAAGGTGCGGTTAGCTGAGGTAACGGCAATGCGTCATATTTAGCGAGGTAACGCTGATAACAGGTAACGCATGAGTCATGTTTTTTCGTGCGTGCAGCCGGCTCCATCAAATTATAAGACGTTATCACGTCAAAAATTAAATCGATAAATATTTTGAATACATAATTATAGGGAAATTACAATAATAAAGTCAAATATAACGAATAACGAAATTTCCAACTTTTATGTAAATGAAACTACATCGTCTGCAATAATATCGAATTTTTGGCGTCACTTCGCCACATAGCGCAAACTTTTATCTAAATTATATTGCAAATAAAACTTCTCATACATTTACGAATTTATTTATGGATATAAATCCTACGTGGAACGGATATTATTTTATTATACTTAATTGAAAAATCGGCCACGGTGCCTCTAGCCGAAGCATCGGTATTAAAACTAAGCGAAATGAGCGTATGTGTGTGGAATCTTTTTAAACCGCGGTATAAACAGTAGACGTGATAATCGTGTAAATATACTAAATAAGAAATCAATTTATTATGTTTTATTAGTTTATTAAGTACCTACAGTAAAACCATGTTGCTAATGTCCCCCGGCAATCATAGTTTTTTTTTATGAGAATGACGTCGAATGTTCGAAACCCGACGATTTTCGAAATACATTGAGATCGCATTAGCGCTTCTCTCGCGCTTAGGCGCATGGACACACAAAGCGCCATTAATTAGTTTACAATACTCGTTAATAATAAACTATAAAGTGATATATTATAGTGTTTAGCGTAGTGTAAAGTGTGCTGTGTATAGAGAATACATTCAACATACCACGTGGCACGGTGGCACGTAAGTAATTTTTTGTCTAATATGATATTCTTAGTCGTTAGAGCGTTTACACACGTGCTGCAGCCGCAGCGGCGCCGCACTAGGATTTGTGCCGCAGCAGGCATCTTGAGGCAAAAAGTGTCCACACTTATTTTTTTGGAGGAGGAGGCATTTAGACATTTGCTTTTTGCAGTTTAATCAGTCCGCTTATTACCTATATAAATATATAAAAAAATACGTGTGGCACTCGGGGACTGCCGCGGTAAAGCTATTGCATAATAAGTCTACACGCATACGTCTAGTCGCACGCACACAACGCCGTGTCGAAGACTGCCGAACTGAAACGACGTTAGACGATGCACGGCCTTCAAGCCACACCTCCGTGCCCGTCGGAGTGGGGAGCGTGAGGTTTTTTCGTTACGGAATTTCTGGATTCGGTCCCCGCGCTCAAGGCCCGCGATAGAAGCTATGCAATAGCTTAATATAAATGACAAAATCTTCTTAAATCAAGATGGCGTATCTTTTTATTGTGAGAAGATTTTTTCTTTTCACTGAACATCTGCTGCATCACTCTGACGCTGGCAACTCCTATTACAAGGAAGGCTATGCCAAAAGAAGAAGAAGAAAAAGATTTTTTCTGTCAAATGTACGCTTAGCCCATTCCTAATTTTGAAATCATTAGTTATGGTGGAAACATTCATAAAGGTGGTACAAAGCGAGCGTCAGCACTCAGTAGTGTCAGTGACGCCGCGTTGAACTGCTATCAGACGGGCTGCGTGGCAGCAACGAGATTCCCCTTCTGTTACATTCAAGTTATCGGCAGTCGGATCTGACTTTGCGCAGACTCCACGCACCTAGCCCAGGAGCTGAGTGTAAGATTTGACGTCGAAATGGAAGCACAGACGCTACTTTTCTTAACGCCGCCACCAGCATCAGTATATCGAATTAAAAAACTGCAACGTGCAGCGCGACTGTGGATTAATGTTTACGAAAGTTGACGAATGAGTCTAGTAGGTCGTTTGGGCTAATAAAATTTTACATACAGTTTCGATGCAGTCTCGAAATGATATAATGATATAATGATATAAATGATATAAAAGCAATATGGTATTCTCATAAACGTCACCTAACGGCTAACATCAAACGCGTTTTGATTGGTCCAAACTTCAAAAATCTGTTTACGATATCAATTTATAATTAGGTAATTAAAAGTAAATCAATAGTCTTAAGTTAAATACGAGAATTGGGGTTCAGATGACTCTACGGAAGTTATTTTATTGTAAAAAGCACCATCTAGTGCTGAACTATTATACTGTTTGCTAATGCAGTTCGGCATTCAGGTAATAGTTTAATAATATTTCACTAGGTGGCTCTATATATATTTTGCCTATACGCATCATTGTAAACCGTACTCTAGCTTTAAGGACGGCTGGTTCTGATAAGGAATTAGTTCTGGAATATTCCGTTAGATGTCACTATTCAGGATGCTTATACGTATCTTGATAATTTTTAATTTCACAATTATTTTCAAACTATTATACTTTCATATCGAATCTAATAAATTGTTTTACTTTTCTAAAAAAAAATATTCGATAATTTGTAAGTAAAAAAGTTATCAAATTATCTCGATGTGTATAAGCATCTCTAAAAGCGACATCTAGCCACGAACGTGCTAACCAATTCCTCAATCAAAGCACTGTGCAGTTTTATTGGTACACTAACAAACTAGATGGCAGTTTATCAGGATGCGTGTAAGCAAAATTAGTAATATAAGGTCTTTACCTATGAAATTGCCGTTTTGTATGAAGAAATTTAAACGAATTTTTTTCATGTATTTTTTATTTGTATTAATCGAAGTAATTACCCATGCAATCAATGCATCTTTGCCAACGCAGTGGCAGTTTATTGATGCCCTTCTTAAAGAAATTGACGGACGGACGGGAGGCAACAAATTCTTCAAAGGCATTTTGTACTGCCTCTCGGGTATTGAATTTTTTTCCCGCCAAGAAGTTATCCAAATTCTGGAAAAAGTAGTAGTCTGTAGGCGCAAGGTCTGGTGAGTAGGGCGGATGACGGAGAGCTTCCAACCCCAGTTCTTGCAACTTGGAGATCGTCTGCTGTGCAGTATGAGGTCGCGCGTTGTCGTGCAGGAGCAGCGGAGACGAGCGATTGACCAATGCTGGTTGGAGATGTGCCAGCTTCTCCATCATTGTGTTCAGTTCTTCACAGTACACCTTCTTATTTTTTTTTCCTAATTTCTTAATTTTTCTTTCTTAGCCAAACAAAAATTATTTTGATTTGAAATGGCCAGTACTGCAGAACGGCAATTTCATAGGTTTAGACCTATTATGTACAATCATTTTAATATTAAAATAGTCATTAGATATTAATAAAATTATCATAATAATCGAAACACAGCTTATAATTATTATTAATGATTATACATTGCACTTTTTACTTCTCTCACTTTTTTTAAACTTTTAAAATGTGGTTTAAGACGTGGTTGAACTACGAATTTACACGTATGTGCCTACGATTCAACGGCGCTGTTAATTTCATCTTATGCCTGGTGGAGCTGCAACTTGTTCGATAGTACCTTCCTTATAATCCCTATTTATACTAGGTACTTATTGTCATTCATATATTATCATTTACATAATAATAATAATCTTTTAAACTCGAAGGTTTTTCCTCAAAAGCTTTGAAAGTCGGAAGATTTTTTTTCATATTTCGTTATACGATTCAAATTTTTGAGCAAAGTGGCGAAAAGCATTTTTTACATTTGACGAAACTATTTACTGCGCTGAATTCAATGCGTCGTTCTTGACCTCCTTCTATTTTCGTTAAAATCCAAATGAATTTTCGGCGCATTTCAACGTTTATAATGGAATATTAATTAAGTATTTTAACAGGATTAGCGAATTTTTTTTTCCAGTTTCTCTATTACAACATTATAGGGTTGTTTGTGTGAAATAAACTCTTGGATTACCCGCGAAGTTGTGCGCGCAAAAGGAAATTCGTTGAACTTTAATAAAAAAAAGCCGGCCAAGTGCAAGTCGGAATCGCACTCTAAGGGTTCCGTACAAAATGGCAAAATTAATCACGTCTGTTGTATGAGAGCCACGAGAGAGAGTATTTATTCTGTTTTTACCCGATATAAGGTTAGCCAAAAGGAAGGAATGATTTTGGCAGTATATGTAACTACTGATCCGATTTTAATGCATGAGGTGTCCATAGATTCATTACAATGGCCCGGGTAGCATAGGCTATAGAATTTGCGTAGTCGGATTTATTTTAAACTTAACCTTATTACTTGGCAATGAGGTTCAAAAGTACTATACTGGATATTATGTCGGCGACTGTACAAGCGACCGGGGATCGAACAAGCGCCATCTCAAGTGCACCTTTAATGTTTGTACAGTCGAGGAAATTCAATGTTTATCACACAATTTTTTGTACATTCTCCTGAAATTAATATTCGTGATGTCACTATTATCCGTTTACGCTACGGTACGCTTTTGAGGTCGATGAAACTGCTTAAAGTTAATTTTCCTTGACTATACATTAAGTCTCTATGTCTAATGTAATAAACCCTTGAATTAGAGATGCTCAACTTACTCGGTTAATAAGTGTATTCAGTATTGTTTACATTATTTGTTTAGAAGACCTTTCTAACTTTCCATGCCAACCTAGCTCTTGACATTGTGATTTGTGACACAGAGAGTGATCAGATAGGTCAAATGTCAAGGTAATAAGAAGCCTATGTGACATCCATTATCATACGTAACGAACCATACTCATAACTCATAAGTATAAATAAAAATGGCTGACTGAAAAAAAATCATTCGCGCAAAACACTCCATGGTTTTAACGAAGTACGCGATCATGTCTATGTTCTCAATAATCATTGTGATTATTATTTTGCTACTAAATACTGTGAAAACCGACGATATTAAGTCGCAAAACGTGACGTCATCGATCCAAAATTTCAAAGAATCTGTGACGAAAATGATAAAAGAACAGAGTACCAAAATTGGAGACGTCTTGAAGAAGATTCAGACGAACTCGCAGTGGGTGTTGAAGAAGATAAAAGATATGAACGAAAAGAAACCTCTTGGAAAGATGAAGAAGAAGAAATACATCGAAGAAAGAAATCAAATTAAATCGCCTGTGAAGAAAGCTTACGAACACAGAAGCTTTAGTCATTATGGGAATACGGGTTATGGTACAAGTGGAAACGCGTATGCTCCTACCTACCATCATCACTCCATAGGACTGGACCCTATCAACATTGTGGTATCAGTGTCACTAATATCGTTTCTGATACAAGCACTACAGGGACTGTTGGTAAGAACTAGACTCCCAACGCCGGTCTTAGAAGCAAAAGCCTTCGACGCTATACTACCGGAGAAGCTAAGGAAATTGGAAAAGAAGAGTTTAAAAAAGGATTACTTTAAGACCCGACACCGTAAGCGATATTTTAATTAGAAGCAAAGAGATGATTAATCTGTACTAACATTAAAAAGAGGAAAGATTTGTTTGTTTGCATTGAATACTACTGGACTAATTTTGATGAAATTTGGCACAGACATAGATTAAACCACGGGGTGGGACTTCTTATCGCAGCAAAATGTAGGGTTTACTGCCAGATTTCGGGGATATAAAATTGGAATAAGTATTATTTACTTAATTTATTGTTCCTTTACTAGTGGTATTCATAAGTAATTTATTTGTTTATTGGTTTGAATAAGAGAGCTTTTAATAAAATTCTACAATAAGGTCATCATTTTATTACAACGTTGAAGCGTACTAGAAAAAGGGTATTTTTTTACAAATGCCTAATAAGTGTATTTTACTATTTTAACTTTCTTAGAAAAAAATACATTTGTATCTCAAAAACAGTTTTTTCTGACATTGTTTTTCTTATTTTATTGATATTTTTTAATCTAGCCCGTTTACTCCAAAATTTAATTAATTGTCAGTATTTCTGATGATACTGCATACAATTTGACGTGAAATACAACACCAAAAGTCTATTCTTTCTACCGACCATCAGCTGTTGAATGTATGAGGTGATTACTGGCTAGCAGCGGATGTATGAGGGCTGCCCAAGAAATAGTTGGCACCTTTTTGCGGAGGTCTGCGTTACACGCCCACAGGCCGCTGGCTGATGATGATGACCACAAGTCTCACGATATCGCTCATAATTTTACATTAGCTAAATAGTGCCGTCTCAAAACAAACGCACCGAGAAGGCAAAATGCCCTTATTTTCAGCGAGCGCAGTAATTTCGGCATTTTCCCTCCGAATTTGTTTCTACTTACAGTAATTGTGTCGCGTGGTACTCATTTACTATTTCAGACTCATAAAGCTAAATGAAAATTGTGCTCTAAATTTGTGGCTTTCTGTTGTTAATAATTAATTAAGGTAGTGTTTTGCTTGCGGTTTTTAATTAATTGTCGAGTAATTGTGATGAATGCTCGTTTTGTTTTGTTTTTTGTTTTGTATCGTGTTAAGTGATTACGAATGCTTTGTTTATTATTTATAATGACTTACGCTAACTGTAATTTAGTAAAGCGTGACGAGCAGTTTTTTTTCATTTTCTGAAATGTTACGCGTTACACATTAGACTGATTTGAATGGTTGAAATATTTTGGGAATTTAATTTAGCTAACTTATGGCTAATTTTTATCCATGCATAATGTACGATTGTCGTGGGATAGTTACATTTTTTTTCACGTGTATATTGCTGTTTCTTCTGTTAATGTTTATAAAATATTATAAACATTATAATTATTACGATTTCCAAGAAAATAGTTTGTGTTTGTTTAGAGAAAAGCGCACGAAAAATTCATTTTCTTGTACCTGTTCTCTCGTCTGTGATATTTTGTGAGGCTTTTCCGTTTCTAATACAGGTAATATATTATGCTCAATATTATGCTCAATATTATGCTCTGGTGTTCGAGAATTATACGTATACGTAAATCACTTATGTCTTCTTATTTTTGTCATACATTTTTAAAATATGATCATTAGTTGAGTTACCTTTTTAGGGTTCGGTTATGCGTACGTAAAGGGGAAAAAACGGGACCCTATTACCTAGGACTTCGCTGTCCGATTGTCTGTCTGTCCGTCACCAGGCTGTATCTCAGTAACCGTATATGACAGTTGACATTTTTAAATGTATTTCTGTGTAAGTCAAAACGGAATAATATAAATATTCAAGTATAATATCGTTTTGTGCGGAACCCTTCGTGCGCAAGTCCGACTCGCACTATGCCGGTTTTTACAGTCAAGCAGCTTATGAATTCGATTCCCTAATGGTACAGAGACTGCCAAAAACATTACCCCTAAACAGTTCGATGATCCATGTATACATTCGTTGTAACTCGTAACTTAAAGCAGATGAATGTCTAAAAAATAAACGTAGTGCTAGTGACAAGTAGTGTTGTAAGGGATCTTATTAATAAGCGGTAAATCCTGGCGCGGGGTTAGTAAATTTTAAGCGTTGGGTCTCAAATGTATTATCGTTGCAATTTCCGAGGCGACTTTCTTGTTTTTTTTAAAGCCATCTCCGGGGTATTTTAGTTTTTATTAAAATTTCCAACATTTTAGTGTTGGCTTATAAAAGTCTTTAGAAAAAATCCCCGTATTATTCCCCGTCGGAAAACAGGCGCGGTTCGAGCTTACGGGGTCACCATATTGTTTCAAATTTCAGGACGACCTACATTTTCTTTAAAAGATAATTCTAATTGGACATATTTATTTCATACATTTAGTACCGAGGACGGAGAAAAATCTTTCGAAACCTATTTTTACTTTTAGTTTTTATTAGATATTTTCCGCGACTTCGTAAAAGAAAATGCGAGGGAACTGTACATTTTCCCACAATAAAACGTAGCATAATATGTCCTTACGCATGGTCAATTCTAAATCTGTGCCAATTTTCATCAAAGTCGATCTAGTAGATTCGTTGCCTATTCAATTCAAACAAACGAACAATTCATTCCTCTTTATAATATTAGATCACATATGAAATTGGCGTTTTGTAAAGGAGGAACAAAAAGTCGATTTTTTTAAACATAATATATTTATTTATTCAAAGTATATACCATTACTATCTATGCATTTTTGCAATCTCATAGGTAGTTCATTGATTCCTTTACTAAAAAAAACATTCAGACAGGAATCAATAAAATCTTTAAAGGCGCTTTGGACTGCCCCATCGGAGTTGAATTTTTTCCCTTGCAAGAAGTACCTAATCCAAATTTCGAAAAAAATAGTAATCTCTTGGAGCAAGGTCTGGGGAGTCTTAGACATTCCAATTGAAGCTCCTCAAATTTGGTAGCTGTCTGTTGTGTAGTGTGTGGTCTAGCGTTGTCCTGAAGCAGCAGTGGCCTAGAGCGAATGAACAACCTCGGTTGTTTAGCAGCTAGCTTTTGCATTATGATTTGCAGTTGCTAGCAATATACATCGGCCGTAATCGTCTGGCCAGATTTAAGAAAGCTGTAGTGAACGACACCGGCACTAGTCCACCAAACGCTCACAATTAACTTTTTTTGAGTAAATTTTCGCTTGGGGCAGGCTTTGGCTGGTTCGCCAGGATTCAGCCATTGCGATGAGCATTTCCAATTATCGTACAGGATCCACTTTTAATCACAGGTAATGATTCGATTTAAAATTCCTTCATTATTGTGCCGGTTGAGTAATGTAACGTAGCAGTAGACGCGCATTTGTCGGTTTGCTGCACTCAATTCATGAGGTTCAAGCTTTTTGACCTTCCCAATTTGCTTCAAGTCGATTAAAATAGTTTTATCACTAACACAGCCTGCAGCTAACTCGGACGTGGTTTGCGATGGATCCGCTTCCACAATAGCCTTCAATTCTTCATTATCAACTTTGGTCTCCGGTCGTCGACGGGGCTTGTTCTGCAGGTCGAAATTTCCAGAACGAAAACGTTGGAACCAAAAACGCACTGTGTTTCCTTTTGCGACACCGCCGCCATACACATCATTAATCCTTCGAGCCGTTTCTGCAGCACTGGTACCACGATGGAACTTGTACTCGAAAATAATACGAAATTTCAAGTTTTCCATTTTGTAAACAGAGTGACGCAAAGAAAAAGCAAAAGAGGAAAAAACAAATGAATTACGGTTTTTGAAACACAAATGCACGAGTAAATAGCGGTATATATTTGGAATTGGAATTCCTAACCAAAGAAGATATATTTGAGATCAAAGTAGTTTTAGTACGACAAAACGCCAATTTCATATGCAAGGACCTAATACTAATGTAGACAAAAATCATGCTCACTTCAAGTACCTACAATGTGATTTATCATGTTGGAATATGATTTTTTTAATTTAGATATATAATACTACCAACCATTTTATTAGTGACTAGCTGTTGCCCGCGGCTCCGCCCGCGTAAATATACAATCGGGTATCCCGCGGGAATACTGTACTTTTTCGGGATAAAAAGTAGCCAGTATGTTTTAATCCAGAGACTATACTACTACCATACAAATTTCATCAAAATATGTTCAGTAGTTTTGTGCGTGAAAGAGTAACAAACATCCAACCATCCTTACAAACTTTCACATTTATAATATTAGTAGGATTTAGTCCAAATAATTATGAAAATATTTTCACGATAATTACAGTCACACATGGTAAATGTTGGTTGTATAACATTGGACACAAATGTTTAGCCAGTAAAACCTTCGTCCTACACATTCAAAACGAATGGTAGCCGCAGTTCCAGAACTAAGCCAGTACCGTACGTTAATGCATCAGCTCGATGCTACGGATTTCGGATCCTGCATCAAGCGTTATTTAAGATGCATCCAGTAAAATACTAGCGATCGGGTGAAATTACGATACAAAAGCGAACAACATATTACATGTAATATTTGTATTAATTACTGTAATAGAGAAACAATGCATGCCTTTATAAACAAAAATAAGAATGTACTATTTCGTAGCATACCTAAGTGTGAAATTAAGAGTTCCGTAGTTTACGTCTCGGAACCCATATGGTTTCGTCATGTCCGTCTTCGGCTTATCGTCCAAATGGTTAGTGCTAGAAAGGTAAAACTTTGCATGGATTACCATGTCAATAGACTGCTGAGATAAAATCACGAAAAATATGTTTTCTGGGGTACACGTACCTAAAGTGGGGATGATTTTTTTTTTCTCGCGTCTACCCCATAGGGTCTGGGCAATTATTATGTGGAATATGTTTTTTAAAAACATTGAGAGGTTGCTAAGACGATTTTTTTTAAATTTGGTATCCGTTTGCGAGATTCAACTTTCAAGCACATTTTTTATTAAAATAGGGCGTCCCCCCTACGTGCGCGAGTCCGACTCGCACTTGGCTGTTTTTTTATGTTTTAAGCATGTTTATTTTACAAACTTACCTGTCCACAGAGTGCACCTTGAGTGCACGGCGTCCTGCATCTATTCTAAGCGCCTGAAGCAACTATGATAGCAATATGCGTTACGTAAATATTATGAAAGTTTTATTATGTAGGAACTACTTTTTACCGAATAAATTAAAGCTATTTAGGATTGTGGGTAAAGTACCATAAGTGCCAATTTCACCAAAGCCAATACCTAAGGTTCATCTTTGATTCAATGTCATGCAATTATTCTTCGTATTAATGAAAGAGAAGGCATGTTATGTATAAAAACCATTAACACTAACAGACGTTGGTGAAATTGGAACTTAAACGTCTAAAATATAATGTTTTGTAACTGTTTCATAGAAACTAGAATAAAATAAAACCTATTCTTATCACAAAACTTGTTGGAACATTGGCTTCATATTATTAATTTCGAACAGTCTGGAAACAGAATCAGCATGCATATGTCCAAATAAAACCAAAATCATTGAATAGCTTTCGCCGCTGCGGTAAGGGTTGGACACAGTTATTACAAATGTCGGCACGTCACTTTAACCCTTGGCATTAGATATGACAGTATTGTACCAAATGAAATAAAAACATGACGGCTAAAACTCGACAATGGGCCTGTCAAAAATATCAACACCCATAACCCGTTGGTGACGAAACGCGATTTCTTAATTTAATATTCAGCTGCTGTTTTTTTAATAGCCTTTGTTAATTTGACAGTTAGATGACAGGCCTAAAAGACCCCATAGTCGTATTGTTATCTTAATCTTATTGTAAGGGTTGAATGGATTATCAGATTTGTCGCAGGTAAATGGACGAGGAACACCCAAAATTGTGTTAGAGAAATAAATGTTTCTAGTTAATGGTAACTATAAAAACTTATCGATCATTGAAAAATTTATCCGGTTTGTACATCACCCGCAGGGGGGTGATGTAGGAGGGGGTCAAACTCCCCCATCGTCTCCCCACCAAAACGACTAGCGAACCGGCAGTCACCAGTCCGACTAAGTTAAGACGGCCTCAAGCCTTAGCATTCGAATAAAAAATAAATAAAAAATCTTTACATATTTAAATGATATCATAGGTCCAAGAATTTGAAAACCGTTGATGATATTGTTAAATATTATTTAAATCTTATTATAGTGTTTTAAATTTATTTGTCTAGGGAATTATGTTGGTACTTTGACGAAACTGAGCTTAGTTTTCGCTTTTTACCTGACTCCAGCGAAGTCAAAAGTAAGGGTAATGATTTTGACACTCTATGTATGTATGTTTGTTCCACCGCAGCGCCTAAACCACTGGTCCGAATGTTATAAATTAGGTGTCAATAGATTCGCTATACAAAGGGTATATATATAGCCCGGGTAACATAGGGTATATAATTTACGTAGTCGGGTTATAGTTTTTTTTTATAAAAAATGTAGTTATATGTATTCTGAAACAGCAGTTATAATTTAGCAATCACGTTAATAATAAATTATACGTTAATTGAGAACATTTTTATGTGCATGCCAATAGGCTGGCAAATAATTTCTATTTTAACTTAGTAAAAATTATTTGCCAGCCATATTTAGTAATGAAATATTACGTATTAGTAATAAAAAGGTTAAAGGAAATCAATTTATATAAATTTTGTGTAGGTTATTATTATAATAAATATCTTTATCCTTCCTTAGTATAAAATGAAATCGTCTCTGATGTCTATTCGCTTGAATCTTTTACTACCACTCAACGGATTATATTGCAGTTTTCACCAATAGATATAGAAAGGTTTATATGTGTACTAGATTTTTCCCGCGGCTCCGCCCGCGTAAAATCGTAAATTTAGGTTAATGTTAACCCAGATCAAACACAAAGGAAGTGACCGCAACGTCTGCAGACGTGGTTGAATTACGAATTTACACGTGAGTATGTATGCGAGCACACGATTCAACGGCGCTGCTAAGCGATTTTCATCTTATGCCTGGTCAAGCGGCAACTAGTTCGATAGTACATTCCCGATTTTAATATGTCCCAAAACGGAATTTCGATTTAGAGACTATTTAAAATTGCTTAAACGATTTCGCAGATCAAAGCACGCGACGGATTTACAATCGCATTAATTACAGTATAATCGTAAAGGGATTCCTTTTATTTGGACACATGTCGGGAATGGCCGAAAGGGTACCAACTAATCTTGGCCCCACCCTGACATTTAATTTGAATTCAAATACAAAGCTATGAAAATTGAACATCTAATCCAAACATTCATTAGAAAATTTGAAAAAAAAACCTATATTCGCCCCGTCTCCCCTAGGATAGCCTAGTCCCCAGTTAAAATGGTTAAGCTAATTGCGTAACACGACGAGGGTTGTGACACGTTTCGTCGATAAAACTCATCGACGAAGTTTCAAGTGTTCGAAATATTTGTTACAACGTAAAGATTGGATTTGTTTCAATTGTGTTTGAATTGTGAAACTTTCATCCAACTTTTCACAATAACTTAGTATTTATAATACGGCCGGATACTGGAACGATAGTTAAAATAAGTGACACTGAAGTCACTGCTGTCCTTGTCATTTCGGCTAGCAGAGACAGCGAAAGCCTGTGAATAGGAGGGCTTTTAATTTTGATTATCGTTTCAGTATTCGGCCGTTAGTGCGACTATTAAAAATCCTTGAATGCTACTTTTGTTTTCTCTGTTTGATTTAGTATTACATTTCTCTATGACATTAACATCAGTATTGGCATTAAAGGTGTAACTTAATTTTTATTTTAATCTAGCTATAGTGCTCGCAACTTCGTTTGCGTAGAACTAACGGAAACGGAACCCTATTTTTTGAAACGGAACCCTAAGATAAATGTAAGCCTAAGTTACTCTTTATGACTTTAAGCTATCTGCCAGTGAGAGTCTCGTGAAAATCGCTCCAGCTGTGTCAGAGATTAGCCGGAACAAACAGTCAGACAGAATGGCAAATATTAAAGAAATAAAAAATATAGTAAGTGCCGGTAAATACTTCCATATTCCAAACAAACTCTTCAATTTTATTTTTTTATTTGTGTATTTTTTACTTAAATTATTGGTATCGTAATAATGTATTTGTCTCTGTTTTGCTAACTTAGCATTAAATACATGTATTTACATAATTTTGACGTAGGCGATATCGACACTCAAGCCCAACTCTATTTTAACTATAGAACGTGTATATTGCTTTATGCACCTCCTATACTATGCATACATAATAAGTTTTAGCCGGGTCTGTATATTCCCCTTTGCATATATTTCGTTTGATCTTTGAAGCAACCTTAGTTGACGGCGTTTAACAGAAGGGCGGTGTTGCCATATAAAATATATTTTACCTAAACATAAACTCGTTTTCATTAAGTTTTGCCAGAGCAATTTGTAACTTGTTAAGTATTACCACATTTTTTCAGAGGGTCTGTACTCAAAGGGACTTTTGCAAAATTGACGTCATGGTGGTAAATGTCTAATGTCGTTTAGGGCCTCAATTCACTTTGAAACGAAACTTGTTTTATTTTACTTTAAAACTTCACTTTACATTATAATGAATTATCATCACAACATCACAAAACTTTTACCGGGAAAAAAGAATAACTAACGCGCCAAGCGGCAAAATTTACCAAATAACATAAATGGTAATATTCTTTGCCTCTATATTATCTAGAACATCGTTTCATCCTTACTAATTTTATATTTTATTTATCATTACAAATTTATTAATATGTATCTGTTCGCGATCACGCCTAAACCACTTAGCGGATTTATAATTAAATGAGACCTTGAGGAAGGACAAAGGCCTGACTTTTTATCGCGGTAAAACACGAATTTCTGCGCGAAAGAATGAACATCTAGTCTATATTTTGAAATTATACACACCGATTCGACGAATGACCTTGTTCTAATGTCCAAGTATCATCGAGAGTCAGAGGGCAAAGGGATTCAAAGCGTCATGGATCTGATAAGCCTGATGTCCTCTCGAGAACGTCAAAGGCGATACTCAAGGCGCACTTGTCTATTTGTAATTGAATATGAAAATCTTTCGACGAACATAGATGTTTTATTTGAATTACAAGAATCGCCTTTTTAGGGACTTTTTACTTTTTTTGTGACCGATTTCTGCTGTAACCTTCCGACCTTGACCGACTTCAACGGTAAGAAGTATTGGAAAAATTGCGGAGAAAATATTACCGACGATTGAATTTTCCTATACTAACCGTTCACTGTGTTCAATTTGTCACTTGACTGTCAAATATTTGTAGCTGCGTTCAGTTTACCTGTCTGGTTTTCTGCCGGCACCAGTAGGTTGGTGGGTGTAGATGTAGTTGTAGATGTAGGTTGTAGTTGTTGAAGTGGGTTGTAGATGTTGGTGTAGATTGTAGGTGTAGTTGTTGGTGTATGTGTAGGTTGTAGTTGTTGAAGTGGGTTGTAGATGTTGGTGTAGATTGTAGGTACAGTTGTTGGTGTATGTGTAGGTTGTAGTTGTTGAAGTGGGTTGTAGATGTTGGTGTAGATTGTAGGTGTAGTTGTTGGTGTAGTGTAGGTTGTAGTTGTTGAAGTGGGTTGTAGATGTTGTTGTAGATTGTAGGTGTAGTTGTTGGTGTATGTGTAGGTTGTAGTTGTTGAAGTGGGTTGTAGATGTTGGTGTAGATTGTAGGTGTAGTTGTTGGTGTATGTGTAGGTTGTAGTTGTTGAAGTGGGTTGTAGATGTTGGTGTAGATTGTAGGTGTAGTTGTTGGTGTATGTGTAGGTTGTAGTTGTTAAAGTGGGTTGTAGATGTTGTTATAGATAGTAGGTGTAGTTGTTGGTGTATGTGTAGGTTGTAGTTGTTGAAGTGGGTTGTAGATGTTGGTGTAGATTGTAGGTGTAGTTGTCGGTGTATGTGTGGGTTGTAGTTGTAGGTATAGATGTTGTTGTAGGTGTAGGTCTAGCCATTTATTAATTCCAGTTTATAATTAAGATATTTTGACGACTGTACTTCTGTCCTTTAGCGATTGTGTCCTATTGAGAGTATGTCGTTTTGCGCCGGAGGTGATAGAATGTGTGTTGGGACAGCCAGTTTAAATATATTTGCTAAAACGCCCGCTTGCGAATTGTTTCGTCCACCCTTTTTATTGGTCCCGAACCGTTTTTTCGCTGGCATTATGGCAAACTATGTAGTAACGGATGTGAACCAGTTACGTCACATTTCTTGCTTACTTAACATGGAAAGCGAAGTTTGAGTTGCATGTCCCTATTGATAAAGTTGAGCATGTGCCTCGGGAAACAGCTTGACAAGTCATGTCTTGAGGGCTCAACAACATTTCGCACAAGACGAAACTTTAACCGGAGTATGTATTAATTATTTGCAATATGAAATCTCAATTAAGAACATAATAATCAGGATTATTTGGCATAATATTGTGTCCATCCCCAAATTATCTAAATTACAAGATTCCGTAGAGATATATCCCTTACTGGCTTGTGTGGATCCCCATTGCGGGTGCAATGAAAAGGTTTTTACCTCGTGGGGTATTATTTTGGAAAAACCTTTTTAACGGATCTCTACGCCACAATAAAATATATCTGTGTGCCAAAAAGGGTGAATTCTAATAATCTCTGAAACACGTATTTCAATAAATGTTTTTAAGAGCATGAATCTCAATTTTCATCGAAATTGGTGCAGATTTATAGATTTTCCATACAAAATTTCCAACCCTGTTTCATTCTTTTAAAGGTGGAGTTTTTCAAAATACCTTCTTGGTATGTGTCTACATTGTAAATTAAAACTACTGTCTAAATTTCACATTTTTAGCAAAAGCGGTGACGGCTGTGTGAGCGTCCATATCATGTCAGTCAGTCAGTGAGGACATCTCCTTTATTAAACAATTCTTTTAAGTAACGGATGTCTACGTCTTAAAAGCTATCTGTGTGCCATAATTAAAAGCAATACGTCTATTTGTTAATATATTATACATTAGTATTGACTTACGTAACGCGTGGAATTTTTGTCATCGCAAAATGAAATAAATTAAGTCATATCTGGAATAGCTCTACATCCTTGTAACTCACCTCTCGTAAGGTAAAATCTTGCAGCGAGCATCGGCACTCGTCTGGCGTTGAATACGCGAGCCACTTTTTAGCTGAATTTAATTTTTATAATTCGCCAGTGGGGGCTTTTTGAGAAATATGAATAACAACTCGAGTGAACTTCGTCCGGATTGAATTTTCAAATACTTGAGACTTTTATAAGAAGTTTGGTTGTGGTTTGGTAATTACTATGTAAATAGAGGTCGCCCTGATGTGAATCAGAGATAGCACTAAACTTGTGATTCAGACTAATCTGATTCACAAGTGCTATCTCTGATTCACAAGTGCCATTTCGTCCAAAACCTAATCTAGACCACCGAAAATTATGATTTTGGTCTCATTCGATTCGGAATGGCATCTAAAAAAAACTATAAAATTACAATAGCTGGCTAGTTACCCTAAGTTATCAAGATACTGAAAATCTTTTTCCGCGACGAATATAATAAGTTACGTATAAATAAAATATTATGATACAGCATTTAATTTTAAGTTAAAAAGTAAAATAGATTTTTAATTTTAATTGTTTAAATAAGTTAAAATAGCCTGTGAGGGGGGGCCTGGGGCACCAATATACAGGCTTAGGCTTAGTTTGGGCTCCAAGTCACAAATTACTACATTGTAATTTTGGGAGAAACAAATAAATATTATTATAAATATGATTACAAAAGGGGATGAAAAAAATGCGAAAGTTATAAACAATAACGTAAAAAAAATGGTTTGGTTTTTTGGATATAATTCAAAAACTATTCGAGTTAATCGACATTTGAAAAAAGATTCATAAAGCGCAGAAAATTTCCTCCCGGAAGTGTAACGACAATGTTTATAATTTTAATTTAGCGGCGAAAATAAGCGTAAAAATGCGTGGTTCGGCTGCCGCGCGCATATCCTGAATCTGACACATGAACAAAAATATTTTTTATATTAATACTAAGGAATAGAAACATACCGGTTGTCTGTAAAGTCGGTTTACTGACGAAAGTTGAACGTGACAACGTCAACAACAACAACAAAAACAACATCAATATCAACAACATCATCAACAAAACCAACAACAACAACAACAAAAACAACAACAACAATAATAATAATAATGAGGTAAAGGCAATGCGAGCTAACGCGGTACTTGATAACGGTACTTTGTAACGATAACGGGTAACAGGTAACGCATGAGTCATGTTTTTTCGTGCCTGCAGCCGGCTCCATCGATTTATAAGACGTTATCACGTCAAAAAAATTTGGGTACTATGTAGACATATCAATAAACAATAATCCGTACTATGTAGACACATTTTTTTATCCCAATTTTTCTATTAACTATGCTTTTGTTAATTAGTTGATTTGCACCAATTGAAAATTAACATAAAAACGATTTTAAGAATAGCTCCAAAGGTAAAAAATCTAGATTTCTAGTTTTGTAATAATCAACTTTCAATTGGTGAAAATCTACTATATAATTTACTTAGTAGGGATCCTTATAGATGTAAAAAAATATAGTTATTTTATTTTTAATTTGAAGCTTGTGTCGAAATCGACAATGAGAGCCTTAAAGAACCAAAAATAAAAAATCAAACACTAACAAATTAATCTAGACATTTAATTAACGTAATTCTAATCAGATATTATTACACACACAGATATTCTTCATATGAGATAATTTATACAAATTAACCAACACCCCGCAAACGGATTCCTCCTGTTTTCGTACTTGATTTTATATTCAGCGAATATTAATATTGGGCCCTACAAATAATAGTGTAATATTATGAAATGAACATTATAAACTATTTTATTAAGCAAGATTTGTTAGGAGTACCATCTTATAACACCTACCTTTAAGATTTAAGTCAAAAGTTATGAAAAGAAAGTAACTGATATTTATATATTATATACTTACTTGTTAGGTAAATTGCCATAAAATCTCATGTAGGCAAATTGTTTTTTAAATAATTTTTCTTTTTCGCTTTTAGGGGTTCATTGCTTTCATTTTCTTTGGCAATTTTCGGCTTCAATTGCTCGTGTTTCTTATTAAAAGCTATATGAAAGAAAAAATCGGATTAAAACATAAAAGATCGAGCACACTACAGCCACTTTGATCCCAAATTTAATTAAAGTAATGGATGAATTTGTTTACATAAAATTGATACAATAGAATTTTACGTGTATTTACAACGTGATTCTTTAGAAAAATGACAAATATTATGTATTTTAATTTACATGAAATTTAATAAAACTAAAGCCGCTATCTCTTTCTTTAACGGCGAATTTTCACATGCAAGTCTTACTTGATATTGTTACTTAGTTATTAAATATTGCTAATAGGGCCCTTGAAAGTTGCAACATTAGTGTCGCAGATAAATCTGTTATCTGAAGGTCGATTATGCTAATTAAATCTTACAATGATACCTACAGTTTCGATTCTCATAAACGCCAAACGCCGAAATCCCCCGCGATGCAAATATTGAAACTTAACTATAGGTTGATCGAACCACTTTTCCATACAAAACCATATTATTCTGTTCAATTATAGGGTTCCGTAATACTCATGGAACCCTTATAGTTTCACTCTGTCCGCCCGTCTCTCTGTCTGTCCGTCCGCCCTTCTAGCTTCTGTAATTAATAATAATGAATATAAATAGACGAAATTTGGTATAGTCATATATGTGAATAGATCTCGATTTTAGCATCATAACATAATAATAATTTTATATTTTATATGGCTATGTGAGCTGGAGATGAAATTTTTTTTTTCATTCCACCCTATCGTATGGAGTATCGTTGCATAGGTATTTTAAAATAAAGCCAAGGTTCATGACATGACTTTTTACAAAGTGAACAATTTTCGAGTAACCGACCTCCAAAGTGGTTTATAAATTGGTTGGTATTGCGCGTTGAAAGCTACGGAACGCTTATGTTTAGGCTCACAACACACCATTTTGTGGCGATGCCCTTATTTAGGCACGAATCACATTATTTATTTAACACGTTAAAAATACAAACGTAAAATGCAACTAACAGTAAAAAGAAAAATTCATAAAAAATATTTTATTTTAATTTAATCTCATTTTTAAATATAATGCGACCAAAATAAACAATGTTTTACGTCACCAATAAATTCAGAATCGCCACATAATCCATAAAACCATACATTAGCAACATTACATCTTACAATTTTAAATGTATGTTGTCAAATTAATACAATAATACGACAGGAATGATGAAACTATGAAATAGGAAAATACGGTATTTTGGTTAACTCAAAATCAGTTTATGATATCAAGAAGATTTATTGAATAGATAGTCAAAGTTAAATTATATTAAAGAGAGACGAACAGATAAACAGATACATAGTTAGCATTCGATTTGATTGCACTACTACAAAGTGAAAAATTGTTGGGCCGTTAAAGTGGACGTCAAAATTTCAAATTTGGATAGTTTTGGATCCTTCTATGAGAGCTCTGTACATAAGTGTATAATATAAATTCTACTCTATGCTCAGAGCGCGGAGTCCAAAGCAGCTTTGTGTTTTCGATGAACAAACTCTTAATCTATTTCAATTTACTATTCGCCGAGCATCTTACTATAAAATACCAATAATTGTTATCTCGGCAATCCACTCGCACAAAGGCTGCGGTTGGGACGAAGATTATTTACTTTCAGCCGATTCCAGGTTTATATCTTTTTCGTTTGGGCCTCGAATAAATGCGGTACAATAACAATAAAGTGGGATTTTGTAGATTGCTGACATAGTAAGCTGGTAAGGTTTCTGTGATGTTGAGGTTACGTTCATGAGAGTAAAAAACCAAATTCCTCGCAACTACTGATGACGATTAGGAGCATATGCGTAGATTATAGAAGAAGCGTGTCGAGGCAAAAAGTGTCCCCACTTAACACAACGCCTTTGGTGTTGTTTGGGGCAGTCGAGGTTTGACATTTGTCATCTTAACATTTTGACATTTGCCTTCCGCAGTTTAATCGTATGACAGTCGTCTGAAATCAAGATGGCGTAACTTTTTCTTGTACGATGATTTTTCTGTCAAATGTACGTCATAGCCCATCCTTAGTTTTGAAATTATCTTACTACTATTACAAATGTGAAAGTTCGTGAGCATGTATACAGTATGTATGGATGGATGGCTGGATGTTTGTAGCTCTTTCACGCAAAACCTACTGAACAGATTTTGATGAAATTTGGTATGGTATTAGTTTTGGCTCTGGATTAAATAATATGCTACTTTTTATCCTGAAAAAAAGCAGTGAACTAAATTTTAGGCAGAACTAAGTTTTGTACTCGAAAACACTGCATTTTATCGGGATTAAAAAAAGTGTGTTAATCCATATCCTAAACTACTACCATACCAAATTTCATCAAAATCTGTTCAGTAGGTTTTGCGTGAAAGAGTAACAAACATCTGTCCATACATCCATATCCTCACAAACTTTCACATTTATTATAGTACCTAGTAGAATCTACGGCGCTGGGGAAATTAACCTGTTAGCTGTGTTATATTTACAGCTGATTTCAGATTGATTTTGCAATCATTTTACTGTATTGTTGCGACTTGTAACTTGCCATTGAAATATTCGCACATCACACGAAACTATTCTAACTGTTTAATCTTTGGCAGATTGATCGCAAACTATGAACTATGAACAATCCATATGAACTTCGCCACCATTACACTGAACTTATCAAACTGAGCTTGGCACAATATTAGTACATGTTACGTAGACGAACTTTCCAGACACTGGTGAATTTAAACAACCATATTCCCCAATGTGGCATGTCTATTTTCTACCAATTACGTAATTTATGGGCAATAAAGAGCACGCATTGTATTATGTATGTCCCCGCAGTGCGCTGCAACTGCCACAAATGTTTGCACTTCTCATCTTAATTTCGTAGTTTAACAGTATTGGGATTTGGCAATTCTGTTTTCCGGTACAGTCTAGTACAGTATGTTTCGAACGATAATAAAATAGATTTCGCAATTTTAGATCTTATTTACTTGAGTGCTCGTGACGCGAAATAGGCTGATATATTATAACTTTGTTCAAAATCAATGACGGTTTTTGATATTTTTTCTGCCGCTAGGGGGCAGACCCAACTCACACAAAGCGTCATCTGGTGGCGTAAGTGATATCAAAAACGGTGAATAAGAATTTTCTATTATTTTTCAGTCACCAGGCGGCGCTTGGTAGCACGACGGTCCTTGTCGTGTCAAAAAGCTGTCAGATGTCGCGAATGTAAAAACCCTCATTACGGATATTTAGTGCTACTGCTTATTCGTATACGACAAGATTGAATAAATATAATTACATTGGGCTCTGTAAGGTAGGTAAGGAAATAGGTGATTTAAAGAGGACGCAAAGACTTTGCCTGAGTAAGTACATCAATATAATCAGCTGTGCGCGGTCACTGAACTTAACAGTATCGTAACAGTGCGTTAAAACGCAGAGCGTAATGTACCTATTTTTGTTTTGTACATTTTAAGAAAAAAAAAAAATTCAGCCCATGCTTCTTGATATTTAAAGCAACCACAAATAGACAGACGTTAAATTTTTATGCGTGCATCTCGTTTGAAAAATGTTGTTTATCAAAAACAAAAAAGCAACGCTTGTTGAAATGCAGATCCTATATTTTAAATTCGAAATACCCTGTATAATTATCGGCCGAAGACACGCGGCCGCACTAGTATAATAAAAGTGGTTAATGGGTTACACGTTAAGTTGACCCATGACAGGGTAATAACAGAGCTTGTTGTCAGGTTATCAGGTATAATGTCTGGACTCACGGAGGCACCAGTTATACCTCTATTACATTTGTGACTTGTTTGGTTTTGGTTTACCAATTATTGTAGATTTTTTTTTTTTTATTTCTGAGCGCCTTCCTAGGGTTGGCTCACACCGGAACGCCTAGTAATAAAAGTCAGAAAGTAAAGTAGTAAGGTCAATTCTCACCGAAACGAAACGATACGCGACATTACGCTGTATTTTTAAGATAGCTATTGAAAATTGAACTTTATTCATTACCTAAGAAGATACGCGTTTCATTGTAAGAGTTCAAATGTCTAGTTGCACCGCGCTGCAATTATTGCTGCATAAATAATTTAATGTTGATAATATTTTTGCGCCTTTAGCCTTAGGCGCCTTCTACAGGGGAGAAAGGGTAAAATAGAATAAAAAGAAGTCGCTTGCGCTGTGTTCGCTTAGATCTTTTGAACTACTCAACGGATTTTAATGCAGTTTTCAGCAACAGACAGAGTGATTCAAGAGAAAGGTTTATATGTATGACCCATAGTACCAGTGTGAAGCCGGAGCGGGTCGCTAGTACATGGATAATGGTACTATTTTTGAGCGTCTTTGGTCTAATGGCAGATTGGTTAGGCTGCACTCAAGACAACTCAAGAGGGTGTAAGTTCGATCTCGAATGTTGGCGTGTACCAAGGAGGTTTTTCTCTTGTATATTATACTGGATTTTTCCCGCGACATGTGCGTGCGTGCAAAAATAAATTCATTTTGCCGTGGAAAAAAGGTCAACTTTATGTCTGTGCCAAATTTAATCAAAATCGGTCCTGTAGTTCGGACTTCGGAGCCGATTGAATGCAAACAAATATATAAATATTATCTATAGAAGCTTCCGTGGTCTAGTGGTTAGAGCATTTAGAGATGGTAAAATTTTGGTACAACTTTGGTTAGGACAATCCAGGCTGATCACCTGATTGCCTGACAATTCGGATGCCCACCCTCTCGGATGCACATGTAAAAAGTCGGACCTGCGCCTGATCTCTCGCTAGTCGTGTCGGTTATCCGTCCCACTGGGTAATGAGAGTAAAGGAAGAGAGAGTGATCTTGTGTACTGCGCACACACTTGAGCACTGTAAAATTACTCCTGCGTAACTGGACCTGGTTTCAATGAAACCGGCCACCGTCACCGAAATCGGTGTGGGGGAGATATATAGTTATTTTTTTATATAGAAGTATACACATTATTATAGACAAAACACATCATATGAAATACTATGTGTCCAAAAATACAGTCTTCGAAGGTCCGTGAAGTGGGCCAGCCCGCTACTACCTCTACTTAATACTAACGAAGGTTGATTCGAATATCAGTAATAAAAATAAAAGAAATAAGAATAAAAATAATATACCTAATATTATTTTTATTGGAAATAGAATAATGTCATTTACTTGGATAAAACTGGCCACCTATGCGGATGATAAAATTCGTGTTGTACTTAATCCAACCTAAATTGAAATTCAATCATGATTGACAGTACAAAATGGCCAAAATTCGGTACAGAATAAAAAAGGATTTACCAATTTAATGATTGTTATTTATGTCCGCGTGTACGTTATAGTGATCGAGTCATTAGTATGATTACATTTTACTTGTAAGTCCGCTAATAAATCATCGAATCAGGTGTACAGTCAGCACAATACGTACCAGTGGCGAAGGCTGGTTCTCCTTCATATGGAAGCTCTGGCCTGTATAATAGGTAGGGATTTGGATGAGGGTCATCAAAAGGTAAGTGGTAAATGAAGCCGATAGGAATGGAGTTATTGGAACCTCTCGCCACTGATACGTACTAGATGTTGCCCACGACTTTGTGCGCGCAAAAATTAATCTTGCGGAAACCGTAACTCTTTCCGCGATAAAAAGTAGCTCACGTCCTTCCTCGTCTCTCCGGTCCGGTCCGGTCAACTGTATATCTCTGCCTAATTTCATCAAAAACGGTACAGTAGATTCGGAGCCTATGCAATGCAAACAAAAAAAAAATACAAACAAAAAAAAACATTTCCTCTTCATAATATAAGTGCAGATTTATGGACTACAGAGTACTCACTTTTAGCTCTCGTGCCCACGAGAGTTTTTTTATGGTCACGACAGAAATAACTGCACTGTAAAGAGAACTCTGCGCTATTACAAAAGATCTGAAAATCGTTGTATCAAGTGTCAAATGTCAGATATGACAACTCTACACGATTAACAGCTCTATTATATTAGCGCGGAGTTATATTTATTGTCGCGACCACTAAAAACCTCTCGTCAGTATGAGGGCTTAAGCCTCATATCCATCCACGTTGAATATTAGCGCGGAACTTTTGTTTAACATTGTTGTCTGTCTACGCATCTACCATGATCATGTTGCGCGTCAGCTGGCAACGTCGCGCGTTGCTTTGCAACATTGCCACAAGAGCCTCTGTTGCGTGTCAATTGATGACAAGTGGGAACGCGGCTTACTACATAAACTCACATAATTGAGGATAAAATGCGCGCTATTTAATTTTTTTACTAAAGATATAATAATACATTTAATTTATTAAATAATAAATAATAGATACCTACTATTACACATATATTGATTTCTTAGGTTTACGCGAATATTGTTCATTGTTTTAAACGGATTGTGTCGCGGTGCACTTTTCTTTTTTCCGACGTTTCGGCTACTGTAAGTAATCCGTAAGTGTTTAAAACAATATTACACATATGTTTAGAAAGGATAGATTTGTTTGTTTGTATTTTTGTTTGTTTGCATTGAATAGGCTCCGAAACTACTGCAACGATTTTGATGAAATTTAACACAGATATAAAGTAGACCACGGGGAAGAACATAAGCTACTTTTTAGTGGGAAAATATAAGGTTTCCGCGGGATCTTCTTTTGCGCGTACGAAGTCGCGGGAGACATTTAGTCATCAATATAAAAGACTTATGAACAATGGCATATTAACTGAAAATATGCTTTAATTCATTCGTTTATAAATCGAGCCGGTGTTAAACTAAGGCCCACATTGTGTTCAAACTAACTTCGAATCGACTATATAATGGTCAAGATGGCTAAAGGTAGCCTTCCGATGCACGCGACGCGCGACCGGGACCGCGACTCAAGACCGAAATAGGGACGCGGAGAGTGGCTCCGTATGCAGTGGCTTAGTATGGATTTATATGGAGCACTGAACAATCCTCGCGACCCGCGTCGCGTGCGCGTGGCCAGACAACCTGATTCTCTCGTTTGCTGGTCGCGGTCGCATAGGTAGGAAGGCCACCTTTAAAGCTGAAGGTGTTTAGGAAATTCTGTTGACTGTACAATACACAATGATTGACAGCGGGCACTTTTGTGTAACAATAATTAATCGGCCACAACCGCTGCGTCATCCCGCCCTCGCTAAGTGCTGGCGGTAATCTGCCATCTAAAATGTTATGTGTTCATTTACCGACGAATGTTTTTTTGGGTTATTTTTTTTGTGAATCTAAATAGTTAAATGATTTTCAAAAATCATTGCATAGTATAAAATGCAGTCGCTTCCACTGTGTGTCTGCTTAGATCTGAAATGAAATGATTTTTATTTTATTTCCAAATGAAACTTAACAAGCTATTTTCGGAAAGTCAACAGAAAAAGCTACTACCGGTTCAACCCTAACCTTCCGAGAAAAACCGGCGTAAGACGTAACGTTAAGAGTAACGTGACCGAAAAAGAATTTGTATGAAAATTATAACAGAGCCTACACAATTGATATTCGATAAAGTTACGAATACGTACGTCAATTGTTCGTGCAAAACCCTCTGAAAGTTTTTGCTTCACGTATTAATATATTTATTTATTAATCAATTCTAGAACCCTATGACTTTATTATTATAATATACTACCCATAAAGGCATTGATAATGTTTGTTTGTTTTGTTTTTCATTCACTTTCTAATGAGGGTTATTGATATTTTTTCTGCCGGTAGGTGGCAGACCCAACTAACACAAAGCGTCATTTGATTGCGTATCAAAAACGGGCAATAAGAACTTTTGATTCTTTTTCTGTCACCAGGCGGCGCTTGGTAACCCGACGGTCCTTGTCGTGTCAAAAAGCTGTCAGATGTCACGAATTTAAAAACCCTGATTGCCAACATCATATTCCCTACTGGTAAAACTGCTGTTACTGGGGATAAAGAATAAGTTCTGTACGTCTAGCCTTAGCGTATAAGGGATTTAAGTAAGCTATGTTGTATAAAGCATAGCACCCACTTATTTCAAATCCTTTCAGTCTGTGTGAAATCACAGCGAGGAAAATTCTTACGTGCTGGACTAAATTATGCTACATATCTACATAAAGTAGAAATACATTTGGCTTTTACTCACTTAAAATAATAGTCCAAAGCTTAAACTAAAATAAAAGAAAAAAAACAGAGTCGTAAATGTAAAAATACGCCTCTTAAAAAACGTAATATGTCTCGCCCATCAATGTTTTTTCAGTGCCAATACAATAAATATTGTTTTAGGTCACAGCTAAGCCGTTCCAGATTTACGAAACTCAAAATGTGTTTTGAATGCAAATCCGTAACGACTTCAGTCAAATCTGTCCTATCAGGCGTGGTTTAAAAATCCCATCCTAAATTGTAACTGCATGCTATAAAAGCGCACTGCCAGAAATCCCGCGGGATAAAATTGGCCTCGTGTTGGGTTTGGATATGTTTATAGGATATATCTACATAACATAAAAAACACGGAATAATTCAGTAGAATTTAAGATTTGGTTTGAATTTTCAGTATGCGTTCTGGAATATTGCGTTTTGTCGATTGATGACTTGAATATAATCAATTTGAATGTGAAGAACACAATGCAGGGAGAATAAGCCCGAACAATTGACAAGTACTTATTACGTTATCGAATGTCAATTGTATACGCGCTGTGATAATTTTCATACTAATTTTCATATTTAGATAACGTTACGAATACTTTCTTGTCAATTGTTCGTGCTAGCCACAGTTCTTAAATATTTGAATGTAATATTTACAGTGAATACAAAATAATATCAATGCTAAATGTATTTGCACGTTTAAAGAAGGTTCAACGCACATTAAATAATACAATAGGGGAGATGACAACTTCTAAAATGTTAAGTTTCATTAATATACTCAGAAATTTTGAGGCATTACTACTTGTTAAATGTTAAAAAACGACATAATAAAAATAGGAGGAAAAGTTGGATGCAAATATCCAAAGACCGAGATAGGTGGAAAAGAATGGAGGATGCTTTTACCCTTAGAGGGGTCACAGCAAATAAACTTACTAATGAAATATAAATTTATTGATAGTATATATAACGGCTAAGTGAAAAAAATAAATAATTAGATACATCTAAAAAGTACAAAAAAACTTGAGAGGTGTCAAGGGACACTCGGATGGAACGAAGTTATATATATATATATATATATATACAGAGATTAGCCGGAATAAAGACACAGACTGACAGACGGACAGAAAAATGTTAACAATTTATATTTTATTGTAAGTACCGATAATACTTTTAAATGAATTAAGTGAAAATAAAAGCTGTTAATTTGAAATTACAAACAGACACTTCAATTTTGTTTATCTGTATAGATATAATATATTATATTATACAAAACAAATAGTTGAACTAAGTATATATAGTGCGCGCGGAACTAGTCGGCCGTGCCTTAGGTAGGGACAGGGGTGAGGGGGCGGGTTGCTTGCTGCACGCAGTGTTGCCGCCGCGATGTCCGGCTCCGTACTGAGTAATAACATCAAGCGCTCTTCCATCCCACCGCTCGCCTACCTAAGGCCCGGTTAACTAGTCACAATATGTAACAGTCATAACAGTCACAATGTCTAATTGCAAAATTCTACATTATTGTCAAGGAGATAAGGTCGTTTTTTGTATCATTCTTAATAGTCGTTATTACATTGTGATTTCGAGTGGTAAAAAGTGTCGTGCCTAATAATCCGTCCAGCCCCAATACAATTCGCAACACGCCATAAGGAACTTCGTTTCAAAAAGTTTTTTTTGCCATATTAGTAAACAAAACCTACATACAGTTTACTTACACAGCTCTAAGGGTCAAAGGGGCAAACAGCTGGGCACTTGCCCCGGGCGGCAGTTTCATGGGGGCGCGAAATCCTTGAGACAATAATTGAAAATATCCAAAGATTTCAAAACTAAAAATAGGCTATGACGTAGATTTGACAGATCAAATCTTTATACAAGAAAAAGTTACGCCATCTTAGTTTTCACCATACTTCAAATGTCAAAATCGCCCCCAAAATCGCAAAAGTTTCGCATCGCATTTAACAGGAGACACTTTTTGCCTCAACAAGCCTCGTCTATAATACAAATATCAAACAAGTCTCTTTTCCTACAATCTCATAGGTTTTTATCAAATAATCAAATCTAAATATAATATTTTTTAAAAACACGCCGTCTAAAGTTGTAGTCTTTCCTGGTTATATATATATTTTTCTGTGTTTCTGATTTATGCCACGAATGAAAGTTATTAGCTAATAGATAGTAAAAAGTTAAAATTTATTCAAGAAATACTTACTAATTTCACAAATAGCCACAAAAAAATGCTACTCATTTGTCAGTTTTAACAGTTTTTCCCAAACACTGAAGGGGGCGCCACTATCAAGATTTTGCCCCGGTTCGAAAAAATCGTAGATCCGGGGCTGTACTTACATCGCATACAAAACATTCGTTATGGAAAGTATGAACTTAAATATTGGAGATATTATTTACAAATATGTTCCTGCGACCTTTTACCTAGGCCGTAGGCGTGACGTCACAGTTAGGTACGACTTTAGTATGGAGCCTTGAACGAGACTTGCGAAATTTTGTATACGAATCGCCGTACCATTGAAAATATGGACTTTTGATATACTGTTTCTTCCGAAAAGTTACTCATATTTAAGAGTACTATTCATTTATGGAATAAAAAAATCAGTCATTTAGCCTATTGCAGAAGCAACAGAAGGTTTTAAACTTTGCTAAGTAGTCGTTAGCAGACTTATACTACTAAGGCGGGTCAATAAGTCCGTGACTTTTTGAATTTCTAACCTCCTTACTGAAAAAGCAACACTACTCCTGTCAACAGGCATCTGTCAGTTGACTCCTATCAAAATTTGAACTTGCTGCGTCAGTTAGTTTGTGTTTTACAGCTATCTTTATCAGACTATCCAGTAACTTAAGGAAACAATGGAAAAAAGTGAATTTCGTGTGCTTATTAAGCATTATTTTTTGCGAAAAAAAACCATTACCGAGACCAAGGCTAAGCTTGATAAATACTATGGGGACTCTGCACCATCGATTTCAATGGTAAAAAAGTGGTTTACTGAATTTCGTTGTGGCCGTACAAGCACTGAAGATGCCGAACGTCCTGGACGCCCAGTTGAGGTCTCTACACCCGAAACAATCGAAAAAATTCACGATATGGTGTTGGCCGACCGAAGATTGAAAGTGCAAGAGATTGTGGAAGCCATAGGCATCTCGCATGGCTCAGTGGTTTCAATTTTAAATGATCACTTGGGCATGAGAAAGCTTTCCGCAAGATGGGTGCCGCGTTTGCTCACAGTCGACCACAAACGCAATCGTGTAACAACTTCACAGGAATGTTTGGCGTTGTTTAATCACAATATGGAGGAGTTTTTTAACCGTGGACGAAACATGGATCCATCACAACACACCAGAGACCAAACAACAGTCAAAACAGTGTGTTTCTAAGGGTGAATCGGCGCCAAAGAAGGCCAAGATTGGTTTGTCAGCCAATAAAGTTATGGCGACTGTTTTTTGGGATGCACGTGGGATAATCCACATTGACTATCTTCAAAAGGGAAGAACAATTAATGGGGAATATTATGACAACTTATTGGACCGCTTCAATGAGGATTTGAAAACAAAACCGACCTCATTTGGCCAAGAAAAAAGTTCTTTTTCACCAAGACAATGCAAGAGAGCACACATGTGCAGTTGCCATGGCAAAAATCCATGAATTGGGCTATGAATTGCTCCCACATCCACCCTATTCTCAAGATTTGGCTCCGAGTGACTACTTCTTGTTCCCAAACCTGAAAAAATGGCTCGGTGGAAAAAGATTTGACTCCAATGATGAAGTCATCTCGCAAACAAAGGCCTATTTTGAGGACCTCGACAAATCATATTTTTTGGAAGGGATAAAAAAATTGGAGAAGCGTTGGACAAAGTGTATAGAGCTCAAGGGGGACTACGTTGAAAAATAAAATGATTTATTTATCAAAAAATCTGTGTTTTATTCCAAAAGTCACGGACTTATTGACCCGCCCTCGTACGATTCATAAGAAAAGTTTTAAAGTTCTAGAATACATAGTAAAAAAAAAGATGTTAAACACGCATTAAAGCCAACAGTAATTCCTGTAACAAAATACCGATGCAAGAAAAAGCATTCGCGTTTGCGTTTATCGTCCACATAAATTGTGAGAAGTGGGAGCTATCTCAGGCAATTTTAGTTTGTTAACATTACTTAGACAGTATTGGAAGATAATATTTAATTAACTACACTGTGGGGATATGGCCAAGTCGCCGGCGAAGAATTCCAACGACACAACAAATTTGATAAAACGTACCGTTGATATTTTTATCAACTCCGTTTTTAGTTTATGCTAATAAACTTTAATTGAATGTTGCATTAATGTTGATACTATCTAAATCGTTTTACACAAAGATATGTATTAATAATTTTAGAAAAAACGATGGTGTTGGTTTGTATTTTATATCTCATAAGACGTTCCTTACCTTTCGAATTTGGTTTGTTTGATTATTATCTTTAGTTTATGTATTATGTAATGTTCTTGTGTCTATCTAGTTTTATGTATCTACTTTTAACAGGACTAAATTTTTATAATCTACTAGATGTTGATGACATCGTATGCGCCAAAGGAAATCTCGCCGGAACCGTACATTTTGTTGGGATAAAAAAGTAGCCTATGTCCTTGCGGTCTACTCTATATCTGAGCAAAATTTCATTAAAAACGGTCCATTCCTTTCGGAGCCTATTCAATGAAAACGACAAGCATACAAACAAATATTTCCTCTTTATAATATTTTATAATCTATTAGGTTAGGTTATTAGGTACATCTTTCACACATTATAATTTCGATACACAACACGTGAGAGTATAGGTATGATGCATGTAAGTTGTAATAATTATAATTTACACATACTGGGTGATTTCTTTCCGTTTCAGTTAAAACAGGGTAGAATAGGTACATGAAATAAACCATAACCAAGTAAGAACAAACAGTAAACATCAATTTAAATAGGTGCTTAGTTTTTTTTCTTACTGGTGAACATTTGTTTTACAAATGATGTTGATGAGATCTGAGATCATATCAAAGGGTTTTTGCGGTTGGCTACCACTGTCGATCCTGGCTACACAGGAGTTGCAGTGGTGGGTAAGTGTGGTGGGCCAATTGCCCGTTAGAATTTGTTTTACAACATCTCACGTCTGATTTAAAATCATTATATTTTACAAATTTAAACATTTCACTATATATTTACTAATTTAAGTATTTCCCCTTTTTTGGTGGCATCTATAACGTTGCGGGTGGGTGATTGGACGAAGGACGGTGCGCGGCGCGTGGAGCTGCGCCCCGTCGCCCGCGCAGTAGAGGGACATAAATTCATGATTTTTTAAAGATTTTCCAACTTTTAAATATGTACTTCAACTTTGACACAATAATGCTTTTGTATATAATATTTTATATTTTTATACTAAAAAATAAACATGCCCCGTCTCTCTTGAAACTTGAATAAAAAATCACCCACTCCACGAATAGCGATCTTTGAGGAAGTTTCATCTAAAATTTATTATATATTAAAATTTAATTACGAAATTCAATTGCTTAGTTTAATTAAACATTTATCTGGCGTATTCGAAGGCAGAAATACTGCAGTGTCAGGTAAAATGGAAGGGGTTGCTGATAAGAGGATTTGTGAAGGCACGAGCGAGTGCGTTGGAAATAATATACAGCGTAGGGCCCCGGTGCCCATGCATTAACTCCTTGATTGGAATCTACCGCGGGGCACAGATAAATGAATCTGCGTAGCCCGGACTTAGAGCACTGGATGGAATAATCAATAAACTTCTGGCTTTATAACATCGTCAACATTTTAAATAGCTGAGGTTCAGCGGGGATCGTAATTGAGATATTATAGAAACGAGTTCAATATTTTGGTGATTGTCAGCGTAATTAGTATAGTAAATTGTGTCTTAATTCCTAAACTGGCGCATATGGAAAAAGAGGTATAGGGTAAAAGGTATATGAATACTGTACTTTTTCGGGATAAAAAGTAGCCTATGCTTCAATCCAGAGCCTAAACTACTACCAAACCAAATTTCATCAAAATCCGTTCAGTAGTTTTACAGCAGGATTATTGTAACAAAAATGTAATTAAAATAAATTTTGACTTAAATTACGACTTGGCTACTCTTTTGCTCGATCTATTTGATAGAGTTGAGCATTTTATTCCTTTAGTTGAATATACTTTACAGTTTTATAACTGCACGAGCCACATCTAGTGTACATTTTCTTTGGTACCTACAAAAATTACTGGGCACAATTAAACGTTAAGACGACGAGCTCTAGATGTCGTTGGATTTGTGTAAGCGTCGCTTAACATTTTTTATCAGAAAACTCTGCACGCAACAATCTTCTCTATCTCAACGTGGTACGTATGAGAAAGGCGTGTACCGATTGAAATCTAGATAGAAGTGGTCGGCCGTACATTTTTGCTTACCATCGACATACGATAATGCGGGTGCATGAACAAAGACCGCTGTCTCGCATCTCTTTTTAATGTATTTAATTGACCACTTACGAGGCCCATGTTATTGTTTCATTAATTTTAAATTAATAGCTCGCTATCGGCGCTCGCAAAAAGAACCTTTAGCTTAAGTACATGTTCATATTATATTGGTCTTGTTTCGTCGGTCACAATTGATTATAAATGTTGTAAGATATTGTTACGATTTTAAATTGGCTTTGAAAGTTGATGTACCGATGGTATCATCAGCATTTTCTTTAGTGTTAAATGTTTATTGAATTGGTTAGTTATTTTTTTTCTATGGACGCTTTTTCAACGTCAATCTGGTCTTGTGGTAAGTTCTCAATTTCGCTCAAAATAATTTTCCTAAAGAGTTTTAGCATGATCTATTGCATGGAAACTTATAAGTTTCTATCTCTTATTGTTTATAAATGGAGGGGAAAACTTACAAACCACTTTCGAGGCCGACTACTCCAAAATGGTTGACTTTGAAAAAAGTCATGTATGAAATCTCGCCTTTATTTAAAAACACCTATTCGACTATACCCCACACGAATTGGTAGAATTAAAAAAAAATCACATGTATGGAAAATTTTCACAGGGAGAGCCACCCCTAAAATGTAAAAATATTATTATTTTATGACGCCAAAATCGAGATCTATATACAGACTTTAACTGTAACAAATTTCATCTATTAATATCCATAATTACGGAAGCTAGAAGCGCGGACAGACAGACAGATAAACAGATAGACATTCAAACAGACGGACGGACAGAGCGAAGCTATAAGTATTCCTTGATTATCACGGAACCCTAAAAAGAACAAAAACAATATTGACTTAAGAAATTTAATAGGCATTCCAGAAATTAATCAAACGCGTTACTTACTCGTACTTATAAAAGAGAAAATGCAATTTTAAATTAACATGCGGAGAGCATGAAATGAAAATGTAATATGTTAGCACTGGTTTGCGAACCGCTAAATACTTTAGTTCTTTGTTGAGCTAGTAAATAATTTATAAGGCTTTACCTGAACCTGACTTACTGGGGGTGTTTAGTTACTACAAGGGCACAAGTTGTTAGTGTGGATCGACCTCACTGTGTATTTTGTGTAGGTGGTTAGTATATTTTATTCACTGTTTTTCGAGGAAAGGCTGCCATAAAATTTTATGCTAAGAAGGAAACTCTAAAGAAAACATTTATGAGAAGTTGATTCTATGCGATGTTAATAATTTTTTATTTACATATGTATGTATTTATGTGTGTGTGTGTGTGTGTGTGTGTGTGTGTGTGTGTGTGTGTGTGTGTGTGTGTATGTATGTATGTATGTGTGTGTGTGTATATGTGTTTGTATGTATGTATGTGCTCCACCGTAGCGCCTAAGCTGATCTGATCCCATTTTAATAAATTAGGGGTCAGTAGATTCATAATAATGTAACATTGGCTATTATATCCTTTACGACATAACATTAACATAAATAGAAAAAAAAAACACTTTGCTGCGACACATTATAATAATATAATACCTTAGCTCCTATTTTCCATAATTACTTTGTTAAATATCTTTTATAAATTAATATTATTATAAAACTTATGTTTGTACTAATATACTTTGTTCTAATATACTTCTATCAATTACCTGCAAGTTGGTGCTAACTTGTAATTACATCCATACAAATCTCTGTGGTTTCTTGATGTTATTGTTACAATAATGTATTAGATGTATTATTTAAATTGTAAATAAATGAAAAAAAAATACGTAGTCGTCTTATAGTATTTATGAAAAAAATATAGTTATTCAGTCCAATGTTCATTGCCTCTATAATTTCTTTTGGAAATGTAATTGAAAAATAATTCCATTTTATCCTACCCCGAATAAATATTCTATTAAAAAGAGTAATTATTTTGTTTTTGTTTGATTATTTACATTGTTTAGAAATGCAAAACTACTGTACCAAATTTTGTCGCTAGACTTTTTATCGTCGTAAAAGGTACGGTTCTTTTGAGCGCACGAATCTGCGAGCAATATCTAGTCCTTACTAATTTGGAATTACGATTCAACAAAGTCCATTCTCTCGGATCATAATGAAACCAGAAAGTAAACAGGTGGCTCGTAACTTAATGCAATTTAAATTCTTTGATGCTTTATCTCGACAACTTTCGTCTTTTCTTTGAAGCTTTGAGTAACCATGCTAATAAAACGACAGACTTGATTAATAAGACTAACTGCTTAGCAACGGACGTCCATTGTCTGGACATATTGTACTGAAATTGTACCTTGTTGAGACTTGGAAACTAATTACAAGATGTTTTTTTTTACTAGCAAAACAACTGACAACAAGCGTGGAGGTTACTACAGCTACTACATATATTACAGTTACTACAGCTTCACTAAATGCCGGCACTTGAGACTCCTCTGGTGTTGCGGGTGTTAATGAGCGACGGTAATCGCTTTCTTTCAGCCGACCCGTATGCTCATTTGCCTGCTATTTCATAAAAAATGCCTCATCCTCCTCACATTGAGGCCCAAGCCCCAGCAGTGGGAACGTTACTCAAACTTCCCTGTCTATTTGTCCGTCCGACCGTCTGTCTGTCACCAGGCTGTATCTCTTTAGCTGTGAATCGTGATAGGTAAACAGTTTAAATTGTCACAGATGATTTATTGCTGTTGCCACAATAACAACAAATAAAAACAGAATAAAATAATATTAAAGGGGGGCTGCGATGTAACGAACGTGATTTAATGCCGTTTTGTACGGAAATTGGCGTTTTTTAAAGCCACATGACTATCTAAGTACACTTCTCAACAGATCCGGTGTACCACTTTTCGACTACTGCTAGGTATAAGCGATTTAAATATACTAATTACTATCAAACCAACTATTACAGTATTATTAATTTTCAAACATTACACTCCCTAAAGAGATTCACAATTAAATGATTCTAACGTCGAGAAAAACTACAGGAAATTTAATCGGTGGCATTATTTTAAGCTTTAATTATACCTACAGTAGTAACACAAATTGCAAATTAAATGTTACTGTACCCTGGAGAGGCGGTGGATTGTAAAAAGGAATAGTAAAAAATAGCGACGTCAAACAATTCTAGAACGGTCTACGATTTCCTGCTTATATTGGTGGAGAATCCTTTTTAAATTCCGTAAAAATTTCTATAAGAACGTTCCTGTGTTCCTTAATCTTATACTCTAAGAGCTTGGAAGGTAAGTTCAGAATCTATTGGCAGGTGGACTTTGTGTGTCCCTACTTTACTTTTAAGGTTATTTTTACTCTTGCGTATCTAGTAGCCGGCGTGGAGTTTTCCGTGAGTATTTGCAAAGATGTGAATATTGCTGTAACCACTTCCGGATGGAAATGTGTTTTCAATGGCCGAGCTTCGTTAATGCATAAATGTTTTATTTTTAAATCTCTTCTGCTATTTGGTATATATTCTATTCGTTTAAGGGCGCGTTTACAAATATGTCATAAATTTGCTGTTTTTTTTGGACGATTTTGCGACCAAATGAAACCAAATCCATTAAAAACTAACACATGCCATAAATAGAGTACTTATTTATCTAAAATTCGGTTCAAAATATTATAAATAACTTTTCCAGATCCTATTCACCCAAAATTTACAAAAAGAAGTCGAGTTTAGGATAATTTTTCTGCTTCTATGTAGCTTATTTTGTTTGTTTAAAAATAGCGGATACTATCACCTTAAATTCAGATAAAAAGTCATCCAACAATTTTAAAAATGTATTTGGAGTAAGCATAAAATGGCCCCATAACATCATTTCACGTGTTTTGATAATAAGAATGTATCTTAATGCGTGGCAATAACACACAGACATATTTATTGCACAAAATATTTCTAAAGGGCCCCCGAGACTCAAACCTTACGTGTTTGATGCAACCGTTTGACGTCGGTTTGATCGGTTTGTCAAACGGAACTGTGCAGTTTGGGTAGGTACGCCGCTATCATTAGACTCGTGACGCAGACAAAATATGTAATTCCATCAAATGAGGTTCAAACCCGTAAATGTTTGACAAACCTTTCAGTTTCAGTTAGATCGTCTCGGGGGCTCTTTAAAGGACACTTCTTTCCAGTCCAGTCTCATCTGTAAAAACAACTGTCAAACAACACATTTCGTAAACGCGTCCTTATGCAGTGAAGAAACATTGTATAGAAATCTGCGTTTATAAGATTGAGAAGAAAACAATCTGTAAACTTTTGACAGATTAAGTGACAATTCTACCAACGCCTGTTAAGATATTCGTTGATTAAATATCAAGTTATCTCCCTCGTTCATCATATTAATAAATGAGAAGACATGATATTTAGGCAAACGATTAGCCTGTTAGACTAAGCAACAATAACTCGCCTTAGAAGGTTCTGACCGGGGAGGAAGTCTTCCCAGCCGTCATGCAGGCCCTCTTACAAGGTACCCCCATCATAGCCGCTCTCACTCAGATCTGGCTCCCCAGGCCCTAGCTCGGACCCGCGCCCAGATACCTCCGGCATCCAGAAGCTCCTATCAGAGGAGCCGACTGTGATTGCCGGAGATCTGCACCGCGCGTCCCGGACTCGGGACACACGCGTGCTATGCACCGCCCTCCCCCTCCGCGCTCCTCGAACGCTTTAATTTTTTTTTTATTGTAAGTTCCAGGATCACCTGTTTCTCCGAGCGAGCGGAAGCCACCTGCCCGGTCAATATGCCGACCCGCTGCCGTTGCATGCCCGCTCGCCAAACGGCTCCCGCCAACGCTGACACCAGACGCAGGGAGCATCCCGGAGCCTCGCTGCCGAGACGCCCCATGCGCGGTGCGCCCCCTCTGTACATTGCACCGTTGGATCGATGCACCTGTACCCCGCGTCGGTTATAAAAACCGGCGCAATTACATTTCTTGTGCACCCGGAGTGCACACCAACACCCTTCCCCCCCTCCTTTCCCTGGTCGGTTGTGTCCGTGGTCGGCAAAAGCGGCGCGTGCGGGAGTGGACCCATACACGCTTCCTGGTCCCCGGACCAGGACCCCACGCGTCGCCGGAGTCGACCGCAGGTTTTGGCCGCCCACGGCCCTCGCCACCATTCATTCTCTTGCCACCTCGGGTTTCCCCTGCGTTCTACCGCGGGGGATCTTCCCTCAAAACTGACTAAATGCGGCCAGTACTCGTACTGGGCGCGTCATCCCACCCCAATTAGAGGGCCTCTAGCCCCTGGTTCCCCGCCCAAGGCCCTTTTCAGGGGCCCGGCGCGCGAGAAGTGTCTCCTTCTCACACCAATAACTCGCCACCATCACTTGTTTTTCATCAACAAATCACGAGCGACGATGCCTCCCCGCGACCCGCCAACTCGTGCGAAGTGAGCCGCTGCAGTCGCGCGGCGTTCGTGAGTATGCCACTCACGAACGCCGCGCGACTGCAGCGGTATTTTTGGTCTCGGTAAGTAATTTTTTTCGTTCGCACTTTTTTGTTATTGTACTTATGGATCTGTTACAAACAATGTTGTTGTTATGCCAAATGTAAATATGATATTTTTATTCTATATTACACAGTATTCCTTCTATGTTAATGCCAGAGCTTGCATATGATACGCAGGTGAAATTAAAAATGGCGTCAGGGGTCGGTTGACATATTTTTTTGGGGTAGGTAGAATAATTAGTCAACCAACCCCTTTAAAATAAGAATACCATTTTATACTTATTTTGAAGAATTTTGAGGGCTAATGCTTAATGTGCATCATCAATGTAAACACTATTATGGTCTTATGTCACATACAAAATTACAGTTGTTTTTTTTACAGAAAATGACGACATACAAAAGAAAATCTGAAAGGGGCGATGTACCAAAGGATATGAAAACGAAATGAAGCAAATACGGATGGATACTTTAAAAAAAACTACCCCAAAAACAAAAGGAAATACAAGCGATCAGGCAAGTGCAAAGGAAAAGGGAAGGGAAAGAAAACTAAGAATAACGATGATCTTTCAGATATAAGCGACGACCTTTCAGATATAAGCGACGACCTTTCAGATATAAGCGACGACCTTTCAGATATAAGCGACGACCTTTCAGATATAAGCGACGACCTTTCAGATATAAGCGACGACCTTTCAGATATAAGTGACGACCTTTCAGATATAAGCGAACACCTTTCAGATATAAGCGACGACCTTTCAGATATAAGCGACGACCTTTCAGATATAAGTGACGACCTTTCAGATATAAGCGACGACCTTACAGATATAAGCGACGACCTTTCAGATATAAGCGACGACCTTTCAGATATAAGCGACGACCTTTCAGATATAAGCGACGACCTTTCAGATATAAGCGACGACGATGACGCAATTTGTAAGCAGTGCACCGAATCCTATTCAGCCAGTAAACCTGGTGAAGAGTGGATCCAGTGCATTACGTGTAAGTTATGGGCTCATTCTAAATGTGCAAAAGGCAATTCGCTATTTTACGAATGTAAGAATAATTGTAACTCTGAGTTGGAAGACTGATATGACGATATGATTTTAAATAGATCTTTACTAAAACTAGATAACGTGATACAGAATGTACTCATAGATAGGTAGTTTTAGAAAGGAAAACTTTTGTTTTCGTAAAATATTAAATGGTTTATGATAATCACTATTTCAAATGTTAGGCTAGGCTAGTTACTCAAAAACTCTAATATGAGACTGATTATTCTATGTCTAATTTTTTGAAATTAAGTTTTCTTGTTTTATTGCTTATAATATAAGATACTCACAAGTTTATGTATGTTGAATAGTATTTTCACAAAAGCAATGTGTTGTGCGCAATTAGCGATTTATAAGAATAATTCAAGTGACAATTAAGGTTGATACAGGAAGTACAAAAATATATCTTACTTATTTTTTGTTTTTTTTTTAATAGTTTAAAAAGAAACTGTTACCTTTATTAAAGTTCTTTATTAACCGAGAATGGATCTCAAATTTAAGTTTGTTAATAATTAAATAAAACGTTTCTATCATTAAGAAAATTTAAAGTGTTATTTTATACATTAGTATAAAATAAAACCTCTTTATTTACACTAATTACATGCTTATGGTCAACTTACCCCGAATATGGGGTAGGTTGACCAAGCGTCAGGGGTTTAGAAAATCGACTAAATAAGTATTATAATGATAAATATATAGGTTACAGATATTAGGTACCTGAATAGTTCTTCTATCTTTATCAATTGTTGCTTTTGTTATATTATGTTAAACATCAGAGACATACGAGCTTAAGTCAAAAGTTAGTCAACCGTTTCCGGTCCTCCCTACGGTCGTTGGTGAAACTGGGACTTAGCTCCAATTTCACCAACACAATGAAACGACGTTTAATGCTGAGCTTCGTTTTATGGTATGTCTGTCCCGTTCTAACATTGAATAAGAGAGGGAGATCAAATCTGAGCTGAGCGATAATCGCGTTTAAAGGAGTTTGATGAAATCGGGGCTAAGACTGATCCTAAAACTATTTGAAGTTGAATAGTTTTTTCCCCTATTTGTGAATATAACGTTAGTTGGTATCTAGTCAATTATGATAATATTTTTGAACCTAGAAATATTTAACCGGTGGTAGGCATCATGTAGATCGACGTTCAGAAAGTCTATAAAAATGCCTATTTTGAATAAATTTTTTTGACTTTGAATTTGACTTTAAAATATGTGTTATGTTCGTAGTAGTTCTGGATATGTTTTGCATCTTTTCATCATGTGATAACAAATAACCTAACCAAGAGCATGTCCGAACATGTCTAAGGAGGGTTCCGTAACTATCAACGCGCAATAGGGTTTCTTTGAATTACTTCGAAAATTATTGTCCAATTTCGCTCAAAATAATTTTCCTAAAGAGTTTTTAGCATGATCTATCAGCATAGACACTTACAAGTTTCTATCTCTAGAATTATAATTTAGAAATGCCAATGCCAGGTGGGACCAACTTATAAACCACTTTGGAGGCTGATTTTTCGAAAATGATTGACTTTGTAAAAAAACATGCAAGAAACCCTGCCTTTATTTAAAAATACCTATTCAATGATACCCCACACGATGGGCTAGATTGAAAAAGTATGGCATGTATGGAGACTGGAGATTAGAGAGCCACCCCTAAAATATAAAATTATTATTATTTTATGATGACAGACAGACAGATGGACAGACGGACAGAGCAAAACTATAAGGGTTCCTTGAGTATTACGGAACCCTAAAAAAACCGTCTACTCATTATTTACAAAAACACATACATGTAGATGCTTGTCGTGACTGAACGCTGAGCACGTTTCAACCATCTTTTGAAAGAATAAACATTTAGCACTTTTAATAATTAGGATTTGAAAAAAATTAAGTTATTTTAAAATTTCAATGATGCATACAATATAACGTTCTCTAATGAGTTTGCCGCCAGCAATAAAGGAACACTACTAGTGATTATCCCCAAGCGCCAAGTGGCGTAGTTAAGCGATCAATCGATTGTTTTTGCCACATTCTTTAGAAATTGTTTCTTTGACGGCAGATCTAAGTGAAGAACTGGATAAGTCGTAGAAATATTCTAGCATTCAAGTATTCAAGCAGTACCTTGGTAGCGTAAAGGCTGAACGCAACAGGCTTTTGAGCTGAGGCGTTCAATGAATTTTTGGCATAGCTTATACAAAATTTAAAAAATTTGTATCTCCCGAATTGTCAAGCAGTGAACGAGCTGAAGATGGTTAATTATAACTAAAACCAATCTTGATCATGTCGGCTTCTAAATAAAAGAACAAGATCAAAATCGGTTCATCCGCTTGGGAGCTACAATATACCTTGGGAGCCACGGACACACACACACACACACACACACAACAACACACACACACACAAACACACACACACACACACACACACACACACAGAAACATACAGCCATACGTCAAACTTAAATTTACATTTCCTTCTGATTACAAACGCGCTCTTAAACAATTGTGGTGACTTTTATATAACATATGGTGTTAACCGTTCAATACCAAAACTTTTTAAACTTGAACTTGTGATCAGCACAGTATCTGAACTGTCTTTGTCTATGAAGAGCTATTTAGTAGTCACCGACAAATGTCACAAATTAGTTACTTCACTGCAAAAAACTGCAAATAACTTAAGCTCTCACCTGCCTTTGACGCCTCAAGAATTACTAAAGTTAATAATAGACTAGAATCATTATTGAATAGTGACAGGTGATAATAAGTAAGAATTATTATTAGTTTTACTGATGGTTCTGTTACGTCATCACACTAGGCTCCCATGTATATTGGAATGTTGGCTATGTACGGCATCCCTCTGTGCACGCCGCCCATTCACGTCAGCTTTTTCTACGGAATTATATTAAATTGGAAATAGATTACTTTTTTTCATTAATGAAACCTGCTTTATTAATGGCTACAGTTGAACGGAGATCTAGAACTCTAGAGTATGTCGGATGAAATAAAAAGCTTTTCCCAGATAGTTTAGAACACTTGCCTACTAAGAAGGCTGTTAAGCCTATTTTAAGATGTATTTAATTTAGTTATTTACGTGGTAGCGTAAAGGCTGAACGCAAAAGGCTTCTGAGCTGAGGCGTTCCAAGTATCTCTCTTGGATACATGAAAATACCACACATTAAGTAATGCCATAAAGAATTTCCTCAGAACTTGAGCACCTATGTAATTCAATGCGGACAAATTATTTGCACTATATATACCTATATAAAAATAGGTATATATGGTGCAAATGGTGGGTAACGTATAATACCCACACACATATTAGCGCCGCGTACTGGTAGTCACTCACACAAACTAAAGCTGTATAATTACAAGCGAACGCACACATAGCGCCGCGCGCACAAATGAGTTGAACTCTCTATTCTGTTAAGCTATATCTATAATATATATATATATCTATATTATTAATATAACTACAAAGGAAAATGTTTAGAAACTGGCAGAGTTTCTAAACATTTTCCTTTGTAACTAGGATGCCTCAAAACATCTAAACACAAAGAAAGTGGCCGCAACGACAGCAGACGTGGTTGAATTATGTGTGTGTGCGACTCAACGGCCCTGTTAAGCGATTTTCGTCTCCTGCCTGATCGAGCAACTTGTTCGATAGTACATTATTGCAGAAGCGCAAGACGCAAGTTACCTCCACTAGACCCCAATTGTGCAGGTTGCACGTCCATCGTTGGCCATAAAAATGTTCTCGGAATTATAAAATTTATATTCAGCCATAAAACCAAAAACAGTAGGAACCCTACTCAAACGTCTGAGAAGTTTTATCTGAAGATGTCTCCAATTCCTAACTTCCCCTTAGATAACATTAAAATTATTCAGACTTAATACTATTTTGCATTTAGTTAAGCTGGTATAAAATTTATTCGTTTTCGGGCCGGTACTTCGGAACAATCATTTACAAATACTTTACTATATAATTACTGAGAACAAAAGGAAAATACACTTCATTTTATTCACTTCGTTTAAAGTTTAAATGAATACTGAGAGTGGAGTAAAGCAAATTTCATTAAAAAGTATAACGTTAAATGAGCACTTGTATTACTTACTAGTACTGCATAATACGAGCATGTACTTCCATAAAAAGAAGTATAGGATTGTTTTCACGTATTAATTTGAAACCACACATGAATATGGAAGGTACATCCGATTCTAGTAATATTGGATAATTCTGTTTTCATAACTGGTTAATAAAATTAGAGTTACATAAAACAAAATTTAAAAATTGATCAGTGAGCGAGATGATGACGAATTATAGCTAAATACCATCTAAATCACGTCAGCTTAAAAAAAAAACATATGTTAATCGGGCCCTTCTTTAGGATCTACGATGCCACGGACAGGTACACACAAACAGACAGACACGTCAAACTTATAACCTCCCCATCTTTTTGCATCGGGAGTTGATAAATCAAAATATATTTTTTTAAATAACCCCCGAATTGTCAAGCAGCAAGCGAGCTGATGATGATTAATTATAGCTTTATACCATCCCGATCACGTCAGCTTTCAAACAAGAAAACCGCATCTAAATCGCATCTTTCTTTAGGATCTACGATGCCACGGACAAACTCATAAACAGTCACACACACAGACAGACACGTCAAACTTGTAACACTTTTTTGCGTCGGGAGTTAAAAACGGAACAAGGGGACTTTTAGCTAGGCCAGGAAATATTTTGCCGACAGTGCGTATTTAAATTAGTTCTAGTCCACGTCTCTTCATACATAGAATTATTAGAGACTCTAAAATATTATATTCGACTTAAATTACCGACCTTTGTACAGTCAGCAAATATAAATATGAGTATCTTTTATATTGATCATCATCATCACGGCCGACCATTAACCACTCTGCTGGGGTTCTGTTCTTTCCTCAATATGAGGAGAATTTATCTATTAGATTCTAGTTTCTTTTTCTAATTTCAGGCTAGCTAATCGTGAGTTCGCCATCCGCTATTTAATTTCAAACTTATGTTATTCTTTTAATTTCTTACAATTCATTTAATAGAGTCCCTATATCCGACTACGGCGAAGCTAAAGGAAGTTGGTTCCACTTCCACCGTGGGGCCTAAGCTATACTGATCCGATTTTAATTAATGAGATGTTAATAGGTGCGTAATAATCGCCCGTTAATATAGGCCTATATTATTATATATTATATAGGTTGTATAATTTATGTATTTGGGTCATGGTTATTTATAAAAATTTTCGTTATTAGATTTTTTTTCAACTCTAAAATGCTCTCCTCGACTTTTTTGCTGGCTCTACCATCTCTTTGAGTCGCAGACCGTATATGCTAGTTCAAGCTAGATAGTTATATGCCCGCATGCACTAAACAACCGAATTATCCGGTCTGCAGGACACTTTGTGATTTATATCCCACGCTGCAGCGAGGGGGTTGACTAAATACTTTGTGACAAACACCAACTCCAAAGTATTCTTCTCTAAATGTGCTAATCTCTCTCTCTCTCACCGGGAGTATTCACGTCTAATGTACTAAGGCGGGTCAATAAGTCCGTGACTTTTTGAATTTCTAACCTCCTTACTGAAAAAGCAACACTACTCCTGTCAACAGGCATCTGTCAGTTGACTCCTATCAAAATTTGAACTTGCTGCGTCAGTTAGTTTGTGTTTTACAGCTATCTTTATCAGACTATCCAGTAACTTAAGGAAACAATGGAAAAAAGTGAATTTCGTGTGCTTATTAAGCATTATTTTTTGCGAAAAAAAACCATTACCGAGACCAAGGCTAAGCTTGATAAATACTATGGGGACTCTGCACCATCGATTTCAATGGTAAAAAAGTGGTTTACTGAATTTCGTTGTGGCCTTACAAGCACTGAAGATGCCGAACGTCCTGGACGCCCAGTTGAGGTCTCTACACCCGAAACAATCGAAAAAATTCACGATATGGTGTTGGCCGACCGAAGATTGAAAGTGCAAGAGATTGTGGAAGCCATAGGCATCTCGCATGGCTCAGTGGTTTCAATTTTGAATGATTACTTGGGCATGAGAAAGCTTTCCGCAAGATGGGTGCCGCGTTTGCTCACAGTCGACCACAAACGCAATCGTGTAACAACTTCACAGGAAGGTTTGGCGTTGTTTAATCACAATATGGAGGAGTTTTTTAACCGTGCACGAAACATGGATCCATCACAATACACCAGAGACCAAACAACAGTCAAAACAGTGTGTTTCTAAGGGTGAATCGGCGTCAAAGAAGGCCAAGGTGGGTTTGTCAGCCAATAAAGTTATGGCGACTGTTTTTTGGGATGCACGTGGGATAATCCACATTGACTATCTTCAAAAGGGAAGAACAATTAATGGGGAATATTATGCCAACTTATTGGACCGCTTCAATGAGGATTTGAAATAAAACCGACCTCATTTGGCCAAGAAAAAAGTTCTTTTTCACTAAGTCAATGCAAGGGTGCACACATGTGCAGTTGCCATGGCAAAAATCCATGAATTGGGCTATGAATTGCTCCCACATCCACCCTATTCTCAAGATTTGGCTCCGAGTGACTACTTCTTGTTCCCAAACCTGAAAAAATGGCTCGGTGGAAAAAGATTTGACTCCAATGATGAAGTCATCTCGCAAACAAAGGCCTATTTTGAGGACCTCGACAAATCATATTTTTTGGAAGGGATAAAAAAATTGGAGAAGCGTTGGACAAAGTGTATAGAGCTCAAGGGGGTATACGTTGAAAAATAAAATGATTTATTTATCAAGAAATCTGTGTTTTATTCCAAAAGTCACGGACTTATTGACCCGCCCTCGTACTACCTACCTCCCTGACTGACGAATATTCGCGTATAATGTAATATTATAGATTGTACTTTGAGCATTACATTACAATGCTACCTCCCTGACTGACGAGCATTCCCGTATAATGTAACATTATAGATTGTACTTTGAGCATTACATTACAATACTACCTCCATGACTGACGAGCATTCGAGGCGGTTATATTAGTAAGGATTTGATATTTAAAAGACAGTGTTTATCTGGTTAAAAAAATAACCTAGATATGATATAGGTACTTATAATAAGTAGGTTATATTAGAATTTGAAAATGATACGTATTTCTCAAGCCGTTTATTATATGTAAGGCGGTCTGAAAACATAATATTAAGATACTATTATTTTCAGAAATGAAATATCCCACCAAAAACATTTTCATGTAAAGTGATGCCAAGATCGCACTGTCAAAAAGTTATCAGATCTCATGTAAAACCAAGCTTCTGACTCTACAAGCCTAACTTCACAAATTCTACACCTTAGTCAAGTTATGTGGCCTGGCCATTTCAATTGGTCTGGCCTTCAACGTGGCCATGTTGAAATTACTACAGAATACTCACGAAATAATTATTACAATATTACATCAATTACTTTCCAATCCAAGTGACGAACGACGACGTAACTAACATAGTTCATAATATACGCGATAGATTTAACTGACTGGGATAGAGAGATTTAACTTTCATTCCCTAGATTAAGGGGTTGGGGTATAAAAGTTCCAATTTTTATGTTGGTTGTGTACTAATACAACCTAACATACCAAATTTCAGCTTTCTAGGACAATCGGAAGTACCATATAAATTTGTTGATCATCAGTGAGTCAGTGACGAATTCAGGGGTTTTTAGATATAATAATAAAATCTAAAGTATAAGCAATATAATATAAAGTAAAACCTATGCAATCAAAACTTTACATGTTTAATAAGCCGAGTTCTGGGAACATATCCTGAAAATTTCATTTATCTGGTATAATCCAAACACAAGTTATGAGGGTTAAAAAAATCGACGAAACGCTTCGAGAAAAGGTGATCTGGTAGTGCCCTTGCGCTTCGCTTGGCTTATCTTGGCGGGGGCACTGCCGTGCCCTCAGATTTCACCTTCACCGATGAGCTGTATAATAAAGTTTTATTTTTGCGTAAAAAAAACTTCATTACACAGTAATAAAGTTTTATTTCTACGCACAGCTAGGTACATAAAAATTTACAATATCTAATGCCATTTAAGAATCAAGTACGATAAAAATTTTAGGACCTTAATATTATGTAAAATATTAAAAATATTATTGTTATTTTATGTGTATTTAATAATTCAATTTTTTATTAAAATACGCGCCAGATTCGTAATTAAAAGCCGGGGTTTCGTTTTACAGCCGTTTTACGCGTATAATAAAAATGTAATCAAATTTTTCTAAGCCTAAATTACTTCTGTAATTATGCAAAAGCCGTAAATATTTGCCTCGAAGGCGATAAAACCTTGTATGAGGGCAAAAATAAACAAAGAAATATACGGGTAGACCCAAAACCCCCGCCCTGTGTTGACTGGGCCCTTGCCCTCCCTCGCTAGGGGCTTTTATATCCTTATATCTATAGCAGATTATAATTTTTAAGCAAATATTTGTATAACCTAGTAATAATATGATTTTATTACATTGTTTGATGAAATGGAACAGTTAGGGAGTAAGTTTAAATGGTTATACCCGGTTTCTGAGGTGACTTTGTCGGCAGTTTATCTATTCTCTATTACTTGGATTACGGGTTTCTGAACAGAAGAGATGTAAACTAAGTTTAACTTAACCGACCAGTGGGGTCCGATTATCGATCCCATAGCTTGTAATTGATATAGCTACTGATAGATGTCGCTGACACAGAAAATATTTTAATAAAACTAGTTACATTGCCGAATTATAGCAACACAAAATAGTTTTAACCTCGAATAAAAAAATATTCATTTAGTGACCACGAGATGACAGTTTTAGGATTTGGTAACTCTGCGCCAGTTGAACTTACTTTATTTTATGTAGTTTTTGATTTTATGTAAAATGTTCAGATACCGGGCATGAGTAAACGATACTTTACGTTTTATATTGTCTTAGTATCAATAACAGAGAATGATTTATAATTAAAATAATAATAAATGTAAAATTGTATTTATATAATACATGTTTTATTTTCAGTTTTTCGTTCGAAGCCTGTCAAACATTGTTTCATATTAACGATATATGATACCTCCATTCGAGGTGGAGGAGTTCTGGCTGACGGATGTGATTGAGGGGATATCGGCGGAGACTCTGCAACGAAGCGGGCATCACGTCGCCGATAACATACGCCGTGATAAAGTGTAGTTTAAGTATATAATAATATGTATGTTAGTCTGTAAGGTATTTATAATATGGGCCATGCCCGCCCGAAATAAACGATATTTAATTTTAATTTAATTATTATTGCGCATGGAGTTAAGAACCGGGCAAGTGCGAGTCGGACTCGCGCACGAAGAGTTTCGAACAAAACGGCAAAAACCACGATTGCTGTGTGTGGTCTCCACATAAATATTTATTTTATTCTGTTTTTAGTATATTTTGTTTTTATAGCGGCATCAGAAACACACAATTTATAAAAACTACTAACTACTATAATTATAAAAACAAGCGATCACGGTTCATGAGATACAGTCAGATGACACTACGGATAGACGGACAGCGAAGTTTTACTCGTAGGATCCCGTTTTTAATCTTTGGGTACGAAACCCTAAAAAAGATGAATAATGCGATTATATTAATTAATGTTTGGTTTACTAGTTTCAGTGTAGTTACTATATTTAGTAAATTCTACATCATTGTTTCTTAATCTGTGGTCCGCGGACCCCTAGGGGTCCGCAAGTATATTTATGGGATAGTCTCATCTATGGACCATTTAACAAAAATAAACAACGTGTGCCAGCGGGCAGTGTGAGGTGTCAGAGACTGACTGAAGTGAAGAGTGAGTGAAGTAGGTAAATGGTCCGAAAATTTTTGATGTGTCTTTTTATTAGGGGGTCCTTGAAATTGTGCTTGACTAGAAAGTTAGGAAAGAAAGAAACTAGAAAACGAAACTAGGGATTCGTGGAATGAAGAAGGTTAAGAAACGTTGTTCTACATCAGTAGTACACACTAAGGGTCTGCAGTTCACACCGCGACGAAACTGCATTTTTGAGTAAGCAATTACAAATTGATATTTATTCACTATATAAAAAGGATACACGTTTCATATGACATCAGTCATACACTGCACACGTGCACATGCACTGTGCAGCGCGGTGCAATAGCCAACATGTCATTCGAACTTTTACAATGAAATGTATATCTTCTTGTGTAATTTATAAAGCTCAATTTGGAATAATCAATTGAATCAATAGGAGTTCAATCTTAAAAATGCAGCACCATGTCGCTTATCGTTTCGTTTCGGTGTGAATTGACTATAGAAAATGTTGAAAAATGTGAACTATAGAATTCTAACTCTAAATATTCCAAACAAACTTAAGATACCATCTTAATTTGGTCCGTACAAAAATCGGCAGAAACTCCCCGAACACCGATGACTATTGCAGATCAGCGACAATTCCGTCCCAACGAAATAAAATTAGCCCGGGGGTAATAAATTCAAATCACGCCGGACCGTAATCCCAGCCTCCTCAGATATCCGCAAATCCTTAATTTGGTAACAATTTGTTTGTAAATACCCATTGTACTAGCCTCTCGCAGAATTCTTCCTTAATTCAATTTATTGTTCCTTGTGTTTTATTGTGGGACTGATTTTAGGGTTGAAATATTTTTCTGTAAGGTGAATTTTTGACAAGCGTCTATGATATCCAAAGCTGCAAAAACACAATATAAGTTTACTGTAAGCGGTTTCCCACGGCTCTGCTAGTGTAAATAAAGTATCCCACGGGAATACTGTACTTCTACGGGATAAACAAGAAGCCTATGTTTTAATCCAGAGTCTAAACTACTACCATACAAAATTTCATCAAAACCTGTTCAGTCGTTTTGAAAGAGTGACAAACATCCATCTATACATACATCCATCCACACAAACTTTCACATTTATAGTAGTAGTAGGTATTTTGTGTAGAGATTTTGAAGCTAGGACTCTCAGCTGCCAGAAAAAGTGTTTAAGAATTTGAAACTTGGCTCTACAATATTATGGTGTCTTACATGACAACAAACAAAGCATCACACTCTTTGGCTTATTGGCTCCAGTTTATTTTGATTTATCAACTATCTAGTTCATAATTTTCAAGTTATTAATAATAATCCAAGGGAATTAGGTGTCTAAAAGTCTTATAAAGTCTGTCACGTATTGCAAGTTGCATAAGTAATGTTACTTACACTAATTTTTAATGTGAAGCGACGACAATCTAACAATGACGAGGTAAATAGTGCTCTCTCAAAAATAGTACATTGGTTTAATGCTAATAATTTACTCTTGAATTCTAATAAAACAAAATGTTTAAAGTTCAGCTTGCCAAATGTTACGCAGGCACAAACCAATATACTATTAAATAATGAGAAAATGAAATTAGTAGACACCACTGTTTTTCTAGGTATAACATTAGATAGTAAGTTACAGTGGGGACCACATATTGCTAAATTGGCAGATAAGCTGAGTTCTGCAGCATACGCTGTTAAAAAAATTAGAGAAATTACCGACATAGAGACCGCGCGATTAGTTTACTTTAGCTATTTTCATAGCATAATGTCGTACGGCATCCTCTTGTGGGGAAACGCTGCGGACATTAATACAATATTTGTGCTGCAGAAACGTGCTATACGTTCTATTTATAAGATGTCGACTTTTGAATCTCTAAGGGAAAAGTTTAAAGAAATAAAAGTTCTGACCGTCGCATCTCAATACATTTTGGAAAATGTGTTATACGTAAGAAAGAATCTAAACAACTTCAAAAAGAAATGTGATAATCATTGTGTAAACACTAGAAATAAGAACAAGTTAGATATGCCAGTGTTCAGACTAAGCAAAGTTAGTAAATCCTTTAAAGGCCAATGTATACGCTTATACAATATAATCCCAGAAAAGGTTCAAAACCTTCCCATTAATAAGTTTAAAAAAGTAGTTAAAGAACGTTTGTGTGCCAAAGCGTATTATAAAATTAATGACTTCATTCAAGACGGCACACCTTGGGAATAAGGTGGCTCCTTATCTTATCTTATTATTTGTTACATAGACATAAGTAAACATTGTAATAATTTTGATTTTAAAAGAATAATTTTCCATCTTTTTGGTAAAAGATGGTCCCAGACGAGTTTCTTGCCGGCTCTTCTCGCTGGGTTAGTTCCCGAACCGGTGGTAGGCATCACGTAGTAACGACGTTCAAAAAGAGTATTTAAAAATACCAATTTTGAATAAAAATTTTTTTGATTTGATTTGATTTGAATAATAATCCAAGGGAATTAGATGTCTGAAAGACGCATAAAGTCTATCACGTATTGCAAGTTGCATAAGTAATGGAGAATGTTCACAAATATTAAATGTTTTTTGTATTCTCCGTGGAAAAAAAAGTCATGAAATAATTATTTCGATGCGTCAATTAGTTTCCAAGACATTCAACTTTAAAGTATAATCCCAGATGGTAACTTGCGAATAAGCGGTGCGTGGTACGGTGCGAACTCGGCTGTATGGCCGAGGTGTAGCGTGACGTCACGCTACGACAATAATAATAATAATCCCAAAAAATTTCGGAACTTTAAATGCGTGTCAAATCATAACTACTTAACATTTTTGAATAAAACAAAAACTAGTACATCTGCATTCTGCATACATAATAAGTTGACTGTAAAAATGTTTTACATACCTTGTAACTAACATTCTACATTGAGAGTATCCGCGAGTCAGAGTTCTACTACAAATGTAAAAGTATTTAAAAAGTCAGTATTCAGTGGTCACAGAAAATCAAATACAAAAGAGTTAATATTCGGTTTGTAGTCATAGGTACATTAATATAGGATCACATAACTCATATTCTATATAATATGCGTGCGTTAACACCACGCTTCCTATATAACACAAGGAACGGTCAAACGTGAGGAGCATTATAAATGAGGAGATCAGCCAGGCCCCAGGGACCATCTTTTGGGGGACGAAAAATAGTAACATGTAATGCAAAATAATACACAAACCATATACAACCTTATGTTATTGTAGTAACGTTGCTTTTCGAGCTATTTATAGGATAATATTCTGCTATCTGTAGGGAAATATATTTTGTTATTATATTTTGGACTTTATACAAGCTTATGTAAAATCAGTCACAGAAAGTTTGGACACATGATTTAGGTACTACTTATGTTAAAATGTTTAGGTAGAAGGAAGAGGCCATTGACTTCACACTATCAGTTGATGTGAGGTCAATGGCCTCAGTGGCGAAGATTGATTCTTTTTATGAAACATATTTTTTTTTCGCGTTTCATTTTTTACTGCTTAAAATATGTCATTTCAAAAAAAGTAAATCATGTGCCTTAATTTCCTGTAATAGGGATGTTGCCTAGTGTGGAATATTACATTTTTAAGAATTAAATTTTAAAATTGTCGATTAAAGATACATAAATCTAAAAGAAATAGGCAATATAGATTGACGTGATTAAAAATCATAAGCAAATAAAAAATATTGCCCATTTCTTTCAAAAACGATTTGTTACCTCGCAAGTTGTTACCGCCATACATTTTGTAAAGACAAATCTATGGCGCAACTCGTGACGTCACAGGACTCTCTTTCATATTGTAAATTTAAATGGTATCTTCGTTATTTTTTAAGATATACGAAAATGGATTCCAGATTGTTTGTGAACATGTTGTCTAACATCGAATAGACGAAAAATTTTTTTTTATGCAACATGCCTATTGATTTTACATCACGTTATATTCGTGATTTGTGTGTAGTTATCGCTAATTGTACTTATATAAGTACTATTGAAAACAGTAAAAAGAGGTTGTGTTTTGTCTATAGTTCAATTGTATTTTAATATATTAGTTTAAAGTTTTAATAATTAATTATCAAAATAAAATCCCTAACATCACTGAGGAGACTAACGAATAGGCTGCTCCAATGCTATTTAAAAAGGCGCCCAAGTTTCATGCTGTCACTTTCTTTGCTTGGCAAAATGACAAGTATGTGACACTCAATTTGAGAAGCATTTGAATATTCAGCCGTAAGTATTTTCATAGTTCCGGAGCCACTACTATAATAGCCTTGGAGAATTATAAACAAAAAGTACTTAGATAATATGTTTTTATTTATAAGTATCTATTAGCGTGAATTTATTCTTTAAAACAAGCTAAAAAGCTACCAACTCCTAGAATTCAAAGCAGTCAGAAGTCAGAGGGACTTAAGGCGTTGAATAATGTACAGAGACTATATTTTAAAGTAATTGTGAAATAAGTCGCATTTCCCTCGCTTTTAGAGCTTTTCTGAATTTTTGTTACTAACATATTATCCTTGAAATGCTTGGTAATAAAAAGATAACTATGACTCCTAAGATGTATATTTTGTGCGATGTATATTATATAATATATATTTTAAATATACTGGGTGAGTTTTTATTTCGTTTCGAAAGAAATAAGGTAGGATAGAATACTATAACATTTATACATAACATGATTATGACATATATTATATTTTTAGCTAACATTTTTTGTCTCATTAGTGAAAATTGTTTAACAACATAGCGCTACTATTTAAAATGTTAATTACAAATTTATGCATTTAAAAATGTATATTAGAGAAAAAAATTATAAACACGACAAAGGCTGGACCGATTTGGCTTATTTTGATTTTGGAATAATAGTGAAAGATCAGGGAAGGTTCACCAGTGAGAAATTTTAGAAATATTGTACAAAACACTACAATATGTTGAGCGTCGCGCTCCAAAACTGTCAAGGAGATCATGCGTCGAGCCATCTCCAGAGAATTTGGCAAAACACAGGCGCGTTTACCGCTCTTTTGTTTTTCAAGATTATATTGATAAATCGTTATTTAAACCTATACATATTATATATAATTAGAAACTAGAATAAATTACTGTTGTGGGCTACAGCGTCTTGGTTCTTACAGATCCTTCGTACGCTTGAGTGGTGATGATAATAATACAGCAACAATAGTTATATACTCCTTTATTGGTACATACGAGAGAGATGCTTAACACAGATACGTCTACACTATATATAGCCTTTTGGCTAACTCAAATAAACTAACCAGATAGGCTGTGCCTGTGACATCTATCAATATGACACTGATAAGTTCTACTTCATAATACTGTTATATTATGCAACAATTATCTATATGATGATGTAACTGGAATAAAACAATACTAAATGAATAAAAGGAATCTTGATGCAAACACAAAACACGAGAAAACGCAAATTTTTCATACGATTTTCGGAGTTTATGGTACATAAAGTAGAATTATGAAAAATACTTGGTCCTGAAACAAGAAACTTATAGTTTATTTAGATAATTATATATCATACTTACATTTATAGCTTTTAAACAAATAAGAAATTGATAACTAAATGATTCCACGCAGATTTCGATGAAATTTGGTATGGTAGTAGTAAACTACTACCATAACTCTGGATTATAGGCTACTTTTTATCCCGAAAAAGTACAGTGTTCCCGTGGGATACTGTATTTACGCGGGCGGAGCCGCGGGCAAAAGCTAGTTATATTATAAATAAATTGACTTATAGGTATGTATTGGTCTAATAATACTACAATAGATTTGTAATTAAATGTTGTAATAAAGTTTTCAATTATACACCAGACTTTTATGGTTCTATTATTAGAAAAATAAACGCTGATTGTAGATCATACCGAATGCGTTGATGCGATTCGCAAATATAAGATTGTTATTTGATAGGATTAAAATGTTCCAGCAAATCTTCTTAAGTTGTCGAGCCTCTACTATCGATTGATATACCTATCTATTTACATTTTCATATCATACCATATCCCCATAAAACATTATAAACTTTCTAAAAATTCTGCTATTAAAATTGCTGATCCTTATTTATAAATATTATTAATTATATTTAAGTGTTATTAATTATACGCATTGCCTAGTTAACACGGTGGATTTCAGTAAAACCAAAATGTCTCCTTTTTTCCTTCAAAATTCAAGGTATCTTACCCGTTGCAATTGCAAAATTATACCCGTTGTAAACGCAGCTGCAACGTTGCGTTTTTCATCAGTGTGAAACGTATCTTCATCTAACCCGTTGCACTATGCTCGGATTGTTTGCTTAGGTGTGTAAAGTTTGAACACAAACCCATAAACTGCATTGCCAGCAACACTTGTATCAACGTGATTTTATGACAGTTACAACCAAACCAAACGCCAAAAACATTTGTTTTAACACGTGGTATTGGCTAACTGAGATTTCCAACTAAATTCAGTAAAGGATTAACGGGAAAGCCAACGGGAAGTGATGCTGTTATTTGACAAGGTACACGTTTATATTTTGAGACAGCTTCAATATAAAAAAAAAATGAGAAAAACTATAGACTATAATGTGAAATAATTGAGCCTGGAAACTCCACCTTTTATTAAAGGGTACACATACCTATCTACCTATTATGATTTACAAACCTAGTGGACTGAGAGCCCAGACCCGCCAGACTTATATTCTTACTGATAAAATGTATATTTTACTGTTGTATTGGTGTATACAATGAACGTATGCATACCCGCTAGTTTGGGCCGTAGTCCAATTTTTAGGTACAAGGCGCTAAAGTTGCCTTTACAATATTAATAAACATTTTATCAGTAAGGGTAGTTTGACAGGTCTGGGATCTCAGTCCATAGATATGTACCACACCGAATATTTTATGATATGTACACATATTATGCCGTTGAAATATAAGTACGTTATTATGTAAACAGAATGATAGATGAAAATATTTTTATTATTTTCCGTGGTGTTTCGCAAAAGTCATACAATAATTATTAAAGTGGCAAAAAAGGGACAACTTTCACAGCGGTCAGATAGAGCCCGGTAATTGAAAAGGGCACCCATTTTCTTGCCCATAAAGAACCCTTTGAAAATAACGTTTAACAAAAAATTCGGCAATGAGGGACGCGTCCGGCGTTTAACGGGCCTGTAAATAAAACTCACTGCGAACGGCGCAAACAAGCGACCGCGACTGATCACCCTCGCTGAACAATCATCATACATTTTGAGTAGCCGCGACTGGTTTCACGTTTGCAGCGTATCTATATAAAATATATGAAGAAAAAGTGTGTCGTGTTTTCGGGTTGCGATCGCTTGTAACCCGTCTACGCCGACCCTGAATAAAAACTTTTCCTTGATATTGAAAGTACTTTGATCCACAATTTGTCGGTCAGCCGTCAACTGAAATTATTTCGCTCTTTTGAGAACGTGATATATTTCTAAATGAATGCTCCTTCTAGGTTTTATTATTCGGATTTCGATTGTTATGTACTTATTTCAAATTTTGATTTCGTCTCTTGGGGATTTAATTATACTTTGTATAGATGAACATTTTATACATAAAGGTAATATTACCTCGTAGTTATAAACTACTTAGGGCATGGGTATATTTGTTTCTAATTATATTGATGTATATTAGAAATATAAATATTCTAATTATATTAGGTCATATATTAAATTCTAATTATGTCAATAAACATAATGTACGAAATTAATATTACAACTCAGTTAGTTGTTAATAGCGATGGACTAAGATCCCAGGCCCGCCAGACTACCCTTATATTCTTACTTATAAAATGTATTTCATATTGTAGTATTAGAGTGTACAATGAACGTATGCATACCCGCTAGTATGTGCGGTGGGCCAATTCTTAGGCACAGGGTGCCAAAGGTGCAAAAAGATTGTCCTAATTTTTCTTACGGCCTTTAAAATGATTCTAACATATTATGCTAAAGTAGAAATATAGCAATTGAATATTATAAAATGAAATTTTAACCGATTACTTATTGACGTGATAACGTCTTATAATTTGATGGAGCCGGCTGCACGCACGAAAAAACATGACTCATACCGATACCACCGTTACCTCGCTAAATATGACGCATTTGCCGTTACCTCAGCTGGCCGCGTCTTAGGTATGTGAGCGGTGTCACGGAGAGGCGGGGGCGCTTGATGTTATTACTCAGTTCGGCGCCGGACTTCGCGGCGGCAACACGCGTTGACAGTTCTAGCTAGTTTAGACACGTTTTGTCTAAACTAGCCAGAACTGTGTGTGACAAAACGCACAAGGGATTGCAATAGCAAGATGAGTCTGCCGATAAAAAGACAATCTAAGGAAACAATATTTAAAGTGCATACGTTTTTTAAAAACGGAAAGCCGATGTCAATAGTTTAGAATATAAACCTGATACATCTTTAATTTATTCTTTTCAATAATTGAATAATTATTGTTCACGATATCGCGAGATTGGTCGTCACTGTCTAATCTCATGTTAATTAGTTCCGCGCGCACTACAAACATGACGTTGTCACGTTGAACTATCGTCAGTAAACCGACTTTACAGACAACCGATTTTTTTGTTGTAGTTTTCATAAACACAAATAACCTAACCACGAGCGTGTCAGGACATGTCTAAAGAGGGTTCCGTAACTTTATACGCGTTATAGGTTATCTTTCATCATTACTTCAAAACTTACTGTCCGATTTCGTTCAAAATAATTTTCCTTAAGATTATTTAGCATGATATATCAGCACGGAATATGCTAATAAATGTTTCTAAGTCTTATAGTTTAGAAATGCCAGGGGGGGGGGGGGGGGCACTTGCAAACCACTTTGGAGGCCTATTACTCGAAAATGGTTGAATTTGTGATAAGTAGTGTATAAAACCCTTTCCCCAGGTCGCTCGTGTCCACGGTCCGGCAAACGCGGCGCGTGAGGGAGTGGACCCAAACACGTTTCTCGGCCTCCGGGTCGGGACCCCCACGCGTCGTTTGGAGCCGACCGCTGGTCCTGGTCGTGCCTGGTAGGCAATCGACACTCCCCGTTGTTAATTTCGCTCCCCCACGGGTTTCCCCCGCGTTCTGCCGCGGGGGTCTTCCCTCAAAAAGTGACTAAATGCGCCCAGTATTAGTACTGGGCGCGTCATCCCACCCCAAGTAGAGGGGCTTTGCCCCTGGTTTTGGTTCCCCGCCCGAAGCCCTTTTCAGGGGGCGCTCTTCGCGCGAGAAGAGTCTCTTTCTCACGGAAGTTACTTATCGCGCGTTGTGAAAGGGGGCTAGACGGAAAAAATTAAGACTAAAAGTTGTAACGACACTTTTTGCTATAGTTGTAAGCCGTGCGGCGTGCGCGTGTTTCTCTGTCTGACTCTCTTTCTCTCAATTATCACTAAAATTGAGCCTACTGATTAAGTTTATATTACATTATATTTGTTAATAATAAAAAAAAATATTATAACTTAAAAAAAAAAAAATTATTACAATTCCTTCACTAATTAATCGAAAGGAACTTCGTTCCATCCGGGTGTCCCTTGACACCTCTCAAGTTTTTTATTATTTTATGATGCCAAAACCGAGATCTATACACAGTCTTTAACTATACCAAATTTCATCTATTTATATTCATAATTACAGAAGCTAGAACGCGGACAGACAGACAGACTTACGGTATCCTAAAAATGGGAAATCATAGAAATAGAAATAACAATCATGAAACTTTTAACCTTTATATCTCTGTTCATACTAAGTTTAGAGAAAAATTACTTTTATAAATTTTGTTCATTACGTCATTCTAAAACCAAAAAAATAAGATTGAAACTTTAAGAGAATGTAAGTAAACTGAGTACAATTTTTCGTAACTTGTATTAACTTTACCTACATTTTTTGTACCTAAAAATTGGAGATTGCGATTCAATATTGTTCAAATTTTGCATATTCGAAATTTTACTCGAAATATTATAATATATTTTTAATGGATGGGTATTCAGTTTGCAAAATTAATACTTCAGAAATATTCTCGGAATTTTAATCGTTCGAAACTAATGAAGAGTGCTTGTGAAACTTACCAACTTATAGTCGGGTTATTAATTCTTCAGATAAAGTTATCTTTTGTTTTTATGAAAGTCATAACAAATATTAATCCTCTTAATGAATTTCATTATCAAAATAATCTGGTTAAGAACCTAAACCGAAAATGTGAATAGAATTCATTGCGGTCAATACTTGCCACGATAACGAGAAGCAATCTGGGGGCAATTCTCGTAATCATACGTGTACTATAACTTTTGAAGTGTTTTGAAAAAAACCTATTACGCGTTTGTAGTTACGGAACCCGCCTTAGACATGTCTAAGAAAAATTTTCTTTTCATCTTGACAGAATGAGTACTAAGTAGAGAGTTGGTTTCTGAGTTATTTAAAGGATTGTTTGTTTCGAATAAACTGTACATAATAAACAACCAATTACCTATTTGGTAATAATTTTTATAGAACAATTAAACAATGGAGTATCGAATTAAGGCGGCATTAATACGGAAGCCATTAGAGATAAGCGCCGCAGCAGATTGGGCCGGGTATTAGCCCTGATAAGTGAGGGAGATCGGGGACAATGGAGAGTAGACAGCTGATACAGAATTCTGGCGGGAAAACAAGGCATGATTAAAAGGAATATAAGAATACAGTGAACTTTTGTATTAATGAAAAGTGTGATTAACGTGAATGAAAGGAAAAAAGTAAGCATTGCATAATATATCGTCCTACTAGGTTCTATACTATTATACCTAAATGTGAAAGGAGACCGACAAGTCGCCATACATTTACTGCCTGGTAATTAAAATACGGGACCACAAAAAATATTTATTGTAAGTTGTACTTTATGAACATAGGAATAAAAAATGCAATAATATTATACATCAAACTCGGAGGATAAAAGATAATTGATTAAATATAACCTAACCTATTGTTAAATATATTGCCCTAGTGGCGGTTTGCGGAAAAGCGACATCTGTACGTCAATTAAGTAATGAAATATGCTAACAGATAAATGATAATCCGAAAAAAAATGTCCTAATCGAAAAATTTAATATTTCCGTTATTTTGCAAAAGGAACAACTTTTTAAGGAAAATTTTGCCCTCAAAACATTAACAGCGAATGGAACACGCCATTAGCAAAAGCATAGACAATGCACGAGAAGTGAGTGAACATTGCGGACTACTGTGTTTTGAAGTTTTAGTATAATGAATATAAAGAAATAATCTCGCATTATAAATGACCCTTAATAAATATTTCTAAATATATTAATCATACTTTAGTAGATAAACACCATAATATTTTAGTATTTCTTTACTATAGTAATCATGCCAATTACGTAGTTTTACTTCATAAGTGAACAAAATCTTTCCATTTCTAGTCTTTCTGATTGGTACCTAATGTCTAATGAAGGCTGCTCTATACACCAATATTTACATATCGACGAAGGCATTAAACAAGATATTTTCACTCTGGAGCTGTCTCATAATCTTTGACGAGGGTATCGCAGTGTCACTGGTAATTGGCAGTTCGCCGGATGGTCCCCCGAAAACCGGATCGTCCCCCCAAATTGCCGGATGGGCCCCGGATTGCCGGATGGCGGGGGACAATCAGCGCGGACGTGACGCGAAATCCGATGCGTCGTAGATTGGCGATCATTACCCCAGGCAATCATGGTTTAAACTGTATAAAAACGTGTCTGGCAAATATTGCGGTGATATGTCAATTACTTTTGTATTTTGAATCTGTGACGACCAGGCTCGGTCCCTGAAGGTATTATAAAGAGATAAGGGCCTAAGCTTTGGTACCGTTACCAAGTACCATTACCAAGTACCAGCGTTAGCTCGCATTGCCTTTAACTCATTATTATTGTTGTTGTTGTTATTGTTGTTGACTCTGTCACGTTCAACTATCGTCAGTAAACCGACTTTACAGACAACCGGTATGTTTTTTTTAATAAATCACGTTTATTCTATTATCTAAATTCAATCTTTTACAAAATGCTAAATATCCTAATAATGAAGAGGCCACCGAAGCACAAAGGGAATCTCACTTTTATCACCATTAAAGCTTTAATGCCAAATGAAAAATCATTTTACTCGCAGTAAAGATTAAATTGGGGCCTTTATGATAACAAGACGAGTGTTATCTATCCAAGTTAACGGTGGAGCGTGTCCATACATATCATTAATATTATATCGTTGCTCATAATAATTGATGTTATCTTATTTTAGGTAAACAATTTTACTATGAAGATTTGATAATGGTGTTCCTTAAATGTGTACTTATGAAATGTTATTATTGACGAAGAGTTTAAAATATAAAATAAGTTCGGGTCCGACTGGCGAAGGGCTTCGTACTATTATCTATTAGGTCTTTACCTATGAAATTGCCGTTTTGTATGAAAAAATTTAAACGATTTTTTAATTGGATTAATCGAAGTAATCACCCATGCAATCAATGCATCTTTGCCAACGCAGTGGCAGTTTATTGATGCCCTTCTTAAAGAAATCAGCTGAACGGGAGGCAACAAAATCTTCAAAGGCATTTTGTACTGCCTCTAGGGTATTGAATTTTTTTCCCGCCAAGAAGTTTTCCAAATTCTGGAAAAAGTAGTAAGTAGTCTGTAGGCGCAAGGTCTGGTGAGTAGGGCGGATGACGGAGAGCTTCGTTGGAAGCTCTCCGTCATCCGTTGCCCAGTTCTTGCAACTTGGAGACCGTCTGCTGTGCAGTATGAGGTCGCGCGTTGTCGTGCAGGAGCAGCGGAGACGAACGATTGACCAATGCTAGTTGGAGAAGTGCCAGGTTCTCCATCATTGTGTTCAGTTCTTTACAGTACACATCTGCAGTAATGCTAACCCCGTTTGGTAAGAAGCTGTGTTGAATCACACCGGCGCTAGACCACCAAACAGTGACCATCACTTTTCTAGGGGTAAGTTTTCGTTTAGGGCATTGTTTAGGTACTGAACCAGGATCCAACCAACTTACTGAGCGCTTGCGGTTATCAAACAGAATCCATTTTTCATCGCAGGTAACAATGCGGTGCAAAATTCCTTCATTTGTGTGTCTGTTGAGCAGTGCTAGGCACGTCTCGATGCGTACTTCGTGCTGGCGATCATTGAGTTCGTGGGGCACCCATTTGTCAAGCTTTTTTACCTTGCCAATTTGACGCAAATGGACCAATATTGTTTTGACGCTAACGTCGAAAGCTGCTGCCAATTCAGCCGTAGATTGTGTATCATCAGCTTCCACAATCGCCTTTAATTCGTCATTGTTGAACAAAATCTTCGGACGACCGCGAGGTTCATTTTTCAGGTCGAAATTTCCAGAACGGAGGCGAGCAAACCAATAACAGGTGGTGCGTTGGTTTGTAGTGTTAGCTCCGTAAACGTCGTTGATGTTGCGTGCCGCTTGTGCCGCGTTGCTGCCACGACGGTCCTCATATTCAATAATTACTCGAATTTTTAACGTATCCATGATGACGAAAAAGTTTGAAATGCGATGAAAATTACTACTTAGAAAAAAAAGACTACTTTTGGAAAAAGAATTCCATGTTTTTAAAATAAAATTAATTTGAAATTAGAATTCTTAGCCAAACAAAAATTATTTTGTTTTGAAATGGCCAGTACTGCAGGACGGCAATTTCATAGGTAATTAACCTATTATTTAATTATAATGAATTAATTTACTGATCAAGTGAATGCACAACTAAATATTATATAACTCCTAAGTAGGCAGTTTAGTATGCTGGGCATAAGACCTAGATTGATATTCTCCCCCAAAACTCCCTGCATACTAAATTTCAGGAACTAATGGCAGCCGTTTCCTAGATTCCGATTATGTACATAACTAGATGTTGCCCGCAACTTCGTGCGCGCAAAAAGAAAATCTTGCGAAAACCGTACATTTTTCAGCTATAAAAAGTAGCTTATGTCCTTTCCCGTGGTCTACTCTATGTCTCTACCAAATGTCATCAAAATCGCTCCAGTAGTTTTGGAGCCTATTTAATGCAAACAAACAAACTTTTACTCCTTATAATATTTGTATAGATAACACATATACAAGATTTTCTCATTTAAAGTATAAGATAATTATTTTATATATTTAATAACCATCTATTATTTTTTAAGGAAATTACATTCATTTATGAACTACAATGAAGTGTAGCGTCATAGCCGATATGCCCACCCTCATATCGGCTATTACGCCAATAATGTAATTGTTTTTTGTAAAGACGTTACTTTACCGAATAAACCTATTACAAAGTTTGTGTTCGAGTTTATTTTCTAGCAAGTGCCAATAATGGTTGTCTGTTTAACTTTATGGACTTATATCCTTTTTATATAATTTAAGAGTAGTCGTTTACAAGTTAACAACCTATTCACTTTCATTGAGAATGAAAAAAAAACATATTGTTTAAATATCCTTGTGAACAAGATAAGAAGACGCTTTTAAAATTTCCTTGGAGTTGATTAACAATGAATGGATTTAGTGATCCTAATTGATCTTGAAGCAGGAAGGCCTCCCGGGAGTTTTGTTTTAAGGTTGTCTTGGGCTGGCCCCATATTAGTCGCGACTTTCTAATAATCTAATCAGTGTCCACTTTTACTAGCGCAAGGAGCTGAACGACCGGATAGTTTTTGCGATATCGATAAGCGCGTAAATCGTTTGACGAGGTTTTTATGTTCCCGCTGAAATCGTCTTCAGCACTCCGGGCGCAAGGCCAGACTCGCGCGTTGGTATACATCATCTGGATGCAAAGAATAGCGTGGAATTCGCTTTTTCTAAACACGGTCTAAAACGCGACGCGAACGCCACGCTGTCGCGGGATTTTCGTCGTTGAAACGCTCAAGAAACGCGCACGGCCAATGTGACATCAGTCTTAGCTCTCAGCCCTAACAAATTTAATCAGAACTCGAGGGTGTAGGTTCTCAATTCGTAACAAAGTAGGGTGCTGAAAAGGATTATAGTAATTTCTTAAAGTCAACAAGAGGCGTAACGGATGTTGTGAGGTAATCGAATCAATTTGTGAGGCACAATGGAGCTCGTAATTATTATTCCATTAATAGTAAATTATGTTTGTTTTGTTTTGATTAGTATTTTGTTGTATATTCATCTACTCCATGAGATTTTCTGACCATACGGCAGAATATTAATGAATTGGACTACTGTTTAAAGTTAGAAGTCCCCGAAAAAATTAAGTTTTGGCAGGGCAGCAAAGATGTAGCATGTGACTTCAAGGTCTCTTTATTGAAGTAGACTTTAAACATTTGGCAGTTTGTAAGCTTCTGCCTTATAGAGAGACATTGACCATCTTTCCTTAAACAACTTATATTGGTACATTAAATCAACTTTAAAAGAAACATATTAATGAATATTCTGTTTAAGGATATACAATATAAATAAGCCGGCCATTTGCAAGACAGATTCGCGTACGAAAGGTTCCGCCGTACCGCTTTACCATTATTTTAGATTGTTACCTACTTAAGTTACCTACTTAAGTTAGGCCTCTACATTTCCTGAACTAAAAAAGTTATATGGACTGTTATAGTTTTCCTTCAAAGTTCGGGGGTCACGTTTGGGGCGTTATCGTGAATTTTTCAGAGTTTTTTTCAAAAGGGGTTTTGTTTTTTTTTTCCTTTTTTTAACAAAAAAGTATACTTTAAAGATGAATATCTCGCAAACAGATAGCTAAATCAAAAAAAAAAAACGTGTTAGGAACCGCCACTTTACGTGTAGTAAAGAGTGTAGTAGTAGTACTAGTACTGTAGTACTACTGTAGTAGAGGCACACGAAACAAAACACTTTTCGTTTTATTTGAGCACTTTGTCGGTTAAATACACATATCCATGCAAAGTTCCATCTTTCTAGCTCTAACCGTTTGGATGGTAAACCAAAGAACCGTGAAATACGGAACCCTAAAAATGATGCTATTTGCAAAGACTAAAATTAAGTTGAGGTATATTTTAAGGATTGAATAATAATAATAATATAATAATATCTATGGACGCTTCACAACACGTCAATCTGGCCCCGTGCTAAGTACCTATCCGAAGAACTTGTGTTACAGGTACCTGAAAACGGGAAGTATATTTAATACTTTTATACTATACATATATTTAATATTTTTATTATATTATACACATATTTAATACACATCACTTTTTTTTTGAAAAACTTTTTGTTCCTTCGGCGAGATTCAACCCGCGATCCCCGGCTTGAGCACCAAGGCGCTAAAACCACTGAGCCACAGAGGTCGTCATAGTGATGATAGAATTAATAATTTCCACTTTTTGAATCATATTTCTAAATCAACAGATATGCAAACAAACTTGCAAATATCAACTTTAATAATGAACCAGCTTATGCCCGCGGCTTCTCTCGCGTAAGGTATCGCACTATACTTTTTCTGAATAAAAAGTACCTAGCTTATGTTTTAATCAGAGCTTAAACTACTACCATACCAAATTTAATCAAAAATAACTTCAGTTGTTTTTGCGTGCTAGAGTAGCAAACATCCATCCATCCATTATTACAAACTTTCACATTTATAACAGTAGTAGGAAGTATTCTACTACTATTATAAACTATAGTAAAAGTTCGTTAATCTCCATCAGTCTTTAATAAATTGAACTTAATCAAATAACAAATGTAATTGAAAAATTCTATTAATATAATAGAAATTCTGATTTGACCGACTATTATTAATAATATTATGTATTTTTAATAATAGTTGGTTGTGTAGAAGTGGTTTTAATCAGAAATCAATTTAATAATATGTCAAAATATGCTGATGGCAAATGATTTTTTCGCAGCAGGTTGTAAAGTATACCTGGTCTATAAATTAATTTTATTAAAATATCAATTTATGTGCGTGTTGTTCCTAGTTTAACGTTATTTGTTTCTACATTTTTGTTTTCCATGCATTATCCCAATTTTCCCAGGCTTAGTTCTTCAATTAATTAGAAAAATGGGTTGTACAAAGCAGGTTTTGTGAACTTTGACTATATTTTCCTCGCTGACCAAAGTATCATATTATTTTTTTTATTTATTTGCACTTTCTTATTTCTTATTTGACTTAGCAAGTTTGATATTTTTTTTGGTGCAAATATAAAAATAAAACATGCGCATAATATGTAATTAACGTAGCACCTTCTTATAAATTAGGTAGATATTATAATTTTTATTTATTAAGAATATAAATTACAAAAACCATCATAACGGTTATAAGTACCTATGTTATAATTAACATAAATAAATATATTATAACTGATGATACTGTAGACTTCTTCACTACTAATTAACGAATTATTAAAAATTATGAATAAATATAGCATGGTTATTGATTATTATTGTTAGTTTGGTCAAATCATACAGTAAATTAACTGTTTCATAGAAATATATGGCTACCGATTACCTGCGGCGAAGGCTGTGTCTCCTTAAGGAGCCCTAGCCTGTATAATAGGTAGGGATTTGAATGAGGGTCTTCAAAAGGAGAAGCCGATAGGGATGGAGTTATAGGAACCACACGCCACTCCTGGTCACTATGACAAACATAAAAATAACGAAACGTATCTCAGTCAACCTGCCTATGAAGTGTTCCTACATATTATTATGTCCGTGGTTCAACCTTAAATAATAATTATAATGTAATTAACACTACATTGTATAAAAGTTCAAATTGTCTATACTAATATTATAAAGAGGATTTTTTGCTTGTTTGTTTGCATCGCATAGGCTCCGAAACTACCGGACAGATTTTGATGAAATTTAGCACAGATATAGAGTAGACTACGCGAAAGGATACTTTTTTCGCGGCAAAATGTACGGTTTACTCAACATTTCCTTTTGCGCGCAAGAAGTCACGGGCACCATCTAGTATAATAATATAAGAGTTATAGTAAATCTTCACCTACTTGTAGTAATATTACCTAAATACTTTTAAGTTACGAATATTTAAAAGTATATTTATTTATGTTTAATACCGGCATTATTGGAGTTTGACAGTCGAATCAGAATTTACGAGCACTCCAGGCCCGATAGAAAACCTTTGTCACAACCAACCTGGTAACTCTCGCGTTTTACGATCGCATAAATTCCCAACACTATTATGATTCAAATCCATCGAATATTTTTAAAACATCCATTGTAGTTTTAACCCCCAGCGGTATAAATATTTAAAAACACACCGTATACAAAAATCTGTCAATGCATACAAAATTTGTCATTAAAATTTTAATCCCTGATTTAATACACCTGTACGGGCTAGAAAAGCTTTGGAAATACTTAGCTATTTATTACTTCTGGTTGTGATTTTAACTATAACAGCCTTTGCTCAATATACAATAATGCAACAGAGTTCCTACATAATGAGAAGACAATATGAGAACATAAAGAGACTGTGTACTTGATCAAAATCGATAGAGATTTCTCTATTGCTTCAATTAAAAAAGGACATTTCTTTCATAATAATTACATACGAGTAGCTATTTATTTTATATATTTTTAACATACAATTCTATATTTTACAATTTATGTAGGTACATAGTTGATGTCTCAGCCGATACAGGCTGATGTATCGAATATTGATGCTCTTAGAAGAGTAAACATCTATGGCGGGTCGAGTGGTCCCGAGTGAAGACCAAGGCTTTGCAGGTGAGGGGATCAAAGCACCATTGACCCCTTTGTTACCCTTACCAAGGCTTTTGAAGGGTTAACGCTTAAGAATAGTCTAGAATATATTATAATACTTTTATATTGTAAGTGTAAACATTCGTATATTCGAATATAAATACGACTAGTGTACAGATGTATTATTAGTGATAACATTTTCTAAACGAGTTCGAGTGTAGTATTTAATCATAATAATTTTATTTATCCTGAAATTGACACGGGATCACGGGATTAGTTGTAACGCGAAAAGGAAACGTTCAGAAAAGGTTCTTTAAGAGGACGCATGAAAGATTTTGGTAGCGGGACGCCTATTTTTCTCATCGATTACCAAAGCTAAGAAAATAAATTTGAATGTTCTTGACTTCTAAGCCCTCTGTTTAGCTATAACAATACAATAATTACTGAGCACCGTTTATAACACAAAATAATGAATAATTAAGTCCTCTATAAAAACAAAGATTCCCATTTTACCGACATTCGGAAGCGATTTAAATTGCCAAAATTTATAAATGTGATTGATGATAGTCTGAAAATGGTTGATTGAAAACTGATTGGACAATAGGCAGTATGGTATATGGCAACAATTACTGATAACCGAAGTGAATTAATTACCTTTGCGTTGTTTTGTAAATTAAATAAATAAAATGCAAATAAATGAATGCATTAAATAAATTATTGTAACTGATCTGGTGTTGTAGTTGCCATCATCCGGTCATCGCTTACCATATTATGACGATCCGCTCGGATGCCTTATTGCATAAAAAAAAGTCACCTATCTGAGACACCTATCTTAAAATTGACTTCGTAAGACAATATCAATATTTGAAATTCGATAAGATTATTTTTTTTTACTATCAGAGAGTAGTAGTTTATTGTAAAAACGGAGTCGTGTAATGTGCCCGGTGGGCGTCGTTACACGGTACAAGTGCAGATAAACCTCTCTCGTGGCTTTAATACATTTTAAATGATACTTCTTATCTATAAGACAGCAAATTTAGTTGGAAAACACAAGATTTTTTTATCACGCGTTCTTTAAACAAGAATTTAAAGTATCGAAAACTCTACATATCGACCACAATCTCAAAATCTTTCGGCAATCTTCGTTTTGATACATCATCTCTTTCCATAGAATAATAAGAAAAAGTCGAAAACTATAAACCCGTCCCACTGCTGGGCAAAGGCCTCCCCCAAGGTCTTCATAATATATAGACTCTCAAAATACATAACATACATAATTATTAAAATCCCTTCAATTTGATTTCACGGTAGTAGGGTAAAAACGAAGATGCCCGGGGGACATTAGCAACATGGTTTTACTGACATAACTTAAAATGTTAAAGTAACGCCAGTTAAGGGTATTTTATTCACTAAACACATTTGTACCTGCGATAGAAGGAGTTTTGCCGGGGAGTTCAATGGGTGACGTTGTGGATTTTGTACTTCCTCATAAATTTGTGTTATTTCGGTTCAGAATGTGTAATATTGGTAGAATATTAACCATTAAATATTCGTTATCGTGCACAAGTGTGGGCAAGTGGTACAACTTGTAAAAAAGTGCTATTTTGTGTTTCCGCCAAAACTCCCTAGGAACTTTAAGTAAAGCTTCTACCACTTTACTGAATCGATTGACATGACTCATGGACTGTACTGACTACTGACTATTTATTTGGACTTTGACCAGACTTTAGACTTGTCGATATAGGAATACGGTGTTGAAAATTGAAACGAAAGTTCTATTTCCCGCCTTTTTAACTTGACACTGGCAAATGGTTATAAGCCGATGCCATTTATAAATAATTAAAAAAAAAAACTGTAACAGAATAAAAAGTTTCGATCCATGACAATATTATAAACGAAAGATAATTTCAAACGATTAAGACCAACAAAGTGAATTGCGATTCCGCTCAAAAATGTTCAAAAGTCAAACAATCTCAAGCATCCGAAGTGTAGTAACTCTTCGACTTTTTATTTCTCAGTTCGACTGTCAATCGTTAACGTCCAGATATAATTGTATAATATTTTAGCCGGTTTTTCCTACAATTATCGCATTGTGACGCATAGGTAGAGCGCCTTTCGAGTTTTCGCCGGTGGACGCCGCCGCATACCGTAGCGCTATAACATTTTTGTATTGGCATTTCTCACAAGCTTTAAGTCAAGGGTGTAAAAACTATTTTAGAATCTAAAAACTTGATTGTCCGCTTACGTCCGAGACGAAGGTTCACAAGTAACAAAATGTACTTTTTAAGTTTGCAGTTCTGCGTGAATTACTAAAACAAAATATATATAATATGAATATTATTAATATTATTCATGAATATTATGTGGATAACCATAGAAAAGGTCATAAGGAGAGACTTTTTTTTATAGACACACCCGTAAACTTTTCTTTAGGTTACATAAAAAAAAAACTCAAATGGTTATTTTGACCTTTAAAAAGAACTGCTTAAATCATATATCTTCGTAAATATGTCCACTGAAACCAATTACTAAACTAATAACAAGAAAAAATAAAAGACAGCGGGTTTTCATCGTGACTACTAATGATGATGTAATTTACCTTAAATCGTATGTTATTAGAATAAAATATACAAAAACAGCAGATGTGAGATGTGCTTATATATCTTCTCATACATATCGATCGTGTTACATAAAATCAAACGATTTTCGACATATTGGAGACGGGTGATATCAAACCGATTATTTACCTAATAAATTATTATAAGAGATATAGTTCGACCTGACCTTATTAAGCTGCATATTTTATTTCTTTATTTCTTCAATACAATTTAATACATAAATAAACAAATCGATTATTTTAAAAGTATTTTACAAATTTAGGATAGTTATTAATAGTATATTAATAAAGTTATTATTATATTCACGGACATAAATGATTCGTAACATATTTTTAGTATACACATAATTTTTTTATTTAAAATATACTTATTATATAAATTGCAATTTTCAACTTACATCATTTCGGCTTCGGACATATATGTCATCTACATGAAGGCACATCAAGGTGAAGTCACCGACTCGGGACAGTCGTGAAAATTCAGGAAAAAAAGGTTGATCGCTTTGGTTGCCGATGCTTCGATAATTGGTGCAATCTTCAGTAAATTGATTATGTGGCGTATTGAAGCTTAATTTATTGTATTTGGTTCGAGTGGATTGGCTATTGGAACATTTTTGCTTGTTTCTTAAATTAAAAAGAAACTTGAATTGTAAATATTTCGTACACTTGAACAATCAGTTGACTTTTTATCGCGCAAACGTTTAAATAGTCCTCGTTTTCATATTAAAAACTCACGTATAAATGCCCATATTTCAATCAAGTAAAGTGTGTTAACCTCAAAAAACAAAGTAATCAAATCTTATCTAAATCTTATTTCATTTAATCTCCCACATTTATTTGTATTCAAGTGCAATTGCTTCACCTCGGCCAGCTTATGATGACTTATTAGGGCTCCGAGATAGGAGGATTGGAGAGGCCCCGGGGTCACATTTAGCTGGTTGAATTTTCTGCCCACGCAGTAGTTTATTGGTAAGAATTGACCTTAAATGTTAGGTACGTTATATTTACGAGATGGGCTGAATCGAATGATAGTCATAAAGTGTAATGATGGACAAGTCGAAACAAAATCAACGTTACCTAATATAACGTTGATGCGTAATCATATTTTCGAAATTGTAACACGATGACATAATGTTTTGACATTGGAAATGTCGTTTCGTTCGCTCCAGTGTAGGCCCCGTTTTCACGAAAACGGTGAAAAGTGCGATCCCCTTTTCTCTCGAATAGTTTTGAAGATATGATATTCAAAAATGACTCAAAAGACGCGTATTTACGATTATTGTAATGGGAAAAAATAATTATTCGAGAAAATCAAAAACGAAAAAGTTACGGCCGATATAGTGAAAAAAAATAATTTTTTTTTGGAATTTTTATTTTGCTGCTCGATATTTTAGAAACGCAATGATATCAAAAATTTGAGCAAAACTCCTCCGGATAATTTAGTCAGCTACAGTTTGAGCCTAAAATAAAGACGATCGGGATAATCGGGATCGGGATTTGCTCTGTAGCCTAACCTTTTTGAATTTTTTTTTTTTCCGAAAAGGTTAATCTTATACTTTAAACGAGACAATCTTGTTTATATTTAATCAAAATCTCGGCAACAGCTACAATTATTACCATGAAATTTAGTATTCAGGGAGTTTTTGGGATAAAAATTGATATACCTAGGCCTTATCCCTTAGAAACTGCGCATTTTTAAGCAATATGTTTTTTTTTTGTTCGTTGTGCAACAATATATCAATAATTTCGACTTTCTTACTCGTCTGATTGGCAGCTTGGTATGCGTACCTATGTGTAATTTGCGATGTTTGGAAATGTTGAATGTGGTGGTTTCGAATCCCGGTCAGATGAATATTTTTGTGATTCTTATTATTTCTTTTATATTTATTTTTAATTATTTTATCGTCCTACTAAAACTCCGAAAAAAGCTCAGTCTCCCAGGTACTGTATACTTATGCGCCACGGCAACAATTATTCAAATTTAGATACGCGTGTGGAAATTTTGCAATATTTGTTTGTTCACAGGCGTTATGTCGAGGATACTTGTGTTAATCTTCTATTAAATAAAGTAACATGTCCTGACTGACAGATTCAACAACGTTGAGGCAGAACTACTGAAGCTAGAAACGTAATATTTGGACGATGGCTTACTTTTGTGACGTATAGGTCCACTAAGAAGGGATTTTGCAAAACTCACCCCTAAAGGGTAAAAAGGGGTATCAACGTTTGTATGTAACTTTTTTGTTTGTGTTCAGATCAGATTGAATTTTCGTGATATTGCTCTTTGACATGATCTACTTAAAGTCTAATGCAATATTTTCTGAAATTAGATCTATTCATTAGTAACAAGGGGTATTAATCATTGTATGGGGAAAAATATTAAATAAGCATTTCGGCTTTGTAAATGTAGAGAGCTACGACGTCTTGGTTTTTACATATCCTTCTCAGGCTTGAGTGGTGATAATAATAATACACCAACAATTCTTATATTCTCCTTTATTGGTGCTCATGAGAGATGATTAACACATATACGTATTACATATGAGATAAGTCTAACACAGATACGTCTACACTATATATAGCCTTTTGACTAACTAAAATAAACTCAATAGGCTGTACCTGTGACATCTGTCAATATGACATTGACGTTTATATTTTATAATTCTGTTGAGATTATGCAACAGTAAATGTGGATTACAATAAAATAATATAAGTTAACGTAGGTATATCATAATTTTTCGATATTCACCCATAAAGGGGTGAACAGCGGACAGGGGTATGAAAGTATTTTTTTCAGAGTCAGAGTCATGCTTGACCTACTTATATTTGTTGTATATTTTTAGAATGTTCTCTTCAAGCTCTTTAGTCTGATACCCGTAAAGGTAAAGTGAGGTAAAGTCGTGTAAGTCAATCATGCATGTGGAGTCGCAAAACCTCGCTTTAAAAAAACATAAGAGTCCATTTGAGAGGTGAACAGTCAGCTGAACAGTTTTATGAATTGTTGCTTATAATAGGAAACAGCGTTTACCCTACAATTAATGGTAAAATTACTATTCCGCTTTAGCAACAGTGGTGACATCACTTATATAACTCCTTATAGTTTACCTTGATGTCACCAATCTTATGACAAAGCCAATAGAAAGGTTTTATTGTGAGCGTGCCATTTTGACTTCCAAAAATGAAAACGCAGCCACAGTAAATGAACTTTTACTCAAGACATTTGAAGCAGATGAAGTACAATATAAGTCAGTGGATTCAGTAGTACAAACTGATGGTGCAGTAAACTATACCGTGAAGTGCCTTCATACTGTAAGCCCAACAGGTCTTCCACCACATAATCTTCTATTGAATATTGGAGCACCAGTTATGTTATTAAGAAATATTAAGCCTCCAAAATCGTGCAATGGCACCAGACTCCAGATAAAAGTTCTCTATCGCAACTACTATGTACTCACTAGATGTGCTCAAGGCGAAACTATTCATACCTAAAATACCATTGAACCCAGCAGAGTATCTATTTGTATTTAAAAGACTATAGTTTCCCCTAAACATATGCTTCGCCATCAATAAAGCTCAGGGGCAGCCATCGAAATTGGCTGGGATAGACCTAAGAGAGAACTGTTTCTCACACGTTCACACATTCTATGTTGCGTGTTCCAGAGTAAATTCGGCTGGCAGTCTGGTGATCCTTGCTCCGCACGGCAATACAGTTAATGATGTATATAAAGAGGCCCTTCAATAGCGTAATACAGTATAATAATAAAATAATATTAAACTACTTTTTAATTAATTTATTTTTAGCATGATTAAAGTCGATTTCTAAAAATAATAATCACCTCAACATCTACGCGTACGAAGTCGCGGGCAAAAGCTAGTCTAAGAATAAAATAATTATCATTCAACGTTATAGTTTAATTTTTCTTTCTCTTATTCTCTCTTCTCTCGTGTTTTCCTTATTCCGACTTTCTCGTCGCTCAGCGACGGTATTTTTTTTAATTCCGTAGATTAATTTCCAATTTGCTCGATGGTGATGATGAGGCACGAAATCTGTGAATTTTTTGATATGATGACACTTCTCCGTGAATCGCAAATACTTGTACTCCGGTCCGATTCAATGTAGTCTAAATGAAAACAAATCTCAATTTATGGCTATAATGCTTCCATTTTAAATGTCGCTTAATCATCGCGCAACGAAGAAATACAATGACACATTAAGGGCGCCTTTACAAATTTGACATAAATTGGCTGTTATTAGGGTACATTTTGCAATCAATTTAAACCAAATTTTACAAAAGTAACAACTGTCACAAATACAGTGCTTCTTTATCAAAAATCGGAGAAAAATATTAAGTAGGTAAAAACAATTTTCCAGAACCTCTACACTCAAAATTTTCATAAGGAGGTCGTGTTTAGGATAATTTTTCTGCTCTTACGTAGTTTATTTTGGTTGTTTAAAAATACCCAAAGATAGCGGATATAAAAACCTTAAATTCGATTAAAAAATAATAAAAATGTCTCCTAAAAACTTTCACGTGTTTTGCTACTATGCATGAATGTTTTTGCGTAGCAATAAGGTTTATTTTATTTGGTCACCATTTAGAATTATTGCACAAAACATTTCTAAAATCTTTGCATTCCATACTCGGGTACCTGTCAAAAAAACTTTTCGTAAACGCGTCCTTTATTTGTTCGAATTTTCTTTCTTGCTTACATTGATGATTGATTCTGAACTGAGTATAGTTGTGAAGATCTTAGATTGTGTTTTTTAGTTATACAAAACATTTTAGTGGATTGCAGGCTTCAATAGCAGCCGAATCTAATTCTTGGGAAATGTAAAAAATATTTTAACTTAATATTTGAGGCGGTTATGCTGTATGACCGCTAACTACGAACGCACTTGACGGGCGTCTCGCCGGCTTGCGACTGAAGGATCGTTAGAGGAAACTCAAATAAAATATTGAAGTAAAAACCCAGTTTAAAATTACAATTCCGTGGCGAAATTTGATTTTGGCAATATTCTGTTATGTCAAGGAATTGCATGCGCTTTCTCCTTACACTTTTATTTGTCACAGATTGATGTTTAGCTTTTCCACATTCTTCTATCGCTGGATTAACGCCATTAGTCACTTAAAAATATAGTAGATGGGCAATTAGTCTCCCGTTTTGAAGGTTTACCAACGTAATTTAACATAAATAGATAGTTTCAATAACAAAATCTTTAAATAACTTAATGCTACTAAAGTTTTAGTTTAAAATACAAAACGATCAATAAATCCGTAATCCGTCAAACTATAAAAATGATTGAAAAACACATCATCATAAAATATAAGACAAACAATATACCGTCATAAAAATTACCAATAAATATGCTTTTATACCATTTATGTCCGTCGAACGTGGCTGATGACCGCTTTTATCTTAAACATATACATACAGCGAACGAACCAGTCGTAGAACTCGTAGACAATAGAGTAGCAATAAAACATACTCCTGAAAAAGGTTCCTACTACCTAGGTATAACAATGCTACGCAGTGCACATGTTATGAATGTAAAAAAATATATCATTAAGATATTATAATTTTAACTTTAGGTATAAATACAACAACTTAACAATATAAAATGTTGAGTTATGTTATTATCACAATATCTAATGAGAATAGTTGTTGGTGTGATTTCTTATTTAGTTGGTCCTTAATAAAACAAATTGATGCCTAAGAACTTTTACAATGAGTTGAACTTATTACGTATATTCTTATTAATTTAACATTAATGCCAAGCTTTCGATTGCAGAAATAAAATCTATAAACAAAAATTAATGATAGTCCATTATTGGGTAGTTCACCATACGGATAAAAGAGCATAATATTATTAAATTATATAAGGGGACGTCTCCGGCGTAAACAGAGGAAAGGATGTTAATGTTAAACTATTTGATGTCTACAAGCTCTGTGTTTATTTGTATGACTAGTAATACTTTGATTTTGTGCAAGCAAATGTAAGCTCCTGAATAATAAATTTTTATTGAATATTTATTTTTATTATTTATGGCCTTACTCATTTTATAAGGTTGTTAAAAAACGGATAGATTTGGGCATAATATGATCACAGCTTATGTCAAGAGGCAAGACGCGTAGGCTGAAAGATAATTGAAATTTCCAAAAGTATTATACTTAATAAAATATAACATTACGCTCTTTACGGGGCTGTTAAGGTCATTGACCTCACACAGCTGATTATATTTATGTTACTGAGGCAAAGTATTTGCTCCCTGTTTCTCCTGTTTCTGTGAGGTTAATGACCTCAGCGCCTTAGAGAGCGCAATGTAATATTTGTTTTAGTAAGGTCAATGTAGGGAAGTTCGGCACACTTTTCTGGCATTTGAATTCTGAGAATTAATTAATTGAAATAATGTACTCTAGCGCAATAAGTTTGGTCTAAAATAATGTGAACACTAACTACTTATTAAATGTAAAGATTCAAAATGGTATTAGTGGTCATTAATAACTATTTAAAGATATTTTTTAAAACTTGGTGAGTAGACGGACTTCCCATGCAGTTTGACAAAGACCGTCTAGTAGTCATACAATTTTAATATCTAAAGCATTACGTGTGAAAATAGTTTAGGACGAAGATGCATGAAACGACATTCAATTATGTGTTTTACATACTCGTTTATAAGGCTGCATTTCAAAAATAACAAATTGTTTTAAACTTTTGGGTAACTCCGGCATATCGTGGCCGTAAGAGGTCGTAAACATTTTCACATAAAATAAAATTAATAAAAAAGCTATAATATATTTATTGTGGAAATCACCCGTAAGTATACACTTACATCATCTATCTCTGAATAATATATCAAAAATATATTATCAATAACTTTCAAAACTTCACTTCCAGCACAAACAATGTCACCTAATTCTGTTATGTTTTAATAAAAAGTCATTGTCAAGCTAGCATAATTTTTTTATTAATAAACCACGTACGTAGACCACGACGACTGTTAAATATTTATTCTATTTTTTATCAGATTGCAAGGTATGTTATAAATATAAAAAAATTTAAGCGAATTTAATAACAGTTTGCGCCTTTTTGCTGCACGGGCGCACATACGCATGCGGCATGACAGTAAAAATGCCCTTACATTGAAGTTTGGTAAAGTTCAACATTTAAAAAAGGTGACTTTAACAATATTTTATTTACAAAAATATTATTGGTCTTATATGTCTAAGTAATAGAAGACAACAAAGTAAGTATAACAATATTCCTACAGTTAACACGTCAACCTGGACACGATAAGAGATCTGCTGAATCAGTCTTATATGTACTATATTATAGTCTTACAAAAATTACGTATGAAATTATATATTCAGTTAAAAAATCTGCTTACAATGTAATTAAAAACAATCTAAAATCTCTAAAATATTTTGCATATTGCACTTAAAATCAACAATATAGTCAGGACACGGTTTAAGTTTACGGTTACCCAACAAAGGCCTTTAAGGCACATGTTTAGTACTTAATTGTATTATAAAATAATTATATGAGATCAATAATAACAAATAGTAGTTACGTAAAATAAATCTTGTCATCGTCATTAGACAATTTAAATTCTTTGGGATTGTTCGGATCAGGATACAAGCTTATTTTTTTAAATATATTTATACTGGGCACAACATCACGATCAATTCTTTTATAGTAAATTTCAATGGTTTCGTAATAGTTTTGTAATATCTAATCTTGTAGTACACGTCATCATCCTCAGGTATCACTTCTTCTACGTAGCCAGCATAGTATGTCCATTTATTCCTACCGTAATATCGCACTAACACTTCATCATTAATTCTATAATTCTCTGTTTGGGTATTCTCCACAGTAATATTCTTTAAATCGCATCTGTTCTCATAGCTATTATCTGACTCAAACTTGTTCTCTTCACTTTTTTTAATAATTTTGTAACCAAATCTCTCCGTCTTTTCATTTACTATTTGTGATCTACATTTTTATTTTAGGGACATTGTTTTATCTTCTAGAGTTTCTGAAAAACTTTCATTCAGATCTTGGTCAAAATCTAAAATATCTGAGTCGCTATGAATACTCATACAATCCGAAACACTTGTCGATGTCGATGAGGAAACATAAGCTCGATTTTGTCGTCGTTTTGGCGTTTTCTTTATCGTTTTCTGAGTTTTTTCTTTGTTTTTGACACTGCATTTCCCAATTCCTTTACCCTTTTTCGTTACAGTTACTTTTTTTCGCGGTTGGAGCTCTTTAATAGAATAATTCTTCGTTAAACCGGATGGACCAGGTAATGAAAGATCAACATATTCTGACGTCTTAGACTTGTTGGTGTCATGGGTAGAGTCGAGTGTTAAAATTTACTTTTTTGGGTTAACTTTTCTCCACTTATATTTGAATTGGCAGTTTTCTTATCCAGCGCTGATTGGTTACTTTTTTTGGACTTTGGTTCTTTTTTAATACTTTTTAATTTTTCTTCAATTTTTCTGAGAACAACATCTTGATGAGTTATAACTTCGGCTCCTGGTGCTACTCTTTGACGTTTAGTTTTTACATTGTTTCCAGCTTTAACCTTCATTAAAAGAAGTTCTTCAAAACTCACAATTCTGTCTTCTAACACTTTGATCGTCTTATTTGAGGTTACGCGCACCTGTGATACATAAAATGAAGGTGTATAAGCTACTTTTGTAATGCAATTAAGTGCTAATGTGAGCAGAGTTTTTGGGTTATTTTTGGTAGCTCTACTCTCCGTTTTGGCATTACATTTAGAGCATACTACGTGAGAGCCTAGCACTTTTTGTAGTCCAAGGTCTTGAAGATTTTTCCATTTTTCCAACGTCAACGCGTCGAAGTGCTTTTCCTCAATCGAACTAGGGTTAAACGGAAAAATTCCAGCCTTGCGGAAACCATTTCTTACCACTTGGCTATCAATCTGCGACCAAACTTCTCCAATAAGCCTAGAAAACTCTTTTTTTGGTAATGTGATACCAACATTCGAGCGTTGCCATTTTACCAGTAATGGATCCCATCGATCTTTGAATGATTTCATTACGGAAATATCTAGTGGCTGTAAAACGTGACTGGTGTGTGCTGGCAACTTTATTATTGTTATGTCATTTTTACGCGCTTCTTCAATAATATTGAAACCTACGTGAGTTGCATGTCCATCATAAATAAGTATAACAAGGCGTGTATCTCCTACAGCTGGCAAAAATGTTTTTTTGAAATATCTTTCGAAAATAGCAGTCTCCATCCACCCATTTGTAGTGGCAGCATAGGTTGTTCCCGGATAAGCTTTTGGAGACGTCCACTCATCCCACATGTGTATACCTTTAATCAAAATATGAGTGAACAATAAACGAATTCACAGCCTTCTTTCTTGCGAATTCAACCGCTTGGGGTTTTTTAACAGACAAACTGTTTCTTGTTTTGAAAGCAGCGAACCACGCATTACCTGGTATACCATTGGTAAATGGCGTTGATAATTTATTTTGCTGAACATATTGTGAAACCATTTCTAAGACTTCTGTTTTGCTTAATCCAAAGCCATTTTTTTCCATTATATGAAGGTAGGATGCTAATTTCTTTTCTACATCTATAGATAATGCTGTGTTTCTTCCTAGTGATTTGGATTTAATTCTTTTATTGTTAACATGATCCATGATTGTCATTCTAGGTATTTTATATGTTTGTGCAGCTTTATAGCCACTTAATACCCCACTTTTTACAGCTTTTACTGCGTCTTGTAGCGTTTCTCTTGAATACGACGCTTTGTTAGTTTTTCTCTTATAATTACTAACCATTTTTGATTGATTGATAGTAAACTAGCAATACTGGCACTCGTTGTCAGGGTAATGATCATAAATAGTATACCGGATACAGCCTGGGCACCAGAAAAACTCAAATCGTAATAAATGTATTACATTAAAATCATGGATCGTAAAATGACGAGGCAAACTGGAATCGGGTTCGTTTCCACAGTTAAAACAATTTCTTGATAATATAAAATGTGTTTTATGCCAAGGCCACTTCTGATACTGTAACCTCTTAAGATCAGATCTTGTTATAAAACCATCAATATCCATAAAAATAGGCATGATTTACCGTACCCTGCAAAAAAATAAATCTTAATTTCTTGCCATCTATTAGGTTTGTATTACACTAAATTATATTATGTAAGTACCTTATATTCATAAAATTATGGTAATACAAAAAACCTACAACTTTGAGAGTACAGATGTATGACTAAAGACTATGGGTATAGTGTAGCAAAAGCTAATAACCTCACAAACGTCGAAAATAAGATTCTAGTTATCAAACACACTTGAAGAAGATATTAACAGCACTATCTAACAAAAAGGTTGACAGCCTCTGCTACATAGGTAAGACCGGCATATGACGGACTTTCCTTAACCATCTAGACGGTCTTCCCTAATTTAAAATTTTTAGGTTATAAATTTATCCAAGCTTACAATTACGAAATAAGAGCAATGTGGACCGTTTAAACACTAAAAGTATTTAAACAGGTCTTTAAATTACTTACATAATTGCAGAAACAATAAATATTATTTGTTTTTCCACTTTTATTTTAATTTTTCCAACAGACGCCAACCCACAAGTTCAAGTGCAAACATGAAAAAATTATGACTGACAATTCCCGCTAAAATTAAACTGATAGTGACATCTATGATTCTCAGTATATATATATATATATATATATATATATATATATATATATATATATATATATATATATATATATATATATATATATCACACACCGACGCTAGACCACCAAACAGTGACCATCACTTTTCTAGGTTATTGTTCAGGAGCTGAACCAGGATCCAACCAACTAGCTGAGCTGACGCTTGCCGTTATCAAACAGAATTCTTTTTTCATCGCAGGTAACAATGCGGTTCAAAATTCCTTAATTTGTGTGTCTGTTGAGCAGTGCAAGGCACGTCTCGACGCGTACTTCGCGCTGGCGATCATTGAGTTCGTGGGGCACCCATTTGTCAAGATTTTTTACCTTGCCGATTTGATGAAAATGGACCAGAATTGTTTTGACGCTAACGTCGAAAGCTGCTGCTAATTCAGCCGTAGATTGTACATCATCAGCTTTCACAATCGCCTTTAATTCGTCATTGTTGACCAAAGTCTTCGGTCGACCGCGAGGTTTATTTTTCAGATCGAAATTCTCAGAACGGAAGCGAGCAAACCAATAACAGGTGGTGCGTTGGTTTGTAGTGTTAGCTCCGTAAACGTCGTTGATTTTGCGTGCCGCTTGTGCCGCGTTGCTGCCACGACGGTACTCATATTCCATAATTACTCGAATTTTTAATGTATCCATGATGACGAAAAATATTGAAATGCGATGAAAATGTAACACTAATCAATAATCAAATGACTACTTTTGGAAAAAAAAATCCATGTTTTTAAAATAAAATTAATTTGAAATTAGAATTCTTAGCCAAACAAAAATTATTTACCACGTTACCTAGTGTAAAATATCACTTTTTTATTTATAATAATACATTACATACAGACATTACATGCAGGCAAGAGAATACCTATAAGGTGTCATTTTATAGGAATTCTCGTGCCAAGGCATACCTAAATACTAAGGCGGGTCAATAAGTCCGTGACTTTTTGAATTTCTAACCTCCTTACTGAAAAAGCAACACTACTCCTGTCAACAGGCATCTGTCAGTTGACTCCTATCAAAATTTGAACTTGCTGCGTCAGTTAGTTTGTGTTTTACAGCTATCTTTATCAGACTATCCAGTAACTTAAGGAAACAATGGAAAAAAGTGAATTTCGTGTGCTTATTAAGCATTATTTTTTGCGAAAAAAAAACCATTACCGAGACCAAGGCTAAGCTTGATAAATACTATGGGGACTCTGCACCATCGATTTCAATGGTAAAAAAGTGGTTTACTGAATTTCGTTGTGGCCGTACAAGCACTGAAGATGCCGAACGTCCTGGACGTCCAGTTGAGGTCTCTACACCCGAAACAATCGAAAAAATTCACGATATGGTGTTGGCCGACCGAAGATTGAAAGTGCAAGAGATTGTGGAAGCCATAGGCATCTCGCATGGCTCAGTGGTTTCAATTTTGAATGATCACTTGGGCATGAGAAAGCTTTCCGCAAGATGGGTGCCGCGTTTGCTCACAGTCGACCACAAACGCAATCGTGTAACAACTTCACAGGAAGGTTTGGCGTTGTTTAATCACAATATGGAGGAGTTTTTTAACCGTGGACGAAACATGGATCCATTACAATACACCAGAGACCAAACAACAGTCAAAACAATGTGTTTCTAAGGGTGAATCGGCGCCAAAGAAGGCCAAGGTGGGTTTGTCAGCCAATAAAGTTATGGCGACTGTTTTTTGGGATGCACGTGGGATAATCCACATTGACTATCTTCAAAAGGGAAGAACAATTAATGGGGAATATTATGCCAACTTATTGGACCGCTTCAATGAGGATTTGAAAAAAAAACGACCTCATTTGGCCAAGAAAAAAGTTCTTTTTCACTAAGACAATGCAAGGGTGCACACATGTGCAGTTGCCATGGCAAAAATCCATGAATTGGGCTATGAATTGCTCCCACATCCACCCTATTCTCAAGATTTGGCTCCGAGTGACTACTTCTTGTTCCCAAACCTGAAAAAATGGCTCGGTGGAAAAAGATTTGACTCCAATGATGAAGTCATCTCGCAAACAAAGGCCTATTTTGAGGACCTCGACAAATCATATTTTTTGGAAGGGATAAAAAAATTGGAGAAGCGTTGGACAAAGTGTATAGAGCTCAAGGGGGACTACGTTGAAAAATAAAATGATTTATTTATCAAAAAATCTGTGTTTTATTCCAAAAGTCACGGACTTATTGACCCGCCCTCGTACATACGGCATAGACACTCCAAAAATCATAGCCCTTCCTTTTGACTACGCCCTAGTCGGTTAAAAGTAGCAAACCAAATATGCATCTAGTTGTATATAAATTTACCATCATATGAATATTAATATTATGTGTTCTTTTTTGTAATATCTGTCACAAAAGAAAATGTTTCAGAATATTTTTGAAAGGTAACCTGATAGGGATGTACTGATAAATGGCCAGCTTTTGACGAGTAAGTAGTTTTGCTCCTGAGGATTACAGGTCATTTGTGTACCCATAGATAGCTTGTTGTGAAAGAGTTATGAGAATATGAAAAGGGTATAAAAATTGAGTGTGGGTCAAATATAGATATATATTTCTTCAAGTGGTACCCAATACATTATAATGTAAAAATATACTCAAATAGAAATGTTTTGTAGGGGAGCCGATGTGTAGTACATAGTGAGTATATTTTACATGTATCTGTATACACATGTATAAAATATCATGAGTATATTTTATACGTTGATTACCAGATACATGTGGGACATGTCTCTGGTAATCAACGTATAAAAATAATTTTTCTTAGTTTGGGGCATTAAAAAAGTTTAAAAAATCGGGGACAATTTTAATGTCGGGTAAGCGAGTAGAATTATTTATAATAAATAAATTTTTTTAAATAAGATAAATTACCTATAAAAGCTACTTTTTATGATAATATTTTCCTTTTAAATAAGGTTCATGGCACCACAATTTTTGATTTGGTAGGTTTTACTTTACACTTACCTTATATACAAAATCTACTGGGTCTTCACTCGATTAACTCTCGCGTGGAGATCCAGTAGAGTCTAAGCTCGAGTAACACATTCAGCATCATGGTCTTCCCTAGCTAAATGTTTAAAATATAACTACGCTATAAAATGCTATGGTGCAATATTTGCACGATTTGTAAGTTTATTATTTGCTCCTCGTTTGTTCACTCTAGCTAGAGGGTTGCAGGGTTTGCAGTCCTAAGCTAAAATGTTGTAAGTCATACATTCCAAATTGTCCAATATTATTTTGATTTTTTATGCGTTATGTATACTATATGTAGTATAAAGCATACATTTTTCTAGCTTTTTTTAGATTGTTTCGAAAAAGAAGGAAATAAAAATTTCCGCTTACAACATCTTGAGTTCGGAGAGTCGAGTAAACAGTAAGGAGCCCCCTGATTACGAATGCTGAAACAGTGTTGTAGGGGAGTTACTACAAATATTTGTATTGATATTTCGTTAATTAAAACAAATAAAAAGTAAAAACACAGTGTTAATAAGGTGATTTTAATAGCTTTAGTGCCAAATTCACTAACGCTTGTTAAAGTTAATCGTTGATTACATATCAGGCTATCTCTCTCATTCTTCGTATTAATGAAAGAGAAGGCATGATATTTAGACAAACTAGTAACAATTAAAGGCGTGGGTGAAATAAGTCTTTGTAATTGGTTCGTTATTTCAGTAAGTATATTTCTATACCCAAATTCCAAACAGCTATAAACTTAACTTTTTATAAAATATCGTAATAGCTTTTAAATTGAGCTTGTCTGATAGATTTTAACAACCTCTGTGGCTCAGTGGTTAGCGCATTGGCACTCAAGGCGAAAGGTCGCGGGTTCGAATCCTGCCAGGGAACAAAAGTTTTCTGTGATCCTGGGTCATGGATATTTATTATATAATAAAAATCTTAAATATAAATATAGTATAAAAGTATTAAATATATTTCCGTTGTCTGGTACCCGTAACACAAGTTCTTCGAGAACTTACCACGGGACCAGATTGAAGTGGTGTGAAAGCGTCCGTAGATATTATTATATAATAGATACTTAAGTCATGACATTTCAATAGCTACAATAGCCTATCACTAAACACCGTTATACAGGGTGTTTTATAAAATAATCGGTACAAAGTGGTAAATTGCAGGTTCGCCTGTACCGTTACCCCGGCATGGCACGGCGGGCACGCCTCGCTACTTTGACGCCCCTACACTATCTAATGTAAGCATAGATCACAAACACCTTCAGAGCCATTGTACTAAGCGATGTGACAGAAAAAATGACGACCATATCATATTTCATAGACTAATGTATTTACTGATCGCTTTTTATACAAGAAACGTGAGTTATTTTACTTCCACGATGTGTCAAATCTAAACCAATTTAAACAACTGTATAACAGGTTACTTTACTCGTAAAATCTAAACAATAATACGTGAAGCGAAATTTTTGTACCCCTTTCTATGAAAATTCTTGTTTAGGATCATTTTCCTGCTCGTATGTAACTTACTTTGTTTGTTTAATTATTATTCTTAAACAAATAATTAAAACCGATTCCAAAGTAAAAATGCACAAAAACGTATGAAATGACTCTTATTTTCAAAATTTTTTCGTAACCTACATTTTTACTTTTATTATTTTTACATTTTTACATTTTTACTTAGGGTTTACTTACATCATATACAAAAACATTAATTATGGTAAGTATGAACATGAACGCACAAATATCGGAGATATTTACAAATATGTTCCCGCGGCCGGCCGTATACTTCATACACTTTAACCTAGGCGTGACGTCACAGCTAGGTACGTACGACTTTAGTATGGAGCGTTTTTACGACACTTGTGAAATTTAGTATACAAATCGCTGTACCTTTGAAAATATTTACTTTTAATATACGGTTTCTTCTGAGAAGTTACTCATACTCATAAATATGAGTAACTTTTTAGAAGAAACCGTATTCATTTATGCAATAAAAAAAATTAGTCATCTAGCCTATTATCGTTAAACATAGAAAAAAAAAGAAATATAATATTTTATATATACAGTCGCATGCATAACCGGCTTTTTTTTTGGAAGTCGGTTAAAAATACTCAAAGTTAGCGGATACAATCTTAAAATTTGCTTAAAAATAATCTAAAAATATTAAAATTGATTTGAAAAAGCAAAAAATGTCTCCTCAAAATTTTCCCGTGTTTTGCTATATTTCTAGGCAATAAGGCTTATAAAGTTATTTTATTTGGTCACTGACTGGACTTCACTACACAAAAAATTTCTAAAGAAATGTCATTCCGTACTATGCCACTGTCAAACAACACATTTCGTAAACGCGCCCTTAAAAAGTAAATTAATTATGGTCGAATTTTATCAACGGGGAGACCACTAGTAAATATTATGTAAATAAGTCTTCATTAATATATTTATTTTAAGACATTTTTTTATTCATACTTATATCAGGTTACTGATTAGTATACAGCACGAGTAGTTATATAAAATTATGTCTAAAATACTGGCACGTTTTTAAAAAAACTCATTGCAGAGGAAAGTTTGGCCATTGACTATTTGGCACGTAGAAAACTTACGAACCCTACTTATTTTTCATAACAATATAAATTTACGTTTACTACTTTGCCATTGCCAAATGACACAGAAATGCTGTGCTACAGAAATACTACAATAAAAATAATCTTTACTTTGATATTATGATGCTTTCGAGAATATAATGCGAATAATTTTTTTCAGATCGTTAATTTGTCAGTTTGAAGTGTTTGCTGTATCTATTATTTTATATCAATGGTGTGTTATTATGTAGATATGTATCTCATTAGGATAACGAGTACCGAGCCATAATGTGAGAAGTTTACAGCGGCCAAATAAATTAGGTAGAATATAATATATACATATTTTATTATGAGCTTGTAATAAAAGTTTTTATATAACTAGTTACATCATATTAACCTGAGTGCCTGGGTAACCGAGCTTCGCTCGGAGCTGATAGTAGTTAAAAATAAATAAAAAGGAACACAAAAATATTTTACCGGGGTTCGAACCCACCACATTCCGAATTTTTGAACAAAGCAAAAATTATACATAAAACATTAGTCAAAATTATTGATATATATTGTTGCACGATGAAAGAGAAAACATACTATTATATATCGCTAAAAATGTACATAGCACGAAAAAAAGGGATTGCAATAGGTAGGTTTTTTTACCTAATATTGTGTCTGGGTTATTTTATAAACTAGCTTATTCCCGTGGCTCCGCCCGCGTTAATATAGTATCGGGTGTCCTACGGGACACTATACTTTTTCGGTATAAAAAGTAGCCTATGTTTGAATACAGAACCTAAACTACTAACATACCAAATTTCATCGAAATCCATTTAGTAGCTTTTGCGTGAAAGAGTAACAAACATCCATCCATCCATCCTCACAAACCTTCACATTTATAATAATATTAAATAGGATTTTGCATTCTGAATTGTAATATAAAAAAAAATATTTGACTAGGATTCAAACCCAAGACGTCAATTTGCCAACAACGCAAAAATTGTACATTTGCATACCAAACTGACATTCGGACTGATATAACTAGACTCGAAATTATTAACTTGTTGCACGACGAATGAAAAAACATAATTTATGAACTTAAAAATGCGCATGTTCCAAGGGATAAGACCTAGCTGGATATATATGTTTCACCCCAAAACCGTTGCATTCAAAATTTCATGGAAATACTTGAAGCTGTTTCTGAGATTGTGATTAAATAATATATATAGGTATACAAGAATTGCTCATTTAATGTAATATATATTTTTGTATAATATCTTAAGGCATAGCAATCAATTAACATAATGTGCCACATTACTTTATGACCAAAATATATATTTACTTTGCTGCATTAAAATATAGAATTCCTGATACAATAGCCCGGGAGATGGACCCCAAAACCTCTAAAAATAAATCATACCAGAACATCAGTATTGAGGAAACGGGAAAAATATTAAGTGCGATGTAGCTTCAATACAGATATATTTCACATTGATTTATATGCTGTACCCCACTTCTACGTGTAACGTCCGGGTATTCAGACATCATAAAGGTGATATAAAAGGTGTTATGTGTGAGAATCCGATATATGCAAAAAGATAACGTGTTGCGGTGAGAATTTTTGAACACCATGTATAAGGTTTTGTTGTGACAGCATCTGTAGGCTTTTTGTACTAAGTATGTTCTCATATTATAATCCAAAAATTAATGTAAAATTCAAAACTAACTGACAAGCTTACTAATAAATAACAATAATATGATTTTCTATTAAAGTTATTTTCTCTGGCAATCCTACTACTATTATAAATTTGAAAGTTTGTGTGGACGGATGTATGGATGGATGGATGTTTGTTACTCTTTCACTCAAAAACTACAGGACAGATTTTGATGAAATTTTAGTGGTTTACTACTGCAATACCGTAGCTTAAAGGCTCTGGGTTACGCTGTTGGTACTTCTTCGGGATAAAAAGTAGCATATGTGTATATGCTACTTTTTATCCCGAAGAAGTACCAACAGTGTTCCCGTGGGATACTGTTTTTAGGCGGGCGGAGCCGCGGACAAAAGCTAGTTTTTAAGTATACATTTCTGAGTAATTGGTTTTCATCGGGTGATAAACTAATTTAAGTTTTATGTCTCAAGATAAGTCTTTAAGTTTTAATAGTCGTGAAAATGTTTACTTTAATTTTAGAAGTACGAATTGATTGCGCCGGCCTACCGTCATATCACTTACCATGTTCTATTCATACATAGTTATACTGGCCTGTGACCTCAAAGAATCGGATATGCCTTTATCGTGTTACCATCTTTGACGACACGCCTGTCAACGCATGAGATGTGATAAATACATACTATAAAAAAGTACCAATTGACTATTTTTTTAAGATTTTTTTTTAAGATTAAGATTACTTTAGTGCTTAAATGTATGTCATGTGAGTTGTGAAAATGTGAGTATGTAGCTCACATACATACAGGCCGTTCGCGGTTATGGTCACAGGAGTCAGGACTCTTATGCCAACGACATCTCATAGAAACTCCGAGGTAAATAGGTAAACTCAGAACGGATTGTAGCTGCATATATAATAAAACATTGTTTTAAATACACTCTAGACATATTTATTGTATCGATTTTAATAGTTAGTAGTAGTTAGTAGTTTAGTAGTTAGTAGTAATAGTAGTGGATGTATCTATAATTATTATTGAAATTACTGTTTTCGGTAAAAGTTTTTTCGATTAGAGGTAATTTTATAATATACCCAAGCAGCACACACAACTATATTATGTTGTGTGTTTTGTGTGTGCAAAAAAAAAAGATAATGATTTTATCCAAACCGCCTACACATACAACAATATTATTTTGTAAGTTTCGTAACTAACGAATCGCAAAATTCAATGCTTACTAATAAATATATCTTTGATCATTTCTACATGTATAAAAAGCCGCTTTTTCTCAGATAGCTGTTGGCTAACGAAGTCTAGTCACGGTGTAACGCCCACACCGCATTGTATGTTAAACTTACACACTTGTAACTCGAGCTGCACAATGTACATGGATGAAACCGGGGGTCCCATTACGTGTTGGTGTCTATTGAGATAGCGACTAGTTGCTAGTGGCGTTGGGTTTATATAACTACATTCCTATGGGCTTCACCTACCACTTACCATTTGAAGCCCCTCTCCTAAATCCCTACTACCTGTTATACAGGCAAAGGCTTCCCCATGAAGAAGAACCAGCCTTCGCCACTGCTAGTTATGTGCTATCAGGTTGTATTGTTATGCCTAAATCATATAGTATGCCAAGAAACCAGTATGCCAAAGTATTATTATGACAAAACGAATTATGCTTGAGTTATGCCAAATTAATTATTGCGAAAAAAAGGGATCCCTATGTACCTACCTAATATCTCGAACTCTGAGATATTAATCATTTTTGGATCGAAATATCATAACATGTACTACTAATATTCGGGCATCAACACTTATTAAATTCTATCCAAACGGTATCTTTCGATATCGACACGTAAACAAAAAACGAGCTAATCTTGTGTAATATTTAGTCGTAATCTCGAAAACGACTACAAGTATTTCGATGAAATTATGTATGCAGGGAGGTTCGGGGGAGAAAAATCGATCTAGCTAGGTCTTGGTCTTGGTCTAGGTCTAGGTCCCTGAGAAACTGCGCATTTTTAAGTTATTTATGTGTTTTTTTTCGTCGTTCAACAATATATCAATAAATTCAATAATATATCAATAAAATGTCAGTCCGATTGGCAGTTTGGTGTGCGTTTGTGTAATTTTTGCGTTGTTCGGATATTCGGAATATGGTGGGTTCGAACCCTGGTAAAAGATTTTCGTAATAATTTTATGGAATCTACTAGAGCTCCGACCAAAGCTCGGTTACCCACGTACTTGTATTTCCATATTGCACGAAAAATAAGTGACTTTGTATTGGTAAAATTATGTGTTCTATAGTTATTTTTGATTAGATTTAGATTAAATTGAATTTGCTACGAATATTTAAATGTCAAAACATTGTCTCAAATATACAAAGCGATTTATATATTTTGATAAATGTACAGAATGTTATCAAAACAAAAATAGATATTCAAGGAGCGTGTATTCAATTCTCTTCCCACAAAAAAAAGAGTATTTATCATGTTTATTTAAATTTTGACCAGATTTTCCTATAAACTAATTAACGTCGATACATAACGGTGCAGCCTATACTGAGCAAAGGTCGCCTAACCTTCAAAGTAGGCTTAGCGTACGGGAGTGCAACGGTGTACATAGGCTGCACTAAAAATATCGGGAATGGAATATTTCCACTGTTCCTGTCATATTAAAATCTTTTTAATTTAAAACTCCTTGGTTTTAAAAATCGAATACCGTTTATTTATTTAAAAAAAGATTCTCGGTCTTGTCACAATTGACTCGAGAAAAATCTAGAGCGATAATTTATTATGACTTTCGAAGTGGTTTAACACAAAAACAGTGTGTTGACCGAATGATTTCTGCATTTGGTGATGAAGCCCCATCCAAAACCACAATTTATCGCTGGTTTGCTGAATTTCAACGTGGACGTGTCAAGCTCAGTGATGATCCCCGTCAAGGTCGGCCAAAAACTGCAGTCACCCAAGAAAACGTTGATGCTGTGCGTAAGCTGATTGAGGAAGATCGACATGTGACATACCACGAAATTCAGGCAACTTTAGACATTGGCATGAGTCAAATACAAATAATCTTGCATGAACAATTAGGTGAAAAAAAATTGTTTTCCCGATGGATACCGCATTTGCTCTGTGAAGAGCAAAAAGCGGCTCGCGTTACTTGGTGCGTCAGAACTCTCGAAAGATTCCACGCAGGATCCTCAAATGCTGTATACAACGTCGTATCAGGTGACGAATCCTGGATATATGCGTACGAACCCGAAACAAAAAACCAGTCACGAGTTTGGGTGTTCGAAAATGAGTTAAAGCCAACAAAAATTGTTCGTTCACGGAGTGTTGCAAAAAAAATGGTGGCCACGTTTGTCTCCAAAACCGGCCATGTTGCGACTATTCCTCTTGAGGGACAAAGAACGGTAAATGCAGAATGGTATGCTAACATTTGTTTGCCACAGGTCGTTTCTGAACTCCGTAAAGAGAACTGCAACCGCCGCATCCTCCATCACGACAATGCGAGTTCTCACACCGCGCACAGAACAAAAGAGTTTTTAGAGCAAGAAATCATAGAATTATTAGACCATCCGCCGTACAGCCCCGACCTAAGCCCTAATGATTTCTATACTTTCCCTAAAATAAAGAATAAATTGCGTGGTCAGAGATTTTCATCACCTGAAGAAGCTGTGGACGCCTACAAAACGGCCATTTTGGAGACCCCAACTACCGAATGGAATGGTTGCTTCAATGATTCGTTCCATCGTATGGAAAAAAGTGTCAAATTTCGCGGAGAATACTTCGAAAAGCAATAAATACATTTTTAAATAGTAATGTTGTGTCATTTCCTTGATTCCCGAAATTTTCAGTGCCGCCCTCGTACCATGCGTAGTGAAAGTTGTTAGGAAAATATCTTAATCATGTTATTTTTCTGTATATTACGATTTTTTTTGTTATTTATACCTACTGTCTATTGTCTATTCTGCATACATAAAATATCTCATTCGTATAAAAAGTACACTCTGTACAATGTATATTATATGAATCACAAAGATTTTCATATACAAAATTTTTATACACATATACATTTTCTTCAAATTCTCAAACGCTACCAAAAGTTAAGAGGCTCTCAAATCACATGTATTCCCTGTCAACATTAGGTAGGGAAGCGATTGTTTCAAGGATTTCACAGAAAGTGCTGAGAGATCCTTTACGACTATTTACCAACTACACATCTCTTTACGTAGTAGGGCCGTTCTTGAATATTTATACACTATTAGCTCAGAGTCGGGCTCGCAATAGAAACTTCAGGATTTGCTCCCAATAAGGGCTAGTATGAAATACTGCGTGCTTAGCACCACTGACTACCACACCACGGCTGAGCGTTGGGTAGCTCATTGTACCGATGAGTACATGTTTATTGTGCTTCCTGTTGGTAGTTGCGACTAATCGCAATAAAAATCCATAAAAGGTTTTAAAGTTTTCTGATGATAATTGAATACGCACAAAATAATATAGTAGGCGCTGGACAGCGGTAAGTTACATAAGAAGGCTTTATCACAGTTTTACATAGGCGTTAAGCAGCTAGTGACTTACCTAAGGGTTAATTCACACCGAAACGAAGCGATGCATTGTCAAAAAGTCCTATCAAAATTATTGAACTTCATTCATTACATTAGTGTATTTACTGATGTCATATGAAACGTGTAACTTTTTGACTATTGAATAAAGTTCCATATTCAATAGCTATCTTAAATCGTCGCGGTATAAGCTGGGTCATTTTTATAATCGCAAATATAAGACAAATAGCGATGAGAATTTCAACGTAATAATTAGTTGGATTATACAGTACTAGTTTTTGCCCGCCGCTCCGCCCACGTAAATACAGTACTGTACTTTTTCGGTAAAAAAAGTAGCCTATGTGTTAATCCAGACCTCAAACTACTACCATACAAAATTTCATCAAAATCCGTTCAGTAGTTTTTGCGTGAAAGAGTAACATCCATCCATCCACTCAAACTTTCACATTTATAATATAATATAAGCTATCAAATGTAAATAAGAACAAAAATATTGTACCACAGTATAGTTAAGTCAAGTACAGTACAATATTAAACGCGGTTAGTTCAAAAGAGATTTATCTGTTGATTAAGCGCTTCTGAATGCAGAGGCGGCCGACAATGCTGTTCTTAACAAACATCGGCATCAGGTGGGAATATGTACATTGAATTTTCTTATTTATCTATGGACGCTTTCACACCACGTCAATCTGGTTTTGTACAAAGTATCCGAAGAACTTGTATCACAGGTACCAGATAACGGGAATATATTTAACACTTTAATACTAAGTATACTCATGCTTACGATTTTAAGTATACTATGCGTATATTTAATACACATCCATGACCCAGGAACTCTTTTTTGGAATTGTTTTTTATTCCCTGGTGGGATTCGAACCCGCGACCTCCGGCTTAAGCGTCGACGCGCTAAACACTAAGCCACAGAGGCCGTTGAAACGCCTGACGCTTTTGGTTAGGTTATTGCATAAAATGCATTAGACACATAATTATAAAGTTACGGAACAGTCGCAAAAGTTGATATTTGCTGCTGACCGTATTGTATGGTCGTGGCCCGTGGGCTACGCTGCTAGCGTTTGTTGCGATCTAGCTTGCCTATTATGGCGAAGGACCAAGAGAGTTTGTTAGTGGTGTTACTTACCGGACGTAAACGGTATTGTACATTAATTGCCTTTTGAAATAAGCTCATAATTCTACTTACCTAATAGTTCATTATGTGCAGTTGACACTCGTAATTTCTGTTTGTGTAAGGAAGTAATGTGAGTTTAATTCCGTTTTATTGTTGCGTAAAATATGCTTGTGTTTTGTTAAGTTTAAGGCCTCGACTATATTGTTCGGAATCCGTAAGGCCGAGGAAAATTCAGACTGAAAATAGAACTCCACGCTTATACAGTAGAGCTGAAAATCGAACACACAAGTGTCGAGCCAATGTCATATTATATGTCAGCTCGACACTCGACACTTAAGAAGAAGAAGAAAAAGACACTCAACACTTGAAATTTCAGCTCTATTCTATTAGCTCAGAGGTTCTATTTTCAATGCTCTGTATCTTTCCGGGCCTACTGGATTCCGGACAATATAGTCCCAGCCTTATTATTATTTTTGGAACGAAGTTCCTGATGGCGCGTTGCGAATTGTATTGGGGCTGGACGGATTATAGGCACGACACTTTTTGCCACTCAAAATCACAAAGTAATAACGACTAATAAGAATGATACAAAAAACGACCTTATCACCTTGACAATAATGTAAAATTTTGCAATTACACATTGTGACTGTTATGACTGTTACATATTGTGACTAGCTAGCCGAGCCTTAGGTAGGCGAGTGGTGGGACGGAAGAGCGCTTGATGTTTTTACTCAGTACGGAGCCGGACTTCGCGGCGGCAACACTGCGAGCAGCAAGCAACCTCACCCCTGTCCCTACCTAAGGCGCGGCCAACTAGTTCCGCGCGCACTAAATATACTTAGTTCAACTATTTGTTTTGTATAATATAATAGATTATATCTATACAGATAAACAAAATTGAAGTGTCTGTTTGTAATTTATTTATTTATTTATATATTTATTTATTAATTTATTTAGAAAGGACACCAGCAGCGCATGTATTATACAATCAAGTTACAAATTAATTTATACAATATTCCTGATAGATGCACCTTTATAGGTGACACAACATATTACATAATTTCAAATTAACAGCTTTTATTTTCACTTAATGCATTTAAAAGTATGGTCGATACTTACAATAAAATATAAATTGTTAACATTTTTCTATATATATATATATATATATATATATATATATATATATATATATATATATATATATATATATATATATATATATATATATATATATAGTGTAACAACTTATACGAAGGCTTTTACCCTGCTTACTTTATAACTCAAACCAAATTAAAAAATGAGGACACACTTCTGCAAGCCATACAGTGAGGCCGGTCTAAACTAGTGTGTGATTACACAATTTTACATACACACATGTAACGAAACTACGCCTTACGTTGAAAGGCAAGCTGTCGCGGTGTGTGGTTTTTTGTAGTTTAAAAAGCTGCCTCTACTTTTTATTTGACAAAGCTCTGTCTTCACATTTTTATTTTGTGTGAAGATAAAATATGCAAAAAAGCTACACGTGCCTTTAATGTAAAAGGTTGTATAGTTTTCATAGGATGGTAATAGAGCAAACATATTTATTTGACGGAAAACTGTATCATCGCGTAACTTGAGTATACTGCAACACCACTGCAACACTAGTGGAGGACAAGTGCGTTGCCGTCCATTGCTCTATACAGCAGGTTTTGTCTTCACTTCTATTAAAAAAGAGGAAAGATTTGTTTTACAAAATGAGTGGACCGATTTTGTTCAAATTTGTTACAGATATAGAGTAAACCACGGCTAAGGATTATAGCCTACTTTTATCGCAGAAAATGTTTTTTTCTTTTGCGCATATGAAGTCGCGGGAAACATCTAGCAGCTTTTCAAGACAACATTTAAAAAATGAAGTCTTATAAAGAAGTGCTATCAATAGAGCCAATACTTTAATCGTTTCAGTTTTGACAAAGGCATGAGCCATGAGCAATTTTAATCTTGCGAAGAATTAGTATCGGATCTTTTATTAGTCTTGAAGCTTATTGAAGCTCTCACAAAGACGCATCATTAAAATATACTCTACTGTAGAATAATATAATCTTTAGAAAATGTGTCTTAATTTTTTTTCATTACGCTAGCTTCTTACACATTTAGATCTTATTCCCCTTTATCAATAAAAATATTTACACCACGGATACGCTAATCCATTTTGCTGTCTTTGTCTGATACTTTGGAAAAGCCACTTGACAGACACAGACAGCAACATGAATTAGCGAATCCGCGGTGTAAAAATATTTTTATTAATAAGGTGAATTATGTATGTCTATTATCTAGCATTATTACTCGTAGACAAAGCTCGACATAATTGAAATTAATAAGCGCACTGATTGGCCCACCGCCGCTTGAGTGAGCTATGTCGTCTCGCGTCGCATCCACAGGCAATTGTTCTAGGTGGGTTGGTAGAACAATGGCCGCTAATATATTATTTGGTAGCACATTTCAGTTTTGAAACTGGGGCCACATTAAAGGATCTATGCCCAGAATCGCCGATAAAATTGCCCTGATACAAGTGTACGTCCGTCATCGCCACAATCGATGGCTTTTCCTCTTGGAGCCGCAGTGTATTATGCATCATTTTCAAATTTACTTCGTAATGTATTAAATTATGTTCATAAGTAATTTATTCTCGTATAAATTATTCGAATTTATTGGATCGTATTATTTATTTTAAGAGGGTCAAGATTTATGATTTAATAAAAAACATGTAACTTTTAATACGAATATCCAAGAAAAAATTGAGTTTGATATTATTTTACATTACTTAAAACGTTATAAAATTTTAACGACTTTATATTCCAAAAGGTATTACGATAAATATTTACATCAAAATTTTGATATAGAGTGAAGCGACGTAAAAACAGTTAATAAATTTTAAATTTATATATCATAACGAACTGTACTTACAATCGGTAGTCAGTTATAACGTCGTAAATATCGAAGAAACGATCCGTAGGCGTTCTGAGGATATAAAAACGGGATTAGCGTCGAATACGTCATAATCCTCCCATAAGCAAGATTTGCGGTGTTTTGTATATTTATATCGTCTAATCCTACGTTTATCCGGATGTAATGAAAGCTATTTTATATAGTTTAACGATTACGACTCAATTGTGAGGTTAAATTAAATAAATAGAAGTTACTAGCTAGCCGAATGAGGTTTCGTGAGAAGCAACTATAAAAATAATGAAACTACTTGATCTATACTAAAGCATCTAATTTCTGTAATTCTTTACTTAAGCGCCTCTTGTTATAGGCCTATACAGAACAGGGTGGAGTGCGTATGTGCGTAGTGAGTATCTTTTCGTCTTTCTTCAATCTGTGACGGTTGGTCGTGCAAATTACGAGAGCTATATGCGACTTTTTGTCATCGCCGTAATGAAGTTAACTTCATTGTGTATGGCATCGCAACAACTCCCCTAGTGGCAAACAATGATACTTAATTCGATGTCACACAAATTGTAGTTAACTTCTTAAACGGCGATGACAAAAACTCGCACTAAGCACACAGTATTAGATACATCTGATGTACTATCAGGGAATCTTATCCTTTAGTAGGTCAAGCTCTCGTAATTTGCACGACCAACCGTCACAGATTGAAGAAAGACGAACAGATAAACAGCTACATAGTTAGATTTCGATTTGATTGCACTACTACAAGCATAATGCACGATTGTGTGGAAAAATAGTGATCCGTTGACGGGGGACGTCAAAATTTTCAAATTTGCATCGATTTGTATGGTTCTATGAAAGCTGCTTCTCTGTACATAAGTATATATTATATGTATATTATACTCTGTGCTACTGCCACTATACAATGACATACTAATTTAATAACATATTAATTTCAAAATAGAGTACCTGGGAGACCGAGCTTTGCTCGTAGTAGAACGATATAATAATAATAAAAAAAATAATAATAAGAATCACAAAAATATTTATCTTACCGGGATTCGAATCCACCACATTCCGAATTTCCAAAAAATACAAATAATGATACGTAGGTACCAAGCTGACGAAGGAAGCAATCAGACTGACGTAAGAGAGTCGAAATTTTTGATATATTGTTGCACGACGAAATTAAAGGGAATAAGACCTAGCTAGATCGATTTTCCTCCCCTAAAACTCCCTGCGTACTAAATTTCATGGATTACCATTGCTGTTGTCGTTGTAACTCTAATCGTTAACTTGTAGCCGTTGTCGAGATACCGATTATATATAATACGAGCGGATCCGACAGACGTTGTTCACAAATCAGTCGATTTGTGAACCTAAGCCATGCAAGGCGCCGCCCAAACGCATACAATAAAATTCATTCAAATCAGTCCAGCCGTTTTGGAGGAGTTCAGTGTGTATATATAAAGATATACAAGATCGTCTCGTTTAAAGTATAAGATATTAATACGAACAAATTAGGAAAATGGTCAACCTGCTAAAGGACTAGATTCCCTAGCAGTACTATTCCATGCATTATTTAGCTCCTAGCGCCCATGGATAAGCTGGTAAAAGTTAAAAAAAGCTATTTACCACCAGCGTCTAAGCTTGCGGAGCTTTTGAGCAAAGCGGTTATTTCACTACCTGTGAAAGATTACTGAAATATTAATAATAATATCTATGGACGCTTCACACCACGTTAATCTGCCCCGTGCTAAGTATCCGAAGAACTTGTGTTACAGGTACCAGAAAACGGTAAGTATATTTAATACTTTTATACTATACATATATTTAAGATTTTTATTATATTACACAAATGTTCAATACACATCCATGTCCCTGGAACACAGAAAAACTATTTGTTCCTTCAGCGGGATTCGAACCCGCGACCCCCGGCTTGAGCACCAACGCGCTGAACCACTGAGTACTACTACTAAGAACATCAAACCAAATACTATTATAGTAAATGTGAAAGTTTGTGAGGATGGGTGGATGGATAGACGAATGGATGGATAGGTGGACGTTTGTTATTCTTTCACGCAAAAACTACTGAACGGATTTTGATGAAAATTGACAGTCTGGCAGTAGCAAATTAAGCTCTGTATTGCTGGGCTACTTTTTATCCCGAAAAAGTAGAGTATTTCGCGGGCCACGGGCTAAAGCTAAGTAGTTGTGGATAAACCAATCTTGCATCATACATACAGCAGCCAATGTCATTCACACAAATCGTTGGTTTTAACAGTAGCATGACATGTTTGATCTATCGGACCTACCGGTGTTGGTTCGAAACTCTCACGGCAAAGTCAATACCAGAGTAAATAAATCCAACAATAGTCAAATATGTTAATAAACAGTGAAGGAATTTAAACCTTATGCTATATGCGTAGGGTCTGTTATGGAAGCTGGAAATAATGCTGCCGCGTTCTGTTTGCATTGCCTTAGTAAACACTAATAGACAATTCAAAAATTGGTAGCTATAACTACACGTCCTATTTTTTATTTTCCTTGCTCATACAAAAGTTTTGATTGATGCTCAAAAGCTTAGGTAAAGCGAGCTCATTATCATGTATCATTGAACACCCAAAAAATAACAGCCTAGGTGGTCTAGTGGTTAGAGCTTGGCTCTCGACTCGAAGGTCGTGTGTTCGATTCGTGCATTGGAAGAACAAACAACGCTGTTTCCAAGTTTGGTTAGGACAATGCAGGCTGATCACCTGATTGCCTGACAAGAAAGATGATCCATGCGTCGGATGGGCAGGTAAAAAGTCGGACCTGCGCCTGATCTCTCGCCAGTCGTGTAGGTCATGCGTCCCACTGGATTATGAGAGTAAAAAAAGAGAGTGTTTTTGTGTACTGCGCACACACTGGAGCACTATAATATTACTCCTGCGCAACAGGCCTGGTTTCAATGAAACCGGCCACCGTCACCGAAATTGGTGTGGGGAGATCTATATCTATCATAAAAATGCTCTATTTATTAAATAATATTTTAAATTGTTAATTGAAAAATGGATCAACAGTAGTTTTAAAGATCGCAGGTTCCTTAAACACCTTTGGTAACAGACTTGTAACAGACTTTAACGTGGCTCAGCTTAGCGTGTTGGTGCTCAAGCCGGCGGGTTCGAATCCCGCCGAAGGAAGAAAAAGTTTTTCTGTATTCCTGGGTCATGAATGAGCATTAAATATGTGTATAGCATAAAAAGTATTACATATATTTCCGTTCTCTGGTACCCGTGACACAAGTTCTTCGAGAACTTACCACGGACCCAGATTGGCGTGGTGTGAAGCGTCCACAGATATTATTATTATTAATTAGTCTAAAAACGTATAAAGATACACCATTTATTATTAATTTGTACACGAGAACAAAAATAAAGCGTAATTTTACTCATTAGCTATGACATTAATTATACTTGAGAAACACGATCTTAATAGGAATTAATACTCATGCTTTGCGCTAGTAAGACTCGTTTGTATGTTTTGAATATCAGTTTCATATTAATTAATGTCAGGACAAAGAAAAGTGAAAATATCGAGCTGAGTTTGTGAAGATTTTATTTAATAAAATAAAAGGTAATGTAATAAAGAATTCTATATCTCTTTGAGAGTCGACCAGATACATTCAATGGCGTGTTAGAATTACTAATTACACTACAGAATTAATATTCTTTCTTTTACAAAAATGGGCTTTACCACTTATTAGAGATTACCTGTAAATAAAACCTATGTGGTTATTTGTTTTATTTAATCCGTAATATGATTAATATAAAAAAAAATTTGGTAAATAACATAAAAGGTTAACATTATACTATTAATAGGTATTTAAATAAAAGTATATATTTAAAAACTAGTTTATGTACCTAAGTTATTATCCAAACTATGTATAAAAGTTATTGTCTAAATGTAAAAAAATGAAAAAAGGACTGTGTAGGTAAAAAACTGAATCTAGGTCCGGAGGCTACGGGTAAAGTACCTAAGAGGCTGGCAGCATTGCCTCGCTGTATGGCTAAACTGATACGTTGGTCGAGGTAAGCGCCAGCCTTAGGATCATTCGTTTTGTCCACCAGTCTTTTCGCCCAATCCTTATAAAGGAGCGTGGCACTGGGGCCTCATGAATAAAATAGTTTTAACGCCAAAAGGCTGAAAAATGTAACCATCAGCGATGGATTAATATTTATATCTTTTGTGGGTCTTGGTGTGAGCGGCTGCCGTCCCCACTGATTAATATTATTATATTATGATGATTGTATTTTTATAATGTAATTTAGGAAAACATATTTCACTACAAGAGTATCTCAAAGGATACGAGTAGGTAAACATTTAGAAGCATGTTTAAATAAGCCATGTATGTAATCACTCCCGGCAAACAGTGTTGTTTCCTTGCCATCCTTTACATGTTCATTACGTACTAACAAGCTTATTAGATAAACTTAACATATAAAACAGGAAGTTGTTAATAAGTTCGTGAAGCCTTGATTAGTCGTGTATAATCGGATAAACCAATACGTTTAAATGTTTGCTTAAATTCTTGAAGATACATCCTACTACTATTATAAGTGTGAAAGTTTGTGAGGATGGATGGATGTTTGTTGCTCTTTCACGCAATAACTACTGAACGGATTTTGACGAAATTCGGTTTGGTAGTAGATTAAGCTCTGGATTAGCACATAGGCTATTTTGTTTCGGACAAGTAACATGTTCCCGTGGGATTAACGCGTATTTACGCGGGTGAAAGCTTGTACTTAATATTATGATATAGGCTTTTACTGCGTCTCCAGTCGCTCTAGGTTCGTTTGCTTCCTTCTTGCGACCACGGCTACGTTTCCATCCGTTTCCGCCATGAGAACTATCTGCATGCAAAAATGGCACCGTGCTGTTTTATGTGTTGTTGGGTCAATATTACACCTATTGCCTATACGTATAATAGGATTAGCTTTTGCCCCCGGCTCCGCCCGCGTAAATACAGTATCCCACAGGAACACTGCACTTTTTAGGGTTAAAAAGTAGTCTATGTGTTAATCCAGAACCTTAATTGCTACCATACCATATTCCATCACAATCCGTTCAGTACTTTTTGCGTAAAAAAAAACGTGAAAAAGTAAATGTGACCTGTTTAGGGGGGAGGGTAGTTAAATTACTACACTTGATCACCGAGGGGGGGAGGGCTTTTGCCTTTTGTCACGCAGTATCGTCTAGCAGAATCTTGCGTGATGGCCAATTTCACCAGTTGAATCTGCAGGCTGAACCGTGAGTATGGCGCTCTAACTATGAGCCAATTTTTTTTAACTTGTTTTAAACCGAATAGCTGTTACGAAGTACTACGTGAAAAGTGGGGAATGAAGGATATATAGATACTGCGGATGGTCACAAAGTGGTCGAGTAATATGGAATATATTTCTTTGTTAAGGAACGTATCCACGTTTCGTAACCATAGAGCAGGGTTAAAAATGAATATAAATAAAAACCTTTCTGTGTTCGGTTTTTATTTCCTAATCACACGGGAATGCAAGTCATTTACGTCATTCCCACATTAACTAATCTAATCAACAAAAAATCGTATGTGTCCCTAACAAGATTCCTTACGTCCTTGTTAACATTCGAAATGATGTTGCTGTCTGCTTCCGACTGCAATTCCCGAACTCAGGTGCGACGTTTCAATACGGTTCGTGACCATGACGATTCCGAATGATACGCGTTGTGCATTGGTGAAGCAAGAACCATATTTGAAAATTGATTTGCTTAATTTTATGGTTATTTTCTTAATCCAATATTTTTATTGGAACTAGGTCATTATACAACAATGATATTGCTTTTTAATTAATGGCCACTTGAATAAGGCAAATAATTAAACCCTTTGGTAGAAAACTATCAATTTTCTAAAACATTTTTTTTAAAAGACAATCACCTACTGTCTACCTACCTTAATTAAAGAGGCAGTTGCATTTCGTTAATGGTCATCAAGCCTAATTTCATTAAGTCTACATAAAACGACAGGACGTCGAGTTAACGAAAGAGGTTCGTTGAAATGGACAGCGCCTCAATACATCTTCAGACGCTGGCCCGCTGCCAGGGGGACTTCGCATCAACTTTCTGTACTTATAAATCTTATCCACCATATTACGAGTATTATTCGTGGGTATTTTACCTTCAGTACGAATAAATTGTCATGTTAATGGAAATAAGTAGAGGTTACTACTTGTGGTGATAAACGCAGCACAATACTACTTCAATCCTACTATCTTTGTTCTACTGCTCAAAACATTATGTTCTAATCAAAATATTATAAATAATAAAAGATATATTTTTTCCTAGCATGCTGAAATTGATTAGCATTTGACATTCTTGTTCCCTAATTTTATCAAATCTATGTTCAATTGGTTGACAGTTTAAACTGACTTAGATCGTTTGCATAACATCGTCCACGGGATCGACTTAAAGCTACTGTAATACAAGACACGTAGATCAATTCGTTCCGAACTTGCGCCTCTGTGGCGGTTCCGGATAAAAAGAACCCGTCCAATTAGGGTTCAACCAGTTGATGGTATCATAAAAAAATGTGTAATGACATCGCTGCCTTGACAAGTTGAGGATATTATACAATAGGCACCGTACTTGTACGAGAGGAGTCTCGTGTTTATGGGTAACGGGCTGTCCATTCTGTTTTGCCCGATTTTATACTTTCCCCCAAACTAATAAAAATATTTAATGGATAAGCTATACAATGTTTTGTCCTCGTATGATACGTTTGAAAAGTAGCTTGACAGACAAGGTAAAACATTGTATAGCTTATCCATTGTGTTAATATTATTCACAGTAAGGGTATAAATATTCTATCCTATATATCATAAAATTCTCGTGTCACAGTATTTGCTACAATACCCCGAATCTGCTTGACCGATTTTCATGTGCAGGTGTATTCGATAGGTATAATATGTTTTTTGACATATTTAATTTTTTATGATTAGGCATTATAAATAGGTACATATAACCCTCAATTTTCTCGCTTCTAACACCACCCTCATTGTATTAGTACATATGTAGTGTAAGTTGTAGGTGTAGGCAGTAGGTAGCAGGCGGTGTTATATTTTTATTCCAGTTTATAATAAACCAGAGCAACGTACGTCGGGGTCAGCTAGTTAATAAAGCCGTACTCTTTCTACATAACGGCAAAAGACTTTAATAATGTAACGTCCTTATTACTAATGACTAATAAGAAATAAAATAAATCGCAATAAATGTAATGTGACTTTATTGGAAATCATACAAAATTGTTGAATGGAAATTGTTGATTGTTGAATTTTTAAACATTAATATAACAAACATCTTACATTAATGATCTTAGGGTACGCTTATGATTGTTTTATACCTAGGTACTAGAAACATGATGAACTAGTCAAAACTTAAACGAATGTGTTTTTAGCAAGGGCCATATTGTGGATATTATTTAGTTTTTTTTAATATTGTTGATATTGCCTAGTATCTAGTGTTATTATTTTCAAAAGTGATGATCTTCAAAAATGTTAAATGTACGATGGATTACAAATTATAATAGTCAGCAGGTATTGATTTCTTATGCTTACGCGAATATTGATCATTGTTTTAAACACTTACGGATTGTGTCGCGGTGCACTTTTCTTTTTCGCGACGTTGTCACAGGAGGACTGAGGTGGCAGTTGTCCTATTTGTTGAAGTTGTTAAAACTACACGAAGATACTTCAATTATTATTTGCGTTCCGGTCCACGCAAAACATACAACAAGTAAGTACCTTGAAAAACTGAAAAAAGACGCGACACAATCCGTAAGTGTTTTAAACAAGTCAGCTGGTAATTGATATAGAAATAATACGTACATGTAAAAATGCTAATTTGTGAAATGACAAGAGCCTTCAGCATAGGTTTGCCAACCTACAATTAAAAAAAAACTAGGATTTAAAGATGGAAAACCAGGACAATACGGTAGTTTCCTGTATTTTTTTTATTATATAAATGAATAGTGCTCTGAAAAATAAGACAGCTTACAAAAGGAATAGTATACTAAAAATCAAAATTTTCAAAGATATTGCGGATTGTTTGAAGCACTTTTGTGAGTCTCGTGAAAACGCCCCATATAAAAGTCGTACTAGTGGGTGACGTCACACGCTAGTAATGTTGCTACGAAATGTATGGCCATATGCTCAAAATTTCTGGTATCTCGAAATTTAGCGCGTTTATGTTGATACACACCATAGTAAATCTTTTTGTATCTGATGTAAGTAAACTAATTATGTAGGTTTTATAAACTTATAATTTTACGAAAAAAACTAGGATTTGAAGTTGGAAAACCAGGACAATTCAGTTTAAAACAGGACGCAGTAATAGAATTACAACAATTAAAATGTTGTGAAAGTATTGAAAATAGGTGAAATGTATTAATACATGTATGTAATGCTAACAATCATATTTTTTCATTAATTATTTGAATAAAAATTAATTGTAAAAGTGGCGCGCGAATTTTAAAATACACGACCTTATCAGGGCGTTATAAAAACCAAGGACGCTGCTTTAAAACTATCCAATACACTCTAGGATACTGCAAAACTAGCAAATGTCCTGTGAAAACAAGACGGTTGGCAACCCTACTTCAGCAGGTCTAAAATGGCCACATTATGTGAAGATACTATGTAACATCAACTTTTGAAAAGGTTGTTTTTATAGTAACTTCTAATAATTCTATTAATTAACAATTATTATGTAAGCAATTCTTATTACGTTTAGTTTGTTGAACTATCAAAAAAGGGCTTTTAATCAAGATGCATTAGATAATTTCGACGGCGAAGTTAGAATTAAAAATGTATGGGATTTGATAAGTCATCGCTAAGTGACATGTCGCTTGCGGCCCAGGCCCATAATTTTTAGAAGTTACCGTAAGAGCAACTTCTTCAAAAGTTGATGTTTCATAGTATAATTCACTTAAGGTGGCCATTTTAGACCAGCTGGTCTCATCAACATTTTTTTTTTCACCTTGAACCCTATTTACTACCCAAAATGTGAAAGAGGAGAATGAATTTTTATTACACTAATACTAATTGTATTTTGTAAATGAGGAAAGTTGTAGGTACTATAATAATCAGTTGAATTTGTGATTGGACGTAGTAATCATAAAATTAATTATATATTAGTATGTTATGCTATTTAATCGTTACTGAATAATAGGAATAAAGTAAACCGATATGTAGTAAGAATATTTGTTTTTGTGTTACAATACCTATTTAGGTACGACAAGGTAACTGATATTGATAATTTATTTTACAAATTGTGTTAAGCAGTTTTACATGAATTTCTTAAATGTAATATGTATAATATTTACACAGAAGATTATTTTACATTTAGGATTAGTATCGTGTGTCTTGAAACCTGGGTAGAATTACAAAAATAACTTCTTAACAAGTAGTAAATACAACTAATTATTTCTACCTATATATAATATTACTAACTATAATTACAATATTTATAATAATAATTAATAATGAAACAGTTTTACTGACTAGATTAGAATCTAAGTACTTAGGTAAGTGAAATCTAGAAATATGTGTGGCCTAACATTGCAAATACAGGTATTAAATTTAGAATTATTTTTTTTGTTTCTTTTCTAGAAATAAACAATATTGGTATGTATAAAATATTGATTTGAGTACAAAGAAATCATGCAGATACGTCATATTACTTGCAAAAAATCTTATCATACGCATGATTCAAATTATCATATAAACTAATCTTTATACAATTAGAATTTAATTAAAATCATAGGCCTCTAAAGTTTTGGGAGTAATTCCCCCAATAAGTAGGAACATTTCAACTTTACATAAATGCCACGTTTCTCCTTGTTCCCTATAAATATTCATTTCGGTACGAAGTTACCCTGTTCCATCCTCAGAGTAAATGCAAGAATATTAGCGAATTTATGGGCAAAGATGTTCCATAAAATAACCAACACTGTAGAAGATAAATATTAGAAAATTCTTTTAATTTATGACATTAGTTGATGAATGTTTTTAATGTGAAATATGGCCAATGCGTATTGAGAATATGCTTACGATATAATAGGATGATTATTTTTTAACAAAAAATTAAACCGACTTCCAAAGTAACAATGCACAAGTATGAAATAAATCTTATTTTCTAAACAATTCCCTTTTTAAAATAAATTACTAAACGGCTAAATTTTCATTATTTTGAAGTCAGTACCTACAATTCAAAGTACATTAAAGAAGATATAAAAATAGAAGAGTAACGATGTTCAAAGAAAAATACTCGCAGCTCAATTATATTGTTACACGTAACAAAATAATAAAAAAAAGAGACCTTTATGATATTTTTATCTTGTAAACCTTTTTTTGAATCAGAGATTAGTTATTACTAAGTCTAGAGTTCGTGGACATTATCTTAATATTTTTTCGAACGAGTAACAAAAACAAACGGTATCTACTACATCAGTCCTTGGTTAAGGTAAAAAGATATTATCATGACTAGAAATTCAAGGAGATATTTTGAAGAATAGTTTTGTACAAGATAACAAGTTATATCTATTTACAAAATATTACACTATTTAATATTTTTAGTTTATTTTTACAGCTTACATTAGCTATACATCATAATGGCTATCGTCCAATCGGCATGACACATGAACAGTATTAAATGTCAGCCAATCCACGCCCATACGCGGTCAGTTCTAACTGATGCAATCATTAGCGTCATGCGGATCGGCCGATAGGCATTAGATTTTGTGTACAATTAGTATGATTTTTTATGATTAGCATAAATGAATTCTAAAAAATAAACATTGGAGATGAAAGGTCGCAGTGTTAATTTGTTGCAAATATATTATAAAGTATTTGAAAATACATTAATATATTGCTTAATTGTTACTGAATAGAGGCAACGTGAAAAATTAAAAATGGTTGGTAGCACTAAGTACAAGTGTACTTACTTAGTGTAAGTCACTGCCACTAAGTGTGTCTCACTGATATTAAGTAGGTGTACCAATCACTGCTACGAGAGATAAATATTTTCTTACCACTGAAACCTCTGTCTGCTAAAAGCCACCGCCACTAAGTGTCCAACTCATTGTTACTAAGTGTCCAACTCACTAGCACCAAGTAAACATCACAGCAACCCTACCACTGTTTTAACTCACTGCCAACAAGTGTATAACTCACTGCCACCAAATGTCCAACCCATTGTTACCAAGTGTCCAACGCACTAGCACCAAGTGTACATCAAAGCAACGCCTCTTCGAGCTGGTTGAAGACGCACCATCAGTCGCTCTCGTACACGGTGGAGTTGGAACTCTTTCGTCTGCTGAACGGTGAGCTGAACTCTATCCTGGTGTCAGGCAGCCAGCTATACGCAGCGCGTTCCGTGGAAGCACTGAAACAAAAGAAATCTCTATTAAATTTCTTTTAACGAACCTCGACTATGGTATCTTTTAACATGATTTTTCGTTAACTTTATCCTTCGAATTCAGAGCAATTAAAAAAGTTAAGAGAGTTCTGCGAACCACAGCTAACTGCCGGTCATAACTACGCCTCATCGTGTAATTATACATCACATGTGTGTCACACACATGTAACGAAACTACGCCTTACTTTGAAAGCAAGCTGCCGCGGTGTTTAATTTTTTATGTCATGTATGGCGTAGCCACACGCGGAACACAAAAAAACCGGCCTTAGTTTTTGTCTGACGTAGCTCTGTCATCACTTTTTTATTTGATCTGAGCCGTCGATTACCTATTTACTGTACTGGCTTCTAGTGGCTTAGGTCAGTGATTACTTATAAATTATAATTTTTTACTTTTATATCTTTGTTATTTTGGCATAATGATTAGCCTACTGAAGATAACGTAAAAGCTATTATAGCAACGAAATCTCATGTGACTTCTGAAAATTCAATGTAACATTGAAATTATAGTATGCTAAGTTATACTATATTTTACGATAGGTAAGGTAATTACATAAAAACCTATGATAACAAATGGTTGACATTGGCAATATATTACTCGATTTCGCAAACCTAGTTTTGGGGGCGTCTCGTCCTAAATTTATTGTCTGGCTGGAAGTCTCACATGCCAATAATTTCCTTACAAACTTTCCTATACGAATACATTGACTTTACAATATTGTCCTGGATAATATATACGCGTATTACATGACTATTATTTTTGCTGTAGGTGTTATTAAAGCAGAATTGTCTATGAATCACATCTTTACATATACTGCTAGATGTTACCCACTTCTTCGTGGGCGCAAAAAGAAATCCCGCGGGAACCTTACATTTCGTCGTGAAAAAAAGTGGCCTATGTCATTCCCCGTGGTCTATTCTATAATATGTGTGCCAAATTTTATTAAAATCGGTCTAGTAGTTTTGGAGCCTATTCAATGCAAACAAAACAAATCTTTCCTCTTTATAATATAATATTATACCTATTTAATAATAAGCCAATAGCAAAATGTGTGGCTCAGTGGTTAGCGCGTTGGCGCTAAAGCCGTAGGTGGTGGGTTCTAAGCCCGCCACTGAACAAAAAGGTTTTCTGCGTTCCTGGGTCATGGATGTGTATTAAATATGTGTATTATATAATAAAATCTTAAATATAAGTATAGTATAAAAATTATTAAATATATTTCCGTTGTCTGGTACCTGTAACACAAGTTCTTCGGATACTTACCACGGGGCCAGACTGTAGTGGTGTGAAGCGTCCATAGATATTATTATTATTATTAAAATTATGGTGTACTTGGTGCTCTAGGTAGCATATTGTAAGAGTGTAGACCTACTCTACTACTAATTCCTTTGAAGTAAAATCATGAGACTTAGCTATATTTAATATAGTTGGTGAGGGTTAAATTATTAAACCTTCTCGGGACTTATGTGGATATGGGGATCGAACACTGAACGACCTCTGCGGCATATATTAGTTTAAATGGCTCCTGATAATATGCCTAAGCTTATGGTGACAATAATTTATATTCTGGACATTCGTACCCCACATTCGTACTGGTATTTGAGGGTTTAAAGTTTAAACGGTTTGATAATTAAATAAGTTGTTTGAGAATGGTTTAATTAATAAAACCCTTGTTCCATATTTCATTATGTTTACATTTTATTGAGACATTATGTCGTATCCATTCTATAAAAATTGGGTACCTATGTTTCTGATCAGTCCTACAGTGATTAAAACATAAAATACTCCACTAATCAACGCAATGCTTCAACTCCCATACATTTTTATTTACGACCAAGTTAAAAGCTTAATTTGCAAATAAATGAAGTTCACCGAATTTTTATTACAGTTAAAAATGGGTCACATTTTCCGCGTTTAACATGGTGTACCAGTTTTATGGGAATACAGCTGCCTTGTACGCTTTGTATGCAATTAAATTTTATGCAGGGTTGTGACTTGTGGCTTGTAAAGCTTGTGTATATAGTAAGTATGATAACAGAAGAGTAACATTGAAGTATTGTGAAACGACAGCTATGTCGTTTTGAATTCTTGGAGCTTACTCCATATGATAAGATTTTCATATTATGTAGCCCGGGGTACGAAAATGTATGAGGATTAAATCGGAAGTAACGCGTAAGAGTCAGTTAACACGGAAACGAGGCGATACGTGACTCGGCGCTGCATTTTTAAGATAGTGATTCAAAATTGAAATTTATTCACTACTGAAGGAGATAGACACACGTTTAATTTCAAGAGTTGAGAGCAAATTGTATCGCTCTGCATAGCGCAGCGCCGCGTTTGCAATGAAATGTGTATCTTCTTGTGTAGTGAATAAAGTTCAATTATATATCGGTGAAATATATGCAATTCTACGAAGCGTTTTCGAATAACGCGTAGCGGTCAGCGCGGGCATTTCATACATTTCAGTGTCGACGCTGACGGTCAGCGAGCGGTCAGCGCGACACGATAACCAGCCTCAATAGCTTGACTGACATAGTAAATAACTTGACAATTTTATTTATAACTTGACCGACATAATAAATATGTGTTGATTTGTGTTGATTGTGATGAAGTCGAATAATAAATTTATCAAGAGCAGAGTCTAATAATATTCTCTCTCTCTTATAATATTAAATACGAAGAATACTAAACAAAATAATATACAGCACGCATAATGCACGTCAAATAGAATTATAAATCCCGTCGTGCGTCGGATCTGCCACACATCATTAAATTTTTTTGTAAGCACATTTTTGTATATTATTAAAGAATCGCTGCCAATTAAATCGTTATTTGTAAAATACAACAGGATACGTTCACGTACATTGAATATGGTAAGCTTTTATTATTTGCTTTTAAATATTCTACATACATTTTTTTACTCGTTAAAATTTATTAAATATAGCGCATACTATGTATTTAGGTTAAGTTACTTACAAATTACAGTTTACGTATACAATATAAGTTTCACGAGTTTCAAGTTATCTCTCTGATTCACTACTGACTCATGTCTATTAAGGTGACCTCTCACTGTGAGAAAAGTTTAGATATTGTGACGACAGCTATAATTCATGTTGCAACCTTTTTATGTTACGAGTTTTTGTAGAATGTTGACTACAGAGCAGAATAGACAGAAAGACGTTATTTTGTGTTTAATATAAGCATTAATATCACGTTGGTGTTTAGTAAGGCCATGATATCTCTTTGATCGAGTCAGCCTATTCGTGTCGGAGCAAGACTAAAGACTTGTAAAATTACATTCCTCCTCATCCTACTCCGTCAGACGTGCTCCTCATGTCTTTGTCCTCACGGTGATTCTCCACTTTTCCTTGTCCCCGGCTACTCGAAGTGCATTTTGTACTATGCTATTGAGTGTTCTGCGGATGTGATCGGACTAACGCATCGGGTTTCGACGACGAATTCTTTTTCCTTCCACCTTGCCAGTGACAATTAGCTTTTCTAGATTATCTCCGTCTTTCCTGGCAGTGTGTCCGAAATATTTAAGAGCTCTCTAAAGGCAGACGGTCGAAATCCTGAATTTGTTTAGTCCAAGTTACAATAATTATGGACGTATTACAATCTTTACACAGTATAAAATGAAGTCGCTTCCTCTATCTATTCGATTAGACCTTTTAAACTATTCAAAGGCTTTTAATGCAGTTTATAGCAATAGATGATTCATGAGAAAGGTTTATAATATATTAAATACATTGCACCCGTGCAAAGTCGTCTATTCGCAATAAGAAGACAGTGTCAAAAAATAAAACCAAAATTGACCAATGGTGGGCCGTGTACACATTAACCAATTAAAGGATGCCATTTTAACATATTATTATGTACGTATGTATATTTGATATATTACTGCCTTCTTAACGCGAATAGACTATGGTATAAAACTACGACCATAACATTCCTCACACTTCCACAGACTATAAGACTATAACTCATCCCCGTCGCGGGCTTTTTATAGCCAGACGTGAAAAATACCAGAAATTTCATCCGGTTCCCTCAAAGTGCGGGATTAATTCACCCAGACACTTATTTCAAATTGGTGTCCGTCCTTATTTCCTTTTAATAGTTCCGACTTTTACTCCCTCTTGTGCTGATGTGTGGTTATTAGATTAATCCTCGTATTATTCTTTGTCACCTATTGTTGTTATGATGCTGAAAGAACAGATTTTTTTCTATTCCATTATTACGAATCTATTGACCCCTATTTCATTAAAATCAAATCACTAGTTTAGGCGCTACGGCGGAACAAACATACATATACTGCCAAAAGCCTACCCTCGAACTATTCATATTTTCAGTATTGGCCTAAACCAAAGAGTAAATAATATATACTTACGTAAAGAGAAATAGCTTTCATATAAACTTCGAAATAAATCGATGTCACAAGGATCAGGGTAAATTAAATAGTCGGCCAACTCAGAGTAGGCGACTTCACGCGCTTTATATAATAACCCCCTTACTAATAAAAATATTTACACAATGGATAAAGCTATACAATGTTTTGTCCTTGTCCAACATATCAGACAAGGACTAGACATTGTATTGCTTAACCATTGTGTAAATATATATGTAGGTAGTAATTAAAAAAATTTAAAGCACAATATTTAAATATTAAAAGCGCGTGAACTATTTTCAGACACGCGGGTTTTCGCCATATTTTCTTTTGCTTTTGCAAAACAAAAGAAAAAGCTTTTTTGTTGCTCTTTAATCTGTCCCTACACTCTAAAGAAACAGACAAAGCGTTTAATTCCTAGAAAGGGGAAAATTGGTACAAATTGAATAAAATTGATATATGACTTAAATTACAGAGCAAGTGTTTGTGAAGTATCAATTACAAAGTAAGTGTTGCAAATCGATACCAGAAGTATCAATTAACGTAAGGGACATTTTGGCGAAAATTAGTTATATATATCATTGGATTCAGAATTTTCTGCTCTATCGAATGATATTATTTAAAAAATTCTATCGTTTAAAAAAAATCCCTTACAGTAAAAATTTTTGGCCTGAGTAAAACGATTTGTGACAGAAAAATTGATGTAACAGACAATTACATTTTTTTTTCTCTGAAAAATAAAGTAAGTAATAGTGTTTAATAATTTACACCCTTACCTTAAACCACAAATCAGTTGATTTAAATAACATGTCCCTTACTTTAATTCATGATTATAGTTTTTTTTTTAAATTATTCTCTTACATTATTATCTCACAAAACTATCTTTAATTTCAGCTCCTTACTACAATATGCCGATTATGTAATAACTTGAAATCAAATTCGTATTTGCTTTACTTTATTTATTTGTGAGATTGTTGCTAAAATACCGAGTACTTACATTAATTAATTGATTCTCCTAATGGTTATCCCTCCGGCGCGGCGGCGCGCGCGACTAGCGTAAAGACGTTGCGGGTGTATCAGGGGAGGGGTAAGACAGCGACGCGACGACGCGACGTAACGTGTTCGCGGCTCGCGCGCAGTTCAAGATTGTTATTGTTACGTCTACAACTATCAACGCTAATATTTGGATTAAGTGATGTTTTAATGTAATAAAGTGTTCTACAAGTAATATAAATAAATAATGTGTGAAAACAATAGTACGAGGGCGGGTCAATAAGTCCGTGACTTTTGGAATAAAACACAGATTTTTTGATAAATAAATCATTTTATTTTTCAACGTAGTCCCCCTTGAGCTCTATACACTTTGTCCAACGCTTCTCCAATTTTTTTATCCCTTCCATAAAATATGATTTGTCGAGGTCCTCAAAATAGGCCTTTGTTTGCGAGATGACTTCATCATTGGAGTCAAATCTTTTTCCACCGAGCCATTTTTTCAGCTTTGGGAACAAGAAGTAGTCACTCGGAGCCAAATCTTGAGAATAGGGTGGATGTGGGAGCAATTCATAGCCCAATTCATGGATTTTTGCCATGGCAACTGCACATGTGTGCACCCTTGCATTGTCTTAGTGAAAAAGAACTTTTTTCTTGGCCAAATGAGGTCGGTTTTTTTTCAAATCCTCATTGAAGCGGTCCAATAAGTTGACATAATATTCCCCATTAATTGTTCTTCCCTTTTGAAGATAGTCAATGTGGATTATCCCACGTGCATCCCAAAAAACAGTCGCCATAACTTTATTGGCTGACAAACCCACCTTGGCCTTATTTGGCGCCGATTCACCCTTAGAAACACACTGTTTTGACTGTTGTTTGGTCTCTGGTGTATTGTGATGGATCCATGTTTCGTCCACGGTTAAAAAACTCCTCCATATTGTGATTAAACAACGCCAAACCTTCCTGTGAAGTTGTTACACGATTGCGTTTGTGGTCGACTGTGAGCAAACGCGGCACCCATCTTGCGGAAAGCTTTCTCATGCCCAAGTGATCATTCAAAATTGAAACCACTGAGCCATGCGAGATGCCTATGGCTTCCACAATCTCTTGCACTTTCAATCTTCGATCGGCCAACACCATATCGTGAATTTTTTCGATTGTTTCGGGTGTAGAGACCTCAACTGGGCGTCCAGGACGTTCGGCATCTTCAGTGCTTGTAAGGCCACAACGAAATTCAGTAAACCACTTTTTTACCATTGAAATCGATGGTGCAGAGTCCCCATAGTATTTATCAAGCTTAGCCTTGGTCTCGGTAATGGTTTTTTTTCGCAAAAAATAATGCTTAATAAGCACACGAAATTCACTTTTTTCCATTGTTTCCTTAAGTTACTGGATAGTCTGATAAAGATAGCTGTAAAACACAAACTAACTGACGCAGCAAGTTCAAATTTTGATAGGAGTCAACTGACAGATGCCTGTTGACAGGAGTAGTGTTGCTTTTTCAGTAAGGAGGTTAGAAATTCAAAAAGTCACGGACTTATTGACCCGCCTAAGTAATATAATAGATCTGCGTATGAAAAACATAAGAGTATGCACATTTAAAAAAAATGCTTTGACGAAAATTGAAGTTAAATATACAATGTTAGAGACTGGTGATACTTACGAAATAGAGCTCTCCAAAGAATTACTTCCAAAGAATTCTAACGCAAGAAGAAAGGGTAAAGGGGTTAGGAAAAGAAGTGCTGCTAGCGGTAAAATTACAAAAAATATAGACAGCAATAATGAATCTGCAACTGAAAGTACTAGCAATGACATATTAAGTCAATGGAACACAGACAATTTACCATCTCTATATAAAGAGAGGCTTCCAATTTCCATTCCGAAATACAATGATCTCAAAAAATTATGTGAAACCGGTATAATACCAAAAAGATTTCACGTTGAATACTTAAACCTGCCGAATAAATCGCCAGTTAAAGATACCCTCATTGAAACTGACGACGATGAAGATGTGATGACAGCTGATGATGATAACTAGATAAAATACCAAATAGTAGAAGTTATTTCAACCCTTTCAATTTTTCCATTAAAATATTTTAATTTACTTACTAATCGTTATATCATCATAATCTGTTCATTCCTAATTATTATTTATTTATATATATATATATATATATATATATATATATATATATATATATATATATATATATATATATATATATATATACACATACATTACATTAATGTTCATATCATTTGTATTATTTTTTAAATTCTTTTCAGTCAATTCATATTTTTTCATTTTTTTTTTGTTTCCAGTACATTCATTCCATTATTTAATAAATAAGACTGTTGATTAAGTCTCAGAAACATTTTTTCTTTATCCGCGTTAAAAATAAATAAAAAATATTAACAATAAATCGTTTTATTTTTGTATCCCTAAATTTAATTTAAATCTGTGATAGCTGAAACTAACATTAATCATGCAATGAACCTATTTTGATGGTATCAAAGTACTATAATTTTAGTAGAAAATCTATAGTTACATTGAACTGCAATACTATAAGAGTTCTTTACAATAGAATTTCGTATAATTTTCTATTTATTTTGCTGCTTACGGTATGCTTCACCCTTTACACATAAAATATTAGTAACTTAAGGGACAACTAAACATATTTTTTTAATGTAAGGGACATGCTATATTTTAAGCCGTTTGGTATTCCAAAATATTTACTTTATAGCATGAAAGAAGAGAAAATTCTAAGAAACTTTGTTCTAAACACAATTGAAATTGGAAGCAACAGTAAAAAGTTATAGAGAGATTTAAAAAAATAAAATCGTTTTTTGGCTCTCCTGAAAAACAGTGTTTTGTCCCTTACATTAATTGATACTTCTGGTATCGAAATGTCTAGGAAAATCGCCTCAACTTTCAAACCTTTGAGGAAATTACTTTCCGCTATTACTTAATAACAGTGTGAGCTCTGTGAAAAACTAGGCTATGTTTTGCAGAAGACAATTTTCGCGTTAATAAATGGTAAAATGTATAGCAGGTTTCTAGTTTAAATTACTTAGTATTTTAGTAATAAATCCGCTATTTTAGTAATAATTCGAGATTTCAAGTTATAGTCTGAATACATACTTGTCAGACAAGTAAAAGACAAAAGATAAAAAAGACGTGTGGCACTCGGGGACTGCCGCGGTAAAGCTATTGCATAGCATTATCGCACGCACACAACGCCGTGTCGAAGACTGCCGAACTGAAACGACGTTAGACGATGCACGGCCTTCAAGCCACACCTCCGTGCCCGTCGGAGTGGGGAGCGTGAGGTTTTTTCGTTACGGAATTTCTGGATTCGGTCCCCGCGCTCAAGGCCCGCGATAGAAGCTATGCAATAGCTTAAAAATAGACGAAAAAACACGTCATAGTCTGTTTATTTTAATTTCGAAACTAGTTTATTTGAATGATAATAATATTGACATTATTATTTTAGGAATGGTAATTATTATAGGAATGGTTATTATAATAACCTGGCACGCCTTTGTTTTGTCACCGAAGCGTGTTTGTGGTGTAAATGATGTAACCATTAAAGCCTGCAGTGAATATTGTATGACAATCAGGACACTACTACCGTTATGGTTAATTCTGTATCTCAGCATGGTTAAAAGCATCTAGGTCTAACTGAAGCTACGTTTAGGTTTCAAATACAGCGTATAACTTTTTCGCGCCGATCCGCCCGCATAATTACAGTATCCCACGGGAACACAGTACTTTTTCGGGATGAAAAGCCTATATGTTAATCAAGAGTCTTAACTACTACCAAACCAAAATTTCATTAAAATCCGTTCACTAGTTTCCCATCCATCCCTACAAATACACGTTTATCACAGTAGTAGGATTTACTAAAGATAAATAGTAAAGATTGAAGAAATATCATAATAATATAATTGTCATACATCTACCCTGCCAATTCTTTTATGTCCATACTCTATAGAGTACACGGTATAAAACTATTCTACAGCGGAGCTAGATTAAAGCAGAGTTTAAAAGCCATTAGGGAATATCAGCTAAATCTCTGCAATTTTAGGCCTTAGCTATTTTGGCTTTCGAAGTTCTGCAATTATCTGTGGATACAAAACTGTTCCCAAGTTGTGCGCTATTTGCTCGTAATTACATTTACTACTAGAGTTACTAATCTTACTAATCTATAGTATTCAAACGCGTATGTTTGTAAGGATGTTTGTTCCTTACTCTTTACGCGGAATTAGGTTTGGTATACAGTAAGTTCATAACCTAGATTAACACACATTCTACTTTGACTGCGTAAAGACATACCGCTACCGCGGGAAGACATACTATTTTCTACGCGTCATGAGCAAATGACATATTTTATTTTCATTACTCCCCCACACCAATTTCGGTGACGGTGGCTGGTTTCATTGAAACCAGGCCAGTTACGCAGGAGTAAGTGCCTGTGTGCGCAGTGTACAAGAGCACTCTCTCTTCCTTTACTCTCGTAATTCAGTGGGACGGATAACCGACACGACTGGCGAGAGATTGGGCGCAGGTCCGTCTTTTTACATGCCCATCCGACGCATGGATCATATTTCTTGTCAGACAATCGGGTGAACAGCCTGCATTGTCATAACCAAACTTGGAAATAACATTTTTTGTTCTTTCAAATTCCAATGCGGGATTCGAACCCGCGACCTCCGAGTCGAGAGCCAAGCTCTAACCACTAGACCACGGAGGCTGACAAATCATATAACTTTATATTGAATACACCACATCATACATCATACACGTCGTGTGACGAAAGTGGATGGAAAAGCTTATGAAAACCAGTTACAAAAACAGAAATTTAATTCTGTTAACGTAGCTGGTTATCAAACGATAAGAAAATTCCTTGTTCATAGCTGGTTACAAAACTTCAGTTACGAATGTGGATGAAAGGAGCAAATCGTCGAATGACAAAGGGGTTTCGTACGAATTTTAAAACAGTCAATCTCAATTATTGTATTTCGGTATCTTTAATACCTACTTGCATTTACTTTGAAATATTAAACTACTAACACTAACTTGACCAATTATTACTTCGGATCTAGACTGCAACTGTCAAAACCAAGTCAAACTATTGCTCAAGATGTTATTTTGGAAACAGTGAAGTGTATTTAGGTTTGTTACAAAGATATATCGGTTTTTCGTGCCGGAATAGTTTCCAAGTCAGTAGTAGACATCATGTAGGACAATTCTATAGCTGTTGTACCTAAATGGATATTTTTTTGTGTTTGAGTTTATATCATAAGCTCAGTCAGTAGTCAGAATCTCAATTCTCGTATTTTAAGTAGACTTTCATTTTACTTTGATCGTATTATAAGTGAGGCGACTTGGTATCATAAACAGATTTTGTGACGTCTGGACCAATCAGGAGGCGTTAGACGCTGCTTTAACGTTTACGAGAATACCGGTTTGACAGTTTTAGCGTGTCGGGACTTGATTGTAATTGTAACATTGCAGGTATTATTTAGCAGAATTGACTCTCACATGTTCCCCACGACTTCGTATGTGCAAAAAGAAATTCCACGGAAATCTTACATTTTGCTGCGATAAAAAGTAGCCTGGGTGTTAAACTACCATACTTAATTTCATTGAAATCCGTTCAGTAGTTATTGCGTGAAAGAGTAACAAATTTCCATACATACAACTTGGGAGAGCTATGCTTCGGTACGAATGGGTAACCGGATAAATACCACGATATCACAGAAAACCAGCGTGAAATAACGCTTGCATTGTGTTTCGCCACGGCAGCGAGGTTACCTGACCCAAGAGGGCTATTTATGGACCAGGAATGCAAGCGCGGAACACCAGAGGAGTTGCAAGTGCAACTCCTCTGGTGTTGCGACTGTACATGGGCGGCGGTAATCGCTTACTATCAGGCGACCCGTCTACTCAAACGAGTCTGGTCCGTTTTATAATAAAATTCAACCTTTCGCGTTTATAATATTAGTAAGGAGTATGGACTATTTAGACGAAATTAAATAGGTAAATTATAAAAGTTACTTGAAAATCAACTGCGGATATTTTGGGTCTAAGTACTGCTTGTGGAAAAACGTTTAGGCAGAAAAATAATTGATTTTTAATAATGTTTTGATGAATAGCAACAATGAATTATTGCTCATCTTCCAAAGATGATACGTTCCTTTTAACTTTTAAGAAAACACAGAGGCTTAATGAGTTTGACGTGTCTGTCCGTGGCGTCGTAGCTCCTGCGAATGCTGACATGATCGAGAATATTCTTAGCTAATTTATCATCATCAGCTCGCTCACTGCTGGACAATTCGGGTCTTACTATTATCTATTTATTTATTTTTATTTATACATGGTTGGTTATCCGAATGACATATTTAACCCAACCTATTACTCACCATACACCACAATATTACATAAGTACGCGTAACTAAAAATGTTCGTGATTTACATAAAAATAACATGATTAATATGTCCTGACAACTTACACTTCGCATGGACACCATCACACTGCCGTAAAACGCCGCCGACTTCAAGGTCGCGCGCTTGTCGAGTTGTACGGGGCGCGGTGATGAACAGAATTTATGTATTTCATAGGATGATCTGGTCAAAATTTAAGGCCAGATGTTATATATATTTTTGGAACGAGAATCGAACACTGATTACGCTCCTTGAATATCTATTTTGTTAACTGAGCACCCTGTGTACCTAGATGATAGTAATGTTGACGATTATGATAAAATAATATCAATTACACAATATGATAAGCTTAGTTAATTATCACCTGTGTAACACAAAACTTGTAACAAGACAGATAACACTTCAAGTAAATGGTGCAATGAAGTTTCATGGAGGAGGACAATTAATTGAGCCCAAATAGGATTTATGTAGAAGTTTATCACTCCATAACTCGTTTATAAGTATATTATTACCATATTAATATTTTGTTAGGAATAAACCAATACAAACTATTTATGTCTATCTATACTAACATTAAAAAATTTTGTTTGTTTGCATTGAATCGGCTCTGAAACTACTCGACCGATTTTGATGAAATTTGGCACAGATATAGAATGGACTACGAAAAAGGACATAGGATACCATTTATAGCTGTAAATGGACGGTTCCCAAGGGATTTTGTTTTGCGCGTACGAAGTGCGCGGGAAACATCTCCCATAATTTATAAGCAGTTATGGCATTACGTTAGGTTCGTTCAAAACAATTATTCGTCAATCACTAGTTTATTTGTCAGACTATTAGATAAATCTATAGGTAGTAAAGGTATTATTAAAAAAAAATTGTTTCTGATGTAACACTAATTTCTATCGACAATGATGTACGTGATGATGATGATAACAATAAAGTTATTAATGAAACTAACGCGTCTTATTAATCTCCGCCATCTTCAAAATTAATGCGATATAAAAAATGAATGTTAAAGTCGTAAGCTCAGCGGGGTGTGGTCGACCACTGCGTTTGAGCATAACACTGTTGATTTACAGCTAAAGATATTTTAATTTGTGAAAAAAGTAATTTGGTATATCGGTAATATATTAGTCGACACATTTACAACATGTGTATTTTTGTTTTGTATTGTTATGATCTTGTTCGTCGTCGCTATTCACGTTGTGTGACATTTTAATGGTTCCTGAGTTCTAACATCACCCGATTGAATCACTGGTGATGTTAGAACTCAGGCCTAGTATCCTTAGTTAATTATGACATAGCCTTGTAACAGCTTATACGAGTTAGTATGTTTTTTTTTTGGGACGTTTATTGTTTTTGATTGTTTAACTTTTTGTTAAATTAGGCATGTTTTGTTTTATTATGTTATATTGTATGTGGTAGTGTAGTGTGCTTATTTAATTTAATTTGTGAACCCCTCTTGCACCCCCGTGGGGAATTGAATTTCGAAAAATACTTTAAACGATGTCTACCACATAAAAATTCAACGCAACTCGTCCAGTTTTTAATATTTATAATTATAATATACTTTTTATATGTAGGTATACAAAACTTTGAACCCCCATTTCACATCTTTAGGGGAAGAATGACAAAAAAACATAAATCGTTCGTCACTGATTTGTTTTTAATTAGCTTATATATTACGTTTCGTGGAAATTTTGGTAAATTTTAAATATTTTCCATACAAACTTTCAATCTTTACTTTACAGCCTCAGAGCCTAAATTCTAATAAACCCTAAAACACGACTTTAATAACATCAAATGAAATGTATTAAAGAGCATGAATCATCATTTTAATTGATATCAGTGCAGATTTAAAGATTTTCCATACAAACTTTGAACCCTATATCACCTCTTTAAGGTTTACAATATAAATTTAAACCAAGCACGCTTAAATTTTCACACTTCTACCGTTAGCGGTTACGTCGGTGCGTGTGTCTATAATGAATCAGTCAGTGGGAACATCTCCTCTATAGATATATAAGATAGATATCAAAACATTAGAAATATAGCCTTGTTACATTTTAACTACATAAAATGACAAGTTGTGAAAAGGGACTTTAAATATATTATGTATTTGCTACGATGATAATTACCAGTAAGGGCGCATCTCTATTAGTTCAATTTATATTGTGGATTCCATTCTGACATAAAAAAAATTGTGTGTATGTGTGACGTTTGTCGCTTATTGAAACTAAAATGTACCAGTAATGTAGAGGAAATTTCCATAGCTGATAGTACTGATGACTTTTGTTTTGTTGGCTCCAATACAATCTATCCAAATCTATCAATATAAAGAAATAAAATAGTTTGTAGCGCCGACGCCGACACTTCATTTATGAGATTGTACACACTTGAAGACACCGCACAACATATAACTAGACTAAAAATTCTTTCTATGAAATTGTACATACAAAGGTTACCGTGCTCTGGAAACGAAGCTTCCTGATCGTGAGGTTTCCTGCCTTCGCGCTCCGGCTATCGCGCAGACTTCACAAGAGTGAGATGACCTGCGAGACTTCTCGTTGTGAAATGAAATTATTTTTTTTATTTCCAAATGAAACTTAACAAGCTATTTTCGGAAAGCCAACAGAAAGGCTACCACCGGTTCAACGCTAACACGCCGAGAAAAACCGGCGCGGCGTAAGAAACTAGCTAAAGTAAAAAACTAAAATAAATAAAATGTTACATTATGGTTTCTTTTGTGGGTCCATATAACATAATATTATTATTATAAGATGTACAGCTATGTGGCAGTACCTGCGACCCCTCTGGCTCAATATGTGATACTATGTTATGTCTACAACGCGCCTTTGACAAACATCTGAACGAAACGATGAAGCTATGTCGATGCGAGATATATTATATCTAATTGCACAGATATAATATATCTCGAATTGCATCGCGTCTTTCCAATTTGTGCTAGGAGGGCTGGCCGCGACTAATCGGCAAAAACTGATCATCATAATAATGTGCAAAATTCTCTGTCATGTCGCCAAGTGTGAACACATCTTTATAGCCGTTCTTTGATTTTATTTTTCCTCTATGACAACACTCCTACACCACACGCGATTATCGTTTAGACATGCTTCACGATTCATCAAAACTTGAAAAGAATTTTTAATCTAATGCATATAATATTTTAATTGGAAGCAATATGAAGACAAAAAGCTTTTGCTATAAAATTAGATATTAGTTTATAATAAATTAATTTGCCAAAATGTTTTAATATCTGAAAAATATGGTTTCGATAAAGCTATTAAGAAATTACTCGCATATTAAATGGCTAAGAAACTGATAAATGGCTAAATTAAACGCATTGATTTATTTTGTAGTTGTATTGTAAATTGTGCGTAATAACTATATTTAAATAATAACACAAAGGCGATTAACATAAGCTCCTGACAATGCTGCCGAACCCTACTACAAGGAACCCTAGGATTAGGATAGTTTCGCCTAGTCGCCAGTCCGTCTGTCCATCTGTCCGCGGTCCGTCTATCTGTCTGTCCGTCCCTGCTAACTTCTGTAATTACGAATAGTTGTAAAATTTAGTTCACGTATAGATTACTTATGGCAGCATAAAATAATTATAAATATCTATTTTAGGGCTGGCATACATGTGAAGGGTTTGAAAAAATTTTTCTCTTTAGGAAAATTATTTTGAGGGAAATCGGACAGTAACTTGTAAAGTAATTTGAAAAAAAAACCTATTGCGAGCTGATAGTTACGGATCAGTCCTTAGATGTCTGTACATGCCACAGTCAAAAACCTAGGTTTGTAACTGTGACTTCTTTGTCCTTTAATGCACAGGACTGGCCACCTTAAAACTCGTGCTACTTTTGTGAATTCTATGCCAATAATATAAGCCACGTTCACACAAAAATACAAAAAAGCGACAAAAATAACTACCAATATCTGTGTGTTTTTTAAACTCACTTTCACAATGCATTGTTGGATAAACGAAAGATGTAAGGTCACAATAATGATACGTCTCCATCTACCTACCGCGTGTTTACGGACAAAACGAGTTATTCTGTCAATATTAGGTTTGCCATACAAATGAATACATTCTAACACAATACGACTTCCATTTCGACCGCTGCGGCTGTTTGCCCAGACAATTCTCGCTCCCCGCCACCGCAGTAGGCCTATTTGTTTATGTTTTATGGCACCCTGGTATCGAATTACCCTAATTTGGTGTTATCCTCACGAGAAACGCCATAAAATGCCATCATTTTGTAATATACAAGCTTAGTTTCTATTATGGTTAAGTAGCTTAGCCTGCAGCTCCGCTCACGTTAAGATGATGTGCATGTAGTACCTTACTTATTATATCACTTGACTATTGATAAAAGCCACATTAAAATTTCTTGTGTACTTTTGTGTTAAGCGTAGGTACAATAGGCGATAAACGTTACTATATATTGAAGTTTTTGGTACCTTTAAGGGTCAGTTCACACCGCGATGAGGCGCTGTAATTTTAAGATAGAGCCTATTCAAAATTCAACGTTATTCACTACACAAAAATATACACGTTTCATATGACATCTATCGTATCGTTTCGTTTCGGTGTGAATCGACTCTTTGTGTTTTCACTATACTAAAGCTACTTCGAATTTTTTGACTCTGTTTTTGGTAACATCACCCAACATCCAAACAACAAGCAATATTATTCGTCTCAACCCTATTATTGTTATCATATTTCAGCTCACTTGGCAAAGACAAGTATGAATATTAAGAATTTAATCAATTTTTGATCAAAATAAATCTTTTCCCGCACTGTATCAATCACAGGAAGAGGTATAATATAAAAGGTGAGGACATACAAATTATAGTAGAAATTAAAAACGGTATCATGTCTAATTAAAAATTGAAATGTTTTCTGTTTGATCTGATTTAGAAAGTGTAGTTATTTCAGTTATTCCGAAATATTATAGCGCGTTAATTAAATCATCCGGATTTCCGTAATATGACACAGTTTGAGAAACACTTATTTAAGATTACATTTTTTACCTTGGGTGGTCTTGTAAATTAATTTTTATTAATCGTTCAACGTTTTAACTTGCTTTAACCGGTTTGTGTATTTTTTGTAGAATTCAGTTTCGTTACTAAAATTATGCCTTGCATATAAAATTGAAGGACTCACTCAAAATGAATATTGTTTAAGCGAGATGCAACACTTCTTTTATAATTTTATTTTTGTTTATTTAGATTTAAAGAGCTCCGTGGCCTAGTGGGTAGACCGTTTGATTCGCACTCGAGAGAGTGCAGATTCGATTCCCAGGTTGTGGCGTGTACCAGTGAGACTTTTAAGAATCAAGTTCACTATACGGATGCTCTAACGGTGATGGAGAACATCGTGAGGAAACCAGCACATGGTTGGCCGCAGACGTATTCGCCAGTCATTCCTCTGGACTCGGCTAACTATGTTGTGAGAATGCCGTATGTGCTTGGGCAACCATACGACATTTAAAAACCAACTGTCCCAGGCACTACAGTATACCAAGAGTGGTTACTTCGCTCGGAGAATACTGTATAAATCATCCAATAACGGATGAAAAGGCCTAAGTTTTTATTTACATTTGATAAATAGTTATAAAGATGGAGAATATTCTAAACTAAATACACACTATGTCACTGTATAATTTGTAGTAATATTATATAGAGGAAAGATTTTTGTTTCTTTGTATGTTTTTTTTTAACTTTTTTTTTTATAAAATTTGGTACAGACAATATAATAATTATGATATAGATGCAACATCTATATCATAATTATTATTAAAGGGATCTTGCGGCAACCGTACATTTTGTGGCGACAAAAAATAATCTCTATTTTCCCCCGTGGTCTGATCTATCTAATTATGTGCTAACATCGAAATCGGTCCAGAACTTTCGGAGCCTATTTAATGTTAACAAACAAATATACAAACAAACAAATAATTCCCGATTATAATATTAGTATTGATATCTACTTATATTTATTGCAGTAGCTAAAACTTAAAACATTTTTTTTAAATGCAAATAAGTAAGATAATTCCTGTTTTTTTTACAAGGAATTTTACGTAAATTTACTACAAATTGGCCTGTAGTCTCAAAAAGTCTGTCCGTGTTATTAGAGGCTCGTGCGAATTTGCGCCTTCATATTTATTAACTTTTTGCATTTTTACACCCAATGGAAATAATAACGTGTTCTGTATTCGAAGTCGGTTATGATGCTTATTATCTTTTTACATATTGACGGGTTGAAGGCATACACGTTTACGTGATGTGCCTCAACACAACATTATCCTTTTTACTATATTGTTGTGTTTGCATTCCACATTATTTCCAATTTGTTTTAAATTAGTTTATTGTTGCGTTAAAATCAGATTCACAATTCTCGTTTTTAACTTGGACTTTCAATTCACTTTCAATATTGTATTGATATCATAAACTGATTTTTGGAGTTTGGACCGATCAATACACATTCGACGTTGGTTTGACATTTATGAGAATACCATTTTAACATATCGAGACTGCATCGAAACTGTATTATTGTATTTATTAGCAGAATCTTTCCACTGGTGGCGAGCAATGAGGCATGGAATCATATTAAAAATAAAATGTAATATAAATTATTATATTTTAATTTTTTTAATATATATCAAACATATTTAATACACATCCTTGACCGAGGGACATTGAAAACTTTTTCGTTCCCTCGGCGAGATTCGGGAGCACCGACGCGCTAACCACTGAGCCACAGAGGCCGTCATATAATAATCAGTCAATAATCAATATAAGTATATTTCGAATCTAAAAAAAATCATAGCTTTTTCCCAAAAAGTTTTACCTCCTATTTCATAGAACAAAAAGTTATTTACGCCATGAATAAAAAAGGGGGAACCATTATTCGCACGTGTTCCAAAAAACGCAACAAAACCGGCTCGGGTTCGAACCGTTCCGCCGAGCCGTTTATGCGAGTAGCGAATAAAGTTACAACATTTCCCTAAAACTGGGCACCCGATTTGGTGGACGGTAAATGCATTGTTAAACCATTGGACGTACGGCCAGCAAAGGTGGTTCTAATCAAGTAGACTACATAATATAACCAAAATGGTATCTATGTGTAAGACTATCGAGTGATTATTGTTTCAACTTTACCTATTTAAAACTGAAATGTCTTCGCATTTGGAAATTTGAGAATAATTAAGTTTATTATATAAGTATTACGTTATTAGCTGTCGATACTTATAGTATATTAGTGTCGACGGTTCGCAGATCGGATATTTTGGGTATCCCTCAAAACCTTTCAGTTTTAGGTTATTTGGGTTCAAAACCTATCGAAGCAAAGCTTATGAAATATTTATACCTAGTCAATGCAGTAAAAATAATAATTCTTTTTCCTAATTTTGTTCTTCCTTAGGCCTCCCCCACATTAGGCGTGCGCGTTCCTCGGGCGTGTCGCGCATCGTGTCAGCGATGCGCGACACGCCCGAGGAACGCGCACGCCTAATGTGAGGTCAGCCTTACTTAATATTATAAATGTGAATGTGAGTTTGTTTAGTTGTTACGCTTTCACGTAAAAACTAATAAGCCGATCATCATGAAATTTGGCACAGATAATATAGGTAGAGTAGACAACGGGGAAGGACATATTAGGCTAGTTTTTATCGCGGAAAACATACGGTTCCCGATTTACGATGCTGTATTTACGCGCGCGAAACTGCGGGCAAAAATAATAATAGAAAGCTAGTAAGCTAAGCTAGTAGTAATACTTAAATGAGTAACACGTTAGTGTATATATTCCATTTTTTTGGTATATTTTATGCCTTTCATAACGATTCTTCACAATGTTTGCAGTCCGTACACCGCCTACATAATAGGGGATTGATGTAGGGTTGATAACACATTGTTTGGGTTGTAATTGATCTGGGATACGATCGATCAACCTATCGTTACCATCCTATCTGTCGGTCTGTGTGGTTCATCATGAGCATCAGATATTTAAAACTTCACAATGTCCAAACCTGGATAAATATCAGGTTTTGCTATTAAAAAAACTATAGGATTGTCTATGACAATGAGTTTTATTTGTATTTCCAGCCAGCATTTAAACAGCTGTATTATAAACATCCAAACTCTACCCACATTAAGTGTACGAAATTTAACACATATAATAAAAACCTTAAATTTAAGTATAGTAAAAAAAGTATTAAAATATATATCCGTTGTCTGGTAGCCGAAACACAAGTTCTTCGGATACTTACCACGAGACCAGACTAACGTTGTGTTGACTGTGTATGTAAACACATTTAAACAGAATAAGAGATAATACAACAAGAAGCACATTTTTAAACTTGATAATGGTTTTTTACATTATTGAAATATCTTTGTAATATAATATCTAATAACACATTGTTTGTTAGTTTAGCTAGCGTGTACATAATAGGATAAATAAAATAGATTATAACAAATAAAAATACCATAATTTGTTTTAAAGTGCTGCACCTATCAGATAATTTTATCGACATTTTAATACAGCCTATTATGTCGTAACATCGTGCAAACAAAAGTTTTAAATCCGTAACATTACCATTGTGCGGATCTGATTGAATCCACAAATAGCTTCCCATGGTTACAATTTTAGTGATGGGCCCATTTATTTGCGCTGTCGAGACAGTTTAATTGGGATTTTATACGGGCACGTCGATGGAAATGTGCGTAATTTATCAATGAATCAATAGTTTAAAAGAAGTTACAGTTTAAAATAAAAAAGTATAGATACCTGAAATGATACCTAGGAGAAACAGCAGGAAATATTTTTGTTTTTAACCATAACCATCATATCTTTTTAGGGTTCCGTAATAATCAAGGAACCCTTATAGTTTGGCTTTGTCCGTCCGTCTGTCTGTCTGTCCGTCTGTCTGTCTGTCTGTCTGTCTGTAATTATGCACATAAATTGATGAAATTTGGTTAAAGAGGTTCGGTTAAAGATTGTATATAGATCTCGGTTCCGGCATAAAAAAAAATAATTTGACATTTTAGGGGTGGCTCTCCATACATGTGAAGTGGGGATGAAAAATATTTTTTTGTTCTACCCCATCGTGTGGGGTAAAGATCAACAGGTATTTAAAAAAAAGGTAAGGTTCCATAAATATTCTTTTACAAAGTCAACTATTGTCGAGCACTCAGCCTCCAAAGTGGTTTACTAGTTGCCACCCCCCCCCCCCCGCCTCCCCTGGCATTTCTAAACTTCAGGAGATAGAAACTTGTAAGTTTCCATGGTTATAGATCATACTAAAAGCTTATTAGGAAAATTATTTTGAGCGAAATCGGACAATAACTTTTGAAGTAATTCAAAGAAAACCTTTTGCGCGTTGATAGTTACGGAACCCTTCTTATACATGTCCTGACATGCTCTTGGTTAGGTTATTTTATCATTTGACTATATTGATGACAGCACGTTTCTTTGGAATATATTTAAAGTGCCAATTATGGTGTTAGGTTCAAAGGATTTAATTGCTCCACTTAAGGCGATAAGATTAAAACATAAGAACCTTTTGGTAAACCAGTTTCCTAGAAATCAGTTAAGCAATGCTAATTAATTCTTCTTCTAAGAAAAGGCGATTAAAAGGTTTAATTAGTTCTTTCTGATCCAATTTTGTACAAAACATAGAGATTCAGATACTACGTTAAAATACGATGGCTGTTATTTCTTTGTGCCAAAATTTGAGAAACTTACACATTATAATATGTATTATGTGGTCTGGTTAAGCCTTTTATTGCTTACTAACAACAAAAAAGAGCATAAAATATTTTATTTTAAATTTACAATTACATAAGAAATATTTTACTTTGTTTTATTAGCTGTAACGTAAGATTCGAAGGCGAAGGCCTCCTTCAAAGATTGCCAGGTATCTCTATCATGAGCTGTACGTAGCCACTGTTTTCCGGCCACTTGAACAATATCGTCTGCCCATCGCGTTGACGGTCAACCTCTTTTCCTGGTGCCCGATGGCCCGCTCCATGATGTGAGTTTATGTATCCATCTGTCACCCGCCCAACACCATTTGAGTCTTTTTGAGAAGGTCAAAGCATCGGTTATTTTTGTTCTCTCTTTTATAATTTTGTAGGGGAACTTTAGCATTTTTATAACTGTTAGTAAGCTTTGCTACATACTTCTTTGACATGATCTTATCTTCGACTTAATACGGTAAGTAAATGGCCATGTTTGACTAGCGTAGGTTAACGTTGGGAGGATACACGAATCCATTATTTTACGTTTAAGTTTTATCGGCATGTCACCCTTTATAATTTCTTTCTAGCCCCAAATTTTATTCCAGACTAGTGAACTTCTTCTCTCTACTTCTTGTTCGTTTCTTTCTTTATGAAATGAAATTTGGTTTGCCAGGTAGACATATACATTGACATACTCTAGCGCTTTATTTCGAGGCCTACGCGTAGACTTGCGGTATATAGAGCATTGTTTGTAGTTAGTTTGTACTTTCAGTGAGCAAGACTATGTCGTTTCCAAATCTTAAATCACTTATATGTTTATTGTTGATATTGAAACCGACTCTTTCTTGGGACTTCCTATTACCTCTTCCAAAACGGCTATAAAAAAGGTAGGCGAGGTGGGGTCCCCTTGGCGAACTCCTCTTTCAATAAGTATAGAACTTCTGTGTATGTGTGTAGTGACTCTAGTTTAATTTTGCTTCTTCCATTTCTATATAGGTGTTGGAGAACCCTGATATATTCAGTTTGGACATTTTGTGAATGCAGAGATCTTCATATTGATTTGTGGAATACTGTGTCAAATGCCTTTTGGTAGTCAATGAACATAAGATAGAGCGGTCTTTTAAACAAGTACCTTAACTATTAAAAATATAAAATTATATGATATCGATACACAAAGCATCGATAAAATTGCTTGTAGCACATCACTAAGTAGGAAATGACATAGTGCGTGATATGCGGAAACGTATTTAATGAAACGCGAGGGTATGGTACTGGTCGTACGCAGGACGCAGCGCACACATGGCTGGTTTTACTCGTAATACGGACGAGAATGATACTGTTTTACTATCGTACATAATACTGTTTTATTGTTAATAACTTAAGCTATTACCGCCGTCCAAGGAATTCCAAGCCACCAAAAGGGTCAAAATTGAAAACCCCAGGCAATGAAATCCCACACCTAAATCTTATATGTTAGCTAGTAGCTACTACACAATTGTAAGTAGACACAACATACTACAGTTATATAATACTAGATATAGTATACGATATTTAAATAGACGAGATTGTCGCTTATGCAGGGTGCACTGGTCCCCACATGTCCGTGTCTAATGCGTCATGCGGTAACGTTTGTTGTTGTGTGCCACTGCCATTATGGCATTATCTGATTCACTACCATCATCACCATCACCGAGCCCCACAATTTTCAAATCAATATTTTGGGCTTGTTTGCCAGCGTTGTTGATCATTGACGCCGTGAATTAAAAAAATATATTATCACTGTATACGCATATTGGTTTGATAAATATTATTATTTATACATACACTGTCTTGGAACTATATTATTTCCGTAAGAATTATTACGATCCTAACCACGCGCGTAGAAATATCGAATTCTCAACATTTTCTTAAAGTTCTAATTATTACCTTATCCCTCTTGATAATCCTATACCTTTTTATTTGATATTCATTTCCTATGAGTGATTACTTGCCATAATAAAAGTTGAGAGGAATTAAAAAATTTGCTTGAAAATAACAATTTACCCTTAGACGGCTTCTCAGAAAATGATTTTAATTACCTTTATTATTATCCGTGAATTATCTTTATCCAAGTTATATTTTAATTTCAATAAAACGTAATACAATTAAAATATAGTAGGTACTGATCCTTTAATTCATTCATGGGTTTTAATAAATTGCCAATTATTTAAATATCCACTGAATATCGATTAATTTGTTTGTTGGATAAAATAATAAAAAATTGTTTAAGGAAACTCGATAACAAAAATATTTTTGTTTGCGAAGTGTCTTAGTAAGTTTAGGTTTCTATCGCAGATTCGAGACACTAGGTAAAATTGATGCTTCGGGCAGGCACATGTGCACACAGTTGGGTATTTGCTTACATGTCAAAATTTTGATCGTCTTTAAAACATTTAGAAATAATTAGGTATTACAATATGATAAAAATTAAACCGACTTCCAAAGTAAAAATGCACAAAAAAGTATGAAATAAAAGTAATTTTCTAAATAATTCCCCTTTTGAATTTCGGTGAAATTTTCACTATTTCTCTACTCAATCTGTATAACATCCTGATAGAACAATATTTAAATTAAATTAGATCACACGTTCAAGTTGGTACCGACTTCAAAATTTTGAAGATTGAGTAGAGAAATAGTTAAAATTTCAGCCAAATTCAAAAGGGGAATTATTAGCGGTTTAATTTTTAGATAAAAAACATCCCTTTTTAGTGATATTTGTTAAATTATTACTAACACATTTTAAGAACGTTTAAAATAAACGATGGAATGTATATTTGAATACACTCCAAGCTTCCATTAGATATTGTATATAAGATAATAATGATGATTACTGTAAGTTACATAATTGCATATGCTTGCAGTTCTTTAAACAATGTCGATATTTCCAAATGCATATCTGTAAAGACTGTGGAGTTCTGTTCAGTGCTTTTGGATCTAGGGTATACCTTACAGAACCTTACTTTTTGGTAGCCTATGCTTGGGTTACTTCTGAAAAAGTTAAAATCACTTTATATATCCATATAAATTTCGAGGAGTTTCCTCGATTCCTCATGGATCATCAGGTCACCGCTTTGGTGACAACGAGACAAATTTCGGATTATACCCTATACATCAAAAAAATAAATTTGAAAATCGGTCAACAGACGGCGGAGTTATAGCCGAACGTATAAGCACCTTACCTTTTATTGGAAGTCGTTTAAAAAGTAAAAATGTGTAGTTTTATAATTAAGTGCATTTAAAAGTGACAAAAACAGTTGGAATATTTTTCTTTACAACATTAGTGTAAAAAACCTACCTACATAATTTAGTACAATATTTACTATGGTTTTTTTTTAATTATAACAATATTTTGATTTTATTATGATCGTCATTTATAAAAAAAAAATGTAGAGTAAAACGAACTTAGGTTAAAAGAAGTCTCATTCATAAACATATGTTCGCGTTACAAATATACATATTTTCTTTTATCAAGCTGAGACATAATTACAACGTTCAATAGCTATACAGCTGATTTGTAACATTTCAGAAGCGCTTCGGGGCAAACCAATAATTTGGGTACCCCGGGAGACTATTCGAACTATTTCGATCAATTTACATGCTGTGATTCGGACCCTTGAATTTCTATGTTATTTTAACTTAGTCCCTTGTAAATTAACTCGTACTAATTACCAGCTGCGATAATTGACCGGGGATAGCGGTTGTTATAGTAGCAATAACGTAATAATATTCTAAAGGTTTAGGGATTTTTTTACAAATCATTTTCAATAATATACAATAATATAATTCTAGTGGCACTCAGAGACTTTGTTCTATCTTATATGTGATCTGGAATAAATAACTTCATACACCTACCAACGACTACAGTTACAACCTACACATACACCTACAACCTACACCTATATTAAATATAGTTGTTAATAAGGTTGTCTGGCAGAAATCGCTTTAGTTTTTCTATGTTCTGTATGTCCTATTTGTTTTTGGTGCTATAAAGAGTTTTTCATTCATTCATAGTTTACAATGCAGAATGGTATGCTAATATTTGTTTGCCACAAGTCGTTTCTGAACTCCGTAAAGAGAACTGCAACCGCCGCATCATCCTCCATCACGACAATGCGCGTTCTCACACCGCGCACAGAACAAAAGAGTTTTTAGAGCAAGAAATCACAGAATTATTAGATCATCCGCCGTACAGCCCCGACCTAAGCCCTAATGATTTCTGTACTTTCCCTAAAATAAAGAATAAATTGCGTGGTCAGAGATTTTCATCACCTGAAGAAGCTGTGGATGCCTACAAAACGGCCATTTTGGAGACCCCAACTTCCGAATGGAATGGTTGCTTCAACGATTGATTCCATCGTATGGAAAAATGTGTCAAATTTCGCGGAGAAAACTTCAAAAAGCAACAAATACATTTTTAAATAGTAATGTTTTGTCACTTCCTTGATTCCCGAAATTTTCAGTGCCGCCCTCGTATTCTCATACCTACCGAATACACCTGGAAAATTTCTTAAAAATCGGTCAATCCGTTTCGGAGTAGTTCTCTTATAAATACTGTGATACAAGAATTTTATACATAATATTAAATAACTTATTTAAGGAGCTTAATGCTATGCAAGAAAAGAAGTGGAAACCATAATCCTTCTTCTATTATAAATGTGAAAGTTTGTGAGGATGGATGGATGTTTGTTATTCTTTCAGACAAAAGCTACTTAACGGATTTTTATGAAATTTGCCATGATAGTAGTTTGAGGTCTGGATTAACCAATAGACTTTTAATGCCGAAAAAGTACAGTGTTCCCGTGGGATACTGAGTTTACGCGGGCGTAGCCACGGGCAACAGCTAGTTCTAATATCTTGTAGAGTCAACAGACCGTAGAGATGTTCTTTTCCTTTATGCGAAAGATTTCCACACTTTGTCACAAGTAAAGCTTAATAGCAATTTAATGGCTGTACCAAAAATATAATCCAAAAATAAGTCAATAATGCTCGTGAGAATGTCACTTAAAAAACTAACTACGCCAACTCCCGCTAAAGCACTAAAACAAATCATAAATAACATAATATTACAGTAATAAATAATGGTACACCCCTAATTTTAGCGCTTGTTGCAGTCCAACCCTACGTTTAAATCCGCCATTGTGCACTATAACCCCGACATGTTTAGAAGTATAAAAAGACATTTGAGATTATTACATCTTCCACATATAATTGCACACAATGGTTACCCAACAAAGGACATTTGTTAAAAAACTGGTTGTCTATACGCTAATTTAAATAAATGTTTAACTCGACCAATACCATAGGGGTTAAATTATTGAAACTAAGATTAATGATAATGGTTAGGGTGTGCAATCTGGAATTGTGGCAGTGAATATTAATTTATCAAAATCTGGCTTTTTCATCGAGTTAAAACTATTATCTACTATGAAAGAAATGTAAGTAGGAACGTCTCAATCAGTAGACGAGGAAATAGAAGCATTACTGCTCTTTGTAGTGGCGTGGGGTATATAACTCCATTTCTATCGATTTCACTTACCACTTACCTTTTGAAGACCTTATATTTACAGGCTAGGGCTTCCCTATGAAGGAGAACCAGCCATCTCCACTGGCTCTTTGTATTTAATTCAACTGAATTCTACTGTTTATCTATATAGTATTAACTGTCTGTCATGAAAAATGTACCAGTTCTAGGCAAGAGCCTAGAACTGATGCATTTTTGATTATGACGTAAGAACGTCATCCCTCCTAGGCTGGAATTGGTAGCTCAGATGACAACATTTTGTTCCATTATTTACTCTACTATTGTTTACAGGTACATATTTTATTTTATTTTTGAAGTTAAACTCCTTTGGCAGCGTCGAGAGTTTGCGTCACGTGACACGTCACGATACGCGTCATGACACCATTTTAATATGTAATGCATCAACATAACGACATTTGTCGATAGCTACTTATACTTCTTACATAACTACTTAACTTTCCAAATTTTTTTTTTTGAAGTCATATAATCTAGGCATGTTACGCACTATAAGTTTTGAATGAAGTTTCACTTCTGCCACGTGTACTCAGTAGATCTAATGTTTTTTTTTTTTTACAGACAACTTAAGTCATTTGATAATACGAGTAACAATACATACCTAATCTTAGTGTTGGTCACTGTCTAGTGTCTACATCTGTTTTTAGAGTAGGCACTTCCGTTACTTTTATGACTAGACGCTCACTAATTTGGTACAAATTGAGGAATTCCGGTCCTACCGCATCCAAACTAATGATCTTGTTGCATCAGTTTACACGAACTAGAATTAAATTAAGATGAACGGTGTCTGAACGGATGATTAACTAACCATCTGTTTATTCTCTAGTTTACTCTACATTTTATTGACCTAAATTGTTCTTACAAATAAAAATCTGCGCTGCCGGTAAATTCTGCACAATAAAAACGAACCTTAGTTTATTGTTCTAGTGATTATTTTTATTCTGCAATAATTTTTCCCAGTAATCATAGTTCTAACAAAAACTTATCTAAATGAACATGAAGTATCTGTAGTTATTATGTTTTTCATTCTAGTTATTTTAGACTTTATTTTAATTATTCCAGAAATATTGTTTTTCAACTCTTATAATATACTAATACCTTCTTAGTTTCTCAATCATCAGAAGGGTTTGTTTTGTTACCTTACTCCCTTCCATAAACAAGCAAATATCAATCTAATGTAAACATAATCGTAAATTTCGCTTACAGCTCCGAGATCTGACATAAAATCGAGATTTGCCGTCCTCGTGATTAAATCATGTTTTACTGTATGTTTATGACGCTTGGTAAACAAAAGATACAAATCTTTACACAATCTATTGGCTCATGAAAGCTCGTCTTGAAGAAATGCCACCGCCACTACTAGTAGAATCTACCAGATAGTGTTTTTTTTTTATGTTTTTGCAAATCAGGTTGGAGAATTTTAAAAGTTGCAATAATAGAAGATAACAGTCATACTAATAAAACTATTTAGACAACGGAAAACTTAAAAAACGTTGCTGTCTTTGTCTGATACGTTGGAAATGATAGCAACGTTGTTTAAGTTATCCGTTGTAAATATTTTTATTAGTAAGGGGGTTAATATAAAGAAGCAAGTGTTTTTTTTTAAAAAGTAAAATATATAACAAGATCAAGACGATTAGAAAACCATAAATGGTAACCTTTGCCTGCTATAAGATATAATATGGGTTGAAAAATACAGTTAAAAAAATAGTAGTTTAAAAAAATATTTTTCTAGTTGTACAATTTTTTCATGCTATAATTTTTCTTCGATAAAATTACCATGCACCACAGAAAAAATACAAACATAACTTACAACTACTGCTTATAGAGTTAACACGAAAACGACCATAATGTGACCATAAAAATAATTGCAGTAAAGTTTGCACAGGGGCAGTTCGGATGTAAACTAGTTCATATATTGATCGTATCAAAATAACTGTCGTTATGGCGGTCGTTTGCATGAAATAATGCTTAATTTCAATTTTGAGTGCATTAAGTAAACTATTTCGCCGACAACAAGGCACTGCACACGCTATACTTTACAGTTTTCTTTTTTGAATAAAGTTTTAATACTTACTTTAATACAGAACCTTATAAATTACGTCTACCAGGTCAAAATTACTATTACTATCACTAGTGACTAGACCATAATTATATATAAATGTGGTTTTTTGTCTTATCAGAGCAATACAGACAGCAAATTGTCGCGAAAACCCGTTTTTTGTGATATTTGACCTCGAGTGACTTTTTTAGCGGCACACTGATCAATGGGGACTTTAAGAATTTTTTTTGGAACCATAAAAGAAAGGTTCAGTCAAAAATCCAGGAAATTTATCCGAAGTTCGGTATTTTTTTGTCTTAATTCCCGTCTAATAAAGTCTTATTTCAGGGCCCTGAAAGAATCGTTTGTGTGTCAATTATCCAGTTTAGTTTGTAATCCTGCTACGTTACGTATTTATTAATTTCATTATGATAGTCCAAACATATCCTGAGCAGCCGTAAATTATAACGCTACCTGTCACTTTCAAAATTTGTTCCCAATCACTCATGCTTATATATTTACCCTTGAAAGCGTGAGTCTGTCCTTATCTTTGATATATCGTCACGGATCAGACCACCCTGGGGTGCATCGCTGACTTCGATATATTGATTATGCTAATTTTATTATCGAAATTTCATCGCATTTCGTCAGGCAAAAATGCCCCATATATCGCTTTAAAAATTCACCGTTTGAGCACTTTTTGTGATATTAACATGCTCCAAGGCAATAAATGTTAAATGATGTCACGAGTAATTTGATAGCAGTTTGGAGCATACCATGTTATTATGCCCCCTTATGTGGTAAAAGATCCGTAATATAAACCGCTGGTACTGGTGGCAATGATTTCTGACCTAAGGATGGGCTATGGTACAATTACAACTGACAGAAAAAATCTTCATACATTAGAAAGTTTTACATCTTGATTTCAGAAGATTTTGTCAATTAAATGCGGACTGCTAAAACTGACGAGAAGTGTTGAACCTCGACCGCCCCTAATAATCACAAAAGTACACTTTTTACCTCGACATGCCTCGTCTGTAATAAAGGATTGGTGGACTAATATGGATGTTTAGTAAAACGTCTGAGCTTGAAATAGTTGGAAGGTTGGCAACGCATATAATTATGGTATTGCTTTTGTTATTACAGACGTCCATAGGCTACGGTAGCTGCTTATCGTCTAGCTATATGAAAATATTATGCCACTGCACTGTTTTATAAAAAGGATCCATAATAATCTAGTCAAAAGAACATAATTTTCGACATCAATCATAAATTCTATTGGTAATTTGTAAGCAAATGTAAAACAAACTTATTGATTTTTGGATTTAATGAGCCGGAAAAAGAAACAAGTTTAGCAAGCACAGTAATAGAAACTAAAGCATGAAATTTATCCCCATAATGAAGTAATATTAAACCAAAAAAGCTATAAAATTCATTTATGTAAGCATTTTATATAAAAGGATCAGATGATCTTTGAATTACGAATTTATTACTTTTTTTTTTAATTTGAATTGTTTATATTGTGTTAAAATATATAATCCAGCATATTATAGCTGATAAAACTTGTTTTAAAACGCCGTATCATTTTACAATAAGAGCATGACAAGCTATAAAAAGTTTACTACCTAACATATTATAATAAAAGTGGTTCGGCATCAGGTCATTAGAATTTAAAATGTTTCGATCATTTAAAATATAATTTGACATTTATATTATAATTTTAATAAATTACACGCCCTCGATCATAAGATTTGAAAAGAATAGTAAAACGATATCCATAATAAATTTTCCTACGATATACTAAAACTCTGATAGGTGGATTTATGCAAACGTTCTAAGCAAGTCTTATATTTTACCAACCGATATTAAATTGGTAAAGCTTTTACAAATAAATAATGGCAAGGGTTGGTTCGAGGAGCATGATGCAAATATTGTCTTCAAATTTTATAAATAACTTTGTACCCTACTTACAAATTTCAAAATAGACTTCCTGAGCTAACAGCTACATAAACTACTTGCAAAATTCAACCCTTAAATAGTGACAGACTTTTTAAGCGCCCAAAAAATATCGCTTAAATTCCAGTTGGAAATTCGAATATAACATTACACAAAGCTTATCAAGTTAAAGCGAGATGCGTCTGTAAACGCACAAAGGCCCGACAATATTCATTGCTGTGTAAAGCCAGCTTAATTCCGGCTCAATGGTGTGGACCTGTCATGGTCCCTGACAAATATTAGCTACTGAAAATTCCGATTTTATGATGAAAGATGATTTTGGGGTAACGTCTCTCGGAAAAATGTCTTAGATCATGGTAGATCATGGATGTTCATAAACGGTTTTACAAAAAAGTTTTGCAAATAATGTGTGTTCTCTACAATTTTTAGGATTTATCGCAGGTTATTTAAAGGTACCTACGCGTTATTTAAATAGACACAACAACATTTCATTGAAAATTTAAATTGTTACGTTGTATACAAAAACGAGATTTTAGCTCAAAAAATGTTTTCTTTGTTTATTAAAAAGCACGCTTAACTCAAAGTTCCTGAGCTTTTGGTATAACATAACTGAAACCTTAAACATTTTTCACACGGAACGTCACAGATTTGCGCACACCTGACTGCTTTTGAGTCACAGGTATTCTAAGCCTGATATCACCGTGCTTAATTATGTTACCAGCTCTCGTGGGAATTTATCATACCATAAGTGAAGCCTCAAAAGATTTCGCTTTAGTTTTCATACATTTTTCCGGATGCTTAAATATATCTTTATTCTTAAAGGACGTTGGGAGAAGCCTCTGCTATTGTGGTTGTACATATATATATCCTCCTATATATATATTGCATCTGTTTATCATTAAGAAAAAAAATATAATTATGTCACATTAGAAAGGCTTATTGTGCCTTTACAGTCCATTCATAGTTATTTGACCTCTGACAGGACCTTTATGCCGACGATATACGGATCACTTTCATAGAAACTTCGAGATAAAACAACTCAGAACGGACTATACAAATCACATCTAAGCGGCCGCGCTGCAATCGCCTAAAGTGAGATGCTCTTATCCTAACCAAAATGAATTTTTAACTAGTTATTTTGGTGATAACCAGCTAGGGATCTGATGGTCTGTTTTAGATGACAGAGATTGAGGGTGATTGATCTAAATATATGACCAATATATTAACAGAGGCGATGTTGTTGTCTCTGATTGCTCGCAACAAGCTAAATCTCCGGATAATGAACATTAAACATCCTACCGCATCGTCGAGGTGACGCGCAAACGAGCGACATGGCATGAACACGGTAGCAATCAGTTCTGCACACACAAGAATAGAAACACTAATAGATTGTACGAACAAAATAACAGATTTCGTGTATCAATCTGACATTCGGTCTATTCTTAATTTATTTTAGTTTAGTTCTATTCTATGCTACGCTCCTGAACGGCACATGTTGCTAGCATCGGCGACGAATTTTTAGTAGTAAGTGCAACTAGTCGTCAATGGCACGTTTACATCGAGCCTAAGACCTCAGAACCCCAATTCAGTCATTAACACTTTTATTTAATTATAAATGAATCGTCTTAATATTTATAAACAGATTTTTGGAGTTTGAACCAATCAAAATGGAATTGACGTTGGCTTGACGTTTATGAGAGTAGCAGAACCGACCTTAAGTTCTCAGAATTAAAAATCCTTATTTTAATATTGCTATCACAAAATTTTATGGGAAAGGTGCAGCTCTCTCTAAAATCATATCCCCATGTTGCTGTCACATTTACACCTTCGCTTACTATATCCAATTATTTTGTGTGGATTGTAATGCGTGTACGAATTTCCCTTAGAAACAAGACAAGATAAGGATTAGGCTATACTTCCATAGTGAGTCGGCTTATTCAAATGCCAAACCAGGATTAACGGCGTTTTAGGATTTGACTTCCAAACAATTTGCTATTGGTTATTTCAAGATAATATTATGCTATACCATCTTATCTATAGATAAATAAATGTCAATGTGTATAATATATCTATATACATATATAAAAGAAAGTCATGTTAGTTACACCATTTGTAACATATAATATTAAAGAACGGCTGAACCGATTTGGCTGAATTGGTGGGGAGGTAGCTTTGAACCAGGAGACGGACATAGGATACTTTTTATCCCGTTCGCGTGGGACGTGACATAAATTTATAAAATGTGTGATTTGATATGGAAAATTACAAAGTAAAGGAAAATCTTATGTTATATATAATAAAAATGGATTTCAATTCCAATGTCTCGCTAAAACTTGAGACCGGCTGGACCGACTTGGCTAATTTTGGTCTTGAAATTTAAACGGTGAGAAATATTGGAAAAATTACGGGGAAAATGTTAACACTATATTTATAGGTGCGACATTATTAATATAAGAATAAATAATGGTACAAAACATTTGTTGAATATTAAAACACGATGATAAAAATGACTTATAAAAAAAAATTGCAATGTTATATAGAATGTTTTCAAAACGAAAATACATATTAAAGGAGAGTGATCAGTATTCGATTCTTGTTCCAAAAATTAACATGTGACTAACTTTTGAAAATATTATCATATGAAAAATAATTAACGTCGATTCATAGCCACGCGGCGGATACTGCGCGGCGGTCGCGTGACCTTTAAGGCTCCCACAGACGAGAGGCCGATCGTTTCAGTTAGAACTGACGTCAGTTCGGCCTGAACGGATTCGAGCACATACATGGAAAAAAATCTGATCCGACCCAACTGACGTCATTTCGGCCTGAACGGATTCGAACACACATACGAAAAATCGCATCAATACGTTCTAGTTAGCCTCGAGCTACGGTCATGTTTATTAATTGTAAGCTCACTACGCTTGTACCACGATACACACCCGGCCACGGCTCTGGGGAGAACTGAAGCGATTTGTCACACATGGTCCGTTCAGTCCAAATCCATCAGTTTAGTCCATCCATTCAGTTCAGAATTAATGTTGCCAACTTAGTTATTTTACAAAGTTTTACTACTGAAATAAGTATTTTATTCCCTCGTTAGTAGGAAAGAGCCAGACAATAATCATATGCAAAAAGGCCTAGGTTAGGCACCAAAAATAAATGTTGACACCATATCATAATAATACATCGTAGCATTCGTCCGTAATTTTCTTAAAACTACCCGTTTAATTACTATATATGTTCGCGCCTATAGCGCGGCAACACTTCGCGTACCACCTCAGCGGTGTATTTTAATTTAACTATAAAATGTATAATAATATAACTTAATAAATAATAAAATTTTAATATAACAAAAACTAAAATACAGTTGTTTTTTTGGGGGCTTTTTTGATAGTTATCAGTATTCTTTTAGTAGTTTTTAGTAGAACTCTACGCGGGTTCAGTAGTTTAACAAAAACAGAACTGGCCAGTGTTGCCAGAACGAATCGCTTCAGTCCATCCGGCCGACTGATGCGATCTCGAAATTGAACAATTTTGAATAATTTGCCACGGTTCAAGCCTAACTGAAGGAAACCCGGACCATATAAGGGGCCCCTTATAGTCGGCGTGGCGCGCGGCGTACGGCAGTCCATGCGTAGTGTCCCTGACAACTCTGTCAGGGAATGTTTAACTTTGTTATTTTTCTGCAAATTACGAAAATTTTTAGCTATGCCAACTGTCGTAACTAACGGAATATGGTTAATAATATAATATTAGCATTCGGATAAAAATATAATATGACTCCCCACACCGATTTCGGTGACGGTGGCCGGTTTCTTTGAAACAAGGCCAGTTACGTAGGAGTAATTTTATAGTGCCCAAGTGTGTGCGCAGTACACAAGAGCACTCTCTCTTCCTTTACTCTTATAACCCAGTGGGACAGATTACCGACACTACTGACGAGAGATCAGGCGCTGGTCCGACTTTTTACATGCCCATCCGAAGCATGGATCGGATCATCTTTCTGTCAGACAATCAGGTGATGCATTGTCCTGACCAATTTTGGAAACAATATTTTTTGTTGTTCCAATGCGGAAATCGAACCCACGGCCTCCAAGTCGAGAGCCAATCTCTAACCACTACACCATGGAGGCTGTTTACTTGTTGTGTGTTGGTAATGGCTGTGTGGTGGTCCCGCTTTACTACTTTATTTTACACGTTTACAAACAGCATTAATGAGGGTGTTTGATATTTTTTCTGCCGCTAGGGCGCAGACCCAACGCACACAACGTGTCATCTGGTGGCGTAAGTGGTATCATAAAACGGTCAAAAAGCTGTCAGATGTGAATTTAAAGACCCTCATTTCTATGGTCGCTTGGCATATTTTTATCATCTGACAGAAAATATTTTAGATATTTTAATAACATTGTCTTATGCCAATTACAGTGTAATTAAGCTCCAAGATAACGTTTATGTTTAAAAGAAAGGACAATTTCAGACTGAATAAATGTATAACGGGCTTCTACCCCCGAATCCCCGGTCCCCGAGCTAAGTGTCCTGAAAGTAGCATTTTGCGACTATTTAATATGTAAAGCATCGCCTAAATGCTTTAGGGGAAGATAATTCTTTCGACTTTTACGAATCTGTTTAATTTGGGTATACCTTTATCAAAAATATTCTATGACTATCATAAAAAGCAATGAAAACATTTAGAAACTAAATATCATATCAGTTCAGTATCAATGGATAAATAATTTGTTTAATGTGTAATGTGTTATTGATTTTAAACCTATTGATTATTATATTATGTTATGATTATTATTTGACTGAAACTTCGACATTGAAAACAATAATTATGAATTTGTAAATATAATCTTCATATTATTATTATTATTATTTTCAAGTATTAGTTTTAATCAATTGCATGTTTTAAAAATTTCACACACCATTTTGTTATGGCAGAATGTACAGATTCTTTGTAATGTTTAAATATCATCCTCTGTACTGCATTCTTGTGAATAAATAAATTATTATTATTATTATTATTATCAGATCGGGATGCGACGCGCCTCGGTGTGAGTTAACGGTAATAGAAGAAAATTAAGAATTTACTATAAAAGTCAAATCCCACAGTTTGCTGGGATGGTGGATTCCACATATTCAGAGGCACAAAGAGCCAAGGCCTAGATGTGAGAACGGTAGTGGTCGATGTTAGTATTGATGATCATGATGATGATAGCTTAATCACATCGAAATCAAACATGGCTACGCTATTTCTAGAAGCGTCTGCAACATATCACCAAACCGTTGACAACTATTTTTGTCTAACAAGCTGGAAGATTAGCGTTGGTCAGGAAGTGATTTTATAAATGTTTTTCGTGAAATGTGAGCCTAATTATGCTAACATATTCTATAGCAGACGTATTAAGGGTTCTAGAGTTCTTAGTTTTTTGTATTTTTTTCTTATTGGCGTTAAGAGGAAACAGAAGGGCCATGCAATGCATGGAAAAGCATACAAACGTAGTCCCCTGTTTCCTACCTGGATAATGCCGGTAGAGAAACAATTATTTTTCTGAATATTTATGGATACTATTAGCATGATTTCCTTTTTTTTCATAAATTAATTATTAAAAGAGATTAAAAAATGGCCAGATTTTCCGCTGTGTTCAAACATCCAGAAAACAAATTTGACTAAAAACGACAATTAAAAAAAAACTAAAAAAATGAAAACATAGGAACACAGTTCAAGCCTTTTGTAAATTGTTAATGAAAAAAGTACTTAAATCAGTTCTGTTAGCTTTAGAGAAGCAATCAGGGGACTACGAATCGTTGATTTTTTGTACTTTTTAATAGGTATTTTCAGTTCAAGTTACAGTTGTCTCTATCGCACTCTCACACATTGCTAGCTGGCTTGTTCGGGCACTGCGAGACAGCAATAGATTTAACAAATACCTATTTTTCATTTCTCTAGCCCTTGATATTTCCTCTTAAGATGTAGTTCAGAATGTACTGCTAGTCTGATGAGCAATTGAAGAATAATAATAGATATATTTTTTTGAACTTATTAATTTAGCAATAATTTTAAAACTAAGGATAGGCTTTGCTATGACGCTATATATATATTTGCCAGAAAAATCTTCATACAAGAAAAAGTTACGCCATATATTTGATTTCAGATGTAATATACTACAATATACTGCGGAAAGCAAATGTCAATATGACAAAATATGTCAAAGCTCAACTGCCCTAAACAACCCAAAAAGTGGGACAGTTTAAGTGTGGACACTTTTTGCCTTGACATACCTAGTCTATAATGTAATTTAAATAAAAACTACTTTAAGAAATAAGTAGACGTGAAAGAAGACATTTTAGCTAACTCAGAAATGTACCTCCTACCTACCACAGGCGAGGCGTCAAGACAAGCCGGCTTCCCTTATGTATATTATAGAATATATTGTTTTTTTTTAAATACAGCACCTAACCAAAACAATATTTTGCGCCCAATGCACCCAAAAAATTGCACTAACACTATGTGACGAACCAATTTCGTATTTTAAAAATGAATATATGTTAAATAATAGATTTAAAGTAATATTCATAAGGGAAGCCGGCTTGTACGCTCGCTTCGCCTGCGCCTGCGCCTGCTACCTACTTACCTATTTAATGTGAAACTATACCATTGTGTTTATTCAGTTTTACTAAACCTTACATGAACATAAAAGCAACGACAAAAAATTCGTAAAAAACCTAATAAGAGTCCCAGCAGGGCATCACAATAAAGCTAATGATTGCTATGCGGTGTAGATGTGTCGTTTTAATCTACGAATAAATCAAAGCAACCTTAAATTAAACAGGGCTAGGACAAACAAAAAGTACCAGGGCAGACATAACATGGGGTTGCAACTGGGGTTGCAACTGCAAAAAACGGCACATGCAGCTTGTACTGGAAGAGTTTTTAACATAGTTTTTAAACCGTAAATTTATCAAAATGATAATATTTATTTACTCATTCATCGTCTTAAACAATGAATAAGTAATATTCGGTAATATACACTATTACGGATTATGGAGCGTAGCACTTTTCTTTTCCGTGACGTTTCTGTTACGACGTCATTAAAGTGTTAGTATGTTTTGCGTGGATAATAATTGAAATAACACAAATAATAATTGAAGAATATTGGGGTAGTTTGAATAACTGCAACAAATAGGACAACTGCCACCTCGGTCCTCCCGTGACCACGGCTGGAAAGTAGCCGAAACGTCGGGAAAAAGAAAAGTGCACCGCTGCACAATCCGTAGGTGTTTAAAACAATGAAGTAAGATCTGTCTGTTTATTTGTATGCATTGAATAGGCTCCGAAACTACTGAACCGATTTTGATGAAATTTAACACAGATATAGATAAGACCACGGGGAAGGACATCGATTACTTTTATCGGAGAAAAATGTACGGTTCCCGCCACTTTTCTTCTAGCGCGCACGAAGTCCTAGTAAGCATCTAGTAAGGTTTAAGATAAAAGAGCTTTGCTTGGAGTTCTGATACATTTAAAAAAATAAAAAGAATCACAAAAACATTTATCTGACCGGGATTGGAACCCACTACATTCCGAATTTTCTAATAAAGCAATTTGTAAACATTCGCATACCAAACTGCCAATCGGACTGACATAATAGAGTCTATTGAGTATCCCGCGGGAATAGTGTACTTTTCCGGGATAAAAAGTAGCCGATGTTTAAATCGAGACTCCAGAGCTAAAACTACTACTATACCAAATTTCATCAAAATCCGTTCAGTAGCTTTTGCGTAAAAGAGTAATAAACATCAATCCATCCTCACAAAGTTTCACATTTGTAATATTATTCGGATTGTTGCACGACGATAGTTAAAATGAACAGTTTCCCAGGGATAAGACCTAGCTAGATCGATTTTTCTCCCCTAAAACTCCCTGCATACTAAATTTCATGGAGCCATTTTCGAGAAACCGATTATATTATACATACAAGATTGTCTCGTTTAAAGTATTATAATAACAGTTCCATCCAATCTATAGTCATTGTAAATAATCCATACATGTTACGGAGTCTGTACGGCAGAGTCGGTATATTGCTCACTTGATGACGCCATAAATTGCACTCATTAACTCACCACGTGCCATTAAAATAAAACCTTTAACGACAAAATAAATTATCCGAGTTATTATTACTGTAATAAACTTGTACCTTTCTATTGCGAATGAGATCCTTATACGCCATATTAAATCTTAACGACTAGCGTTTGTAATATCTAATATTGTTGAAATTGTAATAATGAATTTGTAATGTTGTAATTTTATAATATTATTAATGTTCTTTTTTTTCAGAGCATAGGGATCGCCTGATGGTTGGTAACTCTATAAATTATGACAATATATTTCTGTACCTCAGAGGTATACAACATTAACTGATAAAACGAAAATTTTACAGGACAGGCAAAAATGCGCGGAGCGAAACTTTGAATGCAATTTTAACATAGTAGCTTTAAAGATATTGCAACAAACTCAACATTATTTTTTATTATTATTTGTTGAAATTATATTGTATTACACAATATTATATTAATGTTAATTCTTGTCTGATTTTGTGGACTTGAGGTTATTTACCTTGCAACATAAATTAACTAAGGTGTTTTAAGAAAGCATTAAGATATCATACTTCTGTTTACCTCTAAATAAACCTTGTGGATGTTATTGGAATTCGGCATTTAGAAACATTATGTCTCTAGTCAGTATGTAGCGTAATGGAATTATTAAAAAATTTCTGAGGGGTTTACTAGCAAAATGAAACAAAAGTTACTTCACAAAGCTAAAATCAAAATACAATTTATTTTAAATAACCAACACAGCTACTCGCACGCTTCAGGTAAGTCCGGGACATCTGCACATGAAAGATTCCTATAATAGTCATGGAACATGGCTGGTATCCACTTCAAGGATTTTTGTAAATCGTTATATTTGAGTCTCGAAATAGGCTTTTGTGTTTCTCGAATAGGTTTCGGCGTGGGTACAAAAAATCCTCTCCGTTTATATCGTATGAAACTAACTTCTTCGAATGTTTCCTGGTCAAAAGAAGTTTTGTAGAACATCGAGCCAATCTCATTTTTTCTGAATTGCATCCATACAATAGCAGAATATGGTACAGACTCTCCCGCAATAGATTTTTTTCTATGCACAAAAGGAGCTGATGACCCGTTGCAGAAGGCAGAAAAATCCATGAAATCCATAGTTTCCATATTCACCACTTTAATTTTGCAGTTCCTTGAACAGCTCTTTATAAACTGTTGCCAGTCCCAAGGAGTCACGATTGAAAACTCTTGCATTTTCTTTTTCTCTCTTTCTATTATAGAGTGAACAACGTCCACTTCCATGTGAGTATGGCCCTTTAATAAGAATTTGTGGTTTATTACCTCTATATTTTCTTTTTGTGACAATATCCACAAATAAGCCATCATTAAATAAATATTTTTATTTTGCCCCGCACAGTTGTCGCTCCATACTGTTACTTCTTTTAATGCGCTATCGTTTAGCTGCTCAAAAAACTTAACTATTCCTGATGCCATTTCGTTTCCGCCTCGTCCTGCCACGGTCTCATCCCACATAAAACACCAACTTTCTTTGGGTACTGAATCCATAATTGTGAAGTTAAAAGTCCACAACTTTCTGTAATAGAAACTCTGTCCATTAGTTAAATAGGGTGTAGGTAAACATTTTTGGAGGTCCACTGTCAGCATTTTTATGGCACCGTGGCTTTCTATAGCTGCAATTTTATCAAATCCTTTCAACGTATATCGTAGACTGCTTTCTTCAAGATGTTTATTATGTAGAGCTTTAATATTATTTTTTTCAGTTTCATCTGTGGCATTTTTGTATTTGATAACATACGTATCGCAATCATCACAAGTGTCATTAGCAGGAGGATTAAAACCGAGATTAAACTCTGTATTAAAAATATGTCTGTATAGCCACGCCTTTGCCATATTCTCTTTCGGTATACCCTCTTCAGCACAGAACTCTAAATACAAAGAATATAATTTATCAATATTTAGGTGACTTCCAAGATAGTGTCTTTCTGTTCTGTTTCGACTATAATGGCTCTCATATTTAGGTACCTTGCCAATATGTTTTCGTACTGTTTCTTTAACTATATCTGCTATTTTATTAGGCGGTGGATGTCTTCCTCGTCTATCTGCTTGAACAAATCCTTGTGTAGATTTTTTTACCGCGTTCCTCACCACAGTTTCTGAAATAGCCAAGGTATTCAAAAAAAACTTTTTGCAAACCTTCTCGACTTTTTCATCAATTAAAAATGTGTAATTTAATGTGTATACTCTTTTAGGTGGTTGATAAGGGTCACGGCGTCTGGATCTAGATGTTTGAACTTCTGAGACTCTAGATATAATAAATTGTCTTTTTAAATCCCACGTCATCTCTTCCGCGTAATACTTATGATAAATGAATTGTCTAATAGAGTCGTTTATACGTTCATTACATTTCAATCTGCAATCACATGCTGGTTTCATCTTCTTTTCTGGAACAACTTTTCCTTTCTTAGAAGTATAAGATTTGCCTGTGATTGCGCCTTGTTTTCTTAAATTGCATTTCCATTTTAATTTATTTAAAGTTCTTTTACGACTCTTTTTTACAGAAATTTGAGGTGATAGCTGTGGCTGAATATGTGATAGCTCTGTCCGAATATCTGAGGGAGTATTGTTCAGTGATTGTGTCGTTCCGCTGTGTCTAATATTTTCCAGATCATCGATGGACGACCTATCTGATTCTGGTATATATATCTGTCTTCGTTTTCCATATTCACAATCTATAGAGTCTTCATCACTTTTTGGAACATACTCTTCATCTGATGGTGAAAAATATTTCTCAGAGCTCATATCTTCAGTTGTCATGCGATAAAAGCTATTTGATGGCACGAGATTATTAGAAATGTCAGTGAGCAAAGCAGATGTTGAAGGTTGTGTATCATGGTCAGTAGCATCACAAACGGTATGTATCACTTCGGTTGGAGCCGGAACCACGTCTGTGTCTTGGGGTGGCCTTGAAACCGAACCTTCGGGCTTTTCCAAGAAAAGCTGTTCTTCTGTCTGTGATCCTTAAACAAAAGTTTCTACATTAGCTACGAACATATGATATCAATTGCGGGCAATAGTTCGTTATTTATAACATAGAAAAACAAATCCATACTAAGCGATATAGATTCTTTTTCGTAGCAGAATCTAATTAATAAATTAATGGGTCGCAAGCATTATATTAATTTATCCATTAATTTTTATTCGTTATAATATACTAGCTGTTTCCCGCAGTTCCACCCGCATCCCGAAGGAACTATTTTCCGCACCTCGATAAAAAGTATCCTATCACCCAAGTCAGCTCATACCCTGTCTATAGACCAAATTTCATCAAAATCCGTTCAGTAGTTTCAGCGTGATTGACGGACAAACATCCAAACAAACAAACTTTCACATTTATAATATTAGTGTCATTTCAGCGCTTGCAACAGCGCTGAAATATCTGAAGCTCAAAACAAAATAATAAACATGGTATATATCCCGTTTTAAATCCTAATGTTAGCTTAAAACCTACATTGAACACACTTTGTTTATGACACTTAAAAATGGACCTTAATACACAGTATTAAAGATAAATAATGCAATTATTATTTGTATTTAATATAGAAACATATGATATGTAAACGAGAATCCTTGTAGTAATATTTGTTAGGTACTTGCCCTACTATGAGTTAATACTACCACAAGAATCATGTGAACCAAACTATTAACAATTTTTGTCATTGTAAAAAGTATCTTAACACCAAGAAATAAAGATCAATGGCATAAGACGTTTAAAGGAGATGCTATCGTTTACCTCTCGTTGTGTTCTCTTTAAACTATTAATTTATTATAATTATAAAGTACTTACGATATTTTGAAGTTGTATCATGTTTATCTCCGTTATACACCAGGTCACACAGTAATTTTCCACGTGATAACATGACTTTAAAACACTTTATAACAATGTTTAAAATCACGCGGATAGTTTTGCACGCACAGTAGGGTACGACGACAGACGCACTGACGCAAGTGACAGTTCGTACGGATAAATAGTGCGGCGCGCGCGAGTTTTCACTCAGAGGTAAAGAACATTAAGTCCAATGAATAACATTAAGTTCGCGCAAAGCGTAGAGGTAAATAATCTTATGGCCATTTGAGGTCCTTTACCAGTTAGACTTTAGTGGATTTAATGTCATATACGCTTGGATATTTCTTTTCATAGATGTAATAGGATTTAATGTCGTATACCATTAAGTGGAACTGGTTCTCGCGATTTTAATGGTGCAAGAAGCATATTTTCAAAAAAAAGTGGAGTTACTATTGTATACCTCTGAGGTACAGATTTACAAGTATACCTTACACGGATGGACCGACATCCCACGCCCGCCAGACTCCCCTTACATTCTTACTGATAAAATGTTTATCATATACAATATGGTATTGGTGTGCATAATGAACGTATGCATACCCGCTTATAAGGTTTGTGCCGTGGCCCCATTTTTAGGTACAACGCGATAAAGTTGCGGAACATTGTACTCACATCATGTATTCTCATTTAGCAAGAATTTTTAACACAACACCCGTGACTTAACAAAACATAAGCCAAAAACAAACTATAGGGTCATAATGAGTTCCTTAAAAATAAGGGACAAAATTGAGTGTATTTTATCATTATTATAAATGTATTTAAAGTTAGGAGTTAAGCTTAAGCCGGTTATGTCCCTCCCTATTTTCTGATGGAGATTTATGTCAGGGATCAAAAGTTTCACAAGCAGGGTGCTTTATTTGTTTATGTGGTATCTCTAACTAGTAACTATAGTTTTTTTATAAACAAATATAAATTGAAAATTAGACAAAAGTTTTCGGTTCCTGCAGGATTCCATGCGCGCAAATGGAATCCTGCCGGAACCGAACATTTTGCCGCGATTAAAAAGTAGCCTAGTGGCTCCCTGTGGTGTACTCTATTTCTTTGCCAAATAGTTGAGTAGTTTTGGACTCAATTCAAATCAAACAAATAAACAAAAAATAAAACTTTCCTTTTATCATATAAGTATAGAATGTAGATATCCCTAAGCTTTACTACAACGCATAATATGCAATTTACTTTTTAACAAAATATTGTTTTTGCAGCTAAGAAACTTTTAGTAAACAGGAGTCTTAAATAGTGAAATATTCGTGTATGTTAATAATATTATGTGTAAGTATTTTGTATAAAAATATTACGCGACTCTATGTCACTGCTAGTCAGTACAATTCACACTGGCGCAGAGTCGAAGCGAATCGACAAATTATGTTTTCATCTACATCATAATATTCATCCCTATTTTTTTCATTACTAAGGTACAAATTTGTATTATAGCAATATGGCGACAAACGTAGCCACGACGACGCCGCGCGCTACCATATTTCCATAATGCAAATTTGTACCTTACGTAATAATGAAAAAATATGATATGGGTGAAAACATGATGCGTCGAATCGCTTCGACTCAGCGCCAATGTGAGTTGGGCCTAAGTATTGCACGCGGCAGCTACCGGTAGCCCGTTTGCGACAAAACTTAGTTTGATACGAGACACATCAAACAAAATAGCAATTCTGTACTCATTTACTGGGGCCGTTATTTTGTTATAAAGGTTGTTATTGTTTGTTTTGGGATTGTGCGCTTAGCAAATATTTTCCTATCCTGTACTTGTACAAACAGCTATAGAAGTAATCTCATTCTGTCTACTAATCTGCTAAGTACTGTCGTATTTATGAATAGAATCCTATTTTTCTCTTCATATTTTTTTCTTTTGTTCATGTACGTTTCGTAAAAATAAAGTGAGATACTTCAAGCATTAGATCGTAATAGACTTAGGCCCACTTGCAAGGATCTGGGTTAAAGATAACCCTGGGTTAAATATCATGTTATCTCTCTCGTTCTTTGTATTTTTGTTTTTATGATTATACCCAGATCTGCACAAGAGGGCCTTAGTAAGCATCAGCAGCAACGACATTAGAAACATTTTATCGCCTAATATCGGTTTTAATTATCGCGAAAAAAAAATATTTTTTTTACTTAGACCTATTCTAGTAACTACCTATAATAATAATTAATAAGCTAATTAATTATCATCTTATAACGTCATGTTGTAACTAAGTGTAAACTTAAATGTTAGCAAAACTAAAGTACCTACGCTCTATAAGAAGGGGCTTTAAATTAAAAAAAAAAAAAAAAAAAAAACTTTCTGTAGTATTTGCAACATTCGAGTCGGTCATGTCGCTACAAGGAAGCAAATTCGGGAAACTAATTGTATGCGAGAAAATGAAGGAGCTTATTTTACGAATTTTTATATTTTCCTATATATTTCTTCGACATATGAAGCAGTTTATCAAAATACAACACTTTCCTTAAGTTTGCCTCATACTATACTATGAAATGGTGAAATAATACAGTTTTTTTTATTATAAAAAGACACTGAATTATAAGGCATTCTGATATCTGTCATTTAATACAAAAACTATAAAAATAAATACTGATTCTGAATAACTGGCTATTAAATTTTATTACCATTTAGTAAAAGTGCGGTTATGAATCAGACAACGGATTTTTGGTTAATCATGTCAAATTAACGCGAAACGTTAAGTTTGAACCGAAAATAAATGTATCATAATAATGTGTTTAACCAGTAAGAATAGTGTGGACATACTATGCGTTTTTGTCGGTTACGTTACTCGCGTGATGTAAGATTTTCCTTTCTGAAAATTTTAACTATTTAGAAGTAGCACATTAATAATAATTACAGTTTATATAACAAATTATTAGGATAATTAATTTAAAAAGTATTTTTGTTTGTACCTACTTACTTTTAAGATTTCCTGAGAGTGAATACTAAATATAATAAAAAGAATAGTTATAAAATAGAAGCTTATAAAATATCCTTAATATCGTGTATACAAATATTGTGTGTAATAATATTATTATTAATTTTCTGGTATTATGGTACGCGGTACGTAACAAGAAATTGGATCAAAATCCTAACGCACCGATAAACAAAAGCTGAAATGATGGTCCAAAAAGTCTTGGCAAACATACAAATTTAACTCCTTTGTGTTTATTACGTGTAAGCTGTATTTCGCTGAACTCATTTATTACTTATATTGTTTGCCAAAAAAAGTTGTAACCTCTTTATTTTTAGCAACATATATATTACTTTGTATATAAAACTACTACTAACGTATCTTTTATGTATGGCCGTGATCGTCTTTATACATATTAAACCTGTGATTTAAGAATATTACTGTTATACTTAACAGGAATAAATTTCTCTTATGAGATAAATATTATCAAATCTAAAGATTAGTAGGGATCAGTAAGATTAAATAAGATTACTTTCTGCTGACGAAGATATATTATGATATGGACATGTTTTCAATTTTCAAAAGCATGTTTGGAATATCCATAGCCTGCTGTCATATTTATGAAGTTGCGGTCCCCTGTGGAATATTATTGAGTTAATGGCATCATTTGCGATACTCTGATTCTCAATAGACTATGATATATATACGGGACACTGGGGTTCTATAGCGAGTGTTAAAAACCTTTGATAGTGTTGGTCTTAGTATTAATTTACTTGACTTAGGTTTGATATTTACTATAGGAGAATGTATTTAGTGGCTTTATTAGTCTAAAGTAAATCCTCATTTCATTTCTATAAAATGAAAATCACAAGATTCAAGAACAAGCTCAAATCACCACATCAAGGACAGGCATTTAAAAAATATCAAATTAACAAATAAGTTAACAGAAGAAATCCGAAAAAAACCGTACCGAATCATTAAACTCAAAATAATTCCGTAAAATAATTCGTTAAATTAAAAAATTTAACAAATCTAAAAGGTACAGAACCCTACACTGTTTTTGATGATTTTATGAGCCAAATGTTGGGCGCAACTGTTGAGGTGACAGGTTGGGTGATACAGTAAAACCGTTTTGGTGTTCCAGTCAGTGCTAAATAATGTATTTTTTCTGCACAATTCATTAGTAACTGATGCATTAGAAAAAAATAATCTTTCGTTTGTTACCACATTAAATCAAGCGACTAGCAAGATATTAATCACAATGTCAAATATTTTATGTTTTAAATGTCAAAATCTAAATTGTAGCGATTTAATAAAATACGTATAATTGAAACAATATAGAGTAAATAAAAGTATAATAGAAAAAAGTTAAGCTTGCACAACAGAATTATCTTAATTATATCGCTTAACTTAAACATGAATCAAGTGAACATAGATTATAATAAATAGCAAATTGTAATACAATTTGACATACAATCAATACGACATGCTCTACAGCATATGCTAAGTCAAGTGTAAATTAAATTAATTATATGTTCTATTACATCGCACGCCGATCCATAATATGTCCGACCTGATTGTCCTGTTTCTAAGATGCTTGGGAATATACAATGTAAGCATGTATTTATATCTAGCCTGATGTAAACAGCCACCCAGCAATTGTAAATAAACATTCTTTAGTAAGCTAAGTCCTAAGGCTAAGCTTTTGATAGTCTGGACGAAGCAGAGCGACGACGTCTTTTGACTTTTGACGAATGTTATGGTTCTAAGTAGTATTATGGAAAATCTGTTGTGTATGTGCAATGTGCATCTATTTTGGGACGTGTGCCTACAGTCAAGAAAATTGAATACTTAGCAATTGAACATACCAATATAATTGGTATTTATTTATGAGGATACCGCGTTATTATACGGAAAAGTTATGAAGATAATTCGATTGCCAAACATTCATGATATCCTGACTCTGCAGTAGATATGAGCGCCGTACTAGTAGTCTGTGGACTACCACATGGATTAATAATTAATAATAAAGCCATCTATTCATGGAGAGATTGATTTTTACAATGTTAAGCAATTTAAAAACAATTATATACTATAATTTACTGTGTAACTTACATTTTTCACTGTCTTATCTTTTGTTGAAAAAAGAAAGCATTATTGGTAAATTATAGTTGTAAATCATGAAACATAATACTTTATGATGAATACCATGCATGGACCATAGTTACACTTTTATTTTTGATTCTAGTTACATTTCATATAGCTTACATTTTTGAGGTAATGACTTAAATTTCTATTTGAAGGAATTTCATTTTTATACTCATTTTTTAATCTGTTATCACAATTTACTTCGCTTTTTACATGTGTGAGTTACAGGCCTCCTCCGGTGCTATTTCATTTTGTTTTAAATACAATATTATTATTTTGCTTATGCTATTATTTTATTTTACTAATTTATATTATGCTTGTGTTTACTTCTTCACCGGAGGGTTGTGGTCTACTGGTCGGCCACGGTGACCGGCCGTATTGGGAGAGTTTTTGTCCTTCTGGTATTAGTTCTTCTTAGTCCCGACAGGTGGAACCAACACTATTTGGAGACAGCAGAGAATGACGCAGAAAACTTGTTATGTTTTGATTTTGTGTTTGATTTTCATGGGTTGTTTCTCCTGTTTTTTACTATTCGACATAGTTTTATTTTCTTTTGCCTTTGGGGACTCCGACAACATTATTTTATTTTGGTTTGTCTCTTTGGATAAAAGTTTGTTTTGTGTCGTTATTGTTATTATTTTGTCATACTGGAGCATCACATTATCACCGGACAAACGCCTCTTTTTAAATTCCTCTTGCAGCTCCTTGCGTTTTTCTAAAACATCAGGGGGTAATCATCTTTTATTTATATTTCCGTATTTTTTAGTAATTTTTTGTTTTTAAATATTTGATTTTTTCTGTGTACTGTTGTACCACAACAGTACACAGAAAAAGTGACGACCACTGGTCTTGTTCTATTACTATCGTTCTTACCGAGTCTTGCCACAGACTCGATTTCCCATTTCTGGCACGTTATGTTTAACTTCTCATAAATGATATCGTAGATTAAATAGATATAAATAATTAGTAAATCATCGTAGTTTCTTTCAGTTACTCGGACTCCGAAGAAAAGCATATTTTTCTTTCTTATTTGTTTGTTTAAAAAGTCGATACTTTTTTTTGTGATTGTATTTTTGTTTCTAGTTGTTTTGTTTTTACTTTTATTTGGCTGAACTTTTCATCAATGTTTTTATTTACAGTAGCTGTAATATTTTCTGTAATGTCTTTTATTTCTGTTTTCTGTAGCGCTGAATCGTTTTGTATATATTTGTAATATTTTAACTATGTCGTCCATTGCATGATGCGTCGTCCGTGGTTAGGCTGCTGAAAGAACGGAACGATAGAAGGTTCTATGCTCAAGGATACGCTGACGACCTAGCGATACTAGTGGTGGGCAAATGCGTATCTGAAGTCGCTGGGTCAATGCAATCAGCACTGAAGAGAGTCGTAGAAAATTGGTGTAAAAGGGTCAAGCTTACAGTCAACGCTAATAAGACAGTATTGATTCCTAACACCAAAAAGAAGAAGTTGGAGGGACTAAAACCTCCAACACTCTTTGGAAAAACTACCAGATTTGCAAGCTAGGTCAAATATTTATGAGTGGCCCTGTCAAATATCTAGGAGTGGCCCTATATAAGGGACTTACTCGGATAAGCACATATTAAGAAAAAGGCTAGATGTGCTCTGGGGTCCTGCCGTAGACTCGCCAACTCTATGGAGCCTTTGGTTGAAGGCAATGCTATGGTTATACAAGCTAAAGTAAGGCAGATGGCCACATATGGCTGCGTGCTGCGTAGTGTGGTATGCTACATTACGCCGACAAAAAGGTGTACAGATCAAATGCATCAAAACATTAAACATTGTACAGAGGCTGGCCTGTCTGATAATCATGGTTGCGCACTCTTCTTCTTGGTGGGTGAAGTTAAAGCAGAGGTTCTGCGTGTTCATATGGAGGCTAAGAAGGCGGTTCTCGGGGCCAGAATGGCAGGTAGGACGAAATGGGCTTCTGTCCTACTTGGACAGCTGTAACAGTCTCTTCTTGAGAGACCTGTCAAGGCCATGCCATCTGACGCCATGATGATCAAGGCTTAAGCTATGCAAGCTTCTACAAGCTATACCAGGTTTTCATCCCTTCTGGGGAGGACTGGGAAGGTCCCAATTAAGGTTCACTCAATGACATAATTTGGTTCACGGACGGATCCAGGAAAGACAACCGGACGGGCGCTGGATTCTGCGAAGGCATGCCACCTTCAGGCAGATATGCTTGTTTAGGAGATTTTGCACCGTGATTCAGGCTGAGATCTTTGCTATTATTGGTTGTTCACTAGAGAGCCTACGCAGCCAGTTATAAAAATGGCTTCGACGTCAGTTCTTGAAAATGCGTACGTTTATAAAACGAAAATAGAAAAAAAAATACAGTGGGTACGATTTCTGAAATCAAAGCAAAGTTACTGCTGGAACTATTCTAGAATTGTATTGTAACTATTGTAGAATTAATTGTAACTATTGTAGAATTTACGTTGTCTTTTTCATCACTTCAAAAAATATTGTATTGTATTGTAATTGTGTGTAACAATATATAAACATATATTATAGCTATGAACTACAATCTTTTAAAATTCCAAGTACAAATTTCAAAATAACCCTTTGGAGGTCAAGCCGTCGGCTCACCGCCGCCGACCACCTGACTTGTTACAAAGTCGATAATTTTTGAGTAATCGGCCTCCAAAGTGGTTTGTAAGTTGGTAAATTAATTACCCCCTGGAATTTCTAAACTATACAAGATAGAAACTTGTAATTTTCAATGCTGATAAATCATAAATCATGCTAAAAACTCTGTAGGAAAATTATTTTGAACGAAATGGAACGAGTAACTTTTGAAGTAATTTGAAAAAATCTATTACGCGTTGATAGTTACGGAACCCTCCTTAGATATGTCCCGACAAGCTCTTGGTTAGGTTATTAACTTATTATATATAACAGAATAAGAAGAAGATAAAGAAGAAGAAAAAGATAAAGAAAAAGAAGAAGATTAAGAAAAGTAAATAATATTTAGAAAGTATTCTACCGGATCCAGATCCAGTATTAAAATATTCTACCGGAATACACCTACTGTGATTACTATCGTTAAACGCACCACTGCTCCTATCAGTGACTAAAATGGTTACAAATAAGTGAATGGGAAAAGAAATCGTATTTAAATTCCCCGATGCCGACATGAGATAAGCGAAATCACGAAGGTCGGAAGGGTTGGGAATAGCGTGCCACCGCATAATTTCGTTTACTTAGGAGTCTGCGTTTATCTCCGTGTTTTTGTTTCCTATGAAAATATCCTGGACTACGAATTTTAGTATTTTTCAGTTTAGTTTGAACGTGCGCTTAGTTGAGTCTATATTATAAACTATTAGATGTAAGGCTCTAAGCATAAAATTGATGGCGTCTAATAACATCGTAATAAAGTGTTATGAAACGCAAAAATTGGTAGGAAAGGACGTGATCAAAAATCCACACAAAAAACCCAGAGTCGACTAAATTAAATGTTAGCCAATGGGTAAAAGCATACTTCATGTCACCAAGCAACACCGAAATACGTCGGGTTCAAAAGTTATATGCAAGAATATAATCCAAAATCATAGTAGGTGATGGATGGATAATGGAGATGTAGTATATTTTAGAAAAATCCTTTACTTTCTTTTTCAATATCTCAGTATTTTCTTGGTGAAGTACAATGCATCAGTACATCGTCGAAATATGGGTCAGAGAATCCCTGGTTGGCGCAATAGCTGTCGGTGTCAATGCTTTGTTATCACAAACGAGAATTCTCCAAAAGAAAATGAAGATATATTTAATATAATATCCTTTATACCGTAAAGAAAAGGTAAAGTTTTGAATAAATATCCGGTAATACAGATTACTTTGTACAGTCCAAATACTTTTTTACGTCCCTCGGCATTCATTATTTTTATAAGGAAGTGACAGACGATGTATGTATGAATCACGATGAATCCCGAAAGACATTGAGACCGGAGTTGTACAGTAATATTATTTCTTTGGCATATCAATGGCCGTCTGGGCACTTAAGTTTTATCAACAAGTTATAATATTTTTATATCTTTAATCGACTATTGACATTTCGTATATTTTCGTTAAATAGGTATTAATAAATATTATTATCTATTTTATAACATCTAGCTGTATTTTATGTATTTCGAATTAGCTTTTAATCATGAGCATCTGCTATAGATATAATTACTATAACTACTAATAATATCTATTAAAGACGTTATCACATTATTATTTAGGTCATCATTGATATTATAAATTGAAACAGAAAAAGTGTAGTTACTATTATGAGTTCTCTATTACGTTTTTAGTCTAAATCTGTAACTCTCATAATAAAAAAACTAAACACCTTGTTCTTTCTACGCTACTGCGAGTATAATACCTACGTATTCTGTGTTTTTTTTTCTATAAATAAGGAAATATATATAACAAAATAAAAGTTATTTTTACAGGCGTCCAATGTGTCGTGTACTTTTTCCTCCCGTCGTAATTTAGGATCCCTAATCCTCCCCGCACCAGAACCGGGGGTGAAACGGTCAAAGTAAAGGGTGATTCAAGATAAACAAAGGTACGCGGATTAATTTGCTATAGTTATTGGCGGTAAATTAAACACGACTTTTATTTTTCTCTTTAGATTAACAGTTACCAAACATGAGCATTGAGCAACCGATATCACACCATGAAATTATTTTATGATCGCTCTTCTAGGTTTTTTTGGTATGACTGGCAAACGAGCAGAGGTATTAACCTGATATAGCCGCCCCTTGTGTGCCCAAGTGGCCAGCCACTTGGCCGTGGAAATTACCGATCGATCTTTGGACTTCCAGTGGCCTCATTTTGTATTTTTAACCTTAATTTATTACATTATCAGAAAACAAAAAAAAAACGTCGCGTTGCTTGCTTTAGTGCCAATTGCGTTTTACTTTTGTCTAAATGTCATGCCTTAAATTTAATTACTACAAAGACTGAGAGAGATAAAATTATATTTAATCGACGGTTAACTTTAACAGGCGTTGGTAGAATTGGCACTTAATATACCTAGTAATATCACACAAGATCTATATACTGTTTACAAAGTTACTCGAGCGTTTTGTATGCTCCGGATTCCTAACAATATGATACCAAAATTTATAATAATTCACTTAGACTTGGCACAAAGACGGTACCTTTATTGATTTAAGTCTCATAATCCAATTTTCTCTTCCTTTGAGACCGTATCGCCTTAAGTAAATCCGTAATTATTGTACAATGCTTGTTCTGTCATCTAATTAAATATCATCCTCATTATAAATGTGTTTTTGTATACGTTTTCCTGGAAATAAGCAGGACCTTTGATTTGGAACCTGCTTATGGTGTAGAGGTTTTATTCTTGCATAAATTATATTCAGGTTACTTGGGGCTAGAGGGGATGCCTTATTATTTTGTGAGATCAACAGGAACATACTATATGTATGTCACTGTCAATCTTCACCCACAAACCTATAAATCCTAAAATTATAGTCCTGACTACAGCTGTCAGGGAATCTAATTCATAAGCAGGTTGAATATTTTCATAATTTGTTCGTATTATGATACCAAACTGACATAATATTATGTCACTGACAATCGTATTGACTGTATTATACATGCCGTTATTAAATTGCAAATAAATTATGAGAACACTCTACTTGCTAAATTAATTAGATTACCTGATTGTACCTGGATACCTGAGTATACCAGTTATTCTTTTTAGGACCTCCGCTGTCCGTCTATCTGTCTGTCCATCTGTTTTCTTTGCTGTTTTACACGGAACCCTTCTTGCGCGAGTCCGACTCGCACTTGGCTGGTTTTTTATTGTACAAGATTACAATCGTGATTACGTGCGGATGGATTTGTATGTTTTACTACCAGTATCCATATTTCCTACCTTATCCATATTACCTTTATTCTAGTGTGCTAAGGAGCTGACTGGATGAAATTTGGCACCGATTCGATTTTACGGCCACGTGCTTTAAACAATCCCCTTATTTAAGTACAAGTTAATGGTGCTAAATTAAAAAGCTTTACGACTTAGCTTATCCGCACTATTTTCGTTCAGAGGAGGGTACACTATAATTAGGCAGCTTAAGTTTATCCTCGCATTGTCATTACCGTAAAGTTTCCTAAGTAGCCAAAAAGCATCGAAGCAGTTCCTAAGCTTTTACGTCCTAAAATATAATATTCTTTTTTAGAATACAATGTATTCCTAGTCTTCTTAGGTCCTAAAAATAAATTACAAATTAGTAAATAACATATACACTATTACAGTTGACTAGTCATTGTTCAATAAAATAATTTTGTAATTATTTTTCTAGCATTATTTACTCATGCTTTCCAGTTTTATCACTATTACCAATTTTTAATAAAAAAACAAGTACCTACCAGCTTAAAAAAAATATACTGACTGTAGATTGAAATACAAGAAGCTATTAATTTTTATGGACCACCTTTTGATTCTAGGAAAAGATAATGCAGAAATGAAAATACAAAAAAAATAAAATTAAGAATTCGCACATTAACGAAATTTCGATCTTATTTACCTTTAGTACAGAGTTTATACCTCGGAGTTCCTGTGAGAGTGATCCTTATGTCGTCGGATAAAGGTCCTGTTAAAGGTAAAATAAAACTGAACGGACTGTTTCAAATATATTCCGCAGTTGCCTTATTATGAATATTTATGATCGGTGATTAATATAATTAACATCTTTTATATAAAAGTCTTGACTTAAATTTACTTAATTGACAACTTTATGTACACCTGAACGACAACCAAACTGCAATTTAATATCAAGTATTTAAAACTGTTATATCTACTAATTAAGAAAATTTATGTCGATTTAGTTGAAAACAATTATGGAGTTTGATAACATAATATTTACATTTAAACTTGTTAATTTTTTACGCGTCGTCATCCATGGGTAGAGATGATCGGTATTTACCATGCAAGAGGTACGTTCCTCTCGAGTCAGATGAAAAGTTTGGTATTGCTTGCTCCAGATGGAGCAAGGTTAGATGACCTTCATGATATGAACGTAGCTTAGCATTTCTTAATTTACTTACCTAATAGCTACAGTACTTATCTTGAGAACACAAGTTCACAACTCAGTGGCCGGTTTAATTGAAACCAGACCGTAATTACGCAGGAGTAATTTTTGTAGTGCCTAAGTGTGTGCGCAATACACAAGCCCACTCTCTCTTTCTTTACTTTCGTAACCCAGTGGGACGGATAACCGGCACGACTGGCGAGAGATCATGCGCAGGACCGACTTTTTACATGCCCATCCGACGCATGGATCATCTTTCTTGTCAGACGATCAGGTGATCAGTCTGCATTGTCTTAACCAAACTTGGAAACAACATTTTTTGTTGTTCCAATGCGGGAATCGAACCGACGACCTCCGAGTCGAGAGCCAAGCTCTAAACACTAGACCACGGAGGCTTTTATATATTTATATTTCAGAACACTCATATAAAGTTCTATAGAACAACAAGAATAAAAATGCTGTTGACTTAGCATCAAATATCAAGAAATGAAGTATCTTCGATAAGAAAGTCCTATAATAACCAGGATATTGGGTTTGCGATGAGAATATTAAGTGCAGCTACAGAGAATGTAATTATTAGCTCACTCTTGTTTATTGGATTTTTAATATCCAGTTTTTATAGAGGTGAGTGCTAGTAAAAAAATTGTAGAGACAATGAATCTGAAATTTTAAAACATACATACACACTGACAGACAAACACATAAAACTTATAAGTTATAACACCCATCGTTATGCGTCGGGGGTTAAAAAGATAAGATATTAGTAACTAGCCTAGCCTACAACCGATAGATTGTGCATTTTGTATTTACAATCAACAGCTTAAAAATCTCTGTAGCTGTATTACAAAATAGAAACAACTGTAATTGTCGCTAAACTCGACGTAGAGTATTGGAATACCATACTAGAATTAATACGGGAGTAAAATTAAATTGAAAATTGCTGGAGATTTTGAAATGTTATGCTTGTTCTATGAAATATGTTGGCGAAATTATTTTGAACTTCATACGCTATATTTTGTTTAGTTTTACATTGCGCAAGCTCAGAAAAAGTATTTTAGTTTGTTAATTCAAGCTCCGTTTGTGAGATTAAGCTATTATAAACTGACTAACATATTATAGACGCTCGCACAATCGTACCTGCTAATAATAGAAAAGTGAAACGTTGACAGACGATTCCCGCGTTGGAACAACAAAAATCTTGTTTGCATGGTTAGGAAAATGCAGGCTAGTTGTCTGAAAACAAAGATTATTATCCATGCGTCGGATGTAAAAAGTCAGTCCTTAGCCTGATCTCTGGCCAGCCGTGTTGGTTTTCTGCCCCACTGGGTTACGAGAGTAACGAAAGAGATAGTGCTCTTGTGTGTTCGCACACACTTGAGCACTATGTCTTAACTCCTGCGTAGCCGTTCTGGTTTCAATGAAACCGGCCACCGTCACCGGAATCGGTGTTGGGAGCTATTATTTTAATATACATCCCTTATGCCCCAACTCACCAAATACGCTATAGACCTTTTTGCTAGCGGTATTTAATCTAAGAAGGCTCATATGAGGCTCGAAATAGGTTCTATGAATAATTTTAAGGGAACGAATTTATGTCGTAAGAACGCGTTTTCCTTGTTTTTCATTTTGATTTTCCTTTTTTCCTTTTATACGTATCTTTGTTGCTCTTTGAGCATTATGTTTCTTTCATTTATTCATATCACATGTTTTATTATGAAGGACATTAAGTAAAACATTTTTATGATACAGTATGTAGAGATGTGTTATGGTTTATTCGAGTGATAGTCAGATTAATCCTACGTTTTATTTATGTTGTAAATGTGCACATTTCGCCAAAAATTTGGTGCGTACATGCTAGTGGTGTACGTTAGAGTACAGTCAAGAAAATATAATAATTGATACACCATACTAGTGGTGTACGTTAGAGTACAGTCAAGAAAATATAATAATTGATACACCATGCTAGTGGTGTACGTTAGAGTACAGTCAAGAAAATTGGAAACTTGGTGTTTTCTTATCGATCGAGGGCCAGTTCCGATATCATCTGGAGGGTAAGGCCAAGTTAGCCTCCAAGAATCTTGGTGATCTAAACAGGTCGAAGCAGTATTTAAGTCCGGCCAACGCCTACAACTCTATAAGGCGCAGGTTCGGCCTCACATAGAATACTGTTCTCATCTCTGGGCAGGGGCGACAAAGTACCAGCTTCTCGCTCTGAATCGTATCCAACGAAGGGTTGCTCGAATTGTCGACTGCCATAGTGTTTCGCAACAGTCTTGACTCCTTAGAGCTACGTAGAGATGTAGAATCGCTCTGCCTCCTCTATCGGTTATATTACTGGAACTTTGCCACCGTTCCAAGTGACAAAATATAATCATCCTCATCACCTTGATGAGTGGCAGTCCTCCACCGTGCGCCCGAAGCTTTCTGCCGCGCTCAGTAAAACTCTGGAATGACTGTCGCCAGCGGTATTTTCGGACCGTTACGACCTGCAAACCGTAGAAACGTTCAAGAGCGTATGCCCTCCTAAAAGGCCGGCAACGCACTTGCAACTCCTCAGATGTTGCGGGTGTCCATGGGCGACAGTAATCGTTTTCCATTAGGTGATCCGTTTGCTCGTTTGCCCCCTAATTTTATTAAAAAAAAAATGTTTACTAGTATAACTTATCTACTATTATTGCTATATACAATACTGAACAAATTGTAAGGGCAAAACTTTTATTTTCTCGAATGTTTATTGAATATTATTTAAATTCTATATTTTAATAACATTTTTACAATATGTATAAAAAGCTAGTTCGTATATAATATTTAATGAAGGTACATATTGAGCGTCATTTATTGTTAAAAATGATTTTTTGATTGGACCTGCCATTATAAGTGACTAGAGAATAGATTTATATAGAGCTGTTTCTTAGTGATCAACTTTTGAAACATTGTTGTCAATATTCTTGAGAATATTTAAAAAACAAACAATTCACAAATAACATACATTTAAGTAATAAATTACAATTTTCATACTCTTTTTCAGGAAAAACACTCGTCTGCGGGTCGGGCAGTAATAAAGTTAAGTTTTATACATTTTTTGTATGTACAAAAAATTGACGAAAACATCTAATCCATTGATTTTTCTGATGTGTCACGTACTGTGCACAGTAAGAAAATATATTTTTCAAAAGAACATACGCTTTATGCAAGCAGTGTATCTAATTAACAAGTTAAATGTAGTTTTAATAATAAGTTCCTGTAGTTACGTTTTTGTGACAGTATTTTGGGGTACATATATGCTAAGGCCAATAGTACAGGCCAAATACTTCGGAACTAATTTGTCTTAGACAAAGTGGCTGCATAATTAAAACGATAATGAAATCAGAAAAAATTGAATGTGTTAGTATACCACGTAATTTGGCGACATTCCATACCCAAAGGATAAAAACGGGACCCGACTACTGAGACTTCACTGTCTGTCTGTCCGTCCATCTGCCTGTTACCAGGCTGTATTTCCTTAACTGTGATAGTTAGACAGTTGAGATTTTCACATAATAATGTATTTTTTTCCGCTATAACAACAAATACTAAAAAAAGAATAGAATAAATCTTTAACATACAACCCTCCGTGCGCGAGTCCAACTCACAGTTAGCGTTTCAATATTGTATTTTGTCTAAGCCCCCAGTTTTGTATTAGCAGCTCAATACATTCCACAGTCTTGGGTCAGTGCAGGCGTATGACGCTGGCAGGATGTTATTGACCCGGCCTATTGTTCACGCCATATGCCATCCACCACCATCTTATACCCGAAATACCGGGTATAAATTGATTTGCAACGAATATGCAAAATTTTGTTAACGGCTTTTTATTATTTTTCTGTTGAATTAGCCAACATATAATTAAATAATACGCCAAAATCACAATTCTTGTACTCAACTTAGACTTTCAAATTACTTTCAATTCATTGTAAATGAATCCTCTTGATACTTACCTATGATCATAAACTGTTTTTTGGAGTTTGCATCAATAAAAACGAGTTGACGATATTCACAATGCCATTTCGCTGTTTTAACTGTATTATCATAGGATTTATTAGCAGAATCGACCTACAGATGATAGGTATTATGTACGTATCTCTATGTTAAAAAAAATCCTCAGCAGAAAAACGCGAGAAGAAAAAAATAGGCAGATGTTGGCTTCTTTCATAAAGGAAATTGTCAAAATAAGGTTTCGTTGAAAGCACCCTCATTTTGTGATAAAAATATTTTTCTTTCCGTTCCTCTTTTTAAAATGTTGTTTCCATTAGAAAAGTGATTCTAAAGACAATAATATTAGTTACTAGCTTTTGCCCGCGTATCACTGTACTATTTCGGGATAAAAAGTAGCCTATGTGTTATTTCAGAGCTTATACTACTACCATACCAAATTTCATTAAAATCCGTTCAGAAGTTTTTGCGTGAAAGAGTAACAAACATCCATCCATCCATCCATCCACATTTACACAACATTCACATTTATAATAGTAGTAGGATGATAGCTGCAGGTAATAGAGAGTCAGTTAATTTGTGTAACGACAAACACCTTTTGAAAGTAACTGTACTAACAAGACACTAGTCAGCTACAATAAATCCTCCGTTAAACACGCTCACAATTGCCCTAAGATTATAAAACCTACGGCATATGGCAATATTTTCAAACGACGATCGTAATGATATGAATTTGCCGCCAAAACGAGGGCAGGAATTATCGGCTAGACAAGGGTGGACGTGATAAAAACAGATCTCCTAACACATAATTACATAATTGCGCCCGACGCGCCTCGGGTAACGATGCTTACGAATATGGAACCACAAATTTTAAAACGATCAGCATAATGTGGATATTCTGGTGATTTTATATCAAAACAACGCCAAAAAGTGCTACAAATGAAAACATTCACAGAACCATACTACTCGTAAATTACGTACAAATAATACTTAAAACGATTTAGGATTTACCAAAACTTCGGAATGTTAGCAAATACTGCTAAGACTGTTAGATATTATTGGTATATTATAATATTTTCAAAATCATATATAATTTCATCATCACCGACACTATTATTTGCCTGCAATATGGAAACAATATGCCATACCACCGGGGTATGTGACTATCATGCCTGCACATAAGTAGGGGAAAGTGGGGTACAATCGGGACGCTAAGGGAAAAGATCAATAAAAAGTACATTTTAATTATTACAAAACAGATTTATTAAAATTTGTTTAGTAAGACTAATCCTCTTTTAAGTTTAACAATGAGATCACTTGTTTCACAAATATGAATATTAAAAAAATATATACTTTCAAACCCTTCCATTTTACGCTTTTGCCCCATGCCTGTTCCAAAACCGGGTACCCTCTTATTTATACCCGACTTTGCCCCTAACATCTGAAGCACTTGAATTTGTCCAGCTCTTCGGGTTCCCAGCCTGTACAGCCTTCATGAGCCCATTTTTTGCATGTCAGGCATTGCACCCAATCGTCACTGGATCTGGTGTTGCCATATATTTCTGTGCAATAAATGCAAATATCATCTGAAATCTTCTCTTTTTTTGACATTTTGGGATTCGCTAAGTCATTTCTAAGTTTAGGAAAAATTTTCTTATTTATTTTTTTGGCATTTTCTTCGAGTTCTAATTTATACGGCGACGAAGTAATAATAGCAGTTTTACCTCGACGAGCATTTGTAGCTTTTGTAGATATTTTTCTTGCGACATGAGGAATAGGTAAAATATCAGCTGGCGAAAAAGCTAAAGACTGCGATTCCTGGGATGTGCTTGGTTGTGGGCTACGTGGTGGCTGCCGCGATGGCATTGACTGTGGATTTAATACTAAAGCTTCTGAAACCTGATGCTGGTGTTCTTGCACAGTGTTAGATTTAGCTAAGTTGGTGTTAACAATAGTGTTTTCAATTGGAGTGTCAACTATAACTGGTTCAGAAGAGTTCATAGCAGGGTCAGTACATGTGACATCAATATCTGTTGTAGCAGCAGAAATAAAATCATGATCAGAGAAGATATTCGGAGTCAGTGGATAAATACCTGTTTTAGAAAAACCACTCATTGCATTTTGAAGAGTCGCCGCTTTCGCATATGAAATCCCAAAAAGCTGTGCAATTTGAAATTGAGTTACAACACGACCTGGATGATTACGCAGCCATGTCATCACTTCTTGGCTGTAATAGGTACTGAGTGGGCCCATGAAGCTAACGTCGAGGGGTTGTAGACGATGAGTGCAGTGTGGTGGAAAGCTAACTATGATGACTCCGTTTGCTCGTGCTTTTTCTATCAATGCAAGATTTTTGGTATGCGTGGCATGTCCATCAAGCAAAAGCAATACAGGATTATTCTTAGTGGGTTTGACGCTTTCAATGAAGTGGCCAAGCCATCCACTAGGATGACATATAGCAATAGTTCCAGGCGGTGCACCATCTAACAATTCAGCCTTCATACGGACTCTCGGAAAAATTAATAGCGGTGGAACGTAGACACCAGCAGCAGACATGCATAAAACTGCGGTCATCAATTGGCCTCTTTCAGCTGAAGAGATAAGACCTACTTGCTTTTTACCTTTTACAGCAATTACTTTTGACCTTTTTTTAGGGACGGTCGTGATGCCTGTCTCATCGACATTATAGATATTGGTTGGTCTAAAATTGTATTTCTCTTGCAATTCTGTTAGTAGGGAGAAAAACTTAGAGACATTTACCCTGTTGAATCCCATCGCACGCGCAACTGATGTAGGCTCAGGAAGGCGTAACGACAAATCAGGATGACGTCGTAGAAATCCGTAAAGCCAATCCATTCCAGCTAATCCAGTATCTTTGTTAAAATTATGATTTAAGCTATTTTTTTCAGCCATTTCAAATGCTAGTTGACGAACATCTCTATAGCTAAGTCCAAACAACTGAGCTTCAAGGTCTTTTATGTGCTGATAAATTAAATTTTCTTGGTCAACTGTAAAAATTGTTTTAAAGCGTCCTAGGCCTTTTTGAGCAGCATTTTCCATATCGTTATTTTTTCTATATTTTCTTACTCTGTCTTCAAGTGTTGATTGTGGTACAGAATGATTTCGAGAAGCGATGCGATAACCACATTTTCCCTCTATTACCTCTAAAATAACTTTTTTCATACCCTCTTCACTCCAAGATTGTCGATTAGTCGTCCTTTTATAATTTCGTGGCATTTTGTTTAATAACTGTAACAATAAAATAAACAAAATAACATTTAATAAAATACCTAATAATGGTACAAAACCGGGTACCACCCGGTATTACCCCGTACGATTTTACCCCGAGCGCACCATAGACAAAGAAAGTATTATAATAACCTAAAATCATGCCGCAACAAGTATTTAATCAATGTTCGTTTTACCTCAATATATACTTAATCTTTGCTACAAAAACAAAATTCACTTACCTGAACGCACTATAAACGAATACTGCTTTGAAATTCATCCAAAATTAGATCAAACTATCTCAAAAACTTTTTTCTTTAATATTTACTACATGCACGCGCGCAGGTCAACAAACTTCTGTTGACAAACTATTCAAGTTGGCTAACTGCACGGCACAAAGCGCGCCAAAATTTCAAATTAATTTAAGAGTGTTAGGGCCATGTCCCGGTTTTACCCCCATACCCGGTTTTGTACTAATCTCCCCTACTAAATATAGTCTGACTAGAGGGTAAGATTTTCTATGGGAAATAGGGACATTGACATATAAAAAGTATGTTCCTCTAACCCCATATCCACTCATACCCCTCTTTTACCACTCTAAAGTTTTTTTTTTTATTTGTACCTAACTCTTATACTTACTTCTACTTAATTTACTTTTATTCAGATTTGTTTTTTAATACTTTCAGTCATCTCTTCTATCGTTCACACGGATACTCGACGCGTCACACACTTTTTAAGAATAGCGATTCAAAATTCAACTTTATTTACTATCCTAAAATATCTACATTTCATTCGTGACTTCGAATTGCGAGCTGCGAGACCGCCGCTCTTGCAACGTGTAATCTTTTGTGTAGTGAATAAAGTTCAATTTTGAATGCTGTTTTAAATAGTGCGCGCCGCTCCGCGTCTCGGTGTGAGCTGACCCTAAGAAAGATATCTATAATAAGGATGTGGAATACAATTCAATTAATATTATATCTAGCCATATCGATATTGCTAGATATAATATTAATTAAATTGTGTGCTATGGATTTCCGCAAAGTAACGGCTTATTCTATTAGGGAGGTGGATGTAAAAATATTTTGTACCCGAATTGTTTCGGCTGGGCGCCTTCCCTTTTTAACTTGAGCAGGCTTTGAGATAACCCTTAATTACGGACAGAACAAACAAGGTACTAATTTGAGGATGACGCCATATGGGATGCGATTTTAGATCCAATTTAGCTTTTACGATAACATGTTTCAAAGTAACCATCATTATGATTTAGTTAGGTTTCTTTATTGTGCATCTGTTCTGTTAGGCTTGTATCATCAATAGTCAGAATTTCTTATGATCCATCTGTTTAGCCTTCCGTTCTGTAGAAAATAATAACACAACCAAGAGCATGTCGGGATATGTCTATGGAGAGTTTTTTATTTTCTTATTCTTTATTTTAAGGATTTTAATACATGAAATGACTATGTCAATTCTATTGTACTCTTAACAGTTAATAGAAAACATATTTTAAAAAATCTGACTTACATAATAACACTAATTATATATTAAGACTAGTATTAAAAATATATCCACTTACATCGAATGCTACCAGCATACTAATAGTAATAGCATACTAGCCGCAAACTAGCAGCATACTAGCCGCTAACAGAGTCTGATTCGGCTAGAATACTGTGTAGATCACCTACGTTAAATAAGTTTATATTAAATTTAGTAACCAGTCGATCTCTTTTGTCACTGTTCCTGGTACATTCCACCAAGCGATGATATAAGTCATATCTCTTATTACATTGATCACAAATGGGAGAATCAGCTATTCTCATCAAAAATAAAAAAAATCTACTAGGAACGTGGCCAGATCTCAATCTACATAAAACAATTTGCTGCCTGTTAAACCTAGAAACGTAAAACCACGAAGTACGAAGAGTAACATGACCGTGAATATCACAAACGTAATCCTAAGGTTACGCAGTATTCCTATACCCAATCATTTACTATGATTTTTTTAACCTGCAATTGAAATAACATACAAAAATATATACAGAATGTTTTTTCAGTCAATGTTACAAATTTCAGGAGTGAATATACTATTGAATTTACAATTTTTTACTATAGAATCAACATTCCTACTTGCAAAAAAAACAACTGTTTCATACAAATTGCTATCTATGCTGTAGCCTTTTTGTTTATAATAATTATTCGTGGACGTGGTATGAAGCGTCCATAGATATTAATAATAATATCTATGGACGCTTCACAGCACGTCAGTCTGGCCCCGTGGTAAGTATCCGAAGAACTTGTGTTATAGGTACCGGAAAACGGGAAGTATATTTAATACTTTAATACTACAGATATTATATTTAAGATTTTTATTATATTATACACATATTTAATACACTTCCATGACCCTTGATGAGAATAACTTTTTGATCCTTCGGCGGGATTCGAACGCGCGACCGCGCGACCCCCAGCTTGAGCAGCAACGCGCTGAACCACTGAGCCACAGAGGTCGTCCAATTTTGATTATATTTGCATAAGTCCTCGTTTGACAACACATTGCCTAATTAAATTTATCTATTTCTCAATGATATTATTGCATATAAACGTATTTGCATATAATCGTAATGTATTTGCAAAATATTATTTTATTAATTATGGTAATAAAGTCATATTAATTAATTAATCATTAATTAAAACCAGATGTTACTTTTTATATTAAAGTCTATGTACCTTCTTAACTATTTGACTTCCAAATCTAAGATCTGTTAATAATTAATTAGTGACCAAATATATCCTGACGAAATAGTTCAATTATGAATAAATTAGCGTCTATTTAGTCGCATTTTATATATGGTGTTCCAAAATATTTTGTGGTTTTAAATTTTCTTAGTTGTACTATTAGGGAACCTTATTCATAAGCAGGTTGACTGCTGTCACAATTTGTTCGTATTATTTTATTAACATGATATCAATAATTAATCATTGATATGTCATTAATAATTGTATTATAAGACTGCACGCCTTCCTTAAAATACAAATAAATTATGTATATAATTAATTATAATAATAAGTACAAATATATTAGATGCCATTATAATAGGTACATAATATTGAATATGGAACTCTCTCCCTACTCGAATTAGACAATGTAAAACATTAAATACGAGGGCGGGTCAATAAGTCCGTGACTTTTGGAATAAAACACAGATTTTTTGATAAATAAATCATTTTATTTTTCAACGTAGTCCCCCTTGAGCTCTATACACTTTGTCCAACGCTTCTCCAATTTTTTTATCCCTTCCAAAAAATATGATTTGTCGAGGTCCTCAAAATAGGCCTTTGTTTGCGAGATGACTTCATCATTGGAGTCAAATCTTTTTCCACCGAGCCATTTTTTCAGGTTTGGGAACAAGAAGTAGTCACTCGGAGCCAAATCTGGAGAATAGGGTGGATGTGGGAGCAATTCATAGCCCAATTCATGGATTTTTGCCATGGCAACTGCACATGTGTGCACCCTTGCATTGTCTTGGTGAAAAATAACTTTTTTCTTGGCCAAATGAGGTCGGTTTTTTTTCAAATCCTGATTGAAGCGGTCCAATAAGTTGGCATAATATTCCCCATTATTTGTTCTTCCCTTTTGAAGATAGTCAATGTGGATTATCCCACGTGCATCCAAAAAAACAGTCGCCATAACTTTATTGGCTGACAGACCCACCTTGGCCTTCATTGGCGCCGATTCACCCTTAGAAATCCACTGTTTTGACTGTTGTTTTGGTCTCTGGTGTATTGTGATGGATCCATGTTTCGTCCACGGTTACAAAACGACGCAAAAACTCCTCCATATTGTGATTAAACAACGCCAAACCTTCCTGTGAAGTTGTTACACGATTGCGTTTGTGGTCGACTGTGAGCAAACGCGGCACCCATCTTGCGGAAAGCTTTCTCATGCCCAAGTGATCATTCAAAATTGAAACCACTGAGCCATGCGAGATGCCTATGGCTTCCACAATCTCTTGCACTTTCAATCTTCGGTCGGCCAACACCATATCGTGAATTTTTTCGATTGTTTCGGGTGTAGAGACCTCAACTGGGCGTCCAGGACGTTCGGCATCTTCAGTGCTTGTACGGCCACAACGAAATTCAGTAAACCACTTTTTTACACATTGAAATCGATGGTGCAGAGTCTCCATAGTATTTATCAAGCTTAGCCTTGGTCTCGGTAATGGTTTTTTCGCAAAAAATAATGCTTAATAAGCACACGAAATTCACTTTTTTCCATTGTTTCCTTAAGTTACTGGATAGTCTGATAAAGATAGCTGTAAAACACAAACTAACTGACGCAGCAAGTTCAAATTTTGATAGGAGTCAACTGACAGATGCCTGTTGACAGGAGTAGTGTTGCTTTTTCAGTAAGGAGGTTAGAAATTCAAAAGTCACGGACTTATTGACCCGCCCTCGTACTTTTAACATGTGTCGTATATACCTTAGTATGTGTCAAAAATAGTTACGTGTGTAACCTTTTTATCCATGATAATATGTAGTTATTGTTTATATTTATTGTTTAACATTATATATATATATAATATTTTAAATATTAATCAGTTCTTATAATATTATGTCTGTATGTATTATTATTTTATGTTTATTTACGGATTTTATTTTAATGTATACTCTATATTTATAATTTTTAGATATACTTTAAGCACAGTACCCTTCTCCAGCAATTTAATCCTTTCTTTCAAAGATTGTCTGGAAGAAATTGCTGTTTAGTAATAAGACCGCCTTTGTGTACTTTCGTCTTTTTCTGTGTATAGTTTATATTGTATATGTGTGTGCGTGTAACTTTGATTGTGCACAATAAAGTATATTTTCATTTTCATATATCATTATAGTGCTCCACTTTATCATATTCACAGTGGATAGAACAAAGTCTACAAGTCTTCATATACAACTCAACTCATATAAAAAAATATTTACAGTTTATAAAGAGGCCGAAGCCCTAAAAAGCTAAGGCTAAGATTTGATATCTATAAAGTATTACAACTCTAAAGCATAAAACTTTTGATCATCATGTAGGTATGTACATAATAAGTGATTCGTGATTTAGTTTGAAAGTTTCGCGAACACGGCATCGATATTATGCTTACGTCAGCGATCTTTAGACTTAAGTTGTGCATATTAATGAACTTGTGTCATACTGTTAATAAAGTTATATTAGCATTAAATTAACAGATAAGTTTTGGTGTTCATACCACAAGTTGTTACATAAAAGATTTTTCTCTTAGGGTCGATTCGCACCAAAAAAAATGTATACGCGACCACGGTGCTGCATTTTTAAGAAAGCTATTAAAAATTGTACTTTATTCAGTATTCATTGCCCAAGAAATCGTAAGTCACCATCGTAAGAGTTCGAATGTCAAGTCGCACCGCGCTGCACAGCGCACGTGTAGTGGCCAGTGAGTGACTGATGTCATATTAAACGTGTATCTTTTTGTGTAGTGGAAAAATTATGTTTTAGTAGCTATATTAAAAATGAAGTGCTCCATATCGTCGCGGTGTGAACTGACCTTTACTCTACATTATTTTTGAAGTAGTTTGAAGTTTTTTGATACCTAATAGTTGTTCAGTGTGCTCTAGCCAACTGTTACATTTAAATTCATCGTTTAAGTCATAAAAAGAACTCAGCTGAGCTGGCTGAGATAAACGTTTTTGATATATTAGTGTTTCTGAGAAACAGCACTTTTCTATTAGCTCTACATTTGTCATAACGACACGACTGACACCGCGCTAGCTGACACTCGTATTGGTCACCTCGTTTGTGTCAGACATGTCAACACCGCAATCAGACAAACGTCTTTTTAAACACTCTATATAATGTATAGGTGCTTAAAATATGAGAGTGTTGTAAGCATAGCTCTAAATAATCCTATGAGAGACGAAGTTATAGAAGATGGTCGTTTATTTTGAAGGAAAGTCAGTTAACCAACATATTTTAGTAAATGTATTTTTGATAAAACTAAAGTTAATTTAAAAAAAAAGCAAAAGAAGGGGCCACATTGACACAGACCGCAGTAAACGGTTTAAAAGATAAGGAAAACTTCCACAGAAGCATATAATATTTCGACACCTTGTAGTAAAAAACTAGAGATACAAGCAATTATTTTTACTAATGTCACCATTAAAATGTGGAAAGATTAAAAAACCGGCCATGTGAGAGTCGGACTCGCGCACGTAGGGTTCCATGCAAAACGGCAAAAACATGTTTGTTGTATGGCAGCCCTGATTAAATAATTATTATTTTCTGTTTTTAGTATATTGTTGTTATAACGAAAACAGAAATACATCATATTATGTCAAAATTTCAACCATCTAGCTATTACGATTTATGAGGGACAGAGATACGGACAGAGGGACGGACGGACAGACGGAAGGACGGATGGATAGCTGAGTCTTAGTGATATGGGTCCGATTTTACCCTACGGAACCCTAAAAATAAATTGATAAGTATATAATATTATGTCAGATAGAAAACCAAGCTATCTTCTCTATGACAAAAAATAATTTTGGACCTTCACCGAAATTCTATTAATCACAAAATGAATAAATATTACATAAAATATATTTGTATTTATGATATTGCTTATAAATTGCGATTTAAATTCATCGATGCTGGCAACTATTCAAAATACCTTATCTAAAAGATGGATGGATATAATTTGATTCAAATCTTCTTGATATTTTATACCAAATATAAATTATATTGCGACATTAATTGTGTTCCTATTTCAAATGAATAATACCTACTTGGACAAACTAACGATATTAATCATAATGATTCCATTTTGTTTTTCTGTCCCATTATCCAGTTATTAATTACCACAAACAATTCAAATTTAAAATTATTATGTTGTCTTATTTTTTAATAATAACAATTCTATGCAATTCCGTCTCTGATTAAAAAAAATTTAAATCACAAACATCTTAACTTGTAGTTAGTAACAATGTGCATAATGTTAGTAACAGTACCTACACAGTTAATAATGTAGTTTATAAAAAATCTAGACGTTTATTCAAAACTTTGTCTACATTCTGATGATGGGCATAATACCTCAAAGTCAAAGTATCACATTGTCGCCATCCGGTTACAGAAGAGATGCGTCAGCGTATACCGTTTTAACATAATCAAAAAAAATATCATTATAAACAATTAGATACATTAGAGGCAAATACATAAGTGACAACGTGCAACGGATATAGTAGACGGTAAAGTAAGAAAGGGACAGTTATAGAGAACGCCTACGTTCCTTATGAGTGATTCGGCGATTCAAATCGCCGGTCTTATTCGTCAGTTTTTTTTTAATTAGTGAAGGGCCATGTGAACGTATTGTATTGAAATAAATACGAGTATAAATGATCGCGCTTCCGACAGAAATTGAGACGGACGTAAAACATGGCTTGGTTTGTATTCAAATTTCGGTGGGTCCATTTCTCACTTCGGTGTCCAGTTCACCTTGGAAATGTAAAAACGAAATGCGCATTTCGCTGGAAGCCATCAATCGTGAAGTAGGTTAGAAGTTTTATAACATATTAAAGTTTTAATCGACGTTTTTACAATCTAGTTAAACAGTTATTTGATTGGTGTACAACTGAATATGTCCCTAGAAAACGCCACGCCACTAGCTTCTGTAATTATCAACATAAATGGATGAAATTCAGTAAACTTAAATATTTTGTATAGATCTCAGTTTTGGCATCATAAAACAATAATAATTTTACATTTTAGGGATGGCTCGCCATACATGTGAAGTGGGGATGAAAAACTATTTTTTTATTCTACCCCATTGTGGGGGGTACTGTTAAATAGGTCTTTTAAAATAGAGGTACGGTTTGAACGTACATATTTTTTACAAAGTCAACCATTTTCGAGCATAACCCCCTCTGTCATTTCTAAACTATGAGACTTAGAAACTTGCAACTTTTCATGCTGATTGATTATGCTGAATACTCTGTAGGAAAACTTATTTTTAACGAAATCGGACAGTAACTTTTGAAGTAATTTGAAAAAACCTATTACGCGTTTATAGTTACGGAACCCTCCTTAGACATGTCATGACTTGTTCTCGGTTAGGTTAGGTTATTTTAATTTTAGTATACAATAAATTTTTGTTTACTGGTAGATTTCATGAAAAGCTAATAATTTAAGTATTATGTAGTAAGTACCACAGGCGAGGCGTCCATAAAAGCTGGCTTCTATGAATATTGCTTATTTATAATACATGTTTATTTTTAAAATACAGCACTAAAACATAACAATAATTTGCGCCCAATGCACCCAAAACATTGCGTTAACACCTTGTGACGATACAATTCCGTTGGACGCATGAGATGTCCCGGGATTAATAAATAAAATGTCACTATTAATTTACCGGCTTGTATGGATAAAAATGAACATTACATTGAAAGAAATAAAAAACAAATTAAAAATTACAAAAATATTAGATTTTCATTATATCGAGGAGTGTATAAGGTTCATAAGGCGCTAAGCGCAATCAAAATTAAGTATTGTTGTTCTGTATCTTAATAGATATTTGCTTACGCGGCTTACTATTCTTATAATCTCACGCTTCACCATTGGTAAGTACCAATCAATGCTGAGGTGTTAGGTTTGATTAAAAAATGAAGATAAGAATAGTATGCTTGATTAATGTATGTCAGCCCTTACAATATTAGATGTTTGTCATGAGATGCTACCTCGATTGCATTTAAGAGTTTGTGATATTACGTATTTTGTATATTGTGTGTTATTAAGTGATATTTGTATGTTATGCCATTTTATTTTAGCTAGCACAATTGGGGTCTGAGAACCAAGCAGGTGTAGGAACTAGTAAAAAACGTAAAGCAATAGGACCATTCATGTTACCATCACAATGGCAATCACATGTGACAATCAAAAATACTAGTCCACAATGACGAATTATGTACAATCGAAAATGTACCCTAACTCTCGCATATAGAGTTCAAAGGGTGTCGTTGTAAAGGTACTTTGAATGACAAGCACAGAAATGTCTCCGGGATGGATTTTTTTATTGACAATACTCCGTAATTGGTGGGTTGGGTACCTGGGTACTGTGGTTTTGTATTTGACAATTATGGTACATTCGAAAATACATAAAAAGTAGAGTAGTCTGCATAACAAGGCAATGAAAGGAAGTATTGAAATAATTTTATTTAAGAAGTACGTCCGTGATATAGGTGAGCATTTCGTCATCGTATCATTGAAGTTATCTTTCTAAGATAATGTCTTATAAATCTAAATCTTTTCTAGTTTCATCGAAAGCCTAAAATTTTGCAGTAATACATAAAACCTTCAATAGCAACGCCCCGAAGAGGAGCTAGTAGGTCAAAGAAGTTATCTCTAAATACATTATGTAGAGCAAACTTAACTCACCTGGTTTATCCAAACATCAGCAAGACATGAAAGTTAAATAAAATATTAGGTTAATAAAGCATGGCCTGTACCCAATAAAACTTAAATAATAACTAAAATAACGAGCATCTATGAATAAAAAATAAAATATATAAATAGGATTTCCGTAAATTCTAAGATTTTATCTAATTCGCGTTCCAAGCCTATTACCTACTCTACTAATCCTATTTATTTTATATGTAACCTAATACAAATTTTGCTAAGCCATCACTCAAGGTATATTTTTCTATAATTAACTTGGAGAAAGACGAGGACATATCGAACGACTTCTAAAAGCCAAAGCTAAAATTCCTTCAGAAAATACCAATACCATACATTCTCGAAATTTCCAATAAATTCCTCATCAGATCTCAATAAATAAGTTTACTTAGACCAAATTTTACCTTTATTGCCTTCTTTATTATTAGTATTCATTTAGAATTTTTTTCGTTATATTTTTCTAGTTATCTGCTACTAAACTACTGCTAAAAGAGACAAATGCTACCGGAATTTGTCTCTTTTCCACTTTTCCCGGTACATTTTTTGTACCTAGTACAATACGTTCAAAAATTTTATGACTGCTAATATACTGAAGAAAAAGAAAAGAAGAAAAAGAAATTTGAACTTAAAGGCTTACAAGCTACGATTAAATCCGTAGAAAATAGTTTAGCAACAGCAAGTTGTACAAAAATGCTTCAACACTCAGAAAATAACTTCTCGCATTATTTTTAAGGCTTATGCGCTAATCTCTTGCAGTTAGCGCTTGAAATGCGAGGTTTTAAAGTTCGTTTATGTAGCTAGAAAGCAGTAAGCTTTGTTATTACTTTTTATGTGGTTCAAGGACTTAAAATTCTTCTTATTTTTACTAGAGATAGTTACCTATCATGCGTTTTTTGTCTAGCTAGGTTCATGTTTTACATAGAGCTAAAAGTGGCGAGGATAAATAAAACAAGCGAAATACCGATAATATCTTATAGAACATCCAATATCCTTGTCAGTTATAATATTATAAACTCGCCCGCCCGGTGATCGAAATTTGCCCATCATATTACATATAATTTTGAAGTTTGAACTTTATGAAGGTTCTTTTGCTAGATAGATTTTTTTTATGTTAATACATATAGACAAACGTCGAAGTGTAACAAATTTGTATTTACCAAACGCACGGTAGTGTGTGTTAATATACTGACGTAGTTTGTTGTTGCTATTTTTATTATTTTTATGTATTTCTGAGCTTTAAAAAAATGTTTCTGCCACATAAACTTTAATTTAGCGGTCAAAAATCAAACACGTCTGGTAACATAATTCTCGTAAAACTGTACTGAAACTATTGCTTCATAAATTAATACAGTAATACATTAACTTTTATTTTAAATGTTCGACAACATAATCATTTACGTTCAGGATACTTTTACTTAACTCCCAAAATTAACTATTCACAAATAGTTGTTAATAAAACTTTGAAATTTGAAGTGTATAAAATGTAATATAAAATTAAACCAAACAACCTTAGTTTGAAGCTTTTACTGAAATTCGTAACCACAGCATCTGCTGCTACGAAGTACAGTCGTTTAGATTGCACTCAATTCGCGTCATTCGAATATCGCTCCTATTGTACACTCACAGAGTCCAATTCTCATTAGCGTTCGTTACAAATTTTCTGAACATTTCCGACCTTTTGCTATTCCCAGATAACTTCAATCTGTTGCCCGTCTGCTTTGGTATGGAGCCATTTCATACATACGTGAGTTTATGGTGTAAAGTGAAGACTTTGTAAGAAATTTAATCAATTTTATCAATAGTTGGTTCTAAAATATTACGTAATATAGACGAACATAAAATACTGGGGAATAAAATCAATATTTTTTGTATTAAGCTCGTTGTTAAATAGTTTTACATCGGTGTTTTCTGATGCTCCCGTAGTATCATGGCAAAATAAGGGTAATAGCATTAAGAAATATAGCTTTAATTCAAATCAGTATCTTCATCATCTACTAAATCATCATTATTATTTTCTAAATTAGCTGTTCCACAATTGACATCATAATTTTTTTACTGTCTTTATCCTATCCTATACAAAAAAATTAAATTGAAGTGTCTGTTTGTAATTAAAAAATTAACAGCTTTTCACTAAAAGCATATGATGAAAGTATAGTAAGTACTTAAATAAAAAAATAAAATATTTACTTTTTATTTTGTTCTGTCCGTCCGTTTATTTGTTCCGGCTAATCTCTGAAAACGACTACACCAATTTTCACGGAACTTTCACTGGCAGATATCAGATGTTATAAGGTGTAACTTAGGGTTAGGTTCTTATCTTAAAGCTTCGTTTACAAAGTAGGGGTCCGTTTCTAGTTAAGAGTTAGTTAGCGACGAATTTGCGGGCGCCAGCTAGTACAAAAATATATCTATAAGACATTCCATAAACCAATATCGTGCCAGACGAAGCTTTTAACATAGTGATATTGATTCTCCCGTCTTGAATGAGCGATTAATTAAGGAACGTCTACCCTTTGTAAATATAAAGAAAGGATTAATGAATGAGCAGAATTCTTTTACTAGATAAATATACGCTTCACTGCATAAGCCACCGGACTGTAAATGTTTCTACACAGTTTAAATTAATTTGTTAAAGGAAGACTACAAACAGCACGAAAACCGATATTTACTTTATTAATTTTAAAACTTTAGTATGTGCGCAATGCCGATTGAGTTTGTTTTAGTTACTTAAAACAAAATATTTGCTAATAAAATATACTTTATAATATTTTTAATGAAACTGCCTTATTTTAGTTGTGATCTCATTTCAAAAAAACTTGTGATCTCGTTTTTCGTAAAAATCTTAAATCGTTAATTATTGTTATTGAAAATGATAATAGAATGTATGATAAGAATACTAATGTAAATTACTCGGAAACGTGTCAGACGAATTCATATCATGAAGATCGTTCTAACAACGCTTTTTAAATCAAATACATTACAGCACACGATTGTTTCGCTTCATAATTGTCTCTTATTATTTACACAATCGACCGGCAGGCATATATGCAGCCTCGCGAACGCACAATCTGTTCTCAATTTTAGCGTACTGCCATAGAGTATAATTTTGAATAAACGCATCTGGTTCCAGGTCTCTAAACGGGAGCCGAAGAAATACCACGAACGAAATGTCTTGGCACGCTCGAAGACACTTCAATTTCTCAGTCCTAAACAAATATGTTACCGGTGTAGTAATTGCCGTCTATGTTTACACACTTTTATTGTATATTGCAAAGCAAATATTGTTTTAAATGCATCGACTACCTACAGCTGTGCACAATTTTTTAAAGTTAATTTGTTTCGTATAAAGTTCGGCAAACACTCGCCCTTTTGGTGAGACAAGTTGCGCAATTCGAAATTTAAAAAATTGTTGCCTTTTTTGTTTTATTCGCATGGCAAAGCAACAGCTTGTATTATTTTTGCCGTATATTTGCATATTTCGATAAATAAAAAATGTTTTGCATTTTTTTACTATTGTCAAAGCATTGTAAAATAAACAGTATGGTGAGATACAGAGATTGTATAAAAAATTCTTGTTTCCATTAGGTGTTCGATAAAAAAATACTATCGTTTATAGATATAAATTCTTCATCATTATTAAGATGAATAATGATGAACAATGTGTACAATGAGAATAGCTTCTTGACTTCAGCGCCAAACTTGACTTGGAAACGCCTACAGTCACACCTACTGGTCACAGTAACATCACTTGAAGGATGAAAGATGATATACAAATAGACGCCGACAGCGCTAAGGTTACATTGAAGCTACCGTGTAATTCGAGATATAATAGCTGAGGCGACAGTCAGGGACAGTAAAAAAACTAAATTGAGCGGAGAAATTCAATATGATTCCGCAACAAGGATTAAGTTTTGTACAATCTGAGCAATCGGCAGCTGTTGCCAGAAATTTAGCCATTGAAGCGATGTTCCAGGAACATTGGATAAACTTTAACGAACAGATTGTTATGATAACGATGGAATTGAAAGACAAAACAGTCGCGTGCAGTCGTATCGAAAATTAGTGATAAATTGGTTATGACACCTGCTTCGGTATCAAATGAACCTTTAAGTCTACGCAAACGAAATTATTTCTGAGGACTACCTCATTTCCTATCCTCATTTTCACGTGATTCCAGTTCTAAAAGCCTACTTAGAAGGAAGGAGAACACCTTCATTTTCTTTTTCCGCGAAAATCAAAGTAAATTTTACGAACATCAATGGATTGAATTCACTTCGATTATATTCAAAAGTTCTAAATTGACAAGCAACTTTAATTTCCAACGAAATAAATTTAACGTTTGTAAATATAACACTTTTAGTGTTATATGTGCAACTGAAATATTTTTAGAATTCATTTAATTTTCAAAAATATTTGCAATAAAATAGATTTTACAGTCTTATTTAATTTCAAAAATTTCATGAACTGTACATATCTTTAGAAAAACATGGTCCGCAAATAAATAAAGCTACCAAATAATACTTTTATTAACAAGTTTAGTTTTTCCAGATGGCTTTCCTAATTACTTAAATAAATAATATAGTTGTACAATTGCGTGGAAGAAGCGTGCGTCGCGACGTTCACCGGTTCGACTAGATACCACTTCACAGAATCCGACAATAAGAAGCAAACCCCGCTTATCATTTAAAACGAAAATTGAAGCCAAAAAGTAAAGTAAATGAATTTGTAATTAGGGTCCGTTCAATATGCGCAGAACGTACTTTTCCCAGCCCGAGTAACTCGAGACTGTCCTCCGTTCGAACGGGGGAACATTAGTCGGAGTGTGTAAACACGCTGAGAGGCAAACAATCAACCGTATCTACAATCTTCGGACGTGTAATCGGATCCGAATTTATCCGGCTGCTTCTTACCAGGGCTGCTACATGCTGCATGTCTTGATCATACAAGGTATGATCAGCAGAAAAAGTAAAGTGTCATCATCCTCATCGTTTTGTTTTGATATTTTGGTCGTTTTAGAGACTTTGCTACCTTTTGGAACAGAAATGTAATAAACTTTATTCAATTACATTGAAGGGGGATATCAATCTTTGTTTGAAACGTTAGAAACCACCTGCGTTTCTGGCATTGTAAGTAAGTGTCGGTAACTAGCATAGTCGTCACAATTAAATCGTTATTAAAAATTACTTGTAGCACCTGGAGGTACGTAATGCGATGTACTTTGAAATGCTATTTATCTTTTATATCACCTCCTTCATTCTAAAACTAGACTATGTACTAGCAAATAATGTGCAAATTTATTGAAAAAGGTTGCGACTATTGCTAGTAACAAAATCTGTCATTGGCAACCCTATTCTGGAAAGTTCACAGAATCCCGATAGTTCATCTTATAAACGTAAAAGTTCGGACATAACTTACAATTTAGACTTGAGTTTCAAATTGGACTGAGATTTTGATCCTAAAGGATTACGAAAACTTACAGTCACCACGATATTTTAGTCCGTCTATTTAAATGATGGGTATTATAAAAGCGAGAAAATATTTCCTTGTGTTCCTATCTTTTGGTGATGACGTGATTATATAGGACCTTTTCGAGAATAACTTCTTACTTACATTTTTGCTTAATTAGTCAAAATTTCGGAGAGCGAAGATTCAATAAGTGAATTCTTCACTTATAATTTGCCTACTATAATTTTACCTACTAATACACTGAGCATAAAATGAACTGTAAAAATTAATTATTAAAAAATTAACTTAACTACATATTTATAATAATTATATAACGATCATTTATGGTGCATAAAAACTCATAAATATTAATCGATGAATATGTGCTGCCTTCGTACGATATTGCCCTGTTTTTGTTTTTCATTACATTATATTAGGTACCTTAACCTATGAAATTGCTGTTTTGTATGAAAAAATTTAAACGAATATTTATTATGTATTTTTTTTTTGTATTAATCGCAGTATTCACCCATGCAATCAATGCATCTTTGCCAACCCAGTGGCAGTTTATTGATGCCCTTCTTAAAGAAATCAGCTGGACGGGTGGCAACAAATTCTTCAAAGGCATTTTGTACTGCCTCTCGGGTATTGAATTTTTTTCCCGCCAAGAAGTTATCCAAATTCTGGAAAAAGTAGTAGTCTGTAGGCGCAAGGTCTGGTGAGTAGGGCGGATAACGGAGAGCTTCCAACCCCAGTTCTTGCAACTTGGAGACCGTCTGCTGTGCAGTATGAGGTCGCGCGTTGTCGTGCAGGAGCAGCGGTGACGAGCGATTGACCAATGCTGGTTGGAGATGTGCCAGCTTCTCCATCATTGTGTTCAGTTCTTCACAGTACACATCTGCAGTAATGCTCACCCCGTTTGGTAAGAAGCTGTGATGAATCACACCGGCGCTAGACCACCGCAACCGCTTGCGGTTATCAAACAGAATCCATTTTTCATCGCAGGTAACAATGCGGTTCAAAATTCCTTCATTTGTGTGTCTGTTGAGCAGTGCAACGCGCGACGACGCGTACTTCGCGCTGGCGATCATTGAGTTCGTGGGGCACCTTTCTGTCTAGCTTTTTTACCTTGCCAATTTGACACAAATGGACCAATATTAATTTGACGCTAACGTCGAAAGCTGCTGCTAATTCAGCCGTAGATTGTGTATCATCAGCTTCCACAATCGCCTTTAATTCGTCATTGTCGACCAAAGTCTTCGGACGACCGCGAGGTTCATTTTCCAGGTTGAAATTTCCAGAACGGAAGCGAGCAAACCAATAACAGGTGGTGCATTGGTTTGTAGTGTTAGCTCCGTAAACGTCGTTGATGTTGCGTGCCGCTTGTGCCGCGGTGCTGCCACGACGGTACTCATATTCCATAATTACTCGAATTTTTAACGTATCCATGATGACAAAAAAGACTGAAATGAGATGAAAATGTAATACTAATCAATAAACAAATGACTATTTTTGGAAAAAAAAAATCCATGTTTTTAAAAGATTTTGATTTGAAATGGCTAGTACTGCAGAACGGCAATTTCATAGGTAAAGACCTATTATCTTTACATAATAAGCTACTTTGAAGCTAGAGCATAGTGTTAATAATAAGCGCAGTTTTTCCATCGCTATTTATATCGTGGGAGCTGCGTCCTGCGGGAGCCGGGAGCGCGTTTTGTATGGTTCAAAAAGCACTCCTTTTAATAAACAATAAAATACGGTAAAAAGCCCGGTGACATTTGGAAGATCTTATCCTAACTCAACCTTCGCACAATGCCTCGTAATAATGGTACAAAAAATGTCGATATCAAAAAACGGTCGGGGACAAAACAGTATCCAGAATACGTCGAGTACAAAGAAGCTTATTCAGTTGTAAATATTTTATATCAAAGGGTTTTAAGATTTTAACTAAATGGAAGCAGCAAAAGGTAAATTCATATATATCTAATAACAGAGCGGCCAGAGATGAATGCCGTTTGTATTTGTCAATCTGATCTTTGGATTTGATATCGCCCTCGCCTATGGCACTCTACTTAATGGGGTACCTATGACGCGCGCCCGCATTCTATGTGCTCATATATTCTTTTACGAAGGCCCTACGTGACAAAACTTTGTCCCTCCCCACATTCAAATTTTCAAGGAGCAATTGAAATCGGAGATCGTAAAGAGAATTAGAGCGGGGTCTTTTGGGCCGTTTTGTTTCGAGCTCAAAGGGCTTCTTTTGAATCTCGAACGACTATCGGAGTGGAAGTGGGGGCCGCGTTTATTGGGATTCCCCGGCCTACCAATCGGTCGGTGCGACATCGGGTAATCTAATAGCTTATTAATGAGGGTAACTATGGCCCCCATTTTCTATCATAGTGATCTTTGAAATAATAGATTCCATCTCGCTCGGGCACTTCATTTGTTTTTGTTCTGATATCGCCGTCCTCCTCGTGTTCATTGTGCGGGAAAGAGTGCCGAATCGGTCGATAGCTCCACCCACAAAATTTTATAATACAATAAATGAAGTCGTGTCGTCGCGGAACCAGCTGCAAGAATCACACGTAATGCTAAGTTATTGTATAAAAACAAATGGCAAAAACCCGTACCTAATAGCGATATTATGCAAGCTCTATCGAGAGTCGAGACAGCGATCCGATATGGCTAATAATATGCTGGAGAAACCTACACGCTATAAATTGTCATATAAAAAAGTATAATTTAAGATTATATTTACAATATCTCGTTATAAGAATGCGTTTCAAAATTACTTTCCGTCATGATCATCAAAATATATTTTGCGGTAGAGATGGCTCACAGCACAGCAGAAATGGGTAGGTAGGTAAAAAATTATAAACAAAACTTTTTTATTATATTATCTGCTTTCATTTTTATAACAACAATTTTATAGCAACAAAAAAAAATGAAATATAACAATTTTAAAATAGGTATGTGGTACAAAAATTTAAGAAAACACCAAAACATCGTTTTATTGAATAAATTCATACAATTCAGGCTTCTGATGCATACTATTAATAACTGCAGTACGAGTATAATTATTGTTTTCGTTTCAATATAATTAACATTATTTTATAAATGTTACAACTTTGCTTATTAGAACTACTTTATTAATTTTATTAATAATGTAACTATGACTATAGGTCACACTATAAATGTGACTATAACAGATTTAGTTAAAAGAAAGGGAAATGACGTTGGCCTGTTGATGCAGCGTATCCAGTATTTCGAGCATGTAATTGTGAGCGGATTTCGACGTTGTTTTTGTGGTAAAATAATATCGACTAATTTAACGCTTTAGTTTCAGAGACCACCTACGATATGGCTTTTAACATTCCTTACAAATTTAGGACTGGCTTCGATTTGGCAAACAGTTCCCATGATTATAAGGAAACAGTGATCTAGTGAAGTAAAATTGTAATATTATATAAAGTATTGATATAAACTACAAATATTTGATATTTGGAAAAAGTTATGCAAACATAAACTGGTAAACATTAATTTTAAACACTTCTCTGAATTGTCAAAACAACATTTTAATTGAATACTAACATCAATTAATGAACCATAACAAAATAGGCACAACAAAGAAAATATAATTAACAACGCAACAAATATAACAACGCAATAAATCGTAAACAAAACCACACAAATGTAACTGAAATATTTATGGGCATGGAGAAATTACATTTGACACATATAGTTAATCTACCGCCGATTAGTAGAACATCCATTTTTCGAAGTGTCAACCCGTTTCTATTCTTAGCGGCTTTTAATATCAACAATTCGGTCTTATTTATAGTCATACCGCGCCCTCCGGCCTAAATATCATTCCTAATACTTAATGGAGATATCTTGTTTATGATAATAATTTTATTAGTATCAATCATATAAACTAACTCGAAATCGATACCAGCTATCAGAAATTGATTAATGCTATATCCATTTATACTGGCGCGATAGATCTGAAGATTAGAATAAAAAATATAAGGCAATAACATATATCAAAACAAAAACAAATAGATAAGCCAGAGATGAAATAAATAAACCTTATCGCGTATTTATAACATAAAATTTTAGCTTATCTGATGCTGTATAGTAATAAATAGGTCATTTTATTGTCTCTGAGACTTTATGAAACCATCATCAGCTCATTGAACTTGGTGATAATAAGAATATAGAATTACTTGCCCGTTTCAAGTATATTTATAGGCCTATCTTGGCCTCTACTCCCTCTATTGTAGAAAATAATAAATTTAATCAACGCGTAAGAATGTCAAGAGTATATTCAGATAAATAGCCTTCAAATAGACCTAAAATAATTAAGCTACTTGAAATAAATGTAGTTTTCTAGAACCTACCTCAATTTATTATTTAAAAACGTAAATCAAAAACGTACAGTTAACCTTATTTTTAAAGCTTTAAAACGAGTCTTTATTATATTGCAAATTAAGCTCTATCACGGATAATAAATAAATGTTATGATAGACGTGAACCTTCTTCATTAAGCGCTATGACAACCAATCCCCAAAATTTAGGTGCTTAGGCACCAATAGAGTATCTGTTGCTACTTCTAAATATTAATACTTCTAAAACATAATATAATTGTAAAATATTCAAAATCTTGAGACATAATTGAATTAAAAACAGATTTAATAAAAATATGGGTTAGGTTTCCCGAAATCCAATATTTCATTTCATAACTCAAACGGCCAAACTTTTAGCAACAATGTTTGAAACATTCCGAAATTGGAAAATATCTAAAAAAATCTACTCCAAAAAAATCTACGGTTTTACTAAACTTTGAATCTGAAATGTTCAACTTGAAAAAATCTATTAACGAGGATATTCTTTGTAGTAAAAAACACTAGTAATAGTAGTAAAAACACATAATTAATTATTTATTAAGATTCCATTGCAAATACAATATGCTCTAATGGAAATGCATCGGCTAACATCCTACAGCGATTAGTAATTAATTTGTCAAGCTTGGATTAAGGTATTACTGGCAATAATTTAGAATCATGTAATGAGCATATAGACCTATGTGACGTAATATCCATGCATTCTAATATTTCCGACGAAAGAAGAATATTTACATGTTATCAATAATCTTCCCCAAGTTAGCAAAGTTTTTGATAAAACAGATGTTAATATAGACGAAATCGCTAGCGGAACATAGTTAAAATATACGAGCAAAAACATTGAAGCTTAGACAGTCCTTGAAGACCCTTTTCGTCTAATAAGAGGGTTGGAAGTTTAATCTGTCACTCAGTTCTAATGCGGCTTATAATCCACAATTTGAATTAGATTTATTCAAGGATAAAATTTCCTCTTTGAAATTTAGCCAATATCTTTTGGGATTTAAAACAGTATGAATCTCTCTAAATTAGGATATACTTAGATATTTAACCGACTTCCATTTATATTTTCTAAACATATTATATTCTTGTGTCAAAGCAACCATCTACTTCAATATGTATTAATTACACAGGTATGCAAAAAACCCCTCCTTTATGTTTTCATGTGTGACAATATTGTATTAGGTGGTCTAAACACGAAACTTAAAATTAAAATCAAAATATGTATAGTTGTACATATATTTAATGCCCATTTCTTTCATCCATTTCTATACATATTTACGTGGTCTCTTCAAAATTGAAATCCGTATGAAACATTGTGCAAAATTTACCAAAATATTTGGAAAAAGAACAATTGAATTGAATATAAACAAATAAAAGACAAGTTTTCAATTTACTGTTGTAAAGTAACAGTGAATACTGCTCAAGCGCATTTATATAAATATCACATTCGGCAATATCTTTCTTGCTCTTACGACTCGCTAAAATTTATTTTGTGTGTATAGACTCTGTTTATGATTATAATTCATAAATCGAATTTAAAAACATACATAATAATTTAAAAAGGTCGAATTAAAAAAAGCTAAAGTGATATTTTGGAAAAAAAACATATTTACACAAAATCTAGACGAGATGGAAAATTGACCAACGGATAGATTCAGAGCATAAAAATCTACATATTTTTGACAATTGACGGTATTGTTATTATAGTGAGGCTTAAAAATACTCTTTACAAGTCTTGTTTGCTATTTGAAATTATTATAATAATGAAATTAAAATAAAGAAGCGTTACTTGCGATGTTTCTATTGTTACTCCCACTTCAAAATCTATGTTCGATTTATTCATATCTTTTCACTTCTACATAACACATCCTGTTCTTCAAATTGGACAATGAGTATCAAAAATATGATGCCTTGTAAATATCAATCACTGTGACGTATTGTTTATTCAAATGTCGCCATCAATTCTTACAGAACATCCATAGGATGTATTAATAATCATAAGACTTGTTCAGATGCAAATAGTTCAAAAACATGAATTGTTACATTTCCATAAAGCAACGATGAATGGTCTAAAACCATTCTGTAACCAAATTTGAAATATGAACGCATAATTTTTGAATATGAAATGTAAGTCGAGCAAACAAAGGGTACCTGCTTCCGAGTGCTTTAAGTGTCCGTACCTTTGACAAATACGTTCTGTTGAATTACTAGAGACAAAAGGTATAATGAAAGACATGTGGGTCATTTAGGATGATCCATTTTCTACACAATTAACAAAGGTTCAGAATGTTTCCCTTACTAAATGTACATTCCGTGCATAAATTATTCAAAGCTCTATAAGCCTTTGTAATATTTCGTGAACTAGTTATGGAAAAACTATTTCATTTTCCTTAGTCAATTCTTGGGATTAGCTTAAAAGGTGTGCTATATTTATTTTAACGAAGCAAGTTAAAATAATCACATTGTAACACAATCACAATATCCGAAATAGTTATATGTTCGTGGCAGTGGTCAACTATAGGTATGTGCTTGGTAAATGTAAAGGGTATTACAGTGCAAAAAGAATTTAAGTGGTCCAGAATAATAAAATTCCATCTAGGTATTTTGAGGAAAGGTAGGTATTGCTTGTGAGCTGAATTCCATGTAGTGTGATTGTGACAAATAAGTTATGTAACGTATTTCGTACTTACGGCATCTGCCAATTCTCGTAGACGCGTGCTGGAATTCGTATTTTGATTTTTGTTCGGTTTTATTTTATTTCGTATTAGAAACATTGACATGAATGATCTTATGCGGAATATACAAAATCCTCCTTGTGAATATTAGATTATTTTGAGAGGCTTTTGGTTATTCGATATGTTTCTCTTTGTATACCGAGAAAATCTAATAACTTTGGATTCTCGTTAGTAATGTTATTGTTATGGACCTGTCTAGAAAAAACATAAGCATCTTCTCTTAAACGTCATCATTATCGTACCTTTGTTTCTTGAATTTTTTAAAGTTTTTTCATATTTTTTTCACATTTTCGGTAATAACCTTACCAAAAGCATGTCAGGATATGTCTAAGGAGGGTTCCGTAACTATCAGCGCGCAATAGGTTCTTAATAAAGTTGCAAAGGTATTGTCCGGTTTCTTTCATAATCATTTTCCCAAAGAGTACTAAGCATGACCTATCATTGTGTAACAAGTAACAAGATTGTAAAGTTCTAAAATTTTGGAGTTTACTCCTTAAGAAACTATTTTCATATATAAGCCCCGGTATGAAAATCTATGGGAGTAAAATCGAATTCAAGATGTCACACGGTCACACGATGTTAGCCGAAGATGCGTGGGTCGCTTTGCATTGCACACCAAATTTTACTTTTTAGAGTCGTGCGTCGGACACACACACTTTTTTAAATAAAGGTGAGGTTTTATATATCTAGCCCTCTACGAAACTTCACCTTTCTTCAAAAACGCCTCTTCGACGATACCCCACACAAAAAAACCGTAAGAGATGAAAAAAAAATCATCCCCACTTCACACTTTTAATTATTTTATGATTTCAAAAATATAGTCTATAATAATTATTACGCAATCTGTAACTATATAACAAAATTTCGTAATTTTTATTCATAATTACCGAAGCAAGTCCGGACTGACGGACAGACCGACAAATGAACAGACAGAGCGAAAATAAATACCTTAATTACTCGCTGTTTGTACCCTGAAAATGTAGGTATAAATATTGACAGTGGAATATGTGCAAAGCAGAGTAATTTTGAAATGATTTAGCAATAAAACTTATGTAAATCAATATTTCTATCATCTATGGTTCTTATTGTTATTCAAATCTATTTCAAAACTTTATTTCAACTGTTCACAAGTCAATGATATATTAAATTTAGGGACAAGTTTTTGTATTGAAATTTTTCGTCGCGCACTATAACGAAATGTCGTCTAAGCTCTTTCATTCATACGACCCTGGAATCGCAAGATATATTGTATCCGAACACAAGCGCGTTCGAGAGGGAACGTACAAAAAACCCCTCGTGTGTACGCGTCTTAAGAGATAAACGTAGTAATTTATTGTATTCCTGCTTCTAAAGATCGACTTTTGTGGTCTTTCTGTCCATTGTCGTTTTGAGAAGTCCACGCAGCCGTATAATATGAATTAATAAGCACATTCTTGTTGAGGTTTTTTTATGGATTCTGCCATTCATGTTTAATGTTAAAATTTACAACCGAAACATTTCGTTTGCATCACTTGACCCTGAATGAAAAAAATATAAACTGAATCGAAAAATATCTAAATGGCAGCTTGGAGTTAATCATTAAAGTCAATATTATATAATCCGCTTCTTTAAATTAATACTAAAATATTGAATAAAGTAAACATTATTAAATTTTTAGATGCAGCCAGTATTATTTCAGTTTATGAAATAAAAAATATTTCAAAAGACAAAATCCTTTCATTAATGTCGTGTTAAGTCAAATTTATGTCAAGATTAAAGAAACAAATAAAGAAGCGCACATGTGTAGAGATGAAAATAAGAATTCCCATTATTAGAAAGAGATTATCACCTCATAAACAATATTGTTGTTTTAGTCACCATAAGGTACCCGTTTTAATGGAGGAGTAATTAATTATTTTTCTAAGTAATGACATATAACATAATATCTTTCAGTTATTTATAGACAGAAGAAGTTTAAGGCGCTATACATCGTAAAAATAGGCTTCTTTAAAAAGTTTTTTGAGACGAATGGATACATTTTAGTGCAGCATAAAAATATATGTTAATCTTAGTCATATTTATAAATATTTAGGGACCTTCGTTTTCAAATCACGTTTTTTGTATATTTTCTAGATAAAAAAAAATCATAAAATAACCATTAAAATGGATATTCTTGGAGTTGGAACTGAATTATTTGTGAACAAAAATGAGAAAATTAATCACAGTTTCTTAATACATAATAAAAGGAATAGAGTTTTCGTTTTTATTTTTTGATTGGAATAAGATTTTTGTTAGGATTAATTAATACAATGACAATTAATTCGGAGACGAATGAAACATCGCGAAATGCCGACCTGTCATTCCTTCTCTTTCATTTTTATAGAAAACGGTAGTACCCGCTGAGGCGTTTTGCTAAATGGATCTAAGTCATTTTGTTCCGCACTCCGATCGTCAAAAATAAAATAATAATCTTTTGTCGTGTAATATATACTACTAAAATATGAGTACGCTACTTTACGTCAGGTACTCGATAGCGTAACTACGTAGGCCATTGGCTTTATGCGTTGTTGACCAATTGGTCTCGGGTTCGAATCCCGGTCGGACGAATTTATTTTTCTATTCCTTTCTTACTTTTTTTTTCTCGCACTATAAAACTCCGAGCAATGCTTGTTCTCCTAGGTACTATAGTTGTATTGTATGCCTGGTAATTTATTTTATTATTAGTTTATCTTGTTGTAAATATAAGTGAATATTATAAAAAAAATATAAAGAGATTGCATTCGATGAAAGTATAAAAATCCTATTTTTTATTATTAGTACCGGGGTTGGGAGACCGAGCTTTCCTTGGAGTTTTAGTACAACGATAAAATAATTTAAAAAATATAGTAGAAAAAGAAATAATAAGAATCACAAAAATATTTATCGTCATATCGGGATACAAACCCACCATTCCGAATTTCCAAACAATGCAAAAATCAAAAAAGGTACGCATACCTACTACTGAGCGGCCAATCAGACTGACATAAGAGAGTCGAAATTATTTATATATTGTTGCACGACGAAAAAAAGTAACAATATATATAAATATTATTTTGTTTGTTTGTAAAGTGCATTTAATTATATTAATTATTATAATCAATTCTAATCTTAATAAATAATACAATATTTACAATAAATATGATGTAGTCGAAGAGACTATTCGGTTAAACCACTAATGCCAGTAACTAAAACTAGGTATTCTAACTGACGTTTCATGCGGACTATTGGATATCAAGTTTTATTGTGTAAAATCAGTCCGCATACTTCGACCGCACATTATATTTATTATAATATTGGAACGTAGTTCCTTATGGCGCGTTGCGAATTGGAGGCTAGGCGGATTAAAATTGGCACGACACTTATTGCCACTCGAAATCACAATGTAATAACGACTATTAAGAATGATACAAAAAACTTATCACCTTGACAATAATGTAGAATTTTGCAATTACACATTGTGACTGTTATGACTGTTACATATGACTAGCTAGCCGGGCCTGTTGATGTCCCGGGATGTTATTACTCAGTATGGAGCTGGATTTCGCGGCGGCAACACTGCGAGCAGCAAGCAACCCTCACCCCTGTCCCTACCTAAGGCGTTAGTTCCGCGCGCACTATATATACTTAGTTCAACTATTTGTTTTGTATAATATAATATATTATATCTATACAGATAAACAAAATTGAAGTGTCTGTTTGTAATTTCAAATTAACAGCTTTTATTTTCACTTAATGCATTTAAAAGTATGATCGGTACTTACAACAAAATATAAATTGTTAACATTTTTGTTATTGGAATGAGATAGCTCGGGGAAGCTTAATTTCTCGAATCGCAATGGCTAAATTTAGTACAAATTTTAGTGGTCTTAGTCAGAAAATAGTAATTTATCACACTGTAGAAGGCATTTTGTACTGGTTGAAAACAACGTAAATTATGTTTTCATACTCTACAGATACAGATATGATACCAGTCAGTCAGAGACTTCACATTTTTATTTGATCTGTGTAAGTTGCCGAACCTAACAAAAATATTTTGATTAACGATTTCATTAATATTGATATTGACGTTTTTAGAACGTATATTTTCTGTCATAAATATTTGTGATATTAATAAAAAGAAGCCTAAAAAGTATCGTATGAGAGTGGAACAATACATCCCATTACAGCCCAGGTCACGTTTGCTAGTCAACCTCACAAAAACGATACGAAAAACGGTAAAATGGCAGTCCTCGTATATTTTCCGGATTTTACGTTTATCCATAACAATGGACAAAATTGACTGTATCCTATCTCATTACAGTAGAGCGCACTTCATAAAATGTTCCCATATTTTGTGGTTTCGATAGGACCTTATCAGTGTGAGAAGTGGGTAGGCTTTGCTACCATAAACGTTTGAAAAGTGTTTGCTATGATAAGGGTATTTGTTGCTATATTTTATTCGCCTCTTTTAATAGATTTATGAAATAGTTCTTGTATTTTATCGCCGTCGCTATTAACATTGATATTTATTTATGTTTCTTATCTGTTTTGCGGATCCAGTATATTACATTTTAGATATTTTCAAATTAAATGTATCTTTTATGACTATCTATACGTGCCTTAGGAATTTCGACTCGGTGGCAAAAAACGTAATTCAATAAAAAATCATATTTCAAAATATAATAGTAGTGTTTGGAAAAATGATTATTTCATACTATTAGCTGATATATTTCACACGTCTTCGCGAATTCACAAGCTATAAAAGAAATGCGTTCTATGTAGATGGTCAAATAGTGTAATCAAATTGCATAGATTCTAGGTAATTGGGCAACTGCACTATTTAATAAAGTATTTAAATGTATGCAGTGGTGCTCGAACGGTGAAACACAAAATTAGCACTCAAAAACATTATAGCTATTCTTATTTTCCTTGCAAATTTTCACTATGTAAATGGGATATAATATTTGCGATTCATATTTTTAATGAATGTATGTTTTGAATATTATACAAGAACTGACTTTTTTTATTTTGCTGTTGGAATATTTTCTTCATTGCTAGATTAGTGGTACCCGTAGCTCGTTAGAGATTAGAGTCTGAGATTACTTACATAGTTAAACCGAGTCTTATAAGTTCATGGTGACTCAAAAAAAAAAAAATAACAAGTAGAGGAATAAGTATCGATTGTAACAAATAAGACATAAATAAGGTCTAGAAAAATCAATTACGAATATTTCGGGCACATGATTTACTCCTTACGTAAAGACGTTTAGGCGGAAAAATAATTGTCATACTCGAAAAAAATCATATTTCTTTATATGGACAAGTTTGCGTTTAGCGGAGAGTCAGCCATACATGAGATGATTGTCATACTTGTCATACTTGTTTTGTCATACTTGAGTATGACAAATATTTTTTTGCCTAAACGTCTTTACACAAGCGGTCAATCATGTGCCCAAAGGATCCGTAATTGTTTTTGCGGAGACGGTATATTTTACCAATGCAGTAGGTAGTTTTGCGGATATTAAATATAGCGTAACCCTTTGCTGCAACACGATAGGGCGTATCCTAAGTGCTTTATTTGGGTACACCCGACCCATAGCTTCCATGTCCGGAGGCAAATTCATGGTAACGATTTATGTCTTATAATATGATATTAAAAAAAATAGTTTGTTTGCAAAATAATAGTAGTGTTATTACAATTATGCACTTTGATATACTGGATTTTTTAATGATAGAAATATTTGGATATTTAAAAAGGAAGTCTCACAATATGGCAGAAATGTCTATATAAGATCAAATACTTAAATAAACGTTTCATAATTAATAACTACAATTTTTATAAAAATACTATAACCCGACAACGTGAATTAGATAGCCTATGTTACCCGGGCTATTATCACGAATCTTTTCACACCTCGTTTATTAAAATCGGACCAGTAGTTTAGGCTCTACGGTAGAACAAACATACACACATACATACATTACATACAAACATAGATTGTAAAAATCCTTCATTTTGACTTCGCCGTAGTCGGGTAAAACGAAATAGAATATTTTTATTATATATGTGTACTGCACTAACATCAATCCAAAAGAGGCTCTTGGATGATGACTGATTTTAGACGGAGAAATTTTCTTTCTGGGGGTCTAAAAAGACCACTTTAGATGTTTCATATTTTGTTTCATATATATTTTTCAACTCATATTATGTGCGCCATTTCACGCATTTCTATTGAAAACGGTCAAAATATATGTTTTCTACAATCATTATGAAATAAGATGAATCATGTAGCCATTTTACCATTTCACGTTTTTATATGGAAAAAAATATATGAAACATAATATGAAACACCTAAAGTGGCCTTTTTAGACCCCCTGATTGATTGCCTATTCCAAAAGATATATTAAGTGTGCTACACTACTGGCAAGAAAATGAAAAAGTTATCATTCGATTATATGAAAGAACATCAATATTTATGATATGTTAAAACAGGGTACATAATTTAACTCGTATCTAATAAGAAAATTATGTAAAGCAGGTCGTTTTCATCGTTCATAATTAATAATTGGGACTAAAACGAGGTAAGGTTTCAATTATATTTCTCCGGCATAGTCGGACACATCGGCATGTTCTATAACGTTTCAGCCGAAATTGAACTGTCAATATGGCTACTAAAGTCCATATTAGCGGACGCATGTACGCATTTAAAATACAGCTGCATCTGTTGGTTCTCTTTGGCTTTCTGCAGAAAGGAAAAGTGTGGTCGTTGCCTAACTGTAATGATGCGGTATTTCTAAAGAAATGCTTATATTAAGGTTATATTGAGGTTATAATGAGGGTAAATTTATAGCCGTTTTAATGTTCTCGTCTAAAATTAATATTGGATGATTATTAGGCTCTTTAAGACACCGCCACATTTTACAAAAAATTGACAATTATAGAGCCTTCTAATGTGAAATTTCCGAAAAAAATTGTTTCGTCTAAGTATTTGCTTAAACTCTTCTTCGTGAGTATTAAAATGTAAATTTAAAGAAACTGGAACGAGGATACCTAATTTGCTTATTTTTATTAAAGATAAATAAAAACGTGTTTAATCATAACAAGTTCTTGATTAGCTCTATAAAACAGAATTTGCATAAAGGAACAATTAAAAAGCTCATTAATTGGACCAGTGAGCGAAGCGGGGGTAACGCGGACCAGTAACGGTTGCAGCTGTTTACAGCTACGTGTTAGTCTGACAAAACAATCGTGCGAGGGGTGGGGTCAGAAATGTATAGAATTGCCTAAAAATTATCGACAAAAAATGCGGCGAGTCGATAGTTGGCTCATATTTCATAATATTAACCACTTATGCCCGTGAAGAATGGGAGTGTAAGAAAAAATTGTAATCGATTATTTTGGTATCCTCGCCATTGGCAGGATTTCTATTAATTTTGTGAATTGATCACTCTAAAAAAAAGTTTTTCTTTTTATATGGTAAAAGTGTATCTTTCTATTATTTATAGCTATTTCTATTTGAAACAATAATGAAATGATCAGGCTACTTTTTTGAGTATTGTTTTTACTTTAATTCTTTGATATCTATCATCAAAATTACCAAGTATTATATAATATATTATGTGTTGAAGCAGTCAGATAAGAATTTCCTTTAATCTGTTTTCCTGTGTCTTGTTCTTGTTTTTACCAAAGAACAATTACTAATTATATTACTAATATTTACACAACTGAATACTTATTCAATGTTGCTGTCTTTGAAAGTTTGAAAGTGAAACTTTTTTTACATCGTCTCAAACTTTTTCGTCTGTGTGTTGCATGTAGCGTGACGGTCGGCCGCGGAGTAGGGATAAAGTGAAAGGCGTTCGTCAGAGCAGCCGAGGCCAATATGGCGGCGCCTATAGTTCGCATCAGCTGACCGTGTAGTGTATAGACTAGTACTCATTTGTGCCAGTGCTATAAAATTAAGATTGATGAAGCGATTTTTATACCCTTAATGGAATATTATTCCGATAATTTTTAGTTAAATGTCTATAATGTGAAAAAAAGTTTCACTTTTACCGTGGTTTCATAAAACCACACAATCCTTTCTTTTTTTGTCAAGTGACTTTTCCAACGTATCAGGTTATATATAATTTTTTGATAAATTAGTTCATTAAATCATTAATTAATAAAAAAGAATTGTAAAAAAAATCCCTTTACCTACGTATATTACTAGCTGTTGACCGCGGCTCCGCCCGCTTATTTACAGTAACCCTTGGGAACCCTTGTACTTTTTCGGGATAAAAAGTAGCCAATGTTTTAGTCCAGAGCCTAAACTACTACCATACCAAATTTCATCGAAATTAGTTTAGTAGTTTTTGCGTGAAAGAGTAACAAACATCCATTTATTCTCAGAAACTTTCACATTTATAATATTAGTAGGATTATGTGCATTGAAACAATTTGAGAAACGCTAAGAAGCTTTCACTTAGCTTACACAATATTATCAGGTTCATAAAAGCTTTTTTATGTCTTATATCACTTTTATTCGACACTTTTTGTAACATAAATAATTTTAACAATACTACCGCATGCCAGTGGCTCGCTTTGATACATGTTTTCATAAGCCTCAGACGCCGCCTCTATCTCTTACAAAAACGTAACGCATCGACACACTTCTATGCAATAATTGAGAGTGTATTTTACAATTTGCCAGACTTATCTTTGTTGCCTTTGTGTTGTAAGTAGATTCACAAAGGACGTGGAGACACCGCTCTATTAAAAATCTCGGAACGCGTGTACATAATTCTATTATTCGGTGCCGCATCTGTCAAAGGCGAACCGTCTGTAATTTTACAGTTTAATCAGCGTTAAATTCTTACAGTATTCGGGGCAAAAACTCTCAAAGTCCCCCGCGTTTGTCTCAGTACCATAAATCATCTTGCTCCGATGACGTCTGCAATAAAATAAAGGGAATGCCTTCAGAATATGGTGCGTCGATAAAGTCGTAATCTCGAATTTCGCTTACGGCTAGATAATATTAAAATGATTTATCCTTCTAAATTTGTACCAGATTAGAGTTAAGATCAGTAACTTGTCCAAGGACTTAAGTTTTTAAGAATTTGCATAGATAAATGTTTATTTTGAAACTGGTTTTTGTTTTAATTGATGTGTTAGACACAAATAAATTAAGTAGAGCGATAACATGCATAAAATTTATATTTTATCGATTTTAGAATGAGCTAAAATTTGAATAATATTTAAAATATTTACTGTAATAAATATTTCATTCTAATTAAATATTTTTTTGGAAATAAGATTTATTTATCTAATATCAAGCTTATTTCCTAAAAATATTAAAAAAGCTAATAACTCTAGTAGTCACCCACTTCAAATCACACTTAAATTCAGTATTAAACGATAATATTTTAGCTATACTAAATCAAAAAGTAATTATCTAGGTTTAAAGTAAAGATTCCTATATTACAACTAAATAGACTACGAAATATCCCAAATAATGTAGGTTGAAAAAAAGTGGCCACCATCGCTATTTCACACTTTTATGGTCGAACATGTCGAACTCAATGGAAATAGCTGTTGATGTAATCTTGTGACACACAACAAAAGTAATTTTGGCCATCGTTTGAGTTTGAGGAACCGTATTAACTTCATGTTATAACATACACATAAAAAACGTACTTATATAATCTTCTATATCTATATACCTATAGTAGTGTTATTTATTTGAATTAAAAGAAAAAGCATGTGGAGCGGGGTTGACTAGCGCCGTTACTCTGTACAGATAATATTGTTCTGAAGTTCTTCAATACTTGGCTAGTTATTCCACTATTATTATTTCAATTTCCATTCTCCACACTATTATAATAACTACGAATTTAATAAAGAAAGCAGCATTCAAAACTATGTCATAAAACGATTTTATGGCGATTTTATAATTCTCAAAAACTTAATACATACCCTAGATAGAAGAGCTCATTCAGTGCAATACAAAGGGACATCGTCTATTATATTGTACTTACATTGACCACTTCGCCTCGGGAGGAAATAATTTATTCAAACGTTCACGTTCTCCGGCTCATTGGACCACTTAGAACATCTTCAATGTAGGTATATAAACCATTTACACATAGGTTTGTCTTTGATATAGGATCCTAAGAATTTATATATTTGAGGTATGAAAGTCTTCCAATTTTTTGATATTTGTTAATTGCAATGATTATAAATTGCATATAAACATTTTATTAAAGTGAGTGTTCCTCTGTCTACAGAGTAAATTTAAGAGAATATTGTATTAAGACTTTCAGAAAAATAATCATCTTTTACTAAATAATTTTACCTGTGCTCTTTCTTTGCTAATCAAGTTTATTATACCTTTCTATTTTTTCTAATAAAACCCCATTTTTCCCGCTTCCCTATTTCTTAATCAGGAGGGGAATCGTCTTTGACACGTACGATATGAAACTCACTTTGATGTTTTTTTCGCCCTACCCGATGAAATGATTGTATTAAACAAAATTACGCTTCAAAGATTCACACCCTTACAGATTGCTTGCATTTTCTTATAGTCAGCGAATTTTTTGGAAACATGATTTCGATGGTTTAAACATAATTTAACCTTAGGTGTGTTTATTAAAGTTCAAATTTGTAACTTCAGCAGCATCGCCCAATTCAGCTTCATCATATCTAACGCGAGGCGGTTTGTATGTGTGTATGTACTAAAAGGCTATATGTATAGGCTGCACTAAAAGTATCGGGAATGGAATATTTCCACTGTTCCTGTCATATTAAAATCTTTTTAATTTAAAACTCCTTGGTTTTAAAAATCGAATACCGTTTATTTATTTAAAAAAAGATTCTCGGTCTTGTCACAAGGTTTTGTCAAACTTGTTTGGTCGTTGAGAAAATGTAATTGACTCGAGAAAATTCTAGAGCGATGATTTATTATAACTTTCGAAGTGGTTTAACACAAAAACAGTGTGTTGACCGGATGATTTCTGCATTTGGTGATGAAGCCCCATATAAGCCAAACCACAATTTATCGCTGGTTTGCTGAATTTCAACGTGGACGTGTCAAGCTCAGTAATGATCCCCGTCAAGGTCGTCCAAAAACTGCAGTCACCCAAGAAAACGTTGATGCTGTGCGTAAGCTGATTGAGGAAGATTGACATGTGACATACCGCGAAATTCAGGCAACTTTAGACATTGGCATGAGTCAAATACAAATAATCTTTCATGAACAATTAGGTGTAAAAAAGTTGTTTTCCCGATGGATACCGCATTTGCTCTGTGAAGAGCAAAAAGCGGCTCGCGTTACTTGGTGCGTCAGAATTCTCGAAAGATTCCACGCAGGATCCTCAAATGCTGTATACAACATCGTATCAGGTGACGAATCCTGGATATACGCGTACGAACCCGAAACAAAAAACCATTCACGAGTTTGGGTGTTCGAAAATGAGTTAAAGCCAACAAAAATTGTTCGTTCACGGAGTGTTGCAAAAAAAATGGTGGCCACGTTTGTCTCCAAAACTGGCCATGTTGCGACTATTCTTCTTGAGGGACAAAGAAAGGTTAATGCAGAATGGTATGCTAACATTTGTTTGCCACAAGTCGTTTCTGAACTCCGTAAAGAGAACTGCAACCGCCGCATCATCCTCCATCACGACAATGCGAGTTCTCACACCGCGCACAGAACAAAAGAGTTTTTAGAGCAAGAAATCATAGAATTATTAGACCATCCGCTGTACAGCCCCGACCTAAGCCCTAATGATTTCTATACTTTCCCTAAAATAAAGAATAAATTGCGTGGTCAGAGATTTTCATCACCTGAATAAGCTGTGGACGCCTACAAAACGGCCATTTTGGAGACCCCAACTTCCGAATGGAATGGTTGCTTCAATGATTGGTTCCATCGTATGAAAAAGTGTGTCAAATTTCGCGGAGAATACTTCGAAAAGTAATAAATACATTTTTAAATAGTAATGTTGTGTCACTTCCTTGATTCCCGAAATTTTCAGTGCCGCCCTCGTATTTCTATAGGAAGGCGCGACTTGAGCTTAAGGAAGAACTTCGTCCTTTATACTCGATATTATATCAACTTAATAATAATAATAATAATAATAATAATAATAAACATTGATAAGCTTTCTTGTCAGAATCGTGGTTCATTTACATCACAGCAGCTAACATAGCTGATGATGCTCGGATTTCTCCTCCAAGTCAGATTGAGAATAGCAGGATTAGGCTGTTATCTAAATATCATGTGTTGGCAGACTTCATACGTCTTTAAAGATTGTTCGAAAACTCACAGATCTTCTTCATGTTTTCCACCATCATTGTCCAAAACATGGCGGCACATGTAATAACAATAATGAATCTGAATTGAACAAACCATTTCTTATAATCGGTGCAGACAATGAAACGCCAATTAACGGCTTGTAAGGCGGCCAGCGTTAATAAGAACATAGCTTCATAAAAGCACCACATGTGAACTTGCAATGGTTGTGTTTTGCTGACCGTAACACATGTGTGACTACACACGGCTGTTATGTTCGCAAATTTCGATCGTCGACACAAGATAATATAAATATATGTTTTTGTTTATGAGTCTAACCTTTGTGCCAAAAAATAACACCGTAATTAGTAAATTACAAACAATACAAGATTCTCATACTTCAGTCACTATGGATCTGAGATTTGTGCGTACGCCACGTACCATTGCGTATCATTATATTTTGAAGTCCGCTGTTATTATTTGCCTACATCTTTCTCTCTAAATATATTGCTGTAAAGTTCACGGTTCAAACCTATTCTTAAAAAAATATGTCACACTATAAAATCGTAAATCAACCGTCTAGTTGACCTCTGACCGTCTAGATGTAGTTCGTTGGTTGGAATTTACCGGAAATCTTATTAGCGTTGATTTAAGAATGCTCATGTGTCAAAACCAATTCTACTAGCTCATTTCCGCAACAGCGACCACTTAGAATGAAAAACTCTTTCCAAAGCAAGGTAACATTTGCATCGATATAATATTATGTGTCCTTATTCAGGCAGCCCATAGAAACTATCAATATGTTATATACCTGTCATTTAAAAAATGCTGATAGAATGTACGTAAGTAAGCATACCATAAAACTTACTTTCACATTCATAATAAGTAAGGATTTCGTATACCATATCAGGCATAATGAACTTAATTATAACGATTGTCTATAGCACGTGATTGTACTGGGGAAGATTTACGATCTCCGTCGGTTAGTAATGCCCGACTTTTTGTACTTGTGCTTAATCACAACGGGTTATTAGTGTAATGTGTTTTTGAATTGACCGTAGCAGCTGCTAATTCTAATATAAAGCTTGGAAATGAATGAATTCGTGTATACTTTATCATTCAAAAGTAGCTGAAGTCTCCTAGATTAAATAAATATAACTGACTAACGTTTTATAAATTACAATCGCTTAAAAATAAAACTGTTTGGTAAATGATTGTATCTTTGCCTTATTCTAAAAATATTATGGTAATAAGCTTTCTATAAAAGTAAAAAACTTGAATTGACTGTAGTCTAAAGAAACTTTGATCACTTTCGTACTATAGTTGTGATCGAATGAACTGAATGTACAATTTTATTATAATAATTTCTATTAAACGTAATAAAGATACGTCTATCAATTGCACAGGGGCTATAGAAATCGGTAAGGCATTCATTTGAACACAAAATGCAGTAAGTAATTATTGGTGATGACTCGATGGTTTGAGAAGAAATATCACTTATTAATCTCTCCTTTATTTATGTTTATGATAATCACCTATTTTTAATCAGCGGAAACATAAACGTAGAGTTATGAGACTCGTCATAAAAATCCGTAAATAAACGGTAAATAGCATCTCGTGCTGATGGGGCCATAAATTATGGAAGTTGACAAAATGATTTTTAATGTTCTTTCATCTATGGTTGCGTCGTTTTCTAAAACTCATTATGTATGTGCTCCAAGGCATCCATCCTTAAATAAAGGACACGTTTTTTCAACGCATACCCATCATCAATCTGTTTTAAACTTTCCTTCTTTACCAAAGAGTGGGCAACAAATAGGGAATGTAATATCTATTCTGTCTTAACATTGACAATAATTAATGAGTGGATTTAAACGCTTCCTCACGCCCGTGACATAAACGTAAATAGAATGATCTCCGTTCTGCCAGCCCCTTTGATTTTGTTATTTTTAGCTAAAGGAGATTAACTTTTGTATATTAATTTGTAAGTACGTATCAGTACTTTGATGTTTCTTGTTAGAGGTGTCTGGTGATTTTCAAAGTAGTTGATATTGAGAGTTTTACTAACATGAAACTAGAAAATAAATTGATAATACTATTCACTCGCAGTTTCAGTATACATCTAATATTATTTGAGATGCTTTTTTTTTATTTTAGCAAACGAAAACAATAAAAGACAAAGTTCATTAGAATTAAAAATACATCAAGTATTTTATTTTATTAGATTAACATTTCAAATTTATGTGTGCTTAGTTTAATTGTTTCGAATGTATTGAATAAACGGTTTAGTCGGACAACAGTTTGGACAGTAAAAATCTGAAGTTTGTTTGCTTTGTAGGTATATGTTTTGTACATACGTGTATATTTATTTGAGTTTTCTGAAATTTCCCATAAAAATGAGATATATTTTAATGCCGAATATTATTTTTAATATATCAAACCATTTACTGTTTAATATATTCTTTAACCCTTCTTTGCATATCCTACAAAGTTAAAAAAGATAATAAAGTTTTTTAAAAAAAAGATGATAAATCTACATAAATTAGAACTAGAATAAGACTATAAGCGAAAAAAAAACATGAAGCTAAAAATCAACACCAACAAGAAAGAATAAAAGTCGATGTAAACAAAGACAATGCAGACAAATTCATTCGAGTCAGTCATAAAGTAAACGATTAATGCAAATAGCTCCCGACTGTCGACAAAGAAACAATACAGATTGCAAGTTATGATACAAATACTAGCACGTGCTAACTATTTCACTTAAACAGTAATGTCGTATATAATTTTAGAGTGTTGGACATATTGAGTCGTTAAAACGAAAATTTACATTTTATTTACAACGACTAACGAGTTGATCTCATTTGTCACATTACATTAGCTCTAGACTTAAATGTTTGATATAAGTTATGGTTTTAGTTAGTATCTCTCGACTGGAATGGTATTAAGTGCGAGTTTAATTTTCATCTAGTACATTCGAGGGTTCCGTAGTAGCTACAAGGAACCCGGATTATAGTTTCACTCTGTTAGTCTGTCTGACCTCCCTTGATAACTTCGGTAATTATGAACATAAATGATTATTACATAGAAATAATAATTTGTAGTTTAGGGACGGCGAGGATACATGTGAAGTGGGCTTTTTTTCATTCTATCCCATCGTGTGTATTGAATAAATATTTTTACGGCGCGTTTCAATAATCTATGTATCTATAACTATTTGTTAAAAACGTCGTCAATCAATAATTTTACGGTTTTTTGCGATACAAATTTGACGTTTCTAACAAATAGTTATTGGTAGATAGGTTATTGAAACGGGTCATTAATAATTCAAGGTGACGTTTGGTACATGACATTTTCATTATGTAAACCATTTTTTAAAAAATCGACCTCGATAGCTTACAAGGTGGTCGTCGCCTGGCATTTCTAAACCATAAGAGATAGAAATTCGCTATAGTTCATCCTAATGGTTCATGCTAAATACTCTTTAGGAAAATAATTTTAAAATAAATTGGACAATTAACAATTAACGTATTTTGAAAAAAAAACCTTAAACTACGGAACCCTTCTATAAGCCGTGCCCTGACACGCACTCAGATTTAATTAAATGTCATGAAGTAGAATTTTTCTTCTGATTAGGTACTATATCTACCTACATATTACACAATATTGTTTTACTTTGAGAAAAGTAATTTTAAATTTCAAAACGCAGGTAAGATCCTGGCAGAGGTAATAAATTAGATGAAAATTCAGAAACATATAAACTCTGTATTGTACTAAGTTATGCAATGAAATAAATATGTCCGCCATAACCACTTTAGCTGCACGAAGGTTTGCGTGCAAATTACAATTAAGACTTCAATAACTTCCAAGCCTCAACATTTCTTTATAACGACCTAATAAAGAATTGTGACTTAATAACACTTGATATTTCTCTTATTGTTTTTAAAATTATTACACATGAATAATATACACGTACTTCGAAAGTTGAAAGCGTAGTCGTAAAAATAATTTGATAAAATTCGTATAAATTTATTTATATTTTATACTAAACTAACGACTGGTGAATTTTATGACTATTTAGAATTTAAAAATTTGGTATAGGATGCTGTAGCCTACAAATAATACTTATTAATAATTATTACAGAAAAGTTGTATGGAATTATAATTATTGCGCTGCCTACTGGCTTATCTTCTATTTCTGTGAGTCCCAAAATTCTCACAGAATTAAGATATTCTGAACGTTAACATACAAGGTAATAACATAGAGATTAACAAATAAGATAACATGTTAACGGAATCGTCTAACTGAGGTATCGCGAGTATAAAGATGAGTCTCACAAAATGTTATTCTTAATGTTTTGAAATGTTATAAATTGATACCCATATTTGTTACATGAATAATTAATTTGTTTTACTTAACAAGCCACCAGCGCATGTCATTATATGAACAGTTATTTTCTACATCTTGAATAATATTGGCTACTAGTGAAACTGTCGTCGGAGTAAAATGTTGACGATGAATTATAAAAACGTTTTATTCAAATTAAATGCAATCAAGCAGACATTAGTCGAGTTCAAAAAAATCGTCGGAATCACAAATAGAATACATATAAAATAGATTGCAATTCCAATGTCTCGCTAAAAGTCGAGAACGGCTGGAACGATTTGGCTAATTTTGGTCTTGAATTAATTGTGGAAGTTTAGGGAAAGTTTAATCGGTGAACTACTAATAACGATCACTTGTTTAGCTTTTTGGTTTATTTCAAAAATATCGGCCGTACTGGGGGTGCGTATCTACATGTAGGTGTATTTATTTTTTTGATCCAGTTCATAGTTAGGATAGAACAACGTATGTTGGGATAACTAGTGTTTAATAACTATAATTCTTATAAAAAACTTTAACCCGACTAATTAATTTATTAAAATCGGACCAGTAGTTTAGGCGCTACGGTGGAATACAAACATACATACATACATAGAATGCCAAAATTCTTTTCTTTCAAAATGCCTTCCTTTTTGGCAGTCGGGCAACAAAAAAAGAGATAAAAAATATGCGATACTAAATGATGTAATAGTTATCTAAATATGTATACAGTAAAAATAATATATCGAAAAATATACTTGTATATTAGGAAAATACTAGTATGATTATAGACATCATTTTATACTGATGATGTTTTCAGTTCTCACGTATATCATATTGAACTATCCGCTAAGATAGAAACTAATACAAATTACAGGTATTTTTGCAACTCTCATCTTTGCGTCTGATTTCGCAGTTTCTACATTGGAAAAGTGCAGTACGTGTATCAGTTTATTACTATAGTAATATATAGTATACGTGTCTTATGTCTTTTCCGACTTTTATTACGACATAAGGCACTATAAGAGCTATGGTCTAGCTTAGGTACTACTCAAGTTTAAACTTAAAATTTGAGAAATTTTATATTTTTGATTGCTAAGAGACTTTTATGTACATATATTTTTCTTAAAACGATCAGGAAACGAGCAGGCGTATCGCCTGATAGTAAACGTTTACCGAAGCTCGATGGATACTCGCAACACCAGAGGAGCTACACTTATAACTCCTCTAGTATTGCGAACTTGCGTTCCTGGCCTCAAAATCGCCAAAATACTCTTCAGCCTCCGGTAATAATCGATCGGCGAAACACACGCAAGCATTAGGTATATTACGCCGGTTTTCTATGAAGCCGTAGTATTTATCCGGTCGAGCAGACCCATTCGTGCCGAAGCATAGCTCTCCCACATCACAATATTATACTTATTATAGTGTGAAGATAATGACACCCTAAAATATCGATTTCTTTCATCTCCGTATTTACTCAATACATAATTTCAATATAATATAAACTGGTCACACAATATAATTATTTGAATGAGTTCATGAAATTCTAATCAAGTTACAAGCTCAAGTAGCAAGTTCTGGCCAAGTCAGTGAAGATTTTGGGCAAGTAATTCTCAGTTCTCATCAACTATCGAGTAGCAAACTTGTGTGAATTATTCGCTGATAGGTTCTATATAACATTAGGTTCCAAATGTTCTGCATGTCCCGTAATATGTTCAATGTTATGTTTTGTGATATATATAGTTGTTGCAAAAGTAGCAGTATTCATTATTCTTTCTGAATAAATTTTTCGGATTTCGTATAATATTATCATTCTAGCCAACATACCTTCTTGCCCCAATTGAGAATACAATTTATACTTTAAAGGAGCAATTTTTGTATATGTGTATAATTTATAATGTGACTGTCGGAATTTCAACAATTCACATGAAATTGTTGAAACCATTTTGTTGCTACGCAGGGGTTTTTTTTTGAGTTTTTATATTTTTTCTTTCGTTGCGTAATAAGATATCACTTATGCGAAATAAATTTCACTCTTTGCTTAGCTTCCACTCGGCTACGTATATATTGAACTTTTTGCGTTGTTGGCAAATTGGTGTCCCCGGTTCGAGTCCCGGTTAGACTAATATTTTTGTGATTTTTTTTTTGTTAACTATCGTCATCTGTTTTGTTTTCCGCACTACCAGAACACTTATCAAAGCTCGATTTCTCAGGTATTTAAAGTCCATATAATATTGTCTAGACTTTGTTCTTTAAGTGAAACTTAAGTTTTTATACTTCATATTAATCCAGTCTGGCTAGCTTATAATACGTCCTATTATCTTATATACAATACCATTTTATCAGAATAACTTTTATTATAAACATAATATTATTATATAAAGCGGCCTATTCCTTGCGTACGCTTTCGGTAAATTTAACATAATAAACGTTTATTATCGGTAATTTTATATACAAAAGGACAACAGTTTATCAAATTTATAAAAGCATGTAAAACATTTTAATGATTATGAGCACGAACCCGCATATGAAATTATACATTTTGATCAAATTATACATCACACGAAATTTATATCCACATTTTTGCATGCGACCAAACGCGAAGTTTTGTGGCGTACCAGAAATGCTCGACCAAATTTATTTGTGCATTTTGACACGGAAGGAAGAAAATCCATTTCCACACACGTACATTTACATATTGTAATACATTGAATAAAAACTTGTAGATGAAAACTATGAATTTTGCAGCTACGATGTCCGTGAGCATTGTGTCACAACTCATAGTCTATAATCAGAAGGCTTAGCCAACAAGCCATCGTCAATTACAATGACGGTCTTCGAAATTGAAAAATAAGATTGACAAAACGTGACATAGGGCAATACGTTAATACCATGCATTTTTGATTTCTAAATTCGTAATTAACGATGGCATCTTGACTAAAGGGGCATATTTTAGCTATCCAGTGGTGTTATAGAATTTGGAATGTAGAAAAAGGAGAGAATTTGTATTTATAAAGTGGACGTTATAGATTTTTGAGTAAGGCGATATTCCGCCCAGACTAAATCTCACCCTAGGGCGAGTTGTCCCCTCTGAGAAATATTTAGTTGACATCTCGCCCAAATTATATTTTTATGACTCACACTCATTACTGAGTCATACTGAAAAACAATTAGGAGTTAACTGGACCACTGAGGTAGACTCTTATATTCATCAAGTAGTTGTGAAATTATTTCTTCGTCTGGAGTTAAAATGACTCAAATTTAGTCGTAAGGTAGGTTCTTCTTTATAATATTAGTATAGAAGTATAGACATAGTGGACTTTTGGTTAAGTAGGGATAGTATTTTATTCATTTTTTTAATAGTCGTTACGAGATAAACTAAGTTATTTTGACTCTGGACGATTTAAGGCAAGGATTGCACAAATATTCCTTGCTCTAAGCGAGATTTTCGCCTAACTCAGATTCCTCGCAACAACAGAGATAGTATGTGTAGTGTGTACTCTCTTTTTTATTTATGTACTCGTAAAAGAACATGAGGAACCCTACCGTGTGTCCGTAGCCAGTACAAGAGTAATTTATATTAACAATATACCCTTATGGAAGGAGCACAGAGTTTATTTGTGTACTAAACGCTTGTACCGATTCGAAAAGCAAAAGATGAACGCTGCTATACAATCGACCTTATTTTATTACGGAGCCTTATTTTATCCGCGTATAAACACAGCCACTGCTTCTAAATGCCCAAATAAACTTTCATCTTACGATATCAAATATAACATTAATAATAATATTAAGAACACGTATTTATTTAGGCCTGTTCTTTAGAGATCTTTTACAGATCCTTTTCGGTCTATGTAAACAACATATACCGAAAAGATATATATAATAAATATAGTAATAACTACAATTTTCAATAAAATCTAAAACACTACACAAACAAAACACAGCCACTGCTTCTAAATGCCGAAATAAACATTCATCTTACGATATCAAATAAAACATTAATAATAATATTAAGAACACGTATTTATTTAGGCCTTTTCTTTAGTGATCTTTTAGAGATCCTTTTCGGTCTATGTAAACAACATATACCGAAAAGATATAAATAATAATAGTAATAACTACAATTTTCAATAAAATCTAAAACCCGACTACGTTAATTATATTATAGTCTACGTTACCCGGGCTATAATTGTTACGAATCTATTGACACCTCATACATTAAAATCAGATCTGTAATTTAGGTGTTACGGTAGAATAAACATATATTATACGTAAATAAATACATAAATTGCCAAAAAATTTTCCTTTTGATTTCGCCACAGTCGGGCAAAAAAAGAGTTAAGTTTCTAGCCTTGCGTAAGAATCATCATAAATTTAATTGATAAAAACTTGAACTAAACTCTCACTTTTTAACCGACTTTCAAAAAAAGGAGGCGGTTATAAGTTCGGCTGTATATATAATATATATTTTTTTTTGTTTCTTAACGATAACTCCGCCGTCTGTTGACCAATTTTCAAAATTCTTTTTTGATGTAATCCCAAGTTGATCCCGTTGTCACCAAAGTGGTGACCTGATGATGGGATCTATGAGGAATCGAGGGAACTCCTGAAAATTTATATAGGCACATATATTATAGTGATTTTGAAGTTTTTCTATAGTAATTCAAGCATAAGCTACCTAAAGAAAAGATTGTGCTAAAAGGTATACTCTGGATCCGGAAAAATACTTTTTACTTTTTAGATTTCGGCGTTGTTTAAAGAACTGCAAGCATAATATGCCGATATGCCAATATGTCAATTACAGTAATCATCATAAACATCACCACCATCTTCACACGAAACACCAACATATTATTAAGATGACATAGGTAGGTTACTCACTACTCATCAAAGTTTTGTACACCGATATCAATGTATTTGAAATTTTGCTATTGCCAAAATTATATTCCTGATCATCATCATCACTGTAATATATTTATTGCCTACTGCTACATTTTTTACGCCGACTACTACAATAGATAATAATAATTTAATAATATAGTGTTTAATCATTATCATCACTGATGACTGTTTAGTAGGACCACAGATCAGTAATGCTTATTTGGGGAAATACCACGGCCTGTCAGAAAACTGGCATAAAATAACGCTTGAGTTTTTTTGGCCAGAGAGTGAGAATAGCGGAAGCTTTTTTGTATTTTTAACTTTCTTCAAATGTTAATATTGTTATAATAAATATCTTAGTTAAAAAAAAGAGAAAAAATATTATTTTTAAACAAAAAATGAAAACCGATTTCCAAAGTAAAAAAGCACAAAAAAATAGTTCCCCTTTTAAATTCGGCTAAAATTTTAACTACATATTTCTCTATTCAATCTTCATAATTTTGAAGTCGGTACCAGCAGAAGAAGAAATTTCAGTCGAATTTGAAAAGGGCAATTATTTAGAAAATAAGTTTTATTTAATTAATACTTTTTTCTGCATTTTTACTTTCGAAGTCGGTTTTCATTTTTTGCTTAAAAATAATTCGTACAGCCGAATTCTCAAACGCTTCTTAAAGTTAGAAAGCTCCAAAGTTACATGCTGTCCTCAATGTCACATTGCTAAGCAGAGACAATGACAGCCAGTGACTTATTGTCCACAATCCTTTTTAAATAGCGTTTGAAAATTTGGCTTGCTTAGCACTTGAGCTTGTCTACAGCTGCAAGGTTGCGATGGTCGCAGTCATGTAACCCGAACCAAGTTTGCAAGATTTTCACTGCAAAATCTGCCATAAAAATATCTCAACTGAAATGTAGTGGAGCGTAATATGTTTATATAATAGCTTATGTTACTTAACCCTCTAGCGAGCGCTGCGCTTAAAGATATCAACATTTTTTGCTACACGAAGTATGACAAATGGCATCCAGCGCTTGAATGCAAATCTCAAAAGTGGGTCAACGTGATATTATTTTTCACGTCGCACTAGAGTACGTGAATGATTGATCTCTTATTGTCCTGTGACGTTTTTACGGTTTAAGGGTGTAATAGAAATTTTACAACGCTCACAAATATAAGTGGTGCTTGTAACTGCGTCGTGTCTTTTGTGCAGTTTTTTGCAGTTCCGGCTCTTTGAGGTTAATCGATTACGTAAATAAATCATTCTATTCGGAATTGGCATCTTGTGGTGTACATAGTTAGAAATTCTATTTTATGTCGGCTGAAAAATATTTTGAGGAATATATACTTACGTAAGTATGCAAAGTGTATACTCATTTACGTCCTATTTATCCTATCCTATTTTATCCGTCCTATTTAAAAAAAAAGTAGAAACTAGTATTAACCTTTAAGGATGCTTTAAACAGGTATATGATTTTCTATGTTATGCTGCTAGCATACTAAATTCATATTTATATTGTAAAAACACAATAAGCGTAGGAATATTCCTTTTCTCCTAATTTAGGGCAACAGTTACTCTACCAGTCGATGAGCCTAGAAATTAATGTTATTATTCCTGGCAATTTGTTTGCCTGATATTAAATAAAGTTTGACTATAATGCGTCAACAAGTACTTTTCCTGTTACAAACAAAATATTAAGTTTCGAAACTATGAACATTTATCATATAGCTCGAGTTCATTTTCTTTCCTCTTGTCGCGTGAGTTAATAAATTACTTAGGTAGTTTTTTTATGAGTTCCGATTTATTTCCACTTCCGAGGTTAATTTACGTGATATTTATTAGATGCAATTAGAATAATAATTTTGTATTTAAATCTGACTACTTTATAATAATTAGTAAAAAGTAAATTTTAATGATGGGAATATTTTGTACTTGGTGCGCTCTCGCATAATTATCTCAATATTTTAAAACAACATTACTTCAACTTTGCTACTTCAATATTAGACAACTTTTTAATGTTTATTAATTGAATATACTGTATTAATTTTAGCAATTAGGTTTATGATTAGCATTATGAGGTTGACGACCTCTGTGGCTCAATGGTTAGAGCATTGGCGCTAAAGCCGGAGGTAGTTCGAATCCCGCCAGGGAACAAAAAAGTTTTCTGTGTTCCTGGGTCATGGATGTGTATTAAATATGTGTATAATATAATAAAAACCATAAATATAAAAAGTATAAAATATATTTCCGTTGTCTGGTACCCGTACCACAAGTTTTTTCGGATACTTACCACGGGGCCAGAGTGACGTGGTGCGAAGCGTCCATAGACATTATTTTATATGTATAATTATTTTATATTTATAATTATATGTATAATTTGCAAATATTCTATCACTTTTTAGGGTTCCGTACCCAATGGGTAAAAACGGGACCCTATTTTTAATCCTCCTCTGTCCGTCTGTCAGCCTGTCTGTCACCAGGCTATATCTGATGAACCTTGATAACTTAGACAGTTGTAATTTTCACGTACTATGTAGCAACAAATACTAAAAGAAAAATAAAATATATATTTATGTGGGGCACCATACAAAAAACGTTTGCTGTACGTGTGCGTGAGTCCGACTCGCACTTGACCGGTTTTATTTACAACTATAATAATATTATTTCTCTATAATTTACTTATGTTTTCTGTGCATTTGAAAAGCAATAATAAATTAGAGTCATTATGGTCTCATCAGACTAAAGATATTTTACTGTCTCGATTCGGCTCGTCGTCTTGTTATGAATGTAAAAAGATTAAAAAAAAGATCTCATCAAAGTTATATTATGAAACTCACGCGATCGCGCAACAAAAAAAAACCTTCTAATCTGAGGCAAATGAGTTCTGATGTTCATCACTTATGACTGTGGGCTCAATATGTGAATCGTCTCAAGTTTATTTTTATATTGTCAAAACGTGAAGGGTAAAAGTGCTAACACACGTACGGATTCGGTACGGAGCAGACCATGGATTTGGTCTGTTCCGTACCAAATCCGACCGTATGTAGAGTAGTCCGGCGAACATAATTATTACTAATTGAGTTCGTCGCTGTCCGCATCGGATTTGGTTCGCTCCGTACCAAATCCATACGTGTTAAGAGCAGTCGGGCGTTTGTTCGCCATCTCAGTGTTGCCAACTTAGGGATTTTTTAACCCAAAGTTAGCCAATAAAATTTTCGAAGGTTTACTAGGGGTTAGGATTATCAGAGTTTACTCCTTAAAAATCAATTTTTATATGTGTATATAGCCCGGAGTATGAAAATTTATAGGGAGTGAAATCATATTAAGTGACACGTTAGTTTTATGTCATTTACGCGTAAGTCTTTATGTGTATAAGCACATAAAGTTTTTATAGTTTCTAGCTTATTAACTATTATTTATTATAATTATATTATTATTTATTATAATATCATTGACTTATCCCAATTACAATTATAATGAGGATAACCCAATTATATTCCAATAAAATCAGCGAAAATCATGTAATTAGTATGACCAATGTCAAATTATAAGTTAAATTAAATTTAAGTTTAGAGAGAAACATTTTTGAGAGTTGGTATCACTGCACAATTTCAATTGATTGCTGGAATCATCGTCGTCGTCGAAAAACAGCACTGTAAATAAAAAACAACTCTGCGCTAATACAATAGAGCTGAAAATCGAACACACGAGTGTCGAGTATTGAATTCGGTCTGCCGGACCAAATCCGTGCGTGTGTAGCGACCCCGGATTCGGTACGCGGATAATATGGTCCGGACCAAGTTCGAGTGTCTAATAGTACTATAATTATTGAACTACTAATATTTTTAGTCTTTAATGTGTCGTTGTTACGTGTAATTTATGATAAAAGTAGCTTTTTCCCGCGCCCGTGTAAATATAGTATTGGGCATCCCACGAGAATACTGTATTTTTTCGGGATAAAAATTGGCTTTGTTTAAGTCCAGCGCCTAAACTACTGCCATTCCAAATTAAGTATTGTAGTAGATTAGACTCTGTATTAACACATAGGCTCCTTTTTATCCCGAAACAGTGCAGTGTTCTCGTGGGGATGCTGTATTTATGTATGTTTGACTGTCAATCACGTCCAAAGGGCTTTCGATTTACACATAGGCTCCTTTTCATCCCGAAAAAGCGATGGGCGTAATCATATTTTTTGCAAGGAATACTATTCAACGCGGGCGGAGACGTGGGCAAAAGCTTGTAAGGAAATAAATAAATAAAAAAGAGTTACCGCCCTATCAAATCTCAAGTTTCGTGACCACCATTTTATAAGTTTGTCGGTCCTTAAACATGCAAAATTTATCAGTATATATAAAAATCAGTGTTCATAAAGAATTCCAAAAGAAATAAAACAAGCACATAAAAACGTCGAACAGATCACAGAAAAGCGATTACTAGAGTTCATAGAAGAATATTTCATGGCGAAATGCGCCATAACTTTTTATGTAACTGAAATAACGTTTACGATTGTTACGAATTAATATCTGAAAAATGGTTCGGGACCCTCATATTTTTAACGATAAGCTCGGGTTGCGATATTGTTTCATATAATTTTATATACGTGAATTAAATTTAGACCCCAATTCCAACTTCAAATTAATTTTATTCGCGCTAATATAAAGCGACATAATTTTGGTATTTTTTTTTACATTTAGTTAATATTATAGTTAAGTTTATATAAATCTGTTTTGGCAACAATAGTATTATAGTTTCTATATTTCGACAACCATTGCTAAATAAATAAAAATGTTAAATAAATAAACTAGGTCGTCTGGATACTTAGTGCAGGCTTAGAAAATACAATAAACACAAAATACAAGAAATATAATCAGAATCCACGAACAAATAACGGGATTTAGTGACGAAATATTAGGTCGTCCGACTTTCGCTATCGTTTAAGAGTCCTGTACTCAAAAGGTAAATACGGGACCCTATTACTAACCTCTGTTGTCCGTCCGTCTGTCCGTCTGTCCATCTGACCGTCTGTCTGCTTGTTATCTGGCTCTATCCCATGAATAGCTAGATAGTTTAAATTTTCACAGATGATGTATTTTTGTTGCAAAAATAAAACAAATATTTAGGTGGGGCTTCCATAAAACAAACGTGATTTTGTACGGAACCCTTCATCGCGAAACACCTAAAACTTCGAACAGCTAAAATTTGACCGACACTTGGCCGGTTTTATATTGCCCCTTGGGCTGAACCTTGTACTTGTGAAAATAAAAATCAAAAGTTTTCATCGCCTATATTAAGTGGTAATTCATCGGAACAAAAAAGTATGAAACAAAAGTGAAAAAGTGACGAAGTGAAGATAGAACGTTGTTAATAAAGACGGTTATATCCCGCGGTTTCGCAGGAACCTACATTTTCATCTTAATTAAAAAAAAATATAGAGGTACTTTATAATTTAGGATCTAAGACCAAATAAAAAAATCGGTTTACTGACGATAGTTGAACGTGACAACGTCATAAGAAAATACTGATGGATCGCTCACTCAAGTAGGACAGAGACAGATGTCGAACGCTGCCGAACGCGGAGGCCGATTGTGCCTCTTTGTCGCTCGTTCCGCGCTCTCGCTTGCACTTCAAGCCTTAAATGGAACGCCTCAGAGCGAGGTAACGCCGCATGAGTCATGTTTTTTCGTGCGCGCAGCCGGCTCCATCGAATTATAAGACGTTGTCACGTCAAAAGTGAAGACAGAGTTCTGCGAACCACAAAGTGAGGCCGCGCCGGTCTAAACTACGCCTCGCCGTGTAATTACACGGTATCACGCACACACATATATGTAACGAAACTACGTCTTCCGTTGTAAGGTGAGATGTTTATCGGCCTTAGTTTTTGTTTGACAAAGCGCTGTCTTCACTTTTTTATTCGGTCTGAGTTTGGGATATAAAAGTCTCGCGCACATTTTATGTATCAAAATTTTAGCCTTTATTCACTTTTTTGGAACAACTCATGTAACCTATCACCTCGACATCATAATTATTAAAAAGAAAATTTTATTTTAAGTTAATAAATGCATTTCTGGTCTTTAAAACCCCCCAGTTTTTTTTCCTCCGATATCCTCACTCACTACCGAAACACAACGCTGTTTAACGCCGGTTTTCTATGAGACCTTGTATTTCGTAAATTGTGTAGTCCCGCCAGTTTGACATTTTAGCATTTTAACGTAAACCCGAAGAAGCGTTTATACTTTTTCTAGTATGAATAGTCAAAATAAAAGGGTTTAGTCAGAGCCCTTCGTCTATTTGTGGTAACTGGTAACACGAACTGCTACGACGACCGTTTAAACTGAGTTTATTTATTACGGATATTATCAAACTCATTAGTGTTTAAATAAATAAATAATGTCGTCTATTTTTAGTGGCCTCTTCATTCAAGAAGGACCTATGTTTTTATAACGCTTTTTTTTAGTTTCACCTGTATGTTTGCTTGCTTGCTTGCTTGTTTGTTTGTTTATAACCGACTCTTTTGGGCTCGATTTTGTCCTACTTTGAACGATCAGATTTAATTCAAACTTTGCACACCTGTCAAATACCGATGACAATGCAATAATTCGATTTAATTTAATTTTTATAATTAAAAAAAATATATATAAATTAAAAAAAAAGTAATTTTAAAAATTAAAATTATTAATTATTATAATAAATAATCATGCGTGCAGTTCCAGGCTTACTCTTTGGCAAATCGTACTAAAAAGCAAAAAATAAATCATAGTTTAAAAAAACTAAAAAAACACGCTTATATAGAAAATCTAACTAAATGTTTATTATTAACAACATTGATATAAAAAAGCGTGGGGTTGTAAAATAAAATGTTTATAATTACTATTGACACTATGCACCTCATTCCTAATCCAAATTTATTATTATATTTTTTTGTTAGATTTTCTATAAAAGCGTGTTTTTTAGTTTTTTTTAATTTAAACATTTAGAGAAAAATATTTTTTTTTATACCACCTTATTCACCTCAGCTTTCTGCAGAAAATATTTTTTGTAGAATTGAGGGTCACACCGAAACGCAACGAAACGCGAGTGGCGCTTAATGCTGCATTTTTGAGATGGCTATTCAAAATTGAACTTTATTCGAATGAACAAATATTGTGTAATCACAAGGAGTGTAGAACGTTTCATTGTAAGAATTCAAATGTCAGGTTGCACCGCGCTGCACAGCGCATGTGCAGTGTATGTATGATCACATATGAAACGTGTATCTTTTTGTGTAGTAAATAAAGTTCAATTTTGAATAGCTATCTTAAAAATGCAACGCCGCATAGCATCGCGTAACGTCGCGGTGTGAACCGAACCCTTAGAATTAGGCTATTCATTATAATCCAGTGCAAATAGCAGGCGTTAAACAAAACAATAACCTACTGAGTCAGATTATTGGCACATAACAATGCCAAACGCCACTGCATTGAACACCATTCAATTATATTGTAATTTACAGCACTACAATGGAACCATTTTGATATTTTACGTGTTAATAAAGCAATAAACAGGACATTTTTTTAATCATTGTAAAAATAACAATTTAATGCCACAAAATTTAATGAAACTATAATGTGAAAAACAGCGTACCGGTTACGGTACACGGTTCGACTTATATAATATCGTGGTCTCACAGAAAACTGGCCTTTCATTTCGCCAAGTCCACAAACCTAACGCACTTGTATTCCATATTATATCAAATAATTTAATAATGTCGATAATAACCAAACATTATAAAACCCTACCTACATAAGCATCTAATTAGCACCTAAATTCTATTGATCTCTCGATATTGCCATCCGTGCATTAGTGGAGGCACTTCCCTAGTTAGGTTTAATGCATCCAACAATAAATCTATCGATATCGATATATAGCTTAACGGAGATGCAGCGACTGCTGAGCGCGGGCCAAATTACGATGACGTCACTAATACCCTACCTGTCTCTACTAAATGTAAATTAAGACCATAGAATTGTAAAGTCATAGATATGTATAAAGTTTTACAATTGTCTGATCGCTATCTAATGATATCTTACGTTACGTAAAAAATTATAAAAGGGATGTGTGAAATATAATGGTGGTGGCAAGAAGGTAAATGAAAATCGGGTAAGTGCATTTGTAAATCCGGAATCCGGTGGGCCCGGGAAAATTTAGAACACTAACAACTCTGCGCTAATACAATTAAATACTAAACAGAGTTGAAAATCGAAGTGTCGAGTGTCGAGCTGTCATATGTGACATTTGTGCAAAGTTCTATTTTCAGTGCTCCCAATTTTCCCAAGCCCGTCTGATTACAGATCATATTATAGTAGCAGCCTAAAAATTAAACTATAAATTAAGTGACTATCACTTTAGGAGCCGCTTTAATTCGGAAATACTAAATATATTGCAGAAGTTATAAAAGCTTTGACAATATCGCATAATATCGAGTAACTTTTAGCATTACTTGTAATATAATATTATCCACCCATCTTAATTTCGGATTTTTAGGATTTCTCTGCCCTATCTTGCCAATTCTTCACGCTACATCAGTGAGCCACAAACCCACGACAGCGCTAACTGTAGTTAACTGGGGCTCACGAGATAACACCAGACAAAAACAGACACCGGGATTTAAATGCTCAGATATGTAGATCACGCAAAGATTTACAATTGAGCTATTCGGATTAATAGTTTTGAGTAGAGAGGTTTTTGGATTTTATGGATGGAAAATTTGTTGTATCAGTAGGAACTTGGTCAATTAGCGATAATGGGAACAGAGTAGATGACTACATGTAAAATATTGAGTTAAATTAATATATTCAGAAATATTGAGGCATTACAACTTGATAAATGTAAAAAAATATAATATTTAATGTGTAGCTTATTAATGAGATACATCTAAAAAGTAAAAGAAAAATAATTTGTTTTTGCTAAATTAGTAAACAAAAGCTACATCATTAGTTTACTTACATCATATAACAAAAAACATTATAGTAAGTATGAACTTAAACGCACAATTATCGGAGATATTTACAAATATGTTTCTGCGGCCTTATACTTCATACTATTTAACCTAGGCGTGACGTCACAGCTGGGAACGACTTTAGTATGGAACGTTTTCACGAGACATGCGAAATTTTGTAAAAATATCGCTGTTACTTTCAGAATATTGACTTTTGACTTACTAGAAACAGTAAGTCAAAAGTCAATATTCTGAAAGTAATTAAACTTTTGAATAAACTGAGAAGTAACTCATACTTCATTTAAGCAAAAAAAAAATTCAGTCATTGCTTGAATTCTCTTATTTGTATTAAATTGGAATATCGACAAGAATAAAAATTATCGCCCATACCTCCTTTTTTACCAGATGCAACATCAATATTTTTTCTCTACAAATTAGCGTATCAAATGCTAATAGACTGATGGCTTTGGCAAAGTACAATATTGAAACGACAACATCGTTAGAAAAAAAAATGATTGACGTGGCTAAGCAATTTCGCTTTATTAGTTATTACAATATTTAATTTTGATTTTATTAAAGTTGTATCTCCTTATAAAATTTTTGTTTTTATACTCTGTTATTATATAAAGTTCAAGGTCTACATTATATCATATTTTGTGTTAATTTTTATGAAATAATAAATATCTACAAGCGACGATATGAAAATGTGAATCCCATACATTTTAATTTTACAGAAACAGCTGTAAATAATATAACAATATTAGCTGTATCCAACAGACCTTCTTCTGTCTAAAGTATGAACTAGAAATAATAAATTACTACCTACATTATTTTTACAACTCAGCTTCTACACCAACAACTACACCTACACAACCTACATCTTCTCCTACATCTACTCCCTACACCTGCAAACTACATATACTACCTACACCAACAATTACACCCACAACCTACACCTTATCCTACATCTACTCCCTACACCTGCAAACTACATATACTACCTACACCAAAATACACCTACAACTTACACCTACAACCTATGATCTGATGTGTTAAATGATTTTTGACCACTGAGGGTTGTAAATTATTACAGTACTAATTTACTACTACTATTAAACAATCGGGGATGGTTGGTGTTAGAAGGTCGAAACATGTATTTTAATAATAAACCATAAAAAAATAAAATAAATGACAAAAAAAACAAACAACCATCACTTACGGGTATGAAAAATAGCTTACAACCTATTCTAATACACCTCTTGTGACGAAGCAAGCAGCTGTAAATAATATAACAATATTAGCTGTATCCAACAGACCTTCTTCTGTCTTAAGTACTAAGGCGGGTCAATAAGTCCGTGACTTTTTGAATTTCTAACCTCCTTACTGAAAAAGCAACACTACTCCTGTCAACAGGCATCTGTCAGTTGACTCCTATCAAAATTTGAACTTGCTGCGTCAGTTAGTTTGTGTTTTACAGCTATCTTTATCAGACTATCCAGTAACTTAAGGAAACAATGGAAAAAAGTGAATTTCGTGTGCTTATTAAGCATTATTTTTTGCGAAAAAAAACCATTACCGAGACCAAGGCTAAGCTTGATAAATACTATGGGGACTCTGCACCATCGATTTCAATGGTAAAAAAGTGGTTTACTGAATTTCGTTGTGGCCGTATAAGCACTGAAGATGCCGAACGTCCTGGACGCCCAGTTGAGGTCTCTACACCCGAAACAATCGAAAAAATTCACGATGTGGTGTTGGCCGACCGAAGATTGAAAGTGCAAGAGATTGTTGAAGCCATAGGCATCTCGCATGGCTCAGTGGTTTCAATTTTGAATGATCACTTGGGCATGAGAAAGCTTTCCGCAAGTCGACCACAAACGCAATCGTGTAACAACTTCACAGGAAGGTTTGGCGTTGTTTAATCACAATATGGAGGAGTTTTTGCGCCGTTTTGTAACCGTGGACGAAACATGGATCCATCACAACACACCAGAGACCAAACAACAGTCAAAACAGTGGGTTTCTAAGGGTGAATCGGCGCCAAAGTAGGCCAAGGTGGGTTTGTCAGCCAATAAAGTTATGGCGACTGTTTTTTGGGATGCACGTGGGATAATCCACATTGACTATCTTCAAAAGGGAAGAACAATTAATGGGGAATATTATGCCAACTTATTGGACCGCTTCAATGAGGATTTGAAAAAAAACCGACCTCATTTGGCCAAGAAAAAAATTCTTTTTCACCAAGACAATGCAAGGGTGCACACATGTGCAGTTTACATGGCAAAAATCCATGAATTGGGCTATGAATTGCTCCCACATCCACCCTATTCTCCAGATTTGGCTCCGAGTGACTACTTCTTGTTCCCAAACCTGAAAAAATGGCTCGGTGGAAAAAGATTTGACTCCAATGATGAAGTCATCTCGCAAACAAAGGCCTATTTTGAGGACCTCGACAAATCATATTTTTTGGAAGGGATAAAAAAATTGAAGAAGCGTTGGACAAAGTGTATAGAGCTCAAGGGGGACTACGTTGAAAAATAAAATGATTTATTTATCAAAAAATCTGTGTTTTATTCCAAAAGTCACGGACTTATTGACCCGCCCTCGTATGAACTAGAAATAATAAATTACTACCTACATTATTATTTAAAACTCAGCTTCTACACCAACAACTACACCCACAACCTACATTTTCTCCTACATCTATTCCCTACATCTCCAAACTACAGATACTACCTACACCAACAACTACCACCAACAACCTACACCATCTCCTACATCTACTCCCTACACCTGCAAACTACATATACTACCTACACCAACAATTACACCCACAACCTACACCTTCTCCTACATCTACTCCCTAAACCTGCAAGCTACATATACTACCTACACCAAAATACACCTACAACTTACACCTACAACCTATGATCTAATGTGTTAAATGATTTTTGACCACTGAGGGTTGTAAATAATTATTACAGTACTAATTTACTACTACTATTAAACAATCGGAGATGGTTGGTGTTAGAAGGTCGAAACATGTTTTTTAATAATAAACCATAGAAAAATAAAAATGAATGACAAAAATAAAACAAACAACCATCACTTACGGGTATGAAATATTTTTCATACCCGTAAGTGATGGTTGTTTGTTATTGTTATTTATTTATTATTTATTTGTTTGCTTACAACCTATTCTAATACACCTCTTGTGACGAAACAAGCACCGTGAGACGAGATATAAGTACATCGTATATAAGATAGTGTAATGAGACTTAATTTGAATACAAAAAAAACATTTCGTAATTCATTGCACGAGTAAGTCGCGGTGCATCTCGACTTCCATTTAATTGAGTGCCGCGCTCGTGTTTATGTTGTAATGAATCAGATTTTCCCGTTTTATACGTGTTTACTTGTTCGCGTGAGAAGTCAAAGTGGAATCTATTTGAAAGTCTTCCTATAAATTCTAGAAGCTACATAGTATTGTCTATACGAATATTATAAAGAGGAAAAGTTTGTTTGTTTGATTGTTTGCACTGAATTGGCTCCGAAACTACTGGATCTATTTTGATGAAATTTGGGCAGAGATATAGAAAAGACCACGAGGAAGGATATAGGATACTTAGTCGCGGAAAAATCAAGAATAACTTTTATGCACACGTAGTCGCGAGCAATCCAAAGCCATAATAAAATAGTTTGAACCTCAGTTATTCTTTTGGCCACTGAAAGTGTAGCAATTCTTTTATTGTTTGTTGTTATCTAGTTTCATACTATTTTAGGGTTCCGTAATACTCAAGGAACCCTTATAGTTCCGCTTTGTGCGTCCATCTGTCTGTTTGTCTGTCTGTCCGCCCTTCTAGCTCCTGTAATTATTAATATAAGTGGATGAAATTTGGTACAGTCATTTAATGTATATAGATCTCAGTTTGGGCATAAAATAATAATAATTTTATATTTTAGGGTGGCTCTCCAAACATGTGAAGTGGGGATGGGTTTTGTTTCATTCTACCCCATCCTTTTAGCTTTTTAAAATAAAAGTAAGGTTTGATACATTTCTTTTTTACAAAGTCGATATTTTCGAGTTATCGGCCTCCAAAATGGTTCATAAGTTGGTCCCCCCTTGGCATTTCTAAACTATAGAGATATATACTTGTAGGTGTCCATGCTGATAGATCATGTTAAAAACTCTTTAGGAAATTTATTTTGAGCGAAATCGGACATTAACTTTCGAAGTAATTCAAAGAAAACTTATTGCGCGGGGAGTTTTGCCGGGGAGTTCAATGGGTGGCGTTGTGGAATTTGTAATATCTAATAAATTTGTGTTATCTCGGTTATTAATGTGTAATATTGGTAGAATATTAACCATTAAATATTCGTTAACGTGCACAAGTGTGGGCAAGTGGTACAACTTCTAAAAACGTGCTGTTTTCTGTTCCCACCAAAACTCCCTAAGAACTTTCAGTAAAGCTTCTACCGCTTTACTGAAATGACTGACATGACTCATGGACTGTACTGACTTTTTTTTGACTTTGACGAGACTTTAGACTTGACGATATAGGAATACAGTGTTGAAAAATTGAAACGAAAGTTCTATTTCCCGCCTTTTTTACTTGACACTGGCAAATGGTTTGCCGACGCCATAATATATAAAAAAAAAACCTATTGCGCGTTGTTAGTTACGGAACCCTCCTTAGACATGTCCTGACATGCTCTTGGTTAGGTTATTTTCTATTATTACCGATGAAAGTTTAATATTCCGTAGTTTTAGTGCCATAATATTTGTGCCTAAAGCCTGATTGTGTTTGTACGGAGAATGCAATAAAGTATTGATCAAATTGCGTCTCAAGCTCTGTGAACCGAAACATAGCTAATTGCTTCATGGTTTAATCTCGAAGGCTGTGTTCAGGTATCCACGTATACAAAGCATCTCTGATATAGGCTCTAGAACGTTCTACAATATAATATTATTATAAGACGATTTATTTTTTTCTAAGTAGGTTATAGTATAGGATAGGGATAAGCAGATCATGGACCTCGGTGATCTATGCTTATCTACCTCTGTGACAACCTCTGTGGCTCAGTGGTTAGCGTGTTGGCGATCAAGCCGGAGGTCGCGGGTTCGAATACCGCCAGGGAACAAAAAGTTTTCTGTGTGTCACAACCATGACCCAGGGTCATGGTTGTGTATTAAATATGTGTATTTTATAATAAAAATCTTTAAAATAAGTATGTATAAAATGTATTAAATATATTTCCGTTTTGTGGTACCTGTAACACAAGTTCTTCGAGAACTTGCCACGGGACTAGATTGACATGGTATGAAAGCGTCCATAGATATTATTATTATATTATTATCTACGCCTATAATATACTATACCCTCTTATTAATAAAAATATTTCCACCACGGATACTAAAATTCATGTTGCTTTGTCTGATGCGTTGGAAAAGCCACTTGACAGACAAAGACAGCAACATGGATAAGCGTATCCGTGGTGTAAATATTTTTTATTAATAAGAAGTATATTATAGATGTAGATATTTTTGATTGAGAAGGAAAAAGTGTGAGTCTGGGTTTGTGTGTATCTAATTTTTTAATGCAGAAAATATGTCCTTCTGCCTTATTCCAATTAGGAAAATGAACTATAAAGTTTGTATGTATACATAGCTATACTTATATTATAAATAGAAAAGATTTGTTTGTTTCTTCGCATTTACTAGGCTCCGAAACTATCGGACCGATTTGGATGAAATTTGGCACAGATATAGAGTAGACTACGGGGAAGGACATAGGCTACTTTTTATTGCAGTGAAATGTACGGTTCCTGCAGGATATGCTTTTGCGCGCTCGAAGTCACGGGCAACATCTTGGCAATATTCATCCTGAATCACCACGAAAGTGTCGCCGTACAGATTTCAAAAATTTATATTCAATATTCATTTTTATATGACAAATATATCCTTAATCCTTTGCTTTAAGACTGGAAAGTTATAAGAAGACTGAATATCAGCACAAAGGTTTTTTATCCCGAAACAGAAGAGTATACGTCCACTGGTGCAGTAGAATATCTAGCACACATTTTCTCTTATCAAATCTCATGCAATACGCGTTTGACTACAAATTGGTAGCTTAATGGTACCTAGTCAGCTGCTACCGAGGATTAGGATATGTGATGCTATAACTCACCAATTGATCAAAATTGGTTTGACATTGGATGTCGCGGCAACAGAGATCCTCTGTCTCTCTCTAACTATAAATCTCCCTACACTGCACTGCACCGCATATTGAAACTATCGAAGTTGTTCGTGTTTTTGATTTATCATTGGGAAATATTTCCTTCTGTAATACTCGGAAGAATATTGGTGTATTGAATTTTGTTTGCGGGAACATTATTTTGTAGTAAAATCAGTATTCAGTTCCTATTTCGGTGGTTTGGTGTAACATTTTTAACCTCTTTTGAAAATATACCATAAAGTTATTAAATGATATAGTACTTATTTTTTATTTGTTACCCCCAAATTATCAAGCAGTGAGCGATTATGATGAATTATAACTAGGAAAACTATCGATCATGTCAGTTTTCAAAAAAAAGGACATGAAAATTGGTTCATTCCGTTTGCGAGCTACAATGCTACGGAGAGACAGACACGTCAAACTTATAACACCTCTCTGTTTCCGTAGGGGGTTAAATATATTTAATGGCAACATGACTTTTATGAAACTAATAGAAACAAGGGACATTTTTGAAAAGGTGATGGGTAAAAACTGACCCAGAGTCAACTAAACTGAAATGGTTGTCATAGAAAATCCATGATTTTATTCTTGCTTATAATTTCTATCCATCAATAATTCAACTGAACCCATTGGCATACAATTCATTGCTGTGGTTTTTGCTTTTGACGTGATAACGTCTTATAATTCGATGGAGCCGGCTGCACGCACGAAAAAATATGACTCATGCGTTACCAAGTACTGTTACCAAGTACCGTTACCTGTTACCGTTACCAAATACCAGCGTTACCTCGCATTTTATTATTATTATTAGTATTATTATTGTTGTTGTTGGTGTTGTTGTTGTTGAGGTTGTCACGTTCAACTATCGTCAGTAAACCGACTTTACAGACAACCGATATTTTTTTTTTATATAATTTTTTGCCATGTCATTTCCAAAGCATATTATGGCTCGTCGAATAAAAAACTTTACTAAAATAATATAAGATTTGTATTATTTATGAAATGAATAAAATTCATTTTGTGACCATCACACAGCGATTTAGAATAAATATATTATTCATTATTTTATTACACATCCTTTAGGAACAATTAGGAACGTTTATTTTTAATCCACTTCGACTATGTACTGTCTGTGAACATTTTTATTTTATTATGTGTACTTTTAAGCACGTGGAAAATATATTAATTGGCTCTTACAAAAAGCTTATTAAAATTAAGCATATTATATTCGATAAAATCTTGTAGATTCTTGAACTTTCTTTAATAAGGTGTGAAGAGAACTTTCCTTAAGCTTGATAGCTGCTTGTGCTATCAGAAATCTCTCTTAATTGTTCAGCCGTTCATGTCGATGCTTAATTAGGAATAATGTATGGAGGATGGTTTTTTTTAACGGGCTTTTGCATTGTTTATTGATAATAGGCTAAAGCTGATTACGATTTCAAACCTTATTAAACTTTAAATTTTCCAGATAGTCTGTTTTTGATAGTTTGTCTCGCTTATTTCTTTATTAGGCTAGACCACGTTTTTTTATTGCAGAAATGAATAACTCCCCCACACCGATTACGGTGACGGTGGCCGGTTTCATTGAAACCAGGCCAGTTACGCAGGAGTAATTTTATAGTGCCCAAGAGTGTGCACAGTACACAAGAGAACTCTATTCCTTTATTCTCGTAACTCAGTGTGACGATTGGATGGATCATCTTTCTTGTCAAAACCAAACTTGGAACCAACATTTTTGTTGTTCCAATGCTGGAATCGAACCCACGACCTCCGAGTCGAGACCCAAGCTCTTACCACTAGACCACGGAAGCTGTTAACTGAAAAGAAGCAGAAATAAATAGTGCCATTAAATATGAGAAATTTCTCGAAAATACCAGTGGTTTCAAACAAATTGTAAATAAATTCCTGTGTACCTACCACAGGAATTTATTTACAAAATTTCGCAAGTCTCGTGAAAACGCTCCATACAATAGTCGTACTGCAGTACGTAATTGTGACGTAACAATTAGGTAAAAGTGTAAAGTGTAAAGGCCTTAGGAACACATTATATTTTGTAAATAAGTATCTCAGAAATTTGTGCGTTTATGTTGAATATCTTGAATAGATTTTGAGCATTTTTAGCTGCTCTACTTATAATATTTAATTCGATTTATTTGATCACCCATTTGTTGTAATATGGCTTCCGAGAAAGTTCGTACCCAAATTACGAGGGCGGGTCAATAAGTCCGTGACTTTTGGAATAAAACACAGATTTTTTGATAAATAAATCATTTTATTTTTCAACGTAGTCCCCCTTGAGCTCTATACACTTTGTCCAACGCTTCTCCAATTTTTTTATCCCTTCCAAAAAATATGATTTGTCGAGGTCCTCAAAATAGGCCTTTGTTTGCGAGATGACTTCATCATTGGAGTCAAATCTTTTTCCACCGAGCCATTTTTTCAGGTTTGGGAACAAGAAGTAGTCACTCGGAGCCAAATCTTGAGAATAGGGTGGATGTGGGAGCAATTCATAGCCCAATTCATGGATTTTTGCCATGGCAACTGCACATGTGTGCACCCTTGCATTGTCTTAGTGAAAAAGAACTTTTTTCTTGGCCAAATGAGGTCGGTTTTTTTTCAAATCCTCATTGAAGCGGTCCAATAAGATGGCATAATATTCCCCATTAATTGTTCTTCCCTTTTGAAGATAGTCAATGTGGATTATCCCACGTGCATCCCAAAAAACAGTCGCCATAACTTTATTGGCTGACAAACCCACCTTGGCCTTCTTTGGCGCCGATTCACCCTTAGAAACTCACTGTTTTGACTGTTGTTTGGTCTCTGGTGTAATGTGATGGATCCATGTTTCGTCCACGGTTAAAAAACTCCTCCATATTGTGATTAAACAACGCCAAACCTTCCTGTGAAGTTGTTACACGATTGCGTTTGTGGTCGACTGTGAGCAAACGCGGCACCCATCTTGCGGAAAGCTTTCTCATGCCCAAGTGATCATTCAAAATTGAAACCACTGAGCCATGCGAGATGCCTATGGCTTCCACAATCTCTTGCACTTTCAATCTTCGGTCGGCCAACACCATATCGTGAATTTTTTCGATTGTTTCGGGTGTAGAGACCTCAACTGGGCGTCCAGGACGTTCGGCATCTTCAGTGCTTGTAGGGCCACAACGAAATTCAGTAAACCACTTTTTTACCATTGAAATCGATGGTGCAGAGTCCCCATAGTATTTATCAAGCTTAGCCTTGGTCTCGGTAATGGTTTTTTTTCGCAAAAAATAATGCTTAATAAGCACACGAAATTCACTTTTTTCCATTGTTTCCTTAAGTTACTGGATAGTCTGATAAAGATAGCTGTAAAACACAAACTAACTGACGCAGCTAGTTCAAATTTTGATAGGAGTCAACTGACAGATGCCTGTTGACAGGAGTAGTGTTGCTTTTTCAGTAAGGAGGTTAGAAATTCAAAAAGTCACGGACTTATTGACCCGCCTTAGTAGATCGATATTAACACCGTTAGCACAGAGTAAAAATATATACTCACGTACAGAGGAACACCTTTCATAGAAAGATCGAAATTTTGTCAAAGTTGTCACAGAAGATGGGGGAAAATTAAACTAAGTCTAGCGTCATACGGTTATTGAGAAAGTCTGAGTACCACATCAATCCCCCGGGATCGAACCTGCACGATCACGCGTGTGACTCAAGGGGTCTATTCACTATGTCATGAACGCTCTTATAATAAAGCAAGACATCTCCTAGAAAATGAAATATTAACTTTCTTATTATTATCCTTAGGTATTGTTATATTGTTTATACACGTTACCTTGTTTATACACACAGTACAATTATTCATAAACACTTTTTCATATTATTTGTCTTTAATATTCTAATATTATAAAGTTTTAAAACATTCATTGGAAAAAAATTTATAATATTAAAATATTGTTATTTGTCGTCATGACAACCAAGAACACACTATCACATGACAAAAACTCAAACACGAAATTTAACACAATCTTGACGGATTTTTGACACTATTGCCGTGTACGCATTATGAGAATTGTGCACACGTTGTACGCTTGTACGTTGTAGTTGTAACTATGTGGATGTTTATCGGGTCCTATGTATTTAATCTGTGCCGTTAAGTAATTTTAGCCCGAGAAATAAAATGCAAGGTTCCGAATACAGCAAATTTCATTAAGAGGCTTCTAAAAAAATTCCAATTCTGACACTGGTTCCGAAAAAATATTTTTCGGGTTTTGCACATTTAAATCGGCTCCGAAAATATTTCCAGTTTAAAATGTCGTAATATTTGTATTAATCAATCAATTCGCAATGAAAATAGCTATTAAAAGGTATAAGTCATTTTAATCTTCATGATAAATATAATAATGGATTGCAATACCAATGTCCCTCTCAAACTCGAGAACAGCTGGACGGATTTGGCTGATTTTGCATTTCAAGACCAAAATCAGCCAAATCAACAAATTGTAGTATTTCAGGGAAGGTCTAAACGGTGAGAGATATTGGAAGAATTGCGGGGAAAATATTAAAAACGACGTTTGTGTTTTTGTATTCAATTTGTCACTTGTTATGTCAAATATATTAATAGGTACGTTCAGTTTACCTGTATAGTTCTTATTTACTCCAGTTTATAGTTAAGCTAGTATAATAATAAATGTCTAGTATTGTTTTCACAAAGAGCACACCACAAACCTCTTAATTTGATCCCTGGTTCAGTTCAAATAAGTTACAACAACAGAATTATTTCAGTTATTGCATTTAGAATACGATCTACACACATTCCCCTTAAAAGGTTTGCACTTTTGATGGGGAAGACTACATCCTGAAACTGCGCTGTGTGTGGGACTATTAAAGATACCATAAACCATACCACAAACCATATTTCGATGAAAATTGGTATGGTAGTAGTTTAGAATCTGGATTAAATCACAGGCTACTTTTTATCTCGAAAAAGTACTATTCCCGTGGGACATGTGATACTATATTTACGCGAGTGAAGCCGCGGGAAAAACTAGTAAATATAAAAAAAATGTCTTTTGAATTTAGTTACGTGTTGATTACCAGTGTGAAATTGCTCATCCTTTTCTACCCCGTAATATTCTAAAATCATTGTCACTCTAATCCTATAGCAAGGTGTACGGGACCCCTTCGAATTATTCGCGGTTGTTCGTTGGTGCTCACTGAAATGTGCTACTTTTGTACTGACTTCACCGCGAGGCTTAAATTTTAATTATTTCTCACTCTAAAGATTTCTTTATTAAGACCAGCCTAATTGCTGTTTAGGGGGAAGCTTGGAATATAATTAATGTCGAATTGTGTAAGTTTTAATGATTTAGTCATGTTTGTGCAGCTTGTCTCGTGTTGGCATAACTGTTTCTCGAATGGGGTCGTTGATATTTACTGATAATTCTAAACGCTTGTATTCTAAAATTTTAGTACAAATTCCCAAGTGAATGTATTCAAAGGTGCAAAAATTTGAAATTAATATTAATTAATGTAAATACATAAACTAATTACCCGACTACGGTGAAGCCAAAAGGAAGGGTAATGATTTTGGCAGTATATGTATGTATGTTTGCGACTAAAGTACTCATCGGATTTTATTGAATGAGGTGTCAATAGAATAGTAATAATAGCCCGGGTAACAGGCTACAATCGTTTACGTAGTCGGGTTATAGTTTTTTTATATAAAAAAAATATTATTTTGAATACACTCATTATAAGGTTACATTACTTTTCTTTCTGTGTTAAAAGGAACACGCTATTATATGCCACGTCTTTTTCAAATATCCAATTATCCTAATAACCTAATAAATCCACTTTTTTTTCAAATAGGGCAAGGTAATGCCACCTAAACTAAGCATGAAAAGGATGATTATAATAATTTAAATGTAATTTAATTGGAAGTTAATACCGGTTTAAGTGAAGCCATGATCTACATTTGTCTACACTCTATGCGCAGATCAGAGTTAAATGCAATTAGCTTTTCGATAAGAATTTATCAGTAGTTAGTACCATTAAAAGGCTAGAAGCCAACAAAAAAGGTTTTTCTAGAAAATTCTTATCATTCTTTTAATGGAACTCTAAATGCAATACAGGTTCTAGTATTTCAGTTTTACTATGTGGTAGACTTCAAGCTTCAAACTTCAAAACTTAAGTAAAGACTACGTGTATGTGTAACGCACGTACAAGCAATTTCAAAAGAAAGGTACTTAAACAATTGCAAGAAAAAGGTAGTAATTTTCAATGACAGTAAAAAATTTTGAATATAAATGTGTTGTGTTTCCAAATAAACATTATGCTGTACGTACCTGCAATAATATAAATCTTCGGATCATCGATCTTTGGCACGTTTCGCAAAGTATAATTATTTTTAATAAGGAAACTCTTTATGGAAAATTTAATGCAATTTAATCTTGCACTCCATTACGTTCTTTCAGTGGCAGTCTTTGTCCTGCCGAGATTATTTCCTAGGAAAGTCTCGACAAAAGAAACTCATAACCCAAAAGGCGTTTCTTGTTGACCTAAAATTGTGAAATTTAGCAGAAAGACAGGAATAACTGTAATGAAATAATTTTAATTTTGCTTTGTTCACTTGCGTTACTTAAAAATTGTACATTATACTTTTATAATTTAGGCGTCGTTTCAGACTGTAGTTGTCCACTACAGGACGTTAGACAAATATGCCTCCCCTGTAGATTTCCAGTGGCACCAAAAGACAGCCACCGGCCGGCGGCCACACACACTGCTCGAAGACTTTTGTCATCAGTGAACTTTATCACCATAGTAATTTTGTTTAATTATACCTAAGTAGCTTTTGCCCGCGGTTACGCCCGCGTAAACACAGTATCCCACGGGAACATTGCAATTTTTCGGGATAAAATGTAGCCTATGTTTCAACCCAGGGCCAAAACTTTCATCAAAAATTGCATCTTAATCCGTTCAGTAGTTTTGCGTGAAAGGGTACATCATATATACATCCATCCATCCATACATACAGCTATCCACATATCCTAAAAAAATTTCACATATTTTATAATAGTTGTAGGATATTATTATGGAGAATATCGCCCGAAATTAATAACTTATCTAAAATCTTAGATTGACCTCAATCTTAGATTCTCAAACAAAAATTAACGTAATTTGACGTGAAGTTAATCCTAGGGTCGTTGAAATGTATTGAAATCTTGATCTCAGATAGCCAAAATGAGATTAATATTGATTATTAGTTTCAGGCGTAGGCTAAACGATTTTCACACTGATAGGTTCAACACATACAAAATGTGCCGTCTAGCGGGGTGGTCATAGTTCGTATATCTGTACTTTAGTTACAAAAATGCAGCAATTCGGTTTTATATAGAAATAACAAAATACGTTGGATATCATACGCATTAAAATACGCAGAAACTATTTTCGATTATATTTTGTTTACTCAGGCGAAGGGACGGGTAGGTATATAAAAGCGGAATTTGTGTTCGAAAGGCACTCCAAATATTTTAAACGGCCGTATGGATCGCAATGGTTTTCCGATTCATTTGCTTATCTTTAAGGCCGTATTCAGAACCCGCAGAGCCTAATGTCACATATGCTATAGGCGGTTAGTAGGGAAAATGTAAATATGAGTAGATTATGTCCCTAACGATGTATTCTCCAACAGCTTTTGGAAGCAACGGAAATGATTTCTAAAGGCTTACATGTACATAAGTTATATTGATGTATATTGTGAGGTTGTTTATTATGTTTTCACTTTCTTAACTTTCAGTGTTATTTTCGCTAGTAATTTGTATAGTTCAACGTAACGTCTATAAAATTAAAATTAGGGTCAGTTCACATGGAAAGGTTCTTGAATGGAGTCCACTGGATGCCGAAGCGTAGGACGGCCTCCCACCAGGTGGACAGACGACCTGAGAAAAGTCGTAGGGAGTCGGTGGACACAGGCCGCGAGCGACCGGTCGCACTGGAGATCTATGGGAGAGGCGTATGTCCTGCAGTGGACGTCACCAGACCGAAACGAGACGATACGTGACACAGCGCTGCATTTTTTTAATATACCGATTCAAAATTGAACTTTACACACTACACAAGAAGATACACGTTTAATTGCAAGAGTTCGAATGCTGAACTAGACCACTATGCATAACGCAGTGCCGCTCTTGGAATTAAAACGGGTATTTTCTTGTGCTCTGAATAAAAAGATCAATTTTGAATAACTATTTAAAAAAAATCTGCGCCGCGTCGAGTAGGTAATTATCATCTCGTTTCGGTATGAGCTAACCCTTAAACAAATAAACGTCAAAAAGACTTACATAAGCCTATACCATAATGAGCAGGAGGCGTTTTAGGTTTAAATGTTATCTCTAATTGCGAAAATTATGTAATACAATATACATAAAATATAAATAAAATATAATATACATACAAAATATACAATTTCGTTCTCGCTCTTTAATGATCAACATTAAAATATACTGGTTCATTTAGCAACAATTATTTTGATAAACGTTGATAGGGCCGCTTTGTAATTAAGCGGGATATACGTGTACGGTTGCCTACAAGCCGGTGTACCACTTGTTGACCTTATTACTATAGCGATAAGGTTTACAAAATGTATACGACTTGTATATAACCGTCCGTTTTACGTGGTGTTATGTTAATTGCACAACGTATTAAGATATATATTCTTAGTTACGAGGTAAAACTGGAAAGAATATAGGATGCTGGAACAGCTTCCACACCAGAGGACATACAAGCGCGGTGCCGGTCTTTTTTTTATCGGGTTATACGCTCGATAGAACTGAAAATTGGAGTTCTATGAAAACTTTTTTCTCAGTCATGGTCGTATTAAAGAATCCCAAAATAAATTTTATTTAAATATTGATTAAAAAAATACGCTAAGTCCACCCTTTTTTTTAAGTTAAATCCTTTTTCTTTTCTTCTATCAGTCACACGAGTGTGAAAATTAAGTATTTTAAGTAAGACAAGTGTCAGGGGAACGCCGTTTCAGTTTTTGAAAATTTTGTCACAGATATTTATGGCGATTTTCTTTCCGATTTCAATACTCTCCGGTCGGCGCGATACGCCCTTGTCGCCTACATAATCAGTACGGGACGTGACGCGTCCGCGCAAGGTCAATGCCGTTATACAGAGGCTTACGCCCCAATACCTCTGTGGTCTACAGGTACCTTTACCAGCTCGATAAAACCACGCATCTCTCCAATTAATTGCGAGATAATCTCTAGTAATATAAAAAAATAATCACAATTATTAGATAATAATATTATGTATTTAATTATTTTAATTAAAGTTATTTATCCAATCGCTTGTCCTATATAAAAGTATTTTTTCAATAAAAATAATATCCTAAAGAGAATTTATTAAAAGCGATAACGTTTAAAGCGTGAAACTTTAAAGATATTTGAATACTTTTTTAAACTATACTTCAACAGAATCCAAGTAAATATAGAAGTTTTATTCCCATTTCAATGGCACTGGATAAACTTAGCGAGTTTCAAGGAAAAATATTTCTTCATTCATTTTTACAGGCGTGTAAGATTTTAGCCAAGTGGTTATATGTTTTATTTTTCGGAAATATAGCTTTTTGCCAACAGTATCTTATTACTAAATCTACAACCTTAAATAATTATTATTTAGTCAATTTTCATTTTTTAGGGTTCGTTCGTACTCAAGGAACCCTTATAGTTTCCCTCTGTCTGTCTGTCTGTCTGTATTTCCGCTCTTCTAGCTTCTGTAATTATGAATATAAATTGATGAAATTTGGTATAGTCATAGGTTTTGTATATATCTCGGTTTTGGCATCATAAAATAATAATAATTTTATATTTTAGGGGTGGCTATCACCATACATGTGAATTGGGAATGAAAAATATTTTTTCATTCTAATCGTGTGGGATATCATTGAATAAGTATTTTAAAATAAAGGCAAGGTTTCATACGTGGCCATTTACAAAGTCAACCATTTTTGAGTAATCGCCCTCCAAAGTTATTTACATGTTGGTCCCACCCTAGCTTTTCTAAACTATGAGACTTCGAATTTGTAATACTGAAAGATCATGCTAAACACTTTTTAGGAAAATTATTTTCAAAATCAGACATTAACTTTTCAAGTAATTTGAAAAAAATCTGTTACGCGTTTAAAGTTACGGAACCCTGCTTAGACATGTTCTGCAAGCTCTTGGTTAGGTTATTTCATATTCATTTCAGACAAATAAAGTAATAATATGTATCACGCCCCATGTAAACTTACACAGATTGTATTTAAGGTAACTAACTATATTTATTTAAAGGTAATTACTTAAAAAAAATTTTACTCACTTTTGTTACGAAATATTTTAGATTCAATGTATTGTGGTGTAACATTTTAAAATAAAATAACGTTATGTAAAAAGTAAGAAAACTAAAAAATGTGGCTATTAATATTAAGACCTGCCTGTAAAAAACAACATAGATAAATAAGATAAATAGAAAAAGATAAAAGATAATAGATAAAAGCCTAAAGAATAGGGAAGGCCTAAAGATGAAAAAATAAATAGTTTCAATAATAGGTATATTCAGAAATATTGAGGCATTATTACTTGGTAAATGTAAAAAATGTAATATTTTATGTGTAGTTTATTAATTAGAGACATCTAATAAGTATAAAAAAGTTTTTTTTTTTTGCTAAATTAGTAAACAAAACCTACATCATTAGTAGACTTACATCATATACAAAACATTCATTATGGTAAGCATGAACTTAAACGCACAAATATCAGAGATATTTACAAATATGTTTCTGCGGATAAGGATACTTCATATACTTTTACCTAGGCGTGACGTGGTGAGACGACACAGCTAGGTACGACTTTAGTATATATATAGCGTTTTCACGAGACTTGCAAAATTTTGTATACAAATCGCTCACATCTTTGAAAATATTGCCTTTTGATATACTGTTTCTTCTGAGAAGTTACTCATATTTAAGATAATTATTCATTTATGCAGTAACAAAAATTCAGTCATCTAGTCTATTAATTCCGTTCACAACAATACGGTAACGTTCGAAAAAATCTCGAATTCGTGGATTCGTAACGGAATATATCCAATTCAACTGCCGATTCGGCACTGCGAAATGGGTTTTTCTTGTTATCTAAATTATCTATTATCTTCCTATAGAGACTGTTCACCGAGTCTCTCACATTCTCTGTTTCTATTTCCTTTTACATTTCCGACTCAATTCTTCCAACTGAGACCAACAATGGAAATCGAGTGATCAATACCTCTTTCATAAGGAACATTGTTTTTGGAAATTAAGGGCGCGTTTACAAATATAAATAAATTTGCTGTTTTTCAGTACATTTTGCGACCGAATGAAACTAAATCCTATATAACTAACAATTGTCACAAATAGAGTACTTCTTCATTTAAAAACATCGTTAAAATATTATGAATTTTAGTATGATAAAAACAATTTTCCCGAACCTGTTCATCCATAATTTAGAAAAAGAGGTCGTGCTTAGGATATTTTTGCTGCTACTATGTAGCGTATTTTATTTATCTTAAAGTACCTAAATCGGATATAATCACCTTAAAATTGTCTAAAACACAATCCAACAATATTAGAAATTGATTTGGAAAAAGCATGAAAAGCCTCCTCAAAATTTTCTTTTTCAAAATTCGTTGGTTTGATGTTGATTAGAGTTAGTTAAACTGAATTTAATTCAATAAGAATTCATCAATTTCGTAATTGAATCAAAAGAATCTATGTGATTGCAACATCTTGCGCTTGTGTTCAGTAAATCTGTAGAATATAAATCGTATATTTTAATAAATAATTAACGAATCATAATTGGAGGGCAGATATGCACCTTTTCCTTGTACTGTGTTTATCTAAATTAATAAAAAATTCAAGTTAAATTTTTATATGTGTTAGTGTAAAATTTTATTGCAACTAATTTAACGCGCTATTAAATAATTTAGATGTGTAACTAAAATATTAAATCTAAAAATTGTTAGATCTAAGATGAATTGCTAGTTAAAACAATATAGATAAAGTTATAGTAACATAGTTGTTATCTATACTAACATTATAAAGACGAAAAGTTTGTTTGTTTGTTTATAAAGGCTCCGAAACTACTGGACCGATTTCGATGAAATATTTCACAAATATAGAGTAGACTACGGGGAAGGACATAGGATACTTTTAATCGCGGAGAAATGTACCATACATTCTGCAAGATTATTTTTTGCGCGCACGAAGTCACGGTCGATATATAGTAAACAATAAAATACTATACTATACTCGTAATATTTAAGTGTAGTAGAATCTAATGAGTGCAAGCAGTACTGGACAGAAACTTTCAATTTGATTTGTGCACAATATAATAATTTACCAAAGCATGGTAATGCGTTAATCGCCATGTGAAAACACCATTCCATTTTTAGATCTCCCCGTTAGATTTTTGATATAAATAAGAAAGGAAATGACAGAATAATGACATAGAATTTCAAAATAGAGCCTCCTTTTTAGTGTATTTAGTAGATAGTAAAATAATGAGTATAAAAAGAACTTAACATCTCTATGTAAATGTAGAGTCGCGCGGTAGCCTTAGGTGTTAAACTGGCGTCAATGGGCTACCACTGTATAGTGACGATAAGGTGCGACGCAGACGAGACACAAGCTACCGGTCGCCGCGCCCCCGCTAAACAATAGTCATACGTTTTGAGTTGCTGCGACCGACTACACTTGTGCGGCGAGGCTGGCGAGTCTATATGAGATGTATTAAAAACGTATCAACATAATAATATTATCACATTGCTATCCCTTGTGAGCTGTGGCCCGTCTGCGTTAAGCAGTTAATGTCGTCATTACCATTATTGACATTATTGGACACCTTTATTAATTTATAATACTATTATTCATAATTTTAACATTTGATCCTTCGCCAGTAAAGAAATATTTTGAGAAACTTAAAACACGTGGTGTACATATGTACACAGGTAATCATTATGTTTTTATGAATCAAAAATTGTATTAAGCATAGTTTTATATATTGAGGTCCTCTTAGTATGTATTCACGAGCAATACAAGACAGCACCTATTCATAATATTGTCCATTATCATGATCTTTAGAACTTTCGTAGAACTCAAATACTGTAACCATTAAATGTTCTCATACATTGCTCTATATTTCAAACTAATAAAAGTAATTTTAATAACGTTAAATGACTTTTATTGTAAAACATATTACTTATTGTATAACTATTATAAGCTTCCACGTAAAACACAACGTGACTGTGTTTGTCAAAAGCTTTTAATGTTAAAACAGGTTCCTACTTTCTATGATTAAATCTATTGCATATTAAAATATGGGTCAGAATTGTTTACGCGGAACATCCGCACTGCCGTTGGCTTACTGCTTTGTGTTTACGTCTATTTTGTCACGATTAATTATATTGTGACTTATAAAGTTATTACGTATATTGATTTATGTTCGCTTAAAAATTTAAATGAATTTTTTTTTGTTCTGGCCACCAGAACGTTGTTATTAAATCTGTATTGTGTTCTCCATTCAAAATCCAATTCTTTTTGATTTTCAACAAGGAGTCTCAGATGTATTAGGTAGTTTGATTGCTAGCCGTAGAGTAAATTTTTGATTATTTTTATTTATTGGAATTGACAATCACATATTATGATAAATTGGAAAAAATCTGAAATTCGTCACCTCAGAGCAAAAAACTGATAACGCTACATTCGAATAGAAATATAAGGTTGATTATAATTTATTATCTGCGCGGTTATGAATAGGTTTGATATCGCCAATGATTGATGTGTAAGGCCTCGGTCAAGTGTGTGTGGGAGGCGTATTGAAAGAAATCAAGATCGTACGTATAACGGAAGCCGATGATGCATTAGACCCATACGTTCGTAGATTACATCTGGGGCCATCGATTGTTTTAATATTTCTATTTAAAGTTTATTGAAAATAATCATTTTCCATGATAAAAATCTACACTACAGACAGAAGCACAGATTCAAGTAAACAGAGTAATATAATTTTTTTTCCAGTTAGGTACTACATTTTTTATTTAAAATACCCATAGTAATGTCCATCACTTTTACGCACACCCTCACTCACTTTGTATCAACGACCATACTCTGCAAGTGCACCCTGCGTAATTGCGCGTCGTTTTTCTTCAAATTATTTTCAACTAGATTATATCAAATTTTCCACCCTTCGCGTAGTAGTGTGGTATTCGCTGTCAACTTTGTAGTCAATATTTATGCTAAAACTAGAAAAGAATATAACGAAATTCTAACTCTCTCTCCCTGCACCTACATCTCTGTCTCTTTCAAATTAGTAAAATGGCGTCGTATCTAAAAGTTAGGTCAATGGGCATTTATGGGCGTCCGGCCCGATTCAGATTTGAATCACTGATGATAACACCGACAAAGATTTAGTTTATGTTTGGTATTATTTTTAATGTCGGAAATTTTATTTTATTAAGTTTGCCTAATATTTTAAAATCCTTTGAAATTTTTCCATGTTATTTGCATTATGTTTGCTGTATTTAAGAATAAACAAAACTTGTGCTACGCTTACCTTAATTTTAATTATAAAATTATCACAATTGCATTCCCTTAAATCATTGTGGCCTATTCAATAATAAACAATATTGTATCCAACATTCGGTCACCCGAACATAATAATTACTGGTATGCACTGGTAGCATTTGGCCTCCCAAGAGCGGTAGCCTTCGATAAGATCTTGACAGGCCATTGTGTTACCGACTTACCGATAGATGCACGTCACAGGAATTCTCATTAATTTAATGGATGTCAATAAGAAATCTCGCTAATTGTATTCCTAATAAATGTGTTGCCACCAACGCTTCATTAGTAGGTGAGTGTACCTCGATGATCATCAGAATGTTCAAAGAAGCCGCGAACTGCAAAGAGATTTGGAAGAAGCCGCCTAGCCTATTAATAGTCGATAGGTACAGTCCTCCAAAACTATTATTTTTGTTATTGAAACTCATATTATTCTCGACCAAACAATAGTATGTCCTACTTTTATAAGTACAAATATAATCTAATAAAATAATATAATAGTTTAAAAAAACTAAAAAAACACGCTTAGAAATTTTTTATCGGGTTATTGCATCGTCATCGGCCCTTAAGACGTGTGCAAAGTTTCAAGTTGATCAGACGTCTAGAAACCGGTGAAAATTAAGCTCAAAGATTCCGTTACATACATAGATACATACAACCCGAGCTAATAAAAGCGTGTTAAAAATTCTTAGCGACTTCTGGAAAAGTGGCCGGATGAATATCATTTGCCACTAAATCGAAAGTATCTATAACAAAAGTAACGTTGCATTACTCTGTAAAATATGGCTCAGGAAGGTTAAGTTTTTAACAGAAAAGATAAACGCTTATACAAGAGAAAACAAATACGCGTAAGTCAGAATAAAATCGCACGTACTTAATAATCTGTTAAGCTGACCTTAGAACTCGGCTTTAGTATCGTAAAACGCGATAAATCTTACCAAGCATTACCGTGTACATAAATAACAAAATCCTTAAGCGTTATTCCTAGATGCGTTTACATTCTTGTTTAAGCTACAGGTATGCGATAGGCGATGTCGCCTAAGGTACTGTGCGATATGACTAAGCAGACTTAGCCTATGGAAGGGAATTCACTAGATAGTACTAAACACTTAAATTTTCAAAGCCTTGTTTAGTCTATGCTTAATTTAGTGTTGGGTCATAAATTCGATATAAGAGTCGGAAGTATGTAAAATACGCTACCTATATTATCTATGAAGGCAAGTAGAGATAAGACACAGTTTGTGGATATGAATTACGATAGTATATTATTATACTCATGCGTAAATTATCGAAGATACATTTTGGTGTAAAAAAAATCTAAATATTTTTGCAAAATAAATGTCGCGAAGTTTTAGAAAAATATGATTTGTCTTACGATTTAAGATTATGCGACTACTAGTAATACTCGCAGTAAACTACCAGGTAATCGCACTTTGAATACAAGATTAACGAAAAAAATAGACAGATTTAAATCAATATAATATATCGATATTTTCGAAGAAGATTCGTCATCACTTCAACTTGTCTAGATAAATTGAGATTCCTTCGAAGGATTATAGCAAAAAAATTATGAAAATAATGGTAAATGAATCCCATCGCTAGTAAATTGTAACAACTATTAGGACTTTTGAAGATGATTCTTCAAACACTTATTGGAGGTCTTGTAGGAACTATCTAGAATAGTTAAGAGGCTTCCGAAGGATCATAGAAGATAAGCAAAAAAATGCATCGGCAATTATTATCGAATAATGGTAAATGAACCCCATCGGCAATAAATAGAAACAACTATCAGGACACATAAAGCTACATACGCTATCTCAGCTAAACTCCTCGCTCCGCCATCAGATAGCCTCGCACGAACACTTTACGTTATCATTGATGAAAAAGTGCCTACAAAATATTTATCAATTTGCAAATCGCCATTGTTGTGTCTATCAATTAGCTCAGAAATAATATAGTGAGAAGGGGTTTGTTGGTAATCTATTTTGGCAGAATATTACCGCGTGTATTATTGGGTTTGATATTAAAGAAGCCATAAGGCTTCAGTATTCTATTCTTGTTACAAAAAGTTAAATACACCTGACCTTAAATTTTGAACAGATCTTATAAAATACTTAAATTCTATTCACAATCGCGCGGCCAATACTGCGCGGTGGGTGCGAGATTTTCAAAACCATGCATCAGGAAATGTTAATCATGTTATTTTTCAGTAAATTACGAAAGTAGTTATATATAACTGTCATTAATTTTGTAATATTGTAGTCTAATGTTGGGTTAAATATTTCATTCGGTTAAAAATATACCCTGTATTACTATAGTATCTATAATATACCAAAAATTATTAGGTATATTATAGACGTATGAAATTAACAAATACTTTAGTATTTAAACTTAATATGTTCAAATTATTTTAATATCTTTTAATTTCAAAACAATGCATGAATAACTAATATTTAATTTACAATGAAATGTCTTATATAAAAGTAAAATATATGTTGTTTATACGGCCGAACATCTTATAATAAACTTTATCGCTACAGATCTACGGGAACATTCTAACACAAATATTTCTTTGCACATTCTCAGATACTCGGTTATCTAAGGCATCGACATAAAAGCCAGTAGCCACCAGTGCCAGCAAGTAAGCATATTTATTATCCTCCATCTTTGTCTAGTTAACATAGATCTATATCATAACACGAAAACAATGTAGTGTTATATTTGTAGCTTATGACCATTTTAAATTGACTATGTAAAAAATTACAGGTTTGTTTTCAAATTAATAAATCTAATAGGTTTAACGTTTGACGTACAGAGACAAATGAAGTGAGCATAAAGAAATCATACTGTCGGGAAGAAAAAAAAAGAAACAATTTTGTAAAGTTTCTATAGTTAATTAATTAAGCTATTATTGATGTGTGTTCTATTATGAGTGTGTGCAAATAAAGAGTTTCCTGTAGTCTATTTACGTCTACTTTTTTATATATTATTAGTTTTCCTTTATGAAAACAAGTCACACGCAAATTATTTTTGGCAAGGTTCTCTATATAAATATAATCACTTCTACTAAAATTTATCTATAAAGCTCTCGCGAAAAGTCATTGGATACCTACTAGCTTTATTTAATCTAAAACTACGATTATACTAATTTGAACCATTCTCGTATTAGTATTTCCATCTCTGTCCTTTTTATTATTATATTCGAATTTATGTGTGTTACTCTCATTACTATAATGAATATTTTTCATTTACCTGTAAACGGATCCATGACCCGGAAACAAACAAAACAGCAGGCTTACCGCGAACAGTACGTAACTACACGCTATATGTTACAATCCTCGCTCGTACTTTCAGCGTAAATGTAATTCCTTATCAAGGGTGCATCCATCCACACCAGTTTAAAACATTATATATCGTTTGGTTTATGGGAATGGATTTGAGAAAAATATTTTGAAACGGATGACTTTAAATAATATATTCTAAATTATTTTTGTAATTTATATAATACTAGCTTTTCTTTAGCAAATATATATATATATGTTTGTAGACCTATATCGATAAGAGTACCCAGACGGCTTGATTTTTTCCGACACCTTCAACAATTATCGTCATAAATCAAACAATTTTCACAAAACCTTAACAAATTATTATCAACCTAAACTTTCCTAAGGAACCAATCTGTCGGCAAATGTAAACGGCATAAAAGTCCTTTCAGTAGTTTTTGAGATTATTGCGAACATGCAGACAGGCTCGGCGGGGCACTTGAGTATGCTATGTCCGGCTCCTGGTTCTAAGCTACCTCCCCAGCGATTCGGTTCTGCCGTTCTTGAGTTATAAATAGTGTAGGTAACTAACACGACTTTCTTTTATATTTAAACAAAAAGTAGACCAACTAAAATAAAATCTTAACCCTATTTGTAATTTTACTAAGCAAAAACATGTTGATAAAAAAATACTCAAGGTAAATGTTGCCCGCGCAAAAATGCCTAAATTTCCCCGCTACGTCGGAATTAGCATAGGGAAGTAATTTAAACAAATCGCCTTAACGATTTCTCTCAGACATATTACCCAATTTCTTCAGTAGCCTATTTAGCTTAAATCTCTCCGTCATTGTTTTATGCTAATATTATTTTTCTTTATTTACTGTTTCGTAAGACTTTTGTATATTTATTAAACGTTTTACTAAGGCAGGACAGGTAATTCTATAGTCCCTTTTATAATTATTATTCCTGGATAGGAAATAATTTCAGTCTTAGGGGAAGTAAACTTCTTATCGACTTGACTGTACAATAAGTAATTTTACGTTTTTAATCACCTATTTTTATTCGACTTCCAAAAAAAGAAGGCGGTTATACGTTCGGCTGTATTTTTTTTTTTCACCGTGCCGTGCAGCTTAATCAATTTGACTCAGAAAGATGTGTTTTAAATGAATCAGGCTTTCTACTTCCCAAATTGTAACATAGTACTACATCATTGAAGTAGAAGTCATCTAGAAACACGTTTGCTCCATAAAATTCTCGTGTAAGTCCATTTAACGGGTGGCCGACATAAAACTATTTATAAGTTAGCAAGGAAAGTGTTTTCTGTGTACATTGTGAGCAATAAATATTAATATCGGGCCAAACTTTCGTTTATGACCGATCCTTTCGGTATATCGAGTAACAATGGCGGACCCGAAAGTAATCTTTTCTTTTAAGACAATGAATCGTAGAAGTTTACTATGGGTTTCGATTTATATTTCTATTGTAAGCTGTAACGATTCGGAACTCAGTTAAGTGTTATCGATTTCAATTTGTGTATTTGGTAATATTTTTACTGTTGGAACCCGGGGAAAATTATATGTTAGTAAATAACAATTAATTACTTACGTATAAGTAATAAAGTATTCCTTTTACAACAGTAACTTCTTATATGAAAAAGTAATTCTAGTGGATATCAATTAACTACAATTCGCATGCTAAAGCTATGTTAAACCTTAAACCAAACGTAAAACTGTTCGAAGACAGAATAGAGCCTCCTAACGAGATGCTTATCATTTCAACAAAAAATATTTTCTTTATGTTTGTATGCAAATGTTGCGTTTCATTCGCTTGCTGTCAAAAAAGTCGTAAATATCTAAAAAATATTGTTCGCGGCCCTTCTCAAGCCGTAATAACCATTGTCAGAGGAAGTGTACATGTTTAAAGATAAAAACTCTCTCACAAGGATATTTCGTGCGAATATCTTCGTCGAAGTTGAAAATATTTTCGTACACGACCTCAATATCAATAATATTATTTGTAGAATTATTCTTTTGTATTTTAGAATATGTTCTCTTAAAAGAATTATGTTCTTAGTATCTGGTTGTTAAATTCTACTAAGATAGATTTTTGTAATTCATATTGCCATATTTATATCATCTTCAACTTAAGGTAAATATAAAAATAGTTTGCACACGCAAATATAGGTAAATTTAAGCTTGAAACAATTAAGAAAATTCTTGTTGTTAATTAAAATAAGGAGATAATATTGTCTTTTCTTCGTTTTCACATTTATCATAAAGGAAGTGAGCAAGAACAAAGACATTCTACGCGTGGTCACAAAGTATACCGACAGATCACGAAAAAATTAATTTGTGGGAAAATTTGCACTTAACAAAGCAAAAAGATGTGATATCAACAAAGAAAAGCTATTCCAACGAATATTGTTGTGGAATAATACCGGAAGAGCTGACGGATCGCTGGATAGCAAGCGAGAGACATTGACAATTCTTTGAAAGGGCTTCAAGGGGCATTAGACGCTGCGTGTAACACAACGCAAGTCTTATTTTGCACCGGTTCAGTGTCATCTAAATTTAGTAATAGCACCAATTGGCTGATAAACAAAGTTTCGGGTGCCTTACCTTTATTTTTTTTAACTCTTACCTATTTATAAAGAAGGACATACATTTACCTATACATAAAAGAGTGAGCTATATAGCTTAACGACATCATAAAGCACAAATAAAGTGGAACCAACAACAATAGTATTTCAGAATTTAGGTTAATGGAACTCTCGCGTCTGGCACAATTATAAAAACATGATACTAAATTAATAACATTATTATAAAAGAACGTTGCAACTGACGTTTGTTTAACTTTATTAATGCTACTAACGTAGTTATCCAATACCCATAGAAGGCTAACATGATCAACCGTAATAATAATCAACATACAATAAAATAATACTAATACTAAACCTATTTATGATGTAAAGTGTGCTAACACTTAGGCCCGATTCGACCAAACTTGAAGTTACACGAGTGTAACTATAATGAGAATAATTTTACTCCTTCAATTTACTCTAGGATATCTTCGTTTGCGTTTTACCAAGTTACTCGAAGAGTATACTATGCTCGGCATTATTATTCGATGAATAATGAACGAATGTATAAACCGACAAAAAAATCATGTACTGTTGTTTGTATTATAATGACTTGTACGCCATAATAATTTAATTTCGTAGAGTAATACAGTAAAATGTCAATATCAAATTATAACACTTCACAATGACATTGATCGTGACAATTGACAGCCAGCTGTGTGACTATTCACTATTCTCAGTTTAATACTTTACTCCGTCAAAATCGCCCGTGTAAATATTTACTCCCGTGTAATTACCTTATTCTTGGAATAGAAGTTGGAAAAACGCAAAACCAGCTTACTCTTAGATTAGGAAACATTTACACTCGAGTAAAATTTTACTCCAGTTTGGTCGAATCCGCCCTTACTATAGTACCTGTTTTGAGAACGCTTGCTCTCAAAAACCGGGTGAGGTGGTAGGATAACTTAAAAAATATCAGATTCACTGATTTATAGGTACTTAAAAATATGGATTGAACCAAATGGATATGGATGAGGATTAAAAATATGAATATACAATACAGAATTCATCATAATACCCCATGATTAACGCGATATTGCCAACATTTTTTAATATATTAAAATCCTTTACGATTTTTGATACCGATAAAATATATTCGATACGTTTTAAACAGCTGTTTGTTTCAGTTAAGATATAAGATACTAGAAATCTAAGGATTCGAATATAGTCTATAAAATTTTCAATCAAATTCAAGAATTTAAATGATGTAAGTCAAGGACTTATTCGTTTTCAATCGTTTAAATTCAATTCTTTTAAATAATGCCAGTAAGAACTAAAAAGTACTAGATGCTAGGAAAGAAGAAACTTAAAACTTAAAATAAAATGTAGAAACAGTAAATATAATATAAATATACTGTTTCTACATTTTCTATTAATATTATTACAAAATCTTCCACCAAAATGCAAATCGATGATTATTATATTCCGTGCAGTGTGGATGCGTCATTAGGTTGTAATGCCCAATAAAATATTTATTTACTGAGCGGTTTCAGTGGCCCCGTATACAATGGAGCGATACCAATAAAGCCTGTTTCAATTAACGATGGAATGTGACACGTTAAGCCTTTGTGTAATGCATGATTTTAATTACTTTACGTAAAACAGAAGAAATTACAACGTATAGCGTAAACGAATGTGAACGGAAGTTACGCGGAATTCACCACTTATGACCTATCTAGGAACGCTATTAGTCCATAAGGCCGCTGCCTCGAATTGTAAGAGGCGCGGTGGTAGTATCAATTTTATTTTTTATTTTGCTATAATTTATTTTATGGAACTTTAGAAGATATAATGATGTTTTTCTCTATAAAACTATAAAAACAATTAAATTTTTTTTATTACGTAGTGTTAAAAATGAAAAAAAAGGTACGCTAAGGAAAAGTCAAATCTTTAAGCGCTTTTTGCAATCTTATTCGTGTTATGAAAATCCAGCCTATTCCTTAAGCCATGCATTTTGAATGTAAAGCCTTTACTAATTTTACTTTATTATTTAAGGCTCAAACATTTAAATTGAACAAACAGAATTCAATTAATTCTTCCGTAAGTAAATAATTCATTACGTATGAGAGGATGCGTGGATCCCAGGCCGGAATTCATTTTCCCTCATATTTCGTTTTACACATGAGATTTTGGAATTTTCGAAACAAAAATATTAAGTTACTATTGTTTTAAACACTTACGGATTGTGTCGCGGTGCACTTTTCTTTTTCCCGACGTTTCGGCTACTTTCCAGCAGCCGTGGTCACGGGAGGACTGAGGTGTCAATTGTCCTATTTGTTGAAGTTATTCAAACTACCCGAAGATTCTTCAATTATTATTTATGTTCCGATCCACGCAATTTTGTGTGAAAAAAAAAAATTTGCGTGGATCGGAACACAAATAATAATTGAAGAATCTTCGGGTAGTTTGAATAACTTCAACAAATAGGACAATTGACACCTCAGTCCTCCCGTGACCACGGCTGCTGGAAAGTAGCCGAAACGTCGGGAAAAAGAAAAGTGCACCGCGACACAATCCGTAAGTGTTTAAAACAATGAACAATATTCGCGTAAACCTAAGAAATCAATATTAAGTTACTACATACGCAACTATGTATTTGAACACAATATTATAACACAAGCATCTCCTGAGATCAGAATCAAGAACTATGTCTAGTCTTATGCGATACCCACTGCAGCAATAGCAAGCAGAGCAGAATAATATTATATTATGTCCATTATCTTTATGTAAAAAAATAATCTAATAGCATTAAAGTATCTTTAATTCCTTTATGAAGGATGTGACTTCAGTTGATGTCGGCATTATGTACGCTTACACACGCGGGGAGGCTTTCGATGCACTAGAATTTCTATGTCATTTTTGCCGCAGCGCAGCATAATAATATTATATGTCCATTATCTTTATGTAAAAAATAATAATAATCTAATAGCATTAAAGTATCTTTAATTCCTTTATCAAGGATGTGACTTCAGTTGATGTCGGCATTATGTACGCTTACACACGCGGGGAGGCTTTCGATGCACTAGAATTTCTATGTCATTTTTGCCGCAGCGCAGCATAATAGTATTATATGTCCATTATCTTTATGTAAAAAATAATAATAATCTAAAAGCATTAAAGTATCTTTAATTTCTTTATCAAGGTTGTGACTTCAGTTGATGTCGGCATTATGTACGCTTACACACGCGGGGAGGCCTTCGATGCACTAGAATTTCTATGTCATTTTTGCCGCAGCGCAGCACAATAGTATTATATGTCCATTATCTTTATGTAAAAAATATCGAATAGCATACGAGTATCTTAAATTCCACTTTCAAGTATGTGACTTCAACTAATATCGGCATTAAGTACGCTACACGCTCGCCGCAGCTCCCGCTACACTAGAATTTGTATGTCATTTTCATCGCAGGGCCTCAGAATAATATTATGTCCATTGTCTATAAGTAAAAAAAAATCTTAGATTAGTACCTTTATTTTCTCCACGAAGTAAGTGACTTCAATTGATATCGACATTAAGTATACACGCGCCGCAACATCTTCTGAGGGTCTAAAAAGGCCACTTTAGATGTTTCATATTGTTTCAGATATCTTTTTTCATAAAAAAATCGTGAAATGGTAAAATGGCTTCACGATTCATCTGATTTCATCATTTTGACAGTTTGCAACATAGATGTATTAATGATGTATCAAGGTTTTCAATAGAAATGCGTAAAATGGCGCACATAATATGAGTTGAAAAAAAATGAAACATAATATGAAACACCTGTGGTCTTTTTAGAGGCCCTGCTCTAGGATTTGTATATCATTTTTGCCGCTGCAGCGGCGCGAGCGGCGCGCCGGCAGCAAACCCATACAAATTCCGGCGACACGTGTGTGAAGACGCCAACCTTTTCCTCTTTAGTTCTGATCCTATTAAAACCTTAGTAGTCATTCTGATAACAGTGTATGATCTCAATAAAGCCTATTTTATTTTATATTTATTTACTTATTCTGATATTATTTATTTATTTATTTAACACTTCTTCACAATGTATAAAGGCGGACTTGATGCCATAGAGCATTTTCTATCAGTCAACCATAGGGTGGTCCACAGAATACTTTATTATCCCTCCGTAAACATTCCATTTATTTTCCAACAAGCTCTCCGGACACACGTTTTTCTATCTTAACTATGAACTGGGATAAATAAATAACTACTCCTACATCGACAACAACACTTACTACCTACACTAACATCTACAACTACCACCTACGCCTACAACTACAAACTACATCTACACCCACACCTACACCTATCCTCACAAACTACACCTACCAAGTTACTGGGGCCAGCCGACTTTCAATAAAATAAACAGGTAAACTGGACGCACCTATAAATATTTGACACTCAAGTGACGAATCGAACATAGTGAACAGTTAGTATGTTCCCCGCAATTTTTCCAATATTTCCCACCTTTTAAACCTTTCCAGTACTTCCACAGTTATTTCAAGACCAAAAGTAGCCAAATCGCCTAGACCATCCTCGAGTTTTAGCAAGACATTGGAATTGCAATCCATTTTGAGGATTCCGTAATACTCAAGAAATTATAGTTTCGCTTTTTCCGTCCGTCTATCTGTCTGTCTGTCCGTCTGTCTGTCCGACCCTCTAGATTTTGTAATAATTAACTTAATAAAATGGATTAAATTTTATTAAGTTAATTAGATATATAATGATCTCGGTTTTGGTATCATAAAATAAAAATAATTTTATATTTTAGGGGTGGCTCTCCTATACATGTGAAGTGGGGATGACACATATTTTTTCAATCTACCCCATCGTGTGGGCTTATCTACCCCATACGATGGGGTATCTTTTAAAATAAAAGCAAGGTTTAATATATATGACTTTTTTACCAAGTCAACCATTTTCGAGTAATCGGCCTCCAAAGTGTTTTAAAAGTTGGTCCCCCCCCCCTGGCATTTCTAAACTATGAGAGATAGAAACTTCTAAGTTTCCATGCTGATGGATCATGCTCAAACTCTTTAGGAAAATTACTTTGAGCGTAATCGGACAATAACTTTAGAAGTAATTTAAATAAATCCTATTGTGCGGTGATAGTCACGGAACCCTCTTTAGACATGTCCTGACATGCTCTTCGTTAGGTTATTTATATATAAGAGAATAGTGGGTAGTTATTATTTTGCTTTCACTCTATTTTAGTTTCCAATACCTATTTTGCTTCCTTCCCATAAAACGTTGAAAGCCACCCATCTTCTTTCCTGTATCCTAAAATTGTCCATTAATAAACATGTAGGAATTCCTAAGTCAGATGTTTGTTTGTCCGTCCATATAATTAGCTGAGGCTATAAAATTTTTATGACACGTTTACGAGCAAGAAATTTTAAACATTAAACTAATGTTTAATACATAAAAATGTATTAAAATACTTTTATCAATTGACTTTCATGGTGGCGTCACCGTTCTGTTTTATAGGGCTTAATGATTAATATTATTAATATTGAATTTTGTTCTTGTATTATCTAATAATATTATATCCTTAACAAATGCTTTTGCTATTCTCAATACACAGGATTCAGTTATTAAAATTTTTATCGGCTACAGCAAATCTTTCCTGTTTTGGTTTTTCCATTTTAGTTCTCTTTACATTGTAGGGTTAATTCACACAGAAACGAAACGATATGCAACATGGCGCTACATTTTTAAAATAGCTATTCAAAATTAAACTTTATTAATTAAACAAGAAGATACACGTTTCATTGTAAGAGTTAGAATGTCAAGTTGCACCGAGCTGCACAGCGCATCTGCAGTGTATGACTGATGATTTATGAAACGTGTATAGTTTTGTGTAGTAAATAAAGTTGAATTTTGAATAGCTACCTTAGGTATGTTGCGGTGTGAACTGCCCTTAATTTGCCATTTTAAATGGTTCACGTAAATAAAAACAATTTAAATATTATGGTGATTGTAATAAGTATTATGAGAACTTGTTAAAACTTATAATGAAATATCATCTCCAACATATTTTTTTTAAATAAAATATGGGACAAACGAGCAATAAACAGATCGAACTGATGGAAAGTGATTACCGTCGCCCATGGACAACAACACGGCCCCGCAACACCAGAGAAGTCACAAGTGCGTCTCCAGTCTTTAAATTTGGCTAAATTCAAATTTCAATACCGTCACTACTTTACGATCCAATAAAACATGCGGACGTATATAAATTCGCCGGATAAAAATTTAAGGAATTTTCGAATGCAAAGAAGGCTTTTGTGCTGAAACTGAATTGCATTTTACAAGCGATGGGCTCACGGCTGTTTATAAATTTCGTCGTAAAACATTTTTGTGATTCTGTGAAATGTAGGTATAGCCGATTTCGTATGATCTGTAGTTGTAAAAAACCTTTTAGCGTTAATATTATCAAACCTTATATTTAAATTCGTCTGTATTCGGGCTAATCTCTAAAACGGCTGGACCGATTTTCGCAGGAGTTTAACTGGCAGATAGCTCATCAGCTATATCATAGCTGCATAGCATCATATAAGGAGTAACTTAGGTCACTTTTATCTTCCGTTTAATAGGTAGGGATCGGTTCCGTTACTTCTATGCAAACGTTGTTGCGGGCATCAGCTAGTCGTCAAATAAACTTAGAAATTACAAAACGAATAATGTATTAAATTTCAGAAATTTAATACATTACATATTAGGAGTAAGCCTAATAAATTTGAATAAATATGTGTGAACGCGCGATATTTACTACCGAAATAGGAATGGCTTGTGTTTCGGTGCGTCGAATAAATTTTCTGATCATAAATACGGAGATATTTCCTCTAACGCCTGAGGTCAAATTTAATTATCATGTAGCTGATACAGTGGAGTCGAACGCCTACAGTTACTCATAAATCAGCAAACCATTTCGTTGTAGTGATGTGCCTTATCGATATTTCTTTGGAGTGATTGTTTTGTCTATGAGTTTACTGTCACTCTATTTTCAATTAGTAACTAAATATTTCAATACTGCAATTATGACTGTTAGGTAAGCAAATTGCGTAAATAAATAATTATTAATCAGTATTATGTTAAAATTATTTTATTTAAATAAATGTTGTTGTAATTAATATTATAATATATTATAATATATTACTTATAGAGTAATTCAAAGCTATATAGCATAAATAATAATAAAACATATTTATTTTAAATTCACAAAGTATAAAAAGTGAAACACATATATCGATAACGCTTAGCACATCCCTAAAGCAAGCAACTTATATCGGTGCACGACTAAAGCAATACAAAATGGTGTTGATGTTTAAAACTAATTATTTTAAACCATTTATAATAAATCAATGTATACATTTAGAGCACGCATTTAGGTTTCTGTAACCACAAATATGTTTAAAACGCAATGAAATAATTAATAGACCAACTTTTATAGTTAGATTATAATATTACTGTGTTAATTTGAAAGTTGATTAGTAGGTGTGTACTCTTTTGAGTTGGGTTATATATTATAATAATTTTTTTCCACTTAAAAAGTCCTCCAGTTGGTACGATAATTTAGGCGCGAGATTCATCGTAAAATTTTATAATTTCTCTTGATTTAATTACTTTTTTAGTGCTTTAACTACGTTCGTAGGATTCATGACATTATCATGTTACTACATGTCATCCCTATCAAGACAGATACAGCCGATTCCAATCTTGCTCTAAACGAAAATATTGTAATAATAATAATTAAACTTATGTACGTACTAGCTTTTGTCCGCAGCTCCACCCGCATACGGGATCGCAGTAGCCTATGTGTTATTCCAGAGCTTAAACTACTACCATACTAAATTTCATCAAAATCTGTTCCGTAGTTTTTGCGTAAAAGAGTAACAAACGTCTATCCATACATCCATATCCTCACAAACTTTCACACGTTTTGGAATCAATAGTCTGAATCATACAAAATTACATTATAATTGCATTAAAAAAGTTTTTCGATAGGGTTTGCAAGTAAGCACTTAGTTTCTAACTAATACTAACACCCCATTGTTTTGTCGCCGGGTTCTAGGTTTTGTTTCTACCCCTTCGCTTACAAAAGTTGTAAAAGGGTGAAAGTGTCGAGTACTCATATCCTTTATTAATTATTAACAAGCTATTGAAAGGTTCAATTCATTCATTAACTGTTACTAAAGACCTAGCAGGACACAATCGACAAAGTGCGTGCTCGAACAGTTTCTGAACATTTTCCTTTACATTAGGACACGTCAAAATATTAAAACACAAAGTGACCGCAACGACAGCAGACGTTGTTGAACTATATATTTTCAAGTATGTGTGCGTAAGTAAGCACGATTCAACGGCGTTGTTATGCGATTTTCATATTTTACCTGGTCTAGCGGTACTTCGTTCGGTAGTACATTTATTCGTTGTTTTTGCTTTAGTTTCTTATAATACCTAACAACGACGCGTGGTGTTAGGTATTATAACTGACCCTGTTAGGTGATATTATAACTGACTGTGGAAGAAAATTAACAAAATTGATATATATACTTCCACACAAAGAGGACCAGCCTTCCGCTCTATGGTTTTTCAAATCAGGCGATTTGTCTGCTTGTTTGTCAGTTTTACGGCCGAATACTCAAACTCTTCTTAAATTAAGAGGATCTCAAGTCATATGCTATACTTGTTTTTTGAAGCAAGGACACTGACAGTTTGTGATTTAGGGTTACCCTAACAAGGGAGGACAGACAGACGGACGGACAGACGAATGGAGCGAAACTACTCCTTATCCTTCAATACAAATTGAATAGGCGAAAATCTAGTAACCTTTAAGTGATACAATTAACATCTAGACATGGCTGGAACTAACTGAATTGACACAATGAAGCGAAATTAGGTCATATTTATTTTGAGAGTTGCATCTCAAAGTTGACAGACTGAAATACGATTGCGAAGTAGAAATTATATCAGTGAGTATTTCTAGCTCACCTAGCAAACTCTATAGCAATAAGGTTCTAAAAGTTTTTTTTTTAAAAAGGTACACAAGCATTTTAACAAAATTCAAGTCTTGAATAAAGAAACAAATAACATTAAATAATATAAATATTTCCTTTTAAGTTCATTTACAACTTAATCCTCTCTGATAATATTAACTTTAAAAATATTAACAAAGAACCAAGATGAAGAAGAAGAGGAAAATATATTGAATAGATTATATGTTGTGTAATTATTTTAATTATAAGTAGTAAGAAGGTAAATAAAGGAGGTAAAACAGTTAAAAACACATAAAACCACAAAAACCTAATTATCGTAGTCATTAAGTATTTCTAGAACCACTGAATGTTGAACTGAAAAAAAAAAACGCAATGTGTTATTCCCAATTCCCAGTGGTAATAACAAAGACCTAGCTAGGGTTATCACACGTAACGTTTTTGCCAGTAGTACAGTAAAATATGTTGCTGAGAAATCTTGCAGAATTCGCAAACCTGGAGATAGCTGACACAGCTTTTGCTGGTTCAGAGACGATGATAGAGATTACATAGATGATAATATGTAGCCGGAAAGCAAGTTATTGGGTGTTCTAAATATAAATGAGTGTGTGACACAAATATTAATGGACTCGACTGGTGACATTTTTTAATTTTGTTATGACGAGTGTCAGTTAAGTTTTACTCGTTTTTTTTAGGAATATTAACGGTTTTCTCGCTAAGATTTTTTTTTGTTTATGTTTGTGTTTAAATGTTGCTTTGCTTATGATGTTGTATGAAAGATAATAATTAGATTGAAAACCGAATGGTACTCACCAACTCAGGATCAAGCCTACACCCTTCCGAATGCAGCTAGAACTATTATTGTTCTACCACATTGCCACATACAATTTTTTTTGTATATATCTATTTTCTATATTACAAGTTTTTTGTTAATTTGACGTGTCAGACATACTCCTAAATAGTTAGTTCACTTTGGTCGAAACCGGATGGTCGATAGAGATGGTTTCTAGCTAAAATTGGTTATCATCAGCTCACCTATTGCTTGACAAAAGGGAGTCGGGATTACTTATTTTTTAAATTTTTCCATTTTTATTACATTTTACAAAGTGTTCAACGTTTCAAGAACCGTTTTAGTAAACATTTATATCGTTTACCTTTACATAGATATATTCAATAAATCGTAGCTACTCACTACATAATAACAAAGCATAGATTTCCCATCCATGTATGATCCACGCTTGAATAACTCATCTATTCATACAACCCTACCCTTAATTCGCCATTCAACGGCTCAGTTGCCTAGTTAACAATTTCTTGATTAACGCTTTACGTACAAAATATGTTTATGTTGGTACAGTTGAAAATAAGAAGAAACAAATTTTAACTGCATTAGCAATTAAAAATCAAATTTTTATCAAATTGTACTATAGGAAGGGAGCCAATAATCGGAAAGCGATATTTATTTTATTTACTGTGTCAGTCTCACAGTGCCTGGTCAAAGGAGTATAGTCTTTTAACCGGGCACTGTAAGACATCGATATTTGAAAATAGATGTTTGGCTACTGTCGGCATTGTTGAAAATATGTTGCAGACAGTTTTCTCCTACAAATGTCACATTGGTACTTGGTCGTGTTTGACTGACTAGTTGAAATATTATTTTGCTCATACCAACTTGTGTCTCTTGTAATGATTGATGATAATGATGATATTGATAATAATAATAATTAGACGTATTGAACCTTAACTAAAAACAAGGAATCCGAAATGTTTAAAAAATTTATTCGATAACTAATACGTAAATAAACATCGTAGCATTTTTAATTAAATAAGAATCAACTTGGTAGTTAATTTCTAAACAATTTCGAAGCGCAAATTAACGATACCAAGTTTCTTTTCTCAATAAAGTTTTAATTAATCCTTTTAATATTACTTAAGGTAGTTATAAACTTATAACAACAGACTTTAAAATCATTTACAACGTTGAGTTGTAAAAAACAGATTGTTAAAATTCAAACTTTTGACCTTACTTCGACGTACTCTTCAATATTTAATTAAATCTTTGAATAAGTTAAATAGACAGTCTATCTGTATTCTATAACAATGTTAAGTGCATTTAGATATACGAATATTTATTCGATAATTATATAGAACATTAATTAAAACAAAAATTAAATTAAAAAAAATGTTTAAAATAATAAACGGAATCAAAACTAAAGAAGTAATGCAAAAAACCAGTAACAAAGGTGCCGCAATTAAATAGCAGCGGTAATAATAGCAATAAAAATAAAAAATATCTTAATTTCTTCATGATAATAATAATAATCAAAAATATCTTAATTTCATAAAACTTAAAGTGATATATCAGGATTTATGTTAGGCCTAAGACGACTGAAAGAGAATTATTTAATATACTGAAATAATTATTTTACCTATACCTCTCTAAAATGTACTAACCTCTTCTTATATTTGATGTTTATAGCTTAATAGTTTTAAGAAATCATGATTCCTATTTCAACAACTTCAAAACATACTGCACGGTTAGTAACACGACATGAAGGAAAATTGTCATTTGTAGTGGGAAGCCAGATGTGGCTGACGTGACCTGACATTGGGGCATCATGGATGTCTGCAGATGCACGTGGGCTCTACTGTCTACACTGTAGAATAATACCGCTTATAGTGCTAGAAGAATTAATAAAACCGCCCAAGTGAGAGTCGGACTCGCGCACGAAGGGTTCCGTACCATTATCTATACAACTATTAGTACTCATATCGAGTAAAAACAGCAAAAAAAATCTATAAGTTTTGAATGGGTTGTGGGTACAAAACTTTAAATATTTATTTTATTTTTATTTTATTATTTATTTTTAAATATAATATTATACGAGTCGATATTCAGTAAATACTTGAGAATACCTGTTGCTGTTATTAATATCGAGCAACAAACAGCAATAAAACACGTTTGTTCTATGGGAGCCCTTGAAATACATCATCTGTGAAAATTTCTACTGTCTAGCTATCAGGGTTCATTAGATGTAGCCTGGTGACAGGCAGACAGCCAGACGGAGGGACAGCGAAGTCCCAGTAATAGGGTTCCGTTATTACCCTTTGGGCACAAAACCTTAAAAATGAAATGAAATAATTAAAAATATAGAAGTTGTATTATTTATATATTACTGGAGGTCAAAATTTAACTATAATTTATCATGTTTTAAATTTTAAGTTTCAACTTTATTAGGGTTCTTTTGCCTCTTAGATACGTTATGAAAAATATGTTAATGTTACCTATGGAATGTGAAAGAAATAATAACAATTGTGTCAAACCAACACCTTCTGTTATTATAGTTTGAGTAACTACGAATAACAGTAGACGTTAGAGTGTGTACCATAATTTTTATTAATATTATGAATTTTTAGGTATTATTAAAGAAAAATATTAGCTTTCTGCACACCTTCCTTCACATAAACTTTAACTGTGCCAAATTTCAATATATATATATATATATATATATATATATATATATATATATATATATATATATATATATATATATATATATATATATATATATATATATATATATATATATATATATATATTTATATGAATGTTGAGAATTTATGATTAATTTTGTTACACAAGTTAACGCGTAAGTCTATAAGTTAGCTTGTGGTATACACAATATCCAAAACCTTCAATTTCCGCCATAGCCCCACACAGCTAATAACACAAATTAACACAATTTTAACCCTTGTGTTTGGGGTGATCGGTAATTACTTTCCAAGTAAATTTCCCGATCAAATTTTTGGTTACACAATTTAGTTATACAACCAACTCGTAAGTCGTAACATTTTAGGAGTAGGAGACACTGTACGAGTTATTAAAATCATGTCTTTAATATTAAAGCAGACACTTTAAATTTTATTTTTGATGAAAATATATTGAGAAGTGAGAACTATATCAAAATGAACTAAGTACTGACAATAGATATTTGTTCTGAAGTAATCTATTTTACCGTTTATGACAAGGACATATTTGTAATGTTGTTTTAATTTTATTATGTCCATCCAACAGTTTATGTCTTTCACTCAGACTACTCCAAATCTGTCTTAAATGGATTTATTTTATTGCCATATCATACCTAAGAGTTATAGACAATAGGATCTTTATGGCTTCTAATTTTAGGACAACTAAAACGGTTACGTCTCAGTTGAAAGGAACTATAATCGTGTAGATTACTAAAACTATAAAATTTTATCCAGGATAACAATCAAAATTCCTTGTTTAATTTCGGGATGAAATTTTACTTCGTTTCTGACGATAAAACGATTGTAAAAACGTAAATAAAATCCCAAATGGCTTGTACGATTCGATGATTCTTTATTAAGGCTAAATATTTTTCAAGAGCAGCGGCGCATGTGATTAGGGGATAGGACATTATCTGCGGCATTGTCCTCTATTCTCTTGTTGGGTTTGTATTTCTCATTCCTTATAACGTTGTAATAAAGTTCAACTTTTGAACACAGTATAGAGTTACGCAAACCCAATACGTTTGTCTAGGAAAGCTGATCTCGGTGACATCTCCAGAGGTCCAACGGATTATCGAATGACAATATATTTTTTTCTATCGGCATTCATTAGAAACTTGGATGATATTAAATTGCGCATGCTTTTGTTGCCCCATATGGCAGCAGATGTCTTTTATTCTCGTATTAACTAAGCATAAGATTGTTAGCTTTAGGGTATTTACCTGATATTACATTATTATATAGTATTTATAAAAGGGTTTAAGTAAACTCAGCATTTGTATAACTGTATTTGCATTTGCATTCTTGGAATAAAATATTTGTATATTCTTTACAGTATAGAGTAAAGACTAAATTATTAATTATATGAATTGTGAAATAATAAAACAGTTACCGGCATGTAAAGGGAAATTAAATTAGGCTAGATCTTGAGAAATCTTCTGATAGATGCTCAGTAAAGTCAGTTTACAAGCTGTAAAAGTGTAAATATCACAAAAAGTAGTTTTAACTTCTACAGAAGTTCTGTTGATGAAGATCTGAGTTCTGAAGTCTGTTGATGAGTTACAAGTGTAACTCTTATAGTGTTGCGACTAATATAACCGGCGGCAATCGCATACCATCAGGCGAATCATCTGCTCGTTTCCTGGTACATTTCGTAAAAAGAGAGGCCTGGGCAGTGGAGAAATAAAAACTTAGATGTTAGTCCGTGATGATAGTAGTATTGAAGATGTTGAAAATGATAATTATTACAATAATTCCATTTCTCTATAATATCTATTTTGTAACTTGTCGTTTATGTAACACGTGTTCACTATTCATAATATTATTGAAGGCGTTTTCGCTAACCTGTATAAATTAATTGATTCCTATAATTGTTTGACGCACAATGCTCTATCTATTTCAGTTACTCGGAACCCGTTCTATTCGAATGTATTCGAGGAATATCTATAAACGCATTTCTTACAATGTTGAAAACAATGTATTTTATTAGTTTCAGGTGACTTTTATGTAAATCTAACTGCCTTGCCAAAACTTACTTTTCTTTGAACGAGATATTTGTTAGTATCTAAGCTGGATCCGGCAAGCTTTGAGTTATTGAAATGAGCAAAGTAGATAGAATACCGACTTTATAGGAAGGAACGTAGATTAATAATTTAGCTTTTAAAACTTTATGAAATATAATTACTACTTGTTTTAAATCTACTATTTAAATTATATCATTCAACATTTTTATAAATCTTTATAGTCAAAATATTATATAACCACCAAAAGTTTTTTGATGTAGCGAAAATATTAAATTCTTGAATATTTTTCGGGTAGACGGGTACGTTTAATTAATCCATCCTTTTCCCAGAATTTTGTGTCGTTTATTCGAATTGGATACAAAATAAGGCTTCATATGCCGCTGTATAATATGGGTTTCATTTCTACTTTTTATTCGTGTTATATTTTTGATGAATACAATATTTTAATAAATAGTTACACAAGACACTTTGTTTCCTTTCAATGATTTAAATAAAGTTCTTATTTATAAAAATCATATCATCAGCCTCCTTTATTTATCAGCCTTCTTTTTGTTCCTATGCAGAGAAGTATTTAGCTCAAAATATATTATATTTTATAACTAAATTTATACTCAACCCACCTCTTCATGAACATACTAAATTGATTACCTCTTTTAATTTAATTACTTTTAGAAGTCAGAAACGAGAATTACCAAAAACTGTTGATGTCAAAAAAGCCTGCATAACTAATTTCGAAGTTTAACCTTATGTTGGAATACAAATTGGTTCTCAATTTGGAGATTGACTTCAATTTAAATTCGGTTTCCTTTCGACTCCACGGCATAAATTCATTTGAATAAATTACCAGTACGTATAGATAATTGTAATACAAATTATGTATTTAAGTTAGAATTACTTCTGTAATGTTTATGTAATATTAGTTACTACGCACAATGGTATTAGTTTAATTAGTTTTTAACGTTAAATTGGAAAAAGGTCTTCCTTTTGTCAAAATAGATAGTAGAAACAATTATTTTCCTTAAATTCAACCCTCTTTTAAGCATTCTGCATTTCTGTTTCATATTATACCTTCGTATTGCCCATTAAACTTCATTAACGTTAAGAACTTTAAACATTACGAAGTTTACCTTACCATAGGAGAAAGTCTAATCTTCTGAACTTTATTCACGTGAGAAACACTTAATATACGATAAGATCATACGACATCGTCCCATTCTCATTCTCGTAAAAAACAAGTTCTCCCATTATTTTTGTGCTGACCTGTCGACATTTGACAAGGGTAGGGCCGAACCGTTGATTTCTTTTTGATTTGTTATGAACAGGTAATACTGTTTTCTTGGCAGTTGATAAGCCAGTGTTTTGGTAGTGGCAATCAAAGTATCAAAGTACCATTGCCAATTGTAAAGTACTTACCTATGGCTTTACAAACAATGAACATAAGACATTATGAGTAAAATATAAAATGTTCAGGACTCTATGTGTCATATTTTGTGACATATCTGAATAACCAAGAAATGAATAGCTAATAGCTTATAGTTTGAAATGTTTGTCAATTTTATGTTATTTTATTCTCAATTCTACCAACATATAAATATATTGTCAAACTGAACAGTAATGGGAATGGAGCTGAAAATTAGTAATAGGAAGACTCCCAAGTGACGTGGAACAAGCTAACTCTTAAAGCAAGTTACATTTGTCTCAATAATTGCCACTTACTGTATCGACGGAAACTTACCCAGTTTAGTTTTGAACTTGTCGCAAAGCGTTACTCTAAAATTCAGCAAGGCAATACTTAATAAAACTTCCGCTGGCAATTATAAACTTGTCTATTCTGATTTATAGCCAACTTAGGTACTCAGATTTAGTAATTGAGATTTAACGAACTATTTAATATATTTTGAAGTACCTATATCGAATAAAAAACGGAAAAGAAATGAAACAAAAACAAATAAAATTTTGAAATATTTATATTTCAATGTAATTTTTTGATGTATGATGTAATATTTACAAATTATATGTACAAAAATAAAAAATAATTATTTACAGTCTTATATTTTGGGATTAACAGATAAAAATGAGTTTGTACATAGTAAGTTTATAACTTTGGCATTATAATAATTTAAGCATTGGAATTGTCATAATGTATAACTTTGTGATGTTATTTACAACGTTTTAGTTCCTATAAGTTATTATCGCAGAATTAGGAATATTCATAAATTAAACTAGCTCCCTATTTATACAATTGCAGCATGTACACAATAAATACAGTAACTTAAAATTAATTATCACTTTTTTGGACTAATACGCTTAAGCGTCGCAGATTGAGAGTTACCTGCGTTGAAGCATACGCTACGCCCACAGTTGGGCGTGCGGTGGGATGCGGTGGTGGTCGTGGTGCGGAACCGCGAGTCGGTCACCGAGCGCGTCACCCAGCAGCGGTGGCAGCTTGCCGGGCGGCGGTGGCGGCGGCGGCGCCGGCGCCCTGCCACCCACAGGGGACACCGACGCGTAAATATTCACCGTCGACCGATGATACTGACACTTTCGCAAGTCCGGCATCGCGAATCGCAACTTTTGCCAAAACTGTCTATCTCCCCACTCGATACACGTGTTCGCTTTCAAACACAACCGCAACTCGGGATCTATGTCTCTATTCGGTAGCTCGCCTAACAATATTATTATCAGTCTTCTTCGTCTTTCTTTTAACACTTCGTGTAAGGCTGTTTTAAATTCGAAACGACACCATTCGTTGTTGATAAAGTTTTTAGATAAGACTATAATAGTTCGCTTTGAGGACTCCACGGCTTCTATTATCGTGTCCGCCACGTAGGCCGAGGCGTTAAAATCTCGGTAATGTAGGCACAGACGAAAGCTGGGATCGGAAGATTCTAGGCCGGGCGCTAACATTTGAGCGACGAAAGCCTCGTCTTTCACGCTGTAGCTTATGTAAGCGTCGAATAATCTATCTTTATCGGCTTCGTCATCGAACACTGTGCTTTTGTAGCACATGCGGAAACCGCAGTGATAATAAATCCAGACTCTGAGCTCGCGCCTCCAATAAAATACTCCGCATAATAGAGCAGAGCTGATTACGAATACACAGAGCGATATTAAAAGCAAAGGCAGATAGTCATTAATGACTTGATTTTCTATTATTGATGAGCTTCCTCCCATATGACTGGTGCAAATTGTGGAGTTGAAATCTATCATTTGTGGTCCTAATGTGTTTGTTACGTTATCAAAAATGCACGATATTTTGTCGGAGTCCTCAACTTTTCCCAAATTATTTTTGAACCAGTTTCTAAATTTATGCATATATTGGCAGTCGCATGACCAAGGATTACGAGAGAGACTAATCTCTACCAAATAAGGATTCATCGTGAATTGCCACACTGAGAAACTATAAATGTTATTCCCCTCTAACCGTAAAACTTCTAAATGTCTCAACTCCATGAAAGTTCTGTTATCGATGTAATGTATTTTATTGTCTTGTAGATGTAACTCACGTAAACTTTCCAAAGGTGATAGTTCAAAACCTAGCAACTCTTTGATATTGTTCTTCTCTAAATGCAACACTGTTAAGCGTTTTAGTCCACTAAACGTATTATTATAAAGCGCATCGATATTAGAGTTATTTGCATACAATATTTTTAAATTCTTACGTCCAATAAAAGCATGACTCGTTAAACCACCAAAATTGTTACCATCTAAATAAAGTTCAGTGGCGTCCATAGGTATAGTGTTAGGTATTTCGGAGTACCCAGCCGCGGAACAGTCCACTATGTTCGCTGACCACGGTTGGTCATGATAACACGTGCAGTTCGACGGGCACGTCATTTCACAATCACACGCGTCAAAATCACAACAATGACACAATGTAAAACAATGAGTTTTATATGTACACAAAAACTGAGATGATTCCGCTTCGATAAGTGGAATATAGGTCCTTTCACGATTGTAAAGTAATTTACAATAAATACTTTCTAAATCCATAACTCGTGGATGTTGTCGCAAATGGTCAAGTTTATTGATCCGCTGCAGCCATTCCATCGTACAGTCACATTGAAATGGATTTCCACCAATATAAAATTCTGGTAATGGTCGACCTGGATCAACTGGCGTTAGACGTAGCGCATTAAGATCCATGCTTGTTATCTGATTTGCATATAAATCGACTCTCGTTAAATTCGTTTTTCCGACAAAAGTTTGGGCTTCCACTTGTGTTATTTGATTGTCGTTGAGGAACAAAAGCTCAACACTACTAGGTATGGAGTAAGTGTGAATTCTTGTCATTTTGTTAAAACTCGCGTCGAGCGTCTGTAAACGTAGTTCTTTGTCCAAACGGTAATTATTGCTTAACTCTTTTATATTGTTGCTATGAAGATCGAGCCACTGTAAACCAGTAGGAATTACGGCGTAGTCAAACCATTCTATTTGGTTATCTGATACGTTCAACCACAACAGAGAAGGGATATTGACAAACAGTCCTTGGATGTCGGTTAGCTGGTTAGCGTCTAATCTTACTGCTTGTAGATTTGTTAGCGTCTCAAAGGCGTTCATGTCGATACGTCTTAACTTGTTTCGCGCTAAATTTAGAATTTGCAGAGACGGCAAGTCAGTAAACACATCTTTGCTTATATTTTCAATTTTATTACCAATAAGGCGTAAACCATAAACATTGTGTAGTCCTACGAAGCCGGATTCCTCTAAGGATGTTATTTGATTTTCGCCAAGATCTAGTGTTCTAAGTAAACGCATATTTCTCAGAGCAATTGGTACTTTCTTCAGTCGGTTTCCATTTAAGTTTAAATCTTGAAGTGATGATGTGTTTCTGAAGGCTTCAGGATGAAGTTCTTCGAGATGATTGTTATCAATTGATAACAAAGATAGCACGTAAAGGCCATTTAATGCATATGCGTCAATGTGCGAAATTTTGTTGTATGATAAAATGAGCGTATGCAAATTATTCATGGGCGCGAATGTATCTGCGGCTATACTTTCTAGCATATTGTGTTGAACGTTTAAGATTTGTAAAGTATACAAATCTTTAAAAATTCTCTGCTCGAGTTTCGTTAGTCGGTTGTTTGATAGATTTAGTAACACCATCCTAATGAGGCCGGTAAAGGTATTTTCGTTAATCCATTTACTAGATAAATGATTGTTTGATAAATCCAATGCTAACAGCTGATCGAGATTTGAAAACAAACTTGGTGAAAGAACACTGATTGAATTGTTTTGCAAATAAATTTCTTTTATAGCCGGCCGGCAGTCCTTGAATAAATCTTGAGGAAGGGCCACTATTTTATTATTAGACATATCTATTATTTGCAGTTGTTTCAATCCCGACAAAGCTCTATCGGCGACCATAGATATTTCATTGTCATGAATATGTAACTCCTTTAGTCTTCTCAGAGCCATAAATCCATTTTCTGGCATGAGCACAAAGTTATTACTCGACGCATCCAACACTTCAATATCTAATGAACATGAACTATGTGGTAATGGTACTGAAGAAGCTTCAACTGCATCATGCTCACTGACTAAAGCTTGATGGATGGCCCTTTCTCTAAAGCCTAGATCACTTACATCTTGTAATCTATTTGATGAAACATTTAAGTAGACTAAGTTTGAAAGCGGGCAAAAGAGATTTTCTGGAAACGACCAAATATTATTAAAACTTAAGTCTAACTTTTCAAGTTGGCGGACAGCTGTAAAGCTCTCTGATGCTATTTCCAAACTCATAGCGGCCCACTCGGTGTTTTTAGTTCTGATCGTTAAATTTCGGAGGTCTCGTAATCCAGATAGTACGCCAGGCGGCCATCTTCCGATTTTACAGTTATCTAAAACAAGTTCACGTAGTTTGATTAAATGGGCAAAACTACGGTCGTTTAACGTACTTTTGTACATCATTTCTTCATTGCACTCTATGCGTAGAGACGTGGTGTGCTCCGAGGGAATGACACTGAAGTTAGTGGTGTCGAATTCACTGTTTATTGTTCGGAGTTTACACGTAAGGGAAACTTCGTGTGCATCATTTGGTCCTCTCAGCCACCACTGGCAGTCATCGGGAGCCTCGTATTTCAGTGGTAGAGAACTCTGATCAGCAACATTCAGTATAACGACGAGGCACAACAAAACATGTTTAATAGAAGTTTTTGGAGAATAGATAGCCATTTTGATGATAAATTAAATTTCAGGGGTGAAGAAAATAAAGCACAAAAGGCTCGTTGTCATGTTTTCTCCGTCGGCATTTGTATGTTTCGTCCCCCTGCCGGATGCGTAGTATCCATCAATTTAATAATCAAAGCATAATACTTGATTTATAAAACAGTCCTTATGTTATTTATATACATCGTTGATGAATTAATTTTAAAATAAATTTTAATTCGATCTAACGAATACACACGTTTTTCACTTTATATTGTCAATATTTTAAATTTTCAATTTAATTACTAAAGCAAATAAATATTACTTCAAAGTCCACGTGATATTCACAAAATTTCGTTTCGTCGCACGTAATAGTAATCGTGCTCACTTTAACGTACGTCCGATCAGAGCGTCGAGCGGCGCGACCGTGCCTCAACGCTGCGTAAAGTAAACTGAAGTTGGGCCTAGAGGGCTACGCTCTACAGACGGTGGATATACCGCGGGGCGGGGAGCGCGGGGCGGGCCGGCCGATCGGTGGCGAATGTTCACGAGGACTTATTACAATAAATTATTTTTTACACATCTTTGAGGATGATCGCCCGGCGGCCATGCTATGAGCTTTCCTTTCAAATAACAATTGTAAGATTCGGATTATTATAGAACAAAATACGTTTATTTGTAACCTTTTGTAATTTTTAATTATCTTGTTAGGGTAATACGCATTGAAGCTTTCTAGTAAATCTATTATTGGTTGTATATAAACAAGGACAGTACTGATTTACTTTGTACTGAAAAGGAAGTGAGCTCATCTGTTTTAATATGTAAAAAGTAATTCTAACATAATCTGATTACTTAAGTAAAGACGTAAAGAGAAAGAAGATTATTTAATCTTCTCCTTAAAAGTATATTAAAATGTCTAAGTTCAGGGAAGGTTTAAACGGTGACAAAAATTGGACAAAACTGCGAGGAATACTAAAAATGACGATTGAACATAGTTATTAAAACAGAACAACGTGTCTCGGGACAGCTAGTAGGCAACATTTTTTAGAATCCAAAAATAGTATACGGAGTGTATAATTATGACAACTAATTTAGTTTAAATAAGCAATAAATTATATTATAATATATAATATAAGTCTATATTATAGCAATAAAAATATGAAAATAATATTGTTCCATTTAAGTTATTGTAACTATTACCTAGTTATGAAGTTTTAACCGTTTATTACTAAAATAATATTTCTTCGATTAATTTTTTTTTCTACTTTAAAGGACCCTGAAACAAAAGTGAAATGAATGCACAAAAACATTGTAAAAATGTTTCTTGTCTGTTAAGAGGATATAGACATAATTATTTACAGAGATGATTCTACCCAAAATTCCTACAAAGTTATTGCTAATGATTTATTACGTCATTGATTATACTGCAGGTTCTTGGTGAATATTCATGATTCACAGAACTTCATGCACTTTTTCCACTTTATTAGGTTACGATGATGACGACCTCTGTGCCTCAGTGGTTAATGGTTAGCGCGACGGCGCTCTAGCCGGTTCGAAACCCGCCTAGGGAATAAAAAGCACTGAATGTTCTGGGTTAATGGATGTGTATAGCTATAGAATATGAAAAATATTAAATAATATATACATAATATGTATTTGTACCGTTGCCTGGTCGCGGTAACACAAGTTCTTCGGATACTTAGCACGGGGCCAGATTGATGTGGTGTGCAACATCCATATATATTATATTATATTTTACATTAAAAGAAGTTAATGTGTATTATTAATTTATTACTAATGAGTTAGACGCATTTCCTAAATATGCAGGTCACTTCTAAAACTGTGTAATGGTAATGTACTAGAGTAGTTTAGTTAAATATCAAATCGTATTATTTTAAGGCTATTTAATCACTGTCTAGTGTCTAGTAATCTCGTAATTCCGACAAAGACGTATTAAAAAAAAACGTAAATCAGATTAAGACAGAATCTTTTGTCGACGCTTTAAAAATCCAAACGAATCTACCACCAGGTGAGCAAATCCTTGGAAATAACAAAAGGCCTCTAATGCCTTCCTTTCAAGGAAAGTGAGATTAAAAATAAACCCTTTTAAACTCGAATGCCAAAATTAAAAAGCAACTATGGAATAAAAGTATTAAAAGCTTAAGGTAACAAAGAATTCTCTATTCACGGTCGACAGACCACACTGGCTGTTAGACTACGGAAGATATCATTTTAATCCTTTTAGTTAAGTTGACTATGAAAAGATAGATATGAAGGCGACCGTTTTTCTTTTTGTGGCTTAAAAGTTTTTGATTGGAGAAAAAAGCTTGAAAGGTACAATCAAAGATAATGATCAATCGTTAGTTCATTCATTTAGTACTAAAGGAGATTATTAATTATAAATTGATAAAAAACAGAGATCTTATAAGTGAGCGATGATGTTAATTTCTATTATATAAAAATAAAACTAGGATAAAAAAAAGACAACATCTAATAGATATACCAACCAACATAAGTGTCATATTATAGGCTAACAGGATTGTTCCAGGTGAAACTGACATCGGTATTTTTAAAAAAATGAGAATATGCACAATTTTACGCATAAAATATATCCTTCAACATTTATTACAAAGTATGGTCCAGTCCAGTGGTCCAGTAATATCGGGGACATATCACGAGATAACCAACATTACCTCAGATATAGCTACATATAGCTATATATAGCTATATATAGCTACATATAGCTATATATAGCTACTAATATCTGCATAATATGTTTTAGCCTCATAATAATATTAATCTTATCTTTGCCTTAAAGGAAATTTAAATAAAATGACAATTTCTGGGATATTTATATGTCCAAGCAACATTACATTTCCTCTTCGGTATATTTATAACAATATAAACACAATTTAAACCAATTCTTATTGTATATACTAGCTGATGTACGCAACTTCGTTTGCATAGAACTAACGGAAGCGGAACCCTATTTTTTAAACGGTACACTAAAATAAAAGTAGCCATTGTTAGACCTTATAACATTAGCTATCTGCCAGTAAAAGTCCCGTGAAAATAGGTCCAGCCGTTTCCAAGATTAGCCCGAACAAACAGACTGATAGACAGACAGATGGACAGACAAAAATTTATTTAAACTGATATTTTATTGTAAGTATCGAATATACTTTCATATGCATTGAGTGAAAAGCTGTTAATTTTAAATTACAAACATACTGTATAGATTAATGAAGGTTCAGAGTTAATTATGCTATCTTTTTTTTTATTAAACTGCTAAGATAATAACAGTTACTTGTAGTTGCATAATTATATAAAAAAATCTAAATATTTTACATTTGAGAATCATCAGTTGGTAATTGGAAACATTAAAGTGTTAGTTTGGAGGCTCGGCTGTTACCTCTAAATGATCAGAATCTGTCATCCTTCAAAAATGAATGATGTCCGATCGCTTAGCCTATATTTAACGTACCAGAGTGTGTAGGACGAAGCGGCCGAAGGTAATTTTGATACCAAATAGCTATTAGCCGAAGCCGTTAACAAGACGTGTAGCTTTGATCGGCTGGTAATAAATTTTAATAAACTTTACCAATAATTATGATTCCTGCTACCTTCATTACACGGATTTATGCTTCTTTACATCCATTACTTACGCAGATGATAAAGAGTTCTGAAATAAAAAACTAAATTAAAATTTTTAATTAGGTACATATCTGGAATTGTCAAATTGTGAGCGAGCCAACTAGATCACAATCGGTTCATCTGTTTGGGAGCTGCGATGCTACGGACAGACACACAGGCAGACACGCCAAACATATAACACCCCTCTGTGTCTGGGTTAATCATAAACATACTGGATTGAATGTTTCTCTATTTGAAATTGTACTTTTATTATTACCTACATAGGCCATTATCTATAGTTTTAAAAGTCTCATGCTTTTGTTGCTTTGAAGTTAACTATAAACTATTATTTTCTTATTATATATTTATTTTATATTATATTTATTTTCTATTACAATCTTTTTTATTACAATTCTGATTAAACCACAGACGTAGGTCTTCCCCTGCCCAGAAGCGTGAGAATCCCACTAATACAATTAAGATAAATTTTATTCGGTTCCGAAAATTTTAAAAAGTCCAGCGATAAATATTATAAATCCAAACATATTTAAATGCGTAACTTCCTTCAATAAATAGAAAATGCAACTGAATCTTATAAAGGCAATAAATTAGAATTAAAAAATAAACTTCCTTTCGGAAACGAATGCTTCCTTCTTAATATATCCCGTGTTGACGTTCATGGTTGCCAATAATATTTCTATATCCATAACACAATGGGCCCAACCAATAATCGGTAAACATTCTATTCATAACAGAATTCCTCATATCACATGACTGACACCGTACAAAATCAGAAAATATGAACCTTGGCGGAATGCGTGAATCACCAAATTAATATCCTTGAAACTTAATCAAACCAATTAATAAAGCTCTTCTTTGTGCTCCGGTTGTGCATCTCTTTCGTCCCTTAGCAGTTTATTATGTTCTGTTTCGCTTTCGCAAATATTTTTAAATTTTTTTAGACTAATAATATGTGACAGGGGTTGGATAGCAATATTTCACGAGCGGTGTCTTGAAGGCACCCACGACCAGGTAGCATACTCTATCACTATAGGTGTTGTTCGTTATTTAAAAAAGAATGTAAAAAACCGAGAAAAGAGTTGTAGAGTCGATTTTATAATGTTGAAATTATAAATTATAACATTGTAAATTCAATGTTTATTTTTTTTACGAATGTAAATAACATTATTTCTTTATTCGTATTAATAATTGTAATTTTCTTATGCGTAACTAAAAATAAACTCTTGATTACAGAGCAACAAGATTGTTTATATTTTCAACCAAAAGTTTAACCGTATAAAGCGACAATTATTATTATATTCCAGAATTATTACGAATTGCTAATTTTTTAAATAATGGAAGTCTTTAAAAGTTTTTACACTGTATGTACTAATATTAGCTGTTCTTAGTTTTTATCCAACGACAGCAAGGATGTGAAGTATAAAATCTATTTTTATAAATATTATATGAATAATATAATAGAAATATTAATGAAGCCTGTATTTACTATTATTACTATGACAAGTTATGAAGAGGAAAAAAGTTGATAGGGGATAAATAATAAAACTCTCAACTGTCCATCCACTACTCCATGGGTTTCCTTGTTAAAAGTAAACTATGAGACTGATAAAAAATAAGCCGCTCACAGTGTCCAGGACAAAAAGAATGAAAATATTAATCTTAAAAAAGATAAGGCGCTATTTGGTTCGAGCAATCTTTTTCGCGATATGCCATCTTTTGTGCCAATTATGAGACTGTTTTTTATATTTTAAGCCTTTTTTGTTGATGAAATAAATGTCAACGGTAGGAGACATGTGGATGGACCTTTTTTTGTGGCAAAAGCTTAAACCTTTGTAGCTGTCGGCATCGTAAACATCAAATCAGATTGAGATAACGATAATTTAGAATCTGAGTCGGTTTTTGCTTAGTTATTGACTGACTTCCTATCTTCCGATTGTTTTTGCGATGTATTTTAATAAGTTTTTTTGAAATATTAACGAGTAGATTTCAATTTTGAAGTTGTTTTTTTTTCATGAATAGTTTTAAATTTTTATAATTTATTTCTCGTCTATGAAAAGTTGTTATCAATGTATAGCATCTGACAATAACATACTGTTGTGATATAAGTTACTGTTATTAATACCTTGGTGTTAATTTTTTCTATTGTATTGTATTATTTTATTATAATTATGTTTAATTAGTGGACTGAAGACAGCAAAAAACCTAGTTGTCACTAATTAAATTATTATCAGATCAGTAGGTGTAGATTTTATTTTGTACCATCATTATTTTCAATAACATAGTAATATTTTCTCATAAATATAATTCTTATATTAATTCACAAGAAATTAATAATTAAATTGATACTATCCTACGTACCTACAAGTAATTCGATCGAGTACCGTATTGCATGAAGGCGATGGAATGACTCATCAAGGCAAATAGTTATGATCGATGATTTTGACGAAATTTAATGTGATCAACTATTACAGCCATTGCAAAACAATGTTCCCACACCTACACGTCTTGTATTGCCTATTAAATAACTTGGTAACATTGTAATGGTTTGTAATAAATATTTACTACTTCTTGCTTCTCAAGTATTTGGCCGCTAAAATGGTGAAACATGGCAAACCGGCGAACTGGGGAGGGCCGCCGGGGTATGTGGGACTCACTCGGGCGCGAGGTAAGGGGTCGCAACTAGGGCTACCCACTAAAACCCCATGGTGATCTTCTCCCCGCTATTGGCGGAGTCACGGGAAACATGTGATATACAACCGCGACTCCACCGGCGGTTGCCTGTCTCAGTGCAGACCCAGCTCCCGGGCTACCTCTACATCGCGATGCGCAGGTTACACGGTGCGCATCGCGATCACTCGGGTACAAGGCTGCCAAGATGCTGCAGGCTAGTAAAGTTAACTACAGGTCATTGCCTAATTTGCCTCACATTGAGGAGACACCCCAGCCCCAAAGGGTCGTAAATGGTCGGCGATCTTATGCAGGGATAGTAAATTTAAGAGCAGGTAACGAATAGTTTAACATACCTATTCAAAAATATATTACTTTTTAAATGCCTACAGACACGCAATTTCAACTGTAACTGTAGCATAAATCTGCGGAACAAATTGCGCGACTTGGACTCAACTATCGCAAATATTAATTTGTCCTCGGCCAAAATATACGCAAAAATTACGTTTTTAGTGAAAAATTAACTGACCGTATCGTGAATTTTTTGTCGCAACAAAATTCTTTTTTTTTCGTTACAAAAAATGAGAGAGAGTTCCGCATGAATGATCCAGCTAGATGAGCGCACCATAGCCTCGTAGATAATAATAATATATTTGGACGCTTTCACACTACGTCGATCTAGTCGCGTGGTAAGTTCTCGAAGAACTTGTGTTACAGGCCACAGTTATACTTTACTTTTATTTAAGATTTTTAGTATTTAATACACATATTTAATACCATCCATGACCTAGGAACACAGAAAACTTTTTGTTCCCTGGTGATATTCGAACCCGCGACCACCGGCTTGAGCGCCAATGCGCTAACCGATTGGAATTTTATCTTCTCTGAAGGTTGATTTTGTTAATTAAATTCTACATTAATACAATTACAATCCCAGTCCCAATATGTTAAAACTGCAAAATGGTATATTCATAAACGTTAAACCAAAGTCAAGCCCGTTTCGATAGCTCCAAACTCCAAAAATCAGTTTATAATATCAAAACTATTGATTCATAATTCTATACAAGTAAAATAAGTGGAAGTTAATTACCAGAATTGAATTTCTGGTGACAGTCAAGTGGTGTCTATATGTTTTTATCACTAATCATATTATTATCGCTCCCCATCAGGGCATCCATCTAATCATATCACAAAATATACCGATTCCATAAAAATAATAGAATTATGTAGCATTTTATCCTCGTTTTATGATAAAAAGATGTGTATCGCTTCATGCATTCGCCGCATGGCTCCGTGCAAGGAAATTATACTGGACTCAGCGGGACTCGTAGCCTGTTTAATATGGCAATGCTCCCCTACTTTATAGATAGCTTCTAAGGAACTATTATTTTAAAAATATGTACCTTCAACAGCCGTCTCTATTATTTTATATGGTCTTGTTGTAGAAAGTATGGCTTCCTTGTAATATTTTATCCATATTATATCGTAAATAGCTGATTTATTTTTGTTTACTTCGCCGGTTTAGGTTAACATTTTTAAATTAAAATTCATTGAAAAGCTTATTAGCTTTTATCCTTTATAGGAAGCTGCAATAAATAAATCATTAATTTGCTTGACGAAAATACAATAATATTTTTTTCCCTTTTTACTTAGACCAAAACATTATCATAGTGCTTGACGAAAATACAATGTAATGTTTAGATCAAATCTAAAACGTGATTAATATCAAAACATCACATGTTACTCGAGTGAAGGATTTTAGCTAGCAATAGATACGACATTGGGCAGAAATTGGGAACCGCGATGATGGGTGAGAATCTGCCCAACATACTGGGGGGAAAACACAGGGAGGTATTCCTGAAATATTGTGTGAGTATAGTGAAAGTTGCGAATAAAAAAAGAAACGGCAGTAAACTGTGATAATAAAATATAATTAAAGTGATAAAACTGTGATATTAGGGTTAAGAGTTAATGTGCACTTTATTATTATTATTATTATTTTTCTTTAATCTTCATTATTCGCTATTGCATTATTCGTGTATGTATTTTATTTAATATTTTTTGGATTTTATTAAATACTTTATATTATATTTTATTATTTAGTTTAAATATAAGGTTAAAATCAGCAAATTTAATGTTGTGTAAGCTTCGCCAATACCAATAGTTTCGAACACAACATTATCTGCTAATATCAGCGTATCAACAAACCACCTGCAATTGTTCTAAAACAGACGATTCTTCTAAAACAGACATTAGCTGATTATCCTGGTGAAATGAGAATAATTGTCCTAATGGATCAGTTGTCCAGGCAGTATAGGTAATAAAGGTTGGGGTACTAATAGTTATTTAACAATCTCTATTTTCTCCGCACATCTAAAATGCTAGGAAGGACCTTCCTAGCATTTTCATGATCCATATTATGTAGTTCTTCACACCTATATGTATCTACAATATGAATAGCAAGTGTCCAACGTATTTATGAAAAAGAAAAGTAATGACACTTGTGTATAGAAATGAGAACTATGAAAATGTATTGAGAATTATAATATAAAAATAAATATAAAAAAAGTTTAAATGAATTTTAGTTGCGTTAATTTCAGCAAGTTGAACAAATTAAAAAAAAAAACTATAAACACAACAAAATAATTGTACAAATAATTTATTTCTCTATTAAGAAGAATCTTCTTTAGCTATAATATATTTGCTACAGTATAAATATTTAACAATTCTACAAAATAAAATAATAATGTGGAATATAAAAGATAATCAAAAGAAGCGGTGTTATAAAGTGTAATAGAGATAGTGTTTCTTTACGGTGCCTGCTGGGAATAAAATTTTAAAATTTGCTGCAATTCTTGTATGCAGAAATTAGATGTTCTGTACATAATATTTAAAAGTTAATTAAGTGAAGCGTAGCTATTATGAATATCATGCAAGAACAGTGTTTAAATTGCACGTTTTATTTATAATACTATGCTCTAGTTTTTCTCGAATTTTGAGTATTTAAAAGAATTTTTGTTATGTAGTGAAAGCATTACAATCGTTTAAGGCCTTCGTCTTGTATCTTTAACAATTACTGACAACATCCTATTGATGTGGTATTTTCCACTCTAAGACAAAAGAGGACCCTTAATTCACTTTAGGCAAATTGATCTATGTGTAAAGATTGACAATGCCATACAAAAAATATGTTCTTGCCCCCACGAAATGATCATTTTTATCATAGTATGAACACTATGAACTTATACTATAATATTCATTCATTTATATTAAAATATTATTTTCTCATACTAATCATTAATAATTAGAATTATTTCAACATACATTATTTCCTCTGTCTCAACTTATCAGGAAACTAAGTTGTGAAAACGGATCAAGGGATATTAACGTAATTGCCTTCTCAATCATACAAATATCAATATTTTGACAAAACGGAGACATCTTAATTACGAGTAACTTCAGCTATGTTATCGGCTACTGGGAACTTTTCCATCGATCATACGGTGATTGATATGAATTACCTATAGATATTTTTACATATGCTACTTGTTGCTAACGGTCCATGTTACGTAATTTGTATAAGTTGGCTCATCAATATAATCAATGGTTTTATGTATTATTTCGTGTATGTTTTTAATTTGATTGTATTTACTTTTATTTTATTCTAGTGGCTTGTCTATCTCTTCAATATCATAATCACTATTAGTTAAGTTAAGTTTACTGCGGTTTTAAGCCTTAATATTTAGGAGTTTAAAATGTATTTCAACTTATAATACTAATAGTAGCTCTCGACACCGATTTCGGTGACAGTGATCGGTTTTATTTAAACATGACCAGCTATGAGAAATTATTTTATAGTGCACATGTACGTGCGCAATACACAAGATCGCTCTTACTCCTTCCTCTTCTTCTTTACTCTCGTAAACCAACGGGATGAATGACCGATAAGACTCGCGAGAGATCAGGCGCAGGATCATCTTTTTTGTCACACAATCAGGTGATCAGCCTGCATTGACCTTACCAGACTTAAAAACAAGTTGTTTAAACGCGAGGATCGGACCCACAACCACCGGGATTCGAGAGCCAAGCTTTACATCACTGGACCATGGAGGCTTCGTATACTTTTAATATCTTTACGGCTTTATTGGTTTTATATGCCTTTTTGTATTATGTATGTATGTATATGCCTCATTTGTATGTTCTCCTATTACTAATCTATCGTAATCAAAAAGAAAACATCCGTAGCATCACTAATAGATATGTTTAATATAAATTTTATTTTAATTATCTGTAAGCTTGTAACCATTTACATCGAGACATAGGCGAAGGCTGTTATCATAATATAATCGACCTCTGATGTATGAACTACTGTCTACGTATGATTTATAATAGCTTCCGAGTAGGACATCACAGCTTCATAGCGATGTAACATAATGTCCTAGAATATTCAATTTACAAATTGTTTTTGGAGTTTACTCCTTAAGAATCGATTTTCATATAAGGCCCCCGGTATGAAAAAAATATGAGGAGTAAAACTGAACTGAACGAACTGAACTGAACTGAACGAACTGAACTGAACTGAACGAATGACCTCGTTACGTTTTCGTGCGCAACCTATTCTGCGCACCTGTCACTTTTTTTTCACATGGCGCGAATTTTTGAACTCAAATCGATCGCTAAGGTTTTTGTTCCTTCTGAGCGACGTGTTTTCTGACGTCGGAGCTGACACACACTTTTTGTTTTTTTTTTCTGTTTCAGGTAAGCTGTATTATGTACGCACAAAATAGGTAGAAATTCTGTAATTTGGCTCCCCAAGTAGGTACTACTGAAGAGGTAGGTTTTCGGTTGGAGATAGGTACTGTTGACTATTGAAGGGACACAACATGCTTAATTAATTAATGTACTATCGAACAAGTTCCGCTCGACCATGCATAAGATGAAAATCGCTTAACAGCGCCGTTGTATTGTGCGCACGCACTCATACTCACGTGTAAATACGAGTATGTAGTTCAACCATATTTGCAATCGTTGCGGTCACTTCCTTTACGTTTAATTTGAGGCGTCCTAGTCAAAAGAAAAATGCTTAGAAACTGTTCGAGCAGGAATTACTGTTTCGATATTGTACATACATCTCGTACGTTTATTTATTTATTTAGCTTCGAGCCCCACGTTAGGAATTAAGGTATGTAATATGCAGCAAGAATCAAAAGCTCATAGAAGTATATATTCTACAAAAGTTACTAAAACTGCCACAGGTGATTGTAATTATTTTGAAAAGAAGGCAATACTACGATTTTGTTTTTATCAGATTCCTACGTTATATTTAAGTTTCAACTCCATGAAATGTCTATATTTTACAGAATGTCGCGGCGACAGAGCGAGCAGCTTGATTTTCAATCATTCTCGATAGTTCGTTAGCGCCATATCTGTGATCGATGTTGCTGAGGCTTGAAATAATAGAGAGTCGGCTTTATATTTAATTCCTGTGAAGATTCTTGTTTAAGTGCTATTTTATTATGAGTTTTATTTATGGAAAGAGTTTTATTATTGAGGCTTATAAATCTCTACACATGTTAAAACCCCATTACACGTTTAGGTAGAAAATTTGGAAAATGTATTGCTTGCTTTTTATCCAATTATAATAATAATATTATAAAAATAATATTTAGGACGCATCACACCACGACAGGTCCCGTGGTAAGTATCCGAAGAACTTGTGTTACGGGTACCGTACAACGGAAATATATTTAATACTTTTATACTATGCATACATTTAATATTTTCATTATAACACATATTTAATACACATCCATGATCCAGGAACACAGAAAACTTCGCGTCGACTGGGATTCGAACCCGCGACCTCCGGCTTGAGCGCCAATGCGCTAACCACTGAGTCACAAAATATGTCATTATTCCTAGGTCTATTTTTACCCGACTGCGGCGAATCAAAAAGGAAGGGTAATGATTTTGGTAATCTATTTATGTATGTTTGTTCCATGGCCTAAACTACTGATCCAATTTTAATGAACGAGGTGTCAATAGAATACTATAAATGGTAATAATGGCCCGGGCAACATAGGCTATATAATTTGCGTAGGCGGGTTATAGTTTTAAACTTTTGATTATTTTTGTTCTTAGTATATGAGATTTTTTTATCAAAATAATCAAAATCTTCTTAAGATATAAAAAAGGCTCAGCTAAGATATAACTTAGGAAGAAAATAAAAGGTAAACCAATTTATAGTTAATAATTCAATATAACAATATTTTGCCGCACATCTTATTATACTTTAAACGAGACAATCTTGTATATATGTATATAATCGGTTTCTCGAAAATGGCTGGAAGTATTTCCATGAAATTTACTATGCAGGGAAGTTTGTAGTACAAAAATCGATCTAGCTAGGTCTTGTCCCTGGGAAACTGCAAATTTTCAAGTAAGGTCTGTTTTTTCTTTCGTCGTTCAACAGTATATCAATAATTTCGACTTTAATAATATGTCAACTGTCAGTGTGATTGGCAGTTTGGAATGATTATTTATATTTGGGTTGTTCGGAAATTCAAAATGTGGTATGTGGTGGTGGTTCGCATCCCGGTCAGATAAATATTTTTGTAATTTTTTTTATTTTTTATTTTAATTACCTATAATAATTACAAGTACCCAGGTACTTATAATTATTATAGGTAATTAGTATGATATAGATTACAATTTGATAAAGTTCCGATCATCTGTGTAGTAGGAACATCTAACAATACAATACTGACACATTTATTTACAATAGCAAAAAACGCTTTCATCCAAAACAATAGTTCCACGAAACAAAAGGTACAATTACTTAATTAGAGGCTAGATATTAAGATAATCACTAATCGGGCAGGTGAGATCGTCGATAACTGTACCGGACATCAAATCGTTTTAAAATTTCGATACGCCTCGTTGAGTCAAGGTCTAAACTCATTCCGTGAACAATAATGATAAAAAAGCATCCCATTGAACCTGTTGGACCCCTAAAGAGCGGTCTCTGAACTAATTTATGCTCACCTGTATCATAAACATAAAATACGGGGTGTGCTACAATCGATGAGGAATGAAATCTCTTGAACAGAAACGCTCAACTCTTCTTAAAAGTCTGAAATCAAATAGAAAAGGGAAGGTAGAGCTTTGACAAACAAAAAATGAGGGCAGTTTTTTATGTGTGTAGTGCGCATGTAGCTACGCACTACATAAACCACACACCGCGACAGCTCGTAGGCGTAGTACCTTCCGTTTAATGTGTGTGCGTGACACTGAGGCGTAGTTTAGACCGGCCTCACTGTGGTTTGCATAACTCTGTCTTCACATTAAATTTGGACTGAGTTAAAAGTAAGCTTTTTGTCCAGTATGTGAACATTGCGTTTTACACTATTTAGATAAAACAAATATTATATTATAATGTGAAAGTTTTTTCAGTTTATCAGATGGAGGAATGAGCTAAATAAAGATGCTAAGTAAGTTATATTTTTTATTATCTAAGATAAACATTTACGGCTTGAATTTTGATGTATATTTTTATGCACATTTAAACTGGAATTTTTAACCGGCTTTTGACATGATAATCTTAAAGAATAAATTCCTTATGTCCGAATTATCTGATACGATAATTTACAAAATATAGTTAAGAGAAAATCGTAAAAATAATCTAAAAAACAAAACATAAAAAAAGACATGTAAACACTATCGTTATTAACGATACACAGATTTAGAGATATCGAGACGAACAGGTTAAGAATGTAACCATGTGTGCTATAAAATATTATTGTTTGATAAGATAAAGTGGTAAACGTTGTTTTAGAGGATGTCGAATCGTAAAACATTGTAGTGAGGTGCAAAATCTCCGGTGATCCTTATTCTTATAGGTCGTATAACAATTTATTGGAATACTTTACGATACGACATTAATAACCATTTTATTCGTCGCAACATTCGGATTGAAAGTAAAAAGTGTCCAATGGATTGTAAAAGTACGTCCCTAGTTTATGTCGCGATATAGTATATGTGGTGATACAGGTGTAGATTTAACATTGTCACACACCTACTTTATATCCATTATCCAATCCATCCATTCATCCATCCATTTTGACAATTTGCTTCCACCTCGAATGTTGATCTTGGGAACAGGATTGAATATAAAAAATCAATTCGTGTAATAAATTCATTGTTATTATTTTAATATTATGTGTTTACCGCATATTCGTATGCGGTAATACGCAAATGAAAATATTGTGGGAACTTACATTTTCCGCGAGAAAAAGTAGCCTATGTCATTCCCCGTGGCTAACTCTATATTTGTGTCAAATTTAATCAAAATCGGTATTTAATTCAAACAAATAAACATATCTTTCCTCTTTATAATATTAGTAGAGATAAGCTGGCTGTCTCCTTTTTAATCATTATGTAATTATAATTACTGTCAATTGTATCGAATTTTAGTAATAAATATCACACATTAACTAGAACTAACTGTATATGAGTCCATTATTAAAAGGTGGTATTTGGTACGGTGGCTCCGTGGCTTAGAATATTCCATTTCGTGTAGCAGTGGGGGTTCGAGTTGGACAATTAATCACAGTACGGCAATGTCATTCTATGTTCGACTGATTATACCGCCGCATCAGTTACGTTTTTTTTTTATATTAACTGTAGGTGAATTGTTGATACAGTTAACATTACAATGGATCGAATACGAAATTTCTTCTCTAAATATTTTGTCAAAAAACTTCTTTCCTATTGGCTCTATTCGTTTTTGTAATACGTATTAATTAAATTACAGAGAAGTAGAAGTAAAAATATCTGCTTTTTATGTTGTAAAATGGACGATGGTAAATATAAGTTCATTGAACATTGCAATCCTACTAAAATAATGTTCCAAGTTCTTAAAGTATTTCATAATTGAGTCATCGCTCGATTATGAAACAATGATTCATAAACAAAATCTTCGAAATCAATAAAAAAGAAACTAAACATGCCGGTGGCAAAACATGCGATGAAAAGTTTTATTTTTAAATCAACGGCCATCGTTAATAAAATTAACTTTTGATTATACAAATTGAATGTCTTTCATTGAATAATAATCATATTGGAGCTTGCCAAATTGGTAATAATGTAATAAGACGAAACGTAATATAATATGTGATGATCATTTGTCAGGCGCGCGCGGTGAGACGAATTTACTCTTATGAACTTCTCAAGTAAAAAGATTGGTATATTTTCGAATATGTTTAATATAGAATAGAACGTGGACGATTTCTATGAAATTAAACTAAAATTAAGAGTAATTAAGGGCGCGTTTACAAAATGTGTTATTTGAAAGCGTTTTAGACTGACTGACTTTTCTTAAGAAATGTTCTGTGCAATAAATCCAGTCAGACACCAAATAAATTAAGTTTTATTGAAGCGCATTAAGGGGACTTTTTATGCTTTTTCGAAATCAATTTTTCCTATTTTTGGATTAACTTTAAGCTGATTTAAAGTTGGATCCGCTATCGTTGGGTATTTTTAAACAAACGAAGCAAGCAACAGAACAACAGAAAAATTTTCCTACACACGACACACAAAATCATTATTTTTCATAATATATTTAAACCAATTTTGAATTAAAGAAGACTTTATTTGTGACAGTTATTAGTTTTGTAGGATTTGGTTGCATTTGGTTGCAAAAAGTTGTGTATTTACGAGTAATACCTACCGTTAATTTTGATAGGGCAGATTCCTTGTGTGCCTCGGCTGAAAAAAATCGTTGTAATTAATTTGTAAAACAATGGTTTAAGCTAGCTTCGCTAAACCCATTGTGGTGGTCCTCTTGTAATGCATAAAGGATTTTGCGTATGAATGCAGTTGTAACCTGAGCTGGTAATCAAAGACGTGAAACGCGAATTTATTGTGTGCAGTGTTCCTTGGCAAGTTTATAGCAGACTCATGTGACGGTAGCAATTACTCAGTTCTCGCATAAACTCGGTTGGAGCCGCGTACGTACTATGCGACGTATCGGGACTTGGCACGGTCGCCGACAGACCAATTTTCAACCATTACCATGGCAATAAGGTTCCAAATCATGTATCTGTTTCTACTATGGAATCTTTATCTTACGTCGCAACGGATAGGTTTGTCGTCGCAAACGCGTGCACTCATACAATCAATGTATTTTAGTTGCGTAAGGTTGGGTCAATTCACGAAAGTTCGAATGTCAAGTTACACCGCGCTGCACGGCGCATGTGCAGTGTATAACTGATGTCATATGATGTGTGTAAAGTTCAAGTTTGAATTGCTATCTCAAAAATGCAGTGCCGCGTCGCGTATCGTCACCGTGTGAACTTGACCCTAAATAGTCACGATACTTGTCTGCCGTCGCAAAGTGTGTACTTTACTTACCCTTTGATTTGTTATGTAGTTACAACAAAGTACACCGCCTTTGCCCATATAAAGACTTTTAAAGATACTTTATTGTCCATATTTCTTGTTTAAACTCTTATACCATTGTTACGGTGTTGTAATATGTTGTTTGTTTATAGCATTCTGCACCAATAAATCGGCATCAGTGTTATTACCTATTAGATACTTGAAAAACCTTTCAGTATTGGAAGAAAACCTTTTTTTGGGGTTCCGATTTCCGTAGTACTCAAAGAATCCTTAAGCGGCTTTCAGAATAAATACGCTATAATATAATAGCATATAGTATATAGCTCATAGCACAACAATATCGCGCACCATACATTATTATGGACACGTTCACACCTTACTGTACTATATATTCCCTCTTCCTCCTCCCTCACCCCCGGCCATCCCGCAAGCGAAACGAGCGACACAACCATACTGAGCTTGCTATATATCGCAAGCATTTATAAATGCTTGCAATAATATCGCGTAATGTGAACGTCATGCTATATAGTATAGCATTAGGTCCTTCTTTCCTATACTATATAACAAAATAGTAAAGCGTTGTCTGAAATGAGCTTTATAGTTTGACACTGTCCGTCCGTCTTTCTGTCTACCGGTTTGTATATTTGTTCCTTTGACCGCCCGCGCCCTTCTAAGATATGTAATTATGAATATAACAATTGTGTAATATTTTAGGGGTGGCGATCAATGCATGTGACTGTGAAGTGGGGATGAAAAATATTTTATCATTCCACCCCATCGTGTGGGGTATCGTCGAAAAGGTACATTTAAATAAAGTCAAGGTTTCATACATGACTTTTTTTACAAAATCAACCATTTTCGAGTAATCGGCCCCGAAAGTGGTTTATGTGTCATGCCTAATCTTTAAGAGACAGAAACTTGTGAAACTTATCCGTAAAAGGTTTTAGCAGATTGATCATGCTAAAACCCTTTACGGACATTATAATATTAAAGAAAAATCGGACGACAACTTTTGAAGTAAAGATTTGATAGCTTCGCTACGGAACCCTTCTTAGACATGTCCTGACATGATCTTGGTTAGGTTATTTGTAAATCATAAAAAAGTAACCTACCTAAGTATCTCCGAACGATAACTTTTCAATGCCAAGTCACGGAGAACAACTAGTTTTATAATAATTACATTAGAAAATTAATGGTCTGTTGCTTCTAATTCCTCACTTATAATTATATTATGATTTGGGTTTCATAGCTTATCGCCTTGGGCATATCATCTTTTTGTTGGTTATTTTCTTCTACTATATTTATCTTTGAATGCTTACTGTTTCCTTTTTGTTTAGAGGTCGTTATATCAAAGACTAATCAATTATAAAGAAGTATTATTGAATGAGTATTTTTGACAACCTCTGTGGCTCTGTGGTTAAAGCGTCGGCGCACAAGCCGGGGGTGGCGGGTTCGTATCCCGCCATTAGAACAAAATGTTTTTCTGTATTCCGGGATCTTAGATATGTATTAATATGTAGGTATAGTATAAAACTATTCAAAGTACTTCCGTAGTCTAGTCAAGTGCTAGACAAGATCTTCAGATACTCAGTACAGGAGCAGATAGATAACATGATATAAAAGCGTCCAAATATATACATTTAATATTTTTTTATAATGGGAGCACTCCCGTAAGTATTTCTATAAACATAAAAACGACTACAATATTATTCTAAACGCTCCGAGAGTAAAATGTCTATCGTTTGTACCTATTTTGTGTACATTTTTTACAAATTTGGCGCATGTACATGTTAGCGTTCACTGTACAAATAAGTTGGACGGATAACCAATTTCACTTCGTGAGGTATAACCGCGGCTAAGATCTATTCTACCCGTGAGAATAAAAAACAAAATTACTACCAATTTGATATTGTATCCTTATGGAGCCTTATGTAGGGTTCGTTGCAGCGAGTATTACAGAGATATATATTTAAGTTGATGCCGCAAGCGTAGTGGCACTGCCATCAAAAAAATGAGCCTTTTACGGACGTGTCTTACATTACTGGCTAGTTTATTTACAACAATTAAAATAACATTATGAATTCGAATCTTGTGCTACAACAATTTGGTAAGTTGGCATAACGATTTACTATTATAAATTGTTATTTTGCAACTTATGATTTTATAAACATTGATTTAAGTCTGCAATTTTGTACGCCTGATGTTATAAAATTGATTTGTACTTATTATAATATTAAATGTAATACCCAGGACGATGGTAATAATGGTTATAGACTATAGACAGGTACTGTGTACTTGTGGCGTCACATAAGAAACTAAGTTTTATCCAGCTCGGTTGCGCGGTCTCTGTGTATGTAAATATGTCTGTTATTACGGCCCTAATGACTATCTGCTCAGTAGAGTTTTGCGCCCGACTCAAATTGGCACGACTTTTTATCGGAAAGCTTGTTATTGTATGCATATTAACGTCATTACAAACCGATTATGGACGTTTTTATTTAATATTATTTTCGAATTGATAATATTATTGTATACAATCATGTTGGAACTTTCAACATCCATATAATTTAACTCGGCAAAATGAGGTGACAATAATGCACAATGCATATGGCAGGGTGTGACATACCCATAATTTAATATGCCTTATTAAACGTACAGTTATCATTATTTTTTTATATTTTGTTAGTTAAGTTTTGTACAATAATTAATAATTCAATATAATTAAATTTTAAGAAATAAATTTTAACGATAATTCGCTACGATTAGCCATACACACGATCAATTAATGCATCGTTACGATAAAACGTTAGGTGTGTTATAGCGGGCATTCGGGAGATAATAATAATAATAATAATAATCGTTTATTTGCATAGAATGTAGGTTACAAATGTTCGTATATTTAAATATAGTGTCACAACATTCTACTTTAAGAAGCGTGCAAATGTCCTCTTAACAATAATTTGACAGAAATACAAACTGAAACAAGTAATCCATTATTCTACTGATAACATACAATTTTAAACCATTTCATCGCATAGGTATTTAAATTCATCATATACAATTTTGTCAGTCACTTATCCATTATTTAATATGTCAAACTTAATTTCACAATTTTCACTACATTGAGGTACAAAAAAAAAAAAAAATTAAAAAAAATAAATAAATAAATAATCTTCAGATTTCATCAAACCATCATAATATTATGCACCTCATTAACATTTAAATTCTTAGGACTTTACGCTACATTACCCTTAATTGATTCTTATTTATACTAACCTATCTGGAATAAAATTAATTAAATTGAATAAATAGAAAGAATAATATTCATAGTACAATTAATAAAATAAAATTGAATTAAAAAGTCACATTAAATTGTGTATGTAAAATTAACTTTCAATATCTATTATCAGTACATAATACCTACCTAATTACTAATGTAAGAATACTTAAATTTTGTTGACATTTAGTCAAAAATCAAAGAAATTTTCTTGTCATTAATGAATTCATCTATGCTATAATAGCATTTGTCAATTAAAAAATTAAATATTCGATTTTTAAATGAGTTAAAGTTCTGTTGTCTTAGATTTTCGGGTAATTTATTATATATAGTTATAGCCATACAATATGCACTTTTAGCAAAAATATTCAATCTTTTGATTGGAATTTGTAGCTTGTCTCCTCTATGTGGTCTTTGGCTTACTTCTTCTTTTTTTTTAATGAAAAATTCTGTGTGTTTTTTTACAAACTTTAGTATCTCAAAGATATATAGACATGGAAGTGACAATATTTTATATTTTTTTAATATTGGCTTACAGCTCTCAAATTGTCGGGCACCACATAGTGCTCGCAAGCAGGCTTTTTGTTTTATAAAAACATTCTGGCTATGGTAAGAGTTACCCCATAACACAATACCGTATCTTAAGTTGGATGATACATAGCCATGATAGGCTATCAGAGCTGCCTTTTCACTAACATTTTGAGACAAAGTACGCAGTACATATATAAATCTATCAATTTTTGTGCACAATCTCTCAGTATGTTGTTTCCAAGAGAAGTGTTGGTCCAATATAATACCTAAATATGTCGTTTCGTTAGTAAGCGCGATATTAGAACCTTGATAATTTATATTTATATTTATGTTTGCACTATTAAATGGTTTGAAGTGTATCATGTTTGTTTTATCAGCATTTATTTTTAGATTGTTTAATTGTAGCCAGCTAGAAACTATTCTTAAACTATTTTTTATTTCATCAGATAAAAGTGCTTTATTCTTGTTCACATAAACAATCGTAATGTCATCTACGTACATAGTGCATTTTTGTTTTATAAATGCCGGGAAATCATTTATATAGAGCAAGAATAGCAAAGGCCCTAATACACTACCCTGTGGTACGCCATAAGGATTATTTTTCCTATATGTCGAAACAATGCTATTTACACGATGACCTTCTGTTTTAATTATTTCTACTCCTTGTTTCCTATCTTTTAGATAACTGTTAATCCAGTCAAGTCCTTTACCTCTGATTCCATATTTTTCTATTTTATTCAATAACCTTTTGTGACATACTAGATCAAAAGCTTTTGACATGTCTAGAAATAAAGCCACCACTGAATAACCCCTGTTAATATTTTCGGTTATGTCTTTGTTTAGGCAAAAACTTGCCAAACTAGTGCTACTATCTTTTCTATATCCAAATTGAGACGAGTTAAAAATATTTTTAGACGTTAGAAAACTATAAATTTTATTGTACATTATTTTTTCAAAAATTTTTGATATGTTGGATATTAATGTTACAGGACGGTAATTATTCATTTCATCCTTAGCGTTCTTCTTAAATAAAGGTTTAACTATTGAGTATTTCAAAATATCTGGAAATTTGCCTTCAAGAAATGACAAATTTATTATATGGCTTAACGGTTCACCAATTTCATTACTTATTTTCTTTATTATTTTCGTTGCTACATGGTCATAACCTGTCGAATATGTGTTCCTCAAACCTTTAATTACTTTAATGACCTCGAATGAATGAATGATGTTTGAAACGCCTTTGAAATATTTTTCTTCTTTTATTTCCGGTATATTTCCACTTCAGATTTACAATCTTTATCGATCGTGTGTATGGCAAATCGTTATGATAATTCGCTACGATTTACCGTTCACACGATCGATAAAATTGTACAGTTCGGTTTTCACCGTTACGATATAACGTTAGGTGTGTAGCAGGCTTAACACGACTGATAACATTTAGAGCCATGTATTTTTACCCGACTGCGACAGAAGGAATGTTTTATTTTTGAGTGTATGCATGTATATTTATTTGGCACGCTCTAGAGTCTAGAGCCTGTACGGGTTGGTGCATCTGAGCGTTAGAGGTATCATTCGATTCATCTTAGTCGTGTGAGTGACACTGGGTACATGAAAATTATTTGACGCAGTTGGTTTTTTTTTAATTATTATGGTTATATAAACATAATTAGTAACAACATTACCTTATTCTTTGTGTTGTACCTATTTATATTATGACGAAAAGGGAATACCTTTATCTTAATGAATCTGCTATTTTGCCCGTTAGTATGTAATAGGTTAGGTATAATTAAATGTTATTACAGTATTTATAGTTTTCCAATATTTGAAATGGCAAGGATGGGAGTAATTAATTTATCTCCAAAACGAAGCGTAATTCGCAAAATATTCTCAAGACTATGTTAGCTATGTTGGAAAATATTACATGAAAGAGAAGAAAAATATAACATACTTAAGTCATATTATATTTTGTATTCTCTTTCTTGAAATATTTGCACCTATAGAAAGCTGCAATATCGGAAAGTAACGTGGTTATTTTTCATCGTAACAGCCACTGAGCAAAATCAAGTTCTAGTTACAGATGAACTACGAAACACGCTTTCGCCAATTAAATTCCAATTATACTCCGATACAGCTGATCCTATGCTTATCCATACTATAAGTGTATTAGTCGTAAGTGGTGATTATGTATTAATACAGGAAATAGAGAATATCGCATAATGTTGTACTAGATTGATGCGTACAGATCAATTTACACATAAATGCTACTCCATTTAAAGAGGATGTGTATGACATTTCTGAGTAGGTATAACAAGGTTCCTTGTGATTCTAAGGACCTGTTTCACAATCTACTGATAAGTGTCAGACTGTACCTCAATTATTATCGTGTTTAACTTACGCTTTCATTTTACTTTTATTGAATTATAAATGAAACGTTTTGATATCATAAACTGATTTTTGGAGTTTGGACCAAAAACGGGTTTGACGTATGAGAATACCATTTTGCAGTTTTAGCATATTGGGACTGGATCATGACTTTATGATTGTAGAATTTAATTTGCAGAATCGACCTTTGGGTTATTTGCATGTTTTGCAGCTCGATATAAATAAAGTAAGTAGCGACATTTCCGACTTATAAGCTATACGACATAGAAGATTGTGAAACAGGCCCTAAAGCTAGATACTGGTCCAAATATATTTGAAGATGCCTAAACTACAAATGTATTCTTGACTTTTATTACACTGAAACTTATTTCTAAATGTTCCTCAGCAATAATAGTTTTTTCTATGGAAATAACAGATGATGTATGAAAAACTATGATTTAGATAAACATTAAGTACGTAGTTGTACTGTACTGTTTATTGCAATATCTACTTTGTAGCAGATATATAAGCTACTTATAGCTTATGCCCTTTTTGGGATGAAAATTCGCCTATGTGTTATTTTAGAGCTTAAACTACTACCCTACCAAATTTCATCAAAATCCGTCCAGTACTTTTTGAGTGAGAGAGTACCAAACATCCACCCATGCTCACGTAATACAAGTAATACAAGCTTTGCTTAAGCACCAAAAAATGTTTATTAGATTAGGTATCCCTAATACTGCATTATGACCTTATACGTAACGTTAGACTTTTGAAAGCTTTTTAATACAATCTGTTAGTCGTAAAAATAAAGTATGTGACGTTAGATTTTGGTTTACCTTCTGCTTTCAGTTTATGAGTTTTTTATGAGACACGAGTAATATGGAGCTCGCTCTATACACGCGAATTTTCATAAAATCAATGGTCTGTGAAGGAAAATGTTTAGAAGTTTACCATAGAAGTTTCGTTGACTCTCAAGCACAGAAGTTCTAAATAATGTTTCGTCAAAAGTATTTTGTGATACGTTGGCTTTATTGAGGAAGAGCTTTTTAGTTACAAAATGGCTAAACTGAAAAGACTCAGTTAAGGAATAACACCTTTAGCCTGTCGCTTTAGCTTGCCAAGGATGAAAAAATATCTATTGTAATATCATAACGAAATATATCAAAAGATTAGTATCTATCTATCGTTATGTAAATCTAACTACACAATTCACGTTTACCAACAAACAAAACACCAACCTCTCGTCGGCACAGGCTGCAATTTGAATATTTTACAGGCTGTGAAGCTAGATTAAGGTGCATAAAGTGGTAACATCGTTGGCAGACAATGCTCCCTTATTGCTTAGGTCTTAAATTGTGGTGTGGTTCCATGCACTTGCGCCTGACGTTAAATTATGGTGCAATGTGACGCTGTACACGTGTGCACCCAGCTTTAGGCCTTGTTTGGAAGGCCTGGGCCATTGAATTATTAAATGTTATCATCTTAGATGGTAGGCGGTCCTTAAAATAGTTCTAGATGATAAAGTCCAGGAAAAAGTCCCATCGATTTGGGGTTAGCCCAAATGTATTTAGTTCTGAAGAGAATTTGAATGTAAATTATAAAGAAGGCATATTCTTTATTTCTTCTGTCCTTCAAAGGTAAACAGTAGTAGAATCTCTGATTAGCATAAATAATATTATATATAAATTACTAGCTTTTGCCCACGTCGCCGCCCGCGTTAATACCCAAGTACTTTTTCGGGGTAAAAAGTAGCATATGTGTTATTCCAGAGAATAAACTATTCTAAATTTCATCAAAATCCGTTCAGTAGTTTTTGCGTGAATGAGTTACAAAGATCCATCCATCCATACATACATGCATCCTCACAAACTTTCACATTTATAGCTGTAGGATTATAATTGTAGTAAGATGATATTTCTTAATATTTCAATAGGTACGAATATTCTGAACACAAACACGACATGATCTATTTAACACGTAAATACAAAAGAAAGTGGCAAAAGTGGCAAAGGCCAACACTATTATCGACAGGTTTGGAACCAGTCATGAACTTACACCTCTCAACACGGTCACATTTAATAACGAACCTTTAATATATAGAAAAAAAATATTACACATGCCTATGTTGCCGCGGGTACTGTTATTCGAAATTATGACTTGTGTTTATTATGGCAATCATTTCGGTCGACGCGAGAGCAAGTGCATCTACACAGTTATTATATTTTAACAACTTCAATCATTGTTTTCACATTGATAAGCACGCGATATTAGGCACGTAATTTATGTATTCGCCGGTAAATAAGGTTGCGTTTCGTTTGCAATGAAATATAGGTGATAGCTAGCGAAATAGCAGATTGATGAATCTTATACGTCTTTGTGAACTACCGACATTTGCATGTTTTGATATCTCCATCACTATTATATTTATTATCGTTCGTCAGTTAAGTGTTAACATCATTCCCATGCCGCTTAAAGGGCAACCATAGGTATTTAATTTTACTTTGCATTAGATTTTTTTTTTTTCTATATTTTACTTTGCATAAAAAAACTCCATACAAGAAAAAGTCACGCCAGCTCTATTTCGGGAGATTTTGTAAATTATATGCGAACTTATTAAACCGCGGAAAGCAAATGTCCAAATGTCAAGATAACAATGTCAACAACCAAATAATGTCAACAACCAAACAAACCCACAAGTTGGATCGTTAAAGTGTGTTCTCTTTTGCCTCGACATGCTTCGTCTAGGTATAATATAATATGCTATGTTTAAAGGAAACTATGACACCACAATAACGAATGGAGAGGTTATATAAAGAATTTTGGCTAGTTACAGCAATTATAGTTGAGACAGTTGCCATTGATTGATTGTTAAATGTTCATTCGTTGCCCAATCATGGCGGGTATTACTTATTAAGTAGTCACCCCGCCATCTTTTCCTAGTTTTTAATGGTGACGACCTTTCCCGTTTCCACTGCTTAATATGCTCTTCGCTATGATCCCATTTTATGTTTAAATTCGTGATGGTCTTAAAACAATTTGTTTCGCGATGTTAAAATCTCATTGCAAACCATGAAACACTTCGTAATTTAAAATTTGCAATTAAACTGACGGTAAAAGGTGATTTTACGATTATTAGTAACCGATACAAAGGAATCGAGTAATTGACTCAAATCGTAATCATAAATACGTCGGGCGACCACAAACGAATTAAACAATCGATTTAAGCGTTCACTTAATTACGAAATTAATGTCGGAATGAACATACACCCACAAACCAATTTACCGCCTGTACAGCCCGCACTACACCACGGAGTACACAAGAGTACAAGTAACTATACGCAGAATTGATTTATGTAGGTAGTACCAATTATACAATATTTAGATATACACGGTGTATTCAAAACCAAAATAGGAGCTTATTCAGTTACTATTTTATTCGATTCTCGTTTCAAAAACATATAATATTTATATGACCATAAATTTTGACCATGTAAAATTCGATTCGTAACCGCGTGGCCGATGCTGAGCAGCGGTCGCGTGACAATATTATATGAAGCCGGCGCGGCGTATGGCAGTGCCCGCACGTAGTGATAGTGACAGTTGGCAGGAAATGTTAATTACTGTAACTTACGAAAATTTCATATACGTAATAGGCCCTTATATTGGGTAAAATATTTCATTCGGATCAAAATAGACCTGTATAATGTATATACATTTAACAGCCTCTGTGGTCAAGTGGTTAGAGCTTGGCTCTCGACTCGGTCGTGGGTTCGATTCCCGCATTGGAACAACAAAAAATGTTGTTTCCAAGTTTGGTTAGGACGATGCAGGCTGATAACCTGATTGTATGACAAAAAAGATGATCCATGCGTCTGGTGGGCATGTAAAAAGTTGGATCTGCGCCTGATCTCTCGCCAGTCGTGTCGGTCATCCGTCCCACTGGATTATGAGAGTAAAGGAATAGAGAGAGACAGTGCTCTTGTGTACTGCCCACACACTTGGGCACTATAAAATTACTCCTGCGTAACTGGCCTAGTTTCAATGAAACCGGCCACCGTCACCGAAATCGGTGTGGGGAGTGATCTATACATTATACAGAGTGTATTTTGATCCGAATGAACAATTTTGATAATAGATCTTGATGAATATTCATCAAGATCTATTATCAAAATTCTCTTTTAATTTAGTTCAAACAACTACTAACCTAATGTTGGTTAACGTTGGGAATTATCCAGGATGAAGGTAACCATGCTTTAGGGACAATTTTAAGCATTATTTTTTTAAACAATACCTAATAAGATATACATACAATTAATAAAAAGATATATAAATACACACACACTACCTCAGATTATTAACACACACTACTAACAGACACTATATATAATTTTGTTACATGTTGACGTTTGTCAGTCTGTCACAACCTTTAAATTGGTGATTTTTTTTGCTATTTACGAGGAAAAATAACCCAAAGTTCACACTTAAAACTTATATGAATTACTAGCTGCTGCCCGCGGCTCCGCCCGCGTAAGTACAGTATCCCACGGGAACACTGTACTTTTTCGGGATAAAATGTAGCCTATGTTTGAATCCAGAGCACAAACTACTGCCATACCAAATTTCATCAAAATCCGTTCTGTAGCTTTTGCGTGAAAGTGTAACAAACATCCATCCATCTTACAAACTTTCACATTTATAATATTAGAAGGATGGGCGTATTTCGAAACAGAGCGCGACCTCTGTAAATAAAATATATATATATATATATATATATATATATATATATATATATATATATATATATATATATATATATATATATATATATATATATATATATATATTAAAATCCAATTACTTTAGAGGCTTCTTCGTCTATTGAATAGCTATACAAACACTTTGTCCAGTCAATTTGATAATCCAGCATAATTTAATTCCATAATGTGAGACCACTCTGGTCATGTTAAGTGGTGATCACACTAATAGTCTCGAGCTGTCTTAGTTAACCTGTTTGTGCGACGTTCATTCACGTTCAAGTGTTTGATTATGTTATTATGTTAAACATAATGCTACTAATGCACCTATCTATAAACGAATTATGTTATAATAACTATTATACTTAGTTTGATATCTATATGGTATAATAATATAAAAAGTAAACACGGATAAGTATCAGTTGAAAATATTATCTATATTTTGCATCTTATATTTTATATAACAATTTGTATCCTTACTGAATAATATAAACGGGAAAGTTTGTATGTATGGAAATATGGATGTTTGTTAATTTTTCACGCAATAACCACTGAACAGATTTTGATGAAATTTGCTATGGCAGTTGTCCCTGGATCGACACACAGGCTAATTAATACTTTTACATAGGCTATTGCAGCTAAATGTAAGGTTTCCGAGGGATTTCCATAGCAAGTCACGGGCAATATGTAGTATTATCTAAAGTATTGAATATGCCGCTATAATGACAATAAAATTAAAGGTTTTAGCGACAAATCAAAACAAGAATATTTCAAAGCGATTTGTGGTTACCAAACTATAAATAATAGAGTCTTCGCTGCGGCCCATTTAATACCGAGGTTCGGAAGTTCTCTAATTACTAGACATTTCTGTTACCGACAATGGATTAAGACTTAAATTTTGTTGTTGCTCTAAATTTAATTATGAGTTATCTTAGAAACTAAACTAAATACCCACATTAGAGGGCTTAGCTGTCGCGTCGCAAATGAAAATAATTAGGCTGGTCAGTGTTCACAAATGGTTTATAGATTAAACCTAAAGCTAGTCTGAAAATGCCTCAACGCGCCTAAATCAGTATCACTTTAAATTAGGTTATCTTTGAAATTATTTTCAAGTTCAAAGAAATAATACTGCTGATTGATGTAACGTACCTATTACTACGTTATATTAACAACCGAAATCTCAAATGATCGAATATCACTAAAGACTTTTTGAATTCTTTCAAAATGCCATCAATTCACTATCTGATATATTAAAACGTTCAAAGTAAAGTGCCAAAACGAAGGTGCAATTGCGATAGAATCCGGAACAAATTATACAAGTCCAACAAAATAATTTAAATTAATGAAAGCGCATTCTTACTAACGCTCCGCTAAGACGTCTTAAACGAAGTTACAAATTAAAGCTGACATTTCAATTACAGTCTTATGCGACTACAGACTTCGTGCATCTTTTACGAAAAGATGCTAAATAGAAAGACAATAGTTAAATATAGAGGAAAATTATCGTAGCTTGTCATTTTTATTGTTGATCGGAGGTTTGACGATCAGCAACAGCAAGAGACGCAACAGGAAGATTGTTGAAACTAACCGTCAGTTGATATCGAGACGCGATATATATAGACGCTATATCGCGCGCCGACCTCTTCCTCCTCCCTCATCCCCGGCCGTCTCTCAAGCGAATCGAGCGACACAACCATACTGAGCTTGATATATACTATAAATGCTTGCTATAATATCGCGTAATGTGAACGCCATGCTATATAGTATAGCATTAGGTCCTTCTTTGCTATACTACAGCAAAATAGTATAGCGTAGTCTGAAATGAGCTTTAGGGCTCTTGCTAAAAATGGCAAGATCTATTTTCGGTAGACCTTGGAGATATGCGATCCAGGGTTGATATAATATGATTTATTACTCATTCTTATAAACATAAGGATTTTATATTTTTATGCCTTAATATATTATATAACCTATAATTATATTATATAACCGCAAGAGAAATCGTAGACACTTAGATTTTGAGATTGTATAAGTAAGTTTTATTACTATTGTAACTGACTGATCTTACTGACCTGCGGATGCGAAGTAAAACTCATTATTGCATCGTAAATGCACCGTAACTCGCGTAATTAAAAATGATAAAGATTCGTTAGTTTCGATTGTTGAAAGCTATATTTTGTCTTTCATCAAAAGTTTATTTAGGCGTAATAAAATATTTTAAAAATCCAAATCTCTTAAGCTTAAATACTTCTTGTCTGTTATTTTTAAGCCACCGAGTTAAAAAAAAAACACTATAAAATAATTATTTTATTTCATCGTGAGAAACACTGTGTTTGAACTATTTAAGTAATATAATTTGGTGTAAACTACCAAACACAACAATTGCAAAATGTATCGGGTTCACATAACAATAAGCCATTATCAAGTATTTCAATACCGTATTAATTTTACATAACTATAATTCACTATCCAGCTAATTAGTCCAGTCAATTATCAGACAACGTTGTATGATAGTAAAATTATCATAAAATACATATTACCAATCCACTTCATTTAAATTATATATGCGCTTTATAAAAACACGATTACTATGCGTATAATGTTCATTTGGACAACGGGCATTTCGAATACGAGAATTGGAGAATTGGGGAAGTAAAAAATCGGTTGTCTGTAAAGTCGGTTTACTGACGATAGTTGAACGTGACAACCTCATAAGAAATGAGTCATGCTTAGCGAGGTAACGCCGGTAACGCCGGTAACGCATGAGTCATGTTTTTTCGTGCGTGCAGCCGGCTCTATCGAATTATAAGACGTTATCACGTCAAAAACGTGAGTATAACTTATGTAGTAACTATTTATTAATCTGTAGTATAACGTTGTTTCAATTTGATTAAAAGCGTTCACGTACCGATTTACTACTATAAAATTGTTATAATAAAACGCGAAACAAAAAATTACAGTGCAGTTTTACGAGAATTGTGCAACTGGTGTAGTATGAAAAGCCTTTTTTTATGTGGAGGAAGACCGAGACTATTAACTCACACTACATACTGTGCGTTTGATAGATACGATTATGTTACGCGTTGAGGTTTTTTTTTTTTTTTCTATCTAAGAGACAAAAGAACCTGCGAATTTCAACCACAGGGCGATTTCTAAATAATACAAATAGTATTAACTAATAACAAGCAAAAAGATACTTAACTATTATTAACCGGCTGTATGTATTTTTTTTTGGTGTTCAACGATAACTCCGCCGTCTATTGACCGATTTTCAAAATTATTTTTTTTTATGTAAAAAGTATACTTCGAATTTGGTCCCGTTTTCACAAAAGTGGTGACCTGATGATGGAATCCATGAGGAATCGAGGGAACTCAAAATTTATATGGACACATATAGTAAATTTGACTTTTTCTGAAGTAACCCAAGCATATGCTACCAAAAAGTAAGATTTTGCACCAAGGTATACCCTGGATCCAAAAGTACTAAACAGAACTCCTGACTCCTTATAGTATATAGTATCCTTGGCATGTATGGGGAATTCGGCGTTGCTTAAAGAACTGCAAGAATAATCCACTATGTCAATTAAAGTAATCATCATCATCACCACCATCATCACACCATAAAACATGACTTAATGATGATATAATAGGTACTTCTCATAATATTTTACACCGACACGGATATCTTTAAACATTACTCTGCCGTTTATGGACCGATTTTCAAAATTCTTTTTTTTAATGTATTGGGTATAATTCGAAATTGGTCTCCTTGTCACCAAAGCGGTGACCTGATGATGGCATCTATGAGGAATCGAGGGAACTCCTCGAAATTTATAGGAACATATATAGTGATTATGACTTTTTCAGTTGTAACCCAAGCCAAACCCTTACCAAAAAGTAAGATTCTGCACCAAGGTATACCCTGGAACCAAAAGCACTGAACAGAACTCCTCAGTCTTTAAAGATACGCGTTTGGAAATTTCGACATTGTTTAAAGAACTGAAAGCATATGCCATTATGTAACTTACAGTAATCATCATCATTATCTTATATAAAATATCTAATGATAGCTTGGCGCGTATTTAATTATACATTCGATCGTTTATTTTAAACGTTCTTAATGTTAATTATAATTTAACAAATCCAGCCCAAACAACATCATGATAAAACAATAATTTAAAATAGAACACACGTTCAAGTTGGTACCGACTTTGGAGATTGAGTAGAGAAATAGTTAAAATTTCAGCTAAATTCAAAAGGGGAATTATTTAGAAAATAAGTTTTATTTCATACTTTTTTGTACATTTTTACTTTGGAAGTCGGTTAAATTTTTGTTTAAAAATAATAATGTAGGATATATTAGGTCTTTACCTATGAAATTGCCGTTTTGTATGAAAAAATTTAAACGATTTTTTTTCATGTATTTTTATTTGTATTAATCGAAGTAATCACCCATGCAATCAATGCATCTTTGCCAACGCAGTGGCAGTTTATTAATGCCCTTCTTAAAGAAATCAGCTGGACGGGGAGGCAATAAATTCTTCAAAGGCATTTTGTACTGCCTCTTGGGTATTGAATTTTTTTCCCGCCAAGAAGTTATTCAAATTCTGGAAAAAGTAGTAGTCTGTAGGCGCAAGGTCTCGTGAGTAGGGCGGATGACAAAGAGCTTCCAACCCCAGTTCTTGCAACTTGGAAACCGTCTGCTGCGCAGTATGAGGTCGCGCGTTGTCGTGCAGGAGCAGCGGAGATGAGCGATTGACCAATGCTGGTTGGAGATGTGCCAGCTTCTCCATCATTGTGTTCAGTTCTTCACAGTACACATCTGCAGTAATTCTCACCTCGTTTGGTAAGAAGCTGTGATGAATCACACCGGCTCTAGACCACCAAACAGTGACTATCTCTTTTCTAGGGGTAAGTTTTCGTTTAGGGCATTGTTTAGGTGCTGAACCAGGATCCAACCAACTTGCTGAGCGCTTGCGGTTATCAAACAGAATCCATTTTTCATCGCAGGACGTAACAATGCGATTCAAAATTCCTTCATTTATGTGTCTGTTGAGCAGTGCAAGGCACGTCTCGACGCGTACTTCGCGCTGGCGATCATTGAGTTCGTGGGGCACCCATTTGTCAAGCTTTTTTACCTTGCCAATTCGACGCTAACATCGAAAGCTGCTGCTAATTCAGAATGCGAAAAAAGATCTGCGAAAAAGATTGAAATGCGATGAAAATGTAACACTAATCAATAAACAAATGACTACTTTTGAAAAAAGAATTCCATGTTTCAAAAATAAAATTAATTTGAAATTAGAATTCTTAGCCAAACAAAATTTATTTTGATTTGAAATGTTCAGTACTGCAGAACGGCAATTTCATAGGTAAAGACCTATTAATAATTATAGCTTTTTGAATAATTTTAACATATTAGAAATGACACACACCTAAAAAATACCTAAAGAAAAATTGATCATAGATACGTATCGCATGTGACGTATCGTTGAGACGAAGTTTCTAGGAACAAAAACGATATCATCACACAGCTGAAAAAGTTCGGAAACAAGTAACTGCAATTGGAGAAACATTTTAACGTTAACAATTTAAGTTATAACTTAAAAGGCACCAAAAGCATTAATTAGTAAAGGTAAGCCTGTAAATATAAATGGTAGCATAATGAGGTGAATTTACATATAAAACGGAAATAAATTGATGCTTTTTGTTTACGTTTTAGGCGCTTAACAAATTCCACTAAGAGAATTAATAGAATTTAGAATGGAACAGCTATTTGCAATTAGTTTGGCCGCAGCGTGGAGTTTGATAATGAAATTACGTTTGTTCCCATATGTAAATGTTTAGATATCTATAGTTCGTTGACGATTGTTAGTGACGTTATGTAATTAATTATCAGCTATTCTAATTGAATGTTGACAAGTTTGCTGTAATAGCGTAAGTACTTTTTTTTACTCTGTGGTAATAGTGGAAGGCTTTTGGCGTAACTTCTTAACCCCCAATGCAAAAAGAGGGGTGTTATACATTTGACGTTTCTGTCTGTTTATGTGTGTGTCATTCCATGGCATCGTAGCTAGGGAGCTACGATTACCCGTTAGGGAACGGGTGAACCGATTTTGATCTAGTTTTTGTTTGAAAGCTGACATAACCAAGAGTGCTGTTAGCTATAATTTATCAGCATCAGCTCTTTTTGACAAACATTTTACTATCACCGACGTTAGACGGCTAAGATACTATATATTTTTATATGCAGGCAATTATTCCAGACATCTTACTGTCGTCGTCTGTGACGCCTTTAAGAGTTTTCTAGGATACAAACTTTCATTTTTTTTACAACCTTTTCATTGCACTCTCGTTATTTAAGATGACTATTTTCCCTTGCGTGTATCGTATCTAATGTTTACCAAATTGTAGAATTTACCTAAAGGCTCTGTGATACCCTAATGGCGCATTTATAAGCCCACTAGAATCACAATGCGGCCACCGCAAATTGAGCTTTATTGACTAGACCAAAACTTACAGATTTTTTTACAATCACCGCCGCGCGCTGGTCGATAGCCACTAGGTTGTACTTTGTGGCCTTTTCTTTGCAGGGGCAATCTTCGGAAGATATCTAGACTAGCCTTGGGGTCATTGGCAAGAGTAGGTTATGTGGGATTTTTACCCACTAAAACCCCTGCGGCGGCCTACTTCGGCTCCGGGAACTCAATGAACACATCTGCAGACCCCTTGCATCGTGCTTTTAAGCTCATGTTCGGGACAAGTCCGAAGTGCACACCGCTTCAAATGGTATAATAGTACCAAACACCATGCCTCTTGGGTCATACCGGTTACATAGACTCCCCTACTCTATAAAACCATAACCATCTAGTTACGACGGGAGGTAGCACAATAACGTCTTCTAGCTCGTCGCGAGGGATCAGATCTCTCCGGATCCGCGGACCCGCTCAGCCGTCTCCTTTTGTACCATAACGATGTCACAAAAGGAGACAACTGTTCTCCAAGTAAGATCATCGTTGACCATAGCAGAGATGACTGCCTTCAAAGGCATCCATGCAGGACACACTTCAAAAGTGTGTTGAGCGGAATCTTCTTCTGCTCCACAGTGGTGGCAAGCTGCCGTCGCCTCAAGTCTACTCCTGAACAGGTATCTGCCAAAACACCCATGGCTTGTAAGTACCTGTGTAAGATGGAAAGTTAAGCCGGCAGCACTGCTTGCACGACACGCTTTTGTGAATGGCGTTCATCGAGGAGTCGAAGCCGCCACGATTCAATAGAGCGCGTTAGCTCCTGGTGTCTTATCTCACTATGAAGAAAATCTTCCTCAACACGGCGCAAAGCACATGTCCGATCATAAACTCTTTTGTTCATTTCTGCCAGAATATCGAAAGGCGGAAAGCGTGCAGGAATGGTTCCCGCCTCGTGTGCTTTGTGGCCTAGTCAATAAAGCTCATTTCGCAGCGACCGCGCGCCACGTCCAACTGGGCGCTAACGCTTATTGCACTACACTTATAATTAATTTTTATATCCGGAATGTGTTTTGTCAATCACATAATTTCATAAATCGTATTCTTTCGACTCCTCAGGTATAATTAAGAAATATCTTTTATCGCCTACATGCTTTGCTTAGTATGCACTTAAACGCATGTTTTGAAGTTAACGGTTTTAATGACATCGCGAGAATTATATTATTATGTATTATTATATTAGTTGTTATCCCCAGGACTGTTTTAATCAAATTCCGTAATATATATATATATATATATATATATATATATATATATATATATATATATATATATATATATATATATATATATATATATATATATATATATATATATATATATATATATATATATATATATATATATATATATATATATATATATATATATATATATATATATATATATATACTTATATATATATATATATTATTATTTTTTTGCGTACCTATTCATACATTTCTGGTCCAGTAAACTATCCCTAATAGTGTCAAGGATATAACTCGTAATAATGGCTACTCGTTGTGTGGGGTAGTCTAATGCGCCTATCGCACGAGGCTGACTGCAGCGCGGCGTGGCTTCACACGTGATCATTTCTGTTATGGACTCCACCGTCAACGTGTGCGTGCAACGACCGCCGCCTTATTTATGCGTTCTTAGTTTTGTGTAAGCTTAGTGTGGATAAGAAAATATAAACATAGGTGTCATAATATTATAAAAAAGAAATTACTACACATGACATATTTTTACTTTAAGTGATACAGGTGATTTCGCCTACTATGCTGAGTTGGAAAATTCACCTGTATGTTTTGTTTGCGATGTTCCTACTATCTACAACTTCACGCTTTATACAACATACAAATTTGGGACTCAGAAGTCATACAAATATAAAGGGCAAATGTCATACAGCTGCATTCATCGTATTAATCGAAAAAGAAATCTAAATCGAATCGTTTGAATCTTTGCAAGTGGTGGCATACCACACTTACTGTTGACATATTGCCTATGGTCGGATCTAAGACTTGTTTGTTTACATTTGTGTTACAATAGAGTCTACTAATGTATTTGTACAATTAGTTCAGTCAATAGAGTTTGGTACATTTTCTTCCAAATACGTCATAGAATGTCAACACCTATTAGGTATACTCCTACTGTATTACCACGAGTAGGTATTGACATTCTACATGTGTTTGGATTGCTCATCTTAAATAATGTTTATAATTGTGTTGTGAATAATAATGTTTATAATCACAATATTTAACAAAACAAAATATTTGTACCAAAGCGGGTAACGCTTTGGTACAAATATTTTGGCTTGTACTTAATTATTATGCTCGTAATTTTCGTACAATTTTGGAAGATATCCGACATCCAAAAACGGTTTATCCACAGAAACCTTTCGTGCATTAATGTTACCGCAAAAGTAAGAATCTCGACTTTAACGTAGTTTTCTCAAAAAGTGGCTCTTCGCAGTCGCAACATTTGCACGGACGAGTTTTCAACGCAATGCAATTGAATTATTATAAGTTGGAGTTGCAAAAGTGTTCTGTGATAAACCGTGTGTTTGCCGGAAAATCAGCGGTTCAAAATTTAATTTCCAAACAGTTTTTGAATTTTCAAGTTGATGGCTTCTACGCCTGCCAAGTTTTTCATTAAATATTCTTCTTGTTGGAATGTTTGAGATTAAGATTTAAGATAATATTAACAGCACAAAGAGCGCTTACAACATACAATATTATAATATTTCATGCATTACGTGGGAGAGACTTGGCCGGATAAATACCACGGCCTCGCAGAAACCCGGCGTGAAATAACGCTTGCATTGTATTTCGCCGAGTGAGTGAGGTTACCGGAGGCCTAAGGCATGGATTTTAAGGACCAAGAATGTAAGTGGGCCACACCGGAGGATTTACAAGTGTTATTCCTTTGGTGTTGCGAGTGTCCATGGGCGGCAATAATCGTGTACGATCAATCGATCCGTCAGCTCGTTTCCGGATCCATTTCATTACAAAGAAAATAGATGTTATAAGTATGTGGGTGTATACAGAATAATCTAATCATCACTCGTGAATGAATGTACACAGATATCGATTGTTTTAGTTCTCTAAGAAGATATATATCTGATAAAAAAAAAGATTTATGTATTACGAATCAATAAGTAAGGCGTTAGGCAACACCTCAATTGGACTCTGCTATGGGCGCTTTACTATTACTATGTATACATTGATAAGTTTAAACAATCCCTTAAATATATTTTTTAACTTATATTACTTACTGCAAAACGTGTTTATGCTGTGGCGATTATTTTTTCCGCAACACCATTCCAAAGCCGTCGAACTAGAACGAAGAGTGCTCTGAATTAATGATATATTCACACTGTTGAAAGTGCAGCATATCAAACTTTAAATAACACACTTTACTTTATAACGATCTTAACCTTCACCTTTTTAATTATATTATATGCGTGAGAACGAGATATAGTATTGTTATAGTTGATCATGATCAACGTTTCATTCTTTCTGAATTATTAAGTTACTAACGTCTTCAAGACAAAAGTCAAATTTCTGTCTTTTTGAGATTTTTGCAAGCCTGTTTAGATGACAGTTTGTAGAAAATGAAGTAGACTTAGGGTATAATATTCTTTAATAAAAGGCAGGTAGTAATACTAGCTATTTAAAAATAAGAAGTCAAAGGTAATTAGAAATAAGTTTGTGACAAATTAGACACAAAATATATAGTAACGAAACTTATCGGAATGCAATCTCACGAATTACATTTAAACCATAATCCAGAGAAATTTGAACCGCAACTAAATTAAACACACTCGTAAGCAATTCATATGAACTCGATCCCGCATTAACTTGAAAGCTCCTACCGCGAGTTCGATTCAAGAATACGGTTTCGGAGTCGAATTTTGTAGTAAAATCTGATCTGAACAATAATAGGCTAGACGACAATTTTTTTTTATTGCATGAATGAATAGTACTCTTAAATATTAGTAACTTCTCAGAAGAAACAGTATATCAAAAGTCAATATTTTCAAAGGTACAGCAATTTGTATACAAAATTTCGCAAGTCTCGTGAAAACGCTCCATACTAAAGTCGTACCTAGCTATGACGTCACGCCTAGGTTAAAGTGTATGAAGTATACGGTCGCAGGAACATATTTGTAAATATCTCCGATATTTGTGCGTTTAAGTTCATACTTACCATAATGAATGTTTTTGTATATGATGTGAGTAAACTAATGATATAAGTTTTGTTTACTAATTTAGCAAAAAAGAATTTAAACTTTTTTGTACTTTTTAGATGTATCTAATTAATAAACTACACATAAAATATTATATTTTTTTACATTTACCAAGTAGTAATGCCTCATTATTTCTAAGTATATTAATGAAACTAAATATTTTAGATGTAGTCGTCATCCCTATTATCTTCTAGCTACATATCGATAAAAAGTCACAAGACAGGAAAATGCCACATTATGCTTATCGCAACTTTTCAAAATGAATATATTATCATAAATATATATTGTCACGAATTTGGTTTGCCTTTCATTAGAACAGCTAGACATCTCAGAAAAGGCAAACCAAATTGACGAAGCTATCGTGTACTGTTTACTATACGACGAATGCCACGTTTGTATTACTCGATGGTACGTTACTTAGTAATGATATAAATCTTATGATTATTCCAAATTTATAATTTCACTGTCGAGTATGATTCGTGTTACAATAGTAGCAACCATATTTCCCTTAGAGTGCGCTTACATAATTTGTAACAAGCTATAGAGTATCCGTTCTTAATAGCATTTTCACATGCCTATACCTAACGAAAGAGTTATGAGCCACGACTTAAATTAAACTATGTGATACGTTACGGCAGGCAATTAGTTCTAAGAACATCTTAATCCTGACGTTTTGCTACGAGTAATTACTAAGGATATTTCTAATGGCCAATTAAAAATGTAGCGCCCTTTCATACTGTTTAATATGATAGTACTCAGGTAACCAAGCTTTGCTCGCAGTTCTAATATATTTTAAAAATAAAAAGATTCACAAAAATATTTATCTGACCGCGATTTGAACCCACCGCATTCCGAATTTTCGAACAATGCAAAACTGCCAAACGGACTGACATAATAGAGTTATTATTAATATTAGGTCCTTACATATGAAATAAGCGTTTTGTCGTACGTACTTTGATCTCAAATATATTTTCTTTGGTTAGGAATTCCAATTTCAAATTTATACAGCTATTTACTCATGCTTTTGTGTTTCGAAAACCGTAATTCATTTGTTTCTTTCCTCTTTTGGTTTTTTCTTTGCGTCATTCTGTTTACAAAATGGAAAACTTGAAATATCGTATTATTTTTGAGTACGAGTTCCACCGTGGCACCAGTGCTGCAGAAACGGCTCGAAGGATTAATGATGTGTATGGCGGGGGTGTCGCAAAAGAAAACACAGTGCGTGTTTGGTTCCAACGTTTTCGTTCTGGAAATTTCGGTCTGCAGAACAAGCCCCGTGGACGGCCGGAGACCAAAGTTGATAATGAAGAATTGAAGGCTATTGTGAAAGCGGATCCATCGCATACCACGTCTGAGTTAGATGCAGGCTGCGGTTTCAGTGATAAAACTGTAATAAATAATTGGGAAGTTGAAAAATCTTGACAGGTGGGTGGGTAACTCATGAATTGAGTACAGCAAACCGACAAACGCGCGTCGACTGCTGCGTTACATTACTCAACCGGCACAATAATGAAGGGATTTTTAATTGAATCGTTACCTGTGATGAAAAGTGGATCCTGTATGATAATCGGAAACGCTCATCGCAATGGCTGAACTCTGGCGAACCAGCCAAAGCCTGCCCCAAGCGAACATTGACTCAAAAAAAGTTACTTGTGAGCGTTTGGTGGACTAGTGCCTGTGTCGTTCACTACAGCTTTCTTAAATCTGGCCAGACGATTACGACAGATATCTATTGTCAGCAACTGCAAATATCTTAACTATCGTAACCGCAAATACTTTAACACATATGAAGACGCTTGCGCCGAGTACGGTATGTTGACTCTGGAACACAGACGCATTGTCCTCGATATGGGTTTTCTGTATGATATTATAAATAGTAGGGTAGACTGCATTCACCTTGTCTCAAACATCGCATTTCGAACCCCCCAATATCGAACCCGTAACACCACTCTACTACATGTTCCAATGCATCACACCAACTATGCACATAACTCGGTCCTGACACGAATCGCTCGATCATATAATAAATACTTTAATGACGTTGATCTTTTTACTAGCTCTAAAGTTAATTTTAAAAATAATATAATTTAAAAATAATATAATAAAAACAATAAAATCCCTAAAATGATGACTCATAAAATATTAATTGCTTGTTTGCTGTGTTATTGGAGTAGTATCTACTGCTACAATGATACAGGTATATTGTTTTTACGAATTCTTAATCTACATGGTAGCTGTAAAATTTTAATTAAATTCATAGGAAGAGTTACTGTTTACTTTTTTTTTTTTTATATATATAAAATTGTAAACCAGATTTATTTTTCTTAAGAATCACTATTTACATTTCTTACTTTTAAATTATCATTCATCTTTTCACGTTAGCACTATTGTTAATTATGGGAAACCTGTTATTGGCTATATCTTTGTAAAATACTAATCTTGTAAAATTTTATTTGTATTAAGCTGTTGGTTTTCAAAATAAAAAAAATAAAATAAAATAAAAAAATATAATAATAGACCACCAAACAGTGACCATCACTTTTTTAGGGGTAAGTTTTCGTTTAGGCCATTGTTTAGGTGCTGAAACAGGATCCAACCAACTTGCTGAGCCCTGGCGGTTATCAAACAGAATCCATTTTTCATCGCAGGTAACAATGCGGTTCAAAATTCCTTCATATGTGTGTCTGTTGAGCAGTGCAAGGCACGTCTCGACGCGTACTTCGCGCTGGCGATCATTGAGTTCGTGGGTCACCCATTTGTCAAGCTTTTTTACCTTGCCAATGTGACTTGCAAATGGACCAATATTGTTTTGATGCTAACGTCGAAAGCTGCTGCTAATTCAGCCGTAGATTGTGTATCATCAGCTTCCACAATCGCCATTAATTCGTCATTGTCGACCAAAGTCTTCGGACGACCGCGAGGTTCATTTTTCAGGTTGAAATTTCCAGAACGGAAGCGAGCAAACCAATAACAGGTGGTGCGTTGGTTTGTATTGTTAGCTCCGTAAACGTCGTTGATGTTGCGTGCCGCTTGTGCCGCGTTGCTGCCACGACGGTACTCATATTCCATAATCACTCGAATTTTTAACGTATCCATGATGACGAAAAAGATTGAAATGCGATGAAAATGTAACACTAATTAATAAACATATGACTACTTTTGGAAAAAGAATTCCATGTTTTTTAAATAAAATTAATTTGAAATTAGAATTCTTAGCCAAACAAAAATTATTTTGATTTGAAATGGCCAGTAGTGCAGAACGGCAATTTCATAGGTAAAGACCTATTATGTAATGAGCTAATATTATATTGTTGTACGACGAAAGAAAAAACATAATATATAGCTTAAAAATGCGCAGTTTCCCCCAAATTATTTGCTTCTAAATTTCAACTTGGATACTAAATTTCACGGTAACACTTGCAGCCGTTTTCGAGAAACCGATTATGTATATTATATAAGTACAAGATTGTCTCGTAAGTAAGTATGATGGTATTGGATATAACTTATAAATAACTGTTTTCTAGTATGTGAAGAACCTCTACAAAGTTTTGGCTTAAACAAAATTGTATACCTTTTAATGTACAAACATTAAAAGGTATACAAAGGTATTAAAGTAAAAAAATAAAGATATAAAAAAGTATACAACAAAAAACACAAGTTTTTTGTTTGATTATGTCAATGGTAACTTAATGTTACCTATGTATCTTCTTAACTTCTTTACTACTCACTTGTAAATAAGTTAAATAATTTTGAAATTACGTATTCCTGGATCCACCGTCACGTATCTAACGACAAGATGTTGCCAGAGACTCCGTAACTCCCGGGAATCGTACATTTTACCGCGACAACTAGTATCCTATGTCACTACCCGTGGTCTACTCTATATCTGTGCCAAATTTCTCTCGGAGCCTATTCAATGCAAACAAACAAACAATCGAATCTTTCCTCTCCATAATTTTAGTATAGATGGAATCTTCAAATTAATTCCTCTACTTAAAAAAAGAACAAAAGGTGCATTAGTAACTCGGAGTAAACAGTAATTAAGCAACGTTAAGCCCAACAAAATTTTAGTTCAGTTACATCTTCACCCAAATGGCACCGCCCACTAATGTACCCACTGGTAATTAATGATGACTAGAACGTTTGATGAGTTTATTATACTTTACTTACTACTAGCTGATGCCCGCATTTTTTTTATTCTTTATTTTTTATAGAGAGTTTGGTACAGTTTAGACCATGTCACTCTCGTTGTGTGCCATTTAACTTAACTAGGTACTACACAGCATAATATAGTATATTATAATGCTTAAGCTCAAACATTTAAGCCTCTTAAAACTAATTTATACAAAGCAATTGCTTCATTAGATAGTGGGGTGGACAAATATGGAAAAAACACACCCACATCATTAATATTTAAATCTAGATGGTAAAAGATTTCTCGTCTAGCTGCTTCGTTCCGGACACACACCATCAATATGTGCTGTACATATTCGACTTTATCACACTACACACCAGCCGTTTCAGAGATTAGCTGGAGCAAACAGACAGACAGATAGCCAGACAGACGGACAGACATACATTTAAAAAAATGTATATTTTATTATTGTAAGCAAGTACCGAATATACATTCATATGCATTATGCGATAAGCTGTTAATTTTAAATTACAAATAGACACTTCAATTTTATTTATGTGTATAGATATATGCAACTGCAAATAATTATGATTTTGTACTAGGTCGATTTCACTTTTTCTCTTAGAGCAGTAGATGATAAGTGAAGTGACCAATCTTTTACCATCTCATTAAGATACATTACAGATTCATTCTTCTAGCTTTTGTTACATAATGACAAAAGCAAGTGTCAATGTCATTTTTGACATTGACAGATGTCATGAAGTAAAGCCTATTTAGATAGGTTTATTTCAGTTGTGTAAAAGGCTATTCTCAGTGTAGAGACTGTTGACGTGTTTGTGTTAGACATACTTATATCATTTGTAATACTTATCTGTGATAAGCACCAATAAAGGAGAATATAAGAATTGTTGCTGTATTATTATCATCGCCACTCAAGCGTAAGAAGGACTTACATATATGAAGAGGTCGCAGCCCGCTACAGCTTTGTCTATCCGTATGTCTGTCTGGGTGTCTGTTTGTTCCGGCTCTGGGCCAATTTTCACGAGACTTTACTGGCAGATACTGATATTACTACTCAAAGTACCCACCCAAATGTTATTTTATGCCGTTTTTTTCTAAACTCATAGATTATTTTTTGTTAAAAGTTAGTAATACAAAAAGTACATCGTATAACCGTACAACTTACATATAAAATAGGGTTAAACACCATTTGGAGCCATGCAGCCGGGATAAATACCTGGGCCTCACCGAAAATCTGCGTGAAATAAAAGCGTGTTTCGCTAAGTGAGGCACTGAGGAACGCACTTGTAACGTCTCTGGTGTTTCGCTTACCGTCAGGCGATCCATCTGCTCGTTTCCTGGTCCATTTCATAAAAAAAATCCATTTTATTAATTTTACTCTCATCTTACGCATTACAATAGGTTACCCTTTTCACACAGCCAAAACACCCAATTGCCATCCAAGTAATTACTGTCTGAATTATCTGGAGTGGGATGCGCGAGCGCCGATAACAAGACAACTTAATGATATGGACAGCCCTTTGCCTGTTTCGCCACCTGCCCAAACATTATAGTGATGTATAAAGACTATAGATAATGCAATAAAACCGTACGCACATTTCTAAAATATAGATTTTAATAAACCTACCTGATGCCTACGCACCTATCTCTATTTTGATATGGAAGAAATTAGAATGATATTCGCATACCAATAATTGCACCATTGAAATGAGATGAGATTGTTTTTCATGTTCGTCATGTTTAAAAATGTTGGAACAGATTGTACGAATATTTCAAATATTTTCATATTAACTATGTATATGCTATTTACACAAAATAAATTGAAGTAGTAAGGCAAAATAGAAAGGCAAATAGCCTATATACTATAACATAATTTATTCTCCAGCAGTAAAAACAACGACTTGTTTACTATTTACCAATTTAACTTACTTATGCATTACTAGCTTTTACCTGCCGCTCCGCCCGTCCTTCCCGTCATTAATATTAATCAACATTAAATAAATAATAGCTATTGTTTACATCACTTATAGATATGCACAACATTTTAGATAAATTCAATTAAACAATCAAAATTAAGTTAATAACAAATAATTTTGGTACATAAAATTAAAAATTAAAAAAGGACATGCAATTATTTTAAAAGTAATCTAATTATAATAATTTCATTAGGAAAATTTAAAAATGATTACAAAATAAATTACAAATAAAATATAATTGTAAAAAAGTAAAATTGATGTAATAATAATGAATAATATACCCATAACAATAATAAAATAAAAATCATTACAAAAATTAATAATAGCCAAAATATTTATTAAAATTGTAAAATAAATTGAAATTAAAATTGAAATTAAAGTCAAATTTATCATAAAACGAATTGCATTGTTTAAAGTTTATTATCATTGTTTACATTTCTTGTCAATAGTTTTTTCTTAAACGACTTGCGTTGGTCATAAAAAAAAAATTCTTAAACGACGTGCGTTGGTCATAAAAAATATCTAAGTCTAAAAGCTTATGCCAATCATTGTAAGTTTGAGGCAGTCTTACTAATGGGCTATTTTTGCCTAGGTTAGTTTTATATCTTGGTATATGGAACGCACCAATAGGATTACGACGGGATGATAGTTTAGGGACTGTGAAAGTAATTCTTTCGAGAAATTCTTGGCATGGCGGCATTTATAATAGTAGTATATTTTTGTAAGTTAATGGCGTACGTATTGAAAAGACATACGACATTTAAAACCCCCGTGTCCCAGATACTGCAGCATATAAAGAGTTCTTACTCCGCTCGGATAATATTTTGAAAATTTTCTAATTTTTTTTACTGCCCTAAAATATCGATATCAGAATGCACATCTCTATAATAATCTCTTGTTAGCGGCTGTTAGTTACCTCGACTGCAGGAACGAGACACTTAATTTGTACTCAAAGGTGTGATTTCCACAGAAGGTGTTAATGTAATTACTTCCAAATCGATCTTCCCTAATCGATTACAATAATTTAATTTCGAAATAGTTTTTTTTGACGTGATAACGTCTTATAAATCGATGGAGCCGGCTGCATGCACGAAAAAACATGACTCATGCGTTACCTTTTACCCGTTATCGTTACCAAGTACCAGCGTAACCTCGCATTGCCTTTACCTCATTGTTATTACTATCGTCAGTTAACCGACTTTTCAGACAACCGGTATGTTTTGCTACTTTGTTTTCGATATTTTTTATGACATGTTTTCGATATTTTTTATGACATGTTTTCGATATGTTTTGTTTTTTGCTTGATATTTTTATCGTTTTCTAGTACAAAATGCATAAGCGACCTAATCATTAATTTAAGACACTACATTAACGTATTGTAATTGTTATCATCGAGTCTCTTATTATTGAATTTTTTCAATTTTTTTCAAAATGTAAATGAATACGTATAGGAAGAAAACATAATATAATTAATATATTATATGTTATATGTTAATTTATTTTAATATATAATATATTATATTCATAAATAAAATAATTTAACATATTTTAAACACCATATTAAGAAATCCAATAAAATTATTTATACCGAGTATCTAAACGATAACTATTTTCGTTTACTAAAAACCAATTTAATTCATAATAAAATATACAAATCAATATTATTTATGTACTCGCCCGCTCACAACCACATCCAATGCACCTTTCACTGGAAGGGATTTATTAGCTTTATTTACTTTAAGTCATTGGCTTATATTACTGGCGTAAGGACTGGACTCGTTCTGTATTAAAACGTCTCCAACGCATGTGCCCCATTGTGTCTCAATGGGCACTCACTCTGGAGACGTTTTATACTAGTTGTTACATAGGAACCAGGCTTAAATAGCAGTTAGTAATGCTGCACGCTCAACATCGCCACGACAAGATACCTATCTAATATTAGGTTCGTTGTATTTTCTATGTGGAAGTTTTATAAAAAATGTTCCCTTTGGGCCTATCCCTTTCAAATCATTGCTTAGAGGTCTCAGCGGAAGACTTATAAATAATGTTCACCGGACACTCTTTATACTATTTTCCCCTTATTATGTATTTGGACATAAATTAAAAGAGATTTATTAACTACGACTATTTTTTAATAACAACTTAGGCCTTTTCGTCCGTTATTGGATGATTTATACAGTACCTATTCTCCGAGCGAAGTAACCACTTTTGAAATACTGTGATGCCTGGGTCAGTCGTTTTTTTATATGTCGTATGGTTGCCCAAGCACATACGGCATTCTCACAACACAGTCAGCCTAGTCCAGAGGAATGACTGGTCAAATCGTATGGTGCCAACCATGTGCGGGTTTCCTCACGATATTTTCCTTCGCCGTTGGAGCGTCCGTAATGTATTTGAGATCTGAAAAAGTCTCATTGGTATACGCCACAACCTGGGAATCGAACCAGCACTTTCTCAAGTGCGAATCAAACGGTCGATCCACTAGGCCACGGAGGTCCTTTTTTTTATTTTTTTTTACTTTAATAACAACACGCCATAAATATTAATCTTGAAAAAAAAATCTAGTAAAATTTAATTGAAAAATGCGTTGTAGAATTTCATCATTTTCGACTGTTAGAGTCAGTGTACACCTAGACGTAATGCAGCGCTCACTTTTTATAACGCTTTTATTAGTTTCACCTGTATGTTTCCTTGTTTGCTTGTTTGTTTGTAACCGACTCCTTTGGGCTCGATTTTGTCCTACTTTGAACGATCAGATTTAATTCAAACTTTGCACACCTGTCAAAGACCGATGACAATGCAATAATTCGATTTAATTTAATTTTAAAAATTATTATAATAAATAATCATGCGTGCAGTTTCAGGCTTACTCTTTGGCAAATCGTACTAAAAAGCAAAAAATAAATTAAAGTTAAAAAAACTAAAAAAACACGCTTTTATAGAAAATCTAATTAAAAAAATAAAAAATTAAATGTAATAAATTTGGATTAAGAATAGTGTAAATGAAAAATAAATGTTTATTATTGTAAAAAAACGCGGGGTGCATAGTGTCAATAGTTATAAACATTTTATTTTACTTAGATCCAAATTTATTAAATTTTATTTTTTATTTTTTAGTTAGATTTTCTATAAAAGCGTGTTTTTTTTTAGTTTTTTTAAACTATAATTTAATAAGATAGTGATTCAAAATTGATCTTTATTTATTACACAAATAGACACAATTGTCATTGCAAAATAATTACGAGCTGCACTGCGCTGCCCAGCGCGGCGCGGCGCCGCTCTTGCAATGAGACGTGTATCTTTTTGTGTAGCGTATTGGCTTTTTTTTCTTTGACAGAAGCATTAGCCCCCTTGGCCCCTACTAATGAAAATATTTACGCAATGGATAAGCTATACGTTTTGTCTTTTGTCAGCGACTTTTCCAACGTATCAGACAAGGACAAAACATTGTATAGTTTATCCATTTTGCCACATCATCATCATCCGTATCCCACAGGAATACTGTACTTTTTTCCAGAGCCGAAACGACTACCATACGAAATTTCATCGAAATCCGTTCGGTAGTTTTGCGTGAAAGAGTAACAAACATCCATCCATCCATACGTCCATTCATCCATCCATCCTCACAAACTTTCACATTTATAATATTATTAGGATAAACAATTCACTTTGTAAACCAACGTAATATTTTTGATTGTGTCAACGACAGGCTAATTGTTTTCGAGCGTTTAATAAATCAATAATTTACGTCATAATAGCGTTATAATTTATGAATAAGCTTCTGGAATAATGGAATTCATTAAAAAATAATAATTCCGTGCTGTCAGAATTTTCGGCGCTGGATGACTTATTAATTGGCCGTTCGTCCGCTATAGATTTATTGTTTTATAACGTATACTGACTTTATAACCCCTAATTGGTTACTTTCCGGTCAGCACTCAATTTCAGCTCCAACTCTTTTAATTTGACCAATTAAGTTTTGGGACTGCAGTGAATTATAATAATTAGATCATTGGGTTACTGTGCAGTGACTCTTAGGGGAGCGAGCAGGCTTTTTGGGTGATAAGAAATACCCTTAAGGGGCTCCCACAGAAGTTATAATATAACAATACATAGAGCTGGGGTTATTTTATTATATCCAATTAGTTACAGCATGTTGAAAAAACCGGGCATGTGCGAGTCGGACTCGCGCACTAGTCAAAAGGTTCCGTACAAAACTGCAAAAAATCACGTTCGTTGTATGGGATATTTACTTTATTCTGTTTGTATTTTGTTTTACAAAAGTACCTCATCTGTGAAAATTTCAGCTATCTAGCTATCCCGTTAAGGATATATAGCTTGGTAACACAGTACAGACAGACGGACGGCCAAAAAGACAGACATACAGACAGACAACGAAGTCTCAGTGATAGGGTCCCGATATTACTCTTTGGGTACGGATCCCTAAAATACACTGTGATGTCAGCTTATGCTGTCGCACTTGTGATGCGTGTACACCTGTAAATGAAAAAACCTGAAATGTTAAGCAAATAAATATACAATAAATATGATGGTTTCTTAAAGGTCAATAAAACAGTTAGACATTCAATATAAAGCTTATAAGACTCGTCTCTAACACTAGAATCTTAATAAAAGTTAGTGGAACTTCAAACGAAAAACAAACAAAATAATTTCTAGCTCTCAAGAAGCATTTAGGCAAAAAACACACTGAGTCTTTGATTTTCTACTTACTGAAATAAAACAATACGTACCCGCGCGGAGAAGCGTTTTCTACGAATATTTTCTATACAAATAACAAAGTGTATAGTACTCACTTAGAATTTTTAAAATATGTGCCCAACAGCACAGAGTAAAATATATACTTACGTACAGCGGAACAGCTTTCTTAGAACAATCCAATTTTGTCAGGGTTGTCACAGAAGCTGATGGGGGTAAATTAAACTAAGTCTAGCGTCAGTATACGGTTATTAACCCGGCATCGAACCGGCACGATCACGCGTGTGACTGTGTCTATTCACTAGGTCATGGACGCTCTTATAATAAAGCAAGACATCTCTTAGAAAATAAAATATTTGCTTACCTAATATTATCCTTGAGATAGGTAAAATAATATATATTTTTGTTTATTCTATTATTTTTCATGCACACAGTACAATACTTAAGCACTTTTTGGAGTTTACTCCTTAAGAATCGATTTTCATATAAGGCCCCCGGTATGAAAAAAATATGAGCAGTAACATCTAATGAACGAATGACAGCGTTACGTTTTCGTGCGCAACCTAATCTGCGCACCTGTCACTTTTTTTCACATGGCGCGAATTTTTTAACTCAAATCGATCGCTAAAGTTTTTGTTCCTTCTAACGGACGTGTTTTACTTTTTAGAGTAAACTCTAGTCGTGCGTCGGAGCTAACACACACTTTTTTTGTTTAATATTATTGGTATTAAATATTCTTATATTATAAAGTTTAAGCATTCATTGGACACAAATATTATATTTTTAAAAAATTGTCATTTGTCGTCATGCACGATCATCACGGTCATCATCACATCACGATTCTCAATCTCATATGACATAAAATCTGAAACTCCAAATTGGAAAATTTAGACGTCCCTTCGACGGGACACAATCTTAACCGGATTTTTCCACTATTGTCGTGTACGCGATAGGAGAATTACTGTATGCTTGTAGTAGTGCAATCAAATCGAAAGTTTACTTTTTAGGTGTTTACTGATCCTGTTTCTTTAATTTGTGGTCTGCAGTGTTCGCGTTTTGTGTGAAAGTAGCCTTATTTAAATACAAGATATAAGACACTTGTCTAGGCACTAGATTTTAAATTAAACGTTTTGTACTTCAAACGCAAAATATAGAAAAAAATATTTTCACTTTATTTTAATCTCATGCAAACTTATTTTCACGACGCCTACTACGCTGAGAAAACGGGGCACTTGTCTTTATTACCTACCTGACGCCATCCAAACATAACAAGCTTGTTTCATATAATTTGGGTATAACCCGAGTTTTGTAGCATCTTAGATTATAATTTTCACATTTCGAAACAACCTCTGGGCTTAAGGTCGTATAATTACTTAGGGTTCCGTCGTCAAGGGAACACTTACCCACCCGTCTATATCATGATGTAATGTGTCTGTCTGCGGCCAAGCGAAATTATTCAAATGAGATTTTTTGCTTTAACTTTTTGTAGTCTATAGAAAAAAATATTAACTAAATAGCTTACATTGGGCAACACTTAATTTTGTTTTTTTAAAACATTAGGGCCTAGGCTATAGGCCTTCAAACTTGGTGTAAGAATCTATTTCATTATAAAATACAACTTGGTTATAGGCTTATAGTAATAGGGACAACATTTAAAATAATTAGTTTTATTTATATAATTATATACACAAAAATATTGAGGTATTTTTAATTGAAAAATTAAAAAAAAACATACAATTATATGTGTAGTTTTGCTATTAGGTGCACTTCAAAGTTACAAGAAAGTAGGTTCTTTTTTACATAATTAGTGTAAAAAATATACATTATCAGTTACTTACATCAAATGCACAAAAATATTCAGTATTGTAAGAATGAACATAAACACATATTATATTAGCAAATATTATGTTATTGCGCCCTATATACGTCATACAACTGTAGGACCGTGTGACATCATTGGTTCGGCGACTTTCATATGGAGCGTTTTCACGTGACTTGCGAAGTTCTGTATTACAAATTGCTGTACTATAAAAATGTACTATAATTGCCACTCGGCCAGGCAGGCATAAGATGAAAATCGCTTAACAGGGCCGTTGATTCGTGCGCACGCTCACATACTCACGTGAACTCAACCACGTCTGCAATCGTTACGGTCTCATCATTTGTATTAAAATTCTAGTGCAAGGAAATTGGTCAAACAGTAGCATTGTCGATATTGTACCTTTGAAAATATTAACTTTTCTTCTGAGTGCTCACTCATATTTAAAAGTAGGTACTATTTATTTATGCAAAAATGAAAATAGTCAAGTAGCCTATAGAAAGAGAATTTTAAAGATATATACTTACACTAATGATGATAACGCAATATTTCGGCTATATTACATTTGATAATTATTGTAGTGTTCATAATTTTACTTAAAAAACTTGACAATCTACTACTGAACCATTACGTGCAAATCGATTCGTACTTGGCCACAATTTATTAACAAGGCTAGCAATAAAAACTCTATGTTTTTCGATAGTATATTAATTGTGATACATTTGAGAAGATGAGTGTGCGGCTTGTTAGTTTTATAGTTTTATATTTTTATATCCGTGGCTTGATTAATTTTATTTAGTTCATGGTTGTAGCTTGCAGCTGTCTAATTTCAGGTTAATTAATAATTGGGTATAATTAGTTTGTTGGTAATTAAGATTATTATTTCTTAATAGATAGTAAAAGACAGGCAAATGATTGGGATTATTAATGATAAAGACATACTATATTATATTGCGCGCGACTTCTTCCGCGCAAAAGGGAATCGCGCTGAAACTGTTCATTTTGCCAATATTAAAAGTGGTGGGTATATGTCCTTTTCCGTAGTCTACTCAATTCCTGTGCGAAATTTCATCAAAATCAGTCCAGTGATTTCGTTACCCATTCAATGTAAACAAACAAAGCTTTCCTCTTTATAATATTAGTTTATATTATGGTTGGCGCTCTTTGGTACAGGCCTTGGTGCAGCAGTGGACAGCAACGAGCTTATATGATGGTGATGAAATCGGAAATAAGCCTGGTGTGAACCCAATTTTGTGTAGCTAAAGCCTTAGAGCGCTTTTACATTGGGCGGTGCGATATCGCGCACTTGTGAGACGAACTTCGGTCGTGAATAATGTATGGCTCACCTAGGTTCGCTAGACTTTGACTAACGAGTAAGAGTATTTTCGCATACCGCGGTGCGTTATCGTATGTCGCACCGATAATGACAAATCCAGGTATAATGATTCATATTGAAACAATATCACTGACTCTCTCATGCCTTAGTTTTAGTCATTTATCGGTGCGACATGCGATATCGCACCGCGCAATGCGAAAACGCTCTTACTCGTGAGTCAAATTTCGTACGGTATGCACTTAGGGCAAAACAAGTCAAAGTCTAGCGAACCTAAATGAGCCATACATTATTCACGGCTGAAGTTGGTCACGAACTTTCTACCTTTGATCTGTTACATGCTGTATTAGTACATGGTTGTTGAAAGAGTTACATGGGTACATTGTAAATTGTTGGAGGCTACATTTCTAGGTTTCTCTAAGGCTAGGTCTATATCATCCGGAATCCGGCGGGCCTGGGAAAATTCAGAGCAAAATAGAACTCTGTGCTAATACCATAGAGCTGAAAATCATACACACAAGTGTCGAGTCAGATGTCAATTTTATTTAATAATATGACAGCTCGACACTTCGATTTTCCCGGGCCCGCTGGATTCCGGATCATATTTTCCTAGCCTAAGGACTGAATAACTTTTATATAATTATGTTCGAATAAAACAATTAATTTTTTCCTATCTTTTATTACTGTTTTATTTTTATTTACAAACTTTTAGGGTTCCGTAATACTCAAGGAACCCTTATATCTTCGCTCTTTCCGTCCGTCTGTCTGTCTGTCCGCATCTCTAGTTTCTGTAATTATGAATATAAATTGATGAAATTCGGTATAATTAAAGACTGGATATAGATTTCGGTTTTGGCATCATAAAATAATAATAATTTTACATTATAGGGTGACTCTCCATACATGTGAAGTGGGGATGAAAAATAATTTTTCATTTTACTCTATCGCACATTAAAGATTTTTTAAAACACAGGGTGTCGTTGAAAAGGTCTTTTAAAATAAAGGGAAGGTTTCATACATTACTTTTTTACAAAGTCATACATTTTCGAGTAATCAGCCTCCAGAGTGTTTTATAAGTTAGTCCCCTCCGCTGGTATTACTAAACTACAAGACATAGAAACTTGCAATTTTCCATGCCGATAGATCATGCTAAATACTCTTCAGGAAAATTATTTTGAATGAAATCGGACAGTAACTTTTGAAGTAATTTGTAATAACCTATTGCGCGTTGATAGTTACCTATTGCACATAAAGTCTACTTTGGTTTGGAAAATAATAGTTTATGTGTACCTAAAAGAAAACCTTTGAGAAAATAAATTCAATCAAGCGTTGCTAAGGAGCAAAGAAAAATATGTTATTAATATGAATTTACGTCCCATCAAAGTATCACATCAAAGGCCTCTTTGAATATGAGTTTCACTTTTAAATATTAAAAAGAGCGGAAAGTGAAAGAGCAATGTAATAATGTCGTAAAAATGTAGAAAACACTGTAAAAGATTATAAGCAGAACTTCATTGTAATTTGTAACAGATAATAAACTTATGTAACTTTTACGACCAAAACAGTCGTTTTCGGGTAGCGTTTTGTCTGGACAATCGCTGAATATGGAGCAATAAACTTCACTTATTGTCAACTTTTTGTACAATATTGCTTTATTTTTGTAAGCTTTTTGTACAATATTGCTTTATTGTTGTAAACTGTTATTGTTCTACAAAATGAAACTAAAAGTTGTTATTGTAATTGCTAATATTTATTTTACTTTTGTTTAATTTTTTTGCTCGTAAATTTTTTTGTTTACCCGATAGCACATAATATTTCTGACTGATTTCACAATGTTTCTAAAATTTACTTTGTTATATTGAGTCACTGGACTGTGGGCATATTTTGTAAAGTGAAACAAAAACATGCTGCTGACTACTGAGGCTGGGGATATTATGGTGGTATATATTTTTTTAATTGAAGGACAATTTAACAATTAGTGTCAACTGATAAAACATAAAATTATATTATTTTATATTATTGTAATGACTTATATATTAGATATTGAGATAAAATAATCTAACCTAACCAAGAGCATGCATGAGCAAGGACATATCTAAGGAGGGTTCCGTAACTATCAACGCGTAATAGGTTTTTTTTCAAATAACTTTAACTTCGTTACTGTTCGATTTCGTTCAAAATAATTTTCCTACAGAGTTTTTAGAATCAGCATGGAAACTTACAAGTTTCTATCTCCTATAGCTTAGAAATGCTAGGGGGGGGGACCAACTTACAAACCACTTGGGAGGCCGATTACTCGAAAATGGTCGACGTTGTAAGAAAGTCATGTATGAAACCTTTATTTTAAAATACCTATTCAACGATATCCCACACGATGCCCCACGATGGATACAATGAAAAAATATTTTTCATCCCCACTTCACATGTATGGAGAGCTACCCCTAAAATATAAAATTATTATTAGTTTATGATGCCAAAACCGAGATCTATACAAAATCTTTAACTATACCCAATTTCATTCATTTATATTCATAGTTACAGAAGCTAGAAGTGCGGACAGATAGACAGACAGACGGACGGACAGAGCGAAACTATAAGGATTCCTTGTATATTACGGACCCTAAAAAACCGCAGAAGAGCTAGTCTCACTTTTTTCAACAACAATTCGCCAACTGAGGGTTCCGTACAAAGTATTATAAATCGTCCCGGAATCGAGTCTCGCAGTTTTTTTGTGCCTGAAAATAGGTGATAAAAGTTTGTAAGCAGAAGCTATTACTTTTGACACGTGAACAAAATGTGTACTACGGAACCCTAAAAAATTAAAGTCGCAGTCAAAAGTTTAACTGTCAAATACCAGTAGCTACGACAATAGTATTTTGACGGATGCCATACATAATAAATCAACGTACTTATAGTACAATCCGAACGAAATTATTTTATCCTTACAGGTGCTGTAGTATCTACAATCAAAATTCCATCCTAATTGTTAGTAACGAATCTCGTAGCTGGCTAGTATTAAATTGTCATAAGAACATCCTACCATCATTTGTAACACTATTTACTTAGCGGTAGCGGTATCCGAATACGGTTCTACAATATTACCGACCGGTACCAGGATGGAACCTTGTCGCAGTGAGCCTATAGTTTTTATCAGATTGTTAGCGAGAGCCGAAATATGGGGCGGATATACTTGACGTACGCCTGACACGCCGACGCCATAATACGTGGTTTGTGGCTCGTTATGGTACAAAAACGGCGTAGGTTATGCTTCGCTGACGGCCACTAATGAAAGACGCCTATAAAATGTTAATATGGCTTCGTAATATCAACGTTTTATTCGTCCACCGTGTTTGTTATGTAAGGACTATGTAATAGCTGAACTGTTTAAACGCCTTTAGTATGATGACTACCATGACTAAAGGACAGGACATGGGGCATTTTAAAATGCAACAATTAGCCAGGACGACCAAACATAGAACTCACGATGGTAGTTCATAATAATATTTTGAACTTTGAAGGAAAACTACAACGACTTATGTATATATCTTTGTAAGTTGTGTCTACTTGGCCGAAATAATACGTAAACATGTAAAATTATGGTATAATGGTACCTATGGAAGTCTTCGTGCGCGAGTCCTACTCGCACTTGGTCGGGTTTTTTTTTTAATAATTCAACTTATTACTATTACTGTTTAAGATATTAACCCAAGAAAATTACCACGTAAAAGTATTTTATAATGATACTTATATCTCAAGTTTTAAGAGCTGTTACAGTTTTTTATAGTTGTCAACAAGATAGATGGGGACTAGGTCACGTCTGGAATTTTTATAAGTTTCTTAATATTCATCACTTTAACTTAGGCAATTTATGAGGCGATCTTTATAAATAAGGGTCAATTCGCACCGAAACGATACGATACGTGACATGGCGCTGCAGTTTTGAGATAGCTATTCGCTAAAATCGAACTATATTTATTACACGTCTTGTGTGTAAAATACGTTACTAACGTTACAATGTGCAGTGTAGTGCTATATGAAACGTGTAGGTATCTTTTGGTGTAGCTATCTTAAAAATGTAGCGCCGCGTAGGTTCTCGTATTTTTGCGGTGTGAATTGACCCTTAAGTTAAAATAATCTTTAGATACTTGTTTTTTGTAAGATAATCTACCCAAATGTATACTACACCAAAATTACTTGTCTATATATTTTATAGTTAAGTTAAACCACTAACATCCACCGTGGTCTATTGCATAGAGATTGGCTCTCGACTCGGAGATTGTGGGTTCGATTCCCGCATGGGAACAACAAAAATGTTGGTTCCAAATTTGGTTAGGACAATGCAGGCTGATCACCTGATTGTCTGACAAGAAAGTTGATCCATGCGTCGGATGGGCATGTAAAAAGTCGGACCTGCGCCTGATCTCTCGCCAGTCGTGTCGGTTATCCGTCCCACTGGGTTATGACAGTAAAGGTAGAGAGAGGGCTCTTGTGTACTGCCCACACACTTGGGCACCATAAAATTACTCCTGCGTAACTGGCCCGGTTTCATTGAAACTGGCCACCGACTCCGAAATCGGTTTGGGGGAGTTAGTTAAAGTTAAACCACTATAGGTTAAATAAACCACTGATCACTTTACTGTATTCGTGAGAAGATTGCAGTGGGTCATCAGTGCAAATTTCAAAATTGATACGTGTTCGTTCACATTCACCAACCGAAGTAAGCCATTCAATCTGTACGGACGCATCACAGTCAATTTATATATTTGCACTGATGGCTCACTGCATTCTTAACGCGAATTTACCTAGTATACCTAATTAGTACCTAATTCTGTAGTTTTATAATATTTAGGGCATGTTTCACAATCTACTGATGAGTGTCAGATTGCCTATTTGCATGTTTACTCTCTCTCTCTCTGTCGCCCGACATAAAGCAACATATCCGACGTTATTAGAAGACATTATTAGAAGACACTTATAGAAGACATGACATAGAAAAATAGGTGATGATGAATTTTTCCCACAGGAAATTTACAAAGTTTCGAGTTTCAAACAGTCGAAGCCGGGGTAACAAGTTGTTTTAATGTAGAATTAACGTATTTCTAAGTAGATATCCGTGTTTTGATTGATGAATTTCTTTGTTTTAAATTTTAAGGGGCTCCTAATTTAAATGTACTTTCAATTTGTTTATGTAATTAAGATTAATGTTTTGTGATGGATTTGTTAATGTTCGTAATTTATTTTTAGATCTGGAATTGATTTGGGGGATAATCATTTTGGAGTGTTTATGGATTAGCAGCTGGTAAATTAAACCTGCAATGATGATAAATGAACCTCTACTTTTTTTTTCTGACAAGAATTTATTTGGTTACTTACTAATAAAAATATTTACACAACCGATAAGCTATTCAATGTTGCTATCTTTGTCAGTCAACTGACATTTTCAACTTATCAGACAAAGCAACATTGAATATGCTAATTAAAAATAGTGGTAATATTTTTATTAATTAGTAAGGGGGTAGGTAATTATTTAACCAGATTTTTACTACACATCGATAATTTATAGGTAGGTAATCCGTACTAGGATACTTAGTTAATATTTTTAAATTGCGTATCCCAATTTTCCAGTTTATTTATAATTTCAATAAAGAGTTTTTTTTTGTTTTATTACATTTCAATACATAATATTCTATGTAATGGTGAAGCGGTAATAGGTACCCTGTGCAGAAATTCTTTTAGTATCAAGCGAGTCCTCCATAGACTTCTGTGGCAGAATTCTGGTTTGCACAAAATCACATTTAAGAGCGATAGCACACGGCGTAAACGCGCAGAGGACACGCGTCAGGCCCCCCATATACGATCCAGTTTACCTTCAGTTCGCCGTAAACGGATGCAAAATCGTATCGTCTGTGTGCGATTTCGAGATCGTATCAGTCGGCCGGATGGAGTGAAGTGATTCGTTCCAGTGTTGCCAACTCTGTTTTTGCTAAACTACTAAACTTGCGTTAATTTATATTTTATACTAAAAAATACAGAAAACTATAAAAAAAGCTACTAAACTTAGAAATCCCTAATGCCCCCAAAAACCACTGCATTTTAGGTTTTATTTTTATTAAATTTTTATTATTTATTGAATTATATTAAAAACGATCAGCGGTGTTGGCTGTGCGTTGATCCGTCTGTCAGTCATTCAGGACAAAGGATTTTATGTGTAAATATTTTACTATTAAATTAAAATATACTAGGACATATTACGTACATAGTAATTAAGCGGGTATTTTTAATCAAATTACAGACGAACGCTACGATGTATTTTTATGATAAGGTGTCATTTTTTTTTGTTTTTTTTTGTTTTTTTATAGGCCATTTTGCATATGATTACTGTCTATTTCCTATTAAAACACTACTATCAACTAAATTGCTACTAAGGAGGGAATAAAATACTTAATTTAGTAGTAAAACTTTGTAAAATAACTCATTTGGCGACATTCGTTTTGGACTGAACGGACCATGTGTGAGTTGTGACATATCGCTTCAGTTCTCGCCGGAGCCGCGGCCGTGCGGGCGTGTATCGTGTACAAGCGTAGTTAGTTAACAATTAATAAACACTACCGCAACTCGCGGCAAACCAGAACAAACTGATGCCATTTCCGAAGTCTTTCGAAACAGGATTATGATCACATGTAGTAACGAGATTTGGGCTTCTGATTGTTGTATATAGAAAACGTACGTAAAAACGTAAAATTATACAGAAAATGAAAAAGTATATAGTAATAGTTGTATATTATCAACATAATTGCATGAAACACAACTAAAACTACTTAGGCTCGCTTAAAATTTTGTGTTTGAGCCAAATCTAAATTGAGCACGGAATGAAGCAGAAATTCGACGCAACGAGCTTTTAATTTTATTACATAATCCAAATAAGGTTTTTCATTTATTAACTGCAATACATAATTACGAGTTAATTTGCTGGAGCAGAATAATCCGCTACTCGATTATGTTCAGAATATTTATTATATTCAGATTATAATGAATTGTTTTTAATAAAACCTTTCATTATACATTAAGGGGAATTGCAGCTATATTATATAATATACAGGGTGGGCCATAAATTTTTGCACATTTGAAACATGAATAAAAATAAATCTACTAATATTATTTTATTGATGATTTATTTAACGTAATAAACATTTAAAGCAATTTATTTTTTAAAAATGACATCATCGAGATGTGCCCCGTCTCGTCGCTGGCACTCCTGCAATCGACTACGTAAACTTTGGAAAACTCGTTGACACATGCTGCGAGGAATCGCGGCTATCTCCTCGTGGATGTTTTCTTTCAATTGGGATATGGTCGTTTGTTTATTATGGTAAACTCGACTCTTCAGATATCCCCACAAGAAAAAATCGCAAGGTGTAAGGTCTGGGCTTCTTGGAGGCCATGGAATATCACCTCTGCGAGAAATTAATTTGCTGGGAAACATTTCTTTGATCACCGGTAAAGTCACATTTGACGTATGGCATGTTGCTCCATCTTGTTGCATCCAAGTCCTGCTGTTGTATCCTTCAAATTCATGTAACTGCGGTGTCAAAAACTCTCGCAACATCTTCACGTATTCCACTGAGTTTACAGTTACGTTATTTCCCTGACTGTTTTCAAAGAAATACGGACCGATTATGCCTTTAGCCGATATGGCAGCCCATACAGTCGTTTTAGGTGAATGAAGGTGCTTTTGGTGTTTAAGGCGAGGGTTTTTCGTGCTCCAGTACCAGCAATTGTGCTTATTTACGTGCCCATTGATGTGAAAATGGGCCTCGTCCGTAAACAATACATTCTCAAGGCTAGAGAATCGCTCCAGCATAGTGTCAGCCAATAACTTACGTTGAATGTAATCGTTTGGCTTCATCTCCTGCACAATTTGAAGCTTATACGGGTGTAGTTTAAGGTCCAAATGCAAAATTCGCCGCAGACTAGTTCTTGGTATTGCTAGAGCCGCCGAACGCTTACGCGAAGATGATTCTGGATCGTTCCGTACGGAAATTTCAACTTCCCGAATGTTCTCTTCGCTTCTTCTTGAACGTGGCCGCCCTGTTTGTTTAATATTGGTTGTCGATCCTGTTTGCTCGAACTTGTTGACCCAAGCTTTAATTAAATTAACACTTGGACACTCACTTATACGCTGTAATCCGTATTCAATTCTAAATAGCCGTCGTACAGTAACGTAGGAGTCGTTGTTTTTGTAAAACATTTTTACACAAAAAGCGCGCTGTACCCCGCGCGCCCCTCCCTGTAACGGTTTTTGAGAAATCGAGTGTTGCCATTTGCAAAAATTTATGGCCCACCCTGTATAATAGTCGCAGTCTTGTATTCATGTGTTGTACGAGAATATGCAGAAAATTTTCTCGTTAGTTAATAGAATCAGGCTTTACTTTGCGGAAATCCATAGCATACAATTTAATTATTATTATATCTAGCAATATTGCGCGAATAAATACCCACAGCCTGCAAGCAAATGTGTGTGCATGTGAGTGTGTGAACGCATAAACATGTGTAAAGCGCCTCCCACACTGGTTATGTGTACCTACACTCGTATGCACGTTCGTAACAAACTTTGTTCGCAGGTCCACTTCCTGAGGATGCTCCGGGTCGGGGTGTATCGCGCGTCGAGCTTTGCAACCTGCATGGTGGTGTGGGACCTTGCACGATCTTGTTTCTGAGAGTACGCATAAGCAGTGTGGGAGGAGGGAGGTGTTTTACGCATGCTTATGCGTGCACTCACACATTTGCTTGCAGGTTGTGGGTATTTTTTCGGGGGATATTGCTAGATATAATATCAATTAAATTGTATACAACATCACCTAATTGCCATCATAGGGGGGTACCTAATCAGACAAACTGTTCTATCCAGTATCCATTAGTTCCTAGGTACGGGTAGCTAGTACCTATTACCTAATATGTGTGGCTTTATAAGTAGTATCTTAAGGTCAATTCACATCAAAACGAAACTATACGCGATATGCAGCTGTATTTTTAAGATAGCTATCCAACTTGAACTTTATTAATTACACAAGAAGATACATACTAATCTATGAAATAAACGTTTTTTAATTCACTTTTCATTGTAAGAATTCGAATGTAGGGTTGCACCGCGCTGAATAGCACAGGTGCTGTTTAGATGCATAATATGACTGATGACATAAGAAACTTGTATACTTTCTGTTGTGAATAAAGGTCAATTTTGAATAGCTATCATAGAAATGAAGCGCCGAGTAACGCCTCGTATCGTCGCGGTGTAAACTGACCCTTAAAGTAGTAGGTAAATAGTAGACTAATTTTAAGCCATACAACCAAATCATACCTTTAGGCTACGTTCCCACGACAGTTTGTATGTGGTCGCGACAGGAAAAACTGCACTGTAAATAGAACTCTTTGCTAATACTATAGAGCTGTAAATCGTGTACAGCTGTCATATAACCTTTGACACTTGACACTTCGACTTTCAGCTCTTTTGCGCAGAGTTCTATTTACAGCGCAGTTTTTTCTGTCGCGGCCACAAAAAATCTCTCGTTGATAGAGAGTGGGTAGAGGCCCTTACTCCAACGCTCTCTCAATCGGGTAACAATTAGATACTCTACGATTAATTGCCCAATAAAATACGCAATGAACGTAATTTGCTTTCTAAAAGACCGGAGCTACCGAAGCCGTGGACAAAGGGAAATATCTGCGTAATAGCTATGAGACAAGTTTTATCTTTGTTTATATCCCTCGGTACAATCACGTACAATCTTGTCTCTTGAGTTTATTAGCGTTTTGATTAAATACATGCGGAATTTACGAAGTGATGATGGAAGATTTAGAAAATAGGGAGTTTTGAAATTGATAAAGGAGCAAATCATTTTTAATAATAATATTAATATATATGTACGCTTCACACCACGTTAATCTGCCCCCGTGGCAAGTATCCGAAGAACTGGTGTTACGGGGACCAGATAACGGGACGTATATTTAATACTTTTATACTATACATATTATATTTAAGATTTATATTCTGTTGTAGGTACACATATTTAATATACATCCATGACCCAGGAACATTGAGAACTTTTTGTTCCCTTGGCGGGATTCAAATCCGCGACCTCTGGCTTGACCGCCGACTCGCTAACCACTGAGCTACAGATGCCATCAAATTCTTATCTCTGCTTGTAGCTGCTGTCTTTTGATATTTAAAAAAATCCACTCGGGATTTGATTAATGAGGGTATTTGATATTTCTTCTGCCGCTAGAGGGCAGATCTGGTGGCGTAAGTATAAAAAACGGTCAATAAGAAGTTTCGTTTAGTTTTTTGTCACCAGGCGGCGCTTGGTAGCACTACGGTCCTTGTCGTGTCAAAAAACTGTCAGATGTCACGAATTTAAAAACACTTATTCACAGCTGCAAATAAGCCATGGCGTCCAGAAGCCCCTGATGCGAACGATATCTACTAATTGCGATTCTTTCGAACTTACATAGTTCTGTACGTCCATTTTGCTAATTAAATCTAGCAATAATACAGTTTCGATGCAGTCTCGACACGTTAAAATATCAAACCCGTTGGTTTGTTGTAACGCGTTTTGTCCAAACACCAAAATCAGTTGATGATATCAAGATGATTTATTATTAATACGAGTATTGGTGCTCTGGCATAAAATGTTTCCTTTAGTTAATCTATACAATAAGTATAATAGCAATACATACATACAAAGAAGCAAATAAATATAGTTGAAGTGTCTGTTTGTGATTTTAAATTAACAGCTTTTCATTAAATGCAAGTGAAAGTATAATAAAAATAATAATATCTATGGGCGCTTCACACCACGTCAATCTGGCCTTAAACATAAAAAAAAATTGTTTTTCTATCCGTCTGAACAAACAGACAGACAGACGTCTGTCTGTTTGTTCCGGCTAATCTCTGAAATGGCTAGACCGATTTTCACGGCACTTTCACTGGCAGATACCTGATGTTATAAGGTGTAATATACTTTATCTTAGGGTTCTCCTTCCGTTAGTTCTATGTAATCACAAGCTAGTCCCAAAATAAGTATGTATTAATTAAATTTTGCACAAGCAGAACAATACTTTTTTTCATGGTATTGTTTCACCAATCAATTTAAAAAAGTACGGTTTCTCCACAAATTGGAAAGATTTAAATGTCGCTGTAAAGTTAAACATACATTTCATTGAGGCATTCAATTGAAGTTCGCGGCGTTTAAAGCAAATTGTGTTTTGAGTGCGACGGCGGATCCGCTGGATCGTGATCAAGATTGTGGAGGGTTCGAATAAAATATGGCGTCGAGGTTCTTTGGTGAATAAGGTTTATATAGGGAATTTTTTCCTATAGCACTTACCTAGGTTTTATAAATTCGGTCACAAATATGAACGAAACTATATTAGACGTTTCCCGCGACTTCGTACGTGCAAAAGAAACCGTAAATTTTGCTGCAATAAATAGTAGCCTATATGTTACCTTGCCAAATTTCATCAAAATCCGTTCAGTAGTTTCTGAGAATAGCGCGTACACGTACGAAGAATAGCGTAGACGAGAATTCTAAAAATCATTGTTTTGGATTCTATTTTGTTCATAAAGCTCCCCCTGTAATAGTTCTTCTTATTTATCTTCCAAGAACAGACAGCGACCATTTACGTATTGATTTTCTACCAGCTACTTCCAGTATTTTTCTGAATGGTTGGTAATTTGTGAAAACTTAACTCATCAGTCGTTAAAATATAAAGACAAAAATTACTGAGATAACAAAATTCGCACTATGATTAAAATGTAGAATCTTTGACACAAAATTTAAGTGAACATTACTTTTTTAGACACAGCTACATAATATTATATACATCGAAGATAATGTGGAAATAAATCAACATGGCGGCTATGAAGTGAGAACAAAATATTGTCTCAATAAAAGCAAAAGCATAAAATGCGACAAATAAAAAAGCGTTGACACCAAAATGCGGTATTTAGTTAAAAGGCTGGTAAGAATTTGCATAATCGACAGCTCTACAGGTGCATTGGCAGTTGATTTAGGTCCATGCCAAGTGTCCGATCGTTTAAGGGAATATGCTACGGCCATTTTTATTTATTGACTTCGGACCTTCGGCTTCGGGCTTTGAAATTGTATTTTATTTTCGAATTCAATACAAACGATTGGAAACTTAACGTGATACACGGAGCTGTTAGTGTTTTTGAAGAATGTGACACTCAATATAATAAAATAATTAAATATATAGTGGATAGATACGTTTTTACTACTCTCACAGACCAAAAGCCTCGTGAATGTAACGGGATATTTAATGGAAAAATAAAATAAGAACCAACAACAAGAACCAATTCATGAAATTCAATAACGACTGTTATATCCCTATTACAAACAACAATTTGGAATCCAAAGGATGTTACTTTGTCAATAAAGTATCAAACTTTCTCGGACCATCGCAATGTTTTCGGGAAAAACATATTTGTTGAGGCTAAGGGGAAATTCACACCAAAACCTAACGATACTAGACATGGCGCTGCATTTTTTAGATAGTTATTCAAAATTGAACTTTATTCCTTGCAAAATATGATACACATTTCATTGTAAGAGTTCGAATGTCATGTTGCATCGCGCTGCCCAGCGCATGTGCAGTGTATGATGTCATATAAAACGTGTATGGTTTACTGTAGTGAATTAAGTGCTATTTTAAATAGATTTCTTAAAATTAATACAGCGCCGTGTATTGTCGCGGTGTGAACATACCCTAAATTGTATCGATAGTCACATTTGGCTGAAACTAAAGCAGCTCATCTATTCCACAAACATCTTGGATTTGGCTTAACGATATAAAATGAAGTTCTAATGGTGCTTTAAAGAATGGGCAAACGATCCCACTTAAGGCCAGCCTCCCACGTCGCTTTGATCTTTAGCAACGATGTATTAAATCCTTAGAATATCACGGATTTGTTTCCTTTATACTGGATGAGAAAAATGAAATGGGGCGGAAAATTTATGCTGCTTTGTAAAATATAAAGGATATTCATAATTGGATAACTAACATCAGATGTAGTTTTAATTAGTGGGTCTTGGCTTAGTAGTGTTTAATTCTACGATCTTGCAATCTCTACTACATAGATAAAATGTTGTTTATACTGGTTTGTTTTATTCTTTTTACACTAAATAAAGTACTAATATACATTTATAATAACCTAACCCAAAAGTATGCCATGACATAATATCTATTATACTATAATATCGTAACTACCAACGCAATAGGTTTTCTTTGAATTACTTTAGCTAAATTGTCCTATTACGTTAAAAATAATTTTCTTAAAGAGTTTTTAGCATGACCTATTAGCATGGAAACTTACAAGTTTTTATCTCCTACAGTTAAGAAATTCCAACTTGTTCTTTTAACAAAACAGGACTCAAAAATATCAAAAAGCAAATCCAGCAAATTCTACATCAAGCTCTTCCATAAACCACATGAATCTATATTCCGCGTGAACACCTGCAAACACCACCTATAACGAAACCCAATTAAATACATCTTGATATTGCGCTCGCTGATCATTACGAGCAGTCCCCTGCTAATAGAAGCAATGTGTCAAATTTTAATAACACCATTCGAATTTCGCACATGTACAAGTTGGAATAAGGAGCATTTTGCGAGAGCCATTTGTCAGGCGCACATGACTCGTTAGGTCCGATTTACCCATACGATTTGAGGTGCTAACTACGTTTGTCGTGATTCCTTGTGTGAATTCCTTCGACATTCCACGAAATGTTTATTTTTAGAGTGCAATCAATCCTTTATGCTTTGGCAAACTGAAGTTCTGTTCTAGCATAAACTAGCTCTGTTTGTAGATTTTAATGATGTGAGAAATTTTGAACGTCCATATTTGACGATAGATGACCAATTCATTGCTTATGCAATATGAGTTTTATTTGAACCTATAGATTTGAGTATGTGAGCCTTAATGTCATGTCAGGATATTACGGAAAACAACAAACGAATGTTCTGATCTAAAAGGAATATTTGCAATAATCTACAAAACAATTTCATATCGATACTTGCACTATAAAGTATATTAATTAAATGCTCCCCTCGTTAATATCAACACCTGCACTTGAAAGCGTTTAATAATGACGCAACAGCTGGGGGCTTGCCACGAATCGTTAGTTTTCAGCCTGAAGGAAAATTAAAATCGTATTAATTAGACACTGAACTGCACTGCTGCATGAATTTTGAGTCAAATGTATATATAATTGATAAGGTTTTTTATAAGATAAGGCTGAATTTTATAAAGTTGATAGTTTCTGCCTTATCGATCATCAAATTGTTTAAATCTTAACATATTTCTTCTTTAAAAGGATACGTTTCTATAGATTTTTTTTTTATATTTTATGAAATATAAAAAAATCTACTTATAGAAACTTACGGTTCCAGTATACCAGTACGAACTCATTCAGGAATCGCCGCAACAAATATAGTTTTTTTTATAGCACAACATTGAACTAGAAATCAAAATGTGGAGTTAAATTATAAAATGTCTCTGAAGGCTTCATTCACAAAGCGTTGAAGAGGACGAGCAACATTGATCTTAATCACTTCCCAATAAATTACCTGTACCGCCATTCATTGGCCATAAAAACAAAATAATAGGTATGTGACTTTTTGTACTTTTTTGTAGTGAACAGATACGAGATAAGCGACTCTCAATATTTTTTCAGTGTAATTCGAATACATTACCGCGGTTGGCTTAACGGTAGATCTTGATAAACCTCTAATTAAGAATCGGTCGAACTTTCGATCTGGTAGCGGTTGAGGTGATACTTTGGCTTGTAATCGAGAACTCGCTTATTCAAAGAATCGATTTGGATTATCTTTTATAATTGGCTGCTTTAAATTAGGGTTACCATACTAAAAGTAATCATGCTAACGTTTTAACATTTCTCAATTGTGTAACTTAAGTATTCTTTGAAAATTCTTAAACTTTAACGGTATTGATTTTTCTGAACCGGAAACTAAAAATATTAGTTGTCTGTAAAGTCGGTTTACTGACGATAGTTGAACGTGACAACGTCAACAACAACAATAACATCATCAAAAACAACAACAACAACAACAACAACAACAATAATAATAATAATAATGAGGTAACGGCAATGCGAGGTAACGCTGGTACTTGGTAACGGTAACAGGTAACGCTGGTATTTGGTAACGGTAACAGGTAACATGTAACTCATGAGTTATGTTTTTTCGTGCGTACAGCCGGCTCCATCGATTTATAAGACGTTATCACGTCAAAAACAAACTCTTAATAACTTTTTAGGTGCAATATAATATGTATTACAATTGTGATACTAGTACCTAACTACTGACTTCTTTTCTGAAAATCGACAACCGTAATAAGCTGAAATTAAAGGCCTGTTAAATTGCTATTCGACGTAAAATCAGATAATTTGTCTTTCAAAGGGCTTAAAAACTGATTAATTTAGATGCATATTACATTTTTAGTTTGAAATAATTAACCTTATTTAATAAATATTTACTATAAGTATAAAAGCCTAAAATCAAACACGATTTTAAAATATTTCAATCCCATTTATACTCTTTTAAAATTTGCAAAGTTAATACACTCGATAATAATCATGAGTGACTTTAATAAAAGTTTTAATACACTCTAGAAGTCAAATATTTGATTTAAATCTAATCATAAGTCTAGATTCACAAGTAATCTAATATTGAAACCGAAGTCCAGATGTTTGAAGGTGAGAATGTTTAGGTTAAAAGAAAGACATCGAGGGTATGACATATCGTTGATTCAATTCGTCTAGAGTCAATGACATTATTTAACCTAAGACTATTGAAGCAAAGAGTACTCATAATACAAACAGTGGTATTAGCTTAGGGCTGCCCTACTCGTCTTTTTCTCCATACAAATGCAGTTGGTGATTTACTCAAAAGTCTCACATTGTAGACCAAATTTTTAGAGTTATATCGATTTTTATGACTTATTACTTACTTATCTAGGTCTGTACGTAAGCAAATTTTTTAAAATTTTTAATGGTCTAGATTTATGTAAAAACCCCAAAACATCGGATTTTTAACGCAATTTTGACCGTTAATGAAAAACAAGCGAAGGAACCGAAAGGAAGGAACTCCAAAATTATGAAGATCGAGTAGAGAAGTAGTTAAAATTTTAGCTGAATTTAAAAGGGAAATATTTAGAAAATAGGAATTATTTCATACTTTTTTGTGCATTTTTACTTTGGAAGTAGGTTTTAATTTTTTGTTTATAAACATTATTTTCCCCCCGATTTTCACCACGCCCCGCAGGAAGTTCGACGCGTGTGTAGTAGTGTACACGCTAGTGTACTCTTAAGGGCCTGTGTCACAATCTTCTAATAAGTGTCAGATAGCTTATTCGGAAGTATCATCGCTGCTTACTTTGTATCGCGCGTCAGAGACAAAACATGCAAATAAGATCTTTAAAAAGTATCAGTAGATTGTGGAAGTCCTTAGAAGTACAAGATTATTATATGATACATAAATAAATAAAACAAACGTTTCCTTGTTTGTCTTCTTGTTAATGACGCTTAATTCTGCCTCGATACCCGACTATGGCGAAGGCAAAATTTTGCCAGTCTATGTATGGATGTATGTTCCACCGTAAATTAGGTGTCATTAGATTAGTAATAATAGCCTGGGTAACATAAGCTATATAATTAACGTAGTCGGGTTTTTATAAAAAAGTATAATTTGGACTACAGCTAAATACTCTGCTCATATTGTGTGACCATGACTTTGTCATAACTCATGAGCACTAACATGACCCAGTTTAAGTTAGAACCTCCTGTTGACCCAGATTAAAACATAAAACCCTCGAGCAGTAAAGAATTATTACTTAGCCCCGATTACACCAAACTTCTTAAAACGCGCTTAATGCTAATCAAATCAAATCAAATTCCTTTATTGCTAGAATGTAGTACATAATGGTCTTATATTCTGTGAGAGCTGCTGATACATTCTACCATTACAATAGCGTGTAATGCATTAAAAATAATTATTGTTATGTAGATTAAATTACATCACAATGTTAGGGAGTTCAATTTAACAAATAACATTTAGATAAAAGTTAAAGATTCGTATAAATAGTCAAATTTGTTTAGTATGTAAAAATAAAATTCATCATAAAATTATTACAATGTCAAAGGAAAAATTAGCAAATAATAAAAAATAATCACAATAAAGGAAATTACACAAAATATATTATTTTAAAAACATATAAATAATAATACCTAGTTACATATTATGCTAATTTTGGAGAATTAAATCCACTTGCCATTATAAAGATAATTGCTTTATTTAACTTGCCATTATAAACACGGATTCTTTCTCCCTCTCTCGTTCAATGTTCGAAAGGGACAGACATATCTTAAACCGTAGCTCAGCCCGGTCGGTCAGAACGTCGGTTTAACGCGTTGGTGAAATTGGGGGTTATTATTGAAGTATAATGCAAAAATAATCTGGAGCTTGTCAAGGCCTCAGCTCTTCGGCAAATTAAATTTAAGATCGTGCTTGAATGGGAAGAAATTAGATAAAAGGCGATAACTAATCATCGCGATTGTCCTTGTATTTGCGAAATATGATTTGACAAAGAAAATATTTTTATTTTATTTTCTTTGCAAATAAAATATACTTATTTCATGTGAATTTTTTTTATTTTGTACTATACCTATTAAGTTTCTAATAATATTCATTGTTTGCATTAGATTTAAAACTAGGTATCTACGTAAATTATTAGGTACATCAAATTTTTAACGAGTACTTACATGACTGGCCACTACACAGATATAAAAACATAATGATTTTCATTATTTAAAGATGAAACTGTTCATCAAATTATGTGTCGTCAAAGTTTATGAAATAGTCTGTCATTTGAACAATATCAAACGAATTTAAATATGTTTAAAAGGTTTGAATACAGAGCTCCAACTTTGTCTGATAGAGTAAAGCCATATCAACTCACATCTAGCATTCAAACAAGTCACAGTGCAGATAGCGCACAGAAGTTCAACTGGGTAAAGGCAACATTTCTTAATGTTTTCTTAACATTTCTCAACATTCATAATTACATAATTATTTAGAATTACTAAAGCCATTTTAGTGAATGACACTAAATAGTGAAATAATACGTCATGCAAAAACGTTCAGTTTACGGAAATAAACGAAAAGAGGAGTATAACATTTGACACAGTTAAAGTTAAGAGTTAGTAGTTTGAACTCAGATTGTTAACACACACTATACCGCGCGTTTGATAGATATAATGACGAATCCTTCTCACACTGAGGTTAGTCCCTCTAGAACCGTGAACGTTAGTGGCGATGATGACGACGAATCCTTCTCACACTGAGGTTAGTCCCTCTAGAACCGTGAACGTTAGTGGCGATGATGACGACGAATCCTTCTCACACTGAGGTTAGTCTCTCTAGAAGCGTGAACGTTAGTGGCGATAATGATGACGAATCCTTCTCACACTGAGGTTAGTCTCTCTAGAAGCGTGAACGTTAGTGGCGATAATGATGACGAATCCTTCTCACACTGAGGTTAGTCCCTCTAGAAGCGTGAACGTTAGTGGCGATGATGACGACGAATCCTTCTCACACTGAGGTTAGTCCCTTTAGAAGCGTGAAATTTAGTGGCGATGATGATGACGAATCCTTCTCACACTGAGGTTAGTCTCTCTAGAAGCGTGAACGTTAGTGGCGATAATGATGACGAATCCTTCTCACACTGTGGTTAGTCCCTCTAGAAGCGTGAACGTTAGTGGCGATGATGACGACGAATCCTTCTCACACTGCGGTTAGTCCCTTTAGAAGCGTGAACGTTAGTGGCGATGATGATGACGAATCCTTCTCACACTTAGGCTAGTCTCTCTAGAAGCGTGAACGTTAGTGGCGATGATGATGACGAATCCTTCTCACACTTAGGCTAGTCTCTCTAAAAGCGTGAACGTTAGTGGCGATGATGATGGATAACCTACTGCGAACAACTACTCTGTGGCAGAGCGTACAGTTGCGTGCTCATCAACCGAGGCTCACAACTAGAGGCTCCCAACTAAACTTCCCCGGCCCGCCGTATTAAACAGAGTTTCAGACTTAACCGATAATCTCAGAATATGAATATGTTCGATATGTTTTAAAACATATTCAAAGTAAACATGACGTGAATTAATTTTAAAGTTATATGGATTGTTCAAAGTTTTTGAAAGCTTTTAATACTTTGTTAATTATTTTGACAGCTAAAAACAAATTTATGAATTTATTAGTTTGTAGTAGTATCAATTATGTATATTCAAGTATTGAGTCTTTTTAGGGTTCCGTACCCAAAGGGCTAAACGGGACCCTATTATTAGGAGTCCGTCTGTCACCAGGTTGTATCTCATGAACCGTGATAGAAAGTTTAAATTTTCACAGGTGATGTATTTCTGTTGCCGCTATAACATCAAATACTAAGAAATAGAATAAAATAAATATTTAAGGGAGTTTTATACCGTTTTGTACGGAATCCTTCGTGCGCGAGTCCGACTCACACTTGGCCGGTTTTATAATCATATTATGCACGAACGATATCTGAGTTTTAAAATTTTAAATTATCAATTATAGCCTATATCTTTTATTTATGTTTTACGAACCCAAAACAAACAAAATGGTATTTCACACAAATCACAAAACTATAGATCAAAACCTCAATTCTCGTATTTAAAGTAGACTTTCATTTTACTTTGATCGTATTATAAGTGAAGTGACATGTTATCATACACTCACTGATTTTGTGAAGTTTGGACCAATCAGATCGCGTTTCACGTTGGTTTAACGTTTACGAGGATAGCGTTTGGTAGTTTAAGCGTATCGGGACTTGATTGTTATTGTAATATTGCTGGTTTTATTTAGCAGTGAGGCCCTCACTTTGTAACTGTAGGTATGTAGCGTAGTGTCCTACTGTCCGTTCCAGTTAAAAAGAGCGATGCAGCAGCAGTATATACAATTGTATAGATATTCACACAAACCATACACATTACACGAACATTTTATACAGTACACATAATATTATTGTGTACGTTATTTTATCCAAATTGGCAACTCGAGACCACGATGGAAATAACCCGGACGGTTCATTAAAAAAGACAAACGCTTAAATAGGCCGTTCCGTGTTGTTTATTATATGAATGTAATATTAGACGAAAATTGTAACGAAGGCTGAGGGACTCCGCAAGACGATAGATAACAAGCTCCAGAGACTAAATTAGAGCAGGACGTGAGTTATAGGCGATAGCGTTTTTGTGAAAGAAAACAAAGACAATATAATCTATGTGTGTTTCGATATAAGTAAAATTAAATTAATTAAAGTACAAAACCAATCTAAATTAGACTTAGGGCCTGTTTCATAATCTTCTTATAAGTGTCAGATAGCTTAACTGCATGTTTTCTCTCTGTCGCTCGATATGAAGTAAGTAGCAACAAAACTGCCGGATAAGCTATACGACACTTATTAGACGATTGTGAAAGGCCCTTAGATAAACATATTATTAGCATAAAGTTTTAATTGTAATTAGTTCAATAGACGGTCTGTCTGATAACGAAAACTTTCAAGTCTGACAATCAGTTAGATCATCAATTTAAACTTAGAATTTAAAAAAATGTTAAACTTAAATTAGAACGCCAGGCGTCGAAACCAAAGTTATTTTGCAAAAATCATTCTTACCTCATTGGTGTGGTCACGCAATACTCCTATACGAAGGACACGGTACCAGGCCAACAGAAAATGTGTGTGCACCGGTGGCAGCAGTAGAGAGCATTATTTCAATCGCTATCGCTTATACGCTTGCGACACCACAACGCAGTGCAGAGTTGATTTATGCAAACAGAGTTCATACATTTCACGTATGTTGTAACTCCTGACCTCAACATCTCATCAGCATATGCTAATTTACCATCATTTTATTGTTTCAGAGACAATTCATGCTAAACGTGTACGTGTTTTATCTTTTTAAAACATTTAATTTTAGAGGTTCGTGAACAGTCGGAAAGTTTATGCTTCATAACTTGTTGGTATTATAAAGAGCCATTTACAACTCGCCGAATCTCAAGCCCATTTTACACGGGTGACTAAAACAGCATGCGGCTGTAGGGTCAACTCACACTGGCGCAGAGTCTAAGCGACGTGACACGTAATTAAGGTCTCCACAGATGAGAGGCCTATCGTTTCAGTTAGAACTGACGTCAGTTCGGCCTGAACAGATTCGAGCACATACACGGAGAAAATGACCGAACTGACGTCAGTTCGACCCTTAGATTAAGAACGCCTAGATAGTCTTCAAACAAACGCATCGTACAAGGTGAAGCAAGCAACAGATAGATGTAGGCGTTACGCCTACATCTATCTGTTACGTGTGAGTGTGGAGTGTGTACTCTTAAAATTGGAATTATTGTATTTGTTTTTCTTAATATCGTGAGATGTTAAAAATATAACTTATATATGACTGAGCGTTTGACCACTGTGACCAGAATAAATTTCACCGTGCTGCGGAAATCGTGCGGCTAGTCACCCGTGTAAATACTACAAAAGTTGGGGCTTGCGGATTTAGTCACTCGCGGCCTCACCGAATTGGCATTTACACGGTGGATTTTCATCGTGCTGCGGAAATCGTGCAGCTAGTCACCCGTGTAAATACTACAAAAGTTGGGGCTTGCGGATTTAGTCACTTGCGGCCTCGCCGAATTGGCATTTACACGGTGGATTTTCATTGTGCTGCGGAAATCGTGCGGCTAATCACCCGTGTAAATACTACAAAAGTTGGGGCTTGCGGATTTAGTCACTCGCGGCCTCACCGAATTGGCATTTACACGGTGGATTTTCACCGTGCTGCGGAAGTCGTGCGGCTAGTCACCCGTGTAAATACTACAAAAGTTGGAGCTTGCGGATTTAGTCACTCGCGGCCTCACCGAATTGGCATTTACACGGTGGATTGTCACCGTGCTGCGAAAATCGTGCGGCTAGTCACCCGTGTAAATACTACAAAAGTTGGGGCTTGCGGATTTAGTCACTCGCGGCCTCGCCGAATTGGCATTTACACGGTGGATTTTCACCGTGCTGCGGAAATCGTGCGGCTAGTCACCCGTGTAAGTACTACAAAAGTTGGGGCTTGCGGATCTAGTCACTCGCGGCCTCACCGAATTGGCATTTACACTGTGGATTTTCACCGTGCTGCGGAAATCGTGCGGCTAGACACCCGTGTAAATACTACAAAAGTTGGGGCTTGCGGATTTAGTCACTCGCGGCCTCACCGAATTGGCATTTACACGGTGGATTTTCACCGTGCTGCGGAAATCGTGCGGCTAGTCACCCGTGTAAGTACTACAAAAGTTGGGGCTTGCGGATCTAGTCACTCGCGGCCTCACCGAATTGGCATTTACACTGTGGATTTTCACCGTGCTGCGGAAATCGTGCGGCTAGACACCCGTGTAAATACTACAAAAGTTGGGGCTTGCGGATTTAGTCACTCGCGGCCTCACCGAATTGGCATTTACACGGTCGATTTTCGCAGTGCGGCTGAAATCGTGTGGCACCCGTGTAAATATACAATAATTAAGTGCTATCGTGTTATCTATGCATACCGCTAGTAACATGGAAAATTAAAGCAATAATTATACTAACTTGCAAAACATGCAATTCTCTTGCCTGCTGTAAAGTGCTTTAGATAAAATTGACCACCTAAAATATCATAATGTATCGACTTCTCTGATGTTTCGGGTGTTTATGGGCAATCGTTTATAATTAAGCGATCCTTATGCGCGTTTTCCGGGATAAAAATGTTAAAATATAAACGCACTACCATTGTGGATGGGCAAAGTGTTCTGCACTTATCTTCATTTATAGAACAGTAAAATTACACTTCCCCAGCGAAACATAGAACGTTTATCATACTCGGTAGTTACGTTGTAATGTATTAAAGATTGATATCCTTTACGCCTGCCTTGTTATTTCCCTTTTTATACCTGCCTAGATCGGTGTAATCATGATTATTGCTTTGAAGCGCCCGCCTCGATACATTTAAATGGTTCAAGTTGTACGAGAAGTCTCAACATGATGAACATCAAGGTATGCAGTATGCACTAGGTACGACAGCTAATAATATCTTACTACTATAATATCCTATACTAGCATTCATTGCCCGCGGCTTCGTCCGCGTGGAATTGGGTTTGGAGCTTTCATCCCCCATTTTACCCACCTAGGGGCTGAATTATAGAAAGCACTGAAATGCGTTACTCATTATTTTTCCTCTGTTGCTGGCTAAAAATTTGAACTAGGCTTCGTCATGACTTTGTTGACCTTTCTTAAGAAGCGACCTCCACTTAGGTCTATCGTTGGCTTGTTCTTCCCAGCTGTTATGGTCGATCTTAAATGACAACTTATCGCGCTTAGCGCAGTCCTTAAATCCTAACAGTGGTCGTTCGACAGGTCTTTTAGCATCAGTGATAGCACCAAGCAGTATCTGACGAGGCGTACGCGAGGGGTTCATGCGGTGAACATGACCCAGCGAACTTAACCGCTTTTCCCTGAGCATAGCGGTGAAACTGGGCAGTTGGTGACTTTGTCTGACTGACTGACTGTCTGACTGGTATTTCATACCCAGAATATTGCGATACTTGTGATGAAACGATGAGTGTGGTTCTATTAGTACTAAGTGCTCTCATTTACTTCCTGACTGTCCAAATGGGGATTATAATTTTACTACATGTATTTGTATACCAATTTGGCTACATATATTTAAAAAAGTCGATAATTTAAATTTTTTCAATGTCCGCTGCGTGGCGAACATACCGCAGCCTTACCGAGCGAGTTAAAATGATCCTATTTCTTTAAACATTCGTCCAAATTAGTAGTAGTGCAGTAAAAGGGAAAAATCTTATGTTTTAAATTCTTTGAGACATCAAATGAACTTATTTTGATAAGACTTCATAATTGTTGATAATAAGACCAATAAACTTGATGAAAAGATTACTATATTTTTTTCTAGCTCCAAATCTATACTCTAGAACTCAATCATACCTATATCTCTTTCACCGTCAAGGGAGCGTTCATCAAAAACGTTTTCGTTCGATCGGTTTTTGTCAGATTTATTTTTCTAATCTGATTATCACGGAGAAGTCTTTTCATTTTAAGGGTTAATATAATATAGTCTATGACAGTCAAAAATAATGTGTCTTTCTATTGGTAAAATAATTTTTAAAAAATTGGTTCAGTAGATCCAGAGATTACCCTTTACAACCTCACAAACTCACTTTATAATAAGAATAATTTTGGTATAGATACAAATGAACCCTAATAAAATAAAAAGTTTAAAATAAAATGAGGGTCTAATAAAAAATGATGACCACTAGACAACCACTAGTATTTTACTTACTGTACATAAAATTGAGCTTCGTCCACCTGCACATTTTTACAAAAAAAAACTAGGAAATGACAAGAAACGTGAATTTTAAATTTAATACCCGACTATTCGTTATTTAATATACACTGTAAAAGAAAATCTTAATAATACACAATAAGAGGAACAAAGTAATTTTTGGAAAATACAATGCATTTGAAAACAACACAAAAACTTGTGCTGAAATTTTCGATTCTAATTTGACAAATTAACAACACGTACCGCTTAAAATGTTGCGGCTTTATTTTGAGGATCGCGCTGTTATTTGCTAAATTGTATATGTTTTATTTAATAACGGTCTGCCAAAAATTTCAATGATAATTTGAAATAATTGTTTTTTGGCTCGACAAATAAAATCGCGAGTTAGAGACCAATTTTCTTAATTACAGTCGAGTCAGGGATTTTTGAGCTTCCATCGTATGACAATATGTCGATATGTAGACATTTTGTATGAAACAGTTGATACAATATATCAATTAATTAAAGATTATTATTATTATTACTAAATAGAAGATAAATAATAAGAAAACTCCAAAACAAAGAAAAGTTCTTGACAAAATATGAATAATATATTTTCGTAACGAGAAAGAAACTTTAACACGAAAATAGTAGAACAACATAGGTAATAATGAAAAATAAATAATTAAAATCAGACCTGCCAAAAGATCTATTCAATTTCAAATCACAATGAAGGAAATAGTAAAAATAGTACCCCATCTCCACAAACCTATATACCATTTCCGAGACCTTGGTTTTTAAAACCTCGTTTGAATATAGGTTACTTTGAAGATATTTTATACTGTTTGGCGTATTCGGTAAACATACACGTCAGTTGTAATTTATTAAGTTCACTAAACGGAATCGTTAATATTTCATCTCTATTGATGTCGGTTCTGTGAGCAAAGAATTGTAGAATTCGTTATCTTTCATGTCAATTAAAATTTATATATAATTTTTTAAATTAATACCTCAGTTTTTTTACTAACCTTTTTTTTATTGTATTGGGGGCAAATAGGAATAAATAATATGCAAATAATGTTTATCGGCTAAGAGCGTCCTTCCATTTTGCGATCCGGATAACGGACCGATAATGACAAAATATACAGATGCCTGTATAGGTATTTTCATATTGAAACAAATACCCCTCTTTCTCATGTCTTTGTCAAATATCGATCCGATATTGGACATCGAACTTCGGATCGTAGTTTGGATAGTCATTGAAAAAATATGTTAGTGAAGTTTTCCTTTCAGTTGTTAGCGGGTTTTTTTTTGCATTTTCCAAAACAGTTTAGTTTTTCTATACCGCTTCAGCTATCAAAATATCTTCTAAAACATAATTAAATAAATAAACTTTTGAATATACCTAATATTTTACATAAAATATCTCCATTTCTGCTTTCTAAGATATCTTGCTGCTACACATTATGAATTACTCCCATTACTTTATGACTCTACATTGACATTCGATCGATGTATTCACGAAACACCGTAGCTTTTAACCCAGTTGTTACATTACAATAGCTAATGCCGACGTTTACGCTCTTATCAAATTGCCACACATACTGTACGAATCGAATTTCCCCATTTCTCTGCCGACTTTACACGTAGGTAGAGTCGGAATCATTTCAGAAGAAAATATATTCACACCAGATTTTGGCTTAGATCAATATAATGGACGAAGATTTCAAAACTAATGGCTATGACGTACATTTGACAGAACAATCAAAACAAAAAATCTTCATACAAGAAAAAGTTACGCCAAAAAGAAAAAGTTACCTCAAATGTCAAAATGGCCCCAAACAACCCCAAAAGTGGGGTCAATTAAGTGGGGACAGTTAAGAGCTAGCCTCGTCTATCTATAATATATACGATTATGGATCAAGATTGGGTCAAGTAGACCTTAATAGAAGTCATAATTGTTTAACCAGTATCATACATATTATCAAAGTTTGTATACATTTTTTGCCATTCTTGTAAACTTTTGTCTTACGATGTATTGCAAGCATAGATCTAAGCAGACAAGATATTAACCTAAAATATTTGCACAGCTATAACAACAAAGCCAAAGGGCTCGAGCGCATCACGTAGGTCTCATTACATTTCAAAATACCTCTGGCTTGTTTTGAAGTTGGGATAAATATCAGGTCGTGAGTGTGCCTGTTAACACGTAACGAGGTGTGGACTACCCACCAGTCATGATCATGTCTTAGCAAGTTATTCGCCGACCACTGACCTTGGAAGAAAATTTAAAGGGTTTTACATCGATAACCCATTTTCTCGATTTCCAACCTTTTTGTATGGCTATAGAATTCAAATTTGAGTACAGCGACAGAGGCACGTATGATTTTTTCAATGTGTGGATCGCAAACGTCGGCGCAAGCGATAATTTGTATGGTTCATAGTATTATCTGTACGTGAGCAACGTAATGAGTAAAGAAATAAGACAAGGATGGGACGGGAGAAATGAAATGGAAAGTTATTTATGCTTTATTTTGAAACTTTAACGATGTGAACGTTTGTGTCGAAGAAGCATTTCGTGTGTCGTATCAGTTCTTTATTGAACTGACAATATTAATAACATTGAACAATCATAGCAAAAATGAGTAGGCTTTTGCACTATTCATCGTATGTATTTAGTATTTATCTCGACCTGCTGAAATAAATTAAAAAATATGAATTCATTTCATTGCATATTTTATTTCAGACATTTACTGGAAAACAATATCACTAAAAATCGAAACTACACTCGAAATTCAATAAGTGCATCACATTCTAAAAATCTTCAGAAGGAAAAATAAATTGACACATTGTGACGTGATGATAAATTTAAGGACATTAACTAAAACATGTTTCTTCTTAACCCACCGTACCATCAATGTGGTAAAGAAAATAACCTACAAGACTTTAATAAAACTTGTACTCTCGAAGGTAATTTATCTAGATGTAATCGTTTAGCGTCTTGGTATTTTTATTTATTTAATAAGAACCCTTATCGTTTAAATAGCGAGCTTGCGTCTTAGCGCGCCTAAAGCGGTGCTACCTCTGATTGACGGATGGGATAAAGCCACCCTATACTTACACTCCGTTTATAAATAAGGTGATGCGATATCAACACTGAATGCAATTTTGTATAAATAAATAATGCTAGTACTTACAACAATGTTAAGGTGTTACACGTACTTTAAGCCGTCTTGCTAAGATTGCAAAAATAGGATCAGATGGCGGAGATTTTTCGGATAAAAGCTGCTGAATTAAGAAACTTGGAAACTAGTAGCATCGTTTTTAAATAATGTTTAGCAAATATCAAAAAGATATTGTGTTCGCCAGATTAGCTCCCTGTTTAGGGAAACCTAATCTTTTTTGAAAATTCGCCATAGTGGTCCTAAATGTGACAGACAATTAATGGAAATTAGCAAGCCGTGCAGGCAGAAAACGTAGGTGTATCTTATCTAATTCCAGCAAATTCATATAAACATCAAACCTGTTTTGATGATACTCAGCTTTTTGCTTAATACCACTACTTCGCTTGATATTATACTCAATTTATTTCAGCTTTACACCACCACGTTTCGATGATTTCACCAGCAACTTACAATTATAAAGAACAAACGAACCACCGAAAAAGTTCGATCAAATACAAAGGAATCCAATACGGAATAACCTCTCTGACCCTTTTCATTAATTAATTAAACTGAAATTCGGCTGACTCCCAAATAATAGGCTCTTAAATCGATTCACTAACATGGAAGCGTCAATCCGATTGGTAACAAAATGTCAATTAAATCGGACTTTCCCGAATACAATAAATACGCTGCTGTTGGTGAGGATTTAAAATAGTGATTGGTTTGTGTTAAGCTATATAATAGTTTTGTAATGCAGTGGTTGAAGCTTTCTGTTGATAATATGGCTGTTATACGTTCTCCTAGGTTAAAAAAATCTGATCAGAAATCATGACAACAGCTTTTTAGTCAATTCGTTATTTTAGGATATAAAACAATTACCATATTATTGTCTCTTTATTGAAACTAGAGACCGCCTCGTGGTCAAAATTCGCTCACAATATTTAAGTTTGAACTTTATAAGGGTTCTTTTGCCTCTTAGGTAGATTAAAATAGCTTTTTGCATACCTTTCTCCACATAAAGTTTAGCTGTGCCAAATATCATACTCATCTGTTACCATAATTCTCGTTAAACTCTACTTACTGAACGTGTTTGCTTCACGTTTTAATGTAATCAAAATCAAGAAAGTTTTATGCCTTTATATAGGTTATGAAATAACACTCACGGAGTTGTTCCTACGTGATGCCTACCACCGGTTCATATTATAATGATCGTTATTATCACAATACCATAACCAATGCTTTGGTATTACCTATTTGTTAATTATATCTCAAAGCAGAATAATTTAATTTCATCAGGGCAACCCAATCATTTGGACAGTACAAACCGATATAAGGCAATTTGGCTTGTTACGGACGCTTGTGGTTAATTGCAGATGTACAGACAGAAAATTAGTGCTCTGTCGGGGCTGTCAATTTCTGCAGACTTCGCGTCTGGTTATGATTCCTAAGGGGTTGAGAAATTTAATGATAGTGCTTTAATTAATTTACCAGTGATAAAATTGTATTAATATTAATTGTATTATTATAATTTCCAATCAGCATGTTTAATTAGCAAATTATACGGTGTTTGGCATTGTACAAGCAGTGACACGGGTCACCATTGTTCTCTTCGGTAGATAGCTATTTTTATTTTATTATTGAGTAAGATATAGGTAATTCAACCTACTGTTGCTGAACCTAGCAGTTACTACCTACCTACAATTTTTAAACTATACAAGAATTATGTTGAATCGGAAATTCAATGCAGTTGTAAACAAGAGATCTATTCAGTAGTTTGCGGTATTCCAAAGACTTATTCCTGTCATCCCAAACCAAATACCACGTCAACATAATCATCGAACTTAACCTGTCACAGAGTCAATAAATTTGCCGATGGTTGGGTCTCCACGTCACGACGTCGCGTCGTTAACGTGAAACGGTGTGGTGTCGAGGAACGATGCGTTGACATAACGTAAAGATTCACGTCATCCTAATATGCATGTCACCACGCCGGATCGATCGTAAATAATAAATCGGGAATTTGGGCACGTTCCTCGTTCTAAATATGGACCGCATCAGACGTATTCTGCTTCTTTTAATAAACAAAATCGAAAAAAAAGTAACGCCCGAATTTTCAAGCAGTAAGCGAGCTGATGAATTATAGCTAAGAACACTCTCGATCATGTCAGCAAATCAAAATTGGTTCATCTGTTTCGGAGCTACGATGGCACGGGCAGACACACCGTCTTTTTACGAAGACAGCAGGCTTTTCGTCGGGGGTTAAAAAGACGGCGGACGTTGCCGTACCTTGATACGACGCGGCACGGTTTCACTTTGCCGACGTCGTGACGTGGAGATGTGGACAGCTGGTCATATTATGTGTGTTGCGTCACAAGTACTGCGGGTATGCAGCATGGGAACGGTGAGGTGCAATGGGCTGGAGATGGGATATAACATTACACGTTGGAACAATGATAAAATGTAAGTCGCAACGTTTGGATAAGGCATTATATAAAGACAGCAAAATATTATATCATGGAGATTGGTTACCAATGTTATCTGCAAATAAATAAAATTGAAGTGTCTGTTTGTAATTTTAAATCAACACATTTTCACTAAATGCATATTATTAAAGTATATACGGCACTTACAATAAAGATCAATTTTTAAGATTCTTGTCTGTCTGTCGGTTTGTTCCGGCTAATCTCTGAAATAGCTGGAGCGATTTTCACGGGACTTTCACTGGCTACTTATGTACTCTTAGGGTTCCGTTTAGAAATAGGGTTCTGCTTCCGTAAGTTCTACGCAAACAAAGTTGCGGGCACCAGCTAGCACATACTACATAGTATTAATACGTGCAGCAAAAACTTTCTGTACAGTTATACGAGGATTGTACGAATGGACGAGTATGATATTTGGCACAATTAAAGTTTGCAGAAAGCTTATATTTAAATAATCCTTAGAAATACATAAAATTAATAAAAACAACAACAACAGCACACACTACTTTTATTACACATTGACGTTCTTTGTCAATCTGTCGCATACCTTTTTTAGGGTTCCGTAATACATAAGGACCATTATAGTTTCGCTCTGTCCGTCCGTCTGTCTGTCTATCCGCGCTTCTAGCTTCTGTAATTATGAATATAAATGTATAAAATTCGGTATAGTTATAGACTGCGTATAGATCTCAATTTTGGCATCATAAAATAAAAATAATGTTATATTTTAGGGGTGGCCTCTCCATAGATGTGAAGTGGGGATGAAAATTTTTCGTTCAACCCCATCTTGTAGGGTATCGTTGAATAGGCCATTTTAAATAAAGGCAAGGTTTCATACTTAATTTTTTACAAAGTCAACCATAATTTTCGAGTAATCGGCTTCCAAAGTGGTTTATAAGTTGCCCCCCCCCCCCCTGGAATTTCTTAACTATGAGACTTAGAAACTTGAAATTTTCCATGCTAATATATCATGATAAAAAATTTTTAGGGAAATTGTTTTGAATGAAATCAGACAGTAACTTTTGAAGTAATTTGAAAAAAAAGATTACGCGTTTATAAACGAACGAAACCCTCATTAGACACGTCCTGACCTGCTCTTGGTTAGGTTATTTTATTTATGAGGCAAAAGAACCTATATAAAGTTCATATTTAAAAATTATAATATGAATTATTATGGGTGAATTTTGATACTAGGCGATCTATAATAAGAAGTAAAGGATGCAATTAATATTATGTAAAGATTTAAACATCTATCGCTTTTGTCCAAAATGACACTAAAACTTACTTAGATACTATGTTTAATAGGTGAGATGATATTATGTTACTACTATCTGATTACATAATAGTCCTTGTCACTTTCTATCGCAAATTTCAGCTTTGACAACTCTCTTTCTTCAATAAAGTAGCAAGTAAAGTGCATAATATATTAATATTGGCATATCCACTAATTCAGATCCGTGTTAGTCGGAGTGAGTTCTCGAAGGGTAACCCTATCGCCGTCCACAGTGGCCGGCAACGGGACTCTGACCACCGGCTCGGAAACACAATCTGAGTGGACTTGCAAAAAACAGCCATAGACGCACATTGTATCAAAACCGGCTTTGAATTTGCGATTGGTGCCTACTCTATATCCTTTTTTTATTTGGTTACAAAATACTATGATCAATCATCTGAAGTTATGATATAAAATGTAAAGGCTTGGAAAAGGAAAATCTAGATATTTAATCGGCTGCTTTTAATTCTTTTCCCTGAACTGCAACTCATATTTTTTCAATTAAGGCATCGGTTATCATTTTGTAAAGATTGGAATATTTGCATTGTTTGATAACTAGAAATTTAGTTGTTTGTTTTTCCTTTATCGTTGTCATAATAGAGGTTTAATCGTTTATCATCCCTATCCATTGCGTCCAATCATATTTAATTGCATGCATTAATTGACGCAATCAAGCCTATTAAAGATATAAATATTCAGCAACCAGATTCCTCTGCTATAACAATGAGAAGAAATAATCTGTTTGCATAATATAGTAGTCATAAAAGGTAGAAATGTCAATGTCTTATTGACAGATGTCACAAGCACAGTCTATCTAGTTAGATTATTTGAGTTATCCAAAATGCTATATATAGTGTAGACGTATCTGTGTTAAACATCTCTCTCATAAGTACCAATAAAGAAGAATATCACAATTGTTGCTGTATTATTGTTATCACCACTCAAGCATAAGAAGGATCTGTAAGAACCAAGACGTCGCAGGCCTCAACATCAAGCCGAATTTCATAATTTCTACTTTTATTTCATAACTGACAAATAATAAATAATTATTATTATAATCTAATACTTAAGCATTTTTATCCCGTTAAACGTAGACCCCCTTGATAATAAAAATATTTAGACGACGGATACGCAATCCATGTTTATTATCTTTGTCTGTCAAGTGGCTTTTCCAACGTATCAGACAAAGAGAACAACATGGATTGCGTACCCGTGGTGTAAATTTTTGTGTTAATTCGGGGTAGAGATTTATAACATGATTGTATAGATATTTCAACTCATATTTTGTGCGCGTGGTGCTAAATATGTGTGCGTACGCTTGTATTTATGCAGCTTTAATTTGTCAGACAGTGATGCGGTGCTATGTGTGAGTCACTTATTATACATTAACGACACATAGATCCGCGCGCAGAAATGTGTTGAGTTCAACTCATACAGTTGCATCTAACTCAAAGATTTATTTATTTTAATGTTTAAGGTCTTTTTATTTCAAATGACTTCTGTTTTCATGGACGAATAAAATTCAGTGAGAACTGTGCCAATCTTTAAAATTCGCTTATAATATTATATTAAAGAACCGTACTTATATCTCATCGCCTAATCTAATTTTAACTGGAACGTGTACGCAAACTTCTAAACAAACTTTCTCATTAATAATATTAGTAAGATTACGAGCATTAGACAACGTTAGAAGTTTCAAAGATAATGGCGCGTTACGATGTTAGGAACTATTCTGTATAGACTCACACGGGGATCAGCGCTGATAAATAATTAATTAACTTTGGGAATAACTATTTAGATTGTACGATAGATAGTAACTGTGATCTTTCATGGGATTATCCGATAAAAATAATGAAGAATATACAATAATTAGACTGCCAAAAAATAATGCCAATCCTACTAATATTGTAAATGTGAAAGTTTGTGAGGATAGATGGAGGTTTGTTACTCTTTCACGCAAAAACTACTGAACAGATTTCGATGAAGTTTGGTATAGTAGTAGTTTATGCTCTGGATTAAACATAGGCGATTTTTTATCCCGAAAATCCTGTTCCTTTAGGATAATGTATTTACGCGGGCGGAGCCGCAGGCATCAGTTAGTCTGCTGTAAATTCGATTTCTTTACTGTATGTGTCTAATATCTAAGACAATAATTACTCTATATAAGTATCATAGAGCACTGCAGTTTGTGTTAAGTTAAGTTAAGTTGTGCAAGTTAAGGACCTAGTTAACCGAGATATGCCCGGAGTTCTGAGAAATTAAAAAAAATAAAAATTCATCACAAATACCTATAATATTTATATAACTGACCGGGATTCGAACCCATCACATTCCGAATATTCGAACAAAGCAAAAATTATACATTATAATTATATATTATACAAAAATTATATATCATATAATACCTAACTTAAAACTGCCAATCGGACTGACTTAATAATGTTGAAATAATTCATATTATATTGTTGCCAACGAAATAAAACACATATTATATAGCTTAAAAATGCGGAGTTTCCCAGGGACAAGACCTGGCTAAATCGATTTTTTCCCCCATAACTTCCTGCATAAGTTACTAAATTTCATGGTAAAACTCGCAGCCGTTTTCGATCCGATTATATAAATACAATATTGTCTAGTTTAAGGTATAAGAGTATCTGGGTAACCGAGCTTTGCTCGGAGTTCTAATAAATTTAATTATATAAAAAGAATCATTAAACTATTGAACTGACCGTAATTCGAAACCACCACCACATTTAGAATTTTCTAACAAAGCAAAAATTATACATAAGCATATCAGTCTGCCAATCGGACTGACATAATAGAGTCGAAATTATATATATATAAGAAAAAACATAATATTGTTAAAAATGCGGAGTTTCGCAGGGATAACACCTAGCTAAATCGACTTTCCCCCAAAACTGCCTATATCCTAAATTCTATGGTAAAACTTGCAGCCGTTTTCGAGAAACCGAATATATATTAAGATTGTCTCGTTTAATTATTAATGTATAAGAATATTAAAATAACCCTTCTTTAAAACTTAATACATTTCAAATAAAACTACTATATCGATGAGAAATGTCCGAATAATAATTATTTGGTAACAATCCAAACACCTACAGGTGTGTACTGATTTTCTCGTCGACAACAGTTGAGGTGAATTTACATTTGGAAACTATTCATAGTACACATAATTGGTATCCTGTCGAATTAATTGCGTATTCAAGTGCTGGCTGTTATAATTGGAAGATGATGATCTGATGGATCCCTGTATGAAGATAATTATATTGCGTGTATTATGCTAATGTGGCTATAATGGGTTTGCATCCATAGAATTATTAACAAAATGGACAGAAAGTTTGCCTTTTATGCAACGTTTTACCTGAATAAAATATCGTCGTCGTTGGTGAGGTTGGTGGGTAAAAATGTTTATACTATACACTATACGGTATATAGTAGGTATACATTTTTTACCCATTAACCTCAAAAAAATATTATCTTTCTGCACAACTCCTCCACATGAACTTTAAGTTTGTCTTGTTTCAAAGGTTTCACTAGAACAAAATATCGTCATTGTTGGTGAGGTTATTCGGTAAAAATGTGTATATTATACAGCATACCATTTTATAAGCTGAAAAATATAAAAAATATAGTTACGACTTCCCCTTAATATACCGAATCGATGATATGTGTCTATGTGTCGCTTGCACAGGTATGACGGTTTATCAGGCACCTTGGTAGATTGTTAAAAACTCCATAGAATTGCAGGTTACCCATCCTATATATTATTAACATCCCATTCATGGGTTAGGTTGGTACATGCAATCTTATAATATTATATTGAAGCGTTTTATGAAATGAACTGGGAAACGAGGAGACAGTTCGCCTGCCCCGCAGCACCAGAAGAGTTACACTATTGCTGGTGCTGTGCACTTGCGTTTCTGGTCATTTAAATGTGTTGGGGAACCCCCCTTCATCCTCGGGTAACCTCACTCATTCGGCGAAACACAAAGCAAGCGTTTTAACGCTGGTTTTCTGTGAGGCCGTGGTTTTTATCTCACCAATGAAGCTGCACTGTCTTACGTAGACTTCATTCTAGTCACGGCCATTCAAATAAAACAACATTTTCACAAATCACTTTAAGATTTAAAAGCCTCTAAACAAAATTTACAAAATAATTGCGATTCCATTTTGTTTCGTAATCGTAAATTCATGTTTAATGTCTCAAAATAAAGCTTGGCTAAGTAGGCACTTATAACAAAAGGATTTAGTCGAGAATTTTGAGCGTGAAAGAGGATTTTAATTTCTTATCCCCTGAAACAAGGGTTCCAGTGTAAACAAATGAATCAATGAAAATATTTTTGCCAGCTTTATTTTTTCAGATTTAATTTCACAAGCATTTTATTTTACTTGTTTTGTATTATGTTTCGTCAGTACAGTAACATATTATTTCACTGACATTTGTAATATATAAAATAAGTTAATGTTAGTAAAGCTCTTATAGTGTAGGTAATATTTGCCGTAAATGCATTAAAGTTAAAACAATTAAAAACATAATTTTTGAGTCGTAAAATACTTAACACTCAATGAAAATAAAAATAATATGGCCGGCTGTGTCATAACAGTTATGCATATCAGCGGCAATTTTTGCATGAAACCATAAACTGCAATGTCCAGTGACTGGGTAATATTAAATTACAGATCATAAAAAGTGTTATATTACAAAAAATGGCTGCCCGCAGGATGTGCGCGTTACAAGTGATTAAGAACTTTTTTCGCGAACATTCCACGCCAAGTGAAAATATTGACAGGGTTTATCCCGTCATAAATTTTTAAACATAAGTTTGTGAATATCGTTACTAATTTTTAGGTTGGTTGGCTTTTGGAAAAGCCTACTTTTAGAAATGGACGGCAAAAGGTTGATGTCATAACTGAGTGCTAAGGTGCAAGTTTTTGTCACTACTGGCCGTGAAGAAGTTAGCTACATTTTTTATGGAATCGAATTAGTTACCAAAGTTTGCCACTAGGGGCGTTGTTTCAATGAACTCAGCACATGATTGTATAAAGGGTGCGTTAGCATAAGTACATCTTTACTTATATTATAAACGCGAAAGTTTGTATATTTGGATGCATTGATGTTTTAACTGTTTCACGCAATAACGACTGAACGGATTTTAATGATATTTGGTATGGTAGTAGTTTAAGCTCTGGATTAGGCTAGGCTTAGGCGACTTTTTATCCCGAAAACGTACAGTTTTCCCGTATTTATGCGGGTGGAGCCGCGGGCGAAAGCTAGTATTGTAAACGCGAACGTTTGTATGTATTGATGTTTGTTACTGTTTCAAGCAATAACTACTAATCGGATTTTGATGAAATTTGGTATGGTAGTAGTTTAGACTCTGCACTAACATAATATAATGTGCTGCTGTTCATCGCAGCAAAACTTACGGTTCCCGCGAAATTTCTACTTGCGCGTGCGAATCCGCAGGCAACATCTAGTAGTGTTTAGAAACTACTTATGTACAGTATGTTACGATAGTTAATTTAATATTATGTACTACACCTTGAATGTAGACGCAACCTGTTAAATAATAATAGCCTTAAAAAAATCGGTTGTCTGTAAAGTCGGTTTACTGACGATAGTTGAACGTGACAACGTCATGTTTATAGTGCGCGCGGAACTAATTGGCCGCGCCTTAGGTAGGCGTGTTGCCGCCACGAAGTCCGGCGCCGAACTGAGTAATAATATCAAGCGCCCCCGCCTCTCCGTCCCACCGCTCACATACCTAAGGCGCGGCTAGCTGAGATAACGGCAATGCGTCATATTTAGCGAGGTAACGCTGGTAACAGGTAACGTATGAGTCATGTTTTTTCGTGCGTGGAGCCGGCTCCATCAAATTATAAGACGTTATCACGTCAAAAAACCTTACACACATACGACGATTTTCCAAATTGTATTTGGATGAAAAAGTGAATTGTGATGTTGGTTGATGATATTGTAAAATATATGTAATCTTTATACTTCAGCTTTGATCCCGCTACAAAGGGCCAAACCAACTGCCCTTTTCTGCTCCTTTTCGTGACCGAACGCCATGTAAAAGGGAGTGGTATGTAGGTTAAGCAGGAAGTTCGTATGCAAGTGACCAATAGGGTTGACCCGGCCCCGTATTTTTTACTACCCGGTGAAAAAGGTTAAACGTATCTATGAATTTTAATGCGGGCTAGGTGTAGTCACAATATAATGGGGTAAAAACATGGACTTGATATATGACACAAGTAGCGCTTAGTATAAAATGGGGAAATCTAAATATATTTATATCTAAATATATTAATAAACGAGACGAGCGAACGCACAAACGAACGAGATGAACGATGACGAGTGTAATGGCTACCTGCTTATTTGGGAATTATGTATAAGGGTCAGTTCACACCGCGACGATTCGAGGCGTGATCCGACCCTTATAACGCTGCAGTTTTAATATAGATGTTCGAAATTGAACTTTATTCTATATCATATTATGACATCAGCCATACACTGCACATGCGCTGTGCAGCGCGCTGCAACTTGAAATTCAATGAAACTTGTATCTACGTTGACAAATTTATTTAGTACTTATTACTAGGATATTACATTTATATTAATTACATCTTATAATGTAATTAGTAAAATTTAATTTTGAATATCTATTTTAAAAATGCAGCGCCGTGTAGCCTACGTTTTGTTTCGGTGTGAACTGGCCCTTACTGAGAAAATCTTTACAATTGAGAACAAAGTTGAGAGCGTAATAACAAGTTTCACTATATACCAGCCGGTGTCCGCAATTTCAGTTGCTTGGAACTAACTAATGGAAATGGAAACCTTTTTTAAACGGAGCCATATTATGATTAAAGTTAAGCCTAAGTTATCTCCATCAGCCAAGTGAAAGTCCGGTTAAAATCGATCCAGCCGTTTCGGACATTAGCCGGAACAAACAAACAGACAGACAAACATTTTAATATTAGATTTTTGGTGTAGGTACCAAATATTATACTATTATTAACTACAAAGAACAACAAACTTCGTGTTCCAAATTCAAAATAGTAGCATTTTAAGAAGGGCATAGTATTTTTAACTTTCCTCAGTTATAATTTTAAAAGCACCATTCAGTGGTACGTAGATACTCATTAAATACAATATCAGTTCTGTCGTAAAAACTATTTATTAATAACTATTACATTTACACTTACCTAAAATTACTCTCAAGTCTCAAGATTACAGCCATAAAGCATAGAATAACACGTACGAACATATTTTCATGGCGCTCAACAAAAGCGATTACTTGAAAGACTGTTTAACATTTAGTTCTCTATATAAAAATGATAAAGCGCTTTCTATGAACCGCCACTATGAACAAAATTTTACATAAATCTAGAGATTCTAAAATAACGTATCTTGCGTGAAAGCTCAAGTGGCCGAACGTTTTCTTGTGCTGACGGAATTTTTGCTAGATATTACAAGCCGGGTCGGTCTTAAATATAATATTTCGTACGAGCTAAGGCTCTTTTGCAGCAAAAATACGGTTTAAGCCTGTGTTCTACTAAACTTTTGGAAGTAAATTATGAGACTATTGTTGAGATACGATTTAGGAACATGCTGTATATCCTACTAGTATTATAAATGTGGAAGTTTGTGAGGATGCGATGTTTGTTACTATTTCACGCAAAAGCAACCGAACAGATTTTGATGAATGAGTGTATTGTAGGCTCTGGATTAACATAGGCTACTTTTTATCTTCAAAAAGTACAGTGTTCCCGTGGGATACTTTATTTACGCGAGCGGAGCCGCGGGCAGAAGCTATAGTAGATAAATATTACACAGAGTGTTTCTAAATAAACTTCCGATCTATGATTTTTATCTTCATATTATTCTGTAATCTGTCCGATTTATTATTACTGCCGATAATGACTTAAGACGGGGTAAAATTATTACCATTATATACAGGGTCTGTCGTAAATAATAGATAGCCCGTAAACTGGAGTTGGTCCGGATGTGAAACTGTAAGAAAATAGTATTTTCTTGCCAGGGTTTCTAACCATATGAAAATGGCGTAGCATTTTATACTTTTTATAAATTTCGCTACTTTTTTCGTTCATTCCGTTGCCATTTCATCAAATTTAGGTATTTCTGTGTGATTTTTTTAGTATTATACTCCTGAAGACGTGCATAATTTAATTTTAATACAGTAAAATGTATATAGCTACCCAACCTATTTCGGGCTGCATGAGTGTTCGGGGAAATTATTCCTTTGCTTAGTTCACTATCACGGCATCGTCAGCAGACTTATCAGTGAGTAGTACTTATTATTAAGGACTCGCCACTAATTTATCACCGAGTGATGGAGCGCTCTAAGACCTAAACCAAACATACTTGTAAGTCGAAAACAATAAAAAACCAGACTCAGGTTAATATATTTCAATTATGAATTAAGAAAAGAAGTCACATTGAAATGAATTTGATTCAACTATCTTAATAAAATGTAGCAGAATTTTCAATGAAGACTGTATATTTATGAAATTGCTGATACGAAAGGCCTACGTGCTCATATCAGGAACTGGCAACGCGCCAGAATTTTACTAGGATCAGATATTAAGAAACACATTAATATCGTAAAGTACTGTTCTAATAGTAAAAATCGGAAGTTTAAAAAAATATGCAGCGTATATTTGAGAGTTGGATTTTAGTGTATTCCGTAACACTCACGGAACCCTTACAGTTTGGCTTGTCCGTCTGTCTGTTCGCGCTTCTAGCTTCTGTAATTATGAATATAAATTGATGAAATTTGGTATAGTTTAAAAACTTGTATAGATCTCAGTTTTGGTATTATAAAATAATTATAATTTTATAATTTAGTGGTGGCTCTCTATACATGTGAAGTGGGGATGAAAAATATTTATTAATTCTACTACATCGTATGGGATATTGTTGAATAAGTCTTTTGAAATCATGACTGTTCCATACATGACTTATTTACAAAGTCGACTATTTTCAAGTAATCGGCCTCCAATGTGCAAAATGTATAAATTTCCTGGCATTTCCAAACTATAGGATAGAAAACCTATTGCGCGTTGTTAGTTACGGAACCCCTTAATAGACATGTCCTGACATGCTCTTGGTTAGGTATTTCTTTTCCCTTACCTACTTACACAAAACACACTTAAAGAACAATATGTATAATATATATTCACTTCAACAATATGGCGTCACCAATTTTTTTTTGGTGGTGTTTTTGTAGCAACCACCAGCGGGCACCGGATGAGCGACCAGCCATATTATAGCTCTATATTAGACTGGTGACGCCACCGTGGTTTCGCCAACATAGTCGCCTATTGATTATGAAGCCTTACAGATGCACTACACCAAACACCAGCTACCACTAGCTCTTGGAGCGTTAATGTTGGTTTAATGCTCCAAGAACTAGCTGGTACAAAATACATACAGAACATAAAGTTCTTTGTCCGTCCAAAACCAAATCACCCACGAATAACATTCGGTACGCTTATCTTAAAGTATCCCGAAAGTCTGTGTTATGACGCCATATATCTTTTCAATTAACTATCTCGCTTTTGCTATGCGAAAATAAAACTTCGTAATACATCCTGTATTTCATAAAGTAGAGCTTTATAAAGAATAATAATAATATGTTAGGCTAAAATAAAATCCTAGCAACTATATTAAAATTGGTGATTTGTTCCAGAATCTTCAAAGTCGTAACGATTCCTATAAGTGTAGGTGTAGTGTAGGCGCTGTAGCGGGCTACGACCTCTTGATTTGTATGTCCTTCTTGCGCTTGAGTGGTGGTGATAATAATACAGCAACAATTCTTATATTCTCCTTTATTGGTGCTTAACACAGATACGTATTACATATGAGATGTGTCTAACACAATTACGTCTACAGTCTACACTGAGAATAGCCTTTACTTATCTAAAATAAACATAACTAAATAGGCTTTACTCGTGACATCTGTCAATATGACATTGACATTTACATCTTTTAAACTTACTGTTGTCATTATGCAACAGGCGCTACGGCCATATATTACGTATTATACACGAGGCATGTCAGGGCAAAAAGTGTCCACACTTAAACTGCTCCACTTTTGTGGATACTTGACATTAGACATCTTGACATTTGCTCCTCCTCCTCCGCAGTATACCTAATCAGTCCGCATTATTTGACAAAATCTTCTGAAACAAGATGGCGTAATTTTTTCCTGCATGAATATTTTTTCCGTCAAATGGACGTCATAGTCCATCCTTAGTTTTGAAATCATTGACCCTCAACTAAGAAAAAATTTTACTTGTAAGTGATTATTAAACACCAGTTTCTTGACAAGGAAAGCAGCAAAGATTGCCGAGGTTTTATTCAGTTTGGTGTTATATGAAAAATACCTTAATTAAACAGTCGTGCAACAACACTAAGCCCATTTTTAAAATAATGACTGTTTCGTCCAAAATTCCAAAGATCATTGCACTTCACCCATAATAATAGTGTCGGAAGACGAATGGATGAATCTGTAATGAACGGTGTTGATCGCAGCAGAAATGCCTCGAGGCGGGCGTTCTTTCAACACGTAGCAAATTGTGTGTATGTGTATAAAGCCCTATCAACCAATGGCATAAACGGAAGAAAGGATTTTGAGCGTTTATCGCGCAATTTAGCCAACGGCGAATAGTCTTGAGGTGTGGAGTCAATTTGAACAATTTTGAGTGTGAAATTTTTGATTTTGTTTTGTAAGTGACATCTCTAAATGTTATAATTTAATTCTTTGCAATTAATATATTAAATTATTTAATATTTAACTTTTATTGCTCACTAGATGTTGGCTGCGGTTTCATGCTTACAAAAGGAAATATCTTGCAGGAACCGTACATTTTGCAGCGATGAAAATGTCTTATATCCTTTCCGGTGATCTGATCTATATGTGTGCCATAACTTATCAAAGTCGGTCTGGTAGTTTCGCAGCTTCTTCAATGCAAACAAACAAACAAATCTATTCTTTTTCATTAAACATAATATTATAATCGTTTATATGAGCAATATAGTTAGGTACTATGTTATGTTAGTTAGTATAGTCCTTGAATGAAAGTGTGTGATTGTAACTATACAGGGCAATGAACCATAATATTATACCTTATATAAAATTTGGAATGTACGGTTAATAAAATGGTTAATGTAGTATTTAAAAGCATTATAACCATTTTTCATATAGCCTTTTTAATACAATCATTAATTAATGTGCGTATACTTTAATCACGCAATTGTAGGGTTATATTTATCCAGCGTATATTTCAATTTTTCAATTTTGTATTTACGTTCTTTCGGCATTTCGTTTACAGTATACGGTGTGAATATTTTTTTGTTGCGGCGGCACATGTTGGGAAGTGCAGGCGTGAAGTGTGAACTAACGACCGCGAACTTGCCCCGGCTATATATAACAGTTTGCGAATCGATTAACTTTAGCAGTGAAAAATTGCCCGATGAATCTTCTGAATATAAACTATAGATTTACCCCTAGTTGGTTATGTTGTAAATGTTGATCATTTATGTTTGTCGCGACTTATAAATATATGTTTATTTATATAAGAATTGTAGCGATTACTTTAGTATCAAAATGAGAAATATTTTTATGTTTTACAAAAACTTATTACAAATCGTCACACATTAAGATGCTTTAAGCCATTATTAACTGATTTCAAAGCTTCAAAATTTTAATTTAGCCCTTTTTAAGTAAAATTTGTGCTGAAATTAGTTAATGTCATCCTTTAAATTTGAATAAAAATTGAAAAACGTGCTCAAATTTTTCACCACTTGCCTTGAAGTGTACCTAAACTCATGGCACATAAGAGCCAGGCTTTTGAACAACCTAACTATATTATATATATATATATATATATATATATATATATATATATATATATATATATATATATATATATATATATATATATATATATATATATATATATATATATATATATATATATATATATATATATATATTACAAAAAAACCAACCTTCTTTTCCGAAAATGTATTGGTTTGTAGAGGCCACAACCAAAATTCGGTACTTTTACTGCCAACACTTATCTAGTTTTATATTTGTTACAGCTTATGAAAGTTTACATACTTATAATTTATTACAAAACTTTTATAAAAATAATAAAAATATTCAAAAATTTTGTTGTACGCATTCGGTCGTTGTACCCAATCGACGGTACGTACTACGGCAGGATATCTCAAACAATATATTTGCAGATATAATTTTGAAAGCTATAAATTTATCATTATTTTACAGTTTTGGGTGTATTTTATAAATTGAAATTGCAAAATCCACATTTATTGCACATTAGGCACTAAAAAAGATCGACACAGTAATCTTACATGTACATGCTCCAAAGCCATCAACTTTGTTTAAGGCTGGAGACAATTATTATAAATATATTTCTGTTTTATTGTTATCATCTATGTAAAACATTATCCTTTTATCCAGTAAATTGTAAATATACTCTCTAACTATGGACAGTTTTACTCTACACTTAAATTTGTAGGTGTACCCAATTGGGTACGGCGGCGGTGAATGGGTTCAGGTACTAAATAAAGTGCACTAAACATTAGGTACTGATTTTTATCCGAATGTAATTATAAACTCATTTGTAAGCTAATACAGTGTATTATTTTCCATTCCAGTAAGAAATAATTTTAAATAGTTCCACAAAACGTTCATTAACAGACGACGTAAATCTACCGACTTCAAAGAGCTTGTGATTAAAAACAGGAAAAGTATGCGACGATCTTTCTAATTCTTAGTTAGATGGTTATCAAGGACAAATAATTATTCAGAGAATCAACAAATTATAGAGAATTCCTCTTTACTCCATATTCTCAAAAACATGATGAAATGATAAAAGTTCGGATGACTATCGCATGTAATTAAAGTAGGAAAGAATCTCGCCACATTATAGAGGTTTGAAACGACAACGGCTACGTAACGTATTGCTAACATAAAATTCAAGATTTGAACTGATACCATTCTTGAAATAGCTTCGAGGGTCCCGGGGCTGAATATAATAGTGGCGATAAGATCCTAGCAAGATCAATCAACGCCAAGCAAAAAGTTTATATGAATTATGATGTCAGTAAGAATTCTAAAAATTCAATTGTGTGAGGACCTCATTCGTTTAAAAAAGCTCCCCGCGATTTTGCAGATAAAATTTATACAACGTTCTCACACTTGTATACTACTAGCTTTGCATAATTATTGTATTGTAACTGCAAAGTTGCTGGAATTTTGTTACAATTAGAGGTCGCCCAGTGGTCGAAATTCACCCACAATAATTCACATAATAGGGTATTTTTAAATGTTTTTTTTATTTGTCTAATTATTCATAATAACATAATATATTAATCAGCATAAAAGTTTAAATAAATATAATTTTTTAAATAAGTTTAAATAAGAAAGCCGCCAAAATGCTAAAATGTGTTGTCATGACGTCACATTCTTGTAACTACAGTAATGTCTACAATCAAATCACAGTAAATATTTCAAACATGTCTTATAATGCTTGGTGCTAACTTTGGTAATTTTACTATCTTAAAATGCCTTAAGAATGGTGCAACAGTAATAATAAAGATTAGAAACGCTGATATTCCGCACACAACTTGCACTAAACTTCGACTGACAACTAACAATTTTTTCAATCAATCAATCCTTTATTGCAAGAATGTGGTACACATAAATAAGGTCTTTATAATATTATAATAGCTATAATCCAACATTCTGCCATCACAATGGCGCGCAAAATATCCTTGACATGCAAGGTGTTAGGTGTGTGAAGTTAACATTTATAAATATTAGCAACAGATTGAAATTAAATTAAATATGTAAATAAAGTTAAAAATTAAATTATATTAAAAATTTTGGAATATCAATAATTATTAATCATAACCAATTAAATAATAATTAAATAAATCACACAATTTTAGTATTATTCATAGAAATGAAATAAAGATATATCACAGCCCATAAGCATTATTAAAAAAAGGGCATATCAAAAAAAAATTTTTGGCCGATTGTCACAAGTATCAAAAATCAATATAAAAAATTAGATATAGCTCAACATGTCATCATAACAATAAAATCTTAATAGTATTCATAATTCATAATCATCATAAAATCAAAATCATGTCATTTTTTAAATGATGTTTATTGACTGTAATGCTACTGATACCGGCTATTCCATAATGGATTAAAAAAATAAAAAATAAAAATAAAAATAAAAATATAATAAAATAAAAAATAATAATAAAAAAAATTAAAAAATCAAAAATATCACGTTTGACGAATACGTTTTTAATCACGTGGTCAAACGTGAATAATTAACTATTTTATTTTTGATATTTTATAAAAATCATACTTAATATTATTTTATAGTAAAATGTTGGTTAAATTGGTTTTAAAGGTGTTTAGACCACTAAACAACTTTAAAACCAAAAATATTGACAACAGATTGATGTATATTTTCATCATAGGATAATTGTCTATTTTAAAGTTTGAACCCTACATTGGTTATTTTGCCTCTGAAATAGAAAAAATAAAATTAGATGTAAATGTTGTGACAAGCGTCAACGTTTATAACAAAATTGTAGCTATAAAACATTATATTATGGTAGTGTTTGTTAATAATTAATTAATAATCTGAGGTTGTGTTGTTGTTATATTTATTCATTACATTATGTATTTCTAAGTATCATAAAAAATATAAGAGACTTCTGCACACCTTCCTCCATATAACTGTGCCAAATATAATACTCCTCCCTGAGCACAATACGCGTAAAACTGTATCGAAAGTTTTTGTTTCACGTATTAATATTTTATTAGAATTAAGTCTTCTAATAACAACTTCTTTGACGATGATGAATTTGATAACAAACAAGATAACGATGTCATTGATTGTGTTAGACACTGTGATAATGATAGTGATCACATAGAATAAGATAGCGAGTTAAAAAACGAAACCAGTTTATTAAAAGTTTACTGCCTGTTGTTCTTTTATAAAGTTGTTACATTTAACAAGGGTCTAGTATCAAGTAATCATAAAACTTTAATTGTCCTATAGAGTATTTTACTCAAGCAGATGAGAAATACGAGGCATTACTAGCACTAGCCTGAATCATGGGAGTATAAAACTTAGTTAATGGGGTGTGGTTTTAATGACATCATTTAGTTACAAGGTTTTTGTTCTTAGAAATTTCACGATATTATTGCTTAACTTATAACTGCTACGATATAACATGAAACGTGGTAATTCTGGACATAAAAAATTCCTTTGCCTATGTTCGAGAAATATAAATGATAGTCTAGATTATACTATACACTATAACAGGGCATATTGTTATACTAATATTTAACCCAACATTTGGCTACAATATTACATAAATAATGACAGTATGCAAATTAATAAACAATCCATAATTTACAGAAATATAAAATGATGAACATTTTCTGACAACTCTAACTACGCCTGGATACTCCCGTACTGCCGTACAACGCGCCGAAGGTCAGGCCTTTGAAGGTCAGGCGGCTGGCGCGGAATACGCGGGCGGTTATGAATAGAACTTTAGTATTTTATAGGATAATAATATGTCAAAATTTTAGGTCACATGTTATCTATATTCCTGGAATGAAAATCGAATAGGCAATGATTACGCTCCTTGAATATCTATTTTTGTGAAAGAACCCACCTGTATAAGCAACTAAAGATAACTTTTTTTGAAATCTGGACCTGTGAACAGGACCTCCTGCTTGGCATTCCGTGATAAATATTTGATGACTTTACGCCACAGTCACGGGGGGGAGGTAATTAACGTTTAATGGCACTGCCGTGGGGTTCCATTGCGGTGCCATCATCCCAAAATAGCTATAAATAGATCATTGACGATTAATAGATAATATACGGGCTTACTTATATAATCTATCTATATATGGACGCTTCAAACCACGTCAACCTGGTATAGTATCTGAAGAATTTGTGCTACAAGTAACCAAGCTTAAATATACTTCCCGTTGAAGTATATTTATTGCTTTTATACTATACATCGATTTTGACACACATCCATGACCCAGGAACACAGAACACTTTTATTTTCATTTGGCAGGATTCGAACTCGCAATTACGTACTAATCACTGAGCCACAGAGGTCGTCAAACGTTGTTACTGCGTACATGCTAATACTCATAGCTTCCTGTACCTGCATTGTACAACCTTTGTTTTCAGCTTTGTCTTTGGAAACTTCTGGTTGTAGCCCGAAGAGCCTTTGGATAAAATAATACTAATTATTATTAAGTGTTTATTTACACGAAAGTTTTACACGCTCTTTTACATATCTGAAGTCCCTGACGAAGTGTGTGAACTGAAGTCACTTATGTCAATTGTATTGCAGAGGCCCATATGAAGATACACGATGATGATGATTGTCTCGTTTGCCAGTTATATTCTTTGAAAAAATCTTAAAAGTGATTTAAAACTCTTTGCTGTGTCTTATAATAATAATAATAGTTTATTTTTCTCTCCACAATAATTGATATGCAATTTTTACATTTACAGTATAGTGTCTTAGTGGGGGGGTCTGGAGTCTTAAACTAAGTAGTTTCCCGCTTGCATTTCAAGACACCAGGACGCCAACCCTCGCTTTAGCAATATGAAATGTTGACTTAAATTGCAATATTTAATACAAATTATACTTTACTTTATTACTTATACAATCCCCTTACACAGAAAGTGATGCTTTGTTCCTTTTTTTGCACCTATTTATAGACTAGCATCTAGTTAAACAAGCCAAGTGTCTACTAACTAAAGGCTCCCCGTAAATTTTATGTTTGCTATCACGTTTCTACACAATGACTGATTACAAAGTAATATTTCAGGATATCCAATTTTGGAGTTTCGATTAAGGAGAAACTTGTTCCAGTCAATGATGAGCTGATTTCATTACTGTGCAACGTAAGGTCTTGTTCACACTATGAATTCAAAAGGCTAGATTATATTTAAAGTGAAACTTTTTCGTCCGTGTGTTGCATGTCGCGTGACGGTCGGCCGCGGAGTAGGGATAAAGTGAAAGGCGCTTGTCAGAGCAGCCGAGGCCAATATGGTGACGCCTATAGTTCGCATCAGCTGACCGTGTAGTGTATAGACTAGTACTCATTTGTGCCAGTGCTCCACGCTATTTTGTTATTAAGTTTCACTTTTATCGTGGTTTCATAAAACCACACAATCCTTTTTAACAAAGGGGAGGTATTGCTTCTGCACTGGAGTTACACAAAAGTAGCGCAGACAGTGTGAGTAAGGGCGATAGGCACAAAGTGTGTACGGTTTTGCGGAGGTGAGAATTAAGGGATATTCATCAGTAAGCTTATAGGTAAAATAGGCATTTTTACTTACAAAACCAAATGTGGCAATTACAATTTAATCATAAATGATATTGATGTATTAATGGTTTATCATAAACTAAATTTTGCATGCGAATTCGTACTCGCAATAGGAAATTCCGCGGGCACCGTACGTTTTGCCGCGATAGACGATAGTCTATGACCTTCCCCGTGGTCTACTCTATATCTGTGCCAAATTTCATCAAAATCGGTCTAGTACTTTCGGAGCTTATTCAATGCAAACTAAACAAACATAGTTCACATTATAAGTATAGATCATTATCTATACTTATAATGTGAACTATGTTTGTTATAAACCATTGTTTATCACCACATTTTGAAGAAAATAAACATGGCATCGCAATCTGAACTTGGTTTAAGCGTCAAGCGTGTTAAGGCATGAATAACCCATATGATCGGGAACATTTTAAAACAGAGTGACTAGTTTTTTCAATGCGTTAATATATTTAGTGAAGGAATAAAATACAGAAGTGTTAAATTCCTTTTTTCGTGTTCATTCTGAATTATTCATTCACACAAATATACGCTCATTACTGTCAAAAGACCACCAAAGGTATATTTCGTGTCAGCGTACTCAAAAATGTATCTGTCGTTTTGGTTGGCAAGGACACATGGGCACACTAATTTACTTTAATATAATATATGCTTTCATAAGTACCTTATTACTAGTAATTACTTTGACAAAAACACTGCACTGCCACTGCCACAACCTGCCAGGCACTGCCAGGCAACAGGCTTTATACAATGAAATGATAAACGAAATGAAAAGAAAATAACATAATATTGTAATTTTCTTGTTTCATTAACTGCAATGGCGTTGCTGCGTATATTCCCGATGTCCCCCCACACTATTTGTCCACTGGTGTACATCGAGAAGAAACGTAGTTACTTAGCTACTTTTTCCCCAATATCCACCAGTGGGTGGGTGACATCGGGAATAGGTCCGTTACTGTCCTGTGTTTCACGTGCTACTATAAGATTTTTCACAAATTGGAGCTTTGTCAGTTGAAGTGTCTATGGGTAATGTTTTTTTAAACCCTTTGTTTCACGAGGGGACTTGTAACACAGATTAAAGAAAGATGAACAGATAACCAGCTACATAGTCAGTTTTAGATTTTATTGCACTACAACAAGCATACGGTGTGTCCACGATTGTGTGGAAAAATTGTGGGCCGTTGAAGGGGCGGACGTCAAAATTTTCAAATTTGGATCTATTTCGATCGTTCTATGAGAGGTGTTTATTTGTACGTTAGCATCCTACTACTATTATCAATATGAAAGTTTGTGAGGATGGATGGATGTTTGTTACTCTTTAACGCAAAAACTACAGAACGGATTTTGAAATTGAACGTGAAATTTGGTATAGCAGTAGCTTTAGGCTCTGGATTAAAACATAGGCTACAATTTATGCCGAAAAACTGCAGTGTTCCCGTGGAATACTGTTTTTACGTGGGTGAAGCCGCTGGCAAAAGCTAGTAGATATGTATTTTCTACTCTGTGCTTGTAGTGAGAGAATAGCCCATGTCATAAACTGAAAACAATTAATTCTGTCAGTTTAGTGTTTATTTTGCAAGACTATTTATAACTAAACGGGAGTAATGTTGAATCTCTTGCTCTTAAATCACGACGTCGTTAAAGACACCTGTCGCGCTAGATTCTTGGGTGTTAAACTTTTATTGTGCGATGCAGTTTTATGACATATTCCCATGGAAATCTTAACATTTTACAGTAACCACATTATTAAAAAAAATTCACTGTATTAAACAGTTTTTTTTTGTATTAAACACACTTTCACTGTTTTGACGACCTCTGTGGCTCAATGGTTGAGCGTGTTGGTGCTCAAGCCGGGGGTCGCGGGTTCGAACCTGGCCCAAGGAACAAAAAGTTTTCTGTGGTCATGGATATGTATTAAATATGTGTATAGTAAAAATATTAAATATAAGTAGAGTATAAAAAGTATTAAATATATTTCTGTTTTTCTGGTACCCATAAAACAAGTTCTTCTAGAACTTACCACGGGACCAGATTGACGTGGTGTGAAGCGTCCATAGATATTATTATATTTTCATATTATTATTATTATAAACACTTACGGATTGTGTCGCGGTGCACTTTCCTTCTCCCCGACGTTTCGGCTACTATCCAGCAGCCGTGGTCACGTAAGGAAAAAATATTATCTCATTTTAAAGTGCTTATCGCTAATGACGTTCAAGTGATATGCTGTCCTCGTCATTTCGGCTAGCAGAGACAGGGATAGTCTTTGAATTGGAGGGATCTTAATTTTGACTTTGATCTTGAATTTGGATCTTGATTTTCTTCAGACCAGTCTTAGTCTAAGAGGCGTAGTGTAATAAGTGTTAGACTCGGACTCGGAATTCAGACAGCAAGATCGGGCTCGGCCGCGCTTGCTGTCTTACAGTCTGAATAACGAGTGGTGTATTAAGAGTTTAAAGCTGCATACATGCACGTTTATGACGTCATCATTATCAATTACTAACGTTCTCATCGTGCGTCATGGGTCTTCCCAATGTGAGGGGGATGATGCTTGGTTGCTATGCATACTATGGTAACCTACTGCGGGTAAACGGGCCTCAATGTGAGGATAAAGTTCATCACGTTAGCCTCTGCGGGTTAATAAATGTTAATTATTTGCACCAATAGAATTACAAACTCATATTCTATTAATTTATTTGCATAAAATTTGCTTTTATTTGCATTCGATTGACATTGCAGTGAATTAGATAGAGAAGCGGGCGTGATAATCCATTAATTATTTTAGCAATTTAACATGTACGGTCATTTATTATTCAAAATTGGTACCACAAACGAATTGGATGCATTATATTTTAATCTAAATTAACATTGAACATTACAGAATCATTTAAATCAATTAATTCAAAATGCAAATTTACATTAATTCGATGAAGCAAATATGAATTGAAATGTTCCATAATTTGTGGACAGTTGTGCACGTAAGTGTAAAAAGTGACCTCGATTTTTATTTATTTAGGTATATGACTTATCAACTAAAAGAGGAGGTTAATGTTGTGTCGTATCAAGAGGTCAAAACTAATGCACACGACCAAGAAAATGGCGATTACTCCACCGACAAGAGCCTCTTTAAATAAAAAAAAATATGTCTTACTTTATTTTTTTTAAACTAATAATTAGAAATTGATATTATGTATCAAACAATAGATAAATTTATACAAAAGCTGTTTAACCCAAATGATATACTTTAGTAAATCAAACTTATATTTAAAATTATTATATTAGGTCATTACATATGAAATTGGCGTTTTGTAAAGGAGGAACATAAAGTCGATTTTCTTAAACATAATATATTTTTTTAATCAAAGTATATACCATAGCTATCTATGCACTTTTGCCATCTCATTGATTCCTTTACTAAAAAAGCCATTCGGACAGGAACCAATAAAATCTTTAAAGACGCTTTGGACTGCCCCATCGGAGTTGAATTTTTTCACTTGCAAGAAATTATCCAAATTTCGAAAAAAAAATGGTAATCTGTTGGAGCAAGGTCCGGGGAGTACGGTGGATATCTTAGACATTCCAATTGAAGCTCCTCTAATTTGGTAGCCGTCTGTTGTGCAGTGTGTGGTCTAGCGTTGTCCTGAAGCAGCAGTGGCCTAGAGCGAATGACCAACCTCGGCTATTTAGCAGCTAGCTTTTCCATCATGATTTACAGTTACTGGCAATAGACATCTGCCGTAATCGTCTGGCTAGATTTAGGAAAGCTGTAGTGAACGACACCGGCACTAGTCCACCAAACGCTCACAGGATCCACTTTTCATCACAGGTAACGATTCGATTTAAAATCCCTTCCTTATTGTACCGGTTGAGTAATGTAACGCAGCAGTCGACACGCGTTTGTCGGTTTGCTATACTCAATTCATGAATTACCCACCCACCTTTCAAGCTTTTTCACCTTCCAATTTGCTTCAAGTGGATTAATACAGTTTTATCACTAAAACCGCAGCCTGCAGCTAACTCAGACGTGGTATGCGATGGATTCGCTTTCACAATAGCCTTCAATTCTTCATTGTCAACTTTGGTCTCCGGCCGTCCACGGGGCTTGTTCTGCAGGTTGAAATTTCCAGAACGAAAACATTGGAACCAAAAACGCACTGTGTTTTCTTTTGCGACACCGCTGCCATACACTTCATTAATCCTTCGAGCTGTTTCTGCAGCACTGGTGCCACGGTGGAACTCGTACTCGAAAATAATACGATATTTCAAGTTTTCCATTTTGTAAACAGAGTGACGCAAAGAAAAAACCAAAAGAGGAAAAAACAAATGAATAACGGTTTTCGAAACACAAATGCATGAGTAAATAGCGGTATAAATTTGAAATTGGAATTCCTAACCAAAGAAGATATATTTGTGATCAAAGTAGCCAGTACGACAAAACGCCAATTTCATATGTAAGGACCCAATATATGCAAATATTATTTCAGAATTAATGATAAACCATTAGATGTAAATTTCGTTCGTAGAGGAAGCGGCTTGTTTTCTTTGGAGATGCTCAGGGGTAAACAGTTGCCAAGTCGTTAACACTGCGCAGGCGCACTTCGTAAACGCCTGATATATTAATTTACGACACATGAATCATAGAGACATCAGATGGATAATCAAATTTTATGTGCAAATAAAACTTTTGTGCGCGACAATACCTAGCAGGAATTTATTTATGGGTAATATTTATTTCTTTTACGGTTATTTATTTTATATCACATATGTTCTTTTATATTTTGTCTTTAGATTCAAATTTAAAAAAATACAACATTAATATCTAACCTAGCCTAATGCTAGCAATGGGTAATTGATATAATTATCCTATTTGGCAAACAAATAATCCCATTAGGATAATGGAGTTATCTGGTTATAGATACAAGAAGAAACAAATTATATTACTTCATAAAATTACTTAATAATAAACTTAAGTAACCCAGCTTCAAAATAAGCCAGAATAAAAAAAAACACTATTTCGTTTCCAACTATAGAAACAAACACGCTGTCTTTTGCAATATAACAGCTTGGACGCGCGCCCGACCTAAATAAAACTGCGGGCGGTTAAGGGGTTAAGCGGACAATTGTCAAAACAATGGAAAACCAAAATAAATATAGCACTTTGAATATTTATTTACTATATTCAGGTAGTTCCTTAAAGCTTAATTTTGGTAAAAAGGTGCTTAATTTAACAAAATGAAACTTGAGGACTAACAGCGAGCTAACTAATGCCCGGGTTCAGCCCTAGTTTAAGATCATAATTATGTCATGTTTTATGGTGTGATGATGGTGGTGGTGATGATGATTATTTTAATTAAATTAGAGGCTTATTCTTGCAGTTCTTTAAACAACGCCGAAATTCGAACGAACGTATAACCGCCGAACGTATAACCGCCTCCTTTTTTTGGAAGTCGGTTAAAAAAATATAATAGTGTAGGTACTACAATGCTTCCAATTTAAAAAGTTACCCGTGCAATAAATAATTAAAATGACACATTATTTACTTTGTCGAATGAAATATTTTATTTGACTATTATATTATGCTATTAGATTAAATAGGCTAGATGACTGATTTTCTTTTATTGCATAAATGAATAGTTCTCTTAAATAAGAGTAACTACAAAGAATTAAAATGACACATTATTTACTTGGTCGAATGAAATATTTTATTTGACTATTATATAGTCAAATAAAATATTTCATTATATATTTATTTATAATATTTCATTATATAGAATAGTTCTCTTAAATATGAGTAACTTCTCAGAAGAAACAGTATATCAAAAGTCAATATATTCAAAGGTACAGCGATTTGTATACACAATTTCGCAATTCTAGTGAAAACGCTCCATACTAAAGTCGTTCCTAGCTGTGACGTCACGCCTAAGTTAAAGTGTATGAAGTATACGGCCGCGGGAACATATTAATTGTAAATCACCAATATTTTTGCGTTTAAGTTCATACTTACCATAATTAATGTTTTTGTTTATGAAGTAAGTAAACTAATGATGTAGGTTTTGTTTACATTTTATATATTTTTTTACATTTATCAAGTAGTAATGCCTCAATATTTCTGAATATATAAATAAAACTAAATATTTTAGATGTAGTCATCTCCCCTGAACAACTCTCCAATCATCTGGACAAAACCCCATGAAAATTGTTGCATCACCATCCCTTTGTAAAAACTTTTTCAGTTAACGGAAAAGTATTAGCGAAGATAAATTGCATTCAGTTCCCTTCAACATGAGTTGCTATGATACGTAACCAAAGCGATAGTTCTAAAGAGGTATGAAGTTTCGACACTTTGGTCGTTTAACATACAAACTTTAACGTATGCTCAGTTGGTGGCTTATGGAAATCGAGTTTTGAACGTGGTATCAGCCATCAGCTATTTTCTTTTTGTGAACTTTGAAATATGATTAATTTCTTTGGGTCTAGAGATTGCTTGTTCGCTTTTTACCCGACTACGACGAATCCAAAAGCTAGGGTAATGATTTTGTCAGTCTATGTAAGTATGTATACGTTTGTTACACCGTTGCGCCTCAACTAACGGTGAAATGAAACTAAATGATCGGTGTCAAGTGATTCGCTATAATAGCGCGGGTAACATAGGCTATATAATTTACATAGTCGGGTAATAGTTTTTTATAATTGCAATTGTGGTTATAAAAATAAAAACTTTATTTACCAATATAACGTTTGTTGGTTTTGCTGTTGGTTAACCCGCTAATACACTTGTGTTAAAAATAAATAAAAAATAAACATGAAAATTATTTTTTGAGTAATACATTCCAACTAATGTTCCATTTCATATACTTTTTTAATATAATATCTTGGAAGCTTCACACCACGTCAATCTGGCCCCGCGGTGAAGGTGGCCTTCCGATCTATGCGACCACGACGCGAGACCGCGACCCCAATCAGGTTCTCTGGCTACGCTCACCGGTCGGGCGTCGCGGTTCGCGGGGATTGTTTAATGCTCCATATAAATTCATACTAAGCAGTGGCTCCGCGACCCTATTTCGGTCTCGAGTCGCAGTCTCGCGTCGCGCATCGCGTGCTTTGGAAGGCTACCTTAAGTATCCGAAGAACTTGTATTACCAGTTAACGTGAAGTATATTTATTACTTTTTATTTACTTTACATATATTTAAGGTGTAAATTATAAACATAATTAACACACATCAATGACCCAGGAACATATTTTAAAACATTTTGTGCGCTCGGCGGGATTTGAATCCGCGACCTCCGACTTGAGCTCCGACGCGCTAACCACTGACCGACAGAGGTCAACAACGTACAATCCAAGTGTCTACGTAACTGCGTTACGCGTATCTGACATTAGTATTCGAAATTACTCATACTATCTTATTTGTATTACACGACGAAAGGGCCGTGACGCTTTTTCGTGACAGAAATTTGTAATACCCCCCGTCTATAGAAGTTTCACTTCAATAAGAATATAGAGGAAAGAACTTGGATCCGTAAGATTAAAATAATGTTGTAAGAACTTTCAAACAATAGTTCTCGATCCTCCATTATCGCTGCATTAAAATTTAATCGCACATTTAAAGCTACTCTAAGTTGGAGAAGCAAAGTAAAATTACCTACCCTATTTAAAATTAAAACCTCTTTTCGAAAGAACTCATCCTTGCTCCACTCTTAAGACGCTCCGTTTGATGGGCATGACCACTACGCCATAAAAAGCTACTGAATAGCTAAACCCCTTTAGCGAACACATTAAAAAGTTATGTGAGAAACTCAGAAAGTCTGTTTTATCACTGTTTAAAGAGAAGTTCCCGAGTGCGGTTGTCGCTAATAACAGGAACAAAATATCGCCTCAACTTCTCAATTTTGATAACTGGTATTTGAGATTACAAACCTATAAATACATAACGAGTTGTTACTTTGCACCATCTTCGCTCACTTCGAACCAAAAGTGCCTATTGTAAAATAGTGTCAAGGGACACCCGGATGGAACGAAGTTATTATATATATATATATATATATATATATATATATATATATATATATATATATATATATATATATATATATATATATAGAGATTAGCCGGAACAAACACACAGACTGACAGACGGACAGAAAAATGTTAATAATTTATATTTTATTGTAAGTACCGATCATACTTTTAAATGAATAAAGTGAAAATAATAGCTGTTGATTTGAAATTACAAACAGACACTTCAATTTTGATTATCTGTATAGATATAATATATTATATTATATAAAACAAATAGTTGCACTAAGGATATATATAGTGATCGCGGAACTAGATGGCCGCGCCTTAGGTAGGGACAGGGGTGAGGGGGCGGGTTGCTTACCCCTTCCGTCCCACCGCTCGCATACCTAAGGCCCGGCTAGCTAGTCACAATATGTAACAGTCATAACAGTCACAATGTGTAATTGCAAAATTCTACATTATTGTCAAGGAGATAAGGTCGTTTTTGTATCATTCTTAATAGTCGTTATTACATTGTGATTTCGAGTGGCAAAAAGTGTCGTGCGTATTCAATTCGTCTAGCCCCAATACAATTCGCAACGCGCCGTAAGGAACTTCAATCCAAAAGTAGAGGACGCCAGAAGTGAAAACTTCATTGGCAATCGTAATCAATTTACATATACGTACGTAAATATATATACACGTAAATAACACCTTAGAGCGTGACATGATCTGTCACTCATGTGCCTCGCTCACAGCCTACGAAGAAATGTGTGTGCGGTGCTTTCTCGCTCGGGTGCACTCGGCGGTCCCGAGTTCACCCGATCGAGACATTCACCTCAGAGCGTGACGGATCAGTCTCACTTACAGCCTACGAAAATGTGTGTGCGGTGCGCCAATACAAGTTTTTTTTTTTACACTTCAAAAATTGCACGCGGCATGTTGTTCTAGACTACCTCTTATAATAGTAATCTAATGGCCGAAAACTGAAAAGCTAATCGAAATTAAGAGCTCTCCTATTCGCAGGCTGTCGCTGTCTCTGCTAACCGAAATGACAAGGACAGCATGTGCCTTGAGCGTCACTTAATCGAACTATCGTTCCAGTATTCGGCCGTAAGGCTAAGAAGTCACCGAGCGATTTCCAGTTCACGAGACTGGTTATTTGCGCGATTACAAGTCGCCGCAAGATGGGCGACCGCAAATCTAAACATAAGAATTTCGCCCGCCAATTGATCGCAGAGCGCGCGGGCGCAACCCGCCGAGGCTTCGGGTGATCGCGGCCCGTGCGATTCTACTAGTCGCCCTCCGGTGCAGCGACACCCGCAAACATGCGTCGTGACTTTTGCTTACATTTTTTACATATATATTTTCATTCTACAGAAGCTGCGGACCCAAAATCGCGGCGGGCGCGACAAAAAATCGCTCCGTGAGTTCTTAGCCTTACTCTTGTACAATTTCACACAGCTATTAATATGCAATCCTCGTCCTTACAAAAAGTATTTATAAAACAAAATTTAATATATATCAAGCTTTCTCTTCAGAACTTAACTTTTAACATAGCTTAACTTACATTGTTATAAAACAATTAAATTAACTACAGAGAAATCGTCTAATAAAATACCGTAGGTATACAAAAAAGTCTCGAGAATTCTCAAGTCCTATAATTCCAATTTGCTACAAATAACACTAAGTAGATTTCGCCACGGAAAGTATTTAATTAAAAAGGTCAAGGCAGCGTCTTATCTGCTGATTACTCTGATCTCTACCTTGTAACATTTTGTCTGTACAATGTTAAGTGTTACAATGTTGTATACATTTTCCTAGGTAAATGCTCCAGAAATACTCGAGTAGGTTTTATAAAACAAAACCAAATTGTTTTGGTACATTTAACTTTTAATCGGGTGAACGGCTGACGAAACAGTGTCGCGGTTTTGCTACATGTTAATTGTTGGAAGCTTGCCAATGTCAAAGAAGGTAAAGGAAGTTTTTCCGCAATTGAGATAAAGAACACTGGGCATTTTCTATGAAACCATTTGCTACGGCGACGAAACAAAAAAATTAGGCAAGACGCAATCCTAATTACACTTATATCACAACGACACAGGTCGGATATCTGCAGGAGGTGGAAGTGAAATTCTTATACATTTTAACTAATTACAACGAATATTCATATAAAATATAAGTAACAATATATTGAATATTTCCACTTCTCCGTGGATCTGAATTCAAATAATTACAGGAAATGAAATGTGAATAAAAACTGTACAACGTCTTTTGCACTCTTTAAAGTCCTCCATAGGGCAAGCATCGCGTTGCTTTTTGGGGGACCCTTACTCATGTAATATTATAAAAATATCTAAGGACGCTTTCACACCACGTCAACCTGGTCCCGTGGTAAGTTCTCGAAGAATTTGTGTTACGGGTACCAGACAACGGAAATATATTATTTAATATTTTTGTACTATACATATAATATATTTAAGATTTTTATTATATAATCCACATCCATGACCCGGGAACACAGAAAACTTTTTCCCTGGCGGGATTCGAACCCATGACCTCCGGTTTAAGCGCTAACGCGCTAACCACTGAGCCACAGAGGTCGTCGTTATTTTGGTAACGTTTCATTGAAAACAAACTATTTTATATTTAACTAGCTTTTGCCTGCAGCTTCGCCCGCATGGGGGAGTGTTCGTGACAAAGAACTTCTTTAGAAAATATACGTGCAATATAGTGACAGCACAGAGTAAAGATATATACTTTATAATCAATTTTCACACGTACTTTTTATTTTAAGATATCTCCTAGATAAGGTTAAAAATTTGTATCCGTCTAAATAGCTTCTGAAAATACCACTGTTACATAATGACAAAAGCAAGTGTCAATGTCATTATTGACATTGACAGATGTCATGAAGTAAAGAATATCTAGTTAGTTTTAGTTGGCCAAAAGGCTATACATAGTGTAGACGTATATTTGTATTAGACATAGGTATCTCATTTGTAATACGTATCTGTGTAAGCACCAATAAAGGAGAATATAAGAATTGTTGCTGTATTATTATCATCACCACTCAAGCGTAAGAAGGACTTACATATCAAGAGGTCACAGCCCGTTAAATTACTATCTGGTTGGTTATGATCATTGGTCGATGGTTACTGATATTTTTTTTTAATTTAGAATGGATATAGTAATCTATCCTTAAAAGATAATATCTAAATATCTAATATAAGACATAATATCTATGACATCGCGGACTTTTTTGTAGACCTATAAAAGAGAAACAATCCCACCATACATTGTTTTGTTATTTATCTCTAACGGGTTAGGTTAGGCAGCGTTTTCGATAAAAGTACCCAGACGGCTTGATTTATTCCAACACCTTCAACAATTATCGTCATAAATCAAACAATTTCCACAAAACCATGAACAAATTATCATCGACCTAAACCTTCCTAACATAACGAACCAGTCTGTCGGTAAACGTGAACGGCATGAAAATCCTTTCAGCAGTTTTTGAGATTATCGCGAACATACAGACAGACAGACTCAGAGGGGCACTTAAGTATCCTATGTCCATCTCCTGGTTCTAAGCTACCTCCCCACCAATTTTCAGTCAAATCGGTTCCGCCGTTCTTGAATTATAAACAGTGTAACTAACACGACTTTCTTTTATATATTTAGATAGAGACTTTATAACTGTAGTACCTACTCGTAGGTATGATAAAGGAGCGTATAAATGACGGTATTCTTATTAAATAATACCTTTTGCCTAAAATTGCGCTTGTGTAAAATTTGCCTACCCACGTTTTTTTTTTGCTTTTATTCTGAACTCTTTTTTACATCGTATATTTTAATTTACGGAATCCACAAGTAGGTAATCAACGTTTTCCTTAAAATGTATTTATTCCGCAATGTTAAATATCATTTACAATTAATGTGTATGGCACGTGTATCTTGTCGTTGGCATTTATATTCATTACAATTTAAAAAAAAAAAATTAAACACTTGAATAATTTTACGTTTTTCGTAAATTTATCGTTAATTGCAAAATTATAATCAGACTTATTAAAGGCCTTTATACATGCTTGAAATATTCTTTAATGGGGATGAAGACAACATTTAAAATATTCAGGTGAATTGATATATTCAGAAATATAGTTATTACAACTTAATAAATGTAAAAAAATATAATATTTTATAGAGATATAGAGTTTGGTAATTAGATACATCTAAAAAGTACAAAAATAGTTTTTTTTTAGTAAACAAAAACTTACATTACAAAAACATTAATTATGGTAAGTATGAACTTCAACGCACAAATATCGGAGATATTTACAAATACGCTCCTGCGGCCGTATACTTCATACACTCTAACCTAGGCGTGACGTCACAGCTAGGCAGTGGCGTGCACAGGATTATGACACTGGGTATGCGGCGAAGTACTCGGTCACAAAAACTTTTTCGTTTATAGATTTTTAGCATAGCTACAGCCAAGCGACGGATCTCTAAGTCGAAACCATGCCAACAGAGCAAGTCTTAGATGTACTACTATTCATGTACATCTTCTACGGCAACGCAGACAAAACAGCGATCGATCGTCGCGGCGCAAGAAATACTAATAAGTAAAATAATAAGCATATTTTAAAATATTATAACTACTCACCAGTCAGTCAGCTTCAATTTTCACATATTCAAGGTTCCGGTTACTTGAGATTACTATATCCCGATGTAAATAAACGCAAGATTTTGGCCACCTCAAATATCTTATCCAAGTGAGTGAGGCCGCGGAATAGAAATTATTTAAATCTGAATATCCCGAATCAGTCCACACTGTACTAGAATTACTAAATAATATGCAAGGAAAACAATATAATTTAATCGTGTGTACACAACCACATAACCTGTTATACGGTTCATAACTTTTAACATGAAATTTTCGAGATACATTATTTTTTTGCTGGTTTAATTGTTGTAACTCGGGTACACACCTACCTTTAGACAGAATTTGAATCTTTTCACTGAATGACAATTGTGAGAACTTGTTATTTTTAATTTTTAATAAACACACAGTATCAACGCAAACCCTTATAATCAAATAACATTTTAAAAAAATCAACAAACGCAATAGCAAATCACTACAATTATTATAGAAACTCAGTAAGAAACTGTTAAATGTACACATTTTCAAATGTTAAAATGAAAAATCTTTTAAGAAAACTATAAATAAACAGGAGCGATTAAATTGTAAACAATACTTATCACATGAAATATGCAATATGGGGCCATATTGCATATTTCATGTGATAAGCGCGAAACACAAAATGTTTCTTCTATTTAAATAAATAAAACCTTACTAAACAAAAATGCATAATGTGCATACATGATTCATTAGATTCACGTCGAATTATTTTTATTCGGATTATAGGCAACGAATAATTTCCGACAAGCCAGTTCGGCGGTTTTCGGAAGCGATCGGATAGCCGAACCGAGCTCCCAGCTCGGCTCGGCGTGGTTCGGCCATCGCCAGCCGCATGAGTTACCGCTATATAATCATGTCGATATTCATGGATGTGTGCGTTTGCGAAGTATGAAAATTACACACACATGCGATGATTTTTCCTCCAGAACTTACCGGCATGAGTTGCTATTTATAAAATATTGGGCGTTTTTAAGTTATTATATTTTTTTAATTAATTTATTTACTATTAATTAAAGTCATCTAAAACGTACGAACGTTTCATTAAAATATCTGTGAATGACAAGTAAAGCACTGCATTTCTGCCACAGATAAGATAAATGAGGTTAGATTGGCAACCGTGACACTTTTACTTGAAAACCAGCGTCGCCGCCTGTCTCCCACCAATGAACTCTACTACATAAGAAATAATAATACATACACGAATTACGCACACTAATTAACAAATCACACCTAGAACAGAGGGCTGCGATTTGGTACTCACACTACGTTGAGTCGGTAACGTTACGACACAACCACATGCTCAAAATTCACACGCACGCTAGGGCTTGCTATGGTCGATAGGAATTTTCGATAATGAAAATGGTCAAACTTGAATCTTGAAATCATCTTAGTTTCAGTTAGATTTACGATTTATGAGCCCTAACTTTTGAATGCGGCGGGGGAGTAGCGGGGCAAGTATGGTTGCGCATGTACAATATGTGCATCCCCACTATTTTTGCCGAGAGCTCATCGTAATATATAATCGTTTTAAACGTGATATATAATTTATAATTTAAATTATATATTACTTTATTAAACGTTAAATTTAAAAAAAATCATAGATGTATATATTATAGATGTGACGTGTCGTGTCATGTCTTGGATACGTGCTGAAGGCCTTCACTAAAATTGCCCTACTTTTGATATTTTGGGGCCATTTTAACATTTGAAGTATGGTGAAAACCAAGAGGGCATAACATTTTCTTGTATGAAGATTTGTTCTGTCAAATGTACGTCATAACCTATCTTGAGTTTTGAAATCTTTGCTAGGAATTGTATTCTCTTGGCCTACTTTTACCACACGAACACTTTTACGAGAAAATTCTCAGACCGTCTCGCAAAATGATGAAGGTTGTTCGATCAATTTCGCAATCATTCAATTAAAAATATATTTTTCTTTTAACTTTGCCCATAAAAAGGCGAACTGTTTCCCTCAGCTATCCTAAAAATAAGTTTGATCAAGTGAAAGACACAACTTTATACATTCTTCGGGGGCTCATATTAATATTCATGAGCGCCAACTTTGCGAACTTACCATTTTTGTATAACACGTGACCTACAGTATTACTTTTCCGATCGAAATGTATAAATAATATATCACATACTAGATAGGCTTAACAAGGCACAAAAGACATACCGCGTATGGTAATTTTTCTGGTGTTATGAGAGCGTTTGGAGACGCGCGTTTTAGGCCGCTGCCTGGAATGTCGCGGTGAGCGGCGCGGCGTCGGCGCGGCGTCGACGGTCAGAGGCGACAGGAGTGCATTTATGACAAGCGATTTGAACATTTGACATAGAAACGAAACGATAGGTGACATAGCGCTGCATTTTAAAGATAGCTATTCAAAATTGAACTGTAATAATTTCATGAGAAGATTTACATTTAGTTGTAAGATTAATTCGAATGTCAGGTTGTTTCGCGCTGCAAAGCGCATGTGCAGTGTATTACTGATATCATATGAAACATGTATCTTTTTGTATAGTGAAATAAACTCAATTTTTAAAAGCATCGCCCATCGTCGTGGTCGAACTGACACGCCGCTCAACGCGAAATTCGAAGCAGTGGACCAACCTCTTCACCAATAATAATAATAGTCGATTCAATATAATATATCTACAGCTTACATAACAAAGTAAATAAAAGATAATACTGTGTTGCTAAACATCTTTTAAAAAAAGGATTGGACAGTCACCTACGACATTTTCGATCCTAAATCAGGTCACTATGACAAGGTTACAAATGAAGAAGACATAAAAAAATCGATTAGTGATAACCTTGATAGTCTTTCAGACGGAAAGATAAATCCATTATCTTTATAATGAATGTAAATCTCACGTAGATATTGCGGATCTCGCAACACTTGTTTGGAATTGGGCAAACACATTAGGTAGCTGTTTGTATAGGCGCCCATAGAAAATGAAATAGCGTAGATACGTCGTCGTAACTTTGGATTATTTTCCATCTAGTTATGAGATTAAATGTGTCATATTTTATCTAGAAAAAATACTTTATTAATCAATTTATGGGTCTGTTATTAGCATATAAATGCAATATGCCTACGGGTTAGGTGAGCTTCATCCGGCTTAATGTAGAGTATCAGAATCTTTAAAAATTACAAACAGAAAGCTGCCGACGTCCTACTTCATTGTTTGTAAAAAATTCGTTTATTTGAACTGATTACATTTTTACACGACCACGGCGAAGCCAAAAGGAAGGGTAATTGATTTTGGCAGTCTATGTATGTATCTAATATATATGTATGTATGTTTGTTCTACCGTAGCGCATAAAACTACTGGTCTAATTTTAATAAATGAGGTGTCAATAGATTAGTAACGCCATAATCATTAGCGTAGTCGGGTTAAAAAATATTGCACGGTAAGTAAGTGACATTTAAATTACTTAATATTAATTAAATTACCTACATAGATGTAACGATTTATTTTTTTCCCATTTCTTGCCTTTTCGTTGTCTATGGTACCGCCTTTACTTATTCCAGTTGTTTGATCTAAGACAAAACAAAGGCGTCCTAATCATGGACAGCCTTGACTCAAACGGGACGGATGAATTCTTTCCTTCAAATCCTTTGATTTATCAAGCAATCTCTTAATAATCATGACGAGAAGATCAAAAATGTCACCAACAATAAAGTTGCCAACTGAAATTCCGTGTGGTGATTATGTAGCTACAATTCCCTGTTCTCTTTATTTTCTACGTATATTTATTTAGTTTCCATTTTCTCTGACTTTATAATGCGCCTGCACCAGTACGAAATTGACCCTAACACTCGCAAATTCTCGTCACCCGGCTAATACTCGTAAATTGTAAAAACGATAGCCCTTAAAGTGCAGTATCTCAGTCAATAATAATTGTTTCGCTTATCCTTCACTTTACGAATGCGTTAGAGATTAAAGGCAGTAAGATAGCGGACCACACATTAATTCTTTAATTAAATCTATAACCGATGCATAAGTCAGGTTTTGCGATAAAGATGAATGCTTGTCAAATAATTTACGAGCCAGATACTGAAAGGATTTATCGGTTTTATGAACGTGCTAATTGGCTTTTGTACGCATTAGTGTTGGTTTCAAAGGGGTTGTTAAGCTGTCAAAGGGGCCATTGATAGGGATATAAAAAATTGATTAGGGATATGCAATATATTATGAATAAGAAGGAAATTGATTTTATAGCGTTTATTTATTTATTTATTTAATAAGTACTGCCACATCATGTACATTATCAAGTTAAAACTAAAATCACATACTGTATTACGTCTAATGCACATAACAACAACGGTGTAAATAGCATTTCCGTAAAAAACAACAGCTTATAACAGAGCATTAGGACTACTTGCGCAGACTTGGGTTAAAGTTAACCCTGGGATAAAATATCATGCCTTCTACTTAATAAATACAAAGAAGAAGAGAGATAACATGATTTTTTTTAACCTAGGGTTAATTTTAACCCAGATCTGCGCATGTGGGCCTTATGACATCATTCTCTTTGTCCTGATATAAAGTACTAGGTCTTGGGCATATCCTAATTTTTAGCCTTTTCAGACATACAGTTATCGGCATGAAATTTTCGTTCGCCGTTTGAGCATAATAATACAATAAAGTTGAAAATTATCTCGTACGTACGTCACAAACAGGAATTGAACCTGTAACATTTCGAATGTAATTCATACATTCAACGATAAGTCTACAAACGCTCATTGCGATATGTATGTTCAAATGACGACCTCTGTGGCTCAAGTCGGGGGTTCAAATCCCGCCGAAGGAATAAAAAGCGTTTTTGTGTTTCTAGTCATGGGTGTGTATTAAATATGGTGTATTAAATAATAAAATCTTAAATATATTATGTATAGTATAAAACTATTAAATATAATTCCCGTTGTCTGGTCCCCGTAACACAAGTTCTTCGAGTACTTAGCGTAGGGTCAGATGCACGTGGTGTGAAGCATCCATAGATATCATAATAAATAGGTAAAGTAAAAAATTTAAATTTCAAGATATATTTAAAAGGAAACAGGACTAAATGCCTGCTACAAGATGAGAATCTATAAAATTATGAAAACTGCTTATACTTCCTACGTTAATTACGAGCATAATATGTATCAAATTGTGCCGCATAACGAAACTCACATTCTATGTTATCTACAAACTTGGAGTTAACAATTTGATTCACATAACTTGCGAGTCCGCGGTTACTTAAACATGGGACTTACTTAATCAGTTGTACGTATAATTAAGGAAGTTTGATAAAACTCTCTTTGTGAACCAGCACCACTAGGGCTTACCCTGAAATGTTATTAATGAAATTGTGTATATGCTAATTCCTGGGCATTAGCAAACTTTGAACAATATGAGTAGGTATGAGTTTCTTTTGTTGATTGTTTTCTTGCGTTATTGCCTTCACTCGCACATGCAGACACAACGATTGCGCTTTTTAGGGCTCCGTACCTAAAAGGGTAAAACGGGACACTATTACTGAGATTTCGTTGTCCGTCCGTCCGTCTGTCTGTCACCAGGCTGTATCCCGTGAACCGTGATAGGTAGAGAATTGAATTTTTCACAGAATATATATTTCAGTTGCCACTTTAATCAACAACTAAATACTAAAAACAGAATGAAATAAAAACTTAAACTTAAAAATACTCCCGTACAACGAACAAGAGTTTTATGCCGTTTTCGTAATCCATCGTGCGCGAGCCCAACTCGCACTTGGCCGGTTTTTGTTATACTTTTCTAGATCCATCACCGGAGAAACCTTAAGCCTACTTGTCTACTGACAAGTCCAATAAAGACACACAGAATTAAAGAAAACTAGAGGTCGCCCCGCCCTGTGGTCGAAATTCGCCCAAAAATATTAGCTTTCTGCACACCTTCCAGTTCCCTCACATAAACATTAACTGTGTCAAATATCATACTTCTCTATTCGTACAATTCTACTGATGGTTTTTGCTTCACGTATTAATATAATATGATGCTACGAGTATGTGATTGTAAACATAATAATTATGAAGTATTTACATAAATTCTGTAAAAATACGTTGGCGTATCATATTTTCTAGGATTTCACAATAAGCAAACGAATTCTCTAATTCTCAAAATGAAAATACAAGTGAATAGCTCTAAGCCGTTTCAGAGATAAGATTCCTAAGTTCCTAAGGTACACAGCGAGCACAATTCTGGATTGTCGTTGTAATAGGAAACACTCGGCTGTGTACTCAGCTCTTGACGACACGTTTACACAATATCAATAGTTAATTGAATTTACAATGACTTTAATAAGTGACAATATGTTAATAGTTTAATCTGTCCTGAGTACAGTCAGTTACAGTTGTATATTATAAAATTGACTTGAATTTGATACGACAAGAAAAAATTAAAATATTGATATTTAGAAAATTAGTAAAGTATACCTTCAAACTGGTTTAAAATTATTTCGAGAAATGTAGCAATACTGTGCAATGTTGGTATGTATTCACATATGCCAACACAAGCGCGTACACATACACACACACCAACTATAGGGCCAACACAAGCGCGTGCACAAGCTCGTACACAGGCGCCAACACTAACGAGTACAAATACACAAGTACCAACTTTAGCGCCAACACAAGAGCAAAAAAAACGACGAAACCAGAGCCAACACAAGCGCCGACACTAGCGGTAGCACAACCACCAACAAAAGCGCCGACACTAGCGGTAACACAACCACCAACACAAGGGCCGACACTAGCGGAAACACAACCACCAACACAAGGGCCGACACTAGCGGTAACACAACCACCGACACAAGGGCCGACACTAGCGGTAACACAACCACCAACAAAAGCGCCGACACTAGCGGTAACACAACCACCAACACAAGCGCCGACACTAGCGGTAACACAACCACCAACAAAAGCGCCGACACTAGCGGTAACACAACTACCAACACAAGCGCCGACACAAGTGCCAACACAAGCGCTTACACAAGCCAAGCTGAGATCGATACATTTTTTAGGGAATAAAACGAAGCCTATGTGTTGATAGAAGTCCACATATCCACACACATCCGCATTTGAAGAAGCCTATAAATGCGGAGGGTGGTGTAGATTACTAGTACTTTTATCATAGGCTACTTTTTATCGCGTAAAAATTCTTGATAAAAATATAAAATATAAAATATTTCAAAATTTTAAAATAAAATTAATTAAATTTTAAAATAAAAAATATAAAATATAAATATAAAATATAAAAGATAAAAGATCTTGCGGTATAGACAAACCAAACAGCTGGCGCCAAGCTACGTATACATAAAAAATGGCCCTCAAAACATAAAATCCAGCTTTCTTTACAAAATAAAGGAGACAAAGTCGAATATGTACGTAATTAGTATCCCCGATCCCTCTTCCAGCTGACTTATTGGTGCAACCACATGGTGACATACGCGGTGACAAAAAAGCCGATTATCATCAGAAATGGTGACATGATGGGCCTATTATTTAACAAATGACTTGGGAACCTCATCGCTGTACCACTACACATATTATTAATATATTCAATAAGTTATTATCACCATAACAATCAATCTCTTTTGAGAATTTGTCTTTAGTGTTTATTGTTTCAGTTATGTTTCTAGTGTGAAAAAAGTTGTACACAGGATCGAAAAATGTTTTCTTATCTATACATACTCTATACAGATAAATAAAATTGAAGTGTCTGTTGGTAATTCTAAATTAACAGGTATAGTATTAATAACTAAATGCACATGAACGGAAGTATATACGGTACTTATAATAAAAATCAGTTTCTAAAATTGTGGTCTGTCCGTCAGTTTGTCTATTTGTTTGTTCCGGCTAATCTCTGAAACGGATGGACCGGTTTGTCACAGGACTTTTATAGGCAGATGTAAGGTATAACATAGGCTACTTTATCTTAGGGTTCAGTTTAAAAAAACTAGGGTTCTGTTTCTGTTAGCTCTATGCAAACGAAGTTTTTTTAGCAAGATTATTATTAATTCATTGTTTTATATTTTGTTATTAATTATCAATGAAAGTAGTTTTAATTTGTCATAATAACGTCAAATATCGACCAATTTGTGGCTAAGAAAAAAATGATCAATTGCGTTTGATGAAAGATGTGTAATAAATATGCTAGTAATGTCATCGGCATCTTCTGTCCAGCAATCAGTTCGAGTCGGCTACCCTTCATGGTTTTTGCGGAGATAACGCGGCATGTGGTTTTGTGTTCGCACGCATGCGTGTCACTCAAATGACTGATGTGCATGTGTCAGCTTTTTGTTCCGATTAAACAATGGAATTTAGGTAGTCAACGGAATGGAATTTTTAATTTGGTTCAATGTTCGCAAGCTTTGCTATTGACAAACAGAAATAATTCGTAGATACTACGAATACACAAACTATGAATGTTCCACCATAAAATTGTTGTAAATTCATGCAAAAATACGAAAGATAATAATCGTAACAACAACGACGCGACAGCAAAATTTTGCTCAAAAACCGCCTAGATTTTCAAATCTAAAGAAGCAGCAGCTCCTTTATCTTTAAAATTTTTAGTCTCTGACAAAATTCAAAAAACGATTTTTAATATTATGTGGAACGTAGTGAAATTGTGAGTCGCAAAGTAAATTTTAAAACAAAAGGATAATTACGAATTGATATAAATAAAAGACGCATCTGTCACACATTATCTTTGACCTAAAAAATGGAGCCGACAAAGGACGCTTTGGGGCGTGCAAAATATTAACACATTGGTAGCCGCTGCGTCGGGGACAGTAAATATTTTTTCCTTTCTGCCATTATTAACATTACAACGTAAGTTTTTTTTAATGCTGCGTTAATTAGCTATGTTTATTCAGACGACAACATGAGTATTATTTTATGGAACTCGTTTATTGAAATACAGCTCTTTTTACAAGTCTCTGTGGGGTGAAGTGCAGAAAAATGGACATTTATTTTAGTGCAAAGTCAATTCAATGTTTTCTGATTCATCAAAATTTTAGCAGTCATTTTTTATTGTTTTTAATTATTATCATAGCTGAATATGAAGCAAAATCCTACTAATCCTACTAATATTATAAATGTGAAAGTTTGTGAGGATGGATGGATGGATGTTTGTTACTCTTTCACGCAAAAACTAATGAACGGATTTCGATAAAATTTGGTATGGTAGTAGTATAAGCTCTGGATTAAAACAGGGTACTTTGTATCCCGAAAAAGTACAGTTCTCCTGTGGGAATTGGGATACTGTATTTAGGCGGGTGGAGCCGCGGGCAACAGCTAGTCATAATTAATTTTCAATTAACGTAAATCAGATTAGGATGATTTTCAAATATTCGTTAAATATGCACACACAAACCTTAGCATAAATGTTAATAAATTTTAGATTCAAAGTTCAGGAGATAACTCTTTACAAAGTCGCTTACAAAACCCTTATAAATAAATAAAGCCTCTTGATAAATGCGCAAATCCTTTGATTTATTCGGGAATAGCTTATAAATTTCAGATAGTGTATTTATTTGTGCCGAGAATTTCAAGCGAATTGATAAATGAATAGGCACGTTTGAATTCCTATATTCAACTTTCAATTATCTTGGAATATCGTCTATTGTGGGAGAGCCACGCTTCGCCATAAATGGGCCGGTTCGACCGGGTAAATACCACGGCCCCACAGAAAACCGGCGTGACATAACGCTTGCGTTGTGTTTCGCCGAGTGAGTGAGGTTACCGGAGGCCCAAGGGGGGTTCGGGGATTTTAAGAACTGGTTACGCAAGTCGCAACACCAGAGGAGTTACAAGTGCTACTCCTCTGGTGTTGCGAGTGTCCATGGGCGGCGGTAATCGCTTAGATACCACCATCGATCGATTTCAGGCGATCCGTCTGCTCGTTTTCTGGTTAATTTAATTTAAAAAAAATGTCTACAACAATTTACAGTTTGAAGTAATCAAAAGTAAGTTAAAGTAACCAAACCATGTAAGCTTATCGGCCCAACCTTAGGTACTAACTAGGGGAATAGGGCAATGTGAATTGTATAAAAATATATTAATTTTTTAAAAGTCCACATCAGAGTGACGTCTATGTACAAAGAAAGGTATTTTTTAGTAAAAACAGAAGCAGTGAAGTTTCATCATAGGATAGGCTAGTCTAAAATCATATTATTCCAAATATTATTCTCAATACTTTTTAGAAAAATATCCAGAATTATCCAACATCCCAATTGAGACCACGATTTGCTTGCAATATGCGTCGTTGGATAATAGACGTCATTAGCCGACCGTTTGGGGCGTTACTTTTTCAAGTCATTGAGTCAATCGTTTATCACGACCCTGTTGTGTTAACTTTAACGTCGAACTGGGAATTCGGGGGAAGTGTGTACTTATTAAGCTACGACAATATACTATATGGATAAAAAAAAGATATAAATAAATATAATAATATATATATATATATATATATATATATATATATATATATATATATAAACTACTGAACGGGTTTTGATGAAATTTGGTGTGGTAGTAGTTTAGCCTCTGGCTAGATTTTATCCCGAAAAAGTACAGTGTACCCGTTGTGTTGCGGGCGGAGCCGCGGGCGAAAGCTAGTTCTCAAATAATACTTATGCATCTGAGCAGTGAGCGCATTATGAGTTTGCAAAATGAACGCACAGCTAAAGTTGTCAGCCTGCTATCGGATCAACAATAGAAACGCTACGAGAAAATATGTCATGATTCGCAGTGTTGTGTGGTTAGACAAGTATTGTTTGTGAATACGAATGTAAAATTATTGTATAAGATTTAACGCAATATGATAAACTTTATACTGCACCACTAAACAAAGATTGGTCATCAAATGTTGCGTAATTTTTTGCTGTGCCGCATCGCTTTTCTGATGTGTTGCGCATTTTTTCTACTATGTCGAATCTCCTTTCTGCTGTGTCGCATCACTTAGTATGCACGCACCTTATATCGAACTGGGTAGTCGGAATTATTGCGCATTTATTTTTTATGTGCTGGTATCACAATTACTTTCATTACGATCGTACGCATAAAATGTTATCTTGTTCATAATTCTGTATATAATTTCTTCATATATTTTTTTTAATATCTTGTCATGTAATACTAGCTTTTTTCTGTAGATTATTGTATTTCTATCTATCATACACCAACCTTGCTATCTTGTTATTAATATCATCTTGCGGGGTATTTCGATTCTCAAGCATACTTTTGCACCTAGTGCTTAAGAGGTACATGTCCGTTAAATAAAATTTGATAAGCTCACAAGTCACACAGAATGTAGCAAGCCCCATAGAAGGGTTTCTTAGGTTATAAAATAAATATTGCGTAACGTTCCATTAAGCCCGGTTGTAATTGATTTTATCTATTCTAAGCATTTTGTTGTTCACGTTTAGGGGAGGCTCGAGGATGTCGGCCTCATTAATCGATTTGAACGGTCAAAATTTTCCAGTCGTTTCCCTTTGTGAATTAAGACCGCATTTTCATTTCTATTTAAATGTATTTCGTGCTTTGCTTTTACATCTTCTTTGTGTATTTAGACAAGTGGGTATTTAGGAAGTTCATTTGTTTTTATTTAATTTATTCAAAACTACTCGATAGTTATTACATTTCTTAATTTATTACAAACACACCATTAATACTGTTGGCAAAATGAAATTTTCAAAAAGCCTGTCCCTCGTTTATCTAAGATAATTAACTTGGTATCTTATCTCGTGTTATCAGTCCGATAAACATTGAAAGACTAATCAATTAACTAACCGTTTTCGGCCATGTCCGAAAAAGTCTCGTCACTGTCCGAAAATAAATTATCACGGACACGCCAAGTGAAATTGACTCGTCCATTTCCCATTTTATTAATTCATCTATTTTCATTATCATCCTTATTGACTCTAGCCTATGGCTTACTGGTAATCAGTAAAAACTAAGTAATAGGTACGTAGGGATAAAATATAAAATATAATTATCCGACTTCAAAGATTTGTATTTTATCACTCACAGATCACAAGTTAAAGGACACAAGGAAAGCAAACACAAAAATATTTTGTTTTTATAGATAGACCTAGTCTATGTGTGTATACGTAGAGGAAATAAAATGTTATCACCAAATTATTTTATAAAAAGCATGGAGAGGAAAGAGGAGATACGGAGCCTAGTATAATATAAAACTAGCAACTTACATAAATTAATTTTATCGCTTCCGAAATTGATAAAATTTTAACTGTGAAGCTAGTTTACATCATAAACACCAATTAATCTAATCATTATGTAATTTGTCAACATAAAAAATTTCATTTACATTATATTATTTATGCACCTGCAGCTCGGCAACGCACCTGCAGCTCTTCTGATGTGTCCATGGGCGACGGTAGTTGCTTACCATCAGATGACCCGTTTGCTCGTTTGCCCCCTTATTTAATAAAAAAAAAAAAATTGAAAAATTTGAATAAGGCTCGGACTATAAGATCCAGAATCCAGCGGGCCCGGGAAAACTCAGAGCACTGAAAATTATACAATAGAGCTAAAAATCAAGCAGAAAAATGTCAATTTCATACACGACAGCTCAACACTTCGATTTTCAACTCAATTGTACTAGCGCAGAGATTTATTTTCAGTTCTCTGAATTTTCCCGGGCCCGCCAGATTCCGGATCATTCCGGATATAGTTCCACAGAAATTTTCTTTATCTTACAAAAAAAAAAATCCAAACTATTTCTGTTATTGATAACTTGTTTTATTTACATACATATAGATACGAGGGCGGGTCAATAAGTCCGTGACTTTTGGAATAAAACACAGATTTTTTGATAAATAAATCATTTTATTTTTCAACGTAGTCCCCCTTGAGCTCTATACACTTTGTCCAACGCTTCTCCAATTTTTTTATCCCTTCCAAAAAATATGATTTGTCGAGGTCCTCAAAATAGGCCTTTGTTTGCGAGATGACTTCATCATTGGAGTCAAATCTTTTTCCACCGAGCCATTTTTTCAGGTTTGGGAACAAGAAGTAGTCACTCGGAGCCAAATCTTGAGAATAGGGTGGATGTGGAAGCAATTCATAGCCCAATTCATGGATTTTTGCCATGGCAACTGCACATGTGTGCACCCTTGCATTGTCTTGGTGAAAAAGAACTTTTTTCTTGGCCAAATGAGGTCGGTTTTGTTTTCAAATCCTCATTGAAGCGGTCCAATAAGTTGGCATAATATTCCCCATTAATTGTTCTTCTCTTTTGAAGATAGTCAATGTGGATTATCCCACGTGCATCCCAAAAAACAGTCGCCATAACTTTATTGGCTGACAAACCCACCTTGGCCTTCTTTGGCGCCGATTCACCCTTAGAAACACACTGTTTTGACTGTTGTTTGGTCTCTGGTATGTTGTGATGGATCCATGTTTCGTCCACGGTTAAAAAACTCCTCCATATTGTGATTAAACAACGCCAAACCTTCCTGTGAAGTTGTTACACGATTGCGTTTGTGGTCGACTGTGAGCAAACGCGGCACCCATCTTGCGGAAAGCTTTCTCATGCCCAAGTGATCATTCAAAATTAAAACCACTGAGCCATGCGAGATGCCTATGGCTTCCACAATCTCTTGCACTTTCAATCTTCGGTCGGCCAACACCATATCGTGAATTTTTTCGATTGTTTCGGGTGTAGAGACCTCAACTGGGCGTCCAGGACGTTCGGCATCTTCAGTGCTTGTACGGCCACAACGAAATTCAGTAAACCACTTCTTTACCATTGAAATCGATGGTGCAGAGTCCCCATAGTATTTATCAAGCTTAGCTTTGGTCTCGGTAATGGTTTTTTTTCGCAAAAAATAATGCTTAATAAGCACACGAAATTCACTTTTTTCCATTGTTTCCTTAAGTTACTGGATAGTCTGATAAAGATAGCTGTAAAACACAAACTAACTGACGCAGCAAGTTCAAATTTTGATAGGAGTCAACTGACAGATGCCTGTTGACAGGAGTAGTGTTGCTTTTTCAGTAAGGAGGTTAGAAATTTAAAAAGTCACGGACTTATTGACCCGCCTTAGTACAATCCTACTGATACTACACGTAAGTACTTCATACATTTCATACACCTCAATTAGCAGCTCAATGGTTGTCAAACAGTTTTATAAGGACGTAAATACCCGGCGTATTGTAAACGCGCAGACGACGTGCACATGACTCGAAATTCTATATTATGCAACAATCAGCATCTACGCCGCCGAAAGCATGCAATCCTAAATCGCACGTCGTCTGCACGTTTAAAATACGCCGTGTGCTTACGGCCTAAGCTTTATTTTTTCACACTGACAGACATAAAATCTAGTTTTTTATCTATACATACATACATACATACAAATAAATTAAACTGAATTGTCTGTTTGTAATTTAAAATTAACAGCCTTAAACTAAATGCATGTGATAGTATTTTATACTTTAAACGAGACAATCTTGTATATATATACAATCGTAATCTCGGCATCTGCTGCAAGTGTTTACATGATATTCAGTATGCAGGGAGTTTTGGGGGAGCAAAATCAGTCTAGCTAGGTTTTATCCCTGGGATTTTTAAGTTACATAATATGTTTTTTCTTTCGCCGTGCAACAATATATCAATAATTGCGACATTATAATGTCAGTCCGATTGACAGTTTGATTAATTCTTACGTTGTTTGGAAATTCTGAATGTGGTCGGTTTGAATCCCGGTAAAATATTTTTGTGATTCTCTTTTTCTTTTTAAATCTACTAGAACTCCGAGCGAAGCTTGGTTTTCCCAGGTACTATATTATTATGGCAGCTAGATCTTATATTCTTTTTTTTTATTTTTGTTTGTCTGTCCGTCTATCTGTCTGTGTGTCTGTTTGTTTATTCCGGCTAATCTCTGAGACAACTAGATTTTGACCGGATTTTCACTAGCAGATAGTTATTAGTAAATTCTGTAACCCTCTCGTACTCTTAACTTATCTATTTATAAGTTTCCTAAAATTGCTGGCTGATGATGATTAATTACACCGCCATTTTGAAGGGTCACTAACTATACTTAGCCTAAGACATGTCAGCTCCGCCCAGTGTCAGAAAACATTACTCATAACTTGATCCCACCGACAAAACTACGTCTTCATTGGAGAAATTAGGATGTGAGCGTCAAAATTTGGTAAACTAATATTCAGTATCAAATATCACGAATGGAAGTGCCTCGTCATTTTGAGGGGCGATTTGCCACAGTTTTTAGACGCTTTGGTATCAATATATCTAATTTATTTTTCTTATTCAATTTATTTTCGTTGCTAATTTATTGTTACCCGCTTGGGGCGAAGCTAAAAGGAAGGGTGATGATTTTGGCATTCTATGAATGTATGTATGTATGTACTATATAATAATAATAATAATATAATAAATAATCTTTATTGATATGATTGTTAATAATTACAAACATCCTATGAAGACTCTGACACCTAAACTAGGCTATAAAGCCCGTATCTCAGGAGTCAGTGGCTTCTCCCAATATTTGTAACAAGTGCCAAGAAAGTTGAATCAAGATTTTACAGTACTCTATAAGTATGGATATTTTGTAAATGTACTTACTATGTTTGTTTGTTTTATCGTAGCGCTTAACTACTAGTCCGATTTTAGGAATAAGGCGTCAATAGATTCGTAGTAATAGCCCGTGAAACATAGGCTATATCATTTGCGAAGTCGGGTTATAGTTTTTAACTTTTGATTATTTAATTTTTTTTTCAAACGTAACGCCTGTTTTGTTTGGCCTGTATGTTGTCGAGGTAGGTGTAGGTAGTAGGTGTGGGTGTTGATTTATAAACTGATATATAATATTTTACAGTGGAAAAAAAATGTATAATACCTACCTAATACCTACGGACGCTTTCACACCACGTCAATCTGGTCCCGTGGTAAGATCGCCAAGTAGTTACGGGTACCAGACAACGGAATTATATTGAATACTTTTATAGTATTACATGTATATTACATGTATTTGACATTTTTATTATTTAATACACATCGATGACCCAGGACTCTTTGTTTCCCGGCGGGATCCGAACCTGCGACCTCTGGCTTGAGCGCCAACGCGCTAACCACTGAGCCACAGAGGTTTCCAAACGTCTGTGAGTTACTTGAATTATTGCTTTTATTTTTGTTTATTTTATGAAATCACCTCTATATCAACAACATATTAATGTTTACATGTTTCTCAATAGCTAGACCATTCTTCACACACTAGATTAATTTTGAATCATTCGTTTGACTTAAAATTACTCACTTTCCAGTAATCTTAACTAAGTTTAACCATTGTTAAAGTGATTGATTCGCCCAGAAGGCATCTAACCGGCTTAATGACTAAAACAGTTAAGTGATCACTGGGACCAACTAATTAAAGGACTTGCGAACTTACTTAAACTTATTAATCGGCTCGGATTAGCTTAAAATAGTTTAAACTTTAAGCCCATCTTACTTCTTACTAATATTATAAATGTCAAGTGGCAACATTTGTAAGAATGTGTGGATAGATTTGCAGAAATGTAACCACGTTTTGTGTTTTGATGTGATAACTACTATTCAGAATGAAAAAGTTTGTGAGGATAGATGTATGGATAAATGAATGTTTGTTACCTTTTCACGCAAGAACTACTGAAGAACGGATTTTGATGAAATTTGGTATGGTATTAGTTTAAGCTTTGGATTAACATATTAGGCTACTTTTTATCCCGAAAAAGTACAGTGTTCCCGTGGGATAATGTATTAGCGCGGGCGGATCCGCGGGCAAAATCTAGTTTCAGAATAATTATGTAATTTTAGATGTCTATACGTCATTTATTTATTCTATAGCCGGTAATTATTTAAGTTACTTTCGCAGAATGGCTCCAGTCTCAATATATTTTGTCTCTCTCTTATTGCTATACGATACTTAACTATCTCATCATTAACGGATCAACTCAAACAAAACATTTAATCTTAATTCAACTACAAAATAGCATGGCAAGATATTTCAATCTCGATAGCGTACAAAATACACGAAATATTTAACCTACAAGTTCACGGCGTTTTCAACAAAACCTACCTAAACCTAAAAAACGGCTTGACCGGTTTTATGAAATTTTGCAAGTATATACTTAGGTAGGGCTGAGAATAGGTTGTAAATTAAAAAAAAAAACATATTATGTATATAACTTCAATTGCATATACGCATAAAAATTGTACATTCACACAGATCGGTGGAAATCGTTACAAACAATTACAGTGCAACCACTTTTTTAATATCCCTTGGTAATTAAGTATATCGTTTTTCTATGGAAACGACAGATGATGAATGATAAAACGACGACTCCCGAAAGATGATGCCAACGCAGTTGTACTGTTATAGTATATTTAATTAAATGACAAATATAATTATCATGTTTATGTACTATAATTTTACTTATTACTAGCATTGGTAAGCAACTTTGCAAAGAAGCTGATAATAAAAAAACACGGAAAGCGTTAAAAGCTAAAAACAAATCTTGTCCCTTTTCCATGCGAAGTCATCACGAAACAGTCCGGAGTCCGGACAGGTTGACGCTGATAAATTATTGGTATCAGACGCACGTGACGTCATCAAGCAAATGGTTTCAAGATTATACAAATTACACGGCCTGGGGGTCAAAAATGCTTAACTTTTAGTTGCTTGACCAAATTGATTTTAAATGCGAACTCTTCGGACACAATACTAATTGTAACTAATGCTTACCTATTAAGGTATTTTACCAAAGTAATTAATTGAAAGCTTCAAAACTGGACCAGGAAACGAGCAGATGGATAGCCTGGTGGACAGTCACAAGTCGTAAACTTGCGTTCTGCTGGTCCTTAAAATTCACAAGCCCCTTTGCCTTAAATAAACCCTAAGGTCCTTTAATTCACCCTAAAAATAAATTTACCTTGCGATCGCCTTATGGTCTAAATTCGCCCAGAATAATCCTACTAATATTATAAATGTGAAAGTTTGTGAGGGTGGATGGATGCTTCTTACTCTTTCACGCAAAAACTACTGAACGGATTTTGATGAAATTTGGTACGGTAGTAGTTTGAGCTCTCGATTAACGCATAGGCAGGCTACTTTGTATCCCAAAAAGTATACTATTTTCGTGGGATCTTGTATTTACGCGAGCGGAGCCGCGGGAAGAAGGCAGTAATTCATATATTTTTTAAGTTCGATGTTTCTTTTGCCTTTTGGATACAAAAAAGTGTGTGTTAATGATCTGAGTTAGTGTGTGTTGTTATTTATATTAATTTTATGTATTTCATAGCTTTATTTAAAATAAGATTAACTTTCTGCACACATATTATTGCACATAAATTTTAGCCGTGCCACATATCATACTTCTCCGTTCGTACAATTCTCTTAAAACTGTACTAAAAGTTTTTGCTTCACGTATAATCATATTTATGACTAGCTATTGCCCGCTGCTCCGCTCGTGTAAATACAGTATCCCACGGGAATACTGTATTTTTTCAGGATAAAAAGTATACTTTGTTTTAATCCAGAACTCAAACTACTACCATACCAAATTTAATCGAAATCCGTTCAGTAGTTTTTGCGTGAAAGAGTAACAAATATCCATCCATCCATTCTCACAAACTTTCCCATTTATAATAGTAGTAGGATGAGGAATATGCACACACAATGGTAACTGTAAGTATTTGGTGGGTGAGTGCTGACGGAACCGGTGGCTACACAGGATATTAAAGTATCCATCTGAATATCCGCATGTGCATTCGGCTTGAAAATCTTTGCATTCATACATACAACTGAACAATTATATGTATTTGTGTAGGTATATGGGCGAATGCATACAATTTAAGCAGACATTACAAAATTTACCAAATTTTCCTAGTTGAAGGCAACAGGCCTAATAAATAATTATAAGCAATTTCCCCTGCTCTAGTTGATGAAATTGTTGGATCCATTTTTAGAGTACCGTAACGTTATAAAATCCTTTATTATTTTATGTATAAAAACTGAATTTTATAAAAATAGCCTAAGAAGAATTATAGTGGTTAGGCATTAGGAAAATTAGTGATATGAATATAATGATGATGAATGAATATGAATATAAACAATTTGTCAAGCAGTGAGCGATCTGATGATGATGAATGATAGCTAAGAAGACTCTCGATCATTTCAGCTTTGGAACAGAAAACTAGATCAAAATCGAATAAAAATAAATCATCCGTTTGGGAGCTACCTACGATGCCAAGGATAGACAGACAGACAGACGTGTTAAACTTACAACACCCCTCTTTTTGCATCGGGGGTTAAAAATAGGCCTCTGGCACATACCTAGTTTAGTGTAAAGGCGTGACTCATGTTTTTTCGAAACATTACACAGAAAACATGAAACAAAAACATTTGTTTTCATACACAAGCTGTCACCAGCTATAGAAAATGTTTTGATTGAAACAAAACATTTTGTGTAGACAAGATCATGAGTTTCGATGAAGAAGACGTAAGCACTCGCAAAAAGTCTAAAAAGGCCACTTTAGGTGTTTCATATATTTTTTTCAACTCATATTATGTGCGCCATTATACGCATTTCTATTGAAAACTGTCAAAATTTATGTTTTGTAATGACGAAATCAGATGAATCATGTCAGCCATTTTACCATTTCACGATTTTTGTATGAAAAAAAAAAAATGAAACATAATATAAAACATCTAAAGATTTCGAGTTAGGCCATATAGACTGACTTAAGTAGTAATTAAAGTATTTATCAGGAGTTACGAATAGAAGACCAATTTGGGATTGATAAATAATTTTTCCGTATTTCTACGTATAATGGTCATGTAAGTGGTGTAACAGTTGATAAGAAATGAAACATTCCTTCCCCTCTCTACCCGCGCGGGGAATGTTTTGCGTCCGTCTCAGAAGACAAAAACATTGTGTATTCCTACACAAATGTGTAAAGCCACGCCCCAATGTATCGATGTTTTGTGTAATGTTTCGAAAAAAAATCGACGGGTTGCACTCCGGGAGTGCCGGCAGAAGTGAAAACTTGAATATTAACGTTGTGCATTTTTGATATTTTGGAATGGTTAGAGAATAATTTTGTACGAATTGCTTTCATTATCAGTATAAAAGTAGTATTATTGTAGTATATTTATGTGGTGGAATACAATATTCATTTATTGCGCTATCGTACACAAACATCAGAATTTATATTACATTAAAAATTTTACACTTCAGAACTATTACAATTATTTTACATAATAATAATAAATAATAAAATAAACAAAATAAATTAATAATATTAATCTCATCCATGGATGCGCGTGGCACGCTGTAACATTAACACACACGAACATTCGCGCAAGCGCCCTGCGCCGCCTGTCCTCTCTCCATCCGTCTTACGAATTTTCGATCAGGTCACGTGTCCTGACGCGAGTTTAGAAATTTTTACCCATTCCAAAAAAAGTACACAGCGCCACTAAAGAAGTTTTCACTTCAAAAAAAAAGGCGCGGGAGACGCGCCTTTAGTAGGGCACAAGATATATGTATTTGCACTGTTTCTAAAATAAACATGAAATGGCGGGCATTTTCACTTCGATTGCGGACAGCGGACGCCGGACAGCCCGACACGTCCGGGGTAGTCTACAAAAGGAAGCATTTCGAAACTACCACAAATACGTTTTTATTTTTATTTTTCAATTTTCAATATAAAAAGAAAAAATTCACAAATAAATAGAACAAACACATTTGTTTACTAACAGTGCAAACTTATGGCTAAGAAAGCATTTAGAATCTAATATATTAATACTTGAAGAAAAATCATTTACGAGAGTTACGAAATTTGTGCAACCTTATTTGTGATAGTATAAGAGTAATTGAGGAGTATGAATTTATTAAAATATTGACATTAAACCGTATAAGTCTTGGAAGAATATACATGGAAGAAACACTAGAATGTTAAAATGTCAATAGGTTTTCCGCTGTTTCTTTGATTGTAATAATAATACACCGTACGAATTACGATTAAAATTCATTAAAATAAGTGACATCTTACATTGATAGTATAAAATAATATAAATGTCATTTGTGTGTTTAATCACAATATGTAGGCCGCCAGACATTTTGTCTTGAAGCTCTACGGACGTAGGCTTATACGCGTAATTCGCCTCTCTGGACAAGGTCTGAGGTACATACATACAATCTTTTACTCTCTGTCATTTATACTGCCCTGGTAATCGATATAGCAGTACGTCAGAAAAGGCGGTTTCGAGAAAACCGCGCGCAAAGTTTTTGTCACAATTTAAGCGTTTGTGATAAAATTATACACTCGATTTTTATGTTCTATATGTCAAAAGATAGGAAAAAATGTGTTCTTTACAGTAAAATAACATTGTTTTAATATTTTAATTTTGGTTTGTTTTGTTGTTTGGTTTTAAGGTTGTCGTAAATCATAACAAATCGTGTCTTCATACTCTCATTCTCAACTAATTTTAATCAATATTTAGGTAAGAGGGCAGTGACTGCCATAGATACTGCACTCTTGCTTAGTATTATTTCATACTGCTATATTGCTTACAGAATTCAAAATAATAAATTTAAATTACTACTTAAAACAGCAGTAAAGAAGCATTATATAATACTGCCCTTTACCTTAGATTTTAAATATATTTTGGCTATTTCACTATGGAGTAAAGAAAGTTACTGCTTTTTAGAGTAGTATTTTAAGTAAGGTGTTTTCAGAATTTTTTGAGCAGTATGTCTGTAAATAGTAGGAAAAATAAAAAAAAATCGTTAAAAATAATATCAAAAACTAGTTTTATTCATTAAATGTAATGAGATCCACAATTATATTGGTTCTTGTTATTTGACATAACGCTATAACTAATAAAAAACAAAACTTCTTTAAAAATATAATATTTATAAAAGCTTAAAAACTTAATCAGACAAATCGCATATCCCATAATTATACTGGTTTCTAGGCACAAAATTATTCTAACAATTTAACTTTCGCTTCAATTGTAAAACATAATTAATGAGATCAATAGTCTTAGTTGCAATTATTTGGCATAACACTTATGTACTTAATTAAAAACCGAAAATGTCTTTATAACATACTTAATTATCAAAACCTAAGATTTTATCAGGTAAAATATCACCTTTTTGCTACGTTTTTGGCACAAAATTACTCTTAATCTCTAATACAAAACAAAAGTAGCTCACTTCAAAGAGCTTTTTAACATAAAATAATGTCTATAAAATAAAAAAATACAAAAGTTAAGGCACGTAAACATGTAGGTATTTTAATTTAAAATATGTTCCAGTTTTAACGATAATTAAAAATGTTATTCATCACTTTAATAGCTACTGTGTTTCATTTTCACCTACTTCATCTTCCTCGATTGCTAAGTTTTCAACATTATTTACAAACTCCCAAAAAAATCTACGATTAACAGACATTAACGGACACAAGTTTTGAATTATCCGCTTTTTCCTTTCACCATCAATTCCTCTTTCAATAATTTTGTGATCAGGATAAGGTATTTCTTTTAATTTAAGGATTGTCACCTGTAGAAAGCTTAATAATCGGAATGTTTCGTCTTTATGGCTAATCTTGTAATGAATATCAAAACTCCCTCTGATAACTTGTACAGCAACTATGTCTTTCAGGTATACCCTGGGCTGAGAATTTCGGAGCCTATGCTGAGATGATTTATCTTGAAACTGGAAGAGGTCGGTTACGTTCATTTTTTTAACAGTAATATTTTTCGTACAAGTTGCGACACAATAATTGACATAATCATTAAAATCATAAACCTTCCTTTAATTTTGTAGAGACTTTTCAACCAAATGATGGAAACTATCGGCTGACATAAATGTGTGCCCAGGTTCTAGATATTTTATTAATATCTTCTCTGCAGTGATTTCATTGCTATTTATCATTTGTACTAAGAATGTCATAAACGACCAATTCTTGATAAGTGAAGAACAGTTATCCTTACATAATATTATAAATATGAAAGCGTGGATGTTTGTTACTCTTTCACGCAAAAACTACTGAACGGATTTCGATGAAATTCGGTATGGTAGTAGTTTAGACTCTGGATTAAAACATAGGTTACTTTTTATCCCGAAAAAGTAGTGTTCCCGAGGGATACTGTATTTACGCGGGCGGAGCCGCGGGAAACAGCTAGTCAGTCCATATAACTATATTCCCTGTCATCGCGTCGTTCCAAAAGAAAAACACGAAAAGTCACGAAAAGAGACAATATATTCTTGTTTTCATCCCGATATTACTTCATTCCACAAAACATCTACCGGTTTCTGTATGTCTGTGAATTTGCTTAAAGGCACAAAGTCGTCGCGTACCTAGTAGCGCAGTAACTACCACTTATATTGCTCTATTGATTTACAAAATTATTAAATTATTTATTTCATCTTTTGCCATGTTATAAAAGCAGTAAGGGAAGATACGAGTACTGTGTTTATATTAATATGAATTTATGAGACATTCTATATCTTATATTTACTTTATCTTAAAGTGCGGTACAGCTCCATACTGTAGATTTAACTAGTAAAATTCATTTTGTAACTTTGTACTAACGTAAAGAGCAACATGTCAGAAATTTACTGCACTTTTGTTAAGAAATATGTGAATACTAATAAAAATGACAGTATGTCAATGAAATACTGCTCTTTTACGTAGTTAACTAAATTATTTTACCGTTCTTACTGCTCTTGATCAAAAAAGAAAATGCATTTCTTATATACGTAGATGTATGAAACCTAGATAGGAAGAAAGCTCGTTTGACGTACATTCCAAATCAGTAATAAAAAAAAATGGCCACCTTTGACTTACTGCCCTCTCGATTACCACGGCAGTATATTAAACTGTTATTTTCGTTGCGTAGACCAGCTACGACATGAGGTAAAATTTGAAACAAACATAACATTGATTTTTTATATATTATCTTCAAACTTCAAACGAGCAAATCTATAAATATAAAAGCTAAACCTAATTGTTTGATGTATCAACGCACAGGCCAAACTCTTAAGGCTAGATATGTGAAATTTTGCACACGTATTTCTCATATGACGTAGGCATCCACAAAGGAAGGGTTTTTAAAAATTCAATCCCCCGAGGGGGTAAAATAGGTGATAAAAGTTTGTATAAAAAGCGGCGACCGAATCAAGAAATTCCGTAACGAAAATAAACCTAACATCCCCCACTTCGACCGGCACAGCGGTGCGGCGTTGAAAACCGTGTATCGTCTAACGTCGTTTCAGTTCGGCAGACTTCGGCACGGTGTTTGTGCGTATAGACTAGCTGCTAACTGCTCATAACTGATTCTATCTCTTTTAGACACAATGCTAGGTGAGACAGCGTGCTTTTTGGCCGCGACCACGTGTGAGTTCGAGCCCGCGACCAGTTGAACCTTAACGTGTATGTATATGGTACGACAGACGACTGTACGAAGCTCGCACGGATCGAGACGAGCTGCTCCGAAATCGGACGAATTCGTAAGCAGCTGTTTGTGAGAAGGTATAAAAAATGCTATGCAATAGCTTTACCGCGATAGCCCCCGAGTGCCACAAGTATTTTTTTATTTCTTAGATATATTTGCATGATATTTCGTATGAATTGAGTACGGAAAAAATAATCAGTTACGTATTTCAGCGTTTTCTAAAATTCAGGCCCTAGGTGGGTAAAATAGGGGATTAAAGGTTTTAAACCTAATACCACGCTGGAATTAATGCTAGTCTTTTATATTATGTTAATCGAAATCACGGCAATCAAACGGCTGTAAGTATTTCTATGAAACTTAGTCAGCAGGGGGTTTTTGGATGGTAAGCTGGGTCTTATCTCTGGGAAAGTACGCATTTTTAAGTTACATGTGTTTTTTCCTTCATCCCGTAATAAGTGATTTCGATTACTAAAAGTCAAATCCGGTTGACGGCTTTGTTAGCACTTAGCTTCGGGTTCGAATCCCGGTCAGACGAATATTATCGTGATTCTTTTTATTTCTTTTACATTTTTTTATTAATTATTTTATCGTTCTACTAAAACTCCGAGCAAAGCATGTATGCACTAATTTCAACGGTACTGACAATATTGCAAGTGCATCCGTGAGACGGCTGTCAGTTGTGGCTTATACACTACTTCATATTCCTGTAAGCTGTGTGGTGAATTCCGAGCCGAGAAGATTTTCAGTAAACCATTCGCAAATTTTGGACGGAAATTTCGGTGCGATTTTTTACGTTTATTCTAGTTTATTGTAGAAATGAGAAACTGTATGGTATTTTGCAGCTAACATTCCTAGATATAAGATCTGAATGTTTTTAATTATCCTCATTACTTGTTTGTAGTGCGTCATGACTAGGGAAATAGTAGCATGACCAACTCCAGAAGTACCTACATAAGTAAAAATAATAATAACATTAGATCTTCATAAAAATGTACGTACATACAAATGCAGAAATCTACTGTCATAGATACTTGTTCCATAGTTCGTAGTTTCCTTAACCCATCATCATCTTTCAATACACCTCAAACTTAAGTCTTATTATCATGAATCAGGATACTTGGCAAAAGCCCGTATCTGAGTCATGCATCCGGCAAATTGCCGAGACTACAGTTGATTTAAGAAATAAAGTAATTCCTATCGATTAATTTATTTTAAATGGCGTACCTGAAGTTGTTTGGCCAAAAGCCCGCAACAGAGGCAAAAAAAAATGAAAACGAATAATAATTCTTTATTTGCTCAAAGTACAAGTAATAGTTAGTTTATCACTTTGCAATGGTACAAAAAACCAGATATAATATTTTAATATTCTGGTGGTACTTAGAATTAAGTTAATTAAGTTTTAGATTATTGCCCACAATATACCACGTCACAGACCACGCTATTTGTAGCATGTGGTCTGTGACATCTGTCAAATGTCACATTTTAAAAATACCCATAGACTATTATAGACCTTTTGTTTTTTTTTATATTCTTATTCCATATGTAAGGCGCAAAGCCATTACTCGATCGCGTCGTAATTTCTTATCAGTGTCTTGTGTATGTAATTGTTGTTAGTTTTTATGTGGTGAAGTCACTCATTGGCCCTTGCAGAATACACGTGCAGCAGGCTTGCTTGCTGCGTGTAGCTGAGCTAGGGTCAATTTTAGCACCACACAACATATACACACTATATAATATAATATAATAATGTGCCTTTTTTATTTTATTGTTTTGTATTTCATTTTGATGTGTGTTCTGTGATGATAAAATAAACGTATTCTATTCTAAAATAGGATATCCATTGCTATTAATTAACAGCAACTTTCTTGTTGCATAATAATATTTAGACTCGGTAAATTTGAACCGTGAAAATATTAAGAGTGTAATGCTACTTACATTAGTTAAGTTTTCATTATTAGGTTAGCAATAATGTTGGACATTTAGTAAACCTAGGGATTCATTTGTCCATTGCGTGTTTAGTTTATGTGCGTGAGTGTGTGATGAAAGAAGTAAATGGTAAAACGTATAACGGATGTCTCTTATTTAACAAAATATAAAAAGCTGGTTAAAATTTAACTAAACTACAAATCTTGGTACAGACCATTAAAACTTTCAGCTTTGACTTGAACTATTTTCGTTTAACTAGTACATTGTAAATGAAACTTTTGCCTCTATTGTTAACTTTTTCCTGAAACGCAACGGTACATGACTTTAGAACATGAAATGTCCCAGTTTTAAATGTTCATTTTAAATTCGTTTCGAGCAGATTTTTTCGCTTTTAAAAACTGTCACTGGAACTTTGTAAAATGCTATATTGACATGCATTCAGATTGCAAGTATCAGCCTTAGTAGAGTAAGAAAGGTATGCTACGATAATTAGAACTATCTAGCTAGACTAAGCGACATAAAACCAGTACGTGTAATTTTATATTTTCTTAACTAATTAATAAAAATATAAGCTAGGACTTATTATTTACATTAGACTTAATATTGTTTATTTTGTGTTCCACACAAAAAGTATGCTAACTGCATTTGCTGAATTGTAAATATAAATATAGAATTTATTCCGTTTCGACAGAAACAGGGCTTGTTTTGTATCAAAAAAAGAGTACTCAAGTTTCAATCAATCAATCAATCAATCAAGTTTGTATCAAAAAAAAGAGAATATCATTTAAAAGAGCATTTGTGTCAAAGCTCAAGTATTTGAAATCTTAAAAAGATCATGAATTCAGGTCACCCTACAACAGGGGCGACGGGGCGCCGCCTAACGCGTCACGCGCCGTTGTACGCTCCAATCACGCGCAACGTCATAGGAGTCAGTCATCAGGGGTCATTGAATTGGTTGAAAGTTATGTAATGTAATTTAAATATTTGCATATTTTTTCTGGAATTCCTTTTTCATTGCATAAAAATTAGTAAGTAATGATTTTAAATTAGTAGAGGGATGTTGTAAAACAAATTTTTACTATGTTAAAAAAAGTTAACTAAAGATGCCATGGTACTCTATATACCTTGTTTCTCTCGAAACGGATATAAAAACGCCCAGTATATAGCATATTATATTTTAGTTTTGCTCTCTACAAATCATACAGACCCTGGACGCGAATGCCAGTAACACAACCTTTGCTAAAAAGTAGAAATCAAATCGTCTTCAAATTTACGTGTGTTTGCTATTTTCCAGTGTATAGGTCTCGTACTGCGAATCGCAATGATATTGTGAAAAAATATGCGCCTGCAAAGAAACTTAAAAAATTACCATAACATTTTCATAAAGTTAGGTAATAAAGTTTTTATTTTTTTTGGTTGAAACTGGAAACAAACATTTAAAAAAGAAAGGTCGTACGGAAGGCTGTACGTTTGTTGGCAAAGTTAGTCGCTTCGGAAAATTTAATATGTCCCATAGCTACAATAGGAAGCATCTCCTCCGAAACTGTACTCTGGAGCCTTACAATAGGGCTATAACAAAAATACTCCTGGATTTCTCTTATATCTATACTAATAAAGAGGAAAGATTTGTTTGTTTGCATTGAATAGGCTCCGAAACTACTGAGCTGATTTTGGTGAAATTTGGCACAGATATAGAATAGATACGAGAAAGTACATAGGTTACTTTATATTGCTACAAAATATACGGTTTTCGAGGTATTTCCTTTTGCGCGCACCAAAGCGCGGCCAACATCTAGTATCTCATAAAATAAATTAAATATTATCATACACAAAATACACGAAGACCTCCGTGGCTCAGTGGTTAGCACATTGGCGCTCAAGCCGGAGGTAGCGGGTTCAAATCCCGCCAGGGAACAAAAAGTTTTATGTGTTCCTGGGTCATGGAAGTGTATTAAATATTATGTGTATTATATAGTAAAAATCTTAAACATAAGTTTAGTATAAAAGTGTGAAAAACATTTCCGTTGTCTGGTACCCGTAACATAAGTTCTTCCAGAAATCACCACGGTACTAGATGGACGTGGTGTGAAAGCGTCTATAGATATTATTATTCCAGTATCTAGATTGTTAAAATATTTTTTTCTGATAGCGAAGAATAACCTTCTTTCTTCGTAAGTGTGTCAAATTTGCGTCAAAGTTTTTTTCGGAAAAAAAACTTAAGAACGCCATTAACACCGTCTCCGTCCCTTTTATAATACATTTCTTTATTTAAAAGGTGTAAACTTTCCTCTGCCTTCCGCAAACAATTTAAACAATGTAAGTTAAAAAACAATTTTCACTAAATAATTAAAAGTGTAGCCTTTGAGAAAGTTGTATTATTATATTTCAAAAGTTGGCAAAAAAATATAATAAACCATTAAAGAAAAATTAAAACCTTCCCAGTACTCATCAAAGCTTTAAGTTCCGGCTTAACCGTTGCAACTATGAGGAAATAAGAAAGTTTATAAAAGTAACGAGTACTTTTAAAATCTGAGGCACTAAAGGGGTTTGGTTTAAGCTTTTAGAAAATTTTCTATAAAATAACAATTTTAACCCAAAAATATCTGGGACAAGTAAAATTAGAGATTATAGAGGATATCCTACTACTATTATTAATGTGAAAGTTTCTGAGGATGGATGAATGGATGGATGACTTGTAACTCTTTCAACGACTGAACGGATTTTGATGAAACTTGTTAAGGTTCAGAATCTGGATTCACTATATTTTAAAGCAATTTCAATTCTGTTTATTTTACTTGTAATATATATATATATATACACTTTAACAAATTCAATATTAATTTTTTTTTACAGAAATTAGTGGCAACTCCCTAAAAATTCGTACTGTATAATAAATTTTTAACAGCATATTAAACATTAAAACCGAGACTCTCAGGATAATTAACTTATTTCGTAAACGAACATACCAGCGTTGGCTTTCTTTAATATTTTGAGTGTTTATTTCATTTAAGACGACTTAAAAGCTTTTTATAAGGCCGTTTTGGGTCAAGTTAAATTAAATTTAATTTCAAAATAATTATCTCCCTCTAGCAAAAATGTTTGTGAGGAATTTTTTACCTAATAATGTGAAAAATGTAAGTGTAAATTAGTATTAAAAATGTGCGTTTCATTTTATTTCAAACAAATAAAATCAAATTGCATTCAGATGTCCGTTGTTTCATTTTTTGTGAAAAGTCAAAGTTGGTAAAAAGAATTTGTAATAAATTCCATAAAATATCACGTGCACGATAAAGATCGGTAAAGTATAAAATAATATATAAACTAATTTTATTATTGAAGCGATAAACTCGAAGCTGTTTATTTTATTGTTTGACCTTGCCTATTTGTTCCGCTCACTCCCAGCTGGATGCTCACACTTGGATCTCAGATTATCATATCAAAAATATTATCCTTTCTTTGTTTATTGCAACTGGGGTGACCATAATTCAGTGGTAAATAAGTAGAAATTGTGAGGAAGATTAGGCTATTTTTTAACCGACTTCCATTAAAGGAGGCGGTTATACGTTCGGCTGTATTTTTTTTTTTTTGTTCAACGATTACTCCGCCGTGGACCGATTTTAAAATATTTTTTTGATGTATAGGGTACAATCCCGAATTGGTTCTTTTGATATCAAAGTGGTGACCTGATGATGAGAGAGAAAATCGTGGGAACTCCTCGAAATTTATATTGACACATATAGTGATTTTAACTTTGTCTGAAGTAGTCCAAGCATATGTTACCAAAAAACAAGATTTTGCACCAAGTATACCCTGGATCCAAAAGTACTGGACAGAAGTCCTGAGTCCTTATAGATACATGTTTGGGGATTCCGGCGTTCATGTTTGGGGATTTCGGCATCATACCATTTACAGTAATCATCATCACCACCATCTTCATACGAAACACCAATCTATATAACATAGGTACTCACAACTCATCAGAGTTTTGTGCACCGATATCAATGTCTTTGAAATTTTGCTATTGCCAAAATTATATTCGTGATCATCATCATCACTATAGTATATTCAATACTACATTTTTGCCGCCGACTTTAATAATATATAATAATAATTATTTAATAATATAGCTTCTCTAATCATTATCATCACTAGTGATTGTTTAGGTGTAGGTCCGCAGATCGGTAATGCTTATTTGGGGAAATACCACGATCTCTCAGAAAACTGTAATGAAATAACGCTCTTGAGTTTGTTTTGCCGAATGAGTGAGAATAGCAGAGGCTTTTTGTATTTATAACTTCATTAAAATGTGTTCATAATAACATAGATTATAAATTTAACAAAAAAGAGAAAAAAAAATTAAGGAAAATATTAAACCGACTTCTAAAGTAATAATTCAGTTTACCGGTTTGTTTTATTTAAAAAAATCGTCCCTACCCAGTAGGTATGTAGGTTTAGGTGTAGATGAAGGTGTAGGTGTAGTAATTAATGTATTACAGTTCATTGTTAAGACAGACAATAAACAGCTACAGACAGCGAGTATAATAAACAGCAACAGACATCTAGTAAAATTATAAAAAATGCCTAATAAAATATTTTTAAAGTGTCAAAGTTATAAAGACCATTTAACTCTTAAACGTTAACTACCTATACACCGGCAATAAATCAACCTCTTTACTCTTTAGTATACCAATTTGAATATTTTGGCCCTTAACAATAGTATCTAAGAATCCATGCTTAGGGTATTTTACGGACATGCAAAACGCATATGCACCTGTTGAAATGCCGCTATGAAATACTAAACAGTAAAAGACAGGTGCGAAATCCTTACATAGCGGGGGTCCAAAAGACCCCGCCGGCTCGACCCAAAACCTTAATTGATAGAAATCGTTAACCTTAAAGCGCCTTCCCGTCCTCAACATAACAGCCTGATTCTAATCGGTATTTTTTATCCCACTGATATTTTATACGACTTGTTAGTGTTTTATTTTCGGATGCCCGATCGTTATTTCGTAATAAACAGACCATTCTTTGTCATTTGATATTTGGTTTTTTTTGGTTTGATCGATACGATATTGGCCGTGACGTATATTTAATGTCAAATTATGTATGATATTTGTCATAGATACTTATTTAAGCGTTTTGTGTAAAAAACAAAAGATGAATTCGATATCCTAATGTTTATTAGCTAATATTAAGGGAAGTATCCAATAAATACAATTTTATCGATAATTATTTTTTTTAATAAAAAATATTTTTTTTTATTAATTTGGAGATTGCACATGTGCGATTGTGTTAATAGCATGTGCCTTGTGTTTGTACTAAATATTCATTGTCAATCCGTTTTTTTATATACGTAGTTAACTATTTCATTAAAATTTTGTCCACGTATTCCAACTGGTGCGACGAACTAGACGAAGTGTTCAATGCAGCAAAAACTCTCTTGTAGGGTCAATTCGCACCGCGACAATTCGCGACGCGAAATAAATAAATAAATCGTTTGATAATTCTCAAGTCTTGTAATACGTCGTGATGAAAGATACTGAGGGAGGACAATGGGAAAGGACCATGGTCGCCGTGTCTTTGATCTCTTGATAACATTAAACGCTGCGATTGTAATAGAACAAGCGCTTAGTTAATAATAGCTCCCCACACCGATGTCGGTGACGGTGGCCAGTTTTCATTGACACCAGGCCGGCTACGCAGGATTTATTTTACAGCGCCCAAGTGTGTGCGCAGTTCACAAGAGCACTCTCTCTTCCTTTCCGACACGACTGGCGGGAGATCAGGCACAGGGCCGACTTTTTACATGACCATCCGGCACATGGATCATCTTTCTTGTCAGACATTCAGCTGATCAGCCTGCATTGTCCTAACCAAACTTGTCGCGAGAGTGAGAGAGATGCAGTCGTGAATACTCAGGCTGTCTCCAAATTTCCAATGACCAAGGCGTTGGATATTTTCAGACGATAGTGGTCGGTATAATTGTAGTTCTATTTGTAGGAACTGTCTAATTTTAAACCAAGCAAACTCAAAACTGTTGACAGCAGAACTCTCGAATACGATATCCACCTGATTTGACATAATATAAATACATACATAGACTGACAACATCATTACCCCTCCTTTTGGATTCGCCATAGTCGGGTAAAAAGAGCGCTCGGGGGAAAAACAGTAGTTTTATTATTAATGCAAAATCTGTCACTCAGCGCGGTGTAGTTTACGAAAAACTAGTCATTCTGTATGACCGTAGTATTATTTCCTACCTTGTTTAACGGGAATTATGAGCAAATAAACTTTCTGACCAAATAAATTTCGCATAGTGATTAAGTTTGGGCGCCTCGTCCTTTTTTATCTCGAACCATTTTGTGTCCAAATCGATCAGATAGATAAGTATTTTAGACTTATTTAACTAAAAGCATCCGTTGTTATAAATCTGGCACCTTCTGTGGTACATTAATCTTTAAGTTCTGTCTATATCTTTTGTGAATCTATTTAACTAACATAATTTATCTCATTGTCATGTTGGATTTAGGTTTTTATCACTAATGAGACAGTGTACCTACGTGATCGTATTCGTTGGGGTTACCTGTGAGCTTATAATCATGAACTATATTTTCACATACTAATTCGATACTCCACTTGATCCATATCATTATATTCAAGAATTACGGATTTCTTTTTCCCGACGTTTCGGCTACATTCCAGCAGCCGTGGTCACGGCAGGACTGAGGTGGCAGTTGTCCTATTTGTTGCAGTTGTTCAAACTACCCGAATATTCTTCAATTACTATTTGTGTAGCGATCCAAGTAAAACATTCTAACAGTTTATCGAGCACCGGTGTTTTTGACTTAAGATTTTGTTTTGTAGACACAACCTGTAAGTGTTTAATACAATGTAGGCATAAGAAATCAATATAAAAACTAAATTTTGGGTCAAAATTCCTATTTACTTAAGTATAGTCCAATGTATTGCTGTAACACCTACTTAACTTTAGTTCATCGCCTCAGAGAGTAATCGGTGCAAATGTCAAATTTTGAAAATTCCATTTATACCGTGTATATACACCAATTGAAGTAATCCACAACACTAAGCATTTATTTTTGACGAGACTATTATTATATTTTATTACATACATATTTATACATTTTATAAATTCGGTAGGTATATATTCCCCATATATATAGGAAAATATGTATATAATGTGTACCGAAACTTTGACTATAGTAAGCTATTTTTAACTAGATAATAATTTTGGTCTGTGTTTTACCCGAAAAGACTGGTCTCACTGACATGGTATAAATAGACTCAAACGATTTTAATACTTATTTAGTAAATATAGACCTAAACGTATTTAATACTTGACATTGATGAGATAAAGATCTCATAATGATATTCACGTTAGTAATGACATGGCTCGTTAATTTGGAACAATCGTTTATTTCGTATGTGAAATGTGCACTATTTACTATTTATTGTTATTTATAGTGACGTTAGAAAAGGTGTCCGAGCATACATTTAAATAGCTGCTTAAATGGCTCCCGACGGTCAAAATGGCTGTAATTATAGATAAGCGTTGCAGTAATAAAATAATACAGATAAAATAAAACGCCCCGAATTTACTTTTGTATTTTGAATAAAATGACAGCAACCTAAAACTAAGAGTTTAAACTAACTAATGTTTATATGTAACGAAAAAGTGTACCACCCATTCAGTTTACTTATCCTTGGGACAATTTGTTAGCCGTCTAACGAGCTCTGGGTTCTAGAAACTACTATCAAGAAGTTATGCTTGCCTTTACCTATATATAAATTAATAGTCAAATAGGAGCAACATGGCCGAGGCTGCTGGTAATAGTTGATTTTACCGTCAGAGCCTAAACGAAGGTATTTAATATCGAGCATCGGTACATGAGGTAGATCGTAGCTAACAACTAACAAGGTTTTAGATGGAAGCGATAGTTTTGATCGTTGGTATTTCATACAAAAAATCCGGTGAAAATAAATCACACAGAATATAAAATTATAGAATATTTTTGGCTAACAAAACTTTAAAACATTATGATTGTTATATTAACTTATAAAAAATTGATCAGTGATATTTATGTCAGCTTTTGCCATGTGAGCTTTTTGAGAAACTCAATTTATTAAAATTTTAACAACCGCTTTCTTATGTTAGTACTCTTACCAAAAAATGTTCAGTGCTCAAACATTTGTATCAACTTATATTACTTATAATTACTATGGATTTGCAACCTAGGTGGATATTTTTGTAACGTAATAATAGGTATTTACCTATGAAATTGCCGTTCTGCAGTACTGGCCATTTCAAATCAAAATAATTTTTGTTTGGCTAAGAATTCTAATTGCAAATTTTAAAAACATGGAATTCTTTTTCCAAAAGTAGTCATTTGTTTATTGATTAGTGTTACATTTTCATCGCATTCATCACGTTTATGGAGCTAACACTACAAACCAACGCACCACCTGTTATTGGTTTGATCGCTTCCGTTCTGGAAATTTCGACCTGAAAAATGAACCTCGCGGTCGTCGGAAGACTTTGGTCGACAATGACGAATTAACGGCGATTGTGGAAGCTGATGGTACACAGTCTACGGCTGAATTAGCAGCAGCTTTCGACGTTAGCGTCAAAACAATATAGGTCCATTTGCGTCAAATTGACAAGGTAAAAAAGCTTGACAAATTCATCATTGAGTTCGTCACCGTGCGGGGCACCCGCCCCACGAACTCAATGATCGCCAGCGCGAAGTACGCGTTGAGACGTGCCTTGCACTGCTCAACAGACACACAAATGAAGGAATTTCGAACCGAATTGTTACCTGCGATGAAAAATGTATTCTGTTTGATAACCTCAAGCACTCAGCAAGGTGTTGGATCCTGGTTCAGCACCTAAACAATGCCCTAAACGAAAACTTACCCCTAGAAAAGTGATGGTCACTGTTTGGTGGTCTAGCGACGGTGTGATTCATCACAGCTTCTTACCAAACTGGTTGAGCATTACTGCAGATGTGTACTGTGAAGAACTGAACACAATGATGGAGAAGCTGGCACATCTCCAACCAGCATTGGGCAATCGCTCGTCTCCGCTGCTCCTGCACGACAACGCGCGACCTCATACTGCACAGCAGACGGTCTCCAAGTTGCAAGAACTGGGTATGGAAGCTCTCCGTCATCCGCCCTACTCACCAGACCTTGCGCCTACAGACTACTACTTTTTCCAGAATTTGGATAACTTCTTGGCGGGGAAAAAATTCAATACCCGAGAGGCAGTACAAAATGCCTTTGAAGAATTTGTTGCCTCCCGTCCAGCTGATTTCTTGAAGGGCATCAATAAACTGCCATTGCGTTGGCAAAGATGCATTGATTGCATGAATGATTACTTCGATTAATACAAATAAAAAAAACATGAAAAAAATAGTTTCAATTTTTTCATACAAAACGGCAATTTCATAGGTAAAGACCTAATATAAAAAAAAACAATACTCGCAATCAATTTTAGCATGCAAGTATCAAACTATTGGAAAGCAGTACATTCTACGTAATATTTCGGTACTCTCGGTCAAGCTTTAAAAGTATTGTCTGTGACTTAATTGAAACAGCAGGAGTCAAAGAGGACCAGCTTAATGACCTTCTCGGTCCATTCAACCCATTCAAAACAATTTTGTATGAAATTTTAAAACCCTCATAATAGTTTTTACAGACTTTAATTAAAAATGGGTCGAAGTTATTTATTATTAATACAGATAATCTAACATTACTTAATGTGATATACGTTTTGAAGTTATGAATATTTTTTTTAAATAAATATAAAGCCGTTTTCAACTCATCAGATTTTCAATAACCATTAAATTTATATTAATGTTACAATATTAGGCATTTATTGGAGTTTACTCCTTAAGAATCGATTTTATATAAGGCCCCCGGTATGAAAAAAATATGAGCAGTAACATCTACTGAACGAATGACCTCGTTACGTTTTCGTGCGCAACCTATTCTGCGCACCTGTCACTTTTTTCACATGGCGCGAAGTTTTGAACTCAAATCGATCGCTAAAGTTTTTGTTCCTTCTGAGGGACGTGTTTTACTTTTTAGAGTAAACTCCAGTCGTGCGTCGGAGCTGACACACATTTTTTTTTATTAATAATATATTTCGTTTTTATAACATAATTAAAAAGCAAGGGCAGGTGCTATTTTTGCATTAGATTACTGACGATGGACTGCAAAGTATTTGTCAAGGTGAAAAAAAACTTCCTAAACTTTTTTTTTAATGAAATAAACCAGGAAACAAGCAGACGGATCGCCCGATGGTAAGCGATTACCGCCGCCCATGAACACTCGCAACACCAGAGGAGTTATACTTGTAACTCCTCTGGTGTTGCTATTTCACGTCCGTTTTCTGTGAGGTCGTGGTATTTTTCCGGTCGAGCCAACACATTCGTGCCGAAGCGTGGCTCTCCCACAGTGTATGTTTTAAGAAGGTATTTAAACATCATACATCACCTGTACAAATAGAAGTTTAAAATATTCTAAGCCTCAAAATCCGTTTAATGTAAGATGATTTTTAATTTCCCCAGTGGTTAAATACGCTTTGTCTCTATCGAAAATTGAACCTGCAAGTTCTAGGATCTTTTTCCCTGATACACAATAAATTACATTTAAGAACCCCGCGTCAGCGGCGCGGCCTATTGTTTACGACTTATGTTTTTGCCCCGCTTTTTATTCTTTTACCTATTTAAGGGCTGCAGTAAAAATTTGGGACATTTTTGCATCTTTACTGCCACGATCACCTGCCTCTTATGTGATAACGACCATTTTGTTTCCGGTACATATAAGTTTTTTTTTTAAAGTTAGTCCCTTTTTGTTTGAGAGATTATTTTACTCAAAAAATTGCCAGTTATTAGTGGCGTGGGGTTCCCTGTAACACCATTTCTATCGGTTTCACTTACCACCGTTTGAAGATATTCATCCAAATCCCTACCTATTACACAGGCTCAGGCATGTAATAATTAATTAATAGCTCCCCACACCGATTACGGTGACGGTGGCCGGTTTCATTGAAACTAGGCCAGCTACACAGGAGTTATTTCATAGTACCCAAGTGTGTACGCAGTACACAAGAGTCTCTCCTGCTTTACTCTCGACACCTAGTGGGATGGATAACTGACACGACTGGCGAGAGATCAGGCGCAGGTCCGACTTTTTACATGCCCATCCGACGCATGGATCATCTTTCTTGCCAGACAATCAGGTGATCAGCCTGCATTGCCCTAACCAAACTTATAAACAACATTTTTTGCTTCGTGTTTGTTTGAGTCGAGAGCCAAGCTCTAAACCACTAGACCACGGAGGCTGTTTAATATAATAATAATGTAACAGCAACTACTAAGAAGATATTAACGCAATTTTCCAATAGATATTCATGAGGCGAAACGAAGAAATTTCCTGGAATCGTTTAACAGTTTGTACAGTCCTTGAATGTTTCAACAAATAAATTACTTCGAGGGACTCCATGTATTTAATTAAGATGCTAATTTACTGCATCTTTGATTAGTGACAGTAAAACGTTTTATAGAAGCAATATCTGAAACAAGGGGATAAGTAATTAAAATCCAATATGGCCGTCATGACAGTAAATTCAGAACTTATTTATGATATAGATAACTAATTGGACGTCTTATTCAGATATACAGCATATAAAAGAACCGTTACATAGTTATTTGTTGCTCAAAGGGTCAATAAAATATTTAAAACGTCGTCTATCGTAGTGTATTACATAGCATAACACGTTTATTGTGTTAGAAGTAATTTGAAACTAGCGAGAGGCAAAGAGACGTCAACTTACGAAGATAACGTTATAAAAGTGATACTTTGTTGCTTATAATCAGGATGTACTCATAAAAAGTTCGTAAGTACATTTTTTTCATAAAATAATTAAGAAGATTATCTACTTAGGTACTTTTCCCGAGGGTAGTCGTTGTAAATTGCAATGAAAGTAGCAATTATTGCAAAGCTATTAAGTAGTAGCAAGTTGTTTTATTGTTTATAAAATTTTTAAACTATTTTATAAATATAAGAGAAAAACAACAACCAAATTAAAGTTGGGTTGTTGAGTTAGTACGAATTGTACGACCACATTTTAAACGTGTATATATACATATTATATGTGGCGTGCTTGCCAAGACCATTATTTTCATACCAAACACGTGATGATTATCTCGGTTTAAGATTTTGATGTTAGAATCTGAGGTTCAATTTGACGACCTCTGTGGCTCAGTGGTTCAGCTCGTCGGTGCTCAAGCCGGGGGTCGCGGGTTCGAATCCCGCCGAAGGAACAAAAAGATTTTCTGTGTTCCTGGGTCGTGGATGTGTATTAAATATGTGTATAATATAATAAAAATCTTAAATATATGTACAGTATAAAAGTATTAAATATACTTCCCGTTTTCTGGCACCTGTAACACAAGTTCTTCGGATACTTAGCACGGGGCCAGATTGACGTGGTGTGAAGCGTCCATACATATTTATTTATTATTTTTCGAAATACAAAATAAAAAATATATAGCCTATGTTATCCGCGGCAGCATTACGAATCTATTGACACCTCATTTATTAAAATCGGACTAGCAGTTTCGACGCTACGAGGGAACAAACATACCTATGTAGGTACGAGTATGTATGTATGTACATAGACTGCCAAAATCATTACCCTTCCTTTTGGCTTCGCCGTAGTCGGGTAAAGAGAATATAAAAATTCTTTGTACACCTAGCGCCATCTGAGTATGAGGCCGTAGTTAAGAAAGTTAAGTTGTTACGTAAGAAGTTTAAGTAGCTTCCGGTGTTACATACAAAATTGTGTCGTGACGTGACGCGATCTTGAAAACTCACTCCCAATGCCGCTAAAGAGTTTCACTTCAAAAAAAAACATACAACTTTTATTAAAATGGAAGACAAATAAAGGGAGGGAAAAGAAAAACGATAAAAAGTAGAACAAGGATTTAATTAGATAAAGAATGTTTCCGCCATAAACAGTTTTACAGCTTCAATATGCTTCATGGCCGAGATCTAGTTATTTTTCGACGTTCGTGTACATACAACTTTTATTGAGGCCTGCATTGCGCTGTGTAGCGCGGCGCTGATCTAGCAAAACGTGTATTATTTTGTGTTACGAATAAAGTTCAATTTTGAATAGCTAATAAAATAAGCGCCACATCGCGTCTCGATTTGAGCTGACCCAAACACTTTAAGCTCCAAAGGAACAAGTGTATTAACGTTTGTTATTGAAATAAGAATACATACATACATAACTGAATTTGTACAGCATTACATTTTAGTAAAATCGTTTAACAATATACCTGTATCATTCATTAATTCCATTTAATGTTATTTCTTATATTTATATTCTAAATAATGCTTAAAATGTACTTTACTTATTCCTTGAAACTACTTGAGGACAGACTAATCTATTGAAATAAGATTTACTATCGACAAAGTTGCCGCTCGACCAGGCATAAGATGAAAATCGCTTACATACATACTCACGCGTTATTACATAGTTCAACCACGTCTGCAGCCGTTGCGCTCACTTCCTTTCTGTTTAAATATTTTGAGGTATCCTAGTGCAAAAGAAAATGTTTAGAAACTGGTCGAGCAGGAACTCTGTCGACGTTGTACCTGCCTGGTTAATATTAGAATTACATTCAGTGGCGTGCACAGGATTATGACACTGGGTATGCGGCGAAGTACTGGGTCACAAAAACTTTTTCGTTTATAGATTTTTAGCATAGCTACAGCCAATTGACGGATCTCTAAGTCGAAACCATGCCAACAGAGCAAGTCTTAGATGTACTACTATTCATGTACATCTTCTACGGCAACGCAGACAAAAAAGCGATTGATCGTCGCGGCGGAAGAAATTCTAATAAGTAAAATAATAAGCATATTTTAAAATATTATAACTACTCACCAGTCAGTCAGCTTCAATTTTCACATATTTAAGGTTCCGGTTACTTGAGATTACTATATCCCGATGTAAATAAACGCAAGATTTCGGCCACCTCAAATATCTTATCCAAGTGAGTGAGGCCGCGGAATAGAAATTATTTAAATCTGAATATCCCGAATCAGTCCACACTGTACTAGAATTTCTTAATAATATGCAAGGAAAATATAATTTAATCGTGTATACACAACCACACTGCCAATTATACGTTTCATAACTTTTAATATGAAATTTTCGAGTTACATTATTTTTTTCCTGGTTTAATTGTTGTAACTCGGGTACACACCTACCTTTAGACAGAATTTGAATCTTTTCACTGAATGACAATAGTGAGAACTTGTTATTTTTAATTTTTAATAAACACACATTATCAACGCAAACCCTTAAAATCAAATAACATTTTAAAAAATCAACAAACGCAAAAGCAAATCACTACAATTATTATAGAAACTCAGTAAGAAACTGTTAAATGTACACACTTTCAAATGTTAAAATGAAAAATCTTTTAAGAAAACTATAAATAAACAGGAGCGATTAAATTGTAAACAATGCTTATCACATGAAATATACAATATGGCCCCCGCGAAACACAAAATGTTTCTTCTATTAAAATAAATAAAATCTTACTAAACAAAAATGCATAATGTGCATACACGATTCATTAGATTCACGTCGAATTATTTTTAGCCGGATTATAGGCAACGAATAATTTCCGACAAGCCAGTTCGGCGGTTTTCGGAAGCGATCGGATAGCCGAACCGAAGCCGAAGGCCATCGCCTGCCGCATGAGTTACCGCTATATAATCATGTCGATATTCATGGATGTGTGCGTTTGCGAAGTGTGAAAATTACACACACATGCGATGATTTTTCCTCCAGAACTTACCGGCATTAGTTGCTATTTATAAAATATTAGGCGTTTTTAAGTTATTATATTTTTTTAATTAATTTATTTAATATTAATTAAAGTCGTCTAAAACGTACGAACGTTTTATTAAAATATCTGTGAATGACAAGTAAAGCACTGCATTTCTGCCTACAAGGAGCGCACGCCCCTGATTACATTCTTACAAGCTTAAGAAGAGTTCGTATCGCTTTTGCGATTAATTTCAATTTGACTGATTGTAATAGCTATAATAATTTCTCTAAGCTGCACAACCTTCATCTATCCTCAAGCGTGAAATGCTACCTTTTTGTTATTTTTATTATTCTATTGACTTAAATTTTATTTTATTTATATAACCTTTGGCTAGTCAAAAGTCGTATAGCATATATACACCTATTCTTATTTGATTTTTATTGATTTCGCTGGTATGAGGTTCATCCCCTCAGAACAAAGAGTTGCACCTGTATAACCCGAGGGATCGTCCATTCATTAAATCCTGAGCGTTTGGTATGTCAACACGTCCTACAGAATGATTAAAAATGTCCGACTTTGTTACTTATGTCATTATGGTTAGGACATTATAAGTATCAGCTTTTTACATCAGGTGTTAACTTCTTAAGTAGATACTTAAAATAAATGATATCGTAAAATTGCATTAAATAATAATATGCTCAGCTATGTGTTTAATATTTTTGATATCGTTATTCTTTACTTATAAATAGCTAAAAATATATTATGTGAAATTCTCTTTTAAGTTGGAAAAATTCTTAAACTTAATAGTAAGAAAGCTTTGAAAATTAAACTTGTACCTATTTTTTACCTGTATAATCTCACTCTTTGTATATGTTACTATAAAAAGCACCATAGATATAAATATGTTGTAGATACACTAGTACATTTAATAGGCTATGTAAAATGAAAATAAACCGGTCAGTTGCGAGTCGGGCTCGCGCATAAAGGTTTCCGTACAAAACGGGCAAAATATCATGTTTGTTGTATGGGAGTGGCTCCCATACAACAATTTGTTATATCCCATATTATTATTTTTTTAATATTTAATTTATTCTGGTTTAAGTGTTTGTTGCAGTAGCTGCAACAGAAATACATCATCTGTAGAAATTTCAAATGTCTAGCTACCACGGTTCACGAGTACAGCCTGGTGACAGACGGACGGACAGACAGTAAGGTCTCAATAATAATCTACCGTTTATACCCTTTGGGTACGGAACCCTAAAAAGATAAACACATCGGATTTTATTAAGCTTGTAATACACGTCCGCATTTTAATATCACGAGAGACTTTAATAAGACGCTGAACTTATATTATTCTAGATGGTCATGCTAAATTATGTAAACGTGACACTTTATCTGAAAAGAACAGCAGTTTACACTTACCAAGTGCCAGCGATGTTGTTCGTGTAGAATTATGTATAAACCACCTCGATGTGTATAAATAAACACTATTAAGGTTACCTGCGTCGAGTTGTATGGATAAAACTGTTTTATAGAAACGTCACGATAGTAATTATCATATTGGTATATTAATTATAGGTGTTACCCGCGTCCTTGTGTGCGCTAAAGTTACCCGGAAACCGAACATTTTTCCGCGATAAAAAGTAGCCTCTGTCCTTCCTCGTGGTCTACTCTATATCACTGCCAAATTTCATCCAAAATGGTCCAGTAGTTTTGGAGCTTATTCAATGCAAACAAACAAACCATCAAACAAACTTTTCCTCTTTTTGTAATATGAGTATGGATTTCTTAAAATTAAAGTAAATATTATAACTTAGCAACAATTTGAAATCTCAAAATCGCTGTCTCAAAAAGTCTAAAAAATACTGCTACATAAAAGTCGAAATTAACAACCTAAATCCTAAGTGCTTATAGATACATGTTTGGGGATTCCGGCGTTTTTAAAAGAACTGCAAGCATATGCCATCATGCTACTTACAGTAATCGTCATCATATCATTACAACCATCTTCACAAGATACACCAACATATTATTATGATGACATATGTACTCACAACTCATCAGAGTTTTGTTTGATGTTTGACTCCAAAATTAGGAAGATTGAGTAGAGAAATAGTTAGGTAAAATTTTAACCGAATTTCAAAGGGGAATTATTTAGAAAATAAGTTTTAGTTCATACTTTTTTGTGCATTTTTACTTTAGAAGTCGGTTTTAATTTTTTGTTTAAAAATAATATTATTAAATATGCCTGGGAATATTAAGTTGTGGAACAAGCCATTTAAAGGATTTCGTTTTATATTTGAATCAAATTTAGAAGATACTCAGACAGATTTAATTTATTAGATTGTATAAGGCGACTCTTAGGATTGTTTTAATTTACAAGATTCGTTCTTTTATTTTGATAAGACAAATATGTATTCGTTGTGGTTGAATGAAATACCTATCTTGGCAAATAATTTGTTTGAAGTATTGTTGAAAAAATGTGAATGATGAGGATTGTACCTTTACATTTTATTTAATATAATAATATTAATAAATAAAAATCATTTATATGACACAATGAGACATTACACTACAAATAATATAAAAACTTACATGATTAGAAAGAACACAATAACAGGACAGAAAATAATTAACATATCATGAATGGAAAATGAAAAATAAATAATAAAAAAAACATATCTAATCAAAAATTGTATGTTCATAAACTTATTTCTGATCTACTACGTTACCTAATTAAACCATTATAATTTCAGTACATAGTATTGCAGAACATGATTAAAAATTTCTAGTACGCACAATCACCGACAAATTCGGTGTACCAACTTGGATATTATTACCATATAGTAATAATAATAAGGTAATCTGGTTCAAGTGTGGTACATCGCCGATATTTGCGACTGTACATCAGCCCTGATAAATATTGACTAGACTTTTAATAAACTCTAATGGACGGTGTATGGTCAGCTCCATAGACCACCTACTATGTTTCTACGTCTCTCAAATGTGTGAAGTTATTTTGCACAACTTATGTAGCAAAAAAAAAACTATATTTTTTGTCAAAAACTATAATATGATAAGATTTTTTTACATTTTATAATTAATACTATTGCTTTACTATTCTTAATAGCAACGATATTAAAATATTGCGATATAATTTACGAAGTTAAGTATTGATAACAAAAGGAAAGTACAACAATATATTAAGTATTTAAATTCTTAAAACTGCGTTATTAGAAAAATAACCCAAGAACTTTTAAAGTCAGACGGCATATCCACGTTTCCATATCTATGGTCAACTCACCATCGTGGCTTTAAAAAAACGCCAGGGAAAATATTATGTCCTGATTAATCGACACGACGGCCGACATGGAAAATATTTTTATGCGTCATTAACCAAATGACCATTGCGCCTCATTTACAAACGTGATTAAATAGTGTTTTAAAGGAACTTTAATCACGCTACTTTTTCTAGTAATTGCTATCATAGAGTTGCTTAAATGGTCATTTTGTGGATAATATATGTACTTAAGACATCTTTTCTCTCGGTTTTTAGGGTTTCGCGAAATCGGACAATAACTTTTGAAGTAATTCAAAGGAAACCTATTGCGCGTTGATCGAGTTATGGAACCATCCTTAGACATGTCCAGACATGCTCTTGGTTAGCTTGGCTTATTTGTCATATTTTGTGAGTTGAAAAGGAAGTAACACTTCCAGTGCGTTGGCAGTTTTTGTTTAGATGTGGTTAAGTCCTCAATATTGTGGTGTGTCAAAGACATGTCACATGATGATGTACACATTTTTGGAACGAAGTTTTGGAACGAAGTTCCTTATCGCGCGTTGCGAAAGGAGGCTAGACGGAAAAAATTAAGACCAAAAGTTGTAACGACACTTTTTGCTATAGTTGTAAGCCGTGCGGCGTGCGCGTGTTTCTCTGTCTGTCTCTCTCTCTCTGTCTCTCAATTATTACTAAAATTGAGCCTACTGATAAGTTTATATTACATTATATTTGTTAAGAATAAAAAAAATATTATTATAACAATTTATTTAATAAATATATAATAAATTATTATTATAATTATTACACAATTCCTTCATTAATTAATCGAAACTTCGTTCCATCCGGGTGTCCCTTGACACCTCTCAAGTTTTTCTTTACTACCGTGGAGACTTTTCAATCTGAAAGAAATTAAAATTTTAATAATGCCAAATAATAAAGTCAAATCATGCAACGGCGCATAAATCGCTGGACCGTGAAACTAGACCAAAACAACCAAAATTACCCGCAGTTTAAAGCTTATACAATTTTAAACATGTCCATTGCATTAGACAAGTTGACAGTAACCAAACTCGGTCATAGTATAATTTGGACTTGGGACTGAGCAAAAAGTTTGTGGCAGGTGGAGAAGTACTCACTAGGGGACAACGCGGCAGATAAGTGACGTGATATTTATGCAATGAATATAATGACATACCTTGCCGTGTTAATTTTTTTTAACAAACAATATTCAGTGTGTGTCTGTCGATGCCAACCACCCACCATGAATGAACGAAACAACATCATCATAATAATATCACACAACTTTTTTATACATTCTTCCACTTTATTTAGGTTTTTACAATAATTTATATAACACGACCTGTTTAACTCATCATCAGGTATCTCATGAACTAACAGTATACTTAATCAGTTATATGCAACAACATCATGACACGAAAATGGACAACATATATATTCTTTAGTCATCCAATTTTTCCCACACAAGTGACTCTAATGCTAACTAATCTCATCTTGTAGAAACATAGATTATCGTTATAATTATTAAGGTAAAGTCTTTGATAAAATATTAATTGGGACATCAAAGGCACACCCAATTTATTTTCTGTGTCAAAAGGTTATGTATGGATGGTGCTGGCTATATACCCATCTAGCTTCAATATAAGGCATTATTGCTCTGCCATATCTCGTTGCTGAGTGTGTACACTGCTTAGTCCTGGCCATAGATAATATACGGATATATGCTAGTAGTCCTGGCTCGTTCATTGTGAGAGGCAATTTGCATTGTAATGGACCCCGGCGTGTCCACTCTTATATCGCGGTTATTTTGTTCCATCTTTGACGTTTGAGGTGTGAATATTCAGATATCCGTGGAATACAAATAGACGAATTATTCCTTGTATGATGGTTACTTTGTATAGAGATTACATTGACTGTGATGTAATCTATCCGTATTTCCTATTATTTACAGCTTTATGCCTATATAAATTTGCATAGATTTTGGGTCACATAATGGAACATGAGAAAGAGTAATTTTAGAAACCTCTTTATCGCCAAGACTTAAGTCACCTGTGGGCCTAGCAGGAACATTTGACAGCGGCGTAAGCATAACGTTATCGAATGACAATTATATGAAAATCTGTCAAAATCATGACCGCGCTCATACAAACGCGGCGTAAGCGTTACGTTTACGCCGCTGTAAAATGTTCCTGCTAGGCCTCCTGATCTTGCGTTCTCCTCTCTATCCGAGGAGTATAAGGGTTCATTCATAAGAAAGTACTTACCTACTACCACCGTATACTACACACTACACCACTACATATGTATTTTACTGTCATGATCTTACAAGCTCATGCTAGATAGCAACTTAGTAGTAAGTAGTACAATTTGTACAAGACAAAACACGGGTAGGGTTTTATTTTGTACAAATCTTGCATACTTTGCACCTAAGCATAATATTGTATTTCCTGTTTTGTTTTTATTGGAGCACAAAAATTTACTTAACTAAATAAACAAGTACCATTTCAAATTTGTTTAATTCTCAGGCTTTGTCGTCTCGCGAATAAGTATATATCATTTATAAATAGCGCAAATAAGTATTTATCATTTAGATCGTGAACACAATGATCTATTTTTTACAAATCGTGATAGTTCAAAGACGGCTGCCAATGTCGCCAAGTCATTCCCAACAGTTTTATTCTTTGTATCATTAAATTATCTATTAAGTTCATTTATTTTATATCTAGTTCTTAGAGAATGAAAATGTTTATAACATGATGCTTAAATCTGTTCTTGCCTTCCACATTTAGTGTTAGTACTATCCAACAGAAAAATAATTAAACCCAACCAGTAGCTCCTTAGATTAGCGCGTTCGATCAAAAAAAGCCTACCACTTTATACCTAATATTAGTAAATATATCGTTAATAGTTAAATATTACAAATTAAGTTACACACTACACAGGTCGTAAACAGGAAAAATACATGAATCAATAGTGTAGTTTATTCCTTTGTCGCATCAAATTAACAACAGAAATTGCTTCAAACTTCCTTGGACTACTGACATAAATTGCAGAATGTGATTTTACAGAAATATTTCTGCAGATATAAACGTTAAACTTGCATTTTATTTCGTGATCCCATTATTTGCGGGTGGCCCGAAGCCCTGGTCCTTTCATAGCAAAATAGAAACGTCACCATGGCAAGCCCTGCGGGATATTGGATATAGATTTATCCATTACTGACCAACTTTGCATTTGACTTTTGACACAAAGACTTGGTCAGTTTTGGACGCCACAACTCATGTTACTGTAGTTGGACAGTCCAATTTACTTTATTTTGATCGTTACTAACTTGCGGGTAGCCCGAAGTTTAAGTTATTTGTGATAAAGATTTTTAGTGCCACCTAATTTATCTATGAGGGTCAATTCACACTGAAAAAACGGTACACGATATAAAATTAAATGACAATTTTGTAGGATGTACAATTTATATTTAATAATGCGTTGAATTCAAAATTTCAGAGTAAAGCATAATTTACTCTTAAGGGCCTAAGTGTCAGACAGCAACGATACGCGACGCTACGCGGCGCTGCATTTTTAAGATAGCTATTCATAATTGAACTTTATTTACACAAGAAGATAATATACGTTTTATCGTAAGAGTTCGAATGGCAGGCTGTACCACGCTGCCACAAAATGACTGATATGAAAAGTGTATCTTTTTGTATAGTGAATAAAGTTCAATTTTGTATAGCTATCTTAAAAACGCAGCACCGCATATCGTCGCGGTGTAATCTGATCCTTAGACCCTTACATACTTTACTCTTAAATGTTGACTTCAACGTTTTATCAAGATACATTGTACCTACATCCCACATAATTGTCATTAAATTCCGATTCATCACCTGAATTCAATTGAACGATTCCTTTCAGAACGTAAAACGTCGACAAAGCATCTTCAACTTAAAAACAATGCCGTTTCCTTAACCTATTTCATAAGATTGTGTACCTGCGAAATTGCATACAGCATAACGATCCTTTGAAATCTCAGCTGCCCACAATCAAAATGAAGCAAAGGAATCCCGTATTGTTCCTTTGTACCGCTCGTGGCCAGTACCTTTGTCCGAGAATTGTTTTATACAGAAAGTAAGTCACGAACAGCATGTAAGTCTAACTGAATAAGGACGACCTCCTATACCGCTACCTCCTGTTCTCACTAACATCTCTATCAAGCTCCGGATGATCTTATTTCCATTTTCATACTGTCTTTCGAAGAAATGTACATCAAATGACATGACTAATTTGTATAAATGAATAGCGCAATAATATTTATAATCTACATTCTAAATGTCCTAGAGATGCTCATCAATATTAGCGTTTGTAAATATTTACTTACTTTTCCTAGCAGTTTACAGTTGCAATTATATTAAATTTTGAAATGAGCTACATTTATTTTTCTTTTTTTCACTTTTCTTTTGTATATAAAACTAAATCTGTTTCGCTGTCGAAGTCATCGATTAAAATAGAAAATACAATAAGTTTCATCTTAGAATTCACAGCTTGAAATGAACCTTTCAACGTTCCACTTTCCATACAAACACCGATGCAAATGTCAGTTTGTGGCAAACCCATGCACCTCGTGCCATACCTGACCTTACTATCTTAATCTGATGATAGCTCAGCGGGACATTTTTAAGTTCCGCTGCTCCTTTTTTCAAAGCAACAAGGTCTTCTTTCGCGCGGCTATTTACGGAATAGAATCGTCATAAAAGGCCACACGATTCTCCCAACACGCTGCGATCGTGATTCGGATCAAAAACATGCATTGTACGTTTAGGCAGCCATTTTTGCAATTGGCATGTTTTGTACGTATATGAACATACTTTGTTTTCTGATACAGATCTGATTTCTTATTGAGAAATATTATTTGGTTCTATTTTAGTCTAAGGGTGAGAGCTTTTTACTTATGTTAAATGTTAATAATGTAAATATACTCGTACCAGTCTGTCTTTTACACATTCAATATCATGCGCCATACTTTTAAAATTAGTCTTCGGGATTACTAATATGTATCCTACTACAATTATAAATGTGAAGCTTTGTGAGGATGGATGGATGGATGAATGGATAGATGCATGTTTGTTACACTTTCACGCAAAAACTACTGAACGGATCTTTATGAAATAAGTAGGTAGTAGTTTAGGCACTAGATTAAAACATCGGCTACTTTTTATTCCGAAAAAGTACAGTATTCTCGTGGGATACTGTTTTTACGCAGGCGGAGTTGCGGGCAAAAGCTAGTTAATAATGATTTTACATTGTCTTTTCTAGAACATTAAAGGACAATAAAATATTAGCCTTGAAGGTACCTTATGTGGAAGCTGATCATTCGCAGCAAAAATTTAAAAAATTATATAAGTGCATTATAAATCAGAAGGAAGTGTCATGACCTAATAAATAAATGAATCATAATCATGTTTCATTTTCCTACATATTTTGACTTACTTATTAACTTTGAAAGTCAATTTAATGCTCCCATAAGAAGTATATAAACAAAGCTATTGAAAGTAGAAAATGGATGCAAGTTGCGAACACTGAAAATGCTATCAAACTTTCGCTTAATGCCTCGGCTTTTCTAATGAAACTTGCTATTGCGGAAATTGCGTGGAAAATAAATACAAACGCAGTAGTTCTGGAAAGTTCTACGCGAACAGCGCCTTTGTTAATTTCAGAACGAGTTGCTATTCATCGGCAAATTGCTCTTCGGAAAAATAAACTCGGAACACAAAAACTAATTTATATTTATTTTTATTCCCTTGTATGCAACTTTAAATGTTGCTTGGTATTGAATTAATTTTGTACGATACTTACACTATTTCACTGCGTGTGTGTAAAAAGTATTTAATGAGTGAGAAGGATTGTTGTCGAAAGTTGAGAAATTAAGCTACTTATTTGACGACAAAAATGTCAGAGTAGGGTTTTAGCTTCATTTCGATTGCATCGACTTGTGAGACAAAAGCTTTCTGTTTTTGAAGTTTATGGCTATTTATGGCATCTTCCTATGTTAGATCATATCGCATGTTTTGGTGATTCATATTGTTACCTAGTTTCAAATACTATTTTTTAAATTATATTTTTTATAAAAGTATTTTTCAGTAACTAATTTAGCAGTCAATCCTTGTTATTAGAACCAGATGAACTCAAAACCTAATGTTATTTAATAAACTTTTACATTTATACAATCTAACGGAACAATCCGAACATTTATTGGCACCAAAGGTCCTGGGTATTTGCGGCCAAAAACTGTAGCAATATTCTCCAAGTAACAAGCCAACTAGTCGTTGCGAATACAGAACAGTTAAATAGAGTTCTAATGACCTATTCCGTGTGTTAGCGACTACGCGGAAGCCATTTTGTGATGGAAGATCAATTTTCTGATATCCACTGATAAATGCTTTCATATTAGCTTGTCAAATGTGTTTTTTTTTAAATTACTTTTACTATGCTGTATAATTACTTTAAAAGAGACTTAGATAGACTTTTTGAACCTATTTTCATGTTTATAAAACAAAATCTAATCATCTTACTAATAAAAATATTTACACAACGAACTAGCTATTCAATATTGCTACTTTTGTCTATCAAGGGATAATAGTTACGGATCCTATGCAATGCAAACTAATAAACAAACTTTTTTCCTCTTTATAATATTAGTAGGTAAAGACAACATAGAATATCTCATCAGTTATGTTTAATGCTTTAATTTGTAAGGGAGTTAATTTTTAATACAGCACTTGAAGTCACTGTTTACGTGAAAATATTCTTGTTGTAGAAACAACATTTTACTCAAGTAAGCACAGTCCACTGATAAGTGTCAGATAACTTATTTCCTTGCTTTGTCTCTGTCGCTCGATATAAAGCAAGCAGCAACAATACTTCCTAATTGGAACTTACCAATTAGAAGGAGCCAACGGGCCCTAACAGAGATTAAAAGAACATTTTACAATGTGTTCCATTAGCGGAATAGCATAGCAATAGTAGCAGATACGTAATAAAGGGCATATTTGTTATTATTAATGGCGTCTGAGTTGGCTCATGAATGCTAATTTCAGTGAGGGATATCTCTCATTTGGCGGGATTACCGCACTGTCCGCGGCGTAATAAAGTTGTATGGTAATATGGACAAGCTCTGGAGTGCAGACGATTGTTTATACACTGTAACGTGGTAGATATCCTGCTACTGTTATATATCTAATACCTTTGTATCTTACTACTATTATAAATGTGAAAGTTTGTGAGGATGAATGGATGGATGAATGGATGGATGGATGTTTGTTACTCTTTCACGCAAAAACTACTAGACAGTTTTTGATAAAATTTGGTACCTATGGTAGTAGCGTAGGCTCTCGATTACATAGTCTACTTTTTATCCTGAAAAAGTACAGTATTCCCGTGGGACAATTTTTTACGCGAGCGGAACCGCGGAAAAAAGCTAGTCATTTATCCAGAAACATTCTGTTTCAGAGTCATTCTGTTTCAGAAACATTTATTAGTATTACTTTCTACCTTTGTCGAACATTTTTAACTTTATATTTATTATTACTGACGTACTTTAGCAATAGAACTAGGCATGCCAAAAATGTGAATAACAGGATACTTGTATAGTCAACTAGCTTTTGCCCGCGGCTCCTTGTAAATACGGTCCACGGGAACACGTTACTTTTTTGGGAGTTAGAATTTTTATTATGGATAAAAAGTAGCCTGAGATAATCCAGAGCTTCAACTACTAGCACCCTAAATTTCATCAAAATTCCTTCAGTAGTTTTCTCGTGGAAGTGTTTTCACTATCCATACATGCATCCATTTTCACAAACTTTCACATTTATTTATATATTTCAACCAAAAAGTTAAAGTAAAAGTTGGGTAGCAGGTAGCTCCTTACTATGGCTAAGTATTTGGGTAGCAGGTAGGCCCTTACTATGGCTAAGTAAGTAACAAACATCACATTTATAATATTAGTAGGATGAACCAAAACAACCAAAAAGGACCAATTTCTTACCTGCCTACAACCTATGTAATGTAATTTAAATAAAACGAAGTAACTCATTATAATTAACAGGTAAGTAACCTACCTATATTATAATTAAAAAATAAAAATGAAGTATAAACCTGCCAATAACAAAACTTGGGCCTCTATTAAGTACAATGCGTTTTTAACAAATCGCTACACAGGCCGCACTAAAAGTATCGGGAATGGAATATTTCCACTGTTCCTGTCATATTAAAATCTTTTTAATTTAAAACTCCTTGGTTTTAAAAATCTAATACCGTTTATTTATTTAAAAAAAGATTCTCGGTCTTGTCACAAGGTCTTGTCAAATTTGTTTAGTCGTTGAGAAAATGGAATTGACTCGAGAAAATTCTAGAGCGATGATTTATTATGACTTTCGAAGTGGTTTAACACAAAAACAGTGTGTTGACTGGATGATTTCTGCATTTGGTGATGAAGCCCCATCCAAAACTACAATTTATCGCTGGTTTGCTGAATTTCAACGTGGACGTGTCAAGGTCAGTGATGATCCCCGTCAAGGTCGTCCAAAAACTACAGTCACCCAAGAAAACGTTGATGCTGTGCGTAACCTGATTGAGGAAGATCGACATGTGACATACCGCGAAATTCAGGCAACTTTAGACATTTGCATGAGTCAATCTTGCATGAACAATTAGGTGTAAAAAAGTTGTTTTCCCGATGGATACCGCATTTGCTCTGTGAAGAGCAAAAAGCGGCTCGCGTTACTTGGTGCATCAGAACTCTCGAAAGATTCCACGCAGGATCCTCAAATGCTGTATAGAACATCGTATCAGGTGACGAATCCTGGATATACGCGTACGAACCCGAAACAAAAAACCAGTCACGAGTTTGGGTGTTCGAAAATGAGTTAAAGCCAACAAAAATTGTTCGTTCATGGAGTGTTGCAAAAAAAATGGTGGCCACGTTTGGCTCCAAAACCGGCCATGTTGCGACTATTCGTCTTGAGGGACAAAGAACGGTTAATGCAGAATGGTATGCTAACATTTGTTTGCCACAGGTCATTTCTGAACTCCGTAAAGAGAACTGCAACCGCCGCAAGATCCTCCATCACGACAATGCGACCATCCACCGTACAGCCCCGACCTAAGCCCTAATGATTTTTATACTTTCCCTAAAATAAAGAATAAATTGCGTGGTCAGACATTTTCATCACCTGAAGAAATATCGCTTGTGTTGTGTTTCGCCGAGTAAGTGGATTTACCGGAGGCTCAAGGGGGGTTGGGGATTTTGAGGCCCAGGAACGCAAGTGCAAGACTGTACAGGGTGGCGATAATCGCTCACCATTAGGCGATTTGTCTGGTCCATTTCATGGAAAAAAAAGTTCGAAGAAAACAGAATATATTAAATAACTTATATTAAACTTTCATAAAACCTAATATACTCCACAAATATTATGACTACATTACAATGTGCTTCTTTGAAATACGAGCATATTATGAGGTGTGTTCGTCGTATATTTGTTTTATAAACAGGACCGGGGTAAGATATTTTTATTAAATTCCGTGAGGCCGTAGCTATATGCTAATGGTTTGCAGACTGCACTCACTGTGCAGACAGATATTGCAACGCCTGATATTTATAGTTATAACTATCCTCTTTATTGCTAGCAAGGCTCTGTTAGTTGTATATTCGCCTTTCATTTACAATTTTTTAATATGTTACTCTTATAGGATCCTGGTAAAAAAAGTTACTATTTTAGTTACCTTTCATGGCGGTTAGATCATTTTAACTTCGCGCAAATATAACGGACTTTAAATCAAGGCTTTAATTACTTTAAAATACATGTCGAGCATATTGCACAAACTAGTTGAAAATAAAATATTTAAGTCTTCTCGCTACAGACTTCAATTTATTAATCTGAACTAAATATTTATTGTTATTTAGTACCGTGTTTACAATGCCCAATCAATTAAAATTTTCACACATCGAATGGTATTCCTATAACTATTCGTTGACTGATATAAAAATGACAATGATTAATGATTTTCTGGAGAATCCTAAAGATACACGTCAAAATACGCAACGTGCAATTCAAATGATATTATCTGAACTAACAATGATATTACCACCTTTCACAAAAAATCACAATGGCTCCCGATTTTCTGGCTAGTTACACAAATATCTATTTCAAGTTGGCCACGATAAAAAATGGCAGATGTTGACATTGGACAAGAGCTTGGACAAATAAGGCGGCCCTTGCATTGTTGTGTAATCTATAGGTATTCTTCGAATTATAAGATATTTGTTATTTCTGTTAAGGTATTCGAATATGCCAAATTAAGCTTTACACCTTTGGAACAGGACGTATATTTTGTTTGAAGATTAATTTTTCTAATCGTCATGCAAGCCAATGGTTTTGTTGGAATACGTCGCCAATAAATTAAATTCGCTTCCGCTCACTAATTTCTAAGGACATCTCAATTTGTTGTCTGTTAAGCACAATACGTCTCAATCATTCATTTTTAACTCAATTTGAGCGGATTGGATAAATCTGTTATTGTTTTCTTGATCAATATAAATGTAAAAAAATCTTTAATTTCCTTGCGGCTTCATATAAAATTATATTTTGCCAATGTGTTAGAGCTTAGACGCTATCCAGTAACCAGTATACTCGAACGATAAATATTTTAAGTGTTACCTAAAACATCATAATTTTAAATTATATTATTATCTTGTTTGAATTTTTACTAAAGCTAAAATCGTATTTATTTCAACAAGCTCTAGTTATTTAAACTAACAAGTCTCTCACTCATGAATAATTTAAAATTGCATTTTCAAAGCGTCAATTGCAAAGCACTTAAACTAATTTACTTATTTTATTAACTCAGTGTGACCTTAATAAACTAAGTGGCAAAGAATTTAAAACTCAATTTTAATTTAATCAAAAATAATGAAAAACTCAGTAATTGAAAGTTGCATTTATAATTGTATTTCGGATTGAAATATTTACCAGTATCGATCAGTATTAGAGTCCATTTAAAACACACACATAATTATATTTTGAAATATACAGAATGTTCCTTAAAATCAAAGTCACAAAGGCCTTCCATACTGCTAAAATTATGAGTATTGACTTAGGTAAGTACATTGGTTCAAAGGTAAAAGTTGAAAGTATTATGGGTGGAATGTCGATATGACCACACCTTTATACATAGTAACATACAAAGGCACGTTCATATCAAAATATCAAAAACTGGTCATTGTAATGAAAGATTAGTAAAGTAAGAAAGTATTTTAATGAAAGAAAGAGACTTGCGTTACAATCAGGCTCGATAGATTTTTTTTACAGCAAAGTTTTTTTTACAGCCACCTTTAATTAATTCCTATAGTATAAATGAAGATTTTCGCGCATTCTCGTAACGCAGTTGTTCCTCCCCCATTCATTATGAACACAGCCTTATAGGAAAGCAAGTGAATACACTATTTACATAGAACAACGTTCGGTAGGCGACACTTGACACTATGTCAACAGCATGAAAGTGTTTGTTCTGTGGTGGCTTACAAAGATCTAAGTAAACACTTATACCGCCTACGCTGCAACCGACAGAAGCGTCAATACTTTTTGTCCCTGAGTGTACATTGTACAATCATATAACGATAATGTACAGTTCTTATAGTGTTACTGAGCGACAAATGATATTGACAATGTAAATAGTAACATAGTTGTTGGTAATAGACCACCCTGAGGATAACATGGATGGAGGATGGAAACTTATAGGGAATGTAAAACTAATAGGCGCATGATGCTAAGCAAAAAAAGGAACTGTTAGTCCATGATGATCTGTGTCAGTAAGTATCAGGTCACAGAGCTGAGGCCACCAAACGAACTGTGCTATTTTGGCACACTTTTTGCATTCATCTTTCGAATTCATGCGTCGAGAAGATTTTAAAACATTGACCTCTGAATGAAAATAAAATAAAACTGTACCTAATCATAAGTAGTTTCATAATTAAGCACAGGCAGGGTGCAAGTTAAAACTAAAAGCTATGGAGTAGTTTAGTATAACTATTTGATAACTAGCTTTTGCCCGCGACTCCGTCCGCGTAAATACAGTACCTATGTCACCGATCAATACATTTTTTCGGGTTAAAAAGTACCAAATTTCAATGAAATACACTCAGTAGTTTTTGAGCGAAGGAGTAACAAACATCCATCCATCCATTCATGCTCACAAACTTTTGACATTTACAATAGTAGCAGGACATGACTACTACTATATTCTAGACGAATAAAAATGTAGTTACATTCAAAATGCCTTAAAGCGTACCTTTTTATACCCCACTTGTAAGAGCTGTGCAGGACGGGAAGTGTTTCTTTACTCGGATTGTGAGGCTAGCGGCCCTTAGACGTTCTTTTGCAGCGATTTGCCCTTTTCGAAGCCCTTTGAGTTCGGATATAGTTTAAGGTCTTTGGCGATATTTGGAAGATAAACCTACTACTATTTTAGGGGCCTGTTACACAATCAGCTGATAAGACGTGTTACGTGTCAGATGGCTTATTTGCATGTTTATTTTGCATATTAATATAGAGCGACAGCGACAAAACACAAATAAAAAGTAAGCGGCGACAAAAATAAGCTTGCCTACACTTATTATAAGACTAGCCTGCTGTTGCCCGCGAATACTTATAATATGCCACTTGAACACTACGTTTTCGGGATGAAAAGTATGCTATGTTTTAATCCAAAACAGAAACTACTAACATAATAAATTTCATCGAGTTCCGTTTTTGCGTTAAAGAGTAACAAACATCCATCCATCCACACAAACTTTCACATTTACTATAGTTGTAGGATTCTGAAACAAGCCCTAAAGGTAAAAGTTTGTATTGGCAGAGGGATGTGTTTTTAATTTGTTTTAAAAGTGTCAGAAGCCCTTTGTATGATTCCGTAGTACTACTTATATTATCTGTCTGTCCGCCCTTCTAACTTCTGTAATTCTGAATATAAATGGACGAAATTTGGCATAGTTAAAATTGTGTATAATTTAAGGTTCGGCATAATAAAATAATAATAATTTTATATTGTTATATATTTTAGGGGTGGCTAAATTATTTTTTCATTCTACTTTTGACGTGATAACTTCTTATAAATCGATGGAGCCGGCTGCACGCACAAAAATACATGACTCACGCGTTACCTGTTACCCGTTATCGTTACCAAGTACCGTTACCAAGTACCAGCGTTAGCTCGCATTGCCTTTACCTTATTATTATTATTGTTGTTGTTGTTGTTGTTGACGTTGTCACGTTCAAATATCGTCAGTAACCGACTTTACAGACAACCGGTATGTTTTTTTAAAATAAAGACACGGTTCGAGACAAGGACGTTTTAAAAAGTCAACCATTTTTGAGTAATCAGCGTCAAAAGTGATTCATAAGTTGCCCCCACTCCCCTACCCCTCCCTGGCATTTCTAAACGAAAAGAGATAGAAGCTTGTTAATTACGATGGTGATAGGTAATATATAGGCAAAAATCACCCAGTTTAGTACCTGTACAAACTAACCCAATAGTACTTTTGTAGTTAAAGCTAATCTAAGTTCAAACAAAGAGGTCGGCATATCGGCAAGATTTTGCCCCCAAGTGTTGGCTGTCGAATTTCACGTACAATTTACGTTGAAAAGCCTTTGAGCCGTAGCTAATGTTTTCGCTAAGCGATTCGTTCAACTTGCGAGACAGGAACAGCTTTTGTTTTTAGTAAATTACTCCGAGAGTTCTCATCAAAGGTTTTGGTGAGCGATTGGTTTTAGAATAAAACTTGGAATTAGTATGTGGTCTTTTTTGGATGAAAGGCTGAGGCCATATTATTGGGGAAAATGAGTGTTTTGATCGCACTCAAATTTTCCTCATAATGATTATTAATCTTCTTATATTTCGTAATATAATATTATAGTTCCCCCACACCGATTGAGGTGACGGTGCCGGTTTTATTGAAACCAGACCTACCTGCGCAGGAGCTATTTTAAAATGCCCAGGTGTGGGCGCAATACACAAAAATACTCCGTAACCCAAACCGCTCCGTAACCCAGTGGGACAGATGAGCGACACGACTGGCGAGAGAGGCGCAGAACGTTTTACATGCCCACCCGACGCTTGCATCACCTTTCTTGTCAGACAATGAGGTGATCAGCCTGAACTGTCCTAACCAGACTTGAAAACAACATTTATTGTTGTTCCAACGCGGAGATCGAACCTACGACCTCCGGTTGGTTGTTGGACCCAATGGTTTAGAGCTTGGTTCTTCGTGGAGAACCAAGCTCTAACACATTGGACGAAGGTATTTTGTAATAACGTGGTGTTGTCATCTGTTGCTTACCAAGTCTACTTTGCAAGGCACAGTACCTATACATCCGGGGAAAATGAATGATTAGCAGTTTGATCGTCCTCAAATTTGTTCGTATTATAATGACGTGGTATCGCTAAACTCAATAAAAAAACTGTCCAAGTGCCAGTTAATACCCCACACTATGAGGTGGACGCGAGTGAAAAAAATCATCTGCACTTTACGTGTAGGGGAATAGGAATAGGGAATAGGTGCCGAAAAAAATGTGTGAAAAAAAAAAAGAATTCAGCACCTATTCGACGTGATAAGTACACATATCCGTGCAAAGTTTTCATTTTTGTAGCACTAACCATTTGGACGTAAACGACTAAAAACGACTTAAACCGAAGATGGACGGACGAAAACTATGGAACCCTAAGAACTGTCAAAATACAGGTCTGTTGTTTATACTTCTTTGAGAGTAAGTACGTCAGTGGCTTTGACGGTAGAAAAAATAACACACAAGTTATAGGATTATCTGTTTGTTAATTAATAAAAGATTATATAGTATATTATATTATACATATGATATTTTAATTTATGTTTCCCCAAAACAAATTATTCGTATACTGCCAATAGTTCTATAAATTTTACGAACACCATTACCGTCGTTCCTTAAAAGCAGTATTTTATCGGCATAAATATTTAAAAAATCTTCCACTCAGTTTCTACATACTTTTCCCGAACATAGATGTATTATTCTAGATGAACAACCTAAGTTAAATCTATAAGTTTCGCTTGGTAGTCATTAGAAAGACGGTGCTCCGAAGATAATAAAACATCTACTATACTAAGTAGTATTATTATTATCTTCGTATGACGAGAATTTAAATATTTATAAACTCAGAAGAGAAAAAATAATGTTATAATTTCATGATTACTTTTCACTCGGTAGAGTACAGGCGTCTTTACACAGAGCACAGAGATTCGCAGTGTTAATAATCCATTCGAAATACTAAAAATCTATATTTACATCCTTTAAGTTAACAAAGTAATCCTTCCTTCCTTCCTTCCTCTATATACTGTCTAAACAGTAAATAGCGGAAGGTAGTTTTCGAAGTTGAAGCTTTTATTTTTATTATTGTGATCTTAACGATGATAAAAAACAATAAAGCGGAAGAATTTATACTATCGCGACTTGTGATTATTATTAGGTCTTTACCTATGAAATTGCCGCTTTGTATGACAAAATTTAAACGAATTTTTTTCATGTATTTTTTATTTGTATTAATCGAAGTAATCACCCATGCAATCAATGCATCTTTGCCAACGCAGTGTCAGTTTATTGATGCCCTTCATGGCATCAAATGAATTTGAAAAATGAAGAGGAATTTGAGGCAACAAATTCTTCAAATGCAATTATGTACTTCCTCTCGGGTATTGAATTTTTTTCCCGCCAAGAAGAAGTACTCGTAGTAGTCTGTAGGCGCAAGGTCTGGTGAGTAGTAGGTGGTAGACCGCTGCTGTTCAGTATGTGGTCGCGTGTTGTCGTGCAGGAGCAGCGGAGACGAGCGATTGACCAATGCTGGTTAGAGATGTGCCAGCTTCTCCATCATTTTGTTCAGTTCTTCACAGTACACATCTGCAGTAATGCTCACCCCGTTTGGTAAAAAGCTGTGATGAATCACACCGGCGCTAGACGTCCAAGCAGTGACCATCACTTTTCTAGGGGTAAGTTATCGTTCGGGGCATTGTTTAGGTGCTGAACCAGGATCCAACCAAATTGCTGAGCGCTTGCGGTTATCAAACAGAATACATCTTTCATCGCAGGTAACAATGCGGTTCAAAATTCCTTCATTTGTGTGTCTGTTGAGCAGTGCAAGGCACGTCTCGACGCGTACTTCGCGCTGGCGATCATTGAGTTCGTGGGGCACCCATTTGTCAAGCTTTTTTACCTTGCCAATTTGACGCAAATGGAACAAAATTATTTTGACGCTAACGTCGAAAGCTGCTGCTAATTCAGCCGTAGATTGTGTATCATCAGCTTCCACAATCGCCTTTAATTCGTCATTGTCGACCAAAGTCTTCGGACGACCGCGAGGTTCATTTTTCAGGTCGAAATTTCCAGAACCCAAGCGAGCAAACCAATAACAGGTGGTGCGTTGGTTTGTAGTGTTAGCTCCGTAAACGTCGTTGATTTTGCGTGCCGCTTGTGCCGCGTTGCTGCCACGACGGTACTCATATTCCATAATTACTCGAATTTTTAACGTATCCATGATGACGAAAAATATTGAAATGCGATGAAAATGTAACACTAATCAATATACAAATGACTACTTTTGGAAAAAGAGTTCCATGTTTTTAAAATAAAATTAATTTGAAATTAGAATTCTTAGCTAAACAAAAATTATTTTGATTTGAAATGGCCAGTACTGCAGAACGGCAATTTCATAGGTAAAGACCTAATTAAGTTAGCTACTCTTAAAAATACAATTCCGAGTCCCAAATATTATTACCATAAATTTAATTTTACCTATTATATATATATATATATATATATTATTCTCAAAAATTATTTTAAAACCTCCGTGGTCCAGTGGCTTAGGGTTCGATTCCCGCGTTGCAACAACAGAAACTGTTGTTTCCAAGCTTAGAACGATGCAGGCTGATCACCTGATTATCTGTCAAGAGAAATGATCCATGCGTCGGATAGCATATATGAAAAAGGGACCTGCGCCTGATCTCTCGAAAGTCGTGTCGGTTATCCGTCCCACTAGGTTTCGAGAGTAAAGGAAGAGATAGTGCTTTTGTGTACTGCGTACGCACTTGGGCACTATAAAATAACTCCTGCGTAGCTACGCTTGGGCACTATAAAATAACTCCAGCATAGCTACGCAGGAGTTATTTTCTAGTGCCCAGCTAGCCTGGTTTCAATGAAACTGGCCACCGTCGGCGAAATCGGTGTGGGCAGTTTTTAATTATTTTATGAAAAAGAAAAAAAACATCTATCTTTTATTAAGCATCGACGGCATCAACGGATTATACAGCTGCAGTAATCGTAAGTGTCACCTCGAATGATATACGACGTCTCTCGCTGCGTTACCTTATTTTACGGACAAATCATACTCGTGCAATGATTCAGAACGATATTTCACTTCTAAATATTGATGGAAAAATTTATGACATCATAAACCTTAGTCTGCTTTTATTCTAATCATCGTTAAAGGTGCACGCAAATTTTACATCTCAATTTCGTTGTTTTTACTGTACAAGAATGCATCATTTGAACTTTGGAGCTATCGAAATTTGTCAATAATTAGTCAGGTAGTATTTTTCGACTTTGAATTTAGTACCTAAATTTTATAGGCGTTGAAATGAGAAACTATGAATTTTGTGCTTTATTCAATTGACCAGCTAAATCTATGTCTGAAAATATTTGGAACACTTCATTTTTAGGGTTCCGTAATACTCAAGGAACCCTTATAGTTTCGCTCTGTCCGTCCGTCCGTCTGCCTGTCTGTCTGTCTGTCTGTACGCCCTTCTAGCTTCCGTAATTTCATATATATAAATAGATGAAATTTAGTATAGTTAAAGATTGAGTATAGATCTTGGTTTTGGCATCACATAATAATAATAATTTTACATTATAGGGGTGGCTCTCCATACATGTGAAGTGGGGATGATAAATATTTTTTCATATTTGTGTTGCATAATGACAACAGTTTTAGAAAATGTAAGTGTCAATGTCATATTGACAGATGTCACGAGTAAAGCCTATTTACTTAGGTTTATTTCGTATAATTATGAGGCTATACTGAGTGTAGACTGTAGACGTATGTGTGTTAGACATATCTCATATGTAATACGTATCTATGATGAGCACCAATAAAAGAGAATATAAGAATTGTTGCTGTATTATTATCATCAGCACTCAAGCGTAAGAAGGATATACAAATCAAGAGGACGTTAGCCCTCTACAATTTGTATGGTGTATCGTCAAATAGGTATTATTAAATAAAGGTAAGTTTCCATACGTGACTAACGTGTGTTAACAAAGTCAACCATTTTCGAGTAATCGGCCTCCGAAGTAATTTATAAGTTTCCCCCCCCCCCCCCCTCTGGCATTTCTAAACTATAGGAAATAGAAACTTGTAAAGTTTCTATGCCGATAGATCATGCTTAAAACTCATTAGAAAATTATTTTGAGTGAAATCGGACAACAACTTTTGAAGAAATTCAAAGAAAATCTATTGCGCGTTGATAGCTACGGAAAATCCTTAGAGGATGTCCGTCAGGCACATGAGGCACAGGAGCATGTCAATGCTCTTGGTTAGGTTACTTTTATGAAATATTAGGGGCAAACGAACAGATGGATGTCTGATGGGAAGCGATTACCGTCGCCGATTGACACCCGCAACACCGGAGGAGTCGCAAGTGGTTTGCCTGCCTTTTACTAACTTCATAACTATAGTAGTAGTAGATGCAATTTGAAAATAATTTAAAAAAATTGTTTGCGGGTTTTGATCTAGGTATATTGTTAACAAACGTTCGTCTTCGTTTCTAAAATCTCATATCTTTAACATATCGACAATAGTGGCAACCTTTACAACACATTAGTATTTTTAATACTCCATTAAAATCGATTAGGCGATCGGGTCTGGCACTCCTAAATGATACCGCGGTATGATGAGGAGTGACGGGCACAAACTCACCAGTCACCAAGCGCTGGAATATTTCAAGCTTAGCGAGCGTTTTGTTGTGATATTGAAGATTATTTCATCGAGCTTAGTAAAGTAATGAGTGAGTAATAAGAGTTTTGGTGTTGGAATTCGTACACTATGCTAATAAATTATCTGGTTTATTTCAGTCAGTAACTTTAATTCAGTTTTATTAAAAGCTAAGTTGTGTACAGCTCTATAATTTATACTACTTTGGCGAAGTGAATGAATTAGCAGCCGAAGTAACTATTTACTTAAGTAACTGTATCTGGAGATTTTAATTAGGTACATACCTAATCTAGTTTGTATATACCTAAGCAACTAAGAGAAGAAATATGAAGAAACTTAGAAACACTTAATCGACACGACATAAAATGATAATTAAAAATTTAAAGTAACTTGGGAATTGTCAAGCGAGCTGATGATAATGAATTATAGCTAAGAACACTCTCGATCATATCAGCTTTCAAACAAAATAAATAAGATCAAAGTCGGTCCATCCATTTGGGAGTTACGATGCCACGGACAGGCACACAGACAAACAGAAAGACAGACGGACAAGTTAAACTTATAACACCCTTCTTTTTGCGTCGGGGTTAAAAACAGCTTCCACACCGATTTCCGTGACGGTGGCCGGTTTCGTTGAAACCATATCAGCTACGCAGGAGTTATTTTATAGTGGCCAAGTGTGGGCACAATACACAAGAGCACTTTATCTTCCTTCACTTAGCTTAGCTTTTCTTAATTTACTTACCTAATAGCTACAGTACCTACTTATCTTGAGAACACTTAATAACTCCCCACACCGATTTCGGTGACGGTGGCCGGTTTCATTGAAACCAGGCCAGTTACGCAGGAGTAATTTTTTGTAGTGCCCAAGTGTGTGCGCAATACACACGAGCACTCTCTCTTCCTTTACTCTCGTAACCCAGTGGGACGGATCACTGACACGACTGGCGAGAGATCAGGCGCTGGACCGAATTTTCACATGCCTATGCCTATGCGACGCCTGGATCATCCTTCTTATAAGACATTCAGGCGATCAGCCTGCACTGTCGTAACCCGACTTGAAAACAACATTTCTTGGTGTTCCAACGCGGGGATCGAAACCACGATCTCCGGAGTCGAGAGCCTAACTTTTATGTATTATGTATGAACCTTTAGGTCTATTATAAACTAAATGTTAGAATATATAATATTTAAGAAATAAAATAAATTAAGCCGCTGGACCGCGAATGCGTCAAGGTAAACGATATTGTGTACACTATACAGGCTATAACAATCATCATGCAAAAATCATACATACATCAGGAAAAATGATAAATTGGCAGAACTGTTTCTCTGAATACAAAATGAATGCTAAATTACTCTATTGGGGTATGTCCTTGATTATATTGACATAAGGCTCACCTTATGTCAATATAACCTACTCGTAGTTATTACAGAATTAGAAGTTAACCTAATTTATGCAATTCACATTAAATTAAATGTTACTATATTTAAACACAAGAAAGTAAGTCAGAGCAATTTGAATCTACAAGCGTTAAACACCAGTCCAATTTAGTCTTATTAAAATTGTCATCCACAACGCTCGCAATGATTTGCAGCTATTAGTCTAGAACATTCCTTCAGCGTGGCGCAATTGCAGTTCGCAACTCAGATTAATAACTATAGCATAGATACTCGACTGTTAGTAAGAGAAGAAACATATTATATCATTGCTTATCCCACATGCTAACTTACTATCAGTGCAAAAAAGTCGTAATCCAACGTCGTAATAATAACTACAATTAAAAAAAACTATAACCCGACTTCGTAAATTATATATAGTTTAAGTTGCCCGGGATATTATTACGAATATAATATTGACACCTCATTTATTGATTTCAACTCACAGACCTCATTCATATTCATCGGACCAGTAGTTTAGGCGATACGGTGGAACAAACATATTTAGATACACACATAAACTGCAAACTCCTTACTTTTAGCTACGCCGTAGTCGGGTAAAAAATGATACCAAAAAGTCACCAACGTCGGGATAACCTGAAAATAACAAGCAAGCATAGATTTTCTTACTCTTTCATTCTTATGGGTTTTTGTCATTAATGTTTTGCGAGACAGATAGCTGCTTACGGCTTCCTTTAGTGCTCCATCCATGTTTATTCTTCTTCCCAGGTTCGCAATAAACGCTTATTTCGTTTTGTTTCTTTAGCTGTGCACTGAACAATTACAAATTAGATGGATGGTTATACAATAAGAAATCAGAGAGCTAGCCTATTTTATCTGCGACCTACGACCGTGTACAATAAGAGTGCGTTTTAATATGAACGCGCGGCGACCCCGCGTCTCGTCTAACTGAGCCCTGTTCCTGATGGCATCACCATGATGAATCCAAATAAGTAACCAATGGCCCTAGGGATACCCTAAGCCTAATCTCAACAGCTTTATCTCATCCGCCCCACTAGTTTTGGGTGGAAATTTTCAAGTGTCCCAAACATCAAATAGACGAAACGTTTTTCGTACGGGGTCCCTTGATGGATGGCTTGTACGAACGTTTTGACGTTAATAGGTTCTGCGTATGGGTTAGGCCGTAGATCCACTGAGAACAGACATGGCATCAGGCAAATTCTGAGATTTGCTACTTGAACAAATATTCGTTACAGGCACAAAGCATATATTAAGCTCAAAAAAGATTAAATTATTCAAAATACCATTCGATATTACAGCACATACGTACGGTATGAAAGTGAAATGAATCTCTATTTAGAGGGTTGAACCGGTAGTAGCTTTTTCTGTTAACATTCTGATACAAACTTGTTAAGTTTCATTGTATTTTTTTTTCGTTTTCAGAGTTCCGTACTCAAAGGAAAAAAACGGAAACCTAATACATGTGACAAACAGACGTTCGTCCGTCAGTCTGTTTGTCACCAGGCCGTATCTTATGAACCGTGATAGCTAGACAGTTGAAATTTTCACCGAATGCGTGGAAACAGGCCACATTAATAAAAATGGATGTAAGTTGTATTTAAAGGGGCTCCCATAGGACAACAGGATTTTTGCCGTTTTATTCGTGTGCGAGTCCGACTCGCACTTGGCCGGTTTTTTCCACTTTCTATCAAAAGTTTCATAAGTCGCGACAAATCTACTCGTTTTCCTTATCTATGGTAGGTATAGAGTCATGCAGGGACGGTGTTATTAGACGCGTGAAATGCACTTTTTTCCCGCGACACCCCAGCGATGTGATTGTGCAATTACTGTTGACTCACTGTTTTGTTATAATGAAAGGTGTATACGACAAAATATCCATTTGAAATAATTTTCAAAATCATTAGATTTATTGTTGGTAAGTTGGATTGTTTGGCATTGCTAAAGGTTGTACAGTCGAGGAAAATGCTTAACAATCGTCTTAAATCCGTCTGATCATTTCCTTGTCCATTGTATAAAAAAATCTGTCACTTACTGTCGGGAAATAGTGACAAAGCCAATTTCATAAGAATGTTATACTTTTAAACATTAATTTTCTGTCTGGACCATCTCTAACTCTCTATTATTATCATTTGCCAACTAAATTAAAAAGTTAAAAAAATCTCTTCACACCACGACTAGCAACAAACTTTTTGTTCCCTTGGCGGGATTCAAACCCGCGACCTGCGGCTTGAGCGCCAACGCGCTAGTCACTGAGCCGAGGTCGTGCCTTTTTCCCTCCACTGATTTCCCTACACATACCAAACGATGAAACCGATTACTTCGAAGACAGATCTAACGATAAAACCATATCCAATATGCAGTACTGAGGTCCGTAAAAAATCAATCAGTCGAACATTCTCGAATTAGCTCTTATCAGATCTCCGCCCACAGCTGTCAGAACGAAATAAATATGTTATTACAGATCACACCCGACTCTATCTGATAACGACTAATCTCCATTACAATTAAGTTCGAGATACCATGACAATCGGTTTTGGACATTACCTATAGAGGCTATAGAATATGGTTCTGGAATGTCATTTGGTCATTTCTAGGGTTGGTAAAACTTTCGAATTTATGATTATCTGCTACTTCATGTGACTTACAGCCGAATTATTAAACGCGTCTCAGAGTTGAAGGTCCCTTAAAAAAGTTACTGTACTTGAAAGCGAATGATCAGTACGAACTCTTGGAACTTTCTAACCTCTTAACTTCATGAAGAGTTTAATAATTTGGGTGACTTCAAAAATTATATTATTTTTTATACAACAGCTATGCAGTTAAAGTATAGTAAAAGAAGCTAAAATGTTTTAATTCCTAACACCTTACTTAAAACGGCTCGTAAATTTTTAATAAAGATTTCATTTGAATATAGAACTCATAAAATTCACAAGAATTAACCAATACAAAAGGACAGAGCCGTGAAATTTTCCTTCGGTGTTCCGGCACAGACGATGCGGTAGACTTGCTTCATTAAACATCAAATTATCACCGCACTCCATCTACCAAACGCAAGCCAAAATAACCATTACCAGCCCATAGGGGAACAAAACAAGCCAAACAAAATCAAAACTTATATCGAAGCAATAAAATCACTTTTAGAATGACCCAAGCGAGAAAGTTTGTCAAATCATACCGTACAATTTAAAAATTGTACACTGGAATTTAAACTCTATTGCAATAGGAATCGTTAATTTAAAATCTATAATTTATTTTTGCACTCTCGAAATGATATTTTAAAATTCACCCTTCGTTTATAAGTTAAGATTCATCCCGGTTTTAATTGTTCAGATTTAAAAACGTGGAAATAAGATATCGGTGTGGGGTGAATAATAAATGCAAAAGATACCACAGAATTTTGTCTGCGAAATAATTATTGTACACTCGCAAAGTGGTAAATAAAAATACGGGTTAAACTGAGTAATTTGAACAATAGCAATGCCAACTTTGCCAGGTAATAGGTACCGTCTACCTATTTTTGTGGTCACAACATCTATATTTCAAGCAACACCAACAAGACTATGTTTATAGACGCCTATATTCTTGGTTATTTACCGTAACAAATTTGGATCATGCTGAACTAATAGTAATCGCCAGTAATAATGAGAAACCATTACGGCACGTTACTTACTAGTTGGTTCAGGAATACTAACGCCTCCAGAGCTGATATTATATATTATTATGTTAGTCCGACTCTCTTATTGACGACTTCGTAATACCTTTAGGGCCTTTAGTCAAGATGCATTCGATAAATTCGAAAAAATCTGTCGAATCGTCTTCTCTTTTGAGATCACGACATTTATATACTAGCCAAAGTCACTCCATTGTACCAATCGCAATGATGAATTGCTCAATCGTTTTTATCACTTCTTGCTTTGGTTTCGGCGAAGATTTCGTCGTCACTAATTGTGAAGTTCCAACTGTCAAGTAGCCTTCAGATTTTTTTATTTATTTATATATGGCATCGGCTTATCACCAGTTTTCAGTGTCAAGTTAAAAAGGCGGGAAATAGAACTTTCGTTTCAATTTTCAACACCGTATTCTTGACTTGACGATTTAGGAAAATCGTCAAGTCTAAAGTCTAGTCAAAGTCCAAATAAATAGTCAGTGCAGTCCATGAGTCATGTCAGTCGAAAAGTTCCTAGGGAGTTTTGGAGGGAAACTCAAAATAGTACGTTTTTAGAAGTTGAACCACTTGCCCACACTAATTGTGCGCGTTAACGAATATTTAATGGTTAATATTCTACCAATGTCAATACCATTAAGAACCGAAATAACACAAACTTATGAAAGAAATGCAAAATCCAAACATCACCCATTGAATTCCCCGGCAAAACTCAGGCCTTCAGATCAGTGTGTCAATGTATGCAAATCTTCTTCTTTTTTCTTAAAAATACGTCCCGTAAGGATTAGTCAGTTTAAGATTTTATTTAACTTAAAATTATACTGTTGTGGGTGACGTGTTGTCAAATGGATTCAAATTTCAACTATAGAAATTTAGAATAAGTAGGTACTTTACACTGGCGATTATTACGGTTATAAGGCTGGGACTATATGCTTCGGAATCCGGAAGGCCGGAGAAAATTCAGAGCATTGAAAGTAAAACTCTGCGCTAATACAATAGAGTTGAAAACTACTAAACACATGAGTGTCGAGTCTAATATCAATATCACATATGACAGCTCGACACTGGAAACTTCAATTTTTAAGTCTATTGTATTAGCGCAGAGTTCTTAATTTACCAGTATTGCCAGATATACAGATTTTCCATCTGCGGTATAGACTATATGCGGATACGGATTTTATATTGAATTTTAACAGAAGCCCAATTCTCTTAACAATTTTCGATAATAATCTTGTTTTGGTCCACGCCTTCCCGTACGCGTCAATAATCAAAAATATCAAATTTAAAATAAAGTATATATTATCCCTAAGGATTAATTTTCAACTATTGAAATGACTCTTGAAAAGTCAACCTTATAAAAAATGTACAAATAATGTATTGTCAGATCAGGATACCGACATAATTTTATTAAATTAATGTAATAATTTAGTTAATAACTGACATTAATCTATTACCAGGAATTTATTTACTGATATTTCAATTCGAACATGTAATTGTGATAGCAAATACATTTATCTCAACCTACCCAAGCAATTAAAGGTAGGTAGATATAAATATTCCATTTTCTACTCTTCTTCTTTTTCTTTCATTAATTCGGAAATAACATAAAAAAACATGTAGGTAGGTATGAGATTTAATAAGACTTACTTTCTATTTGCAGAATCTAACAACACAATTACTAATGACACTACATTCCTTGCTAATATTATATTACACAAGGTTTTTTTAACAATACGATTGAACATGTCATTTAACCCACGCTTATGTCAATCCCATACATTTTTGATTTGCGAACTTCATCTTTGGAATTAAAGAAGGCATCTTGGCTAGACCACTACTTTTTCAATCTTTCAACTGCCTTCGATACAACTTCTTAGTTGCATCTAAGACAGTTGAATACATAAGGTTCGTTCCCACGAGAGTTTTTTTGTGGTCACGACAGAAAAAACAGCACAGAAAATCGAAATCTGCGCTAGTACAATAGAACTCAAAATCGAAGTGTCAAGTGTCAAATGTCAGACTTGACAACTCTACAGGATTTTGAGCTCTATTATATTAGCGCACAGTTCTATTTACTGTGCTATTTTTTCTATAACGACCACTAAAAAACGCTTGTGGAATGAACCCTCAGTCGTAAATTTTATAATTCTACAAGGGTCGCAAAAGCGAGTGCTAACGAGCTGTCCACGGGCAAATATGATTTTTCTGTAATTAAACCCTTTGCGTCTGATTTACAAAGTAACTCCCGCCATTTTTAATTTGTAAAGGAGTTGGCTTTACCAAATGTGGTTTTCTCGCTCGACTCTCAATTAATAGTGTTTTACAGTCATTTCATCGGGTAGTTAATTAAAAAGATTAGTTCACGTTGCAATTTTTGAAACATTTTAGCTATATTATATTTTCTGTAGATTGCTGCTGTCTCATATAGATATATCGAGAAACTCTTTTGTATACTAGACATATATTATGTATTTAATTAAAAAAATTGTAATATTTAATTAAAAATACTAGAGCAATGAAACTAAGGATGGGCTATGACATTTGACAGAAATTTTACTAGAAAGTTACGCCGCCATCTTGATTTCAGAAGATTTTGTTATTTAAAAGCGGACTGAATATACTGCGGAAAGCAAATGTCAAAATGTCAAGATGACAAATATCAAACCTCGACTGCCCCAATCCACTCCAAAAGTAGTTTAAGAGTGGACACTTTTTGCCTAGACATGCCTCGTCTATAATATAAAGCGAAGCATCTAAAAGCTGATAGGTAATGCTGGTAATTGGTTACTATTTCAAACGTATGCTTGTATAATAAGTATTTGATATAATATCTGATGGTCGGTTCACACCGCGTGGATACGCGACACGACGCGGCGCTAGGTATCTTAAAGGTTATCTTAAAAACGTTTCGTTTCGGTGTTAATCGATCTTCAGTGTTAGGATCTGAAATTAAGTGCAATATAACTAGATGTAACTAGAAGAGCAATGATTAATACTAATTATTGGAATGAAGTTCCTTATGGCGCGTTGCGAATTGTATTGGGGCTAGACGGATTAATAGGCACGACACTTTTTGCCACTCGAAATCACAATGTAATAACGACTATTAAGAATGATACAAAAAACGACCTTATCACCTTGACAATAATGTAGAATTTTGCAATTACACATTGTGACTGTTATAACTGTTACATATTATTGTGACTAGCTAGCCGGGCCTTAGGTATGCGAGCGGTGGGACGGAAGGGGCAAGCAACCCGCCCCCTCACCCCTGTCCCTACCTAAGGCGCGGCCAACGTGCACTATATATACGTAGTTCAACTATTTGTTTTGTATAATATAATATATTATATCTATACAGATAAACAAAATTGAAGTGTGTGTCACTTAATGCATTTAAAAGTATGATCGGTACTTACAATAAAATATAAATTGTTAACATTTTTCTGTCCGTCTGTCAGTCTGTGTGTTTGTTCGGGCTAATCTCTGTATATATATACCTATATATTTCTTCCAAAATAGGCTTCAATTCTTCATTATCAACTATATATTTATATTATAATATATATATTATAACTTCGTTCCATCCGGGTGTCCCTTGACACCTCTCAAGTTTTTAATACTAATTTTACCTTTTTTGATTTCTATGGGTATATGCCTGAAAAAAATACTTTTTTTTACTAACCGATCAAAAGTATGACTCGCGTGTCGCAACAGACCTCGATAAGGAGATAGCTCTATAACCCCAATAATCTATAATATCATGTTATTATTTCAAAAGCTTTCAACATTCGCAATTACTAGCGAAACACCTATTTGCGTTTAAACGCCCACATATCGATTCGAAACGCAACCCACGCAATCAACAGAACTAACGAACAAACGCAGAATCAAGTTATTGTAAAAATGAATAAACCTAGGAACGGTGGATTTATTGACAAACTGTTCACTACAATTGTGCTTATACTTGAGTAAACTAATAATTAAAACTTGCGGTTGCCCTGTGGTCGAAATACGCCGATAATAATTCATATTTTTTTTAAGTTTCAACTTTATGAGTGTTCTTTTGCCTCTTGGATAGAAAAAAATGTAAATGTTGTGACAGATAGACAAACGTCAACGTGTAACAAAATTGTGCCTATAAAACGCACGGTAGTGTGTGTTAATAGTCTGAGGTTGTGTGTGTGTTGTTGTTATTTTTATTAATTTTATGAATTTCTTAGCATTAATATTTCTGCACACCTTACCGAACATAAACTTCAATGTAGTAACCGACCAAATTTTATACTTTTCCGCTTGCACAATTCTCATAAAATTGTACTAAGCGTTTTGGCTTCATGTATAAATATATTAATACTGAGAATAGTGGTAGTAAATAAGCCCCAAAGGGAGATCTCCGACCGAACGGGTGGTATGCCCGGCTCAGGACGTAGACAGAGCACTGTCGTAGTTTTTATAAGGTGCCAAACTGTGAAAACTTCGATAGTACGATTCAGGATTGTGGCACCAACCGGTCCGCCACAATATCATCATCAGTGGCCACTAGGGCCTCGTTGTGATATGACCTACTGCAGACAGACTTCACAAGCCTTCGTGATTGTTAGTCTTCTCAGACATGCAGCAGATATAAAAAGGCCACTTCGAGTGTTTCGTATTACGTGCATAATTTGTTTCATATCCGATATCATAAAATGGCTACATCTCAGATGAATCATCATAAATAGGAATCATACGAGATATTTATCAATTTTGACAGTTTTCAATAGTAATGACGCAAAACACAACAATGACACACATAAGAATTGCTTAATTGTCAATTATAAGAATTGTCTTAAACTTACAGTAAGAGCAACATATTAGGACCATTAAGAGTTTCATTGATAATTTAATCAAACCATAGCCGTAGTTACACAGTCCAATTTTTGGTTGGAACATTGGTTCAACAAAAAATTCAAAATAGGATTAAACATACTATCTGTATCTATTAATGATGCCATAAACACGCAAATCCAAATTTTAAAAGAGACAAATACAATGATATGTAAATATTTTGGAATGGCTGTTCTAACATTCCATGTACCCCATTAACAAGTTTTTACTGTTGTTTCTCGTGACCCAACACAATAAAAGTGTATGCAACTACAAAGTGTTGATAAAATGAAACATAATAAATGTGTGTGGAACTAACATTACATTTCCCCGACTAGATATTTTAAAAATGTTGACTTGGGGTGAATTTGCCTAAACGTATATTAAGGTATCGTATATACGTAAGAAATCTTAACGTTAGTTGGGGCAAAGGGGGATAATTCTTTTTTTTCTGAGTCAAAAGGAATATGATTTTTGGACCTATGGCACGAGCAATTGTAGCCCATAGACAATCTTGCCCTATGTGACAATAATTGCTAAGGCTTGATCAAACGAATTTTCCAATAAATGTTACAAAACTCACTTCCGGATAGATATTAATAATATTATTTAAGTTCCTGCCTATTTTGCGTAGCTTCCGGTCTATCTTAGTTTCATTATAATAATTATTTAATCATTTGTTAATCATAGAATATGATCTAAAATAATATTTAAATGCTAATATTAATAAAATGTATAAACAGGGCGGTAACGGTAAAGTGGGGCTGACTCTGCTACTGATTGCTGACCAATAAAGGTGATTCTATCCTACTGCAGGTGTACCTCTTTGCTGCTGGTGTTACTGCTGCTGCCGCTGACCTGATTCCTATTTCATAAAACATTTACTTTTTTACTACTAAGTTACTAATTACAATGGTAGTTCAAGTATGTACATTGTACACACATGAAAAATATGATCCCTATAATTTCCCTTACTAGAAAATAATTTCAGAAAATCATCATCATTTTCAATGAATATGGGGAGCAAAAACTTTGTTCTCCGTTTAACGAAAAATCGGTTGTCTGTAAAGTCGATTTACTGACGATAGTTGAACGTGACAACGTCATGTTTATAGTGCGCGCGGAACTAATTGGCCGCGCCTTAGGTAGGCGTGTTGCCACCGCGAAGTCCGGCGCCGAACTGAGTAATAACATCAAGCGCCCCGCCTCTCCGTCCCACCGCTCACATACCTAAGGCGCGGATAGCTGAGGTAACGGCAATGCGTCATATTTAGCGAGGTAACGCTGGTAACAGGTAACACATGAGTCGTTTTTCGTGCGTGCAGCCGGCTCCATCAAATTATAAGACGTTATCAAGTCAAAAAATATGGAGGGTGAGTGAACTGCGCCAATATTTTTTATAACAGTGCTGAAAAAGTATAATATGCAATTAATAAAATCACGTTACACACACTACCACGCATTTAAACAAAAACAGAAGCTGTTACTTTGACACAAGTCATACATTTGACAATCTTTCAAACAATCCTGACATGTATTATTGTAATTATTTTATAAAACTTATCGAATTGACATTTGAGATCATGATAAAATGACTTTATTTTACATATTTTAATACTGGTTTAATCAATATTATTATCTACTCGATTACTATTACGACATAATGTACTAACTATTAATTTTGCGATTGCTATTATTATTCTAAATGTGTGATGTAAACTGTATGAGTTTCTGTGTTTTTCTACATTTATGTTTTTTTTTTCTTGTTTTTGTTACTTAACCTCTTAAAAGTCTTGACATGTAATTATTAGTGTAAAGTAAAATGAGATAATTGGAATAGAATATTTGTATAATAATGTTAGTATTTTAGAAGCTTTATAATTTAAATTAATCTTATAAATGTTTGCATGCTATCTATATGTAGCTAAAAGTGTCAGAACCTATAAATTTTGTACCAACTATTGTACTTACCACTTTTACAGCAAATAAATGAATTGAATTTCTTTCACATTCCATAGATAACATTTACATATTTTTATCGCGTAACTAAGAGGTAGTCTTTCAGAAAAGAAACATAATAAGGATCAAAAAAATTAAATAAGTTAAGGTCGAATATCACATACCACTGGTGGCCTACCACACGCAAAACGTTAAATACGTCAGTTCCCGACTTCTCTACGGTAAAGTTTGCATAGAGTTTGCCAAAAAAAAACCCTTATTTTTGTCAGTGTACAGTAACCCTTCCGGTAGATAAGTATTTTATTCTGTAACGTTAGGCAACGTGCCAGCTACATAGAACCTAACTCGAATCTTCATATTGCAATTTTCATCCTACATAATATTTAAGGGAAAAGCTCGCGTATGTATAAAGTAGCCTATGCTTATTATATATATAATACTTAATATATATATATATATATATATATATATATATATATATATATATATATATATATATATATATATATATATATATATATATATATAATACTTTTTGCGCTCGAGTGTAGAATTTTGCACAAGTTTTTGTAAAGAAATATTATCATTGAATAGTATTAAATTTAAATATTATGATTATCTTACAATAGTTAATTAATACACAGAAAAACGTTTTATTATAAGGTTACCTATTTTGTATTTTGAAATATACCTAATTGTAGGTATATTAAGAATACCGTATATATAAACTGTAGGAATAGGAAACGTAGGTATAACTATAATAATAGTTACCTCAGTATTTACAATTTCTCTCGGACACGACCCAACTCTACACGCTTGTAACGACCTTGACCATCATACATAATATGGTGCTACATTTCATTTCAAAAAAACTTGCACAACTCACGTTCGGGTGTCGTCCTCTAAATCTTCTGTAGACGACTCCAATCGGCCAGAACTCCTCCTTCTCGAAGGTCGATAAATGATGGGTCGGAACTCCCACCACAAAGGAACCAAAATTCACCTTATGACGAGATTCCAATCGCTCCATCCACGACCTGCTCGACCGTCGTAGACCAATGCAGCCAGGACAGGACATCGCGGCACCGCATCCGGAGTACTGCTCTACCCGAGCAGTACTTCGGGTGCGGTGCCGCGATGGTTGCGGACGACGGGTTTCTTCTTCTTCCTCTCGACTTTAATGAACCCATCATCATCGCACGTTCAGTCCTTTTTAGAAAGAGGACACTCTTTTGTAGTGGCCTCCTTCTTCCCTTTGTTTTTCGAACGCGGGGGAGGTGGCGGATAGACGCAAGCGGCGACACATGCGTCTCTCGCGGCTCCTTCGCGGGCCGGGGAGCGGGCGAGGAGCGGGCGGCAGGGGCGGCAGCGACGATGTTCGTTGACCCGGAACTAAGTTACAATCTAAGGTTCCTGTTGTACATTTGTTGTGTATAACAATGCTAAATTTGGCAACATTGATTTCTAGAATAAACAGTTTGCAAACGGCCGTCGTGTTTGATTTACAACCAAAGTAAACTCTTCCATATATTTAACCATAGACATATATATTATAGACGACCCGGTGTCCACTTAAATGGCCCCACTTTTGGAGTTTTGGGGCCATTTTGACATTTTATGTATAACAAGATGGCTGACGTTTGAGGTATGGCGAAAACTAAGATGGCGTAACTCTTTCTTGTATGAAGATTTGTTCTGTCAAACGTAGGTACGTCATAACCCATAGCCTATCTTTAGTTTTGAAAACTGTGATATTTAACAGTTCCCTCCAAAAATACCTACACTGCACGTCTCCGGGACATTACATGGAAATAGTTTTTAACTTTTTTATCAACCGTTACATTAAATAGTTCTATTAATCATTTAAAACTTAATTCATCAATTCATTAGTACCGTTCTAACGTTTATCGATTAAAACCATCAGCTGGTCTTGTTGATACAGTTAAAGTAAAAAATGACTTGTGAGTTTTAGAAACGCATTCAATACTTGATAAAGGTAACAAATTGTATGAAGATAGCGCGAGATCGTAAGTGCATCGTTTCGATAAAAGAAATAAGGTGGACACGCCTTATCTAAGGGCTTGATCACATTAAGCTGATAAGAAGAACTTGTAATGTTATATGTAAATAACAAAACACACAGTTCGACGGTGTCGTTTTTTTAAAATCTGTCTTCTTTAACTCTACACTTTTATTCATGAATATGAGTGTGTAAATATGAATAATGAGTTATGCCCTATATACAAATATTAGAATTTAGAAGATAGATAAAGGGATGATTCCCTGCAAATCTACAGATTTGCAGGGATGATTCCCTAACTAAAAGTAAGTTAAATACGAGAATTGGGGTTAGTAATATATAACTCCATTTTTAAATAATTTCAATTACGAAAAAATCAATTGAAATTATTTAAAAATGGAGTTATATATTACTAACCCCAATTCTCGTATTTAACTTACTTTTAGTTTACTTTTAATGAATTGTTTTGATATCATATACTGATTTTGGAGTTTGGGCCAATCAAAACGAAAAAGCTTTTGATGTTGGTTCGACTTTTATGAGAACACAACTTTGCTGTTTTACTTTTAACATATCGAGACTGCATCGAAACTGTATTATTCTAAGATTTAATTAGCAGAGTCCACCTGCCGCCTACCTAGCCTTAGTAATCTCCAAAATAATTTCCTCGTAAGCATCAAACGTGGTCAGTATCAAACGCATCAAAAAATATGTTTGATATTGACCACATGACACTTGGTCAAAACTGTATTTTAGGTACCAGGGAATAAGTATGTAGGTATATTGTATAAATATAAAATAATTATGTTTTTTAAGAATAGTTTCAATAACGACCTAACTTTGTGATAAGTTATAATATTATTAAGACATCCACTCTACTCTTTCGTATGTCCTCTACATTAGTATCATTGATGCTTGTAATCTCGTGATGTCAAAGGCATTTAATTTGAATATCATGTTTCATCACTCCCATAATTTATTTTAATCGATAACACGGCATCTTTAAGTAAGGTAACATCGATAAAATAATGTCGATAAAACGAAATCCCTATTTTATTTTAAGTAACTTCAATCAACGCTTGTAATACACGCCATTTAATTTATCGATGGCTAGTAATATGACTTTTAATTAATTACGGTATGTTTTTGTTTAATCTGATATATTTCTACTAATAGTTTTATTGAATAACTAACTATAGTAGGCAGCTAAATGTCGGATAACCACCTGCTTAGCTAGTAGGTAATTTTTTAAATTAGAATTAAAAAATATATCTGGCTGTTTTTCTAAATTGACTCTAATTAAAATCGTTTTAGTTGAAAGATTTTGAGATTTCAATTATCAATGCGCGTGTAAAATAAACTGATTAAAAACCTTTAATCCTACTAATATTACTAATAATAAAAAACTTGAGAGGTGTCAAGGGACACCCGGATGGAACGAATTTATAATATATATAATACAATATAAATATATAGTTGATAATGAAGAATTGAAACCTATTTTGGAAGAAATATATATTATATACAGAGATTAGCCGGAACAAACACACAGACTGACAGACGGACAGAAAAATGTTAACAATTTATATTTTATTGTAAGTACCGATCATACTTTTAAATGCATTAAGTGAAAATAAAAGCTATTAATTTGAAATTACAAACAGACACTTAAATTTTTTGTTATTTGTATAGATATAATATATTATATTATACAAAACAAATAGTTGAACTAAGTATATATAGTGCGCGTGGAACTAGTTGGCCGCGCCTTAGGTAGGGACAGGGGTGAGGGGGCGGGTTGCTTGCCCCTTCCGTCCTACCGCTCGCATACCTAAGGCCTGGCTAGCTACTCACAATATGTAACAGTTATAACAGTCACAATGTGTAATTGCAAAATTCTACATTATTGTCAAGGTGATAAGGTCGTTTTTTGTATCATTCTTAATAGTTATTACATTGTGATTTCGAGTGGCAAAAAGTGTCGTGCCTATTAATCCGTCTAGCCCCAATACAATTCGCAACGCGCCATAAGGAAATTCGTTCCAATAATACTAATATTATAAATGTGAAAGTGAGTTTGGTAGTTTCTCTTTCACGCAAAAACTTCGTATCCGATCATAATGAAATTCGGTCCCAATCGTCTTTTTTGCGCGCACGATGTCGTGGGCATCATCTAGTTTTCAATAACGACTAATCCTGCTTACTATTACATAAATTTCACAAAGTTGTTTGTGAGGATGGATGGATGTTTGTTACTCTTTCACCCAAAAACTACTGAAAGAATTTCGATGAAATTTGGCATGGCTTATTAGGCTCTGAAATAAAACATAGGCTACTTTTTATCCGGAAAAGTACAGTATTCCCGTGGGATATTTAAGAGGGTGGAGGCGCCCGAAAATAAAAGAATTATATAATAGGTAAACCGTAAATAATATATTTTAGTCTCTAGCAAACCGCACAACCAGTTTTATGTATGTATACACAATTGATATATTTTATCCTTTTGATAAGAATAGCCGCACAAAAACATCTCAATACAGTACAGCCACAATTCATAAATAAATTACCCGATTTCCATACAAAATATGTAGATAAGTGCGGCTCAGAGTTATTTATTTTGTATGTGAGTGTATGAATAGGGCACATACATAAAGGCATTAAGCGATAGTCGCACCTAAGGCTCCTAATGTCCCTTTGTTGGGTTGGGCTTATCAAACTATCTTGCGACCATTCGATCATTCCTTTTTTCTTCAATATAAACTCTCAAGGCTAGGACTATATTGTCCGGAATCCGGAAGGCCGGAGAAAATTCAGAGCATTGAAAATAGAACTCTGCGCTTATACAGTAGAATTGAAAATCGAACAAACAAGTGTCGAGTCAAATGTCAAGGTCATATATGACAGCTCGACACTCGACACTTCGATTTTCAACTCTATCGTATTGGCGCAGATTTCTATTTTTAGTGCTCTGATTTTACCGGGCCGGCTCGATCATATTGTCCCAGCCTTATGCTTTTACGAGTTTCTACCATACGATCCTCTATTTTTGACGTGACAACGTCTTATAATTCGATGGCCGTGCCGTGCATCCGGCTGCACACACGAAAAACATGACTCATGCGGCGTTACCGGCGTTACCGGCGTTACCTCGCTAAACATGACTCATTTCTTATGACGTTGTCACGTTCAACTATCGTCAGTAAACCGACTTTACAGACAACCGATTTTTCAGTAGCAACGGGATGTGAAAAATTGAGTGAGGATCAAAATATGAAGCCGAGGCTACAATTTTTTTTCCATCAGGCGTTATTCGGGCCACGCCAAATACAAAACTGAAAATGGAATAATTCAACACAAAATGCGTATATATATCCCTTTTAGATAAATATTGTAAGATTCAACAAAAAATCTATGTCGATTGTAAAAAAAACACATAATATCTTGAAGGGCAAATTTATTAACCTTGTTTACAATATTATTTTATGCAAAAAAGAAATTTTAGAAGAATCACAACATTACCGCTATATACGAGGATTCGTATTGTATTCTTTATTTGTGAGATAACGCAAAATACTCGAATTTTGCGGCTTCGAGATACGTTTAAAAAATCATCAATATCACTCTTGTATATTGCCTACTGAATGCATAAGAGAGCCATGCTTCGGCACGAATATCAGAACAAACACCATCCGAGCAAAAACACTTTCTTTGTTGTTCAGCGGTAAGAGTATAACGGAGGCCTAAAAGTAGGAGTGGAAGTTGAAAAGACCGGCAACCGCTAGCAATAAATCGATCCGTCCTCTGGTTTGCCGGTCATAGTCCACGATATTATATAACTGGGAAGTATACATTTCAGCCAGTGATTTTGCCTTGTCATAAACGGTACCGACGGATATTCTGCTACTAAGGCAGGTCAATAAGTCCGTGACTTTTTGAATTTCTAACCTCCTTACTGAAAAAGCAACACTACTCCTGTCAACAGGCATCTGTCAGTTGACTCCTATCAAAATTTGAACTTGCTGCGTCAGTTAGTTTGTGTTTTACAGCTATCTTTATCAGACTATCCAGTAACTTAAGGAAACAATGGAAAAAAGTGAATTTCGTATGCTTATAAAGCATTATTTTTTGCGAAAAAAAACCATTACCGAGACCAAGGCTAAGCTTGATAAATACTATGGGGATTTTGCACCATCGATTTCAATGGTAAAAAAGTGGTTACTGAATTTCGTTGTGGCCGTACAAGCACTGAAGATGCCGAACGTCCTGGACGCCCAGTTGAGGTCTCTACACCCGAAACAATCGAAAAAATTCACGATATGGTGTTGGCCGACCGAAGATTAAAAGTGCAAGAGATTGTGGAAGCCATAGGCATCTCGCATGGCTCAGTGGTTTCAATTTTGAATGATCACTTGGGCATGAGAAAGCTTTCCGCAAGATGGGTGCCGCGTTTGCTCACAGTCGACCACAAACGCAATCGTGTAACAACTTCACAGGAAGGTTTGGCGTTGTTTAATCACAATATGGAGGATTTTTTTAACCGTGGACGAAACATGGATCCATCACAACACACCAGAGACCAAACAACAGTCAAAACAGTGTGTTTCTAAGGGTGAATCGGCGCCAAAGAAGGCCAAGGTGGGTTTGTCAGCCAATAAAGTTATGGCGACTGTTTTTTGGGATGCACGTGGGATAATCCACATTGACTATCTTTAAAAGGGAAGAACAATTAATGGGGAATATTATGCCAACTTATTGGACCGCTTCAATGAGGATTTGAAAACAAAACCGACCTCATTTGGCCAAGAAAAAAGTTCTTTTTCACCAAGACAATGCAAGGGTGCACACATGTGCAGTTGCCATGGCAAAAATCCATGAATTGGGCTATGAATTGCTCCCACATCCACCCTATTCTCAAGATTTGGCTCCGAGTGACTACTTCTTGTTCCCAAACCTGAAAAAATGGCTCGGTGGAAAAAGATTTGGCTCCAATGATGAAGTCATCTCGCAAACAAAGGCCTATTTTGAGGACCTCGACAAATCATATTTTTGGGAAGGGATAAAAAAATTGGAGAAGCGTTGGACAAAGTGTATAGACATCAAGGGGGACTACGTTGAAAAATAAAATGATTTATTTATCAAAAAATCTGTGTTTTATTCCAAAAGTCACGGACTTATTGACCCGCCCTCGTATATTCATAAAATGTACTAAGACAGACAATAAATTTCATGTCTCTATCTCCCAGCTAATAAGTAAGGTATAAATTATACGACATACGTTTAATAAAACGCAGATAAGTCGAGGAAAGTCGTAAAAACAGTACTAGGACATATCGTATAGAAAATATTATAGTATTTTTCTTGGGCAAGTTGTAAGAACACGCAACTATTGGTAGATTGGTATTCCTACTCAACAGTTTTCTTTTGCGATATTTTGTTTCAACGCTTCAATTGAGTTTATATTGGCTTAAGCTGGGACTATAATATGCTTCGGAATCCGGAAGGCCGTTGAAAATTCTGAGCATCGAAAATAGAACTCTGCGCTAGTACAATAGTATTGAAAATCGAACACCTGAGTGTCGAGTCAAATGTCAATGTCATATATTATGCTCGACATTCGAAACTTCCATCTTCAACTCTATTATATTTGACCAGAGATCTATTTTCAGTGCTCTAAATTTTCACCGGCATTCCGGATTCCGGAGCATATAGTAGTCCCAGCTTTAGTGTGTTTAATGTGCTCTGTGAAGTCAGCCGTCCCGTAGTGGGCTAGCTTGACTACAGGCTTATCTTTCTTAAATTGAGGAGAGACTCGAGCCCCGGCAGCAGTAGGGACGTTAGCGATCCGAGACGATAAAAGACACCTAGATTAAAATAGTCGGATATGTACGGTCGGTGACAGATCAGAACCCCGATTCTCGTATTTAACATACACGTTCATCTTACTATTAAAGAATTATTTAATTTTATTATTCAGGTAACCACAAACCATATAGGTATCTATTATTTTATAATACACTATATTATTAACTATACGGTCAATTAAAGTGATCTACTTAAATACAAATAAAATATACTTATTCAGACTCAGCTATTAAGAAGGATACTTAATAACATTTACATAATGAGTCTTAGCAGAAGAAAATGTAACAGAAGGTAGAAATAACGTAAATGATAATAATTAAGCCACTATCCTTAACTTAACATAATTTAAACTTAACATTTTTTTTATAACATGCATGATAAACACTACAAAGATATGTAATATAAATAACAAATAACTATAACTATTATATATAATTTATTTGATTCCTTGGAGCATACATCTCACTATTCACACAATATTTCTTTTACGTATAGTTAATTTAGGTTTATTTATTGCACTCTCCAGTCAACATACATTTTACTCTGTTCTTAAATGACTTTGTATCTCCCTGAAAAACGTCAACGTTAGAAAACTTTTTGTTATAATCTTTTACTATTTTGGTTAGTACAGCATTTTGGCCATAAGAAGTACGATGTGAGGGCACATCTAGCATAGAGGTGTTTCTCGTGCGGTGAGTAGTAGCGGGGTATTGAATGTTACTATATTATATTGTGCTAGTAAATCTGGGCTGTCGATACGTCATCGCAGTACGTCAAAAAGTAGGCACATATTCATTACAGAACGTCTCTTTCTTCAAAAGAAAGTAATCCATATGCGTGACATTTATCAGTATAGTCTGTAGTCCTCAATTATACATTATTCGTATTCATATCATAAACTTATTTTTGAGTATGGACCAATCAAAACGGGTTTTAAGTTTATGAGAATACCATTCTGAAGTTTGAACATATCGGGACTGGATTGTAATTTGTAACTGCTTTTTTGCAGGATTTAATTAGCTTTTCACACCTTCTGGTGTAATAATTTTCGACCTTATTACTTGGCGATAACGTTTAAAAGTGGTACACCGAATCTACTGTATATTATATAGCCCCGGGGCAGAGCCACGGTCGGAAGTCTATTTAATGCTTATCAAAAAAGTACATAACCGAAATACCCAACACCGTCGTACGGTTTCACTGACACCGGGCGTCAGTTTCAGATGTCAAAGTGACATAGTGATACTTGAGTTTTGGGTGAAAATATACGATTACGACGGAAGTAAAACTAAGTGACGCGGAAAGTGTGATTCGTCCATCGTGGTGTAAAGTGACAGGGTTCGACATAATGACGGTTAATACATCCATTATTTTTTAGAACATTATTATTTTAGTCTTTGGTTTCATCGTGAAACTTTTATCGACATTTTTCGTTAAAGATAACGGTGAATTTTTATCGACATAATATAGTACAGCTCTAGATATTACTTTCAAATTCTGCATGAAAATTTTATGTGCCTCGGAAATATAAATATGTGTACCTACTATAGGTAGTGCCTACAACTTATTGACTACAGAAGGTCGAATCTGCTAGTTAAATCCTGAAATAATACAGTTACGATCCAGTCCCGATATGTTAATACTGCAAAATCAAGATTTCAATACATTTCAACGATCCTAGGATTTACTTCACGTCAATTTACGTCAATTTACGTTAATTTTTGTTTGAGAATCGAAGCTTTAGGTCAATCTAAGATTTTAGATACGTTATTAATTTCAAGTCGATATTGATCCATTGAAGGGGTTGTAGTTTCCATCATTTTCAATATTTTCATCAATAAAACCCATCTGCCAAAATTAATATTTTAGGACTTTTATGATAAAAAAAAAACTTATTTTATTTTATTTCTTCTTACTTTTTTTTCAATATTTGTTTTTTTTTTAATATTTTTTTTAGTATTTATGTAGCTAATGAGCTGTTTTATTATTATAAATACCGTTAACTACGAAGACTAAGTCGTAGTAGAAGATTGAAAAATAAAAAAATCTTCATTTTTTGTAGTTTTATTAAGCATAGGTACCTACCTAAAAATAAAATATATGACAGATATTCTGCAGACTTGTAGAAAGTTAGTTGTGACCATAACAATATATTACATAGATTAGCACTAGGTCTTATAATTATAACGTGTAAATTTCACATAATTTAATAATAAACTTGAAAATTTTTTATATTCTCTATTATCCGTGTTTTTAAGTTTTTTAAATTTATTAATAATAATATAGAAACGGAACACCCATAAAACTAAAGCTATAAAAAATGTATTGGATCAAAAAAGGATTATTGAATCAATTAATAAAAGCTCTTTTTGAGCCTAATTGAATTCGTGCAATCGTGGTTAGGTATAAACTAATATTATTATAGGTAATGTTATTATTATATTAACTATGTAACTGTTACAATATCAAACTCCCTTTCAAACATGTAGAAAGCTTATGTGAAAATATACCCAATGAAATATTTGTAGGTACAGTAAAATTTTCTTCCATTCAAAAATTGAGAATCGAAGCTTTAGGTCAATCTAAGATTTTAGATACGTTATTAATTTCAAGTCGATGTTGATCCATTGAAGGGGTTGTAGTTTACATCATTTTCAATATTTTCATCAATAAAACCCATCTGCCAAAATTAATATTTTAGGACTTTTATGATAAAAAAAAAAACTTATTTTATTTTATTTCTTCTTACTTTTTTTTCAATATTTGTTTTTTTTTTTAAATATTTTTTTTAGTATTTATGTAGCTAATGAGCTGTTTTATTATTATTAATACCGTTAACTATGAAGACTAAGTCGTAGTAGAAGATTGAAAAATAAAAAATTCTTCATTTTTTGTAGTTTTATTAAGCATAGGTACCTACCTAAAAATAAAATATATGACAGATATTCTGCAGACTTGTAGAAAGTTAGTTGTGACCATAACAATATATTACATAGATTAGCACTAGGTCTTATAATTATAACGTGTAAATTTCACATAATTTAATAATACACTTGAATTTTTTTTATATTCTCTATTATCCGTATGTTTTTAAGTTTTTTAAATTTATTAATAATAATATAGAAACGGAACACCCATAAAACTAAAGCTATAAAAAATGTATTGGATCAAAAAAGGATTATTGAATCAATTAATAAAAGCTCTTTTTGAGCCTAATTGAATTCGTGCAATCGTGGTTAGGTATAAACTAATATTATTATAGGTAATGTTATTATTATATTAACTATGTAACTGTTACAATATCAAACTCCCTTTAGAAAGCTTATGTGAAAATATACCCAATGAAATATTTGTAGGTACAGTAAAATTTTCTTCCATTCAAAAATTACTATGCATAAAGATGAAGATATTATGCAACTATGCATATTATTACATCTTCCTCATGCATCGTCACGCATGCAGCGCTGCATCGTGCGACGCCGCGCCGCCCGCAATTTTGATTCGTATTAGTTGTATCGCTGTTACTAAACTGCACGCCGCGTCGCGTCACGTCTCATCTAGGTGTGAACTGACCGTTATATTGTGTATTTAAAGTGTTTTTTTTTTTACGTTTTGTAGTTATAACCCAAACTATAAGTTCAGATAACTATCAACCAAGTAAACTATTATTATTCCTACTTTACATTTATACCGATTCATAGACTATCCTCCATTTAAGTTTCAATATTTATTACAAGCCAATACAATCGCTTGGCTAACTGAAGTTTCAATTGCATCTTCTAATATCATAAAATGAACATTAGCTATAAATTATAATAATAGTGTTCCCGAAGTAGATCTGGCGAGAGCTATGGCACAATTGGCAATCGCTGGCATTTGGCAAGCTTCACTGGAAACAGTCGTCTTTTGGGAAGTGATTTTTCTGGACATAAACAGTTTTCACTGTGTCAAAACTCCTATTTATCTATTGTTACACTTTGTTATTACTTTAAGATATATTTTAAGGACTTGTGTGAAAGGAAAATCAAATATAATACCTACCTAAAATTTTTAAAATATCTATATACATAGGCTGCACTAAAAGTATCGGGAATGGAATATTTCCACTGTTCCTGTCATATTAAAATCTTTTTAATTTAAAACTCCTTGGTTTTAAAAATCGAATACCGTTTATTTATTTAAAAAAAGATTCTCGGTCTTGTCACAAGGTCTTGTCAAACTTGTTTAGTCGTTGAGAAAATGGAATTGACTCGAGAAAATTCTAGAGCGATGATTTATTATGACTCTCGAAGTGGTTTAACACAAAAACAGTGTGTTGACCGGATGATTTCTGGATTTGGTGATGAAGCCCCATCCAAAACCACAATTTATCGCTGGTTTGCTGAATCTCAACGTGGACGTGTCAAGCTCAGTGATGATCCCCGTCAAGGTCGTCCAAAAACTGCAGTCACCCAAGAAAACGTTGATACTGTGCGTAAGCTGATTGAGGAAGATCGACATGTGACATACCGCGAAATTTAGGCAACTTTAGACATTGGCATGAGTCAAATACAAATAATCTTGCATGAACAATTAGGTGTAAAAAAGTGGTTTTCCCGATGGATACCGCATTTGCTCTGTGAAGAGCAAAAAGCGGCTCGCGTTACTTGGTGCGTCAGAACTCTCGAAAGATTCCACGCAGGATCCTTAAATGCTGTATACAACATCGTATCAGGTGACGAATCCTGGATATACGCGTACGAACCCGAAACAAAAAACCAGTCACGAGTTTGGGTGTTCGAAAATGAGTTAAAGCCAACAAAAATTGTTCGTTCACGGAGTGTTGCAAAAAAAAATGGTAGCCACGTTTGTCTCCAAAACCGGCCATGTTGCGACTATTCCTCTTGAGGGACAAAAAACGGTTAATGCAGAATGGTATGCTAACATTTGTTTGCCACAGGTCGTTTCTGAACTCCGTAAAGAGAACTGCAACCGCCGCATCATCCTCCATCACGAATGCGAGTTCTCACACCGCGCACAGAACAAAAGAGTTTTTAGAGCAAGAAATCATAGAATTATTAGACCATCCGCCGTACAGCCCCGACCTAAGCCCTAATGATTTCTATACTTTCCCTAAAATAAAGAATAAATTGCGTGGTCAGAGATTTTCATCACCTGAAGAAGCTGTGGACGCCTACAAAACGGCCATTTTGGAGACCCCAACTTCCGAATGGAATGGTTGCTTCAATGATTGGTTCCATCGTATGGAAAAATGTGTCAAATTTCGCGAAGAATACTTCGAAAAGCAATAAATACATTTTTAAATAGTAATGTTGTGTCACTTCCTTGATTCCCGAAATTTTCAGTGCCGCCCTCGTAAAGTAGGTACACTGTAAAATCTTGATAAAGCTTTCATGACTCCTGAGATACGGGCATTTTAGCCTAGTTTAAATGTAAGGATACGATTTTTGTAAATAACAATTATGTCACTAGAGATTTGTTTTTAATGAATGAACCAGGAAACGAGCAGACGGATCGCCTAATGGTAAGCAATTACCGCCGCCCATGGACACTCGCAACACCAGAGGAATTACACTTGTAACTCCTCTGGTGTTGCGACGTTGCCAGTCCTTAAAATCCCCAACCCCCCTTGGGCATCCGGTAATCTCACTCATTTGGCGTTATTTCACGCCGATTCTGTGAGGCCGTGGTATTTACCAGGTTGAGCCGGCCTGGCCCATTCATGGCGTAGCGTGGCTATCCCACAATTAATTTTTTATTCAATTCAATTCATTTATTTGCTCTAATATTCTTATATTTTCTATAGCTTCATACTTAATGTGGCTGTAGTCTTCACAGTGTCAACGAGCAATGAGCATAATGCAGTTGTTCAACTTAAAACTGGTCCCAAAAAAACAAATTTCTAATAGATTTTAGATTCCCCTCTCAACTACTCTCCCAACCCTCCAACCCTCTCAACTATCGTTCACGACGCGATCAGCGCTCATGAGCGCGTGTCATCTGAACACGTCTTTATTTTTTTTGATAGTAGAACGCAGAATCTCTCTCGAGAGTCCTCCGTACTGTATCACCACTTAGAAGCCTCAATTTAAAATCAGCTTTTTGCAAAGTCAGAGGACGATATTTTATGATGTTACAAATTACCTAATAAACTACATAACACAAAGTGAAAACTAAAAGCAATTATTAAATTCAAATACGCAGTTTCGTAGCTGTTTTGTTCATATACTATTATCGTACCGCTCAAACTTTCCTAATAAATAAACCTTATTCTGTGAAATGCCAAACGCCCATGTATCTAAAGGGTGTGTTTTTGTGACCACAACTTTGTCCCTTTCATATGAGTACGGTGAGACATATGTACTTATAATCGCAGTCTAATCATGTTTTAAAACATTAGGGTAATACGTGAGTCCTTTAGGTACAAAGCGTTTAGAAAATTATTTTATAGTGTAGTACGGTAAAAGTTATTTTACTTAGATTTTTAGGCGTTTTATGAAGCAAAACTACTATGACTGTATCAGAGAAAGGAAAAAGAAACCAACCTTTATATATATATTTTTTATAAATGCCACTTTTTTTGACGGCCTCGATGGCTACGGTGTGTGTCTGCGGTCCTCTGTGGTGAAGCCTGAGGTCGCTGGTTCAAATCCCGCTGTGTACCTACTAAATATGTTTCAAATCTATACAGATAAATAAAATTGAAGTGTCTGTTTGTAATTTTATATTAACTTAATGCATATGAACGTATATACGGTACTTAAAATAAAAAATCAGTTTTCAAAATTTTTGTCTGTCCGTCTGTCTGTCTGTTTGTTCCGGCTAATCTCTGAAACGAACGGACCGATTTACACATTCATTCGTAGATAGCTGAGGATATAAGGTATAACATAGACTACTTTATCTTAGGGTTCCGTTTAAAAAATAGGGTTCCGTTTCTGTTAGTTCCATGCAAACGAAGTTGCGGGCACCAGCTAGTATAATAATAAAAATCCGAAATATAGAATGTAATATGTATAGTATAAAAAAAACTTAGGCATGTCCATCCGTTATTGGATGATTTATACAGTATTCTCCGAGCGAAGTAACCACTCTTGAAAATACTGTATGCCTGGGACAGTTGGTTTTTAAATCTCGTATGGTTGCCCGAGCACATACGGCATTCTCACAACACAGTCAGCCTAGTTCAGAGGAATGACTGGCCAATACGTCTGGGGCCTACCATGAGGTGGTTTCCTCACGATGTTCTCCTTCACCGTTAGAGCGTCCGTATAATGTAAGTGAGATCTGAAAAAGTCTCATTGGTACACGCCACAACCTGGGAAACGAACCTGCACTCTCTCGAGTGCGAATCAAACGGTCTACCCAGTAGGACACGGAGCTCTTATGTATGTATAGTATTAAATATGCTTCCCGTTCAACCGTTGTTTGATACTCGTAACACGAGTTCTTCGGATACTTAGCACGGAGCTAGATTGATATTTGACGTGGTGTAAAGCATCCTTAATATAATATACCTATAATATTATTATTTAATCTTACTGGCTACCTCACCTAACCGTACCATAACCTGATCTCGTATATGTTATGTTTATTTACTTAACTAATACAAGATTATAATACAGTAGGTACATACCAGTGGCGAAGGCTGGTTCTCCTTCATAGAGAAGCCCTAGCCTGTATAATAGGTAGGGATTTTGATGAGGGCCTTTAAAAGCTAAGTGGTAAGTGAAGCCGGTAGGAATGGAGTTATAGAATCCCCTCGCCGGTACATAATAACATTGGTATTTACCCAGCCCTTTTTAGTTAATGGTACATTTGACCACACTCAAAAGTTTATTCATTCTATTTTATTCAATAAAATTCAAATGTAATATGCCATGTTCGGTGCGAATAGAATAGAAATTGATTTGAAGCATCACTTCCCTGCAGGTGTCCTACAAACTTCTACCATAAACACAAATTATATCTAATTAAGAAGTGAATAGGAATTTTGTCAATTCAATCACACTAAACCACATGATATATATGTAATCAGCTTGTTTTGAAATATAATTAAGTAAACATAAAAATCTTATTTAAACTATTGGGTAATAATATTTAATTTCAATTTTAAATTAGGGGAATGTTTTATTTATATTTTTTAAATATATTATAATATAATATATCTATGGACACTTTCACACCAGGTCAATCTGGTCCCGTGGTAAGTTTTTGAGAACTTGTGTTACGGGTACCAGACAACGGTGATATTTTTAATACTTTTATACTATCCTACTAATATTATAAATGTGAAAGTTTGTGAGGGTGGATGGATGTTTGTTACACTTTCACGCAAAAACCACTGAACGGATTTTGATGAAATTTGGTAAGGTAGTGTTCAGGCTCTGGATTAAAACATAGGCTACTTTTTATCCCGAAAAGGTAGTGTTCCTTTGGGATACTGTATTTACGCGGGCGGGGCCGCGGGCAACAGCTAGTATATAATATATTTAAGATTTTTACTATATTATACACATATTTAATACACATCCATGATCCAGGAACACAGAAAACTTGTTCCTTCGGCGGGATTCGAACCCGCGACCTCCAGCTTGAGTGTCGACGCGCTCTAAATAAACCACTACCATACCAAATTTCATCGAAATCCGGTCAGTAGTTTTTGCGTGAAAGAGTAACAAACATCCATACATGCATCAATCCATCCATCCATCCCCACAATTTTTCACATTTATAATATTATACGAGGGCGGGTCAATAAGTCCGTGACTTTTGGAATAAAACACAGATTTTTTGATAAATAAATCATTTTATTTTTCAACGTAGTCCCCCTTGAGCTCTATACACTTTGTCCAACGCTTCTCCAATTTTTTTATCCCTTCCAAAAAATATGATTTGTCGAGGTCCTCAAAATAAGCCTTTGTTTGCGAGATGACTTCATCATTGGAGTCAAATCTTTTTCCACAGAGCCATTTTTTCAGGTTTGGGAACAAGAAGTAGTCACTCGGAGCCAAATCTTGAGAATAGGGTGGATGTGGGAGCAATTCATAGCCCAATTCATGGATTTTTGCCATGGCAACTGCACATGTGTGCACCCTTGCATTGTCTTAGTGAAAAAGAACTTTTTTCTTGGCCAAATGAGGTCGGTTTTTTTTCAAATCCTCATTGAAGCGGTCCAATAAGTTGGCATAATATTCCCCATTAATTGTTCTTCCCTTTTGAAGATAGTCAATGTGGATTATCCCACGTGCATCCCAAAAAACAGTCGCCATAACTTTATTGGCTGACAAACCCACCTTGGCCTTCTTTGGCGCCGATTCACCCTTAGAAACACACTGTTTTGACTGTTGTTTGGTCTCTGGTGTATTGTGATAGATCCATGTTTCGTCCACGGTTAAAAAACTCCTCCATATTGTGATTAAACAACGCCAAACCTTTCTGTGAAGTTGTTACACGATTGCGTTTGTGGTCGACTGTGAGCAAACGCGGCACCCATCTTGCGGAAAGCTTTCTCATGCCCAAGTGATCATTCAAAATTGAAACCCCTGAGCCATGCGAGATGCCTATGGCTTCCACAATCTCTTGCACTTTCAATCTTCGGTCGGCCAACACCATATCGTGAATTTTTTCGATTGTTTCGGGTGTAGAGACCTCAACTGGGCGTCCAGGACGTTCGGCATCTTCAGTGCTTGTAAGGCCACAACGAAATTCAGTAAACCACTTTTTTACCATTGAAATCGATGGTGCAGAGTCCCCATAGTATTTATCAAGCTTAGCCTTGGTCTCGGTAAAGGTTTTTTTTCGCAAAAAATAATGCTTAATAAGCACACGAAATTCACTTTTTTCCATTGTTTCCTTAAGTTACTGGATAGTCTGATAAAGATAGCTGTAAAACACAAACTAACTGATGCAGCAAGTTCAAATTTTGATAGGAGTCAACTGACAGATGCCTGTTGACAGGAGTAGTGTTTCTTTTTCAGTAAGGAGGTTAGAAATTCAAAAAGTCACGGACTTATTGACCCGCCTTAGTAGTAGGATTCTAATATTAGGTCATTACATAAGAAATTGGCGTTTTGTAAAGGTCTAACATAAAGTCGATTTTTTTAAACATAATGTATTTATTTAATAAAAGTATATACCATTGCTAACTATGCACCTTTGCCATCTCATAGGTAGTTCATTGATTCCTTTACTTAGAAAACCATTCGGACAGGAATCCATTAAATCTTTGAAGGCGCTTTGGACTGCCCCATCGGAGTTGAATTTTTTACATTGCAAGAAGTTATCCAAATTTCGAAAAAAATGGTATTCTGTTGGAGCAAGGTCCGGGGAGTACGGTGGATGTCTTAGACATTCCAATTGAAGCTCCTCTAATTTGGTAGACGTCTGTTGTTCATTGTGTGGTCTAGCGTTGTCCTGAAGCAGCAGTGGCCTAGAGCGAATGACCAACCTCGGTTGTTTAGCAGCTAGCTTTTCCATGATGATTTTCTCTTGGGGCAGGCTTTGGCTGGTTTGCCAGGGTTCAGCCATTGGGATAAGCGTTTCCAATTATCGTACAGGATCCATTTTTCATCACAGGTAATGATTCGATTTAAAATCCCTTCATTATTGTGCCGGTTGAGTAATGTAACGCAGCAGTCGACGTATGTTTATTCGGTTTGCTGCACTCAATTCATGAGGTACCCACCTTTCAAGCATTGTCACCTTCCCAATTTGCTTCAAGTGGATTAAAACAGTTTTGTCACTAGCACCGCAGCCTGCAGCAAACTCGGACGTTAATGCATTCGAAACACAAATACATGAGTAAATAGCGGTATAAATTTGAAATTGGTAGTACCAGTAACAGTACGACAAAACGCTAATTTCATATGTAAGGACCTAATATATGTTTTTTTATTATGAATCCTGAAGTCGACTATAGAAAGTAACTATTAAATGGGCATGTAATTGACTTCACTTTCACGGCCACATTCATGTAAGGATCTGTCTTAGCACTTGTTACACTATCAATTACAGTTAGTTTAACTATACCGACTATAAACAACCATTAATATCAGTTAGCGGTATCGTTTAGGTAAACTATTTTATGGGTTATGTTGTTAAGGGGTTTAAATGTGGGTGTTTAATTTTACAATTAAGTTGATGATTTTTTAATTTTAATTTATTGTGAGCTAACGAATGTATGATTAACAATTAAGTCTAATGGTTAATGAGAATGATTTTAACTTTCTAATAAGATTTTTATATCGAATGTAATTCGATTATGGTAGAATATGTAGATCTATGTGGCTACCTACATATACTATATTTCTGTAATATAGTATATACATACGTTTTTAATTTTTTTCTTACTTTCACCTTTGTGTCTAGGCAAATATTGTAAGTTAAATTTGACCAACTGTCTAAAATTTTGCAAGCATATAAATGCAGGCGACAATGAAATATTATGATAAGGACCTAATCTGATGCTGTAGCTGGAAGGTCGCTATAGGAACTCCGCAATAAAACGATGCAACCCCATCGAGTTTGGCCTCGTATGATTTGGTCTCAACTCTTAACGATTAACTTGTCGCTATATATTTAGTATTAGGGGTTTTGATGATGGAGCCGGAAGGTCATAGGAACTCCGTTATAAAAAAGCTTGTTTTCAAAAAAACTTTTTCTAATCATTATAATTTTTTTATACGTTTTAAAACTATATTCAGACCTTACGCAATACGCGCCTGGTGACGACGCTTCGTCGTTATAATAGGATCAAATTATAAGAACGATCGTCGTTCAATCTGCTAAGCATTCATTTTCCCTCAATATACCTGCAGGTGGTACCTAGTGCCTCATGTATACTAATAAAGAGGAAAAGTTTGTTTGTATGTTCGTTTGTTTGCAATGAGTAGGCTCCAAATTTACTGGAAATATGGCAGAGATATAGAGTAGACCACGGGGAAGCACATAGGCTTCTTTTCATCGCGAAAAAATGTACGATTTCCGCAAAATTAACTTAGACGCGCACGAAGTCGCGGGCGACATCTAGTTATTTAGAAAATTCCGCATTATATAACCAATGATTTCAATGGTTTTGTATGAAAATACGTCTATAGCATTGTATGATTTTCAAATAATCAATTTGAAAAGAAGAAATAGTTGAGGAGACACGGGGACAGTCACACTGACAATTCGAATGTGTATCAATAGGGGTTCCGCCCATATCATCATCATAATAAGTATATTCACTTGATATTAAATACTGACTAGATTCAGACTGTAAGTATAGATTGGTGAAGACAAGCATTCGATGTTATCACAGTCACTATTGAAATATTTATTTTTTTATTTTTAGTCTATCCTACGGCTCCGCCCTCGTAAAAACAGCACCCCTCGGGAACACTGCACTTTTTCGAGTATTTTAAAAATTAATCCAAAACTTAAACGTACCAAATTTCATACAAATTGATACGCATCCCATGACTGTTGAAGGGTGTGGACGAGATTCGTACAAAATCCACCTTCCTGTGACACACATGTAGCTTGGATTAACACATAAGATACTTTTCATACACGGATAAATTTTCAGTCCCCGCAGAATAGATATAAGACAGACATCGTATTCAAGCGAACGTGCAGGCACGTGCAGGTGAAAATAATATCTATGGACACTTTACACCCTGTCAATCTGGTCCCGTGGTAAGTATACGAAGAACTTGTGTTACGGAGACCAGACAACGGAAAGTATATTTAATTTAAACAACTATACTTATATTTAGGATTTTTATTATATTATGAACACATTTAATACACATCCATGACCCAGGAACATTAAATAAATAAATGAATAAATGTCTATGGACGCTTCACACCACGTTAATCTGGCCGCGTGCTAAGTATCCGAAGAACTTGTGTTACAGGTACCAGAAAACGGGAAGTATATTTAATACTTTTATACTATACATATATTTAAGATTTTTATTATATTATACACATATTTAATACACATCCATGACCCAGGAACACAGAAAATCATTTTGTTCCCTCGGCGGGATTCGTAGCCGCGACCGCTTGAACGCCTACGCGATAATCACTGAGTAACAGAGGCCGTCAAAATATATAAATAAAGTTTCATCTACATTCTACACTAAATAAAGAAGATTTGATTGTTTGTTTGCATTGAAAAGGCTCCGAAACTGCTGGACTGATTTCGATTAAATTTTGTACAGATATAGAGTAGACCACGAGGAAGGACATAGGCTTCTTCTATCGCGAAAAAATGTACGGTGCCGGCGATGGAATTTCCTTTACGCGCACACGACAATATCTAAATCTAGAATAAAATATCAACGGGATTCACATAAAAGCGCGGAATGCATCGACCAATGCATTACCATATCGATGGCATTGTCGCTACGATCTCCGATTAGTTTTTGTGATAACTATCTTTAAAAAAACTCTGGGGCATAGTTTTTTACTGCTCTACGCTACCTAAAATAAACCTCAACATTAAAGCATTAACGATTACATTCGTTTGGACAAGCGCAATTCCTTGGTGACTCATTCTTTGAACTAAAGAAGTTGCATATAAAAGTCAATGATGTGTAAACGATATTAATAATATGAATCATAGTAAATAGCCCTTTACACCCCTTAGGTCTCAGGGAAGATTTGGCTGTCCACCATACTTGGTATTCTATAAGGCCAATATTTAAAATTATTCAAAATAAATATAACAATTTTCAGTATTCTATTACGTATTTTTTTTTATTTGGACTGAAAAGTATTGCTACTTAAGACCCATCGCAAACTGAGCGAGTTGTCAACGCGTCTAAGCGCCGCGACAAGTAGCGAGCGAGCGCCTCCCCTAGCTTGTCGTCGCGACTCCGCGACTGTGACACCAAGTGTGCGAAGTTTTGAACTAAATATATGAAATTGTCAGCAGCAGCCAGTCGTCGCGTCTAGTCGCCGAGCTGTCGCTGTCGTTTGTCGCCTAGTGTGCGCCTAGGCTAATAGTAAATGTGAAAGTTTGTGAAGATGGACGGATGGATGTTTGTGACTCTTTTACGAAAAAATTACAGAACGGATTTTGATAAAATTTAGCTTAAGCTCTGGATTAAAACATGGGCTACATTTTATCCAGAAAAAGTACAGTGTTCCCGTGCGGTACTGTACTTCCGCGGCTCAGCTAAGAAACTAGAACAGTTTGCAAATGTAACCACAGAATAGATAATAGTACAAGGTACAGAAGTCTCTCTGTTTTGATCTTCACAAATGCCGCCTTTTTATGTGCCTATATAATTATTATTAACAAACGGACCGCACGCGAGCAGCCAAAATTGAGCTCTCTGGCGCCGCGCGAAGGTCGACATTATTCCACACCTTGTCAGATATTCCGAAAATAGGGTTGTCACTATAATTAAATATCTTAGATTATACTATCAGATTTATGCTGTTTAATATTTACTTAGCGGTTGCACTTTTATTTATTCTCTGGCGCGGGGTAGAATATTATGTAAGAATAAGCTAGGTACCAGTCTAGTCCAGCGCAAGCCGCAACTATGCTTAGCGACTCTCGTTGCGAGATGTCAGTCGTCACCCGTCACTTTCTCACAGCAGTGCACAGAAAGAGACAGGTAATATGTAGGTTCATCTCGTGCGAGAAATAGTAACATGTTACAGTTACTTCTGAATGGGTGGTAAGTGTTATAGTCTAGGAGCTAGCAAACAGTTATTAGGTACGCAACAGAAACAAAAACAATATATACACACATATACATATTTAGCAGAACACAAAAAAAAGGTCCATAATTAAAAAAATATGGTTTTATTTTAAAATCTACTTACTACACTTCTTTTGTTATTTAAAGTTTCATTTGTTTCACTTAAAATGTGATCACATTAAGAACAGATTTTTCGAGTAAAGGCTATTTGTGAAAAATGGTACATTTTTTAACTTTTCATGTAACCGGGAAAAGCGAAAATTAATTTAAAAAAAACAATTCATTAAATTAGAAAAATGTTGATTAATATCGCGTATTTCTTCCACGTGCTCTTATTAAAGTTTCTACCCGTCTAGGCATACTGAGAATGATGTTATCGATGGACTCCTGGGATAGTCTCCGCCATTCCTCAACTACGGCGATTCGCAGTTCACCCACGTTGGCAGGAGCTGGAATTCTGGACTTAACTTTTCTTTTCAGCAAGTCCCAAACGTGCTCTATTGGGTTCATATCCGGTGATCTCGCCGGCCACTCCATAACAGTGATATTCATATCATTAAGATAAGCTTGAGTTACCCGAGCGGTATGCGGCCGAGCATTATCCTGCATAAAAACAAAATCGTCACCGATATATGGGGCAAACGGTACGACATTTTCTTCTAAAACTTCTCTAATATAGCGGTCTGCAGTCAGACTCCCTCTGTCAATCACTACTAAGTCTGTGCGAGCTCCCAAACAAATGCCCGCCCAAACCATTATTGAACCACCACCGTATGCAACTGTAGTTTCAAAATTTGTCTGAATGTATCGTTCTCCTTTGCGCCTGTATATTATTTGCCTGCCGTCAATTTGATTTAAGAAAATTCTGCACTCATCACTAAACAATACCTTACTCCATTGGTCCGCGTTCCAAAGTCGATGTTCCTGAGCTAAAGTTTACCTGTTTCTACGATGATTTACCTCGAGCCTTGGAGCTTTGGCGGGCACAAATGAACCCAAACCGGCTTCTTCGAACCTTCTTCGTACCGTACGCTCACTTACGGTTACACCCCGCACTGCTTCTAACTTATGTCGGGCTTGGATGGCCGTCAAACGGGGGTTCCTACGTACACGAAGCCGAATGAAACGATCATCCCTACTCGAAGTGCGTCTTTTTCTGCCTTGTCCTGCTCTTCTCACATAAGTCCCGTTCTCCCTGAACCGTTGGATACAGCGATGGATCGTTGAAACTGGTCGACGAAGATCTCTGGATATCACTCTGTAGGTTTGACCATTTCTTCGCATTTCGAGTGCCCTGGCAATCTCCGTTGGGGCTAAGTCAGGCATAATTCAGTCCTCAACCCCAAAAAGATACGCGATTAAAAAAAAACTAACAACAAACAGTATTTCAATGAAATTCTAAATCAAACTCAGAAGGAAAAAATACTCGAAGTTCGCTCCAGATAAGGTCTATTTGAATAAAATTAAAACAATTGCATAAATGTGATGTTCAGTTGTTTTCTTAATTTTAAAATATTTCTTTTTAAATTAAATGACGTATAAACCAGCCAGCAACCTTATATAATACTGATATCAAACCATTATTTTATGTTCCACTAAATATGCCGGTGTGTGTATTATGAACTGATTAATTTTTATTAGTCTAATATTTATATATAAATTACAAAATTATAAGTGGCTAACTTTTAAATATTTTTTTATTTGTTTTTTACCGTCTTTAAATTGACGATTATTATATTTAATCGTTGCAAATATGCGAAATCTACAAAACAATTTTAACAAATATTCAACTGGGAAACATGCACATGGTGTTTGTGGAGGTATATCTTTAAAAAGATCTATAAGTTTGTTGCCTGGATTATTTCCAATATTTTTTTCAAAATTTTCTGTGAAGGTGGTTTCTAAATTTTGTATATACTCTATGAACTGTTTAGGTGGCATTTTTAAGCTGCCATAAAAACTGGACTGCCTGTTGAACGCTTTATATTTAGTAAATAAATTGGTCTCGTCTAAGCCTGGGACTGACCTTGACATTTCTTCTATGGCAGGGCAATTGTGTTTATTACAACATTTGTAAAAAAGATACCCAGATACGTAGGTTAATGTGTTTTCGTCTGGCAAGTCTATACGATAATCTGTTTCGCCTCACAAACAGATCACTGATGTTTGTCGTGGTAAATCGTCACCTGTGAATTTAATTTTCATCATATCTTCAACCTTGGTAATATATCACACATATCCATTTCACAATTTGTATTTGGTGCATTTTTTATAATGTTACATAAAAATAACTTCGAAAACGCTCGTCGAAATTGGATTGGTCTCGGTTCAGTACAGGATCCGCCTTGTTGGCGAATAGAGCCAAAGAAATTTTCTAGATTATCTTGATTTAATCTACGAGTTAGTAAATATTTAAACCCATCTTTTTGTAGATCTTTATACAACATTGTAATCGATTGGATAGATATTTGAAAATTACATAAAGTTTTAAAATGTCCTGTATTATTCTTTCCGGAATTCTTGTTTATGGCCTTAATGTTAGCGAACATTTCCTTAGCATTGTCTAGTGTGGTTTTTTGATTTTTACTTAGCCTGAAAGCTGTCTGGAACTTGTTATTTGATTTTATTTTACTTTACTCTATGAACTCTGCAGTTGGCCTGGCTGCCTCTGACATTTTCCCCAGATCAATATAAGTATGAAGTGCCGCTGAGACAGTAAGGCTTAATACTTGTACAGCTAACTTTACTCTCATTTCTGAAAATTGTTGAGATGGATGTGAGCATGCATCAGTGATTTTCGGTATAAGCCGTAAATTTCTGTCTTTTTGGTAAAGACCAAAAAGACAGAAATTTATTTATTATACAGTTGCTCGATATATTTCCATGAAATTGTTTTCCCATTAAGAATAAAATCGCTCGTTAATAGATTGTTCCGGATGCATTTTACCATATTGTGAGTAACATCAAACACGTGATAAATATTGGTGTTATCATACGTAAAATACGGTTTTTCAATTGACACTTTCTTTATTTCTTTCGCGTATTTATTAAAGTTGGATCCTTGGTCAGAAATTATCGCTTTCACCATAATCCTTATAGTATAAAGTTTTGAAATAGCTTCATTCATCAATATATCAATTTCATCATAATGCTTCGCAGTTGCCAGCAATCCATATGCGATTGGTTGTTTCCATTTAAAGTATATGCCTTGAAGCATAATGACGAATGCATTGCTGGCAATATCGGATGTTATCTTCCCATTGACATTATGAAATCCAATAACTTCATCTGATTTTATATTGTAGTACAAGTTGCGTTTCAGAGTCATCTCATCAATGCAAATCGTACAGTATTTCGCTGCATCCGGAAGCGATTTCATTTTTAATGCCAAGGCATCTAGAGCTCGTTTGTCTAATTTTGGAGGGATATCAATTTTGAATCTGCTCAACGTGCTTTTAGAGGGCAATTTTAGTACAGTCTGTAAGCATCTGTAGGCATGTGGACTTGTATTGAGTGCAAATAATTTGTACTCTGCATCGTACCGATTTCCTTTGTATTTGTTCTTTATTTTATTTTGCCATTCTATCAATTTTTGGAATCTTCTTGCAATTTCGTCTTCAGGATCATTACACGTAACAGATTTATTTTTTCCTTCTAATTCTTGCTTAATTTTTATGATTTCATGACATAACCTTCTTTGTTTGAGTTTATAACCCTTTAATTCATCTAAAAGTTTTCGTTTCCGTGGTATTCCTTCAGTAAGTAATTTTGATGTCTGTGTTTGCTGATTGGATAATTCCTGTAAATTCGTTTGAGTCAGAGTATTTTTTTAACCCTTTTTTTCTTTGTTACAATCACTTCGCCTTTGTTTTTGATTTCTTCGGAATTGGATGGGATTGCTGAACATGACATATTTCCTTACATACTTTTTGACAATAAAATCTGAGTCTCTTTGAATGGCACAACTATTGGCTGTGATTTAGAACATGATGGTCCTTGCTGTGAATGCTGAGGTTGATCGGGTAAAAGCAGTGTTGGAACAGAGGTTTTGTCGAGGCATTTCTTTATTTTTATTGCAGACGGATCAAAATGTGCACAACAAACTAGATAACAGCCTTTCTTTACATTTTTTTGCAAGAGGTCTTCTCTGCCAAGTAATGTCAACCATTTCCGGCGCCTGGAATAAGTAAAAAAAGTAATCCAGTAAACTAATACAATTTTTTCATATTGTGTTATTATATTATTACTGGTGTAATTTGTTACTAAGTAGGTACACTAACATGCTGCAAAATAACAGTTTGGGGGTAAGGTAGCCGGTAAAATACTAGCATAGATAGGGGCATAAGATTTTTGTCCCCTTTTGTCCTTGGGCCTGTACATCGTCGTCTAGTACCCATAACACGAGCTTACTGTGGGACGAAGTAGATAGGTTATTGTAAGGTTACCCGTTATTTAATTACTGTATTAAAATATTCGCGAGACAAATACATATTATGAAGAATATTTTTACTATGCGGTATACATTCAATCCTGACCATTTGACTACATATTTATTTATTTTAATAAATGTTTGTGACATCTAACAAAGACAATAATATTTCACTAACTTACTCCAAAAAAATATAATTGTTTAATTTATTTATATTAATTTAATTATGATACAAAACTGAAAAACCAACTTTAAGTTGTTGTTAAGACAGAGTATTTTATAGATATTTTTTCGCTTATTTTATTGTTAATCTAAACAGGTAAATTTCATAACACTATAGTGAACAAATTATTCAACTGGTGTAATGGAGTATCATGTTTCTGTGCTACGTTCGTTGTCGCACGGCTCTTGGACTATGTTGGTGGCACGTTTGAACTTGCTGTCGCGGGACGCGTCGCGCGGCGACATAATACGCGTTGACGCGCGGCGTGGCACTAGTTAGGCATCTACTTGTGTTGCATTCTTGTCGTTTATGTCACTTAAACTTAAAAAATGTAGTTCATATTAAGTGACTTACGAGTTACGAAATTTAGGTATTTACTACCTACGCATTTTATACCTGTAATCTAATAATATTATATCAGCACTTGAATAAAATAAACGAGTAAATAAATATTACAGGACATCTTACACAGATCAATCTAGTCCCAAACCTGCCCAAACTTGTACTATGGGTACTAGACGACGATATATATACTTAATAATGATATAATACATATTATATAGATAACATACAACATACCGACCGAACATAAATACCACGCAAGGTATACATGCGGAAACTGTTATACCTACCTATTAGGTAAATGAATACCGAACATATAAATCAGTTTACACAGACACGACACGTGATTTTCTTTTGATGTAGGTATGGATTATATGTATGTATATGCAGCTACCTACCACCTATTTTAAATAAGCATATAATATAAAACTTTTGTGTATATATAGTGTATTATAAATCTATATTTAGGTACCATGACAGTAGATATAAATGAGTAACGATTATCGTACCTTGCGCTATCTTTCTCACTTGCCGGAACCGAGAAAAACTGACAATTGCTATTTTTTTCATTGTTCCGACAATCGGCTGCAATGCAGTATTTTTTTGGATACATATTTTTGCCAATTAAAATATGACACGCGTTTGCGACGTAAAGTGAGTCGTACTGCGTAAGAGGCGCGCGCGTGCGCCACGGCGCGGCCGGTCAGTGCGTGGCGAGTGGCAACCATTGAATCGCCCCAACGTTGGGTTGGTATGTACTCGGTATGTACTTGAACGGCGTAGTGACACCCCCCTGATGTAACTAGAACAAAAATACTTTTACGGCACCCGTGCATTTTAACAAAAAGATGGCGAAAACTTTTTATACATAACATATTATTACATAGACTACGCAATATTCTTCGAAACGTAGATTTCATTGAAAATTAATTTCGGGCACAGTAATCAACATTATAGAAAATTGAACTCTATTTCGTAAAAAACACTTAAGAAAAGTGCTTCTTAGCGTTTAGCAAAACAACCGAATTCGGTAAAACCAACTTATAATGAAAGTTAACGGCTGCCTATAATCGTTATCGTCTAGATAAGTACTGTTTGAGAGCCCTTTAGCGATTGCCTTACCTAATTTGGTTCACATGTAATTTTCCTTTGGTAATTGGCACGAAACATCGACGTGAATTTTTAAAAAATGTTTTACTAAGTAACTACCTTTTGCCCGCGGCTTCGCCTGCTTGAAATTAGTAGAGTAACAAACATCCATCCATCCATCCACCCTCACAAACTTTCACATTTATAATACTAGTTGGATTATTAAGGATTATTTTATTATGTGCAATTCCTACATTGCCTAAAACAACATAGGCAATTATCCTATCAGATTAAAATCATTACTATGTTTTTAATGAAAGAGTTTATTTCGATAAAAGTTTATTTATGTGCTGTAAGCTGGAGGTTGATTCTGATTTGAATTCTGCAATAATTCTGTTAAGATCTAGTCGCGATATGTTAAAACTGCAAAATGGTGTTCCCATAAACGTTAAACCCGTTTTGATTGGTCCAAACTCCAAAATTCAGTTAATTATAACAAGACGATTATTTATAATTCAATAAAAGTAAAATAAAATGTCAGCTAATTACGAGAATTGGGATTTGCCAGAGTTTGATGTGTTTTGTAAAAACATCGCTCTGGCAAAGTCACAATATATCGAGTATAGAAGATATTCTATGTATGGATTTTCAACTCTATATTAAGCATATCAGAGTATATTTCAGTTATACGAAAGTAAACTGTACAGGTTAAACGTAATCCACTGCTGATAAAAATATATTATGCATAGAAGCATTCAATAAAAGTTTTTTTTTCCTTAAAGCCATACAAAGAAATATTCTTTTCAGGATAAAGAAATCTCGACCTTACCGCCACATATTTAGATTCTATTTTCGATCATGAGTACTAGATTGTCGTGAACCTGCAAGCCTAAGTAACTGAATAAGAACCAACGCCCCAAACTCTTCGATACAAACTTTCGATTTGCAAGATTTGCGAAAACGCTAGCGGCTCTGTGGTAAAGCTAAGTGCACATTGTGAATGTCATTTTAATATAAACTAGCTGTCCCGACCCATGTTGCTCTGTCGCAATTCTAAATATAGTGTATATATTTTCACCCGCAATTTTTCTAAAATTTCCGTTTAAACATTCCCTGAACTGATACGATTATTTTAAGACTAAAATTAGCCAAATCGGTCCAGGCGTTATCGAGTTTTAGCAATACATTCAGATTGCAATCCATTTTTATATATGTATATCTAAAGATTGACAATCTCATCTCTCTGAATTTAATATTTAAGTCTCTGAGAAGATTATGTATAATTATAACTGTACTTCAAGAGCAAAGGACACTGAAAATTAATCCACTACGTATTTTTCAAGGTCAAAATATAAAATCAAAATACAAATATATTTTACATTTTATAAGATAGACACAAAAATACTGTTTTACATTAGCATAATTGAAAGCTGATTATTTTTAAAGTAACCTAACATTTTATATAATTTCACTTCTAAAGTATATGGCGAAACAATATTGCCTTTGCCTAATGTAATTAGAATTTTGATAATTTCTTAAACATTCTACTTCATTTATCTTTATTTTACTTTTAATATTGCTTTTAATATAACGCAAAGAAATTATGAGACACAGAGGCAAAAAAAGTTCAACCATTTATTAAACCTTTAGTTCCAAATGATAATTACCTACATAAATTGAACTTAAACTAATACTTTAGGAGTAATTTAAGATAACAAGTCATAAAAATTTTAAATAAAAAAATTAAACAGGCACTATTACTTAAACGTAGGTGATTAAAATGAACGCTTATAAATTTTAAATTATTGAAAAATGTAAACATTTTTACAATTCAATATATTTTTACACTAAATTCCGAGCTTATTGTAAGAATATGGTACCAGACGTATAAATAAGCTTAAAAAATAAAATAGTTTTAAGGTTAAATAATAGTTAAAGGTATCGTTTAAATAAAATACCAATATTATGTAACCGCCTTTATAATACGACACCTTCTTCGTGAGGCTTTCAAAGTAGATTTAGAAATACCTCCTCAGTCCTCATGCTTTATGTTTTAAACTACTTTGTTGCGTTTTCAAAATAAATTACTTCCTTAGAAACATGCCTCCATACTAGTGGATACTAGGAAAAGCTTTCAATGATAAGTATGAGTAGGATAAACTTAGAATTATAAATTTTAGGCATGCCTTTGTCCCTCCAAATATTTTCGTGATAGGTGGATAAATTGTTGGTATATATATATTTTTTCATTTACAAATACTTGTAAATTACATATTTTATTACAAGTCCTGTATATGCCAGCACATCAATGGTATAATAATATAGTAGTAAAACTTGAGCCAAGTTTTGAATAAGTGATAAATAAAATTCGAACAACGGAATCAAATCAAAATTTCTATAAATAAAGTAGCAGCATTTACATACAAAGAACATACCTTGAACGTTCTAGACGAAATCACATTTGGGCGTTAACTCAAGCCTTAAAACGGGGTGGAGACAACCACACCTTATATATTTCTGTCATAAATTATTCAATATCCATCAAAATGAGATTCCATTCCAGAACGATAACAGTTCGAATTATTACAGTATCTGTAACGGAAACATAAAAGCAACTTGTGTAACTGTTGAAATGGCGACAAAACCCAGACTTTCTTTTGAAGTATAATTTTATAGGATAATTTCGAAGAAAATCCTAACGTAAGAGTCTGAACGTAAATGAAATTATACTTAATAATTCTTTTTAGAGTTCTGAAAATTGAAACGATTATCATGATTAGTGACAAATCTATTGTTGAAAATCATTATCATCACTACCGACCAATAATGGTCTCTTTTCAATGAATAGGGGATTAGATAGTAGTCAACCACGTTAGCCCTACCGATTATCAGGCATTTGAAAGGCAGGGGCTTTTGAAGAATTGAAGTCTTATAAGACACGCGATTTCCTCACAATGTTCTTCATCGTATGAACAAAGAAACATCAAAACAGACGAATTGTGTCTCCTTCAATTTGAAGTATTTTTGAAAATATAAATAATTCGTCTAGAGAGCAGAATTTATTAAACTTCCTTGATTCCAATATTGCGCTTAAACTAAGACACTAATAAAACAGAACGAGGTCGGGATTAATAACTCTCGATATTGAAAATAAATTATACTTTTATTGTCGTCGGTATTTAAGTAATCTCCGATGAGCTCGGTATCGCACGATTCGTAAGCTGTAGCTCGCTGGGCACGATCCACAAACAGGATTGCAGATTTTAAAGAGATCTCCCGATAGCGAGTTGTTTTATTACCACCGTTTTGCTTCCGTTTCTTTTTGTCATGCGAGGAAGGTTGGGCTATATTATATCATCGGCGAAGGCTTGACTCCTTCATAGGAAAGCCTTAACCTGTATAATAGGCAGGAATAGGATGAGGGTCTTCAAAAGGTAAGTGGTAATTGTGAAGCCAAAAGGAATGGAATTATAGGAATCCCACGCCACTGCTATAAATTTCAAGTGAGAGCTCCGTGATCTAGTGGGTAGACCGTTCGATTTGCACTCGAGAGAGTGCAGGTTCGATTCCAAGGTTGTGGCGTGTACCAATGAGACTTTTTCAGATCTCTAGTACACGCTCTAACGTTGAAGGAATACATCGTGAGGAAACCCGCACATGGTTGGCCCCAGACGTATTGACCAGTGATTCCTCTGGACTAGGCTGACTGTGTTATGAGATTGCCGTCTGTGCTTGGGCAACAATACGACATTTAAGAACGTCTGTCGCAGGCACCACAGTGTTACAAGATTGGTTACTTTGCTGGGCGAATACTGTATCAATCATCCAATAACGGATGAAAAAGGCTTAGTTTTAAGTATACTCAACTTAGATATAGATAATATTATGTAGATATATTTATTAGACCTAAGATTTAATTTTAGCTAGAAAGGTGTTAAATTTCTCTCGAATGGAAGCGACACTGTGTGTACCTAAGGGAATATACACATATTACGTGGCCAATTTAGGGGGGAACGGGGTCTTCAAAATGATACGCTTGGTCACCGGCTAGGGGGAAGGGGTTTTAGGTTTTTGTCACGTAGTCAACATTTTCTAGAAAAATCTTATGCTACGGTCATTAGTACTACGTAAAAAGGAGGAGGGTCAGTCTCAACATATTATATGTACTAAAGATGGTAATTTAGGACTGGGGTAAAAAATAAATAGGCAGGCAGAATCTTTAACACCAAGCACTAGCCTGGAATGTGTTTATCAGAGTGCTAGCGAATAAACAATTTACATGAGTAGTATAGCATGCAGTTTCTGCTATGAGGAAGTCAAACGCTGGAATGAAAGCAGCATCTCACTTCAGGATTAGCTATACTGTATGAAACAGTTAAATTACTCCAGAACACTAAGTGTTAGTAAATGACACAAACATCGGCCTTTGTAGTCACTAGACATGTCTACCGCAGACAATCACAGATAGACACGTATAATGGCCTGTAGCTGGATAAAGTTATGTGATAGTCTCAGTCGATTACGATAGTATACTCAAACAAAACTAGTATAGTGGACAAATGTCATGGGAATAGTCCGAAAAACAAGAAGCTGTATTGGTAAAGGATTACCGCCGATTTCAAAAGAAAAGCTTAGGCTGTAGGTAGTGACATCTGAAACGTAAACGCACTTACATCACCTCTAGCAAAGTGCGTTTCTGATCTTTAGAGCTCACAAAATTAATGCGTGAAGCAAAAATTTTCAGTACAGTTTCACAACAACTGTGCAAATGGAGGAGTATAATATTTGGCACAATCTAAGTATATGTGGAGGAAGATTTGCAGAAAGCTCATTTTCTTAATAATGCTGTGAAATACATAAAGTAATAAAAATTTCAATAACACATTACACACACTACCTCAGATTAACACACACTGCCGTGCGTATATACAGTTTTGTTACACATTGACGTTTGTCAATCTGTCACATTAACTTTTTTCCTATCTAAGAGGTAAAACAACCCTTATAAAGTTCAAACATAAAAATAATAGATATGAATTATTATAGGCGAATTTCGACAACGGGGCGACCTGTAGTTATAGTAATTACATCTATAGACATTATATATATATATATATATATATATATATAACCAATTACGAAATCTAATGCAACTAGAAATTGAATCTTCCGAAAGCATCAACGAAACAAAAAACGCATTTAATCAAACATCGTGAAGTTAGTATTAACAAGAAAAACTAGACGGGTCCATAGCGTGGAGTAAATGGAAAAGAAAGTTTTGCAACACAAATAATTGATTCGGTGCCCTGTCGTCAAGGAAGTCTCAGTTCTATTTAAGTTTCCTAAAAGGAAATGAAAGGAAATCAGAACCCCTGCCTCTGCAGCCTTTATCGAAACTTATCGGAATATTCCCTAGAAGAAATGCCAGTAAAGCGTTTTATTAAATCGACTTCAAGAGAAAACCAACATTTCATTCATTGTCTTTGCCATCTTATTATTCATGAAGATCTTTTTAGAATCACATACTTCACGTTTCTTCTAATGCTGCGTTCGTATTATTAAAGGATTAATCACGATGGCTTCCGTATGATACCTTCTAACTTATTTACGCATTTTTTTAATGACATCTCTAAGCATGAGTAAATTATGCGCGATTGCTGGTACAATATTCACTGCATCAGTAAATATTTTGGGTAGAAATGCCAAATATGAGGGGTAAATTCCAAATTTGTTATGTTCTGATATTCTTTTGATATCCTATTTCGAAAATATTACACCGATAATACAGTCCAGTCCACAAATCCAGTGGGGTGTGAGCTCATTATCCTGTCATATACACTCCATGTGCTGACATTGTATCGAAAGAATACTCTTGCCCCATTCTATCCACTATGTCAAGTATGGGGGTTGCACACAATGCACTAATCATCTACAGGGGCTTGTCACGTAAATGACACAAATGCAACCGATTAGGTAAGTGACAGCCAAATTACAAAATTACAGTTTCTAATAGTGACAGAAGCGACCATGTCAGAGTTTCTCTGGGCATCATCATATTACATATTGATACGTGAAGCAAAAAACTTTCTATACAGTTTTACGTGAATTGTGCGAACGGAGGAGTATGATATTTGGCACAGTTTAAGTTTATGTGAGGGAAGAATAGAATAGAATAGAATAGAAAATAGCACACATAAAAAACACACACATACAACAATAATAATTTAAATAACGGAACTGTACACTCTCTCACTATACTGTACACTTTCTCAAAGGTCTTAATGCTTACAGCGCTTTCTTCCAGAAGGGGAAGATGTGCAGAAAGTTAATATATTATCAAACAATGCTTAGGAAATACAGAGAATTAATAATAAAAATAATAAGAACATAGTGTACGTTAAATTAGCCGAACGTTTGCTGGTATAATTTTGTTACACGTGGAGGTTTGTTAATATCATTTGACGACCTCTGTGGCTCAGTGGTTCAGCGTGTTGGTGCCCAAATCGGGGGTCGCGGGTTTGAATCCCGCCGACGGAACAAAAAGTTTTTCTGTGTTCCTGAGTTATAGATGTGTATTGTGTATTAAAAATATATGTATAATATAATAAAAATCTTAAATATATGTATGTATATTATAAAAATATTAAATATACTTCCTCTTTTCTGGTGCCTGTAACACAAGTTCTTCGGATACTTAGCACGGGGCCAGATTCACGTGGTGTGAAGTGTCCATAGATATTATATTATTATATTATATTCATTCAAATGAATACAGTAACTTTTTACACTTATTATGTTTAATAATGTATCATGACTCATGAGTCGTGACATTATTAACGGAATCTGTAAATGCAAATCCAAATAAAGAATTTTTAAATCGACCTCAATATCACACAATATCTCTAATTGACACTACAAAAAATATTTTAATAGGTTTACATTTTAATTGACGTTTTAATTTCGTTTCCTGCCAAATTAGGAATGGCTTTTAAAATATCAATATTGTTCATTGCCAGTGATTAATTAATTAGGGACTGCAATTAGCGTTCCGACCGAGATGCGACGCTGTATTTTTTAAGACAGCGATTCAAAATTGAACTTTATTCACTAGACGGGAAGGTTTCACTACGGGTCAGCTTACACCGAAACACGACGCGAACTTAATTCACTACACAAGGATATACAATATGTTTCATTGCATGAGCGGCGTCGCGCTACGCAGCCGGGTGCTGCTCGAAATTAGAACTCTTACAATGAAACGTGTAGTGTGTAGTGTTCTTATGTAGTGTATAAACTTCAATTTTGAAAATACAGCGCCGCGTCGCGTCGCGGCTCAAAGTAAACTGACGCTACAATGTGAATCTTCTTGAGTAATGAATAATGTTAAATTTTTTATTGTTATCTTAATTAAAAATGCAGCACCGCGTCGCGTCTAGGTTTGAGCTGACCCTTCTTGAGAGCCGCTTTGAAATATCGTTGCGAGTATTTTAGCTCTAGGAGACCTTACTGTGATGAAGTGGTGATTTTCATTGTGACCAGAAAATTGTTTGTAGAATTTAATGGTTCCGAGATAGGAACTCCTAGATAAGATTTTCCTGACTATGCTCACTAATATTATAAATTCAAAATAATCTGTCTGTCTGAAACACACTAAACATATTTTGTTCAAAATTGATGCTGGTATAGATCAGGCCTTGGGGAAGGACATGTGTGATGAAGTTATGTCAAAGTTACTAACTTTGTCTTCAATGAAGGTTGTCACATGTGATCATTAAGTTGAAGAATAGAGGATGCATTTGAAATAATTTTGGACTGATCACTCTGTAGCCCTTGAAATTATTTATTATCAATCTGGATCGTATTGCAGCTAAGATTTTTCAATCGATTTTCAGTAAGTAAATAGTCAATAAGCTATTTAATAATTTATGTGTATTGTGTAAGGAGATGTATCTATCGGTAGGCAGTAAATAGCAATATAAAATAGATTTGATCTTCAATTCAAGATACGCTAATTTCGGGCGTTTAAATATTGAGATAACTTAAAAATATCTACGGCCTAACGAATCACAATGTTAATTTCGGGCGTTAAATATTAATAAATAATAAAACAAAGCGAACTTACGGATAGCACTAAAACTACATCAATAAAATATTTTTTATTTCACCCGAAATGTACGAAAAGTTATTTGAATTGCTTTTATTGAATCCACGTGATAACTTCAAGGAAAGTTACCAAATGACTATCATTGTGGTAGATCTTCTTTTTTCCCTCCCAAAATGTGTCAAGGTTGTAGATTTGTAAGTTAATTATAACAATATCCAAATTCACTAGTAACACCAAAATATTTATATAAATTACGAAGAAATATATTTAAATAACAAAATTACATTTATTGTAACCAATTTACACTCTTTTTCGTTTCGCCTCAAAATGTCCCAAAGTTGTGGTCAATAAGTCAATTATAAATGGCCAAAGTTAGTTTAGTAATCAGGGGTAATGGCCAGACGTATTACTGTCGGCCACTGTTTGGCCAGACGGCCTGATTTATTAATTGGTGCTATCAATTTCGCCCTTTGTCTACGCTCTCGATGATTTCACGGGCCAATTTCGATTGGTTTGGTATTTTAATTCCAATATTCATAAGAAATTAAGCGTAAAACTGTCGGATGGTTCATACCCTTGGATAGGATACCCTTGTCTTTAGATGAAGATAGCCGTAAAGGTAAAAGAAAAAACATGTATCATCTATAATTAACCTATCTATCCCTATAATTGAATGGGATAGAGTATATGCCAAAAAACAATCGTATCTTGAAATCATATACGGCCAACGGAGATTTACTTCGGCGCCATACGTAGGTAAGTTTTTGATAATCAATACTTTTTTACAATTGCTCCCATTTTAATTATTTTTTGTGTAAAAGTTAAGGTTTGATAAGACATTAGCAATTTTTATCAGTATTTTCAACATCACCTTAACTTGTAATTCCACGCTGTAGGTATGAATTTACATCAAAGCTATAAAACTGCCAAATAAAAATACCACAGCATAGCAGCAACACAGCGAAATATGAATTTATTATGTCATTATCATACGAATGTCACCGTTGCATTTGGGAAATCGGGAAATAGTGGAGTCACGCATTTTACCTGCCACCTGCCACCTGACAGTTGAATTTACAATCTATTTCTAGCATAGATATGGAGGATGGACTGAGCTTTTTTATTCGCTTTTCCACGCTCTACAGCCAGGAAGAGATGAAGCGACATTATTACTAATCTTATAAACGCGGAAGATTGTGTGTATGAATCTATGGATGTTTGTTACTCTCTCACGAAATAACTACTGGTATGGTACGGTAGTAGTTTAGGCTCTGAATTAATACATAGGCTACTTCTTATCGCAGCAAAATGTACGGTACCCGCGGAATTTATTTTTTCGTGTACGTTGACGTTTCGCGGATAACGTCTAGCATACTTATAATACCGGTAGATTACGGATAGAGACTCTATCCGTAAGTTCGCTTTGTTTTTATAATTTATTAACATTTAACACCCGAAATTAAAATCGTGATTCGTGAGGCCGTAGATATTGTTAAGCTGTCTCCATAAACGTAATATTTAAAGGCCCGAAATTAGCGTATCATCAATTGAAGATCAAATCTATCTTATTATCTTGCTATTTACTGTCTACCGATAGATACATCTCCTTACACAATACACATAAATTCTTGCATAGCTCAATGACTATTTGTTTACTAAAATTTTATTGTTAGCTATAGTTCAATCCAGATTGATAATAAATAATTTCAAGGGCCAAAGAGTGATCATTCCAAAATTATTTCAAGTGCATCCTCTATTTTATGTCTATCCAATGGATAAGCCATTTGTGTGATTACGTCAATAAATAACGAGGGGTCATCGATGTGTCAAAGCAAATCATTGATTGAAACTTCGGGGTCATATGTACCACGTGTACCAATTAACTTGAAACAATATTTGCAAGCCAATGTTGACTAAACAGTAACGAGCGCTTCGTTACTTATAAATTTTTAACCGAATTCCAAAAAAGGTGGAGGTTATCGATTCATCTGTATGTGTAGCACCAGTGATGATAATAATTACAGTAATAATTATCATTACTAGTGATTGTTTATTATGTCGACAGATATGTAATGCTTATTTGGAGAAATACCACGGTCTCACAGAAAACCGGCATAAAATATTATAGAACTCACGTTCAAGTTGGCTAGTACTGACTTCAATTCTGATGAAATAGAGAAACACTTACATTTTAGCTGAATTGAAAAGGGTTCCTCCTTTTCCTTTATAATAATAAGGGGTTATTTTCAGAATAAAAATTATTTCTTACTTTTTAGTGATTTTTTAATAATAATATTATAAAGTTTTAAATACTTCAATGAACTCTAACTCAAATTAGGTATACTTATATATTATAATTATTTGGAGGCTTATTTGGAGATATACCCTGGCCTCACAGAAAACCGTCATAAAATAACGCTAGTTTTTATTACCGAGAGAGTGAGAATACCAAAGGCCTTAGAGGTTACTTAACTACAAGATAATGGAAGCTTGGAGCGTAGCAGTTCGAACACTTGAAATAAATTTCTTAGTAACACTAAAAAAGTTCAGTAAAAGTAGGTAGTATCACTAAAAATATATATTTTTTAAAGAAAATTATAAAAAGACTTCCGAAAAACGGTTACATTTATAACGAATAAATACTCTTAAAAGTATGAAATAACTTTTATTCTAAAAATATAGAACCACTTTTCAAATCAACAAAATTTAAGCAGCCCAAACAATTGCGGAAATTCCTGCAATTAAAAAAAGAATTACTTTAAACACACTACATCCTAACTGAAACAAATATACCCTACCTATTTTATAGAACTCACGTTCAAGTTGGCTGGTATCGACTTCAAAACTAAGAACATTAAGTAGAGAAATAGTTAAATTTTAGCTGAATTGAAAAGGGGAACTATTTCCAAAATAGGAATTATTTCATACTTTTTAGTGAATATTTTAGAATGATATTGTTTTTGCTTCGGCGGTTGGTTTATGTATATTTTTTTTTATAATTATATACTCGTATATATGTTTTAGATTTAGGTGTAAATAAATATTGTTAATGCTTTTGATTATTTTTATAATCTTTAAAAAAAATTTAAAGCTTCGGAGCAATAGCTATATAGCAATAACAATAATAATAATAACATTACTTACTAATTAATTGGTAATCGTATTTTTTTTAAATAAAATAGTACAGGCCACATATTACAATTATTATGCTCAGAAGACATTTATAAATTTCCTGAAATTATCTTAATGGTAATTATAACATAACTGCCAACAGTAGTAACAACCTTTCCACTTAAAGCAGAACACAAAATTAATAAAAATTCAATACGACGATGTATTACTGTACGTTTAAACTGGCAAAATGTAAGCACGGCATGAATTACGAGCTTCTTTCACTCCAGGGAAATTATAGTTTCTTGTTGCAACTTCAACTCACCTACTGGTTTAGTGAGACAAGTTCGTAATAAATTATTCTTCTCCAAATTGAAAAATATTCAATTGAGATTTCGTGTTCTCGACTCGAAGAGTTTTATTCAAACCGTAGCACATTTATTGATTTTATACATATTATAATGTTTCATCTTTCTATGTATGCTTATGTGGAAAGATTTTGACGTGATAAAGTCTTATAATTTGATGGAGCCGGCTGCACGCACGAAAAAACATGACTCATGCGTTACCTGTTACCAGCGTTACCTCGCTAAATATGACACATTTCCGTTACCTCAGCTAGCCGCGCCTTAGGTATGTGAGCGGTGGGACGGAGAGGCGGGGGCGCTTGATGTTATTACTCAGTTTGGCGCCGGACTTCGCAGCGGCAACACGCCTACCTAAGGCGCGGCCAATTAGTTCCACTCGCACTATAAACATGACGTTGTCACGTTCAACTATCGTCAGTAAACCGACTTTACAAACAACCGATTTTTTCTTAGTAACATTAATTGCCTGTGGTTTCGCCCGCGTGAAATTAGGTTTTAAACTTTTCTTCCCTATTTTATCCACCTAGGGGCTGAATTTTAGAAAACGTTGATATACGTGACTCATTATTTTTTCCGTACTCAATTCATACGAAATATCATGCAAATATGAACAAGAAATAAAAAAAATCATACAAACTTTTATCACCTATTCTACCCCCTTGAGGGTAGAATTTTGAAAAATCCTTCCTTATTAGATGCCTACATCATATGAGGAATAAGTGTACAAAATTTTAAATTTCTAGCCTTAAGGGTTTGTGCGTTGAAACATCAGTCAATCAGCTTTGCCTTTTATATATAATATGGAAGATTATTTGAATTGAGTAAATATAATGTTGTGGAAATATAATTATATACGGAAAGATTTTTAAATCAAATTGCGGGTAATTTTACACAAGACAATATTGAAACTATAATTACAGGTAATTTTTTTTCTATACATAGGATTAGGTACACAAATATATTTTCTTTTTAAAATAAAAGAAGTTTATTTTTCAAATTCTCTTTTATCGAAATATGTTAAATCGTTAAAGTTAAATGCAAAAACAAACATTTTTAAAGGAGACGATGATGTTGTTTAAACGAAAAACTTTAAAAACGTTTAAATCCGCAGTTTCACAAGCGTATTTAATACAAATAAAGGCTTGTCAGAGGAAAGTACCAACTTAGATCGGACCGCTCCTATTGTTCTGGAAAATAAACCCGCCTCTGAAATCACTGACCATAAAAACTGTGAAGCTATATTAAATGTGCATTCACTATAACGAATACCTTTAACTGAGAAACTGTAAAGAAGTTTTAAAATGTTATTTTTCTAACTTTGTAGTTTTATAATGTAGATTTTTTGTACAGAGTATATAATTATAATGCGGCATAATTTTAGAAAGTCAGATATGGTTAGCTGATTTAAATTGATTTCTCTTAACCAAGTGAGAAAAATGGTAATAACCAAGGTATTTCCCCGCGGCTCCAACCGCGTAAATACAGTATTCCACGGGAACCCTGTACTTTTTCGGGATAAAAAGTAGCCTATGTGAAAGCTTGTTGGAGTGTTGCCGTGGATCTGAGTTTACGCGGGCGGAGCCGCGGGCAAATACTAGTTAACTCCATAAACACTCCCAACAAATGTAACGTAATAAGTAAAATGTATGAAAGCTACAAAAACATCCAACATACTCACATTTTCGCGTGTATACAAATAGGTTGTCTAGATCCGGGGCCGACGAATCTGTTTAAGGCTCCAGGGAAATAATTGTTGCCTGATTGTAACGTTATGAAATTTTTGTATGCTCTATATCACGGACGTCGTAATAAACGAGTGTGCTTTTGCTCTTAAATTATGAAGAACAAAGGGTTTTAACCATAGACGTATATGTTATAGACGAGGCAGGTCGAGGATAAAAGCGTCTACACCTAAACGGCCCCAAACATGCAGTTGTTCGGGGCCGTTTAGGTTTGACATTTGTCATCTTAACATTTTGACATTTGCTTTTTGCAGGATATTCAGTCTTCTGAAATCAAGATGGCGTAACTTTTTCTTGTATGAAGATTTTTCTGTCAAATGTACGTCATAGCCCATCCTTAGTTATGAAATCTTTGGTTTCAACTAAATTAAGAACGTTTGTTACTGGCAGCTCCAAACCGAGACTATTAAATTACTAGACCATCAAATCTGAAAAAAACTGAGTGTTAATTCTAATTTAGATGTAATATTTACCCAGTGACTTTCACAATTCTAAATAATATAACTATTACATAGGTATGCTAGATCCATGATAGTTCAAGCCGATATAAGTTGCGATACAGAATTTCATCTCATACTTTAAACGAGCTAATTTTGTATATTATATATAATCGGAATCTCGGAAACGGCTGCAAGTATTACCATGAAATTTAGTATACAGGGAGTTTTGGGGGAGAAAAAACCATCTAGCTAGGTATTATCACCTGGAAAATGCGCAATTCTTAGCTATACATGTTTTATTCTTTCGTCGTGCAACAATATATCAAGAGTTTTGACACTATATTGTCAGTCTGATTGGCAGTTTGGTATGTGTATGTATAATTTTTGCATTGATCGGAAATGTGGAATGTGGTGGGTTCGAATCCCAGTCGGATAAATATTTTTTATAATTTTTTGAATTTACAAAAACTTCGAAAAGCTCAGATACCCAGGTATACTTACGTTTAAATGTCATACAAACACCACACACAGCAATGCTATGTTCGAAAAACATTGGATGACATTACAGTCAGGTTATCTATACAAATTAAAAAAAGTCAAGTGTCTGATTCTAAATTAACAGCATAATATCACTAAATGCATATGAAAGTACCGTGGTCTAGTGGTTAGAGCTTGGCTCTCGACTTGGAGGTCATGGGTTCAATTCTCGCATTGGAACAAAAAAATTTTTGGTTCCAAGTTTGGTTAGGACAATGCGGGCTGATCACCTGATAATCCATGTAAAAAGTCGGACCTGCGCCAGTCGTGTCGGTTATCCGTCCCACTGGGTTATGAGAGTAGAGGAAGACAGAGTGCTCTTGTCTACTGCGCACACACTTGGGCATAATAAAATTACTCCTGCGTAACTGGCCTGGTTTCAATGAAACCGGCCACTGTCCCCGAAATCGGTGTGGAGGAGTTATGTTATTATTTTTAAAGTACCGTAGATTAACCCCCTTAATAATAAAAAGATTTACACAACGGATAACTTAAACCACGTTGCTGTATTTGTCTGATGCGTTAGAAAAGTCACAGTGACAGACAAAGACAGAACGTTCTTTGTGTTATCCGATGTGTGAATCTTTTTATTAGTAAGGAGGATAATATATAAGGTTCGGTAAAATATATACGAATATTTTGGGCATATGATCTACTTGCTTATGTATAAACGTTCAGGCAGAAAAATAATTGTCATACTCGAAAAAAAATCTTCCTTTATATGGGCGAGATTGCGTTAAGTGGAGATTCACCCAATATGAGATGATTTTTTACTTTGAGTATGATAATATTTATTTTTCCTAAACGTCTTTATATGAGAAGTAGATGATTAGAATATCCGTAGTTGATTTTACCAAACCTTAAATACTTACTAACAAAAGAAATCAATTTTTAAATTTTTGTCCGTCCCTCTGTCTGTCTGTCTATCTGTTCCCCGGCTTATCTGTGAAACGGCTGGACCGATTTTCACGAGACTTTCACTGGCAGATGTCTGATGCTATAAGGAAAATCTTAGGCTACTTTTATCTTAGGGTTTCCGTTTAAAAAAATAATGTTCCGTTTCCGCTAGTTCAACGCAAACGAAGTTGTGGGCACCAGCTAGTGAAAAATTTTTGTGTAGTAAGGCCTATAGTATTATAAGAATAAAAAAACCATTTTCAATGGAAGTTGCGGGTTTAAGTATTTGCAACAATAAGATAAAATAATACAGAAGGAGATCCAAATAATCTTTTTTCCAAGTGACCACTGAAATGTGAACTCCAATTTACATTTAAATTTGCACAGTTTTTGATTGGAAAAGTTTTAGGCATTCGCCCATGTGGAAAACTTCGCGAGTTCACAATTTTAGAAATTCTATTATTCAAAACAGCTGTATTCAGCAGCTATATTCTGATAATTTCGCTGCGTATTACTTTACTCTATTTTTGAAGATTAGGTATTTTCTAATCAATAGTTTACAACTATAATATCTTACAATCGAATATGCATAGGTATATTTGTAGCAATATGTGTTAGAGTTAATGTTTATGTAGTCTAACGTGTATGTTAAAAACTTTGCTGTAAACAAAAATATTTAGTAATTTTGACATCAGAATAATACAACCTTTCTTAAAAACATTAGTAGTACTTAATATTACCCGACTACGGCGAAACCAAAAGGAAGAGTAATGATTTTGGCATTCAATGTAATATGTTGTTGGTTCCACCGCAGCGCCTGAACTACTGGTCCGATTTTAATTAATGATTTGATTTTAATAAATAGGCTATATAATTTGCGTAGTCGGGTTATAGTTTTTTTTAAATAAAAATTGTAGTTATGTTCATACGGACACATGTAGTAACTATGGAGCTGAATGTATGAATGAGCAGGTGGCAATAAAGGTACCTATAACATCGTCGTTGATACTACGAGTAAAGCTCATTTCAGACTACGCTATACTATTGTCTTATATAGTATAGCAAAAAAGGACCTAATGCTATACTATAATATATAGCATGGCGTTCACATTACGCGATATTATCGCAAGCATTCATAGTATATAGCAAGCTCAGTATGGTTGTCGCTCGTTTCGCTTGCGGGACGCCCGGGGGTGAGGGAGGAGGAAGAGGTATCGCATCATTCTATAGCGTATACAGAGTGTGAACGTGTCCATAACAATGTATGGTGCGCGATATTGTTGTGCTATGAGCTATATACTATATGATATTATATTATAGCGTAGTCTGAATGCCGCTTAATACTTAATTAAACCACGTATTTTTGTAATTCACACAGTTGCAGATTACATTACGTCTTAGGTTCAATTTATACCGAAACGAAACGATACGCGACATAGCGCTGCATTTTTAAGAAATAGTTGTTTCAAAATTGATTTTTATTCATAACACAACGATATACACATGTCAATAAAACAGTTCGAATTTCAGAGTGCAGTGTATGACTGATGTCATATGATACTTGTATATTTTTTGTAGTGAATAAAGTTCAATTTTGAACACCTAATCTGAAAAATTCAGCGCCGCGTAGCGTGGCATATCGTCGCGGTGTGAACTGAGCCTAAAATCAACGACGATGAAATCCTGTACCTAAATTGCCATCACCCAAATTAAATTTCTTAAAATAGATAGATAAAGAAGAAAGCAAGTTATATTAAACTGTGTTTACTTATATAAGGTTTAATATAATATCTACACACATGGAGTAGCGGGCATAAGCCGATTTATAAAAGCCGCTAAGCAATAAATAAATTCCCGAAATATCCAAAAACAATAAACGTTAATCTAATGCATATTTCTAACATAAATAATATGCCTATGTGAATATATTGCGTATTTCTATCGGGCGCCTTCAGTCAGCAGACGGCTAGGGGTCGCAGGTAGGTCAAGAATCAGACCACGGTCTAATATTATTATATCTGAGTCTAGCAACACAATTTTCCATTAGTCTGGAGTATAATCATCATCATGGTCAACTTATATTAATGTATTTACTTCTGGAGCTCGGGACTCTCCTCAATGTGCGAAGAATAACTTCCTAAAAGACTAACGCCTTCGAGACGATTTTTAAGTCTCTTCAGACAAGGTTTCCAGGTTTTAAAAAAAAATCAGCCTGCCCCAGTAGGTTGGTAGGTGTAGAACGGTGGAGGTGTAGGTGTATATGTATGTCTAGATGTAGGTGTAGGTGGTACTTATAGATGTTAGGTGTAGGTGGTAGGTGCAGGTGTAGTAGTAGTAGATGCATACAGTCGGGACAACTAGTATATCATAAAAGTAATAACAGAAGGTTATTAAACTACTTATTAACTATTATCTAAACTAGTTAGGAACATAAATATCATTCTCTTAACAGTTTCCCTCCAGTACCTCTCCATAACGGGGGCGAACTTGTTATAAGTAAATCGAGTTCCGGAGAAAACTTTATTATTGTTAATTTTTTGCTCAAACGCACTCCCTGATTAAAGTTCCTTTAGTTTGACTTAAAAGTTAAGAAAATATTTCTTAATTTAAGAAACTTAATAGTGTAGGAATCGCGATATGAAAAAAGTTTTATTTATTTATTTAATACATACAACTATCACAATAGACAAAATCGAATCCGATAGCGTAGGAAAGCAAAATTCATTCACATAATATATTTCCAATTCAATAAATAATGATTGAAAAAAAAATACATTCGATCACATAAAACAAATACGTATGTTAATATGTTATGTAAAAAGTTTGACTTTTGCTAAATTAATTTAAGGCCTGTTTCACAATCTTAGTTAAGAAGTGTCGCATAGCTTATATCGAGCGACAAAGACAAAACTACAGACAAAAAAATGATGCAAACAAGACATATCTGACACTTATCAGTAGACTGTGAAACAGGACTTAAGTCAGGCGTTCGTCACTCGCTCAAGGACACGCGTTATTTCCCTACCGCTCTGCGTGTCTCTTACGAGACAAACGACAAAGGGCCGCCAGAGCACTCGCACCGCACGTTCCCGCGCTTACGCATCGAAATGCCATGTAATTATTGCGCAGTGGATGGTTTTAGTTCTTGGTAGTTTTATTTTTAAGAAACAGCCTCCAGCGAGCAAAATTAACAAGAGAGTTCTTACAATTATTCATTATAATAAAATAATAAGAATGAATAATTTTAAAATTTCAATACTTACTTATTTTAGAATTTATTGATTTTTCTCTGCTTTGCTGTTTTTATATTACATACCTATTAAAATTATTTACCCGTTTAGGATATTTTCAACTTTAAAATTTAATAGTCCTGAATTCAATGAAGGTTGTATAAATACTTTATAACATACAATAATCCTCATAGGTACACCATAGGCGTATTCGTGCGATGGCGCGCGTAACTCACGTGAGTAGGACGGCCGGCAACACAATCTCGACTCTTTGTGCGCGAACTTATAATACATTTATTCGCTGCGAAAAGCAAATATTATTATTAAGATTTTGTAGGCAATTATAGCGTAGGTATTTTCGCTTTTTTTATGGGAGTGATGTGTATGTTACTTAGTAACTATTTATTAACTAGCTATTTCCCGCGACTTTGCCCACGTAAATACAGTATCCCACAGGAATACTGTATTTTTTTGGGATAAAAAGCATCCTATGTTTTAATCCAGAGCTTAAACTACTATCATCTCATCGAAATCCGTTCAGTAGGTTTTGGGTAGGGTAGAATGTTTGGGTATAACTTATAAGTAACTAGATGTTGTCAAATTCCATTTAAATTCGTTCAGCGGTTTTCGCTTGTAACAGTACCAAACACATCCACAAAAACTAGGACTAAGAAGCAAGCTAGTTTGCAATTCAGGCGATAAATAATTTAGGAAATGCTTCAGGATCCAGTAGTAGGTAGTGCTTCAATAATGCAAGCCAGTTGTAAAACGTAGATGTGAGCGAGGTTAAGTCTCGATTTCACCAAACTTCTGAAAACGAGCTTAACACTAAGCCTGGATTCTTTCTCCCTCTCTCATTCTAAGTTTCAATGGGATAGACAGACAGAACGCGTTTAACGCTGAGCTTCGGTTTAGATAGACAGATTTTAAACCGAAGCTCAGCGTTAAACGCGTTTATGAAAGTAGGGCTAAATATTCTAAAGAATTTATTATGTAAACGAGATTTAATATGACTTGCATGAAAAAGCGAATACAAACTTATTGACAGATCAGAATATTGTAAATATGAGAAAAATCCTACTAAGTACTAGAACTATTATTATAAATGTGGAAGTGTGTGAGGATGGATGTTTGTGTCTCTTACACGCAAAAACTACTGAATATATTTTGATGAATTTCGGTAAGCTAGTAGTTTAATCTCTGGATTTGCGTGTACGAAGTCGCAGGCAACACCTAGGATATTTATAAAATATTTCTATTGTTGACTAAATATCACTTACTGTTAACCAAACCTGCAGTGCCCACATTAAACTTATAGAACCTAAATATCTCTATTTGTAATATGTAGTTACATTTAATTTTGTTAGGGTTAGCTAAAAGATACAAAAAGATACCGATACAGCGCGACGCCGCTCTTGCAATGAATCGTGTTTCTTTTTGTGTAATGAATGAAGTTGAATTTTGAATCCCATTCTTAAAAAGCGCTCGCCACGTCTAGTTTCGCTGTGAACTGACCCTAACAATTTTTTTTTTTATTTACTCCAATTTTTATTTTATTCGAGTGAACCGAAAGAACCGAGTGAACCGATAAAGTTATTTATGTACTTCCGTATTATGTTTTCTTCGCAATAATAAATACATAACTAAAATTACCATCCTGGGAACGTTTAGGTTCAATAACAGAGAAATTTTCTTGCACAAACCAAGACATAATTTCCCATGAGAATAAAATAGTAAGAAAGATACACAATTTTTTTCCGTTTCATATTACACAGTCTCTCTAAAAGTTTCCTTATATTTAACAAAGTTTTACACCACGTAACACTTAGTTTCATGATAAGCTTGGTAATATTGTTATTTTGTGTGATGTAAGTATTAGTGAAAATTATAAGACATCAATAGGTACTACTCGTAAATAGGTAAGGCAAGATGGCATATGGGTAAAAATTGACAATGTCATACATATAACAAATGGTAACTTCCTCCTAGCCCAGAAAGGAAAAAAAAGTAATTGCTTCACTTGTCCCGAAATTTATAACATAAATGCAATGTTATAAATTTAAAGTTTAAAAATACAAAGAGTACGCAATGCTGTATTGCAATGCAATGCAAAAGTTTCTATTTGGAAAAACATTTTTGATTATAATCAGTCTGGGCTATGTAATATGTGAAATGGTCAATCCATTAGGGCTCTGAGGTCCATCGGAGCATGAACTGCATCCCGAGTTTTGTGAAAATTCACAAATTCTAGTAGCCAGATATTTAATTGTGTTTTTGAATATTTTTTGTGATAAATGTAAAGATCGTGTATAAGTTTCATAACAAAACAATTTTTCCCAATAATTCAAAAGAAAAATAAAAATAAAAACATAATTTTTGAATCCAGTTCCGAAGTCACGCCGACAGCTCTCGAACAATCCCGAGCGCGTGTAACGTCATAATGTTAGTTTTTTTTTATTTAAATATATAGCGTCGGCTTAGAACCATTTTCCAGTGTCAAGTTAAAAAGGCGGGAAATAGAATTTTCGTTCCAATTTTCAACACCGTATTCCTAAATCGTCAAGTCTAAAGTCTAGTCAAAGTACAAATACAATACAAATACAGTGCAGTCAATGAGTCCAGTCAGTCGATTCAGTAAAGTGGTAGAAGCTTTACTGAAAGTTCCTAGGGAGTTTTGGAGGGAACACAAAATAGCACGTTTTTTGAAGTTGTACCACTTTCTCACACTTGTGCACGTTAATACGTAATATTTATGGTTAATATTCTACTAATATTACACATTAAGAACCGGAATAACATATTATATACAAAAACAACAACGTCACCCATTGAATTCCCCGGCAAAACCATATTGTTAGTTTTCACTAAAGTGTATCGCAACTGGCGATTGTAAGTATTGGCGCTCGAAATTCAAAATTATAGTCGTTTTCTTGACTTTTCATTAAATATCTATAGCATTATGACGTCACAACTATGGTGACCGACTCGTGGTGCGTTCATAGTAACGTGATTTTTTTTAAAATATTATCAATTTTTAATTGTTTATAATTGAAAAAAAAAATCTGTTTTTTCGCATTAAATTGTAAATTACAAAGTTTAAAAATACATTTTACAAATCATTTTTTTTTCAAAATCCCAATTGAATTCATAAAATCGTATTTTCATAAATTTTGTTTTCAAATATTTTTTTATGATACTTTAAACAAGCAATTCTTGTCAATACAGTGAATATGCAGTTTCGTTCAACTTTTTTACTTTTTACTACCATTTGTAGGAATGTCTCTAAGTTTTTACCATTCATTCTGATTACATTCTCGACTGTTATATCTCGTTGGATAGCAATCTTAAAAAAAATGCATTGTTGTTAATGTTTAATTTAATAAATTTAATAATTTAAATTTAATACATTCTTTAATGTCCATACGGCCTGATATTAATATCAGGCCGTATGGACACTGCCTTTTTTAAAAGCGAATACGTTTTTGACGCCGATAAACGTTGATTGTTAGGTTTGTATGTATGTATGATACAAAATTCGTTAGAATAATGATTATATCATGAAATCAGTGCACTTCGCTGCAGTCTAAAAACACTATATTGCAAAAGTTCAACACTAAATATAACTAGAGATAAAATAACTTATCATAAAGTATGAAGCTAAATTTAAAATTTTATAAACTTGTATTTTACGAGATGCCTAATGGCCGCATGTAAAGTTTTTGTAACGAAATACCGAAGTTTCAAAACTTTCCATGTAGTGCAGTTCATTAAACAAAGGAAACTTTCTGGAAACATCTATGAAATTCTACTTTAAATCGAATTTACATTTCAGTACAATCAGCGATGCTAAGAAATTCCAGATTGGATTCCGAATTGGAAAATAAGAAAATGTTCTGTATTCTTCTAAACAGGATTTTCGTATGTAAGAACTACGGTGTACCTACAGAGAAACTATTTCCTTAATGTCTCGCGGGAAAATCATCGTTTTTCTATGAAAATGATAGACGTATGAAAAACGACGATTCCCGAAAGACATTAAATACTCACGTCTTGTATTGTTCGATTTTCATATCAAAACAAAATTCAATAATATTTATTTAATCCCTGACTACCTTTTGGGAAGCAGTAAGCTCGCTGATGATGATGAGAAGTAGAACTAAGAACTATCTCGATATCATCAACTTCGATTCATGAAAACCGCATTAAATTGTGTCTGTGTACGAGCTACGATGCCAGAGACAGACACACAGAGTGCAGACATATGAAACATATACATCGTACGTAAAGAAACTACCTCAATTTTCTTTTTTAATACATTTAAATTACTATAACAAAATTATTCCCAACAGAATTAGCTAATGTCCTATTACTAATATGTATGTGAAAGTTTGTGAGGATGTGTGGATGTATGGATGGATATTTATGACTCCTTCATAGAAAAACTACTGAACGCATTTTGATCAAACTTGGTATGGTAGTAGTTTAGGCTCTGGATTACCCTATGAGCTACATTGCATTGCGATTAAATATACGGTTCCCGCGGGATTCCCTTTTGCTTGCAAGAAGTCGCGAGCAACATCTAGTCAATGTATAATCTCAAAAACCAATTTTAGAGCACTTTTTATAAGAGTATGCATACACTCTACGGAACCAATTCCATTTGTCTGCACCCCAGTGCAATTTCAATATTATGGAGGGCCGATTCAGTAAAAGTCAATGTGTACCTACCCTATTCATCGAACTTAAAATAAAAGGTTTCATTCATACCCTTTAACCTATATGGTTAGGTAGGTAGGTATAGGTATCTTTAATATGTTAAGCTTTAATATGTAAATCCTAAATGCTTATTATTGAAAGAAAACTCGAAAGTTCAACAATATTGAAATATTTTTTTAACTGAAAAATGTTATAAAAGATAGAATATATGCTAGAAAAGATATAAAATTATGCTGATTATAAAAACTACAGCGAGAGAATACGTTTTGGAAACTTAATTTTCCATCCACAGGCCAAAACAGGAATACGAATTATTATTTCCAGAGAAAAAAACTTTAATTTAAACTTTTCTACAAGTCGCTATTCCTAGGCGGTGTCCGTATCAGCAAAATGCACTTCCTTATAAGCTTATTTTCTTCACAGGGACTCGAAAATTTTCTTTAGATTAGTTTCTCTTGTTGGGGAAAACAAAAAACGAATTTTATTTTTTATTTTAGCTAGATCTGTAATCCAGTATAGATTGTTTTAAATATAGCTATGGTTGGCACCCAAATGTGACATTATTTCACAAGGGATAAAAGTTTTCTTACATCACATGTTAAAATGAATCAGAAATAAAATAACATGAAAATTACTGTTTTCTGTTGACTATTTTTTAAATAGGTGCATAAAATTGAAAAATGTATGACGTCACATCAAGGGGTAGGGGGTCCTAAGAATGTGACAACCTGTGACAAGTATGGGGGAATGGGTTAAAAAATTCTAACATTTGTGAGACGTAATTTATGGATAGTCCCTTTGAATTTGTGTAATGAGTGAGATACCAACACCGGCAACACCTATAACTGTAGAAGGTGTTGGTAGAACGCATTTTAATAGACACTGGTCGAAGATACTATAGAATCTATGCGCATGTACTGTGGCACGAATATCGAATGTGGCTGATAATGTTCTCAAATGTACCTATTAGCTGTTGTCTATGTACTCACTATAATTTGTAGTTAAATTATGTGTATTCACATACGGATAAACGGCAATGCGCATTTAGAATGTAAATATAGCACGTTCACAAAAACAAATACTGGTAATTCTTTATTCGAGTATGTAAAATATCCAATAAAGCTCAAACCGGGCACAATGAAACTTGGAACAATCAATGGAAAAAATTCAGCAAAAGTTTTTTTTTGGCGTTTTAAATAAATAAAATCTGTTGATTTGGCGAATAAAAAGAGAATTTGAGTGGATGTGAAAAAGCAAACGGAATTTAATTTTGATGACCTTGTTTTTCGTATATCAATTTGTCCTTATATATTTTAAACAAACCAATACTACTTATACAATTATATACAATTATACTTTGAGATTACTATAGTGTTATACGGTACATCGTATGACACTAAAGTAATACATATTATACTGTACATGTAATTGTACATATTATTATACTTATATTAAACATAAACTGCTAATAATGACGGGTAGAAATGCTGACATATCTTATACTTTAAACGAGACGATATTGTATATATATAATCGGTATCTCGACAACGACTGCAAGTATTTACATGAAATTTAGTATGCAGTTTTGGGGAAGGGGTATGGAGTTTTGGGGAAGAAAACTTATCCCTTAGAAACTGCGCATATTTAAGCGATATATATTTTTTTAATTCGTCGTGCAATATATCAATAAATTCAACTCTCTTACGTCAGTCCGTCAGTCATTGGCAGCTTGGCATACGTACCCACGTGTAACTTTTGCTTTGTGTAGAAAATCGTAATATGGTGGGTTCGAATTCCGGTAAGATAAATATTTTTTGTGATTCTAATTATTTCTTTTTCTTTTACATTTTTTTTTATTCATTTTTAATTATTTTATCGTTTTACTGAAACACCGAGCAAAGCTCGGTCTCCCAGGTACTAAAATATGCTTAAGATAATTTTAGTACCATGTAAGCGCCTTTATACGCGTGCCGTGACGGCGCCGCCGGATTTTGTGTGGATTTCGACAGCGTTCACCGCTGGCGCTGCAACAAAAAATGTCATACAAATCCTAGGCAGCGTCGGCGTAGCCGTGGGAGTAAGTGCGTGTAAGTGTACTAAAAGCTTCTTAAAATTTATAGGTGATCATTCTAAGGAAACAAACAAATTCTAAGCAAACTTGTCAGAAGCTAATAGAAATATACATCTCAATTCAATTATTTTCAACTCAAAATATTGTTATTAAGCTGTGAAGATATAAAAGTTAATATTATAATATTATAATATTATGATAATACTAGGCTTTTGCCCGCGGCTCCACCCGCGAAAATACAGTATCCCAGAGGAACACTGCACTTCTTCGGGATAAAATGTAGCCTATGTTTTAATCTAGAGCTCCAACTACTACCATAACAAATTTCATGAAAATCCTTTCAGTAGATTTTGCGTGAAAGTCATCCATCCATACATCCATCCATCCTCACAAACTTTCACATTTATAATATTAGTAGGATTATTAACAGCCTACACTGTCCCATCGCTAGGCTATAGGCCCCTCTAAAAAGCTAAACAATAATAAGCCACTTAATTGCAATTGCCAATTTAGGCTTTTGGAGAGCGTTTGGTGAGAATGAGGTTGACGGAGCGTAATTGTTTCTAGTGACCCAATATTGTTCTTAAATTTACCGTGTGAATACTTCTTAATTCTCACTAAGAACAATGCAACTAATATTTCAAGTGTGACTGGATTAATTAATAAGAATTGGTAAAAAAATAATTTCGATTTGGTAATATACCTAATCCTAAAAGAATCGTCTTGTAATGATTTTACTACTAGAGGACGCCCTGTGGTCGAGGCTTTTAACTTTTCTAGGGTTCTTTTGCCTTTTAGAAGCGAATAAAAAATATATATATTATGTGTCAAACCCAACACCTAGGTGCTATTATTATACAATCGCATGGAAGTGTAAATAAGGTAGTGTGTGTTGTTGTTATTTATTTTTTTATCGGACAGGAACTATGTCGATATTGTGCAACACTTGTGTGTAACAGATGATGATTTTTGAAAATAATTTTGGTGTTCTAGATGCCCCGTTACGAATCCATCACGACCTTTTTATCACTACGACAATAAAACCGTTAAAAATCGATAAAAATAAAATAATAAGTCACGTTCACAATGGGTGCGATTTTCGCAAATGAGCTTATCAATATTCCACCGGCAAATGCCTTACAGTAACAATAGTACAAATTCGAGACGAAGTACTGACAGCGGGCACCCATAATCTAATTATCATAATGGCGACCAATAAAAGAGTGGTTCCGAATTCGTGACACGGCTTTAGAAATACCATCAAAGGTGCTTAAGAGGCGTTTACAATAAATGTTCGCGTCGGACGTGCAGGAAAGCGCAACGCGTATGATCTTTTACTTCGTCGATGAAAGTTACAAGTAGTTTCGCTAACGGGTACTGCTGGAGCAGTGGAGCACTACCCGTTACGGATCCTACATTTAGTTATACTACATTCAGTGTAACAAGTATCTTAAAGTATGAACTGATTGTGAAATTAGGCAACCAGGTTTTTATTATGACGTTAGCAATAGGATTTTTAATAACTCACATTAAAGAGCCTATAAAACTGTATGAAAATACATATTGCATACTATCAATGACTTTTTGTACTCATAAAAAGCAAGTGTCTCGTACAAAAAATATGCTCATAATATTTCACAGTTCGCATCTTTGCTACGTCGCGTTTTCTGGTGCGTACTCATCTTAATGCGGAAAACGTCGTGCCTTATTTAGCGCCCTTCAAGAGGGTCTCACCGACGTATCTAATCACATTAAGTACAAAAGAGCTAAGATAAAAAGGCGAAACAGATTTGCATCGAATGTCAGAATTGATTAACTATTGGGACATGCTTGAAATAAAATTGGAAGACTTGAGTTTTATTAGAATACTAGCTTTTGCTCGCGGCTCTGGAAACTGGAACTGGAAAATTCTACTTTTTCGGGATAAAAAGTAGCCTATGTGTTAATCCAGAGCTCTATCCTCACAAACGTTCACATTTAAATTATTAGTAGGATAGTCTAATTCTTTGGATTTGGACAGACTAAATAACGAAGGACAGATAAACATCTACGTAGTTAGCTTTCGATTTTATTGCACTACGACAAGCGACAAGATGTGTCCACGATTGTGTGAAAAAATTGTGGGCCGATGAAGGGGACGACAAAATTTTCAAATTTGGATCGATTTAGACCGTTCTATGAAAGCTGTTTCTATTCTGTGTTGCACGTTTTATGATATACGAATTAATTTGGAAAGTATAAAGGATGTAAGGCATAAAGAAATGATATCGTTTTGATTTTTTTAAGAATTTAATACTTTTAGTCTAGAAATATGAATTCTTATACATACACCAAGCGAATTCTATCACAGTAGGCCTGGCCTACAAACAGACTGACAGATGAATTTCTGGTATAGTTTCTTTCAGATTAAATTTTTTCTAAATTATATTTTTTGATGCAATTATATACCCCGACTTCAATATGCAATATAATATTTAAATAACGTAAGGGTGGTTCCTGGTTTGTCCTAACACCAATGATTAATATTAATAACATGTCAAATAAAAAAAAAGTAAAAATTTAATAACAAACGTTGCACCCCTATGGCCAATTTTTTTCCCATCCAACATCGATCAGGCGTGAAGACTTTATTCGAGGTCACGTGCCGGCCGACGCTCAGGAAACCGCCTGCAAGCTGGAGCGAAACTAATGTACTCAATACAGGAATAGGGATAAACAATAGTCCGAAATGAAAAGATATTTGCGGAAAAATCCATGGTGAAACGTTTCCGGATAGGAACAGGATGAATCATTACTGTCCCCCCGCTTGTGACGTGGTTTTTGTCCATTTCATTAATGACTTTTGATGTTGGAAGATGTTGTTTAGCTGTCATTACTGGGTCGTATATAATTGAAGACTTGGCCTTATCACTTATATTTGAACGGGGCTGCAATGTGAGGAATTTCATTTGTCATTTGCTTAAAAATAATAAGCTACATTGATATTTATCTATGGTTACTACCTTGACTCTGATGTACCTAACATCATTATAATATAATAACAATAATATCTATGGACGTTTCCACGTCAATCTGGTCCCGTGGTTAGTATTCGGAGAACTTGCGAGTACAACGGAAATATATTTAATACTTTTATACTATAGTAACAATTTTAACATTTTTATCATATTAAATCTAAGGTTTTTCAATTCTCCACTGGGACAAACAAAATATGTCTTATGTCTATGTCAAGTATTGGTCTGAACTTTGTGCAAAAACATATTTTAGAAAAGCCCTTCGAATTTCTATGCCACGAATTTTGTTTCTAACTGATCGGAGTATTGAAATTGTAAATTCTCTTCATGCAACGATGTAAACTGTCAAACATCAGACAAGCTTCACGCAGTTATGTCAAAATCAAATAGCAAATCAAATCAAGACTGACATCGGAAGGGAGACAAAGATCATGGGGTATTTTTTATTGGAACGTGTCAGAAATCAAATTCGTGCCTATTTTAACACGAGGGGTTCTTTTGTTCTGGTGTGTGATTATTCCTCATCATGGAATTGTCGTCTGCTTTTTTTTGTGTGGATAACTATCAATGTGATCTCCATTACTCTGAAAAGACTTGAGGTTTAATATTTATTTTTGATAGATTTATGGACCGTAAAAATTGTTTTGCAGAATGAATTCCTAAAATATGCTAAAACTTAATATTGTTATGTTCACCCGTATTCAAAAATTTACAAGCTCTGAATCTTCTTTTTAAGTTTACAACAATTGTGAAACTTTTTCTATCCGTCTGGGTGTTTATTTGCTACCCCGCGCCGTTTCGAAATCCGTTTTTTTTTTTGGCATACAAACGTTTAATATATGTATATGAGATGTTTCAGGTTCCAGATCATATTAAACATAAATCTAACATTCCGCGTTCATGTTTTATGGCCACTTCTACAATTCAGAATGTTGATTAAGAGCCGTTTTAATGCTCCTGTAACTCAATTCTGGTCCCCTCAGTAGTATGTGATAATAATCGCAGATAGATCTAACCGCCCGCATGTCCGAATTGTAATTACTGTGTGGGGACGAACAATCAGAAACTTTGACACTACTATTACAATTCAGCACTAGACGAAGGTATATATGACATAAATTATTGCGTACTCGCAACATATTCTTACTGTGCTTGGAACTTTCTGTGTGGATCATTTTGAATCAATGGGTCATAATTACAAATTCTTTTTTTGATTGCACCTAACCAGGATCAAAAGGTCTAATAATAAAATATTTATACTAATATTTTAAAGAGGAAAAATAGAAAAGGCTGGTTTGTTTGCATTTAACAGGCTCCGAAACTACTGGACCGATTTTGATGAAATTGGACACAGATATAAATTAGAGAACTAGGATAGACATGGCTACTTTTTACTGCGGCAAAATATACAGTTTCGATGAGCTTTCCTTTAGCGAAGTCGCCAAATACACCTTGTATTGTATATAGTAAATATTAAGATTTGTTTATTCTAAATATATTATCTTCTTACTGTAAAACAAAGACTGAATAAGCGACAGAAGTGCCATTAGAATATGTACGACGTCATCGATTGCTCACTCCCCACCCCTCGCTAAGAGCCCCATTACCAGATAAATACGCACAATTTATCACATTTACCAATTTACATACACTTTAAAAATACATGTTCCTCGAGCTAAATATCGTTAGACTTAAGAGGGAGACTGTAGATGTTATAAATATATAGATAGGTTACTTAAATAACATTACTATTTTTGATCTTGATTTACCACTTGAGTGAAACATCATGTTGACCTTTGATTAGGCAGCACTCAAAAAAGATATTGCCATTTTAAATTTTAATACACATAAAAAGGTATTATATTCCATACCATAATAATGTAAGATTGTGGTATGAGGAAATAGCCATCGGTCAGGAGGAATACTAATAGGTCTCTTATGAACTAAGAGGACCCGAAGTTTGGAAATTTCACCATACACAACCGTACTAAAAGCACTCCCGTTTCGGATGCTGATGTTTTTGATCCTTAATAAACGATTGATCCTTTTCAAACATTTTTTGTGTACCATCTTTTAAGAGCTTGAGCTTTCAGGGATAGAAAACCTTTTGTGATATTTATAGACACGGAAATATTATTACCGGTTTCATATTAAGACGAAGGTACCCGAAGTTTCCCATTAAAGCATAAGTGCCCATTAGGATTTCTTGGATTTTTATGATAATGTATGAAAATATTATATTTTGGTTTAAACATTTAGACATTGGAAATTTCTCTTCGTTCGCTCCAGTTTTTTCAATTTTTTTTCCGAATTTTTGATTTTGATGCTCGATATTTTGGAAACGAAGAATGATATCCAAAATTTGAAGAAAATTCCACTGCACAATCTAGTGCTACAATTTGAGCCTAAAACAATGACGGTCGGGGTAAGGGTTTGCCATGTAGCCGAGAGACAATCTTGTTTATATAGAATCGGAATCTCGACAACAGCTACACTTCAATTTTATTTATTTGTATACTCTAGATATGTATTTTTAATTATGAGATCTACTAAAACTTCGAGCAAAGCTCAGGTACTCTTAAACTTTAAACGAGACAATCTTGTATATTATTTTATATAATCGTAATCTCGGCAACGGCTGCAAGTATTTACATGAAATTTAGTATGCAGAGAGTTTTTGTGGATAGAAATCGGTCTATAAAGTTATTTTTTTTTCATCGTGCAACAATATAATATCAATAATTTCAACTCTATAATGTCAGTCGGATTGGCAGTTCGGTTAATTTTCGCGTTGTTTGGTAATTCGAAATGTGCAGGGTTCGAACCCCGGTAAAATATATTTGTGATTCTTTTTTTTTAAATCTACAAGTGCTCCGAGCAAAGCTCGGTTACGCAGGTACTCTTCTATTATATTTATAAAGTAACATGTCCTGACTGACAATTTTTTTTTTCAAAAGAAAAATTCAACAACGCCGAGGCAAAACTACTAAAGTTAAAAACGTAATATTAGGACTGTGGCTTCATTATGTGATGTATAGGTCCACTAAGAAAGTATTTTGCTAGACTCACCCCCTAAAGAGGTAAAAAGGGTAAAAAGGTAAAAAGGGGTATCACTAACAAGGTAACTTTTTTGTATGTGGCCAAATCTATTTGAAATTTCGTGATATCGCTCTTTGACATGATCTACTAAAACTAATTCAATATTTTCTAAAATTTGATCTATTTTTTGGTAAAAAGGTGTATTAAACTTTGTATGGGGAAAAAAAAGTAAATGAGCATTTCGGCTTGGAACTTTGTAAATGTAGTCCTAAAAGAAGATAAGTAAACACGAATTTCACGATTTTTCGATTTATTTTTCCTAAAGGAGTGAAAAGAGGAACGTATTTTTTTCAAAAACTAATGCTTGACCATTTTACTATATATGTTGTATATTTTTGGAATGTTCTCTTCAAGCTCTTTATTTTGATACCGGATGAGGTAGTGTCGTGTTTAAAGTCATCATACATGTGGTCACATACAAAAGTTCGCTGTAAAAAAAGCATAAGAGTCCATTTGAGAGGTAAACAATCTTCTGAACAGTTTTATGATTTGTTACTTATAATAGCAAACGGTGAGATCTGATGTCACCAATCACATGACAAAGCACATAGAAAGGCTATATTGCGAGCGTGCCATTTTGACTCCCAAAAATGAAAACGCAGCCACAATAAATGAACTTTCACTCAAGTCATTAGAAAGCAGATGAAGTACAATATAAGTCAGTGGATCCAGTAGTACAAACTGATGAGCAGTAAACTATCCCGTGGTGTTTCTTAATACTCTAAATCCAACAGGTCTTCCACCAGATAATCTCCGTTTGAATATTGGAGCACCAGTTATATTATTAAGAATTAATATTAAGTCTCCAAAATTGTACAATGGCACCAGAGTCCAGATAAAAGTTCTCCATCGCAACATTATCGAGGCTACTATACTCACTAGATGTGCTCAAGGGGAAACTGTATTCATACCTAAAATACCATTGATCCCATCAGAGTATCCATTTGTATTTAAAAAACTGCAGTTTCTCCTAAAAGTATGCTTTGCCATCAATAAAGCTAAGGGGCAGCCATTGAAAGTGGCTGGGACAGACCTAAGAGAGAAGTGTTTCTCACACGGACAGTTCTATGTTGCAGGTTCCAGAGTAAGTTCGGCTAGCAGTCTGGTGATCCTTATTCCGCACGGCAATACAGTAATGTTGAATATAAAGAGGTCCTTCAATAGCATAATATACTCCAATAATAAAATAATCTTAAACCATTTACCATTTAATTTATTTTTTGCATAATTAAAGTCTCTTTCTAAAAATAATAGGAAATTAGTCATCTCAACATCTACGCGTACGAAATCGCGGGCAAAAGCTAGTCTAAGAATAAAATAATTATCATTCAACGTTGTAGTTTAATTTTGTAACCTTTTCCTTATCCCCACTTTTTCGTAGACGAAATCTGTGAATCTTTTGAAGTTGCATCTAAAGCTATTATTTGTAAAAAACGCATCATAGTAGTCAAATGATATTTTAATTTTGGGAAGTATCTAGTATCTACCCGAAAAATTTGCGGAGATTGTTAATGTTAAAATTAAACAACAATAAAACAACACAACACACACATTTTGTGCTTACAATGTGAAGTCGACATTAAAAGTAAATAGACACGCTACCCCTAATAAAGTTAAATGGAATTTCTCTATGCATGCACCAAATGGACAGAGTTTTAGGGTTTCTCCGTGTCGCCCGCGGCCATCGCGTGTCTCGCCAAAACGAATTAGATAGGCACTATAAAAAATATATAAAGCAAACGCGACAGTTTTGAATATGTATAGCTATCGCAATTTGCAATGTTGGTAGCTCGTGAATACACGTAAAATTGTTGTGAGGACAACAAATTTTGTAATAGCTAAGGCTTGAATTATAAACTTTTTCAAAATTTTACTTACGCTTATTTTAGCTTACTGTAGGCATAAGTATATGCAAACTGCAGGCATAAGTATGGCGCGTAGCAAGCAGGTACATAATAACTTCTATAGGGCATAAACTTACAAGGTAAAGGTCATATACTGGCACAAAATCAGTCGTGCAATCTTTATCAGCATATCTAGGACTGTGTTCACATTAATGTCTCGCGACACTCTCATATTGTTTTGTGATATTTAGTTGTAAGATTCCGTAGAATTTTCCTGTGGTAAGAACTATCTAGTATCTAGATACAGATGAAAAATTTAATGCTTAACAATTTGATCGACTTCATAAATTCATACTTTGTCTTCGTATGTTTATATTTAGAATTATAAGTATTGCGACTTGATTTCATCATCATAATTTCATTAATACGTCAACCTGCCAATAATAATAATAATAATAACAGTTCCCCGCACTGATTTCGATGACGTTAGCTATTTTCATTGAAACTTTACAACATTATAGTGCCCAAGTGTGCTCGCAGTACACAAGAGCACTATTTCTTCCTTTACTCTCGAAACCCATTGGGACGGATGACCGACACGACTGGTGAGAGATCAGGCGCAGAACCGAATTTCTACATGCCCATCTTACGCATGGATCATCATTGTCAGTCTGCATTGTCCTAATCAAACTATGAAACGACATTTAAACTTCCAATAGTATATTATGTTACATAATGACATAAGTAAGTGTTTGTTGCTGTATTATTATCATCACCACTCAAGCATGAGAAGGACTTACATATCAAGAGGTCGCAGCCCGTTACATATTAGTTGCAAGGTTTATTTTATTTCCAGTGGTTTTCTTTCATTACTTGCTTATCTATACTATAAACCTACCTATTGTACAACACTTAAAAAATGTGTTTTACTTGACAAATCGTAATTAGTTTAATTTTTTTTACAAAATGTTAGACTTGGGAGAAGTCGCGATCAATTTGCGAATGGCCCATTAGACACTATACCGACTTAGTACGAGGAATGAGATGGCCGGAGTAATGATAAACTTTGCCTCCATACTTTATTCGCTACATTTATTCTTACGGGCATTTATTGTTGTATCGCAATATTTTTTCCTTTATTGTTTTTATCGATATTACTAACAAGTTCAATACAATTAATTACCCCTCGAACGAGTGCTGACTGCTGATATTCTAGCTAATAAATAACTTCAATTCATTTTTTATTACAATTTTTTTATTAAAATTGTTTAATTATTATTATTGCTAATTTTAATGTGTGTAGCGTGAAAACTGAAAATCCATAATATTTGGTATTTTAACAAACTACCATTAAAAGCGTTTGGTAGTTAATCTACATTCTACACCCGTTGGTTTTTATTTTGGTGACCGAAAATGAAACTACGAAACAAATTTGTCGATACATATTTTACTATCTGCACCTAACAGACGTTGTTCTATTTTAACTATGAACTGGAATGAATTAAACTACTTACGTTCTACATACACCTACAGTTTCTACACCAACAACTACACCTAATCTACACTTATTACCTACATCTAGTATTTACTACCTACACTAACCTACACCTACAACTTAGACCTACATCCTACAGGTGATGTGTGAAAGATTTATCGATATGAGCGTTGAAGATTACTACTCTACTAATTTCGCTATTAAAATGGGGATTGGTGTTAGAAGGGCGTTGACAACTGACAATTTTGGTTGTGCCTCATACAACCTATTCTCAATTCTTATAGCTACCGAATAGAACTGCAAATTCCATAAAAATCAGTTAAGCCGTTTCGGATGAATTCTGAAACGAACGCTGCGACACGAAAATTTTACTTTATACTTTATGAACCGATTAAAATGAAAAAAACTCTTAATTTCAAGTGTAGCAAACTGAAATACATTATCGAAAAATCCAGTCAAATCCGTTTATATGTTTTTGATATTAGCGCGAACGACAAATGGACAAAAATCTAAAAAACAATGTTTTAGTTATATTTCGTTCACGAAGCCTGTAATAGTTTTTCTTATAAATATTCTATGTATCAGTTGCGATTTCACTATATTATGTATTGATGTTTACAGATCTTGTAGTAGGTAAAGTATTTTTTTTAATATTTAAAGTAGAATCCATTGCCAAGCAAGATACGAGAAGTTAGACTGAACTGTCGTCTGCAATACCACTTATACATTACATTACAGTATATTATAATTTATTAGGGTCCACCCACACTAACAATTGAAATGGCAGCTTAAATTCCGGGCATAGAAGGGGGAATGTCGTATATCACAAAAACATAAGGGCTTGTACACAAAACTGCGTTTCGATAAATTTGATGTGAAGCCGTAAAAAGCGATTTTGCATCAGTTGCACCTAAACATCCGATCCGATTCGCATCGTATCAAATAGATCAATAGGATAATTTTACTGGTTCAGTGGTCTATTTTTGTTGCTAACTTACAATACAGTTTAACAGTCGTCGAAAGAATGGTCATTAGATCTTTGGAAGAATATCGTCTTGTCGTACGAATTCGCGTGGCAGCAATACGCGTTGGCGCTTCTTCTGCGTTACGAATTCATATCACGCTGTTTCGCAGTTTGGTGTGAAACCCTCAATTTTTGGTCCCCTATAAGAAGTAAACTTTCTTCCTTGCAGTGCACCGGGCGTCTGTTTCTTGTTTCCTGGGTGCGACAAAGAATTGAAGCTGATTGTTTTTATGGCTGGCCGGTTAGGGACGGTCCTAAAGTTCGAATCTATCTGAAACACGTGTAGAAAATTACCTTTTGAAGTCCTTGGGGGAAATTTATTGAGTGCGTTCAACTTGTAACAGACAGGTGAATGAAAATACTATGACGATTTTTATTATTTTACGGTTTTAGTCTAATGGTTTTAGTGCATAAATATATTGCTTATGCCAGTTATGGTTATTTCTTATTAAAATTGTAAATTTTCTCATTTAAATTTTGCGAGAACAAACTATTAATATTATACGCGGCAATTTTTATGTTTTGACGTGACAACGTCATATAATTCGATGGAGCCGGCTGCACGCACGAAAAAACATGACTCATGCGGCGTTACCGGCGTTACCTTGCTAAACATGACGTTGTCACGTTCAACTATCGTCAATAAACCGACATTACAGACAACCGATTTTAAAGTTGCTTTAATTATAATTACTTTTTTTATTATAGCCCATTATATAGGCATCCGAGGACTGGCATGCAATATTTTTTATTTTTAAATTTCTCTCTACCAAACTATTCTGTTTACCCTGGCGTAACAAAATCAACATGATTTGACAGCGAGTTCTCGCAGTAAAATAAATCAGTCCCATCCTTTATAATCCCAGCCACAATTCGTCGCAACCCCTCGATTTACCCTAAATCAAAGCATTCGACGCATCGCAACTCAACAATAAAACGGAATACATTATTTGTTTTTGGTTGGTAAATAAAAAAATCCCATTCTAAGAAATTGTCAACACCAAACACGCTTCACGATTAGACATGGTCGAAAAATTCAGCAGGATTGCTCATTTTGTATTTTAATAATTTTAAATTGGTTTATTATATTTTGAAAGTTTGAAAGTAGTTTATTTCGTTCTCTGATCGAATACATTTTACAGTCATCTTGGAATTTCTTTCAAAATAAAGCATAACACTACAAATTTTTTTCTTTTCTTTCTTTATTGAGTCAAATCACACGTCTTTGATAATTTCATCGTTACCTACTTCAGAATCGTTAGATTTTTTAACCCCCGTTTTTTGTTCAAGTACTATAATTTAATGAATCGAACAGTGTTGTCACAAATTTTGCTCTCAGCAGGCACGTGCTGCCTGAGGCTACATTACACGCTAATGCCTCGGCAAATTGAATTTATTTGTCAAAAGACGCTGCAGTAATAGTTCCTGAGGCCATGATCGATACTTGTTTAGAACTCATTGGAAACTTTTCAAGACAATTCTTATTGTATCTCCAAAGGCTTTGATCGAGATTAAAAATAAGAATTTTTTCATCAATGTACTTATTTTAATTTTCGAAGGATTTACAGTGACGTTTAGTAACAAACTGGTAATATATTATGAATCAGTGCATGCTGTGCATCTAAGTCATTTTTGGTATCATCGCTTTCAGTGAGATAAAAAAAAATCATCTAAATTAGTTGTTATATCTGGGAAATCAATATTATCTGGAACGATTATATCAGTTTCAAACGATTTGTTTCCTCACTATCTATTTCAAGCTATTTACTTAGCCTTAGCACCATAATATGCAATGTGCATGGCAGTAACCATATTAGACAATGTTGCCATAGCAACTAACGCGTCTAGTTAGCACTATCTACGTTCAAGTACAAATTACAGCGTAATTAATAGGCGTATTCCTGTTAGTAATTGCGGAGTCTACTGAACATTACTCTGAATGTAGGTAACCTAATGTAGGCAATGATTCGTTAATTGTTACTATTAAAGAGTTTCCGTATGCAAAGATTACAAACATTGTGTAGAGAGTGATGTGCTCTATGGTCTAAAATACGTGTTTTCCTACACAATCTTTATTGGTATTAATTTAATAGACTGTAATTGACAAGATGACAAATTGTTAGAGAAACTATTTCTACGGTACTGGTTTGTTTTTACTTGATACAAACATCGCTTTATCAAATGAGTGCATTAACAATTTATCATTTACCCTTTATTAGTGTAGCTTCTGTCGTATGATAGGATGGCATGGGATGGGATGGGATGTTTTGCGTTCATACATTGGGGTGATTTTCATTAACTTTACCGATGAATACAGGCGTTTGCTTCCAATTTGCTGCGGCGATCGTCAACATTTGGTTCATTAGCAAACTTAATTTAAAAATTAACTTGGCTTTGGGTAGAACTTTGTTATGGACAGATAAAACGATAGAATTTATAATTATAAAAACTGATTTTTAATTAGATGCTTAATATTATTATTTTATAATTATTTTTATTTAACCCTCCACTTGGTACTCAGATATCTCTTGCCAGTGTCTACTACCGTGGCGCGTGGCTGGCAAGCTGCTGCTGTTTTCATATTTTGAGTAATTGATCATTTTAGTGGCCTCTGCTTGGTTAATTTTGAGGTTTTGGTGAATTTATTACTCTACATAAGTGTACTTGTATATAAAGCTATGAAGATCAAGCTTAACTTAGTATGTCGATAGAATTCAACATGAAAATTCAGCAGAAAAACAAACTGTAGGTAACATACATGAACACTGATCACGATAAAGTGAATAAAAAACATAGAATTAACACCAAAGCACCAAAACAAAACATTTAACATCAACTTGAAAATGTTTTTGACTCCTGGCTTAAGTCCCTTAATCGCGACCAGTCCGGAGCGTTTATGTTACGGACTCATAATTACATTAACTACGATCTGCTCTTACAGGACATGTGAGTGCACAGGGTGTTTACGAAAATACTACATTAAATATATTCGGCTTTGGATCGGTAAGTAAATCTTCTTGATATTTTATTTTTTCTCTTGTTCTGTTTCACAACGACATACTTACTTATTAAAATAGGTTGTGAAAACAGAACAAGGGTATTTTAACTTTGAATAAAAAAAAAAAATTTAAATGTATACAATATTTTTATCATTGTAATGTCAAATAATATAAAATAAATAACATTACATTTTTTTCCAATTAAAAACCAAAGAGGAACTGAACGAGGGACTTAAGGGAGGTTACAAACATAACTTTCCGAGTAATTGCAATTATTGTTTCGTGAATTTAGCATCAACCTGTATAGTCCACCCCAGCGGACCGGTCTAGACAAATTGTCGCACCCCATGTTCGCATTATTGCCGATATTTAATTGTTTGCGTAATTTATTTGTCGGGGAGAGTTCATACTACTCTTATTTACTAATACCTTGTTTTGTGTACTATTCAAATATGTAATTTACTATGAGTACTTATATTTTGTGTAATATATCCCTACTAATATTATTACTCTGGAAACTTGTGATATTGAAAATTTGTATGTTCCGTACCTGTTCCATCTAGAAACGAGAGACTTGACGCTGAATAAGTACTAATCATTCTTACTTTACACTCTTTTGTTCTTTGCCCTCACATAAGTAATCAGAATGTGCTGTTCATGTCGTCGTTCTTAAACTTCAACCTCTACCTGTACCATCTTCTCTAGACGGTACAGGTACATTACCTTTTTACCTAGGTAGGTACTTGGCGCTGAGTCAGTATTAATCGTTATTTAGGGCAAAGGCCCCCAATAAGGTAAATGTGCCGTTCATGTCGTCTTTGTCCAAAATGTTACAAAGTAGGATGAACAGTGCAACTATTACCAGTATTGATAATGTGACACAAGTATGAACATGCACCACAGTATAGATGCAAGCAGAGGGCTACAGGGCATGACTAAACGTCGGCTGCAATTTGGACTGCCTTCGCTGCCAGCACCGCCCTGACACTTGCATATATCACCGTTAGTCACGCATGCATATCTACATTTAAAGTTCAAATGTGCATTGGTGTTCCAAGGTTTTAAATTAAAACTATTTTTAATATGGAAAGAATTTAGGGTTTTAAATGTACGTAAAGTATACCTACATTTTTAAATTCAAATGTGAATTGATGTTTCTGAATTTTCAATAAAATACTAATACTTTTAAAATTGTAAGAATAATATCATTTAAAGTTAAAAATTGTTTATCAAATTTCAAAAGTTTAAAAAAATATTTTCCTTATTTAGATCTCATTGAAATTCTCAATAATAGAGGTTTCTCACTTATCTAGGATTATCCAGGCCCCACTTAACCAGATTTCACTCCAATGGCAATGAACGTTAACTTGTACGCTTACCTACTACTATTTTTATTAAAACAGAGTCGTCTACAGGTTGCTTAAAATAATAGTGATTAGCTGTTGCCCACGGCTCCACCCGCGAAAATACTGTATTCCAAAGGAACACTGTACTTTTTCGGGACAAAAAGGAGCCTATGTATGTAATCCAGAGCCTACTACCATACCCAATTTCATCAAAATCCGTTCAGTAGTGCGCGAAAGAGTAACAATTCCAAGAAACAAGTATGTGAAACAAGAAAGTCCATTCATCCATTGATCCATCCATACAACCTAACAAAATTTTACATTTATAATATTAGTACCCACATGTACAAATCCATTAGCGTGATTACTCACAATCTAGAGCTGTCCATCAGGTATCGATAGACCTAATTTATTTTACCCGACACAAACGTTATCCGTACCTTATCTCAAAAGATAGCGTGGCCATGCCTAATGCAATAAGCTATATCGAATTAGCAGTCGTCCACGCAATAGTGATTGAAAAATTGGTTTTCTAGGGTTGGAGCTATCTGATCATATTGTGATAAGAGTGGGCCTTATAAACCCTGCCTTGCCGCGCCTTCACATTTAAAATGCGGGTGATCAGCTATTGCCAATTGTGTCGGTTATCCCTTGGAAGAAGAATATACATGTAAGGAGTACTTAAATCGAAGCTGTAAGATGTCTCACAAAACATTAATGGCAAAAACCCTTAAGAGTGAAAGAAAAAGCAAAACCCTATCTTTTCGTTTATTTCTAAGGTTATCACGACTTTAGGTGTCCTTTTTTACGACGTTGGAATTACGACTCTATGGCATATGGACTTCATAACAAGTGTTGGTATGTGGGATAAGGAATGTTAAATCTCTTACTAATATCCGAGTCTCTATGCTATAGCTATTACTCTGAGGGTTAACGAAACCACTGGGTAATTATTGGAATATTATCATCATTGCCTCTAGCATCCACAGATGAGCTAGGTATTATTCGTTGTATATGCGATGTGCGTCATCCTTATGTTATTAATACTAACATTATTTAAAAAATTGCTTTACAAACACAATGTAATCTTAATAACAAATGGATTATTCAGGACACGCACCGGAATAAATATTGTGCACTTCATCATAGTCAAGTCGGACGGCTAAGGTAATTGCCGAAGAAACGAGGCTCATAATTAGAACAGGCTAATGTCCCGGAAAAACAATTTCATAAAACTTCTCCTCGAGGTTCGTATAAAAAGAAATAAGAAGCTAAATAAACGTCCACTTTCACGCACCGCTTGCTGGATCTTTCATCATTATAACTTAATATCAAATTCTGTTTTATGGTGAAAAGGTAGAAAATTTTGGCAAAAGTAGGTAGTTATACTCACAGGATTTCCCCGCTCTGATTGGGGGAACACAGTTAAACGTGAGTTAAGCCAAAATTCTGTTGGTCCAAACAATAATATCGCTATTACAGTAAATTGACAATCACGTACTCTGTTTTAATATTCAATTGATTGATTTGTTTATCAAATCTTCAATGTTAATTTTTTTTACTACAGAATTTACTACAGGGTCCTTTATCCAATAAAAAATATTACGCAGTGCTAATCTCTGTATTACAATAATAATTAATTTGTACCTGGGAGAGGCACGCTTATATACATACCACGGCCTACACAGAAACCGGCATGAAATAACGCTTACGTTTTATTTCGCCGAGTGAGTGAGGTTGCAGTGGCCGGTGGAGTAACACTAGTGTGCAATACCAGAGGAGTAACAAATGTAACTCTTCTGTTGTTACAAGTGTCGATGGGCGGCTGATCGCTTAGCATCTTAGTCTTATTGCTACTAAGCTTATGTTAGATAAAAACTTATGATTGTTTGATATAAAGCAGGATAATGATATAGAAAATCAGAAACTGGATTAGGCAAAAGTACATTAAGTACAATGAACTAAGTAACAAAATGCTAAAAAAAACTATTTCTCCTCCACTGCTCCAAAATTCATAACCATTATACAATCTCTCCTCGTCAATGAAATTCCGTTTTTCGTAAAATAACAATTTGCTTAAAGCTTTAGTGAGAAAAAATAACGCAAAAAGATATTTCGCTTCGCATATTTAAGCCGTTGTGACGTTTATTCTGAGAGAAATAGAGTCCGATGTTGGATGAAACTGTAACAATTGTTTCGCATATTCTGAATAGCAGAAATACTCACCTACATCAGTTGCGTAATATGGACTAAACCCGACTTAAAAACCTAGCAGAAATGAGGTCTTATTCCAAGGTTATATTTTAAACGCCATTTAGTATCTTCAGGAATAATCCTAAAGAGGGTTAAGAAGCTATATCCTTTTTATGAAGGAATGCGTTCTGCAGAAATATCAGTTAAAATTATTGCCTAAGGCCCTGTTTCACAATCTTTTAACAAGTGTCGGATAGCTTATTCGGAAGTTTTGTCTCTGCTACTTCGTATCGAGCGACAGAGACAAAACGTGCAAATAAGCTACGACACTTATCAGAAGATTGTGCAGCAGGTCCAGTATTTTAAGGTCAATTTTTTCTTTGTCCGCCCATATAATGTTTATTGCAGGACTAGATGCTCCTCCCAGTTGAAACTTATCCAATAATGGAAGTATAATTGGGCTTTGGTAACCAAAAATAGGCTCGTAGGTATTATCTCAAAGGTATTAGGTATATTAGGACGTAATAGGTGTCAAAAGGGTATGTTATGGAGTCTTAGAACTCGATCGTACAGGGTAAGTGGACGTTTACATTTCTATCAAAACATTTCACACAAGCTGAAGCTAATCATGGAGTGCCTAGAGGTGCCCTTGAAGCGTCAATCCTTCAGATTTTGGAATTGTCTTCTTCCATTTGATATTTAAGGTAAATAATATGCATTTGATAATATGAAAATGCTATGTATGATGACTTAATTCCAATAAAAAAAACTTCACAGCTCTCTCGGTAACTAGCCTGGGTCTTATGGGTGCCCAAAGATATATTTTAAGCTGTCCTGGAACTCGCTTTTATAAAATGTATAGTAGTTATCATTCCTATTTAAAAAATCACACGATTTTCGTGGCTGGCTCATGCTAGCCATGATGGGCTCGGTGACTAGTCTGGCTCCACCCCTACGTCGGATATTGCGGTATCATCTTAGGGGTGCTATATGTTATAAGATTTATAGAAGTTAACATTCCTTTTTAAAAAGTTCACACGATTTTTATTGCAACACCATGCCAGCTATGGTATGCTCGGTGACTAGCCTAGCTCCGCCTCTGTCGGGTTTGCGGTATCGGTCGTGTCGTGCCCCTGAATATTGTTACAGTCTAGCGAACATCAATTTTGAGCGCACGTGAGCTGGACGTGATATCAATTACTGTCTTTGTACATTCATTAATTATACAGTGTTGTCCCGGGCAGATGGTGGCTGGCTTGCTGGTTTTATCCCACTAGGATAGGATCAAACTATGGTAAAAGCTAAACCAATGTCTGAGAAGAAGTAACTTACTTACATTTATTTTTTTAACCAACATCTTAATGGCCGGCCAACAATTCGTCTAAAATGTTATAATTATATGTATGTCACCGGATTTCTCAAAGACGTCTAGACCGATTCGAAAAAACATTTCTTTGCGTGAAAGGGTTTTCTTCCAAGTTGGTCCGATAATTATGAAATCAGGATCTGATGATAGAATCCATAAGGAATCGACGTAACACTTCAAAATGGTGAACATAATATTTCTATACTTTTTCAAGTAATTATAATATATATGTACATAGTATCTACTTATATAAATTAGAAAGTGCTTCAAAGATATTGGGGTGCTACATCCGACTCAACCTAGACCATTTTATTTTCAAATTATGTATGAGCACTCATATAATATGTATGTTATAAGAAAGCTGGTTAGGATGATATATGTAAAATATATTATATTTATTTCATAGAGCAATATACAAAGAATTCTGCCGCGTACGCTCGAATATTATCTGAATTGCAAAGTATAAAAATAATGTACCATAAGAAAAAAGTATGTCATATATTTATAAAAATTAAGATGGGGGCCTCACTTTTATTGCCCATACATTTCATTACCCGACATAACCATAAAACTACATCCACTTAAATAAAATGATGGTAGTGCGAAGGGGACAGAATACAAATTTGTGTATCAGCTTCTTATGAATCCTAATATATATAAATGTAAAAGTTTGTGAGGATGGATGTATGGATGTTTGTTACTCATTCACGCTAAAACTACGGAACAGGTTTTGATGAAATTTAGTATGGTAGTAGTTTAGGCTCTGGATTAAAACATAGTATACTTTTTATCTTCAAAAGTTCCCACGGGATACTTTATTTACGAGACCGAAGCCGCGGCCAAAAGCTAGTTTTCTACGATCTTCACGCTTAGAAAATATATTACGTATATGGTAAGGTTTATTTCCTGATACCTTAATATGAAATTTATATATTTTTAAGCTTATGTATAAAAGCTGAAGACGTGCTCCTACAGCTTTTATTCTAATACGTATTGAAATGCGTATTAGAATAAAAGCTGCAGTTGGCTGTTAAATAAAAATGAACTTATGAATTTATTTGTACAGAGTGTACACACTAGATACTAAGGCGGGTCAATAAGTCCGTGATTTTTTGAATTTCTAACCTCCTTACTGAAAAAGCAACACTACTCCTGTCAACAGGCATCTGTCAGTTGACTCCTATCAAAATTTGAACTTACAAAATTTGAACAGTTAGTTTGTGTTTTACAGCTATCTTTATCAGACTATCCAGTAACTTAAGGAAACAATGGAAAAAAGTGAATTTCGTGTGCTTATTAAGCATTATTTTTTGCGAAAAAAAACCATTACCGAGACCAAGGCTAAGCTTGATAAATACTATGGGGACTCTGCACCATCGATTTCAATGGTAAAAAGTGGTTTACTGAATTTCGTTGTGGCCGTACAAGCACTGAAGATGCCGAACGTCCTGGACGCCCAGTTGAGGTCTCTACACCCGAAACAATCGAAAAAATTCACGATATAGTGTTGGCCGACCGAAGATTGAAAGTGCAAGAGATTGTGGAAACCATAGGCATCTCGCATGGCTCAGTGGTTTCAATTTTGAATGATCACTTGGGCATGAGAAAGCTTTCCGCAAGTCGACCACAAACGCAATCGTGTAACAACTTCACAGGAAGGTTTGGCGTTGTTTAATCCCAATATGGAGGAGTTTTTGCGCCGTTTTGTAACCGTGGACGAAACATAGATCCATCACAACACACCAGAGACCAAACAACAGTCAAAACAGTGGGTTTCTAAGGGTGAATCGGCGCCAAAGAAGGCCAAGGTGGGTTTGTCAGCCAATAAAGTTATGGCGACTGTTTTTTGGGATGCACGTGGGATAATCCACATTGACTATCTTCAAAAGGGAAGAACAATTAATGGGGAATATTATGCCAACTTATTGGACCGCTTCAATGAGGATTTGAAAAAAAACCGACCTCATTTGGCCAAGAAAAAAGTTATTTTTCACCAAGACAATGCAAGGGTGCACACATGTGCAGTTGCCATGGCAAAAATCCATGAATTGGGCTATGAATTGCTCCCACATCCACCCTATTCTCCAGATTTGGCTCCGAGTGACTACTTCTTGTTCCCAAACCTGAAAAAATGGCTCGGTGGAAAAAGATTTGACTCCAATGATGAAGTCATCTCGCAAACAAAGGCCTATTTTGAGGACCTCGACAAATCATATTTTTTGGAAGGGATAAAAAATTTGGAGAAGCGTTGGACAAAGTGTATAGTGCTCAAGGGGGACTACGTTGAAAAATAAAATGATTTATTTATCAAAAAATCTGTGTTTTATTCCAAAAGTCACGGACTTATTGACCCGCCCTCGTATTACATAGTTTTGTATTTCTAAGGCTTCTATCCTTTATATTCGATACCAAAGAGGAATTTGTCTAGAATTTCTTCATCTCCCAGCCTTTGTTATTCTGATATTATCCACACATATTGAATTGCTATAGGAGTAACAAATATATAAACCCATATTTTAATATGGGTTTATATATTCATCAATAATTTATTTTACATTTAAGTAAAATAAATGACAATGGTCGCCAAAAACCTAGTGGTACTCTAGGTTTTTTGGGCCTTATTGCAATAGTAACAAGATCGAATGTCGATCGAAATGTCGAATCTCTCGGCGTTATTATTTTCAAACAATTTTCATTCGATAACGTTACGAATACTTTGTCAGGTTCACAGAAATAAATTGATTTATTTCTGTGGTCAGGTTCTAAGTATTTCTGATTTGCTACAATTCCTTAATAACGTGAGACTTCGATAACAATTTCTAATAATCATGGACATTGGACACGATAAACATGATCTATATTCACTATTAATTCGCTAATCAGACTCATCTCGGTAATAAATTGGCGAATCTCCTCGTAGTAACGACGGAGTCACGTATGAGCCCAAGGGATAAGGAAATTAAATTATTTGTCTTTCTGAGGGTGCATGTCATATTTATTCAATGAAGGGTGAACGAACTCGGAGTTTCGGGTGTGTGCAGTTTTCTGGCGATATTACCGAAGTATTACCGATTTCTCCAACATTATTTGATCCTGACTCCTAGTCAGGATCAAATAATGTTGCAGAAATCTATATATTTCCGTGTAATAACGCCTGCGTTGTGTTTCGTCGAGTGAGTGAAGCTACCGGAGACATAATGAGGTTGGGGATTTCAAGGACCAGCACCAGAAGTGAGCAACACAGGTGCTACAAGTGAAACTCCTCTGGTGTTGCGGCTGTCCATGGGCGGCAGCAATCGCTTACCATCACGTGATCCGTATGCTCGTTACTAGCCCATTTCATTAAAAAAATATGAAGGATAGCAACATGTTAAGAAAGTAGGTCTACACTAGTTAGTATACCTAGGTCTAGAGTTCAACTCATTTGTGCGCGCGGTGCTTTGTGTGGGTTATATAATATAATACGATACCCACACATCGCGTACGCCTAGTGGGTCGTGAGTCTGAACTCTGTAACATTAAAAACGTATAATTACAATCGCACACACACATAGCGCCGCGCGTAAAAATAACTTGAACCATCATTAATTAGGTTTTATATTCTATCAGGTTTTAATAACTAAAAAAATCTATATCATATTATCATCTAGGAATTCCTAGAACCCATAGACCCAATATCAATGGAATAAAAAAATACTACATATTTACAAGTATTTATTGAAGCATATCTACATAATGATCCAATTTCACATGGAAAATAGGAACAAATGAATCCTGGACGGTGAGTTATGACTCAATTTAACAACATAATATGAGACACGTGAAAATTGCCTATTCTCAGCCTTATAGGATTTATTCCAAATGTTGCAGATTTCACGAAGAAAAAAAAAACAATTTCTATGCTATATTATTATTTCAATCCGCCCGCCAAGGGAATAAAACTTTTCTGTTCCTTGTTCATGCATGTGCGTTAATTATAATATGTATTATACGTTATAATAATAATCCTAAATGTATATACAGTACAAAAGTATTAAATAAACTTCCCGTTCCCAGAGAACGGGAAGTTTATTTATACCTGTAACACAAGTTCTTCGGATACTTACCACGGGACCAGATTGACGTGGTTTGAAGCGCCATATATATTATTATAATAATTTACCATATTTTAACATTAAAACAATTGGTACAAAACAAAAAAGGAGCATAAAAATAGCCTATAAAATGTTCCAAAAACATTAACCTTCCCATGAACTTTTAGTAAAAATCTAACAGACTCCACATTGCCACAAACAATCATCAGAACTCTAACTCCACTCAAGATTCAAAGTCCCCTGAGTTGGAATACCGTGCAAAATCCCCTAAGATTGAATTCGGTAAATTCGCCCCAACTTTTATACTGACGTGTCAGAAAACTTATAACTTAGCTCACCGTTCCCATTGAAATACATAGTTATTTATCGTTCGCGATAAAATAATATTAATCCCATGGGGATTAGGCTAGGATTTTATTCTTCTACGCAACTTCTGAAATAGCTTAGATTACTGCGGGGTAGAGCATAACAGGGATAAGATTTTTAACCCCCGATTCAAAAAGAGGGGTAATGTTTCGTTAAAGATATATGGAATGATTGGCTCGACTGGTATGAATACCTACAACATACTATTATACCTCATAGAAAATCGGCGTAAAAATAAGGCACAGGTAAGTACTTACGTTGTTTTAATATAAGTGTTTAGCGTTTTGTTTGATACTCTAAACACTTAATACATTACATATGAAATTGGCGTTTTGTAAAAGAGGAACATAAAGTCGATTTTTTTTAGCATAATAAATTTATTCAATCAAAGTATATACCATGAACTTTTGCCATCTTATAGGTTCATTGATTCCTTTACTTAAAAAACCATTCGGACAGGAATCAATAAAATCTTTGAAGGCGCTTTGGACTGCCCCATCGAAGTTGAATTTTTTCCGTTGCAGGAAGTTATCCTTTAGAAAAAAATAGTGAAAAGAGTACGATGGATGTTTTAGACATTCCAATTGAAGTTCCTCTAATTTGGTAGCCGTCTGTTGTGTAGTGTGTGGTCTAGCGTTGTCCTGAAGCAGCAGTGGCCTAGAGCGAATGACCAACCTCGGTTGTTTAGCAGCTAGATTTTCCAACATGATTTGCAGTTGCTGGCAATAGACATCTGCCGTAATCATCTAGCCAGATTTAAGAAAGCTGTAGTGAACGACACCAGCACTAGTCCACCAAACGCATACAAGTAACTTTTTTGAGTCAATTTTCGCTTGGGGCAGACTTTGACTGGTCCGCCAGGGTTCAGCCATTGCGATGAGCGTTCCCGATTATCGTATAAGATCCACTTTTCATCACAGGTAATGATTCGAATTAAATTCCCTGTATTATTGTGCCGGTTGAGAAATGTAACGCAGCAGTCGACGCGCGTTTGTCGGTTTGCTGCACTCAAGTCATAAGGTACCCACCTTTCTGTTAAATATATCAACAGTAAGATGTAACTGTCAATGTCATTATTGACATTGACAGATGTCATGAAGTAAAGCCTATCGAGTTTATTTCAGTTGGCCAAAAGGCTATACATAGTGTAGACGTATATATTGTGTTAAGCATATCTCATTACATATTGTAATACTTATTTGTGGTAAGCACCAATAAAGGAGAGTATAAGAATTGCTGCTGTATTATTATCATCACCACACGAGCGCAAGAAGGACTTACAATCAAGAGGTCATAGACCGATACTCTTTCAAGCTTTTCCACCTTCCCAATTTGCTTCAAGTGGATTAAAACAGTTTTATCACGAACACTGCAGACTGCAGCTAACTCAGACGTGGTTTGCAATGGGCCCGCATCCATAATAGCTTCCAATCCTTATAATAAACTTTGGTGAACGCTCAACGACTCCGGCCGTCCACGGGGCTTGTTCTGCAGGTTGAAATTTCCAGAACGAGAACGTTAGAACCAAAAACGCACTGTGTTTTATTTTGCGACACCGCCGCCATACACATCATTAATCCTTCGAGCCGTTTCTGCAGACTGGTGCCACGGTGGAACTGGTACTCGAAAATAATGCGATATTTCAAGTTTTCCATTTTGTAAACAGAGCGACGCGTAGAAAAAATCAAAAGAGGAATAAACAAATGAATCACGGTTTTCGAAACACAAATGCATGAGTAAGTAGGGGTATAAATTTGAAATTGGAATTCCAAATCAAAGAAGATATATTTGAGATCAAAGTGGCCACTGGCCACTGGCGACAAAACGCCAATTTCATATGTCAATTCCTAATATTTGTACATCTTACTTATATTTGTACGTCTGCTCCTTTGTTACCTCAAAAAGTTGTACATGAAAAAAAGTACATGAAAAAGTAACGGTGGTTTTATAGTAGCTATTCATTAAGGTGAGATAGGATGGGGCATCGTCAAATATTTCCTCCGTTATTCCAACTTTACTGCTTATAAGACAAAGTAAAAATGTTTTATTGCAAGCGAATCTTCGTTTATTGCTTGTTAATTTAGAAAACAAAGGCTAATTATGGTCTGTTGTTCAGCTTAATCTGTGTAAATTTAAGAAACTGGTGTATTATTTATAAAAATACCTAACCAAGAGTATTAAAATACATGTCTAAGGAGGGTTCGGTAGCTATCAACGAGCAATAGGCTTACATTGAATTACTTCAAAAGTTATTATACGATTTCGCTCAAAATAATTTGCCTTAAGAGTTTTTAGCATGATCTATCAGCATGGAAATTTACAAGTTTCTATTTTCTTATAGTTTAGAAATGAATTACTTTGGTTACCGATTACTCCAAAATGGTTGACTTTGCAAATATGTAAAGTTTATGAATATTTGCATTTATATAAAAATACCTATTTGACTACCACACGACAGGGTAGAATGAAAAAATATTTTGCATCCCCTCTTCACATGTATAGACAGCCACCACAAAATAAAAATAAAATATTATTTATGACGCCTAACCTAATCTATATAAAGTATTTGTTATATATATATATTTAGTAGGTTAAATGGAGGATTGTTTTTAAAAAACTTCGAAAGTGAAGTCTGCAGACCTGCTGCAGAAGCCTGCCTAGAACTATAATACGGTATTTTCCTGTTTTTTTTTGCATAAATGGAATAGTGTTATGAAAAATAAGACAGTTTACAAAAGGAATGGTATATTAAAAAAAAAACAATATTTTCAAAGAAACTACGGATTGTTTGAAGCACTTTTGTCAGTCTTATGATCGAACGCCCCATACTAAAGTCGTACAAGCAGGTGACGTCACTCGCCTGTCAAAGTTGCTACGAAGTGTATGCTCATATGCACAAAATTCCTGATATCTCTGAAGTTTGCACGTTTATGTTCATATTCACCATAGTAAATATTTTTGTATTTGATGTAAGTAAACTTATTATGTTGGTTTTTAGGGTTCCGTAATATCCAAGGAACCCTTATAGTTTCGCTCTGTCTGTCTGTCTGCGCTTCTAGCTTCTGTAATTATAATTAATAAAATTAAAATATAAATGAATTAAATTTGGTAGAAGTATAGATCGTGCAAAGATCTCAGTTTTGGTATCATAAAATAATAATAATTTTATATTTTTGGGGTGGCTCTCCATACATGTGAAGTAGGGATGAAAAATATGTTTTTATTTTACTCCATTGTGTGGGGTATCGTTGAATAGGTTTTTAAAACTAAAGGTTAGGTTTCATACATTACTTTTTTCAAAGTCGACCATTTTTGAGTAATTGGCCTCCAAAGTGGTGTGTAAGTTGAACCCCCCCCTGGCATTTCTAGCCAAGCTATAGGAGATAGAAACTTGTAAGTTTCCATGATGATAGATGATAGATGAGACAATTATTTTGAGCGGAATCGGACAATAACTTAGGTTTTAAGGAACGAAGTTCCTTATCGCGCGTTGCGAAAGGGGGCTAGACGGAAAAATTAAGACTAAAAGTTGTAACGACACTTTTGCTATAGTTGTAAGCCGTGCGGCGTGCGCGTGTTTCTCTGTCTGTCTCTCTCTCTTTCTCTCTCTCTCAATTATTACTAAAATTGAGCCTACTGATTAAGTTTATATACCATTATGTTTGTTTATAATAAAAAAAAAAATATTATAACTTAAAAAAAATAAAATTTTATTACAATTCCTTCACTAATTAATCGAAAGGAAGTTCGTTCCATCCGGGTGTCCCTTGACACCTCTCAAGTTTTTTTACACTAATGTTGTAAAAAAATATTCCAACTTTATGTGACTTTGAACTGCATTTACAAAACTACACATAAAATCTTAATTCTTTTTACTTTTATCAAGTTGTACCTAATTGTTACTGAATGTTTAAACAAAAAAATTACATGTAGGAAAAAAATCCAAGCATGATGACGTCCAAACACTTTTCTTGTTTGCGTCAACGTATCCACACAAGACCGCCTTATCAGTAATCAGTTGTAGAAGTTCGCTAAGAGGGATTATATTTTCGATAACTTTGCTGGGGTTCGAGCAATAAATACAGAAATAGTGGGGGAAGCCCCTCGTACGCTATGGAATTTGTTATAGTTTTAAAGAAGATATCCCATGGGAGAGTTATAACAAATCGTCGGCTTTTGTCCGTGAATTCGAAAGCTTTGCGAAATAGTTGCCATAATTGCAATGAAAAGAATTAGCCACATCTGCAATGATTCAATGATTATCCCATTGAGGCACTCATATTAAAGACATTTTACGGGTAGACATGGCCTATCCATACCATAGTAATATTACTCGTATAATAATTCCTAATGGACACCTGTAACTAACATCTACGTATGTAGTTCTAAGTACTTAACTGGCTTTTTCAGCGACTCTACCTGCTACAAAATCGGTTTATACACATATTATAGCAAGATCATAAGCTTATTATATTTGTCATACCGCGGATTGTAGCAAAAAACAAAACATTGACAATGTTTTGTTGTTTTATATACAATAATATCTGAGCACTGTCGTAATAGCAAGATCCTACCTATCCTACTGGAAAATATATTTGAGGTTTTTCATATTACAATAATAATTTAGGTACATAACATTATTTGTATTTAAAATTTTGGAAATTAGTATGCGACTTACGATTTTACCTGTTGGTGAAAAGCGACAAAAAGAAAAATGTCAACTACATTTTTTCTTTGCTTATTTTAAATTCACGAGCGGTTACATAATATTTAAAATTATAATTTTATAAAAGAACATGCTTGAAATCATAAAACAAGATTGCACTGTTTTCTTATAAGCGACCCTGTTTCTCTATGCGAAGGAAACTCAAATGGCATTCTTATTTACATTCACATTTTACCTCTATGACTACGAATTACTCTAGGCCCCTTGCTTTTGCCAATTTTTGCAGTAAAACTCTATGATTTTGAAAGTTAGAAAGAGCCTCTAGAAACATATTACACAAACCCTCTTCATACAAGTAAACTGACATTACTTGTCATGTTGCGCGGTGCGCGCATCCTTCTCGAGTCTCGCAGACCCTAGATGACAAGTCACGTTGGCCCCTAAGGCACTCATGTTGGAGATATTTTAACGTTTAGACAGGGCCTGTCCTTACGATAGTACAAGTCAATGGTAAAACTTCGATAACCGCATAAAACCATAGTATACCCACCGCATATTTGCTGTGGTTTAGAAAAAACGCAATATCGCATGAGGCAGGGAAGTAAGTGTACCCTGTGGACTTACAGCATTAAATTGGTTCCAGGGTTGTCAACTAAAACTTTTTATATTCGCGTGGCTAATGAAAATTTGAGTGGGTTCCAAACTTTCATGTGATTTTACCTTTTTTCATAAATATTTACTTTTATTAGGTCATATTTTATCCAATAACTTTTATGCCATCATAAAAATATCTAATATACATGATGCATCCGTGGTCCAGTGGTATAAAGTTTGTCTCTCGACTCCGGAGTCCGGAGTTTTTTATACACAGAATGATCTTTCAATCCGTGGCTAAACCTTCATAGCGAATGTACCTACTATTTAATATAAATGACTTTTACTGTGTCCAGTTTTAAATATTCCATATGTAAAAAAAAGTAAAACTTTCTTACATTAATAACTAGATATTTCTTAATAACAAAAGAAAATTTCGCAAGAACCGTACATTCTCCCGTGATAAAAAGTAGCCTATGTCCTGCCCTGTGGTCTACTTTATATCTGCACAAAATTGCATTAAAATCGGTCCAGTAGTTTCGGAGCTTTTTCAATGCAAACAAGTAAACAAATCTAGTGTAGATTAGTATAGACAAAACATTTGTGGCAGCCCTGCCAATTATTGACCGGTATTCCTTTGTCCTGTGACGTTATCTAACTTTATCACCGTCTTGTAGTAGCTATTGCGCGCATGGACCCTTTGTACGATGCCCAAGAAATTAAATGCCTTTACGGGCGTGAGGGGAGACATTATTGGCTAAGATTTTTGGGTCAACCCTAGCGTGGGTGCATGATGCGGTTGATACAACGCGCAATGGTTGCAAATACGTTCTTTATTTTTCTTTCGATTCTTTTTCTTTATAAAAAACATCCAGACGCACAAATTCAATCATGTGTTTCATTATAATATAATCAATAATAAGAAAATCGGTTGTCTGTAAAGTCGGTTTACTGACGATAGTTGAACGTGACAACGTCATAAGAAATGGAACGCCTCAGAGCGAGGTAATGCCGCATGAGTCATGTTTAGCGAGGTAACGCCGGTAACGCCGCATGAGTCATGTTTTTTCGTGCTTGCAGCCGGCTCCATCGAATTATAAGACGTTGTCACGTCAAAAATGAAATAGTTCAAATACATAATATTATTATATTATGTATTTGTGTTCTCTGTGGTAAAATTTGCATAAAGTTTAGTTGCACGTCCATTCAGCTTCAATTTAAGCCTAAAAGCATAAGAAAACAATAATAAAAACAGCTTAATAAGGAAACGCAAAGTTATCATAAATTTAAAAAAAGTAAATGAACACAACTACCGTTGCAATGAAATAAGTCTTAGCTACTAAAGCACCGGGAACAAAATATATATTAGCAAAAGTATTTCCTTTCTTAGAGTATCGGGGTTGTTTGTCAAGTGTCTTATACGTTACTTCATAACGTAGATACCCTCTTCTCCCTACTTCTCCCTCTTATTGGCAGACCAGATTAATTGTATCTCAAACTTTATTGAAACTTCCGTTCAAATTAAGGTGGGTTCGCAAACAATGTATTTTATGAAAGCTTCATATTCCGTGATATTGTTATTTTCACAAAAAAAAAACCACAAATAAGTTATGCGAACCAGTGTGAAATTTGGCACAGTTTATGGATTATACGATGAAAGTTGAACTTCATGGGAAATTTTCCTTCAAAATTCGTACTTTGTCTTACAATAGACGCAAAAGACGTGTCCTATGTCACACTTACCGTGTCCGTGTGTGACACTTACGTCTTAACTCTTATGATATCTATGTATCTCTCAGTATATCTTTAAGTCTTTCAAAGTGTTCAAAACTCTGATTTTGCCAGACAAAACATAGCTAATTTGAATTTTATGATAGAACTTGAGAAACTATGTGCCACTAACCTAATTACAACTATTTACATATTGAGCCTGTTTTGCCTTTCAAATAGTTAGAGGAGTTTAAGAACATTTCTGAAAATGCTCAAAAGCTACTCTTACGTGCCAACTATCTCGGAGAAATTCCATCCGCGTAATCGCCGCTACCCTTTTGGGGTTGCCATTGCCAAAAATGCGTCCTTAAATGTCAGCAATTCAAGGGCGAGACGGTTATCATATTTAAGTAAAATATATTTTAATTTCAAATTGAAATTGTAAATACCACATACCACATATAAAACGGAGGTATTAAACATTAAATTAGACGTGCTTTAACGGAGATTAGTTTTTATGTTCATATTCCTCATTAATCTAACTAGGTAGGAAATTAAATACTACAATTTGTCAAATAAGCTAAGGAACCTAACCTAAATTACCAACTTATAACATAAAGCTACTGATAAAATTTTACAAAATATTACTATGTTGGAAAAAAATTATTACCAGTAAAATAAACAAACTCCAATGCTTTGCCCCTTAAATAAGGCTGAGATTATATAATTATGATCCCTAATCCGGAAGGCCGGAGAAAATTCAGAGCACTTATAATAGAACTCTGCGTTTATACAAGAGAGTATTTTTATACAATAAAGAAATTAAACACAAGCGAGCGTCGAGTCAAATATTACTGTTAAATCTGACAACTCGACACGATTTCGATTTTTAACTCTATTGTATTAATCCAGATATCTATTTTCAAATCTCTGAATTTTCTCCGGCCTTCCGGATTTCGGACAATATAGTCCAAGAAAGAAAACGCTCAACTTTTTCTCGGGACATTTGAATTTCTCCTGTAGCAACCCTCCATCCCCTGCACCCTAGGGACCGCGTTAGTCTCCCTATCTCCAACATTCTTACAGTTTAATGTATGCAAACGCATTTTGTTTCAAAGCCTTAGGCGAACGCTAACCGAAGTTATTTCAGCCCGTATGTCAAACATGCTCTTTGATCTTCAAATACGAATAATGCCACTCAAGATTGTTCTTTCCTTATATTTCCCTTGTTTTGTAGTTTTTGGCAAACGCAATTTTTGCTCCCCTTGAGGTACTATACGTTTGTAACAAAAGTTATACCTTTGTAAATTATTTAGCGCCTGAAAGTTATTTAGCCTTTGATTATGTGTATTGTTGAGTGGACTTCGTATGGCGAATGCGTTATGCGAATAAAAATATTAAAATATATTCCATAATGTTTCAGATACCTTGAGATCACAGTGTGAAGATAAAGGACAAAAATATTAGGAAAAATAAATGTGAATCTTCACGTTCATTCCAAACCAAATTCATGAAGTGTTATTTCTAAATATCAAAGTGAAATTATCCTAATGAAAGTGTCAAGTGCAACTACACTTCTAATACATCACATTATAATGATGGCGCTAAAAATAACGCCGACTTTGACGACGAAGTACGCCATGTGGCGTCTAAAACTGTCACACGTGGTCTGGCCAAAAACAGATCATTTCCTTTAAAAAGTTAGGAGCTCTTTGTGATACAAAAAGCATCATTTTTTACATAGTTCAAGCATGTGCCCCAATAATGATAGAAATGTGAGTATCCTTTTCCGACTTTTTGTATAAAATTCAGGTTTCACAATCGATCATTTCAGTAATAAACATAATTAATTGCTAATAAAAGTCTCCTAATTTGTGGTCATAGATTACGAACGATTTATGATAGGAAACGTTTCCTTATCTTAACGGATGCCTTATAACTGCAGGATAGCTTTAGCGATTAATTTGCCTCCCTTTCAAGAAGACTAACAGACTTGTTCTTTATTGTCTTAATCTATAAATTTACCTAGTTTAGCTAAACAATTTTTTTCTACATTTTTAAAATAGCGAGGCCAAATTGAACTTATGTACTACACTAGAGAGTTCGAATGTCAAATTGCACCGCTCTGCATAGCGCGGCGCTGCTTTTGCAATGAAACGTGTATCTTCTTGTGTAATGAATAAAGTTCAATATTGAATAACTATTTTTAAAATGCAGCTCCGCATCGCATATCGTCTCTGTTCGGTGTAAACTCACCCGAACTGCACGGACGGACGGACATAGCGAAACTGTAAGGGTTCATTGTTTTTACTACCCTTAAAAATATAAAATATAATACTGTTCAAGTTTTTTAATATTCATAGGAGATGTAGTCACGGAGCCGACTGTCGTCTGACGATCCATCAGCTGTGATTGATGATCACTTCACTTCACTAATAAATGTAAACAAACCGCCCACTTTTTGCCAACAAATCTTGATTATACCAAAATTTTGCTGTAATATAGTGATGACAAAAGATGTTGAAAAAAAAAACATGACGTGTACAGCTAAGTAGCTACACGTGGCAGAAGAGAAACTTCATACATCATTTAAAATCCAAAAGAATAGAACAAATTAAATATGTACACCTAGCGCCATCTGTGTATTGAGCCTTAAGAAAGTTAAGTTGTTATGTTAAAAGTATAAGTAGCTTCCGACAAATGGCGTTATATCGGTGGCGTTTAAATATCCAAAATCGTGACGTGACGCGATCTTGAAATTTCACTCTTAACGCCGCAATATAGACGTTTTCAAATTATTATGTAGGTACACTTATTTTTTACTCTTTAGGTTCACCATGAAAAAAATATTGGCGATCATCGTTAATTCATGATCATTCGCCATCATTAAGAAAATAATTTCTTACTATTTGTTGCACTTACATGCCGGTAACCAGAAACTTGCAAGTCTAATAATCATATTTCTGTGCAAATACTTAATAACATATTATTATTTGCAAGATAACAAACAGGTCTCTCATAAAGGGATTAGACGTCAAACGGAACCATAATATATAATTTATTAGGTGTATTAGTAATTACTGTTAGGTATAGTCCAAAACGCCCAAAGTCCTAGCAAGGGCTCCCTGGTGTTCAGCCTCATCTATGAGACACTAACAATGATCAGTTGGCGATGGCGGCTTGTGGCCTTTCATCTAGTTCACAGACTTACCAGAAGAGGGCGCAGGGAGCTGATCTGTTACGGTAAACGATATCCAGCGGCTATAATGCGGAAAGAAGACGATGTAGCCTTATTTTCGAAGTTTAGTTTATTATAAATAAAAGACATTGGGAGTTTAATATTTTAAAATAGTTGCGACCACAAACCAGAATACTATTTGATTTTTAAATTCGCATTAAAATTTCATCGTTGAAATGAGTTAAAATATAACAGTACTAGCTTTTTCCCTATGTAAATAAAGTATCCCATGGGAATACTGTACTTTTTTTGGGATAAAAAGTAGCCTATGTTTTAATCCAGGGCCTAAACTAATACCATATCAAATGTCATCGAAATCCACTCAATACTTTTTCGTGAAAGAGGAACAAACATCCATCCATACATCCATCTGTCCATCCTCACAAACTTTCACATTTATAATAGTACTTAGTAGGATTTACTCCACCCCAGCAGATATGCGACCTATGCCGTTGTAATCCAGAAGCAATTACGCTTATATCTAACATAATTTTGGCTTGATCGCCGTAGTTCATTGTTCTATATAATGCCTATATTTATCACAATCCGGATCAGTTTTACCAATCATTGTATATATAATACCTGTAATATAGTATGTAGTATAATACCTGTTCATTATAATGATCCACACACATAAACACCTAGGAGAACAACAAAATATGTAAAGAAACCAAAAAATAGGTGAAATAAAATTTTTACTCACGTTGAGAAATATTTCTAAGAATTCGTTCCTCCCATAATGTTCAATAATCTTTTGAAAAGAAGGGAAGGTATTTACGTTCATTAGTTCAAGCAATTAGTGACGATACCGCTTTTTAGGCGACAAAATTCAGAAAGCGTAAACAAGTGTCATTAGATTCCACGAATAGTCTAAACATTTTAATGAGCTCAGAGTGACGTACGAGTATGTGAAGGCAAAGCAATAAGTAATGAACTGAGCAAGCGGTAGAAAAAAGTAGAGTAAAAAACCTATCTGAAAAATCAGGCTACAATATTTACACCAAGCAAAGTTTCTAAATGGAATAAGACTCAAAATTAAGAGGAAAGATCAAAGAAACGTTTTATGCGGGCTAGTAAAATAATGACGCATCATTGTGATCTAGTGATTATTATCTCAGGTAAAAGTAATGAATGTGCTTTCATGACTAAATTTATTATTTGGTAATGATTATTATACACACACCGGCCTATTTAGCGGAACATAAAATAAAGGTTTGATATCAGTATCATATAAGGTTGCTGGCTGGTTTATACGTCATTTAATTTATAAATAAAAGAAATATTTTCAAATTAAGAAAACAACTGAACATCACATTTTATGCAATTGTTTTAATTTTATTCAAATACACCTTATCTGGAGCGAACTTCGAGTATTTCTTCCTTCAGAGTTTGATTTAAAATTTCATTGAAATACTGTTTTTTTAGTTTTTTCTTAATCGCGTATCTTTTTGGAGTTGAGGGCTGAATTATGCCTGACTTAGCCCCAACGGAGATTGCCAAGGCACTCGAAATGCGAAGAAATGGTCAAACCTACAGAGTGATATCCAGAGATCTTCGTCGACCAGTTTCAACGATCCATCGCAGTATCCAACGGTTCAGGGAGACTTATGTGAGAAGAGCAGGACAAGGCAGAAAAAGACGCACTTCGAGTAGGGATGATCGTTTCATTCGGCTTCGTGTACGTAGGGACCCCCGTTTGACGGCCGTCCAAGCCCGACATGAGTTAGAGGCAGTGCGGGGTGTAACCGCAAGTGAGCGTACGGTACGAACAAGTTTCGAAAAAGCTGGTTTGGGTTCATTTGTGCCTGCCAAGGCTCCAAGGCTCGAGGTAAATCATCGTAGAAACAGGTTAACTTTTGCTCAGGAACATCGACTTTGGAACGCGGGCCAATGGAGTAAGGTATTGTTTAGTGATGAGTGCAGAATTCTCTTAAATCAAATTGACGGCAGGCAAAGAATATACAGACGCAAAGGAGAACGATATATTCAGACACATTTTGAAACTACAGTTGCATACGGTGGTGGATCAATAATGGTTTGGGCGGGCATTTGTTTGAGAGCTCGCACAGACTTGGCAGTGATTGACAGAGGGAGTCTGACTGCAGACTGCTATATCAGAGAAGTTTTAAAAGAAAATGTCATACCGTCGTATCGGTGACGATTTTGTTTTTATGCAGGATAATGCTCGGCCGCATACCGCTCGGGTAACTCAAGCTTATCTTAATGATATGATTATCACTGTTATGGAGTGGCCGGCGAGATCACCGGATATGAACCCAATAGAGCACGTTTGGGACTTGCTGAAAAGAAAAGTTAAGTCCAGAATTCCAGCTCCTGCCAACGTGGGTGAACTGCGAATCGCCGTAGATGAGGAATGGCGGAGACTATCCCAGGAGACCATCGATAACATCATTCTCAGTATGACTAGACGGGTAGAAACTTTAATAAGAGCACGTGGAGGAAATACGCGATATTAATCACCATTTTTCTAATTTAATTAATTGTTATTTTAATATTAATTTTCACTTTTCCCGGTTACATGAAAAGTTAAAAAATGTACCATTTTTCACAAATAGCCTTTACCCGCAAAATATGTTCTTAATGTGATCTCATTTTAAGTAAAACAAATGAAACTTTAAATAACAAAAGAAGTGTAGTAAGTATATTTTAAAATAAAACCATATTTTTTTAATTATGGACCTTTTTTTGTGTTCCGCAAAATATGCCGGTGGGTTTATTTGGTAGCGTGACGTTTTCAAATCTGTACTTCATCTGATTTCCGTTTTATTCACCGGGTTAAAAAGTAACCTAAGTCGTTCCCTATGTTAGATTATTAAGCTGTTATTCCACACTTGATGATGATGATATGATTCATACCTAAAACGTTTGAATCGGTCGAAAATTTTAATTGGATCAAAAATCCTTTTGTGACAAACTGTTGTCATTATCGGGAAAAGGCTGTTGAATCAGAGGCTTACTATGTCCATTAGCCTATCTCCAGTTAGCGATTTATAACCATTTATAAAACTAATTGCTTACGTCACGTGTGTCTCATAGGCATTTCCTTTGCGAAAAATACTCATCGTTGACGGGACCCTTAGCTATTAATCTAATAAGGACGGCACGAATACTGACGTGGTGGGGCTCGAATCTCTTCTCAATGTGAGGAGAAACATCATATTGTAGTCTAGTCAGTCTTTAGTGCAAATGTCAAAATTGGGTATGTTCGTAGGAACATAGCCAATTTTACATGTAGATGTAAAAAATATTTTTTTTAAATTAAAATTTAATTAGGTATTACAACTTGATAAAAGTAAAAACAATTAGGATTTCATGTGTAGTTTTGTAATTACATGCATTTCGAAGTCACAAAAAAGTTGAAATATTTTTTTACAACATGAGTGTAAAAAACCTACATAATTAGTTAACTTACATCAAATACAAAAATATTTACTATGGTATGTATGAACATATAAGCGCAAACTTCGGAGATATCATAAATTTTGTACATTTCGTAGGAACATTAGTAGCGTGTGACGTCACATACTTGTACGTATTTTATAATATCCCCATATTTTTATTTTTCACCAGATTCACAAAAGTGCTTTAAACAATCCGCAGTATCTTTGAAAATATTAATTTTTATTCATCTTATTTTTCAGAACATTATTCATATTTTATTATGATATATTAGCGTCTGATTATTATTATATATTAGCGTCAGTGTTAATGTGAAAAGTGACCTATGACGCTTATTAGCCGCTAGCATTCACCAATTGAAGTGAGACGTTCAATAAGTGCGCTTTGGCTGTTTTGACGTTAGGTACTGATGACTCACTGCATTCTTAACGCAAATATATCAAAGCAAAGCTTAATGCACTTAAATATAGCTCAAGATGAATAATAATAATAATAATAATATTTTATTTATTCAAAGAAGGTTCGTCAATAACACGCTAGTCGAAAGAGAAAAGTTTAGAATGAAATTAATCAGAGTAACATAAACCGCTAAAATAACATCATCATATTTTATACGTAAAGCACAAACTTCGTGTAGCTTTTTACGAAAATTATGAAAACGGGAGAGTATTAAATTTGGCACAGTTAACGTTTATATTATGGAGGAGGAGTAAATTCCACAATTTATATTTTATAATAATGATAACAATACATAATATTATAAAAAAATATATTTTTTTATATCTCAAATTAATAACTGATACTAACTATGCGATTAATATAATTTTGTCACACGTCGGTTGGCGTTTGTCACACGTTGGTTGGCGTTTGTCACACGTTGGTTGGCGTTTGTCATTCACATTCAATTGACAACATTTACATTTTTTTATCTAAGAGGCATATTACTCATACACAAACTTAAAATTAAAAGTAGGTAAGATTTAACGTCGAAGTGACTTTGCCTGCAAATATTATATTTATTATTATTATTGACAAATATTTTATAATCTTTTTGTTTGGGAATTCGAATTACTTTTTTTGTATTCGTCTTCAGCAATAATTATTATAAGCAAAAATATGGAAGTATAATTATTTATATTTCAAATAGGTATTTTTGTAATTATACAGTATATCGAAATATATTTTTTTGTCTATTATCTAACTTTTATGTACTTAATTATATATAAATAATATTTTTTGTGTATTTTATATTTATAATGAAACATCAATTTCTAAAGTAACTTAATATTACATAGTAAAGTTACGAACGCGCCTAAACTTATCCAGTACTTGGGCCATAAAAAGTTATATTATATTCATTTTTATGCTGGAAAGCACTCCGAGTTGTGAACTTTAGAATATAATGCGGTTGCATAACAAAAGTTTGGAAGGCTTCTAGGCAATAATCGATGATACGAGCGAACGAGGAAGTTTCCTATAGGTATCAGTTACTTATCATCATCATCATCCACCACTGAGGCTGCCATCAGACCGACTGAATTGCAGCACTCGCGTCCACTCGATATCAACTGCACTCAGTCGGATGTGACTTTACGCAGTTGACGCCACGCATCTATCCCAAAAACTCAGTGTAAGATTTGCCGTCGAAATGGAAGCAAAGACGTTACGGCGCCGCAAAAAAACCGCCGCTGTCGGTAAAAAAAGTAAAGGATTAATCTACAGCCGCGCTGCACGTTGCAGCGCTGCAAATGATAAAACTGGAACGTGCAGTGCGGCTGTAGATTAATCCTTCACTTTTTTTTAAAGAACAAATTAAATTGATATCAAATTCCTTTCTATTTATACTGTTCAACGCGACCGACATGCGTTATGCTCCTTGACTAACTGCACACTAATTACTGTCTGCAATAAGCGATGGACAGCGTGCATCGACACTAGGTACTGCAGCCGACCGCGTAAAGCTGAAGTCACGAATGTATGCAGTTAATACTGACTCCACACGACAGCAGGAGACCGCGTGAAGTTGATATTATTATCATAAGACTTGACTGAACGAAGTCTGCATGCAGTTGAATATATCGAATACGCGCGATTGCCGCGATGCGATTGTCTGTCTGAATGTCCTCAGTGAAGACATGTCGATGGGTAGTGGGGTCGTGCACTAACATTAGGTTGCATACTATACATATAAGATCCATCCATTCCAAGAAATCCATTTATATGTACTAATTACCACAATCAGAATTTGATCTTCGCTCTGTCCGTCCGTCCGTCTGTCTGTTCGCAGTGGCATTCCGTGAAGTCAAAACATGAACAAGATTGTGGTGCGCGTTGCGGTCAGTCAATTTGTGTTTAAATGTTTTTAGGCGTCCGCGTGCAAAAGAGACGGAAAGGAGAAAGGATGTTTAGAGACTGGTCGAGCAGGAGCTTTGTCGATATTGTACTTATTGTTATCATTAATGCAGAAGGCAGCATGTGAAGTGTGAACGAGTGCCTCTTAATTTAAGCAGCGTTTAAGTGTTGCGTCAATTCTCTGGCGTTATTCGTAGCATAGTGTACGCACCTAACTACGCAAAACATTTCCAGTATTCGCCTAAAATAAATGAGGGTCGTTATTTATTTAAAAGCGACTATGAACAACCGTATTTGAAAATAAACCATAGACGTATATTTTATATACGATATTTTATAGACAAGGCATGTTGAGGTATTAACCGTCTCCACTTAAATTGGAATGTATATTGTATGTATAAGCCCCACTTTTAGAGCTTTTGGGGCCATTTTGACATTTGATGTATGGTGAAATCAAGATGGCTGACATTTGAGGTATGGTAAAATTATGATGGCGTTACTTTTTCTTCTATGAAAATTTGTTCTGTCTGAAAATGTACGTCACATTACAATTACAACGTACAAAGCCGATCTTTAGTTTTGAAATCTTTTAAATAAATATAATAGAATGGACTGCCGCGTGAAATAAATAGGTTATACCACAGAGATAATAATATACTACGTACAACAGAGGGACAATCCCATAGGTCGATTTGACCCCACACTAAGTCGCGCGGCGCGGGCGCCCGTGACGCGAGCTTGGTACTACAACGAGTTCTATGATTGTCAGTATAATGTTGTTTGCTAAGAAAACTTACTAGATGGCGCTTTACGTGGAAATTATAAATGACACTATCTTCAGAGAACGAACATAACAAAACATAACTAAGTATATTATTATCTACGTACTAACGTAGTATATTATTATCTCTGTGCTATAAAGATAAATTGTTTAATTAACGCCCATAGCGCCGCCTGCGCGTTGCGTCGTCGTTTTAACTAGCCATCTATCGTGAATTGACGACATTTAATTTGAAGAGTAACCTCCCGTAGTGCCGATATACTTTATCAATTCAATTTTTAAAAAAGAGGGCGTTGTACGAATTAAGTATTGTTATAAATTCATAGTTATTCAGTAATCATTAAAAATTTTGAAGAATAAAACTAAATAAATCACTGACGTAAAATAAAACGAGTTACATGGCGGTTTAATTGTGCTTTTAATATGATTTACTTTCCATGGTTTACAATGCTTACTCGTAGCGACATCTTTACGTACTGAGCATGAACTTCATTTTCCAATGTATGAAACTGACCAGACATGTTTATACGATGTACCTACAGCTACATTAATATAATATAATACATAGTACTATTTTGGACTTTGTTAATAGCCTATTCAATTAAGACTCATTGATTTTGGGATAAAAGCATTTAATATTTTGAAGAATGAAGAATGGTGAAAAAATTTTTAATATAAAAAAAACGGTTGAAAACAATCCGCCATAACTGCCATCTTGCAATAAAGCGCTACAACGTCTTGCGTCAGCGCTATCCATCGATATCTGATTACACAGGACATCAATAGATGTCACTTTATTGACAATACAAAAAATAATTAAACTGTTTAATATTCTTCTGTATTCTTCTGCTTATTACTCTTGTACTACTGAGTTATCAAATTACTCCATGTTAAAAATAGATTACATATTATATTTTAATAGTATGATCGTATGGCCTCACAAAATAAATGCAAAATACTATTACCTACCTACCATGGACCATTATAAGCTAGAGGTATTATAGTATCTACCTTACATAACTTTAGGTAAGTAGTAATGCATTTTGTTAATTATTACCTACTAGCGATACACCTCGGCTTCGCACGGGTCAAATTCATTAAATAGACAAATAAAATTGTTTCCGTGTGTCCGTTTTTCAACTCTATTGTATTAGCGCAGCGTTCTATTTTCAGTGCTATTTTTACTAAGGCCGACGGAAAAAACCGCTCGTTAAAAACGAGGGCTTAGCGAACAGCCAGCGGAAGTAACTTTTTTAAATGTATTAAAAATACTTTGTAAAGAAGAATCGATAAATAAGAATTAAAAGTAAAATAATTGTTCAACAATTGCCACCTAGTGGCAATGGCTTACAACGTCAGCGGTTTATTTCGATACTCGATTGCTCAGGACATACATAGATGTCGCTCTATTTACGAAAATAATACTACTGAAAACGGTCACAGATAAATTAAAATATTCTAAAAGAAGTTTAGAGAAATCAACAATGCTCAATTCAAGAATTAAATGTATTATTGAATTTCAGACATTTTAAACAGCAATTATAAGTGTCGAAAAATTGCAACGTCAGCACCATCGATCTGTAATGTCTATACTAGCTAATTACTTTTGTACATTAATAGATGTCACTATTTTAACAATTTTTTTTAAGTACCCGGCGGGAACACTTTTTCTGGTTTTATCCCGAAAGCCTGTTCTAAGTTCTAACCCAGAGCATTAACTACTACCATACCTACTTATCCGTTCAATAATTTTTGCGTGGAAGAGTAACAAACATCCATCCATACATCCATCCATTCTCACTAACTTTTACATTTTTAATCGTAGGCGGGTCTATTATAAGTAGAATCTTATACCTTTAAACGAGCAATTCTTGTACCTATATTTATTTATTTATATGATTCTGTGTCTCGGAAACGGCTCTAACGATTTCGCTGAAATTTGGTATATTGATGCTTTCGGGGGTAAACAATCGATCTAGATTAGTCTTATGTTTGGGAAAACGCGTGTTTTCGAGTTTTCATGCGTTTTTCTGTCTACGCAGAATATGGTCGCTAATTTCGTCTTGCCGGCCAGCGGGTTAAGACGCGGACCGCAAGAAATAAGTATTGTATTTTTATATGTTCAAGTTTATATAAGTATAATTTTTTAATTTTTATTGTTTTTAGACAAGTTTAAAAAAATGTAGTTAATGTTTGAGATAACAACATATATTTCTCATAAATATGTCTAACATTTACCTATACTGATTACGTGAATAAGATTTATGCTTTCGAGTTTCACCATATTACAATAAATATTATATTAATTATTCACTTGATTAATTATTATATTAATCAAGTGAATGTGCGAGTTTCCATTTAATTGCATTTTGCATATATAACAATTTCATAAATGCGTTGCGTAGGTGCGTGCGGCGTGCGGCGTGCGGCGTGCGCCGTGCGTGTCATCTAACATGTAGCAGCATCTAAGTAGATACTATAAATATACACCTACTTATAGAACGTATTGGTTTAGCTGTAGCTAACTTTATTAGCGCTGTAAAACCCTGAGGTCAGTTCACACCGAAACGAAATGTTACCCGACATGGCGCTGCATTTTTAAGAAGGCTATTCAAAATTGAACTTCATTCGTTACACAAGAAATTACACGTTTCATAGGGATGTTGCCTAGAGTGGAATATCACATTTTTATAAATAAGATTTTAAAATTGTTGATTAGAGATACATAAATCTTAAAGAAATATTTATTTAAATTGACGCGATTTTAAAAAAAAAATAATTATATAATAAAATAATTGAATAAATTTTTAAATGAAAAATTATAAGCTAATAAAAAATATTGCCCTGCTGAAAGTTCCAGATAAAAAACGATGATTGATGGGAATTGATGGAAATTTATTGTAAACTATTGTGTGTTTGAAACAGGGATTCCAAATACTTTATAGAAATTATGACAATTTTTATCTGGTTTTATTTGGGCATTTTTCGATCCAGATAGTTTTATCAGGATCCCTAATGGAACTTAACATTTTATATCAAAGTTTTTCCACAGGGTGACCATCTCTCTCTCGCAAAACAATTTGTTACGTCACAAGTTGCTACCGCCATATATTTTGTAATGACAAATGTATGGCGGGTGCAACTCGTGACGACACAGGCCGATATATCTCATATTGTAAATTTAAATTGTTTGTATCTTCGTAATTTTGTAAGATATACGAAAATTGGTTCTAGACTGTTTATTATCATTTTGTCTAACATCGAATAGACGAAAAAATGTTTAAGGAACATGCCTATTGTAAGAGTTTGAAGGTCAGGTTGCACTGGTCATATGCAACGTATATATCTTTTTGTGTAGTGAGTAAAGTTCATTTTTGAATAGCCATCTAATAAATTCAGTGCCGTATAGCGTCGTGTATCGTTGCGGTGTGAACTGACCCTTAGTCGGATAATATCGGTACTACATTTATGTAAGTAATTCCTTTAAAACTTGGCGCCCGAACTGGGACTAGGCTTAAAATATATTAACCCAATAACACTAAGTAAAGATTTGCCTGTTCTATTTCCACTAGAATAGAGAAATTATCACTTCTTTTGGCACAAAACCAAGTAAGTTTCGGATCACTCCTGTCAAAGCATTTTTTACAACCAGCAAACCTTCGAAATTAATGGAGCGTAAAGGAACGATATTTCATGGAATTAACAAGCTACCGTACTAACATTATGAGGAACAAAAGAGGAACATTTTTGTCAACTGGAGAAATGTCCGAGAAGTAGACGGGGAAGGCTAATATAGGCTACTTTTTGTCGCGTGAAAATATACGGTTCCCGAGAGATAGAGTATTCATGCTTTCATGTAAAAACGACTTAACCGATCATCATGAAATTTGGCACATAATAATAGCTCCCACACCGATTTCGGTGACGGTGGCCTGTTTCATTGAAACCAGGCCAGCTACGCAGGAGTTATGTTATAGTGTCCAAGTGTGTGCGCAGTACACAAGAGCACTCTCTCCTCCTTTTACTCTCGTAACCCAGTGGGACGGATAACCGACACGACTGGCGAGAGATTAGGCGCAGGTCCGACTTTTTACATGCCCATCCGACGCATGGATCATCTTTCTTGTCAGACAATCAGGTGATCAGCCTGAATTGTCCTAACCAAACTTGGAAACAACATTTTTTTTTTGTTCCAATGCGGGAATCGAACCCATGACCTCCGAGTCGAGAGCCAAGCTCTAACCACTAGACCACGGAGGCTGTAGGTTGGCACATACAGGTATATGGGACCTAGACCACAGGGAAGAACATAGGCTACTTTTTATCGCGGGGAAATATACGGTTGCCGTGGGATACTGTATGTACGCGGGCAGGCAACAGGTCAACGATTTTGTATATACTTACTTACTACTTAGTAAGTTAGTACATAGACGGTAGGTATATTATAGACGAGGCATGTTGAGGCAAAAACTGTCCCCACTTAAATAGCCCCACGTGTGGGGTTGTTTGGGGCCATATTGGCATTTGAGGTATGGCGAAACCAAGAAGGCTTAACTTACACAACTTAAATGTTATAAAACAACAAAACATTTTTTCTATCCCTACGTATTATCAAGTCACAAAGTTCTTCTTTTTAATTACTTGTGTGATGTCTCCATAAAAATTATACCTTATCTGGGTTGTTTTTATCCTACTTGTTTGTAATTGTAACGCACCCCTGTTAAGGCTTCCACAAGTTTTATACACAAAGTTAAATGAGATAAGAGTTGAGGCGCCTGTATGAACTGAGATCCCAGGCCCGCCAGACTACCCATATATTCTTACAGATAAAATGTATATCATATTGTTGTATTAGAGTGTATAATGAACGTGTGCCTACCCGCTAGTTTGTGCCGTGGTCCAATTTTTAGGTACAAGGCGCTAAAGTTGCGGAAAATTATACTCACTTGACTTACATTTTGTTAAAGTATCAATCAAATTTTTGGTTTTAGAATAACGTAAAGAACAATAACGTATTAAAGTCATTTTTGTCTGAACTTAGTATGAACAGAATTTTAGTTTGAAGTTTAATTATTTTTATTTCCTTTATGATTTTCCATTTATTATTTTTATGAAAACTATAACTTAAAAATAAGTTATTGGTATAAATTTCACTCTATAACGTTCATTTGTCTTTATTCACTTTATCACACGTTAGAATTATTTCAAACGTTAGAATAGAATTGGCCCACGGCACAAACTAGCGAGTAGCTGGTATGCATACGTTCATTGTACACACTAATACTATAATATAATATCAAATATTATAATGATATACATTTCATCACTGAGAAATAAGAATATCAGGGTAGTCTGTCGGGATTGGGATCCTCAGTGCAGTAAGTTTACAGTGTATTGTGTAATCGGTCTTTTGTTTTGAAAATATGTTGGATTTGTTGTGTCTGGGAGCAAATTATAAGTAGATATTAGGTAAATTATCATTTTGAGCTACAACATAATATGAATTATAGTATTACTTCGCATGATTAAACACAAAAAAAAGAGTATTTTTTTAAAAAGACAAAAAACATTAAAAGTAGTTCATCTATTATGCAAACATTCGAACTTATTATAATCTATATTTAAAAAAGGTAAAACTGGTTGACTGATGTATCAACGCTCAGGCCAAACCCTCAAGGCTAGAAATTTGAAATTTTGCACACGTATTTCTCATATGACGTAGGTATCCGCTAAGGAAGGACTTTTTATTACTTGGACATATTTGCATGATATTTCGTATGAATTGATAACGAAAAAATAATTCAAATTCAAATTCTTTAATAAGCATACATAATAATATACAATAGAATAAACATGTAATAATATACATCATATCAATCTAATCCCATGCATCTTAACTTATTAAGACTTGTGTTATGGCAATCGTATAACGGATATACGTAATGAGTTATGTATTTCCGCGTTTTCTAATATTCAACCCCTAAGAGGGTAAAATAGGGGATAAAAGTTTTAAATTATTATAAAGATATCGTTTGAAAAGCAATTTCACGTGGGCGAAGCCCCGGGTTTCAGTATGTAACAATGTACCCTGTGGCCGCGGGCAAATGCTAGTAAAATAATAGTATAAACTACCACAATTTATTAACCGACTTCCAATAAAAGGAGGCGGTTATACGTTCGGATGTATATATATAATTATATATTATATTTTTTTGTATGTTCAACGATTACCCCGCCGTCTATGAACCGATTATCAAAATTCTCTTTTTGATGTATAGGGTATAATCCCAAATTGATCCTTGTGACATAAAATTGGAATCCTGATGATGGGATCCATGAGGAATCGAGGGAACTCCTCGCAATTTATATGGGCACATATAGTGATTTTGAAGTAACACAAGCATATGCACTGATCAGAACTCCTCAATCCTTATAGATAGACCACTTACAGTAATCATCATCATCATCTTGTATACCTAATGGAAGTTTGGCGCGTATTCATTTATACATTCGATCGTTTATTTTAAAAGTTCTTAAAATGTATTAATAATAATTTAATAAATATCACTAAAACCTAGCCAAGAGCATGTCAGGATATGTCTAAGGAGGGTTCCGTAACTATCAACGCGCAATAGGTTTTCTTTGAGTCACTTCAAAAGTTATAGTCCGATTTCGCTCAAAATAATTTTCCTAAAGAGTTTTTAGTATGATCTATTTTACCATGGGAACTTACAAGTTTCTATCTCCTATAGTTTAGAAATGCCAGGGGAGGGACCAACTTATAAACCACTTTGGAGGCCAATTATTCGAAAATGGTTGACTTTGTAAAAAAACCATTTATGAAACCTTGCCTTTATTTTAAAATACCTATTCATCGATTTGTTCTACACAATGGGGTAGAACAAAAAAGTATTTTTCATGATAAGAAGTGCACTTCACATGTATGGCGAGCCACCCCTTAAATGTAAAATTATTATTACTTTATGATGCCGGAACCGATATCTATAATAACTTTACCAAATTGTATCAATTTATATTCATAATTACAGAAACTAGAGGTGCGGACAGACAGACAGACGGACGGACGGACGGAAGGACGGGCAGACGGACGGACGGACGGACAGACAGACAGACGGACTGACAGAGCGAAACTATAAGGGTTCCTTGATTATTAGGGAATCCTTATAAAAAAGGGAAAAAAAGATTATTTTTAAACAAGAATTAAACCGACTTCCCAAGTTAAAAATACACAAAAAAATATGAAATAAAACATATTTTCAAAATAATTCCCCTTTTAAATTCGGCTAAAATTTTAACTATTTCTTTACTCAATCCCTTAATTTTGAAGTCGTTACCAGCAAATTTGAACGTGAGTTCTATAAAATATTGTAGGATATTGTTCGGGCTGGTACCGACTTCGAAATTAAGGATATCGAATACAGAAATAGTTAAAATTTTAGCCGATTTTGAAAGGGGAATTACTTGGAAAGTGAGTTTTATTTCATACTTTTTTGTGCATTCGGCAATGTACACTTTGGAAGTCGGTTTAATTTTTTTTTATAATTTTATCCATACATTCGCCAATCGACATGTTTCCCGCGTCTTCGTACGTGCGACAAGAAATCTCGCGAGAGCCGTACATTTTTCTGCGAGAAAAACAAGTAGCCTATGTGTGAATCCAGATTCCTGAGCCCAAACTACATAGTACCTACCATACCAAGTTTCATCAAAATCCGTTCAGTAGTTATTGCGTGAAAGAGTAACAAACATCCATACATCCTTACAAACTTTCGCGTTTATATAATAATATAATATATAATATAATACTAGCTTTTTACCGCGGCTCCGCCGGCGTAAATACAGTATCCCACGGGAACACTGTTTCCCGAGCTTATACTACTACCATACCGAATTTCATCATAATCATCAAAGTAACAAACATCCATCCATTCTTACGAACTTTCACATTTATAATAGTAGTAGGATTAGTAAGGATTTTAAATTAATTCTAAGTTTATGAAGCCCGAACCACACATGCCCTCCGGGTTTACACGTTCCTAATTTAATGCCCCACATTACTTTAAGACATTACTAAGTTTACTCTAACTGCTAATAACGCGCCTGAAAGGAAATACAGTATATTATATTATATTGTAATACATAATGATACCCAAGTGTTGTAACTTACTACTTATAGTGACACTAGAGGGCTATAACTGTTTTGAAATTCCTAGAGGTTTAACATCATCATCCACTAACGTCATTTCTAAAGTGTCATAATATATTGTATATCGCGCTTCACACCACGTCAATCTTGCCCCGTGCTAAGTATCCGAAGAACTTGTGTTACAGGTACCAGAAAACGGGAAGTATAATTTATACTTTTATGCTATATGTATAAATATATATATATATATATATATATATATATATATATATATATATATATATATATATATATATATATATATACAACTGTAACTAAAACTATATTATATAATATATAACACATTGGTCGCAATAACCGGTTTGCCGGTTTGTCGTTGTAAGTGATGTTGTTGTGTCTAGTTGACTGATTTTTCTTTATTGCTTTTAAATTTTAAATTAAACATGAGAAACTTTTAAGAAGAAACTGTTCCTATATTAAAAATCAATATTTCCGAAGGTGACTTGTAATACAAAATTTCACAAGTTTTCAAGTCGCTTGAAAACGCTTTGTGCAGAAGTCATGTTACATTTATAAGTACAGTCTACAAATTTGAAGTTTAGCAGATTCAAAATTACTTCTGACAACGCGACGTAGGTACGTACTTCTGAAATTAAGCATATTTTATACTTAGTATTTCCGGACGGTTAGCGAATAGCTCCCTACTGTTACAAGGAATAAACTGCTAAACATTTAATTTATCTGACTTTACCTTCTAAGAGAGTTCAAAGGCTGCAGAGCTTAATACCTTAAAGGGGTATTGTTGTGAAGTTGTCAAGAAGACAGGGTCCTCTCCTCTTCCTCCTCGAGGTCGCTCAAGTCCCTCGTCCCTAATAAGGTCCCGCCCCATACGGGCACACGGTCCCGTGTGGCGTAATGTTGTTCTTGTTTCACAGTCGTTCATTAAAACCACTAACAACAACAACTGGGTCGGGATAATTAGGAAAGATTGGGAACTTTTCAACTTTACCCCTTTTAACCCTTTTACCAAATTGACATGGAGCATTCTGTATATACGAAAAGACAAAATTTCGATTAAAAATTATAGTTATTTACACTCATAGACAATTATTATAATTATAACTTATAAAAGTAGATTTTTTTTGACAAAATATAACAGTTCAGTACGTCAATCTATACTAATATTATTAAGAGGAAATATTTGTTTGTTTGTTTGCATCGAATAGGCTCCGAAACTACTTGGCCGATTTTTTAATTAAATTTATCACAGATCATGGGGAAAGACATAGGCTGCTTTTTACTGCGGAAAAATGCACGGTTCCTATGGGATTCGTAAATGAAAATTCGTAAAAAACGGGAGTTTGTAAATAAATTGATATTGCTAACAATGCATGCTAGTGATCCGTAGTTATTATTTATTACCATCCACATTACTGGACCAATTTTGATGAAATTTGGCACAGCTATAGAATGGACAACGAGACACAGGCTACTTTTTATTGCGGCAAAATGTGCGGTACTCGCGGTATTTCCTTTTGAGCGCACGAAGTCGTGGACAACATCTACTGAGTAACAAATATTTATGTCGCAGAAGAAAAAAAAATTAAACATTGTTATTGTAAAAAGAAATAATTTTCTTAAAATTAATAAATGGCATTTCAATTCTACTACTATTATTAATGTGAAAGCTTGTGAGGATGGATGGATTGATGGATGGATGGACAGATGGATGTTTGTGATTTTTTCACGCAAAATCTACTGCAATGAAATTTGATGAGGTAGTAGTTTAGGCTCTGGATGAAAACATACATCTATCTACATAAACTTTCACATTTATGATAGTACCATTCTTTTAAACGTAGCTTAGTAGAGCTAGAGCTACGTCAAATAGTTTTTAACATTGTTTATAATATCTTTAATTATATAATTTTTAGTTATATTTATCATAGTTTTTATCAGTTATCATCAAGTGAAAGCGCCATCTAGTGAAGAACGTTTTTACTACTAAAGCCTTAAGTTTTTAAATTGACATCTGTGAAAAAGTAACTAAACTCGTAACAAAAGTAACTAACCTTTTCACTGTTGGTTTCCTAAGGTACCCCATAGATGACGCTAACAACAATTTAAAACCGCCATCTACACTTTACATATTGAACTCGTGGACAGGGAACTCTCTAGTCAGTGAATGTTCAAAGGTGACAATAGAGGGCGCTTAATTAAATTTGTTAAGAAATTATTTTAAAACAAAATATTTTTTGTACCTATTATATTGTTTATACTTCAGTTTTGTATTATATACACGATCACGACTGATTAATAAGAAATTTTAAAAAATGATGTCTGATATGTCGGTTTACGGACCATAATTTTACGTGATAACGACGTCATCACAAGTTGAACGCTTAAGCCGATCGTGCCTCTCTACCGCTTGATCTGCGCTCTCGACTCTCGCTTGCAAGCTCGGCTCAGGCGGAACGTGACAATCAGGCGGAACGTGACAATTTTTCGTGCGTGCAGCCGGCGGTCATCGACTTATAAGACGTTATCACGTCAAAAATACCAAGTCAAGAGAGAAATAAAAGGCCGTAGTAAAATTTGTGCGTTGTGTTCGGTTTAAGTTCATATTTACTATAAATGCCACAAGACATTAAGCCCGTCTCTGTACCATATTGTGTGCATAAACTATAATAAATAAATAAATATTGTATGTTTTGTTTATTAAGTACCTACTAGCTTTTTCCCGCAGATCCGCCTACGTCAATATAGTAGGTATCGGGTATCACACGAGAGTACTGTACTTTTTCGTGATTAAAAGTAGCATATGTTTCAATCCAGAGCATAAACTACTACCATAAGAAATTTCATCGAAATCCGTTCAGTAGTTTTTTTCGAGAAATCGTAACAAACATCCATACATCCATCCTCACAAACTTTCACATTTATAAGAGCAGTAGGAAGTAAAATAATTATGTAGGGTTTTTTTTACAAATTTAGCAAAAAACTTATACTTACCAAGTTTCAAATTTTTTAAATTGTATTTTTAGATGACGTATCTAATTACTAAGCTAAATTCTAATGGCTCGATATTTCTGAGTATATAAATTAAAAAATAAATATTTTACATGTAGTCGTAGGAGACGACTATTGTTCGCGCTACACGAGAGGTAGGTAATACGTTATGCGCTCACTACTTATATATAAAGGTAATAATATAGTAAGCTTCCTCGCAACACCGATGACTGTTGTAACAAAATCTCTCCCCGTGCCGTTTGACTTTGCCCTTTGTAATCTTATTACATTAGTTAAAGGGTACGCTCGATACACGCATCGATACTCGTTACACAGGCCTCGAAGGGCTCTTAATACCTACACACTACACATTACGATCCCCGTTTACTAGTTACTACATTTCGCTACAGTGTTGCCACATTGTATTAAAATTTAAAAAGTGTGTGTCAGCTCCGACGCACGACTGGAGTTTACTCTAAAAAGTAAAACACGTCCCACAGAAGGAACAAAAACTTTAGCGATCGATTAGAGTTCAAAAATTCGCGCCATGTGAAAAAAAGTGACAGGTGCGCAGAATAGGTTGCGCACGAAAACGTAACGAGGTCATTCGTTCAGTAGCTTTTACACCTCATATTTTTTTCATACCGGGGGCCTTATATGAAAATCGATTCTTAAGGAGTAAACTCCAAAATGCGCAGGAGGTTAAGTATTACGTTTTTAACCCGTCAAATGATGTTATAATCTGTACAGATCCAAGTTAATATTTTTGGAAATTGTGAAAAAAATTAACACCAAAGATTATCACCGCTGACCGCTCCGTACCCGGCGTCGTGACGCTGTGTTCGCAAAGTCCATTTGATTGAGTGGCGTGCGGTTCCTGTAACTTCATTCCTATTGGCTTCACTTACCACTTACCTTTTAAAGACCCTCATCCAAATCCCTACCGGCTAGGCTATGGAAGCCCTACGAAGGAGAACCAGCCTTCGGTACTGTATATGTCGTAGGATAATTGAAAAATTAGGATCCTCGTGAAAATCCTAGGACAATAGCAAAGAGCAATTTTCAGTATATTTGCAAAAACCCCGCCTGCACTATGCATATGGGAAACTTGAATACTGATTGGATGTTGCAAAGAGTGCCTATGTGTTAATCCAGAGCTTAAGCTACTACCTGTAGTTTTTGCGTGAAAGAGAAACAAACATCCATCCATCCATCCTCACAAACTTTCACATTTATAATAGGTTACCTTAACAATATACATATAAAATCACCTCCGGCCACGCGACTTCGCCCAAATAACATTCGTTATATTTACACTGGAAACAATCTAAGTGAGCGATTGTTTTCGTCGGAATAGTTTTTGCAGGCGTGATTTTCCCAGATAACTGTAATATTATAGAGGTATATAGTAAGAGGCGATAAGATTGATCGATGTTATTTGAAGAAGACTACTTATATCGTCGGAAACGTCAATAAAAAGTTGAGTCAATAAATATTACGGCCATTCTTGACCTGATACTGTAAGATTTAATAATAATAATAGGTAATAATTTCTTTATTTGCTTTGTGCAGATTAAAATACAGTATGATAAGTATAACATTTAAAAAGATTGTGCAAAATGGCGGTGATTTACCGCTTAAAGTGGTTCCTTACGGACAACCATTGCAGCAGTAAAAGAAATATTAGAATAATATTAGTTCTATACAAATGTATATTAACACAATATTATAACCGATGAATCCATGATATGAAAAATATACCTATATAAAACCCGTTTAAAACTGAAAAACTTTCCCTTCCATTTAACATAGCAAGTATGTACATAATATTAATTTATTATTCTGAAACTTGAACATTAAAATCTTTATTTGTTATCATAAAAGAATGATAATAATCAACACATACTTAGATAATACGCGCCTTGACGCAGCGCTGCATTTTAGAGATAGCTATTCAAAATTGAACTTCATTTACAACATAAAAAGATACACATTTCATATGACATCATATACTGCACAGCGCGATGCAACTTGACATTCTAACGCTTACAATGAAAGGTGTAATAAATAAGTTATATTGATTATCTATTTGACAATGCAGCGCAGTGTCACGTATCGTTTCGTTTCGGTGAAATAAAGCTACGTACGTAAAAGCACCTCACAAATAATCTCTATAGAAAATGTTTCACTGCAAAAAAGCAACTTGTATTTTTACGGCGAATTTTAATAAACATTTCGTAAATCCTGCGAAAAAGAGGGGAAAAGTGAAAAGTCTAATTTGTCAACAGACTGATGAACTCGCTAAGTGGAATACCATTGTTTTCGATATTTTTCATGACTTTTCATCGCGCCAATACACTTTGAACTTGTTTCTTTTTCAATTTAAGGTCACTTTAAACTTTTGTTTTCGATGTTTTTCATTGTTTTCAACGTTCGTGTTCTGAACTGAGTTTTAGGTTTGAACATAGTCTTACTGCTTACTGTTATAAAAAGTACTGAAAATAAACATTTGAGCCTTTTTATGTCCACAATACAGGATGTTTTTCAGTCGGTGTTCAAACTTTCAGGATTGATTAAACTCTTGAACTCCTGAAAGTTTGGACACGGACTGCAAAAGCACGCTGTATGTTTGTAAAAAGAGTGTTTGAATTATTGTTTAATGTTTTTTCGATTAAAAATAATTAATGTTTGATCGATGTGTGAAGTAGAGATATTTTCAAAATGGCGGACAGTATATCTAGGTTTATGTCATAGTGCGAAGCTTCTTATAAAAATCTCTTTAAAAATCCGACCGAGTCTTTTCAAGTTTTTGACTCGTATGCTGAAAATATTCCAAGAATTCAAAATTAAATTAACCTTCTTTGTATAACTCAATAAAATGTATCGGAATTTCCTATCGCGCCCTATGCGAAATGTTTTATGAAAATTAATCCATGGGGATATTCTTATTGACAGGGTCTTTTTTATAAATATATACAAATGGCCCTGGTTTTTTAATAAGAGGGTCGAATGAGGCCAATATTGGAGTGCAAACCTATGTTAGTGATGCTACCCCAAAATAAGTTGTGGTTTTTTTTTGTGTAAAAAGAATATTGTGGCGGCTCCTTTTAAGTTATACGTTATATGTGTTTACTCCTAGCTACAAGGCCAACCTGGAGTCAAAACTCATACCTAAATACCTGGTTATCTATAAAATTTAATCGTCCCACTTTTATGTCTGTTGCCCGCGAATTTATACGAGCAAAAGAATGTCCCGCGGGTATCGTACATTTTACCGCGATAAAAAGTAGCCTATGTCCTTCCACGTGGCTTACTCTATATCTGTGCCAAATCTCAATAAAATCGGTTCAGTAGCTTCGAAGCCTATTCGATGCAAACAAAGAAACGAACCAATCTTTCCTATTTATAATATCATTCCTCTTTATAGATAAAACATGTGCTAGATATTTACGTACGTCTTGGAAAGTTCCTATAGTTTCGAGGTAATCGGTAGTAAATACCTAAGAAAGCAGTTCTTTGGGCCATGGAATATTTTAAATGAAAACAAATCTATAAAGTTTAGCGCAGCCATGTTAATCCCAATGGATCCATGCACCTATGCACCCTATAACACAGTTAATATTAAAATATTGCATCCAGCCCATGCATTTTTTGTCTACCAAAACATTGGCTTTTCCCCCACAGTTCTACCCCACAATACAAGTATTTGTACTCAAATTTTTTATGAAGGGAGAGAATACTTATTTAAATACACTGTAATATGCGAAACGTGCCTCATATGACAAATATAGGCATGCTTATAATAAATTTTACTTTGTTTTTTTTTGTTCACGAGTTTTGTTTATTTAATTGTTTCAAAAGTCAACGAGAGTTTATTACAAGAACATTCTATGACGTATGCTTGTAGTAGTGCAATGAATTAAAATTTAAAGCTATCTATGTAGCTGTTTATCTGTCTGTATAAGTATAGTGGGTATACAGTATATTGTTTACAATAGTGTAACAAGCCCGTCAATTTTAATGATTAGGGAAATTACCGATCATCTAAACTGTAAAGGATAATGATCGGTATATTTGGTAGTAGTGTCTTGACTTTTGAGTTGTTTGTTTATTGCTAAACAAACAACGAGCGGCGCGAATCACTGGATGGTGAGTGATTCACCCCATGCCCCCATGGACATCCGTAAGGCCGGGACTATATGATAAGTAATTCGGCGGGCCTGGGAAAATTTAGAGCACTGAAAACTGAAAATGATAGAGTTGAAAATCGAAGTATCGAGTGATGTGAGAGAGCTGTCACATATGACATTGACATTTGACTCGACACTTGCATGTTTTCAGCTGCATTGCTGCATTGCTACAGGAAATAGCCGGTTTGACCGGATAAATACCACGGCCTTACAGAACACAGTAGTTAAATAACGCTTGCGTTGTGTTTCGCCGAGAGAGTGCGGTAACCGGAGGCACAAGGGGGTTGGGGATTTTGAGGAACAGGAACGCAAGTGCCCAACGTGCCCAACACCAGAGGAGTTACAAGCGTAACTCCTCTGGTGTTGTGAGTGTCCGTAGGCGGCGGTATTCGCTTACCATCATGCGATCCGTCAGCTCCTTTCCTGGTCCATTTCATAAAAATCAAAAAACTCGAAACACAACGCAATCAAGCGTAAATAACGTCGGTTTTTCGAGACCTTTGTATCACCCTGGTTGCAATCCTACAGGTTGTCTGTCGTAGACGCTAGAAAGTAAACAAGCAGACGCGCCGCTGCCCGCTCTGTAGTAAGCCACATATAATAGGTGTTTGCGGTATTATTCCACAAGAGCCTACCAAGTGCGTGTCAGGCCACGCATAGAATAGGGTTCAGTAGCCAAGTTCCTTCGTTATTTTTGTACGAAGTTTTCCAAGTAAGCACATTTTACAAGTTAGGCATCTACAACTCCTGAACTAACAAAGTTATTTAAGCCGTTATAGTTTTCCTTAAAAAAATGTTCTTCACATGTACTACCAACATGATTTTTTTAGATTTTTCGAGCCAGCCCCTTAGCTTTTAAAGAGGGAGGGGCTCTATTTTAACAAAAAATGCTCTTCAAAGTTGTATATCTCGCAAACGGATACCTAAATCAAAAAATAGTTAGCAACCTCTTTAATATAATTATAATCTAACCTATATTTAGACACATACAATACATACATTAGACATATACATATACAACCTATAGTTAGACACGAGAAAAAACAAAACCGGAGTGCCAGCCAAAGACGGACGGACGGACGCATATGTCGAAACTATAAAAATTCCGAGACGTGTACTACGGAACCGTAAAAAATGCAATAGAGATCGAGATAGGCCATCGAAACTTTTATGAAAAACCCAACAAAATGGTAATACACTACAACTCAACAAGATTACACTTATCGTCGTCTCCGAAATCACGTTTATTTTTATTATAGGGAGCGATAAGTCGCATTATTCATAGTAGGGCGTAAAATTATGGTGGAAAGGACATTAAGGCATCTTCCCTCCCTTGTTTTGACGCATAGAAAAGCTCTAGAATTTAGCGAAATAGTTACATTTGCGGTGGAAGTGTGATTAGTTAGTCAATTCTGAACCCTATTACGTCGATTCAAGGGCAACGTTCAGTTTCACAGAGATGACCAAGGGATTTTGTAATAAATGTTGCGTATCGATGCATGTGCCGTAATGAAGTATGTTAGGGGAAGTTGGTTTTCTTTACATGGGGCATATTCATAAATTTTACTTTGTATAATGTTTATCTCTTTGCAAAGTCTGCATATACCGTGTATAAGGTAGGAGGAGGAGGAGGAGGAGTGTAAGAGAAAAGCAGCGCATTTGCATGGAACTTTAGCCATGATGCCATCGCTAATTTTAGCTACCAGTTAATACCCTTCTCCAGCAATTTGTACCTTTCTTTCAAAGGTTGTCTGGAAGAAATTGCTATTTAGTAATAAGGCCGCCTGTGTGAACTATCGTAGTGTTTTTAGTATTTTCTATATTTGTGTGTATGTGTAACTACTGATTGTGCACAATAAAGTATATTTTCATTTCATTTCATTTCTTATTTTATTACTAAGGTAAGAAAACAAAAATGTATGGTATTGACGTTTCGCGCGCTATGTCATGTCACTTAGCGTGCGTTATTATTCAATGAGGCTTTTTGATATTTTTTCTGCAGACTCAACTCACACAAGGCGTCATTTGGTGGCGTAAGTGGTATCAAAAACGGTCAATAAGAGTTGTCGATTCTTTTTCCGTCACCAGGCGGCGCTTGGTAGTACGACGGTCCTTGTCGTGTCAAAAATCTGTCAGATGTCACGAATTTGAAAAGCCTCATTCACACCGAAACGAAACGATGCGATATAGCGCTGCACTTTTACGATAGCTATTCAAAATTGACCTTCTCCGTTAGGTACTCAAGAAGATAAACGTTTCATCGAATGTCATTTTGCACCGCACTGCACAGCGCGTGCAGTGCGGTGTGCAGTGTAGTGTGTAGTGTGTCGTGTAGTGTATGACGTCCATCTTTTTGTGTAGTGAATAAAGTTAAATTTCCAATAGCTATCTTAAAATACAGCGCCGCGGAGCGTCGCGTATCGTTGGGGTGTGAACTGACGTTTATGTCGATGCCGTATATTTTATTTTTGTAACTTCGTCATCGTGCTTAGCGACGGCATGTTGGTTATTGCCCCCTGAAACGCTAAATTGTTATTTAATATAGTAATCCTACTAATATTATATATGTGATAGTTTGTGAGGATGGATTAATGTATAGATGGATAGATGGATGTATGAATGGATGGATGTTTGTTACTCTTTCACGCAAAAACTACTGAACGAATTTTGATGAAATTTGGTATGGTAGTGGTTAAGGCTTTGAAGTAAAAAACATAGGCTACTTTTTATCCCGAAAAAGCACAGTTTTTCCGTGGGATATGGGATACTATATTTACGCAGGCGGACCTAGTATTAGGTCATTACATATGAAATAAGCGTTTTGTGAAATAGGAACATAAAGTAAATTTTTTAAGCATAATATATTTATTTAATCAAAGTATACCATTGCTATCTATGTACTTCTGCCATCTCATAGGTAGTCTATTGATTCATTTACTAAAAAATCATTCGGACAAGAATCAATAAATTTATTGAAGGCGCTTTGGACTGCCCCATAGAAGTTAAATTTTTTCCCTTGCAAGAAGTTATCTAAATTTCGAAAAAAATGGTAATCTGTTGAAGCAAGGTCCGGGGAGTACGGTGGATGTCTTAGACATTCCAATTTAAGCTCCTCTAATTTGGTAGCCGTCTGATGTGCAGTGTGCGTCAGATGTGATGTGTGTGTGTCGAGCGTTGTCCTGAAGCAGCAGTCAGCACTGGCCTAGAGCGAATGACTAACCTCGGTTGTTTAGCAGCTAGCTTTTCCATCATGATTTGCAGTTGCTAGCAAGAGACATCTGCCGTAATCGTCTGGCCAGATTTAAGAAAGCTGTAGTGAAGGACACCGGCACTAGTCCACCAAACGCTCACAACTAACTTTTTGTGACTCAATTTTCGCTTGGAGCAGGCTTTGGCTGGTTCGCCAGGGTTCAGCCATTGCGATGAGCGTTTCCGATTATCGTACAGGATCCACTTTTCATCACAGGTAATGATTCGATTTCAAATCCCTTCATTATTGTGCCGGTTGAGTAATGTAACGCAGCAGTCGACGCGCGTTTGTCGGTTTGATGCACTCAATTCAAGCGATACCCACCTTTCAAGCTGTTCCACCTTCCCAATTTGCTTCATGTGGATTAAAACAGTTTTATTACTAACATCGCAGCCTGCAGCCAACTCGGACGTGGTTTGCGATGGATCCGCTTCCACAATAGCCTTCAATTCTTTATTATCAACTTTGGTCTCCGGCCGTCCACGGGGCTTGTTTTGCATGTCAAAATTTCCAGAACGAAAACGTTGGAAGCAAAAACGCACTATGTTTTATTTTGCGACACCACCGCCATACACATCATTAATCCTTAGAGCCGTTTCTGCAGCACTGGTGCCACGGTGGAACTCGTACTCGAAAATAATACGATATTTCAAGTTTTTCATTTTGTAAAAAGAGGAAACAATAAATGAATTACGGTTTTCGAAACACAAATGCATGAGTAAATAGCGGTATAAATTTAAATTTGGAATTCCTAACCAAAGAAGATATATTTGAGATCAAAGTGGCCAGTACGACAAAACGCCAATTTCATATGTAAACATCGTTAATGTAGATTCTGGGCTACATACTGTAATTAGTTACCTATAGGCTATCAAATAACACACATCCGCTTATATTAAGGTGTCAAGAAACCTATAAATACACACAAGGATATGGTCAAATTAAATTTAAAATTGATTGAATTAAAATCTCATAGATCAAATATTTTAAAATGACCTACGACATGAGAACTGAGACTCGCCCTCGAATTGTCCTCTAATTAGATAAAGTCGTACTTTGATAGATTGTCTTATTTATTTTAATCATAAGAATCTCTGAGCAGTGAGCTATGCACAGGTCAACTTCAAAAGTATTTTAACTGACTACGGTCAAAAGGAAGGATAAGACAACCTCTGTGGCTCAGTGGTAAGCGCGTTGGCGCTCAAAGCCGGAGGTCGCGGATTTGAATCCCGCCGGGAACAAAAAGTTTTCTGTGTTTCTGGGTTATGGGTGTGTATTTAATATATGTATGTATAATATAATAAAAATCTTAAATATGTGTATAGTATTTAAAGTATTGAATGTTTCCGTTGTCTGGTACCCGTAACACAAGTCAATCGAGAACTTATCACGGGACCAGATTGACGTTGTAAATATGTGTGGTGGGCCAATTGCCTGTTAAAATAATTACTTTTGACCTTATAAATCCTTTACTACTAATTATTCATCTATAGATACTAATATTATAAAGAGGAAAGTTTTGTTTGTTTGCATAGAATAAATATGCTAAGAAACGGGGTACGCGCATGAAAACGAAGTAAATCATACCATGTTATAGTGTTTGTAGGACGTAGTTATGTTAAAATTGATGATTTTATTGATTACAATTGTTTGGGCTGGTACCTACTTCAAAAATATGAAGATTGAGTGGAGAAATAGTGAAATTTGAGCAGAATTTAAAAGGCGAAATTATTCGACAATAATAAATATTTCATGCTTTTTAGTGATTTTTATTAAGAATGTTATTGCTTTTACTTTGGAAGTCGGTTTATATATATATATATATATATATATATATATATATATATATATATATATTGTAATATTTATTTATTTTATTCTTTTTAGTGATATTATACTCGTATTTATTAGTATCTGGGAGACCGAGCTCTGCTCGGAGATTTAGTAGGACGATTAAATACTTAAAAATAAATAAAAATATAAGAGAAAGGAAATAAAAAGAAACACAAAAATATTAATCTGACTGGGATTCGAACCCGACACCAATTTGTAAATAACGCACAAAGGACATCATTCATTTTGGACCAAAAAATGAAAGTGCCAGCCAGGAAAAAAAGTACAATATTCGGATAGAATACATAATTTCTATAATTTTTTACTAAGACGTCCAATCTGTGCGCACAATGGTTACATCGTAATAAAATAATAATTAAATATATTTTTATTAATTCTTTGGTGATAAAAAAGGTTGGAGTGTCATTATTTATAAAAAATATTGTATTAAAAGTTACTTACATGACCGCAAAATACTAAAGGTCAAAACCTAGTGGTCAGAATATAAAATCGTACTATTTAACACATTCATTTTCTTTATATTATAGAATGTTGTCTTTTTAGAGTCAAACATTACTGGTTTCTCTCTCTCTCTCTCTCTCTCTCTCAAAACTTCAAATGGAATTCCGAGAACTAATCAAGTGTAATAGCGAGGCTTTTACGCAGCTCTGTGGCTTATTAACTGACATTATGAACGTACAATTGTGTATTTCGTATCGTGTGCCTATTGGTGATCGCGGAAGTTATAATTGGACATCCCGTGAATCACAACACATCTAAATCGCACAGTTTATTATTGAAGATCTACTGGTTCATCAGGTGAGGATTATATCGCTATATTGAATAAATATACATATGATATTTACTACAAACAAACATCATAATACTTGTATAACCTAAGCCGAATGTGTTTTTTAACAAATACAAGTTTTCAAATACATGTGGCCCCCTGCCCTCCGCAGATATATTATTTTTTATTATTACTAAGCTGATAAACATTTTTTTCAGAATGAACCTACAGATGTTATATGCCGACCTTGTTGGCAAAGGGCCGAGCGGCAATATCTCCGACGTCAACGTGAAGTGCAGGAAGAACCTGACAACGAAGAACCTGATGTTGCAGGCGAAGGAGTTGACGCTGTGCCCCATTCTACAGTTTTACCTGGATATGTGCGAACTAGTAATATGGCAAACTCTTGTGTATTTCAACACTGTGTAAACACAACAAGACACAGAATACCAGAAAACATTATTCTACGTGTTCCTTGCCGATACAGTGTATTAATATCAGAAAACAGTCGTGTTTGCAGTGAACACCTCGAGCAAGATGAATGGCATTTCCTTGCTATGCAAGACAATTTAATTCAAGATTTTAATTCTGCACACATCGTTAGTGCGCCAAGATTGTTAATAAACCACATTGAAACAGAAGTTTTAGACTTTGAGCATTATGAATTGATCAATAACAAAGAGTTACACGATTGGACTGGTCTTACCGCTGAACAATTCTCTGATTTATTGGCCAACACTCCGAGCTTAAATCAGAGAAGAAACAAAAAAACAATTTTAGCAGCTTTTTGGCAAAGATCCGAACTGGCGACTCAAATGCTAGGCTCGCAACGATATTTAAAACGAGCGAATCCACATTCGCGCAAATACTTGCGAACGGCCGAGAAGCACTTTTGCGAGATTTTGTTCCAATGCATTTGGGGTTTGACCACATGACTCGGGAAGATGTCACACAAAGGAATCTTCTTATCCCAGAAAGTCTTTTTGGAAATATTGAAAGTCCTCCCGAAGAAAGAAAAGCTATTACAATTGTGGACGGCACATATATCTACATACAAAAAGTTTAAACTACTTTTTTCAACGAAAATCTTATAGTAGTCACAAGTTCCGGAACTTAGTAAAACCATTTTTATTTGTCTGCTGTGACGGTCACATAATAGAAGTTTCAGGTCCACACGCTGCTATTTCTTCAGATGCGCAGATAATGCAGAATATTGCTGAAAATGAAAGTGATCATGGCGATGGATTATTCCAATGGTTCTATCAAAGCGGGGACATATTTATTTTGGACCGTGGCTTCAGAGATGCAGTTCCCATTCTTGAAGGAAATGGTTACACTGTGAAAATGCCGGAGACAAAGCATCCAGGAGCTCGCAACTAACCACGGAACAAGCAAACAAGTCACGCCTTGTTACTATTTGCCGCTGGGTTGTGGAAACAGTGAATGGCCGATTTAAAAGAGATTTCCGCCTGCTGAGAAACGTGCATATTAATATTACATTGCACTATATGTTTGAATATTTTAGAATTGCAGCAGCATTAATTAATGCTTATTACGTGTTGATAGTAGATAATATCCAAGCATCTGATTTCTTACAAGTAATCCGCGAAAGGATAAACATGCCCAATACACTGGCAGATCTTGTCGCCAGACGTAACTTGAACAGAATGAGAGCACAGTTCCAGCCCATATCTGCGGATATGGCAGAGTTTAATGACTTTTCTACGCTGACCGAAGAAGAATTAATATTATTTAGCATCGGTATATATCAGCTGAAACAAGCGAGAAGTTACTATGGAGAGCATGTTCAACCAGATGGAGCTTTTAGCATTGAGCTCAGTGGTGCGATTCCTCTAGAGCTTGTAAGGGAATTGGAGGGAGAGGACTTGTGGTTGATTAGAGGGCAAATACAATCCCGACACATCAGATCCAAAACATACTATATGTATATTGCACTGGATAGAACAGCAACCGGGCTTCGAGCAATAAAACATTATTATTGCACATGCCATATAGGAAAGAGAACCATCGGATGTTGCTCCCATACTATGTGCATAGTCTGGTACATGGGTTATGCTAGATATGTCCCTTACCTCAGCCCACCCGCAATAAGTTTAGATGACATATTTGTAAAACTAGAAAATGTTTAATTGTACGTCATTAACTTATTAGTTATTACCACTGATTTTAAGCAGGAATGTTAAGATTAATATTGTTTATTTCTCCCAGCGCCATCACACCTTTTTACCACCAGAGCGTTTTTTTTCTTAGTTATTAATGTTGCCCTTACCTTGTAATAGCGATGAAACAAAATAAATGCTGTTTAGTACTTGATAAATATTTTTTAATTTTTATTTTATGACTAAATATTTTTTTCCAACACTATTCATCAACCTTACCACTGTGTTTTACTACCAAGTTTATATCGTAACGTAAGATATTCATGCTTTTAATAGTGACACTCCAACCTTTTTATCACCAAAGGATTTTTTTTTATTATTATTATTACGACGTAACCATTGTGCGAACAGATTGGATGTCTTAGTAAAAAGGTTAGTAATTGTGTATTCTATCCGAATATAGTACTTTTTCTTTTTGGCCGGCATTTTCATTTTTAGGTCCAAAAATGTATGAAACGTGAATGATGTTCTTACCAGTCTACTATCCAGCTGAGGTTTGAAACCCCAGAAAGGGTTGTTACAGAGAGCCCAAAACCGGGTGCTGCGCCAAATTGCGGACGCACCGTGGTACGTCCGCAACACCACCATCGCGAGGGACCTCAGGGTGGAGAGCGTGGAGGCCTTTGTGGCCCAGCTCTCCGCTAAACTGTTCGCGCGAGCGGATGCCTCGCGCCTCGGCGAGTTGACCGACCTGGCGCCGTGGCACGCCCGCCCGCCCGACCACTACCGCCTGCCAAGAGATGCCGTCCCCCCAGAGGACCCAGCGGAGCCACGCAGCCCGCCCCGCCGCCCCCGAAGAGGAGGAGCTCTGGCGCACTGATGCGCCTCACCCAAGCGCAATGATGCGCCCTGGCGCAATTGGGCCCCATCCACCGTTGAATCGTAATCCCTCCTTGCACAGGCAAGCCAGATGCCGGTGTAATTGTCACGACACGCCCGGTGCCTGACGAGTGGCAACTCTAATACCACCCCGTCGCTATCGTGGCGTATCTCCCCCCCGACTCCAAAAGTCGGGGCCCAGAAGTCTATCTCCCAGCCTTTCCCCTGGTCGGTTAAGTCCGCGGTCCGACAAATGCGTTTCCCGGCCTCCGGGTCGGCCCCCCACGCGCCGTTTGGAGGCGACCGCTGGTCTAGGTCGTGCCCCTTTGCTCGCCCACGGATTTCCCCCGCGTTCTGCCGCGGGGGGGTCTTCCCTAAAAACTGACGCAATGCGCCCAGTACTGGACGCGTCATCCCCACCCCAAGTAGAGGGGCTCTAGCCCCTGGTTTTGGTTCTCCGCCCGAGGCCCTCTTCAGGGGCCCGGCGTGAGAAGAAAAGCCCACGAAAGAAAGGCCTACGAAAAGAAAATCTGCATCTAATGTTGAGTATTAGGTAGGTTCTATATTCTGATCTGAGTTTACTATAATATTCCGGAAAGACGACTGGTAGCTTTTTAGATAAACTGATTCCTTAAGTCTATTGGACATTTTAAATTGTATAAAAATGTAACTGTAGGTAGGTATATATGTATATATACAAATAATGTATAACTAATGGTGGCCGTTGGGGCTCAAATCAGGTTACACAATTTTAGGAAAACACATGCAACTGACCTTTGGAGATTTGAGACTTGATGTGGTTTCTTAAATCCCTTTCGTTCTTCTAAGTTGTATCAGATTGATTTACTTATACAACATGTCTATCATTATAGGACAATTTAATTCAATAGAAAGGAAAAATTAAAAATACCTTTCAAAAAAACTTAACAAGGTTGGTTTTTTGCACGATAAGTGCGGAATGTACGAGTACGTGCGTATGTGACCGCGGTTTGCAACTGACTGGGCGCCGCCCGGCCGGTCCTTGTTTAGGGTATAGGATTTGAGGGTAGATGAGAATAATATTTGTCCAGCTCAACGAGAATGATATATACAACCACATCCCTACAATCGTACAATTGAAAATAATTCTATAAGTTAATATCGCCTCTACATCGCTACATAATCATTGATGGATTTTACTGTCGCCGCTGCAACATACGTAATCGTTGATAAAATAGAAGCGGAATTCATCGCTATGGAAGAATCCACCTCACTTACCTCCAATCTCGAGCAAGTCGACTAGTAAGATTTAGTATTAATTTTATATGTAATTTTTGGTAATTTTAAATAAAGTTAATTTTGAAAAAATTTTTTTTTGGGAGACTCGAGCGTCGAAAATATATTTGGCGCAGTCGGTAGGATTTCCGGGTCCGTCGGGATATAATTAGGAAAATTCTGCACGGAATAGGCGTTCTCAGCCGAACCGGAATTTCCAAGAAGAACTTCGTCGCCCGAGCATCAGAACTTCGATACCTCCCACGAATGCCGAGATCTATGTGAGTACACTATTATTTCAGTGATTGCTCCTTTATTTCCTTTGTTAGTATTATAATTTTTATTTCAGCACGTGGTATAAAATTTTCGATCTTGAAAATTAACGAACAGTGTAGAAATATTTTATAGGCATATAGGAATTTAAATTAGGAACTAAAAATATTTTAGTAGGAATTATTTCATCATTTTTAATTAAACAAATTTATTTGATTAATATATTTACTTAGATATAAAATAAAGGAAAATTAAAATCATTTTTCAATTATAAAAATTAATAATTAAAATACGTAATATAATTAAATTAAATGAGTAGCAGGTTTATTTTTTTAGCAAATTTAGTTGATCAGTTAAGGCAAATTGACAAATCGAATATTAGCATAAATATGACTAGCCTAGGCAATATCCCTCCCTCCCTCAGCCCTCCGATTGGTTCCTTAATTTGATAGTAGTCCTCATGTTTTAGTAAGATTTATTAATATATGTGATCAATTAGTTGCGACTCATGGACAGGATGGTGATCAATTAATTAATTCAGGTATTTTAAATGGAATACTTAATAAAGTAGTAGGTGCTGCCGCACGACAAATTAATTTTAACGGCATCCCTAATGATTGCAATAGTATTCGTAATTCTTTAATAAATAATTTTGCAGATCAAAGAGACGAAACTGTACTTTATAACGATTTAGCTTTATTAACACAAGAGTCTAATACATCATCGATGCTAAACGCGAGCTTTATAAAAAATTAACTCTCCAAGCATTTTTACGTGGTTTAAAAGATCCATTGGGTTCTCGTATTAGATGTATGCGTCCCGAAACGATTGAAAAAGCTTTATAGTTAGTTCACGAAGAAGTTAATACTATGTACATTCAGAAGAAAAATTCTCTTAATATGTCAGATAAAAAATTTTGTGATAATCAGCAGCTTTATAAAATGTCTAATCATAATTTTCAGCCCTTCAGGCCTAATAATTTTAACATACCAGGTCTGTCTAGACCGCAATTTATGCATAAGCCATCTTTACCTCAAAATCAATTTAAAATGCCATTTAATCAATCGTGAATGCCAACGCGCACTCAACAAATGTTCAGTGCACGACTTCCTAATCATTAACTCCTCTCATCATCAAAATCACAACCCTCATTTCAAGGCCCTAAGCCTATGAGTGGTGTATCTCATTTTGTAACTAGAGAAAGACCAATGCAAGCAAATCCTAGTGGATGGAATTGGTCCAAGCAGAGTAATCCGCCACCTTCTGATTGTTTTAGAACGCGTGATCTTAATGTGAACGAATGTGCAAACTTTGAATATTACGATGATTCTGATTATTATAACTATAATGACTACTATGATCATAACGATTATTATGACTATGACGGCTATTATAATGAGTATAGGGAAATGGTTCCGTATGAAAATCGTGAAAGTCTTATAGTCGAGGAGTTAGAAGAACAGCCGCAGTCAGAACAGAAATCATCATCATCATCATCTAGTGAAAATTTTTATAAAGCTCAGAGTACAAAAAAATAAAATAGAATTAAACCTTCAAACTCAACGTCAACTACCATTTATTAATATTTTACTCAAAGGAGGATTTTCTTTAAATTGAAATAGAAACTGAGCAAACTAGTCATGAAGTTGATGAAATAAAATATTATTATTATATTATTACTCCATAACTTTATTGTGTTCCCCAGAATTTAATGATAACTGTAAAATTAAATTAATCGTATATAGATTCCATAATTATTTTGACGGTTTGATAGGAATGGACTTACTTACTAAATTTGCCGCAGATGGTTTGATGAAAGTTTTAGTGCCGGAACAAATAATTTGTAATTGTATAGTTAGCGAATGCTTAACTGTAGTAAAAAATAATAGAGAAATAGTCCAGGTAACAAACCTTAAAAAAAATGATATAATATTTTCATTAGATCATCCAACGCATGCTACTATATGTAATTCGGAATTTTCACAAGAAATTTCACATCGTGCTAATGACGTAATTCCACGCTTGCGTACAGATCATTTAAACACCGAAGAAAAAGCTAATTTAACATCGTTTCGCGCTAAATACGGTGACGTATTTTATATCGAAGGCGAGTATTTGTGGCGAGTAACTTTGACGTTTACGAATAAAATTAAGAACAAAATCCGTACGTATGATAAAGTCCCCGTTTATACAAAAAGTTATCGCTATCCTTACATTTTACGTGAGGAAGTACAAAATTAAATGTCTAAAATGTTAAGTCAAGGTATTATTCGGAAACTCAACGAAAAGACTATTGACGATAAGTATCCTATACCCAATATTAATGATATCCTTGATAAGTTAAGAAAATGCCAATATTTCACTACCCTAAATCTAGCATCAGGCTTTTATCAATTAGAAATGTCAAAATAAGATATACATAAAACTGCTTTTAGTGTAGAAAATGGTAAATATTATTTTCTTAGAATGCCAATGGGTTTGAAAAACAGTCCCACCACGATGGATCGTGGTGGGACTGTTGGTCCCACCACGATCCATCGTGGTGGTGGTGACCGTGGTGATCTCTTTGGAAAGAGTCATCGACAATACCCTAAAACAGTCATGGACAATGTCCTTAAAGGCTTACAAAATGTAAGCTACTACCTAGATGATATCATAGTTTTTTCAACAAGAACATAATTATAATAAATCTAGACAAAGTTTTGCAAAGACTACGTGAGTCTAATTTTAAAATTCAGTTAGATAAATCAGAGTTCTTAAAACACGAGACCGCATATCCAGGACATGTAATTACTAGAGAGGGAATCAAACCTAATCCCGATAAAATATCCGCAATACAAAAATTTCCTATTCCTAAGACACCTAAGGAAATAAAATCATTTTTGGGTTTAGTCGGTTACTATAATAAATTAATTCCTGATTTTGCTAAGATCACAGAACCTTCAACTCAATGTTTAAAAAAGGGAAAGAAAATAACAATTGATGCAGAATACGTTAACTGTTTCGAACGATGTAAGACACTTTTGACTAATGATCCAATATTAATATACCCAGATTTTGAAAAGGAATTTTTACTAACAACAGACGCATCAAGTTTTGCTATATGCGTGTTCTATCACAAGGAGCTGTTGGATCTGATAAGCGTATGCTTCTCCTTTCTTTTAAGGAAACAAAATACTTTCGTCCTTAACTTTTTGGCCGTAAATTCAAAATTTTAAGAGATCATAAACCTTTGCAGTGGGTTATGAGTCTAAAAGAACCTAATTAAACAAGATGGATATTAAAGTTAAGCGAATTCGATTTTACTACTCAATATAAGCTCGGTAAAAAGAACACAAACTCCGATGCTCATTCTCGTGTCGAAATCTGTAACGAAGAGATAAGTTCAATGGTAAGAAATACATCGAAAGCATCCGAAACTATAGCTGATGACTCTAAAAGCACTACGACAGCACACACCTCCAATGAAAACCCAATACTTGAAATCCCCATATCTTTTGATCCCCTAAATAAATTTCATCGACAATTAATTTTAAATATTGTAAGTGACGTAAAGAAACGCGCAATAGCTACTAAACCATTTGATACTCACACTAGGGTATCCATACAACTATCAGAATCTAATTTAGAGACAGATTTAATTAACGCAATAATATGTTAACCCTAAAATAAAGACCGGTATACTTATTAACCCTCCATTAGGTATGTACAAAATTGTCCCAATATTGCAGGAATAATTCAAAAGCTCTTTCATCATCATCAAATCATCGTGGCATAAATGAATGCTTATAGAAAATGTTTTTAGAAATATGGACAGGCATACTTACTTAGGGATGGTACTGCACTTAGTGTTATACAGGCTTTATTAACATTCAGCACTAATCATGGCTTACCACTCACCATAATTACCGATTAAGGTACAGAATTTAATTAACAAATGTTTTCAGAATTTTGTAAAATACATAAAATTATTCATCATCAGACTTTGGCTCACTCACCTAACGCTAATGGTAACATATAACGTTTTCATTCGACTTTGCTTGAACATCTCCGTATATTAAAATTAAAGCAACGTGATCAACCTGTAATTAATTTAATGCCTTATTCTTTAATTGCATATAACACCTCGATACATAGTTTTACTAAGTGTAAACCTTATGATCGTATATTAGGACATACCGATCTACGTGATCCGATTGATGTCGACTTAACAGCTCATTTACTCCAACAGTACATGCAATCTCATAGAGAACAAATGAAACAGGTTTATGACGTAAATGAAACATCTTTTGCTAATAGAGAAGCTATCATTGAAATATGTAACGAATCTAGATAATCTGAAGTAGACTATGAACCCGAACAACAGGTTTTCGTTAGTAATCCTTCAGCTAGCAGATCTAAACTAGCACCTAGATATACACAGGATACCGTTTTAGCAAATTTACCTATTATTATATATTAGTACCTAATACATAATTTACCTATTATATATATATATATATATATATACTGAAGCGATTTGCCACACATGGTCCGTTCAGTCCCGCCGTTCAGTCCATCTGTTCGTACATCCGGTCAGTCCAGAATTAATGTTGCCAACTTATTGAGTTGCTTTTCAAACTTTTACTACTAAATTTAGCTTCGTAGTGTTTTAGTAGGAAATAGCTAGACAGTAATCATAATATTAACCAAAATGGCCTAGGTTAGGAACAAAAGCGGGTGGGGCTGTGTCGGGGCACACGGCCGTTGGTTTTAACGTGAAACGTCTATGTTAGCGAATCGCTTTTAAAGTAAAAGATTGAAATGAAAACAAGATGGACGCTGTTTTAAGTATTTTAATAAAAAAGAACAGGTACGTAATAGAAACAACAAACACACGAAAGAATCACCACGCTATAAAGTCGGAGTCACGAGTTACACTGAATAGAAACAAGCGTGAGCGCCGGTTTCGCACAGTTATCGCAGTATCCCTCCCCCGCCGCCCCGCTTGACCCCGACACGAACTCAATGTCATAACAGCGAGCTGACTATATAAGTGAAATATTTACACCACATTTTTGTTTCTAAGACTAATAGTTTTTTAATTATTAAGGTACGATGATATAGACCTTTTCGTTACGGTCCAGTTTTTAAACCTGGTACCCGTATGTTTCGGCGCGATTTTAAAGACGTTTCACGTCAAAAAGATTAATAATATAGGAAGCGCCTTCAGAAAGGAACACAAAAGAGTACAAGCGTCGTTGGTGCCGGGAGCTTCGGCGGAAGAAGTATACGTACCGAAACTTTTGTACCTACTATACTTATAGTGATCTTTTATTCTTATGGGATCAAGAGGAGCCCCTACAATCAACATCGAGTATCAATGTCAGCGTAGAGGTGAGTGAAAAATGAATAAGAACAAAATATTATTTATTGTAATAAAGTAGTTGATAAGTAAAACTTTCACACAAAATGATATTGCCATGGTACTTGGCCTACTCCATTGAAATATCCTACGAATTCATTTCTTATTGTACTAGCAGTTCGGTTATGATTTTCGCGTCCGTCAAAACGTAAACTATTTTCTTCTCTTGTTTGTAGACCGTTGATAGTTTAGCCATTATCAATGTTTTCTTGGTCAAAGTAATTCACAGGCCAATACGTACTAATTGTTTAGAGCACAGCAAGCTAGTACAATTGGAGAAATGTTTTCAAGGCCGATGTGTATTTTGCTTTCTAAGATTTGAATGCTGTTTACCATTATGCCAAATACATTTACCTGAAAACTGTAACAAAAAAATAAATTTTTGATATTTAATTTTTCAGAGTCCTTCAACCGAAGAATGTACATCGCCCAAAAAATTTTAAAAGAAAACTTTTACACACCACAGAATTGCAAGACATTACGTATGGTTGGAGACTGCTTGTCTTCTATGCACCAAGAAGACGAGTATAATGTTATTGGTAAAAATATTGCCATATAATTGCATACCTTGAATCACATGCAAGTTTAATACTGAAAATATTATAAAGTTTACATTGTTTGAGGTCCAGCTAAATAATTGAAAAAGGTACTCGCGGCTTTCTAATCCTTGTCTACCTCAATTGGATTATACCAATCAGCAAATAGATAGTACTAATGTATTTTTAAAATATAAACTTAAGAGCCTGTGTATTGCGGTACAGCCAAGGAAATTATCATGCGTGTGAATCCACAATCAGTCGGTGATTTAGCAGCCGATTTGTCTACAGTACATTTTTCTTCATACTGATTATCTACTTCATAAATAGAATCTTTTTTTATATATTATTAATAAACAATCAAGCTTTTCAATAGATATATTAATTTATATGAAATAATGTGTATTGAAGATAAGATTTTTATGTTGTTTTGTTTGTTAAATATGATACTACATACATAATTGTTATATTGTTGATATATTTTTACAAGCAGTTATTTTAAAAACTGATTAATAAATTACCAAAGGAATGGTTGGAATGCCTTAAATTTTAAAATGTGTAAGACTGATTATAATATAAAAATATTAATACACTATTTTAATAGATATACATATTAATTTATAAGAAATAATGTTTATTGAAGATAAGATTTTAATGTTGTTTTGTTTGATAATTAAGTTAGTAATGTTTTATAATTGTAATAGATACATTTTTACTAGCATGTTTGAAAGAACTGATTATTACCAAGTTAATAGTTGATATGCTTTAATTTTAAAGGTATGTAAAAATGATTATAAAAAATATATATATAAATAATCAAGGTTTTTTTATAAAATTCCTCCTACATATTTTATTATTACCTCTGTTCATTCCGCAATACTTTATATAACCAGCCAGTCAGTAATTATTGACCTATTATTATTGACCCCAAAACAAACCATTTATTTTTAAGTTATTTGTCAATATATGATCATGAGGCTTAAATTATATGTTATATTATAATCTACTAGCTGTCCCCAACAGACGTTGTTCTGTCTTAACTATGTACTTTACAGTTTCTACATCAATAACTTTACCCTATAACCGACAGCTACAACCTATAATAACAGGTGATGTGTGAAAAAGTTTTCGACGACTAAATTATAACAGTACTAAACATATTGCTATATTATAATAATGGGGTATACAGGGTGTTTTTTCAGTTAGTGCCCAAACTTTTAAGAGTGAATATACTCTTAAATATACCTAAGCAACTTTTACTATGAAACCTACTTTCCTACTTATGAAAAAAATTGTTTCCTACAAAAATGCTATCTTTGCCTTAGCACTTTTGTAGGAAACAACTACAACTTAGAAGTATGAAAGTAGGTTTCATAGTAAAAGTTGCTCGTACAATATGTGTGTGTGTGTGTGTGTGCAAAATTTAATCAAAATTGGTCCAGTAGTTAAGGAACCTAACCTTTCTTCTCTATCATACTAATATTATAAGCGTGAAAGTTTGTAAGGATGAATGGATGTTTGCTACTTTTTCACGCAAAAACTACAGAACGGATTTCGGTGAAATTTGGTATGCTAGTAGTTTAGGCTCTGGATTTAAAACATTGGGTACTTTTTATCCCGAAAAAGTAGTGTTCCCGACGAATACTATATTTACACTGGCGGAGCCACGGGCAGCAGCTAGTATGAAGTAATTAATTATTATTCAAATATCGATTCAAAAAATTCGGATTTTCATTTAAAAATCTGGATTTTGAAATCGGGCCCAACAGGATTTTCGAATTTCGACGTAATCCGGATTGCAAATATTGCAATAACTAAGTACCTAATATACCTTTAAATTGATTATAATCATAAATCATACAGCTATCGATAAATATTAAATACACAAATACACAAAAATACAATTAATAAACACAACCGTAACTTACGCCAAACTAGAGCGAACTGATGCGATTTTGTCGTGTGTGGGCTCGAATCCGTTCAGGCCGAACTGACGTCAGTTGGGTCGGATGCGATTTTTTCCGTGTATGGGCTCGAATCCGTTCAGGCCGAACTGACGTCAGTTCTAACTGAAACGATCGGCCTCTCGTCTGTGGCTGCCTTAGACTACTTCAGAAAAAGTTAAATCACCATATGCATCCATATAAAATTCGTTCGTTCGGAGTTCCCTCGATTCCTCATGGATCCCATCATCAGGTCACCACTTTGGTGAAAACGGGACCAACTTGGGATTTCACCCTTTACATAATTATGAAATCGGTCCACAGACGGCGAAATTATCGTTGAACATACAAAACAATATATATATAATAAAAAGTACAGCCGAATGCATAACCGCCTCCTTTTTTGAAAGACGGTTAAAAATAATTAACTACCTATTTTCAGACCTACCGTATTAGGTCTCAGTCATTAGGTATTCCTAATGACACAAAATTTCGTAAAATCAGTCGAGCTGTTTTGGAGGAGTTTGGTTACAAGCATGAGAATTTTATATGTATAGGTATTAGAAGAAAGAAAATAGTAATAATAATAATAGTAAGGTACATAGGATAGGACAAAAAATGTTTTATTAAGTACCTCAGGTTATAAATCAAAATGTACCCATTGGTAAGTAGATTGTAAAATGTATACAATGAGCGTACTAAAAACGTTAATAAATACGTAATAAACATAATATTTTGCTAGAACCTTTTGGTCAGTCTAATTAGTCAGGTTTTTTTACACAACGATTTGCTTTTCCATTTAAGTATAAATTGTAACGGAGTCATTTTCAGTCGCTACCTACTACAGTCGCTGTGTAGTCCCGAATTTCGATCGTTTTCCCAATATGCGATACGATATCGGTTATCAGGCCGATAAATTACATAGACATGACTCATGAGAGATACAGGGATTTGTTTTCATATGGAACATAATAATTATATTTTGCCATCGACACGCTAACTATAATTTCGACGCTCGAGTCTCCCAAATAAAAATCAATTTTCAAAATTAACTTTATTTAAAATTACCAAAAATTACATATAAAATTAATACTAAATCTTATCTAGTCGACTTGCTCGAGGTTGGAGGCTAAGTGAGGTGGATTCTTCCATAGTTATCCATTTACACGTGCGCAGAGTTAGCATTTAGTTTCCCTGAATTTCGCTTCTATTTTACCAACGATTATGTATATTGCAGCGGTGACAGTAAAATCCATCAATGATTATGTAGCGATGTAGAGGCGATATTAACTTACAGAATTATCTTCAATTGTACGATTGTAGGGGTGTGGTTGTATATATCATCTCCCCCCTGAGATCAATGACTATTTTTGAACAACGGGAAAAAATGTCATTGGCAGCTTCCCATGATCTTGTCTTGATCCAGGTTCAGCATAACTTGATTCTTGACATGGCCGATTTCTTGATTCTTTTCTTTCTTGATTCTTCTTTCTTATGTTCAGGTAAAGTCTTCTGGCCAAAATTATTAGAGAAAGTTCAATAGCACTGAATAATATAGTATAGAAAGGAATAGTTGTATTATAGAACATTGGAATTTGTTCTAATTGAATAGATTCTTGATGATGAATTTTGACTTGAACTAATTGAATTACTTTTAACAGAAAATGACGATGTAGGCTCTTTTATATGAGCTGAAAATTTTGAAATTTTTGTGGGCTTTTCCTTGATTTGATCGTAGGCGTTGACTATGGCGAAGTCTTCTGTGTGCAGCTTGCAGGTATGTGGTATTGTGACTAGGTAGCTTCCATTGATATTGATAAGTTCTTCTCGTTCACAGGATAACCGGGCTTGAGTTGACTGCGGGAATACTACGACGTAGTGGCGGTCATCAAGTTTTTACATTGCAGGTTTCATCAGATTCACGGTCGTCATCTCGCAGAATTTATCTTCATTTAATTTTCCTTCAACGATGTTGCTGATACAATCCAGACGGGATTTAAGTAAGTGATTGAATTCATCTTCACATAAGATAGGCATGAGGTACACCTCATGCCTATCTTCGGGCATACTGCCTCCGTGTACTCGTGTATATTACCAGTGATTGCAAGGAATGGAGAAAGAGGAATAATGAATAGCCTGTCTATTTTAATTAAAGGACAACAGCTAATGTATAAAAAATATATTCAAGTGGTGAAACTATAGGGAATTTGAAAGCAAAAAAAAACTCATTGATCTCCATTATTATAAGATGCTGGCTTAATAATATCATAATAATCTCTAATTTCTAAATCTAATATTTTTTCTTTATTATAAAATGTCTTAAGCTTACTTAACATATTTTTCATGACGTCTATACCTATCATAGAATGATGAGTGCCCGAAGCACTGCAAAATGCTAGCGCATTTTCTATTCTACTTATTTGGCTTAGTAAACTATCTACGTTATTACTGCTAATTGCCAATGCTTGTGTTTGATGTGTGAATTTAGCAAATTTAACTATATCCGATGAAGGAAATGAGTCAGGATTTGTAAGCATAAATAATGTTTTATTAATTTCATTTTGATTATCAACAATTTTAGAAATTATTTTATTTTATTCATGGATAATCTTTGCTAAGACTGATATAATGATTTTGTGCAATAACTAATTTATCTTGATTATATATATATATATATACATATATATATCTACTATAGCTAAGAATAAGCTGAAACGAGTCCCTAAAACCGCGAAATTGTTGGAGGATGCTGATCATGATGCTTCTCACATCGACACTGGTTCTCGAGATAAAACTTAAAGAACTTGGAGAGGGTCCAGGATTTTTACCATTTAAGTTAGGTCCCATACGACTAATCATCCATTATCATACATTTTTGCGGTATATAGAATTAAGGGATACAGATTCTAATATTACTTTAGTACAGTCTCAGTTCAATGAAATAATAATAATGAAATAAGTTACATAATATTACTTCTGCTGTCTATGAGTTTCAGATAGATTATTTAAGTAATAAACTTGATTTTGCTTTGAAACAGTTAAAAACTCTAGAACCCGTGGTTTAGGAGATGGCTTAATAGATAGTCTTGGGTCAGTAATGAAAAGTATAACTGGAAATTTAGATTATTCAGATGCAATAAAATACGATGAAGCTCTCTCAGTTCTTAAGAAAAATCAAGATAAATTAGTTATTGCACAAAATCATTATATCAGTCTTAGCAAAGATTATCCATGAATAAAATAAAATAATTTCTAAAATTGTTGATAATCAAAATGAAATTAATAAAACATTATTTATGCTTACAAATCCTGACTCATTTCCTTCATCGGATATAGTTAAATTTGCTAAATTCACACATCAAACACAAGCATTGGCAATTAGCAGTAATAACGTAGATAGTTTACTAAGCCAAATAAGTAGAATAGAAAATGCGCTAGCATTTTGCAGTGCTTCGGGCACTCATTATTCTATGATAGGTATAGACGTCATGAAAAATATGTTAAGTAAGCTTAAGACATTTTATAATAAAGAAAAAATATTAGATTTAGAAATTAGAGATTATTATGATATTATTAAGCCAGCATCTTATAATAATGGAGATCAATGAGTTTTTTTTTGCTTTCAAATTCCCTATAGTTTCACCACTTGAATATATTTTTTATACATTAGCTGTTGTCCTTTAATTAAAATAGACAGGCTATTCATTATTCCTCTTTCTCCATTCCTTGCAATCACTGGTAATATACACGAGTACACGGAGGCAGTATGCCCGAAGATAGGCATGAGGTGTACCTCATGCCTATCTTATGTGAAGATGAATTCAATCACTTACTTAAATCCCGTCTGGATTGTATCAGCAACATCGTTGAAGGAAAATTAAATGAAGATAAATTCTGCGAGATGACGACCGTGAATCTGATGAAACCTGCAATGTAAAAACTTGATGACCGCCACTACGTCGTAGTATTCCCGCAGTCAACTCAAGCCCGGTTATCCTGTGAACGAGAAGAACTTATCAATATCAATGGAAGCTACCTAGTCACAATACCACATACCTGCAAGCTGCACACAGAAGACTTCGCCATAGTCAACGCCTACGATCAAATCAAGGAAAAGCCCACAAAAATTTCAAAATTTTCAGCTCATATAAAAGAGCCTACATCGTCATTTTCTGTTAAAAGTAATTCAATTAGTTCAAGACAAAATTCATCATCAAGGATCTATTCAATTAGAACAAATCCCAATGTTCTATAATACAACTATTCCTTTCTATACTATATTATTCAGTGCTATTGAACTTTCTCTAATAATTTTGGCCAGAAGACTTTACCTGAACATAAGAAAGAAGAATCAAGAAAGAAAAGAATCAAGCAATCGGCCATGTCAAGAATCAAGTTATGCTGAACCTGGATCAAGACAAGATCATGGGAAGCTGCCAATGACATTTTTTCCCGTTGTTCAAAAATAGTCATTGATCTCAGGGGGGAGATGATATATACAACCACACCCCTACAATCGTACAATTGAAGATAATTCTATAAGTTAATATCGCCTCTACATCGCTACATAATCATTGATGGATTTTACTGTCACCGCTGCAATATACATAATCGTTGGTAAAATAGAAGCGAAATTCAGGGAAACAAAATGCTAACTCTGCGCACGTGTAAATGGATAACTATGGAAGAATCCACCTCACTTAGCCTCCAACCTCGAGCAAGTCGACTAGATAGATTTAGTATTAATTTTATATGTAATTTTTGGTAATTTTAAATAAAGTTAATTTTGAAAATTGATTTTTATTTGGGAGACTCGAGCGTCGAAATTATAGTTAGCGTGTCGATGGCAAAATATAACTATTATGTTCCATATGAAAACAAATCCCTGTATCTCTCATGAGTCATGTCTATGTAATTTATCGGCCTGATAACCGATATCGTATCGCATATTGGGAAAACGATCGAAATTCGGGACTACACAGCGACTGTAGGTCCGTTCAGTCCCGCCGTTCAGTCCATCTGTTCGTACATCCGGTCAGTCCAGAATTAATGTTGCCAACTTATTGAGTTGCTTTTCAAACTTTTACTACTAAATTTAGCTTCGTAGTGTTTTAGTAGGAAATAGCTAGACAGTAATCATAATATTAACCAAAATGGCCTAGGTTAGTAACAAAAGCGGGTGGGGCTGTGTCGGGGCACACGGCCGTTGGTTTTAACGTGAAACGTCTATGTTAGCGAATCGCTTTTAAAGTAAAAGATTGAAATGAAAACAAGATGGACGCTGTTTTAAGTATTTTAATAAAAAAGAACAGGTACGTAATAGAAACAACAAACACACGAAAGAATCACCATGCTATAAAGTCGGAGTCACGAGTTACACTGAATAGAAACAAGCGTGAGCGCCGGTTTCGCACAGTTATCGCAGTATCCCTCCCCCGCCGCCCCGCTTGACCCCGACACGAACTCAATGTCATAACAGCGAGCTGACTATATAAGTGAAATATTTACACCACATTTTCGTTTCTAAGACTAATAGTTTTTTAATTATTAAGGTACGATGATATAGACCTTTTCGTTACGGTCCAGTTTTTAAACCTGGTACCCGTATGTTTCGGCGCGATTTTAAAGACGTTTCACGTCAAAAAAAATCACAAAAAATTGACACCTTATCGTCGTTGTATCGTCGTCGTCGTCAAGTGAATTTTCCAACGCATCAGACAAAGACAGCAACGTTGTATAAGTTATCCGTTGTGTTGTGTTTTTATTAGTAAGGGGGTAAATATTAGGCCCTTACATATGAAATTGGCGTTTTGTCGTACTGGTTATTTTGATCTCAAATATATCTTCTTTGGTTGGGGTTCCAATATCAAATTTATACTGTATTACTTTACATTATTTATTATTATATTTTATTATTATAATATTATATTTATACTTACTCATTCATTTGTATTTCGAAAATCGTGATTGATTTATTTTTTCCTCTTTTGGTTTTTTCTTTGCGTCACTGTGTTTACAAAATAGAAAACTAGAAATATCTTCTTATTTTCGAATACGAGTTCCACCGTGGCACTAGTGCTGTAGAAACGGCTCGAAGGATTAATGATGTGTATGGCGGCGGTGTCGCAAAAGAAAGCACGGTGCGTTTTTGGTTCCAACTTTTTTGTGTTCAAAAAAAAAAAATCGACCTGCAGAACAAGCTCCGTGGACAGCCGGAGACCAAAGTTGATAATGAAGAATTGAAGGCTACTGTGGAAGCGGATCCATCGCAAACCACGTCCGAGTTAGCTGCAGGCTGCGGTGTTAGTGATAAAACTGTTTTAATCCACTCGAAGCAAATTGATAAGGTGAAAAAGCTTGAAAGGTACGTCATGAATTGAGTGGGGCAAACCGACAGATGCGCATCGACTGCTGCGTTACATTACTCAACAGGCACAATAATGAAGGGATTTTATATCGAATCATTACCTGTGATGAAAAGTGGATCCTGTACGATGATTGGAAACGCTCATTGCAATGGCTGAACCCTGGCGAACTAGCTAAAGCCAGCCGCAAGCGAAAATTTACTCAAAAAAGTTACTTGTGAGCATTTGGTAGACTAGTGCCGGTGTCGTTCACTACAGCTTTCTTAAATCTGGCCAGACGATTACGGCAGATGTCTATTGCCAGCAACTGCAAATCATGATGGAAAAGCGAGCTGCTAAACAACCAAGGTTGGTAATTCGCTCTAGGCCACTGCTGCTTCAAGACAATGCTAGACCACACACTGCACAACAGACGGCTACCAAATTAGAGGAGTTCAATTGGAATGTCTAAGACATCCACCGTACTCCCCGGACCTTGCTCCAACAGATTACATTTTTTTCGAAATTTTGATAACTTCTTGCATGTGAAAAAATTTAACTCCGATGGGGCAGTCTAAAGCGCCTTCAAAGATTTTATTGATTCGTGTCCGAATGGTTGTTTTAGCAAAGGAATCAATGAACTACCTATGAGATGACAAAAGTGCATAGATAGCAATGTCATACTTTGATTAAATAAATATATTTAAAAAATAAATATGTTTAAAAAATCGACTATAAGTTCCTCCTTTACAAAACGCCAATTTCATAATATGTAATGACCTAATACGTAATATTTCCTAGTATATTTTATTTAGTTATCGGTAATATTTTTATAATAAAATTCAATAAATAATACAATTTCAATATAAAAAAACTAAAATTATTTTTTTTATAGTTTTCGGTATCATTTTAGTAGCTTTTAGTAGAAATTGACGAGAGTTTAGTTTCGCAAAAACAAAGTTGGCAACACTGGAACGAATCGCTTCAGTCCATCGGGCCGACTGATGCGATCTCGAAATTGCACACAGACGATACGATTTTGCATCCGTTCAGGCCGAACTGAAGGCAGACCGGACCATGTATGGGCCCCTTAAGCTTAAGCTACCAAAAAGTAAGATTTTGCACCAAGGTATACCCTGGATCCAAAAGTACTGAACAGAACTCATGACTCCTTATAGATGTCTACATGTTACATACACCTACATGTTTGGGGATTTCGGCGTTGTATAAAGAACTGCAAGCATATGCCATCATACCACTTACAGTAATCATCATGATCATCACCACCATCTTCACAAGAAACACCAACATATTATTATGCAGACATAGGTGCACGGATATCAATGTGCTCATAATAATAAATTTAACTAAAAAGAGAAAAAATATTATTTTAAACAAAAAATTAAAACCGACTTCCAAAGTAAAAATGCACAAAAAAGTATGAAATACAACTTAGTTTCTAAATAATTCCCCTTTTAAATTCGGCTAAAATTTGAACTATTCTATATATTTCTTATTATATTCTTATTTTATTCTATATCTATCTACTCAATCTTCCTAATTTTGAAGTCGGTACCAGCAAATTTGAACGTGAGTTCTATAAAATATTCTAGGATTATTGTTTGGGCTGGTAGCGACTTCAAAATTAGGAAGATTAGGTATTAAATTTAATTTAATACCTAATTTAATACCTAATTAGATTAGATAGGTACCAAGTCATACCTTCGTAAGCTATTTGTGACAACCATGTGGATGCTTCGCCCTTGAGTGCCTTACTAACTGCCAAGACAAGCCGACTGCCGGTCGGTGGATTTTCTGAAAAACATAAATCTGCTGTCGCGCACCAAGATCTTGCGTCCATATCTTGTTTTTCAGGATCAAATGGCGGTAGTTCCTCACGATATGCTGTTTTCGGAGATTGAAGCGCGGCAATCAATGCTTGCATGTTTTTATTTTGTTTTTCGAACATGGCGCGCCACATGTTTGTTTCTTTGTTCTAATCCAACATGGATCCCACATCTGATAACGAGGAAGGCTGATTTTCGTCGTTATTCATTTTGAATTCCTATTACAGTGGACGGTAGTGGGTAATGTTGGATATGCCAAACACTTAGTTCAATCACTGAGTATATTGAAACGTTCACAAAGTTAGTAAAATAATCACTATTAGTACTACTAATAAATAACCTAGAACGTGCGATGGTTTAGTGGTAGGTGATAACCGACCGCGCACGCTGCGCTCCCAAGAGCGAATAATACCCGTTGGCGCCTTAGCTTGGCGCGCGCGCCCCACTAACTACATCGAGCGCCGATAGGTGGCGCTGGCGTCCCGGATATCATTTGATTTCGACATAATATATTATTATGAACACATTGATATCGGTGCACCTATGTCAGCATAATAATATGTTGGTGTTACTCGTGAAGATGGTGGTGATGATCATGATGATTACTCTAAGTGGTATGATAGCATAGTTAGTTTTAATTTTTTGTTTTTATATCAACGAATGAAAATTTTTAAGACAGAACTAAGTTTGCTGGGCCAGCTCGTTTATTATATTATTATTATTATTTTATGATGCCTAACACGAGATCTATACACAATTTATGACTATGCCAAAGTTCTTCAATTTATTTATTATTATAGAAGCTAGAAGGGCGGATAAATAGACAGACAGACGAACGGACAGAGCGAAACTATAAAGGTTAATACTCAAGTATTACAAACCCTAAAAATGGGTAAAAGTGATAACTTAATATGGGTTATAATATGGTTTGCACGTTTTGGTGGTTGAGCTATTTTCACATTTTATATAAATAACCTGGAGTTTAAAGTTAAATACTCCGTGCTTTTATTATAAGACAACATGCTACCAAATATTTTATGGCCAGACTTTGTATATATCAATATCCTTTAAAGTAGATATCTGTGAGTAATGGGGCACTAACTTAAAAATATCGAGCATAAAATGCGCCAAACAAATTGTTTGAAAGCTTTTAGATACAAAAATAAATAAAAAAGATAAATATCAGAGGTTGGGACTCTGCCAAAGTACAGGACTACAGGTATGCACTGTGGTTTGTGTTGTAATTTGATTTTGTTGCTTAATTTCGGGGATTTTTTCGGAGAAAAGAAGTAAAGTAAATAAACAACAGAATTTAAAAAAAAAGTAAAAGTATGTAGGTAATAGGTATAATGTTAACCACTTTTATGATCATACTATGTCAACCGCCAACAAACTGCTCCACAGTTTGGCGATTTATGTAATGACTGTAAAGATGTTATATATAAAATTTTGTTATATGTAGTATATATAATAGTAATATATATTATAGCTAACTTAAAAACCAACCAAGCGCGAGTCGGACGCGCGTACGAAGATTTTCGTACAAAAGGTCAAAAAACACGTTTGATGTATTGGGATTTGGGTTTAAATTAGGTATGATTTAATTCCGTTTGCAGTATTTATTGTTATAGCGGTAACATACATTTTTATTATAAAAATACATCATCTGTCTTTTTTACATAAGTACTTTAACTTCTTCCACTTTCTCCGCATGAACTTTTTAATGTAAAGTCTGTCTTAACTTTGAAGTGGTTGTTAACTAGTTTTGACTTGGGATTTCGGTATGTTTTACTCCGGTTCATCTGAGAAATCCATAATAGAATGTGTTTTCTTTCTTTGTATTCTGTAAAACAGCCTACGTGGTTGTACAATGCAGGGTGATTACCTGTTTGTCTGACAAGAAAGATAATCCATGCGTCGGATGGGCATGTAAAAAGTCGGACCTGTGCCTGATCTCTCGCCAGTCGTATCAGTTATCCGGCCCACTAGGTTTCGAGAGTAAAGGAAGTGATATTGTTTTTGTGTACTGCGCACACACTTGGGCACTATAAAAAACAGCTGCGTAGCTAGTCTGATTTCAATGAAACCGGCCACCGTCACCGAAATCGGTGTGGGAAGCTATTATTATATAAAAAAATAAAAAATACGACTGCATAAAAGATATACCCAGGCGGGGCCCATTTATTTTTGTACGATTTATAATTTGCAAATGGGTCCAGCCTGCTACCAAACATAATTTCAATTAATTAACTAGGGTTGCAGTATCATAGTGTAGTATGTTTTCTCAATCTTGTTTCGATCTTTTTAGTGCGTTGCTTAGGTAGGTATCTTTCTTTTTTGCAGTCGGGGTTTTTTTTATCTTTATTTTATTTGCGATTTTTTAGTTTATCCAACACACACTTCGTCGATTGAAAGAAAAATACGACTATTTGAATGCATTGATTACAAATTTATTAGAATGATTTAATTAATAAAATGGTTGTTATTATTGCTCATTAAATTTAAATACATGACATATATGTATATTTTTGTTTTTTACACAATTTACATTATTTTGATACCCCACTCTATTAGATTTGGTAAAAAAAAAATCAACTATTTTAAATTTGGTGCCAAAATCCGCCATTTTGTATTTTTTTCTTTGAACTAGCTATCTTAGGATACTTGGGTTTTTGAGACAAATCTAACGATACCTTTAGTGTCGATAGCCATTAAGCCGTTTGGAAGATACGTGGGACTAAAGGAATTTACAAACATACATAGTACATACAAGATACCCGCGAAAAACATAACCCAGTCGGGTAAAAATCATTGAAATGTTTTACTACCTTGATATTGAAAACAAAATGAAAACTTGGATGGTTTAATGGGGAGATTGTATCACAAGTCCTAATATTAAATTATCTTTTAGTACTAAATTGAATCGTAAGACCGTGGCTTGCATGCTACATAAATTTCATTGAAAAACCGAAACACGGCGTCTAACTAAGATTTAGTACTGGATTAAATAGGGTACTTATTTTAACATAAGCTGTCAATAGACCCGCATATTTAGACCTAAATTGAATATAAAATGTATGTAAATAGTTATTAATACAATAGGCAAAAGCGTGTATAAAATATTAAAGTCCGTGTTTGAAATGGTGTCATTTTAATAATGGATTAAACAAAACAGAATGATTCACGCGCAAGAAAAAATGTGTGTCTTGAAAATAATACCACAGATTACTAAATAGTTACTACCGCAGAAGTTTAATCATTAGCTTTATAACCTAACTAGATGTTTCCTGTGGTGTACTCTATATCTGTGCCAAATTTCATCAAAATCTGTCCAGTATTTTCAGAGCCTATTTAATACAAACAAACAAACTTTTCCTCTTTATATAATTACTAGATATTGCCCGCGACTTCGTGCGCGCAAAAGTTAACCTCGCGGAAACTGTACATTTTTCGCGATAAAAAGTTGCCGATGTCTTTCCCCGTGGACATTCCCCACATCTGTGCCAAATTTCATGATGATCGGTTAAGTAGTTTTTACGTGAAAGCGTAACAATCAAATAAAATAAACTCCACAAAACAATGAAGCCAAAGTATAAAAAAATATAAAGCAGTAAACACTGTAGATATGCAACATAAGGGGCCCCATACACGGTCCGGTTTTCCTTCAGTTCGGCCTGAACGGATACAAAATCGTATCGTCTGTGTGCAATTTCGAAATCGCATCAGTCAGCCGTATGGACTGAAGGATTTGTTCCAGTGTTGCCAACTCTGTTTTTGCGAAACTACTAAACTCTCGTCGTTTTGTACTAAAAACTACTAAAAGAGATAACTATAGAAAAGCTACTAAACTTAGGAATCTTTAAAAGTTATTTTAGGGATTTTGTGTTTACAAAATGGAGTGATTTTTTGTGTTTACTAAAAACCACTGCATTTTCAGTTTTAATATTAAATTGAAAATAGGATAATTTTACTGTAAAATTAAAAAATATAGTAGGAAATATTTATTAAATAGAAGTAATAATAGCAGGCCATTTTGCATGTTATGATTACTATCTAGCTGTTTTCTACAAAGTCACTACTAACAACTAAACTCCTACTAAAGAGGGAATAAAATACTAAATTTAGTAGTAAAACTTTGTAAAATATCTAAGTTGGCAACATTAATTCTGACCTGAACGGATGGGCTGAACAGTAATAAAATTGGACTGAACGGTAATAAAATACGAGTTTATTGTAAAACCGGTCAAGTGCGAGTTGGAAACCCCTCTTGGTTTCGAACAAAACGGAAAACAAGTTCACGTTTGTTGCATGTGAGCCTCAATTTTTTTATTTTATTATTTTTTTTAGTATTTGTTGTTATAACGGCAATAGAAATACCTACATCGTTTGTGAAAATTTCAACTGTCGAGATATTACGGTATAAGAAGGTTAAGACTTAAGATACAGCCTGGCGACAGACGGATGGACAGCAGTCTCAGTCATAGGGTACCGTTTTTACCCTTTGGGTATGGAACCCTAAAAATGGCACGTGGTCCAAAAAATATTTATCAGAGTTCATTGAAGTATTTAAAACTTTAGAGCCACTATGGTTGATAAAATCTATAAATACTATAAAACAAAGAGAAATGATTTCTATAACATATTACTGAAAAAATGTATGACACAATAATTCTATTTCGTCGATAGCGTGACAACAGTTGCAGCAAAATGCAATTAGTAAATAAAACAATAGCCTAAACTAACCAAGCGCACGTCACGTCTAAGGAGGGTTCCTAAACTATCAACGCGCAATAGGTTTTCTTTGAATTAGGTACTTAAAAAGTTATTGCCATAAAGTTATTACAGAAGCTAGGAGAGCGGCGGACAGACAGACAGACGGACGGCAAAGTAAAGTTATAAGTAACATGACCGAAGCTCGCGGCAATTTTCCGTGTATGTGCTCGAATCCGTTCAGGCCGAACCTTAGATTAAACCGCCTAAAAACCGGGTACGCGCATGAAAAGTGAAGCAAATCATACTGAGGCTACTACCATATTGGCTCAGTTTGTTCGAACGACCCGTCAGTTGTCAAGGGCAAGCGCTAATGCATACATCTCCGACTATTAAAAACATTATGACGGTTTGTGTCGTTATTGCGTGACACAATGCATCGGAAATTAATTAAAAAAGCTTTGGATTACTTACGAATAAAATGTTATGACCGAGCAATTTGACTTGTATTAAGCCAAATATTTAAAACATAAAATGTTTTAAATATTTGACTTAATACAAGTATACATACATACAAGTATACAGTATATATAAAATCATATTATGTCGCCATCTTGCTGCCCTATTGTGAATTGTGAAAGTGTTATTAGTAATACTAAATTTATTTCAAAATTTTCAATGCTAACTAATATTTGTAACTAAGACAAAGTTTTTTAATATTTTCAGATTTTTTTAACTATCAATTTAAATTATTGCCAGTATTAATATAATCCATAATATATTCCTTAACACCAATATAAATAATGTTCACAAATCGTGTTTAGATGGTTTAAAACGAAATATAAGTTATATTTTTACATCTCACGATATTAAGAAAAATGTAGGGGACTGTATTATTCCACAGGGATTCAACCGCCGGCTCAGATTAGACCCGAAGATAGCAAGGTTACACCGATTTGGGCAGAGCCGGGGCGATAGTAAAACATTTATTTGAGGAAAGGAAAGAGGAAGAACATTTTTTCACTTTTTGGATTTGCTTACCTGGCTCATGGCAATGCCGTATAGAGAGCCCCGCCCGTACGCCACTTTCGGGCCGATCTTCCATCTCATTTTTACCTCTCTATACGGCTATTTTCCATAATTTTCCCCATTTTTCATGAGCCAGGTGAAGCAAAACGCGTTGTGTGAAAATCTTTATTATCATGACCATATACATAAATCCTTATATACTAGAAATCTTATTCCCTAAAAAAGTTATATACATCTTAAGTTCAATTTATATGAAATGTTGTACATTTTTTACCACTATTTTCGTAATAATTTATTAACCCTTTATTATATAACCTTAAGCTTTACACTACACGTTACGTACTATGTTTATTTATGTAATTGAAAAGAAGCTACGTTAAAATTAGCTTTCGTTAAAAATATATGAGCAAAATAACCCGCACTTGATAAAACACCATTTTAACACGATTTTTACACACTGATGCCATATAAATCTACACATATAGTCACTGAGTATTCACTATTATAGTTTTATGTACTGTTTTAAATCACTCGTTTATAGTTCAGATTTAAATTCACTCAAGTTTTACATCACGAGGCCGGTGTCTTTAACATCCTCCCCTCGGCGCAGTAGCCAGGATCTACGCAGCCTCCTCAGGTGACTGCGGGCTCGCTGGTCCCGCCGTGGACTGCTCCGGTGACTGCGAGCTGTCCGTGCTCGCTGTAGGCTGATGCGGGGGCGACTGCGGGCCGTTCGCGCCCGCTGCTGACTGCTCCGGCGACTGCGAGCCGTTCGGGCTCGCTGCGGGCCGCTCCGGCGACTGCGAGCTGTCCGTGCTCGCTGTAGGCTGCTCCGACGCTCGTTCCGCGCCCGGCGCCGATCCCGGCGTCGTCTGCTCCGCTCCCGGCTCCGTTTGCTCCGCCAGCGGTCGCAACTGCGACTGCGGCGCCTCCTCCAGCACCGCCAGCTTCGATGTCGGCCTCCGGAACACGCCACTGTGCGCACGTCCGCACAGCGCACTTGTCCGTCCGGGCTGGGGTAGACTCGGTGCACGACCCCCCGCGGCCACGTATTACGCGGCAGCGTCGGGTCGACCACGACAACCAGGTCCCCCGGTACAAGGGCTCGGTTGCTCAGCGGGGCCCCGTAGCGTGGTGTGAGCGTGGGAAGGTACTCTTTCACCCAGCGCCTCCAGAACTCGTCGGCAAGGACTTGCGCGACTTTCCATGATTTTCTGTCCGCCGGCACACACGGTCCGACTTACGGCAGTCAGGTGGACGACCCGAAGAGGAAATGATTCGGTGTAATCGCCTCGGGATCGTTGGGGTCCACTGACACGTGAACGAGCGGTCGAGCGTTCACCGAGTACTCCACCTCGGCCATCAGTGTCTGGAGTACCTCTTCCTTGGGTGACTTCTCGTTCAGCGTGGCTAACAGGGCGGTTTTCACCGACCTCACCATCCTTGTACACTGGGTTGAGCCGGTACAAGGAGCTCCATCTAGGCACCGTCTTGCCACTTGCCATCTTCTCGATCTCTTGTGCGAAGCTGACTCGTTGTGATTTTTGATACCACAACCTCTCGGCCCTCTCCAGGTGTCGTACGTCGAGGTGGGTCCGACGATCTCGGCACTTCTCGATGAACAGCAAGACCATCGCCGTACATCTTATGAGGCGCTCGTAGTTCGAGTCGCGCGAGCGCGTCACATCTGGTAGACAGCTCAGCTCGCTCGCCTCCGTGGTGTGGAAGGCGACGTATTCTTCTTGATTTCCAATTGTAGCGGGACTCTCCGCGGGCCACTCGATCACAGGCCTGCGCAGGAAGTCCGGCCCCTGGAACCAACGGTCCTCATTGCCCTTCGGAACATAGCCCGTTCTGGTGGCTATGTCGGCGACGTTGCTCTTCGTGCTCACCCATCTCCACTGGTGAACAGACGTCAGCTCGGCGATCTCCCCTAGCTGATGTGCGACGTACGGTGTGTATTTGCGGCTGCCGTTCTGTATCCAACACAGAACTACTTGTGCGTCGATTCAGTAGAAAACCGTGTCCGTTTTCCACCTGTGTTCTGCGGCGATGGCGTTTCCCAGCCTCGCCCCGATCAGGGCAGCCTGTAGCTCCATCCTTGGTATTGTTTGTGCCTTCAGCGGTGCCACCTTAGCCTTGGCGGCGGCCAACACGACTCGTACTTCCCCATTTTCTTGTTCCAACCTCCAATAGACGGCTGCGGCGTATGCGTCCTTACTCGCGTCGCTGAATACGTGCAGCTGCCGGCTTCTCGTCGGGCTCCCCCCGTTGTAACTCCGGGGTAGCTCGAGCTGACTGATGTACTCTATGTCGGTCAGCCAACGGGCGAAGTCTTGGGCTGACTCAGAGGGCAGCGACTCGTCCCAGTCCATCTTCTGACGCCACAAGCCTTGCAGGATGATTTTGGCGGTGATCGTGTAACAGCTCAGCAGTCCCAGCAGGTCGTAGATGCTCATCACCGTGCTAAGGGCCTCTCTCTTCGTCGGTGCACGTTGTAGCTCGCGAATCTCCTTGTGGACTCTGGATAGCGACGTGTTGAATTTTAGTTTGTCGCCTCGGGAGTCCCACAGCATGCCCAGGGTCTTCTGCTCGTCTTTGGTGACACGCTATGTAGTGTTCTCGGCCAGGCGGTCTTCAGGCAGTCCCTCTAGCACCCTCCGGTCGTTGCTCGTCCAGCCTCTTAAGTGGAAGCCACCTTTTCTATGTATTTGGTCCACTTGTTCGACGATCTGCATGGCCTTCTGGTGGTCTGGATAGCTGTCTACGTAGTCATCCATGTAATGGGCTTCGGTGATAGCGTGATGGGCTTCGGGATGCGACTCGGCGAATTCTTCCGCGTTCCGATTCCGGGCTGAGTGTGCCAGGAACGGTGAACACGATGCTCCGAAGATCATTACTACCATCTTGTATGCGGACGGCGGCTCGCCCTCGTCTTCTCTCCACAGGAACAGCTGGGCCGGTTGGTCTTCTTTTCTGACCTTAACGCGAAGAAACGTCTCCTCTATATCGGCCTTCACAGCGACGGCTTCCTCTCTGAACCGGAACAGTATCTTCGGCAGTGAGGTCAGAAGGTCAGGCCCTTCTAACAAGTGATCGTTGAGGCTCACGCCGTTTGTCCTCGCCGCTGCATCGAAAACCAGTCGCAACTTGCCCGGCTTATTAGGGTTTTTAACCAGAAAGTGCGGCAGGTACCATGTGATGTCACTTCCGGCCTCTGTCCCGTCGCATTTTTCCGCATATCCCTTGCTTATGAGGTTCTTCATCTGCCCATGATACTGCGCCTCGCCCAGGGGGTTCTTCTTGAGCTTGTGTTCTAAGTTCTTGAGCCTCTTTAGCGCATTGTTGTAGCTAAGAGGTAGCTTGACGCGCCACAGAAGTCCCACTTCGAATCGACCGTCTTCCGTTCGTTTGGCCGTTCTGCCAAAGAGGTCGATGGCTCGCTGCTCCTCGTTGCTCAGCTTAGCCTTGGACGCTATTCCCAGTGCGTCTATTTCGAAGTGTTTCTTCACCATTTCCTCCAGTCGTTCGCCTCGGGTCTCGATCGTAGACACGTGCAGGATGTTCTCGTGTTCTTCTTGCTTTATGAGGCGTCTGGGAAATGCTTCCATGGATTACCCAGCCGAGCTTCGTCTTCGAGGCTGCAGGCTGGTTTCTCTTGCCGATCCTCAGCTCCCTGGATACTATGAGCTGCCAGTTGTCCGTGCCGATGAGAAGTTGGGGTTTCTTGTCTTCATAGCATATCTCTTCGTTCTTGAGATCCCGCAGGTGAGCAAGTCGGGACAGTGATTCCGGGACGGACTGAGTGAGTAGGTTCAATCCGTCCACGGTTCTCGCAGTGACGTCATATCTGGTACCGTCGTGACCCCGTACGCCAAGTTGTACGAGTCAGCTTTTTTCTTCTCTTCTCTCGGCATTGATCCCATGCATCCTCAGCACCTTCGGTGGGCCGTCTGCGCCAATAGCCTTCGCGACGTCTTCATCCAGTAGTGTTACTGTCGAGCCCTCGTCGAACAGCGCGAAGATATCCGCTTCGCCCCGTGGACCGACAACTTGAATTTTTCTCATCTTAAGTTTTACCGCGCGGTCGGAGGTGACCGATGCGGTAATCACGGCATCCTCTATCTGTGGGGCGCCGCCGGACCTGTCTTCGTGCAGCAGCGCGTGATGAGGCAAGTTGCAGCCCTTCACGCCGCACGGCCTCGCTCTGCAGTTGTATCTTCTGTGCCTGCTCCGTATGCACCGGAAACACAGCCCTTCCTTTTCGACTGTGTCCCATCTCTTCTGCATACTCAGTTTCTTGAAAGCAGCACAGCGGAACAGAGCGTGATCTTTGGCACATAACGGGCACTTCGTTGACTCTTCACGTGTTCTGTTTGGCTGGCTGCGACTCGCGAATCCCTGCCCTCGTCTGCTATCGCGAAGACTGGCCTTCTCGTTCGGGCTTCGTTCTTGTTAGGAGGTGGACGCAGTGTTTCCTTCTTCGGTGCTGTGCTGAACCCGTAGCGCAGCGCCCTGTCCGCTTCTCTCATTAAGTATTTAGAGAGAAGGACGACATCGGGCTCGTTCCTGAAGCGCGACGTCTCTTCTGCGTAGTCGTACCACTTGCTCTTCTCGTATGGGCTGAACTTCTCCAGGATGTCTCTCGTGAGCAACGGGTTAAAGAGGTACCCGTGCCTCAGCTTCCTCAGGATGGCTACCATGTTCTGAATCTTCACTGCAAATTGGTTGAGTTCTGCCGCCGAACCTCCAAACCTCGGTATCTTCTTCAGGTCTTCCATCATGCGATCGACCATAACCTCGAGTCGACCGAAGCATTGTTCCAAGGTCTTCATAATTTGTTCGGGCGGCGTCGCGACGCTCAGCAGTGGTGCCACGGCTTCTCTCGCTTCTCCCCGTAGGCAGCTTCTCAGACGAGCTAAGTTCTCGGTCGGCTTGAGCTTGTAGAACGCAGTGGTATCTTCCATGGCTACTTTGAATGGCAACCATTCGGTGGGAGCGCCCGAGAATATGGGCAACTCCGTAGTGTGACACGACTGGCGTTGGTTCAGCAGTTTGTCCAGTGTTTCGGCAAGATGTTCCACCCCATTAGCCCTAGACGTAGGCAGTGTGGGTGAGCGTGAGCGGCGTTATAGCGGCCACTCGAACCTCGTCTTCTGGGCTCCCTTTGGTGGCATGTCTTCTGGCTTCGGCGTCTCTCTTTCTTCCATAGATGTCGGCTCTTGTCTAGCCTCCTCGGGTTCGGGACCCTGTTCGCTTAGCCAGGCTCGGACACGTTGCCCCACCTGTTCTGTTGGCTCGTCGTCGTTGGGGCTACTACCATCTTCTGCAGCGGCGACGTCAGCGGCGAGCTTCTTCTTTATAAGTTCTGCTTCGATCTGCAGTTCCTTCTTACGAAGAGCGGCGAGTTTCTCCTCCGCCTCGTAATGCATACGCTCGACGACACTTGCTGTCGATCGACGCGATCTAATTGAAATAGCCTTCTTTCTGGCTAGGGTTTGTACTTCCGAGGGTGCAAGCGCCTTGCTGGTACCTGGTCTCGGTTTCAAAATAGTTTGAAGCAGATCCGCTCCTCCCTCGGTCGGCGGCGGCTGGCTTGTAGCGGCAGCGGACGGCGATCGTGGCAGATCTGGAAATCGACGTGGTTGCTGGTTCTCCTCGGCCCCACTCTGACTTCTGGTCATAACCATCTTCAAATTTTAAGTTTATCTTCAAATGTTAATCTTCAAATGTTAATCTTCAATGTTAATCTTCAATGTTAATTTTTCAATTTCAAGAATCTTCGGGAGGTTTTTCGGTAAAAAATCTGCGAATCCTTGCTTCCGTTCGCAGCGGTGTATCCTTGTATCCCCGAGTCCGATATTCTGAGTCCAATCTAATCCCTGGCGTTGATTCCCGTTGATAAATCTTGATAAAATTTCCAATGTTCTAGCTTGATAAATTCTTCTATGTCCAATGTTCAGTAAAAATTTCTATCTTGAATCTTCAGAAATTTTTCTATGCTCACAACAGCTGAAGAAAATTTTCTAAGTCCGGTCTTCAGTAAAAATTTCTATCTTGAATCTTCAGAAATTTTTCTATGTTCAGAACAGCTGTTCCAATTTTTTCTAAGTGCCGTCTTCGTTATTTTCAACTTGATATGGACTTCGAATATTTCTTCGACCTTGATATTCGGCTCGCCAAAGGACCACGCAGTACTGTAGGGGACTGTATTATTCCACAGGGATTCAACCGCCGGCTCAGATTAGACTCGAAGATAGCAAGGTTACACCGATTTGGGCAGAGCCGGGGCGATAGTAAAACATTTATTTGAGGAAAGGAAAGAGGAAGAACATTTTTTCACTTTTTGGATTTGCTTACCTGGCTCATGGCAATGCCGTATAGAGAGCCCCGCCCGTACGCCACTTTCGGGCCGCTCTTCCATCTCATTTTTACCTCTCTATACGGCTATTTTCCATAATTTTCCCCATTTTTCATGAGCCAGGTGAAGCAAAACGCGTTGTGTGAAAATCTATATTATCATGACCATATACATAAATTCTTATATACTAGAAATCTTATTCCCTAAAAAAGTTATATACATCTTAAGTTCAACTTATATGAAATGTTGTACATTTTTTACCACTATTTTCGTAACAATTTATTAACCCTTTATTATATAACCTTAAGCTTTACACTACACGATATGTACTATGTAACTTAAGTAAAGAAGAACTTACTAAAGATGCTACGTTAAAATTAGCTTTCGTTAAAAATATATGAGCAAAATATATATAACTTACCCGCACTTGATAAAACACCATTTTAACACGATTTTTATACACTGATGCCATATAAATCTACACATATAGTCACTGAGTATTCACTATTATAGTTTTATGTACTGTTTAAAATCACTCGTTTATCGTTCAGATTAAAATTCACTCAAGTTTTACATTACGAGGCCGCTGTCCTTAACAAAAAACAAAAAAAATAATTCCAATTTTAAAAGCAATATTTTCCCTTGAAACTGTACACACTCCACAACTTTAAAGTTTTGTTTGAGTGCGTGTGGGTATGTAATGCTTACGCCTACATCTATCTGTCGTCTCTTCCGTCGGATGCGATTTATTCCGTGTATGTGCTCGAATCCGTTCAGGCCGAACTGACTTTAGTTCTAACTGAAAGTGTGTTCTTAAGTGCGTTTTCACATTGCGCGGTGCGATATCGCACAGATAAATTACTAAGATATGAGAGAGACAGCGATGTATTTAAATTGAAACATTATACCTGTCTCAGTCATTATCGATGCGACATGCGATAATGAAATAACGCGCGTAAGCCATAAGAGCTTTAGTAATTTATCGCAATGTGAAAACGCTCTTAGGCTGCGATTATTCCGGAATCCGGAAGGCCCGGGAAAATTCATTGCACTCTAAAAAATAGTTCTGCTCTAAAACATTATAGTTGAAATCGAAGAAAACTAATTTATCAGCTCTGAATTTTCCCCGGCCTTACGGATTCCGGACAATATAGTCGCAGCCTTACTCTATGATAGATACTAAGCACTTTCATTGACGATTGCACACCTTGGAAATAAGATGGCCCCCTGCTGCTTCTATGTACTTATGACTTCTGTTATATAGATTAAGTTACTACGTTGTAAAAATATTTTTTTGAAATGAACAAATTTCTCATCTTTTTGCAAAATGGTGGCCACCTTGCGAGTTTCTTACGCCGCGGCCAATTCTTCTCGCCCGGCTAGTTTCCGAACCGGTGATAGGCCGCATGTAGACCGACGTTCAGAAAGTGTAAAAAAAGTTTACTTTGACTTTGCGAGTCGCTGTGCTCTGAAAAATATAGTCAGTATTCACGAAAAGAGTCGCAGTTAAAACCTAAAGTACCGTAAAATCAGACGCGTAAATCACTTAAACAAACTAGTGATAAAGGTCGATACGCGGTTTTTCATGTTTCATATAACTTCGCTCTCGCCAATAGAGGGAAGTTAAGATTTACTGTGAACAGAGCAAACAATAGAATGGAGTAGACTACGTTTTTATTTTATTTAAGACTATTATAAAATGACTTAAGAGTAAGAATGCTTGTATTATTATTTGTACCTTTTTCAGCATTAAAATACTTATTCAAAATAAATACGAATCAATTCGTCAAAAATCAAATTCAATAACACTAACCTAACCAAGAGCATGACAAGAGGAAAGGACAAATGGAGTAAAAGGGTGTCAGAGTGGCATCCACGAGAAGGCAATAGGAAGAGAGGCAGACCGCAGAAAAGATGGGATGACGACATCAGGCAAGTAGCAGGTATAACGTAGAACAGAGTGGAACTAGAAAGAAGTGAATGGAAAAGGTTGGAGGAGGCTTTTGCCGACTGGCAAACAGATCTAGGGAAGATAACAAATCAACAGATTTCAGTTTCAATAGTGCAATTAAGTTTAAAAGTATATTGTTAAATTTTATTATTTAATAGGTACTTATGTAAAACAGTGTATGACCTGAATGAAGGCTATTTTATTTTATTTTATTTTATTTATTTAACCAACAGCATGTCAGTACATGTCTAAGGAGGGATCCGTAACTATAAACGTGTAAAGTTTTTTTTTCGAATTACTTCAAAAGTTACTGTCAAAATATAAAAAATCATTTTCCTAAGCATTATAATATAGCATGATCTATCAGCATGGAAAATTGCACGTTTTTAAGTCTTATAGTTTAGAAATGCCAGCAGGGGGACCAACTTATGGACCACAGACTTTGGAGGACGAGTTCTCGGAAGTCTGCTTAAAAAGGTCATGCATGTATTTAAAAATTTGCCTTTAATTAAAAATACATATTCAACCATACCCTATACGATGGGGTAGGTAGGGTAGAATGAAAAAATATTCTTCATCCCCACTTCACATTTATAAAGAGACAAAAAAGTAAAAAAATAAGAAAAAAGTAAAAAAAGGATTGTGTGGTTTTATGAAACCACGGTAAAAGTAAAACTTAATAACAAAATAGCGTGGAGCACTGGCGCAAATGAGTACTAGTCTATACACTACACGGTCAGCTGATGCGAACTATAGGCGCCGCCATATTGGCCTCGGCTGCTCTGACGAGCGCCTTTCACTTTATCCCTACACCGCGGCCGACCGTCACGCGACATGCAACACACAGACGAAAAAGTTTGAGACGATGTAATCAAAGTTTCACTTTAAAAAGAAAAGTAAAAAAAAAGTAAAAAAACAAAAGTTATTATTATTTTATGATCCCAAAACCGAGATCTATACACATTTTACTACAACTATATCAAATTTCATCAATTTATATTTATAATTACAGAAGCTAGAAGAGCGGACAGACAAACAGACAGACATACGGATAGAGCTAAACTATAAGGGTTCTGTAAATACGACGGAACCTTAATAATATCTACTACTGGTACCAAAACCAGTAGTAGAAAGGTGTAAGTACAGTACAGTGTAATGACCAATATTAAAGTTTTTTTGTGTGTTTAGTATTTACACAATGTTAGGGTACACAATTCACACCGAAACGAAACGAAACGTGACATGGCGCTACATTTTTAAGATAGCCATTTAAAATGTAACTTTATTGATTACGCAAGAAGATACACGTTATATTGTAAGAGTTCGAATGTAATTTATTAATATGTGTACAATGTTCAATACAGATTTTGCACTTTATTTTACGGCACCATCTCCTATTTTTTTTCTCGAGATAAGCGTTGACTCATTAAATAAAGTTAGTTATTCTAGTCCGTATTTCTTTCCCTCAGATACTATTGTCATACACTTGAGCTAAACGATATACTGTGGCGCCTAATGGCTGTACCCGTTTAGATGAAAAAAGCAAAAGGTAAAAGACCTGAGGTGATTTTCACCCTATCTTTATTAGACAGGGCCAACAGAATGGGTGGGATGAACGCTGTACGCCTCTTTTGAGCTTTAGCTAAAGGGTTGACTACACAATACTCTATCCATAGCCTATACGTATATACATTGAAATAAGTTTTCCGGTTCCGTTATAAAAACGTTTCTATTATTATGCCTCAGAAAATAATAACGACGGTCAAAAGGTTTCATACGCACAAAATTTCTGATATCTCGTAATTTTGCGCGTTTATGTTGATACATATACATAGTAAATCTTTTTGTATTTGATGTAAGTAAACTAATTATGTTGGTTTATTCACTAATTTTTTTTTACTTTTATCAAGTTGTAATACCTAATTATTTCTTAATTTATTTTAAAAAAACTAAATATTTACATGTAAGAAAATACCCAATTGTTCGTGCTTACCCCTTTGAACACCTAAGTCCTAAACCGTCTGATTTAACATGACTCGATCACATTTTAAGGGGCTACGTGGAACCTTAAGTCTATAATCACGACGCACAGACTTTCCGACACCCGTACAAACAGCCTAAGCATATCTTTATTAGCATTTTTTTTTTTTTTTTTTTTTTTTTTTACTTTGTTCCCCCTACCATAAGCAGGGCCAATTTTTTGCTTTGTTTTTTGTTTTATTTCTAGTTACAGTTTTTATTTCTTACAATTCCATTTCTATTGCTATCACATTACATTTCTTGTTTTCTTATTACATTTCTATTTTTACATTTACAACTTTTACATCTCACTAGCCATCTACTTTACACATTTTACTTTACACAATTTTACATTGCATTTTTGCATTTTCTTAAATTCTTTTTACATTTCTCTTTTTACTTATTTCATTTCTAGTCGTTTTTACATTTTCTTGCTTATTTGTATAACTCTATTTCTTACTTAATTTGTACATTTCCTTACTTTCCTTTACCTTTTTCACTACGTTAACATTCACTTACACTACTTTTTATTTTGACTTACGTTTTTCTTTTTCAAAATTACATTTCCTTTTTCTTTTATTTTTACATTTCTCTTTTTAATTTACATTTTCCTAACTTTACATTTCACTTACAGCTTAACCCACACATTCCACTATTACAATTTTCATCTACTATTACTTTTTCTTCTACTTTTACTTTATTTATGATTTATTTAAGTTCCAGATTTTCTACATCAGTTTTATTTAGTTTCTACTTTTATACTTTACATTCGCTTTCCTTACTTATCTGAAGCCTTCTATCTGTTCTATCTCTACTTCTCTACTTCTCTGTGTTTCGGTCTTTCCATGCCCAGGGCGGACTGCCCGGCCAGGCGGTTTGCCGAGAGATTATCTTTACAATAATTCCCTGCATTTGTGGTACGCTATGCACACCGTGGTAACCCAGGGTGGTTTATAGCCGCAATAGTATCAGTTTACTCAATTGTTATTACTTAAGCTATATATGCTGTGTTATGCATCATAACCATATATATGCGCCTAAGCATATCTTAGCCGATCCCGTTGACCCGATCACAAAATACGTAACGTACTGTGTACAGTTACGTAAACACAAATCACACGCACCCGCGAGGTTAGTATCGCACCGGGGTCGACGCCGGCGCCTACCCCGAGGTCCCACATCCGACACGACAACACGTATAGACGTACAGACCAACCCTAACACGGGACCGGACCCGAACCCGAGTTCGAGTTCGCATCCTAGTAGTCTAGGTACACACCAAAACAGTGTCCGCGACCGCGATATTGATATAGAGAGCTCTACCGTACGCGGAAGGGGAAAGGGACGGCCCTCTCAGTACCGATACAGCCAAAAACAAGAGCTCCTCTATCGCGATAACTCGCACGCCTAGTTTTTGCTACCGCGCGCGAGCAACCTCACTCCTCAGCGAGTGAGGAAGGGGTCGGACCCCTTAGCAGGAGAGACCCGCGTCTGGGGCTGTCATAATAATAGCTCACAATCCGTAGCTGTCCCCAATATCCGGTCTGAACATCACCCGGGTGATGTTAGGGAGGGTCAAACCCTCCCATCGACTCTTACCAAATAAACTAGCCACCAGGCTAGTTATAGTCCGATGTAGCTGCAGCGGTCTTAACCCGACCCTTTCGAAAAAAGAAAAAAAAATGAGGGCTACGTGGAACTTTAAGTCTTCGCAGATAAGACACAGTCAATTATTGCTGCCCTAAAAGCAAACACAACTCAAGTTCTTCGTAAATTTGAGCCCCATTTTATGGGAAGATGCCGTCAAAAATTGGTCTACAGTCGCGGGTCGGAGTCGCAGGGAATATTTGGCTAACATTATTTTCCATACGTATAATATTATTATCAAATATCCTTTACAATATTATTATACCTATTATCATCGAATATTCTTAACAATATTATAAAAATCCTGGTTATATCACTAGCACGGGTTGTTTTACTTCATTTCAAAGTTCGAGCTATCTTGATGCAAAACTCATTTTTGACCAAAATGTCGCTTGAGCGACTACTACCTTTAAAAAAATAAAAATTCAACCAAAATCATATTATTCTAAATTTTATTTATTTTGCCTTGTATTGACATTAAATATTTGCTCTAAGTCTGCAGTAGCTCTATGCTAACCTTCACAAAAATCTTGAAAAATTTTCGCCTCTATTCCGATCGTCTGCATTTTTTCCTCAGTATTTTGCACACAACTGGGTGTCAAATTTATGATCACTTCCGAGCCAAGCCGCTTATTGTGATGACTGTACACGATTTAAATCCCTAGTATTTATCTCATGTTTAAGATTATCTCGTAACGATTTGGCTTTCGCTTAAGTTTTCAGCAATAAAGATAATACAAGATTCTGCGTATTTGTTAGTGTATTAGCGCGTTTAGTTGAGCATATTCTATATCACTACATAGTATAAAACAAAGTCGCTTTCTCTGTCCCTATATCCCTATGTATGCTTCAATCATTAAAACTACGCAACGGATTTTGATGCGGTTTTTTTAAATAGATAGAGTGATTGAAGAGGAAGGTTTATATGTATAATAACATTCATTAAATAGTGGAGAAATACTGTTATTTTTGAGGTTTCTAATGTGATGTTGTAAATAATTACTTTTTTTCCGCTTACATTGCAAACGGTGGCTGAACCCTACGAGCTAGATCAAAATAATGTATTACAGTTTTGTTCATCATAAAAAAGCCTACAAAAAAGTCCGCAATAACATATATCTATCTCTTAGGGATAACCCACAATAACCATTTTTTATCCTTTACTTTGATTTAAATTTAATAGCTTATTTACGAAGCGATTTTAAGCAATACAGCATTAATCCTTATCCAATTTAGTACACAAATACATTGTGCATTTAATATAGATCAATATGGCCCTGTATAGCATGTAATTTAAATGAATATTTTCGAAGATATTACAGATTTAAAATGCAAGGACATGTCTCGGCGGCACTCGCGAGTCGCGACTCGGTGCTCGCTCAACGAATATTCTGTTCTGCAGTTCTTATGGAATATCCATAGAGGTAGTTGGCCAGTTTTGTTGGAATGGCAAATTAAATGATTATTCACTACGTAGTATAAAACAAGTAGCTTTATCTGTCTGTCCCTATGTGCCTATATTGTATGCTTAGATCTTTAAATCTACGCAACGGATTTTGATGCGGTTTTTTTAAATAGTCTTTTTATACTCAAGCGCGATAGATATAATAATATAATGTATAGGTATCAAGCGATCGCGCATGTCGCGTCGAGGTGATAGGGTCCCATTTTTAACCATTTACATTGGGTAAACCTATAAACCTTTTCAATATTGTATCAGAAGTAGGTATATTGCTGTAAATAGAGAGTTATTCGCCGAAGTAGTTTTTTCTCCAAGAACATTATACTTACTACGCGGGCGAAGCCGCGGGCAAAAGCTAGTATATAATAATAATAATAATAATAATAATAATATAATTTTTTTTTTTGTGCATTGGAATTCAGTTTAATTTAAAATTTCAAATAAAATAAAAATAATTCTTTAAAATAATAATTTTTAGAAAATTTTCCCTTTTTCAGTCACATTTATTATATTTTTAATAACACATTTTAAGAAAGTGTAAAACAAGCGTTCGAATGAAAATTCGCGCCTAGCTTACATTAGGTATTGTGCATAAGATGATGATGATGATTCCTGTAAGTTACATATTGGCAAAAGCTTGCAGTTCTTAAAACAACGCCGAAATTTCCAAACGTGTATCTTAAAAGACCGAGGAGTTCTGTTCAGTGCTTTTTGATCCAGGGTAAACCCTTGGCACGAAATTTTACTTTTACAATTATCCATTGTCCGTATAAATTTTGAGGAGTTCCTTCGATTCCTCATGGATCCCACCATCGGTTCACCTTGGTATCAAACGGACCAAATTGGAATTATATACCCTGTGTACAGCAAAAAAAGAATTTTGATAATAGGTCCACAGACGGTGCAGTAATCGTTGAACACACAAAACAAAATAAAAAAATATTTACAGCTGAACGTATAACCGCCTGATTTTTTGGAAGTCGGTTAAAAAATTAAGCCGTCTGGGAGCTTTTATTGAAAACGCTGACTAACCTAACACGTTGAAGAAAACAATGTACGGTGGGAGTGTTTCTCTCGTAAAGGTCTACAAAAAGGCTCGCGGCCGCATATTATAATATTATGTCTATATTTCAAGGAGGTAACTATACTCATTCTAAGTTTAAATCATCGTCGGTCGGTCGTTATCAATATACAGAATGTTTATGCGTTAGATTTTAAGTTAATTTTCTGAAGGAACTTTGGTTCTCATATGGCATACTAGATGGCGCTGATTTGCCGCTAGATCACGCTATAGGTAAAGCGAACCTATTTGCATAAGATGTTTATGAGGGCCTTACTAATGTGAAGTATTTTTGGGTTGTAAACCAATCAAGAAAAGGATTGTGTGGTTTTATGAAACCACGGTAAAAGTGAAACTTAATAACAAAAAATAGCGTGGAGCACTGGCACAAATGTGTACTAGTCTATACACTACACGCTGATGCGAACTATAGGCGCCGCCATATTGGCCTCGGCTGCTCTGACGAGCGCCTTTCACTTTATCCCTACTCCGCGGCCGACCGTCACGCGACATGCAACACACAGACGAAAAAGTTTGAAACGATGTACTAAAAGTTTCACTTTAATAATAAAAGTTTCACTTTAAAAAAAAAACACAAAATATAATGTGGTATTTAGACGAAAAGCTACTTAGACGGATACAATATGAATCCATAACTGGGAGATTATGTCTAGAGGATATATTATATTTTACTCAGTGCTATTACTATATTGCAGGTATATATTTCCTAAAGAAGTTTTTGCGAAGCTGCGGGCTTCTATCTATATTAGCGGTATTTTGAAATGGGCAGAGAGCTATCTTTGATAAGTTCAGAAGATGTATTTTGAAATGGGCAAAAAGCTATCTTTAATAAGATCAGAAGATGTATTTTGAATTTTGGCGAAATAATCTGTAGACTGTAAAAATGTGACATTTGAGATCCTTGCCATAACAAACTAATTACTATCTAAGTTTACCAGATGCTTCAAACTGTCGACAAATTCTGTCGACAAATATTATCTATATACTTGGTGATTTTATTGTTTCGTGAGAAATAGAGCATGTTTTGTGTCATAAATGCAATTTATTTTGTACAAAAGCATTTGTGTCAAAGATAAACTATTTGAAAGATGGAAAATCTCAAAAAGATAATGAATTTTGGTCACCCTACTACGGGGGCGACTGGGCGCCTCCTCACGCGTCACGTGCCGCTGTACGCTCCAATCACGTGCAACGTCATAGGGGTCAACAGGGGTTAATAGGTTGACAATTATATTTTGTAATTTAATTATTTTTTCTTACATAGTTTTTTTTAATGTACTAAATAGTAAATAATGATTTTAAAATAGTAGTGCGATGTTATAAATCCAATTATCACCAAATATGAAAAAAGAAATAACTAAGTATGCCATAGTACACTATTTCATGTACCTACTTTGTAATCTGTTCCTCTCAAAACGGAATAAATAATAACGCAGTATATAAGTACATTATATATACATAGGTAGGTACCTAAAAACAGAACACCAATTCTCGTAATTAGCTTACAACTTAATTTTAATTTATTGAATTATAAATTAATCGTCTTGATATCAAAAACGAATTTTTGTAGTTTGGACCAATCAAAACGGGCTTTACGTTGGTTTGGCGTTTATGAGAATACCATTTTGCTGTATTAAACATCTGGATCGTAACTATATTATTGCAGGATTCATTTTGCAAAATCGACCTGCTTTAAAAATATTGGGTATAGAAAGGTACATAATATAAACACGCTCTAAAAGCATCGGTTAGAAATAAATTTATATTAGATACTGAAAGAAGAAACAAAACCTAAAATTGCATCACGTTGTATCATAAATTAATAACTAAACCGTGTTGTTTTTAACCTTTTTTGATGATTAGTCGCGGCCAGTATTCGCAGACAAGCGCTTATCAAAAATATTTATCTTAATTACAAAGTTAAATACGCAATTTAGATTCAAAACATCGTCTCGAGTAAGCGCCTGCGATGCCACCAGCGGTGTTAAATATGCCTGAAGATTCCATTCAAACACAACGGGTGCCGATAGAAAATCAAACAATAGCGGTTATGCGATTCCCTGCATAAAATCACCATTGTGTTCGGTGTAAGCTACATTTCTAATGTTATAAAACAGCTACATTTCTAATGTTATAAAACAGCTACATTTCTAATGACACAATGGTGGTATGCCTAGAATTTGATAATTATGCACTTGGATCGTTACAAGAAGTTTGATACACGAATACCGTGTTTGCATTTTACGAATGAAATCAAATCGATAGTTATTTTTTGACGCGATGTTGCTCACGAATTCGTAACGTTATCGAATTAAACTTGTATGAGAATTATGAAATCGCCTTAGGTACCATTTTCATTCGATAACGTTACGAACGATTTCCCTACAAGTTATTTTTAAGCTATTGCGTAGCTTCTTTCGCGGGCCTTGAGCGCGGGGACCGAATCCAGAAATTCCGTAACGAAAAAACCTCACGCTCCCCACTCCGACGGGCACGGAGGTGTGGCTTGAAGGCCGTGCATCGTCTAACGTCGTTTCAGTTCGGCAGTCTTCGACACGGCGTTATGTGCGTGCGACTAGACGTATGCGTGTAGACTTACTATGCAATAGCTTTACCGCGGCAGTCCCCGAGTGCCACACGTTTTTTTTTTTTTTTTTTTACATTCAGATAATTATAATTAAGTATCACAACTTAATAGATAAGTAAAAAGAATTAATATAGTTTTGAAATATTTGAATAAAATGTTATAAATGTGTAGTTTTGTAATTATGAGCATTTGAAAGTGACAAAAAGGTTGGAATATTTTCAACTACATCAGTGCAAAAACCTACATAATTACATTTAAAGTACGCAGCGACAAAACTTCCGAATAAGCTATCCGACACTTGTTAGAAGATTGTGAAACAGGCCCATAATCTTGTAAAAAGTTGACTTACCTTGTTAACTGACTAATTAGGATAGCCTATCGTTGCTAATAGAATTAATTTCTAAGATAAAAATAATGATTCCAAGAAACCATAAAACGATTTAAATTGAAAGATATTTTTCACAATTGTTAGTGCCAGCGCAGACGTGCGATTTATCTTGTAAACGAACCGATTGGTGCGTAACTGACGTGGCGAGAAGGCGCATGGCGAGAAGGCACGTGGCCAGCCCGTCTTATTGCTATTGTTCTGTTTTTGGAACTAAATTAATTGCATTCGTCAGAACTCAGAAGTGTTTACATTAATAGGTTTTTTATTATATATTGTGGTCTGGCTGTTTTATTTTAATTGCCGAGATAGGAGTTTCGACTACGGAGGGATTTTCCTGAAAGTTTTTTTTATTCGTCAAAAAGCGTTTTAGTGTTAACTATTTCGACACATTCTAACTTGAAACTTTACATTATGTATTATATAACGAATACATATGTAATGTAGACGGACAAAGTAAGGAAACCAATATTATTACAAAGTATCCGGAATGGGCAAAGTTTTGAAAGTGAATGAATAATTCAGGACTCGAATCGGCAGTCAGTCAAAATACGGTCAGGCTGCATTATTAAGTAAACCTGGAGAAAATTGAACGATTTGGTATGCATTGTTCGTGAAGCTTGTTGTGCATTTGACTCGTGGTTAAGTGGCTAGACTGTATAGTGTCTACCTCGAAGTCTAGACCTATATGTTATTAGGCGTTTCTCACACGGATAACGTACTCGTTACGCGCGAAAGCGATGGTATTTTAAATGTATTATTGTACAAATTTGTGTAACAAAAAATGAGAACCGACTTTCAAAGTAAAGGGACCACACGGGAAGCACGTCTTTTCAAATAAAACAAGAATCATCAAAGTCGGTTCACCCAGTCGAAAGTACTGAGGTAAAAAACATTTTTAAAAAATACAGTCTAATTGAGAACCTCCTCCTTTTTTGAAGTGGGCTTTAAAATAGCACAGTATGCTGTGCTAACAGCATAGGCCTTGTACACATAACAATTCACTGACACAGCACAGTATCATGAAACTTTTTCTGTTGACAGCCAGACGTAGATTTCTTAATTTTATTTCGTATAACAAGCTACAACGCTACATGACATCAAGTCCACCATTCGCGACTAAAAAGTTTGTAAAGTGGAAATTTATTTTGAATTCTTGAATTAATCCAATTTTGTATATGTATATTTTAATCCAAAAAAATAAGATAATTATGTATATTTTCATCCAATCAACTGTATATTTTGTATATTGTGATAAAAAATATATGTAATGGTGTAGCATAGTCGAATAGGAATTTTAGGCCTGATTTCACCAATGAAATTGAACGCGATCAGTAGAGGCAAAAGTCTTACCTTAAAAATACATTAACTAAACACGTTTCTAGTTAAGTTGAGTTTAAGTTCTGAGCTCCGGATTTCGTCGGTGTCACTTCGTTGAACGCGTTCAAGAGCTGTCGCCTGTCACATATGACAGTTGTGATGTTTGTATTTTTTATTGTGAACTAGCTATTGCCCGCGGCTCCGCCCGCGTAAATATAGTATCCCTCAGGAAAACTGAACTTTTTCGGGATAAAACGCCTTTCATCGAGCGCCTGTACTACTACCATACTAAATTTCATCGAAATTCGTTCAGTAGTTTTTGCGTGAAAAAGTAACAAACATCCGTCTATCCATTCTCAAAAATTTTCATATGTATAATATTAGTAGGATGGTGAATTGCTTCTTAATCTCTTAGCGTGGGACTATATGATCCGGAATCCGGATATCCCGGGAAAATTCAGACAACTCTGCGCTTAAACAAAAGAAAATGGAAGTGTTGAGTGTCCAGCTGTCATTTATGACATTGAAATTTGTCTCGACAATTGAGTGTCCGATTTACAACTCTATTTTTTTTAGCGCAGAGTTCTATTTTCAGTGTTCTGAATTTTCCCGGGACCGCTAGATTCCTGATAATATAATCCTAGCCTTATGTTGTTGTGCTTCCAATACCCTGAAAAATACCATTTGATTCCATTTGATCTTACATTACCGGATGCGAAGTACCTGACCCTAAAACATTTACATCGCTATAAGTATCCGATACAGGAAGCTTTTCCATTTTAATGAATAAGTAAACAAAATTAGTGGGGTCCAATACGGTTAGAGATACGAAGTCCGCATATAAATTATCCTATAAGATATTTTAAGGAGGCTTCTTAAACCTTTTTACATTAATGATTAGATTAGGTTGAGAAGCCCTGGAAAGTAAGTAATTTGCGTTAATTTTAAGTCGATTTTCTTTTGAAGTTCCAGAACGTTTTTTTCAATGTTCAGTTTATAAAATGAGAACACCTTATCTATACATCTTTATATACAGAATGTTTTTAAAATTCTCTCGTTCTTAACTGAAATCCAACATAGGTAATTAAATTTAATTAGGATATTAGATATATATAATAAAAAATATAAAGTGTGATATATTGAAATTATTCATTTCAGTTGACTTTAACATCTGCAGGCCTAGCACGCACCCTAGAAACAGCGAAGAATCGACAAAATGACAGATTAAAGAAAAATTAATACGGAGCAAAATAGGTCTTATTGTATGGCAGCAAGGTCGATGCATCGTCGTTATGAGAAACAACATTTCTTTTCTTCCCGACCATGGGCTTACAAAATGGCCTCTCTTGACGGCTAAAATAGAAAAGTTTTCTTAATTCAATGTCAAATAGTCTTGCAATAATGTCAACTTCTCCACATCATGGCGCTCCTAGATAAATAGTTTCTTTACGTTCAGTCATTTACTTGAATGTTTGTTCGCTTTTGAGAGAACATTTACCGGCAGCCATTTTAAAATATGGTGTTTAGTAATGTTGACTTCTATTGACGATCTTGTTACCATGGTTTAAGAACTATTTGCAACGAAATATTTTGGATAGAATATTTCTTCTTTGAAATTATTTCTTTGGATCACTATGGTAAGCCCGCTGCAATGTATGCCACACACATTCAAAGTAGTTTGGGCCTAAACAAGATACTACATATTGGATCCAATACCAATTTTGGCATATATAAATCTGAAAGTTTGTGAGAGTGGATGGTACATCCATCCTCTTAAAAACTTTCCGATCCGTACGGATAGATGAACTGAACTGACCACCGAACGGATTTTCTAATCTCTCTAAGGTCTGTATTAACACATAGGCTACATCTTATCCCGTGGGATACTGTATTAACGCGGACGGAGCCGCGGGAAGAAGCTAGTTGCTTAGTACAATTTCAACATAACATTTATTGTTTCACAATAATCTATATTATTCTTAAAAGAAAACTGTCTCTTTTATAGAAGAATATCATTTCTTTAACCGCACTTTTAAATGGCGAATATCGCAATGCACTAGATACCAATAGAAGCTCCTGTAAAGTGTATATAATCTGACATTTTCATCCTTCAGGAAATATCTTGAGAGCATCGTTGAAAGTAAATGCCGGTATAATTTCTGTTTCTACTGCTTTTGGATTGCAGTAGGGACAACGGCACAATAAACCTGTGGAGCAGGTAACATTTTATTTTTGTAAAGGAAGGTCCCTTGAAAGGGAAGGCGTAGAGAGTTTAGTTTTGATCGCTGTGTTATAGGTTATAGTATTAACACACGTACGCATTTGGTCCGGAGCAGACAACGGATTTGATTGCCAACATAATCGAAATTAGGAAAAAAATTCCGTAGGGGGGGGATATTTTTAAGGTCATTTTTAGGGGTTTGTATTTTCTTGTTTTTAATTTAACTAAGCTATTGATCAATCGATTTGAAAAGTCAACCTGTAGTAAATAAACTTTTGAAAGTATATTTTAATGCACATCTAAAGGACAGAATAATATTACAGAACATAATTTTTCATTATATTTTGTTTATCGCTTTATTTAAGTTTGGGAAAGAGTATTCTAGCGAGTTGGAACACTGCACGAAAATCGGAATGCACTGTGAATAGAACTCTGTGCTAACACAACAGAGACAAAAATCAAACACACGAGTGTCGTGCTTTCATAATGTTCAGCTCCAAACCAAATCGGTACGTGTGTAAGCAACATAACACACAACCAAATGACAATTCAGATTCGTTCGATCGTACCTCGTAAATTAACGTTAGGCATTGCTGTGAGCCAATATAGGCTTGTACCGTATGTTTTTTTGACCGGAGAAACTACAGATTATACAGATATACGGGGAAACTAGTTCTCTCCACTGGTTTTTGTTCTGAGGAAGTATGAAACTGTTTGAACTTTATGTTAACGGTAAGCAATAAAAATAGCCTTAATGTGTATACGTGGACGGGTTACGTCCGTCCGCGCTGCAGTTGAATTAAAATTGCTTTATTAAAATGTTAAAAATCTATCACTATTTTATTGTTTTGAAATGTTTTTGTTTGATTTGTGGCTTAATAAAAACTAATAGACATCTGTGGCTCAGTGGTAAGCGCGTCGGTGCGTAAGCCGGCCGGTCGCGGGTCAAATATCGCCTAAAGGACAAAAAGTTATTTCATGTTCCTAGGTCTTGGATGTAGGTATATTAAATATATGTATAATATAATAAAAATCTTAAATGTGTGTAAAATTGACGTGTGGAAGCGTCTATAGATATTAATAATATTATTTATAAACTTTCGTATTTTTGTCGGATAAAAACTAATTCCTTTAAATAAATAGTCTACAGATTTTGATAGAAATATATAAAAAAAACATATTTTTCCTTTCCTTTCGTTTACAATCCGAAGGTTGACACTATATGTAGACATTTTAAATTATTTTTAATAAAAAAATTGAGAATAAAGGCGTACACAAAATTCAATTAATTTTTAAAATATCAATTCCAAATGAAGAACATCAAAATTCACGAAATAACTTTCACTGTACCGTAAATCATCTCGATAACCAATTAAATTTATTGATAAATGCAACATAACAATGAAATTCTGGGAAAATAAATGCTTAAATATTACCTCACTACGCTGTATGCGTCTGCATCGGTCGCTTATTACGTAAAAATGGCTTAAATAGCTTTCATTAGAAAGAAATAACGCTATTTTTACGTAATAAGCGATGATTAACGGTACATTTTTGACTCGATCGTGGTGAAATTTACAAAAAAAAAAATCGTTCGTTTTTTATTGAATTTCACCACGATCATAGAGAGTCGAGAAGGTGTCAAAGTGTGTGTGTGGTGTCGAAGGTGGAAGTGCTTCAAGTATGCCGCTTTTCGACACCTCGTCTCTCTGGCGCTAAGGGCCAGTTCACACCACGACGGCACGCGACGATACATGACACTGCATTTTATAACGATTAAAAATTGAACATTATTCACTACACATAAATATATATTAATAAAAAATATATTTAGGCAAAATGCCTATTACATTGAGCACAAATATTATTTTTATTGTAATGCTGGATTTAAATGGGTTGGATTTTTGTTGCGCGATTTACGCCGCAAATCGACCACGTAAATGACAATTCAGCTAGGTCGATAGGCAATTTTGACAACAAAAATGACGTCTTGTCAAGCGACTCGCCGCACGGCGAAAGTCGACTCAGCTAAATCCCGCAAAGTTGACAAGTGACAATGTCCAACGTGGTGGCGATTATTGCCACATCAGAATAGAGATTGATCTTTATCATTACGTAATAAGCCGTCAGTAAACAATTAAGCTGATTGATTTAAGAGCGGTCGCTGTTAATCAAAATGTACCTGAAAAACCGGACAAGAGCTACTCGCACTCGTCCACTGAGGGTTTCGTACAAAGTAACAATACAAACATTGAGTCTCTCTCAGATTTTGTCGAGCCTGAATGATGAAAGTTTGTATTTGTTTTTGTCATGTTTCGTTATATGTAAAAAAAATCGGTTGTCTGTAAAGTCGGTTTACTGACGATAGTTGAACGTGACACCTTCAACGACGACAACAACAACAACAACAACAACAACACAACGACAACAACAACAATAATAATAATAATAAGGTACCGGCAATGCGAGGTACTTGGTAACGATAACGGGTAACAGGTAACGCATGAGTCATGTTTTTTCGTGCGTGCAGCCGGCTCCATCGATTTATAAGACGTTATCAAGTCAAAAAATATGCGTTGTAAAAAATAAGATTTGATTACGCATTAGCACATTAGCCCTTTTATATGAACCTTCAACTAAAAATTTCGACCTCCGCTTAGACATTAGACCTATTTTTATTATTTAATAACAAATGTGTGTGCAGTTTTTCTTGGACTTGTAGTGTAGTAGGTATACAAAGATGTTACTTGCCAAATTTCATAGGCACAGATCAACGGGAAGTACCTACTCTATTAATTTTGATTCCCCTAATAGTGTCGAAATATATTATGTTTTTTGTGGAAAAACAGCCGTATATTTTTTTTACGTTAACTTAGAAGCCAAATTTTTTTCAACACAGTAATCTTATAAAGGTTCCGTTTTTACCTTTTGAGGTACGGAACCCTAAAAATATAAGGCTCGGTCCTCAAAGCGTGTTATTTTTGAAGCACTTTAACGAGTCATCAAAATAATTGAGAAAAAAACTATCAAAATATATTTTAGTCCAAAAGTTAATTAAAAATAATATCATACTCAAAATTGTACTTAAACGTAACAGCTTATAATAACCTTTTTTTTCTCAAAATCGTAGTTTGATCTCAAAGTCTCTCAGTCTTCCTACGTACCTGCCTACCAGACTAGCATCATGAAAATGTTTATTTAACTAAAAGTTACATACAGGCATGATTTCCTATGCCCCTGCATCAGGTAGAGCCTATCACGCAGCGGCATATGACACAATGCGCACAATTATTTTGTTGAGTAAATAAATAAAAAAAAGAGTTCAAGTGTACAAAGATGAAAGGCATCAGTGCTCAAGATGTTCCCACATATTGATTTACATCTGTTTACATCTTAAATAAAGTTTACAGTATGATTACAAAGTAACAAGCATCTCTCTGAATAAAGTTAGTGAGTCCCGACTCATCACCTAGCCGGGCTGAACACAGTAGGAAATAACTAGGACCAAGTACTAGGGTCAAAATAATATATTTTTATAATTTATACAAACTAATACGTGAAGCGAAAACGTCTTACCACTTTTACGAAAATCATAAAAATGAATGTAGAGGAAGGTGTGCAGAAAGCTAATACTTTTTTTAATGCTTAGTAATACTTAAAATAAAAAACTTGAGAGGTGTCAAGAGACACCCGGATGGAACGAAGTTCCTTTCGATTAATTAGTGAAGGAATTGTAATAAAATTTTATTTTTTTTAAGTTATAATAATATTTTTTTTATTATTAACAAATATAATGTAATATAAACCTAATCAGTAGGCTCAATTTTAGTAATAATTGAGAGAGGGAGAGAGAGAGAGACATACAGAGAAACACGCGCACGCCGCACGGCTTACAACTATAGCAAAAAGTGTCGTTAAAACTTTTAGTCTTAATTTTTTCCGTCTAGCCCCCTTTCGCAACACGCGATAAGAAACTTCGTTCCAATAAAAAAAAGTTTCACACATTAGCATTAACAACTTCACACTACCACACGTTTGTATAATAAAACTCTTATATGTGCTGTTTTGACAGAATAATTGCCAATCTTTCTTTCGTATTCCATATATAACATTTGGCTGTATATATTTTCATTGCGTATCTAAGAGGCGAAATTATCGTAATAAAGTTGAAACTTACAAATTAAAATACGAATTATAGTCGAATTCCAACCACTAGCCGATCTCTGGTAGTAGTAAAACTGTCCCTCCACTGAAAATCCATTTAAACTCTACATGGAAATAACAAATATGGCTATTGAATGTCAATCACAAATGAGCTTTAAGAAATAATCCACTGCAAATCGGATTACCCCATTTTTGTTTTGGTAATATTGTACTCATCTTTATAAATTTAACCGAAATGTTATATTTCGAATTCCGTATTCCTAGCATTATTTTTTTATAATAATAGTTATTTTTATGTACCTACCTAATTAAACTGTTCTTAAAACTTGATTACAATCTGAATTTATATTTGTTACAAGTTTCTTCCTTTCCTTCTGAATATATCCTGTGAGTATGGATTTACATGAAAAGTTTTATGTTTTTTTTTTCATAAAAATCTATGTGATTTAGGCAAAGGGAAGATTCTATCAACTTTCTCAAAGGGCTCTCCTTTGGGACCCCATAATGTGACAAGATGTACGGTTCCTGGTTTATCCATTCGAGGGGTTTTGGGTCATGTGAAACTTACGAGTATGTAAAACTTACCGCGACAAATTTGACCTCATACAAATTCAGTTGCACTCAAGGTAGCAACGATCACACCCTTTCGGGTCATTCTCATACTCAAGTGTATTTAACAGGTAAATTCTAACCCAGTGAAAACGACAAATTATGGTTTTCGGTGAATGTAGTTGAATAATGTAGTAGAATAAGTAGGGGAAAGCTTTACCAGACGGACCACAAGCGACGGCACGGCGGCTACCGTTAGCGACGACTTATGCCCGCTACACACGTAACGCTAAATTTGCACAGTTCAGTTAAACCAGTCGACAACGCGCGGCCCGCGGGCCAACGGTACTATTTTTTTTATATAAAATAGTTTTAAGTACTTTGAAGTCTCTGTTTTATATTAGTTTTTGTTTTCCCCTCATTTTGTCTTCATTGCTTTTGCACATTTTACCCGACTGGATTATGTTTTTCGCGCGTATCTTGTATGTATGTATGTTTTTAACATTTTACTTTGCACATCCAACGCAGTCTTATGAAAATTAACAACACACTGTAACCATTACATATAGACGTGTATAGTTCGCAAACTGGTCGTTCAATTGGACTAGTTCACTTGCGTCTTGTCGATCATTCATTCATTCAGTTTTAATACAGTAACATTTTTAGTAGACGTTCATCGCCCGTTCGCATACGCCCGGCAATGCACGATGCATTGCATTATGCTCATTCGCAGCAACAACTTGTTGAATGCACAAGAAACCAACTAAACTGAGAAGGGGAACAATGAGATATGACTTTAGCCATAATTGCCCCTTAGACAAATAATTGAACTACTGAACTAAAAGAGTTATATAGTTCATCTTGATCAAAAGATACACACATATCTCATCTTTTTAGTGACACATTTGCGCACCTCTAATTACAAAACCAAAAATCCATAAATCCAACGACTACACAATTTAATTCCGTTGCACTTCGATAAATAGTGCACAGACCACATCCCGACGGACTAATGTGCTAGTCTATCAGGCTGTTAGTGGGAATTAAATACCTACATCAACTGTATACTAGTGTATATGTGATTTGTGTGCTCAATTTAGCGTATATTATGTTAACATGATATGATATAACAAGATTTTGCCCGCAGCTCCGCCCCGTATCCCAAAGGAAGACTGTATACATTACCATACACACATACACAAATGAAGATATGCATTTTATTACTATTATATTCACATATATAATAGTAATAAAATGCATATCTAGTAGTTAGTGAGGATGGATGCATGTGAGGATGATCCATGTATGGATGTTCGTTACTCTTTCACGCAAAAACTACAGATCGAATTTTGACGAAATTTAGTATGGTAATAGTTTGAGCTCTGGATTATAACATATTATGCTACTTTTTATCCCCAAAAAGTAGTGTTCCCGTGGAATACTGTAAATAGTTGTTGCGGCCCCTTCCTTCGTGTTTAAATATTTTGAGGCGTCCTAGTGCAAAGGAAAAGCAGGAACTTTATCAATATTGTACGTGTTACTTCTATTATATAAACATACATGTAAGTGAAAAAAATATATGTAAATAAATAAATAATGAATGAATATAATTGTAATAGCTGCTTCCCACACCGATTTCGGTGACGGTGGCCGGTTTCATTGAAACCAGGCCAGCTACGCAGGAGTTACTTTAAAGAGCCCAGGTGTGTGCGCAATACACTCTCTCTTCCTTTAGTCTCGTAACCTAGTGGGACGGCTGACCGACACGACTGGCGAAAGATTCACCGACAGGACTGACTTTCTACATTCCCATCCAACGCATGGTTCATCTTTCTTGTGCCAGGTGGAAGCCTAGCCTGCATTGTCCTAACTAGACTTGAAAACAACATATTTTGTTGTTCCAACGCGGCGATCGAACCCACGACCTCCAAAGTCGAGCGCCAAGCTCGAAGCCATTGGGACACGGAGGCGTCGCTGTCCTTCTTATAATATGAACATAATAATATTATAATCGGCACCACTGCTTAAGATTTTTCTAGCGAGATATCTTTATGAAAATTCAATGAGGCGCTATCCACTATAAGTTTTATCATTATTTATTTGTATGGTCGTACGAATGCTACCTATGTTACATTCTAATTTCTAACAGTATTCTAAAACCGGAACGATTCTTGTAAGTCTGGGACTATATGATTCGGAATCCGGAAGTCCGGGGTAAATTCAGAACACTGAAAATAGAACTCGGCGCTAATACACTAGAGTTGAAAATCGAAGTCGACTGTCGAGTTGTCATATTTGATATTGACATTTGACTCGACACTCGTGTGTTCGATTTTCAGCTCTTAAGCATTATCGCAGAGTTCTATTTTCAATGCTCTGAAATTTCCCGGGCCCGCAGGATTCGGGATCATATATAAAAAAATAAGTTCTTTCCTACAAAAGGGCTACGGCATAGATTTATATTGTGTAGGAAACAGCAGTTTTTTTTTTCAATTTGGAAAGTAGATCCATTAGTATAATCACTCCCCGAAAAAACACCCTGTCCTTACAAGAAACGCTCCGGTTTTAGAATATTGTTAGAAATTATAATGTAACATAGGTAGCATGTTATGTATGTATTTTCCCCGGCCTTCCGGATTCCGGATCATATAGTCCCAGCCTAAATCTATTTCCATACTCGCAAACCGCCGCAACATGTGCCCCGGCTATTGCCGTACAAATTAAATACATAAAGAAACCGACGCGTAAACACTATCTGGGTTGGCCGTCTGCGCGAAATTACGCACAAGCCTCTGTATTTTATTGTGTTCATTTATATTACAACTGTTATATAGAGTTATTTTTTTATGTTGAGATAGAGTTGTCCTAAGTGGTTGGTTAAGGAGCAGTTGAGTGGCCCACTCAACTGCGTGGGTGCAACGTCGATTATAGTTGGTGACGTGAAGGTGACGTGTACCAATGAGATTTTACTCAATTATTGAGTACTAGCTTTTGCCCGCGGCACCGCCCGCGTAATCACAGTATCCCACGGTAACACTGTACTTTTTCGGGATAAAAGTAGCCTTTGTATTAATCCAGAGCTAAAACTACTACCATACCAAATTTCATCAGAATACGTTCAGTAGTTTTTGCGTTAAAGAGTCAAAAACATCCATCCATTCATCCATCCATCGTCACAAACTCTCACATTAATAATAGTAGTAGGATTTTCCTACATGTAACTCCTCTGCCGTAAATTGCTTACCATCAGTCAGTCCGACTGCACCTTTTCATGGAAAATTCCTTGAAAATGTATAGATGGATATAATATTTGACATCTATTCTATTACACTAACAATTAATATTACAGGCTTTGAACTCTGAACTATTCCTGAACTTACTTACTACGAAGCTCGGAATTCAATATTATATAAAATTAAGCGGACTTTAATCTAAATATGAGTGGAAATTTCTCGAATACCGGACACGTCTCGCAGAAAATAGTGTCGCATATAATTGTCAGCAAAAATATGAATATATGCATGTGAGGCGGTGGTACTGAGGACACGATCCATTTAATAACGCCGGAACGATTCGTCGGGACGACATGTCTTTTTCAAATATGCAAAATTATATAAAATGCTAAAAATACTTAATCAGAATCACATTAGCCAGTTGTCACAGCTGAACGTACGCGTGATGAGCGCTATCACTTGGGCAAACCATCCGTCCCCTGTCAGCCATCTTCAAATCGTCTGTCCATCGCGCCATTTAGATGGATGTCTGCACTGCATGTTCAAATCTTTGTAAGATTAATATTATGTAACATAAAGCGTACCTGGAGGTATCCACGCTTTAGATAATAATAGATAATATTATGCATAATTATAAGTGGTAGTTAGATAGTACGACTTTTTTTCTATTATTGCTACTTCTTTTTTTATAAGCAGGTTGTGAGTAAATATAATATCTACTATTAGATATTATGTTAAGTCAATAATTTCAGAATCCCAAGTGCCCGAATTTTTTATAAAATTAAAGTTATTTTTTAATTATTGTCGTATCACGTATTTGCTGAAGGAAAATGTCGTGACGATATTTTGTGGACTACGTTACAGAATAAGACATTCCAGAGTATTGTTTTGCATACATGGGAAGGTACCGGAATAGCAATGAAATCACATAAAGTAATATGTTTTATGAGTTTTTTCTCCGTGGCAATAAAAATTAATGATTTCGTGGAGATATTGTCATACGAAACACGAGAATACATTAATCAATCATTTAAAGTCGAACTGCGAAGTTAATGATTTTGAATGCGTTTTTTTTAAAGTAATCTAGTGTCATGTGTCCCTGCATTTTAAACACCTCGCTTTGACCCTAGCGGTTGAGAGTTTACCATTAATTTGATAATAGGTCAAACATCTCTCGTTTAGCCGCAATTAGAAAATAAAATCCCTTTTGCATGTATGTGGTGTATAACAAGAACAAAATTGATTTATTTTGTTTGACCCATTTCTTTGTTTCGACCACACATCACACTTAAACTTATTCGAACATTTCACTTTACCACCTACCATATTGTGACTTTAAAATTTACGACTCAAAAATACAATCGTCCACAAAGCAATTTGGAGAATTTTTATGACTATAGAATTTCAGGACACAAGTCTAACGCATGGGGGAGATGACCCCTTCTAACTATAATTATGCCAGACACAAAGAAAATTTAAGTGTATTTGGGTTCAATTAGTGGGCTAGAGGGTGTGAGGCAGGGGACCAGTAATTTAACTGTGACAATACCAGACGCATAATTTATACGCAACTATCTATTCTGATATATTTGTGAGTATATGGATAGGGCAATTTGGTTAATAGAACCAGGCGTTACTTTGCGGAAATCCAAAGCATACGATTTAATTAATATTATATCATGAAATATCCCGCGAAAAAATACTCACAACCTGCAAGCAAATGTGTGAGTGCAGGCATAAGCATGCGTACCTCCCTCCTTCCACACTGCTTACGTGTGCACTCAAAAACAAAAACGTGCAAACACCACCAACACACGAGCAACAATGTCAGCAAGATCGTGCAAGGCCCCACATCACAATGCAGGTTGAAAAACTCGACGCGCATTTCGCCCTGACCCAGGAACATCCTCAAGAAATGGACTCTGCTTCCTGAAGATGCTCCGGCGTCAGGGCGAAACGCGGGTCGAGTTTGCAACCTGCATAGTTATGTGCATAAGAGTGTTGAAGGTGCTTTACGCATGAATATGCGTTCAATAACACATTTGCTTGCAGGTTGTGGGTATTTTTTCGCAGGATATTGCTAGATAATATTATATCTTAAATAATATTAAATATAATGATAGGGTAATTGATACATTTATTTTAATATATCGGTATCGGATAAGATATATTATTAAAATCTGTATATTTGTAATTACAGCTGCTTTAGACCTATCGGATAATTATAACAATATGTTTAATTCGGGATATGGGTATTGGGTAAATTATAATCAGTGATCAGTCTATATTTTAATATAATGTTATAATTCTATGGCTATAGCATAATATTATGGACGCGACTCGCTAAAATATTTTTGACTAGCTTTTGCCCGCGGCAGGCCTAACGTAAACAGTAGCCTATATTTCAATCCAGAGCTTAGACGTAGTAGTTTAAGTTCTGGGTTGAAACATAAGATAAATTTTATACAAATTTCATCGAAATCGGTTCAGTAGTTTTTGCGTGGAAATGTCACAAACATGCATATCTACCGATCGATACATAATATACATTCTCACAAACTTTTACATTTACCCTTATGTGGTTGGTCGATAAAATTAATATAAAACCTTAATCGTGTCATCATACAGGGGGCATTTATTTTTATTATTAAGACGTACTGCTATTGCTTCGGGCAAAAAGGAAGGTTGGTACTTAGCAAATATCAAGGCTATCACATATTATATACGAGCGGTATTAAGTTAGGTACCTACATGAGATTTTTCCGTCCATAAACTTTAATGATTTCAAGAAGACATTGTCGTAAAATCTACGAATACTTTCATCCAGACGTTTATATAAACGAGAACTTAGGAGATAATTTACAAAACAAAGAAAAGGGAAATGAAAAAAAATTAAGTGAAAGATCAAAAAGTTGATTAAAATATTTATGAATTGACTCAACTTTCCATTCCAATACAGGTAAGTTTAAGGGCCACACTGACGGTCCAGCGTGCAAATCCAGCGGCGCAGCCTTGAAGCGGAGTAGCAGGCGAAACTGAAATATGATTAACAATATTGACAGTCCTCTTCGAAAAAAAAGTCCTCTTCGAAAAAAAATATGTAAATGTTGTGACATACGATATGTGACATACGTGACGTTGACAAACATCAACGCGTAACAAAATTGTATCTAAGCAAACGCGCGGTAGTGTGTGTTAATAATCTAAGGTTTTGTGTTGTTGTTACTAAGGCGGGTCAATAAGTCCGTGACTTTTTGAATTTCTAACCTCCTTACTGAAAAAGCAACACTACTCCTGTCAACAGGCATCTGTCAGTTGACTCCTATCAAAACTTGAACTTGCTGCGTCAGTTAGTTTCTGTTTTACAGCTATCTTTATCAGACTATCCAGTAACTTAAGGAAACAATGGAAAAAAGTGAATTTCGTGTGCTTATTAAGCATTATTTTTTGCGAAAAAAAACCATTACCGAGACCAAGGCTAAGCTTGATAAATACTATGGGGACTCTGCACCATCGATTTCAATGGTAAAAAAGTGGTTTACTGAATTTCGTTGTGGCCGTACAAGCACTGAAGATGCCGAACGTCCTGGACGCCCAGTTGAGGTCTCTACACCCGAAACAATCGAAAAAATTCACGATATGGTGTTGGCCGACCGAAGATTGAAAGTGCAAGAGATTGTGGAAGCCATAGGCATCTCGCATGGCTAAGTGGTTTCAATTTTGAATGATCACTTGGGCATGAGAAAGCTTTCCGCAAGATGGGTGCCGCGTTTGCTCACAGTCGACCACAAACGCAATCGTGTAACAACTTCACAGGAAGGTTTGGCGTTGTTTAATCACAATATGGAGGAGTTTTTTAACCGTGGACGAAACATGGATCCATCAAAACACACCAGAGACCAAACAACAGTCAAAACAGTGTGTTTCTAAGGGTGAATCGGCGCCAAAGAAGGCCAAGGTGGGTTTGTCAGCCAATAAAGTTATGGCGACTGTTTTTTGGGATGCACGTGAGATAATCCACATTGACTATCTTCAAAAGGGAAGAACAATTAATGGGGAATATTATGCCAACTTATTGGACTGCTTCAATGAGGATTTGAAAACAAAACCGACCTCATTTGGCCAAGAAAAAAGTTCTTTTTCACCAAGACAATGCAAGGGTGCAGACATGTGCAGTTGCCATGGCAAAAATCCATGAATTGGGCTATGAATTGCTCCCACATCCACCCTATTCTCAAGATTTGGCTCCGAGTGACTACTTCTTGTTCCCAAACCTGAAAAAATGGCTCGGTGGAAAAAGATTTGACTCCAATGATGAAGTCATCTCGCAAACAAAGGCCTATTTTGAGGACCTCGACAAATCATATTTTTTGGAAGGGATAAAAAAATTGGAGAAGCGTTGGACAAAGTGTATAGAGCTCAAGGGGGACTACGTTGAAAAATAAAATGATTTATTTATCAAAAAATCTGTGTTTTATTCCAAAAGTCACAGACTTATTGACCCGCCCTCGTATTTAACCATTATATTATTATAAATTATTTGCTTTCTGTACATATTAATCGATATAAACTTCAACTGTGCCAAATATCATACTCCTCCGTTCGCACAATTCTCGTAAAACTGTAGGCACTGAAAGCTATTATATATTACTAATATATAGTAACATGTAATTATGATTTTAGTAATATATATAAACAACAATATTTTTATTTCTTCGAATTACCTTTAGTAAGTACATATATATCGCTTTATGAGAATAATTAGGCATGGACAATTGACACCGTATTTTTTATAAACCACCTTTTAAACTTCAAAGGAGCTAATAAAAATAGGAAACTATTTCTAATCTAATTGAACTATTTAGTTCAATCGTGTCCACCAAATTGGACTTCGCTTAATTCAGTCATTTAGAAAAGTAAAGTGAGATATATTGTCAATAAATAGTTTGAATGGCGCCATTATTTAAGAATTTGTAATCTGAATTGAGATTCAATTACTGGTGGATTCTAAGTTTATTTTAGTTTGTCACGCCTCAACATAGAATCCACTAACAATATAACCAAACGAACCAGTAGACGGCTAGATTAAAGAACAGCCTAACATTGGAACGTGGGATAGCCATGCCTTGGCACGAATGGGCCGGCACCATCGTACATCCCATGACCTCACAGAAAAGAGTTTGTATCGCCGTATTGTGAGGTTACAGGAGGCCCAAGGGTGGTTGGGGATTTTAATTGTGGTGGTGGTGGTAATAGTGGTGGTGATACGAGTGTCCATGGGCGATGGTAATCGCTTACTATCAGGCGATCCGTCTACTCGTTTCCTGGTCCATTTCATAAAAAATTGAGGAAAGACCCAAGCTCCAGCAATGGGAAGTACCTAACGTCAGTAATCGATGACATCGAAACCAATCATTTTAAGAATATTTCGTACACTCAGCCCACGAGTGTTGTTTTGTAATCGCGACAGAGAAAACCTGCACTGTAAATAGAAATCTGCGCTAATACAATAGAACTGAAAATCAAAGTTTCAAGTGTCAAGTCAGTCGGTTGCCAGATTTGACAACTCTACACGAATTCCAGCTTTATTGTATTAGCGCACAGTTCTATTTGCAGTGCTGTTTATCCCGCCCCTAAAAACGCTCGTGGGAATGTAGCCTTAGGGTTAAGATATATTGACCATCTTATAGGTACCAATTTAATACTGCAAGAGCTTAATCTCTTGAAAGAGTTATGTTATGCTCAGCATACCAATCTACTCACCCACCGACCTACACAATTCCTTCCTACCTACGAACCTAAATATTATCTTTACATAACCCACCTAGTTTCCCACATTTACCTACTTAAATATATGATGTAATAATAATTATAAATATACGTCCACATCTGCTCCTAAACTGAGTATACTATAAAAAAATTAATCTAAGTTAAGTAATCTGTAGTTAACGATGTTGATACCGTAGTATTAAGTGTTTTTAATATTTGGTAAAATGTACTATGGTTACTGTTTGTTAATTCTAATAATAAAAAAAAAAAGAGTTGTAGGTTCAAATGGGAGGGACAAACTTCATCATCACTAACATTCCCACTTTTAAGTCACGAGTCCATCCGCATTCAACCATCAACACTTAAACCTTATTCCCATATTGATAAGGTCCAAAATCCAAATGTTGTACACCGGGTTTGTCTACCACGCTAGCCCAATTGAAATTTTATAACAGATAAATTGAATGGGCGACCCGACATGTAATACGAATATCGAGTCTGCCATTTCAATACATTTACATACAAATTTGGTTAGATTGAATCTCCACAGCTTGTTAATTAACCTAAAAGGATTGTAATTGCTTCCACAGAATTTAACATCACTTTAACCACTAACCCATTAAGATATTTCAAATTCTTGCAAGTATAATTCTCGTTTGTGTTAAAAAAAATAACTCTTTTAACTAATATTTACTTGATTTAAGCTCAAAAAGATTTAAGTGATAGATAACATTTTAATGTTTTCTTTTAATGATCACGATATTATAGTGCCCGCATACCCTAGGCACGCAGCTAGACAATCAGAATTCACGCGGACAAAGAGACTTGCGTGCCTTCAAGGGCACCGGCAAACAAATGGACTCGCTAGCTTGCTTGTTTGCATATCATGTAAATCCAGCATAACATATTTCCAATCTGCCCTAAATTCGATTCCTCTGTACAATTTCTTTAAGTAAATACCGGTGTCCCACAATATTTACAGCAATAATAACAATTCACATTCACTATTTATTTTTATTATGATACCCCGTACCTTTATTGCTCTTATTTTTTATTTACATGGTGGGGAATTTTTGGGTATCGCATGAGTAAGTAGTCGGATAGAGGGCACAATTCGAAATGTAAAATGGAAATTGGCGGGGTTTGTCACGGCGTTGAAGAAAATCAATACGTAATTTGACGTCTAAGGTTTGAGTAATTACGTGCCTAATTTACAAATTTATTTTTTATAACAATTGCTTTATTAGTTACATTGCATACTTTATTTTTAAATCGTTTCATCTGGAACACTAGTTTTAAAAATATAAGAGAATTGACGTACTAGTAACCGTCTTAAATAAAATTCATCGAAACCTTCGGAAAGGTTTTGTTTAAATCGAGACTTTTCAAACCTACCCTTCTGTTTGGTTATATATTCTACTAACAATTGTTACATCAATAGACACGTGTCACGTGGAGTGTTTTCGTTGAAGCTGTGTGGGCTTATGCAATATCAAATCCTTACTAATATTACAAATGTGAAAGCGTGGATGTTTGTTACGCTTTCACGCGAAAACTACTGAACGGATGTTGATGAAATTTAGTATGGTAGTAGTTTAGGCTTTGGATTAGAACATAGGCTACTTTTTATCCCGAATAAGTAGTGTTCCCGAGTTCCCGCGTAAATACAGCATGTATTTACGCGGGCGGAGCCGCGGGAAACAGCTAGTATGTTATAATATGACCGATCTTCTAACGATTATTATTGTGCACAATTCATAAACATACAACTCGTGCCCATGCGGAACGCAGTTTATAAAATTCTATGCAGCATAAACTTGGATAAAAAAACGTTATTCTATTATTATGTTAATCCATTTTTGATTTTTTACATTACCATCACACCAATAGTGATAAGTCACCACGAATATCGTGTAAAGGATTCGGATGTATTCCACTACATTAGCCTTTTGGTATTTAACAGACGTTCGATAAGTTTTGTTCAAATCGAACGACAAGGAGCTACGTTATGTTAAAGTATCAAAGTAACTAGCACGAACAATTGACAAACTGCACATACTCCTAACGTTATCGAAAGATAATTATATGAAATTATAACAATGCCGGTACATTGTTTTAAACACTTACGGATTGTGTCGCGGTGCACTTTTCTTTTTCCCGACGTTTTGGCTACTTTCCAGCAGCCGTGGTCACTGAATGACGTGATTATGGATACCTCAGATTACAGTGATAGAATACAACATCTATTATCGGAAGAAAGCACATACAAAAAAGTCAGAACCGACCCGAATAACAACGTTTTAAAGACTACTCAAAGTCTCATAAAGAAATACTCCGACTCACTGAATCTAGACACCAAGTCTTTATTGCCTACGTGTCCTAAACCCCCTAAGTTGTATGGTTTGCCAAAAATACACAAAACTAACGCTCCACTTCGCCCAATTGTAAGCCAAATTGACTCACCAACCTATAAATTGGCTCAGCTAGTGGCTGATGTACTTTCACCACTACGTGGACACACTAGAGATCATGTAAAGGATCCTTACCACTTTGTTGACGAGATTAAACACCTATGTCTCACAGACAATGAACAGTTGGTCAGTTTTGATATACAATCCTTATTCACTTGCTTACCATTACAGGAATGTATTGAAATTGTAACAAGAAAGCTTAGAGAAAAGAACTTACCTGTTGAATATGCAAAATTATTGGAACACTGCCTTACATCTGGCTATATGTTGTGGAATTATGACTTCTTAAAGCAAGTAGATGGTGTAGCGATGGGCTCCCCAGTTTCTTCCATTGTTGCTGACATATTCATGGAAGACTTCGAGGAGACTGCTCTTGAGAACTCACCTATACAACCCAGGTTCTACAAGCGGTACGTGGATGATACTTTCACAATTTTACCATCTGACAAAGTAACCATATTCCTAAATCATTTGAACAGTCTTAAGTCCCCTAAATACAATTCACTATGGAGTTAGAGACCAACATCTCTTTAGCTTTCTTGGACGTATTAGTAATAAGGAATCCCAATGGCACCTTAGGTCACACTGTGTATCGCAAACCTACACATACTAATAGATATTTAAATGGTGAGTCCCACAACCATCCTTCACAGCTATCTACCGTTGGCAAAACTTTGTTTAGAAGAGCACGAGGAATCTGTGATCAGCAGCATTTGAAAACCAAGCTTCATCATGTCACACAAGTTCTACGTGACAATAAGCTTCGAGTCTCACGCCTGCATCACAGTGACCGAGTGAAACCAGCCACTGACCGACGAATACCTCAGTTCTACCTTTTATGAAAGGAGTCACTGATAAAGTGTGCTTTATTCTAAGGAAAGCTTCTATAAAAGCATATTTCAAGCCACCCAAAAAGATAAGTCAATTTTTACCACCAGTAAAATGTAACATTACCCTTCAAGATGCAGGAGTCTACAAGCTCGACTGTGACTGTGATCTCTCCTATATAGGGAAAACTAAAAGATCCATCAACACCCGCGTAAAGGAACACATCGCAGATGTTAAACACCGTCACAACAATAAATCTGCAATTTGCGAACACACACTGGATCAACCTCGCCATTACATAAGATTTGATAAGCCACAAGTACTGGCAAAGGAACACCGTTATCGCCCAAGAATGATACGCGAGGCTATAGAAATTAAAAAGTACCCTAAGTAAGAAGATGGCTGGGTGCTGCCATCTAGTTGGGATCCAATAATGAACAAAATAAAATGTAATTTAAAATCACCGCGGCTTCAAGATACTGTTAGTATATTTTGCGTGGGTCGGAACACAAATAATAATTTAAGAATCTTTGGGTAGTTTGAACAACTTCAACAAATAGGACAATTGACACCTCAGTCCTCCCGTGACCACGGCTGCTGGAAAGTAGCCGAAACGTCGGGAAAAAGAAAAGTGCACCGCGACACAATCCGTAAGTGTTTAAAACAATTAACAGTATTCGCGTAAATCTAAGAAATCAAATGCCTGTACAATTGACATCCGTTATCTTTACGAATACGGACCTGTCAAGTGTTTGTGCTTACCTCTCTGTTCATCGGTATTCCGGTATCTTCTGGCGCCCACACACGCACGCTAGCAAGCTTGACAAGCAAGCAAATCATTTTCTATAAATCTAGAACAATAATTCTCATTTATTTGAATAGCAAGAAACAATTATCCACACTTAGGTAACTCACAATGATATTCATAGCCTCAAACGCATAAATATAGCAAGCAATTCCGGCTCTAACTTCACACATAATAAAACCTATCCCGCCGCTCGCTGCACTCGGCAATATAATATTTTTCTCCTGCCGTATGCACAGCATCTGAATATTATGGTTACGGGTATGAACACACTTTGGTTTAAAGATTTTTTTATACAAAGTGTATACAATGGGTGAAGACGATTTCGATTCTAAGCTTAGAGAGTTAAGTTTTAAGTTACCGAGCTTTGAAAAAAAAATTCAAGAAACACACAGTGCGATTTTCTTATATTATGATAAAAAAAATACGGAAACATTTCCATTAAGCAGTGACAGAAATCAACGTCAAAATTTAAAAAAGCCTTAGTACTGAAATATTTTATTCGAATCTGACGGCCAACTCTAGCACAGCGCGCTCATTCGTCAATTCAAATAGCGTGCGTTTCCCTGACTTCCCGTTACACACTTCCGTCCCCTTTCACGAAATCACTCCCACAAATTGGGAGAAAGCGAGAGGAAAGATGTTAATATGTAAAGATGTAAATAAGATGTAAAAAAAAGTATTACAAAAATATGGGTTCGAACCCAACACATTTCGAATTTCCGAACAACGAAAAATTGACCAAATAAGCCGTTTGGACTGACATTATAGAGTCGAAATTATTGATATTATAATTATTGTTGAACGACAATATAAAAATATATATATAACTTACAAATGCGCAGTTTCGAGGGATATAACCAAGCTAGACTGATTTTTCTCCCCCAAAAATCCTTGCATACTAATTTTCATGTAAATACTACTAGCCGTTGCTGAGATTACGACTACTACCTATATAATAAGTAGGTATATAAGGTCTAGAAAAATTAATTACAGATATTTCGGGCACATGATTTACTGCATAAGTGAAGACGTTTAGGCGGAAACATAATACCTATTCGATTTTTTTTTTTTTTTTAAATCAATTTTTTTTATTCTAAATAGGTATTTTTATACACTTTCTGAACGTCGATCTACATGATGCCTACCACCGGTTCGATTTCGGCACTTTATATGGGCGAGTTTGCGCTTAGCGGAGAGTCACCAACACGTGAGATGATTTTTTTACTTTGAGTATGACAAAATAAATTTTTTTGCCTAAACGTTTTTACACAAGCTGTGGATCATGTCCAAAGTATCCGTAATTGATTTTCGGAGACGTTATAAGATTGTCTCGTTTAAAGTATAAGATTACATAACTAATCGAAATCGCAGGTACAAAATAATATCTTAATATAATATTTCGCTAATTTACAAATCTTTTTTCTTTCACGTTTCACAGCACGTAATACGTATGCATTCTTTGTGTCAGAAAAGAAGACGATAATATTTTAACACACTTTTCTATTTTCTCCTTATAATATTTAAAGTTACCTAAATATGAAATAAACTGGTAAAAGTCGTCTTTATTTTTTAAGTACATCACGCCTAGTAATTAAGTGAATCTATGGCCTTAGCATCAGTTCAAACCGCGACGCGAGGCGGCGCGGCATTTTTAAGATAGCGATTTAAAATTGATATATTATGTATATATTTGCTACAGAAGAAAATACAGATTTCATTGAAATAGATTGAATTACGAGCTAGCACTGTGGCGCCGCTCTGTGCAATGAAATGTGTATCTTCTTGTGCAGTGATTTAGTGAATAAAGTCAATTTCGAATAAATATATTAAATTGCAGCTTCGCGTCGTGTCTCAGTGTGATATCACCCTTAAGAGTGTAAAATTACCTTATATAACGCCATGTGTTTTCTTCCCGTATCTAGCTGACTGTACTTGCATACATAAGGGGTGCATAATTTACATTTAGCTAATTATTTTGCAATAGGGTTACGCAGATGTTACTTCAATAAGATATCGATGGGTTAATTAGCTCTCTTTCCATACTATATGCCCCTCTCACTCGGTCTTCTGTTCAAAAAAACTTTATAATACCGTATATCTATTATTGATAGTATCTGGGAGACTGAGCTTTGCTCGGAGATTTAGTAGAACGATGAAAAAATTATTTAAATAATATATGTAAGATAGAAAGAATCACAAAAATATTCGTCTGACCGGGATTGGAACCCGACCAATTTGCCAACAACGCAAAAAGTCGTTAACCAACCAAGACGCAAACCGGATTTGACATTTAGAATGGAGACTGGACATCGTGGGCCCAAATGGCTTGAGATATGGTTTAAAAAAATCGTCATTTTTTTGTCCTAAAATATAAAAAATCTGCTCAATTTTCAATCTGGGAGCCGAGAAAAATGAAAAAGATGTTTAGGTTTCGTGATATCGTCAATTTCCTGAATCGATTTCAGTATTACCTACAGTGAATACCTACTATTTGCACGAGTCATTTAAAATTGTCAATTTTTTCATAGGCCGTTGACGTTGTGACTTTTGATTCACTAGTTTCGTGTTTTCTAATGCGTTTCACGTTGTTGCGTTTTGAGTGCCTTCCTAAATAGTTTTATTTTCAACGACCACTCCTTTAAATATAACAGAATCCGGGTCATAAAACTTGAAAAAAAAATCGGTTGTCTGGAAAGTCGGTTTACTGACGATAGTTGAACGTGACAACGTCATGTTTATAGTGCGCGCGGAACTAATTGGCCGCGACTTAGGTAGGCGTGTTGCCGCCGCGAAGTCCGGCGCCGAACTGAGTAATAACATCAAGCGCCCCCGCCTCTCCGTCCCACCGCTCACATACCTAAGGCGCGGCTAGCTGAGGTAACGGCAATGCGTCATATTTAGCGAGGTTACGCTGGTAACAGGTAACGCATGAGTCATGTTTTTTCCTGCGTGCAGCCGGCTCCATCAAATTATAAGACGTTATCAAGTCAAAAATATTTTAGTCTACGGTTGTCGTAGAGGAAATACAGCTATTGTTATGAACGCTTCTATTGTAATTGCATAGTAATTAGTAAGCAGACAAATTGCTGGAGCCTGCTGAGTGCTCAATTTTCATGTTACGTGTATCATAATATTATGGTACCTTAGCTGGACAAGGTATCGAAATCATATTGCTCCACCTGGTTAATTCCTTGACGACATTTTAATCTTTATAGAAGACGAATAAACTATTATATATTATGCTACATTAAAATTGTTCAGTTTTCTGTGTTATTAATCTATTTCTGTTATATCTTTATTGTTTTTAAGTCATTGTAATAACAAGAGCCTATTATTTTGACTTTTAACGCATTCTCAACCTAATATATTGTGTAAAAAATTTCATTGGTATTGAAACATTTTCTCTACCATTTTTTTACTTTTAAACAACATTCACTAAACAGCTCATAGCTTCGTTCTCGGATTGCCAAGAGTTACAGAATTTTCCACAAGGCTCTAAACCGTTAATCTACATTTATTTACCTATATATATACCAGTTTTATTTTATTACATTCTTAGCTCAAGAATGTATGAAATTGTTGCAATGTCATATTTTATCACGCGACGAAGAAAAAATAAATAGGTATAACGTAAAAAATGCGTAGTTTCGCAGGGATAAGACCTAGCTAGATCGATTTCATTCCCCAAAACTCCCTGCATACTAAATTTCATGAAAATACTTGCAGCCGTTTCCGAGATCCGTTTGTATAAACAAGATTTGCTCGTTGAAAGTATTATCTTACCTGAATATATTATCTCTCTTTCTCTTTTGTGTTCATCATAACGTGTTACAACTTACATTGTAACATTTTAAAAAAGTTATCTATGTACTAATATTATAAAATATGCGAAAGTTTATAATTTTATGTAAGTTTTATTTTGTCTTTCACCCAAAAAATACACGGATTTAGAAATTTTTGAAGCAATTTGGTAAGTGGATAGTTTGTACATTGAATTAACAAATATTAAGCTACTTTTTGACGTCAATGCAAGGTTCCCGCGATACAGATTTCCATTTTGGTGACACGAACGAAGTAGCAGGCAAGATCTGGCGAGCTATAAGTTTATAGGCTAGAATTTATAAATTCATGATAATATGCTATGATATATTTTATTGACCAGCTGTTGTTCTATAGGTTTGTTTCGAACAAATAACTACTTTTGCTGACTTAACCAGAAATCTGGTCGGTTCCAATTTCACTACGTAACCTTTTTAAGCGTCACATGCTAAACCGAGGTGTCTTTGAAAACGTAATTAGAAAATTCCCGAACGCCGACCATTTTGTGTCCGACTTCTGAGGCGAGACAAAATGGCGGCGCTCGCAAATTAGTTTTGTTCCCGAATCTCTCCGAAAAAACTAGACATGAACTTTTTTAATTTAGTTAGTGCCTATTGATAAATATAAAAGGATACCAATCGTTTTGTGAGAATAGTGAAACATTGAAATTATTGGCTTGGTGTTACTTTGAACTATCACTATAGGCATTTAGCACTAATTTACTACCGCATAGTCGTCACTTGTCTCAGTCTCCATCTCCAAAAAGAGTTGTAGTTACATGAAATTACTGGTTAAAGTAATTGAAGCTAATGCATTCTAACATTTTGTACAGTACAACCACTTTGTAAATTTCTCTAAGCAATCTTCGTTTTTACCCGACTACGGCGAAGCCAATAGGAAGGGTAATGACTTCGGCAGTGGCATATGTATGTATATATCTTTGTTTGTTCCATCGTAGCGCCTAGTAATTTCATCAAATTTCATCGAAATCCATTTAGTACATTTTGCGTGAAAGAGTAACGAACATCCACACATTTCTAATAGTAGTAGGATATTTCGTTAATATTAAATATATTTGTGTATATACTCACATGCCTATCATAGTTGCTTCTAAAACGCGTTACGCGACGCAAAATATAAATATTTATGTCGACAAAGCTATCTCGCGCCAACGCGAGAAAGCTTGATGTAGACATAATATATTCGCGTCACGTTGCGTCTTCGGCAATTATGGTGCTAGCGTTCGTGCAAATACATGAAGAAACTACACTATTTTTCTATTACCTACGCATAATCAAAAAATTAAATAAATTGAAGTTTCGATATAATTTTAAATACACAATCGTTGTTTCAGACTTTTAGTTGCATTGAAAGGAGTTTCCGTACGCGAGCAATTCTATAATTGTTTTAGGTAAATTAACAAAGTAGCTTAAAGAGTGACGTCTCGGGGGAAACAGTTTAATTGTGCTAAACGACCTTTGTTACTGTTAAACTGATAGCGTGTCTGGTAGGACATATTTTACCTAATGTAGTCAAATGGGTTAAGATGGTTTATTAAGAGGGCTTGTTCTGCTAATATATACCTCATATATGTACCTCAGCAATTTAACGATAGTAAGATTTTGGTTGAAAGTTTGGTTGAAGGTCTTTCGGTTAAACGCGACATCGACGGTATTCATTACACGTATGAGTATGTTAAGTGAATCAATTTAATGATAGTTAAAAACTTTGTATCCAATGTTTGGTTCAAAGTCTGTCGGTTGAAATGCGAGGTACAGTTATCAGACATTATGTGGTCAGCGTGCATTGATCTTGACCAGATTTTAAAACAGCATTTTTTTTGTTGTTCCAACGCGGCGATCGAGCCCATTACCTCCGGAGTCTAGAGCTCGGCTCGGAACCGCTGCACCACTGAGGCGTCAAAGCGTCAAGGCGTCAACATTTTACTACAAAGTTATAACAAAAGGCTGATTAGTGATAATAATGTTCACATCCTGAAATTGTGTATGTCTCAATAAGTAACATTTCCATTGCACCTACATGCACCTACTTGCACCTACTTGCACCTACTTGCAATTTACCTGATAATCATGTCATGTTAAATGTAACGATTGCGTTTAATTACTAGATAGTTAAAATTGTTTTTGCTTCACACAGGTTTTTTGCGGTCGATAAAAAGAAATATTTTCGATAATAATGTGTTTAGATTCCAATTTAGTCTAAACGTAAAAATGATTAATTGATGTGGTATGTATTGTATTTCTTTATTGCAATATAAATGTCATATAAATTGGTAGAATTCGGACGGACAGACAGACAAGACGAACAGACGGACGGACTGACAGCGAAGTCTCAGTGATAGCGTCCCGTTTATACGGCCTATATTATGGTGCTAAAACATATTTCGAGACATTCAGAGGAATCAAAATTCATACATCCCGTTGACTTAGACCTAGAACTAAATTTGACAAGTAACAACTTTTATATTCTTGGGTGGTGGTAATCGCTTACCATTAGGCGATCTGTCTGATCGATTCCCGGTTCATTTCATTTAAAAAAATATTGCCAACCAGCCAACGGATCCCCTGAATCTGATGGTAAGTGTATAACCACAACCCATGGATATGAACTGAGTATTAGGCCGGGACTATATTACCCAGAATTCGGAAGGCCGGAGAAAATTCAAAGAACTGAAAATAGAACTCTGCGCCACTACAAAGAGGTGAAAATCGCACACACGAGTGTCAGGTCAAGTGTCAATGGCAAATCTGATAACTTGACACTCATGTGACACATTTTCAACTGTATTGTATTAGTACAGAGTTCTATTTTCAATGCTCTGATTTTTACCGGGCCCGTCAAATTCCGTATCATATAGTACCAGCCGTAAAGGCTATCTGCTATTTATATTTTATTTATATACTATGAATGTGCGCGCTGTAAAAATCATGCGGGAACCGTACATTTTGCCGCGACAAAAAGTATGCCCATGTCTGTGCCTTTAGTCAAAATTGGTACATTAGTTTCGGAGCCTATGCAATGCGAACAAACAAACAAAAAAAAATTGAAACAAATGGATTCAATATTACTTGATTATACCAGCAAGATATTTTATTAATGTTATCAGTACAAAAAATGTTAATTGAAACAAAACTTTTAATTAAAAATTATAAATTTATTCCCTCATTGTCACTCCGAGTTATGTACCAAAGTTTCATAAGAAGATAATGTATTTTTGCGATTCATTTGAATATTTAATTTTATCACTACAATGAACTAGCTGTTACCCGCGGATCCACCCGCGTAAATACGGTCCCAAAGGAACACTGTAACTACTTTTTTGGGATAAAAATAGCCTGTGTTTTAATCCAGAGCGTAAACTATTACCATACCAAATTTCATCGAAATCCGTTCAGTAGATTTTCCGTGAAAGAGTAACAAACATCCATCCTCACAAACTTCCACATTTATAATATTACTTAGTAGGACTTACTGCGTGGAGGTGGTGGCAGGACACTTGCCACCAGACAAGATTAACGTGGATTACCACGTACCTTTTTGACAGTTCCACTTGTATTGCCAGTTTGGGCAAGATTCTCTATATTTAAAAATTGTGTGTCTTTGCACCTATGGCTCCTATCGATGGATGGATGGATGGATGCATGGATGTTTGTTACTCTTTCACGCAAAAACTTCCGATCGGATTTCGATGAAATTTGGTATGGTAGTAGTTTAGGCTCTGGATTAAAACATACACTACTTTTTATCCCGAAAAAATACAGTATTCCTGTGGGATACTGTATGTACGTGGGCGGATCCGCGGGCAACGGCTAGTATATTAATACGTGAAACGAAAACTTTCAGTACAATTTTAGAAGACGAGAGTTGTGCAGCCGAATAAGTATGAAATTTGGTCAGTAAACTAAAGTTTACGTGGAGGATGGTTGGCAGATAACTATTTTTTTTTTTTAATTATTGCTTAGAAAAACATAAAATTTATAAAAATAACACTACCGTGCGTTTGATAGATATACAATTTTGCATTTCTTTTTTTTTATATGTAAGAGGCAAAAGAACCCTAGTAAAGATCAAACTTAATTAATAAATATTATTAGAATGATTATTGGCAAATTTCGACCACAGGGCGACCATAATTAGAAGTTTTTAAAACTAAAAACAACATTTACTCGCTGTTAAGAAGGGATCAAAATAACTGACGCCTATTTTTTTTATTCAGTTTTCTATTATTCAGTACAATCTAGCTGCAAGACACTCCTAAATCACGAATGTTTTTCACAAACAAAACGCTGACATGCAGACAAGTCGTGCGTAAGGTAAGACGTTCCATGCAAATTTTATGTAACAAAAATAAGGCCCGTCGAGAAATTATGAAACATCTTTGAAGTCGAGTTATTCTAAACAGTGAGGGTCGGAAATTTTTACAGCTTTGAAAGCTACTAGGCGGGTGCCGTAAAAGTGACTCGAAGGGTAGTATAAAAATGTATTTTCTTATATAATATAAATAATTTGAATCCATAGACGTATCAGTTAGACGTATATTATAGACGAGGCATGTTAAAGCAAAAAATGTCCCCACTTCAATGGCCTCACTTTTGGTGGTGTTTGGGACCATTTTGACATTTGAGGTGTGGTGAAATCGTATGGTGTATTAATGTATGTTGGAACTGCCCATTCGTCACATGGTATAAAAGTGTATAAAAACTAAGTAGATTTACAATAGTCTTATACATTGAAACTATGTTGCTAATGTCTTTCGGCGATCATAGTAAAAACTTATTTGAAACTTAACAATTGACTTTTATTGACTTAACATCTTGCGTGTATCTTCCTGTGTAGTGAATATAGTTCAATTTTGAATAGCAATCTTAAAAATGCAGCACCTATTCGCGTCTAGTCACGGTGTGAACAGACCCCTAGCGGTTAAATTGTTGGTAGGTACATTAATGCCCGGTTTCTGAAGATTTTACATAAACTCTACGTAAATTAAGTTTAACTAGCGCAAAGTTTTCTTTCAAATACGAGTTTTTTTTTCTTTCAAATCGATAAACATTAACCGGAACTCATTGGTCAGTTTAAATTAAACTTAGTTTAATATTGTATATGTTTGCTTAGAAACAAGTTATCGTACCAATAGCACTGATGATGATTATACCTATATATATACACTTACTATAAATTCACTTCAGAAACCGTTCATAAGTCGGAGATCGCGGCATCAGATTCAAAAAACATAACCCTCCTTCTAACGCAGTCGGGTAAAAACTCAACGAACATTACTTGAACACCATCGTTTACCTACCATCAGTCGGTCCGACTGCTCGTTTCCTCGTTCATTTCATAAAAAAATAAGAAGTGTTTATTTACCTACAATGTCTAGTTATAGGTACCTATTATACGTAGGACGGCGGTAATCGCTTACCATCAGGCGATCCGACTGCTCGTTTCTTCGTTCATTTCATAAAGAATGCGCATGCATAAATCTATATAGCATTAATGTACTACAAGAGGAGACGAACGGGCGGGCGGTTCCAATGTTTGAGGTGACGAAACGGCGGAGGTTCCATAAATTGGGTGACGAACGGGTGGTAACTCTTTTTTTCTTTTCCTTATTGATGAAGTCCATTGCGGCGGACAAATCATATGAGTTAATGGTCATTATTTCGATGGAGTCCGCTGGAACGGACCCCCCATTTCTCATAAATGAAAAGTGTTATATTTTTAATTTTTTTTTTCGGGGCTCTACATTAACTACCAAAAGTTAATAAATAAATAAAAATGTAAAATTAGCATATTAAAATCTCCGTCGAAACAAGGGTAACAATAAGCGAATAAGGTAAGTACTGTCATGTCAGTAAAAGGTTTACATACCAAAAAAAAGTGTGTTTCAGCCCCGACGCAAGACTGGAGTTTATTCTAAAAAGTAAAATTTTGTGTGCAATGCAAAGCGACTAGCGATCGATTTGAGTTCAAAAATTCGTGCCATGTGAAAAAAAGTGAATGGTGCGCAGAATAGGTTGCGCACGAAAACGTAACGAGGTCATTCGTTCAGTAGATTTTACTCCTCATATTTTTTTCATACCAAGGGGCCTTATATGAAAATCGATTCTTAAGGAGTAAACTCCAAAAAATTATGATAATGTACGTGATAATTTAAATAACAACTTTATCCGAAAGTTTTTCAACTTTTCCACAAGATATTTGCTTCTTAACATAATATTTAGTTGCGTAGAGTTACGTGTTAGACAAGAAGCCTCAGGGGGTTTAGAAGTTTTTACAATATTGTACAATATAATTTTATAATAAAGGGTTGAAGGCGTGGTTATAGAATTACATAGCATTAACATACTGATATATAATTGTTTTTAATATTGCCAGTACTTACTAGATAACTTTTAATTGCCTTAATGTACAGTTATGAACAGTCTTCACTGCTGTTGCAAACAATACCGCTAAATGTAATTCTCCACTAAGGGTCAGTTCACACCGAAACGAAACGATACGCGACGCGGCGCAGATTCTTTAAGATTTAAAATTGAACTTTATTCACTAGACAAAAATATACAAGTTTCAATATGACATCAGCCATACACTGGACATGCAGCGCGGAGCAACATCGCGTCGTTTCGTTTCAGTGTAAATTGACCTTAAGGGCCTGTTTCACAATCTTCTAATAAGTGTCGGTTGTCTTACTGCACGATAAAAGTGCGCGCCGCGTCGCGCGTGTCGTTAGTGTAAGCTCACCCATAATCTTTATAAATTATACACTCAAATCATAATATTTAATTGCATACCTACATTATTTATTTTATATTTCACTCTCACGACGCGACGGTGACTTTTATGCTTTACACTGATTTGCAGTAATGACGTCACAAAGGTATTTCATGTGAACAGTAGCCAATACATCGGGTTAGTCGGTCGACGTACTCCACAGTACTATTGCATCAAGTAAAAGCACCCACTTTGATTACTTCCCTTTGACCATTTCTTTTGAAATCGACCGTTTGTTGCTATTTAGTTCGCTCGTCCATATATTTCGTGGAGAATTTTCTGTAACTTATAAGGCTAAGGCTATATGATACAGAAACCGGAAGGTCGGGGAAAATTCAAAGCATTGATAATATAACTTTGCGCTAATACAATAGAGTTGAAAATCGAAATGTCTGTTGTGGGCTGCGACGTCTTGGTTCTTACAGATCCTTCTTACGCCTGAGTGGTAATAATAATACAGCAACAATTGTGATATTCTTCTTTATTGGTGCATATGAGAGAGATGCTTAGCACAGATACGTATTACATATGAGAGATGCTTAACACAGATACGTTTACACTATATATAGCCTTTTGGCTACCTAAAATAAGCTAACTATATAGGCTGTGCTTGTCACATCTGTCAATAAGACATTGACATTTCTACTTTTTTCAGATCTATTGTATCAGCGCAGAGTTCTCAATTAGCGCAGCTTTCAGTGCCCTAAATTTTTCCCGGCCTCTCAGATTCCGGGCAATATAGACCCAGCCTTAGTTGCGGATTTTTCTATTCATTCGCTGAAAATCTTCGTAGTTTTAATCTGGTGAAATTTCGGTATCGTGTTCAACATTTTCGTCGTTATAGAAATATGTTATATTGTATCTTTTTAGATAAAAAAAAAATCTAGGAATACGAATATTTTGAGTTTAAATAAAACATTTGTATTGTAATATCATTATTTGGTATATTATTATTTTCTATAGAAATAAATAACCTAACCTAACCAAGAGCATGTCGGGACATGTTGGAGTCACATGACTAAGGAGGGTTTCCGTAACCACGTAACCCGGACCCCGACATGACCCGACAACGTGTAATAGGTTTTTTTTAAAGTTACTGTTTGACTTCGTTCAAAATAATTTTTCTAAAAAGTTTTTAGCATGATCTATCAGTATGCAAAATTACAAGTTTCTATCTCCTATCGTTTAGAAATGCAAGTTGCCTCCCTGCAACTTATAAACCACTTTGGAGGGCGATTGCTCGAAAATGGTTCCTTATGTATTACGGAACCCAAAAAATCGACAAAGTTAATTTTAGACGAAATTCAAATAAAATTTATAGACTTCTATTAATAACATTACAAGCTTTTTCCCGCGGCTCCGCGCGCGTAAATATAGTATCCCATCGGAATACTGTACTTTTTCGGGATAAAAAGTAGCCTAAAATACTACCGTACAAAATTTCATACAAATCCATTCAGTAGTTTTTGCGTAAACGAACATACATCCATCCATCCTCACAACATTCACATTTATAATAGACTATTATTATAAACATTATTAGTTATTACCCCTTCGCTTTTATAAATTTATTTTTACTGGGCCCTACCTAAAACACTAAGTTTTGTTTCCAATAAGCATTAAAGATAAGATAAGATAAAACGACGTGTAAATATAACTGAGATCTTTAATTTAATCAGACAATGCATACAAATTGTACCTATCTTAGGTTATTATGTAAATTTCATTAAAGCCTTTCATGAGAATTAGGCTTTCCAAGTTAATAACACACGTCCTAGGTTTTTCTTTTGTATTCATGTAACAAAATAATTCTATTTTAGTTTTGATATTTACCAAGTTAATATGAGCTATGAATTTTTTTTTTTAACTCACTTTTCTACGAAAAAAAAGTATAATTGTATGCCTATTGATTTAATACGGATACTTGCTAAGTTGGTTAGTAAGTAAGCTGTTAAAATAAAAAAATATATGCTATTGTATCATTGCATGTTACTCCCTATAAAATTAAATATGCCATATCTGAAAAATACGAGGCAACCTTTAGTTGGAAGTTGTATTTCCGCGAGTGAAAAATTTGAATGTATATTCAAGTAAAAGGCAATTTTGGTGTAGACTATTTATACATATTTAAATTATTATTCGCAAATAATTATTTGTAACTTAAAATTTAACAATGAGAGAAAACAATACAACTTGGTAAATTTAAATGAATTGTAAAATTTAAGTGATTCTTGAGTGACACCAATTTTCCTATAAATAAATACATTTACGTTTAATGTAAATGTTTATGATAAATAAAGTTCTCTTTATTACAGCTTCAGGTCTTTAGATATGGACCATTTACGGTGCGATAAAATAAAACTTTTTCTTTTTCTTCTTCTGAACATTTTTCAATCAGTTTTTGATATACCTTAGAAAATAAGTACTTAATTAAAGCTATACCAATTAAAATATTATTCTCCCATTTTTATAAAAATACCTAAACGATTGATTGGGTAATAATCAATGTCCTCGTCTCCTTCTTGTCTTCTGTTAAAAACGTTTCAACATCTGACAAAGACGGGAACATTAATTAGCTAATCCTTTAAATATTTAAATTAATAGGAAGGCATGTGTTATGTAATCCTTATTTTTAGAAACCTTTTTATTTTGTTTGTTTTATATTAATGAGTACCTTTATATAAATCTTAATAACAAGAGTAAACTTTGGTATTGTCTGTGAAAACATTTACAACATTTACTCCCCCTATTTACACAATTTCATCAGCGTGAAAAATTAATTCGTCTGTCAAAAACGAAGACGACACGTTTGAGGAGTTCTGCAAACTTGTGTAAACTACACATGATAATATAATGATCATCCTTAATGACTAAAGCATAAGGGTCATGTTGGTGGAGTTGACGTATCGTTTAGATTGGTGTTTACAAAATAAACAAAGTGTAAATTAGTGTAGGAAGCAGTGGATGCGATTAACATACACAAGACAAATGGAATCCGACAAGTCATTAGTCATGTTCAAATGATTATCTTAGAATAATACCATCTGTTATCCTCAACTATGGATTATTCTGGAAGATCTATACAGATGTAACCCATCATACTTAAGTTAATGTAAAGAGTTAGAGTATTTTTTATTTTACATTATGTCTAAAAAGAGGCTGGTTCTCTTTTAAATCGTGAAATATTTTGCTTTAGAAAAAAATGTATTGACTGTTTTTTTTATCTTTTATGAAACTTTCATGTACGTAAACAAATTAACGATACTAATAGTGTAAATAAAAATTTCAAACATAGTTTTAATGGCCGAAAAATATACAGCCCCTAGGTCAAATTGTAAATCGATTTCCTCTAAATTATTCTCAAGAAAAACCCTTAAAATGCCCAAGGAATTCCCATTACGAGCACGATTTTATTAATTGGTATATGGTCTTATACTAGGTTTAACTATGTAGAGATGTTTGCTTACACCCACCCAACTTCATAATATGGTGTTTAACTAGTACGCAAACTTACCCTGGATAGTGGTGTTCTAGTTCTTATTGATGCTAAAAATCTTTGTCGATAGAGATTTTTATGTCGATATAATATATTTTCCGAGCTTTGGTTCATAATAACCTGTTTTTTATGGTACGTAAAAATGTTTTATACGCCAATACTTAGACCAGGAAGCTTTAGTAAAAATAGACGATACATTTTAATATCGAAAGTGACCAACATTAGGCATTTTACAAAAATAAAATAAAAAAATAAAATTATAGTTTAAAAAAAACCAAGAAAATCACGCTTTTATAGAAAATCTAACTAAAAAATAAAAAATAAAATTTAATAAATTTGGATTAAGGATAGTGTAAATGAAAAATAAATGTTTATTATTGTAAAAAAGCCTGGGGTTCAGTGTCTTCACGTGGACGTTTGTTTGTATGTAACCGACTCCAGTGGATTTGATTTTGATCCACTTCAAACGGTCAGATTTTATTTAAAGTGATTTTTAAGATATTATCAAAGTGAAGATCCTTCTCATATCTGCCAATAAAATGTTTATAATTATTGACACTATGCACCAGTGGGGTGCAGGGATGCAGCTTTTTTATAAATATATATATATATATATATATATTTATAAAAAAGCTATAAAATATATATATATATATATATATATATATATATATATATATATATATATATATATATCAAAGTCTGGGGAAAAATATACTTGATTAATTAAAAGTCCACTTCGTCAACAACCAAATCACTAATTAAAATCAAAATGCAAATGTAAATGCCGTGATCTCCATTTAAAAAACAATTATCAGTCCAGTAAGCTTAATTAAAAATGCAGATATCAAAGTAAATGACATTGACAGCATTTTAAAAATCATTACAACAGATCAGCGTATTTGGCCTATTTTTAAACCTACTGTTTGTGAACGCTTGTTTTAAGAATAAGGTAGTGATTGGCGATTTGCCAGTCTTCTTTATACTCTAATATGTAATATGATAATGCGTAATATATTAAGTGACCAATTAAAAAACATCGATATCCATAAGCACAACACTTGTTCACGGGCGGTTAAGGCACTAGTTCTAGCCTTTCATGGTAATTACTCCTGCGATTCGGATCACATTGTCGACGGCCTGTTATGATAGGAACAATGTTTATTGCAGCAGGGGCCACACTGATGGGAATCGCCATTAATTGTCGCGATGTGGGTGGTGTTGAATTTACAAACACTTATTTGCTATAATTTGGTTTAATGCTCTAACCCCCTTACTTACAAAACAAAACAACGGATAACTTAAACAACGTTGCTGCCTTTGTCTGATACGTTGGAAATGTCACATGATAGAAAAAGATAGCAACGTTGTTTAAGTTGTCCGTTGTGTAAATATTTTCATTAGTAAGGGGTTTAAGGCTATAATTCATTAATAATTTTAAAAAAATAAAAATAACCTGACTGTAACAAAGACATATTATACCTAAGCAACGCCCGAAAAACACCGAAACAAGATTGAGAAAACAGTGACTATGAAACATACGCTATGATCTTAAAGCCTAAGTGAAATAATTGTCGTTATGTCTGGTAGCAGGCGGGACCCAATTATTTTGTAAGATTTATATTTTGCTCATATCAACTACATTGTAGACATTTCACATTATAACATGCGAATACGTCCTACGTAGATCGTAGAATAAAGCCATAATGGCATGAACGATTTTCTAACAAGTTAACACGGTGCGGTGTCCCAAAAACTATTTCCAAGGCTTTTATCTCATTTTCGTGGAGTGCAAAGTTTCCCAAAGTTGGGCAACAGGTGTGTGAGATAGCGTCATATGGGCTCGCCTTTTTTAAGGACTTGTAATATATCGCCGTATTATGAGCATTTTTGATGTGAACAAAATGGCGGGTATTAAAAGTTTGCCGCTTACAAAATGCATTTGATATAACAAGGAAAAAGGCTGATTGTAATGATGATACATCAGTGAAGATGAAGTGAAGTGAATGAAGATACTCAGATACTCTTAAGGTATAGTAAAAATAATTTTAAAAAAACCCGACTGCAAAAACGGCATTTGCAAATTATAAATCGTACAAAAATAAATTGGTCCCGCTTGCTACCAAATATAATGTCAAATATTTCACTCAGGCTTTCAGCTCAATCTTGTTTCGAGTTTTTAGTGCGTTGCTAGGGTATGTTTTTTTACAGACGGGTTTATTTATTTTTTAAATTATTTATTTTATTTAAGATTTTTTAGATTATCCAACACCAACACACACTGTAAATTTAAAGCAAAAATACGACTATTTGCATGATAATACATTGATTACAAATTTATTCGAATTATTTGATCAAAATGGTTGCAATTATTCCTGATTAAATTGAAATACATGGCATATGTATATTTTCGAAATACTTTCTTACAATTTGGCGCCAATATCCGCTATGTAGTTTATTTTCTCTCAATTGCCTATTCTAAAGAACACATGGGTTTTTGAGACAAATCTAACGATACTTTAAGTGTCGAAATCCATCCAGCCGTTTGGAAGATACGTCGGAATAAATGAATTAAAAAAACAAACATACGTACAAGATACGCGCGAAAAATATAACCCAGTAGGGTAAAAAGTTATTTTTTTTTTCGATCTACGTATTACAAATTAGCGAAGTACTAGCTCAACATGGAGTTGTCTACATGTAAAATTATTAGCTTAATTACATACTTACTGAGAAATATTACTAAGGTGTAATACTTGTTAAACGTAAACATATAATTTTCTATCTATGTAACATTTTTTTGCTGGTTTAGTAAAAAAACTACATCATTGTTTACTCACATCATATACAAAAACATTTACTATGGTAAGTATGACCTTAAGTACACAAATTTCGAAGATATTTTGCAAATATATTCCTGCGGGCTTATATTTCATACACTTTTACCTAATCGTGACGTCACAGTTAGGTACGACTTATGTATGCAGTACCTTCACGAGACTTGTCCTATGAAAATATAAATCGCTGTACCTATGATATTATTGTTTAATTATTTATGTAATGCTTCCTCTGAGAACTTAGGTACACATATTAGGTCCTTACATATGAAATTGGCGTTTTGTCGTACTGGCCGCTTTGATCTCAAATATATCTCCTTTGGTTAGGAATTCCAATTTCAAATTTATACCGCTATTTACTCAAGCATTTGTGTTTCGAAAACCGTAATTAATTTGTTTTTTCCTCTTTTGGTTTTCCTTTGCGTCACTCTATTTTCAAAATGGTAAACTTGAAATATCGTATTATTTTCGAGTACAAGCTCCACCGTGGCACCAGTGCTGCAGAAACGGCTCGAAGGATTAATGATGTATATGGCGGCGGTGTCGCAAAAGAAAACACAGTGCGTTTTTGGTTCCAATGTTTTTGTTCTGGAAATTTCGACCTGCAGAACAAGCCCCGTGGACGGCCGGAGACCAAAGATAATAATGAAGATTTGAAGGCTATTGTGGAAGCAGATCCATCGCAAACCACGTCCGATTTAGCTTCAGGCTGCGGTATTAGTGATTAAACTGTTTTAATCCACTTGAAGCAAAATGGGAAGGCGATAAAGCTTAAAAGGTAGGTGGGAAAGCCTCATGAATTGAGTGCAGCAAAATGACAAAGGCGCGTCGACTGCTGCGTTACATTACTCAACTGGCACAATAATGAATGGATTTGAAATCGAATCATTACCTGTGATAAAAAGTGGATCCTGTACTATAATTGGACGCTCATTGCAATGGCTTCAGCCATTGCAATAGGGTTCACCCTAGCGAACCAGCCAAAGCCTGCCCCAAGCAAAAATTAACTCAAAAAAAGTTACTTGTGAGCATTTGGTGGACTAGTGCCGGTGTCGTTCACTACAGCTTTCTTAAATCCGGCCAGACGATTACGGCAGATGTCTATTACCAGCAACTGCAAATCATGATGGAAAATCTAGCTGCTAAACAACCGAGGTTGGTCATTCGCTCTAGGCCACTGCTGCTTCAGGACAACGCTAGAACACACACTGCACCACAGACGGATACCAAATTAGAGGAGCTTCAATTGGAATGTCTAAGACATCCATCGTACTCCCCGGACTTTGCACCAACAGATTATCTTTTTTTTTTATATTTGGATAACTTCTTGCAAGGGAAAAAATTCAACTCCGATGGAGCAGTCCAAAGGGCCTACAAATATTTTATTGATTCCTGTCCGAATGGTTTTTTTTAGTAAAGGAATCAATGAACTACCTATGAGATGGCAAAAGTGCATAGATAGCAATGGTATACTTTGATTAAATAAATGTATTATATTAGAAAAAAATCGACTTTATTCCTCCTTTACAAAACGCCAATTTCATATGTAACCCTAATACATAAACGCAGTATTTTAGTTCATTAAATCGATTATGTATTTATCTTCATTCTTCTTAAATTTTTAACTTGTGTATCATTTTTTAAATAAAGCGTTTTTAATGATCTCTAAAGATCTTACTATTGTGATGACTGTATTTCGTCAACGGTTGATCGTAGAGACATTGAAAAGACCATATTTCCCGGCTTATTATGTACTTTTATAAGAGCCAATAAAAAAACTATGCTTGTTCCCCATTATTACTCTTATTACATACGGGGATAAAATAATAGTACCCATTATTGAATGAAATTTAAGTGCCATTAGTTAGCATTCAATTGCATAGGAAATTACACTTCATTAATAATTAATTGTAGATATCCAGTCAATTAGCTTCCCAGAAATGCACTAGAAATTATCCCGGCTCCGTTTATATCGCTAGAATAAGTACAACGAGCCACTTAGCCCTATAACTTGGCTAATTAAGATGCCTACTATCCTGCTTAGTAGTTTTTTTGTAGGTAATATATAAATAAAAAAAACCGACCGTTGTATGTGATATGTTTATATTTTCGTGTTTTAGTATTTGTTGATATAGCGGCAACAGAAATACATCATCTGTGAAATATCAACTGTCTAGATATCACGATTAAAAAGATACAGCCTGGTGACAGACAGACGAACAGACAGACAGACCGACAGATAGACAGCGAAGTCTCAGTAATAGAGTCCCGTTTATATCCTCGTGTACGGAACCCTAAAAAAAGAAATAAAATAATACTTGACACTAGCCTTTTGAATTGTATTTCTATGTGGTCGAAAATCGCCCATAATTCATATTTTAATTTTTAAGTTTCAACTTTATGGACTGAAATCCCAGCCCCGCCAGACTCCCCTTATATTATCTCAGTTCATTACTTTTGCCTCTTAGTTTAAAAAAATTGTTGTGACAGATTGACAAATGTCGTGTTACAATTTTTTTTTATATCAAACACACGGTAGTATCTGTTAATATTCTTAGGTAGTTCGTATTGTTGTTCTTTTTTTTTAATTTTATGTATTTCTAAGCACCCCTATATGAACTTAACAGTGCCAAATTTTACACTCTACGTTCGCACAGTTCTCGTAAAACTGTACTGAAAGTTTTTGCTATATTCAAAGATTTAAAAACTCAAGATACAATGAAAAGTTACGCCATCTTGGTTTTCACCATACTTCAAATGTCAGCCATCTTGTTTTCGACATACTTCAAATGTCAAAATGGCCCAAAAATATCAAAAGTGGGGCTTTTATACTTAACTACTTATTTAACTGGAGACACTTTTGCCTCGACATGCCTCGTCTATAATATATCTCTATGTCTATACGTATGAATTTAAGTGATTTGTGAATTAATATAACCTATGTAGTTCCAAGCGACCTTAAATAAATAGGGAAAAAAATAAAGGATATTTAAGAGTTGATAATAATATGTAAGGTTTATAGGAAATTAGTAAAAAATTATTGGTATTTAGACTAGAAAATGTTACGAAATACATAATATAGCTAGCGTCGAAAAAGGTGGTAATCGAGATCAAGTATTGGACCACTGCAGATCGCTAGGGGCAAAGAAGTTTGATACAAAACCGCTGATCTGGCGGTTCAAAGCCTGGCAGATTTTTTTATTGACTAAAATGTTTGAAGATTTTTTGTGTACAAAAAGGCAATAAGGAACAAGAAAACTGTTTTGATACACGGCTGCGCGCCAACTAGAAACCGATAGAAATGCAAGTCTGGCAGTCCTACTCTTGACCAGTATCCAGCCAGACCGCCCTGAACGTGAAAGAATTTTGAGTAAAAAAATGTCATAGGGAACAAGATCAAGTTATACGTCAATTTCTTGGTCTCCTAATCCTCTTTCGAAAACCGTCGGTCTGGCATGCTCAAACCTGCCCAAAATTCAGCCTGACCGGGATACAGTTACCTCCTGTGATGCTTACTAATAAGTAAATAATGAGTAGCACTATAGCTCACTATTAAGGTAATTTTACAGGTAAACCTGTCAGGTTATCCCCCCACGTGTATGGCTACTGGTTATATTTAAAGACATTTTATTAATATATTATGAGGTTCCACTGCCCACTATCATGGAAATCCATGATAAAGTAGGAGGACCAAAAGAAAATATTTCTCAGGACAAATTCCTTTTCAAAATAATTTAGTACTTAGCTAATGTGTATAATTACGTTACCTACGAGATGAAGTTTCTTCAGACGGCGGGCGGGCGGCGGGGGCGGCGGGCGTCGCGGGGCGGAGCCACCCAGCGCCGCTCAGTCGGTGGGCTGCCGCCGCACGCGACACGCGCCTCCTAGCTACGTCTCTGATGTCATGCCACGCGACTCGCGATGTTTTTACTGCGTGAATATTTATGACGTGATCAATTTCCACGTTTCAATATAAATGGCACGGCCCAGCTCAACTAACCGTACTGTCTCTATGAACGTAAAATGCCTATAATAAAAACTGTTGTGAACGGACTCAAGCGACTAAATTTCAAGTACTTTATAGTGTATGTGATTTTTTACTGTTATGTCGTCGAAAAAAGTATTGCGGCGGAAATGCCGCACGAGTGCGCGTACCGCGCCTCCGAGTCGGAAACGTCGGAAAATGCAGTGTTATTCTGCAAAATTCGCACCATAAACAGTCTGGATCAGCTCCTGAAAAACATCAGCAGAACTCACTTCGACGACGTTATATCTCTGCACGTCCAGTGCAGCGCAATATTGTTCTTCGAGAGCACACTCACAGCACAAACTGAAAATGCTTCGACCAAACAAATGAATATTAGGAATCTACGTGATCTCGTAATCGACAAATGCAAGATTCGACAGATACCGGCACGAGCGTTCGAGAATTTCAAGGATCTGAAATCTTTACACGTGACTACGCAGAATAGTGACTGGTCGGCAATGACGATGGAACTACATGAAAATTCGTTTCTAGGTTTGAGTGAGTTAACCGAGTTGAACCTGAGTGATAATAATCTTTGGAGTACAAAAACTGACACGTTTTGCTCATTGCATAGCCTGAAAACATTGAATTTGACGAAAAACCACTTACAAAATATTAAGACAATAGGATTTTCTGACACACTTCGACAACAAAATTTAAGTGTAAGAAGTTGTAATTTAGGCTTAGAGATACTGGATTTATCTTATAATGATCTTATTGTAGTGACAGAATACAGTTTGTCTAAGTTACGTTCTTTGTCTAAACTATTTTTGCAAAACAATGTTATTTCTTCCATTGAAAATTTTGCTTTTGAGGGATTAGTTAGCTTACAATTTTTAAATTTATCAAGTAACTTTATGAGCGATATACCGCCTGAAATATTTGCAAATACTAATCTACTCCAGGAAATAGATTTAAGTAATAACACCTTGAATGTTTTGCCGCCTGGATTATTCGTTGGCTTGGAGCAATTGCAAGTGCTTGATATCTCAATTAATGATTTGAGTAGCCAGTGGATTGATAAAGGCACCTTTTCAGGATTGGTTCGATTAGTAGTTTTAAATATTTCTTACAATAAAATAAACAAAATTAACCGATATATGTTCAAAGAGTTGTACAGCTTACAGAAGTTAAACTTAGAACACAATGACATTTTATCAATAGACGAACATGCTTTTGAAGATCTAAGAAATTTGCATTCCCTCACACTTTCCAGTAATAAACTTTTTCACATAAAAAGTAACTTATTTTCTGATTTGCACGTGCTTCACGAATTGTTTTTGGACAACAATAAAATAAAACACATAGATGATAGTTCATTTGACAATATAACAACAATAGAAGACTTAGTTTTAAACGACAATTCTTTGTCGTCAATTCCTTTGTCGATTAGGAAATTAAGGTCTTTGAGATCGTTGGACATTGGGAACAACAACATAACGCATTTAAATCGGGAAAATTTTCACGGTCTTTCCGAACTTTTCGGCTTACGTTTGGTAGATAATAAAATTGTACATTTAAACGAAGATACCTTTGAATATTTGCCACAATTGCAAGTACTTAATTTAGCATCTAACAAAATAAAGTTTGTGGCTCCGCGTTGTTTCCATAAAAATACTAATTTAAAATTATTACGAATGGATGGTAACGAAATCACTAAATTTGACAATATTTTTACTCCCATAAATAATTTAGTTTGGTTAAATATGTCAGCTAATAAAATATCCTCTTTTGATTTCAATAGTTTTCCAAGTAGCTTGGAATGGTTGGACTTACATATGAATCAAATTGATACGTTTTATAATGACGACATTAATTATAAAATAAATATTAAGTTGTTAGATCTAAGTCACAATAATATAAGTAAACTCACGGTAACATCTATTCCAATATCTGTAGAAAAGCTTTACTTAAATGATAATAGCATTGACTTTATTCAAGTTGGTACCTTTTCAAAGTTAAAAAGATTATCAACAGTAACACTGAATAATAATAATATTGTACAACTTGATATAAACGCTCTTAGATTAGATCAAATTGACGAAAATTACGACTTACCCGAATTTTTCATCAGCGGAAATCCTTTCGTTTGCGATTGTTCGATGGAATGGATTCAAAGAATTAATTATTTAAGTCACAGCCGACAGTACCCACGTGTTCTAGACCTAGATAAAGCCGTGTGTTCAATGGTACACTCGCGAACAAAAAAGAAAAAAATTATCATAGATATGTCACCTTCTGATTTTCTTTGTCCGTATGAAAGTCATTGTTTCGCCCTTTGCCATTGTTGTGACTTTGTAGCTTGTGATTGTGAAATGATTTGTCCAAATAATTGTAGATGTTATCACGACATTACTTGGAACGCTAACGTAGTAGATTGTTCAAATGCTGGGTATACTGAAGTTCCAGATAGAATTCCAATGGATGCAACTGAGATTTATTTAGATGGAAACGAGATAAGTAATTTAGGAAATCATGTTTTTATTGGTAAAAAGAAATTACAAGTTTTGTATCTCAATAACACAAAATTAAAAGAAGTAAATAATCAAACTTTTAAAGGGGTCGATTCATTGCGCATTTTGCATTTAGAAAACAACAAACTCGAAGAGTTGAAAGGAGATGAATTCACACACCTCAATAATTTAAATGAGCTATATCTAGACCATAATGCCATAGTTCATGTTGGCAATAACACATTTTCTCCACTAAAATCTTTATCAGTGTTAAGAATTGATGACAATAAGCTTATTAACTTTTTTCCTTGGAAACTCCTTGCATCTTCCTCTAAAAGCTTGGCTCACGTATCGATCGAAGGCAATCAGTACTCATGCGACTGTAAAAGTATTGCAGAGCTTGACTCGTGGCTAAGGAGAGATCCAGGGGATCCCGAAAAAATGTTATGCGCAGATAAAGATGGCAAACCTACAAAAATAACAATAGCTTCCGTACTAAGCCATTGTAAAGAATATATGGGATCAATCAACGACCCAACTGTATCCAAAGATGAAATATTTTCCAAGTCAATTCTGTTTCCTGACAATTATTTTGCAGCAATTTGCGGCGTTATTATAATCGTTGTTTTAATTTGTTTAATAGGTGCTATATTTTATGCTTTCAGATATGATGTAAGTGACTGGTTATACACTCATTATGGTATACCATTATTTAAAGAACAGTCTTGTCCTAATGTCGAGCATGTGCTAGATACTAATCCTAATCATATGTATGATTACTATGTGATATGCAATACCAAAGACACTCAATTCATAAGTAATAATATCATGTCTGAAATAGAGTTCCGAAAAATGACAGTGAAGAGACTATCCATCAATGAGTTTTCCTTTAACATTTTAACACTAGATAGCTTTTCAAAATCACCAAAACTTTCTAAACGGCTTCTAATAGTCTTAACAACGAATTTTATATGTAACGATCTCTGTGACGTACATTTCAAAAATCTATTTTATAGCTTTCTTAAATCGCTCGACCGTGGCGATATAAATAAAGTAGTATTTATAAAGATTGTAGATAATAACCAAATAAACGACGAACTATGCTTCATACTAGATAAGTTCAAGAATGTATCATGGAATGATCCACGGTTCTGGGAGAGATTTATCGCGTTACTCAATTCCACTGACATCATTATAACAGTAAAGAGTACGAAGAAGAGTGTATTCAATAAGACTCTACGTCAAACCCCCTCCTTAAGGTACACAACGATGCCAGTAACTAGCGATAGTTGCTCGAAGCAGAATTTTTCAAATTCCCTTCACTACAATAAGCGAAATGACGAGGAAGCATCACAAAACTCTCCTTCGTCAGACAATACATATGGGGAAGGCAACAATTCGAACAATAGTTATATGTCGATCGACAACAGAACATGTCCTCGCTTTAATTATGACCTCCGGGTATCCCCTAGTAGCGGTCACGTTTATTCTCGGGTGGAGGATATCTCTCCGACCGTAACTCGTTCTATTGTGGGCACAACTGCTAAAGGTCGTACTTATTTTGTTTAGTAAATAATTTGTGTATTATTTATGTGATTTTATGTTGAAAATAATGTTATAAGAAGAGGATTCCAAAAATATTTTAACAAACAAAAAAATATTTTTCCACATTCTTTCAATTTTTATTTTTGTTAATCTATTCACATCGCCAGATTTAAATTATTTTAATACATATACCAATTAATTTCAATATTGATCTGAAACTATTTTTAAAACGTTTGTTGAACAAACAGTTGTAACTAGCGAGCAAATCTCAAGTCTGATAAAGGATTTCAAATAATGAAATTAAATTTCTACTACATTTGTAACTATATTCATACTACGAAACATTTTACTATTGTACTCACTGTAAAACGACACCAAAATGTAGGCTAAGAATTTCTGCTAAAATCAATATTCACAATCCAAAATGAAATAATATTAATTTTGTATACTTGTTTCTTTATTATTATTATTTTTTTATTTTGTACGTTACTAAAGTTTTGTACTTAGTTTTATCTAAAACAATTTATTTAAAAAACATATAAAAATATTTTAAAACAAGAGGTGTTTGTACTACGTATTATAATCATTTATGTTATTTTTATTTATTAAATGTACATCAATGTTATATGAAGTGCTGTACATAATGTATGTTTGCAATGTTATTGTTTATTCACATAGTATTGTGGCTTGAAACTTATATTTGTAACTAAGCTAAATCGTGATATTAGGTTAAATTATTATTACATTAAAATAAATGTAATTTTTGGATTGTAATTATTAGTTATAACGAAAATTATTGTTTGTATAAAATGTACAAAGATATCTCGAAATCGTAAAATATACTGACGTTTTGATACTCATTATGACTTTTATTCTTTTAATTATTAAACCATAGATATTTTAATGAAAAATTAGTGGAAAACTGCACATAATAAATTAATAATCTCAAAAGAGGTAACAATATTCTTACATATTATATTCTCTTTTGAAAAATAATTCCATTTAATATAATGATTCAAAAATCGACGACGACGACGACGATGGTCACTCTAGTTAATAGATAGTGCTTACCTTTTTGTATTTAGAATTTTAAATTATTTATTTTATATTAACTTTTTATAACAATTTTATGTTTCAACTTGAAACAACCTTGATACCATAATAATTGTTAAATTATCATTTAATTCAAAAATATCATCGTTTTCTTAGTCCTGTAACTTTTTAATTTAGCAACGAGGCATGTTGAGGCAAAGTGTCTCCAGTTAAATGGCCCCAATTTTGAGATTTCCGTGGCCATTTTGACATTTGAAATATAGTGAAAACCAAGATGGCGTAACTTTTTATTGTATGAATATTTGTTCTGCCAAATGTATTATGTACGTCAAAGCCTATCTTGAGTTTATAATCTTTGACTAAGGGTTTTTTAATTCGTCGGGCTACCAAACGCCGCCTGGTGACAGAAAAAGAATTGAAAATTCTTATTTACCGTTTTTGATACCACTTACGCATCAGATGACGCTTTGTGTGCGTTAGGTCTGCCCCCTAACGGCAGAAAAAGTATCAAATACCCTCATTCTCGTACCTCGTAACTCGGTTCGGTTGTCAGTCTGTCCCGCTCGCGCGCGCATGATTTGACGCGTATGCGAGTGAATCAGAAAGTTAATCGAACCGAGATTCGAAGTACGAGAATTGGTGTCATGATTACTGTATTTCTTTTTATTTTTCGATCCATACTTATGTTGTCTTTCGGAAAATTAAAGAATATTGCAGATTTAAAACAAATGCATGTTCCCTATTGGTGACTGGTCACAAATCACAATAGAGCGATGTACACACGTGTCGAACAGTGTCTGTGGACTGTGGAGTATGGACGATGATTCATCCACACTTTTCATCTCTCTTACTTTCAGGACGCGATTACGAAAAGTTGTTCGACAGGTCTTCGAGAGAGAGCATAGATATTACAAAATGCTTTGCGTAATAAATCCAGTGACCAAATGTTATAAACCTTGTTGTGACGCATTAAGATTTATACATACATAATAAGCAAAACACCGGAAATTTTTGAGGAGACATTTTATGCTTTTTCCAAATAAATTTTTAATATTGTTGGATTACTTTTTTGAATTTTAGGTGATTACATCCGCGAAATTATCTACATAAGAGCAGAAAATTGGTCCTAAACACCCTCTTTTTGTAAATTTTTGGTGTAGTCTGGAAAATTGTGTTTGCCATACTAAAAATTTTTATAATAATTCAAGTTTTTATAATAATTTTTAAACGATTTTCAGATATTGAAGTACTCTATTTGTTACAATTGTTAGTATTGTGTTAAGCGGATTTGATTTCATTTGGTCGCATAATCGATCGAAAATCAGCCAATTTATGTGAAACTTATAAACGCTTAAACTTACTAATAAGAGTAAGATCTTATAAGAATTCTGTAGGTCTTTAGGTTGGTGACAAAGTCAACATAATAAAGTTCCATTGTGACAAACAACATTGGACTTTACATTAAGATACCACTTGCTTGAACTGTAATTAGCGGTGACAGCTACTTAGCTATCTATGATTACTCAATCATAATTATCCTACACTTTAAACGAGACAATCTTGTATAATATATATATTCAGTTTCTTTAAAATAGTTGCAAGTATTACGAATTAATTTAGTATGCAGGGCGTTTAGGGGGTAGGAAAATCGATATAGCTAGGTGCTATCCCTGAGAAACTGCGCATTTTTAAGCACGAGGAAAGAAACAACAACAATTATATGTTGGTTCTTTCTTCGTGCATTAATAAATTAATAATTTCGACTATATAATGTAATTCCGATTGGCAGTTTGATATGCGTTTGTATAATTGTTTCTTTGTTCGAAAATTCATAGTGTGATCGAGTCCCGGCCAGATAAATATTTTTGTGATTATTTTTTGATGTCCTTTTCTGACAAGTGAAGTTTGAAAATCTGACAAAGATAGGGGCATTGATTGTTTAATTAATACATTTTATGAATAGAGGTGTAACATAAAAAACGTTATAAGTAAGTATTATAAATTTTCCAAACAAATATCATGATTTTAGCTGTTGGCGGCGGCATTTCAAAGAACAGCAATCCAATAGGGACCTTTTTCACATAGTAATGTTTCATGTGAAAAAAAAAATATTGCGACAATGAATTATTCTTATAAGAACAATGTTCTTATTAAGAAATTCTTTAAGTGTAGCTACCAGCTTGTCATGAATAATAATATGATCATGAGATTTGGCATGAGATACTATTGCAGTTAAATAGATAAGTACTAGATATCTTACTAAACAGACAGACATCTCACATATAAAATTCTCGTGTCATAGTGTTAGGGGGAACACACTCCTCTGAAACGGCTTGACCGATTCTTATAATTTTTTTGGCATAATCGGTATTTTTTGGACAATTTTCATTATTTTTATATGATAATAATGTAAAAACAACGTTCGCCGGGTCAGCTATGTATATGTATATAAAAGTATAAGTAGTATGTATAAAATTGTCGCGTCTGAATGTGAAAGAACTCGTGACGTGTATTTTAAATAACTCTGAAACTGTATATTTGGTAGGTATAAGAATAGGTTGTAAGCTATTTTTCATTCTTTTAAGTGAACCCTATTTTTTTTACTTTTTTGATATATTTTTTTAATTTTTTGTATATTATGATTTAGCGTTACAAAATACATTTAATCCTCAATTTTCACTAACACCTTCCAGTGTTTAATAGCGATATGAGTACTGTAATAATCTTCAACTTTCAGTGGTCGAAAACTCGTTCACACATCACCTGTAGGTTGTAGGGGTAGGTAGTTTTTTTATTTTTTATTTATGAAATGAACCAGGAAACGAGCAGACGGATCGCCTGATGGTAAGCGATTACCGCCGCCAATGGACACTCGCATCACCAGAGGAGTTACATGTGTAACTCCTCTGGTGTTTCGACTTGCGTTCTCAGTCCTTAAAATCCCCTACCCCCTTTGGGCCTTTATTTTGCCCGTTCATAGCTAAGAACTACCTAAGAACAACGTCTGTAGGGTACAGATAGTAATAATACATAAAATATAATTATTCAGCAAAATGACTTATTGAAATGTAAACGATAGTAAGTTTGCGGACTGAAGCTTAAGAAACGAAGTAAGACTTTAAATAAGTATTATGTCGTTTGTGATCGCAATTTGGATCTCGTAGCTTATAAAACGTACATAAACCGGATTGTTTAAATTTTTCTCTTTATTGCACTTTGAAAAATCACAAAAGTAAATTTTATGCTCACTTAAGTTTGTGGCGATATAAAATCCAGAGTTTATTGTAACAGTCAAAGTCGCAACAATTCTCGGAGTACTACGGTCCGTTCAGAGTTATTTTACCTCTGAAGTTCAATGAGAGTGGTCCTTATGTCGTCCGCATAAAGGTCCTGTCAGAGATAAAATAACTCAGAACGGTCTGTAAACTTAGACATGAATAGATACGTCTTGCTTATAAAAGGACTCTATTTAATATTTTTCTAACTGGCGAAGAACTTTGTATGTGCAGCATACATCTTTAACTTTATATCTTTATCAGAGATGTTAAGGTTATGTCATTTTGGATCCGGATACAGATATAGAAATAAAATTTTATCGGTATCGGTTACGGATATGAAATTATTTAGGATTATCCGTTACTTCGGGTACGGATATTAGGTTTATGGTGGATGTAAGTAAAATGCAATTATTTATTTGCGTTTTAAAAGTTTAGGTAATCATTTGGCCCAAAAAGCTATTGACTCAGCGTGGCCGGCAATTTAATTAAACATGTCATATTATACTCCGTCTATATCCGAATAATCCGAAGCCTTTATATAGGATTCGGTTACGGTTACGAATAGTTTTGTTATTTCGGATATCCTATAGTTTCGGTTACTGTTATGGAGCTCCACAACATCCCTGATCTTTACTTATCTTTGGCTATGTTCAAGTATAATAAAGTACTTTTATGAAAACTTTGACCCGCGACTCCGTTTGTGTGCTTTCGATACACGGCAATTAGAAGGCTTCTCAAGCTAATCATTTTAATTCAAAAACTACCTAATGATGACGTAAATTCTTATAAGAAATGAAAAGACAACCTTTTGATAATGTGTCTAATGTGTTTGTATTATTTAATTTACGATTTTTCATAGTAACCTACCCATACCATCAATAAAGTGTAAAATTTAAACAGTTCGGTTTCCGTACGTTTTACAGCTTACTAAACGAACATGAACCGAATTGTTTAAAACCCGAAATGCATATTGGAGATAATACTCATTTTACATTCTGTTCCTCTAAAGTCTAAAAAAAGATAAATTAGCTTATACTAGCTGTTAAAAGCTTTAATTTTTATTAAAATTAAATTTAAATTTAATTGACTCAGCATGGCCGGAAATTTAAATAAACATGCCATATTATACTCCGTCTGTATCCGAATAATCCGAAGCCTTTATATCGGATTCAGTTACGGCTATGGATACGGTTTCGGTTACGGTTATGGAGCTCCACAAAATTCCTGATCTTTACTTATCTTTGGCTATGTTCAAGTATAATAAAGTACTTTTATGAAAACTTTGACCCGCACACACACTCACGCACACAAACGGAGTCGCCGTTTGTGTGCTTTTGATGCACGGTAATTCTTCTCAAGCTAATCATTTTAATTCACCAACTACCTAATGATGACTTAAATTCTTATAAGAATTCAAAAGACAATCTTTTGAGTGTGTGTGTGTAATGTGTATGTATTATTTAATTTTGCGATTTTTCAAAGTACCCTACCTTCAATAAAGTGTAAAAGAAAGAAAGATAATTTAGCTTATACTAGCTGTTGCCCGCGGCTCCGCCCGCGTAAATACAGTATCCCACGAGGACATTACTTTTTCATAACAAAAAGTAGCCTATGTTGTAATGCAGAGCTTATACTACTACCATACCAAAGTTCATCCAAATCCGTTCAGTAGTTTTTACGTGAAAGAATAACATCCATCCATCCTCACAAACTTTCACATTTATAATAGTAGTAAGAAGGACTACTTAATATTGATGTAAAATTTTTCTATGAATTCAAAGGGGAACTTTTAGAATGTGTGTATTGTATTATTTAAATTTTCGATTTTCCAAAGTACCTACAATAAAGAGGAAAATTTAAACAATTCGGTTTATGTACTTACGTTTTATTGCTTATAAAACTTAAATTAACTTTACTCACTTATAAAATAAAATCTAAATGCAACTTCTTTTAAACAAATTGATACTATGTCATTATAAGATTTACCTTAATAACAATTTAAGTATTTGCAATATAAATTAATCTTGTACTAAAGATAGTTTTAGCGTTAATTTTGCCTGAGATACAGGATCACCTGGTAAACTACTGTAAATTTTATGTAGGAATAGATGTAAGCTGAATGTTGCTTTATGTGTATACTAGCTGTTGCCCGGGGCTCCACCCGCGTAAATACAGTATCCATGGGGAATAATGTAGTTTTTCGGGATAAAAGTAGTCTATGTTTTAATCCAGAGCCTAAACTGCTACCATACCAAATTTCATCGAAATCCGTTCAGTAGTTTTTGCGTGAAAGAGTAACAAACATCCATCATTCTCACAAACTTTCACATTTATAATATTAGTAGGATTATATGGTTCTATATTAAACGCTTTAATATTTAATACATTATTATTATTAACCGAATTGTTTAAAAACCAAAATGCAAATAAAATAATACTTATTTTCTATTCTCCTCTCTATTAACATAATTTAGACACTTGATGTCCGACATTTTTGAAAGAGGCAATTTTCTTAAACAATGACAACATACTGAACATAGGTACTTTTACTTTTAAGGGTCAGTTTATACCGTGGCGATACAACACGCTACGCGGCATTTTAAGACAGCTACTGAAAATTGAACTTTATTCACTACACAAAAAGATACACGTTTCATATGACATCAGTCACATGAAACGTAACGCAACGCAACTTGTGTATTGAATAAAGTTAAATTTTGTTTAGCTATCTTAAAATTACAGCGCCAAGTCGCGTATCGTGTGATATGACCCTAAAGACTAAAAATATTTTTCACGCAATTAACATTTGTTTGATAACTACTAACTCATAGTAAGAACAATTCTATGGTATATTCTAATTGTTCTAAGTGGAGAACTTTGGGGACAAGTGACTTTCGATATTATGGTACATTTTGAAATATCAGCTGCAAATAAAGAAACTGTAGTTTTGCAAGAAATCACTTTACAGTTTACACATAAGGTTTGGTAATGCCTAAAATTTTGTCCGAATGTGGGCAGTGACATAAATATTTATATACATACTAGCTGATGACGAAGGCTGGTTCTCCTTCAAAGGGAAGCCCTAGCCTGTATTATTAGTGGAGATTTGGATAAGGGTCTTCAAAAGGTAAGTGGGAAGTGAAGCCGATAGGAATGGAGTTGCCGCGCCCTGGAAAACTGGAATACTGAAAATTTTTGGGATAAAAATAGCCTTTGTTTTAATCGAGAGCCTGAACTACCACACAAAATTTCATAGCCATACTAAAGCCATACTAAACGGTTAGTAGTTTTTGAGTGAAAGAGTAATAAACACCCCTCCATCCATCCTCACAAACTTCCATATTTATAATAGTAGAAGGAAGTAGGACTTTAAGTATTCTATCTTAAATGAAGTCTTTTGAAATAATAATGAGTGTAAATCATAATGTTATATTGTGTTGTTTTTATGTTTCACCAAAAAAGTATGAATTAGTGTAAAACTTCTTCATTATTATTTTTTTATTCAAAATGGTCTGCAAGTTAAGCAACCTATTTAGTTATAAACGTTTTAATTATTGTATTGTCATATGTAGAATGATGGGCTAGTAGATAAAGATGGTTAGTTCCAAAGTGAAAAATATGTTAATGTTTTATACTTAGATATCGAATACTATGCCTATACCATAGAATGAGAAAGAAAGAAAGAGGAATGGATAAACAAGCACATAGTTAGCTTACAATTTGACTGCACTACTACAAGCATACGGTGTGTCCACGACTGTGTGGAAAAATCGTAGGCCATTGAAGGGGACGTAAAAATGTTCAAATTTGGATCGATTCGCTGTTTCTCTGTACGTAAGTAAATATTATAATATATTTTCTACTCTGTGCCAATATCCCGTTCAATACTTAAAAAATAATTTTATAATTTTTCTGGCTTACCACTTTATGCCTATTAAAATTAATAGCTTCATTTATCATACATGAAAGTAATATTAACATTTATACATGATTTATCACTTTCTAATGCTAAACAATAGGCCATATCAAACAATGCTTAGCTGTCTTGTTCCTATCATGTCCTATTAAATATGTGTAAACAGTGAAGAATGCCTGATTAACCGATTTTATCGCTCCATTGTACACAAAGTATAATGCTGCAGTCAATTCGTCAATATCGTTACCAATGAATAGCTGTAGAGAAGAAATTTCAAATCATCGTTTGTGCCTAATTGTCCATTTCATACCTACTGACTATTAGGTATTTTAATGTTATATAAATTTCAAAATATCTGGATTATTTATTTATTTAATGTTTTGTTAAATCGATTACAGAAAAAATGGGCACAAATGATTTATTGCATAATTAAAGACGTTTGGACCGGAACATTTTTGACGAAAAATGAATGTCTAAAAAAATCTAGTCAAGAAACAATAATTATTCGGCGCTGAGATCACTGACCTCACACTGTTTTCATTTTTACTAAAAAGTTGCATATTTTTTTCAGAATAAACATAGTCTTTACATAAGCAGTAAATCATGTGCCCAAAATGTTAAGTCTATAACTGCAGACAAGGGTTTTATTTTAATTCAAAGCACCGTAGTAGGTAAATTGAAGATTGTGGTTTTAGTTATCAAAAGGGTTAACGGCGTATAGGGTTCTACTCCGTAGAATACAGTGTCAAGTTTAGTTGAGTGTAGTGTTACGACGGCCTGTCGTTAAGACAACTATATCTACGATAAGCCGTCTCTACATAGGATTTATTGGTTTGTTAATCGTCTGTTCTGTTGAATTTATAATTATCTTTGTCGAAAACATATTAACTGCTAAAATTATTTTAACCTTCTATGGCCCACTTGCGCAGATCTGGGTTAAAGTTATCCCTGGATTAAATATTATGATATTTCTCTTGTTCTTCATATTTATGAAAAAGAAGGCATGATATATTAGCCCAAGGATAACTTTAGCCCAGATATGTGCAAGTACACCTAATATGTCACTTAACATGAGTTATTCTGGATGAAAATAGATCGCAAATGAAGCTGGATGAATTTTAGAATAGTCAACAACGATGTTTTGCTAATAGTATGCTACATATAATATAAAAAACATCACATATACCAAAGTAACTACAAGTGGCAGATGTGAAACTTAATTCATTATTTAAAATCCAAAAATACTCTAATAGTGAACATCACTTTAAAAAAATATAGAAAAATTAAAAGAAGAAGTATGAGTAGCTTCCCATAGACGGCGTTATGACGATGGAGTTTTTTTCAAAATCTTGAAATTTCACTCTCAACGCCGCTAAAGGAGTTTCACTTCAATAATGTATTTGCCAAACAAAATACACCTAACCGGCTGTCGAAAAAGAAAGGTTTATAGTTTCAAAAGACCCCCTATTCGGCTATCTACTCTTCATAGTATAGGAGTCAATCTTAAATCCCACACTCCCCTATCGACTGCCAATTTTAATCGGATGACTGTTGCTGCAGTGGAACGCATAATTACGACTGTGGTACCTCTCGTGGGACCGAATTCATATTAGTTTTGACATTCGGCTTGATGGATGTCCTACAATCTCTGGATCTCGTATATGACCCGTACAATGGGCAATTTTAATTATCATACCGAATATGCCTTATCACGAGGTCATAGGAACTATTTTCGTATGAAAAGTCGAAAAGTTGAATTGATAATGTGGGTGATAGGTGTATCAAATTCGTAATTCTACTTTTGTTTGACATATCCTGGACAGTGTAATGATTATAATGTTATTATTATATACTTGAGAAATAACTTGGACACTTCTGTTTTACCTTAAATGGGTGTTTGTTTTATGTTCTGGATGATAGATTTTTTGAGGTCACTTTACATTACAATACATAGATATTTCAACAGCAGCCTTATTATAGTAAATCGAATTGACAAATATTATTTTAATTTGACATAGCGGTGGAATCTTCACCTAATTCTTCCTAATTTCTGCAAATCTTACAAAATTCTTGTCTATCTAGATTAAGGTACATGTTAGGATCAATTCACATCGAAACGAAACTATACGTGACATGGCGCTGAATTTTGAAGCTAGCTATTCAAAATTGAACTTTATTCACTACATAAGAAGAGACACGTTGCATTGTAAAAGTTCGAATGTCAAGTTGCACCGGGATGCACAGCGCATGTGCAGTGTATGGCTGATGTTGTATTAGACTTGTATCTTTTTGTGTAGTGAATGCCACGTATCATCGCGGTGTGAAATGGCCTTATGGGCAGCAGCAAAGCATCATACCAAGCGAGAAAATATTTTGGTCCCCTGGTGCCCCCGAGCCTCCTTACGTATTTTACTTTCTCGTGAAGATCTACTCCCCAAGACGCTTGCACGGGCGTCATTTCACATTAGCAAAATTCTCGTCTTTTATTTTTTTCTGAACAAGAGCTGTTAGGGGCACGGCAGTGCCCCACCAAGGCTGGAATGCTTAGTCATACTTATAGGTCTCGTCACATTATTTTTAATTACATTTTAATACACGCACGATGTAAAATACATTGTAATATAAAAACAAATTACGAAATAATTTTACGGTTAAAGGAAGTGGAGATAAAACATTGTGGTGTAACTTCCGGCGGTCTGTCTGCGGTGGATGTGAGGTCCTGTCACATAATTTTTAATTATATTTTAATACTCACACAATGTTAAAACATTGTAATATAAAAATCAAATTACAAAATAATTTTACAGTCAAAGGAAGAGAAGATAAAACATTGTGGTGTCAACTTCCGGCGGGTAATAAGAAAGCTTTGTAGTTAGATGAGTGATGCTGTTATCGTGTAGGATGTTCAAAATAAACAGACTCATTGTTAAGGAGTGCAACTAAAATATATCTAGTATCTACCACTGTTGCTATCGAGACAAGTCATGTCTATACCTAATGGACTGAAAGAAATAGTTTTGGGACGTATTTATTTTTTAATTTTACTTTTTTGTATTCACTTAATAACACAATACTTAATTACTAATGCATATTAACATGTTTAAAATAAAGTAAATTAGAAAACCAACAAACAATTATATTTCTGTTTTTATTAATATTTAATTGGTTCACAGTATTAAATAGTTCATTTATTAATATTTAATTCAAATATGATATGTGTTGCAACAGTGTTACTATTTACTAAAATATTTTCGTTCGAAACAAATAAATTTTCAAGTGCAAGTGAAAACCGCAATACAAATTAATAAAGAGGGTTCTAGGCCATTCTGCAAAAGGGGATTGACCGTACAATATTTTGGAATTTCCCAATTTAACTTACGTCAAGAATGTTTACCCCTGTCCATATTCCAAGTTGACCCGGGGTAATTTCCTCCGAGTTTCCCGAAGCCTAAATCCTGGGGCTATTATGAAATTTTAATACTTCCTTTAGTATACTTTAAGAATTCTTATACAGCTATACCTGGCCCAGCTGCAAAGTAAACGAAATTTATAATTTAACGACGTCATCCGACTTCTGTATTCACTGGTTTGATCCAGTATAAAGTGACACGTAGTGGAGTGTGTTTTACCTTATTTCGTTGGAGTAGGGTGCAATTTCGAATGGTAAGGTTAATGATAGACTCTGTTACAATTTGGTATTATTATTGTATTCGGTCTTAGAAATCGAACAATACAGGCAACACTAACAGCGCAAGTTTTCACGATTGACGGTTGTTACAGTACGAATAATATTAAATTTCGCGATGCTTTTGTACCACTGTATCTTTGCACTTAGCTCACTGATATATTATTCGACTATTTCTAGTGCAATCTTCTTTGACATAACAAGATCTCAGGTTATATTTTATTTTTATTTTACGTTTATGGTGAATCTTAATTTTGCATCGACGTAGTGAGTTTAACAAATCTTAACGTCTACCATAATATTGTGTGTGAATTAAGTCTTAAATATTTTGTTTATTTAATAAAATATTTTAAAACAAAAGAAATTCAGTTTCGGTATCCAACAAATAAAAAAAATATATTATTTCAAATTCACATTTAGCAGTACCTTTACGCTCTTTGCTGAAAGATTGAAATTCGCTTGTAGCTTTGGTCGTACCGAAAGAAACATATTTTTTGTACTAAAAGTTGCACATACTATTGCCGTACGTATTGTAACAAGTAGAAATGGCAGGCAAGCTATCAGCAACTTGATACAATATGAGACACCCACAGTTGGTGTCTTGGCTTCGATTTACAGGAAGCGTGCGGTTATACCATTATATTATAGAAAAATAGCAACATTTGAATTTCAACCGTAGCGCCATGGAATATAGTTCCGAATTAAACTTATATAGAACCGGAAGGGGAACAAATTCAACTAGATTGTTCTAAAAAAATATTCTATATATTATCCTTGTGGCTTGTTAGAAAGATTTTTTAAGGAAGGGACATAATATAGTAATACTAGCTTTTTCCCGCGGCTCTGCCCGTGTAAATATAGTATCGGGTATCCCAAGGGAACTCTGTAAACTTCGGGATAAAAAGTAGCCTATGTTTTAATTTAGAGCCTAAACTACTATCATACCTAATTTCATCGAAATACATTCAGCAGTTTTTGCATGAAGGGTAACAACCTACCATCCATACATCCATCCATCCTCACAAACTTTCACATTTATAATAGTAGTATGATAATACGTGTAGCAAAAATTTAATACTCCTTTTTAACATCTAAAAAGATGAAAAGGTAAGATAAACTAAACCAGTTAAAAATCTAACCAGCATTAATGCTTTGGTTCCGATGCTACTTGCCAAAATAAATAAGTTGGGACAAAAACCCGGCCAAGTGTGGGTCGGACTTGCACACTAAGAGTTCCGTATCATTATACCAATATATTATTATATTTTTACTTATTATTTCGTTATTTGCGAAGTTTTCCATGTAAGCGCATTATTTGTCTTCAATGTTTATCACGTGGACTATCATAATGTTTTTTTTTTTCAGATTTTTCGAGCCTGCTTTGTAGACATAAAAGAAGGACCCGGGGAGGTATATTTTAACAAAAAAAAATGCGCTTTAAAGTTGAATATCTCGCAAACGTATACCTTTTTTTGTTTGTTTTTGTATTCGCAGGGGAAATCTTCGGAAGATACCTACTTATATTAGTCTAGACTAACCCTTGCAGCGGCCTACTTCGACGCAATAGACTTACATAGACTCTATGATGCCATGACCATAATAAAAAAATTTAAAATGAACTAGTAATCTAGTTACGACGGGTGGTAGCATCATGGCGTCTTGTAGCTCGTCGCAAGGGATTAGATCTCTCTCGGACGGTGTCACAAAAGGAGACAATGGCTCTCCAAGCTCGCTGATTATAGCAGAGATGACTGCCTTCAAAGTGAGATCTGTTCCTACGCATTCAAGCAAATTCAGCCTTTGGTCATTCCACGCTGGGCCCACTTCAAAAGTGTGTTGAGCGGAATCTTCACCTGCTCCACAGTGGTGGCAAGCTGCCGTCGTAACTGCCAAAACACCCATGGCCCGTAAGTACCAGTGTAAAATGAATAGTTAAGCGGTACTTCTCTCTGATCCAACCCTGGAAAATCCGGCACCACGGCTTGCAGGAAACGCTTTTGTGAATACCGCTCATCGAGTAGTCGAAGCCGCCATGATTCAATAGAGCGCTTTTGCTCCTGGTGTCTTATCTCACCTAAATAAAAAAATACTCATAGCAACCTCTCAATGTTTTAAAAATACCTATCTATATTTTTTCAGAATTTTCGAGCCAGCTGTGTAGATATAAAAGAAGGATCCGGGGAGGGGGGTATATTTTAACAAAAAAAATGCGCTTTAAAGTTGAATATCTCGCAAACGTATACCTTTTCTTTTTGTTTGTTTTTGTATTCGCAGGGGAAATCTTCGGAAGATACCTACTTATATTAGTCTAGACTAACCCTTGCAGCGGCCTACTTCGACGCAATAGACTTACATAGACTCTATGATGCCATGACCATAATTAAAAAAATTAAAATGAACTAGTAATCTAGTTACGACGGGTGGTAGCACCATGGCGTCTTGTAGCTCGTCGCATGGGATTAGATCTCTCTCGGACCCGCTCAGCCGTCTCCTTCTGCGCCATAACGGTGTCACAAAAGGAGACAATGGCTCTCCAAGCTCGCTGATTATAGCAGAGATGACTGCCTTCAAAGTGAGATCTGTTCCTACGCATTCAAGCAAAGTCAGCCTTTGGTCATTCCACGCTGGGCCCACTTCAAAAGTGTGTTGAGCGGAATCTTCACCTGCTCCACAGTGGTGGCAAGCTGCCGTCGTAACTGCCAAAACACCCATGGCCCGTAAGTACCAGTGTAAAATGAATAGTTAAGCGGCACTTCTCTCTGATCCAACCCTGGAAAATCCGGCACCACGGCTTGCAGGAAACGCTTTTGTGAATACCGCTCATCGAGTAGTCGAAGCCGCCACGATTCAATAGAGCGCGTTTGCTCCTGGTGTCTTATCTCACCTAAATAAAAAAATACTCATAGCAACCTCTCAATGTTTTAAAAATACCTATCCAATGTTACCACACCATGGGGTAGTGGCAGGAATTAAATCAGCCCCACTTCACATGTAGCGGAGGTACCCTACAAAAATATTTTTAATGATTTTATTTTGGCATAAGTATATCGACGCAGTAAATATACATATCCATGCAAAGGTACTTCTTTCTAAGTAAGGTAAGTCGAAGACGGAAAGACGGACGGACATGACGAAACTACAAGAGAACTACGAGACGTGAACTACGGAACCCTTAAAATGGTATAATCACACACGATTAGTATACGAAATAAGCGTGGCGGTTCTTCGAATAGGGTTGCATTTTATTCTTCAAATTACTGTTATTATGCCTAATCGGAGTTCTCAGTAACATGTTCATAACATCGAAATGTTAAATTTGTTTAGAGCTGTGTTCACAATTTTTGGGTAAACCTATTTGATTTTTAAGGTCTGGAATGATTTAAAACCATATGTTAAAGGTATGAATAATTTATACAATTTGACTACTGACTTTGATAGACTGTTTACTTATATTACATCTGGTTTGAAAATAAATATATTACTAAACTGACGCATATGTATTTTACGAATATTTTTTAACGATAGATACGTATTGCGAAAACTGTGTGAGAAATTGATATAAAAATTATAATATGGTGTAGCAGAACTTTATAACTATCCCTAATGGCAGTTCAAAGCACATAAAATATTAAATGACAAAATTGCCTTGCTGACTCCCATAAATTTTCTCAAATCCAGCCCAGGTATTTTGCGAAATTCGGCACAACTAAATTACATAATAAGGGTCATGTTTTCGACGTTGTGTGTTTTTCTACTTAGGCCACGGTTACCAAGCTTAACCAACAATCATTTTTTATAACGATGCCCTTAATAATAGGCCTTCGGAGTCAATTATAACCAGAGGGTCCGGTTGTTTTCGGGAAGTAACAAGCGTATCATTCGTGTTGTTTGATGGTCCGATTTTACCATGAAGCAGAAAACATGGGGATATGATTTAATGAATAAGGAATTTTCAAGTTATACCAACGTATACTACGCTAGTTTTATACTCTAACAAACCTTCGTTTAGTAGAGTATAAACTAGAGACTGCGTGTTTCATGTCAGAATTGAGTTCAGTTTTGTTACAAATGCAAGAAAGTATTGTAGCCATCAGACCCATAATTTCTCTTCTCTTTTCCTTCTTCTCATTCTTTTTCAAATGGTCGACATTCATCCCTTATTTCTTTCACCTTAACAATATTTACCCCTATAATTGGCTCCCCGAAAGAGCTCAGAATTATCATTTGAAGATTTTCCCGAAGAGAAAAAAAACCGGCCAATCGGACTCGCGTATGAAGGGTTCCATACCATAATCTATAAAAACGGCAAAAAAAATCACGAATGTTGTATGGGAGCCCCCTTAAATATTTATTTTATTCTGATTTTAGTACCTATTTGTTGTTTTAGCAGCAATAGAAATCTTTGGAAATTTCAACTAACTATCACGATTCATGAGATACAGCCTGGTGATAGAAAGAAAGAAAAGAAAGAAAGCAAAATAAATTTATTTGGTATAACAAAACATTTTACAAACTAACATGATTACAGTAATTAAATCAATTAAATCATTCAGGATTATGTTGCGATTTGATTTGATTTATGCTAGTCAAACAATTTGTTCTTAATTAAATCCAAGACTAGAGTTATATAAAACAATAATAATATAATATATTCAAGTAAAATACGAATAGAACAGTTGATATTTAAAATTAAATATTTAAGTGGGCTATGTAAAATTAAAGTTTCATTTTTTTGTATTGATTTTAAGCAATTTGAATACACCTTTCTTATCCACGACAACATTTATTAAGACAGTCCAAACAAAACGTACCGAGTACCGACTGCTTACAGATACTTAATATTGATACACCTTATGAAAATAATTAATGTATTTAATAGAGGGACAGACAGTCGGACGGAAAACCGATCCTTAGTAATAAGGTCCCGTTTTATCCTTTGGGTACCCTTAAAATCATCGTCATAGACCGTAACGTAGACTGTTGAGTATAATATGGTAGTCATTATCTACATTTCCGTAATTAAGACTTGAGTTTATTACAATTACTCACGTACATTCCGTTTTATTGTCGTCGTTCTAGACGTACCAAGTACGCGTTACTGGTGATAAGTTCATCAATCCTTTAATGAGTTTGATGAACCTCTTAATAGCTGGTTTCAACGTCCTATCTTACCAGTGCTAAATACGAGTTTTTGTCACTACTTGCCGTGAAGAAGATAATTACAATTTGTATGGCATCGAATTAGTTACCATTTAGTTTACCACTAGGGGCGTTGTTTCAATGCCATACAAACTGTAGTTTAGTTCTTCACGGCGAGCTGTGAAAAAAACTCGCAGACAGCACACTGTTTCCAGATTTTATATTATTTTTCTTTTTCAATTTTAAAGTGACATTATGATATTCATTATTCATCGTACGTTAGACTTAAATTCATAATTATTCTTGCAGTCATGACGGCCTTAGGTGGTGATCAAAAGTTTTTTAATTCATCTAGCCTAGGTCTTTGCTCAGAAAAATGTCCCAAATGCTTGAGAGTCATAATTCAATAAACCTGTACAAACTTACTCATGGCTTGAAACTCTTTACTATTATTATATTAGATTAGACCAACTCAAAGAGCGTTTGTCAGAATAGGTATCTAGTAAATATATAGGAACAGCTAAACCAGTAGTAATGTTATAATTCTATTAATTATTTTATGGGCACTAAACCATTTCCCATAATTAGTGTGTCGAGACAAGTGATAGTATGATAGAGTGTGTGAATACACATACGTTATAGAAGCGCCAATCCGTACACAGGACACACCCACCGCAGGCAGCCATTTTGGGAGCGCGCGCGCCGACCTTGATTGCTTCATCATAGTAGCGAATACAAACGCTTCGTATATTAAGAGGCTCTCAAGTCCTTGTTAGGATAACAGGAACTTGTGAATAAATGTCAGTTCACACCGCAATGATACGCGACGCTACGCGGTGCTGCATCTTTAAGATGGCTATTAAAAATTCAACTTTATTACAACTTTCATATGACATTAGTCACACAGTGCAGCGCAGTGCAAGCTGACATTGGAACTCTTACAATGAAACGTGTGTCTTCTTGTGTCCATAAAATGTGGTTATAATTAACTAGGTGATGCCCGCGACTTCATGCGCGCTTAATTGAATCTCGCGGGAACCGTACGTTTTGCCGCAATAAAAACTAGCCGATGTCTTTCCATGTCCAGTAGTTTCGAAGCCTATTCGATGCAAACCTTTCCTCTTTATATAATATTAGTATAGATAAAGTTCAATTTTGAATAGCTATCTAAAATATATATATAATAAAGATGCAGCGTCGCGTTGCGTATCGCTTCATTTCGGTGTGAATTGACCCTAAGGCTGTAAGAGATGCAGAATCTAAAATAAGTAGCCATGAGCGGTCATGACTTACCGTCGCCATTGAAAAGAATTGACTGTCGTGATAACCGCTATCGAAACTTCACCGTCACTCAAAGTAAAGTAACATTTTTCTTTCCTCGGCTCATGGCCGGCTCTACTACGGTGATACCACGACTTGAGATCGTGCTATCACTCTGGTAGAGCCGGCCATAAGCCGGAGAATAGCTCCCACGGTAAAAATCTAATTCATCAGTTTCTAGTTTCAAAAATAACGACTTACTATCAATATTATTTCGGATGACTAAATCTGAGTTGGCATGGGATCTATTTTTATTATCCTCTAATGGATTTCTGTAATGCGATCCTTAGGTTTTTTACATTTGCTTTTAAAGTCATGTTCTAATTTTATCTAAGTTTAGATAAAGATCATGATTGTCTCATGTTTTACTTGCCTTTTTATTTTTATAGTTCCTATAGTATAATCTAACCAGAGATACACAGATTTTAAACTTTAGTTAAAATAGGTCTGCAATAATAGGTGAAATTAAAGGTATTAAACTTGTTGCTTTTTTTTATTTACACGCACATGTATTTGCACTTTGCTATTTGCAATATTTTGTTATTTTGCAATTGCACGAAATTTCGTTTTTAATCGATAAAATACAAAATCCCACTGCTTACTTTAATAAAAAGTATATTTGAAATAACACTTTCTAGATGGCTGCCAATACTAAATTCGAGTCATTTATGAAATTAAATTTGCTATAACCGTTAAAATAGAGCCTAGCATCTAATGAAAACAAAACTATAGAGAAACTCAGTTCAGTTAAACCAAGGTCTAGTTTAATTTGAACTGGGTTCAGTTTCTTAACCCAACAGTTTGCCATTTCAGTTCTATCTCTATTGAGCCAACTTCGTGTGTGAGCGATTCGAGCAACGACATTCAATAATATCTAGATAAACTAGTCTAATATATTTCGTTCTACTACGCGTGACGTGCTTTTAATTGTTACAAGTGACTTGATTATTTTTGACAGATAAAAGTCTTTACATACTTTTCTAAGTTTGCGGCTAATTGTAGTCACTATGATAATAATATTTAATTATTTTTCTGTTTAGTGTCTGCAAACATAGCAGTATAAACTTAGGTGTTAAACAATTAACGTTGAAGTAAAAATAAATTTACAATCTAAATGCAGCATCAAAAATAACGGAGCGGTCAGCGTGAACGTGAAGTCATTTATCGGCAAATATTTTATTTATTTCTTCTACATTTGCCATACACTACATACATTTAGTCAAGATGCATTCGATAATTTCGCCAACGAAGTACGTAAACAAATGTATGGGATTTGACATAAGTCGCTACGTGGCAGGTCGCATGTGATGCCTTATGTCAAATGCAATACATTTTGTTTTCCAACTTCGCCGTCGAAATTATGGAATGAATCTTGACTAAAGGCACTATTGAATGTACAAAATCAGTCAAACATCCGCACAATAGAAAATTAAAGGTAGGAAATATTTAATCTATTTCTTATAATTATATCGAGACTATAGAAATGGTCGGTTAAAATAACACCAGTGTAGAACAGTATGTGGTATATCGTTTATTGTTTTAAAACTCGTAGCATTATATTATATGACGTTGTGGTTCTTAATGCAACTTATATCATGTTTTATAATACTTAAGAATTGTGTAGCAGAATTTATGATTGAAAATATTTCCTTTTGTTTATTTCAATCCTATGTAATCTCACTCAAAAGGTATTTTCATTTTTTTCATATTATTATGCATACGTTGAAAAGAAGTAGATACTACTACTTATTTTTAAACATCTACATTAGATTTTATACGTGCTTCGGCAAGAATGGGTCAGCTCGGCCGGTTCAAGAGATTCTTTTCACGCGCGCCGGGCCCCTGAAAAGGGCCTTGGGCGGGGAACCAAAACCAGGGGCAGAGCCCCTCTACTTGGGGTGGGATGACGTGCCCAGTACTAATACTGGGCGCATTTAGTCTAGTTTTAGGGAAGACCCCCCGCGACAGAACGCGGGGGAAACCCTTGGTGGAGCATTAACCAAAGGGAATGTCGATTTGCCAACCAGGCACGACCAGGACCGGCGGTCGGCTCCAAACGACGCGTGGAGGTCCCGACCCGGGGGCCGAGAAACGTGTTTGGGTCCACTCCCTAACGTGCCGCGTTTGCCGGACCGTGGACACGAGTGACCTGGGGAAAGGGTGGGATTTTCAAAAAATTCCGGGCCCCGACTTTTGTGTCGGGGGGGAAGGTACGCCACGGAGACGACGGGGTGGCAATAGGGCTGCCACGTTTCGTTCCTCTTTCGTTGTGTCGTTCCTCACGTACCAGGGGGAACCTGCGATACGGCGCAGCACGCGGTTCTGGGCTCTCTGCAGCAACACTCTCCGTGGCGCAGATAGCAGGTGGTGCCATGCTGGTGCCGCGTAACTCTAACGTATGTTTTGAACAGGGCTAACCGCATATTTAGAGGGATCTGCGGGGACGCGTAGGCTGGTCTCAGCTGGGCTATGGCTGATCGGGTCTTGGCCACCGCAGACTGGCACTGGGCGCGCATGGAGAGTCGGCGGTCGATTGTTTCCCCATGGGATCTCGGCGTCTCCAATCTTCAGAGGAGCCGGAAAACTTGCTCTTGTAGTGACGGCGAGCACCTGGGACTTACTTGCGTTAACAAAGAGTCTCTATTTGCTCAGCCATTTAGGGGGAAGGTCCAGCGTCCTCTGAAGCTTGATGGCAGCATGGTCGGGGGTCAGCGATAAAGGCTGTATCGTCGGCATACAGCGCCGCGGTGGTGCCAGGATCCTTGGACACATCACTGGCAAAGAAGCTGTATAGCCCAGGAGACACCACGCTTCCTTGAGGAACTCCCGCTGCGATGGAGTACTCACCTGAGAGGGTTCTATCCACTCGGACCTGGAAGGTCCGGCCGGAGAGGAAGGAAGCCACTAGCTTTATCAGGGAGGGGGGGACGTCGGCACGGATGAGCTTGTAGAGCAGACCTTCGTGCCAGACACTATCGGATGCCTTCTCCATATCCAGGAAGACTGCGACTGAGGAGTTCTTTTTGTTGGCCGCAACGGAAAGGTGGTGAATCACGCGTACCAGCTGGAGGGTGCTACTCAGCTGGAACCTAAAACCGAATTGTTCCTCGCGAGAAGGGAGGTACGGGGAGAAGTATTTGAGAAGAAGGATCTCAAAGGTTTTAGAGAGGGTTGAAAGGAGGGTTATGGGCCTATAGCCCTCGGCCCATCTCAAATTTTTATGGGGCTTGGGAATGTTAATTATTAACCCTAGTTTCCAGGGGGTGGGGAAATAGCCGGTCCTCACAATGCCATTAAACAGGCGGGTAAGGGCAGACACCATTTTAAAGGGAAGGTGACGGAGGGCTGCGTTGGGAATACCATCCGACCCGGGGGCCTTTTTAGGTTTGAGGCAAGAGAGAGTCTTTTGGACCTCTCTCGGGGAAAAGGACAAGATGGGGGGGAGGAGGGGGAAAGGAGAAAAACCTTTACCTCCTCGAAGACCATCCGGGCGTGATCCGCTGCGGTCGTAGGCAGCGGTTGGAATTGGCGTTCCAAGTGTCTGGAATGAATCTCTGCTCTATCCTCTGCTCGGTATCTTAAATTGCTGTCTGGGTGCAACAGAGGGCAAACGGGAGCAGCAGTTCCGGTCAGCCTCGCACTCGCACTCGCAGCACTCGCAGGTGATGCGTGAATGCAGGCCAGGACTGGGAGATGGTCCGAGCCGTGGGCCTCATCAAGGGCTTCTTGTTGGAAGGCACCTGGTAGTCGGTACGTAACAGCCACATCCAGGACGTCTGGCGAGTGCAGTGGATTTTCGGGGTAGTGGGTGGGGGTGTAAGTATCTACCACCGAGTACCCGGTCCGTTCGGAGTCCGCGTGCAGGCGTCGACTATCCGCATTGGTCGTGCGGGAACCCCAACCGGGATGCTTGCAATTTATATCTCCGGCAATCACTGTCGGCTCATCTGATATGAGCCTGTGGATGTCGGAGATATCTAAATGCGATCCCGGGGGTTTGTAGCACGCGTAAAGACGGTGCGGTGAAAGCCGAGAGCCAGCTCAACGCCCAGTGCGTACAGGGAGGTAACCGTGGGGGCTGGGAGGAGTTGGTGAAGTAACCTTCTGCCGACCAGGATGGCGAGGCCTCGACACACACGATCTCCCCCCAGGAAATCCTGGCGGTATGCCACAAAGCCCGGAATGTGGAGACGATCCTGCGGGGACAGGAGGGTCTCGTTTAACAGAGTGACGTCCACCTCATATTCCCTAAGGAGGTGGCGCAGGGGGGCCACCTTGTCGCGGACCCCCCGGATGTTCCAATGTATGACTTTTATGGGGGCGTTGGAAGCCATAGGGAAATGAGTTGGCTAATGAAGGTGGCACCTTCGGGGAGAGCCGCGAGTAGGGACTTGAAGATGTCTTCGCCGGCCTGGATTTTAAGAAAAGTTGTCATGCCTAGGGAGAAAAGAGCTTGGAGGAGCTCAGCGGTCGATTTGGGAGTTTCTCTCCTGGGTCGATGGTGTGGGGGCGGGGGGGCAATAGCGGTCAGAGTGGTAGCAACTGCCACCTATAGCAACCTCAGCCACTTCGGTAGCAGTGGCCGTAGGTGGTGCCGCGGGGCACGGGGCAAGCGCGCGGGGCGCTGGGAAGGGGGGGCCGGCGGAGCGGCTTCTACAGAGGGGAGGGGAAGTACGAGGGGTTCGTACTCCGAATCTGTGGCGGCAGTGGAGGTGGCGCCTGATTTTGTCCTCTTTTTGGTTGTCCTCCTCCTCCTCTGCTTCCTGGCTGAGGAGGTGATTACGGCGTACTCGTGGGGCTCGGGTGGTTTGGGCGAGGGGGCCCGCATGACGGTTTCCGGGCTCCCTGCGGTAGACCGGGCAGTTTTTGCTATTTGCGGGGTGGGCCCCTTTGCAATTTACGCAGGTGGGCTCTTCGGTAGTGGGGCGGGGGCAAACACTAGCGGCGTGTTCTTCGCCGCACCGCACATATGAAATTTTTCGGTGGCAGTTCTTGCTCGAGTGCCGGAACTGCTGGCATCTGTGGCACTGGGCGGGACCGCTCTTTCCACGCCAGGCGTCGATCTTGATGTCCGGCATGTTGAGCAACTTGGTGATCTGGTAGATCCCGGGTATCAAATCTGGGGTGCGTTTGAGCAGCACAAAATAGCTGCATCCTGGGCGGTCTTTTCTTTTCTCTAATTCGATATCTAATGTAATTTTTTTTTTACTATAAAACATTTATGAGCCAGAATAAAAACAAAAATATGCTTTGAAACTCGTTAAAACTGGACCTACAACAAAAAAAAAAACATTTAATTGCCAAACGTAACTCCAAAATAATTGCAATTATTTATTTGCTCATTGGTTTTTGTTGGCTTACTGTCTAAAAGGCCCCAAATCTTGCCTGACGTAAATACGACTTACAGATACTTATTAACTTGTAATAAGCTTAAGTTTCTAATGAACTCACAGCTACTGATACTCACAAATCACAATGTAACTTTTAGCTTTATAACTTTTCTCGCTAAGGAATTTCGATACATACTTACCCAAGTATGAATTTTTATGTAATTTTTTTCAAATTTATGTAATTACATTTTCACTAAAGCTTTTAAACGGGAGCCAGCCCATGATCGTTGGGTGAACTTATAGCAGCTTCAGATGTCGCAAGTTTGAATAAATGGACAATTACATTTTGTAACCATATTGTTATACCTAAGTAAAATACGCGCCAAGCTTCCATTAGGCATTGTAAAACCGGCCAAGGCCTACAGCCTTGGCCGGTTTTACAATACAAAAACTAAAAACAAACAACAACTAAAATTTACAACGGCAAACAATCACGTTTGTTGTAGCGGAGCCCCCTTAAATATTTATTTTATTTTGTTTTTAGCAATTGCTGTTATAGCAGCAACAGAGATCATCTGTGAAAGTTTCAACTGTCTATCACGGTTTATGAGATACAGCCTGGTGACAGACGGACGGACAGCAGAGTCTTAGTAAAAGGCTCCCGTTTTACCCTTTGGGTACGGAACCCTAGGAATATGTGTGGCAAAGATTAAACCTATTTGTTGTTGCGTTATTGATAATAAAACTTACTTCCAAAGTAAAAAATGCACGAAAAAGTATAAAATAAAACTTATTTTCTAAATAAATCTCCTTTTAAATTTTGCTAAAATTTTAACTATTTCTCTACTCAATCTTCATAATTTTCGTTTAAAAATAATATTTTTATCTTTTTAGTAATACTCATATTATAATATTATTAACACAATTTAAGACGAATACAAAAAAGCCTCCGCTCTTGTCACTCTCTTGGCAAAACAAACTCAAGTGTTATTTTATGCTAGTTTTCTGAGAGGCCGTGGTATTTCTCCAAGTAAGCATTACCGCATTTAGCATTATCTATGGACCTAATAAACAGTCACCAGTGATGATAATGATTAGATACTATATCATGAAATAATTATTATTATCTATTGTAGTAGTTGGCGATAAACATGTATCAGTAAGCATATAATATTACCTATAGTGATGATGATAATCACGAATATAATTTTGGTAATAGCAAAATTATTTCTAAGACTTTGATATCGGAGCACAAAACTGTGATGAGTACCTATGTACCTATATATACACACACCGGCCTATTTAGCGGAACATAAAATAAAGGTTTGATATCAGTATCATATAAGGTTGCTGGCTGGTTTATACGTCATTTTAATTAAAAAGAAATATTTTCAAAATAAGAAAACAACTGAACATCACATTTTATGCAATTGTTTTAATTTTATTCAAATACACCTTATCTGGAGCGAACTTCTTCCTTCTGAGTTTGATTTAAAATTTCATTGAAATACTGTTTTTTGTAAGTTTTTTTTTAATCGCGTATCTTTTTGGAGTTGAGGACTGAATTATGCCTGACTTAGCCCCAACGGAGATTGCCAGGGCACTCGAAATGCGAAGAAATGGTCAAACCTACAGAGTGATACCCAGAGATCTTCGTCGACCAGTTTCAACGATCCATCGCAGTATCCAACGGTTCAGGGAGACCGGTACTTATGTGAGAAGAGCAGGACAAGGCAGAAAAAGACGCACTTCGAGTAGGGATGATTGTTTCATTCGGCTTCATGTACGTAGGAACCCCCGTTTGACGGCCGTCCAAGCCCGACATGAGTTAGAAGCAGTGCGGGGTGTAACCGTAAGTGAGCGTACGGTACGAAGAAGGTTCGAAGAAGCTGGTTTGGGTTCATTTGTGCCCGCCAAGGCTCCAAGGCTCGAGGTAAATCATTGTAGAAACAGGTTAACTTTTGCTCAGGAACATCGACTTTGGAACGCGGACCAATTGAGTAAGGTATTATATTTAGTGATGAGTGCAGAATTCTCTTAAATCAAATTGACGGCAGGCAAAGAATATACAGACGCAAAGGAAAACGATACATTCAGACAAATTTTGAAACTACAGTTGCATACGGTGGTGGATCAATAATGGTTTGGGCGGGCATTTGTTTGGGAGCTCGCACAGACTTGGTAGTGATTGACAGAGGGAGTCTAACTACAGACCGCTATATCAGAGAAGTTTTAGAAGAAAATGTCGAACATGGACAAATGCAGGATAATGCTCGGCCCTATACCGCTCGGGTAACTCAAGCTTATCTTAATGATATGAATATCACTGTTATGGAGTAGCCGGCGAGATCACCGGATATGAACCCAATAGAGCACGTTTGGGACTTGCTGAAAAGAAAAGTTAAGTCCAGAATTCCAGCTCCTGCCAACGTGGGTGAACTGCGAATCGCCGTAGTTGAGGAATGGCGGAGACTATCCCAGGAGACCATCGATAAAATCATTCTTAGTATGCCTGGACGGGTAGAAACTTTAATAAGAGCACGTGGAGGAAATACGCGATATTAATCACCATTTTTCTAATTTAATTAATTGTTATTTTAATATTAATTTTTCACTTATCCCGGTTACATGAAAAGTTAAAAAATGTACCATTTTTCACAAATAGCCTTTACTCGCAAAATCTGTTCTTAATGTGATCTCATTTTAAGTAAAACAAAAGAAACTTTAAATTACAAAAGAAGTGTAGTAAGTAGAGTATAAAATAAAACCATATTTTTTTAATTATGGACCTTTTTTTTGTGTTCCGCTAAATATGCCGGTGTGTTTAGTACCTATGTCATAATTATAATATGTTGGTGTTTCGTGGTGATGATGATGATTACTGTAATTGTCATAGTGGCATATGATTGCAGTTATTTAAACAACGCCGAAATCCCCAGACATGTATATATAAGGAGTCAGAAGTTCTGTTCAGTACTTTTGGATCCAGGGTTGGATGAAAATTCCTTGGATTCCTTGGTGCAAAATCTTACTTTTTGGTAGCATATGCTTGGAATACTTCAGAAACAGCTGAAATCACCATGTGTCCATATAAATTTCGAGGAGTTCCCTCGCTTCCTCATAGATCCCATCATCAGATCACTACTTTGATATCAAAAGGTATAATCACAAATTGGTCTGTGATTATACCCTTTACATATCATGTAATAATAAAATAAATTGCAATATTATAAGTAATTTAATGCGATTGTATATTTAATAAGTAGTTTATTTCTATGTGACATTTCAATTTAATTAATGACGTTCTCTATTATGGTTACTCTTATTATTATCAACAAATTAATTTCTATATTTCTATCTTATATTAACCTTAATATAAATTTTTGACAAGGTGACATTCTTTGTAGCTTAAAACTGTTTAATATGTTACTACCTAGGCCTAACAATATTTGCACGCTTAAAAAGCAGAATGTGATGAACCTTATTATGTAAATTGTTAACATCAAATTGTACCATATTCAATGCAAATAAAGATAATGATTATGATTAGAAAAAATATATTTGAAAATGAGTCCACAGAATACGGAGTAATCGTTGAGCATACAAAATACAATAAACAGCCGTACATATAACCGCCTCCTTTTTTGGAAGTCGGTTAAAACAATCAGATCAATATGTGAAGCGACCACTAGAATTACCCGTAGTTAGTCGTAAAAATACTAAAATATAACAAGTGGGCTTGAAACTTTACTTTTTTATTAACGTACTTATCGCGACCATAACCCTAACTTTACCACGTAAAAATTCGGTCCGCGTCCAATGCTTTCGTGTCAAAAAATATAAATTTTATTACATTCAGTGATAGGGTAGTAAAAAGTAAAAGACATAAAACAAAAACAAACAAAGCCATAATTAAACACTTTACACATGCAAAAGAATAATATACATTTTTCATAAAACAGACTATAAGCCCTGGGAAAAATTGATAGAACAAGTTAATCATGTGGTTTAGTGTAATTTTGAACTCGCAGGTTTGTTCAAATACATTAGAAAAATAGTGATAATTAAAATGTGCAGATTATTAAATCCCCTGGATGAGACTTTAAAACAAAGAAAAATTGATGTTCAAATTCTAGTTTAAAATAACAAAAAAAGAATAAATAAAAGCGTGATCCAGATACAATTCAACGCCATCTAGCGAGCAATTATTGAATTCACAATGTATATCCCTAACTCCCAATGCATTAGAATCGCTTCGGCTCCCTAAGGATGCTTTAAGATAATCCATAATATCAGGAGCATTTGATGAGTTGCATTATTATTAACTGGTAATCTTCAGTCCCTAGGCATTAAAGCTGTTAATGAATGAATTTGTAACTGTGTTAAGTCCCAGTAGAAAAAAATCAAAGTAATTTTAATTCTAACCTTTATTATGTTGTTAGTTGAATATTATTATACAAATTTAATACAAAAATAATTCTGAAAAGCATATAAAATATGTACAATACAAAATATGCTTCAAAGTACGGAAAATACATCAAAAGTTATATCTAAATAAAAGCGAGTATACTTTCATGTATATTTTTCTTATATTAAGGTACGTTAAATTGAGCATAGCACAAACGGAAATATAAATAAAATTGGATACTTCAAACGAAAAACGAGAAAATATGAATAGCTTATTACTGAATGACTGGCATAAAACCTTTGTAGAGAAAAGCCTAAAAGCCTAGATAACAAACCCTGCATTCGGCATTAATGCTTTTAAAAGTTAATAAAAGGCGCACTATTCGGTTTCCTCATTAAAAATATCACACGGGGAATAAAAAGCCTGGCCAGTATAAATAACTACGACCTCCATATAAATCTTGGCTTCCACTAGGGCTGTCTCTTACAATTTTATGGTGCCATCAATAAACATCAAAATAAATGTGTAATATTTATCGTGTTTACATGGGTGTTACGTTTAATGAAATATCAGGTGTTTGTATTTTTATGATCAATTTTATCTGAAACGAAGCGATGCATCGTTAGATTTTCTCGTATAAAAATATGCAGAAGAAACAAATTCGAACATCAAAATATTATATAGTATTGGATTGTGACTTGTTTGTTGAAAACCCTACGAGAATTTTTGATACCACTTATTACTTGAAAAGTAATGCGTATCTACACTACATACTAGTATTATTTTTTTTTACCTATATAAGAAAGTCTCAATTAACACGTAAGCTTTTTGATCGTAACTAGTGAAAAACAGTTTCCGCAAATTCAATTATTGTATTTGTAGTTGCCACCCCTAACACGGCTACACGCAATGAATACTGGACTTTTCCCCATCTGTGGGGCACTGTAATATGGGAATAAAATCCTAAATTTAATCTCTATACAAGCACCGCTTAATCTTTTGCCATACTGCCACAGGTAAATAAAAGTTTAATTTGTTAATTTATAATTAACCTGCCTATTTGGAAAGATAGTTTTGTTTTCCTTAACGCCCGAAATTAATAATCAATCTTAATCTCATTTTAGCTACCTGATATCAAGATTTCAATACATTTCAACGATCCTAGGATTAATTACACGTCAATTTACGTCAATTTTTGTTTGAGAATCTGAGATTGAAGTCAATCTAAGATTTTAGATACGTTATTAATTTCGGGCGATAGTCTATAGTAACGTCTATTTCAGTACAAGTATTTATGATTCCTCATGGATGACATCATCAAGTCACCACTTTGGTGACAACGGGACCAATTTCGGATTATACCCTTTACATCAAAAAAATAATTTTGAAAATCGGTCAACAGATGGCGAAGTTATCGTTGAACATACAAATATTTTACGCGCGCGGTGTGCGCGGTTGTTTGCGGGTCCCGCTGGACCGGCGGGCAATTAGTAGAATCGCGTGGTCGCGCGGGCCGTGGTCACCCGCCCGCGCCGCCTCGACGGCCTGCACCCGCACGGGCGATAGTCTCAACGTCGACGGCTGCGTAACCGCGCAAATAACCGGTCTCGTGAGTTTAGAAATAAAACCGCAGTTCCCCGACCGCGGCGGGCTTGGGAAAAATCCGCTGCATGAGTTCTTAGCTTTAGTTAAGATATACAAAAGTTAGTTAACGTTATACATTTGATTCCAAAAATATGTTTAAAATTTTAAATGATGAGAAAGCTTCCACTTTAATTTGTAATATATTTACCTTCGGGCGGCTTTAACATATTTGTTTTTATATAATTGAGACGTTAATTTTGAAATACATGTTTGACATGTCGTGGGTTAAAATATATTGAACTTCTAACTATGCCCTCAAGCTATATTAAGTTGAGGGCTATTGTAGGGTTCCGATGCTTTAATTAGTAAAAGCATGTAAAGATTTAATTGGCTTAAAAATTATGTGAGGGGTTAAATGAATCAGTATCTAGTTTTCTTTTTTGACGTGATAACGTCCTATAATTCGATGGAGCCTGCTGCACGCATGAAAAAACATGACTCATGCGTTACCAAGAACTGTTTTACCAAGTACCAGCGTTACCTCGCATTTTATTATTATCATTATTATTATTTTTGTTATTGTTGTTGTTGTTGTTGTTGTTGTTGATGATGATGATGATGATGACGTTGTCACGTTCAACTATCGTCAGTAAACCGACTTTACAGACAACCGATATTTTTTTTTTCATTAGCCTCGACTGTTCCTTGCTGGGCAAAAGTCATTTATCTATTTAGTTTGGAAAAATAATAAAAGTGAATATGTCACAGCGTGCTTACTTTGGTACATGAATAAAGTATGCATCAGTATTCATAACGCAACGTTATTACATATTCGATTAATTTGCCCATTACCAAAATTCCTCGCTTGCTCGTAAAAATCAACTGCAAAGTAAAAGTGAATAAGTAACACAGAGCTAACAAGATAGAGGCACGTCTGTAAGTCAATGCAGCTTCCTAGAACCCCACTCGAGTTTAAACGTCCTAAATATTTGATGAATCCAGGATCAAATGAAATAGCTATGGGATACATCAAGATATCTACTATGTTAACAAGGGTGCTTGTAACAGAATATATTATGAGGCGATCAATATCCACTTATGTCGGTATTGAATGTTGGATTTTGCACCGTTTTGACGTTATGCTTACGAGATTGTCATAATGTTGGCTTCGGTTGACGTTATTAATTTTGGGGAGCGTTTTTTTAAACGTGTATGAAATCTGGTTGTTACTTTTATACGTTCTGAAATTTTTATATTGTTTGTGTTTTCACAGTAATTCTTTTTTAAAGTAATTGTTTGAGCAGTCTAGTGCATAAGATAAATGCTGTAGTATCGTTATGTGAACCCTCATGTTGATTACGGACTGCGCCCTTAGTTATTAGTGTGACCTCCGTGGTAGAGTGACTTAGAGCTCTCAACTTCGGAATTCGTGGGTTCGATCCCCGCGTTGGAACAATGTGTATTTAAGTCTCATTAGAACAAATGCAGTCTGATCACCTAAATGTCTGACAAGGAAGTTGTTCCTGCGTCGGATGGGCATGTAAAAAGTCGGCCCTGCGCCTGATCTCTCGCCAGTCGTGTCGGTTATCTGCCGTGGGTTACGAGAGCAAGTGAACAGAGAGTGCTCTATTACACTCCCAAAGTAACAAATAGTTTTCATATTGAAGCAAGTTGTATGTACAAACTTTATCATCATAAAAAGATTCATCTTGTTGTCACTAGATGAATAAACCGATTAAATGGATCTTTTGGGATTCGGAGCCAGATAAACTTAGTTAATCTGGAGTTTACCTACGTATAATCAATGTCATATATCCACCATTCAGAACCTCAATATTTGATGTCGAACACGATTTTAAAAGAAGATTCCTGTTATCGTGATAACATATTCATAAAGAAATTCAAAACATTAAACAAGTAAAGCAACATACAAGCAATTACTGTTCGAAAAATAAACATTGTTTAAAGTTGTAATCAGTCTTGGATCTTACAACAAACAAACAACTTTTAACATTTTCTCCAAGCTAAAATATAGTAAATCAATTAGTTTCCGAAGAAAATTGAACTTCAGCAAGTAACACTTTTCGAAATTAACAGCTCTTTGTTTTAAAAAGTTGAGGCGGAAGATGTTATCAATATTCATAAAGATGTTTCGAACGAAGCCAAGCAATAGGGCTTGGACATGACACTGCGGTGACGTCGAACCGCATTTGCGATATGCTGCGATACGATTTCGTGTGAAATGCCTTGTCATTCTAGTTTCGGGTGATTATAATATATATTTTATCACTGAGAAATTAAATGCTACCACGAGGAATAACTTAGAAATACATCTGTCATTTACATATTTGTAAAGAATTCGCCAATAATTTGAGTAATATTAATAGAGCTCCTGACTGTATGAATTGCAAAAATATATACATATTATATTATAGAAGAGCATGAAAGATTTTTGTGCGCGAATCACTCGCGAATAAATATTATGTAATTTTGAACGATGCGTCTTGCTCGTAGGCTTTCTCTACACTTACGATGCGACGTCGCTGCTTTGTGTTCAAGCCCATAAACAAAGCTGCAAGGAACCTCTTTGAAAGAGCACTTACTTACTCTACGATCATAAATTTCAGTTTGCAACTTGCACCAGTCTAACATTTGATCAATAAGTGTTTTGTATGGGTTCTATATTTGCAAGCTAATATGGTATATCAAAACTTTGAAGCCTGCCAACCTAATATTAGCTACTTTACTTATACTACTTTTATCTGATAAATACTAGCTTATATTAGAGCATGACTTTATATTATAAACTTATGGCATCAGTCACAGCATTTTATAAAGGGTGGTCATACTGAGTGCGAATGTAGGTGCGATTTACCCGCCTTTAGCTCATTAGCAAGTCTTTTTATTTAGATATACCGCAACATATTGTTGTCTAATTGTCCTTTTTTCCGTTGCAGGAATTGTATTATTTTAAAATATGTGTATTTTTACATAATACATAATATTAAAAATGCATCAAGTTAGATAAAAATACACCATCAAGTCTAAATATTTGTTGCCAAGAAAACAAATTTTACTACACACATCAAATTATTAATTATAATAATTTAACACCTCCAAAGCCTAATTACGTTATACTTATTTTTAATCTTCCTTTAACCTTCAAATAAGAATAACATTTTATCATTAAAAAGACGTCTCAACTATCTTTTATAACTCAACATCTTATTTGTAAATGACGTAGTACGTGTGAAGTGTCATTATTATAACAATGCCTTTCAAAAGTACGGGTGGCCGTTATTTTGAATTTGTAGGTGGGCTCTTGAAGTTCATACAAAATGACCTGTAATTTTCTTGTTAAGGCCCGAAGAGATAAACCTACATCAAATAATGATCTAGGATCATAAATAATAAAAAACTCAACTACTTCAATATGGTTTTTTTGTTTGTTTTCATTGTGATTTGGATGATTTATCTGTAGCATCGTATCGAATAGATTACAGGGTAATTTTGACTCGAAATCTGAGAACGTTTGCCATGGTTTGTATGATCATAGATTGTTGACTTTAAATTATATTTGCGAAGCTTGATAATATCTAACAGCGACATTTCAGTTCCGATTACGGAGTGCTCAATTCCGAGTCTCTTCTAGAATATTTTGTTTAAAATATTTGGATTATATATAAAACTTAATGATATAATAAATCATCACTCCTTCGATCGTTACTTTTAATTCCAATGCTCTAGATTCTAGGCAAATACAAAATGATAGCAGACTATAAAAATCGTCACTCTCTTCATGCAGATGTTAATTAAAATATGAATACTAAAAATAAAAATGTTAATCGGCAACAATTCAGCACCTTTTGTTCCTTTTACCCACTACTTGTCATATTATTTGTAGACATACGAATCTGTGTGCCACCCCTTTCAAACTATTTAATTAAAATCTATTGGGTATAATCAGATACCGTACGAAACTATGGAGCATATTAGATTAAAATATTTGAACACTTTGATCCCCGCTTGGTGGATATTAACCTAACCATAATCTCCTCTATTTGTAGTTATTAACTTAACTAGCTTTTACCCATTGTTTTACTTCTATTTTATTCGCATTGAAACCCCAATAGATATTTATTTAAATTTACACAATTTTCTATATAATATCTATACTAATATTATAATGAGGAAAAAAATAAGGTTTGTTTGTTTGTTTGTTTGCATCGAATAGGCCGAAACTACTGGACCGATTTTGGATGAAATTTGGCACAGATATAGATTAGAACACGGGAAAGTACTTTTTATCGCGGCAAAATGTACAGTTCCGGCGAGATTTCCTTTAGAGCGCACGGAGTCGCGCGCAACTTCTAGTACATATATTATAAAGTGAAATTCATTATTTTTGACTAATACAAACTGGTTTCAATATTTCAATGCGTTATAATAATAATATTATATCTATGGACGCTTATACACCACGCCAATCTGGTCCTATACTATGTATCCGAAGAACTTGTATCACAGGTACCTACCGGACAACGGAAATATATTTAATACTTTTATACTACACACATATTTCAGATATTTTAATATATTATACATATTATATTTAACACACATCCAAGAACCCAGTAAAACAGAATAACATTTTGTCGCTTCGGCGGGATTCGAACGTGCTCCGGCTTAAGCGTCGACGCGCTAACCACTGAGCCACAGGTCAGTCAGGTCAGGTAACCACTGAGGTCGTCAACAATTTCGCAACGCATAAATTGTTATTAGCTGATAAGTTGACCTCTTGATTTCTGGACTGTGAATGAAAATACGAACCATGAAGATGAATATAATAGACTAGCTTTTCCCCGCTGCTCCGTCCGCGTAAATCGTACTTTTTCGGGATGAAAAGTAGCCTAAATGTTAAATCCAGGGCTTAAAATACCATACTAAGCGATTCATCTATGCATCCATCCATATGTCTATCCATCCATCCATCCTCACAAACTTTGACATTTATAATATTTGTAGGATACGAGTATATTATAGAGGTCATTTTTCTACTAAACACCAGCCAGTAATATATAAAACGATACTGGCCCGTTAACCAAGATGTCATCGCTAATTACGATGAGGAAGTTAAAAATCAGAAATGTGTGCTACCTATTGACGGTCATTTCCTTGTGTTAAAATATTTTGAGGTGTCCTAGTGCAAAGGAAAATGTTTAGAAACTGGTCAAGTAGCAACTTTAGCAACTGGCCGTAGTCAAGATCGTGGCCATTACGACAATTGAAAATAAACCATTACTATTACTATTACTATTAATATTACTATTACTATTACTATTACTATTACTATTACTATTACTATTACTATTACTATTACTATTACTATTACTATTACTATTACTATTACTATTACTATTACGATTTTAATTGAACTATCTTTCGTTTATTTTCTTTCCGATGGCTCAATTCCGGCCGCAGTAAGATAAACATTGGACATTAAAATAACATTCGACTGCCTTTTATATCGGGTTTCTCGTTGTTCCCCGACTCAGCCCATTATGTTACAGTCACATACAAATGTACCTGGATACTAAACTGAATAAGAAAATTAAAGCGACTTCCAAAGTAAAAATGCACAAAAAGTATGAACAAAAATACTACTTATTTTCTAAATAATTCCCCTTTTAAATTCGGCTAAATTTTCAACTATTTCTCTATCTCAATCTTCAAATTTTGAAGTCCGGTACCAGCCCGAACAACATCCTGATAAAACAATATTTAAAATAGAGCTGCTTCAAAGAGCACCGACTTTACCGACTAATGAATATTGAGTAGAGAAATAGTTACAATTTGAGCCAAATTTAAAAGGGGAATTGTTTAGAAAATAAGTTTTATTTCATACCTCTTTGCGCATTTTTACTTTGGAAGTCGGTTTAAATTTTTTGTTTCAAAATAATATTATTTCCCTTTTTAGTGATATTTGTTTAATTATTATTAATGAATTTTACGAACATTTTAAAATAAACGATCGAATCTATAATTGGATACGTGCCAAGCTTCGATTAGGTATTGTAATTAAAGATTACTGTAAGTTATACAGTGGCATATGCTTGCAGTTCTTTAAACAATGGCGAAATTTCCAAACGCGTATTTTTAAAGACTGAAGAGTTATGTTCAGTGCTTTTGGATCCAGGGTATAACCTTGGTGCAAAATCTTACTATTGGTAGCATATGCTTGGACTACTTCAGACAAAGTCGAAATCACCATAAGTGTCCATATAAATTTCGAGGCGTGAGCTAAAGTGAGATGATACTTTCACAATCTGCTATAATTTGAAGTGTTCTTCTTATGGATTACATTTTGCATCATTTTATTTTATTAATAACTATTTTGATCTAAAACATAAAAAGCAGGTATTACACTCATTATACCTAGTATAACAGTAGTAGTAGTATGTTGCGGCGGGTGGCCCTTGGGCCTTAATGCTGTATCAATTCAATCAGCCGTGTGAGGTCAATGACCTCCGTAGCGCCGTAAAGAACGTAATGTTAATAAGTATATATTTTCTACTAACTTACTTCTTCTTCCTAAACGTATAAATCCGTAATTGATTTACCAAACCTTATATAAATATAGTTTAAAAAATTGGCAAAGCCACTGCTTTTTGTTCTTTTACTTTAAAATTTACTCGAACTTCGAACACACCCTCAGCAATGAGTCAATCTCTTATTTCAATCTCACTGTTGTTTTTATTACTTATAAGTTAGATATTTGTCCGTTTTGCTCACTTCCCGTCCGCAGTTGACGATAGAATAGCTTTGATATATCGATAAGATTATGCGTCATATAAGGCGATTGACAAACTTGCGACCGCGGCAAGATGCCGAAATAATATAGTAATTTCTTGTATAAAGTAGGCCTTATAGTAGTTCAGAAGTAACTAATAATAGGAATATTATTTTGAACACCGAATTCGTAATAATTGTTCAATGTTCATTATTATCAAACGTGTAATTAGGTTATGAGTTCCAACAAAAAATTATGAGAAGTTATTTTACAAACTTATTTTGTTTCTGTCAACTCTTAAAAAAAAAAGTATCACACATATGAACGTGACATATCACACAACATAGAGTAGTAATGACTAATTATGTTCCAAAAATAGGTACTTCGCATTAATGAAATTTTAGAAAATTTAATACATCTGACAACCATACATACGACACAAGAAATCAAATTTTTCTCATGCTAAATTAATCCTATTTACTCTATTGTGGTATGTCCATTGTCCTCGATGGCCCAATCGTAAGTGTGTGGGTGTCCTTAAATCTCTGTTTGTTCAGTTGCAGGCCATCGCACGTATTAGTGAAAATTAAGAGGACGTCGAGCCCCGACTCCCGAGGAGTTACAATAACAACGAACAAAAATACACGACTTATGTGACACCGACGAAAATAATTGCCTGAGAACTATTCACTGTGGTGAGATAGATCATATAAATGACCCTGAAGCGCAATTCTCTTAAATATTTTCGGTATAATCCCGTCTCGGTCCACACGCACTCATTCACATACGCGTCAATATGTGCACGCGCGAGCGGGATAGCCTGAAAATCCAAACTGGGCTTAACAGATAATATTCACGATAATTTAGTATGTTCACTAATTTTAAATATTAGCTTATTCTGTATTCTCCTTAGATATTAAAAAATAGTATTGAAAGAATTATTTCGATATTATGTCCTATTATTTTCTAAAAACTAAGCGTCGCGTGGTACGGCGCGAACTCTGGGCATTCAAAAAATTTCGGAACTATGAAACCGAGTAAAAAATTAAATATATATTAATTTTAAATAAAACAAAACTAGTGTATCTGTAGATATACATAACTGTAACAAAGTTCCAAGTGATTTGAAATACATATTACCTAGGAACATTCACTATTGCCCCTCTAATAGACGGCTTTAAAATGTGTAAAAGAGTATTTTTAAAGTGTTCAGTTTTAGAAAAGGTAACGTCTGCCACATGCTACCTATGGTTAGCAACAGCCTCCGTGGTCGAGTGGTTAGAGCTTGGCTCTCGACTCGGAGGTCGTGGGTTCGATTCCCGCATTGGAACAACAAAAAATGTCGTTTCCAAGTTTGGTTAGGACAATGCAGGCTGATCACCTGATTTTCTGACAAGAAAGATGATTCACGCGTCGGATGGGCATGTAAAAAGTCGGACCTGCGCCTGATCTCTCGCCAGTCGTGTCGGTTATCCGTTCCACTGGGAAGTTTGAGAGTAAAGGTAGAGAGAGTGCTCTTGTGTACTGCGCACACACTTGGGCACAATAAAATTACTCCTGCGTAACTGGCCTGTTTTCAATAAAACCGGCCACCGTCACCGAAATCGGTGTGGGGAGTTATTATTATTATTATGGTTAGCATTAAAAATGAATTAGATACCTACATGAACTTAATATCTACAAAATATAAAATAGTATAAAAATAGATTACCTAATACTTACTCGTAACATATTTTTTTTATTTTATAAGCAAGTTTTTATAACATTTTTAATAAATTAGATATACCTAATATTAAAGCTGTTAAAAATTTAAGTACGATTTGATTGATCCTTATCTAAATCAAACATTTAACAAATAAACTATAAAACGATTACAATTTTGAATAAGGAAGAAAAACAGAAATTGTCAACATTACAATATGCGGCAATCTTTTAATTCCTCGCCTTCCAATAAAAACTGTAATGACTTTATCTCTCTTTATCTCCATATTTTAACATAAAAACGTCAGCGCCCTTACAAATTTGCCTTAAATAAAAATAAAAGTGATATTATAAGACATCTGCATATCTTTTAACACTGTTATTACTCGCAGGAATGACGCTAAATGCGCTGTAACTTTTTTGTTTCAATACTGAACGGATGACTTTATTATGGAATGTCTTTACGAAGTTCCTTTTAGGGTTCCGTAGTAACTAAAAGGAACCCTTTTTTAAAGGAGTTTCGCTCTGTCCCTCCGTCTGTCCGTCCTCCGTTGCTAACTCCGGTTATTATGAATATGAATAAATAGATGAAATTTGGTATAGTTCAAATTTTTAAATAAATGTGAGGTTTGATAAATGGTTTTTTTTATCATTTAAACCATTTTTAAGTATTTGACCACCGAAGTGGTTTACAAGTTTTTAAATTTATGATGTAGAAACTGATGATTCATTATCCCCTTAATATAGAATAAATTAAATAGAATACCCTGTAGGAAAATTATTTTGAGCGAAATCTCACAATAACTTTTGAAGTAATTTTTTTTTCAAATTTATTTAAACATATTGCGCGTTAGTGTGCGCGTAGTTAGCTTCGGAACCCTCCTTAGACATGTCCTGATATGCTCTTGGTAGGGTTGTTTTTGTTATATTGTATGATAACATTTTCCCAATTTTAAGGCAAAGGTGGTTATGGCAAGAAATATTATTTGCAAAAATAAGGTTGCTATGCAGTTATTAAGTTATTATTTTTATTATTCGTTAATAAAAATATTTTAAACACACTCTAATAAATCTGTATCCTTGTCACATTCAATCAAGCTATATTCATTTCTACTTTCGGATTTAATTTTTTTTAATGACGTCAATTCTTAAGTCACTCACTCTATGATAATTTATAACATTGAGATTTGAGAATGATCGCATCGCAGTTTTAACGATTTACCGCAAGATTATAAGTTATAATAAACTGAAAACCATACGCGTAATGCAATACAGTTGTTAAATTTAATGTGTATTTTATTACAACAATGCCGACATATTATTATTTTAAATACAGAATTAAGAATGCTTCGGAAAAATCTGTGCATAATGTTAAGTTATTACTTCCTTCGAAGCATTTCTTGCATTAGGCACGTCAGGCTATAAATAATCACTTACCTTATGCCGTAGCCCCATAAACTTAATACCCGCATATTAATATTTATTAATATGTGAATGTCCCGTACATTGTGAAGGCATGATATGCTAACAAAAGTTTATAGCGTAATGCAGTCCGTGAGTTACTCATGATACTCGAACTCGATTATCAAGGCTTGTCGAGTTATAAATTATGCAATTTGATTTTTCAAAGTTATTAAGTTGGTGGTAGCACAATCCTCTTTAGGATAATAATTGGCCACGATAAGTGAGAGTGTCGAGAAATTGTCATAAGCCTCACACTAGACAACACTGCTAAGATAATTGTCGAATGTCGCGGTTACACAATAGACACTTTGCGTGCTCGTTGCAGCCAATTGGTATGTGAATTCCGCCACTAAAGTGTCAAGTCACTTTAAAGGCATAATTTAAAGCTTGATACCAGATTCCAGATACCAGATTAAATACTGAAGTTGTAAGAAAAATCAAAAATTAAATAAATTAAAAACGTACGTACAAAATGTTTCGATTATAACTCGAATCGAATCGTGAATCAATAGTAGTCGTTAGTAATATTATGGTGTTATTTTGTTTAATATGATGAGGTATATTTATTTTTTATGCATTTTCCTCTAATGATGTTGAAATTTTCGAATAACATTAAACGAAAGAAAGTACCTACATGATTTTTACACGACAATTTTTGCCTTGGTTAGCTAACCAGTGCTGTTGTGGTAGGTTGAACTTTGATATGACCTTCCATATAAAATTAAAACATATAAAAAACCAGCCAAGTGCCAGTCGGAATCGCGCACGAAGGGTTCCGTACCAAACGGAAATATATCACGTTTGTTGTATGGGAGCCACACTTAAATATTTATTTTATTCTGTTTTTAGTATCTGTTGTTGTAGCGGCAAAAGAAATACACCTACGAAAATTTAAACTCTCGAGCACTCACGGTTAATGAGGTACGGAAGCCTAAACGGGCATTCGTTCGATCAAGCATTCATTTTTTTTTTAAATATTCAATGCATTAGATAGTTAAGAACGAACTGGTACTCAATTATTTTTTATTCTCGTTTGCAAGAAATAAGGATCGATTGAGATGGAAAAAAAACTATGATTTAGAAGTAATTAAAGATGAAGAAATCAGAACCGGCGTGAAAGATGAAAGCGATGTAAACGAAATATCGACTTCCCGGAATTAGCTTTTCACGAATCAGAAAATCCGTAATATGATAGATCGTTCGAGTTCTCAAAAGTTTTCGAACGATATACGAATTTGAACCTTCCTGCATCGAAATAAAAGCCACGACTCGTAGTTATTAGACCGGAACATTGCTCTTTTGGCATGATTAAAAGGGTGAAGACTGTTTTATGTCGCAATTATGGTGCTTCCTTTGAATTCCACTGCGATAGTGACGTGATTATTTTGAATGATTTCTCTATTAAACAAGGTTTTGCCTTTGAGAGATTAAGGGTCATTTCACACCGCAACAAAACGATGCGCGACGCGGCGCTCCATTTTAAAGATAGCTATTCAAAATTGAACTTATTTATTACACAAGAAGATATACGTTTCATTGTGAGAGTTCGAATGTCAACACCTATCTCCACAGCGCATGTGCAGTGTATGCAGTATGACTGATGTCATATGAAACGTGTTTCTTTTTGTGTAGAGAATAAAATTCAATTTTGAATAGTTATCTTAAAAATGGATCGCGCGTCGCGTTGTGTATCGCTGCGGTGTGATCTGACCCTAAAAGATATTCTTAGAAGTTTTAAATGCTGTCATAAAATATTTTTATTGGATAGCGAATATTCAGTTTGTCATAATGGTAGTTGAAAGTTCCAATACTGTATTCATTTGTATTCTCAGATTACAAATTGTAAAAAAAATATAAACAAAGTTAATTTTAATTAGTAAAAGTATAATATGCTTTTGAATTTCATTGTATGTTAAAATCTTATATGTATATTATAAAAATTGATTGCAATTTGAGTGTCTTGCTGAGAACGAGAACGGCTGGACCGATTTGGCAAATGTTCGTCTTAAAATAATCGTATAAGTTCAGGGATAGTTTAAAGGGTGAGAAATTTTGGAAAAATGGCGAGGAAAATATTAACACTATAATATATAAAGGTGCGACGGAACAACGTTTGTCGGGATAGCTAGTTTATAATAAAATTATTGTAGTTATTTGTTACCTAATTCTCCCGAATGGTCTTGAACGATTCTTTTGATGTTTTATTATATCTAATATAAAGTTGATTAAAATCAACTACAGATATTTTGGGCATATGACCAACTGCTTAAATAAAGACATTTAGGCGGAAAAATTACAAAATAATTCGGAATAAAATGTATTGCGCTCTCTAGGGCGCTAAGGTCATTAACCTCACAAAAACAGGTAATTTAAAGAGGAAGTAGCCTTTGCCTAAATGACACAAATACAATCAGCTGTGTGAGGTCAATTACCTTAACAGCGCAGTAAAGAGTTGAAAGTAATGTTATTTTATTTAGTATAAGTAATCTTTTTTCGAAATTATTTTTCTGGCTAAACGTCTAGACATAAGCAGTAGATCATGTCATATGCCCAAAATATCCGTAGCAGATTTTAAACAACCTTATAATATACGAAAATCACTAGAGGAAAGACGTTGAGGCAAAAAAAGCTTTGTCACACTCAAAGTAAAAAAATCATCTCATGTATTTGGTGACACTCCGCTAAACGCAAACTCGCCCATATAAAGAAATAATATTTTTAAGCTATTGCATAGCTTCTATCGCGGGCCTTGAGCGCGGGGACCGAATCCAGAAATTCCGTAACGAAAAAACCTCACGCTCCGTGCATCGTCTAACATCGTTTCAGTTCGGCAGTCTTCGATACGGCGTTGTGTGCGTGCGATTAGACGTATTGTACGGCTCTACGAAACTCGCACGAATCGAGACGAGCTGCTCCGAAATCGGACGAATACATAAGCAGCTGTTTATGAGAAAGTATATAGGTGTATAGGTATTTATGTACAACAGTGAATAGCTGTACTTGTAAAATTTGTGTATAAAGTGTTTTGAATATGAATGAACAAAGTGCATTTATTAGTAATGAAGAAAGTCACGAAAAAATAGTGAAAGAAAATGAGTGAGTACTCTATATACATACATTTTATTATTATCACAAATGCAGTATTAATTTTGAATTGCAATAGCTTTACCGCGGCTGTCCCCGAGTGTCACACGTCTTTTTTTTTCGAGCAGGACAATTATTTTTCTGCCTAAACGTAACATAAGCGGTAAATCATGTGCCCGAAATATCCGTAATTGATTTTTATAGACCTTATATTTGGTAGGTCTGAGTATTATAGTTTGTAGATAACTTTTTATGCCGCTAGGTAATCGTTTATATGACAGAACAACGATTGCTGGATTTTTAGGTTTCATTTCATGAGTAATATGTACAGTACTAACATATAATATAGTAAATCTAAGAACATTATAATATAATACCTAATAAAAAAGTCATGTAATTTTCTCCATTAACCCACTTACATCAAATTCACTTATTCCCCTTATTTCAGGTTGGTAATATTAAATCACCCTCCTATTAAAATTTACCTGTTACCCCGTGCTGCCAGCTAGCGTGATAATTTACCATTTAACAACCGGGAATTAATAAAAGTGTTTACATTTCATTGATTTATATTCGAATAATTTAATTATTTTTAACTTACAGCACCCCAATGTGCTCGAAAATAGATTACTTAGAATTGTTACTCGCGACTACGTTTTTGATGGAGGCTATAAATAGCCTCTATCAAAAACGTAGCTATAAATAAGCCTAGGATAAATCCTAGGTTTTCGTTTTCTATTTTAACCCCCGACGTAAAAGGGGGGGTTATAAGTTTGACGTATATATCTGTGTGTATCCGGGCAGACGCCCGTGGCATCGTAACTCCCGAACGGATGAACCGATTTTGATGTAGGTTTTTTTTATTTGAAAGCAGACATCGAGAGTGTTCTTGGCATCTATAATTCATCATCATCAGCTGCTTTACTGCTTGACAACTCGTAGAATTAATTAAATGCTTAATTTTGTTTTTTTTAAAGATATATTACAATACTAAAACTTTTATATATAAAAGGCAAAGCTGATGTATCAACGCACAAGTCAAATCCAGGAATATAAATCGGTACTTTTTTCAGAGTCGCTTAAAAAGGGACATCAATTTCTTGGTGAGAGACTTAAGAGCTTGCACAACATTAATGCAATCTACACGGTCGCGGAAATCTCCTCAAAGAATTAATTCAATGGGATTATTATTTAAGTGAGCATTACCTTCAATTGTTCAACTCTTATGGCATTTTGTTTTGGAGACAGCCGGAAACGGATGTAGAGGGAGACAGAATAATAGCCGTCGGAAATGGTCAGGCATGGTGTCTTACTTATTTCTCTTATACCCTGGACATGAAGGGTTGTGTTTAAATTGGAATTCTTATAGCTAAGTCATAAGATATAAATTGGGTATTTGTTTGTCATAAAAGGCTGTGTTTTTGAGAGTACCAGTTTTAATTCAGATAAACAAGGTGTATAGACATGACAATTATTCTATGTGAAATAACGATATGAAAATACATATGTGTATGAGTTTTCGTATTTATGTTTTTTTTTGTTTTCGATAATGGGTGCCGTAAGGCACAAAAATCTTACTGGACACCAGATTATACTTTCACCAGCTTTTGTTCGCAGCCCCACTCGCATAAATACAGTATCCCACGGGAACGCTGTACTTTTTCGGAATAAAAGGTTTCATGATAAAAAATTAATTCAGAGCTTAAACTAAGTACCATACCATATTCCATCAAAATCCGTTTTGTAGTTTTTACGTAAAAGAGTAACAAACATCCATCCATCCATCTTATAATCCCTCTGTTCTCACAAACTTTTACATATTGTCGCCTTAATTATAAGATGTATCTCATTTCTGAACACGTCCGCTATTTTGTGTGATTTGGATTAAGGCGGGAAAAGATCATCTTTCTCTTTCTTTCCTTTGCAAAGTTTGTACAAAAAAGAGTGAGATAAAAGACTCAACGTAATACAACGCATCTTGGGTCACTCGATCTTTCTGCGAATATGCATTATCTTCTATAATTATATATTTATTATATAATTCATTATAGACTTAACTAGCCGTCACCCGCCCGCTTCGCGTGGCATAAAATACATGCCAAGTGAAAAAGAAATATTAAATTGTGTTATCTACCTGCCTAATTATTTATCATCAACGGATTTTACGAAATTAACACACCCTTAACTACTTAGCTTCTTATCGATTTATATGAGTTAAAATAATAAATAACACAGCTTTCCACATAAATAACACACTTTTCCTCGAATCTCATGTTAGAGAAGACGCATTTGATAACATTCAGTATTTCCGGGATGCATGGTTTAAACTCTACCTAAAACTTAATCTTTCTTGACTCCTAAATAACCTGAAACAACCTTACCTTTTTTTCTTCTATCAAACCTATTATTTTTCCATACTTAATAAGCTACAACTTCAACATACAAAAGAGTTTTTACAAAGTCATCAACTTGGCAAAGCTCAAAAAAAGCCATTAGTGTTGGTTTTTTTGGATTAATTACTTTGTCAACCACATCTTGCTCGGTAAAATAAATTCTTTGACCATTTTCAAGATGTACAGCAAGATGCATCACATCAGAAACCTGTCATGAATAGGAAAACGAAATATTCGCCAGACTGCTTCAGAGCTACTGATGTAACGTCCCGCCTGGTACTTCGTCACCTCATCAAAATTCAAGTTTCTAAGTTTTAAATGTACAGATTAAAAGATACATTTTTTTATTATTTTTAACGCCCCCGCACAACCCTCTTGGAGTTGAATATCATAAAATTAGTTCTTAGTAAACTCAAAGATGCTAAAAAAAATGTTGTGGTCAAGTTTCAGAGTTATAAAAGCTATAGATTGTAAGATTTTTTTTTTTTTAATTTTCAACGCCGGGGGCGGAATACACCCCCTCTGGGGGTGAAACGTCATAAAATTAGTTCTTAGCAAACTCAAAGATGCTTAAAAAAATGTTTTGGTCAAGTTTCAGAGTCATAAATGCTATAGATTGGAAGAAATTTTTTTTTTTATTTTCAACGCCCCCGCAGAGCTCTCTGGGGGTGGAATATCATAAAATTATTTTTTAGTAAATTCAAACATGCCAAAAAGAATATCCTGACTAAGTTTCATACCTATAAAAGCTTTAGTTTTAAAATGTGTTTTTTTTTTTAATTAACGCCCCCCAACCCCTCTTGGGGGTGGAATTTCGTAAAATCCGTTCTTAGCTGACCTCTACTCGGTGAAAAGAATATTCCTACCAAATTTTAAGTCTTTAGTTCTAATGCTTCCAGAGATATCGTGATGAGTGACTATATATGTGGAAATCTCTTATATATATATATATATATATATATATATATATATATATATATATATATATATATATATATATGTGGAAATCTCTTATATATATATATATATATATATATATATATATATATATATATATATATATATATATATATAGATTATACTATTATAGAAGTAAGATAAATGTAAATTGTAAACGCCTTTTCTACTTTATGTCCTCTTTCTGTGAGGTTATATAAGGTTCGGTAAAATCAACTACGGATATTTTGGGTATAATAAATATGATCTATTGCTCATATAAAGACGTTTAGGGGAAATAATATGTTTTGTCATACTCTCAGTAAAAAAAACTCATCTCATATTGGGCAAATCTCCGCCAAACGCCAACTCGCCCATATAAAGGAAGACTTTTTTTGGATACAACAATTATTTTTCTGCCTTAACGTCTATACATAAGCAGTAAATCATATGCCCAAATTTATCCGTAGTTGATTTTACCGAACCTTATATTTAATACGTTGAATTTCAGTGAAGCGTTACACTAGACAGAAAACTCGTATAATGTCTGTAAAAGCAATTATAGATGCTTTGGGGACAGGATTGCCCGCTTATTTACGACCCTGGCCAGTTGTGAGGTCATTGACCTCACAGCTGATTTCAAAATAATTTTAATAATATCAATAAAATCAATTGAAATCAGCCGTGTTTGGTCAATAACTTTTTCAGCGCAATAGTCATTCATTATTTTTTTCGTATTTAACTTTTTTCCGCCTATACCTACTATACATAGGCAGTAAATCAAATGATTTGTAAAAAAAATCTGTAATTGATTTTGCAAAACCTTACAAAGATGTGTGTACAGTTAAAGACAGCACAGGCAATGAATAATAAGTACATAATTCCTTATCTTTAGGCTACGTTTAATTTATTTGCAGTTGGATCCAGGATAGCATATGGGTGAAAATGATACAGTGCCATAACATAAAGAATTTGTTCCACTAGGCCCGGAGAAGAAAGTACGCCTTCTTGCCTATTTAATTGTATAAAAAATTATATACATTTGTATACAATTATATACAAAAGTATTTCAGTTTGAAAAGGTATTTATAGTTCACGGAGTTTCTCTCTAATATTCAATCATAAAAAATATTAGAACTAACATGTCTTAATGTTGCTTTCATATTTTTTTTATAAAATACATTAACTGACATAAGGCAAGCATTTATTTTAAGGAAATTCCGCAAGATTCGAGCAAGGAATAAGCCCCAAAATCGTAAAAGACTCCGCTTTGTGTTTTGAACGTTTAAAAATTCATGGAATATTCAAAAGGAATCCATTACAATTGAAGGTGGGTAAACAAAAATGTTTTGCAAAACTTCGTCTAGTTGACGCAGACGGCGGATAAAATAATATTATCACTGGATGAGTGGGAAAGTCCATCTGTATTATTAGAAAACTTAAAATACCCACATCTGTGGCTCGTTTCAAAAAGAGTTTCATCCCGCGGTTCAAAGAAGAAATTTTTCTTAGCTTAAATAAATAAAAAAACTCGGTTATTTGTTTTTTTGTTTCTTTACTTTCTTCAGCCTAGTAAAATATAGCTGAAATGGGCTATTTTTTTTATCACAAGGATAACTAAATTTTTTTGAAAACAGTAACCCGACCATGTACCTAAATTGTATTATAGCCTAAGGCTAATATTACGAATCTGTTGACACCTCGACCTCAGTTATTAGTTATTAGTAGATTAGTAGTTATTATTAGGATTAGTAGTTCAGGCGCTACGGTGGAACAACCAATATTCATACATACATAAAATACATAAATACATATTATGTACTAAATACATACATACAAAGACTGCCAAAATCAATTACCCTTCCTTTTGATTTCGCCGCAGTCGGTTGGAAATCATAGAAAAGGGTCAAAAATCTTTATCCTTAGCTAAAACTAAAGGTTAATTGAAATATGCTAATGTGCTACGGTACGGTACGCCAACCTGTGTAAACGCGTATAATATGCATATATTATTATATCGCGCACAAATATATTATATTTGTGCGCGAGTGAAAGAGACAAGTAGCGATGACTCAATGTACGAAATTCTACGTGTTTCGTGACTGCTCTTCTGTTATGATAGCTATATAGCCAAATAATAAAGATAGTTTTCTACTCGTATTCAAAAGATGGCGGCTATATTATACCTAATTTCAAATGAGGCCTGTGGATATATTATTTTGTCTATAATTTGCAGGATGTAAAAGAATTACCTGTAATAAATAATTCCAACATAATTATTCCTAGTCGTTCATGTCTTGTTTGTAACTTTATTACCTTTAATGACGCCATAGTTTTGAAACTCAAACAACCCATATTAACGTACCCTAGATAGTTACACACGAGATGATTGTTAATGATTAATGTGGGACTTGGACACCCCAACGATATGCTTAATGATCTACATCGAAGTATTTAACTTAGCAAATATGTGATAGTTGTACCCGGGTATATTAGGGTTTGTTATGGCGCGGACGGGCCACGATCGGCTCCGATCGCGGTAGCGCGCGACCGCAACTTTTGTGAATTTTAATCGATGTCTAGAAAGTGCGCAATCATACGTAGGTAAGGCCGACGCGCGTGTCGAGGTACTAGGCCCCAATACATTGCGTCCAGAAGTTTTAGCGCGAATTTTTTTACTAACGCGCGTATCGTCCATCACATGTAGACCGACCGACCGACCGACAGATATTTTGTCTTGAAGCTCTACGCACGTGGGCTTACTATTTAATTCGCCTTTCTGGACAATATCGTTTTAAGGTTAAACCACACTAGGCGGCAGCGGAGCGACGCGACGCGACGCGTCTCTACTAGTAATACCGCAATTAAGTGCCGCGTCGCGTAGTTCCGCTGCCGCGTAGTGCGTTATAACTTATATCTCATACAATTTTATTCAAAGAATATTCGGCTGTGTCGCGTTGCGAAGTTCCGCTGCCGCGTACTTATGTCTAGTGCGGACTGCGGTCCCACTTGTAAGGTGGCATTCTGATCGTAGCGACGACCGCGACCAGCAAACCAGCAAATCAATGCCTTTAGCCAAGTTGCCTTCGTTAAAATTCGATAAAATCTGTCGAATCGTCTTCTCTTTTGAGATCACGACATTTATGTCTTAGCCAAGTTCACTCTGTTGTTCGAATCGCAACAACGAATCGCAACAACGTTCAATCGTTTTTATCACTTCTTGCTTTGATTTCAACGATATTTTCGCCGTCAGTTGTGAAGTGTCAACTGTCAAATCTCTTTCGTGTGCGAGTGTGCGAGTGCGCCAGAATGCTCTGGCAGTTGCGAATTGAACAGAATGTTCCCCTTATCTAGTATCTACCCATGTAACGTTGGTCTGTACCTACTAGACTGATAAAATGAACCTAAACTAACCCAAATTAATAGTCAAAAAACTCATCTCTGCCACAAAATGAAGCCACATTTCATAAAAGGGCCCGATATAATAAAAGCAATAAACGAGTTTCCTGGCCGTTGCGAATCGTTATCGAAATTAAGTGATCCATTGCCTCAAGTTTATTTATATTGTATCAATTTTATGCGCCGTTTATATTGAAGCTATTTCCTTTTTTGTAAATGTAAAATGATCGAAATAATAAGTTGTGCGGAATAATAAGAACTGTTTATTTGACCAAGAGAGATATTATACTTTTACCTCGAAGTACCCGCAAAGTTTCAGTTTAATAAAGCAACTTTTAGCTCTCCGCTGAATATGACTTGGACTTAATTTGAACACCTGTTGAGTACAGCTGTTATATATATACTCGATGAAGATTAGCTGGGGCAAGAGGGAATACTTCATTTCTCTTAATGGGGTCCAGAGGAAACGCTTTATACGTATTGTGTATCTTTTAATACATCCATCTGAAAGTTGTGATGTATAATGGATTCAACGATTAGGTAAATATCGTAATTCATGTAAATGACTATCTGTCCCAACACACGTTTTTCTGCCTTAACTATGAACTGGAATAAATAACTAAACAGGTAAAGTGAATGCAACTACATATATGATAGATAGTACTACTATAGATAGATAAATAGATAAATAAATAAATAAATAAATAAATAAATAAATAAATAAATAAATAAATAAATAAATAAATAAATAAATAAATAAATAAATAAATAAATAAATAAATAAATAAATAAATAAATAAATAAATAAATAAATAAATAAATAAATAAATAAATAAATAAATAAATAAATAAATAAATAAATAAATGTTAGGTGGATACAGAGCTGTTTGTGCAAACCTACATCAAGTATAATTTTAAAATATAAGATTTAAAAAAAACCCTTGTCCCATGTAACAAAACACACGTAATTATTATATTCTTTCGAATTTAAGTCCATAAACGACGGGCCGGCTGCTTCGAGCCTAATTAATTCCGAAAATCTAGTTTTTCGTGAATACTTAAATCTTATAAAACTAACCATCAAAAACTTTAAACAAAATCCTATTTACATTGGAACAAGCGTTGGAACCGAACCGGAGTCTTTCAAGTCGCACACGATCAGCTGGGTAGTCTTTCAATTGATTTATATATGACATGTGAAGTGGCCGTTTGTTAGTACTTAATCTTGATTTATACGCGTGAAGTCTTATTTACAGCATGCGAGTCTAGTTAGAACACCCAAAATGAACGTTTAGCAGTACACTAGTTTACACCAAAGTACCTACAGGGAAAATGAACGTTTAACATTTCAATCGTCCTCTAATTTTGTGCGTATTATAATGACGTAATCAGGCGCTCACTATCAAAATAGTAGCATAAACATTTTCATGTTCATCTCATAATTATTTTATTTTAAAATAGCTTTCTGCATTTCCTTCATAAGCTTTAATTTAGCGGCCAAATTAATTTAATTAGTACCTGGGTATCCGGGCTTTATTTGGAGCTCTAGTAGAGTAAAAAAATAATCACATCAATATTTTACCGGGGTTCGAACCCGGGAATGTGGTATTCCGAATTTCCGAGCAACGCGCAAATTACACATACGTAGGTATACCAAACTGCCGATCGCATTGACGTTTTAGTTAAACTGCCGATCGGACTGACGTTTTAGAGTCGAAATTATTGATGCTAGAGAACGCCATGTGGTCGAAATTCGACCATAATTCATGTTTCAATGTTAAAGTTTCAACTTTTTTAGGTCTATTTTGCCTCTTAGATACGCAATGAAAATATGTAAATGTTGTTTATGGATTGTGAAAGATAGATTGACACTCATTGACAATTGTGTCAATAACAATTGTATCTCCAATTAAATGGCCCCACTTTTACGATTTTTGGGGCCATTTTGACATTATAAGTATGGTGAAAACCAAGATGGCGTAACTTTTTCCTGTATGAAGATTTGATCTGTCAAATGTATGTCATACCCTATCTTTAGTTACGAAATGTTTGCAAAAATGCTAGATGATCGAGGTAGTGTGTGTTGTTGTCATTTTTATAAATTTAATGTATTTCTAAGCGTTATTTTTTTTAAATATTAGCTTTCGGCAGGCCCCCCTCCACTTAAACTTGAAACGTGCCAAATTTCACACTGATCAGTATGCACAATTCTCGTAAAACCGGACTTGAAATTTTTGCTTCACCTATTATTATAATGATATTGTTGCACGACGAAAGGAAAAACGTATATAACTTGAAAATGCGCAGTTTCTCAGGGATAACACCTAGCCAGATCGATTTTTCTCCTACTAAACTCCCTGTATACTAAATTTCATGGAAATACTTGCATCCGTATTCTAGAATACGATTATATAATAGTTATCATTTCGCGGGCTTCAAGCCAGAGGGGCGTATAAAAAAATGCGTTTTTTTAATACGTTAATAATTTATAAGTTTATCGATACACCACCTCTGTTTTTTTCATAACTGTAGGTAAATTATTTTGGAAGATATTAATAAAATACTTTTAGGCGTATAACTGAAGTCCGATATTATTTTCATGCCAGGAAGTCGTACCTTGGTCGTAACCACGAATGACGAATTTGGTATCGGACCACAAAGACGTACATACGATTTCATACGATTATCGATTTTCATACGACTTACCAATATAATGTCGTGCCATATAGACGTATGTTCATACGACTTTCGAATTTGATTTTATTACCAATAAAAAATCATGCTAAAAAGACGTATGCGCATACGACCTTGATTCGCGCCGCGCTTTATCACCCGCGCACTCGCATTGTTCAATAGTCGGCCGTATAGAGTGGACGGGCGTACATAACGGACACGACAATGAATCGGTGCAAACAAATTTTTCGTTTAGTGCTACACGGTAAGTATTATTTTATTAATAATCATCATAACAAGTAAGTTGGTATGTTATTGTGGTTGATAATTGTTGTGTTTTAGGTAAGATACTTAAGGTGGGCGACCAGGCGGTGGACCGGGAGCATTCGCGTGTAATGTAACGTTACATATCCGAACATAACATCAGTGTAGGAGGATAACCGAGCATTACAATACCTTGTAATGATCCCGTCCGGTCGGCGCCAAAAGTCGAATCTATAACGTTACCTTACAAGCAAATGCTCGACAGTCAGGGGGGTAGTATTGTAATGTAATGCTCAAAGTAGAACCTATAACGTTACATTACACGCGAATGCTCCAGGTGAGGGAGCACCTTTATTAGGCAAATCCGTTGAGCCGTTTGGGTGTGAAATTATTTTATTATCCCACCAATCCCACTAATATTATAAATGTGAAAGTTTGGATGGATGTATGGATGTTTGTTACTGTTTCACACTCAAACGGCTGCACCAATTTCGATGAAATTCGGTATGGAGGCTGTCACCCTGGATTAAGCTAGACATAGGCTTTTTATCCCGCTATTCCTATGGGAACGAAAGCTATGCGGATGAAACCGCTGGACAGTCACTATAGGTACTATTGACTTGCCCGCGGTTTCACCCGCGTAGTTGTTATGTTCTTTATGTAATTTATACAGGGGCCAAGTCTGCTACTTTAATAGTGTCAGAATGGTCAAATGATTTTGACGCGTGTTGTATACAAAAGTGTGTAAATCAATCATAATGGTGTCATTGATCGACAATTCTGGCACTATTAAAATAGCAGACTAGGTCATCTGACACATATCAATTGACCTTGAAACCGCTTTTATCGCGCAATTAACATGAACGGTTTTTCTAGGATATGGATAACCTGTAGGTAACTATTTGTCACGTCTCATGTGTGGTCATTTGCTAACGACTAACATTAGTACATTTTTTCTTTGTTTACAATTGTCTCCAAGTAAATCTTTTTGGTGTCTTTACGGCACCAATGAGAAGGCAACGAATTTGGAAACGAATCGATGTAATCATTACTTGATGTTGTCTTCGTCAAATTTGTTGGAGGGTGTGGGATGATCCCTTTTATCAGGCGAATGAATATTACCGACTCCTCGGCGCGCTTTCTTCAAAGCAGTATGGACCATCTTGTCACTGATATCCAGTGTACGAAGAAAAAAAGGTTGACATACATTTATTGTTTCCGAATTAATCTTGAAGCTGTAATTCAATGTGAGTTTCCTTCTCGAGTTGGTCGCACGTGATCCCATTGCTTCAGTTGAAAACACGTTCGATACTATAAAATCCCTTTGTCTGTCAATACTACTCAAACCCCAAAATGACAAATGAATATTTTATCTTGTAATATTATAAATTTTTGTATGACAAGCTCGTTGACACTTGCAATTTTCATTGCCACACTTTTTCGCCGGTACATTTTTTCCTTGACTTGAAATGTATGTTTTACCGCTATTTTCCTTTGCTTTTCTAATGTTTTTCTTCCAGTTTTCCGGTATCTTTCTTTTGCATCTTTTCACTTCTTCACGATCAAGGTTACCTTCAAGAGTGGGCGATTCTTCAATTTCTTGTCAATTAATAATGCTGACTGGTGGTTCAATTTGAACTAAAGATGAGGACGTAATAGGTGACATTGGCGAGCACTGATTTGCCTCGTCTTCAGGTTGGTAATTAGGGTCTGCTACAGAGTCATCGCTGTCATTAATGAAAGTTGACAGATTCTTATTTATCGGGTTTCCAGAAGGTTTTATAATGTTAGGGCTCCCTATTGAGTGTATGGATGCTATTGGTGTAAAAAGCGGTGTAAGTTGTTTTTCAATTGCTATTAAAAGTTTATTTGTTAAATATGTTTCTTTTATATAACCAAAATTTTTTTAACTTTTTTTTTGTTTTATTTCACTACCATGGAAATTAACCCTAAATAGTTTTTACGCCTGTCTTAGAATAAAAATAATCTTATATTTTTGACAAGCTTGACAAAGACGTGTAATCTTCAAAAATGGTAGAAATACTAGAGAACTAAAGAATTTAACTATATAAAGAATATTTATTAATGAAAATTTATGATACTTGAACTAGGTTCAGATAATTTTTTAAATATTTCATTGCACATAAAAGTTTCGTTTTATACGTCCATCCGATAAAAGGATTTTCTGGGAAAAATTACATACGGTTTGCCTAAAACTGTCGAGCCAAATAGAAAAAAGTGCAATATTGCGAGTTTTTAAATACTTACAAAAAAATGAGCATTTCACGTTATTAAGGAAGTACTTTAATAGACACATGCAAATTTTCAGCTAAAGAGATACATTGAAAAAAAGGTCCTGAAAAGTAGAGGTATTGCTTATACGCCCTTCTGTCTTGAAGCCCACGATATACAAGATTGTCTCGTTTAAAGTATCAGATTACTATATATTATTTATAATAATAATAATTTATTTATTCACAAGAATGCAGTACAAAGGATAATATTTAAACATTACAAAGGATCTGTACATTCTACCATAACAAAATGGTGTGTGAAATTTTTAAAACATGCAATTGATTAAATCTAATACTTGAAAATAAAAATAATAATAATAATATGAAGATTAGATTTACAAATTCATAATGATTGTTTTCAATGTCGTAGTTTCAGTCAAATAATAATTATAACAAAATATAATAATCAATAGGTTTCAGATCAATAACACATTACACATTAAACAAATTATTTATCCATCGTCTCTTAATTCTAATGTTATTATTTAATATAATGGTATTATTATACCTGCATAATATTATAATTAAATAATTAAATTTTACACCTTAATAACTATTTTTGTGCGTAAAGCATTCATTTTTATTATAAAAACATTTTTCTGCAAGCCATATTGTCAAATTCCTTTTAAATACGTTATAGGGTAAATCTTTTAACTCGTCCGGTAAAACATTATATATTTTTATAATTTGTGCAAATGCATTGTCTTTATAAATATTTAGATTTGAGTCGAAAGTATTCGGGGTGTAATTTTACAAAAGTACAGGCTTCTTTTATATACATGCAAGTGAGGGGCAGTATCTAAAATTTTTTAAACAATGGTTTGCAACTGTCTAGGAACGAAACGCCTTATCGATATCTGTAGAATTTCCCCACAGTATCAGCCCATATGATAACACCGATGACACGTATCCGTGGTAGGCACTCAGTGCGGCTTCCGTGCTTACAGTTTGACGTATTCTCTTAATAGCGTAGACGAGTCGATATAATTTTGTACATATATATTCTATTAGGTCTTTCCAGTTGCATTGTTTGTCTAAGATAACACCTAGAAATTTTGTAGAATTCGCTTCTTTGATTTTAATGTCCTTATAATAAATATTTAGGTTAATCTTTTGTCTTTTGTAGTTTTGAAATTGTATTAATTGAGTTTTACTTATATTTATCTTTAAATTATTATTAGTTAGCCAGGTCAATACTTTGTCAAGATTTTTGTTAATACTATTCTCAAATTTTTTTAGATCTTCACATTTAATTATAAGTGCGTGTCATCTACAAATAAAATCGCTTTTTGTGTAGTTACATGGGGTAGATCATTGATGTAGAGCAGAAAAAGATATGGGCCCAAGACACTACCTTGTGGTACATCACATTCGTTAAGCTTGAAGTTTGACCGGTTCGTAATTTTCTTACCATTATAGATTTTACTTATTTCTATACATTGATACCGGTCAGATAAATAGCTATTTATCCAGTCATTAACTACTCCCCTTGTCCCATATTTTTGTAGCTTGTAAAGAAGTAGGGCGTGATATACATGATCAAAAGCTTTTGACATATCTAGAAATATAGCAGTAACTGGAATTCTATTATTGAGGGACTCAGTGATTGATTTGATTAAGTCAAGACAAGCTACAGTAGTGTTAGAATTTTTTTATAAAGCCAAACTGAGTTTGCGTACGAATGATTTGTGTTGATACGTAATTAGTAAGTCTATCTAGCATTGCTCTCTCATATGTTTTTGAAATAACCGGTATTAGTGTTATTGGACGATAATTATTTATGTCCGTCACGTCACCTTTTTAAAATATTGGTTTTACAATAGACTTTTTGAGTTTTTTGGGAAACGTTCCTTCTTGAAAAGATAGGTTTACAATAAAGCTCAACGGTTGACATATGTATTGCGCAGAAAGCTTAAGTATTTTCGTATTTATGTCATCTATACCGACATACTTCGTATTTTTAAGAGTATGTATCAGTTTGTATATTTCCATTGGAGAAGTAGGCTTTAGGTACATGGAATTACTAAAATTATTATACTGCATTGTAGAATTAATGTCATTTTTATTAAATTGAAAATTACTATTATTTGTCTGATTTATGTAAAAGTTATTGAATAATTCACCAATATTAATTTAATAAGTCCATGGGCGTCGTATACGATTGATTATTGTAAGATATTTTCCTATGTCTCTGTTTAAAGTTATGTCTTTAATATTATCATTTATAATGTCCCAGACAGCTTTACAATTTGTTTTTATTAGTTTGTAAGTATTTTAGATTATTTAGTTGTTTAGATTTGTGAATGCACAGTTTAGTTCACATCTTAGAGTATTTTTTGTATATTTTCTTGTAGTTATTTTTATTAGAAGCTATAAATTTATGTTTAAAATAGAGTATTCTTTTTTTAACAGCACATTTTTTTAAACCTTTTGTTAACCACGATCCCGTTCTATGAGTTTTATTACCTTTTTGTACCAGACAGAAGGGAAAACATAAGTTGAAAATAGTAGATATAAATTATGAAACTCCTCAAAGGAATCATTCAAGTTCTGTTTTTCATAGACGTCTGAGAATGAAAGAGCCGACATACAGTTACAGAACTTTTGAATGTTTTCTTTGCTAATGTCTCTAACTATCTCATTCCACTTACACATCTTACGTTTTTTATTACATTTGACTGTTAAAGTTTGACCTGTTTCATGATTAGAAAGACCTAGATAGTGAACTTTCGATTCAATTTCTTTAATGTTGCTTGATATCTGATCAAGACAAGCTTGTAATCTAGTCGCTGTGTTAATATGGGTCCTTAAATTGAAATTTTTAAAAAGGCTTATAAGCTCTAAACAGTGCTTATTAGGTTTAAGAAAGTCTAAATTCCAGTCTCCACATAAAATAACAGATTTTCTTCGTTTTAATATTCTTAACAATAACTGCTCCATTTTGTGTAGGAACACATTTGGATTACTAGATGGCGTCCTATATACACATATTACAATAATTTTTTGTACAGTTATCTCTAAAACACAGCACTCGAAATCAAAATCACTAGAAAACTCTGATAACCATGATAGTTTTTTGCAGAGTAGAGTTTTCTTCACTAGAATACAAGAGCGGCCCCTGTTAGAGTTTCGCAAGTAAGAAGATATTAAATTATACTACGGTAATTTAAACAAATTTTCTGTTCCCTTTTTTATAAAAGTTTCAGTAAGGCAAATTATATCAATTTCTACAGTCTTTGACAATTCGGTAACAGCCAGTATAGCTTTTAAATTGTTCACATTTTAAGAAATTTACAAGTTAATTAATTATTAGTAGCAATTTCTCTGTTACTCATCAAATACCTAAGACATGGGATTCATTTACCTAACGGAAGATTTATGGTGTATACACTTCCTCAGTAAATGCGCATAAACTTCAAAAGAATGTCCAGTGTTACAATAATCGTAAAAAATACCATAAAATAAAAAAGGGTTCCTTTTAATTAATTGGGTTAAAATATTTAGAACGGTCACGAAATAAACTGCCGCGGCCGTCGATAAGCATCAATTTTTAAGCGTATTTTTACCCAAAGGCTGACAGTTTGAGATGCTACTGTTTAACCCTTCTATGACTAAAACTAAAACCGATCACGTAATTGGTAACCGACCGCCCATGGAGCGATTGTTGAAAAAAGTAGGGTGGATTTTAACTTAATTAATTCATTTAGTGGGTACTTAATATTAATCGTGAATCTGCCACCCAGACTGCAGGTGTGACGGAAATGGTTATTATTGAGAAATGCCTGATAATAAGATAAGTGACCCATATATTTTACACTAGCCGTTGCCTGCGGCTCCGCCCGCACAAATGCAGTATCCCACGGGAACACTGTACGATTTCGTGATAAAAAGTAGCCTATGTATTATTCCAGAGCTTAAACCACCATATGAAATTTCATCAAAATCTGTTCAGTAGTTTTTTTCCGTGAAAGTGTAACAAGCATCCAGCAATCCGTCTATCCTCACAAACTGTCAAATTTATGATAGTAAAAAGTGTTTTACACCTAGTTGTATTGTAATGCAACCGCATATAACTTTTAGCTTCATGGTCCTGGGAGTGAAATGCCTTGGCATGAATGTGTCGGCTCTATTAGATAGGTATCCTACGAAGATCTCACAGAAGTGAGAACTGGCGTGATGAAGCTTGCTACGTGTTTCACAAACTTTTGTTTTATATATAAAATTGATCAGAAAACGAGCATTGAACAAAAAACAAAACAAAATATAACGCATGCCAAGATGCGTGCGGATAGGAAGGTAGGTAGCGTAATGTGAAATGTGCTGTTGCCGAAATGGAGATCACTCAGGCGTATCACCGCGGTGTGAACACCACAGTGCCTGGTATTATGTGATTCCATTAGCTTTGTCATTTGAAGTATAGATTTACACTCAGCAACAGCATTTAGAAAGTTACATAAATACATAAAGAGTTATGTTGCAAGAGGCAGACGCGCGCAACGCTAGCCAATAGCCACCATAGGCCTGTCCATAGCAACTATCACGACATAAATAATATTATAAATAATAAGAATATAATAACAACAATTACACGTATATATTACAAGTTCGTTTCTGGTTCTCAAAACCCCAAATCCCCGTTACGCCTCCAAAAACCTCACTCGTTCAGCGAAACACAACGAGATCGAGGTATTTATATAGTTGAGCCAGCCCAGACGTGCCGAAGCATGGCTCTTAAGTGAGAGCTCAGTTAGAACTGTATTAGGGATGCAAAGCTCGAATTGAAAGTTTAAAAGAACCGGTATCGCATAGCATCAGACGATCCGCTGCTTGTTTGCCAGTATTTTTATGCGTTACTTCTATTATATTAAAAGATAATAATAATAATTAGGCCTGTGTTATTTAAGTTCAAAAGTTAGTATGTCGCCGGCGCGGCGACGCAACGCGGGTTAAACTGCTCCAGCTAATTAATTTCTCGTTACCGGCTGTTTCTTCACTGTTTTCTTAATTAAGCAATATATTCGCTTCGAGCCAATTATTTGATATTTTCATTGTTACATAAACATAAATTAATTAGATCAGAAAATTTTAATTGGATTTTGGCATTGGGGTTAGTTGGGTGGATTATTGATTTGGATTTTAGACACTAACAGGCTTTTTAGATAGGTCCAGCTGGTGCTAAATCTTACGAAATAGTAACTACGTAATTGGTAATAAAATAAATGACTGAATGACTAACTTCTGAAGCTGGTCATCATGTTACTACTCTGTAACCCGGTGTATCTGTAACTTACCTTGGTAATTGTTGCTATAGGGACTGCCATGTGTCAGCTCACACCGAGACGCGACGCGGATAAGATATCGATGCAAAATTTAACTTTATTGACTACACAAGAAGATACACGTTTTGATGCTAGACCGGCGCCGCGCTAGCGGTGCAGTAAGAAATTCGAACTGTAGCACTTTTGAGAGCGTTTAATTCGCACTCGAGAGAGTACAGGTTCCCAGGTTGTTGCGTATACCAATGAGACTTTTTAAGATATCTACTCTCAAGTACATTATACGTACGCTCTAACGGTGGAGGAAAACATCGTGAGGAAATCCGCACATGGTTAGCCCCAGACGTATTGACCATTCCTCTGGCCTAGGCTGACTGTGCTGTGACAATGCCTTATATGCTAACCATACGACATTTAAAACCGACTGTCCCAGGCACTACAGTATTTCAAGAGTGGTTACTTCGCTCGGAGGGTACCTACTGTATAATAAATATAGGTACCTATAATATCTTCTATCTAGATATAAAAGGCAAAGCTGATTGATTGATGTATCAACGCAGAGGCCAAACAAACCCTTTAGGCTAGAAATTTGAATTTTTGCACACGTATTTCTCATAATATGGGAAATAATTTTTTGACAAAAATTCCACCCCCAAAAGGTTAAAAATAAGGGTTAAAAAAAATAGGGTATAAAAGTTTGTATGTAACTTTTTATTCCTTGGACATATTATTTACATGAAATTTCGTATGGATTGAGTACGGAAAAACAATGAGTTACGTAATTCATCGTTTTCTAAAATTAAACTCCTAAGAGAGTAAAATGGGGGATGAAAGTTTTTTATTTTAAAGATAGCGTGTAAAAACTAATAATTTCACGCAGGCGAAGCCGCGGGTAAATGCTAGTCATCCAATAACCTTGTTGAAAAGGCCTGAGTGATAAAGTCGCCTCTCGGTGTAAACTGACGCGTATTAATAATACTTATTTTGGATTGTGTTACATCGTGTCTGTTGGAGACTGTACACCTATTACAGCTAAAATATATTAATCGGTAACAGCAACGCACCGGGTTACTAGTATTAAGTAATTAACGAGCGTTATCTTAATTACTATATTCCATGCGAACGGCTGTTTAGCTGAAACTTGTTACGAGAAACGAACAATGTATTTGTAAAATAAACTTAATAATTATTTCACTTAAAATTTTTCCAAAAAATGAAACTGCCTGTTCGAGCTCTAACATTTTTCCACGGGAATTTTGGAACACACAGGAGTTCTCGTAATTAACTTACACTCTCATTTTACTTTAACTGAATTATAAGGGAATCGCCTTGATATCAAGATCTGATTTTGGAGTTCGGATCAAAACGAGTCTGACGTTGGTCTTTCTGACTTTATGAGAATACCATTTTAGATTCATGTCAGGATTTATTTAGAAGAAACGACCTTCAGTTGTTACTTGTAGATTCGTCCCTTATAAAAATATTAATATTAATGAGTATTGAGTAGTAAATGCCGAGCTTAATGTCAGCCTCCGTGGTCTAGTGGTTAGAGCTTGGCTCTCGACTCGGAGGTCGTGGGTTCGATTCCCGCATTGGAACAAAAAAATGTTGTTTCCAAGTTTGGTTAGGACAATTCAGGCTGATCACCTGATTGTCTGGCAAGAAAGATGATCCATGCGTCGGATGGGCATGTAAAAAGTCGGACCTGCGCCTAATCTCTCGCCAGTCGTGTCGGTTATCCGTCCCACTGGGTTACGAGAGTAAAAGGAGGAGAGAGTACTCTTGTGTACTGCGCACACACTTGGGCACTATAACATAACTCCTGCGTAGCTGGCCTGGTTTCAATGAAACAGGCCACCGTCACCGAAATCGGTGTGGGAGCTATTACTATTATTATTAAATGCCGAGCTTAATATTATGTGTAGATATATGTATTATAATTTATATAATATAATATACTCGATGGTTACAATTTAATAGTTAACCTACTCTTCTGTATAGTAAGATAGTAACAAGTATAGATAGCCATAGGACCTGCAGGAGGTACTAAAGCATCAGTAACCATGGTACAGCCAAGGTGTTTAAAAAATAACGCCGCCTTCAGAAGTACACTTTAAAAGTCAATAGCAGTCCACATTATTCTCTTACGTGACTGAAGTCCGAGTTACCTTTCTACCGTTACAGTGGAAAATATATTTTTTATTCAAGGATTACTAACCCCGAGACTAGCAGTAGCGGCCGTTACATCTATCCTGCGTAAAGCTATCCGGAAATCCTTGCTAATGATGTAAACGCGAAAGTTTGCATGTATGGATGTTTGTTACTCTTTCACGCAATAACTACAGAACGGATTTCGATGAAATTTTGATATGGTAGTAGTTTAGACTAGGTGCGGCTCCTTTTTATGCACAGAATGTACGGATCCCGCGGGATATCTTTTAACACAAATAAGTCTTAAATAGTTAACTTTACTATCTCACAGGCATGCACTAAATATTGAGCAAGTCGCGATATCGAATCCTGCAAAGGAATGAAAGCTTTTATATTGGCGATAAAACTTGTAAACACTAACATTAAAATGATGTTATAAGTTGACTAGCTTCTGCCCGCGGCTTCGTCCGATTAAATGCAGTAGTTACCCTTGGGAACACTGTACTTTTTCGGGATAAAAAGCCCATGTTCTAATGCAGAGCTTAAACTTCTGACATACCGAATGTCATCGAAATCCGTTCAGTAGGTTTTGCGTGAAGGAGTAACAAACATCCATCCATCCTCTCAAACTTTCACATTTACAATAGTAAGAGGACAACACTATAGGAACATAAATCTCCATAACGTAAGTACGACTTTTCGCCTGAAACATTCAACGGTCAACCCTTCAGTGCTCGTTGCATGCAAGTCGGCCATTTATATACCAGGCGAGAGCCTTTAATAGACTGACGACAAGCAAATGTCACAGTTGGTTCGCTACTTTTACGTGACTCAAATAATTATAATTTTTTGTACAATTTTAGTTACATTTTTACATGCACTGTATTGCGAGTAAACGTTACCATTAGTTTAACACTAACCTGCTGGGAACATTTTTATGTTGGTATAATTTTACTTGTTTGTAGTTACAAAATTTGGTCTACGTAATTTAAATGATATTATTTCTCTCTATATTTAAAAGGATCAAACTGTTGTGGACTACTAGTGTGTATCGGGAACAGTGTTATATAATATTATTTAATTAATTATATTTTACATTTTTTTTAATTATAAAAATAACTTCATTGATATTTTCAAAATTTTATTACTACACATCACATGATTAACATTACAAGACTGAATTAGTTGTAATAAACTATGAATCGTCTACATAGCAAAAAGCGAAGGCCTATTACTATTGTAAATGTGAAAGTTTGTGAGGTTGGATGGTTTGTTATCTAAACTACTGAACGGATTTTAAAGACATTAGGTACGGTAGTAGTTTAAGCTCTGGATTAACAAATAGGATACTTTTTATCCAGAAAAATACAGCCTAGTTATATTATAAAATAAAATACAAACCAAAATAAAGACACAAAGGACTCAAAGTGTACACAACAATAAAGTAAATGAACAAAAAGCTCTATCGCTAATAAAAATGCTCTCGAAGCTGTTTTTACTTAAAAATAATACCCTTATTTGCTACTATTGCCTAGGATAATACAAAGGATGTTGCCCTCCAGCAATCAGGTGGGGCAGTTGAGCCCGTAAAGAAAGCTTTAAAAATGTTAAATAAAGCCAGCGGATCGCGAAATAACGTTACCTCGCATTTTTTGATTTCTCGACTGTGGACCAAGTATGTGCGTCAGCGGAAAACTATCATTCTAACATGAACGTTTGTTCATAGAAGTATAAATAAAAATAAAGTATATTTAAAGTATATGAAATATAAAGTATATTTCGCCCCGATAAATAGTAGCCTAGTCCTTCTCCGTGGACTACTCTATATCTGTGCCAAATTTCATCAAAATCGGTCTTGTACTTTTGGAGCCTATTCAATGCAAATAAACAAACAAACAATTTTTTCCTCTTTATCATATTAGTATAGATGTCGCCTGTGTTATGATGATATCCAAAAGGACCAGTATTAAGTATCGTCTAGATAGCATGTCATAACTAATGCCTTGTGAAATAAAAAGGGATAAACGAAACTATTAATTAATTATTGTTAGTATTATAGATCTCATATTTTCAGACGTTATGTATCAGATAATGGATAGTATAAAGTGAATAATAAATTGATTACGAGAGGAAATTCGATAATTAGCGCTCTTAAATATATAATATATGGCTATAAATATATATAATATACTATATATTATATAGCTATATAATATTATATAGCTAGGGGCGTGGTATATTTTACAAATGCATAACTTGCATATAGGTAGGTAGTCAATTCCTTGTATACAAAATCTTTTAAAATCAAGTGAAAAATTTCTCTCCCCTCTTCTTTAAGAGCTTTTTTCAATTTCGAAACTTTTTAAAATGATACAAAAAGATGCAGCATTTTCGTATAGTTGCATACGCTTGTAAGTTGTACCAATCATAATTTTTGCAGGTAAAAAAAATGTAAACATTGTGATTACCTCAAAGGTTTCTGTTCGCCACCTTCCGGCTATAGTAAATTAAAAAAATGTTTTTTCTAACTCTTCGACTGATGCCAACTTGATATAAAAATGCCTGAGGTTTGGTCTATTTATAAATTTAATTAAAGTTTACTGGCAAGAAATGTTGTTAAAGTATTTATTTTGTCTGTGTTCATTTTATGACTTATTTTATTGAATATTTAAATTTAGAGTCAATCTTCATTTATTGCTTAGATACCTAAATTTATTTTTTAGATACAGTTACGTATCAATTTTCTGCTCCTCCTCAACTAACGAGGGGAAGCCCTTTTCTAAAATCCTACTATAATAAGATATGAAAGTGTGAAAAGTTTGTGAGGATGGATGGATGGATGTTCGTTACTCTTTCACGCAAAAACTACTGAACGGTTTTCGATGAAATTTGGTATGGAAGTAGTGTAGGCTCTGAATTAAAACATACGCTACTTTTTATCCCGAAAAAGTGCAGTATTCCCGTGGGATACTGTATTTTCTCGGGTGAAGCCGGCAACAGCTAGTTTAAACTATATTTAAGACGCACGTACCTAATCCTTGCACACGTCTATGACATTTATGTCGTAATCTGCAAATCATGTTGAAAATTGACGACTGTGATGATTAAATGTCGAGTATTATCACCACATCACCCTGTCTATCCATTTGTTACAGCTTGACAACTTAAGCCGCGGTAGGGTAGTCAGTATTCATAAGATACCTTCCATATACATTCGTGTCGTTATACATAGACTTTGTGATTTATAGAAGTGAACAATTAAAATTAAATGTTACATCGAATGTTTCTTTGAATAATGAACGAAAAATAAATTTTAAGGTGTCGTAGTGCAGCTGGTGTAAATTATAAAAAAAATTAGTTACTTTTACCTTAGAAAAGACGTTTTGAAATAAAAATATCTAAAATATATTAAATAAGATTCGTATTTCAGGAACGCACGCATTGCTCTGCGGCGCTCGACTTGTAAGTAATCGAGTTATAAGATTATACACCTATCTCAGTTGTTTTTACACGAGTGTTTACAAAAAAGTCATAATCTGGCAACAAGAGTCCCTTAGTATCATAATGTTTGAACCCCAACAAGGTATTTTAACCCACCGTCATGTCTAAGCCCCCCGTATCATCTCAACCCCCCGTATCATTTCAAACCACCGTGATATCACAGCTGGTACCTAAACATACAAGTTATGCCTCTTCACTGTCATTTCCAAGAAAAGATCAAGCAATTGCATTAGACTCCATCAATAGGATAGCAATAAGGTAATATTTCGTTTCGTTGACAGAACATTGAGAATATCGAAAGCTAGAATTTGTATTTATCGAGACTCCAAAAAAACAGCGGACGATCTTATTGACGTTAAAAAGAAAATATCGGTTAAAAATATATCGTTGGAGATAAAACCATTAATTACTAGGAATAAACGCATATTTTATCAAATGTTTGCCCAGTGATTCCTAATTATGTCATAGAAGAAAAGTTTAAAGAATTAAAAATTCAAATTTTGTCACCTATTTCTTTTGTTAAAATTGGTCTTCCGGATCCTGGATTCTCACATATCGTGAGCTTTAGAAGACAATTGTACATAAATCCAGAGGATGAAAGGCATCTTAAAGAATCCTTCCAAGTAAACTTTGATAGTACAAATTATTGGATTTGCCTATTATCTCTGATTTGCTTAAATGTTTTTCACTCAATACGACTGTTCACATCGCAAAAAATTGCCCAAAGACTGAAGTAAATTTCACAATTACACACCAAGACGCTGAAGTAGGAAAAACAATAACCATTTAAGACAGAATTTTTGACAATAACAATTTAGAAACAACGCCTATAGTTAACCCTAAAGTAGGTGTAATATCTGAGCCTCCAACTGACCAGAAACGAATAAAACGCACCTATTCACTAAGCACCAGTGAGTTCTCAAAAGCGGAAACTATTAAACCTACCAACGTACTGAAAAAGTCAATGGAAATTTTAGAGACTGATGATGACTCATATATCACTACATCACTTGAATAAACGGAAATAAAGAAAAAATCAAAAAAGAAACTTAAAAAAGACAGACACAAAATCTGACGAAGACTCCTGGAGAGAAATAAAAGATAATATTATGTACTCAGAGAAAGAAGTTTTTCCAATAGATATCGATAGGCTTATAAGTTTGTTAGATAACACCAAAGGAAAGAAGAATATCAAAGAAATAGTTTATTCTTACACAGATAACATTAAAGACTTAATCAAAATGTGCAATATACTACATGTAAAATTAAATACTAGTTTGAACGATGTTCGCGATTGTCTAGTAAGTTACATGAAATTTTGGATCCTATTTCTACGTTAAAAACTTAATTTATTTCAACAATTTTTTTTATATACTACTTAGATACAAAAATATGAATATTTTACAATGGAATGTCAATAGTTATTAAAAAAGACTAGAAAGTATTAAATTAATTATGAATGAGTTAAATCCATCGTGCATTTGTATACAGGAAACAAATTTCTCTTCCGATTTCAGTGCTTCCATGAAAGGATTTAATTGCTTGTATAAAAATCGTATGCATGGAAACAGAGCAAATGGTGCCGTAGCCATTTATATAAAATTTATATTAAATAAACCTTTCCTGAGCAAATAAATACTAACACAAATTTAGAAGCAATAGCATTAAAATACTTCCTTATAACTTCCGTTTACGTTTACTATATGCAATGTAAAACAGTACTTCCAAACAGTACTTCAATTAGCAAAAACTATCTTAATCATCTTTGTGAACCAATTACCATCTCCGTTTCTCATTCTAGGCGATTTTAACAGTCATCATTACAACTGGGGATCTGACAAATTCGATACTCGAGGCAATATCATAGTAGATTGGCTTGAAGATCATGATAATAAAATAATTTTAAATACTGGTAAACCAACACATCTTAATAGTAACACTGGTCGCACAAGTAACATAGATCTAACTTTAGCTTCACTAAATATTGCAGCGTATTTTGAAGGGAATGCTTTAAAACACTTGTACGATAGTGACCATTTCCCTATTTTCATAAAAACATTTACAAGACAAAATATTCCAAAAAAGATTCAAGTCCCCAAAAAAGAAATTTGATAAAACCGACTCGTTTTTTTTTCAGGATGAAATTGACAAAAATATTTCAAATTTATTTGACTTAGATAATGTGTGTAATGATACTCCCATAGACAAAATAGTTCTTAAATTAAATGTAATTTCATTATTGTTGCAGCAAATAAGACTACACCGAAAACTTCAGGGACCTTAAAAACTAGTAACGTACCCTGGTGGAATGACGACTGTAGAGTGGCTATAAAAGAAGCCAAAAAGGCTTACAGAAATTTTAAAAAATATGCTAGAGCTGATCATGATTATAATAAAAATGTATAAAATAGAGTATAAAAAGAAGAGGGCATATTGTAGGAAAGTTATTAAAGAAAATAAAAATAGATACTGGCAAAGGTAGACTTCTTCTCTTCTTCAATTAACAATAAAAATTAACAATAAACACAATTAACTAAATTCAGGTCTTCAATTAACACTAATGTATCTGTCAGCGTAATATGGAAAAAAATAAAAATAATGAATAATACTAATTGTGGCCCTATTACTATCGTATTTAATAAAAGCGATGGTTCTAATATAATTTCACAACCATCCTGTCCAATTTATGATTATTTTACAAAGTCTTCGTCTAACACAGAGTATGAGCTTCGCCCAAACCTGACTCAACCTCAAAACTCAAAAATGCGTAATGCATTCGGGTTAGGAAATATTTAAATGAAATTCAGTTTTGTTTACCGTCTGTTTTCCCTAAAAAAATACCTGCTTATGGCCCATGGGCCAATTATGAATTACCTATGAACCTTGAATTAACTAAAAATCTTAAAGATAAAATCCCACAAATCATTTATAAAAGTTTATTCAATGAAAATAAATTTAAAAATCAAGATTGTATACAGTTTTACACAGATGGATCAGTAATAGATAATAAATCAGGATGTGCTGTCGTTACTGAAGATAATGGTTATTGTTATAAACTTACAGATCTCCACACAATTTTCAGCTGTGAGGCTATCGCTATTTATAAAGCTTTAGAAATAATACAAGTAATTTAGATAAGTTTGTAATATTTTCAGATTCTAAGTCGTGCTTGCAAGCCCTACAAAATATTATAATAACGTACCACTTATATTAGGTATACGAGAAAAAATGATAAATTTAATAGAAAATAATTTCAAATTTGAAGTATTGTGGATCCAATAGTCATCAAGGTATTGAGGATAACGAGAAGGCTGATATAGAAGCTAAAAATGCAGCAAACTTGAATTCAATAGATCTTTCCATTAACTCAAATGCAACGGATGTTAAAAACCACATTAAGCGTAGAATAAAAAAATTATGGGATACTGTTTGGCAGGATAAGAATATAAATAGAAAATTATATGCTATAAGAAATTCTATTTTTGACAAAGCCCCAACTTCGTTTACTACTCGAAAAGATTAGACCGTCATCACTAGACTCCGTATTGGTCACACAAATATGACAAATATACACATTATGAAAAAGATAGATAAACCAAAGTGTAAATGCAGGAGGATCTAAAAGCACAACATCTGTTAGTAGAATGTCAGGCTTTAGTTAGTGAAAAACTATCATGTAACTTACTTAATAATATAAAGGACTGCTTAAATAATAATAAATATATATAGACAATTAACTTCGTTAAAAATATAAATATGTATGGGAAAATATAGATGTAAATATAGTAGTCGCTAATGACCTTAGCTGTTAAAAAACGACTTTAAATAAATAAATTTAAAAAAATACTCGTATTTTCTTAGAAGTCGTAGTACCGTAGTAATGAGTACTACTGTTTGAGATTAGTAAACGTGACAATTGACAGCATTGTCATATACTGGCCCAATTATATTACGTGTGTGAGCTTTATAAGGGTTATTTTGCCTCTTAGATTAAAAAAATGTAACTTTTGCGACAAATCGGTAAACGCTACGTGTAACAAAATTGTATCTGTGAAACGCACGGTAGCGTGTTGCGGTAGTGTGTGCTTAATTGTTGCATTGTTGTTGTTACATTTTTTGTAATCTGAGGTAGTGTGTGCTTAATTGTTGTTATATTTTATGATATGTATGTATTTCTAAGCATTGTTTAAAATAAATATTACCTTCTCCACATAAACTTTAATTAACCGGCCCAATTGCATACTCGTCCGGTTACACAGTTCTCGTGAAACTGCACAGAAAGTTTTTGCTTTACATTTTGCTGCGGGTGCGAGTGCGACAGTATGCGCTGACACTAGAATCCAACCGAAAATACGTGAATTGGGCTTCAGGGATCCATTAACTTGTGTTATAGTAGGCAGGACTAAAAGATATGCCACCTCCACACACCACGAACTCTACACAATCATACTTGCTCTACATAATGAAGTCTTTCAAGTCGCAGCCGCGAATCGAGCCACATGTTGTTAGGGGGGAGGAAAGGGGGGTTATTATAAATGCAATTTTCATAACGTCTAAATTAACGTGTTAACCATAACCCCCGAGCCTACAAATTTGTTGTGAATTTTTTAATATTTCGTCGTATAATAACGGAGTTTTAAGTTGCAGTCAGTTTGTGATTTTATGAACATAGTAATTTTGTAATATAGACGTTTCTTGAGTTTTTATGCAAAAAAGAGCTCTAGAATTTTGTATGTTAGTAAATGAGCTTAAAGATAAAATATATCATAATTCAAAGAGTAACAGAAAATTGTAAATAAAAATGTTATGAAAATGCGGGCCGCGGGAAAAAGCTAGTAGGCTATGATGAGATCCCGCTCCTAGAGCATAGACAATATTTTAACATGTACAATGCAATATTCATATGTAATGAACTGTGTTTTTTTACAATCGCCAACACTTTGTCCAAAAATCGCTAAACATTTTCATCGCGTACAAAGGGCGGTTTATACAAAACAAATTATACATAAATTACATTATGCATATTGTATTAAACACATAATTTCGAGGCTTTACAAACAAAACAAATCTAATTCTGTCATTACGAGGGCCGAGTACGTGACGATACTCCGTGGACACCCTTTGAAACAGATATATTTTTGTATGAATAAAATTGCCACCAGTCTAAATCAATTTACATAATACTTCTGCAAAATTACTTCTTATATTTATGTTCCACAGATTTGTGTTACTATAAATAAAATAAAAAAATATAGTTTTTTTTAGCGTTTATTATATACAAATGTAAAATTAGTATCTACCAGTTATATATTTCAATTTTAAATTAGAGGTCGAAATTCGCCTATAATAATTCAAATAATTTTTAAGTTTGAACTTAAACTTCTTTAAATTCTTTTCTTCTTCTTCTTCTTTCTTTCTTTACCTTCTTTAACATAAATTTTAAGTAAATATACAAATGTTGTGACAGATTCACAAATTTCAACGTGTAACAAAATTGAATCTATGAAATGCACTGGAATATACAATGTTGATTATCTAAGGTGTGTTGTTATCAATCAATCAATCAATCAAATCGTTTATTCGCGTGATTGTGGTTTTACAATGGTTGATTACAGTAACTAATAAGAGTACATGCGCATCCTACCATAACAATGGTGTGTGAATATCTATAAAACTGAGTCAAATAACACAGTGAAATTATTAAAAAATATATATATAATATGTTGTTATTTTATTAATGTTATGTATTTCTAAGAATTATTCAAAAATAATCTTCAACTGTATACTACTCATACTCTTGCACAATTCTCGAAAAACTGTACTGAAATTTTTTGCTTCACGTATTATTATATTATATGATAAAGGCGCCTGGGGCACCGGCGACCGCTACTGCGTACTGTTTATCACGCGGCATTTAAAGGGTTAATTATATTATTTGGACGCGTTTATTTCCTTCATCTATTTAGTATTTACTCATCTATTTACTCTTATAATCTTTATTAAGTGAGTCTCGTTAGGTTCGCCACAATAATTTACAATTTTGTACGGCAATATTAATAGGCGCCCTTTGTTCTATGTCTGCGAGCGTCTTCATCAACATGCCTTTGTGGTTGAGGGTTTCCACTCCGCCGACTACCTGGCTACGGGTAAATGTGCGGAATTTCGTCTAATTATTAATTTATTGCGACTTGAGACGAAGACGTCACTAGAATTGGCCGTTTTGGTGCATCCTGTAATTGTAGTGTTCGTTTCGCTATAAAATACTCGCGTCGCGACTTACGCCCGAAATTAATAACGTATGCAAAATCTTAGATTGACTTCAATCTTATATTCTCAAAAAAAATTACGTGAATTCACGTGGAGTTAATCCTAGGGTCGTTGAAATGTATTGAAATCTTGATCTCGGATAGCTAATAAAATGAGATTATTAATTTCGGGCGTTATTAGCGTATGAGTATCTTGAAAGCTATACATTTTGTCGGTATAGTGGTACCTACCTACCTGTACCTGTTATGTTTTTATTTTGGTTTTTATATTTTAAAATATTTAATGTGCATTGTCCGCAAGTTTCTTACCTACTATCTACTGAGTTAAAATGATTTAAGACGTTTAATGAATATTACGAAATTTTATAAACTAAAAGGTAATCAATCTCAGATAAAGAAGGAATCAATTTTTATCTTTCAACAGTTAAAGCAGAGACAAAAACTTCAAAGAGAGTACATAAGTAAGTAAAGTAGCATTGGCAGTTAGTAGATATTACTTAAATATATTATATGATCCAGAATCCGGAAGGCCGGAAGAAAATTCGGAGTGCTGAATTAAACCTTTGATCCGGAATCCGGAAGGCCGGGTACAGATCAGAGCGCTGAAAATTAAACTATGCGCTAATACAATAGTGCTGAAAATCGAATACACTATATATAATATGACAGCTCGACATTCGACACATCGATTTCGGATTCCGGATCATAATAATATAGTTTCAACCTTGGAGATATTTATATTTATTATTAATAAGTACTAATTGTTGACAATATCGTCCCTCTGTTGAAATAACAATCCACTATTATATACTATACTTATAAAAGTAATTTATAGGATAATAAAACAATGACCTTCAATGAATCCACCAAGTGTCAATGGGGTCAATTTTAAACATAGCGAAACGAATGCTTATAATACGTTTTAATTTCGCATTTGGATGCTGAAATAAAAAAAATCGTGTAATAAATTATAAATATTAAACTATAATACCATAAAATATAGAATAATAAAATAACTATACCTTTATTGTATGCACCTCGTGTTATAGTTTTTTTTTGTCCATAATTATAATGAATTGCTTATTGCCTATGACATTTATGTTATTTCTAATTATTTGTTATTGACAGAATTGTGTATTGTTTAATTGTTATGACTATTGAGATTCCTGAAATTAACTCTATATCTATATTATATTTTAATTTTTAATTAATGGCTTAACAAGATTAATTATAAGATTACTCAACTGGCATGATTATGATTTGCACACGCTATTTTGATGGCAGAATGTAGGATTTTTTAAATATTGTAATTTTGTAAGTCCTTATGTATACCACATTCTTGCAATAAATTGGTTTGGTTTGATATGATTGAAGAAGAGATTTATAGTCTACCAGCCGAATACTTAAACGCTACTCAAAATTAAGAACCATCGTATTCACAGGCTATCGCTGTCTCTGCTAGCCGAAATGACAAGGACAGCATGTGACTTGAGCATCACTTAATTTAACTATCGCTCCAGTACTCCGCCGTTAGCGTCGCAATTAAAGTAGGTACAAGTGTTACTTCAAATGAACTTCCTAACGGTGCATATTAAGCATAACATAATAATGGCACATTATTCTGCAATGTCAATATTAATATTCTCTACAACAACAATAATAATAATTAATGAAATACATTTGTCTCAAAAACTAATTACGAATGCACAACAGAAATATATTTTAATGTACGTAAATGATTATCAGAAATATATTTTAAACCGCTAGCCGCTATATTCTATTTGTTCATTTGCTAATGAAGGCAATAATTTCTTGCAAATACATTATTATAGAACTGTTAATGAACTTTTATAAATTAAGTCACATTCTGAGAAAAGTACAAGTTATACGTGATTTTAATTAAAAGTAGAGATTTTTTTTTATTCTTTGAGCAGATTTCGCACTCCGGGGACATAATATTAATTACTATTATATTATATCCTGGTCGTTTTTAGGGATCCGTAGTACATAAGGAACCATTATAGTTTCGCTCTGTCTGTTCGTCTGTCTGTCTGTCTGTCCGCGCTTCTAGGTTTTGTAATTATGAATATAAATGTATGAAATTTCGTATAGTTATATATTGTGTATAGTTCTCGTTTTTAGCATCATAAAATAATAAAAATTTTATAGTTTAGGGGTGGCTCTCCATACATGTGAAGCGGGGATGAAAAATATTTTTTCATTCTACCCCATTGTGAGGGGTATCGTTAAATAGGTCTATTAAAATAAAGGCAAGGTTTATACATGACTTTTTTACAAAGTCAACTATTTACGAGTAATCGGTCTTCAAAGTGATTTATATGTTCCCCCCTGGTATTTATAAACTATGAGACTTAAAAACTTGCGATTTTCCATACTGTTAGATCATGCTAAATACTGTTTAGGAATATTTAGTTTATTTTGAACGAAATTGGATAGTAACTTTTGAAGTAATTTGAAAAAAAACGTTACGTTCCGTAACTATAACCGCGTAAGGTTATAGTTACGGAATCCTCCTTAGACATGTCCTGACATGCTCTTGGTTAGGTTATTACCAAAGTTAGTCAACATCCAAACCTACAAGGAATAGACACTGAAAAATTACTACAGAAAGAAGTAACGAGCCCAATGTTGATAAAAAATAAAACGGCATCATTAGATTTTAATACAAAATCCCTAGCCACTAGCCAGGAGTATCAAGCCCGCAGATTAAAAAAAGGATAGATTATTATATCATTATTGCTAAATCAAATCTTTCAGTGCAAAGTAAAAATGTCGAAACTGTTAGTGTGTGGACAAAATCTAGCCTAATCTAGAACAGAGACTGAACGTTTGAGGCATTTTGAGGCTTTGAACGCCAACAGGCGCGCGATGAGCAACTGTCAGACTTTGGTCAATATTGGACTGGATTTTTGACATGAATAAGAAAAACTCTCGATTTTGTCCACCCACAAATCGTTTCGACGGTGGCGACAGTGTATGAAACTCGCGCGATTTGAATACCGCTAATTGCGAATGAAGTCGAGGAGGGCTTTTTAATTAAAACTTATTAAATATTATAGAGCGAATCGAGTTAGTCCGGTCACTTGGCGAAGTTGGATAATTATGGATGAGCTTTTGTCGATTTTTTATAATTAGATTACGGGATTCGATTTTAATGAGATCCAATGGCTATTGCAAATATTTTTAGAAGTTTTCTCTATGTTATATAGTTTCTTTATCAGTATTTAACCGAAAAAAATATGCAGACTATGAAATTGTTGAAAATTAAATTTTTTAACTGCTTTTTCTACTTTGTTGCATATCTCAAGTGTTTTCCATTTCATGATTCCCTATTGATGTTACCACTCGAGTGACTACAATTTCTGCTCATTTCTGTGAACCTAGTACAATAATGCGTACATCTAATCATCGGAAGCGATTTCAACGTTCAAATGAACACTGGGCAATTGTAACGCATTTGACTGGCAATTTTTAAAAGGAAATAAGCTCGCTCGGAGTATGTGATTGCGAACGTGTGCATTGGGGTGTGTAATTGTCAACGTCTTTAATGTATTAATTCCTAGTCCCTTTGACAAAGTTTAAAATTGAGTCTTTGAATGAGTGTAAAGTTGTAAGATAACTCGAAATTGACTTAATTACGAACACCTCTTGTGTAACAAAGCGTTATTTCATGTAAAATAAAATTACTTACTTTATATTTATATTATAAAATGAGTAATTTTTTTTTATTTTTTCTTGTGAATGAATTGCACTTGGTGATAGCGATAAGATTTTAAAGATTGTTCAAAATTTACCCCCTTCAAACGGGTTCAAAGTTTATGGAGATAACGCGACGAAGCCGCGGGCAAAAAGCTGCGTAAACTGATAGAATTGAGTAATGGGTCTAGAGATCTAAATTAGATTATGTTTGAATAGAATAGTATAGAGTAAAACTCTTTATTTGCACAAAAAAAACACACACATACACACACACACTCTACAATAATTAAATAAAGGAACTTTACAAAATGTATTGTAAACTGTAGATTATGTTTGATAGTTTCTCTAGAAGAATATAATTTAACGGAATTTATTAGTTGAGTTAGGTAAGAGGGACCTACCTACTATTCTTAACTGGGTCGAGAGGAACTGTATACTGCTTTTGGCACTGTAAATTTTTGCCCGTAGATCATCTTGCGGCTTGCCCCATCGGAAAAAAATATTATTTTTCCTGTCAATGAAAAATAATAGTATATTTTTTTTCGATGCATCGAAGTATAAAAAAAATGGTGTTACCCGTAAGTATATTGATAATAACCGAGTGCATGGCGACCAATAAGACCATCTATCCTACCGCAAACGACCAATAAGTCTTGCTTCAACGATATTAACACTATCATAGGTTATCCCCGGTTTTATGAAGACACATTAGGCCTCACGACGTTTCTGTTTGCGAAATATAATCATGAAAAGCATTGACCAGCATTTCTCCATGAAATATGTATGCTTATTAAAATTAAAATGATTATTAAAATAACCCAATGTTCTTTAATGTTAAGAAAATCTTAGTGAAGCTATTAAAATAAATACATTTGTTTTTACTCCAAACATTTACTGTTATTTATAAATAAAATTACTTTGCCAAAAACATTTTTGTGAATTACGTATACAGCTGGTGGTCATTACGTCCATAATGATTAAAAGTTGACATAGTTAAATATTGACGGAATCCATGATTTCAATGGAAGGATAAACCCTTGGAAATATTTTGTATTTCTTCGTGTAACCTCACACTATTTTGTCTTGTCAGTGTTGCGCGCGGCGTTACTAACAAGACCTGAGAAAATGTCTTGTTTCCTATTTATAGTTTTCTCTTTCTACTAGCAAATAGTGCACCAATGGGGCACTCACATTGGAGATGTTTTTACACACGAAATGTACAGGACATTGCCTTGTGCTAGTACGGAATGTTTCGAAATTTGAAACGTTCAATAAGTTGACTCAATAACAGTGACATAGTTTACTGGCGCCGCCTGGCGTTAACTGCCGGAGTTTTATGACGTTCGAATTTCGAATTGACCAGTTCAACGGCAGTTTGTTAAATAATGTAAATTGTAATGATGTCTTGATATTGTAAATATTTTTATGATTTCGTTTATTTAAAACGCTGCTGAACATAACTTGTATTTTATTATGGTCAACAACATCTTAAATATTGTGTTTATTGATTAGGTATAAAGTAATATTATATTATTATATTAATATGTGAAACAAAAATTTCAGTATAATTTTACAAGAACATTCCAACCGAAGGTGTATGAAACCGGAGGCAAACCGGAGGTTATGCTTAGAAATACATAAAAATAATAAAAATAACATCAACACACTCTACCGTAGATTATAAACACACTCATTCTGTATTTTTCTACATGTATTTTTTTAAATAAATTAAAAAATAATTAGATATATTACAACTTGATAAAAGTCAAAAGGATTAGGATTTTATGTGTAGTTTTGTAATTATATGAATTTCGAAGTCACAAAAAAAATTACATCATTAGTGTAAAAAACCTACATAATTAGTTTACTTACATCAAATACAAAAATATTTACTAGAGTATGTATGAACATAATCGCGCAAACTTCGGAGATATCAGAAATTTTGTGCATATGGCCATACATTTCGTAGCAAGATTAATAGCGTGTGACGTCACTTACTTGTATGACTTTTATATGGAGTGTTTTCACGATACTTACAAAAGTGCATCAAACAATCCGCAATATCTTTGAAAACATTTATTTTATTAGTATACTATTCCTTTTGTTAACTATTTTATTTTTCAGAGCACTATTCATTTATGTGTTAAAAAAATACCGGAAAATAGCGGTATTTTATTACCCGTTGTCATTTGTCAATCTGTTACAAAATTTACATTTTTTTTTCATATCTAAGAGGCGGAAGGACCCTTATAAAGTCAGACTTAAAGATTGTATGAATTTTACTAGTGGCGAATTGCTACCATAGAGTACCTTTGTACATTTTAACAGTTTAAAATCCGCCAAGATAATCATAATTGTACGAAAAATGTTATTAATTTAGATGCGTTATACTTTAATATCCAACACCTGATTTGTTCTTTTTAGGAATCCGTTCCCAAAGGATAAAACGGGACCCTATTACTAAGGCCCGCTGCTTGTCCGTCTGTCTGTCCGTCTGACACCAGGCTGTATCTCATGAGCTGTGTTAGTAGATAGACAGTTGAAATTTTCACACATGATCACTTGACTCACACTTGGCTGGCTTTTTACATTAATTTAATCTACTCTCTTTCCATTTAAGTTTTTAAATAATTGACAGTATTATTTATTCATTCCAATCGTTCATTCTCTTTAATAAATACGACGAACGAAAGAGATAATATGATATTTAATCAACGATGAACATTAAAAGGCGTTGGTTAAATTGGCACTAAACATCAAAGGGTTAACACGTTAACAAAGGCATGTAAACATAATATTTTTTATTAAATATCGAAACAAGAACGAAAGCCTGGCTTGCGCCCAAATATATTGTAGCTCCGGGATGAGAGTTGAGAAGGAAAGGTTGAGGCTTACGTCCTCAGAGCCCTTTGATATGTTATTGAGTTCAATTTACGTTTTCATATCCGAAGCCCTGTACTCTTGTTTATCCAAAAGTCACGAGATTTGTTTTATTTCACCCAAAGATTTGGGTTAATATTTATTGAATAAAACCCTAGTTCCAGGCATAAAAGAAAATTAGGTAAGCACAACAAAGAATAAAGGAATTCTTTGTGAAATATTGTTTTGATAGCAAAGGTAAAGGCTTGATTGAATACGTCTGTACATTTGATATGATTTTTGCCTAAATATCAGAAGCATTTCGTGTACCTACTTACTTGCAAAAATATTTAAAGATCGTAATGTAAAACATAATTCCCAAAAGAGTTATTTCTAATAACTGTTAGGACTTTTAGAGGAGGTCACATTACAGAATAAACTCACTCCACTAATACGATTGGATACGTGGAGTTAAGTTTAGTAGATTTATTTTGGACTGAATGTTCGCAATTCATAATATGTCACAAAGCTTTCAGATTCCTTTGATATTGCTTTGCGCTTTAAAGATTGTTGCACACTGAATGCGAAGCTGAAATATATCCGTATTTTACTTTGCTTCCAAAGGAAGGGCTATCTAAATAATTTTGATATCAATATATAGCCACTTGAGTTGAAGACATAGCAGTAATGCTTAGGTAATTACAGTAAATGCTGGAATCACAGTTATATTCAATTTTCTTTTTTATAGTGTGCAAAATTTAATAAATCGACTACATTAATACAACGCTATTACATATTATGTAAGCTTCTGAGCTAGAAACGCAGATAGACAGATAATAATGAATATAAATAGATGAAATGTGGTACAGTTAAAGACTGTATATCTCGGTTTTGGCATCATAAAAAAATTATAATTTTACATTTTAGGGGTGACTTGCCATACATGTGACACTTCACATGTATGGAGAGTCGGAGAGAGAGAGAGAGAAAATATTTCTTCATTCTACCCCATCGTGTGGGGTGCTGTCGAATAGGTAGCTTTATATAAAGGCAAGGTTTCATACATGATTTTTGGAGAGGGAAGGCCCTCTCAGTACCGATACCGTTAAAACAAGAGCTCCTCTACCGCGATAACTCGCACGCCGTTAGTTTTTGCTACCGCGCGCGAGCAACCTCACTCCTCAGTGAGTGAGGAAGGGGTCGGACCCCTTAGCAGGAGAGACCCGCGTCTCTCCTGTCATAAAAATAGCTCACGATCTGTAGCTGTCCCCAATATCCGGTCTGAACATCTCCCGGGTGATGTTAGGGAGGATCAAACCCTCCCATCGACTCTTACCTAATAAACTAGCCACCAGGTTAGTTATAGTCCGACGTTGCTACAGCGGTCTAAACCCGACCCTTAGCGTAGACCCTTTCGAAAAAAAACAAAAAATAATACATGATTTTTTTATAAAGTAAATCATTGTCGAATAATCGACCTCCAATGTGGTTTAAAAGTTGGTCTCCCCCCGTGGCATTTCTAAACTATGAGACATAGAAACTTAAAATTTTCCACGCTGATAGATCACGCTAAATACTTTTAAGGAAAATTATTTTGAACGAAATCGGACAGTAACTTTTGAAGTAATTTGAACAAACCTATTACGCGTTGATGGTTACGGAACCCTCCTTAGACATGTCCCGACATGCTCTTGGTTAGGTTATTATGGTTATTAGGTGATAACCATAAAAAACGAAGTTGCTTTTTCCATCGATAAGTATGACCTGATGATAGATATACCTACGAGGATTAGCTAGATTAAAAAAACAGATTCCCCTCGCTTCCCTTATACTGGTCGAAAAGCTTAACAGTAAACGCGCATTATTATTGCTTGACTGTTATATAACATTTATGCGTATTTCAATATTAGACATTTCATTGTGATCTCTATATTTGAGCGAAAAACTCTACTTCATACACATTTAGACGATATGCCTTGCTTGTTCATTTCGATATACACTAGCGGAATATGTATAGTAAGTTTGAAGATTTTCATATGAATAAATTTTACTCCCGTTTTTCTTCATAAAACTTATTGAAGAGCTTACCTACTTTAGTCTTCTACTAGCTAGAAGATTCCACATGCCTTCGTGTATTAAATTTTTTGAGGGATTTTTGAGGGATACGTTTTCAGAAAAAGAAAAGGAGTAAACGTAAACACTTTTTGCTTGGATTTGAAGTGTTCTACCATTGGTGGACATCTCGATCACGCTCTGGATCTCATAAAGTAAGTAGGAACATTCTGGATATGAGACATTTTTGTATAATGTCAGGGATGTGCGTCGGCTGGGCATACGGGTGGAAGGCTTTTACTATAATTATTATGATTAAGAATCCGGAAGGCCGGAGAAAATTCAGAGCACTGAGAATATAACTCTGGGCTGGAGGTGGTATACTGAACAATATTGTTGAAAATCGAACACACGAGTGTCTGGTTGTCAGATTTGACATTGACATTTGACTTGTACTGTTGCACTAGCCCAGAGGGTCAATTCTGCTAAATAAAACCTGCATTAATACAATAGGGATGTTACAAATTAAATTTGTTGAATATAGATACATACATTTAAAAGAAATAGGTATTAAGGTTGACGCGATTTAAAAATTATAAGCAAATAAAAATATTGTCCATCTCGTTCTCGCAAAACGATTTGTTACGTCACAAACTGCATATAATTTGCATCTTCGTTATTTTTTTAAGATATACGAAAATGGGTTCTAGATTGTTTATTAACATGTTGTCTAACATCGAATAGACAAAAAAAAAATTTAGGCAACATACCCATTACAATCAAGTCCCGATACCGCTTAACTTTAAACCAGCGTCAAACGCGTTTTGATTGGTCCAAACTTCACAAAATCAGTTTACGATGACAAGTAGCTTCACTTATAATACAATCAAAGTAAAATGAAACTCTACGTTAAATACGAGAAATGAGGTTTAGAGTTCTATTTTCAGTTTTCAGAATTTTCTCCAGCCTTCCGGATCATATAATCCCAGCCTAAAAGAAGAGAGAGTGCTCGTATGTATTGCGCACACACTTGAGCACTATGAAATAAATCCTGCATAGCTGGACTGCTCACAACGAAACCGGTAGCCGGTTTCGTTACAAGTCCCGATACCGCTTAACTTTAAACCAGCGTCAAACGCGTTTTGATTGGTCCAAACTTCACAAAATCAGTTTACGATGACAAGTAGCTTCACTTATAATACAATCAAAGTAAAATGAAACTCTACGTTAAATACGAGAAATGAGGTTTAGAGTTCTATTTTCAGTTTTCAGAATTTTCTCCAGCCTTCCGGATCATATAATCCCAGCCTAAAAGAAGAGAGAGTGCTCGTATGTATTGCGCACACACTTGAGCACTATGAAATAAATCCTGCATAGCTGGACTGCTCACAACGAAACCGGCTACCGTCACTGAAATCAGTGTGTTAGCTAGCATTAGTATCAGGGATTCGTGTATACTGATTACTGACAATATACAGGCCACAACACAAGGCTTTGCAATTACGTTCCAAAGTGATTAATCTTCTTCTTATCAAATAGTATATTTTATGAATCAAATTCGCTGATAGTATAAAAAAAAAATTTTTACACCGGGTTCAACTGTCACATTTTTTAACGATTTAGTACAGCCGTATCGGTAATACACATAATATAATAAAAAAATTCAAAGGGCTGAACAAATATGGATGTACCGCGCCCGGGGCGGCCGACCCGGGCGCGGTATTTGTACACCGGTACATTGTATCGTGCGCCTCGGGGTTGTAGATGTAAGCGTGTCATAGACGCGGTATGAGGTAAAATGTGAGATGAAGTCGATGCAATCAAAATAATAATAGCTTAGAAAAAAATTGTAGTAGTTTTCGTCCAACATCGTTAAGTATCAATATTTATAAAGTGGAAAGTGTTCATGCTAGACTAATATTCATTAATTTATATACAAGCAAATGATACACTGTGGTAAAAGATGGTAGCATTTTTCATTTACCTACTTTTTGTGTACTTACAGTTTCTACTGATTCTTATTAAAACAAAATCAATTTTTATATTATTATTTATCCACTATATTTATCAATATTTAGGAAAAAAAATCGACATAAATGTATCAAAAGACAAATAAGAAATTTGTGAATAAAAGTAACAGATAATAATTAATATATCACTTTTATTTTAGAACTGTCTGTGCATTTACTATATCTATGTCCATATTAATGTGGAGTATGAGTTAAAGTGTGTCGTGAAGACAGTTCCTTGCGGATCAACTCAGTTCAGTCCTTTGATTGTTGGTACCTCCAGGCGATAGTTTATAATTGTAATACAAAGTTTCATCACATTGTGTTCAACCTAATGCCCAATCTGTTGTTGAAAAGTTCGGAACAATATGCTGTTTCACATAATAATCTTATACTGTAAACGAGACGACGATGTATTATGTTTATACAACTCGACAACGGCTACAAGTATTACTATGAAAGGAGACTGAACATCGTGGGCCCAAATGACTTGAGATATGGTTTTAAAAAACGTAATTTTTATGTCCCAAAATATAAAAAAATCAGTTTAATTCTCAATCTGGTCTGGTAGCCGAGAAAAATAAGAAAGATTATTCTTATTTTTCTCGGCTACCAGACCGGACTTAGCTGGACAAGGTATCAAGATCTGCTCCACCTGGATAATTTCTTGACGACATTTTAATTTTAAAAGAAGACGAATAAATTATTTAAACTACATAAAAATTGTTAGTAAAATTGTTTAAAAAAAAAACATAATAATCATTAACCTATCATGCCCATTATTTTGATTTTTCACGCATTCTCCACCTAATATATTGTGTAAATAGTTTCTTTCATTGGTATTAAAACATAACCTCACTATCACTAAACAGATCATAACTTTATTCGCAGATTGCCATAAATTACAGAATTTTCCTATATTATATACCATTTTTATTTTATTACATTCTTAGCCCAAACTTTTATGAAATGTTTTCAGTGTCCTTTAGTATGCAGGGAGTCTTAGAAACTGCACATTTTAAGCAATATGTGTTTTTTTATTTCGTCGTGCAACAATATATCAATAATTTCGACTCTCTTACGTCAGTCTGCATTAGCAGGTTGGTATGCGTATCTGCGTATAATTTTTGCATTGTTGGATTTTTTGGAATGTGATAGGTTCGAATACTGGTAAGATAAATATTTTTTATTATTATTTTATTGTTCTACTAAAACACCGAGCACAGCTCGGTCTTCCAGGTAATAGGTATCTAGATGTGGGAAGAATGGTGGCAGCCCCATAGATCTCCGACCGAGCGAGATGGTATGTGCGGTGGCGACCATTCGCGGTTAAAATGATTTGGCAACTTTCTTCAAACTGGTTAAATACAATGGTGACGTAATAATTATATTCACAATATTCTGAAGTCTCAATCAAAGCCATATCCTCGTTAGCGGGGACAAAGGATGAATTATGAGCGACTTCAGAACCTGCGGCTACGTAATGGGCAACTTTAACATCCAACTACAACTGTTAAACAAATATTATCGCGACCATAGACTTGTAAACAATAGACATAACGTGCTAGTCATTACGTGTGGACAAAGATGGCTAATGATGGCATGCCAATAAGAGATTAGATGTATTATGTCTACGTGCTAAATAGCTTGCCACAGATTGGTTTATCTCGACTTATCGCGTCGCTTAATTGTGCTAGCAAGACAGGCTGATAGTAGCTCCTCAGCTGTTTATTTACGAGTAGCTACACTGAATATGCAACGCCGGTTAAAAATATAGGACCATGGTTTTGTAATGGAGGAAGAGTAACGAGATTTAACCTATTAATTACTAGCTTCTTCCCGCGGCTCCGCCCTCGTACATGCGGTATCCCGCAGGAACGCTGTACTTTTTCAGGAAAAAAATAGCTTATGTGTTATTCCAGAGCTTAAACTACAACCATACCACAATTAATCAAAATCCGTTCAGTAGTTTTTGCGTAAAAAAGGAACAAACATCCATCAATCCATCCTCACGAACTTTCACATTTATAATAGTAGTAAAATTACATAGTTTAATACAAGAGACTATACTCACAACATAACATCTATTAATTATTAGACTTTAAGAGCTCCTAAAAAATTGGTCTTTTCTCCCCAATAACTAATCTCTGGACGATGAAGGCAGCTAATATAACTATGTAAGGGTTAGTTAATACAGGCGACCACGCGGTGCGACTTTGTTGCATAATATTGTTACGCCGAAATCTCGTTCCGAAATTACAAACTAGATCCCAATTTTAACAGGAGTTTTTCGACTTCGGAAATGTGATTTGGGTATTTGCATATTCAGATGTAGAATAATGTTTTTCTTTACAGAAGTGTATTAGAAAAAGAGTCAAAGAACAGGACGTAAAAAGTTTAGTTTTGTCTACGCAGATTCTTACCTAGAATACTCCTAATTTGAATATAAAATGATTGTAATGTATAAAGATAAACAACTCTAGCTGAAGAATCGAAAAAGTGATGATGATATTGTTATAACTCGTTAAGCTTGCAACGTTAAAAGAAAAACCAAAGAAAATACTCATGAAACGCTCATCATTTAAGCAATAATGGCTTCTTTAAAACTGGCAATAGCTAGTTATAAAAATAAATTGCCGCAAAAGGGTTTTGTTAAGAGTTTTATGCATTATCGTTCTTAATTAACTTTAAGATTAAATCGTATTTTCAATAAACCTCGCTAATGCCTTAACTTTAACTTTTTCACAGAAAAGCTTATAGTTCATAATTGCAAGGTTTTTAAAGAAATACTGAAACTGGGTGTTCTTATATTTTTGAATAGTGCGTTTAAACTAAAAGACGTGACATCTTTTCGACATTGGAAATTTATCCAAGTAATTTTATAAGTCATTTAATGTCAAGTCAGACTTCTCTTGTGGTAGAGCCTAAGTGACGCATCATCACAAAAAAATGTACAGTATAACCACGTTGTAAACGTCTTTCGGGAATCGTCATCTTTCATACATCGTCTGTCATTTCCATAGAAAAAAGATGATTACCGAGGCACATTAACAGCGTTGTTGTATAGCAAAACAGATGATTTGGTACGAGTTCGTAAATTCAATCATAGTCTTGTGATTAAATAAGTCTCAAACTTAAAAAAAATTTAACAGCCACAATACTTGAAAGATATACACATCTTGCCAGTTGTGAACTAACGCGGCTAATATATCATTAGTAGGAATAAACTAGTTTCGATGCGTCCTTTGGGAGTGGATCCGGAAGCTCATAACTGTTTCCACGAACGTCATCGGACTCTGTCTGTTCATAGTGTTGAATCAACATCTGTTTTAGGATTAGTGATTTATGAGTATCGGACATGTACATAGAGAAGTTTTTTTTTCAATTTATTAGCATTGACGTAGATAGGTACATACAAAATTTTTATATGATATATACTTGATAATTACGTTTTATTATTGTATCAATAAAATCATTGAGTTGTCACATATTACAGTGTTTAGTGTTCGTGATCGTATCTTCATTATTTTTTTTATTCGTTTTTAGGGTTTCGTAATATACAAGGAACCCTTATAGTTACGCTCTGTCCGTCCATCCATCTGTCTGTCTGTCTGCCTGTCCACACTTCTAGCTTCTGTATAATATAAATGGATGAAATTTGGCATAGTTATAGAGTGTCTATAGATCTCGGTTTTAACATCATAAAACTTTATATTTTTGGTGTGGCTCACCATACATGTGAAGTGGGGATGAAAAATATTTTTTTCATTCAACCCCAATGTATGGGGTGTCGTTGAATAGGTATTTTAAAATAAAAGCAAAGTTTCATACGTGCATTTTTTACAAAGTCTACCATTTTCGAGTAATCGGCCTCCAAAGTGGTTTATAAGTTGGCACCCCACTGGCATTTCTAATCTATGAGAGATAGAAACTTGTAATTTTCCATGCTGCTATCAGCATGGAAAATGATCTATATCATGCTAAAAACTCTATAGGAAAATTATTTTGAACGATAATCGAACAGTACTTTTGAAGTAATTTAAAAAAATCTATTACGCATCGATTTCCAATACACAATTTTCTTTCTAAATCTATCCTACCCATGATTAAGTAAATTCTATCTGACAGCAGTTCATAATTTTATGCAAGTGCTTCACACATAATAATCGGCTTACATGCTGTCAAATTTGATACTACAACTTCGTTTTTATTTAAATCAGATTTTTCTTCCTAAAGCTATCCTACCCATGTTTAAGTAAATTCTATTTCGCAGCAGATCATAACTCTATGCAAGTGCTTCACACATAATAATCGGCTTACAGGCTGTTAAATTTGATACTACAATTTTGTTTTTATTTAAATCAGATTTTTCTTCCTAAATCTATCCTACCCATATTTAAGTAAATTCTATTTCGCAGCAGTTCATAACTCTATGCAAGTACTTCACACATAATAATCGGCTTACAGGCTGTTAAATTTGATACTACAATTTCGTTTTTATTTAAATCATATTTTTCTTCCTAAATCTATCCTACCCATGTTTAAGTAAATTCTATCTCGCAGCAGTTCATAATTCTATTCAAGTACTTCGCACATAATCATCGACTTACAGGCTGTTAAATTTCATACTACAACTTCGTTTTTATTTAAATCAGATTTTTCTTCCTAAATCTATCCTACCCATGTTTAAGTAAATTCTATCTCGCAGTGGTTCATAATTCTATGCAAGTGCTTTGCGCATAACAATCGGCTTACAGGCTGTTCAATTTGATAATACAACTTCGCGTTTTTATTTAAATCAGATTTTTCTTCCTAAAGCTATCCTACCTATGCTTAAGTGAATTCTATCTCGCAGCAGTTCATAATTCTATGCAAGTGCTGCACACATAATAATCGGCTAACAGGCTGTTGTTGCGTCAGTGCACTAAGTGCTACTTCGGTAATATGTTTAAACACCGCCTTAGTGAGTATTAAATTAAACGCACTCAGCTATTCTGTTTAGGGAATACGTATTTTACATTAATGCTAAGTGTTCGTTTGCCAAGATTTAGTCAGAAACTGTTTTGGATGAAAATTTTCCTTGTGCACCCGTCTTAATAAACACTTGGTTCTCCCTTTCACATCATTTCCTCTAAAGTCTAAACTATAAGTAACTACCTATGTTGTGAGAGTTCGTGTCTGCTGATTATAATAATTAGTACCTATTTTTGACTTAAATATACGAATTCTTTATATCATAATAATAACAATAACTCCCCCACACCCATTCAGGTGACGGTGGCCGGTTTCATATGTAACCAGGCCAGACACGCAGGAGAAATTTTAGTGCCCAAGTGTGTGCGCAGTACACAAGAGCACTCCCTCTTCCTTAATCTGATAACCCATTGGGACGAATAACCGACACGACTGGCGAGAGATCAGGCACAGGTTCGACTTATTACATGCCCATCCGAAGCATGGAAGATCTTTCTTGTCAGACAATCAGGTGACCAGCCTTCATTGTCCTAACCAAACTTGGAAACAACATTTTTTGTTGTTCCAATGCGGGAATCGAACCCACGACCGACTCAAGAGCCAAACTCTAAACACTAGACCATGGAGGCTGTTGAATTCTTTATATAAAGGCATATTGAACCATTTAATATAGGTAGGTACGCCACATATTTATTTTTAAATCTATAGTATTACACTTACAAAATTATATCTAGCTAGACCTTAGAATTCTTTATATAAAGGTACATTGAAACATCTTATAATATAGGTAGGTATGCCTCAGATGTATTCGAATATATTCTATAGCATTCCACTTACAAAGTCACTTCTAGCTAGACCTTTATATCGATATCAAATCACCACTCAAAGGCACGTTTTGACAGCTTGTTAAGTACTGCAGATGGTCATCCTTTGCTGACCATATGCACAGATCTCGTTAACGCGTGCTTGACACTTTTGTCACGTTTTTGTACACGTCATAATGTTGCTCGTTAAACTCACACGGAAAGACTTGAGGAGTTGTATTCATTATAATGCCAGCTGCTTCATAAAAATTTAAGATATCATTTTCAAGAACTACAAGTTCTAAAGTTTTTTAGTCCTTAGTTTTTTAATACTTTTGACATTGAAAATGTCTTTTCGTTTGCTCCAGTGTAGGCTCCGATTTTACGAAAAAGTGCGATCCCCTTATATCTCGGAGAGTTGTGAAGATTTTATGATATACAAAAAAGACCAAAAGATGCGTATTTACAAGAGCTGCAAGGTACAAAAAGAATTATTCGAGAAAGTCTTAAAGGAAAAAGTTATGGCCGAAATAGCGAGTTTTTTTTCCGAATTTTTGATTTTGGTGTTCGATATTTTAATAACGAAGAATCAAAAATTTGAGAAATATCCTCTGGACAATTTAGTCAGCTACAATTTGAGCCGTACCGAAACGATCAGGTTAAGGGTTTGTCCTGTAGAGTAACCTTTTTGAAAACAGAGTTTTATTTTGTAATATTTTCCACTGACTTTCTCGTCGCTCAGCGACAATATTTTTCGAATTCCGTAGATTCATTTTTAATATACTCGATAGTCGTGTGAGGCACGAAATCTGTGAATATTTTTGTAAGTGTAAGTATTTGTATTTTAGGGTTCCGTGGTACTTCAAGGAACCCTTATAATTCGCCCTGTCCTTCCGTTGGTCCGTCTGTCTGTCTGTCTGTCTGTCTGTCCGCGCTTCTAGTTTATGTAATTATGAATATAAATAGATAAATTTTGGTATAGTTAAATACTGTATATAAATCTCAGTTTTACCACCATAAAATAAAAATAATTTTATATTTTAGGGGTGGCTCTCCATACATGTGAAGTGGAGACGAATTTTTTTTTTTCATTTTACCAAATCGTGTGGGATATCATTGAATAGGTATTTTAAAATAAAGGCATGGTTTGATACATGCCTTTTTTTAAAAGGTCAACCATATTTGAGTAATCGGCCCTCAAAGTGGTTTGTAAGTTGGTTTATCTCCTGGCATATCTTAACTATAGGAGATAAAAACTTATAAGTTTACATGCTGATAGACCTTGCTAAAAACTTTTTAGAAAAATTATTTTAAGCGAAATTAGACAAAAACTTTTAAAGAAAATCAAAGAAAACTTATTGGACGTCGATAGTTACAGAACTCTCCTTAGACATTTCGAGACATGCTCTTGGTTAGGTTATTTAGTGTGATTTAATTTATTAAAATAGTTTTCTTAGAAATCTGTTCATATAGTTTAAGTTCGTACCACAAGAAGTGGTTGTAATAATTTCTTTTTCACATAGTTGTTCTTCAAAATATGTTGCAGTTCCGTCTTGTAATTATGTTACAAGTTTCCCAATCAAGCCTTTACTCCCTAATTTAGCTCTTGCATCCCTTATTGACGACCTCTGTGGCTCAGTGGTTCAGCACGTTGGTGCTCAAGCCGGGGGTCGCGGGTTCGAATCCCGCCGAAGGAACTAAAAGTTTTTCTGTGTTCCTGGGTCATGGATGTGTATTAAATATGTGTATAATATAATAAAAATCTTATATATATGTATAGTATAAAAGTATTAAATATACTTCCCGTTTTCTGGTACCTGTAACACAAGTTCTTCGGATACTGCGGCACGGGGCCAGATTGACGTGGTGTGAAGCGTCCATAGATATTATTATTATTATTATTATTTTACCCTTTCCAAGTTACACTTTTGTAAAAGGATTAATTCGATGCCCGTTCTTTGTTTAGTGTTTACTAAGGGTACGTACTTACGTATACACTATACGTTTTCAAATAGGTAAAATGTTGGAGCACTTATTGGAAATACAATATATGTTTTTAATTATATGTATCTTAGTTTGCCTTTTCTGCAATCTTTGTTGGAACAAAATTTTCCGGCTAAATTACAAAATATGGCACACATTTCTCTGTGCCTCGCTTTGTTTTTTCTATTCCATCCACCATGATTACACGGCTGGTAATATACCTTTAAATCCCATCAAATATCGGTTTGCGTCACATAAGTACCTATTATGCGATGTAACCACGCTCAAAGTACACATCTGAATAGACGGTATGGGGAGAGAGTCATAACACAAAAGAAAAATACGGTTATTTTACACCAATGCGGTAGATTATATCTTTTATTCAAAATCAACAGGAAGCATTCAAATGGGGCATGTAACCTACACTTATATTATTGATGCTACTGCGTTTCAGAGGGTGCATAAATTTTGTAACGCAAACTTGGCAAGGGTTTGTTTGAACGAGGCAATTTTTTTTATAATTGCCAATTTGCCAATGATATAAAAAAAAAGGTGTAGATAAGTTAATTATTTCGACCGGAACAAGAAGTTTGGAAGTCCCAAAGTTGATGTAAAATAACTTTATTATCACTTGTTGTGCGGGTGGATTAAACATTCTAAAGGAATTATAATGTCAGTTCGAAATACTTATCTGTTTCAAAGCTTAAACGTAGCACCGTTTTGTTGATAACCCTTTTTGAGAGTAATTGATTTAGAAGGATTTATTGGCAAAACTGTTTAATTGCAAAAGCAAACACGGTATGGTAGGAATATTGTTATTCCCTTCATAGAAAACTTTTCAGTTTTTATTCTAATAGCATAGAATATGAACTTTGCGTCATCATCATCAACCGTTACACATATATCTTTTTTAATCTATACCTAATACCTACACAATTAAAGTGAGGCTTTAACTGACAACAGATTAATTTAATAATATTAACTTTCATAATATAAAGCACTAAATATACCTTGTAAATATTATTGCAATAATCCGCCTTAACGAATTCACTGTTATGCTTAGACATAAATAACTTAGCCAACCAAGTACCGCTTTTAGATAAACCCACACTTTGCATAACTGTTTCCAACAAAAGATTCTTCGGTGCTTTAAAGGAGCTAAGTATCTGTATCTAGTTGTTTTGAATACATTCTAGTAATAATAGACATGATCAAAATGCTGATGTGGTATTCCCAGTGGTTGGAGTGTGTTTTAAAGTACCAAAAAACATTAAGCTAATATTTGTATAGCGTGTTGTAAGAATTTTTTTTGTGAAAAAGAAAATTAAGCTTAGTAGTCAAAGTCACTATTTATTTTTGCTGAGTCTCTAATCATTTGGAATATGCATATATTTACATTTTGTGGTTAAAATGTTAAAAAAGTATAAAAAACACTGCATTGTTTTTATTTTACATAATATTGTTTATTAACAAAAATTATGAATTAAAAGTAACCTAAGAAACGAAAATACACCGATCAGCGTGTAGTGACGTCACTCCTGTTATGTCAACTTATTAGAGGTTATAAACATGAGTCAACGCGGCTTTTTATCGGAGCATTTGTGGTATTGTCATGATAACCTGGTGTTGATGCCATTTTAAATTTTTACAGAAATTAATATTCAAAAGCACGAAAGCCATGAAGACGACCAGTGACAGACAGGTGTGACGTCATCGGAAATTACTGTAGGTCCGTTTTCGCACGAAAATTTAAACTGTTTAAAGTATTCAGCATTTTTACAATAATATACAGTGTTTGTTTATTTATAATATACTTAATATGGCCTATTCCACATGGAATTCTTTACAATTAAAACGAATATAAAAATAATGCATCTTCCCTATAATATTATTGTGAAGATACAACTCACAGAATTCTAATCCTTATCACATTTGACTTTCAACGCATATTAGCTTCAAATAATCGAGTTTCTGTAGAGAGATATATTAAATATTCTAAAGCCAATGTATTTTTTCCCTTCAAATAATTCACAAGGCAAACCTTATTTGCTTTATACCTAAGTTTGTCTTAAATAGTTTAAAATTTTAAACGGCAAATAATGCTACCAATTTTAACTTATTACTTCATATTGCTCAATTTCATAAGGCCAACACATTTTCCCTCTGTTACCACTATTGTTTAGGTCTCTGGTTCATTTTGCTTGAACATAATTATTTAAGCTTGCACCGTTTACTCTATTATTAAGGTGGGTCTTATTAAAAACAAGCCACCGATGCATAGAATGTTCGTATATTTGATTTTCACCCATTGCTCCCTTTATTCATTTAATAAATGGTTAATTCTGAAACATAATTATTGTGAAATTTTGCTAGTTACATTTTCATCAATGAATTTACTATGATCCGACCCAATTTTGTTCTCCTCTAGAGTGAAGTAATTTTTTCTATTAGGTAAAATTGTATTATCAATAAGCGTCTTGATCACATTATTATTAATTTTGTTCCATTTTGATAAAATTAAATATACTTACATAGAAATTATATCTTTGAAAGTTATCACAATCTGATCTCGACCTTCGTCGTAAGTTATCAAAGTCTTACAAACACTATAACGAAATATTTAATTACAGATATTAATTCTAGTAAACCATGTCAGTTCAACAGATGTCGAGTACTAATATGTTATACTTGAGTACCACGATCATAACATGCGATCCCGTGGATCAAAACGGATTTAGTAGATTTAGTGGGTTTAGTAGTTGCTGGTGGTCTTGCACCCTTATATTTTTTGCTTGTATCTGGGGTGCATCTGTTGCGGTTTTTTTTGTGACAATTTATTTGAGTGTATTAGGGGCTTAAATGGGCGCTTCGCTCGATAATCTAATTCACTGACTTGACAATAGATGGCACTGGTACGTTTAAGAGGAAATGATTCCAGAGATAACAAATGAACTTAAATAATATGTTGTGTTATGACGTTATATGAAATAAGTGCGTCATTTGGAATTGACTATCAATGTGAATATGATGCGTTTTTCTCTATTATAGAAGAAGTCGATTGAAAATAGAATCATCGCGTTATTATTAACCAATTAGTCGATAGTAACAATAAAGATTCCGGCGTGTCGATAGACACGTCAAATCGATTCAGGATCCAATTTAATAATAATAAAAAAAAAACACAATCTTTACAAACCGAAACGATAAGAACATAACTACAATTTTTATAAATAAAAAACTAAATATACATATTTTATATAGCTAATGTTACGTAACCGGGCTATTATTACGAACCTATTGACACTTCGTTTATAAGAATCGGACCAGTAATTTGCTCGCTACGGTGGAACAAACAGACATACATACAAAGCTCCTCTTGGCTTCGCCGTAGTCAGGTAATAATAAGAAGTTATAAAGGTAAATTACACATAACATTTAATATAAAGACAATTGCTTGCTACACTACAGTAGACGCGTAGTATACTGTATACACTTTTATTCTGCTACATGAGTAGGTATCAAGCCCCAGCAACGAAGTGGTCGGGTGTTATGATACCTAAATTGCAAACAGTCCAAGACAATTAAAATAGTTTCAACAATAATCAATTATTAATTAATAGTTCGATTATGCAAGCGAATTAATTGGCTTGTGTTCGAGTTATTACGCCAATATTAATTTCACAGTTTGCCAGATGATAGTTAAACTTCTGAATTGAACTCACTTAATCAATTTATTTCTTACCACATTACGTAGCTGCTTTTTGCCTACATATATGATAAAATTCATATCTTTGGAATAATATTTTTTTTTTGTATTCGGAATTTCCTCTTATACTTTAAATGAGACAGACGATCTTGTATATAATTATATAATCGGTATCTAGTATATATATATAATCGGTATCGGTAAGGTAAATATTTTTGTGATTCTTATTAATACTTATTTCTTTTTCTTTTATATTTTTTTTAAATTATGTCATCGTTCTACAAAAATACCGTGCAAAGCTCGGTCAACCAGGTACTATTTTTTAACCGACTTCCAAAAAGAAAAGTCTGTTTTGGTCGTTTTTATGTAGCTAAAGAGTTGTTTTATTATTATTAACAACAATAATGCCGCCAACTATACCTTATCGTAGTAGAAGATTGAAAAATAATAAAAAACATTTTTCTATAAATTTTTTGTAGTATTTTCTTCGAAGCGTAAGTACGGTCGCTAACGAACCTGGTGTGCCACTTTTGGACCTTATGGCCGTTATAATTAGGTCGAAAAGTGGTACACCGGGGTTTGTCGGCGACCGCAAATAAAAAATAAAATACAAAAACATCTCACGCTTAAACAGCAACAAGATAGTAATTATAACAATCAACGTATCATCTGTATGAATGGCAAAAAACTTACAGACATTCTTTTAGATAGGAGTAAAAAGTAACAATCCATCAATAAAAACTATTAAAGAAATAAATGAAAAGCACCAAAGTAAAAAGATATGGAGAATGAATAATATAATCAAATGTTTCCTCTAATTTATATTGCCCGCGAACATGGTGCGCGCAAACGGAAATACCGCGAAAATCATACGAGTACATATTGCCGCGATAAGAAGTGGCCTATGTTCTTCCCTGTGGTCTACTCTACGGTTGTGCCGAATCTCATCAAAATCGGCTCAGTAGTGTCGGAGCCAATTCAATGCAAACAAACAAATCTTTCCTTTCTATTATATTGTACATATAATATTTCATTCTACATGTGTAGATGAATAATAATATAAACAACCGATTGGTTGTCTGTAAAGTCGGTTTACTGACGATAGTTGAACGTGACAACGTCATAAGAAAATACTGATGGATCGCTCACTCAAGTAGGAGAGAGACAGATGTCGAATGCTGCCGAACGCGGAGGCCGATTGTGCCTCTTTGTCGCTCGTTCCGCGCTCTCGCTTGCACTTCAAGCCTTAAATGGAACGCCCCAGAGCGAGGTAACGCCGCACGAGTCATGTTTTTCAGTGCGTGCAGCCGGCTCCATCGAATTATAAGACGTTGTCAAGTCAATAATGCCATCTGATCGTATACGCTGTGTAGAATGCATAGGCATGTAGAAAAATAGAGTGAAAAAATTATATTGAGTCTTCTATTTTCGTAACATTAATTCTATGGTATTCGTATTAATTATCCACTATGTATATGCACACTCTTTACATACCAAAGTGGCATATCAGTACCCCTCCTGTCGTAGTCGGTAAAGTTCATTCATATTAAAATTGAGGGTGATTATTTCAAAGGTGTGACATAAACACTCGAAGTTTATTCATGTGCACGGAATAAAACCGGTTCTTATTAGGGTTGTGAATTCAACGGTGGTTTATTGTTATAGTTAATATAACCACATTTCATAATGTCGCGTGCCATATCTTACCCACATAAAAGAGAGCTAGAAATTAACTCACATGATAGACGCACTAATATTGTAAATAGTGTAATTTGTAAATGTACGCTTAATTTATAACCGAATTCCTTACAGCCTGGTTGTTTAATCGCTCTGGCCACCCAACTACTACGTATAACGCAAGGGATGCCTCAGTGGGCTTAGCACGAACAATCGACAACAACGTATTCGTAACTTTATCGAATGAGAATTGAAAATCATGACAGCACTTGTACAATTTTCATTCGATAACGATACAAATACGATTTTCTCAATTGTTCTCTATTGAGACTATCTAACGCCTAAATTCTCAAACGCTTCTTAAAGTTGAGAGGCTCTCCTATCCTTGATATTTTGCCATGGAGAGATAGTGACAACTTGTGATTTGAGTAGCCATTAACTTTTCGAAAGTTTTACAAATTCAGCCGTTGGAGTCTCAACTTGAGGACTCTCGTTGATTCGTTTAATCGTGTTAAAAGTCGAAAGTATCATGAGTGTCATGCACGTTATCAATTATGATCTTTCTTCTTTCTTCAGCCGGCTGCAGACGGTTGGTAGATGTAGATTTAGTTAGATATAGGTGTAGATTGATGTTTGGATGGATGGATGGATGGCGTTTCCCGCGTTGCAGACATCAAGACCAGGGAATATTAGACGCGCATTCCCTCGCATCTGCCCTCTCTTGGAAGACTAGGACGAGTAGTAATAATATTAGACCCCAAACGTCCAAGGCGGGCCTTATGTTGATAATCTTTGCACCTAATTAATGACTTATAATAAAAATAAAAAATATAAAACCCGGAATTCCGTTGTAGACAGCTGTATTTTTTTTTTACTCTGCAATTTTTCTTCGTTTCTCTCGCATCTAACATCTTCGCAAGTTATGAAGTTTGTAAATTGATGAAATTTGGTATGGTAGTAGTTTAGGCTCTGGATTAAAACATATGCTACCTTTTATCCCGTAAAAGTACAGTGGGATACTTTATTTACTCGGGCGGAGCCGCGGGGAAAAGCTAGTTGATTATATTCTGAATAGGCATTTCAATGATGTCAAGCGTAAGAACAGTTAAGTTTTGCCATTCTACTTAAAATAAAACCGTGCACCGAGACTGTAATATTGGTTATCTTGCTGGAGAAACTTCCACACCATCCCTGTAAGGAAAATTTTTAAACGGCTATAGTTTATTTAAAACTGTAACTTCTCGGTTATTCGTTGAGCATTTAATGAAAATCCGCCTGGTCGCTTTCTGCATATAGAGAGGCAATTTACTCAAACGGTCTTCGGACTGGTGCAAAATATGGTGCAGCTAATGTGTGCTTTATTACGATGGGTTAAGGGCTATCAAAACTCAGAAATGTGGCGCCGCCGGGATGCGTCTGATACCTAATGATTATGCAAATGCAAAGCCCTAGGAGTATTTTGGTTCAATACCTTCGGATCATTGATATAATATTGTTTGAGTAAGTTTCTGTTTTATCCATTTTTAGGAATCTATAAGGCATGACTGCAACACTAACTTTACACATTTCACAATTAATTTTCTTTTAATACTCATAATATTAATATACTGGTAGAAGTTATTAAATGTACCAGCAAAATGCACGGTTTCCAATGAGTGAAATTATTTTTAGGCCATGCGAAAAGTATTGTTGTAACAGTCAAATGTGCCTTTGTAAATGTCTACATAATGAATAAAATAAAAATTAATAAAGATAATGCAAAGATACCATATTAATATTATTTCTAACTAACTGCACTTATAAAATCTGGGTTCTTTTAACTTTATTGTAACCAGATATTAAACCACTTTAATATACAAGTAACTAGTCAAAAAGAATAACGCTGTTCTATATGATTATTATAATAATATGGTGTTATCTATATTTTATTTTATATCGATGACTTAAAGTGATAAATTGCTTAGATGTTTCAATACATTGCAGAATACAAATAGGACTGACCCAACAAACACTGACTTATCGAACAAAATTAAATACAGCATACGTTCAACAAATTGCGAGATGATTATTAACGTTTTTATTTTATTTTCACGAAATAGGTACTTATTTCATTCATGTGTGTATAGGTTTTCTACTAAAACTAAACGTAACTTTTCTCGCTAAACGAATCAAATTACTCCTGCGCCGGCGCAGTCGCGTAACGTTCGGAAGTGGCAATACATGTTTTGTTTTTGCTCTTGGTAAGTAAATTTTTTTGCTTTGTACTTTATTTATTTTTGTGTCTGCCTATCTATTTAAAACACGGCTGTTACTATGCCAAATCTAAATTGTAATAATCTAATTCTAAAGTGTATATTACACTGAATTTATATCATACTAGCACCAAGGTGTTGTCAAGTCACGGGGCTAAAAGTTAAATTATCGTAAGAGGCTGGTTGACGAAGTTTGTTCGGGGTAGGTAGACTAATTAATTTACCACAATAATTAACCAAGTAAGTTTACTATTTTACGCCAAATTTATATTTTTACAGAAAACGAGGACATATAAAAGAAAAACAGAGAAAAAAAGAAGAAACAAAATGTTTGTAGTTTATATAGTTTATTAAGTTCTTTTTCTAGAAGAAGAATGTTTTAGTTTATAGAAGGTTAAATATGTTGATTAATGTTTATATATAAAAGCAAGTATTGAATATTGATCTGTGATGTTGATTAAAAGAGTTGTTACCATTTTTAAATTATAAAGTTTTATTTTCATTGAATCCTTTGTATTTACGTGAATTACTGCCTAGGTTGACCTACCCCATACTTATAGTCAACCAACCACGGACATGGGGTAGGTTGACCAAGAGGCAGAGGCTTAGAAAATCGAATTAATAAGTGTCGTAATGATTAAAATATGTATTAAAATTAATAATTACTACTACCTGGGTAGTTTTTCTATCTGTAACAGCCGTTATTTTCTTTATATTAATTCAAACATCCAAGATATATGAGCTGAAGCCAAAAGTTGGTCAACCATCCCCGGTCTTCCCTATCCTGCATCAGAATGAAGTTTTCACCTATAAATCCGCTAAAAGGTGGTAAAACTACATGAGGGTCCAATACCTCCATTATATAGCGATGTGATGTTAAGCCACGGTTACCACGGCCATGTGTGTCTGCGCCAATATCCATAAGTTCAGTTTGAGTATCCATCGATATGCCACACCAAACCATACAAGACCCGCCTCCAAATGGAACCCTCACCTCAATGCAATTTTGAGTATATCGCTCTCCGTAGCCGTAGACGACTACGTTAGACTAGTCTGCGACCATCAGCACCGTACAAACAAGTCCTCCAATTTAAGTGTTCATGAGCAAATCTTAGTCGAGCTTGACTGTGAGCTGCAGACAATTTTGTCTGTAAAGGTGTGATATCACGCTCTTTAAGCCTTCTTCTTATGGTTCGTGTACTAACTGCTACGTCACGTACCTGGTGGACCTCATTTTTAATGCTTATAGACGTTAAAAACCGATTTTGCAAGGAAATTGTAACAATAAACCTGTCGTCACAAGACCTTGTCACGAGTTCTGCCGGTTCCACGTCTTCTTTTGCATGAACCTATCTCCATAAGCCTTCTGTAAACTCGGGAAACCGTAGACTAGTTTACATTTAAATCTGCAGCAATTGTTTGTCGGTCTAGGCCTTGTTGCACTAGAGCAACAATTTCTGCGGCTTTTTCAAACAATACGTCCATATTCGTGGGATAAAAACGTGTTTAAAATGAAAACAGACTAGCAATTAAACAATTAGTAACGATAATTCAAGATGTAACAAAACAAAAAAATAACCATCAATCACAACATTAACGTAACAACGAGTTAATCTTTAGTAAATTGACAAGACTTCTTCTATAGAATATTTTCTTTCTTTTGTGACACTACCATATTTAAATTTGATTTTGTTTTTGTGTTTATAAACCAGCCTTTACTTTTCAATACCAATGAATGTAAAAAGATTGCATATTTCGTAATAAAATTCGATTGAATGTGTTCTTGCACTATTATGCAGTCTATGTGTCCGCCAGTGTATATACAGATAAATAAGTGTCTGTTTGTAATTTCAAATAAACAGCTTTTCACTAATGTATATGAAAGTTTTTCGGTACTTACAATAAAATATCAATTTTTAAAATTTTTGTCTGTCTGTCTGTGCGTCCGTCTGTATGTCTGTTTGTCTATTTGTTCCGGCTAATCTCTAAAACCGCTGGACGGATTTTCACGGGACTTTCACTAGCAGATAGCTGATGTTAAAAATAAAAGTAGCCTATGTTAGACCTTATAAGGTCTAACATAGGAAACTTTTATTTTAGGGTACCGTTTAAAAAATAAGGTTCCGTTTCCGTTAGTTCTATGCAAACGAAGTTGCGGGCATCAGCTAGTTTATTAGATGTTTTAAATAGAATTGTCGATCCTCTACGGTAATTTTGAGAGCGTTTTCTCAACCTCTATTCTTTTTATTTAATCGGGAATATATTATGAAGCATTTCACATCTCTTCAACAGTCTCTTCAACAACTCTTCAATAACTAGTCTGAAAAATAGTTTTGGTCCCTTTATCAAATATTAAGTTGTACTAGTTATGGCGAAGTTTACGCTCGGCGGGCCACGATTTGGGTCGAATAACAAGCATTTTATTTGTACCTCTAAAATTCTGTGAAGCTTTTACTGAATGGCCTCGCGGGATCATTAATGAAAATTCGCTTGTTTTAGTTCTATGATATTTTTGAGCTTTTTGTTGGTAATATATCTAGCGTGAACTGTGAGTCTGAAGTGCGTTGTCCGGTTTTTTACTGAAACCTATACTGGCTATTTGATTTTTATTGCAATGTGATTTAATTTCAACGCTTATAGGCGAAGGTACAGATAAGTATTGATTGTATAAAATCTTCCAGCCTATTTTCCAAAGACGAAATATAAAATGTCTTTAGCTTTATGTCACTAACTTAGCAGTGTATACGTAAGTTAAACTTATAATTCCTAATAATAGATAGGGTAGAATTAATAAAAATATATCATAATAATATTAAGTATATATCAGTTTTATCAGTTTTTTACAAATGCAGGATGCAGGATGTTCCAAAATGACGATATCAAAATCAATCACAAAATACAAAGTATAATTCTCATAAATCTTGTTTCCAGCTTTTAGAGTTTGGAAGGTAGGTACATCCTTATCGTGATAATTAAAAAAATTTAGGTCTTATACAATACGCTGAATTCACGCAATTCATTATTGTCATATAATGTTGTCTATACAGGGTGTGCTGTAACTTGGAAATAGACGTAGATGTGAACTTTTAAGGTCGTGTACATTGTACAATGTCTATTTCTCTTTATTTTGAATTTACTCCAACAGCACACTCTGTATAGCCAACATTGTATACCAATGAGGTATTGCGTGAATTTACAGCGTCGATCAGCTCATTAGGTACTGTCACTTCCCCTCAGTCACTGCGGCACCACGCTGCGTTGTGTTTAAATACGATGTTACCTGTAGGGACATAACACAATGGAGTTTATTAAACAAGTTTATTTAATTCAATTTAATTTTATCTGTAAATTTGATTTAGGAAAAAAACATTGGGAATTTTTTACCCGCTTCTTAAAAAAGCTTGTACGATTTTTATTCACACTAAATTTTTCTTAATTATTTTAACTCAGATCCACGATGAAGTTGATAAAATAAACAACAAATTTTTAAGCATAATGAATGTGAATATTCGTTGAAACGAGTTAAAATATCACAGTATTTACCACTCCTCCTGCACCTGCGACCTATGCCGCTATAATCCAGGTGCCATTACCCTTATATCTAACTAAATTTTATTTTTGGTCACCGTGGATAGTGCCCAATGTACTTTGCAACTAAATGTTAACACTAATTAATGTCTCAGTATAGTGCATGATTTTGGTTCATGTAGATGCTTGCTAAAACTGAATAATAATATTATATTATCTATTTAACCAATCTGTATTTACCAGAAGCCCAATTCTCGTATTTAACTTAGACTTTCAATATACTGTCAATTAATTACAAATGAATTGTCTTGTAGATTCGACCTAAAGTGTTAATCTGAAAATGTGACTAACATCTGTGTTTTGCCTTTAAAACATTGTTACCCATAATAAAGGACACTAGCACTATGGGGTAATTCTCGAAGTTAATTGTTTTTAATAAATGCGTCTTCTGATTTTGAGAATAATCTAAATAATATTATTTATATTTAGGCATTTATAAACATTTTCAAATTGGTACATGTCAATATCAATAAGAACAGGCACTTGAAATCCCATCTAGTTTATATTTGTACCCAGCTGAAAGTAATCCGACACTTGTCCAACAAATCTAAAGACGTGTCGCCTGATGGAGCCAGACACGTGCACGAGATTGCCTTGGAAATATGAACATCAAGGGAGATTAGAGTTTATTAAATATGTTTGGAATTTGTAATTACTTTGTTTGTCAACGATTCATTAACTCATACTAACATTTTTTTTCATTTTTTCATTGAATAATTTTCTCAAGATTTTAAAATTAAATAAAAATAAAGTACGGCAACACAACGCGATGGGACAAAAATTTTTGCTTGTGAACGTAAGTTTTGATCGAACCACGATCAAAACTTACGTTCACACACAAATACTATGTAAAGTAAAAGTGATGAAGGAATAATATGTACTAGCTGTCCGGATACACTTTGTTCTGTCTTAACTACGAACTGTAATTAATATTGTATAACCAAACAGGTAATCTGAACTCGCCTATAAATAATTGACAGTCAAGTGACAAAAACACAGTGAACAGAGTGCTAAGTGTGAGTTTTTCTTTTCGTTTTCGATCGTGAGCGCGTTCGGCGTTTACTAGGAATTTGCATGTGATTTAACCTAGTTGTCGCGTTTACAACTAGATAGCGCTGTACAAATCACATACAAATTCCTAGTAAACGCCAATCGCGCTCACGAACGAATACAAAAAGAAAAACTCACACAGCACTCTGTTAGTGTGGAAAAATTCAATCGTCGTTTTTGATATTTTCTCCGCAACTGTTCCAATATCTCTCATAGTTTAGACTTTCTCTGAACAACCACAATCATTTCAAGATTAAAATGAGCCAATTTTGTCGAGCCGTTCTTGAGTTTTAGCGAGATATTGGAATTTTAATCCATTTTTATATTTACGAAGATAAAATTCATGACAATACAGCAGCAGTACGTTTCATCATGGCCACAATATGTTAATATTAAAAATGTTGATACTAATACAAATTCAAAGCATTTAGAAATTTAATATTCCTATCAACTTCATAACAGAAAAGCTGTGAACATCGGATTTATTTACAATCCGTCATGTTGCTAGCGTAACCTGACACCACTCGATTTAAATAAACATTCCTTTGACTGTATCCGAAATAACATAAATCATTTCTGGCCCCGAATTTTTTGTAATGAAAGTTAGTTTCGTTACAATCTGTTCCGCTATTTGCTCAGCATCAGAAAACAGATGGGCGACTAGTTTTCATAATATATGGGATTTTAAACGCCATTTTGTTTTTCATATTTTATGGTAACACGTGTGGGGTATATTTCTTTCATTTCACTTACCACATAAGGATTAAATCATACTTTGAGGAAGTTATCTGTTTCCTTTCTAAGCTTTTACATGATTGATCACTATTTGGTATGTAGGTATATTGTGCTGTCTCATTTGCCCTTAATTTAGACCCTAGACGATACTAAAGTATCTTGGCTTAGTTATTTATTTTTTATCACATTTCTTTAATTCTATTGTTTCATAGATAATATTTCTCGAGACTTCATTACTTTAATATAAATTAATAACATTTACTGCGAAAGTACGACTGCTATTTAATTAACTAAGAAATCCCCGAGTGGAAATCCAGTTCAAAGGCAATACGGACAGTATTAAAGGAATTTTATTGTAAAGCAACAGTTGTAACAAAAGCAAATAACGAGAGAGCTGGACTTTTAGTGGAACTAAGTTCTCTAGCTTCCCTATCATGTTCGAGGCGCTATTAAAGACTGACATTCTGCGCCGGCATCTAGGGAATCTCAAAATTACTCATTTGGCATTACAGTCACGAGCCCGCAATAGCGATCCTACTCTGATTTTTACTTCTTTCAATTCCAATTGCACCGTTTCACCTAGCAATTTGTCTTCATCATTTTAAATGTCTTCATGAGAATGATGTTATCAATTTTGCTACTTTCGAATTGCGTTACAAAACTTTCTTGGACGATACGCGTATGGCTTCTTTCTACAAATTAATATTACAAAACTATAATATTGTATATAAAATAGGTACACTGGATGCAAAAATATTTAGTATAAGAATACCCGCTTTCATGTGAGTATTTTATAAATTTCAATGTTAATAACTTGAGAAAGATCAAAGTACAAAATGACGTAAAACGTGACACCTTCACGCATTTTAAGAAAGATATGGGCAAATTAGCGACGAAAATTACCGGAACAAATGGATGCTTTCAACAAATGAAAATATCAACTTTCCACATTTATTAATTTCGTATGACGTGGCAAGTAATTAAAGATTATTTATACAACGTCTTAATTTAATGTAAAATTATATTATATTCTTTTCAAAGTATTCTATAAATAATATTACATTGCAAGGATAATTTAATTATAAAACGTCATGTTGATCGCGAAAACGCTTATCACGAGTTTTTTGATCTAAAGGGGATCCTTAGTAATATAACTAATACGTTGAAATCTGTATAAATTGATTATCCGAGCCTAAAACAATAAAGTTTGTATGTCCAGCTTGAATGTGTTTCCAGGCCATAAAGTTGATATCATTAAACACGATAAAATATTCCGTCTAGACTAAATCAGAGCACAAACTTTTAAAGTACCCCCGGGAACAAATTTGTTAGGAACGTTGAATGTCTAGCGCGAGAAAAAAATATCGAAACAAATTGTTGGCGAGCGTACGGAGTGTCCAAGAACGAAAATATGTTGATTGAATAAAGAAAAACTATTAAAAGTTTCGCCTGGCGTTGCTAGTTAAGTAATGCGTGGAGCTGCAGTCTAAACAAAAGATATTATTGCGTCTTGTTTGCATTGTCCACTGCCCATTTCATTACAAACTTACAGTTCAACTTCTATAGGATCGCTTTGTTTGTGTTCATCCTAGCGTTTAAATATCCTTACTAACTTTCCTATATTGTTTGTGCTAATTGCAAAAGCTAAAACTAATGTAGTTAGTCATATCTATCTGGTCTATGCAGCAAAATCCACATAATTTATATGTTAGACGATATTATAGGTGCATTATTATTAGATAAGAGATTTAATGCAACGAAATTAACAGTAAATCTATAAATGTATGATACTAGTTATTTTCAATAATTTCACCCGTGTTTGTACTATTACCCACGTCACGTAATCAATCATTAATCAAAAAATTAAAATGTCGGTTTGTAATTTTAAATTAATAGATTTTCACATAAATATGCATATGAAAGTATATATGGTACTTACAATAAAAAATCATCAGTTTAAATTTTTGTCTGTCTGTCTGTTTGTTCCGGCTTATACTTCACTTGACTTGTACTGGCAGATAGCTGAAGTTATAAGGTATAACATAGGCTGTTTTATCTCAGGGTTCCGTTTAGAAATATAGGGTTCCGCTTCTGATAGTTCTACGTAAACGAAGTGACGGGTGCCACGGGCTAATCGTAGATACTCCACATACATTTTGCAACAAGCAATAAATACTTAAACAAGAACAATATACTTATTGCTTTTCATCAAAATAATTACAGCTTATTAAATTTATCTTAAATAGGTGGAGTGTTCTTGTTAAGCAACAACATTAAAGTTTCAAGCATAGCAAGGACGTTTCATGGACCTAATGCTTATTAGTTAGATTAGCTACAATTAGAACTGCGATATTTGTTTTTAACTTAATCTTTGTAGTTAAATGGCATTTTAAAGTGTACATTGAACATGCTGGTCTAAGCTTATTGAGTTTTCTAATTATCTCTTACGAGTACATTTTTTTTTTTTTTTTTTTTACCATTTCTTCATGATTTTCTACCTTTTTATCATGACACTTATTTTCTTAATCAAGTATCAAATAAGCTTTTAAGTTTACGATTTTTGGTCTGTTACCTTTTCCAGTTAATCATTTTCCTTTTTATAACTTACGACTGAGTTCATGTCATAATTTACGTTGATAGAATCTAAAACCTAGCATTTTAAACGTAATGGTGATTTGCATACCGAAAATTCGAGACATTTTTTCGAGCGACGAATAATTCATTCAGAAAAGGTGCTTTTAATGGAAGGCTGGCGTCAATTAAAATAACGTCGCCCGATTTTTTGTCGGTTTCCGTAAAAAGCGTCAGACGGAACACCCTTTTGTATCTTCCCGTGCGATAGCCGCATTCTACAGGTGCTGCGGCGGTTGGTGGTCGGCGCCGTCAAACAAGATCACAAAAAAATATTTACGATTCATATTTCAAAGGACTTTCAGCCTTATATACTCAACACAATAGTTATTTTTGTCTGCTAATGATGCAAGTGAGAATGGTAGTGATAATATATTGTAATCTTTCGCATATTACTGTCGCAGATAAACGATTTTGAGAAGTAAGATAGTTAACAACTTTGGACATCGGACACTGGTTTTGTTCAAACACAAAACAACAAGCTTAACACCACATCAATCTAGCAGAGTGCTAAGTACTCGAAGAACTTATGTTACGGGGACCAGACAACGGGAATTATATTAATACTTTTATAATATATATTATAATATATAATATTTTAGGTTATTATTATATAATACACATATTTAATACATATCCATGACCCAGGAACACAGAAAAACGTTTTGTTCCTTCGCTGAGATTCGAACGCGACCCCTGATTCCTTGAGCACCAACACGTTCAAGCACTAAGCCACCGTCGTAGAACGTTTTGAAAAACTTTTAACTTATACGCTTTTCAGAAACAAGTTTTTTAACTCTGGTATAATAAAAAGCAACAACTATATCATAATATAGCAAAGCTGTAGAAAAGCAGTTTTAACAAAAAAAAATAGAAGTGTTTAAAACTTTAGAATCCTGTATATTCCAGTAATAACTATTAAGCGTTGAACTAAATGCGAAAGTTTGAACTATTAAAAACTAAACTAAGTTAAAAAATTCAACTCAATACAGCTGCATCTGATTTCACTTGGGGGTTCAACAATTTACATACGTGATTCCCTTAAAACCTATATTTAGAATATACATATATTATTAATCTTTAATTTACTTTATTACTCGCTCCCCAATCCACCCTCCCCTTGGGATTTAAAAGCGAACGAAATTTTAAATTTGTATGACCCTCTTTTACCTACAGCTCAGTTTATACCTACTCAGTTTATAATGAGCTTAAATATTTATCAATTAATGAACATTTTTATGGATTGTACAATATGTAGGTAATTGGCTGCTTGCTTTTTTATTCTTTAGTGGCTTTTGCTTTATTAATTTTAATATTAATTTGTAATTTACTTGTTCAACATTTGATAACGTTTTGTAAAATCATTAACAGAAATTGTGGGCACTATATCAAAATATAAATATATTAGGTTTTTACACATTTTCCTCCACATAAACTTTAACTGTGCCAAATAGCATACTCCTCCGTTTGCACGAATCTTAGTAAAACTGTACTGAAAATTTTTCCTTCACATAATATTAATAGTGAACATGCACTTATTGAATTATTATTTGAAGCTTTAAGAAAGTTAGCAAAAAATAATGAGAAAAATTGTTTTACTTTCCAAAAATCCTTTATCATTTTCAGCCTTATATAGTCCCACGGTGCTGCTCTTTCGTATTTTATTACTTGTACTCTCTGAAGACGCTTTGGGAATTCTTTTGACTGTTCAAAGAGTCACTTATGATTTCCGCTTCAGTTCTCGGTATCATAGTTAAGTTCTACGAGGTTAGAGCTAAAATGAAATTATATATAAAGTTCAAAGAATACCCAAATAATTAAATATTAAACAGTAGGTACTATACTAAATTGAATTTGTATTATGAGGTTTTGCAAATTTTTTCCTACAACCACTTTTTAAACTGATAATTATACTGTATACGCGAAATTTAAGAAAATCCCGTTAGAATGAATTACGATCGGTTACAGATTTTGACGATTTGTTGGTAAATAGTGGTTTATTAACTCTAAATGCAATAAAATGTCAACTAAGCCATAACCTTAATATAACCACATTAAGCTATAAGTAAAAAAAAAAAAAAAACTGTAAAAAAAAATTCAAGTTGAAAGCAAGGAATGAGACATCTCTGAGAACACAAAAAATTAAGACAATTTCATTCTAATTGTGGCCGAAAAAAATTACGTCGCCTAATTGGGGCATGTTTTAAAATTCCTTTTCTCCACTGCAATTATTACGTAGGCAATGGGAGGCTGTATGCAATTTAAAAGAGCTCTGTTATGGAGGCACTGTTGCCAAAAAGATAGTCTAGAATCCGGATTAAGAATGAATAGTCAACTGTGCACTTACCACAAGCTGCTCCTAGAATACAAATTGGTTCATTAGGTTTTTTTATCAAAAAGAATATACACTTAATTACAATTCCGTGGATAAGATACGGAATAAGTAACATAATATTAAGGATAAGACACGTAGCATAATTACGAAGAAAACAAGAAAGTTGTTTTTTCTTCGCTTATGGTCGGTATAAGTTTATTTCGCTTGGTGTTTTGGGATACCTAATTACTAGATCCATTCATAATGATTAATAATTATAATTTGTTCATAAAAAAATATGACGAGTACAGACGTGTACACGTAGCCTGAGTGAAACTTCATTCATCATTTAAAATCCAAAGATACTTTCACTGTGCCCAAATAATGTCACTTCAAAAATGCTCCTGTGTCTTGAACCGTATTACAAAGTTGTGATGTAAGTAGCTCCCTATAGTCGGCGTTATATCCAAAATTATATCGTGACGTGACCCGACCTTGACCTTGAAATTTTACTCTCAATGTCGCTAAAGTAGTTTAATTTAAAAAAAAAAGTGTATTTTTAAATGAGTTAAAATAGCATTCACAAGAATTGACAAGCTGATCAGAAAATAATGAGACGGCTGTGTTCGAACTCCGAACTACATAAAATATCTGTATCCACTAAAATACGAGTATATCCACAGATCCTTTCAATATCTTAAACTGCGCTAAAAACCAAACGAGTTTGGAAGAAAGAAAAAAAATAAGATATACTCGTTTTAAGTTAAACTTGAACAGAAACATAACATTTATGTGAGTAATATTATCTTAATAACTACTTGGTACATCGACCTATAAACAGTGTAACAGCCTCCGTGGTCCAGTGGTTTAGAGCTTGACTCTCGACTCGGAGGTCGTGGGTTCGATTCCCGTATGGAACAACAAAAAATTGTTTCCACGTTTGTTTAGGACAATGCAGGCTGATCACCTGATTGTCTGACAAGAAAGATGATCCATGCGTCGGACCTACTCCTGATCTCTCCCCAGTCATGTCCGACCCACTGAGTTATGAGAGTAAAAGGAAGAGAGACTGGTCTTGTGTACTGCGGCACACACTTGGACACAATAAAATAACTCCTGCGTAGCTGGCCCGCTTAATAGTCATGAAACCGGCCAACGTCACCGAAATCGGTGTGGGGAGCTATTATCACATCCTATAAATACTTGCAGTCCATACATCTGCAAATGTTTATAGCTATCCAATATTCTTCTGATCACAATTTAATTATACACAATTATAATAATAACCCAAACAATATCCTAGATGGAGATGTTGAGTAAAGAAAAACAAAGCTTAATCAAATTGCCAAGACTGTGAAGTATAACAAAGTTGAACCTGAGGGAAGTTCTGCAGATTGCAGTAAAGAGTAAACAACAAAAATAAAACCTATCATGAACTTAATAAACATCTTTTGTGTGATTTTTACATATTATCGAGGCAGATTGGTTTTTATAATGTTAGATTAGAGGGGCTTACTTAGGGGATACTTTACTTTTCTTTCCTGTTCAAGAAAAACATTTTGATTCGAACTGTCAACCTACCCAAGGATCACCTTGACGTAACTGAAGTTCGATAGGGATGGCGCCGAGTGTGGGATATCACATTATTATAAATTAAATTTTAAAATTGTTAATTAAAAATACATAAATGTAAAAGAAATAAGTATTTAGATTGACGCGATTAAAAATTATAAGCAAATAAAAAATATTGCCCATCTCTCTCTCTCGCAAAACAATTTGTTACGTGATACGTCACAAGTTGCAACCGCCATACATTTTGTAATGACAAATGTATGGCGGGTGACAACTCGTGACGTCACAGGCCGATATATCGCTCTCTATCGTATTATAGTAAATTAAAAATAGATTATGTCTTCGTTTTTTTTTAAGATATACGAAAATGGGTTCTAGATTGTTTATTACCATGTTGTCTAACATGCAATAGACGAAAAAAATTTTTATGGCAACATGTCTATTTAATTGCGCAATAATACAGCTATGATCCAGTCCTGACTCCCGATATGATATAACTTTTAAATGATGTTCTCACAAACGTCAAACCAACGTCAAACTCATTTTAACTGGTCAAAACTTCAAAAATTAGTTTATGATATCGTACAATTCATTTATAATTCAATAAAAGTAAAATGAAAGTATTAGTTAATTACGAGAATTTGAGTCCTGATAAACTACGACTCTTGAAAAAATTATGCTGCATTATTAATTATTATAAATTAATCTGTGTTACTAGCAGTATAAGAACCTAAGCCGAAAATCTCAACAAAATAGGCGTTGGTGATATAACGACTTGCAGATTCTGCGAGGAAAAGGAAAAGACGCCCCTCCAACTTCTCCTTGACTGTCCAGCACTTCAACAGAACAGAAACAGCTGCACGAATACTCTACCACAGAGAAAATTCGCAGAACCAAGCCCAACCATATCGTTCAGCTTATTAGCAGCATAGCCTCATAGGCCTGGGGACAGTACTTACTATAACGCGAAAGAGTCACAATAGATCCACTTGGATCGCAGTGACGTCAGGGCTCGATTATGACCTGCCTTCGATAAAACAACAAAAAAACCAACCACATAAGATGTTTCATATAAAAAGCTAAACATTTTCACGTAAATAACTTTGAGGATAAAAGTATAAGGAAATAATCAAATATAGATGTTTGTATATACCAACTGAAACGTAGTTCGCCCCTCGTATTTACCGAAAACTTTTCCGTCGCTGCTAATTTATTTTCCTACAAAATCTTAAGACCGCTCGCACGCAATCTCACTCAAACGTCGACTTTTGATAACAGCCTTATAACGAATGGCTAGCATTTTCCACCTCCTCTAACTGGGTGTTCTTATAGTTCCTAACCGTCTTCTAGACTATAAATAAAGCTTAACTTCATACATGTGAATTAATTTATATTTTCGTCTAGTCTTACTTACTAGTTCTCGAACGTTCTCGTGTTGTTTTGAAGATGTTATAAATGTAAGGGTAAAACGCTTAAATTATGGCTAATTTTACAAACCACTAAGGTAATTGTGTAATTAGAACAACAGTACTGTGTGAAAGTAGTCTAAATTATCATTATATTCACGGTGCGTAGAGTTTTTAAAGAAATTATATATATAAAGCAGCAAAAAAAAAATATGCGACATTCATCAGACTGGCAAAGGGAATAAATTATGCGATTGATTTTTGCGACCTGATTTTGTTCCGCAGCAACGAATGAAAAATAGCAACTAATTGGCCAAAAACAACAGCCTTGTTTAAACCTTTCAGTTTTCAAGTTATCGGGCCTAATTTAAATGGTTTTCGCGGACATTTTGCTAGGCATTTCAAAGTGAATTAATATCGAGAATCGGTCGAGCGACAAAGTTTGTTTTCGGTTGGTAATTGTTTTAAATTTTAAATAAACTCGTATCGAAAGTTGACGTTATGTTTCGAAAATTGGAGTCAATTTCGTTTGGATTAATTATTTATTACCGATTCCAAAGAAATAAAGACACCTTGAATGCTTTCTGACATTTAAAATACTAATTGTCCTTTCCGTTCATTTCACTTGATTTAACTTATGACACCTATTTTTATCAGTGACACCAGTAAATAATTTTTAAGTACAAAGTATTATTATAAACTGGCTTTACTCGCAATTTCTTATTTAATCCTACTACTATTTTAAATGTGAAGAATGTTTGTGAGGATGGATGTTTGTTACTCTTTTATGCAAAAACTACTAAATATATGTTTTTTTATTTATTTTTTATTATTTTATCGTTCTACTTAAATTCCGCGCAGAAATCGGCCTCCTAGGTACTTTACAATATGCAGGTACCAGCTTTTGCCCGCGGCTCCACCCGCGTAAATACAGTACCCCACGGGAACCATGTCCTTCCCCGTGGTCTAATCTATATCTGTGCCAAACATGATGATAGGTTGAGTAGTTTTTACGTGAAAGCGTAGCAAATAAACATTCACATTTTTTTTTAATTAAATAATGGGGCAAACGAGCAAACGGGTCATCTGATGGTAAGCAACTACCGTCGCCCATGGACACTCGCAACATCAGAAGAGCTGCAGGTGCGTTGCCGGCCTTAACATTTGCAATATAAGTAAGGAAGTAAGGATATAATATGTGTAGCCCTCTAGATGACATAGACAAAAACAATTACGTACATACAGTCCAGATTATGAGAGTATTGCGATCCGGGCGATATTACAGTTCATATTTGTTTTGGTCTCAACAAAGAGTAGTTAGTTCTGTTTGCTGAAGTACTAATTCTACAATTCAAGCAACCCTTCACTCGACGTACCCTCAGAGGGAGGGGATGATTGATTACATCACTGTTCAAATATTAGCAATACTAATTTCAAAGTATATACTGAAATGATAATCGAGATCACTTACAATCATTTCACTTTGTTATTCTTCAATTCTCAGACACTTTAGAGTCTCGAGCTACGTTGCGGAATCTTTCTTCTTTTGGTATTACGAACGAAGAATTTGTGAGTAACATACGAGTTACTGTCGAGGCGCGATTGTCGTTATCGTTGTGACTAAGCCGGTTTCGAGTAATGAATTCACCCCATTTTAGAAAGTGTTTATCGCCTACTAATATGTCACGCTACGACATTGTACTAAGTCTTATCGAGACTCGTAAAATCACTTAAAATATTATATTTTTAAAATACCAAAATATGTGTACGGAATATCCCTGTATAGTTAAAATTTAATCAGTACATAGGCAGGTCATGCTTATAACAATCTGAATTATCGAAATCGTGGCAACCTGTCTAAGTCTGGGACCATACTGTCCGGAATCCGGAGGTCCGATGAAAATTCAGAACGTTGAAAACTCGACTCTCGTGCGTTCGATTTTCAGCTCTATTGTATTAGCGCAGAGTTCTATTTTGAACGCTCTGAATTTTTCCTGGCCTTCCGGATTCCGGATAATAAGGTCCCAGGCTAAACCTCTGCTAAAAAGGTAATGTCTGATCGAGGAGAAAAGTACTAAGAAGGTAATGACGCAACTATGGATACTCGCTCACAATTCACCATTTTAAGTGGCAATATAATCGAATCCGGGTACTAAGATTACACTGAAGTACCGCTAGATCACTTCAAGCTGTAAAATAAAAGTATACGTTTATAATGAAACCAGTAAAGTTTTTATGTATTATGGTGCGGTTGGTCACGATGTTTCTATGACACCCCTTATCTGAGGACGCACGCGATGTCCTATATTAACACTCTGTGTCAACTATCAAGGTTACGTACGGAAAAGTACCGAAAGTTATGACGGAGTTCATAATGTCAAGTGCCTTTAGAGTTGGTCAGTCAGCTTTAAGGACATTTTGTTTGATAGTAAGCAACCCAATGATAAATGTTGAAGTAGCGGTACATGATATTACATAGATACGTTTTGTTTATTATTCGGTTAGGTCATTATGCTCATGTAGGTACACGTTATTTATAGGAAGACAAAATTTAGTGCAAAACTTACAGCCTTATCCGAAACTAGATGGTCTTGGCCGCCCTCGGCCCTCGCCACCATTTCACTCCCTTAACACCTCTGGTTTCCCCTGCATTCTGCGGCGGGGGGTCTTCCCTTAAAACGACGACATAATGCAGTATTAGTAGAGAAGACGTCTCCGGATGATAAGAAGCAGTAGTTGCCTAGAGCGAATGACCAACCTCGGTTGTTTAGCAGCTAGCTTTTCCATGATTTCCAGTTACTGGCAATAGACATCTTCCGTAATCGTCTGGTAAGATTTAAGAAAGTTGTAGTGAACGACACCGGCACTAGTCCACCAAACGCTCATAAGTAACTTTTTTGAGACAATTTTCGCTTGGGGCAGGCTTTGGCTGGTTCGCCAGGGATCAGTCATTGCGATAAGCGTTTCCGACTATCTTACAGGATCCACTTTTCATCACAGGTATTGATTCGATTTAAAATCCGTTCATTATTGTGCCGGTTGAGTAATGTAGCGCAGCAGTCAACGCGCGTTTGTCGGTTTGCGGCACTAAATTCATGAGGTACCCACTTTTCAAACTTTTTCAACTTCCCAATTTGCTTCAAGTAGATTAAAACAGTTTTATCACTAACACTGCAGCCTGCAGCTAACTCGGACGTGGCTTGCGATGGATCCGCTTCCACAATAGCCTTCAATTCTTCATTATCAACTTTGGTCTCCGATCGTCCACGGGGCTTGTTCAGCAGCTTGAGATTTCCAGAACGAAACCGTTGGAAAAACGTACTGTGTTTTCTTTTGCGATACCGCCGCGATACACATTATTAATCCTTCGAGCCGTTTCTGCAGCACTGGTGCCACGGTGGAACTCGTACTCGAAAGTAATACGATATTTCAAGTTTTCCATTTTGTAAACAGAGTGACGCAAAGAAAAAACCAAAAGAGGAAAAAACAAATGCATTACGGTTTTCGATACAAAAATGCATGAGTAAATAGCGGTGTGGAATTCCTAACTAAAGAAGATATATATGAGATCAAAGTGACCAGTACGACAAGACGCCAATTTCGTATGTAAGGAACTAATATTATATTTCCATCTTTTCGCGATCTTCGGCGTATGGAACATATTTTATAATACTTCAAATGATAGGGTGAGAAATCATGATATCATTTAAATGTGGAAGAGAAAATACCACGGCCTCATAGATAACCGGCGTAAAATAACGCTTGCGTTGTGATTCGCCGAGTGAGTGGGGTTACCGGACGCCCAAGGAAGGATTGGGATTTCAAGGACCAGAAACGCAAGTGCGCTACACCAGAGGAGTTGCAAGTGAAACTCCTCTGGCGTCGCGAGTGTTCAGCTAATATGGTATTATCACTCACTATCAAGCGGTCCGTCTGCTCGTTTCCTGGTCCATTTCATAAATTTCGTGTTTGTAAAAACGTCACATTGTACGAAATACATTGACAAAGTGAAAAGGTCGGTAACCCACAGATTATGCACTACTACATTCATGGCCTTGTATACTTTAATCTAGGGAGAAAATATTACTCTTTGTTATCAACTTGATTTAAGGAACGACCGTTTCTGAAACATTAAGTTCATGGCGACATATTCCGTCGTTCTCTTTTGATCCCTAACTTTGTAGGCTAAAGTTGAGATTCGCTTGAATAGAATTAGTCTATTTAACTACTTTAGCGCGCCTATTACTTGTTTATTTATATTTCACTTACATACTTAATTTTTTCAGACGAAACTAGCTTCGTCTTTACATTCTGGACTGGAGATAAAGTGGGGATTTTATTATAATGGGCTTTTTGTATGGGACCAAGGAAGTAAAACGAATAATTTGAATATTTTCATGTTAAGTTAAAAACTATAATCCGACTGCGTAAACTATATAGTCTATGTTTACCGGTATATTATTACGAATCTTTTGACACCTCATTCATAAATATCGGATCAGAAGTTTAGGCGCCACGGTGGAACAAGCATACATACATAGACTGCCAAAATCTTTACTTTTCCTTTTGACTTCACCGTTGTCGGTTAAAAATATAGTCCGATGGCGTTAGATGATCTATGGGAAAAGAAGGCCATACAAAAAGCATTTTCTTCTGACCCCGTATGGATTTATCTTATATTTGGTCCTTACATATGAAATTGGCGTTTTGTAGTACTGGCCACTTTGATCTCAAATATATCTTCTTTGGTTAGGAATTCAAATTTCAAATTTATACCGCTATTTACTCATGCATTTGTGTTTCGAAAACCGTAATTCATTTGTTTTTTCCTCTATTGGTTTTTTCTTTGCGTTAATCTGTTTACAAAATGGAAAACTTGAAATATCGCATTATTTTAGAGTACGAGTTCCACCGTGGCACCAGTCTGCAGAAACGGCTCGAAGGATTAATGATGTGTATGGCGGCGGTGTCGCAAAATAAAACACAGTGCGTTTTTGGTTCTAACGTTCTCGTTCTGGAAATTTCAAACTGCAGAACAAGCCCCGTGGTCGGCCGGAGACCAAAGTTGATAATGAAGAATTGAAGGCTATTTTGGAAGCGGATCCATCGCAAACCACGTACAAGCTAGCTGCAGGATGCGGTGTTAGAGATAAAACTGTTTCCATCCACTTAAATCAAATTGGGAACGTGAAAAACTTGAAAAGTGCGTTACATTAGTCAACCGGCACAATAATGAAGGGATTTTAAATCGAATCATTCCCTGTGATGAACAGTGGACCTTGTAAGATAATCGGAAACGCTCATCGCAATGGTGAACCCTGACGAACCAGCCAATGCCTGCCCCAAGCGAATATTGACTCAAAAAAAGTTACTTGCGAGCGCTTGGTGGACTAGTGCCGGTGTCGTTCACTACAGCTATCTTAAATCTGGCCAGACGAATACGACAGATGTCTATTGCCAGCAACTGCAAATCATGATGGAAAAGCTAGCGTCTAAATAACGCTAGACCACACACTGCACAACAGACGACTACTAAATTAGAGGAGCTTCAATTGGAATGTCTAAGACATCCACCGTACTCCTCGGACCCTGCTCCAAGAGATTTTTTTCGAAATTTGGATAACTTCTTGCAAGGGAAAAAAATCAACACCGATGGGCCAGTCCAAAGCATCTTCAAAGATTTTATTGATTCCTGTCGGAATGGTTTTTTTAGTAAAGGAATCAATGAACTACCTATGAGATGGCAAAAGTGCATATATAGCAATGGAAAAAACTAAGTATATACTTTGATTAAATAAATATATGGTTTTAAAAAAATCGACTTCATGTTCCTCCTTTACAAAGGCCAATTTAATATGTAATGACCTAATATTAACCCGTAATACTGAACAAAATATACCTCGGCTTCTCCAAATAATTTACTATCTATGCAAAATTCTCATGAAAATATTAATTACGCTCAAAAATTGGGGCATCCCAATAATATTGTTTCTATGAAAAATCCTTATGGAAAAAATAATTACGCTTCAAAATTGGGGCATCCATATTTGATTTTGCGTATAAGTATTATCCTTATTATTATTAGGCGTATTAGCCTTTAACATTTGTTGTAAAAAAACAAACCATCACCGTTCTAATTTCAAAATATAACATTGTGATTGCTTACACAGAATATAAAATACGAAGCAAACATTTGATTTTGTTCGGAAATAAAAATGTTTTTAATTAAATGTAAGCAAACAGATACAGTCTGTAAAATTACGACCCGAGTCAAAGGGTTATGCAGACAAAAATTCAAATTAACATAATATTATACATTTAATATTCGCTCGTAATATTTTATGTTTAAAAGTGCTATAAATGCCATCTGTAATGGTAGTTACTGTACACAGGGAAAAAGGATGTTCAGCCGTGAATGGTGATGGTTGGTTGGTTAATATGACGTGCATGGGTTCGTCTTTGGTTCGTCAGTTTTCACTGAGACGTGACGCAGCGTATTGACGCGTATGCGACTAGTAGCATGAACAATTTTAGAAGAATGTCAAACTGCTAAGCATTCAAATTCCTGTGTAAAAGTGTATTACTAGATTTGTAGTCACGCGTTTTCTGAAAAACATATATATATATTATATATATATATATATATATATATATATATATATATATATATATATATATATATATATATATATATATATTATATGTAAATAATAAACTAAGTTTTTATTGAAAGTAGTGTTATGTGCTACATATTTTAATATTTTTAGAAGAAATTATTTTCATTGAGATTGTCAAATTTTATTAAAATGGAAAAATGTTAGTAATGTTTTTGATATCGACTTATAATAAACTCGTATTTACAGAGAAATAAAATAGTTTATTTTTCCTCCAATATATTATCTAGGAAAAATAAACTATTTTGTTTATTGTGCGCAATTCTTGATTCCCTACAAGTTCTTTATTCTCTTTCTATTTGTCCCTAAGTCCTTCTCCCCTTCTGGGGCGGACAACACAGCGCGGTACTGGTTCTACCATCTAGGTTTCATCCTGATTGCCTCCAATTGCCCTCTCTTGGCATTCAAGTCCACCTTTGACCCTATGCCATAGTCGCGCAAATTCCCGTAGCCTTCCGAAGTTCGCCGCCGAGGAAACGAGGTCGCAGTAATAGGCCGGACCCTCCGAAGACTTCGATCTCATCCAAGAGCTCCCTATGCACCTCCCCGTACAGAGGGCTTTCCCAGATAGCGTGGTGTACGTCTTCCACCGCGGCTTCGCCACAGTAGCATGACCCCACGTCGGAAAGATTCAATCTGTGGAGCCTCCCTCTGAAACAGCCGTGACCGGTAAGCAGTTGCGATGTTTCATAGTCAGGCTCTATCCAAGTTGCTTTGGAACGAGGCCATAAGCGGACTCAGTTCTCTGAGTTTCGCACTCAGAAGCTCTTCCTTAGTAATCGCGGTCTAGCGCATCACACCTAGTCTGCCAGCACGTATTACCTCGAGGTCGGCGGGCAGCACCCCTGCCAGAACTGCCAGGACGTCAGTGCTCGTCGAGCGATATGCCTTGGTCAAAAGGATCAAGGCGGGTCTCTGGGTGCGCAAAAGCGAACTCCGCAAAACGTGAAGGGTCGCCCGCTCATACCAACATGCTGCCGCATAAGTCGAAGCAGCCACAAAGGTCCCCTGGTACAGCACCCGAAGAGCCCTGTACCTAACCCCCCATGAGCTAGCCGATACTTGCGACATCTTGCTGAAGCAATTTGCTGCTCTTTCCCCTATATATACTGCATGCCGCGGGTAGGATAGACTCGAGTCGACCACCATTTAATTCCTAACACCGTGGTCGACGCGACGCTCCCAATGGAATTTGTTCCGAATTTAATGACTGGGGGTCGCTGGAATTTCCCCTTTACAGTCATGGTAGACGATTTCGTCGGAGAAAATTCCAGCCTATTACGAACACCCCATTCAGCAACGAGCCGCAATGCAGTTGAGGCCTTCGCCTCAAAAGCCGCTCGTGAGTCGCCCTTAATCAGGAGCGTCACATCGTCGGCATAGGCCACGTATGTCACTTCCCCAGGAAGGGGTAGTCGAAGCAAGTCGTCCATCAGTATGTTCCACAGCGAGGGACCCAACACAGATCCCTGCGGACAGCCCATAGTGGCCGCCTTCCACACTACCCTGCGTCCAACGAACATGCCTACCCTGCGTTCGGTGAAGTAGCCCGCCAACATCCTATATAGATGTTTCGCGAACAGCCTCCTCCCTTTTTGATTTCAGTCAATGATCATCATAGGCCACCAGGCATTATCGAAGGCCCCAGAGATGTCTAAAAAGATCGCCTGAACATACTTCGACGAGCTCCCACGAGCCGTTCCGAGTTATATTACGCGTTCTAAAATCTTATCAAAGATCGGCAGCAGAGTGACGGGCCGGCAGGCTTTAGGGTCGGTTGCCGTTGCCCTTGGGCAAGAAAATCAACCTTCCGTCCTTCCATACTCGCGAAAAAACGCCTTCTTCGACACATCGCCTAAACACTTCAACAAACTCTCGCGACGCGGCTGCCCAAACGTGTTTTATTATGTATGCGAGCGGTGATCCCATCGATTCCCTGTGCCGTGTTAGGGAGATCCTTGACTATGGTCGCGACTACTTCTTTCGTCGGAGGAGGAGTATCTTCTCCTGCGGAAATGGCGGCTGCCATATACCGCCGGTGGTACTCCGTATCACTGGACACCGATGTGTCCAGTGATACGGAGTGACGACGGACGACGATTCGTCTGGACACAGAGCATACATGATGCTTTGCATGGCCTCCTCGACATCGACATAACCTTCGGCATGTTTCGTGCCATTAATTACATTGCTAGGAAGCCGGAGCCTCCCGCACGCGACACTGTACGCCTGGCCCCAAGGGTCCTGGTTTCCCATTACTGCCACGGATCTGAAGTACTTAAGTTGCTCCTCCTTCATGGCAACCCTGTATCTACGCCTAATCACAAGAAACCGCCGCTTGGTAGCCTCCTCATCCAGGCATTTGCCCTTCCGACTTGCCTACCAAGCCGCTGTAGGTCTCAACCTACAACTCGCGCAGGCCGTGAGCGGCAAAGCCGGTCCAGGACCCAGCGTCCACCACGTTAATCATGCCCACGTTCTGCTTTCCCCCCCTTAGTGAGTCCCAGAATACTTGTAGCTATGCTCGTCACCATTCTGGTGAATTTTGCACAGACTACCTTGGCTGAAGAATTCCACCTGATGTTACCTGACCTTTTTTGGATCTCGTCTTCAAAGATTCGCTATTCCACACCACGCTCTCGAAACCACATTGGCTCTTCGATTGGTTCAGCGCTAGAAGTAGAGTTATTATTATTGGCCACCATATATTATGTAATCAGTCTATGGTTACTGTCTATTGCGTCTTCGTGCACTCTCCACTCCGTTACCAGGGTGCCTTTTGCTAGTGTCAAGTCAATGTTGGATATTCCGTTCGTCGTCGCGAACGTGGCCGGCTGGTCTTGTGCGTTGGCCAAGCGGAGTCCATGTGCCAGGATAAATGCCTTCATCGACTCGAGACGGTGCATGACGTCTGGTCCGCGTCCTGTGTACTGTTTCTCCTCGCAGTACCACATCGGAGAGTGCACATTTAAGTCCACCTCTATGATTATTCTCTTGCCCCCTTAACAGATGTTCAAGGTGGACATCTATGTCGTCGCTCTATTGAAAGTACGCAGAGACAAGGTATACACCGTCTTTGTCATTTAGAACATGACACACTAAGCAGTATGTGTTAGACAGGTGTTGTAAGACAGCGCACGCCAAGTCCCTCCAGCGAACATAGATTTCCGCATTGGCACTTTCGCTACTCTGCAGGATGGTGTTTGTCGCGGTATGAGGAGTAGGACTAGGGTAATGTTTCTGAACCAGAACGACGTCTAGTCCAATCTCCTCTGCAACTAGGGGCAGCTCTATAGTGGCCGCATGTGCCCCGCCAGGTTTATCTGGCCGACGGTGAGGCGTTTGGTGCCCGCCATTAATAGTTTGTCGTTTCCACCATCCGACGTTCAGCATATTTCCTTGCTGGGCACTCAGTACTTGCTGTTATATGTTGCAAGGCCGCCTTTGTGTGTCCAAACTTGTGACACGTGGCACACCGGCGGATGGTCTCTTTGCATGCTTCCGCCGAGTGACCAGAGTTGCCACATTGACCACATGTTAGTTGGTCTGCTTTACAGCCCTTTTTCGCATGTCCATACGTCTGACACCGTCGGCAACATATTTCTGTGGTGAAGTCTTCTACTTCTACCACCTCCCATCCGAAGTACAATTTCTTTTTAGCCACTAGATATTTCCGGAGTTCTGGGTCGCATCTTATTACATGTGTTGTCCTGGCGCCCCCAGATTAACTCTTCTTAAAAGCTAGTTGGCTGGATTTCCGAAACCGCTCGAGCGGCCAATTGCTGTCCTCCCTGAAGTTCTGGTCCTTTATACATTTTAGGATTTCCAGCAGGGCGTAATGTCCACCGTCAATATTACGTAATGCTACTAGCGGTTGGCGACCTCTGAGCGGTTCCGTCTTTAATGTTGATGGCATTGCTGCCTTTAGCCTCTCCAAGTCCTGAGCGGTACGTGTCTGTACGAGTATAGCAGCTCCGGATATTTTCCTTAGTCTGTCTACTTTAATAGTAGGGCGGCGGGGGCTATGGAGATCTTTAATATCTCCTTTGTTTGTTCTGCGGTTTTAATTGCCTCAGTAGTCATAGGTACCACCATGATAACAGGTCCACCCATACTCCCGCGTACCTTGTCGGCAAACGATAGTGGCGGAGCTAGTGGCCGGAACTGGGCCGCGGCATTGGCTCTACTTCGCTCCTCTTCCACGAGTTCTTTCTCCTGTTGGAGGGCGACCATCAAACTGCTGACTTTGGCGTTCCCAACTTCTGCCACTTTGAAATTATCTCCTACCATAACTGGCAAGTGGGTGACGACTTCTGTAAGCCTGGCCAGCTCTTCTGAAACTCTAGCACTGTCTGTCTTGTTCAGTTTTGACACTGGCGACCTTACGATTGTGTTGATTTGTGCCGCGGCCCTATTTGCTCTTGTAATCAGGCCTCTTGTTCCTACTTTGTCAAGATCTGTCTGACCTTGGGCTTCTTCATCAGCATCTGTTGAGCAGGGCGATCGAAATTCTCCTGGGGTATCAGGGGTGATTTCCCGTCTGAACAGATCGGATTCAGCAAACGTTAGTGGCAAGCATGGTCTTCACTGTCGCCGCTTCAGCCTCTTCTTGGCGGCCAATGCTGCATCTTCCGGCGACAGAAGCCGTTTCATTAGCTGCTGGATCGATCTTTTTGGACCCTTGGGTGATGTACCCGGCAACCTAATGGCTTCCAGCATCTCATCATAGAGTCTTTTGGCCGCACTCGCGGCCGCCGCTTCAGCCACCACTTCAGCCGCTACTTCAGTCGCCAACGTCTCCTCGTCTGATGTTGTGTTATAGGTCACCGGGGGAGGAGGGATGGGGGGGTGTCCTGTGTAGGGAGCTCCGTGGCATAAACGGCTGCGGAGGTGGGGTCCGGGCGGGTGGCTGAATAAGCAAAATGCTCGACCCTGTTCGCGTAATGGAGTGGCAACACTATCTGTCAGCTGTCCGCTGACACTTGTCACCTGTCACTCAAAGTCAATGTCAAATGTCAAATATCAACAACCACGCTACGAGCACGTGGTCGCGCGTGGTTTTACTAACTACGACTAAACAACGAAATACTCAAACTAACACCATATAAAAAACAAAGTAAAAAATAAAACAATCTAAATTAAAGCATATGTTCGCGTAATGAACTAAAACCAAACAATGTTAGGACACTTACCAAGTATCACAAACGATACACCGCGTCCAAATCGCACTAATCTTCCTCCTGTTCCCTGGGGAGGCACGGCTTGACCGAACAGGGACACTAGGGAGCACTGCAACTTACCTGTTCACGCAATGGAATAACAGGAAAACCACAACAATTGCAAATAATAAATTAAATAATTTATTATTGCGGAGCGCAGCAACTACAGTGTGTACGCGACGGCAGTCAACACCGGAGCCAATGCGGGGCCGTGAGAATCGAGCATGCCTCCACGACCTCGCAGCGCTTGCCGCGTCCAGCCCTCTTCTTCGCGGCTGCTACTTCATATGCCGCCGCCTCCCTCACCGAGAGCTTCCCGGGCATATGGGAGCTTATCACCTCGGGACCCATCGTATAAGCGGCGATCCCCCGGTCACCGCTCACGGGTCTAGGCATCCATCTTCATGGTGGGGGCGGATGGTACCACCCTTGCGCCTTTGGCTTTTGCCGGGCCGTCGATGCCGGTGCCTTACTCTTCTTCTTTGTATTGAGGGGCGGCTTCGCTGTTATATAGCCGCTGCTCCCTAACACGTGGTCTCGCCTCTCTTTACTCAGCGCCACGCAGGCAATTGGGTGCCGCCGTGCATTCGGGCGCCTTGTGACCCGGCTTCCCACAGCGGAAACAACTTCCACTGAGGTCCACCGGGCAGGAACACTTAACCGACTACCCTCGCCTGACCCAGCCGACCTGCAGCCGCCCAGAGCTGATGAGTTTCTTGACGGCCGCGGTTGTTACGCCGAGCCAAAGGCTTCTGGCACCTCTGGGGCCCATCACAATTCTACCCGACTGAATGTCGGTGGCCGGGCAGCGACCTTCTCTTGCGGCGGCCTCGACGATGTCAGCGGCCGTGGTCGAATCGTCCACCCCGGTAACGAGAACTTCTGCTCTTTTCACCGGGCGGGCTATTAGCACCACACATGGTCTAGGGTCATATCTACCCTATATGGGTGCCCTCGCCCGCTCGGCCTCTCAAGCGGCAAGATAATTTTTCGTCTTGTCATTCTTCTTCTTCTTTGGAGGCGCAGGTACAGTGGGAGCCTGTGTTGGCACCACCGTTCCTGCCGCTACCCCACTCCTCTCCCCGGCCGCTGCCTTTTTCAGCTTTAGCCGCTCCCTCTCCATCGGCGGCTCGACGCTCGGCGCAGGTGCCAGGGCCATGTCACCCCGGGCCACGCACGCCGCAAGTGGAGGCCTTCTTCGGGGCTCCGGTAGGACCTCCAAACCGGCCAGCCTACCGTTGAGCATATTGCCGAAGGTGTTTGCATGAGAGATCTCCGCCAACAGCTCACGCATATCTTTGTCCTTAGGGTGGGAGGCCTGTTTGCGCAGCCCGTCGAGCTCCTGGCACAATTTGGACATTTGCTCTTCGAGGCGCGTGTTATGGGCTTCCAGCTTTGCCACCTCCTCTATCGCGGTGCGACATCGTACCTCATTGAAGGCAGACGCGATAGTCGCCACTGCCACCTTTCTCCTGCCCCGATCCCGGAGTCACTTGTGGCCGGGGGTTCGACACAACTTGACGAGGTGGCAGCGCAGCCTGCGGACTTACCGTGCGACGTCGGTGAATCCATGGCTCGGCACGCTAATGAACCATCCGTGGTCGTAGCGGTGCCCCCGGGCGTGGCGGAGACTGTGTCGGAACTACTTGTGAGGGCCGATCAGAGGAAGTCGCGCTTCGGGTTATCCGCGAAAGCCGCGAGGCGGCTTCCCAAAACCGGAATTGACAAAAGGGCACGTAGTGCCAAGGTATCCAAGCGGATGCTCAGAAGAGTAGAGTACGCAAGGGTGCAGGAACTCTACAAAAAGAACCGAGGGCGCGCGGCCGCAGAAGTGATAGATGGACAGTGCAGGGTAGTCGAGCATAGCCTAGATGACTTGGAAGCCTACTGGCTACCAATATTCGAAGCTGTGTCCGGTGCCCAAGGACCCACACCGGAAGTCCTGGAAGCTGCAAGGCGGAAAGGACAGCACGGGGGTATAGCGGGATCCCATCACGATAGAGGCCGTTGCAACGGCCTCCTCCATACGATCTGCCATACTTCGTTCTCCAACACCCCGGGTCGCGGCCTTTTTTCAGGTGACCTATCCTATCGGATAACCTATCGGAAAAGTATAATAAAAATGAAAGATATTAAGAGAAGAAGGAAAAAATGGTGTAAGATAGACAAAACAAAATAAAAGTAATGCAAAACAAGAAATGTAACTAAAAAGGTGGTGAAAGATAGAAGAAGAAAGAAAGATAGAGCCAGCCTTCAACCGCGTGAGTACCTCACCCCGCAAAAACGGGGTGGCGCACCCAAGCGTTGCCCAGGGGCACGAACGTGGACGAACTGGCAGACCCCCAAGCCACTGACTCCCGAGATACGGGCTTTATAGCCTAGTTTAGGTGTCAGAGTCTTCATAGGATTTTTGTAATTATTAACAATCATGTCAATAAAGATTATTATTATTATTAATATTGGGTATACTGAGTATACTTTTTTTTCAAGCACTATAATATACTACAAAGTATTTAATTTTATAATAATTGTACACAGGACTAAAAAAAATTAAAATGGCGAATATCTCGGAGACGGTCAAATATCTATCGGGTTCAATTAATGATTACTCTTCACCTCCCGGATCTATATTTCACGGATTAACTTCCAAACACCCTGTATATCGACTTATAATTAATAACAGCAATAAAAAATACACATAAGTATACAAGAGGAATTTTTCAAGTTGGCATGCATGGTAGACGAAATCCGAAATTATAAGAAATAAGTATATATAGTGCGCGCGGAACTAGACGAATTTATAAAATTATGAGCCTACTTGAAAAAATCACCTCCTGTACTATTTAATTTGTGCTATAAATGCCTTGTGAAACTAGGTAACCATCTAGCAAAACTTAAATCATAATGTCGTTATGGAATTCTATTATTGAGAATTTTTTAAAAGAGATATTCAAATAACTGCGTGGCGCACGCCACTTAGAGCTCAATTTTACTCATACAGTAGAAAGAAGCCATGCCGATATTGTTAGCCTAAAAATAAAACAATAAAAAAGCTCGTGTTTGTGCTAAAAGCACTCGCGTACATATTATTCATATTATTTTTACCATACATAAATGATTGGTCGCAGGGCTTGACAAGATACCACTGGCGTGCTTGACAAATGCGGCAATAAATAGTATAAGCCCACAGCAAGCAATGAGTTGCCGCATTCACGGAGCTGTTGTTGTTGTTAGATAGCGCGGTATCTAGTCGAGAGCCGATACCAATCATTTATCTATGATTTTTATTTACTGCATTACGAGTATAGTTGGGGCTTAAGTTACTTATTGTGATTCAAAGTTTCTTGGCTAAGTTGTAAATACCTCTGTTACAATGGCATTATGCCAGGTCCTCGTTGTTCATTTTAATTAGCTCACTTAAATTTACAAAGAATTTCACGATTTGAGCCACACGATAATGAAATAATGATACTTGAAAAGCGTTTTCCTAAACTGTCAGAAAATTTATAAAATAGTTTTTTTTCATAGATAAATGATTGGTCTCGGAGCTCGACTAGATACCGCCTGTCATACTTGAAAAATGCGACAGCAAATAGTATGCCGAAGCCGGCATGCCCGAGCCCGTCACATTAAAATCTTCGTGTCAGATTTCACACACTAAAAATTGTCTTACAAGCAATTATATTATAAATCCACACTACAATAATGAGTTGAATTCACAGATATGGCACCTTGTTTGATAGCGCGGTATCTCGTCGAGCGCCGAGACCAATCATTTGTCTATGATTTTAAGCTATTGCATAGCTTTTATCGGCTTTGAGCACGGCGACCGAATCAAGAAATTCCGTAACGAAAATAAACCTAACACCCCCCACTCCGACAGGCACAGCAGTACGGCGTTGAAAGCCGTGCATCGTCTAACGTCGTTTCAGTTCGGCAGACTTCGACACGGTGTTTGTGTGCGTGCGACTAGACGTATGCGAGTAGACTTACTATGCAATAGCTTTACCGCGGCAGTCCCCGAGTGCCACACGTATTTTTTAAAAACTAAAAGCCTAATCGTTTCGTTAATTGTTATTATTGTTATTAATAATCAAAAACAACAAGCTGTGACCGAGCTGATGGTGTTTTACAGCTAAGAGCTCCTCGATCATGTCAGCTTTCAAACAAAAAAAAACTAGATCATAATCGGTTCATCCGATCGGGATGCCACAAACAGACAGAGAGACAGACAGACACGTAAAACTTGTAATAATCCTCCATTTGCATCGGGGGTTAAAAATTGTTCCTAATTAGTATAGGTACAGTCGCCGACAAATCCAGTGTACCACTTTGATAGCGTTCCGAATACTTTGATGTCAATTATTGTTCCTTCTAACCCCCCAGATCTGTTGTTGACCGTGTGTTTACTCATCAAAAATAAATATTATGTAAAAGTACAAAAACCCAAAAAAGACTGCGTTCTAGCAAACACATTTAATAACACACTTTAAATGAATGAATGAATAAATTAATGAAAACATTACGAATAAAATAAATTATTATTCATTTGTAAAATTATAACAAAGTTTTAAATTACAATACACTGTAATGTGAAAACACCCACTTTTAAAACCTGAAGAAAAGCTTCCTGAAAAACATACAAGTAACAAGTAAGGAAAATGTAAAACAAACGTTGTAGGACATAAAAAGTAGGAAACATTACAATGCACTGCATGCAGCGATGCCCTGCGTGCAGACTTATCAGACCGGTCACTCTATCGCGGCTTTTTGTGTGTTTATGTGCTGCATTAAATAAACCTAGCTGTTCATGGTACGACAGTTCTGCATGTGAAGCAAATACGGCATAGCTTCACGGCGAGAAGTCTCACGATAAAATATCATCTCGTGAAAGGTTTGAGCTGCGCAATAGACGCACAGTACAGGATATCAATTAAGATTTAAAATTAACCTATTATCAAACATTTTATTACTGTCAACTCTGGTTTTTTGTTTGGATGGCTTATGGTTAGGGATATTATTTTTTTTTACCTAAAAAAAAACTGACACGTGATAGTTCCGCAAAAGTAACGAAGTTCCTAAAATAAAATCTCTGTCGTACCTTGAATGGCCACAGTATGCCTACTGTTTCGTGACTAACTTAGCCAGTTACTAAGGAATGTCGCATAAAACATTTTTGGTACTGTTTCAGAGTATTACATAATTACCTATAGTCATCATCATCGAGTCCATAAAAAGGAAGTTATAGTTAGATTGTCCTCAGAAATTGTTCGTATTATAACAACGCGGATGTTATCAGTACTAACTCGCTACTCGCTACCTTCGGAAAATAGTAACATCATCAATTTCAGAAGTTTGGAAAAGAGATTTATCAGATAACATTGAACAATACATAATATATTGTTTGATTTGAAATTTAAACAGTTAAGACACTAGGTACTGTCCTTTATGCACCTTTTTTTTCTTTTTTCTACAGTTCCCAGTATTACGAGGATAGGGGATTACGGGAGACCATAACCTAAGGGATCCCCTTTTCCTTTTTTCTGGACACTGCACTGCCATAATATTATGATGAATGTTTTTTTTTTGTTTTGTTTAACTAACTCTATTTTGTTTTATAAAATTGTTTTTTTTTGTGTATAGAAAAAATGGTTGTGTAATTGTTTCGAGAGTTAGAGGAAAGAAAGAAATATTTTAATTATATTATTATTATAATAGGTGTTGGTAATCCATCCTACTACTATTATAAATGTAATAGTTTGTGAGGATGGATGTATGGATGGAACGATGTTTATTACTCTTTCACACAAAAAATACTAAACGGATTTCGATGAAATTCGGCATGGTAGTAGTTTAAGCTCTGGACTAACACATAGGCAGGGGCGTGGCGCTCCTTGTAGGCAGAAATGCAGTGCTTTACTTGTCATTCACAGATATTTTAATAAAACGTTCGTACGTTTTAGATGACTTTAATTAATAGTAAATAAATTAATTAAAAAAATGTGTATGTGTAATTTTCATACTTCACAAACGCACACACCCATGAATATCGACATGATTATATAGCGGTAACTCATGCGGCAGGCGATGGCTCTCGGCTTCGGTTCGGCTATCCAATCGCTTCTGAAAACCGCCGAACTGGCTTGTTGGAAATTATTCGTTGCCTATAATTCGAGTAAAAATAATAAGACGCGAATCTAATAAATCACGTATGCACATTATGCATTTTTGTTTAGTAAGGTTTTATTAGTTTAAATAGAAGAAACGTTTTGTGTTTCGCGGGGGCCATATTGCATATTTCATGTGATAAGCATTGTTTAAAATTTAATCGCTCCTGTTTATTTATAGTTTTCTTAAAAGATTTTTCATTTTAACATTTGAAAGTGTGTACATTTAATAGTTTCTTACTTAGTTTCTATAATAATTGTAGTGATTTGCTATTACTAGTGCGTTTGTTGATTTTTTTTAAATGTTATTTGATTGTGAGATTTGTGTTGATAATATGTGTTTATTAAAAATTAAAAATAACAAGTTCTCACAATTGTCATTCAGTGAAAATATTCAAATTCTGTCTAAAGGTAGGTGTGTACCCGAGTTACAACAATTAAACCAGCAAAAAAATAATGTAACTCGAAAATTTCATGTTAAAAGTTATGAAACGTATAACTGGCTGTGTGGTTGTGTACACACGATTAAATTATATTGTTTTCCTTGCATATTATTTAGCTATTCTAGTACAGTGTGGACTGATTCGGGATATTCAGATTTAAATAATTTCTATTCCGCGGCCTCACTCACTTGGATAAGATATTTGAGGTGGCCGAAATCTTGCGTTTATTTACATCGGGATATAGTAATCTCAAGTAACCGGAACCTTGAATATATGAAAATTGAAGCTGACTGACTGGTGAGTAGTTATAATATTTTAAAGTATGCTTATTATTTTACTTATTAGAATTTCTTCCGCCGCGACGATCGATCGCTGTTTTGTCTGCGTTGCCGTAGAAGATGTGCATGAATAGTAGTACATCTAAGACTTGCTCTGTTGGCATGGTTTCGACTTAGAGATCAGTCGCTTGGCTGTAGCTATGCTAAAAATCTATAAACGAAAAAGTTTTTGTGACCGAGTACTTCGCCGCATACCCAGTGTCATCTGTCGTCATAATCCTGTGCACGCCACTGCTCATAGGCTACTTTTTGTCCCTGACAAGTACCTACGCTGTTCCCGTGGGATACTGTTCCCGTATTTACTCGGCCAGAGCCGCGGGTAAAAGCTAGTGAAACATAATCCTTAGGTCGTACCCCTAAAGTTGCCTACCGTAGTTAAAATCTTCAAATATTTGGAGTACGTTATTATATGGGTGACGACATGACGTGCTAATCGTTCTCAACCCATTACGTGAGTTTACCCAAACATATATTACCACTGAAAATATAAAGTCCCCAAACGGTTAGTCCGCTCAATTAAAAGGAATTAGGTTAATGTGTTGGTTTAGACGTAATCGGTTTAGGAATCCGTATAACTTGATCGAGTGGCGTTGAATTCGCATTTAAATTTAACCTCTTATTTGTCAAAAGGTCAAAGGTCAATTCTGTAAGAAGTAAACTAAGCTGTGAATTTTTTAATTACATCCCTATGTTTCATACTTTTACTCTAGAGATCCTTGGAAAAGAAATATTATTTAGTTTGATAGATAAAAATAATATCAAAATATAAATTTTATTTTATATTTACCTGAGAAACAAGAGGTCAAAGGTCAAGGTCAACATGCTTACTAAATTGACATTGTGTCAATATTATTGACAAATTAAATCTCTCTAAATATTAATTATAATAATATTATTATGTTGCTTTTTACCCGACTATGGTGAAGAGAAAAGGAAGGGTAATGATTTTGCCAGTCCATGTATGGGTGAATGTAAGTAATTATTTGTGTTTGTTCCATCGCCTAAACTACTAATCCAATTTTATTAAATTAAGTGTCAATATAGTAGTCGGGTTATAGTTTTTATAAAAAAATCCAGTTATTGTTCTATTTTGGCGATCCAAAAATAAACTTAAAAGTCTACGGAACGATCTCCTAATAAAACCCTCTACTGCTAACCACATCCGTCTTATCAGATGACATTAATCACAATTTTTACCCCCAATTATAAACGCGGCTCGAAGTGTTGCACGAACTTTTATGCTGTGTTCATATATATACAATGCAGTTTGAACGTTCCGTTGTAGACTAGCGTTTACGGCATTGTATAACTCAAAACTATTGAGGAACTATAAACTATTGTTTTGTTTTCTGTTTTGAACTTTTACATATGAATGGAATTGCTTTTTAATTATTATTCATTGCAAGAATAATTTTCATTTAAGAACTTTCAGGGCCTAATTCATAAGCAGGCATGTTCTCGTAATTTATTTTATTCTAATGACGACATTCAGTCACAATACACTTGTCGATGATAATATTATCTCAGTTTCTTATCATTATAATATTACATTACGAACAAACTATGACAACGGTCACTGCTTATGAATTAGATTGCCTGATGGTACTTGCTGGAAAAAATACAAATCTAATAAATTTAAGATTCTGGACACACTCTATCGGTGCGTCAGTTAATATTTTAATTACTCGGTGCCAGTGACAGCATAGTACTTTCATCGTCCAAAAGTCACAGCAACAAAATTAAAGCAGATCTTTTAGAATATTAGGAAAAAGTAATGGATTTTAAATAAACGAATTAAAAAAAAATCATGTGTCAAACAATTAAAACCGCACACGATCACCCGATCACCAAACAAAAAAAATCCGCTATCCGAGCGCATTTTTCGGCCACAAATCATTCTAACACCTGACCGCGGCCTTATCGCGGCTGACGTGAAAAATTACCATTTCCTAAACGATGGCAGGTTCGCACCCACCGGGGCGCCTATTAAAATGAATGGCGACAAATACCCCGTAATACCCGCGGGTCAATCTCGAATTTTGATCTAATTGTATTGTTTGAACGTTTTTTGAACTGATTTGTAGAAAATTCTATTGTTTTTTTAATTTTACATTTTGAGGCAGTAAATAGTTGTAGTTATCAATATCTTTTATAAAAAGGATGGATTGCAATTCCAATGTCTCGCTAAAACTCGAGAACGGCTGGACCGATTTGGCTTATTTTGATCTTGATGTTATTGTGGTGGTTCAGGAAAGGTTTAAACGGTGAAATATTGGAGGTATAGGTGTAATTATTTATTTATTACAGTTCATAGTTAAGACAGAACGTGTGTCGAAACAGCTAGTCTTATATATGTAATGTATTGCATGATAATTAAAATAAAAAATAAATCCAATTTCTATGAGCTTACTGGCTAGTAAGTTAATAACTACTGACAATGGGAGTTTTGCCGGGGAGTTCAATGGGTGACGTTGTGAATTTGTAATATTTCATAAATTTGTGTTATCTCGGTTCTTAATGTGTAATATTGGTAGAATATTAACCATTAAATATTCGTTAACGTGCACAAGTGTGGGCAAGTGGTACTTCTTCTAAAAACGTGCAATCTGTGTGTTTCCCGCCAAAACTCCCTAGGAACTTTCAGTAAAGCGTCTACCACTTTACTGAATCGACTGACATGACTCATTGACTGTACTGACTATTTTTTTGGACTTTGCTAGACTTTAGACTTGACGATATATGAATACAGTGTTGAAAATTGAAACGAAAGTTCTATTTCCCGCCTTTTTTACTTGACACTGGCAAATGGTTTTAAGATAAGCCGACGCCATATATTAAAAAAAAAAACTACTGACAATGAGTAGTTTTTCAATTAGAACATGGTTTTAGTAGTAGGCACCTGTCAACGAGTTTTCTGTTCAAAATAATGTCAAAACGATACATATCTTTGATCATAATAGAATATAAAAGGAGATATCCTTACTGACTGACTGACGTATAGACGCTCGCAGAGTCGTAACCGCTAAAAGTAGAAACGCGAAATTTGGACAGTAGCTTTAATTTATAATGTGACGCGCATTGAGAAGGGATTTCGAAAAATTCCACCCTTCAAGGGGTGAAATAGGGGTTGAAGGTTTGTATGAAAAATCTTTAAATCTGCACCGATTTCGATGAAAGTTGGGATTTATACTCTTAAATACATTTAACTAAATATGTCTTTCAGGGTTCATAAGAAATCACTATCTAAGGGTGTAAAATAAGGGTTTAAATTTTGTACGAAAAAAACTAAAATCTGTTCCGATTTCCGTGTAATTTAATAACAGTTTTTTGTAAGGTGAAATGTCAACAGCTGGTCGGATTACATTGGATTTTGTCACGCCGCCAGTCTTTATGGTTTTTAGAAGTACATACCCCACCAATGGGTATCCACGCGGAAGAAGTCACGCGCTAAAGCTAGTCATATATATTTTATGTGCTTCTGCTAGCTTTAGCTCTTTATCAACTCTAAAAGTTCATTATTATCTCATGTTTGTGATGAATAACATGAGTCAATTAGTATCATAAGCGGTCAACCATCCCATTCAGTCCAGTGGCTTAGAGCTTGGCAGGTCGTGGGTTAGATTCCCGTGTTGGAATAATAAAAAATGTGGGTTCCAAGTTTGGTTAGAACAATGAAGGCTGATCACTTGATTGTCTGTCAAGAAAGATGATCCATTAGTCAGATGGGCATATAATTTGTCTGACCTGCGCCTGATCTCTAGCCAGCCATATATTTTCATATTACGCACTTTAATATGAAATATACCTAGGCATCTTAAGATAAAATATTATAGTATCTTCACCGTCTGAGACGCTCTTAAGAGTCAAACGACATCAGTGTTGCTCTCATTACGCTTGGTTATAATCAACTCTGATAGGCCAATTCAATTTAATATCCTCAATAGTCGTTTGGTTGCAGCAAAAGTGTAAAGTATATTGTAGATTTTAATTAAGATGGCAGTGTCATCTGATTGCGCGGTTGGCGGCCAGTTTAATGGCTATCATATCTTCGGAGGTGGTGTGGGCGTAGCGTAGCGTGGACACAGAGATTTCGTTGAACAGTTTTTTTTAAAATATAATTAAGATTATCGTATATATACGAATATCGTATATTAAATCGTATATATACGATAATCTTAATATACGATTTAATCGATTTAACATACGATTCCTGGTAACATAGTTGAAATTTTGTTTCAGATAAAATCTGAATTATTGAATAGATGTTTCCTGCGACTTCATACGCGCAAAAGAAAATTACGACCATTTCTCCGCGATAAAAAGTAGCCTGTCCTTCCCCGTAGTCTATCTCTGTCAAATTTCATCAAAAATGCTCCAATAGTTTCGGAGCCTATTTTATGCAAACAAACATATAAATAAATGAATCTTTCCTCTTTATTATATTAGTGTATATAGTATAGGTAGGTCTTAGATCCTTAAAATACATCCTTAAATCAACTCTATGTGTCACTAAATGAAGATCTTGAAAAGCTTAAAATTAAAAAGGAATTGCTCGTTAAACACTATACGTTGTAGCGCAGTGGTTGAGCGCGTTGGTGCTCAAGCCGGGGGACGGGGGTTCGAAGGAAAAATAAGTTTTTGTGTTCCTGGGCCATCGATGTGTATTAATAATATGTGTACATAAAATTCCTGACTAAATGTGTACTGTATAGTATTAAAGTATTAAATATACTTCCTTTTGTCTGGTACGCGTAACACGTGGTGTGAAGCGTCCAGCGTAATATCTAATTATTATTATTAGTAACTAGCTGTCCCGACTCCCGACACACGTTGTTCTGCCTTAACTATGAACTGGAATAAACATCTACCTACACGTACACCTCCAACATTTCTCACCGTTTAAACCTTCGCTAAAGTTCCAGGATTATTTCAAGACCAAAATTATGCAAATCGGTCCAGCCGTTCTCGAATTTAACGACACATTGAAATTGCAATCAATTTTTATATATAAAATATAAATATGAGAAATTAGTGATGTATCTCTTTTACTTCTTTTAAAATTTTGTTTGCCGTAGCGGGTAAAACTGGATAAGTCTTAAAGAAAAATTACTGGATAAGTAAGAGATAAATGAAACATCTAAATAATCTCAAATATATTTGAAGTTCCATTAAACTTATTCAGTTACATGTGGAAATTCTCTCTTCTACGTTATTCTACAGAACGGGGTATGGTCGTTCACTCATAAAAGTGTTATGAGTTCATTCCAGACGGCGGCGGCGCCCTCGCCCCTCACAACAGTAAAACCAGACATCGGTGAAAACAGGGAAGATTTGTTTTATACACGAATATGATTATTAAATGCTTACATTCGAATAGTTGAAATATACTTGTGGTTTGAAACACGATATTAAACCATACATCGGGGAAAACAGGGAAGATTTGTATTATATACGAATATGATGATTATTATATGAGTTGTTTTTGAATCCCCCATCAGCCTCCGCGGTGCAGTGGTTTGGAGCATGGCTCTCGATTCGGGGGTCGTCTGTTCGATTCCCGCGTTGGAACAACAAAAAATGTTGTTTCCAAGTTTGGTTAGGACAATGCAGGCTGATCACCTGATTGTCTGACAAGAAAGATGATCCATGCGTCTGTTGGGCATGTAAAAAGTCGGATCTGCACCTGATCTCTCGCTATTCGTGTCGGTTATCCGTCCCACTGGGTTATGAGAGTAAAGGTAGAGACAGTGCTCTTGTGTACTGCGCACACACTTGGACACTATAAAATTACTCCGCGTAGCTGGCCTGGTTTCAATGAAACCGGGCACCGTCACCGAAATCGGTGTGGGGAGCTATTATTTATTTGTTTTTGAATAGTTGAAATAGATATTTAAGTAATAGATAAAATATCACACGTGTATTAAATCAAATAATATTAAAAATAACGTCAAGTTTTACAAGGAATTCTACATCTAACAAGAGTAAATAAGAAATTTTGAAAAATGGAAATATCTTGCAATAATTGACAGTATTGTCCAAAAAACTTCCAAAAAACCCAAGCAAGAAATGATGTACCTAGCTATTATTGCTATGAATGGGTTGGCTAAATTTAATAATGATGAAAAATAATAATTAGCAGTACCTATAGTAAGCCTTTCAGGTTAGAGAAAAGAAGTAACTGTTGTTCACAGCTATGAAAGGGTTAAGTAAAATTGTACACCTACGTAAAAAAATGTACTTCAAGGTATTAAGCTAAAACAAATCGGTTATTTGACGAACTTTAGTTATTTCGCATGTGTCTAGGGGCAGATAAATATATTTTATGCCCCTAAAAGTGTAAGAAATCCGAAGATTTGTAAAGTTTCCCCTTTATGATGGGCGAAGCGCTGCCGATGTTTTCAGTATGATATGAAAAACTTTTTTCCTCACGCCCCATACAATATAAAACCGTATTGCCGTGTAATACGATCTATATTCAAGTGCAATACAACTCATTTGCGATCTTTATACCGGGTTTATGTGCCGTCAAACAGCAAGGAACTATTTATGGCGATATAAAACAAACAGTCGCTATTATATTTTATTATAACTTGAGAGATTCCTTCATTAATCTCTGATTGCTGAAATAAATACAGCATGTAGCACTATAACATTTTTTTTATATTTTATTACTAGCTGTTGCCCGCGGCTCGTGGCGTAAGTACAGTTTCCCACGGGAACACTATTTTTTCAAGATAAAAATCCTATGTCTTAATCCAGAGCTTAAGCCACTACCATACCGAATTTCATCGAAATCCGTTCAGTAGTTTTTGCGTGAAAGAGTAACAAACCTCCATCAATCATCCTCACAAACTCACGTTTATAATAGTAGTAGGATAGTCAGTTGTGATAAGATGGTCCTTGGAGTAAGACGGACATAGATAAACTATGTTCCAATTATCCTATCCGACATCCTATGTGGGGACCTCTGTGGCTCAGTGGTTAGCGCCTTGGCGCTAAAGCCGGAGGTAGCGGGTTTGAATCCCGCCACGGAACTGAAACGTTCAGTGAACAAAACAACTGAAAAGTTTTCTGTGTTCCTGGGTCATGGATGTGTATTAAATATGTGTATTATATAATAAAAATCTTAAATATAAGTAGAGTATAAAAAGTATTAAAAATATTTCCGTTCTCTGGTACCCGTAACACAAGTTCTTCGAGTACTTACCACGGGACCAGATTGACGTGGTGTGAGAGCGTCTATAGATATCATTATTATTATATTACTAGCTTTTGCCCGCAGCAGGAGTGTTCGTGGCAAAAAACTTCTTTAGCAAATATACCTGAAATATAGTGATAGCACAGAGTAAAAATATATACTTTATAATAAATTTTCACACGTTCTTTTTAATTTTAGATATAATCTCCTAGGTAACTAAATTGTATCCGTCTACATAGCTTCAATTAAATCTGCAAAAATACCACATTATTTCTGATCATTTTTTAAAACTTAGAATGGGTATAGTGATCTATCCTTAAAAGATATACATATCTATGCCATCGCGGACTTTTTTGTAGACCTATAAAAGAGAAACAATCCCCCCATACATTGTTTTGTTATTTATCTCCAACGGGTTAGGTTAGGCAGCGTTTTCGATAAAAGTTCCCAGACGGCTTGATTTTTTCCGACACCTTCAACAATTATCGTCATAAATCAAACAATTTCCACAAAACCTTAACAAATTATTATCGACCTAAACCTTCCTAAGGAGCCTGCTCTGTTGGTAAATGTAAACGGCATGAAAATTCTTTTAGTAGTTTTTGAGATAATGCGAACATACAGACAGACAGACTCGGCGGGGCACTTAAGTGTCGGTTCTAAGCTACCTCCTCACCAATTCTTAGCCAAATCGGTTCAGCCGTTCTTGAGTTATAAATAGTGTAACTAACACGACTTTCTTATATATACATATAATATAATATGTAGATATAGATTATGACTGTGGTCTGTAATCGGTGCGACGAGCATTACAGGCTGTTATACACCACGGTAGCCTACTGCGGACTCACACACTTTACTCTCATTCTTTTCAAACACGCAAGTTTCCTTACGATATTTTTCTTTATCGAATCATTACATACACAACCTAGATCGGAACCTGTTACCTCTTGAGTGCAGCAAAATAGTCTCTTCAGTGTCTAATAACTAATTTATGTGTAGAAACTGGAGCGGCAGTATCTGTTCGTGCATTACGCAGTCGAAACTGGAGGTCCACGGTGCGACAAAGCGAAGGGTCTGATCCATGTGCTAGGCCGTCGGCTGCGGGAATGTGGCAACGACCACCGCTCCGGTTGTACCTGGCTCGCCATGTTTCCCTGGCCATTCAGCGCGGCAATGCGGCTAGCGTCATAAGAACATTTGATCCTGCGGGGCAGGCATTTCTCCTGAGGCTCGATTCGTAGGTACTGTATAGTGCAGTGGCGAAGGCTGGGTCTCCTTCATAGGGAAGCCCTAGCCTGTATAATGGGTAGGAATTTGGATGAGGGTCTTCAAAAGATAAATGGCAAGTAAAGCCGATAGGAGTACACTGTATATATTCCATTGTTCTATTTTATTGTTTAACATTACCTTAATAAGTGGAAACATATAATTTCTATGTAACATCTTCATAATTTCTGAATTAATCTATTCCTACAAAGAAATTCTCATGCTTCAAGTTCATAGGTCTATTTTCAAAGGCGATTATTTTATGATTTTGTATGCATTTATTGACCGTGTGTGATACGCGCGTATGCTACACGTATATGTATGATACACCAATAGTGTATCACATACATATACGTGTAGCACAAAAATATATCATAAAGTTATATTGAATAACATAGTAACAGAATAAATAAGTAGTGTATCAGGAGCAAACGTGACAAGGGATATGGATGATCCCTCATATATTAAGCTATACGACATATTGATATGTATGACGTAACATACATATTTCCCTCATTTTATTGCTTGTATATTTGTAGAGATATTCAAAATAATATGAATATTCTCTGGAATGTATTGACCGATACGTGAAATGGTAAATTCTTCGTCGAAGAATTCTAAAAATGACAATTACAATGGTCCTAGAAAAAACCGGCCAAGTGCGAGTCGGACTCGTGCGCGAAGGGTTCCATACAAAACGGCAGAAAATCACGTTTGTTGAATGGGAGCCCCTTAAATATTTCTTTAATTTTGTTGTTATACCGCCACCTTACCATACATCATCTGTGAAATTTCAAATGCTTAGCTATCACGGTTAAGAAGATACAGCACAGTTTTACGCGAATGCATGGTGTAAAAGCATAAGGATATATAAAAATTCATGGCGTATAAAGTTAATATGGAAGAAGGTATGCAATAAACTATTTTTTTTAATTATGATTATAAATATATAAGATTAATAAAATAACAACAGCACATGCTACTTTAGATTATTAACACGCACTACCGTGCGTTTGACAGATACAATTTTGTTACACGATGACGTCTGTCAATCAGTCACAGCACTTGCATATTTTTTGTATCTAAAAGGCAAAAAGACCCTTAATTTAAATATTATATGAATTATTATGGGCGAATTTCTCGGAATTATTATTTAGGTACGTAGGTACCTGAATCAAGCACATCATTCAAATAAATTAGGAAAGACCCTCCAAGTGTTAAACCTTCCCTAACTGTTAAACTCGAAACTACAGATAAACCTTATCCTTATTTGTATATTTTATCCGATAGTCGGCGTTTTGTGCAGTTAATTATCCGGTGGCTGGTTTAATCCGCGAAGTCACGTGATCTGCACGTGCAGAGGAGAGAAAGAGAGAGGAAATTAGAAGGAGAGAGAATAATGGCACGTGCTGTCTTAAGGGGTATTATGCGAGTCGATTTGCAACACTCTGTATAGCACTGGCATCTTCAAGCCTCCTAGATTTAGTGGATTAATGTCTTGATATAATATGCAGAGGGCTTGGGTGCGTGCGTGCGGAAATCCATTCGTGCGTGCATATGTGCGTGCAAGAGGGCAGTGATTTTTTAAGACTTGAACTGTTTTGCAATGCGTCTCGACTGACTAATTTTGTCATGGCGGGTGAGGGAAAAACTTATATACTTACGTTTAACTAGTTTTCCTGATTTACACTTTCTTAGCCAAGGTTTTCGTCACTTAATATTTAATCGGAATTTAATACAAAATATAAGTAAATTTAATTTGACACCTTAACAAATGCATTTCATTTACATAACTAATGATGAATAACTTTTACAAAAATAAATCTGCACACAGTTGACAGTATACAGAAACGCAGGTACTTTTAAAGTGTTTTACCCCTCTTTGTATATCAATGTTATCCTCAAAGGCATAATGCAATTGAGTTTAAAGGATAAATACGGTGAGTTCAGAAGATAGGCCCACGGCTATACTTTCTTGCCCCCAAAATTAACGTCATTATACAAAACATCATCCGCCCGCAGCTGTTTACTAATGACTATTGTGCGCAATTTCGCTTATAATTGTCTTTATTCAAATTCTTGTCTTCTATCCGAGGGTTTTGTTTGATAGAAACAATTTAATACTTAATATATTAACTAAGTTTTGGCGGGAGTTAATGTCGAAATTAAAAGTAGACCAGAGCCTTTAGTCAAGATGCATTCAATAATTACGACGGCGAAGTTCAAAATCAAAAATGTATGGGATTTGACATAAGTCATCGCTAAATGACTTGTCACTTGCGATTCCTTATGTCAAATCCCATACATTTTGTTTGCGAACTTCGCCGTTTAAATTATCGAATGCATCTTCACTAAAGGCCTTTAGTCAGCGTGCCTTCTTTAATTACAACGACAAAGATCGAAATCAAAAAATGGATTGTCTTAATATTTGGTCGCTAAATCACGCCATTTAATATATTTTATTCTTTATGAACTTCTTTTTCGTTCTGATGTTGCACTTTTACTAAGGTTTTTTTTTTGTTTTGTATTTAATTTTATTATGACAATTCTATGTAAGTGGTCATCGTATAATCTAAATATATCGGTATAGCTTTTAAGTTATAATTTATTCTATTGTTGTTTTAAATCGAAAACTCTAAAGTTAGGTATTTAATTTAGTTTTATCTACGATGTAATTCATTTTAAAAACTCCGGAGTTCATTTTCTGTAGAATCTTAATTAGACATTGCAAGTTCAGGTTCACATGGATATAAAATACCGTACGCAATTGATCAGACAGTAGATACACTGTCCAGTAAAAGATCTTGTTTCTAAAACTCATTCGGTAAGTGCACATTCGCCGTAGGGAGGCGGCACGTTTAAGTATTGTTGATATTCTAAACCACCCCAATAGCGGCACGGCTGTCGCAACCGCAATGTGTCCCGCGTTCGCCTGATTGCAAGCAATGTTTAGGTGCCGTCTTATAAATGCGAATCTTTTGCAATGTGTGAAACATCAGCTACAGGGTACAGAATATGTTGCCGTGCCGTGCAAAACGTGACATACTTTACAATATTATATACATACAATCTATACTATATAATACAAATTATATATAAAAATAATTAATGTTTATTAAATAATTCAATATTAATTAATTTTGAAATATTTTATCAGCGATCTGGGAGGCAATTCTCATAATTATTATCGGTAAAAAAATCGCTTGAATTTCCAAGCTGTCCCGCTCGCGCGTGCCCTATATGACGCGTATGCGAATGATTACTCATTCGCGTTAAGTTCGCGTTAAGTCATTATACTAAAAATAGTTAAGAAAATTGGGCTTCAGATATTTTCAGTATGTTTCTACAATAATAATTGTTCTTAGATCGGCCATTTTAGTGACGGAATTTGTATGACTTGCGCAATGTAGTTAAAAAATTAATTATTGTCTTGTTATGCTATTTATAATGCTTGTTTTTCAGTTACATTTATACATTACAGAAAACCTTAAAAACTGCGTAGCTTGTGAATGAGTTACTTAATCCATCAATAATTCATTGGTATGGTATAATTAATGTTTTTCTTTGCCTTTTTTTAAATTATTCGTGTGTAGACTTAATTTAGCTTAAACATTTCAATTTATTAATATATGAGGTAAATTACTCACCATGAAGGGTAGCTGCAGTTTAATGTTTCTGCAAATAGTGTAATCGACGCTTTATAACATAAAGCAGAAACAATTGCGAGCCGTTTCGTATATTCCGCGATAAATCCGACACAGTTTGCAGTAAAAAATACATTCGGTTTCATTGTGTTTTTTGCATAAAATGCGTGGCCGTACCGCTAAATGGTTCATTTACAATTAAACCATTTAAATCATGGATTCGACGCAACAAGCCCGCAACTTAATGGAAGTCGTTCGCAGCCGACGAACCGTTAAATGTTACATTTTCCGTGGCCATTTGCAATTCGATATCCAGCTAAGCTTCGGGATCGAACTCTGGATTGCATGTCTCCCGTTTTGATATCGTAATATACCTTTTTAAATGTAAAGTGAATTATTGTCACGGTGCATAATCTGCAAGTGAAGCAACGTCTTGGCGTGGGTGGCCGACACATACGTTCGTCTCTCTTTGTTATAAAATTGATATAGCTTGGAACAAATATGCACAATCCGATGAATTATAAGGCTATATGTCTATAACATAAAATATTAAGTTTCAAATAAACGATTTTTAATCATCAATCATCATCATCATCATCACCAACCACCAAAGTCCCTAAGTTAGGGCTCAATGTGATATTAGACTATTTATACAATAATAGCTTTTTCCCGCGGCTCCGCCTGCGTAAGATACACAATTCCACGAGGACACTATACGTTTCGGTATTACCCGCTTTGCTTGGGGAGAGAATCTTGTATTCTTCCTACTGCTCCGACCTTTTTTCTGATTAGTTTTGTTGCAGGTTGCAAGACAGATTTAGCATATCCCTCGAGCACCCCTGAGATCATATCAAAGGGTTTTTATGGTTGGTTGCCGCTGTCAATCCTGGCTCACAGAAGTTGCAGTGGTAGGAATGTGTGGTGGGCTAATGGCCGAAAAAATATACTTTTCTGTATAACAAACAGCCTGTATTAATTTAGAGCTTTAAGTACTACCATACCTAATTTCTTCCAAATTCATTCAGTAGTTTTTGCGTGAAAGAGTAAAAAACATCCATCTATCCATACATCCATCTATCCTCACAAACTTTTACATTTATAATAGTAGTAGGATTTCACCAGGCTAGCCTACTGCGGATTGTTGTAGGTATAATTTAATAAAATACTACCAAAAATTCAGTTTCATTAAATTGCGGAATAACAAAAAGTGTATTGTAATAACATTTACATGATAACATAGAAGCGTACGAGTTTCGTATATTTTGATAACATACAAAAATATGCGCATAATTTCCTATAAAAATAATATGATGAAGTCTGAATAAATAGAGCTGAGCGACATACCTCTTGTGTTACAGGATGCACAAATGCGAGCAGCGTCTGCGGAAAGGTAAGATTTTTCCTCTTTAAGTATCAGCTTATCGAATAAACCTTGGAATCTGGGAAATTAAGCAAAGCGCAAAATAACTTTGCAAACGGATTATTATCCTCTAGAACTTTAAAATGAAATAAAACAATCTAATTAAGTGACATAACCACAATTTTTATAATATTGAAGAGGATATTCAATGACTATATATATGGAAAATGAATTCAGCCAAATAGTCGCCGCGACTCAGATGTAGATCAATTTTCATCTACGTCGTCACACACCGGGCCCTTGGCCCTTGGGCGGGGACCCATGGTCAGGGGCTTGAGCCCCTCTACATGGGGTAGGGATGACGCGCCCAGTACGAGTACTGGACGCAAATGTCGAGTTTTGGGGAAGACCCCCTGCGGCAGAACGCGGGGAAAACCCATAGGCGAGCAAATGGGGAAGAGATTTTGCCAACCAGGCGCGACCTTGACCGGCGGTCGACTCCAAATGGCGCGTGGGGTTCCGACCCGGAGGCCGAGAAACGTGTATGGAGCCACTCCCGCACGCGCCGCGTTTGTCGGACCGCGGAATCAACCGACCTAAGGAAAGGGTGGGAGAAAAAGCTTCCGGGCCCCAGACTTTTGTGTAGGGGGGGAAGAGACGCCACGAAGGTGACGGGGTGGCACTAGGGCTGCCGCTCGTCAGGCACCGGGTGAATTAGTGAAGATTGCAACGGTATTTGGATTGCCGGTGCAGGGAAGGGTGGGGGGTTCGATCCAGCGGTGGATGGGGCGCAACTTGCGCTTGGGCACAACCTTGCACCTGGGTGAGGTGCATCAGTGCGCCAGATCTCCTCCTCTTCGGGGGCGGGGCCGGTAGGGCGAGCGGCGTGGCTCCGCTGGGTCCTCTGGGTGGACGGCGTCCCTTGGCAGGCGGTGGCGGGCGGGCATACCACGGCGCCAGATCGGTCAACTCGACGAGGCGCGAGGCGTCCGCTCGCGGGAATAATTGAGAGGAGAGCTGGGCCACGAAGGCCTCTATGCTCTCCACCCTGTAACCCCATAACGTTGCGTACGTACCATGGGGAGTCCGCAAAATGTAACAACCCTTGTGGGGTGCGGAGAGCAGGTGGTTCCACAGGTTGGCAGGTGGGGACGTCGGTATGAATGAGCTAGTAGAGCAGGCCGGTCCTAACGATGCCATTATAAAGGCGAGTGAGGGCGGCCACCGTTCTAAAGGGGAGGTGGCGGAGGGCTGAGTTGGGAATGCCATCCGCACCGGAGGCCTTTTTGGGTTTAAGGAGTCAGAGGGTCTGATTTGGGTAGGAGGGACGGGAAATTAGGATAACCTTTACCTCCTCGGTTACTTCTCGGTACTATTTGTGCGTGTTCCGCTGCGGTCGTTGGCAGCGGTGAGAATTTACGTTCTAGGTGCTCGGCCTGAATCTATGTTCTATCTCTAGACGCTACCTTAAATTGCCATCGGGGTGGAGCAGGGTGCAAACGGGGGCAGTGGCTCTGGTAAGGCTGCGGCAAAAGCGGTGGAGGGAGGGCCAGTCCTCTCCCGCATCCTGGATGCGTCGGGTCCAGTCTGCAGCGTTGAGGTTTTCTAGAGCGGCTTTTACCTGTGCAGTGAGGCGGTCGAGCTGCGCCTTCTGCGTGGGGCAGCGAGTGAGCTGCCACATTCGGCGCAGGCGCTTCTTCTCCGCTATGAGGTCGGCTATGTGGCGAGGTAGAGGAGGCCGCTTAAACTGGCGGCGGGTGGGCGGCTGGGTTGCCGCGTCTATTGCAGCTGTGATCGCCTCGGTGAACTGCAGCGTCATGGACTCGACGGTCTCTGCAGAGTCAACCGGAAAATTGAGTGTAGACTTGTGCAGCTGCAATGTGAAGGCGTCCCAGTCGCGGACTGCCTAGGGGGGAGGGTGGGACGATCACGGGAACGGCGCTTATGGTAGCCAGGACCGGAAGATGGTCAGACCTGTGGTAGCCACGTCGAGAACGTCTGAAAAGTGTGGGGGTATATGTGCCCACCACCGAGTACCCGACTCGTTCGGAGTCGGAATGCAGGCGATTACCGTCCGCCTTTGGGGCAAGAGAGCCCCATCCGGGGTGTTTACAATTAAGATCTCCGGAAATCACAGTCAGCTCTTTTGATAGGAACCTGTGGATGTCGGAGATATCTAATCGTGACCCCGGAGGTTTATAACACGCATAGGCGTGTGCAGTGTGAGCCAAGGAGTATTTCTACGCCACGGACGTAGAGCGAACAGGTGTTTCTGGTAGTGCGTGCGATGGGACATTGCGATTCCGCGCTTCCCTAAGGAAGACGGGGCAGTTTTTGCTGTTTGCTGGGTGGGCCCCGAGTCCCCCCGAGAGCCGAGTTTCGAGCTGTATATATTATGTAATATATGATATTGACATTTGAGTCGACACTTGTGTATTCGATTTTCAACGCTATCGTTTTAGCTCAGATTTCTATTTTCAGTGCTCTGAAATTTCCCGGGCCCACCAGATGTGGTTCTTATAGTCCCAGCCTTAAATCACACGGTTTCGGTGGTCAGTTGATGTCACCACTGTACTGCGATTTACGACGAAGAGCTCTAACATCTCATTTATTAAATTTAATTTTTCGCTTGATGTATGGCAAGTAGCACGCAGTCCTGTTAAAATCACAATATGTTTGTGAGATCCAAACCTTGTATCCTAGGTCACAATTCCTTTTTTAAAACCCACTTTGGTGCAACCAAGGCGCAAGGTTAGGCGAAACGAAGGCTGATTGATAACAAAATTTAACAATTTCTACGCGATGTTGAAGCGAGTAGCTTTCATGGTAAAATGTCATGACTTAATATTATCTATTTGCTATCGCTTTACCAAGTTAGTCACTATGCGCAGCCAAAGTTCGAGCGTCCCTATTGAAATACCCTTTATAATTATTTACTGTATTTTGCCTTTTATGTATTAATTTACTAATAATAAAAGTGCTACAAATCTTTTCAAGTTATAAATGCTCATAATAATAGTTATATGAAATAATCCTATTATATTGACGTGAAAATCTACTAGTTTTATTATTATATATTTTTATATCAAAGCCTTTGAAAGGATTAAGTTGGAATTTAGTAAACAGTCCAGAGCTAGGTTATATTATAGACGAGACAGAGAGATTACAGCTCGGTTGTGCTTTGAATGAGATTTTGTTCACAAATAGCCTTAATAATTTAGCCATTGCATTGTTCACACAACAAAGGGCTTAGTGCTAAATATTGATGCCACGTTACAGATTATCGAGATTTAAGTTGAGACTTAAGATGTATTCATATTAATTAAGAAGTATTTCTATAACTAGTGGTCGCATAGTGGTCGAAATTTGGCAACATAATTAATTTAAATTTTAAGTTCGAATTTTTAAGGGTTCTTTTGTCTCATAGATGTAAAAAAAAATGTAAATGTTGTCTATGGAATGTGAAAGACAAGAAGAAAGAGATTGACAAATGTATCTCAAGTATCAAACCGACACCTACTGTTATCATACAAACGCTTGGTAGTGTTAGTTATTATTCTGAGGTAGTGTGTGTTGTTGTTATTTTTTTGTTTTTACTAGCTATTTCTAAGCATGTAAAAAATATTACCTTTCTGTACACCATTCTGCGCAATAACATTAATTGTGCCAAATTTCATACTTCTCAGATTGCATAATATTCGTAAAAAGGGGTAAGAAATTTCGTTTCATGTATTAATTCTAAATTCATAAATAAAGTAAATACAGGATGTTAATTGGTAGAACACAAGAAATCCGTGACGTATAGATCCGGGGAGTGAGGAAAAAGCGTTTAAAACCCCCTGTATGGCCGATATTGGAACATTTCTGATATATTCAAGTTTTCCATTTTGTAAACAGAGTGACGCAAAGAAAAAACCAAAAGAGGAAAACACAAATGAATAACGGTTTTCGAAACACAAATGCATGAATAAATAGCGGTATAAATTTGAAATTGGAATTCAATTGGAGATCAAAGTGGCCAGTACGACAAAACGCCAATTTCATATGTAAGGACCTAATAAAACAGTAAAAATGATTTCAGTCGTCAATATTTTAATTTCCTCGTAATAATAGAAGTATAATTAGCTAATCTAACCACAATTTAAACTTGAAAAACATTTATTGATTTTTTATTTAACTTTTAACTTTCAAAACATTGGCATATTCCTAATTGCACTCTGAAGTTACAGTGACCAAAAAAATACCTACTTACCATAAAAAAATTAAATCTGTTTAAAAACTGCTCCATTTAATACTCTTTCAAATAATGTCTATGTAACGTATATGTAAAATGCGCACATAATATGAGTTGAAAAAAATATATGAATCATAATAATATGAAATGTCGCTTAAAGTGGGCTTTTTAGACCCCCAGGACTCAGCCAAGTGATTCAAACTATTTTCGGTTTATTCCGCTGTAGTCCTAGAAGCTAGTATTGCCAACTCAGGCCCGTTTCAATAACCTATCTACCAATAACTATTTGTTACAAACGTCAAACTTGTATCGCAAAAAACCGTCAAATTATTAAATGGCGACGTTTTTAACAAATAGTTATAGATAGATAGGTTATTGGAACGGGCCGTAAGTAATTTAACAGCTAAATTTAATAGTTTCCCTTTAGTAGGCATTTAGTTGTTAGTATTTTCTTAGTAAGAAATAGCCTCCAGACACCATGATAATCTTGTGCAAAATGGCCTATTTTAGGCACAAAAAACCAAAAAATATATTTACTGACACCTTATCTTGATAACACATAGCACACATCCTTAAGTCGCGTAAAACTGGCCGTTTAATTTCTATACAGGTACGTAATGTTTGCAACACATTATATTTTTTAAAATAGATAACGTGTGGTAAAATAATAAAATCGAATATATATATTATAATTTTTTTAATAGGTTTTCAAGTTAAATAGTTTTTTTTTTTGGTAGTTTTCGGATCTCTTTTCGTAGGAAACGCCGCGAGTTTAGTAGTTTCGCAACATACATCAACAAACATCGTAAAATTATCAGTATCCAATTTAACTGTCATTTACTACACGACTTTCAGCCATCTGATTAAAAGTTGCGCTTAATGAGTTGGTTGGTTTTTAATTCAACAGTGAACCACGAGGAAGGTCCTATGTGAACCACGAGGAAGGTCATAGGAAATCCTATGTCCTATGTTATCGCGTCAAAATGTACGGTACCTCTTCGCGCCGGAAGTCGCAGGCAACACAGTCTAGTATTACAATAAAGTAAGTAAAGCGCTTAACATAATGTACATTTCTTGAATATTTTACGCACCTTACAAGGGTATTCTAATAGCTGATTTTGCTATCCATAAATATTCATCGAACGTTACCAAAACAGGACCTGAAATAATTGTTGCATGGAACGCGCGACTTAAACCTGTGGATCCCATTAAACTTTGCAGAAAAGCTCTTTGCCAGCGAATAATTTGCATGTGCATTGTCAACCCGTATCGGGCAGTCGGAATGAGAATGGCCAGTCGGTATAACTTTTGCTATTAACTCACTGGCGCTTTGAAAAATATGTATAAAGCCCGCATAAAGGTATCGCACATGTAGTAAGTTGACATGATATTATAATTATTATAATGTTTTAAGTTATACTTAACACTATCTTTTGCGCGTGACTTCGGCTGCGTGCGTGACGTCTTTGCACCTCTGATCCTTTTAAACAACGGATGCCTACGTCATAACAATCGGCGTGTCAAAATACATTCAGTGGTTGATATTTCACATTACAAACTTCGGGCCCCCATTTCATCTTAATTTAGGAGACGAATTTCAAAAACTATAAAATATGTAGTACGTACTTGATTTGTAAATATTAGCTGAAATATTAGGTCATTACATATGAAATCGGCGTTTTGTAAAGGAGGAACATAAAGGCGATTTTTTTAAAATAATATATTTATTTAATCAAAGTATATACCATTGCTATTTATGCACTTTTGCCATCTCATAGGTAGTTCATTGATTCCTTTACTAAAAAAACCATTCGGACAGGAATCAATAAAAACTTTGAAAGCGCTTTGGACTGCCCCATCGGAGTTGAATTTCTTCCCTTGCAAGAAGTTATCCAAATTTCGAAAAAAAAATGGTAATCTGTTGGAGCTGGAGTTGGAGGAGGAGTACGGTGGATTTCTTAGACATTCCAATTAAAGCTCCTCTAATTTGGTAGCCGTCTGTTGAGCAGTGTGTGGTCTAGCGTTGTCCTGAAGCAGCAGTGGCCTAGAGCGAATAACCAACCTCGGTTGTTTAGCAGCTAGCTTTTCCATCATGATTTGCAGTTGCTGGCAATAGACATCTGCCGTAATCGTCTGGCTAGATTTAAGAAATCTGTAGTGAACGACACCGGCACTAGTCCACCAATCGCTATAAGTAACTTTTTTTGAGTCAAAACTCAAAGTCAACTGTCCGAATTTCACGTTTCTACAATCAGCGGAAATGTCAGTGAGTCAGTGGGGACATCTCCTTTTATAAAATAGATATAGATTATTATCATTAACTTGGGTGGAAGATTAAGGAATTGATATTATTAATTTCGAGTTTAACCAATTCGAAACGAGTGTATATAGAGTTGCTTGTTAAGTTGGTGAATCGCCTTATATGCCAAATGAAGAAGATGGAGAAAAATAAACTTTTTTGATAAATGATTAGGGAAAAACTTAAAATTGGTTTGATACTTTTCTTGTCTGAGAATTTCTTGTTTGACAACGATAATATGTCGACTGGATAGGAACGATCTTTTATAATAATTCGTAATCAAAACATTTTATATTATGCATACCGTGACCTATACACTGAATAAAATAATTTAATATATGAAGAACATTTTTATCGCGCACGCGTAATAGAAATTTGCATTTCTTAACAGTACTACGTGTTCAAATAAAATCGTTTGGTATAAATGTATTGGAAATTGAAAATGTACTTCTATATTCTCACAGAAGCGATTTCGTGACTATGTCTTTAAGTGAATAATAATTTTATGATTTTATCGACGACTCAAAACGTTGTAGAATCGTTCCTCGATATTTCTGTACATTGAAAGAAAATTAATTCAATAAGAGTTTTCCTGCATTTTTCTTGTTCGTCCATTAAAATGTAGACGTGTATAGGATCAATGAGCTTTGTGCCTATATACACTGGGCTAGAAGAGTTTTCGCAAATAAAAATCTGAAGTTCTACGAATCTATACAATGGCACATAACTTTAATAATAACTAATAAAAGTACTACACAATTTAATAATGTAATAACGGAAAAACTTATTGATATTGAAAAATTAATCAAGCCAGTATTAAAAATATTGACAACACGCAACAAGAAATTTGAATTTTTTGCATACAGCAATTTAGCTGGCGCCGATGCTTCGGTCGTACCGTACACTACAGGCGGTGAAATTAAAAATTCCTACAAAAGATGCATGTTATAGAAATTTTATAACAAGCACCAGTCGATAATTGAAATAACAAACTAGACCGTGCTGAGGCTGACATGGCTTCGACATTTAATTTTAGTCTGTAGCAAATTATTACGGACTAAATGCAGACTAAATTTTAAATGGAGAGTATTCGAATAGAGAATATAAAAATTGCACTTTATTACATAACTAGCTTTTGCCCGCAGCTTAGCCCGCGTGGGAACGAGCATACATACAGACTCGGCGGGGGACTTAAATTGATAATACATTTTACAGAACAATCGAATATATGCGTGTAAATGTGTCGTTTCTACAATTTTAATTTTCCCTAAGTTCACTGCTTGCCCAGTCCCGCCGCGCTAGTTAACACGACCTTAACTGACATAACTTTTATATCTGTGAACCGATTAAAATGAAACAAACATTAAATTTTAAGTGGAGCAAACCAAAACGTATTAGTGAAAATAGATATCGGGGAACCGTGCAGTTTTCCGCAATAAAAAGTAGCGTATGTGTTAATCCAGAGTCTAAACTAGTAGTAGTTATTACCAAATTTCATAAAAATCCGTCCAATAGAGTTCGGGATTAGCATGTACAAACAAACAGATAAACAGACAAAAATTCTAAAAATCTTTGTTTTAGGTTGTATGTCGTTCATAAAGCACATTTGTAGACTAAACGCATCATTGTAACACTTTTTCTTATATATCATCCATGTACAGACAGTGAACTGCGGGCTTAGCATGGCGATCCGAAGAATTAATTTTAAAGAAGAAATATTCCATCCAAAACCATGATGATAAAATATCGTTGGAAAATTGTCCTTAATCCATGGTAACAAGGTCGTTGATATAAGACAACATTTCTAAATAGCCATATTTTTAAAATGGCTGCCGGGAAATCTTCTGTCAAAAATGATCAAATTTTCAAGTAAATGGCTTAAACGTAGACCGCCACGATGTAGAGTAGTTGACATTATTGTAAGAGACTATTTGACATAGAAATAAGAAAACGTTTCTATTTTAGCCAAAGATTTCAAAACTCAAGAAGGCTATGACGTACATTTGACATAACAAAACTTCATACAAGAAAAAGTTACGCCATCTTGGTTTTCACCACACTTCAAATGTCAGCCATCTTGTTTTCACCATACTTCAAATGTCAAAATGGCCCCAATAATCTCAAAAGTGGGTCCATTTAACTGGAGACACTTTTTGCCTAAACATGCCTCGTCTATATATTGTATCTTTATAATGTATAAGAAATGTTGTTTCTCTTAACGCCGATGCACGACGTTCAACTTTGCTGCCTTACAATGAGAACTATTTTGCTCCGAATAGTATTAATGTTTCTTCAATCTGCCATTTTGTCGATTCTTCGGTGTTTCTAGGGTGCGTATGCTAAGCCTGCAGTGACGAATTTATTATATGTATAGATATAGATTAGTACAAGACCTAGTTGCGAGTTCATTTTAGAACAATTTGTTCAGTAGGAATGATGATGACGATGGTCTCTAAGTACGTTAATTCTATGAGACTATTAAAAAAGTTGGTTTCAAAGAAGAGCCATGCGAATGCAAGCCAGAGACTATCTATCAAATGTAGAAATCATAGAAAAAGTAGAAAACAAGCAACTTTAATTACTTCCTTTCTGGATTTGTCTTAAAACAAAGTTCATATTTTTATTATAGTTCGAAAAACATCTTTTGAAACAAATCGTAGACCATTAATTGAATTGAGTGGCGGAGTAAAAGTTTGGCTGAATTAAAACGCAATACAAAAGTATTAAGAACTTTATCGAGGGGAGGTGGAAATGTTTTTCCGATTGGAGTTCGTCTGGTTTCTTCTAGCTGCTTCGAATGCTAAGCGAAGTGAACCGCTGAATATTAACGCTGCTAATGCCTTGAATCTATTACAAAGTTTGTTTCAATTAGTTAGACGATATTTCGGATTTGAATTCTTTTGGTTTTGTTTTGTGAGAGTGATGGAATGAGCTCTGTAACCTAGTGAGTAGACCGTTTGATTCGCACTCGAGAGAGTGCAGATTCAATGCAGGTTGTGGCGTGTACCAATGAGACTTTTTCAGATTTCAAGTACATTATACGGACGCTCCAACGGTGAAGGAAACATCGTGAGGAAACCAGCACATGGTTGGCCCCAGACGTATTGACCAGTCATTCCTCTGGACGAGGCTGACGGTGTTGTGAGAATGCCGTATGTGCTTGGGCAACCATACGACGTTTAAATCCAGCCTGTCTTAGGCACTACAGTATTTTACTTCACTCGGAGAATACTGTATGAATCATCCAGTAACGAATGAAAAGGCCTAAGTTTTACTGGGTAAGGAGAGTTGGCGTTTGGTTCCTAGACTATAACGAGTTGTTCTAATTAACACGTGTTTTAAACAAATTATTCTCTACAGTCACGAACACTTCAATATTATAACGTTCCTAGGCGATTGTGTAATATTTTGGCACGCAGAAATTATGACGTAGCCATCCGTTACAAAAAGACGGGATCCACGCGGATGAAGACGCGCGCAAAAGCTAGTAATATATAAAAGGAGCTGATGTCTCCACTGACTCACTGACATAATACAGACGCACGCACAGCCGTAACCGCTAACGGGGGAAATGTGAAATTTGGACAATAGCTTAAATTTACAATGTTGACGTATATTAAGAAGGATATAGGGGTTGACAAATTTGTAAGGAAAATCTCTAAACCTGCTCAGTTGACAATAATTGAGATTAAATAAATGTTAAATAAAATGTTAAATACATTTAATTAAATATATAGTGTTTCATGTTTTAATATGATTCACCCTCTGAGTAACATAAGGATAAAGGGTTTGTATGGAAAATAAGGATTTTTCGAAATTCATCCCCCACGGTGGTGCAATGGATTCATTCCCCACGCTGATGAAGTCGCGCGCAAAAGCTAGCATAATAAGTACAAAACAAATCCAAGCCCTTGAGAGATGACAATAATTTTCACACAAGCGTGGGTTGACTTGTGCACTTACATCCCGCTTTTAAGACCTAACAATATGGAAACATGAACATATTTCTGTATTAAGATTAACTCTGACATATAAGATTCATACTATTATGTTGTAACACAATGGACCTTTGGAATATGCATATGCCCTGACCATTTGTGATTTTATTTAAGATCAACTTGTTGTTGCAGTTTAAAGACAAAATTTGTAGGGCTACCAAACTATTTGTCTTTTCATACGCGTAGAGCGACTAAATAATATAATATCTACGTAATTTTTTTTAAATATATTATGATTATCTCTTTCTTTTCTTTCACTATTCTTTTCTTTTAAAACTAGAGTTTTGCCGATCGTTATCTTACATAGTTCTCTTTACTTCATTCTCATCAGTTACCTTTTATAAATAGGTGTGTATTCCTTAGGTATGTATGTTTGCACTATCTATGCGTACCCACATTGCACGTCATGTGGTTGAAACATATTTCTCCTTTGTAAATCCAACATTGTCCTGTCAACTCATCTTCCATAACCGGTAACTGAGCACGTAGCCATTTTACCAACGATTCTTTTTCAATACAAGTCGAACCGTAAAATTTTATATCATACCGGTTCATTCAAATACTGTTTATGTCGCAGACTATTGTTCGCTACAAATTTGAATGAGAATTTTCAGTAAACAAGCTAGAATGCATTAATGTCGGCCTAAATTTAAAAACGTCACATATAGTGTTATATATGACCCCTTAAGTGCATCGTAAGATATCATTAGGGCGTAGAACTCGGCTAGATTAAGCTTTGCAGTCCTTAAGCGCGGAAATGTCTTGAAACTAAAGTGTAGTTTGTTTAGTGAAATTAGAATAAAAGGTATGGTACACAGGGGATCGAGTGCGAGGAAATTTAATTTCTAAAGCCAACATTGTTTTTATTTTCCTTGCTAAATTAGTTTAAGCAAAGTTTTGAATTTGCAATACAATTTTATGTTAGTGCAGCCATAATAAGTAATATAATGAAGGAAAATTCGGGCTAAAAATATTATCAAATGAATGCTTAAAACTGCTTCATTCAAAGGCAAATAGTTAATTAATCTTAAATGTCTCAAAGTTTAATGACTTGACGTATTGAAAGTTAGTGCTGACTGCTGATTGACCAAGACTCAGCCATGTGATTCAAATTTAGCTCAGTTAGTTTCTTGTAGTGACCGAATAGGAGCACAAAAGTTGCAAAAATTTAATTTCAAAGTGTAACTTTTTTTATTTGAGTTAAAGCTATAACAAGAATAAGAAAATAAACGTGTTATTGCACATGTTTTTTTCGCTATTTGTTACCTAACCAGCCAATAGGAAAATCGATCCAAAATTACGTCTCAATTTTTTTTTTGTAGCATTTTATTAAGATATCATAGAGATAATATTTAGTCGTTTTATATAATGTTACAGTCATCTAGTTAAATAGCAAGCCAATTCGACACCTAGATCGTTGTTAAACGCCTGCATCCAAAGAAATGGCTGAATAACAACCTGCCAATTCATTGAGCGCAATGTTTATCCAGGTGGCTAAACGTCGCGTCGCGTATTAATTTACGGCCCGTTTCAATAACCTACCTATCTATAACTATTTGTTAAAAACGTCGCCATTTAATCATTTGACGGTTTTTCGCGATACAAGTTTGACGTTTCTAACAAATAGTTATTGGTAGATAGGTTATTGTAACGGGCCATTAGTTAAATTGCATATTGATGATTTTACGATGTTTGGTGGCCAACTCTGCTTTTGCGAAAATACTAAACTGGCGACGTTTTTTACTAAAAAACTAATAAAAGAGATCTAAAAACTACCTGAAAATCTACTGAACTTAAAAATCCTTAATAACACAAAAACGACTTTTTGTGTTATTATTATGTTGTAAATATGAAAAATATAGTGTTAAAAACAAAAAGATAATTTGTGGTAAATTTTATTACCTAGATACCTATATAAAATACAAACATTTTTAAATGTAATTTCTAAAAACGTGATATTCAACACTAGGCAACACTTATTGAAAATAATATACTCTTTCATACTCTAACTTTCTGAGTATTTTCCTATTCAGTCTTGATTAAGTCTGCCGTTGATTTAGCCTTAAATATTATCGAATAGCTGTGGTGGTTTTTTAAAACTAATTTAATTTTCACTGTAAATCTTACATAAAAGCATCTGGCTATGAAGTTAAAAATCTCCTTCCAAGAAAAGTTAATTTACTCGTTTTTCGAGTTATTCGAGAAATTCGAAATTTATCTATGTTGTTTCAGGGTTCTTAATTCTAAGTTTCTTCATATCCAATTCAAAAGCTCTCAGTTAAAGGTAGCCTTTTGATCTTAGCGACCGTGACCTGCGACCACGACCAGCGAACCAGTGAATCAGGCCCTTTAGCCACGATGACATCGCTAATTACGATGAGAATGTTGAAATAAAAATGTATGGTATTGACGTGTCGCGCGCTATGTCGCTTAGCGAATATTACCTCAATCCCATATGTTTTCAATTTCGAAGATCGTCATTGTAATGAGGGTTTTTGATATTTTTCTGCAGCTAGGGCCAGACCCAACTTACACAAAGCGTGATCTGATGGCGTTAGTGGTATCTAAAACGGTCAATAAGAATTATTGATTCTTTTTCTGTCACCAGGCGGCACTTGGTAGCACGACGGTCCTTGTTGTGTCAATAAGCTGTCAGATGTCACGAATTTAAAACCCTCATTAACGATGGCATTTTGGCTAAGCCCATAAGGCAACATCCACTGGTCGCGCGACGCGGTCGCAGGTTTTGTTTTGTGCTCCATATAAATACACAAATTCATTCAGTGGGTCGCGTGACCCCGTCGCGGTCGCGCGTCGCTAAAATCGGAATGCTACCTTCATATTTAACTTCAATCAATTTTAATAAAGTGAAAAACTAAGTCGCCATAATGAAATATTTAACGGAGTAGCTAATCTTGAAAATTCAATATTACAAAATTAAGTTTTTAATTAATTTTCTTTTAGAATTTCATCCAGTTGGGTTATCCTCGCCTGGGGGCTATCATGCCACAATATTGTGTTCTTTGCCTTATTACAACCCGGATATTAATTTCCTTATTTGCTTCATTTATAGATAACTTGAATCTTTATTACAATAAGCCTCATGTTACTAATCTAGATGTTTGTTTTTATTTTCTTCAATAATTCTTATGTTTTTCATTTCCTTTAATGAAATACAGTGTTGAGAGATTTAAGTACCTACTGAGATTTAACATTTCATGGATTATTTTTTTATTATTAATAATAATAATAATATTCAAGATATTTTAACGCATATTATATTTAATTACGAAAAATATTGTAAGTTATACCTGGCCCTGGAAAACCCATTTTAGGATTTTTTGGTTGATCGAATAATGCATTTTAATGTAAACATTCGTCCCATAATGCACAAAACGACAATGATCGATACAGCCCATAGGAAGTGTTGTACTGATATAATATAGAAATGTGGGTGCGTGTGCTTAGCGGAGCGGGAAATTGCTTAATCAGTCAGCATGCACCGATGATTAGGCAGATATCATCGAATTGACGGGAACTTTTACATAATATGCATAATGCATAATATTATTAATGACCTATTGTCTATTTTAGGCATTTTTCACGCTGGCGCTCGTGGGTGTGGATTTCGCGCGGTATGGCGGATTCAGCGCGGTATGGCGGATTCAGCGCGGTATGGCGGATTCTGCGCGGTATCGCAGATTCCGTGCGGTATGGCGGATTCTGGGCGGTATTTCGGAATCCGCGAAAGATGCGCGACAGTCTGGCGAAATCCGCGTCAGATTCCACGCTGTTTGACTAAGCGTCAAAATATTATTACACCTGAAATAATAATTATTTAAAAAAAAAAAAAAATGTCAAGTGACTAAAGGTCAGCTTACACCGAGACGCGACGCGGCGCTCTATTTTTAAGGTCGCGCTTCAAAATGGAACTTTCAGGTATAAAAATATTTTATCCTTTTATAACTTGAGCTAGAAATATATCTGTTAGATATCAATAAGATATATTGTCCCTATCATGACATTTCTGAAAATTAACATACTAAGCACACTTCACATGAGTGATGTTACAGAAAAATCCTGTAAACACGATTTGTACAGAAAATCCTTTTTACCCTAGCTTAAACTAATAGCAGTTCCTGCCACTACTTAAAATGTTCAACTTTGCCGAACTTTGGGTAAACATTTTCTATATTTTTCATTATTCACAAACATTTGTTTACGCGTCGGACCCTTCAGCGGAGATTTATGGATGGGACTCGAACCAATAACCCCTGACTTCCGTTTGGGAAAAAAGATTATTTAAACCGTTAAGTTCACGAGGAACAAACAAAGGATTTTATAAGGGTAATAAGTTAAGCATACACAATTATTCTTCAAAGTAAAGGTGAAATCATACATTATTAAATATACTTATAAATAATTCAATACCTTTTTTTTTCTGAATTACAAATACCAAAAATTAATATTTTATGGAATGAAAATTAAATAACAATCATTGAAATATGCAACTGTACAAAAACAAAAAATGTAAAGTGCAATTAATTGAAGTTAAGGAAAATAGTTTGCTCGGAGTTCTGAGAAATTTAAATAAAGAAAAAGAATCATAATAATAAAATAACTGTTTACCTAATAACACAATAACACATTTAAGATTTCGAACATAAAAGCAGCAGTTCTAAAGGAAAATTTAAAATGTTATTATATCTATCCAAACATAGTCTATACATAGTTCTGTTTATATAGTTAATTAATATTATAATATAGAGAAAGAATTTGTTTGGTTTCATTGACGGTTTCGGAGCCTACACCGAATCTATTGGACGAATTTTGATGACATCTGGCACAGATATAGAATAGACCACGGAAAAAAATATAGGCTACTTTTTAACGCAGCAACATGTAAGGTTCCCGCGAGATTTCGTTCTATACTTACTAGATGTTGCCACGAACTGCACGCTACATCTAGTAAATAATAAAATCGTAAAGCATTTAGCATAACGCTTCATAAATAGTTATGTGGTTTGCGACCAATTATTTTCCGCACCATTGTGTTCTATTTAAACAATAAACTATATGTTAATCGCGACAATAAAACGAGATGAATAGTTGAGCGCACATGCGCGTAGGGTTGATACAGATTGCTAGACAATGGGGTTTTTCCATTTTCCGAAATTTCTAATGTAACCTGAAGGGGCGATTTCGCTATTTCAATTTTACAATAATAAAGTTTCGATACAGTCTCGATCTTACCTGACAGCAAAATAAAATAAAATTGTATCCACGTAATCGTCAAACAAACGTCAGACGCTGAACCAACGTCAAATTTGTTTTTGGACCTTTAGAAAACAACTTTTTTTCCAAGTTTTTCTGTGTTTATATCAATTTATAATTCATTTAATGTTAATTGAAAGTGTAAGTTATAATAATAATACCTGGATAAGTTCTAGGAAACTTAAATAAATAAAAAGGATCATAAAAATATTCATCTCACCGGGATTCGAACCCATCACATTCCAAATTTTCGAACAAAGCAAATATTATACATAAACATACCAATCTGCCAATCGGACTGACGTAATAGAGTCGAAATTATTGATAATTATATTGTTGCATGACGAAAGAAAAACCATGTGTAGCTTAAAAATGCGCAGTTTCCAGGGATAGTATAAGTGCTATCTCTACGAAACTGCGCATTTATTCTGCATATTCATACTCCCCCAAAACTCTCTGCATACTAAATTTCATGGTAATACTTGCAGCCGTTTTCGAGATTATGATTATATATATGTATACAAGATTGTCTCGTTTAAAGTATAAGTACTGTAAAGTACTGTACTGTAAAGTATAAGTAAAGAACTAGGATCATTTTGCATAAAATTTCTTCAAGTAAACTGACATTCATTTGTAGTGTCTTTGCCATGGCCCCAACTCTTAGAAAAGGCCACTCCTCAGCATAGAAGTTTAGTTTCTTCTTTGCTGGTCCAGTCTCTCTGGTCCAGACACTGGCCTGCAAAAGGAAGTACTACAATTACACCATTGAAATTTATATTTTTTTCAAAAAACACAGATTTCGCAGATTTTAAATAAATCTCTAAGTTGTTTAGTTTTACTTTGTTACCGGTGATATGAACAATATTATGTACTTTACTAAAGACGAACAAAACTGGTCGGTTTGACCTGGCAACCCTAATATACACTACACAGATAATGTGAACGATATTCAATCGATCACTGTCGCCAAATTAATCCCTGATATCGCTAGGGGTGTACACTGTTTATTTTAGACTAGCTATTTCCGTCGACTTTGTTCATACATGAATATATAATTATGTATATAGTAGTAAATACTAGTTATACGTTAATCGTATACACGTTTCGTAACCTAAAAGGGGGAATTTTGTAGAAACTTTTTGCTATTATTTTTATTTACGCGAGCAGAAGTCCTGTTTTAGAATAGAAAAGTCCTATAATTTTAAGAATGTAGTATATACCCTGATACCAGTAGCGAGGCGTGTATACGTCATCATATCGGCTTCCCTTATGAATATTACTTATTAGATAACGCTAAGTCCAATAAAATAATACAGAATACCTAATCCCAGGTAGGATACCCAGATCTCATGCTTCGCCACTGACTGATATATAATTATTATATTAGGAACTAGCATTTGCCCGTGGCTCCGCCCGCATAAATACAGTACCAACCCCACGGGAACCCTGTACCTATTCAGGAAAAATGTCGCATACATCGTTCCCCGTGGTCTACTCTATATCTGTGCCAAGTTTCATCAAAATCGGTCCAGTAGTTTCGGAGCCTATTCAATGCAAACAAACAAACAAACGATCTTTCCTCTTTATAATATCAAACTAGATATCGTCCTCGACTTCGCGCAAAAGGAAATACCGCGGAAACCGTACATTATGCTGCTATAAAAAGTAGCCTTTGTTCTTCTTCCGTAGACTATATCTGTGCAAAATTTCATAATAATCGGCCTAGTAGTTTCGGAGCATATTCAATGCAAACAAACAAATAAATCTTCCCTCTTTATAATATTCAAGTATAGTTTAGGCGCTATTTACGGAAATGACATTTTGCTAAATGCAATAATTATCCAGCATAATATGACATCACTTTATGCATAAAGACTCATCATAGGCCCCCAAATTAATGTAATCTTAAGCCCCAGGCGCGGTTTCAACTTTGAATCCAAACCTGCACTCAGCTGTGACAAAACCGCAGTCTTATGTAGATATTATGTAGGTCTTATGTAGGTATACCTTGTGGTATAACGTATTTTTACACGACTACGGCGAAGCAAAAAGGACGGGTAACGATTTTGACAGTCTATGTATGTATGTATAGTTTATTCTATTGTATCTCCTAAGCTACTGGTCCGATTTTATTACATGAGGTGTCAATAGATTCGTAATAATAGCCCGGCTAACGTGGGCTATATAATTTACGTAGTCGAGTTACAGTTTTTTTTTATAAAAATTATAAAGTTATTAATAAAATATAATGCGTCAGTTGTAAAACAAATATTTTATTTGTATAATTTGTCAATAAGTTATGTGGCCTATGTTATCAGAGCCGTCATTACGAACCTATTGACACCTCATTAATTAAGTCAGATCAGTAGTGTAGGCGCTTCGATGGAAAAAACTAAACTTACGTATATAGACTGCAAAAATTCTCACCCTTCCTGTTGCCTTCGCCCTAATCGGGCACATATATACATTTTCCTACAATCCAGGAAACGGCTACTATCTTATGTAAAGCCGTATATTTTGCTGCGACATAAAATGTAGCCTATGTGTTAATCCAGAGTCTACTACACCCATACGTCCACACATCCATGCACAGTAAGTACAGGTAATGCACAGGAAGTAAGGATTATGTACGTAGATCGCTATATGTTTTTCTATAATTCTGGTGTTACTGTGTATTTTTGGTAGATTTTTCATGTGTATCTTTCTAGGAGAAAGGTCATCCTTTGCTTTTACAATTAGCTTTCAGAGATGATCCGTATATTTTTGGGCATCTAACGCTATGAACGAAACGGACAATCGTTTATACGTAATGGCGGTCACTACCTATATAGAGACTCCAACGGCATTTAAACTCAGCATTAAAACTTGAAAATCGTCAATAAGGGTGCGCTCTGACTTTACACAGTACACTTACCCCGTTACTAATAAAAAATATTTACACAACTGATAAACTGTTGAATTATTCTGTCTTTGTCTGATACGCTGGAAAAGTCACAAGGACAGCAACATTGAATAGCTTAATTGTTGTGTAATTTTGTTTATAAATAAATATCTAAGGATATCAGTGTACGAGGGCTGCACTAAGAGTATCGGGAATGGAATATTTCCACTGTTCCTGTCATATTAAAATCTTTTTAATTTAAAACTCCTTGGTTTTTAAAATCGAATACAGTTTATTTATTTAAAAAAAGATTCTCGGTCTTGTCACAAGGTCTTATCAAACTTGTTTAGTCGTTGAGAATATGGAATTGACCCGAGAAAATTCTAGAGCGATGATTTATTATGACTTTCGAAGTGGTTTAACACAAAAACAGTGTGTTGACCGGATGATTTCTGCATTTGGTGATGAAGCCCCATCCAAAACCACAATTTATCGCTGGTTTGCTGAATTTCAACGTGGACGTGTCAAGCTCAGTGATGATCCCCGTCAAGGTCGTCCAAAAACTGCAGTCACCCAAGAAAACGTTGATGCTGTGCGTAAGCTGATTGAGGAAGATAAGAGAAGAGGAAGAGAACTGCAACCGCCGCATCATCCTCCATCACGACAATGCGAGTTCTCACACCGCGCACAGAACAAAAGAGTTTTTAGAGCAAGAAATCATAGAATTATTAGGCCATCCGCCGTACAGCCCCGACCTAAGCCCTAATGATTTCTATACTTTCCCTAAAATAAAGAATAAATTGCGTGGTCAGAGATTTTCATCACCTGAAGAAGCTGTGGACGCCTACAAAACGGCCATTTTGGAGACCCCAACTTCCGAATGGAATGGTTGCTTCAATGGTTCCATCGTATGAAAAAATGTGTCAAATTTCGCGGAGAATACTTCGAAAAGCAATAAATACATTTTTAAATAGTAATGTTGTGTCACTTCCTTGATTCCCGAAATTTTCAGTGCCGCCCTCGTATATACACGGATTATTTATCTGTATATGGACGCGAGTGTCTCTAATGGCAAATTAAAATGAAGTGTCTTTTTATATATTGTGAACATTTATTGTGTCACACGTTGTTGTCCTATTAGAGCAAAGAGTACAGAAATTAGCGTCGGAGTATTTACGTACCATAAGAAAGAAAAATGATAGACAACAATGTTTATCATTGATCAACAGCTCATCCATTCTGATGAATTCGTTGAAGTGAAAAGGGTATATTTGCCCTCGAAGTTAAATAGCTTTTTACTGGCTCCTCGGAAAAATCACGAGCTTAATCCCATATTGAATCGAATCGTGGAAACTGGGCGATGGAAATGAATGAGGTTTAGTGCCTAGTCACGTGATATAAGTGGTTACTACTTAATGGTTATTCCATAGTCATTTAGAGTAAGTAAGTTATCATGAGATGTCTGAACTTATTGAATAAAAGTGCTATAAAAGTTTTTATGTTGAGATTTTGATAAAAAATTATGGCAGCTTCGTCTGCGTGAATATATTATCCCACGGGAACATTGTACTTTTTTGGGATAAAAAGTGTATATGTGTTAATCCAGAGCCTAAACAACTTACCCCTTAATGGGTGCGTTTACTTTGATATAAATTTCGTTGTTTGATCCATTTTGGGTTCAAATAAAATAACACAAATGGAGTATGTACTTCTTTTTCTAAAATTAATTTAAGAATATTACAAAATATTATGATTTTTAGTATTACAAAAACATTGTTCTCGAACTTCCTCATCCAAAATTTACAAAAAGTGGTCGTGTTTAGGTACATTTTTTCTGCTCTTATGTAGCTTACTTTGTTTGTTGAAAAATACCCAAACCTTAAAATTTTATTAAAATTATCCAACAATATTAAAAATTTATTTGGAAAAAGCATAAAAAGTCTTCTCGTCATTTTTACGTCTTTTCTATTATGGATGATGTGCAGCTCGTGGCAATAAGGCTTATTTTATTTGGTCACTGTCCGGATTTATTGCACAAAATATTTCTAAAGTATGTGTGTCCGTACCTACTAGGTTACTGTCAAACAAATTTTGTAAACGCGCCCTTAAATCTGGAACTATAGGTTCCGGAATCTGGAAAGCCGGGGAAAATGGAAAATAGAACTCTGCGCTAGTCGAGTGCGACGCTCGAGCTGTCATATATGATATTGACATTTGACTCGATACTTGTGTGTTCGATTTTCCTCATTGAGCCCTCATCATTAGCGCAGAATTCTATTTTCAGTGCTCTGAATTTTCTCCGGCCTCACGAATTCCGGTTTATATAGTCTTAGCCTAAGATGGTGACATAATTCACCAACTTCGAATTTTCGATATTAACTAGAGAAAGACTTGATTAATTTTTGATGGCCAAGCTAAGGATCGGTGTGTAAACGTATCCATTTTAGATAAGAACCTTTTTGGATTCTGAATTAAATATAACATCAAGTAGCGTGTATTAAAGGTATTTACTCACTTGGCGACGCGTCGCCACCTTATATGAGATATACTACTTATAAGAGACACTATGAGATGTACGTCTCTAGTGGTGTCATATATGAAAAAACCCAATATATAATTAATTCACAATAAAGAATATATTTTAAGCTTTCTAAAATGGTGTGACACTTATATTATATTCCTCAAAGGAAAGTGACTATAAAATCAAAGTTAAATGTCCACATTTTAAGAATATTTTTCAACAAATTTTCATTCAGTGACTTTGAGCGATTTTTTTTCATAAATAGGGATAGACACAAGTGTAAATCGTTTATATTTAGGTAGATTGGTCCTTTGGCTACAATTCGAGGTACAATACATGTACCTCTGCCGACTTTTGGAAAAAGCATTTACGGCTTTCTTAGGAGTGTCCACATAGTGCGACGGTGTGAAGCGACACGACACAGAAATGATGCGTCGCTTGTGACACCTTCATCGATGGTGTAAGAACAAGTAGATATACGACCGCGTGGTGATAGATACATCTCATTCTATTAGGTACGTAAAATTTCAACTGCAACGGCAGACAGACTGCATTTCAACGGCACTCCGACTGCGCGGTCAAATCATACGACTGCAATAAAAGTCGCAGTTTGTGTACATTGTTGTTGTGGCATTCAAAATGCAGTCCGCCAGAACAAAAATGCCGCGTCGCAACTAGCACCGCTGCGCTACGCACACGCCACTTCTAACTAGATTGAAACGTCAACGGCGACATCGTAGCGAAATGTAGGTCACGTGATTAAATAATTCGCTAAAGTTGGCTGACACCCGAAAACGATTCAGTATCGGATAAACAACTGAAAAGCGAAAACAAAACAACCGAGACCGTTCGACAACGATACAGGAAAAGACATTTCTATATTATTTAGTATCTTACAGGCAAAAGAACCCCTTTTATTGTTACTATATAAAATCACTTGATACTTTATTGTCGTAAAGATTTTATGTATAACAGATACACAAGTTTTTATTTCATTTAAAAATACCCAATTATTATGATTTTACATGCATTAAAATTTTGCAAAAATATCAAGTTCCGCTAACTGTCACGTGACTGCGTGTGACGTCATAATATAACTCTCTCTAAGGCTAAGAGCATTATACCAACCTCTAAGGCCGTTCTCGGTCTTCTTTAACTCATCAATTTATATTTAGTATTTTGATGCTTAAAATATAAATTGATGAGGCACAGACCACAGTGATAGGTATAACGTTATCTAATATATAAAATTTCCATGTCACAATGTTAGTTACCGTGCTCCTCCGAAACGGCTTTACCGATTTTTACCAAATTTTATATGCGTATTCAGTAGGTCTGAGAATCGGCTACTGGGTATTTTATATATTGATAAGTGCATTTGTTGAATGAAAAATAGTAAATTATCACAACTCGAGACTGACGGCGACCATATTGTTTGTGTGACGGGATAGCGATCGACGTTGCCATGGTGACATACTTATTTAGTCACTTCAATAAAATAATATGGGCGAAATACTTAATATGGCAAAGCAACGTTTGCCGGGACAGCTAGTAATTTTATATATTAGAGATGACTCCCCATACATGGCAAGTGGGTTTAATCTTTTATTTCATTCTACCCCATTGAATGAATGAAAAATAAAAAAAGCTTGAACGATTTGCCTTTCGCTTCATAATTAAGTTGACTAGTATGTGCATTATCAGAGGATGACTCGAATCTCAAAATCCCTAGTTGATATAAATTACCATTAGTGCAAAATATTTCACATAAAATAAATTAGAAATTGGCCACATAAAAACGAAGTTTATAGTTGTCTAATGCACTAAATCCAAAACTAATATAAACTAAATGAAACTATAAATTTTAGTTTAAAAACTGTGCACATGATGGAATGACGTTGCTTGGTCCATGGGGACTGAAGTTAAATGAAGTGATACTGAGTTCAGTTCGTAAAGTTGGTATGACTGCTAATAAAACTAATATTATTAATGCAAAACTGAAATTGTTAACCTTTATACGCACTATACATACACCCTGTTACTAATAAAACTATTTACACAACGGATAACTTAAACAACGTTTCTGTCTTTGTCTGATACGTTGGAAATGTCACATGATAGAAAAAGATAGAAACGTTGTTTAAGTTATCCATTGTGTAAATTTTTTATTAGTAAGGGGGATAATGTTTTGCAAAAAAGACAACATAAATTTTGGGAACATGATTTACTGTTTTATAAAGAGGAAAAATAATTTAAAAATAAAACGGCCAAGTGCGAGTTGGACTCGCACACCTCGCGCACAAAGGGTTCCGTACAAAACGGCAAAATAAAACATGTTTGTTGTATGGGTATAATCCCCCCATCCCCTATCCCCTTGAATGTTTACTTTATTCTGTTTTTTGTACTTGTTGTTATAGCGGCGGCGTAAAATTTCAACTGTCTAGCTGTCACGGTTAAGGAGATAGGTACAGCCTAGTGACAGATGGACAGACGCGGACGGACGGACAGCGAAGTCTCAGTAATAAGGTCCCGTTTTTAACCTTTGGGTACGCAACCCTAAAAACTAAAAAAAATTTTTTAAATAAAATTGCATTGCTCTCTTTATCTCTCAACTGCATTGCGGTCTTTGACCTGAGCTGATTTCAAAATTATTTAAATATCAATTCAATCAATTTTAATCAATTACAAACAGCACGACAATGACCTTCAGAGCGTCGTAGATAGTGCAATGTAATTTTATTTTAAGTAGCATATTTTTTTTGTCACAATAATTGATTTTCTGCTTTACTTAAGCAGTAATAATCATGTGCCGAAATTATTGTCATTGATGTAAAAACGTTATACAATATAATATAATATACTCGTAACTAATCATTTTTGGGTTCCATAATACTACAAGGAACCCTTATAGTTTCGCTCTGACCATCCGTCTGTCTGTCTGTCCGCCCTTCTTACTTCTGTGATTATGAATATAAATTGATGAAATTTAGTATAAATAGTCATAGATTTTATTGGCATCGTAGGGTTGGCTCTCCGACGTGTAAAGTAGAGATTTTTTTTTTCATTCTACCCCATCGTCGAATAGGTAGTTTTAAATAGATTTCGTAGATTACTTTTTATGCGTAGCTCGCGATTCAAACTCTTGAAATGAAACGTGTAACTTTTTTGTATAGAACATATAAAACAATTTTGAATCGTTATTTTAAAAAGTCCACGCCGCGTCGTATCTCGGTGTGAACTGACGCATATTCGTATTGTCAGGTTAAATAGCGTAGATATTTTTTCTACCATAGAAATACTTAAGAATGAAAGAAAAGAAAGTTTTTGACGTGATAACGTCTTATAAATCGATGGAGCCGGCTGCACGCACGAAAAAACATGACTCATGTGTTACCTGTTACCCGTTATCGTTACCAAGTACCGTTACCAAGTACCAGCGATAGCTCGCATTGCATTTACCTCATTATTATTGTTGTTGTTGTTGTTGACGTTGTCACGTTCAACTATCGTCAGTAAACCGACTTTACAGACAACCGGTATGTTCTTTTATTTCGGTAATTTACCAAATTGGTACCTACTCAGTATAATATAATGTAGCCTTCTTTCCAGACGTCAATCCATTTTCGCCTGACATTAATACTAACCTAACTTAAGCATTCCTTATAATTACATGGAAAAAAGATTATAGTGCTTTGTACTTAGATTAACTTGCGGCATAGTTAATGTCATAACTTGTCCCTCAAGATCACACGCAGCTTAAGTTTTATCACGCTAACCTCAATGACGTAATGCTAACACCTACACTCTACATGCTTTCAGCTGTAAATGAGAAATCTAGAACACTTTCATAACTCTGATATTATGATGTCAGAGTTATGAATGTCAATAATCATATTATTAGTACGTGACGTAAAGACTTTCAGCATAGTATTAGGACAATTGTCCGAACGAAGTAGTATGATATTAGGCACAGTTAAAGTTTACGTGGGGGATGGTGTGCAGAAAGCTAATATTTTTTATAATAACGCATAAAATAAATAACAACAACACACATCAGCTCAGATTATTAACACACACTACCGCGCGTTTGTATAGTCTATACAATTTTGTTACACGTTTACATTTGTCAATCTCTTACAACATTTACATTTTTTTTCTCGCCCTGTGGTTGAAATTCGCCCATAATAATTCATATAATTTTTAACTTTAAACTTTGTAAGGATTCCTCCGCCTCTTAGAAAAAAATTAGACGTTTGACACCACGTCAATATGGCCCCGTGCTAGGCACTCGAAGAACTTGTGTTACGGGAACAAGACAACGGGAAGTATATTGAATACTTTTATATTATACATGTATTTAATCTTTTTATTATATTAGGTCTTTACCTATGAAATTGCCGTTTTGTATGAAAAAATTTAAACGAATTTTTTTTATGTATTTTTTATTTGTATTAATCGAAGTAATCACCCATGCAATCAATGCATCTTTGTCAACGAAGTGGCAGTTTATTGATGCCCTTCTTAAAGAAATTAGCTGGACGGAAGGCAACAAATTCTTCAAAGGCATTTTGTACTGCCTCTCGGGTATTGAATTTTTTTCCCGTCAAGAAGTTATCCAAATTCTGTAAAAAGTAGTAGTCTGTAGGCGCAAGGTCTGGTGAGTAGGGCGGATGACGGAGAGCTTCCAACCCCAGTTCTTGCAACTTGGAGACCGTCTGCTGTGCAGTATGAGGTCGCGCGTTGTCGTGCAGGAGCAGCGGAGACGAGCGATTGACCAAACTTGGTTGGAGATGTGCCAGCTTCTCCATCATTGTGTTTAGTTCTTCACAGTATACATATGCAGTAATGCTCACCCCGTTTGGTAAGAAGCTGTGATGAATCACACCGGCGCTAGACCACCAAACAGTGACCATCACTTTTCTAGGGGTAAGTTATCGTTTAGGGCATTGTTTAGGTGCTGAACCAGGATCCAACCAACTTGCTGAGCACTTGCAGCTATTAAACAAAATCCATTTTTCATCGCAGGTAACAATGCGGTTCAAAATTCCTTCATTTGTGTGTCTGTTGAGCAGTGCAAGGCACGTCTCGACGCGTACTTCGCGCTGGCGATCATTGAGTTCGTGGGGCACCCATTTCTCAAGCTTTTTTTAACTTTCCAATTTGACGCAAACGGACCAATATTGTTTTGACGCTAACGTCGAAAGCTGCTGCTAAAACAGCCGTAGATTGTGTATCATCAGCTTCCACAATCGCCTTTAATTCGTCATTGTCGACTAAGTCTTCGGACGACCGTGAGGTTCATTTTTCAGGTCGAAATTTCCAGCGAGCGAGCGAGCAAAGCAATAACAGGTGGTGCATTGGTTTGTAGTGTTAGCTCCGTAAACGTCGTTGATGTTGCGTGCCGCTTGTTGCTGCCACGACGGTACTTTAATTATGGAATATTCCATAATTACTCGAATTTTTAACGTATCCATGATGACAAAAAAGATTGAAATGCGATGAAAATGTAACACTAATCAATAAAAAAATGACTACTTTTGGAAAAAGAATTCCATGTTTTTAAAATAAAATTAATTTGAAATTAGAATTATTAGCCAAACAAAAATTATTTTGATTTGAAATGGCCAGTACTGCAGAACGGCAATTTCATAGGTAAAGACCTATTATTATACGGAACACAGAAAAACTTTTGTTCATTCTGCGGGATTCGAACCCGCGACCCCCGGCTTGAGAACCAACGCGCTCAACTACTGAGCCACAGAGGTCATCAAATACACATTATAATAATAATGTTTAAAAATATTTCATCTTCTGGCAGTGACTTTTACGATAATACATTTTGATGTACGTTTATTTTATACAAAATTACTTTTACACGGCACATCTATAACATCTAGAATCATTGGTTCTAGCTATAAATCTGGCTCGGGTTGCAGTGATAATGGGAGCTGGTAGAGACTCCGTGAATAATTGTTATTATGATTTATTGTCGCGTGTGATTTATGAATATATTATATTGACAGTTCAAATTATTCATTTCATTTACAGGCTACCAACTGAACATATGAAGCTGGACAGTGGACAGACACGTGTGTGTCCAGGCACAGGGGCGCCGCTCTCTACAAATGACAGCTCGAGCACCGGCGAATGTCAGCCATGTTGACGTAAGCCTATGGTTGATACCGAAATAATTTAAAAAGTCGCGTCAGACAAATCTATTATATTGTCAATTATGTCAAAGCTCAAAACGACCAGCCGCCAACCTCGTGAACGAAAGTTCTAGATGGAAAAAACTCACGCCCCGTTCGCCGCGCGCACCCCCGGCATACGTCCAGCCACACACACATAGCTGCGACCTGTCAATCGTGTAAGTCTATCAAATGACAATTCTTTACGTTAATATTTGGTATAATATATTATAATACATAACTAATATATTATATTATTTGGTCCAGGTGAGCGAAACACAAATTTTCGGTCAGTTCTCACGGAGACGCGACGCGACGTGCACTTTTAAGTGAACTTTATATACTACACAATATAATAATGGCATTTTAGTATAATTATGTTCCAACTGTCGAGTAATAGAGTTTGAAATAATTAACAGAGGCGGCTGCGAACACTTGAACTAAAACCCCCCTATTTTTAACCCCGATTTCCTTAATATCCGCATAGGGAAAACCAGGATAGTTGCCCCACTTTTTGAAATTTAACCACCCGGTACTTCGGGTTTTTATTGACCAATTTATAAAAAGTAAAAAACATTTCCTTGAATATTTTCGGAGTATTTGCGATTTAAGCAGACCTCATAATTTTGTGACATCTATCCCACGTATGGGATAGTAGCCACTAGCCTGATTCATATAAATCCCGTATATAGATGCCCTCTCTCGAAACGAGGCATGTATCCCTGCAGAACTTTGATCGCATTTTGCCTTCCCATGCATTACATAGAGACTTACGACAGAGTCAACTTAGTGGTAGCTGAAAAGTCTTTCAATAAGTAATTGAAACAGTATACAATTCATTCGCAAAACTAGAGTTATTAAAATCGGGGCAACTATACACCTGGGGCAACTATTCTGGTTTTACCACGGATAAGATAAATGAGGTTGGATTGGCAATGTGCGCGGGGCAGACGCGCCACAAGTATGATTGGACAATCATACTTCAACCGAACAACGCGTTCATACTTTTTAGTCGCTTGTTGATTGCCTCGCAGTACGGAGCAGCGCTAAAATCCTTTGAAAATGCCGTGTTGTGCGATTGTTATGTGCAAATTAAAGAGTCAGACATCAAATATGAAACAAGGAGGAATTTCTTTTCATCGGTAAGCATAAAAACCGTAGTTTTTTAGTATTTTTCCCAAAAAACTAGTTCGAATTATGAAATTCTAAGTAGAAACTACAATTAAGTCAAAAATCACAGAAAATATACATTGCTGGTGAAGTACGCAAATATTTCGCGAGAAGACACATCTGACGCGCAATGGGTTGCGAAGCGAGCCAAATTACCGCGCCTTTCGACTCGTTCGCGTCACGTCCGCTTCGGTCGCCTGGATAGTGCAGTCAGTGATCGATGATTTATCGACAAATTATTTTTCTTCAGAAGTTCTCGGTAGTAAAATTTTGCTAGTCTTTTTTTTGCTACATAATATTTATCGACCATCGACTTCTTTTTTTGCTTTGATTTTCTAATTATTTTTGATTACAAATAAAGGTTGATATTTTTTATATTTTTTTTTCATTTTCTATCCCAATACCAATTAAATTCGCCTTTGACACAATGTTTTAGTTAGTATAAAATTACTAGTGCTCCCGTTATTAAAATATTTCATTAAATTACCAATAGCTACAGGACGGTTTACGATTTACGATGAGCCCTCGGCAAAAATAGTGGGGATGCACATATTGTACACGCGCAACCATACTTGCCCCGCTACTCCCCCCGCCGCATTCAAAAGTTAGGGCTCATAAATCGTAAATCTAACTGAAACTAAGATGATTTCAAGATTCAAGTTTGACCATTTTCATTATCGAAAATTCCTATCGACCATAGCAAGCCCTAGCGTGCATGTGAATTTTGAGCATGTGGTTGTGTCGAAACGTTAACGACTCAACGTAGTGTGAGTATCAAATCGCAGCACTCTGTTCTAGGTGTGATTTGTTAATTAGTGTGCGTAATTCGTGTATGTATTATTATTTCTTATGTAGTGGAGTGCATTGGTGGGAGACAGGCGGCGACTCTGGTTTTCAAGTAAAAGTATCACGGTTGCCAATCCAACCTCATTTATCTTATCCGTGGGTTTTACCCTATCTTAAAGTCCTGTTTCAAAAATTTTTGCACTGAAGTACGTGGAATTTATCTGACTGCAATGAAAAATCTCATGTTTTCTCTTCTTCGTATTAATGAAAGGGAAGGCATGATATTTGGACAAAGATTAACACTAATTGCAGGCGTTGGCGAAATTGGCACTAAAGATAAAGAGATTATTAATAAACAGCACCTAGTATATCACCCCCATTTGTATTCATTTATCATTATAAACTCTACTAGGAAAGGACATGGGGACATTTTACTATGGAACGATTAGCCACGGCGACCAAAGATAAATTAATTACGTTAGATGTAAGCGTAAATTACACTTTGATTACAACGGCGTAGGACGCATATCTGCAATGGTTGGGGTAAATACTGTGATATTTTAACTCATTTCAACGAATATTCACATAAAATATGATTAGCCCCACTTCTCTGTGGATCGGAATTAAATAATTACGGGAAATGAAATGTGAATGAAAAATGGTACAATCTAAATATATATCGAAGACCTCTGTGGCTGTGTATAGCGCGTCAGCGCTCAAGCTGGGGGTGCGGGTTCGAATCTCGCCATAAATAAGGAACATAAAGTTTTCTGTGTTCCCGGGTCATGGATTTGTATTAAATATGTGTTTAATATAATGAAAAGTTAAATATAAGTATAGTAGAAACGTATTAAATATACACAAGTTATTCGCGTCCCTGTAACACAAGTTCTTCGGATAATCAGCACGGGGATAGATGGACGTGGTGTGACGCGTCGCCACTTTTTTAAACAGCGACTCAAAAACTCACAATGTCTTTTCACTATCATAACATAGTAAATTAATTTTTATAACGCTATTTAATCTCAGCCTGCATCGTGCACGTATATTTACGCCATAACGAGGCGAGGCAAGTAGCAGTATTAGTTGAGTATTGTAAATAATATGCAGTGGGTGTTTGCGAGCAGTGGCCCGTAATGTGGAGCTACGGAGGCATTACCGCACTAAAATATGGAGGAAGATTTTATAACTAGCTGACTTAGTTAAAATAACCTGCTTTTTACCCGACAACGGCGAAGCCATAAGGAAGGGTTACGATTTTGGCAGTCTATGTATGTAATAAATGGATGTATGTTTGCTTAGATATACCACTGTAACGCCTAAACTACATAACCGATTTTAATGAATGAGGTGTCAATATAGATTCGTACTGATGGTCTGGGTGACATAGGCTTTATAATTTGCTTAGTCGGGTTATAGTTTTTATCTTTTGATAATTGCCGTATAAAAATTAACCCGATTAGACCCAGACTGCCAAATATGCACAAAAAAAATCATTTTAAAATTGTGTCTGTCTGTTAGTTCTGTCTCATCTCTTAAACGGCTCGATCGATTTTGACATTACTTTCACTGGCAGATATATTATAAGGTGTGTTAAAAATTGCTCCTCGAAAATGTATCAATTCTACCTAGAGAAAACTGCGGGGAACATCTCGTTTATAAAAGTGTGTCCAATTTAATACTTTTATTTATTTGCATCAAGTGACCTGGCAATAATACGAGACGATTCCTACTCCATGCTACATGAGCTTTTTCTTCAAGTTGAATCTACGCAGTAAATATACACTGGCTCCGTTTATGACAATATTATGAACAATACAAATAATATCTTCTTAGAAATAGATTAAGATCTTTTATGGCTGTGAATGCGTTAAATTTGTGGCGGCCATTTTTGACCTCAGTTTTGTATTGTTGGTTTTCTTCGTCTGATTTCAGAAGGTCGATTCTGTTTATCAAATCCTGCAATAATACAGTTACGATCCAGATAGGTGATGGTGATGATGATCCATACGAGGTGATGGCAATTTAGGTATATCTTTTCACCGTCGTCGTTGATACTAAGATGTAAGACGATAGTCTGTAACTATGTGAATTGAGGAAAAATTGTGGCAAGCTCACGAAGCTCAGATTTTTTAAATAAATAATTTCCAAATTGTAATAAAAAAAACAATAACTTCATCGTCTTTCTAATAATTATTTTTATGTTTTATAGAGATTATAATCGGACTACTAGTCTCTAAGCTGTACCTAATATATTTATCTATTTTAGTAGGTTTAGTAACCTACTAAAATAGATAAATATATTATGTCTTCGAAAATACAGTAATGATTTTGTCTGCCTTTTTCATTTTAATAATAGGCTAACACGATGTTATTATTTAATGTATAATAAACATTTTATTTGCATTTTTGCAACAATTTTGATACAGATTTTTAATGCAGCATCAGTATAGTGGTAGAAGTGTATTTTTTGTGTCTATTATACTATAATCTTTATAATTATTCTAATCTGCCTGGTGATGAAATGATTTAAATATATCATACAATTTAGAAAAATAATAATAATCTGAAACACAACAAGAAAGACTTCTGTCTGTAGCTTTAATATTTTTTTTATTTTCAATATAATTTATTAAGACTATCGAACGGCAAAAGTGATGATATCGTTTATGATACCTATTTTTTTACATTTTTGCAAGCTCATATTTGATATTGCAGCAAGGCAGAAATAGTTTATCATGATTATTTTACCAAGTACTCTTATATTGTCAGTCTCCCAGACGATGAGATCATATAAAAATCACTGCCACCAGCTACATCTGTTGTTAAACTGCGAAATTGTATCCTCATAAACGTCATACCAACGTCTAAGTTTTGATTGGTCCAAACTCAAAAATCTGTTTATGATATAAAGACGATTAATTTATAATTCAATTAAAATTAAAATTAAAGTTTAGTTAATTACGAGAATTGGGGTTCTGTTATATCTTAAAAAATATTGTTGGTGGTCATTGGTCACACATAGTAAGTAATTAAACTATTTTACCTACTACTAAAAAGTAATTTCACACTACTTTGTAGTTTCGCAAGTTGACAAGATTGTTTCGTTTAAAGAATAAGATAAAACTAATACGGTAGATAAAAAAACATACCTACAAACTGAAATTGTCAGCGATTCGTTACTAGGTATATTCAGAACGAACTAATTTTAGTGCATAATACAAAGTGAATGAGATAAAAGACTTCCGCTATAATTGCCGGGTAATGGTAGAAGAATGGCAGAGGAATTATGTTGTAATGACAGGACATGGCCCTTTAATTACAAATTCACTTCTGGTCAAGTAAGGACGAATTAAAGGACTCTAATTGTGGCGACTTACAGTTAGATAAAATTACACAATTTACAAAATAAAATTAGGCCACATCATATTAGAAAAATCATTTGTATATATGTAGGTTACTTATTAGTTAGTTTTAAGAATGTACACTTGTCTGCATTAGTGTTAGCATTTTTTTCTCTCTAGTTTACTGTCTTTAATAACATTTAAAGGTCGAAAAATCATCATAATTTTCAAATAGTAGTGATTGGAACAGCATCTATTTTTTTTTATTACAAAGGAGATGGGGAAAAATGGTCCAAAGGTCCATAATTAACATATTAAGCTGATTCATATCGCTGGAATAGTTAATTAAAACTTAAATATTTAAATAACTATTCCATCGAAATGAATATGCCTACAATTATTCATATTAATACACGGTTCGAGATCGATATAGCAAAGTTTGGCCCTCAGTTTATCCCTAAAGGGTCCGCTTAGTAACATAAAACAACAATGCTTCACTACACTTTACCCGGGGGATGTTTGCAGGTCGGCGATGTGCGAAATTCGCGATACTAAATTATGTCTATAACAATTAATAACGCTTTCTTATAGCCGTATTATAATTGTTCAAATGGAAACTGTTTTTATAGAATTGGTTCAGTAATACATAGGCTGCACTAAAAGTATCGGGAATGGAATATTTCCACTGTTCCTGTCATATTAAAATCTTTTTAATTTAAAACTCCTTGGTTTTAAAAATCGAATACCGTTTATTTATTTAAAAAAAGATTCTCGTTCTTGTCACAAGGTCTTGTCAAACTTGTTTAGTCGTTGAGAAAATGTGATTGACTCGAGAAATATCTAGAGCGATGATTTATTATGACTTTCGATGTGGTTTAACACAAAAACAGTGTGTTGACCGGACGATTTCTGCATTTGGTGATGAAGCCCCATCCAAAACCACAATTTATCGCTGGTTTGCTGAATTTCAACGTGGACGTGTCAAGCTCAGTGATGATCCCCGTCAAGGTCGTCCAAAAACTGCAGTTACCCAAGAAAACGTTGATGCTGTGCGTAAGCTGATTGAGGAAGATCGACATGTGACATACCGCGAAATTCAGGCAACTTTAGACATTGGCATGAGTCAAATACAAATAATCTTGCATGAACAATTAGGTGTAAAAAAGTTGTTTTCCCGATGGATACCGCATTTGCTCTGTGAAGAGCAAAAAGCGGCTCGCGTTACTTGGTGCGTCAGAACTCTCGAAAGATTACACACAGGATCCTCAAATGCTGTATACAACATCGTATCAGGTGACGAATCCTGGATATACGCGTACGAACCCGAAACAAAAAACTAGTCACGAGTTTGGGTGTTCGAAAATGAGTTAAAGCCAACAAAAATTGTTCGTTCACGGAGTGTTGCAAAAAAAATTGTGGCCACGTTTGTCTCCAAAACCGGCCATGTTGCGACTATTCCTCTTGAGGGACAAAGAACGGTTAATTCAGAATGGTATGCTAACATTTGTTTGCCACAGGTCGTTTCTGAACTCCGTAAAGAGAACTGCAACCGCCGCATCATCCTCCATCACGACAATGCGAGTTTTCACACCGCGCACAGAACAAAAGAGTTTTTAGAGCAAGAAATCATAGAATTATTAGACCATCCGCCGTACAGCCCCGACCTAAGCCCTAATGATTTCTATACTTTCCCTAAAATAAAGAATAAATTGCGTGGTCAGAGATTTTCATCACCTGAAGAAGCTGTGGACGCCTACAAAACGGCCATTTTGGAGACCCCAACTTCCGAATGGAATGGTTGCTTCAATGATTGATTACATCGTATGGAAAAATGTGTCAAATTTCGCGGAGAATACTTCGAAAAGCAATAAATACATTTTTAAATAGTAATGTTGTGTCACTTCCTTGATTCCCGAAATTTTCAGTGCCGCCCTCGTAGTAGTCACTTGTCCCCCTACTATTAAAAATGTGAAAGTTTGCGAGGAAGGATGGATGGATGGATGGATATTTGTTACTAATTCACGCAAAAACTACTGAACGAATTATGTTGAAATTTGGTACAGTAGTAGTTTAAGCTCTGGTTTAACGCATAGGCTAATTTTCATCCCGAAATATTAGAGAGTTCTTGTGTCTCCGCGTAGGTGCTGTATTTATGCGGGCGGAACCGCGGGCAAAAGCTAGTACTTATATATTGTAGTGATGATATTAGTAATTTAATTACGAAACTGAATGATGTGGTTTATTTATCATTGACGTAACTTGTTTCAAGAATAATATTTTTTATGTATTAATAATAATTGGTCCCGTAATCTAAAGGTACATAGATTTTTGGAACGAAGTTCCAACTTGTATTGGGGCTGGACGGATTATTAGGCACGACACTTTTTGCCACTCGAAATAACAATGTAATAACGACTATTAAGAATGATACAAAAAACGCGCGCGCTATATATACTTAGTTCAACTATTTATTTTGTATAATATAATATATTATATCTATACAGATAAACAAAATTGAAGTGTCTGTTTGTAATTTCAAATTAACAGCTTTTATCTCATAGTGTATAAGTACTCTTTTATTATTTTCATAGGCAGATTGTAATAATATTTCGAGCGTAAAGTTATGGAACAAAACAATAGGTCAAAAGTATGATGAATTTGTTTCATATAGATAATAATGAGAAAATCAATTAGCGATATATAACAACGTTGACTACAAAACGCATTTTGATCAATCTTTTACGGGACAAAAAATCCGATTCGGTCCAACGAATTATATTCTCTGAATAAGTAGTTATTAGAACAAAATTATGTTTTCGTCACGATCGTATTTCGTTTTGTTGAACTTTTGATAGATTAACGAACAAAGAAATTATAGTTTTATTATTATTTTTATCGGGTGTAAAGTATAAATAGATAGTGTTCCTCTTTTATTTTTATATTAGTACCTATTCCCATTTTTCCTTTTTAATAAATAATGTATTTCAATGTTGAATTTAATTTAATTTGACCCATTACACCAACTAATATTTTTTTTTTGCCAAAGGCAAATGAATGGCTAACACATTTCTTCGTCACGTTACTTAAGTTATCGTTAAGTTATCGTTGTAATTGTCACATCAACAAAGTAATCACATTAATCTATTACATACACACATCTAATTGACACAGATGTCGGATTGCATGAAATCAAAGATAATGAAATTGTACAGACAGCAGAGAAATCGCAGATTCAGTTTATGTGTAATTACATTAGATGACACACAGCCCTATCATATACTATGGAGTGATGGCGAAGCGTGAGATCTACGGAATGGTAAGCCGCGAAAGCTAATTTCTATAATCTATTGTACTACAGAACAACGACACTTTATTTTCATTGCACTTAGCGCCATCTATGAAATAAGGGAAGCCGATATGGCATCGAGTTGTGTACACGCCTCGCTACTGCTATGGAGTTATAATATATAGGGTAGAGAAAAGTCAAAAGGAGAACTGTCTCATATATAACTTGAAAAAGAGTCTAGTTGTACGCAGTAAATAGCAGTTGAAAAATCCTCCATGAGTGGTGCTAGCAGCGTAAAAGGATATGGAATGAATGTAGCAGTTAGTGACAATTTGAAATTTGCCCCGAGTTAAAGAATTTGATTTTTTATAATTAAATAAATTTTTTTATTAAAATAAATGGGGGGCGCTACAAAATAACTTTTAATATATAGAGTGCATTTTCACAAAAGAAGAAATTAGTGGAACTAAATTTCTGAAATTGTTATTTACAATGCATGAAGTTGTAAAAAGTGCTGCCCGAGAAATTGTGCTCAAAGTAAATGAGTTTTGTGAAGCAGAACAGCAGAATCAAGGTATTCTGGCCATAAATAATGCTGGCCACATTTTTCGTACGATAGCAGCGCCGCGTCTAGGGAACTCCTTTCATGAAAAGGATTGGTCCGTCCGTCCTCAACAAGGGATTGGTCCGTGTACTTATAAACTGTCCAGGGTCACATACTGAATTCGTGCTTGAACGTGAAGTTTATACCTACCTCATTTGCAATTGAAAACTGACTTGAATTAATAACGCTTACATTATGTTTCGTGGAGTTAGAGATTAAGTTAAGGAGGCATGAAATGGACTGGTAAAACACACTTGTCAAGGGCGGTAGTGATCACTTCAGTTCACCGTCTGCTCGTTTGCTGGTCTTATTTTAAAATAAACATAGCCTATAAATTACTAAATAAACTTATATTGGCCTAAATTTTAACACTTAAACACATTTCCGTCAGAAAAGTTTAAATTGAAATATGAAATGTGAATACCCGAGGATTTAAAGTGAACGATTTAAGTCCATTTAAGGGTAGTGGAGTGAAATCTCCTTACAATTAATTCAAAACGTCCGTGCCGCAGACAATGTTCATAATCTGATTAGTGGAACAAGAATAAAACTCGGAAGATCTAGAAACAGAGGCTTTGAGAGACGTTAATCTGTAAGTTCTTTATCTCGTTCTTTATCACCGGTTTGTATTTTAGAAAGTAGATTTTTAACGGAAGTATCCGATGTTTTGTAAGGACAAGTCCTTGGATATCATCATCATAATATATATCGATTCACAAAAACTTTCAGTACAGTTTTTGGCGAGAATTGTGCGAACGGAGGAGTATGATATTTAGCACTTTTAAAGTTGACGTGGAGGAAGATGTGCAGAAAGCTACACACACTACCATCTGTGGTAGTGTGTGTAGCTTTCTTTTATTATTAACTTACACTAACGTTCGTTTTTTTTATTTCTATCTAAGAGGCAAAATAACCCTTATAAAGTTCAAACTTAAGATTATAATATGAATTATTGTGGGCCAAATTAGACCACCAGGTGACCTCTAGTCAATAAAATTAAGCAACAAAATAAATCGACGTTTTGATTTTCCTCATTGTCATAAGGAGTACGATTTTTAATTTTTAGCATTCCGTACACCTTACCAAAAACGTAACCCATAAAGGTGACAGATTGATGTCTGTCTGTCCGTTTACCCATAATATCTTCCATAATATTTAATTTAAAGTAGATTTTTATTTAAGAGATGATAGGCATAAGAAAAATGCAAAGTATATCTAAAAGAGTAAAATTTTGTCTAATTTCACACGAGCACTCAGAAATAGTACATAATATATAAAACCACATGTCAAATTGTTCCCTTTTACGAGATTTGTAATTTAATACCAAAGTCGGCGGCACATTTACAAATCGTTTTGTTTGATATCGCAATCCCGACTGTCGTAATGACAAAGTGCTTTCATCTTCATATTTATTTCTCACATTTGTTTCATACAGATTTCGTCTCTCAAATTAATATGATTGTTGGCTTCTTTGACACATTGCTAATTTCTTGCTGAATGATTCACTATAAAATAATATGTTAGTCGGGGCATTTCTTTCCTTGTATTCAAAGAAACTTACTTTTTGTACGAGACATTACCAATAGACCATCCATCAGTGGCGTGGAGTAACTCCATTTCGTCACTTTTAAAAGGTGAAGGCCTTTTGAAGAACCTCACCCAAATCTCTACCTATTATACAGGCTAGGGCTTCCCTATGAATGAGAACCAGCCTTCGCCACAGTTACATGGCCTATTTTAATAATTGCTTTACAAACTTACTATTTCAAACTTTGGAGAGACTGGCTCGTCTATTTCAGTGAAAGTAGAATAAATAGATTCAGGACATATGAAGAACCAACTAAACATTCCTTAATACGCATGTCAACTGCAGGATAATAATAATATTATGTAGATACATAATAATATTATACTGTTTAAAATAGTGTAATAACATTTCTATTCTTGAGAATCTAATACGCAGTATAGGAGATACATATTGTATTGATATCTGTCTCAGATTATAAATTAATAATATAATCTGATATATTTGTATTATATATTTATTTAAATTGTAAAAGTGTCAACAGCCTCCGTGGTCTAGTGGTTAGAGCTTGGCTCTCGACTCGGAGGTCGTGGGTTCGATTCCCGCATTGGAACAAAAAAATGTTGTTTCCAAGTTTGGTTAGGACAATTCAGGCTGATCACCTGATTGTCTGACAAGAAAGATGATCCATGCGTCGGATGGGCATGTAAAAAGTCGGACCTGCGCCTAATCTCTCGCCAGTCGTGTCGGTTATCTGTCCCACTGGGTTACGAGAGTAAAAGGAGGAGAGAGTGCTCTTGTGTACTGCGCACACACTTGGGCACTATAACATAACTCCTGCGTAGCTGGCCTGGTTTCAATAAAACAGGCCACCGTCACCGAAATCGGTGTGGGAGCTATTACTATTATTATTATTAAAAGTATATATTTTAAAATGATCAATTTTCCATCTTTTTGCTAAAAGATGGCCCGTGCGAGTTTCTAACGCCGCGCGGTTCTTCTCGCCGGACTAGTTCCCGAACCGGTGGTAGGCATCACGTAGGGACAATTCCGTGAGTGTTATTTATTAACCTGTATGGAAATAAAACTTTTTGATCCTGTTTTTTTTCTGATGATGAACTACACTACATAAATTCGCCTTTTCCGTCGGCTTTTGTGATCACTATAATGAATAAGGCCAACTTCCTTTACCCTGTTTACTCGAGAAGGGTCACTTTGTTTACTTTGAAACAACTGCATATACCATAGGGTTCAATCGGAGGGAATCCCCTAGATTTATCGAGCTCTTTTGTTTTGCAAAACAAAAGAAATCTACAAATTTTCTTTGTCTAAAATTGCGAGAAGAAAATCCACATCTATCTCGTTATGAATTACTTTAAAGAGAGTTTTTGCGAGAAATATGTTAGCATTACATTACAAACGATGAGGCTACTTACTAACGAAGTGATTCACAGAAGAACTTTGGAACTTATTATTATCTTGTACTATAATATAATATAGAACTGACAACTGTCTAAATTCTAAAGACACGAAGTTAATATATCTACTCGTACAGTCATTGTCCATCTCTTTTCAACGCGTTACAAAGACGTGTTGCTTTAAGCTCCTATTAATATCTATTTTGATTATAATAATTGCGGGATGGAGACAATTTCTGATGAGGCTCAATAATAATAGCTGACTTATTATATTGAAATAATATTTTATTGTTGTAAACCAGATGAAAAGAACCGCACATAAATGGGTCTGAAAGACTGCAAGTACGCGCGTTGAAATGTAAAATAAATGCTCCAATTCAGTGATTGAAGGCAGTTTTGGCCGCGACTGTTACCTAACACTCGCATATCGAATTTAATCGTCCAAAGCACCAGTGCGAATAATGGCTTCGACAAATTTTCCATTCCGGTGACTATTTTCCTATGACTGCACCGACACAATCGATGTTATTGCCGTCGAAATTGTATGCTATTAAGTGACATTCTAAATATAGGGACCATGGTGTTGAGTCTAGCTCTCAATCCTAAAGTAAATTTGAATTGAAATCTTAAAGTGTAGATTTAGGGTAGAGTTTCGCATGACGGGCGATTTTAAGTGCTGAAGTAACACATCTGTCATCGAGGATTGATTTGTAATGATAATAGCCTGTGGTTTTAAGACCGCGAAAAGAAATTATGAGTATTGATAACTGTAAACGCAACGTGTTCCCTTCGTGTGCCAAGTGTAACGAGTTAATCATGGCGTACCTTCTGTTACAGTTTTTATAAAAATAGTAACAGCAATGTATACTACAGCGTAACTAAAATACCTGCTATTTGTTTGATGTTTCTCAATAGTAATTTATGTTCGTTCTGATAAGCGCCAAAAAAAGAAATTGTTCAAATACAAAATGGGCATTAATTTTTATTTATTGTCATATAATGAAAATGGCAACAGATATAGAAAGAAAAATCCAAAAGCACAAATTAGCATTTTTGTTTCTTTGACTTAGCTTTGTTTTACGTGGATATTTGTCGCATAAATCAATTGAGTCTATTTTCTTTTTTAAGTAGTACGCCCTATTACAAAATCACATAATATAGAATAACTGCAAAGTGTAAAGGATAAGCAACGATGCGCCTTGTAGAATCTAGACGGCGCCGTGTGGTCGACATTCGCCTACAATGATTCATAATATTTGTATACGATGTGTAAGTATTTGTGTATGTATTAATAAATATGATAAAGTAGTGTACCTAAATAGTATATATAAAATATCTTATAAAAGGTATTATGAAATCTTAAATTACAATATGTATTAAAATATTTTTCTCTTTGCCTGTCTATAAAGCCACCTACCAGTATATTACATTTAACATGTGTCATGATTATAAAGGTTGTCTGGCAGTAGTCGCTTGTAGCGATAAGACCGCCTTTTGGGATTATTTATGTTTAGTTTTTCTTTGTGTCTTTGTCTATTCTAGGACTAGGATGTTATTATTGTGACAGATTAACAAACGTTCAAAAAATTGCACATACCAAACGCACGGTGATGTGTGTTAATAATAATCTAATGTAGTGTGTGTTGTTGTTATTTTTATTAATTTATGTATCATATATAACTAATTTATGTATCATATATAACTAATTTATGTATCATATATAACTAATTTATGTATCATATATATCTAATTGTCGACCAAAATTTCGTTCATTGCTACCTTTTAAACGTCGATGTCTAATACTGTAACTGCCAGTTTTATTTATACCATTTATAATAATTGCAAGAAGATAACCTCAGTAAAAATATTACTAGGATTCACTTTAATAGCAACGACCAAAAATAATGTAGGAAAAATATGAATAGAGCCAGTCTTAAGCCGACCAAAATAATATTGAAATAGCAAATCCTAAAAGGTACAACAAAACGAAGCCCTAAAGGGTATATGCACTAAAACGACCGCGTGTTGTCACCAACATGGCAAAGTGCCCCATATCTATAACAGAAATTGCCGCGGGGTAATAGCTAGTCAAGCGTTAAAAAGGGGACAAAATCGTCAAACGCAAAAAATTAGGAAAAAAATTGGACATTCAGAACAGCGTGCTATTATGCAAATTTAAATCAACTGCATTATGTCGCATCATTTGTACTAAGTGTTTAGTACATATCTCATATCAGACACACACCCGGTTTCTGAAAGGTTAATCAAATAGTTGATGAACTAACACGTTGTTGAGTTAACAGGCCTGTTAAATCAATTTCCGTTTCTGAAACGTTGATTAGTGAAAAGTTTACTAATCATTGATCAAATTGATATGACATGATACAAGCACATACAAGCCTTAAATAGCTTTCCAGAAACCGAAAACAGCGCTTCACATGAGGCTTGACCATTCGTTTGACATTTGTTTTGTTAACTAACACGTTGATCAAATCAAACGACCGATCAAGCTTTTTGCAACTCAATTTACACTCGACAAGAGATTTGACCGCTGATTAGTTGATTTTGGCGTTGATTAGCCTTTCAGAAACCGGGGGTTAGTCAGGCAAAATTCATGTTATGAGTTTGAGAGCCGTTATGCCGATATGATGACATATAATAAGTCTTTGGGTCGCTTATCACATTGTACGTGATATGCGACTACTATCGAATATACGATAATACTACGAAGCGAATACTATCTATTCTATAGCAACTTGACCGATTTCAGAAGAATGTTAATCTCTTCCACATTACGCATCAGCAATCATTCTATGACCAAGTGCTGATCGTTCCTTAATATACTCACTAGTTACTAAGCCATTATAATATTAGGTTGTTTAAAATCAATTACGGATATTATGGACATGATATTATTATCTACTGCTTATTTCAAAACTTTAAGGCAGAAAAATAATTAAAAATCTCGAAAAAAAAATAATTACATTAAGCTCTTTACGGCGCTGTTTTGGTCATTGACCTCACACAGCTGAGTGTATTGATGTTATTTTGGCAACGCCTTTGCTCCCTTATTAATAAAATCACCTGTTTATGTGAGGTCAATGACATCAGCGCCTTAGAGAACGCAGTGTAGTTTTATTTTCTTTTAGTATATAATTTATTTATTTTCTGCCTAAACGTCTTTATGTGAGCAGTACATCATATTAATATGCCCAAAATTGATGCCCTAATTGATTTTGAACAATCTTATATACGCCACTCGCCATATTACTTGGTAGCTTGCATTGTCATCTATCAGAATAAAAATAATACAAACATCTTTTCCACTAGAATACAAGTGATATATAAAATAGAAATATGAAACTCGAAAGCCTCTTTGCCAGCAATGTATCACCGAATCAAAAATCGAGGCGACTGCTGTGCGCAATCGCTTTAAACATTGCAAAACTAAATCACATTTTCAATTTCCGTGTCAATCGTAACATCTATTGTAACTTTATACATTTACTGTTCAATATTTTGTTTACGATAGGCAATGAATGTAGTCTTCGCTTATGACATTATTATAGATACCTACTAGAGCTTGCCCTGTGGTCGAAATTCACCCATAATAATTCATATTAAAAAGTTTAAGTTTGAACTTTTAAAAAAATAAATTTTGTGACAGATTAACAAACGTCAATGTGTAACAAAATTGTATATATGAAACGCACGGTAGTGTGTGTTAGTAATCTGAGCTAGTGCGTATTAATAATCTGAGAATCTTCTTGTCCCATCCCATGATTGCCATTCTGTTATAATCTGAGTCCATTTTGTTTTTGTTTTCTCTCGTCATTTGTCCTGCCCAAAGCCATTTCAGCTGTCATATTTCCTTTATAATGTCCTCTATTTTTGTCGTGTCTCTTATTTATTCTGGTATTTTCGGTTTCGGAACCGAAAAAGACCGAACTAGGTTAAAGAGAATCATAAAAGTTATGGAATTCCCTAATCAGAGACTTAGTTTATGACCTACTTTATTCTCTCATGCACATATCCTTTAATTAAAAGCAAACGTTACCCGAACGTGGTTCCAATCAGACACATCAAGTTTTACGACTGTCTGTCTGTTCATACGTTCAGAAACGCCCGCGTTCTGATTGATAACACGTGTTGCAAGAGCAGAGAAACTTTTATATTAGTATTGAATATCACAGTTTATTCTTTTTTTGATTATCTAGAACTGTTTGTCCAATAGGTAGTTGTAAAAGATTGTCAACCTTTCGTGGGTTCAGTAAAACAAAACATTTCAATTTGTTTCGATCATTATTTCACAAAATATTATGAATAGTTTTAGTATCAATTGACCGAATTGTTATTATCAATAAGGGAAAACTTTAAGCAAAAACAAAATTATTTTTTTAGTAACCACTGAATTGTCAAGCACTAAGCGAAATGATGATTTATAGCTAACAACACTCAGGATCATGTCAGCTTTCAAACAAAAGAATTGGCTCATCCGTTTGGGATGCCACACAGACAGACAGACAGACAGACACGTCAAACATATATCACCCCTCTTTTTGCATCGGGGGTTAAAAATGGACATTATGAACAAATTTTGTCCATCCTAATCAAGAGATTTGAATCAAAATAGTATCTAAAATTGTTACAAGATACGTCTAACAAATTGACATATTATTCTTTGATCGCAGAACAAACATTTTAAAATCTCAAACGCCAGGTGAAATACTCGACATAAGGCCTTAGAAAGACTTAGCTAAATATTTACAGGAGTCTCAAGTGGCTTAAAACAAATTCTCCAATAATCTTGGCTCGACTTTCTGGTAGCTATTGTTTACTTTGAATTTCGCTACCTCCTTCCCGTTGCTGAGTTCCGCCGTTGACTTAAAAACACTGAGCCTTTGTCTGTTACATGTTAAATCTATTATTGTTTTCTGTTTTGCTGCTGATATTCTTTTTTTCGTTTGGATATATATAGCAACTATTTTAATAACACATCGCTCTAGTTTAGGTGTATAGAACAAAACTATACAGAACCTCTATTATTCTAAACTTGTCGTTCTTAATGTGACAAAATTTTGTGGAGCACTCCGTTTGTGTTTGATTTTGCAAAACACAAAACGTTTGCTAACATTCAACTTGCGTATCAAGTTACGGCATTTCTTTGTCTGTAAAAGTATTTTCGCTAAAGAAAATGGATGGGAACAAGATACGTCAGCTATTATTAAATATTATTTAGCTACGTTGACATAAGGTCTGTTACTTTAGTTCACTTTGTGATTTCAGATATTGTATAAATTATTTGTGTTAGTGGAAACGTTATATTTTTCTGTTTAACTTTCTGCAGATGTAAGCCTACATTTAGCAAAAAAGCTGAATATTCTAGCTTTTGGACATTAAATTATTATCAATAAAATAGACAACATCCAGAAATTAACAAGATGAAAAGCAAACGAAATTGTAATATAAAATATAACATTTTAGTGCAACATAATATGGGTTAAAACAAATAAACCTGAAACACAACACTCACTTTTTTACAGCACTGATGATTTTGACAGTGTCTACAGTTGAGTGTTTACATCGTCGCCCAAGAGTCATTAGCCGTCGATGTGCGCCCGAGCATCTGGCGAAGTTATATAAAAGTAAATATTTAAACAAGCAGAAATTATCCCCCGATAAATTTGGAAACTTACTCCAATAGTTACAAAGCATAAAATCACTTACTTCGTGCCTATTTATACTTATTTATGAATGATGTGACAGCTGTTGTGTAGTAATAAAATTTATTTTATGGATTTATAATGCCAATCCAGTAATGGTGAAATATATAACAAAATGTACTTACATGTACTAACTAACTATAATAATATAGGGATTATATAAGGAACTTATAAATAAATTGTGGAATTAAATTTACAAATCGTGATGACTACAAACCAAAAAAAGGATTTTTTATTGTCTTGGATAATCATAAAAAAAAAACATTTTAAAAGCAAAAAAATCTAATATCTGTGTTAAAGCAGGTTCAGTTAAGAACAATATGACAGCTATCAATAAAAGTAAACCTAACATTTGGTAACTGAAATCATTGATAAATGTAGAACATAAAATTATCGATGACACACAAAGTAAGACGAAGACGACGAAGCGAGAACTATCAAACATAATAATTCACGCTCGCGACAAATGAGGTCATATGTTTCTCCTTTACGTTTTTTCTTCAACTTCCCGCGGGATCATGTGTCTTCTATTTCCGTTGCATATCGAACGATTTGCTTCTTCAAATTTAGAATGTTCGCTGTTTAGTATTATACCTCTGGGGGTCATTAAAGCTTTAAGTGAAACAGATTTCCACATCTGTTTGTTACAAAAAAAGTAAATTAGGATTTCGTTTTTGCTCAAATAGTTAGAAGCAGGTGTTTGCTAACATAGTCACAATCGTCGAATGCTTTTCCTTAAAATGAACATTAATCATTATAACATCAAATAATTGTTATTAAAAGTATAAAATAATATTTTCTCATGTCATAGTTTTCTGGCAGATACATAAAAGTTTATTACAGAGGAATTTTATTTAGATGTATAAATATGTATGTGTATGATTTAGATAGTTATATAACTGATTTATGCATAATTACTAAAAGTTTATTATTTTCCTACATGATAATAGTTTTTGATAATTTGCCTAAAGTCATCAATGTAATGAATTCAGGATATTGTGTCTAGTAATGACTTTAAAATGGTTCATTCGAAAAGTTTATTAATTTGTTTACTTCTTGCCCTTTGTAGTCTGGCCTGAATCAAAGCAAATTGGAGTCTGGCCTCAAAACCGCATTAGGAACAAGTGCTAGCTCGTTTGTTCTTAACAATCAAACTTCACCTTGGGTTTTACGAGGTTTTGTTCGCAATAAACACGTCGGCAACAAGTGTTCTGATGTTACGTACATAGTGAACCATTCAAAGATCCAAGTGTTACTATTTGGTTTTGATTTATCATTTTAAATTATACTTTTACTAGCGGTGTGTTTCGTTCAAAACTTTTTTAGTCTCAAGGAAGTAGTCATCTACTTAACTAGATTATAAATTTTTAAATCTTGAGTTCGCAATAATCTAGTGTTTGTACAATTGATTTCATATGCTCCATTCGTAACAGGTTTGCCTTTTATCTCCACATTATTTCTAAGCAGCTGTTGAGAAAGCTTCAATCTAATTTAATTTTCATTATGACAGTTGATACCTATTATTTAGGACTATTCTCTATAAATGATTAAAACCTACATGATTTTTGTTACATAATTTTTATACTACAAGGGCCATATCAGTAGGGCCACTGCTGTAAATATGGTCACTTATATACTGTTGATGGTCACAAATAAATATTATGTCGGTTTGAAGGCGTTCAACGCTTAAAACCGCTACCAACAACGCCTTTTTCCGTTAATATTGGCGCAGTATAAACTGAACGTCGGATGCTGTTAGTATTTAAATCTATAGAGGTCTCTATACTCTCTCTTGCAATAAACTAACAAGAATGCTCCTCACAGTTTATGCAATATCTTAATTCTCGACTTCCTCGCATGCACTTGGGCGTTTCAAGTGCAAGTCTCCCGCAATCACAACAATGAGAAACAGGATTTTATTATACATGGAAATACTCTCAACGGGTAATAACTACATCACTATGTGAAATGGGTGGGGACCGTAAAGTTCTACGGAGAGACGTAAATGTGTTCGCACATAAATAAAGCAAATGTGTCAATATGACTCACGGTGCTGTACTTCGAGTTAGCCTTTAAATGTTACAAGTATCAAAATTATTATGACGTCATATTTTACAGCAGTAGATCCGCGCAATTTGATATACAAAACTTAAATCGGGCTGTCATACATATAGAATATTTCAATAGAATATGGATAGTCTGTCCATCTGTTAAGGCAAATACGGGGATCATGATATAAATACTTTGAAATTATATTATTGTCTACTACGAAGTATCGTCTACTATTTATCAATCTAATAATCTGTTTTTTTTTCAGCAATGATTCTTCTATGAATCATACAAATACTAAAATTAATTTTTTTTCTAATTATATATTTTTATTGTCTCACGTAAATTATATGAAGTAAGCGTAACAATATACGTGACAAAAATAGACGAATAAAACAATATCAATAAAGTTAAATTTCCAGACTTGTTTGTAAACAAGTATTTTATCGTTCTTTTAACAGATTCACTTGCAATAGAATGTTAATAACGCTGCAATTTTATTTTATTTGGAAAAAAACTTTATTAAATTTTTCATTTACAATACCTTCTTTGTAATGGATACAAGCCATTTTCTTGTAGTGAAATATAAAAGACTGTAAAACAAGAGCGTATAGTTTTATGAGTGTTCTCTGGCAACATTCGAGGCGAGAATAAATAAAGAGAAAAATAGTAACCGGGAGTATGAACCGTTTAGAGTCACTGAAGCCTGAGAAATGATGAATATTACAAGTAACTCAACGCCAAATAGCGTGGCTACACTGTAACTATTTGGCTACGATTTACAAAGTTCAAATCCAACACAAGTAAATACTATAAGTAACATGATAGTATATGTACGCTTCATATCCCCTTATTTAATAAATACAGAAACTACGAAAACAAATAAACCCAAAAATTGTAGTTTTCAAAATATATAATGAGGAATAGATGATAATAGAAATTATGTACAACGCTCCGATAAAATATTATAACGCCACCCTAAACTAGCAGGAGACACCTGGAATACCTGCATCTTTAGAGGAACCACAATGTGCAAACCACAATGAGCTGGAAACTTTTACTACCAACTGTAACCTTTTACTAGATATCTTTGTGATCATTTTGCTAGTCACAAGAATATAGCTTGTTAACACGTTTTCATTTTGTAAAACTAAATCTTGTAAACCTGCCAGCTGACAAACGAGGTTGTTTACAAACTGTTTCCCAACAGCTAATGATTCATTTTGTCAGATTTCGCCTTGAGCCCTTATTTTATTTTTGATCTCACAGCAATACATCAATCCTATTTGATATATAGTTTTTATAATATAACATATAGAGTTTCCTAGTTTTGGAGATTATCAACATAGATAGATGTAAAATATAAATTGCAAAATTGGATAGGTACCTACCTACTCTCTGGGGAATTTCTTTTGCTGTTAATTAAATATTGAAGTAACTACTATTTGTATAGTAAGCCTGTTAGTTATAATATGTAGTTATATGTAAAGCCTACCCACAATCTTCCAATAAGTGTTGGATAGCGTATTTGGCAGTTTTGTCGCTGCTTACTTTATATCGAGCGACAGAGACAAAACATGCAACATGCAACAAGCTATCTAACACTTATCTGTTAATTCTGAAACATGTCCTTAATATTTTAAAAATGTTGCAATATAAAAATGAGATAATATAAAGACATAAGAGCATAATTATCATTAATTAAAATGGACAAGATTATAATCATGTATTTAATGAAACTCATAGATGATTGTGAACATTTATATTTACATCTAAATATACACGTGTTATCAACATTCTAGTAGAATAACAATAATGAGCTCTTTTTGAATCATTTGAGTTTGAGTCATCCGATTTTTCTTTCCAAACTTATATTCCCAGCCAATTCCCATCCTTTTAATCCCGCCAAAGCTCTTTTAGAAGCTAAATACTACTACGGTGTGATGCCATACACCATTAATTTACACGTCTTCTTTGCAAGCAGCGTTAGTGAATTTCTCCCAGATAAACCTGCTCTTGTCAATAATTTTATTAGCCTGGAATAGGTCTTCAATGGCTGCTTTTGCATTGGCGCTTAGCGTTTTAGAAGTACTCAATATCCAAGCCATATCTAGAAATTAAAAATAATATTATTATTTCGAATAATGAATTATGTTTTTTAAAAAGCTAATGATTATATTTCAGAAAATCTGGCAAGTAACTGACGTGTCACGTGTCTGTTTTCAGTTTGTATTTTTCTGGTTTATGACATTGAAAAAAAAGAATTTAAAATAAACGTATATTCTTACCAGTTTTCTTTTTGGTCTTTTCATCGATCATGCAAAAGTAAAGAACTGCATAGCTATTGTAGTCGACAGCCATTATTACCGTTGGGATTGTGTTGTCAGATTCACCTTAAATATTTACAAAGTATTAGAAGAAGGGACCGTGGCCCACAGGTAAAAAAATAGAATGCTTTATCTTAATTTACACTCAAGAGTATATTGTGCTGTGTAGGTCCATCTCAACATATACATAAGATTATTTTTAAGCAAATTAAGAAACTACATAGAAGAAATAAATTAGTCGTCTATGATATTAAAGTGATAATTAAAACTTACCATTGAAAACCTTCGAATGGTAATACATAATACCATCTTTGTTAGCTTTTAGGTCTACAGAGCCGCCGAAGTTTCTAATAGCATTGTTAGCAGTACTCCGTACATTAAAGAGCACAACTTCATTTTCTACCTTAAACGTCATAATCGTACAGTCTTCAGAACCCTCGAAATCGTCATTGTATCTTGCTATTTCATACCAATTTTTTCCTTCAAACTGGAATTTTGAAAATCGTTAATCCGTTTAAATAAATTCCAATAAAAGCAAACATAAAATAAAAAAATAGGAAGGTTTCCACTTTACCACCCTTTTAAAGAAATGTAAGACAAAATATTATAAAAAATAATTCAAAGTAAATATAGATTGTTGCTCGAAACATCATTATATTAGGTAAAGCATACAAAAGTTCACATTTGTAAAAAGTCTAACTCGAAATCAATAATGTTAACTAAAAACTTAACTTACATAAGAGAATTATGCAAAAAAAGTGTAAAAATTGATTAAATACTTATAATAATCTATTTGCGTTAATAATGTAGCGAATCATCAGTACAAATGTTTAAATTGATCAATCGGCGCATAAGCCGCGTTCACATTAACCAATTAAAGTAGGCCGTTTTGACTTAATAATATGTACGCAATACGCATGATTCACTGCATCAGACTAAAACATATTACTTGCACTTGTACGTGAATAGACTAAAATATATTACTTACAGCAGAAATATTAAAGTTTTGCACAGGCTTAACATCAGGGCACGATTGTGAAAGAACAAATGGTAAAACTCCGAAAAATAAACACAAAAATGTATACATTTTGTCCACTTGTTTTTACGATTAAGTGTGAACTGTGAAGTGATGAAACTCAGATTTGAATCCCAATTTATATCATAATTCGAGGAACTAAGGGCCTGTGTGTAATTAATTATTTTTGTTAACTTAAACTCGTTAATTATGAATAACATTTTCTTTTTAACTTTATTACTTGTTTATTCATTGTTAACTACCACAAGTTAATTTAATTTACTAAATTAGCAATAAATTAGGTTTATTAAAATATTTTTGGTGTCTAATATTATAATTTATATATATTTTTTTACATTTTTATAATCATATAAAAAATTATATGGCCGTAAAGTCGACGGCTTTTCAGTATTACCTTTTATGATGATGTGTTTAATTTTGTTATTATAAAGTGCCTATACGGTCGCACTCAATAATTTTCCTTGATGCACCACACCGTGTATACTTGAAACTAAAGAAAATCACATCTGCAGTTAAAAACCGTTAAAAACCGTCTGATGGCACTGAATCATCAGAAATTGTAGTTTTTATTTAGATTACCTTATTATTATCAGCTCTTACCTAATTGAGGTCGGGACTATATGATCCGGAATTCGGAACGCCGGTGAATTGTCACCGGCGTTCCGAATTTTAATTTTAGTTTTAATTTTAGTGCTCTGAATTGTCAGAGCACTAAAATTAAAACTCTGCGCTAATACAATAGAGTTTAAATTCGAAGTATCGAGCCTCGAGCTGTCATATACGACATTGACATTTGAATCGACACTCATGTGTTAGATTTTTAACTCTATTGTATTAGTCTAAAGTTCTAATTTTGTTTCTTGCTTGCTTGTAAAAATTTTGCTCTGAATTTTCACCGGCGATCCAGATTACGGAGCATATTATAGTCCCAGCCCAAAAAAAAACGGCATAGTGACCCGGTCCATTGCTTTTAATAACCAGACGCACAGGTGACAGTTATAATATCAATTATCCCTTTAATCATTGGGTGCTTTCAACTGCTCACCTAAACACACATGAACCTGACTTTTGACGTGATAACGTCTTATAATTTGATGGAGCCGGCTGCACACACGAAAAAACATGACTCATGCGTTACCTGTTACCAGCGTTACCTCGCTAAATATGACGAATTGCCGTTACCTCAGCTAGCCGCGCTTTAGGTATGTGAGCGGTGGGACGGAGAGGCGGGGGCGCTTGATGTTATTACTCAATTCGGCGCCGGACTTCGCGGCGGCAACACGGCGCAGCCAATTAGTTCCACGCGCACTATAAACATGACGTTGTCACGTTAAACTATCGTCAGTAAACCGACTTTACAGACAACCGATTTTTTTAAATTAAACAGTAGGCTAGTTGTCAACACTCTCAAAAATGAGCAACTTCTGATGAGAAACGGTACATTAAAAATCTTTATTTTCAAAGGTTCTAGATACATAATTTTAATCTCTCGTGAATACGCTCCGTACAAAAGTCTGACATCACGCGTTCCTGCAGTTGTATGAATTAAATAAGTCGCAAGAACATAATTGCTAATATTTCCGAAATAATTGAGTTTATGTTCATAATTGCTTTAATAAATGTTTTTGTATTGTAACTAATTATGTAGGTTTTTTACGCTAATCATCATAAAAACAAGTATTCCAACTATTTTGTTACTATGAAATGCACTTAATTACAAAACTACACATATAAAATATTTATTTTTTATATTTTTGCATAATTATTAATACCAATATTTCAGAATATATAAATTAAGCTAAATATTTAACATGTAATCAACTACATAAGTCGGATTACAGTACTAACTAGCTTCTCCACTTTCTTCGTTAAGTTGATTTACCTAATTTGTAACAAACTGCACAATCAAATCTTTTATAGATATAAATTAAACATGATTTATAGATAGCGAAATTAAAGCTCGCAGAATTGAGGATTTTGGGAGTTTTTATAAAAAGTTTCAAACACAAAAAATATTGCATTTCGCAGAAACTCGCTGCCGCATAAACAGGCGTAGGTGTACTAAGGGCATAACTGTTGTATTTTAGCAGCAACTAGAAAACAGACCCCCGGTTTCTGAACAGTTAATCAACGCAAAAATTAACGAATCAACGGTCAAAACTCTTGTCAAGAGTTGCAAAAAGCTTGATTAGTCGTTTGATTTGATCAACGTGTTAGTTAACAAAACTAATGTCAAACGAATGGTCAAACAACATGTCAAGCGCTGTTTTCGGTTTTTGGAAAGCTATTTAAGGCTTGTATGTGCTTGTATGTGTCATGTCAATTTCAACATTGATTAGTAAATTTTTCACTAATCAGCGTTTCAGAATCTGAAATTGATTTAACAAGCCTGTTGACTCAACAACGTGTTGGTTCATCAACTATTTGATTAGCCTTTCAGAAACCGGGTGTAAGACAGACTAATTGTCTATGTGAGAAAAATCTGTGCTTTACTTTAGCATACATATATTTCTGGAACGGAAGGATGATTAATTTTACTTTCTAACCTGGCCATAAGCATAGTAGTAAAATGACATTATAGACCTTTTAATAAATTTTTGCTGGATTAAGAAATATTCATTCCTTAATTAAGAATTAAACAAGCCGTTATGCTTTACGTTGCGAATTATTTACGACTAAAATATTTAAATTGCATTTTTGTTTGCGTTGCTTACACGTACAAGGTAGAAGGCAGTTACTTGTGAGTAAGTAAAGTTCGTGACTTTGACTGAACTAATCCTATTTTCTTTAAAATAAACCACGACTTACCTTATTTCTAAACAATTGTATTTTTTTTCCAAACCAAACAGACCCGAACATAAAAGGCGAATTATCGAAATATTTCGGTGGCGGTTTAGGATATAATTATAGAAAATAACAACATGCCGACCGAAATCAGTCATGTGTGAGTTGCTTTTATGTCTTTAAGAGAAACTAGCTGGTACCGTGACTTGCCCTGCAGTGTATTCCCATATGAATTTTCATTGGTCTCTGGGAGCTCTTTTTGGTGTTTGGGTGTGAGCAAAACAATGTTATAAGAATGAATTACTATAGCTGTAAGTAGCCCATAAGATTCACTCAATTTATCCTAGTTTTAATTGCGCGAGTTAAATTTTGGTAGTTCTAATGTCTATTAAGTTTATATGAAACTGAAGAGAGAAACACAAAATGTCTGCAGACTTCTTCTCTTATGATTATGTAGATTTAATTCCATTATCTTTATTGTGTATGTGCGTTTATAAGACCTACGTTATTGTATGGAAATTACGTCATAAAAAATTTATTACGTTATCTGAATAGGATACGAGTATTTATGTAGATATAAATAAGAATACTATTATATGTATTATTGTAGTGTTTTTTTAAGTATTATTAATCATATAATTTTATAATATAAAAACATCCTATCCTATATTATGAAAACGTTTTTTTAAATCTAATTTTGCAGAAATAATGACAGCGACATACAAGTGACATACATAATGACAGACAAATAAAAAGATATATACTATATTAAAATAATCCTTAAATATTAATTTGACTTCATAGTTTTATATTAATAATAACATATGGTAGGAGAGAGATACTTAATCCTTAAGGGAGACTAGGTACATTCAATTTACAAGGCCTTTATGTTGTGTTAAATTATTAGAATCATCAGATATGGTACTTTTATAACGGTGGACGAGAAATAATTTATATTGCTTTATAAATTAAGTTTATTTTTTAGGTTTTTATGTGGGTTGGACTGAAGCCCCAAAGGGAGATCTCTGACCGAGCGAGATGGTATGATCGGTCAGGACGAAGCCCACTTGTATGCATTTCGTATGTTGCACTTATATATATATACCGCCGATCTTAGAAAACTTCGATAGTGCGATTCCCGCCATATCACTCCCCCCCAAAGACCGGAAGTCAAACCTTTAGTCTTCTGCTTGAGTTGCGAGTGCCAGAGAGTCCCAGTGAGTCGGAACTGTGCTGAACTGTGCTGCTGCTGCACGGGCTCCAGTGAGTCGGAGTGCTGCCCGTGCGGGCCAATTCTACGTGTTGACCAGGAGAGATATGCTCTGCTTGCTGACCGTTTATCCAAACGATCGCGATAAGCGAGATGGTATGCTCGGTCAGGCCGAAGTAGTTTTTTTTCAAAGAGATTCTGTGTCAAGAAAATCAGGGGTTAAAAACAAAAGGGGAAATAAGTGTCCCCCAGTCTCCCCTACATTCTTAAGTTGAAACCCTCAAACTTTCACGTAGAAATCTATGTAACTAGATATTTTATTGTGTGGTTTACAAAATCACTTTCAATGTTATTATCACTACAAGTCCTCGTTTCGTGAGATTTATAGTTTAGAGAATCTGTCGCGTCTACATATTATAGTTTTCAATGAATTGTGTGTATTAACGCCATCTATGAATGAACACATTTTGTCTGGGAATTGCAGAGATTTTTTGCTTAACCTGCATATTAAAAATAGAAGTCTATTTGGAATACTTTAAGTCTTATTTGACTATGGGAGTTTCAGAGCTTGTGAAACTGGTGGGTTTTTGGATATTTTCTTATAATAGTTTTTAGGCAATAAGCTTATGCAAAGGAATCCATACAAAACCAAAAATATGTATGAATTCCTTTCCGAATAGATCATGCCCGCGGCTCCGCCCCCGTAAATACAGTGTCCCACTGTATTTAATTTAAAACAAATTAAATTTTTTAAATTAAAATTTAACACTGTACGCTTTTGGGATGAAAAGTACCTAGCCAATGTTTTAATCCAGAGCTCAAACTACTACCTTACTAAATTTCGTCAAAATCCGTTCCGTAGTTTTGACATGAAAGAGTAACAAACATCCGCCCATCCATTCATCTATCCATCTAACATCCTCATAAACTTTCACATTTATAATATGTAGTAGTATGAGTATGATTTTTAAATTTCCCACTTCACAGGAAAATTATTGGAATTTTCAGAGAAGCATATAGTAACATAGAGGAAAGCTGATAACATTTACATATTGTGCCCGACCGTAACTTCCCGATTTTATGGTGGAAAAATTTGCGCAAGTAAACATAGTAAAGTCGGAGTGGAGAATCTTGTATAATGATAAAAGTTTTTTGTTTAAAAAAGCCCCGAAGATGTGCCCTGTTCGTGACATCACATGATACGCAGTTTATGCGTGACAACATTAGAGGGCGCCAGCGTAATTGGGGTGTCAAAAGTTATCTGATTTTACTTGCAAAATTCTTGACGATATGAAATTTCAGCCCACATTCGTAAAAAAGAGAATTCGATATGGGTTATAAGAGTCATATAAAATTAATTGAATTTAAGAATATGTCAAATTTTGACTGACTAAATCCTGAATAAAATAATTATATAAGGTTTGGTAAAATCAATTACGGATACTTCAGATATATTATCTACTGCTTATGTAAAGACGTTTAAGCAGAAAAATAATTGTCATAATCAAAAAAAAATTCTTTATATGAGCGAGATTGCGTTTTGAGGAGAGTCACCCATACATGAGATGTTTTTTTTAGTACAAAGCAGTGGATCATGTGCCTGAAGTATCCGTAATTGATTTTTGGAGACCTTATATAGGTATGCGCCCTGTACCTACATTTGAAGTTACCTAAGTACCTACATTGCTTGAAGTTATTAGATACACCATACGACATATTATTATTATCACAGAAATAAGAATATAAAAGTCACTTACTACCTTATTAAATAACAATAATTTTACCTATCAGTGAGCTAAGCAGCTAAGCATGTTTGTGAGGATGGATGGATTGATAGATGGATGAATGTTTGTGGCTCTTTCACGTAGAAGCTGCTGAACGGATTTCGATAAAATTTGGAATGGTCTCTGGATTATTACATAGGCTACTTTTTTCTGCGGCAAAATGTACGGTTTCTGCGGATTTCTAATACGAACAAGGTGTAGTTGGTAATATGAAATGCCCTTACCTAACTATTCCGATGTTATTAGGTAGGGAAGATTCATGTTTTCGTTTTAACTTTTAGCAATCAATCGTTATCGTCTGACGTCTGTGGTATTCCAATACCTTATGGAGTCATCGGCCATCTGTTGCTATGTTGCAAAAACTGGCGCAAAAACACACTGCTATTAAGTTTGTTTGTTATTGAGATCTGGAGTCTGGAATAATTTAATAATAATATAATTTTTTAATATAATAATATATTTTTTTTTTAATGGTATCCTTGGGCTTTCATTCTGAATTTATATTTTAATAACTGCGAGTAATAAATAAATGTGTACGTGATAATGATGTTAAAAAATATGATTTTTAAATCTTATTTATCTAGAAAAAAAAGTAAATTAGGTCAAAGAAATATGTGAAAGTAGATAATATTACGTGTATCAGCTTCTCATCTTATAACAACCTAACCAAGAGAATGTCAGGGCAAATCTAAGGAAGAGTTCCGTAAATAAGTGGGAGAGCCACGCTTTGGTATGAATGTGCTGTTTCGCCGGTAAATACCAAGGCCTCACAGAAAACCGGCGTGAAATAACGCTTGCGTTGTATTTCGCCAAGTGAGTGAGGTTATCGAAGGCCCAAGGGGAGTTGGGCATTTTAAGGGCTGGGAACGCAAGTCGCAACACCAGAGGAGTGCCATATGTAACTCGTCTAGTGTTACGAGTGTCCATGGGCGGTGGTATCGCTTACCATTAGGTGATCCGTCTGCTCGTTTCTTGGCTCATTTCATAAAAAAATATATCAACTCTCAAATAATAGGTTTCAATTAGGTAGATACTTCAAAAGTTATTATCCGATTTCGCTTAAAAATAATTCCCCTAAGGAGTTTAGAAAAGCCAGGGGGGCGCAACTTTTAAAACACTCTGGCGGCCGATTTTTCGAAAATGGTTCACTTTAAAAAAAATCATGTATAAAACATTGCTTATAACTTAAAAATATCTACTCGACGATACCCCACAACTTGTTTTATGGTTTCAAAATTTGTTAAGATACAAATTAATCGCACACAATATTTATGAGTCTATCAAAAAATCTGCGTGCTCGTTGTTAGAAAAAGATTCAGTAAATTGAAGAACCCCGCTAACTGTTCAAATCGACATAACGACGTCATTACCGATACCCTAAAAGGTAAAGGAACACGAATTCAACGTGCTCCGGTTAATCAGAGAACAAACAACCTCTAGTGTTGTGGTATCAATATTAAAACTAGCTACATGAAAAACATTAGAATCATTTATAGCGTAGAAAACGTTGATAACTAAACCTGGAGCTGACTTCACTTTGGTTGCACTTATCGCTTTCTTCTCTGCTGGTGTCTTGTATTTAAAAAGAAAACCCTTAAGTTATTTACATTGTTCGATTAACAGATGGTATATGCTGTACCTCAGAGGTATACAACATTAACTGATAAAACAAAAACTTTACAGGACAGGCAAAAATGCGCGGAGCGAAACTTTGAATGCAATTTTAACATAGTAGCTTTAAAGATATTGCAACAAACTCAACATTATTTTTTATTATTATTTGTTGAAATTATATTGTATTACACAATATTATATTAAAGTTAATTCTTGTCTAATTTTGTGGACTTGAGGTTATTTACCTTGCAACATAAATTAACTAAGGTGTTTTAAGAAAGCATTAAGATATCATACTTCTGTTTACCTCTTAATAAACCTTGTGGATGTTATTGGAATTCGGCATTTAGAAACATTATGTCTCTAGTCAGTATGTAGCGTGATGGAATTATTAAAGAATTTCTGAGGGGTTTACTAGCAAAATGAAACAAAAGTTACTTCACAAAGCTAAAATCAAAATACAATTTATTTTAAATAACCAACACAGCTACTCGCACGCTTCAGGTAAGTCCGGGACATCTGCACATGGAAGATTCCTATAATAGTCATGGAAAATGGCTGGATTGCAAGGATTTTTGTAAGTCGTTATATTTGAGTCTCGAAATAGGCTTTTGTGTTTCTCGAATAGGTTTCGGCGTGGGTACAGAAAATCCTCTCCGCTTATATCGTATGAAACTAACTTCTTCGAATGTTTCCTGGTCAAAAGAAGTTTTGTAGAACATCGAGCCAATCTCATTTTTTCTGAATTGCATCCATACAATAGCAGAATATGGTACAGACTCTCACGCAATAGATTTTTTTCTATGCACAAAAGGAGCTGATGACCCGTTGCAGAAGGCAGAAAAATCCATGAAATCCATAGTTTCCATGTTCACCACTTTAATTTTGCAGTTCCTTGAACAGCTCTTTATAAACTGTTGCCAGTCCCAAGGAGTCACGATTGAAAACTCTTGCATTTTCTTTTTCTCTCTTTCTATTATAGAGTGAACAACGTCCATGTGAGTGTGGCCCTTTAATAAGAATTTGTGGTTTATTAATTTTAATGCGCTATCGTTTAGCTGCTCAAAAAACTTAACTATTCCTGATGCCATTTCGTTTCCGCCTCGTCCTGCCACGGTCTCATCCCACATAAAACACCAACTTTCTTTGGGTACTGAATCCATAATATTGTGAAGTTAAAAGTCCACAACTTTCTGTAATAGAAACTCTGTCCATTAGTTAAATAGGGTGTAGGTAAACATTTTTGGAGGTCCACTGTCAGCATTTTCATGGCACCGTGGCTTTCTATAGCTGCAATTTTATCAAATCCTTTCAACGTGTATCGTAGACTGCTTTCTTCAAGATGTTTATTATGTAGAGCTTTAATATTTTTTTTTTCAGTTTCATCTGTGGCATTTTTGTATTTGATAACATACGTATTGCAATCATCACAAGTGTCATTAGCAGGAGGATTAAAACCAAGATTAAACTCTGTATTAAAAATATGTCTGTATAGCCACCCCTTTGCCATATTCTCTTTCGGTATACCCTCTTCAGCACAGAACTCTAAATACAAAGAATATAATTTATCAATATTTAGATGGCTTCCAAGATAATGTCTTTCTGTTCTGTTTCGACTATAATGGCTCTCATATTTAGGTACCTTGCCAATATGTTTTCGTACTGTTTCTTTAACTATATCTGCTATTTTATTAGGCCGTGGATGTCTTCCTCGTCTATCTGCTTGAACAAATCCTTGTGTAGATTTTTTTACCGCGTTCCTCACCACAGTTTCTGAAATAGCAAAGGTATTCAAAAAAAACTTTTTGCAAACCTTCTCTACTTTTTCATCAATTAAAAATGTGTAATTTAATGTGTATACTCTTTTAGGTGGTTGATCAGGGTGACGGCGTCTGGATCTAGCAGTTTGAACTTCTGAGACTCTAGATATAATAAATGGTCTTTTTAAATTCCCACGTCATCTCTGCCGCGTAATACTTCTGATAAATGAATTGTCTAATAGAGTCGTTTATACGTTCATTACATTTCAATCTGCAATCACATGCTGGTTTCATCTTCTTTTCTGGAACAACTTTTCCTTTCTTAGAAGTATAAAATTTGCCTGTGATTGCGCCTTGTTTTCTTAAATTGCATTTACATTTTAATTTATTTAAAGTTCTTTTACGACTCTTTTTTACAGAAATTTGAGGTGATTGCTGTGGCTGAATATGTGATAGCTCTGTCTGAATATCTGAGGGAGTATTGTTCAGTAATTGTGTCGTTCCGTTATGTCTAATATTTTCCAGATCATCGATGGACGACCTATCTGATTCTGGTATATTTATATCTGTCTTCGTTTTCCATATTCACAATCTATACAGTCTTCATCACTTTTTGGAACATACTCGTCATCTGATGGTGAAAAATCTTTCTCAGAGCTCACATCTTCAGTTCTTATGCGATGAAAGCTATTTGATGGCACGAGATTATTTGAAATGTTAGTGAGCAAAGCAGATGTTGAAGGTTGTGTATCATGGTCAGTAGCATCACTGACGGTATGTATCACTTCGGTTGGAGCCGGAACCACGTCTGTGTCTTGGGGTGGCCTTGAAAACGAACCTTCGGGCTTTTCCAAGAAAAGCTGTTCTTCTGTCTGTGATCCTAAAACAAAAGTTTCTACATTAGCTACGAACATATGATATCAATTGCAGGCAATAGCTCGTTATTTATAACATAGAAAAACAAATCCATACTAGGCGATAAAGATTACTTTTCGTAGCAGAATCTAATTAATAAATTAATGGGTCGCAATCATTATATTAATTTATCCATTAATATTTATTTTTATTATTTTTATTCGTTATAATATACTAGCTGTTTCCCGCAGTTCCACCCGCATCCCGAAGGATCTATTTCCCGCACCCCGATAATAAGTATCCTATCACCCAAGTCTGCTCATACCCTGTCTATATACCGAATTTCATCAAAATCCGTTTTAGTAGTTTCAACGTGATTGACGGACAAACATCCAAACAAACAAACTTTCACATTTATAATATTAGTGTGATTTCTGCGCTTGCAACAGCGCTGAAATATCTGAAGCTCAATGCAAAATAATAAACATGGTAAATATCCCGTTTTAAATCCTAATGTTAGCTTAAAACCTACTTTGAACACACTTTGTTTATGACACTTAAAAATGGACCTTAATACACAGTATTAAAGATAAATAATGCAATTATTATTTGTATTTAACATAGAAACATATGATATGTAAACGAGAATCCTTGTAGTAATATTTGTTAGGTACTTGCCCTACTATGAGTTAATACTACCACAAGAATCATGTGAACCAAACTACTACACATTTTTGTCATTGTAAAAGTATCTTAACACCAATAAATAAAGATCAATGGCATAAGACGTTTAAAGGAGATGCTATTGTTTACCTCTCGTTGTGTTCTCTTTAAACTATTAATTTATTATAATTATAAAGTACTTACGATATTCTGAAGTTGTATCATGTTGATCTCCGTTATACACCAGGTCACACAGTAATTTTCCACGTGAAAACATGACTTTAAAACCAAACATACCAATTTTTAAAATCACGCGGATAGTTTTGCACGCACAGTAGGGTACGACGACAGACGCACTGACGCAAGTGACAGTTCATACGGATAAATAGTGCAGCGTGCGCGAGTTTTCACTCAGAGGTAAAGAACATTAAGTCCAATGAATAACATTAAGTTCGCGCAAAGCGTAGAAGTAAATAATCTTATGGCCATTTGAGGTCCTTTACCAGTTAGACTTCAGTGGATTTAATGTCATATACGCTTGGACATTTCTTTTCATAGATGTAATAGGATTTAATGTCGTATACCATTAAGTGGAACTGGTTCTCGCGATTTTAATGGTGCAAGAAGCATATTTTCAAAAAAAAGTGGAGTTACTATTGTATACCTCCGAGGTACAGTGTTTGTTTGTTATTATGATGTGATGAATATTGTCCTTCCTCATCAGTCAGTCCTTCATGCATACCTATGTTCATACTACCTACAAATCACACGAAGTAATATTCTTATTATAAAAATAACTAAAAAGTTAGATGACTAAAAAAAACAATCTTATAATATCGTAGTTCATTCCGCCATCACTATATAAAACGAGGCCTTTTACCGTGTGAACTGGCGGCATTTTCAAACGGTACACTAATTTCAATTGGCGAAACAACGTGTTAATTATTGAAGGCGTTTTTTTAAGTTCAGATATTGAGCACTCAGAGATGAGTCAGTGAGACTTCATAGATAATTTTTTCCATCTTTTTGCAAAAGGTAGCATACGGCCGAGTTTGTTTCGTCGATTCTTCTCGGTGAGTTAAAGTTAAGCGGTGAGAGCTTTTTCTGCTTATATTCTGAGAAAAACTTGTTGTGTTTCAATTAGATTTATTTTACATTTTAACAAATTACAGGAAAAGTGAAATATTTTACGCAATTTTTTTCCCATAGCCTTACGTACCTAGGTAGAAAGGAAAATGTAGGAAAATATATAAATATTATACATAAAATTATAATAGTAAATAGGTATTTACTATTATAGTATAATATCTGATACGTGTGAGTGATTATCGAATATAACAATCATGATCTTAAAGACTTTTTACATGACAAAGAAAATCTGTTTTGTATGTTTTTCCAGGATACATATTTTGGCACATGCATTTATAGTATCCAAGATAAATCTGCGTGCCACTAAAAACCAATAAAAAATATTTCTCAAATGGTTTTAGCATTAACGAAAACCAAACATAGGGCTAAACTAGGACATAGTAAAGTTTATGGCGTACAAAGTCAAATACATGTATGTGTTTTTACGATCAACCTTCATAGCTCAAAGTTGACAAAATGCAAAATAGCCGGCACTGTACGGGTAAAGTTGAAAAAGACTCACACAACATTCATATATGTATGTGTTGACTCAGATCGGTGAACTTTGAAGTACGTTTGTGACTGTAACACAAACCGACAATGCCGTAGTAACTGGTATATATGTATATTAACATACTGATAGCTAAATTGAAAGTCTTCAAATTGCATTTTTGTGCCAAGACCGAAAAGGGGCCTAACATTTTTAATATTCTACTTATACCAATTAAAATTCAATCATTAAAAATTGTCTGCCGAAGAATTAGATGAAAGTTAGATTTAATATTATTTTGGCTTTGGTTTATGAAGTAATATTCCGTTGAAAGATAAAATATTTGATCCAGATCACCTTAGCATTTACTAAAAGATAATATTTTGTAGCCTGGAGAACATGATAGTGAATAATTTCATCTGATCAATGTAGCTGAATATAGACCTCTGTTTTCACACAATATCTCTGAAGGCCGTTAATGATTTATGCGATGAGAGTGTCAGCTTTTGCTTTATGCATTAATAACCCAATGATATTATGATATAGCTCAAAGCCGTTGTGCACTAAACACATATTTAATAACCGCCGATACGACTCAGCCATACGCAAATTGGTAAAAGCCAAAATCACTAAATAGCTTTATCATATCTTCTATATTTCACTAATTATTGAGTTACCTGTTATCATCCAAACACATCAGATGGAAATTCCGAACTGAAACTTCAGCATGATAAAATTCTGTTTTTTGATACGCCCCTGATTTATAAAACGTTTTGATAAATCAATTACAGAAGCTTTGGCCACATGATTTTAGACAGAAAAATAATTATAAAACGCGAAAAAGAAATATTATTCGTATAATATGTAAACATTTTTGAAGCGTTTAAAACTACATTGCAGACTTTACGAAACTGAAATCAGCTGCAAGGTGCCAGGACCTTACAGCTGATTTCAAAATAATTTTAATAATATCAATTGATTGAACTGAAACCGACTGTGTGAAGTGCAATGATCTTCTTAGCGCCGTAGAGTAATTCATCTATACTACACATATATTTTTAAAAGGAAACATTTGTTTGTTTGCTTTGAATAGACTCCCAGACTACTGGACGATTTTGATTGAAATTTGGTACAGATACATACCACGGTTAAAGACATAGTCTACTCTTTATCGCGAAAAAATATACGGTTAAAAAGTTATATATACAATTAACCATAATTTTAGAGCATGTTATAGCGTCTTTAAGTCTTTGCGAGTTTTAACACTCGGTCGCACAAATACTTATATACTAAGGACTTGTTTCAGAACTTTAATAGCCTTCAAAGCCTAGCCTCTAAAGGCACTGCACCGCTTAAATTAAAAACTAAGGTTACCACATGTTTGCTGGCCCCAGGCTGAAGGGAGACTGAATATATCCTGTAAAAGCTGTGGAACCAATTCATCAAATATGTATGAAAGTGCATACAGGGGACTATTACAATCCCTTCTGTGAGTATTGTGGAAATACTGGTATTTTCGTTTCACATATTTAGGTTGTGGTGACATAATAACGGATCTGCTCAAACTTTTTGATAACAACTGAAAATTTTAGAAATACTGGCATAGTAATATTCATATGGTACTATAATTCATCTATTTTAGCGAGCTGGTAGATATGAAAAAAAACATTTTGTTTCCGCATTATTTTTAAAGGAGATTCTTAGTCAGATACTAGTTTGCTAAAACAAACGGACTAAAGATTTTTTTTTAATATTTTGTATTAATTTTGACTCAACGTTTCTTGTTACTTATACCTAGTAACTATTCAGTAAGCTGTGCTTCCTACGAGTCTATAGATAATAGCTGCTTCCATACCAAAAATGTTACACACGGTGAAATATATTTTTATCTATTCAATATGCTAATAATATAATTAATATTGACCTATCACTTACGACTTTATAAGCACGAGTGCTTATTATTAATAATATTGTTTAAGGCTTTAATATAAAGCATAATATTTCTTTGAAAATAATTTGGTATTCGTATGCATATCAAAATAAAAAAATATTTTTTAATAAACAACAGCTTTATTAATATTTTCTGCTTATGAAACACAAAAAGATCGCTGCAATTAGGTACAATAAAATAAAAACAGATGAAAAGACGTTTATACTGAAAGTGAATTCGAGGTGAGTTGATTGCGTTTTCCAAAACTAAACCTTGTTACGCAAAGAGTAGGATTGAAATTAGAATACTCGTTTTTACCGCGGATTTGCCAGTCATTGAATGAAGCCCTGGGCGCAATTCTCACTCCATTGTGTAAGGACCTGCCGTAATAACGCACGGGGCCAAATATTAGCACAAGCCCAGACAGCCCGGATAAAAGGGAAAAAACCAGACTCGAACTAAATTTATACTTTTTCAAACTTATTTCGCCGTTTCGTGTATAATATGTAATCGACATTTTGTGAATTTATAATATGACGAATTAACAAGATGATCCAGAAAATTATTATTATATTACTTTTGGTTCTTAAAAGGCTGCCTTTATTCGTATTACTAGCTTATACACATATTTCGAAAAATAATATTTTAACGGATTTCTACTTCATAAAAACTATCCGTTCAGTTGCTGATATTTAACTATAAAAACTTTGGAAGCCCATTTCACCTCTTTAGGAGACAAATTAAAAAAAAAACTTTAAAATACGTACTCAATAAATTTTATTTACTTCCCCAATTATTAAATTTCATGGAAATCGGGAAAGATTGTAAATATTTTTCATACAAACTTTAAACTTTATTTTACACACTCAGAGTGTGAACCTGAACAATAAACCTTGAAATATAAATATAAATATATTTAATGAAATTTATTTAAGAGCATTAATCTCAATTTTCATCAAAATCGGTATACATTTAAAGACGATTTTACACAAGCTTTCAACCTCTATTTCATCCCTTTAAGGGTAGAATTTTTCCAAATCCCTTATTGGTGTGCGTGCGTCTATATTGTAAATTAAAAAAAAACTATGCATATTTCACGTTTCTACCATTAGCGGTTACGGCTGTGAGGACATCTACTTTTAAATAAAGATTTGTAGAACATACTTATGAATATAATAATATTTTTATTATAGTCAATAAAATTTTAAGCAGACAGTTTTGTATCTATTCATTAAGTGGCAGTTTCACTTAGCTTATTCGTATCTACAGACATGCAGAAGTACTTTAAAATTTCATTATGTCTGCGTTTTAAATCATGGCTGACCTGACAAACTTACTTGAAAGTTTAAAAAATCTCCCACTTCCAAGCTAACATGTGTAAAGACACAGGTTTTAGGTGAAAGCACCCAAAACAATTTGGATGCACTTTCCGGAAGCTATTCCAAAATACCCCCCTCAATTCATTTCGTAGAAGAGGGTCAAGTTATTAAATAAATCGAGTTTGAGCGATGAAGTTTCAAATATCGATTACTACCTTATTGGAAGTCGTTTTTAAATAAAACGCACCATCTGGCGTCCCTCGCAACTATTGACTTAATTTTACAGGAATTTCTCAATTTGTTTTTAAAGTTGAAGGGCCGTTGCATTTAATATCGCATTATGGATAAATATATAATAATTTATTCCTACAGTTTCAAGTTTTTTTGTAACCTATACTTTTGTAACTATAATCAACGCTACACATAACATTTTATCGTAACGGTGTAAGCCGAACTGCGCAGTTTTAACTTTTATCGATCGTGTGACTATTCATTACGATAATTCGTTACGATTTGTCGTCCACACTATCGATAAAACTGTACGATTCGGATTACACCGTTGAATCGTTACGATAAAACGTTAGGTGTGTAGCTAGTAGTGGTGTGTAGTTAGGCTTAAGAAAATATAAAAAAGGCTAGTTGGGGCAAGAGAGGAATACTTTTTGTATGACACTGACCTACGTTAAATAGAAAAATTAAGTTACTACTCAAAATATTTTTACTCCTAATTTAACCTATTTTAAAATCGTAACCTACTTTTATACATTAACATACAGGCATTATAATGAAAAGAGAAGAAAAATTCCAAAGCAAGGCAGTTAATAAAATAGAAGTTTCCTAGGGTTGCCACTTGATTTTTTTTTTGCATAAAATTCAGATGTTATATTTCCTAAAGGATGATAATAATAATTATAGTCATATAGCAACTGTTTCGAGGAGGAGTTTCGAGGAGTACAATTAAATAAAGACATACCTACTAAAAAATGTGAATGTAAATATTTCTTAAACGCTAGCAACCCTAGCTGTGCAACTGAAAAGCGTAGTCTAAACAATTCACGGGAGATTGCAGCATCCGAGTACTGAGATGACATCAGATTAAACATTGCAAGCGTTTTTCCTCGTCCCATTAAAGATATACCAAGCTGTCGAGTTTATTTACTGTTGCTATATGCGGCACATTGCTTTTTATTTTTACCTGTTAGTGCGTTGCTTTATTTTGGTTTTATGTGCTTAAGGTTCAGAGGGAGTGTATCTAAGGGCCTGTTCATAATCAACTAATAAGTGTCAATATGTTGTAGGCTCCCAATTGTCTTATTTTTGACCTATTTTCTTCTGGTAAACTCCTGCGGATACTTCATTTCAGTCAGTCCTTCGAGATAAAACATAGAATAGTTTCGTCTTCTAATGAAATGTTGCATATTATTATATATTATTTCAAGTCAAATTACGGAAATTAGTTAGTAATATAAAACGTATGTAACTTAAATAAAACTGTATTTCTTTGTCTGTCGTTCAAAGTTTTAATTGATGAGTATCAACAGGTTAGCTAAATGAGATGGATGCAATGTTCTTTCAATGCGCATGGCATCAGTGGAATTGATTGGAGAAAATAACATTTTTGCTGGTTTATTGATTTATATTAATAACGTTTGAATATAGAAATGTTAAAGGAAGTCGTAGTTGTCACTTCGTATTTAACGATGTTCGCAAATAGAAAAGACTTTTTGCTTTCGTAATATATACGAAAGCAAAAAGTCTGAAGTCAAAACCACATTACATTTATGTAGTTACTTAATTTCACGAACAATTTTACCATCTTAATGCGTCATGCGATACGCATGATCAGAACATTCTTATTTTTTTAGATTCATAATGGCAAGAATGTGGTGCTATAATTCATAACACTAGCCTGAGAACGCTAGTGGGATTCACATTCACAAGCATAATAATATGAAATGGAACAGCAGATTATTTTAATTATCTCATATATTATAGAAGTATACAAAAATCAAATTGATTTTTAAATAAAAAAAGAAGAAAAAGTGTACGTAAATTCACCTCGCAAACCTGTTATTGACTTGCAAAGCACCTAATTAGGCCTTTAATAAACTCTGTCAAATAGAACGTTTGTAGGAACTTCGAACGTAAAGTCTTTTGTTTAATGTGTTGCTTTCACTGCAAAAATGTGGAGCAAATGGCGTCGTGATTTTAACGGTTTAGAAGCATCCATTGTTGTACTTTTATAATGAATGTTTCTAGTTTTTTCGATTTCTTTCTCGATTATGCCGCAAAATGTTCTACGATTTTGTAGTAAATTGCGATTAAATTTTAACATCACAAGCTAAAAATCGTTATGAACTTTGGACAATTTCTTTGTAATTATACTGATGGCTTTAAATAAAATTTTCAACTTGTCAGTTTCGATAAACCTAGCATTGACCCTATAAATAGAAATAGTCCATCGATATCTAATTTATGACAAAAGTCTTTTATAATATAACGAGCAGCGAACATCTTAATAGTTAGAGCATCGCATCAAAGATTTAACGAAGTCTTTATAACAATTTTGGCTCTATTCCAGAGTGGATAACGAAGCTCTTTCGTAGATGATTGATCGTGGCCAGTGGCAACACGTTGGATCCCTTTGATTGAACGTAGGTTTTTGTGTTTGATCAACTAACCGATGGTTTGGCTGATTGGCCGCCTTCAACGTTAATTCTTAAACAAGACTATTGTACTTCGTTTCCGAGTGTGAAATATTGCTCTTGGATGTGACGAGCACTTGAAGTAATCATTGAATTATTGGATTTTTACATATGTATCTGATGTGTGCTTAATTTGAATTAAATAGTTGTATTTTAGTCACAAGTCACTACCCAATAAATGTTTCTAGATGTTATCATATACTTTAAACGAGACGATCTTGTATATATAATTATATAATCGGTATCTCGACAACGGCTACAAGTATTACCATTAAATTTAGTATGCAGGGAGTTTTGGGGAAGAAAAATAGATCTAGGTCTTATTTCTTAGAAACTGCGCATATTTAAGCAATAAATGTTTTTTTTATTTCGTTGTAACAATATATCAATAATTTCAACACTCATAAGTCAGCCTGATTGGCAGCTTGGTATGCGTACCTACGCATAATTTGTGCATTGTTTGGAAATTCGGAATGTGGTGGGTTCGAATCCCGGTAAGATAAATATTTTTGTGATTCTTATTATTTCTTTTTCTTTTATATTTTTTTTATTAAAGTGAATCTTTTATTACACCGTCTCAAACTTTTTCGTCTGTGTGTTGCATGTCGCGTGACGGTCGGCCGCGGAGTAGGGATAAAGTGAAAGGCGCTCGTCAGAGCCGGCTGCTCGGTTAATATGGCGGCGCCTATAGTTCGCATCAGCTGACCGTGTAGTGTATAGACTAGTACTCATTTGTGCCAGTGCTCCACGCTATTTTGTTACTAAGTTTCACTTTTACCGTGGTTTCATAAAACCACACAATCCTTTATTTATTTTTATTCTTTTATCGTTCTACTATAACACTGAGCAAAGCTCGGTCTTCCAGGTACTTTTAGTTACATAACATACAAGAAGAGAAAAAAATCTAATAAGGCACCTACAATACAACTTTTTACGTTTTGAACAATTTATAATTTAAACGTGTTTATTTTGAAAACTTACTAGATCTAAAATCACAAACGTAAATCTATCATCGTATTTTATAAAATCGTACAATCATTGATAGAAACCAATAACTATAAAGATGAAGAACGTCATATTATGTAAAGTTTTAAGAATTGCGAATTTTACGATTCGCTCCATTCGCTCTCTTGTTTTAACGACCGTGTGTAGTGCCTGTTTCAAGTGGCAGCAATAATCATCTCAATAAATCATACTTATTATGAGTCGAGCAAAGCGTAAAAATATTCAGCGGACTCGTGTTCGTTCAATTACTATGTCTGCCAAGATCGTTTTCTTTGACCTAGAAGAAAGCAATAAAAATTTAATTAAAACTAACGACCACGGATTGTCGTGAGTCATGTATATCGTATAATTAGTCTTTTTGATCGTCTTTCTACATTATAATTAAATATAACATAATATTACCTAGATATTTGTAAGTAAAAGGATACAAAATTCTTAATATACATGGTTGAAAGTAAGAAAGTTTTGGATTATTTTTTATCGAAAAAATTTGATTAATCCATGATTCTTATAGTCATAAAAATACATTTGACATTACACAATAATTGTGAGGCCTTAAATACTAGTATGATACTAAGTCTGCAATACGAACTTTTTATGGAGCCTAATATGGGTTTCCAGTCCACTTCAATCCACAAGACGGAAAGAGGTTATAATTATCTTTTTGAAATGCTAGCAACTCACTGGTATGTGTTGACTCCTCTGGATGACCAGACGGGTAAACAGGGGCGACGGTAATCACATTCCATCAGCCGATCTGGTTGCTCGTGTGCCCCCCCCTATTTCATAAAAAAATCCAACATGGGTAGAATTTGAAACTGAATTTTATTCATTTTTTGAAGTCACAATAAAAACAGTCAGTCAAATCAATAACAAACAATGGGTGTTTCACAAAGTTAGCTTTGGGCATTCGGGCTGGATTTGTTTGAATTTGCCAAACAAACAGACACGTTAGGTATTGTTCCCCACATACCAATTTTACGTTTTATGTCTGTACAAGGTTTTGCTTTATGGTTTTTTAACGAATCAGGATTTGTTTGTATGGACTTCTTGCATTAAGGAAAACCCACAGATACATTCAGAACACGACACGAAACCATCGTAACATCAAAACATTTTTAAACTGCAGGCGCAGTTTCAAAAATTAAGATATTATGTATTTTGAACCATTCGTCCTAAGTGATTGATACTTTATTGTTGAAATTAAGTATGTACTTACTTTTTAAAACTAACCTTTGTTCTGGACTGTTATTCAATCTAAATTGTCCCAATAGTCTCTGTATTTAAAACAACCACTAATAGGTGACCTACTTAGCTTTGTTAGAGTAAATTTCTTAATTGTCTTTTTATTGGCCAGCAGAGATTGTTATACGATGACGCAATTATGATGTCACCGACATACAATACCTTTTCTTATCAGCAATGATACTTTACTTTTTGTGTTATTTCATCTTCAAATCATGAGATGATCTCTTATTTTACTGGGAATATTAACTCACCATTTTAAAAAAAAAAAGTGTGATCCGTCAATGAAAGAATTGTGAAACATTGAAATTATTTTGTACATTGGCATGGTTTGTACATTGGCGATACATTACCATGTTACACCAACAGTCACAATCTTACTTGCCGAATGAGATGTTTTATATCCAAAGAGATATGGGCACTTATGTATCAGACACAAGGAACATATTCCTATGAACATAAATATTTGCAAAACACCATCATGTCGTGCGAGATATATTCAGATCAGACGTGAAGAATAGGCTACTTTTGAGTCAGTTTGATACAGTGGTGTATCATGATTTACTCGGTGCTATTGTGACATGGACAATTTATATTCTATATAATTTATTTATAGTTCGACTCGATCTAACGGTATCATTTTGTATGAGTACTGCATCGTCGATGCTTCTCGTCTATACTTATATACGAGAATAAATATGACAAATAGTATAAAAATGTCCAAAGTATTTACTTCACGAGTCTGAATCATATTGACATATTCGAAGATATAATCTGTTAATCTTTCAAAATTAGGATACTCTTTCTTTGAAAACTTTATTACACATACGATATATTAACATTAACGGACCCCAACAAACAAACATACATTCTAAGAATGGGAAGAAAAATGCAAAAGTCAAATTATTAAAATCGATTCCGGATTCCAAGTGCGTTCACATCGAGGCCAAGCGAGACGCAGCATAAAGATGATTTGTTAAAAATACTGCAAGAGCTGCGTGATGTATATCACGGCGTATACTGGAATAATGATCCCGCCTTGCACTGTATTCAATGGCATTTTGCATACAATATGGTAGATGGATTTATATTAATATATGGCCAACGTCAGTGCCGGTTGCTCAAAATAAATTATTCATTGCACACAGTCAATTTTCGAGATAAACAGTAAGTGTATCAAAACGGTCGCACCATAAATATTCAAATTACATATTATTGTTCTCGGTTTGTTGATAATTAGATCGCCCACGAAAGGAAGCTGTGATTTTATCGCTAAGTAGCTACGAACTTAATAAATTAGATGTAAGTTATCCGAGCTTGTATCATACGCTTGAAGTTTATTAAAATAAATTGCCAGAGTATCACATTTATTGCCTTAATTATGTGCTGAATAAAGAGAATTTGTATATTAAAATTTTAAGCGTAGCGTAAGAATATTTAGCATCTCTCAATATGAAATATATCTTTAATCCCAACTTATTCCTAACACCTTTACACGACTTTAATTTTGATAGTGGTAATACGTTCGGCTGTATATTTTTGACATTGGAAATGTCTTTTCGTTCGCTCAAGTATAGGGGCCAATTACGCGAAGAAGTGCAACCCTCCTTTGCAACCTTATATCTCGGAGAGTTCTGAAAGTTCAATTTTTTCCGAAATATTGATTTTAGCGCTCGATATTTTGGAAGCCAAGAATGATATCAAAAATTTGAGAAAATATTCCTCTGGACAGTTTAGTCAGCTACAATTTGAGCCTGAAACGAACACGATCGGCTTAAGGGTTTGGTTTTTTGAAAAAAAAAAAAATATCTTATACTTTAAACGAGACTATCTTGTATGTATATAATAAGAATCTCGATAACGGCAACAAGTATTTACATGAAATTTAGTACTGCGTACAGTTTTGGGAGAGAAAAATCGATCTGGCTAGATCTTATCCCTTAGAAATTGCGCATTTTTAAGCAATATAATATTTTGTATGTCGTGCAACAATATATCAATAATTTCGACTCCCTTACGTATGTGTGATTATAATAATAATAATAATAATATCTATGGACGCTTCACACCACGTCAATCTGGCCCCGTGCTAAGTATCCGAAGAACTTGTGTTACAGGTACCAGAAAACGGGAAGTATATTTAATACTTTTATACTATACATATTATATATAAGATTTTTATTATATTATACATATATTTAATACACATCCATGACCCAGGAACACAGAAAAACTTTTGGGTTCCTTCGGCGGGATTCGAACCCGCGACCCCCGGCATGAGCAGATTGGCAGATTGGCAGCTTGGTATGCGCACCTATGTATAATTTTTACGTTGTTTGGAAATTTTGAATGTAGTGGGTTCGAATCCCGATCTCATAAATATTTAATGTCATATTTTTTTTTCTTCTTTATATTATATATTATTTTTTTAATTATTTTATCGTTTACTGAAACTCCGAGCAAGGCTCGGCATCCCAAGTACTGTATACTTATGCGCCACGGCGACAATTATTCAAACTTCGATACGCGTGTGGAAAATTTGCAATTTGTTTGTCGAGGATACTTATGCTGCTTTCTACTAGCTGATCCGGGAAACGTTATTTTTCCATATATATATATATATATATATATATATATATATATAATATATATATATATATATATATATATATATATATATATATATATATATATATATAAATATATATATATATATATATATATATATATATATATATATATATATATATATAAAATATATTAAAAAAAACCAAGTAATGTTTCTCAAAAAATACAAAGCTTTTAAAAAAATCGAAAAATCGACATCTTGTGGTGATTTTTTAGTTCCCGGCACTACAAATTTCTACTTTTTTTGTAATTTTTTTTTGTATGTAATCCTGAATAATTCTTTAGTAAACTGGTGCCTAAAATTTAAATCAAACGACTCCGACTTGAAAGGAAATGAGGCTTTTTTCCCAAAACAATGATTCGAATTTAATAGTTTGCTCGACTTTAACTGACTGTACTGGAAAAAAAAATGTACTACGCTTCTTTGGCAGGTAATTTTAAAAGTTGACGCAGCTAATAAGGATTCCAAAATGGTATGACACTTGCTAGATTATTTCTTATATTTTGGACAATATTGATTTTTGTAAAGGAAGTCAGTTTTCGACAATTTTGTAACTAACTACGACGACAATTAACGCAAGCATCTGAATTAGTTAATAACGGCAGATTTGCCCGTCTGATAAAGCGGTCTTTTTTAAAAAGATGTCGAGCTTGCATTTATGCTGGTGGGAGGTAGTTTGAACATTTATTATAATGTAATAAAATATAATAGACTCCAAAAATTTGTTTCAATTAAAAGCTTCCTAAAAAACACCTTTCCTTAAGTTAAAAGTAATGAGATACTATGGCCCCCGTGGCCCGTGATATTCTTTTACTTCTTGGATTTTGTCTCTCTTACACTCATTGTGTTTCTCTCCGTCTCATCCAAATCAGAATATCACTTAGAAGAAAGTCCTGGGTACACTTGAATCATTTTAAGTAAGTAAGATAAAATTGTCGAAAACTGACTTCCTTTACAAAAATCAATATTGTCCAAAATTTAAGAAACAATCTAGCAAGTGTCATACCATTTTGAAATCCTTATTAACTGCGCCAACTTTTAAAATTACCTGCCAAACAAGCGTAGTACATTTTTTTACAGTACAGTCGGTTAAAGTAGAGCAAACTATTTAATTCGAATCTTTGTTTTAGGCAAAAAGCCTCATTTCCTTTCAATTCGGAGTCGTTTGATTTAAATCTTAAGCACCAGTTTACTAAAGCATTATTCAGGATTACATACAAAAAAAAAAATTACAAAAAAAGTATAAATTTGTAGTGCCGGAAACTAAAAAACCACCACAAGATGTCGATTTTTGCGATTTTTTTTAAAAGCTTTGTATTTTTTGAGACATTACTTGGATTTTTTTTTTAATTTTTCTGATAACTATTGCTATATATATATAAACGTAAATATAGATTACGACCGATTAATCAGACCTACTGTCTGGTTTTAACCGACTTCCAAAAAAAAGAGGCGGTTATACATTTGGCTGTATATATTTTTTGTGTGATTATTCCGCCGTCTGTGGACCGATTTTCAAAATTGTTTTTTTGATATAAAGGGTACAATGCCAAATCCTTTTAACATCAAAGTGGTGACCTGTTGATGGGATGCGTGAGGAATCGAGGGAACTCCTCGAAATTTATATGGACACATACGGCGATTTCAAATTTTTCTGAAGTAGTCCAAGCATATGCTACCAAAAAGTAAGATTTTGCACCAAGGTATACCCTGGATCCAAAAGTACTGAAAAGAACTCCTGAATCCTTATAGATAGCTGTTTTGAGAATTTCGGCGTTGTTTAAATAACTGCAAGCATATATGCCACTATGTCAATTACAATAATCATCATCATCACCACCACTATCACACGGAACACCAACATATTATTAGGATGACAAAGGTTCTCACTACTTATCAGAATTTTGTGCACCGATATTAATGTCTTTGAAATTTTGCTATTGGCGAAATTATATTCGTGATCATCATCATCACTATAATATTATATTTAAGTAATGCTTATTGCTACATTTTTCCGCCGACTACTACAATAGATAATAATAATTATTTAATATTATGATATGTAATGATTATCATCACTGGTGATTGTTTATTAGGTCCACAGATCGGTAATGCTTATTTGGGGAAATGCCTCTCAGAAAGGTGGCATAAAATAACGCTTGAGTTTCTTTTGCCGAGAGAGTGAGAATAGCGGAGGCTTTTTATATTTATAAAATTCTTAAAATGTGTTAATAATAATATAATAAATATAACTAAGAGAAATTTATTATTTTAAACAAAAATAAAAATCAACTTCCAAAGTAAAAATTGTACAAAAAATAATAAAATAAAACTTATTTGCTAAATAATTCTCCTTTTACATTTGGCTAAAATTTTAACTGTGGAAGTCGGTGTGGCTTCCTTTTGTGACATAGGTCCACTAAGAAGGGATTTTGCGAAATTCGGGGTGAGTACTAAAGGGGTAAAAAGGGGTAACAACGTTTGTATGTAGTTACATACGTTTTCTACTAGGGCGGGTCAATAAGTCCGTGACTTTTTGAATTTCTAACCTCCTTACTGAAAAAGCAACACTACTCCTGTCAACAGGCATCTGTCAGTTGACTCCTATCAAAATTTGAACTTGCTGCGTCAGTTAGTTTGTGTTGTACAGCTATCTTTATCAGACTATCCAGTAACTTAAGGAAACAATGGAAAAAAGTGAATTTCGTGTGCTTATTAAGCATTATTTTTTGCAAAAAAAACCATTACCGAGACCAAGGCTAAGCTTGATAAATACTATGGGGATTCTGCACCATCGATTTCAATGGTAAAAAGTGGTTTACTGAATTTCGTTGTGGCCGTACAAGCACTGAAGATGCCGAACGTCCTGGACGCCCAGTTGAGGTCTCTACACCCGAAACAATCAAAAAAATTCATGATATGGTGTTGGCCGACCGAAGATTGAAAGTGCAAGAGATTGTGGAAGCCATAGGTATCTCGCATGGCTCAGTGGTTTCAATTTTGAATGATCACTTGGGCATGAGAAAGCTTTCCGCAAGTCGACCACAAACGCAATCGTGTAACAACTTCACAGGAAGGTTTGGCGTTGTTTAATCACAATATGGAGGGGTTTTTGCGCAGTTTTGTAACCGTGGACGAAACATAGATCCATCACAACACACCAGAGATCAAACAACAGGCAAAACAGTAGGTTTCTAAGGGTGAATCGGCGCCAAAGAAGGCCAAGGTGGGTTTGTCAGCCAATAAAGTTATGGCGACTGTTTTTTGGGATGCACGTGGGATAATCCACATTGACTATCTTCAAAAGGGAAGAACAATTAATGGGGAATATTATGCCAACTTATTGGACCGCTTCAATGAGGATTTGAAAAAAAACCGACCTCATTTGGCCAAGAAAAAAGTTCTTTTTCACCAAGACAATGCAAGGGTGCACACATGTGCAGTTGCCATGGCAAAAATCCATGAAATGGGCTATGAATTGCTCCCACATCCACCCTATTCTCCAGATTTGGCTCCGAGTGACTATTTCTTGTTCCCAAACCTGAAAAAATGGCTCGGTGGAAAAAGATTTGACTCCAATGATGAAGTCATCTCGCAAACAAAGGCCTATTTTGAGGACCTCGACAAATCATATTTTTTGGAAGGGATAAAAAAATTGGAGAAGCGTTGGACAAAGTGTATAGAGCTCAAGAAATAAATCATTTTATTTTTCAACGTAGTCCACGTTGAAAAATAAAATGATTTATTTATCAAAAAATCTGTGTTTTATTCCAAAAGTCACGGACTTATTGACCCGCCCTCGTAAATTTCAAACAGATTTGACCGCAAACAAATGTTTTTTTTTTGTGGTCAAATCTGTTTAAAATTTCGTTATATTGCTCTTTGACATGATCCACTAAAACTCTAATTCAATATTTTCTTAAATTCAATCTATTAATTGGTAAAATGGGATATTAAACTTTGTATGGGGAAAAATATTAAATGAGCATTTGGGTTTGGAGCTTTGTAAATGTAGTCCTAAAAGAAAATAAGTACCTAAACATGTATTTCTACAATTTTTTTCAGAGTCAAACTCATGCTTGACCATTTTACTATATATGTTGTATATTTTTGGAATGTTCTCTTCAAGCTCTTTATTTTGATACCCGTAGTACCCAGGAGCACCCGAGTGGATGAGGTAATGTTGTGTTTAAAGTCATCATACATGTGGAGTCACACACACAGGCTCGCTTTAACAATAAACATAAGAGTCCATTTGAGAGGTGAACAGTCTGATGAACAGTTTAAGAATTGTTACTTAAAAAGGGGAAATCGCGTTTTCCCTACAATTAATGGTAAGATTACTATTCCGCAAAGTTTGGCAACAGTAGTGACATCACTTACAGAACTCACTAACGCAGTTTACCCTGATGTCACTAATCTCATGACATAGCCCATAGACAGGTTATGTGAACGTGCCATTTTGACTCTTAAAAATTAAAACGCAGCATACATGAACTTTTACTCAAGTAATTTGAAGTAGTTGAAGTACAATATAAGTCAGTGGATTCAGTAGTACAAACTAATGATGCAGTAAACTATCCCGTGGAGTTCCTTAATACTTTAAACCCAACAGGTCTTCCATCACATAATCTACGTTTGAATATTGGAGCACCAGTTATGTTATTACAATAAATTAAGCCTCCAATATTGTGCAATGGCACCAGACTAGACAGAGATAAAAGTTTATAATTCATAATTCATTTATTACCAGAATGAAGTTACAATAATATGGTCTTATTCTTCAAATAATTATGAATGAATAAAAACCAGATTAATCTGATTACAAATGTCATCAGTTGTCATTTGCATTAATTGATCAAAAACCGACACTAAAAATTTAATTCCCGGTGAAATCATATTTGATATGTTAAACGTTACATTTCTTGCATTTTTTTATAAAATATGTAGAATGTTTATTCTAGTTTCCAAAAATAAATAACATGCCAAAAAAAAACAATTCATCATTGAAAATCGAAAAAACAAGAGCGGATGCCTTCTGCCGTATAGTGCCGCGCGACGCATGAGGCTTTTTTGTGTTCACATCATGATTGCTTGTATTCATATAGTATTTTTAAAATTCCAGTTACATAGTTATATAGGTAATTTATACTAGTTTTTATAATTTATTTTAATAAATAAAACCCTAAGCCCACCCACCCTCGATGGCCCGACACTTGATCTGCTTGACAGTTTTAGAGCGCGACGCTTAATCTCAGGATGTTATAAATAAGAGTATCTATAATTTTAAATATTTGCAAATTACATATAATATTATATACGTCACTTGAAACACTAATATTATACAGAATAATTAATAATAATAAATATATGATAAATTATCTAGACATCATGTCATAATATTTTTCCTAAACCTTCCCTAAACTAACAATTGTTTTAATTAATTTTTATGTCATGTCAAATTATTTCAGTGCATATAAATATTGTATCATAGTATAAGTAATTAAATTAATAAGTAAATTTATGACTGTAAGAATTCTTTTACACTATAGTAACTCTTGTTTGCTAGCATTTTGTTAGCTCTCTTACAGATCAATTGTATATTAAACATTTTACGTGTGTCGGAACCTTATTGTATATTTTTACATATACAATAAGTACTTTTAAGGAAAACAGATCTTGGGTTTTTATCAATAATCAAACTCTGATGATTCCGATATTTCGTGGAATACTTATTTATTAATTACGTAAATATCTATTCTTGATGACGAATTTAAACATGTCCAGGATATACTCCTGTTCTCCATCGCAACATTGTCGCAGGTACTGTACTCACTAGATGTGCTTAACGGGAAACTATTCTTACCTAAAATACCATTGATCCAATCAGAGTATCCATTTGTATTTAAAATACAGCAGAATCCCCTAAAAGTATGCTTCGCCATGACCACCAATAAAGCTCAGGGGCAGTCATTGAAAGTGGCTGGGATAGGTATACCTAATCGGGAACTGATTTTTACACTGACAATGCTATGTTGCGTGTTTCAGAGTAAGTTCGGCTAGCAGTCTGGTGATCCTTGCTCCGCACGGCAATACAGTAATATTGTATATAAACAGGTCCTTCAATAGCATAATACACTCTAATAATAAAGTAGTTTTAAACCATTTACCATTTAATTTAATTTATTTTAAGCATATAATTAAAGTCTCTTTCTAAAAATATTAGGAAATTAGTCACCTCAACATCTACGCGTGCGAATTGACGGCCAAAAGCTAGTCTAAGAATAAAATCATTTAACGTTGTAGTTTTATTTTGTAACTTTTTCCTATTATCCCGACTTTCTCGTCGCTCAGCGACAATATTCTTTCGAATTCCGTAGATTCATTTCAAATGTGCTAGATAGTCGTGTGAGGCACGAAATCTGTGATTTTTTTAAATATGTCAACAGTCACTAAAGTGGAGACCTGATGATGGCATCCATGAGGAATCGAGGTAACTCCTCAAAATTTATAAGGACATCTTAAGGGGAGACTTTTGTGAAGTAAATCAAGCATATGCTACCAAAATATAAAATTTTGTGCCAAGGGTAACACCCTGGATCCAAAAGCACTGAACTCAATCTTTAAAGATACACGTTTGGAAATTTTGCCATTGTTTAAAGCACTGACTTAAACGTGAGCTAACTTAAACGTGAGGTCTACAAAATATTGTTTTATCAGGATATTGTCTGGGCTGGTACCGACTTCAAAATAATGAAGATTCTGTAGACAAATAATTAAAATTTTAACCAAATTTAAAAGAGGAATTATTTCGAAAATAAGATTTATTTCATACTTTTTTGTACATACGTTTTTACTTTGGAAGTCGGTTTTCATTTTTTGTTTAAAAATAATTAGATTTGAATTTTATAACGCGCTTAAATAGGTACTGGAATTAACTCTAACAAAACAAAAATAATAGCAACACCTATTTTTTTTGTACCACATGAAAAAACGATTTTACAAAATTATAATTTTACTCGACGTTTTTAGAGTTCATTAAATAAATTCCAAAGCATGTTCAATGTTCATGTTTGTTAAGTCATAACAAGTACAACTTCAAACAAAATAACTGCGCTCAAACAGCCGACAAAGATCAACGGAAAGATCAACGGAAAGACCACATCCTGTATATATTGCTAAGATCGTTTAGTTTTTAACCTATAAAAGATATGATACAATAATATCATTAGATGGAACTAGAAATTTCAATACACGTTTTACCCCTTGAAACTTACTTTTTGGAACTTAAATTTCAGTTTTTAGGACAAAGCAATATAAAGCAAGATAAAATATAAAGTCTATAAGATCTAACAGCTTACGTTTTATAAAATATAAGTTCCAAGGCATTAGAAATACAGAAACTACATCAATGTAGTTTTTCTTATATTCATGTACACATCGCAGATCCACTTATAATGTTGCTATCACAAGCCAAGCATTCTTCAGCACTAAATCATACAGCGATAGAAGTTATAAGTAACTTATTTTTTCTTCAACTAACAAGCAAAGCCAGGATGAAATTGGCTTATATAAATTACAAGAGACTGCAAAACAAGCTCTCCTTTGTTGTGGTTTCTCGCTAGGGTTTTAGTGGATATAAATCCCTCATAATCCAGGCTCTGCATCAGAGGCATCGAGATTTTTTGAAGATTTCCCCGGAGTCGACAAAGAAAAAACAAAGAAAGGGTAGGAAAGTAATTTTGCGTATGTCAAATTAAATACTTAAAGATGGTAAATTATTTTGTATTACTATTATGTACATAGGGTTTCTAAAGAACAAGATTTTAGTACAATCTGTTTAGAAATTGTACCAAAATCGTGTTCAGAGCACATTAATCTGAAAAAGAAATAATTTCTTGCTTTGATTAAAGTAGAAATCAAATAAAAAAATGGACGAATAAATAATAAATATTATCAGGAAAAATCGAAAACAAGTTATGATCATGGTGACTATATTATAAGAGAATATAATAAATATTACGATGAACTGAATAGCATTAATGAGTAAATAAATTTCAAAGATTCTACTTATCTGAAGTATTTAAGACATTCAAATATAGCAAACATTAAATCGCGCAACTGAAACACATTGTAGGGTTAAAATAAATCGCGTACATGGAATAACAGTCTTTTTGCCATTCCCGGCGCAAGAATATATTGTTAACTAACAAATTGGTCGAGCAGTGATAGATGACTCCGCGACGTGGCGGGAAACAAAGGGCAGAGTGTTAGCGCAATCACACTGCCTATTCAGTGAAACACCGATATAAAATACGTGGATATGCCCTTGACGGTTTAAATTTTATTATAAATTTGAAAACTTGAAAAACGCTAGGTTTTACAACATTTTTAAAGTTTTATTTTCAAACGATTCTAAACGAAAAACAATCTCTAACGGTGATTGTAATGTGTTTCTTTGCCTAATATAAAGATGGCTTTATTCTATTAAAATATAATTATCTTGCTTTACTCATGAAGTTTTATTTTGATCATTATATTATGACTGCAGGTGATACTTTTTATTACTGTGATTAAAATATTTTGCGTAACCATAATAATAATTTAATGTTGGCAGTTGTAATTTGTCACATCATTAAACCGAAGAAAATATATGCTTAATGTTTGAAATCGTAAAGAAATATAATATAAACTTTAATGGTTAAATCCATTAAAGTTTATTATAATTTGATCCATCCATAAGTTTATTATTATTATTGTTAGTTATGTGTAGTCCTTTAACTGACTTTAAAAAAATTAAGATATAACTAATGTAAAATATAACTTATCCAATATGGATGTGTATTGATGTAAAGCACGCTGGCAGAACTCATTCAGCCAATTAGGCTTACAGTTGCGAGTAGCGACCAATCATCGTTTGATACAAGTCGAATTCGATTTGATTCGATTAGTAATAAATCGCAGCCATCGTCTTCTTTATCGACATTTGCATCTATTACAAGTGATCGAATGATATTCATATCGATTTCCATCGTCATTATTACGACATCTATTTTAGGAAATATTTTATTTATATTTATGTAAAATTTACAAAGAAATTTATTGTTGAAGTAAAATATGTTTTTAAATTAAGTTGTATAATATATGTAAAAATATAAAATATGTAAGTGTTGTAACCAAATAAAATAAGCCTTATAACGTTTCAATTTTGAGGTGACTTTACTTTAATGTATAATTATTAAAAGGTAAAGCAAAAACTTTGTGTACAGTTTTAAAAGAATTATGCATACGGAGGAGTATAAAATTTGGCGCAGTTTATGTAGATGGTGTGACAAGCTTATATTTTTCAGCTTAGAAATACATTAATTTAATAAAAGCAACGTTACTCACACTAGCTCAGATTAGTAATTCACACTACCACTAGAAGACCTCTAGTAAAGTACATTGAATAAATCTTCGTTAAAATCAGAAGATTTCAAGTAAAAATATGCACTAATATGTTAATGGTAATTATTATAAAAATATTGTTTCTCTAATCTGGTTTAAACAATTGATATCAAAGCAAATCAACTTCTAAATCCATTTTTTTACTCATGTGAAAAAACATACCAAATACAAATATAAGTACATATTATGTACCTTTTACGCCTAAAGGTTCAAAGATTACTTAAAAAAATACTTTTGTCCAGGGCTAAAATAATATTATCATGATCAATCATTCATTCTCCATCATATTTTATCGTGAGTAGGTAGGTATGGCAGAAGATTATTTACATAAAATTTATGAGCTCAGGCCAACCATCTGACCTTGCTATTCGAAAAACCTTTATGAGCTAATAAGCGAAAAATACACCATCATGTCTGTCAATCAATCTCATCTTTTATTTGTAAGCAAATTACAGTATACCGTGGTTATGGACTTGAATGGAAATGAATCGAATATGGATTGTATAACAGCTTTGGATGAAATAGTTTTATGGTTCAAGCAAATTGCCGACTTCGGGTTTCTCATGGAGCTACACAGAGGAGACAAGACGCAAAGAAGCAGCTGTTAACCACGAATTTCCCAGCGGCTCCGCCCGCGTAGTTATAGTATCCCACAGAAATACTGAAATTTTTTGGGATAAAAAGTATCTTATATTTGAATCCAGAGCCTAAACAAATACTATACCAAATTTCATTAAAATCCGTTCAGTAGTTTTTACGTAAAAGCCTAACAAAGATCCATCCATCCTCACAAACTTTAACATAGGATTTTCGCTCCAAAATCAGATGCTCCTTTATTTCTCTCAATGTTAGCTGGTCATATTAATTGAAGATATTTTTACTTTGGTTAAAACTGTACAAAATATACCACAATCAAACGTTTTTTTTATATGAAGACATAAATCAATAGAATGGTTGTGATTAGCAGCTCGTACCATCATTACATGTAATGGATGCCGATAAGATATATGCTGGAGAATATTAATTATGACCGTACATGAGGACAAGTTGTAATCAATTTATATCAATATTGCCAATGGACTGGACTTGTTAGCGGGCATTAATGTGAAATTTAATGATAGGGTTGTCTCCAATGTAGCTTAGATGAATGTACTATCGTAAATTCAAAATTTTTAATTGGAAAGATCCTAAGCGATTCATGACGATGTGAGTGATGTGTTTGTGATGACACAATCATTTTTGTATTACAGATAAGTTTTTAAAACAATAGAAGATGCAACACTACTAGTTCTAAATATCAGATCAAGTACAGGTAAGTCAATCTAGTCAATCAAGCTGTTGTCTACTTTCAACTTTTAATTACAACAAGACACTTTTAATTCTACATTGTCACATGCAATATCAGACAATATCAAAATCAATTACAGACACATGTCACAAGCTGGGTCAGATTGTATAATTCGGGCCGAATATCTGTGCACTTGATTATAACATTGATAATATTAGAAAGTCAATGCCACTGTAATTTCTTTGTTTCGACGGTTGCGGTCGATCTGATAATTTTATTACGGTCGTTATAAAATTATTTATGTCATAATCGTATTGTGTAATTGTACAAACAATCCACTTATAGAACGAGGTCTGTAATTATAATTAAAGCACAGAAAGTTGTGAGTAGAACTGGGCGGAAATGTAACTCATTGTTGGTCATTTTAATAAGTATTTGTGGTAGCTCTAATTTTAGAACTGATGTTTTTAATTAACTAAATAAGAACTATAACAATTTATCGGAGACACGGTTGTTAATGTCTGTTTATTATTTTACCATTAAAAAATGTTTTATAGTTGTTAATATTAAAATTTAAAGTCAGCTTTTAGAAACTAAACTCTATTTGCTATTTACTATTAGTTAGTAGGGTTAGGTTACTTAATTAGCTGTAATAACTGCTCATTGTATAGAGTACAGACATAGGAAGATATTTTTTTATTTATACTAAGATAATAAAGAGGAAAGGTTTGTTTGTATGTTTGTTTATTTGTTGGCATTAAATATGCTCCCAAATTACTGAACTGATTTTAATGAAATTTGGCACAGATATTGAATAAGCCACGGGGAGGGCGAAGGCTACTTTTTATTGCGGCAAAATGTACGGTTTCCTCGAGATTTCCTTTTGCGCTCACGCGTCAGCTGAAGTCGCGGGCACAACATCTAGTAGACAATAAAAGGCATAGATGATATATAGGGTTGTGTAAATGAGAGAAAATTCGAGGATAATATTATTGTATATAATATTATCCTCGAATTTTCTCTCTTTGTGACAACCCTACGTATCATCTATTCGAATTAAGGCAAAACATGTGTGGCATCTGCCTATGTGCAACAAGGAGGTCCGGCGTAAATACCGTCTCTATGAAGCAGGGACATGCAAATAGCTTTATTATTATCACAGACTAGACTTATATTATTATGGCACATAATTGTATTGAATTTATCTATCACATTTCACGATATTTTTTAACTTTAGCTTGTCAGGTTGGTTTTCAGGCCATTTTTTATTTAATTTCTAAAATGAATTAAGTTACTCCTTAATATTATCCTTAACGCTATTCAAAGTCAAAGTCAAAAATTATCATTCAACGTTGGTATTTTTATACACTTTCTGAACGTCGGTATACATTATGCCTACCACTGGTTCGGGAAATAGCCCGGCGAGAAGAACCGGCGTAAGAAACTCGCGCAGGGGCCATTTTTTACCAAAAAGATGGAAAATTATTCTTTTAGAATAAAAAAGATATATAACAATGTTATGACTAAAACTACATAACAAGAGTACAATAGTATATAATATGTAGGAGTAGCCTTGCAGGGGGAATTATTAGTAGAAAATCACGACCGGCTTCTTTTTCCAAATTAATAATTTGGTGTATATAAATTACAACAAAGTATGTCTGAACTCTGAATATTTGACATCTGAGTTGTAAAACAAATCGAAATCATTACGATAAAGGACTCCGATATACGTAAAAATAATTTACCTTAAGGTTCTGATTGATCGCCCACCATTCCACCGGTTGTAAATTGTAATATTAGTAGACAACAATGGCTTAACGCTAACAAATGAGGATACACGTAAAAAATTAACTGTGTAATCGGAAAAGCCGTAAGGCATTCGTGAGATTAATCCTATTGTATTTTAGTTATGTCTTGTTTATACTTTTACAATAAGACGTCATTTATAAATCGTTATTATAATACAAAAGGGATTTATAATTTGTATTATCCAGAGGTTATTTTGGGTGATGTGATTAGATTTTCTATTTTTTAGTGTAGCAAAATTTATTACTTTACGAAACTTTTGACCATGTGCTAACCAAAAAAAGTTATTTTACATAATATATCACCGTAATTGACTTCTTTGTTTTCGTTTTCATTCAACACACTCTTTTACCTAAATAACTGAAACAAATATTCACTTTCTTTTTCTGTGGGTGTGCAAAGCTTTTTTACGTACTTTTACGTGAGCTTCTTTTTAAAATTATAATAATTGGTTTAAAAACTATATTTTAATAACCAGTGTCATAAATTCCTTTCAGCTCCTGCTCAGAAGAATGTGTCCTCAAGTGCTATTGCTCCTGCTGCTCTGGTGACTCAAGCCAAGGTTCCACCTACAACAAGGGCGAAAAAACCCATTAGAGTTTTCATTCAGTCATATCATTAATAATTTGTTTACTGGCAAATTATTTACTTTCATACTTGAATATCATTGTTAATATTCTTTCTTTCTTTGTATATTTGTTGTTGGTAGACCTGACCTGCTTTATTTTCCAGACCTGTTGGCAGACTTACAATTTTTTTTAAATTTACAAATAACACGTTAAATTTCAGTTGCAGTAAGGTTAGGTTGGTTAAAATTTCACTTTATGACATGTGACAGACGACAGTTGACATAAGCATCACAGATAATAAGACTTTTTTTTGTTTTGTTTTTTGGACTTTATACTATTGTCATAAACAACTACTGTCATTCTTACTGTAACTTTATTTGACAATTGTAATCAAAATTCTGAGGTCTGATAAAATTAAATATCTGTTAAATTGAATAATATAGATAAGTAAAGTAAATTTCATATTCTTAGATATTATGTATTTTGTTGTTGATAATGTTCTGGATTCATTATGATTATTGTATTTTTGTTGTCTTAGTGGCACTGATGGGATTTATTATTATTTATTTTTATTTATTTATGGATACTTTAGATAGTGATGATCATCAATCATACTGTTGCAGAAGATTTCTTCTCATTTTCGTCTAGTGACAGCGATGACAGTTACCTTAGTGCATCATTCGTCTCTCATAATGAAAATATTGTTTCAATCTTTGCAAATTTCGAGAAAAACTTAACTTAACGTAGTACATATTAATGCCCAGAGCATTCAGCACTATTCTTTATTCATTTACTGGCTTTCTTTGGTGGGGTTCGTCATATTGATGCCAGCCTTGTATCGGAGTCGTGGCTCAAGCCATGTCTTTCTTCTACAAGCTACTGCTTGCCTGGGCTTAAGTTAATCCGTAATGATCACGTTGGTAGGGGTGGTGGTGGCGTCGCGATGTATCTAGGGTCTGATTTAACGTACACACTTGATAGCTCGTCTGTACAACCTCTGCCTCCCGATTCTCCCGAATTTATTTGTTGAGGTTCAATTAACTTTTAATAAAAAAATTCTCCTTGGCGTTTGTTACTGTCCCTCATTACAAATGGATTACTTCTCAGCCCTCGAACATACTCTCGAATTGTTTACACCTAATTACCCACACATTATCGTTATGGGTGACTTTAATACCTGCATGGTTAAAAACGCTCTTAGATCTTGTAAACTTACTTCAGTTTTGGATGATTGCAATTTGTACACGCGGGAACTTAATCCTATTCATAGTTTTCGGTTGTTGTTTCACCTGTATGCTGATGATTTCCAGGTCTATACACAATCCTCCTTGATTAATCTACGTACAGCTATCAACACCCTCAACAACGACTTGGAAATGATCTGTAACTAGAGCAATTGCTCTACTAAAACACAGTTGATTGCTATTGGCATCCCTGGGCTTGTGTCGAGGATTGACAGGAATAGCTTTCCCCCCGTTCTTTTAAACAATGTAAACATTCATTTTAGTAAATGTCTAAAAAATTTGGGTGTTTGTTTCGACGACACATTATCATGGTCTCAGCATAATATTAAGGAAATTAGTAAAAAGATTTTAGCAACTTGATTCTCCGTTTGTTGCCTTCGTTACCTTCTTCCAATACAACTACGATTAAAATCGCTGAATCCCTGTTTCTGTCAATTCTTAACTATGCAGATGCATGATTTACAAATCTCAACGAAGAACAACAAAATAAGCTCGAGCGACTTCAGAATTTCTCGATAAGGTTTATCTTCGGTCTAAAAAAATATGACCATGTGTCAGATTTTCGATCAAGACTAAAATGGTTAAAAAAATACGTTTTCCCCGGGACACTCGTATCCTCTCTCTTGTTTACAATTCAAACATACATGACCCTTGTTTTCCCTCATATTTAAAAGATATTTATATATTTCGTCAAGCTACAGTTACAGAATTGCGATCTGCCTCCAATTTTCAACTCGAATTACCAATGCATAAAACTATATATTACGGCTCCTCGTTTACTGTTACTGGGGTAAAGCTGTGGAATTCGTTACCAAAGCATATCAATCTCGCTAAGACGTTAAATGGCTTTAAGTCTAGAGTTAAGCTGCATTATTTGTCTACTTGTAGTCAGCTAAATAAATAATTCTATTTTTTTTGTTTATTTGTCTTAAAGATCCATTTAAATTATTTGTGTATCCGTGTAGTATATATTATTATGTATTTATTTATGTTTTGATTTATTTAATAATGGCAATTTATGATATTCATTTATTTAGTTATAAATTTATGATTATTTAATAATAGAACTTATTAATATTTCGTACTTTATTAATTGTGTTTTTTTTATCTGCACATGCACGCCACATTATTTTCTATTATTTCCTCTACCCGTGGTTGCCTGGAAGAGATAGCTAACTAGTAATAAGGCCGCCATTGTGTTAACTGTGTATATTGTTTTTTATATTTTTTATCTCTTTCCTTTTATATTTTATTCATGTTGTGTGCACAATAAATAATATTTCATTCAATCATACAAATTCATTTACTAGCTATGTTTTATTAAATTATTGGAAAGGGCGGGAAAGCATCTAATGAACGGCGTGAAATCGAATTCTCTTAGACAAAGCATTAACTTAAGGTCCAGAAAGCCTTTGACTAACTTCCGTAATGTCATTTGGAGTGAGAGCTACCGATAATAAGATCTTATCCCATTTCGATCTTTGTTCTAAGACAGGTATCAAACAAAATGTACTTTTGATTTTGTTTGATACCTGTCTTAGAACAAAGAATGTTTTGGTTGTTGATTCCAATTATCTGGATTAAAATTAACGGAGTAAAAGTAAAAGGTTGTTTCAAAAACATTACAAGATAATATGGTTCCCAAAAAAAAAAAACTTGGTAGTTACTATACTGTAAATGTGAATCATTCAATAGTTGAGTATTAACAAGTCAAATATAACGAAGCAAATCATTTTAGGCACACCCATTACCCACGTGTCTATTAACATTAATTCATTATTATTTAGCTGACTACAAATAGTCAAATAATGCAGCTTAACCATAGATTTAAAGCCATTTAACGTTTGAGCGAGTTTGATATGCTTTGGTAACGAATTCCACAGCTTCACCCCAGTAACAGCAAACGAGGAGCCGTAATATTTAGTCTAGTAACAGTAATGAATTATTATAATATATTTGAATGCCAATCCGCCAAATAAAATACCATTCTTCTTATTTCGAGGGAGGATTAGTCAAAACTAACTCCATGAATTAAAACTCACGACTTCCCACGACTCATGCCAACACTCCGAAACATCAAAAACCATCACCTTCCATATCCTTTCAATCTTCAAACATGTAAATTGGAGGCAAAATACATGATGACAAACACATTTTAACGTACGCAAAATCCATTCATACTCCAAGATCCCATCAGTCCAATTTGTCAAGTATATTAGTCCTTTAAGTTTTTTTCATTTTATTATCAGGGATCTCGCCGTGTTTGTCTAACGAGGGACGTGTCCGAATATTGTGTACCGTCTTATCTGTGCTGTTACGGATACTGAGGACTTATTTTGTATGGACAAGCCGAATTTCTTTTGATTTTATTGAGGTAGTGAGTTATAGTGAGGCTTTGTCGTGGTACGTAGATGTAGAAAATAACATATTTCGGTACTTCCTTGTAACACAGATTATTAAAAATTTTCAAAGTCTATTTATTACGTTTTATGGGCGACTTTTAAAACAATATTAACATTCTTTCTGCACCCTGTTCATAGATACTGTAATAGTATCTAAATTTTAAAATATAACCGTAGATTTTAGGTACATTCTAATATTTAATAATAGCTCTCCACACCGATTTCGGTGATGGTGACGAGTTTAATTGAAAGCGGGCCAGCTACGCAGGAGTTATTTTATTGTGTCCAAGTGTGTGTTCGCAGTACCTACACAAGAGCACTGAAGAAGAGCCTCAACTCTCGTAACCCAGTGGGACGGGTGACCGACACGACTGGCCAGAGATGCGCCTGAGCGCAGGACCGACTTTTTGCTAGCCCATCCGACTCATGGATCATCTTTCTTGTCAGACATCAGTTGGTCAGCCTACATTGTCCTAACCAAACTTCGAGAATTCAATCCAAACTCAAAGCCGCTGGCCCACGAAGGCACAGAGATTCTAATATGTATTAATCTAATATATAAAGCTACAGCTGATCAGCTTTAGCTATTTGTTTTATATCGCTACTAATATTATAAATGTGAATGTAAGTTTGTTTGTTACGCTTTCACGCGAAAACTACTAAACGGATTTTGATGAAATTTGGTATGGTAGTAGTTTAGACTCTAGATTAAAACATAGGCTACTTTTTATCCCGGAAAAGTACAGTGTTCCCGCGGGATACTCGATAGTATATTTACGCGGGCGGAGCCGCGGGAAACAGCTAATACTTAATATATTTTAAACATTTATTATGCACTTAGTACCAAGAACAACAGTATATTATTCATATCCTACTAATATTATAAATGTGAAAGTTTGTGAGGATGGATGGATGTTTATTACTCTTTCACGCAAAACTACATAACGGATTTCGACAAAATTTGGTATGGTAGTAGTTTAGGCTCAGGATTAAAACATAGGCTACTTTTTATACTGAAAAAGTACAGTGTTCCTTTGGGATACTGTATTTACGCGGGCGGAGTCGTGGGCAACAGCTAGTAGATTTAAATTGAAATGAGATGTAATGTTTTATATTAATATGCTTTGGTTGAGAGTTTCAATACGAAATTAGGCAAGTTATTTAAATATTTTTACCCATATTAAATATTCATATTTCTATACTTATATTATAAAGAGGAAAAATGTGTTTGTATGTTTGTTTGTTTGCATTGAATGGGCTCCGAAACTACTAGACCGATTGTGATGAAATTTGACAAAGATATAGAGTAGACCACGAGAAGGATTTAGGCTACTTTTATTTATTGCGACAAAATGTAAGGAACATCTTTATAAAGATATTTTAAGAAGCCGTATCCATACGTTGCTCACCACGGCGCAGTCTTGATTTGAATAAGATTAAAATAATTGTACTCGTCTTGTGAGATTGACTGAGCTCAGTCAGGTGCCAGCGCGGTGGGTGCCGGAAACAAAAACGATTGGCTCAAAATATGGATATAAATATTATGTCTGAACATTATAACAGAATTATACACATTTTTTAATCCTTTGATTTTAATATCTATTGACTCTATCTTGAAATATGTATACAAAATTCACAATTATTTCTTCTATAATACAAAGGGGACTACATCTTAAATATTTAGTTTCATTAATATACCTAGAAATATTGAGGTTGGTGAATGTAAAAAATATAATGTTTTATGTGTAGTTTAGTAATAAGATACATCTAAAAAGTACAAAAAAGTTTAAATTTTTTATGCTAATATGTAAACAAAACCTACATCATTAGTTTACTTACATCATATACAAAAACATTCATTATGGTAAGTATGAATCAAAATGCACCAATATCGGAGATATTTATTTATTTATTTATTTATTTATACACTTTCTGCACAATGTACAATGGGGGACTTAATGCCATAGGGCATTTTCTACCAGTCAACCATAGGTAGGTGACAGAGTCAAAATACCAAGGTGCTTTCCATCTAGAATAATATAATAGTTTAAAAAAACTAAAAAAACACGCTTAGAAAATTTTTATCGGGTTATTGCATTGTCATCGGCCCTTAAGACGTGTGCAAAGTTTCAAGTTGATCAGACGTCTAGAAACCGGTGAAAATTAAGCTCAAAGATTCCGTTACATACATAGATACATACTCGTACAACCCGAGCTAATAAAAGCGTGTTAAAAATACAAAATTTAACTATACGAAAGGTCGTGTAAAACTTATGATAAAAATAGATACAATAATATTCGTAGCAAACCAGATAAATTTTACTAAAATAAACATATCAAACTATTTATACCAACATACTATACTATAATATACAAGTACATAAATGATTTATTAAACATAATATACATTATACATAATATACCATACTATATGGTACCATAATATATACAGAAATTTCCAAATATTATGTTTCTACGGCCTCATACTTCATACACTATAATCTAGGCGTGACGTCACAGCTAGGTACGACTTTAGTATTGAGCGTTTTCACGAGATTTACAAATTTTGTACAAAGGTATAGCCTATTCAAATCTGGAAAAATATTTAAATAGCATTTAAGGCTATGCGCCCAGGAAAGACAAAAATGTTTCTTGAGTCACGGCGACACTTAAATTGTCTCCCATGTCACCTCGCAACAATTTGCCAATATTTAACTTAATTGGATTTGCAGTGATATTATAACGAAATTGGTTATAAGGTATTTGGATCAGGCTAATAACTGAATCGTCCGTGGCTAAATGGTACATCAACCAATCAACAACACGCTCAAATGCTTCAGAAGGAAAACTCTAGGTATGAGGAAACTTACGTGTCCAAGAATTGCTATAAACTCAATTACTAGGTATTTATTTACTTACTTGGCGTACAAATGATTTATTTTATTAAATTCTGAATGCATACCTAAATGAGACGATACGCGACGCGTATTATAGATTATTTAATATAGGTATTCAAAATTGAACTTTATTCGCTTACAATGAAACGTGTATCTTCTGGTGCAATTAATAATGTTCAATTTTGAATAGCTATCTTAAAAATGCAGCACCGCGTTACGTGTCGTTTCGTTTGGGTGTGAATTGACCCTAATTTTAATGCAGTAGAATGTCAAAGCCATAACGGAAAATCAATAACGTATTTGTATGTATGTAAATGGATTATTGGAATAGTTTTTATTGGAATTTACATAATCGAGGTAGTGTGCTGCCACAGTTTTGCTCGTTTATTTAACGATAAATGCTCTTAGAGATTAGAAGACAACTGTCACGTACGAGTAAAAGAGAATTTGACAAACTCGTTTTGTCTATTTTCTCTTTATTCATAAATAGTATGAACAGTCTTACTCGTAACATAAGTTAAGTCACATAAGTTATTTATAATTAACTATTAAGTTATTAGCACTTGATAATTCTATACATTATTTTTAGTTCAAATAATTCACTAATACTTTTTATACGTTGTTAATAAATGGAGTCATACAATATATTCAAACACAAGATAAACTTTAAAGAATCGGCCAAGTTTTCAAAAGGCAAACACGTACTGAATAGGTTAATTTTTATGAAACAAGACTGAAGGCTGACGAATCGCTTAATCACCCATGTACGATTTGGCTAATTGTACGATATATTTGTATATTGGCTCGCCAACACCGCGCCACGCGCCTGTCCAGTCAAGGGCTACATGATGACTAACTGACGTCTACTGTCACTGTCACTGTCCTCTGTCATCTGTGACGTCAACCCACAACACTAGAGGAGTAAGGCCGGGGAAAATTCAGCGCACTGAAAATAAAACTCTGCGCTTATACCTACAATAGAGGTGAAAATCGAACCCACTAATATTATGTCAAACGTCAATGTCAAATCTGAGAACTCGATACACATGTGTTCTATTTTCAATGCTGTAAATTTTCTCCGGCCTTCCGGAATCCAGACAATATAGTCGCAGCCTGAGGTCTTCATACCGAACCTCACATGCTCGCCGAAATAACGCAAGAACAACCGGCTTAAAATAAAGGCACTATATTTCGCGCCAGTCTTCTGTTAAGTTGTGGCTTCTTTTCAAGTTAGCCCATTCGTGTGGGCAACATAAAAGTTAACAAACTCTTTATTATAATAACACGACACTAATCAGTACACGAAATATGTGTTTTATATATCTACCGTAGGCATTAATAAATACTTCGCCTACGCCCGTCATCCGGTTTTATCAAGAATGTTGCTACACGTTTGCTTAAGAAATAATTATGATGCCACAATAGAGATAATCGTTTTCAAATTCATTGAACTTGAAAAATATTAATATCAAATAGCGCACTTAAGGTGATCATGATAGTCACTTACATAATATGATTATTAATGGCGAGTGTGTTAGGTTAGATAAAGGTTGAATTATCAAGTTCATTCTTCTCAGTAGGTAGTGTGGGGCTACAGAAAGATTACTAATTATTGGTGTTGCGATAGACAGCGATCAAGAAAAGGGTCAGTTCACACAGCGACGTTACGCGACGTGGTGTAGTCTCTTAAGATAGCAATGCAAAATTGAACTTAATTCACTACACAAAAAGATACACGTTTCATGTAACATCAGTCATACACTGCACATGCGCTGTATGACTGATGTCATATTATGAAAGCAGCGCGGTGCAACCTGACATTTGAACTATAGATATTGTAAAACTGATAGCTTATGTTTAGGTTTAATTCTGCAGCAATAATGGCTACAAATTTTTTTTTACCAAAGATCCAAAATCCCTACAGTCAAAGTACTTTGACCACCTAGTTCGATAAGCGGGACCGTTACTTTAGAACTAATCATCGTGATCAAAAGTTTTCCAAATAAAAGAACCAACCAAATAGGAAATGCATCGTAGACTGTGTGATTAGATTCTAAATAAGTCACACATGAAAACTACCTACTGTAAAGGTAATTTCCCTCCCCGGAGAATGTGCAAGAAATTCTAATATATCTAAGAAACTTGGGTGTATAATACAAGCATTCTTAGATATCAAGTAGTAAATAGATAGATAGATCAGTAAATAGGCACAATAGGAGTAGATCTGTTAAGAATAAAAACGCGTCAAACATTGGTGATTATGTTAACTTTACATCCTGTTTGGATAACTGCAGGTCCAAAATGGCCACATTTAAGTAAATCGTACTATCTATTGAAGAAGTTGCACTTACTGTAAATTCCAACAATAATCTTATTTGACAATTAAGTGATATTATTAAGTGCGCCATTTCAGGCTTTTCTATTGATAACTCAAAATTGATGAGGTGCTCAAAACGTCAAAAAAATGTAGTCATTTTACTATAAATTAGAAATTAAATATAATATTGTAAACGCAATACGAAATTCTCGAAATGGCATTTTCAAATCCTACTAGTTGTAGACGGAAAAATAAGAATTTTGCTCGTCTAGTAAGTATGATTGCTCCAGAGAAAGTAAAAACTCTTTTGGTAAATTTTGAAGACTTTATTTTTCAACCAAGAAATGGATCAGGAAGTAAACAAAATAAGAACGAACGGGTGTGATTGGAATTAAAATGAGTCAAACATAGGTGATTATGTAAACTATACAGGATGTTGGGATAACTGAACGGACGCAGATTCGACGTCATGCATTATGCAGTTACTAATGTCCACGTAATTACGACCCGGGGCGCCTATTGATTGCCAATTTAGCCTATTTCGTCTATATTTAATTGTTTTGTCATTAACAGTTGAATGTTAATAGTTTGGCCATTAACATCAATAATTGCTAATGTTTGTTGACATTGAGTGTTGACCATTTTGTTCTATAACGCGCCAATAATTGCAAGTCAATAGTAAAGTTTAGTATTTACATCGTACACTTTGTTCTATTAAATGAAAATGTTGCTCATGGTCTCTACACACTGGAACTATCAAATACCGGAAGAAAATAGTGCAAGGCAGAATATTATGATGTGTCCTACTAAAAGGTCCGCCAAAAATACAGTAAAAACTTGTCGCTTTGCTATCGGAAACTTAACAAACGTGGAACTTTCGGTCAAATGAAATCCCTGCTTTTATTAAAAGAAAGTGTACGGATTTCTAAGAAGATTTAATTGACAATAAAACTGTTCATCAAATAAAGATAAACCCACTACTGGATGGAGCTATCTTAATATCATCTCTGATACTCTATAGGCTTGTCGTCAGTGGAATCATAAAATATCGGTTTGAGGTTTTATTACAAATTCTTTGATGTTGTTGAACCGATTTGCGACATAAGCCAAGTAGTGAATTCTCAATGTAAATCACTAATTAGGTACAAAATAGAAATCAAATTATACGAAATTCCGGTTGTAAAGAATTTATTGTGAACAATATTTTGGTACACATTTCTTTGAATAGTTATATCTCCAAAAATTATAATGCGACAGAACAACTTACATAGATGGAAGAAAAATTAGCGGCATGCAATAAAATAAAATTCATAAAAATAAGAAAATTAAGCTTTATGGACGAACTGATTTACGATAATATCAAAAGACTATCAAACCTTCGTTATTTTAAAATGCCTTGTTTTTAGAAAATTTCATCTAGAAAGGTCAGTTAACAGTCAACTATTACATAGTAATTATTATTAGAACATATATTTCAAACTAAATATCTATAAAAAGTACCATTAAAGAATTTAATGTCAAATCAATAAGTGTAAACTTCAAATGTATACTTCACACTTCACACTAATAGAGGTGATTATATTTAATGGAATTTCTCAAAAACACCATTTACAACATATCGACTCTTCAATCCAACTAAAACATTAATTAATATAAAGCAAAACAAATTAATTTTGTTGCCACAAACATGGTTTTTAATATTTTGGTTCCTCCAAAAGGAAGAATTGTTTCAGCTAGGTTAAAATAAACATAAACTAAATTTGCCTAGGTAAAAACTTTTTGAGCAAAAACAATTGATGCTAAAAATAAACTATTTTGAGTCATTTCCAGCAAGCCTGCTACACTTTGCAAGGGTTTTTATTGTTAACAAGGCGAACCGCGGGCAGCGATGATATCTCCTTGTATGAATGATGACTTCGTGCGAGACCTCCTGAAGGTGGATCCAGATATAGACATGGAACCCGGAGACACGGCACGAATATGGAAATTCATACATTTCAAATAGGAATATTGAAATTTGTATTCTCAATAAAAGTTTCACAATCCTTACTAATATTAAAAACGCGAAAATTTTTAAAAATGCATGAATGTGAAGGAACGGTAAAAATATGGACGCAATAGCTACTGAACGGATTTTAATGAAATTTGGTATGGTAGGAGTTTAGACTCTGAATTAACATATAGGCTACTTTGTATCGCAGCAAAATTGACGGTTCCCGCGGGATTTCTTTTCGAGCGTACTATTTGCGGGCAACAACTAAATATTGTTGTTACTATATTAATGCCTTGAATTGTATTGTTCCTGTATATTTTCTTATTTTAAGTTTATAATAATATATTTAGTGATAATAATTTTGCTTCTAAGTTATTAGTTACGATTAGAATCATGACAACTTCGAGACGAAAGAATGCTTGTGTACTAAGCTATGGACATTTTTATGCATATTGGTCCGGTTTTACTTAACGGTCGCATTTGATAATATTTCAGAATTTGTATTTCAATATCATTAAAATTTTACAATACAATAATGGTACAATACTTTTAATGTGTATTTAGCATATGAATGTAGTTAACGATAGAAAATAACAATAAATTATTGTAATCGTAATGAGAAATGCGTAGCTCATTGGTTAACTAACCGTCGACACTTTTACGTTTGGAGTTAAAAAGATAAAATCATTAAAACGGAAATAGTTAACAGACGAGTTGAATTCATAAACATTATAGTTATTTGATACTTAAGTGTTAAATGAGATAGATAAATCATGCAAGTGTATCGCCAAGTATTTTGATATCTAACTGATGCTATAGAAATTAACTAAGCTATCTGAAATAATGGCTGCACTCAATCAAATTAGTAGTATGTCCTTTACGTCATATATTTAAAAATATTTGCTCTTTAATAAACCTGATATTACCTCATGGAGTATTTGAAATATAACTATCAAAATGTATATGATGAAAAAAAAGCTATGATTAATATAGCCCCGTAGGACATTGGGAATTATACGTTGCTTTTTTAATTCTGTTGTGGAATTAAAAGTTTCCGAAAAACCAACATACGACGACTATATTGTTAAAACTAATTTGAATGTCATAATAGGTATCTGTAGGACATCTATTTATTGCTTTTGAGTTCGTAATCATCATAATATTTTACTTTATCTATTTAACTTTTATTAATCAATTGTTTCTTAAAGGCAAGTGTAAAACTCACATTCCAAGGGTTTGTCTAATTATTTTCGACACTAATGAAATGGAATTTCGGAGATATTTCGAGAACTAAAGTGACATAAAGATTTATGAACCATGTAGCTTAATGATAATAATCATACGAAATAAATGAAAATACCATTTTCAACGTTTTTCGAACCAAAAAGAACCTTATTGCGCTTATGATAAGGACAATTGATTTAGGAAATCTGATTATTTTCATTCTCACCCATTTATTTCGGAATTATTTTCAGAAAAAAAAATATTTTATTGTTTCTGAATTATAAATTATATTGAATCATAAATCGAATTAATTAATGAAAACTACACGGCCTGTTGCTTAGGGTATTGACCTTTTCAAAATATTGTGGGTTTATCAGTAGGTAATCAGTATTCGTAGTAAGTAATAATCTCATGGCATAATATTCAATAAATATTTTATCAATAGAATTACTTTAGCATAGTTTACTGATTGATGAGTTTTGTATTTTCAATGATATTTTGACTGTGGTTAGTGAACTTCGTTGAAATTATGTCATTTCTCTTTCGTCATTTTCATGCATAAACTTAGGCCTTTTTCATCCGTTATTGGATGATTTATACAGTATTCTCCGACCGAAGTAACCACTCTTGAAATACTGTAGTGCCTGGGACAGTTGGTTTTTAAATGTCGTATGGTTGCCCAAACACATACGGCATTCTCACAACATAGTCAGCCTAGTCCAGAGGAATGACTGGTCAATACGTCTGGGGCTAACCATGTGCGGGTTTCCTCACGGTGTTTTCCTTCACCGTTAGAGCGTCCGTTTAATGTACTTGAGATCTGAAAAAGTCTCATTGGTACACGCCACAACCTGGGAATCGAACCTGCACTCTCTCGAGTGCGAATCGAACGGTTTACTCACTAGGCCACGAAGCTTATGCATAGTACCTAAACTTTTACGCTATACAAAATCTCTTGCCATAAATACTAAAATAATCATAATCATGTAATAGAAATCAATTAACATATCCTATCGTGTAGTTTCATCAGTCTATGGCAAGCCCATCTAAGGTAGATAAAGGGGTCGACGTTTTTAGCACAAAGCATTTTCTGGCTCTCCGGGTTATTTGACTCTTGCCTCAGGAGTACCTTCTACTTACAACCTACCTGTATAGTGTATTCAGATATCTTCTACCTACCAAAGAGTATGAAACCACCTTATCGGGACAATATTTCGCGATTATCTTACGTTCAACGTTACATCTTCTTTGCAAATAATAATCGCACTTCATCGGCTAAGTCACTTGTCGATGTGCAATATTAATCTTCTCGCTTTCTGGAATGGAGTAAATTTGTGTAACGAAGGACGGAAATATGTAACAGAAAATCAAATGTGTCACAATTTTAATATTCGTAGATATACTTATTTTATTACCAAAGTGAGTTGTCAGATGTGTGTCACATACATACATAAAGTGAGGCTCTGAGGTACATTTTGTATTTGTATCGGTTATAACTACTCATGAAAAGGAAGAACTAACATGAGAATTGTATTTATGTTGGCACTTTTTGTATAGTACACTCATACTTAAATCGAGATGTGCACAAAATCATTAATTTTATGTAGTATTGGCACCTGCTTCGTTTGTACTGTGTGGTCCTGCAGGTCACCAAGATTCAGTTTGAATTTTACATCCTTGAAAATATACAAAATGATGAGTATACTTTAAAAATTTAAAAAGCAATAAAGAGAAAGAAAATATTTTAAAAATAATATTTTTGAATTTACAAAAAATAACAGTGTTTCACTAATTAGTTTTCAAATGAGAACTTTAATATATTGCGGTGTGTCTGTGTGTGTGTGTGAGAGAGAGAGAGAGAGAGAATCAATTATTATTTACAATTAAATATTATGATTACTATGTACGTCTTAAAAAGATTTATAAATCAGATACAATCTCTACATTATAGCCCAGGTGCTTTTCAAAACTTGTATTTGTTAATTAATTGTATAGAAAATAAAAAGGAATTCGATAATTAATTTCGCCATTTTAGATGTGATAACTTAATTTAAAATCGTAATTGATTAGGATATTATGCTGAAATATCGAAAAAATATTTATAACAAGTTGATGATGATAAAAATGAGCTGACACCTCATTCGCATATATTTTCCTAATGGACTTCTTATGATCCCTGTGATTTATTTTATTATTATGCTTAATAGCCACTCATACAAGACATCACTAAAACTCGCAAAGTATTCAGTTCCTATAACAGTCATACATAGAATTTAGTTTGACGTATCTATAGCACACGCAAAACTTAATTCATATTTTCTATAATATTTTTATTTTATTAATAAACTTTATAAAACTACTAATATATATATATATATATATATATATATATATATATATATATATATATATATATATAATATGATTAAAAACTTTTCAAAAACAAGATTTCATAACCGAGTTCCTATGACTGCTGGAAGTTCCAGCTGTATCATCAGACCCTTAATACCAAATAAAGACAAAGTAATCGTCAAAATTAATCATAGGAACCTCATCTCGATGGAGGTATGTCGCATTACAACGAAGCACCTATGACGATTTTCCAGCTCCATCATCAGATCAGGTCCATGTCATTATAATATTGCATTATGACGCGATATACATATGCGTGCAAAATTTGAGCTCAATCGGAAATCGGAATGTGTGTTAAATTTAACTTGCAAGATTTGGTTGCGCACAAAGGGGCAGGCAAATTCGCTAAAGATAAAAATGTCGCTTGTAAAAAACGTGTCTACAACACGATTACCAACTATGTGTTTTTTTTTTCTTAGAAACTGGGGTCTATTAGTTACAAAGTGATAATTTAATAATTAATATAAATCTAACAAATCTACGTAGAATATTGAAATACAACTTAACTGCAACATTCTTGTAAGATAACAAATTAAAAATCTTAATTCACTCCGAATCTCTAGTTTTCTTAAAAAATGTAATCCCTAAGTAAATCATTACTTATATCGTCCTTAAAATTGAATCTTGACTTTTGAATAAAACCACAGCCAAAAGCGAGTAACTTCATCTCAAGACAAAGCAAGTGAGTCAACTTTCTAAACCAAACATTTTATGCTACTCCTATTATGCAGTTGTTTTTGCCTTGCTAGGACTACTGAGAAAAGTAAAACAATTTATAAAGCGTTGACAGGTTTTAAAAGTACCACAATAGTGGCATAAAATTTACACCCCTCATTACCAAATTGTGGTATACTATACGCAAAATATATGGTAACGAAGAATTGGTTAATTTCTTTAGGGTCCCATAAAAATATTCGTTGTTTATTTCATTTTATTGCCTAGCATATATTTTGACTTTATGTACACAATGTAGGAAAATAATAATTTACAAACGTTAGTTTATCAAGTAATTAAAAAGCTAATTTATTTTTCTACAACTTGCAATAGCTTCAGTTTTGAGGATATACGAAACATATTCGAATTCTTCTGCAGTATCAGGTAATCTCATCTATTACATTATTTCCTATAATATTGCTTTATCCTGTCTACTGTTTAAGTCTTAATTACTAAGAAACAAAAAGTTTCACGATTCATAAACAACTATTAAAAATTCTTAAATAACAATATCATTAGGATAACCGATGTATGAGTAATACATATAATCTACTCCTTTTTACGAAAATTATGCAAACGCAGGATTATGAAATTTGATAGAGTGAAAGCTTATGTGCACACTGGAGGAAGGTGTGCAGAAAGCTATTGTTTTTTAATTAATGCTCAGAAATACATTAGGTACATTGCTGCTATGAAATAGTATATTATGTGTTAATCCGGAGCCTGAAATACTATCATACTAAGTTTCGTCTAAATCTGTTCAGTAGATATTGCGTGAAAGAGCAACAAACATCCATCCATACATACAAACATACTTACAGGCTTTCACGTTTATGTTATATTAGTAAGAATGTACAGAACCCAAACCCAAAAATTATATTCATGACAAACACAAAAGTTTGGTTACGCATAATTCGATTGTTCGAACTATTTGTCTCCTGCGTTTCATTGTTTCTTGCTTTTAAGAGGCAAGAGCTCCCGGAAACAAGATTAGTTTCGGTCCTGACCTTTTACTAAAGTTTTTGTGGTAACTATTTGTTACTGAGATGTAAGGGTAACCACTAACCCCCAACCACTGGAATTTTGTCAAGTAGCATTTAAAAAGTTTGTGAACGTGTAATAGGTAAACTACGTAGGTAATGGGCAATTGGCAATTTTTCGTCTATTCGATGTTAGACAACATGATAATAAACAATCTAGATTACTACCATTTTCGTATATCTTAAAAAATAACGAATATACAAACAATTTAAAATTTACAATATGAAAGAGAGCGATATATCGGCCAGTGACGTCACGAGTTGCACCCGCCATACATTTGTTATTACAGAATGTATGGCGGTTGTAACTTGTGACGTATTACGTAAGAAATCGTTTTTCCGAGAAAAAGATGGGCAATATTTTTATTTGCTTATAATATCCTAAAATACCTATTTCTTTTAGGTTTAAGTATCTTTAATCAACAATTTTAAAATTTAATTTATAACAATGTGATATTCCACGCTAGGCAACAACCCTATAAACTACATAGACATACACATATATATGAATAGTTTTTACAAATAAAAACTATTAGGTTGTTATTAATATTTAAAGTATTTAGTAAAAATTCGCAAAACTAAAACAATGAATCAATTAAGGGAACACTTTAAAGATACAGTTTTCATTGTAAATTATTTATTTGTAGCAAAATATTATTATAATTCAAATTAGTTATTAGCACTAAATGTACCTTGCTTAATTAAACTTCGAAACTTTATTCGTTCGTAACGTATTATTCATAGAAATCTTGTCTGTTCCTTAATTTTCAGGATAAGTAAATAACACTTTTTTTTATTAGTAAAAGCTATTAGTAAACACCGTATTGACTTATGTATCTATTAAAAGGCTAATAATAAACCAATAAAAATCAGGACAATAAATTTAGAGGCCCATAAAATAGATAAAAGGAATCGTCTTACGAAAGGTCGCGTTCTACCGATATCGACTTGTGTCAATAGTTGATCTTCACAGTAGATGTGGTATATAAAATAGATTTTAACGTTCTAGATTCAAGTTCATAGGCTAACCATAAAGTTCTTTTACCTATATTGGATGTATATTGCCTATTAATAAAGTTGTATGCTAGTTTTATCTTGAGTCAGAGACGATTGTATTGTACCTATTTTAAGTAATGAAATTCCATTTTTTTAAAAAATAAAATTACAGCGATGCTATACTAGTGCATTGCGCAGTTCGCTGCGTTGCGTTATCGCAGCGTCGACGCCTCGTCGTTTTTCATATATTTTTTATGACATGCCCATTAATTCGTTGCGCTATCAAACGCGACGATTCAACGGAACGACGGACAGGAGACGAAGAGAGAAGAAGAGTATGATGCGCTGCGTTGTCACCCTCTTACATTGTGATGTCGTGCGTCGACGCAGGTGTGGCATATAATGCGTTAATCCGTTACGACGCCGCGACGCACTAATGGGGCCTCAGCCTTAGGCAAAATGCTCTATGTCTTGTGCTATTAACATGACTTTATTACAATAAATTATATTTAAATTCTTGAGCATTAATAATAATATGTTTAGTTTTCAAATAAAGAGGAATTGCATACGGTGTAATCAGCAAGGTGGCGCATGATGCCACGCTTGTCACATTACACTGTGTAAAATCTGCTTTGTGCGAAGCACTTCTTGTCCGGCCGATCAAGTTTATTCTAGTAATAATTCCACATCAATGTATGGAAGTCATCGATGTTTTCTGAGTTGTTACGAGATAAGTGGTAATATTCTATAGCCTGTAAATATTGAGTCCTCGCAGCTCTGTGAGATGTTGACTCTCAATGTTGACCGTCAACGAGAGACGATATTTTTACAAGTTATTGTATTCTCAGAACGCGGCATACCTCTTGTTCTTATCGATTGATTCTTCAAACTATTGCCCTGTTTTTATTCGTAGAACTTAGCGGTAATGCAGGAAGAAAGGTTAGGTGATAACCCTGTGCTATGAATTTAATATGAAGGTAATGATGTAATTCTTATTTGTATTTAGCGGCTTGGTCTATACCGTGACCTATGTGATAAGGATTCGAAGAAACATAATAATACTAACATATTGGTTTCATGTAATACTCTTTGCGTATAATATCCAATTACCCGAGGAACTGAAATAGTAAATAGTAAATAGTTTCAGAATTAGTCAGTCATGCTTCAAATTTTTTTTTTTGGTTATGTACTTCACAAAATATTTCGTAGCTACAAATAAATTAAACTGAAAATTCGTGAAATTAAATAGTCTTAAATCCAAATATTACATTATTTGTCCATTCAATTTGACTCAAAATTATGTTTTGGTAGATTGAAATTAAAGCTCCAAAATATTTATAGGAAATAATAGGTCTTTACCTATGAAATTGCCGTTCTGCAGTACTGGCCATTTCAAATCAAAATAATTTTTGTTTGGCTAAGAATTCTAATTTCAATTTAATTTTATTTTAATTTCTTTCTTTTTTTTTGAATTCTTTTTCCAAAAGTAGTCATTTGTTTATTGATTAGTGTAACATTTTCATCGCATTTCAATCTTTTTCGTCATCATGGATACGTTAAAAATTCGAGTAATTATGGAATATGAGTACCGTCGTGGCAGCAATGCGACAGAAGTGGCACGCAACATCAACGACGTTTACGGAGCTAACACTACAAACCAACGCACCACCTGTTATTGGTTTGCTCGCTTCCGTTCTGGAAATTTCGACCTGAAAAATGAACCTCGCGGTCGTCCGAAGACTTTGGCCGACAATGACGAATTAAAGGCGATTGTGGAAGCTGACGATACATAATCTACGGCTGAATTAGCAGCAGCTTTCGACGTTAGCGTCAAAACAATATTGGTCCATTTGCGTCAAATTGGCAAGGTAAAAAAGCTTGACAAATGGGTGCCCCACGAACTCAATGATCGCCAGCGCGAAGTACGCGTCGAGACGTGCCTTGCACTGCTCAACAGACACACAAATGAAGGAATTTTTAACCTCATTGTTACCTGCGATGAAAAATGGATTCTGTTTGATAACCGCAAGTGCTCAGCAAGTTAGTTGGATCCTGGTTCAGCACCTAAACAATGCCCTAAACGAAAACTTACCCCTAGAAAAGTGATGGTCACTGTTTGGTGGTCTAGCGCCGGTGTGATTAATCACAGCTTCTTACCAAACAGGGTGAGCATTACTGCAGATGTGTACTGTGAAGAACTAAACACAATGATGGAAAATCTGACACAACTCCAACCAGCAATGGTCAATCGCTCGTCTCCACTGCTCCTGCACGAGAACGCGCGACCTCATACTGAACAGCAGACGGTCTCCAAGTTGCAAGAACTGGGGTTGGAAGCTCTCCGTCATCCGCCCTACTCATCAGAGCTTACGCCTACAGACTACTACTTTTTCCAGAATTTGGATAACTTCTTGGCGGGAATAAAATTCAATACCCGAGGGGCAGTACAAAATGCCTTTGAAGAATTTTTTGCCTCCCGCCCAGCTGATTTCTTTAAGAAGGTCATCAATAAACTGCCACTGCATTGACAAAGATGCATTGATTGCACGGGTGATTACTTCGATTAATACAAATAAAAAATACATGAAAAAAATTCGTTTAAATTTTTTCATACAAAACGGCAATTTCATAGGTAAAGACCTAATATTATGGTAAAACGTTAACCACGCAGTAACTGTTTAGTAATATATGCCACAACTTTAGATTTATCCTGTTATGTAGAGCTTATAAGCCTAAGAAAAATGTCTCCCACGGTTGCCCACGGTGTGATTCGACACGCACGTGGATCAAATGCCTGCGATGACTTTAGGTGACTCGCGATAAGGCTGCTCAATGAACGTGATTTTTAGTAAACTACCAGTTACTCTACAACTTTTTTTTTCTTTGGCGTACCAAAGTTATGTATGATATTTTTAGATAAAATTGGCTATATATGTATTTATACTATGTAAATTGTCTATATAATAGTTATTGTGATTATTTCTAAGGGAGTTTCTTCTAAGGTTGCGCGAAAAAATTTGTTGTAAAACAACCTCTGGTTCGGCAACTTTTTTTTTTTGCGCAACGTCCATTTTTTCGATAGAATAAGCAATGTCTATTTGTTGTAGCAAAGTCGGTGAAATGATCAAAAACGTGGCCGAAAATAAAAACCATAACCGCCACCTTGTTTGGAAGTCGGTTAAAAATAGAGTCAACCTCAGTTAACTTTTAATATTTTTTTTGTCGCGTTTTTATTTGTTTCTATTTTGTACTTCTCCCCGGTAAAGCAACAAAAATAGAGACGTAGAGACATTCAAATATAAAATTCGCTATACTCTAGAGTATTACATCTATTGTTTTTCACACAAATACATATAAATATCCTATGCTCCTGTAGCTACCTGTGTATTGAATGTATTGTTCTACTAGCAAGAACATGTAAAAGTTCTATAGGCAATTCGAAAGGTTGCGGGTGGTATAATTTTGAGCGCTCTGCTGGATCCCATCTGTTACTAGAACAATGTTTGGTTTTAAAACCAGTAGCTATTCATTTAGCTACAACGTGGTTTCATGCATTCCAAAACAGCAGTCTTTTGTCCGAACGTCCGAATGCTATGTTAATATTCAAATCCTACAAAAAATTTAACTGCAATAAAAGAAGTAACAAAACAGGTAGAGGCTTTGATATTTATTGAATATTACCAGCCCTATATTTTGCTCATTTTATGTAGAGTTATTATTCAATATGATAAAATATTCTCAGTTTAGTACATTAATGTTAAGTAATTTTACACGTATTAAGATATAATTTTTACAATTCTCAACAAAATATGTAACCACTTTGTTAACGTAACCGCAGACACTAAAATATAATAAAATATATTTGTGATGATAAGCTAAAACCTTTATTACCTCGTCAACAATACATTTAAGTATAGTTGAAGAACTCAGTTCAATTCTACATCTGTTACAAGTGATATTAATGAAAAACCTCGTGTCTTTTGTACTGGTTTTTTTCAATCGGAACTGTCAATCACTATTCGGTTGCGGGCCCGCCTTCCGTCACATATCAAAAGTGAACTTCCTTTAGTCAAAATATGACATGAATTTTGAAATGCATTTTTAATTTTATTTAAAAATTTCAACGAAATTTCGTTATTGTATTTCATGTTGTCAATAAATATTATAAGCAACTTTTGATTACGTATGAAATTAGACGATATTCAAATTTCAAGCCACATTCAAGCTTATAAAAATATAAATTAGACGACATTCAAGCTTGTTACAAAGGGAAAATAAAACATGGTAAATGAAAATATCCCAAGGTTTGTTATCGTGTATTTTATAGTTACAAATAAACATTAGATTATACGATAACAAACCTAAGTTTATATCAAGATTTTTAGCGACACAAAATCCAATTTAAAAATTATTAATGCACATATAATTGTAATCTTCAAAGAGAGTTTATCCATGAATAAATTATGATTAAATTCCCACATGAGCGTGTGATGAGTACTCATCGCGTACCAGACTTTAAAGTTGCATTTATCAATTTTTTGAGTACTTAAAAACACGCGTGCCATCTGTTGTAAGCCGATGCAGTGCGGTCCCACCCGGTACTCCCCGCCCCCCGCTCGCCCCCCGCTCGCCCCTCTATCTACACCCATGCGGCTTTCGTTCGTTCAAACTTACGTAGGTCAGTTACCGCCCGACCGCAGGGGAGCATGGCTGCGTCAAAACTTTTCTCGCGGCCGCGCAATCTTTGTTTACATGCGCAGTAATTGTGAACTTATATAAACAAACTTTGTGAACTGAGACTGTTGTTATCAAGAACTGTGGTGTAATTAAGTTGAACTGAGTGACAAATGAACTGTGTTATCCCGTAGAAATTACCAAAAACTTTAGTGAAATGTTTTTATTAAAAGTTTGGATGTTTTTGATTGCGGTTGGCGGTGCGCGCGCACGCTCTGCGCCGCCCGCCCCCGACGGCTGTCAGTGGGACTATTCGGACGCAAAGTTGAGTGAATCTAACTTTCTCACGTGTAACATCAAAACCATCGGCTCCGCTGACTTCTTATTTAAAAACATCACCACGGCGCAGGCGTATAACATCAACAAGTTAAAGTTAACTTGTACCGACTTGCTATTCTTTGAGAGTTCCCTACACATGAATACCGGAAGCTTTTTGGGACAACTCCGCAAACTTGAAGATTTGCGCATCGACTATTGTAAAATACGTTACGTTCCTGCGACTGTGTTATCGCCTCTTAGAGATTTAACGAGTCTGTCGCTTCGGTCTTATAATACCGACTGGCCGGCTATGACGATGGAATTTCATGCTGAAAGTTTCCGTGGCCTAATGGAATTACGCACGTTAGACTTAGGCGATAACAATATTTACATGTTGCCTTCCGAGGTATTCTGCCCGCTTTTTAGCTTGGAATCATTGAACCTTACAAATAATAAAATTCAAGACATATCAGAAATTGGTTTCTCCGATTGGGGAAAAGGGCCGATCGCTCCTGGCAAATCGTGTAACACCGGCCTCAAAATGCTTGATTTATCTCACAACAATATATTGAGACTACCTGACAATGGACTTTCGAGCTTAAGATCTTTGGAAGTTTTGAACATTCAGAATAACTTGATCAATGAAATTTTAGACAGAGCCTTTGTTGGACTCAATTCATTAAAAATTTTGAACTTATCGGGAAATAAATTGGTTGCTATTCCTCCTGAACTATTTCAATCTTCGAGAGTTATCAAAGAAATCTCATTAGCGAATAATTCATTAGCTGTGTTGGCGCCAGGATTGCTGGAGGGTCTTGATCAACTTGAGAAATTGGATTTATCCAAAAACCGACTTACAAATGGTTGGGTCAATAGAGATACGTTTGCCGGTTTAGTCAGACTAGTAATACTGAACTTATCTCAAAATTCTCTTGCCCGCTTAGATCCTAAGTCGTTTCAAGATCTAAATAATCTACAAGTATTGAATTTAGACAACAATGAAATAGAAATTATCAGTAATGGTGCTTTTGCCGAGTTGAAAAATTTACACCATTTATCGATATCTGATAATAAAATAAAAGTTTTGAACGAGCAAGTATTTTCTAATTTGTTTGTATTGAATCAGCTATATTTAGATAACAACCAAATAAACACTATCCATGAAAGATGCTTCGAAAACATTACATACCTGCAAGATTTGGGATTAAATGGCAACAACCTAAATAATATACCGATTAGTATCAAACGTTTGAGATTTCTAAAATCACTTGACATTGGAAAAAATAATATTACAAAAATTTTAAACACATCTTTTGAGGGATTAGAAGAACTTTATGGCCTTCGGCTGGTTGATAATCATATTACAAGCATACCGAAAGATACCTTCAGCACGCTTCCGTCCCTGCAAGTTCTAAACTTAGCCTCGAATAAGATTGAAGTGATCGAGCAAGACGCATTTTTATCCAACCCAACGTTAAAAGCTATACGCTTGGACGGAAATAAATTAACAGATATAAGAGGAGTTTTTAATAAACTGAATACCCTTGGATGGTTGAATATTTCAGATAACAGTCTTATTTACTTCGACTACAGCTATATGCCCGAAAATTTAGAATGGTTGGATATACATAACAATAATGTAACTAAATTGGATAATGAACAAAATATTCAACAAAATATTAGAATGCTGGATGCCAGTTATAATTCTTTGGAATATATAGACGAGAAATCTGTACCTGATGCCATCGAGATCCTTTTAGTAAATAATAATAAAATTAGCTCCATTCAAGCCGGTACCTTCCTACAAAAGAAGAACCTGGATAAAGTAGTTATCACACATAATAAATTGAGGACAGTAGATCTGTCTGCATTTACCTTACCTCACACACCAAAATTCAAATCGTTGCCAAAATTCTTTCTTGGAAATAATCCATTTGTGTGCAACTGTCACATGATTTGGCTACAAAAGATAAATTTATGGAATCATATGAGACAGTACCCGAGATTCGTTGACTTAGATTCAGTTACCTGCGAAGTTGTTAACAATAAATATGGTGGAAAGGCCAACTTGATGGATGTTCCTGAATCACAATTTCTTTGTTCTTATGAGACTCATTGCTCTTCAAGTTGCTTTTGCTGTGAGTTTGAAGCTTGTGATTGCAAAATGACATGCCCTGAAGGCTGCTCTTGTTTCCATGACAGTAATTGGAATTCAAACGTCATTGATTGCTCAAATGCCGGCTATACACAAGTTCCTGAGAAAATACCTATGGATGCCACTGAACTTTATCTAGATGGTAATGACTTCGGTTCTTTAGGAAGCCATTTATTCATTGGTAAGAAGAAGTTACATAAGCTATATTTAAACAACAGCAACATTGCAGTGATCGACAATGATACATTGAACGGATTACATTCCTTGAATGTTCTTCATCTAGAAAATAACCATTTGACAGAACTAGCAGGAGGTGAATTTTCACAAATAAAGCACTTGAGAGAGTTATACCTAAACGATAACTCGATTACAAGTGTAGCATCCAATACCTTTGAAAACTTGTACTACTTACGAACAGTACACTTGGAAGGCAACAAGGCTTTAGACCTAGACAAAAAACTAGCTCATCTATTGCATTTAGAAAAAGTTAATTTGCGTGGAAATTTATTTACGTGCTCGTGTGAGAACTTGATACCATTGCAAAATTGGTTCAAGAAATACTATGAAGATGCAGCTGAAATGTTGTGTGCCAGTGACAATGGAGTGCTTTTAAACGTAACGGTGTTTGACGTGATGGATAAGTGTCGTGACTCTAGTGTAATAAACAATACTATACCAACGGAAAATCAACCTTATCAATACGACGAAGTGAGCACAATTAAGCTTAACTTTGTCCCGCTATTGGCAGTGGTCCTAATTAGTGTAATTCTTATTTTATTGTTCGGTGCCTTAGCCTTTTCATTTAGGCAAAATGTACGATTGTGGGCCCATTCCAAATATGGTGTAAGACTATTCAAAAGTGCTTCAATTCAGGAGAGTGAACTGGAAGGTGACCGCTTATTTGATGGCTATGCTGTGTATAGTTTATTAGATGATGACTTTATTTCTAGAGTAGTTGCCCCTGAAATGGAACACTTTGGCTATACTATGTGTTTTCACTATAGAGATTTACAACATGCACCAGAAAATTACTTATTAGAACAAATCACTAACGCTTCTGAGTCTGCAAAACGAATAATAGTATTTGTTTCTTTTAACTTCTTACAAAACGAATGGTCGAAGGTTTCATTTAAAGCTGCCATAAAACACGTTATTACGGCAATTCATCCTTCTATAAGACGTCATAGGGTTCTATTCATTCTAACTACTGACATCAGTGCATTAAATTTGGATGTCGACTTTCAAAACTATTTAAAATCTTGTAACGTTCTTCTATGGGCCGAAAAGAAATTCTGGGAAAAAATAAGATTTCACATGCCCGACACTACGAATTTACATTGGAACAAAGATAGTATTAATTACAATCATGGCGTCTGTCCTAATGGGAGGCGCCATCCTTCAAGGTATACCGCATCGCCTACTGCTCCCGAGCAGTGGTACAAATATGATGCGATACCACCAACAACGCCTACCGCGGCTAACGTGGGTATTAATATCGAGGACGATAGTTCAATGTTGACTAATACAACAATAACGAGTCAAGTCCAAGAAGGTGATCCTCATCATAGTTATATTTCAATAGACGCACAGAACTATGAGCAGCCTTATGGTGGCCGGCCCAGGCCTCCTAACACTTTACGTAAACATCCAGGCCACCACTCCCCTTCGATGCTCGACGATCAAGGTTATTTACAACCCCGGTCCTCGGTACACGATTGCGTACCACAAACCCATTCGACTGTACACAGATAATGTGTTTTAACCCGTCGTTATCTTCCCAGATATTTCTTAATGGAACTCTACATTCCAAACACATGTGTGGACGATTTGTATTGCAGATGCTTAGTACCTTTGAATGTGAAATGTATCTTAAACAATATACGTATCGAAAACTGTAAGCCTTATTGTCGATAAAGTATTGTGAAAGTATGAATTACTTATTTAAGACTGATAAATATATAAATTGCCAGTATAGATAGATGTAAAGTATTTTGGTATAGTATGTTATAATATCTCATTGTTACCAAATATATTGTAAATAATTGTAACTAATATTGTATAGTATTACTAGTCATTATTTAAGACATAATAGTGTTGGTAATTGTAGATAGGTGCTGCTTGTTCAATATTATGACTTTGCCTGTAAACTATAAAAAGCTGTTTAAATTTATTTATACATAAGCAATAATATTGTGCATTCAGCTAGCTATACCTAATATGTCGACTGTTATGTAAGTGTTAACTAATAAAAATGAATATGAACCATATTTTTTTTGTTTCCTTTAACACCCCAAAATATTTAAATCTTCTCCTTATCTTCATTATACAAAATTGTGTTACACAAAATAACTTATTAAATACTAAACTTAAATTCCAGAACTGTTCTTTATTAGTTTAGTTACTGAAGTTCGTTAAAACAATAGTATAAACTTTTATTTCAATGTAAAGTATACGAGTATTTTGCTGAAACTCTACTAAGTAAATTGAATTTACTTTTAATTTAAATTACCCAAAGTATAAAGCTTATTTTTTAGTATTCTAGACATTTGTTTTATCTGTAATCTGCTTTTTTATAGATTTGAGTCATAGGAGTAAGCTCCTTATCAAAATATGAGTCATTTACAAAAAGTAGAGACCTATAGCTCAGACCTATAGCTCTTTATATACTTAATTTGCAGATTATAATACATGTAAGATTACATTATGTACATTAATTTAATTATTAATATAATAATTTTAATGTATTAATTTTAGATTTTTATCAAGAAGATAGTGGTAATAATTCTTTATTTATTTAGATTATACTAATACTAAATATTACCATTCATGGATGATCATGCGAAATATGTAAAAACTATCCTGGCCGTTGAGTCAAAATTAATACAAAAACTCTACACAGCAACTTCGTTGTTTTTCTATTTGAAATATTGAGAAACGTTTTTGTGCAGTTGAAACCGACACAAGACATAATGACGGACCCTACCCAGGTAGGCTCTCATATTTTACACACTGTAGTAGCCATAAAAGAGATTTACAATAGCATTTTATATTTGAAAGTAGTTATGGTCGAATTTGACCTTCTTTTAGATACGGTTCGTGAGCTTCTATTGATTTTTTGTAGTGGTTTCCAAGTGCGACATATGGTGTGACATACTTAGTGACCAACGCATGCTGGAATACTTTTTCATACTCTTTTTTATGACATTCTAGATCATTCCATAGCAATTAATTTTGTAACACAATACAGATGTTGTCACACTTAATTCTCAAACTTCGTTACCTAATTAGTTATTCAATTAGTCAGGTTTCAAAAATCTGTTGAATTTCTCTAAATCTAAACGACTGGCGAATATCTTGAATATATATATAATAAATAATAAATATGTATTTGTTTTAACATTTTAAAAAGCAATAAGATTACCTTATGCTACAATAAAATTATCTACTTATATATGTTTTTATTATACAATCCAATCACAAATTATTAATAAGTTTCATTTTCTATTTATATACCAGGTTTTTTTTTAAATTTTATACAACTATTTAAGGTTTTACGACCAAATTATTATTATATTTGAATGTTATTTTACAACCTAGCCAAGGGACAGCGCAGTAGGCGATCCTACCTGCTGGTTTAAAGTAAATCATAATATTTTGATATCAAAAATAAATTCAATGTTAACAATATTTTAATAGTTTCGAGTATTTTATGCATCTGTAGAGTTTTAAGTAGATATATTATTCTGTGTTTTTTGGTAAAGTCGAACTAAGATTTTAAGTATGTCTTTCAATAAATAATAATACGCGTGAGTTATTTTATTCTACTATACTTTTAGAGATTGCCCTATACAAATGGCAAAACGATGTGCATTTGTTATTCTTTTTACGTTTATCAATAGTTAGTTAGATTAAATGGGCATTTAAAAGCTTTTTAATAAAACACCAATTTCTATTTTCTTAATATTATAACATTAGTTAATGACATTGAATAATCTATTACCTAATTGCCAAAGCTAAGGATAACTAAATAGCTTAATTTATGATAAAATAGCATTGAAGTTATGTAATGATATTATATTAGAATTTTAGTATTTTTATTTATTTATTTATTTTGATAAATTACTAATAAAATTACTAAATCTGTTTACTACAATATTTATAAAGAAAAATTCATATGTTTTCTTGCTTCTATTAATTTCTAGTACCTACCTTCATAATAACTTAATTTATTATTGAATTACCCTGAACTTGCATAGCTATCAAATTATGCTTAAAGCACACGTTAATAGATTGTATAATATCTACCATCAAAGGTTTATCATATTTTTTTATCTCCCTTATGCCCAAACTATTTCGAGTTCGAAATTATCTATATCCGGGGACCTATCAGCGTTCACGGGCAAATGCGCCATTACCGATCATCAACAAATGACGGCAGATAAGTTGACCACAGAGAACATGGGGTTGTCATATTATGATCTCCACTTGCGTTTCAAAATAGATAAGGAATAATACATTTTCCTTTTCTTACCTTTTAAAAATATTTTTACATTTTCTCACAACAGTTCTTTCAAATTTTGTTTCGTAATATCTTCAAGTTTTTAGCTTCCAGTTTTTTTTACGCTTACTGTGACAGTCACTACTAACTTCATTAAATTTTAGGACAGAATTACATACTAAGGTGGTAAAACGGCAAGGTGGGATGCGTTTCACATGATGTGATATTTTATACCAGCTCTGCGTCATGTGTGCCATCTCGACTGAAAAAACGATTTCACGACTTGCTTTGGCTTCAAATACCTCTTTAAACTAATTTATCGGTGATTTAACATCTTGGCAACCTGTTTTTTTTATTTGAATAGGAAATACCCATGTACAAAGATTTAACTTCTAATGTGAAGAGCACAAACTATAGATATTCTTTACATTTATTTGTTTTACATAATATGAGCGAGCTGATGACGATGAAAATATGCGCTGACTCATTGGCGCTGTATGTTTAAAATTAACTTTTATTTCACTTGCCCAAACATCACACAACAAAAGAATGAGTGATCACCCACCTCCGATTGGATCAGATAGCATTTTTGTGTGACGTTTGATCGACGTTTGATATCCAAAGTACCATTTTTTGGATTTGAAGCAGCGGTCAGCTCACCCGCTGTTCAGACACGCCGTTTCACACTTCGGTATAGAGGTCACGGGCCCTCACTCAAGCCAGGACCGACGAAATTGGTTCGTGACACCAGAGAGATACTTATCGTGATTTTCTTGGCAATTCTGCTGTTGTTAGACTGCAATGGGAGCATGAGAATTTTGAAATTGTAGAACGTAATAAGTCATTATCATATTGTGAAGAATTTACTGGCGTTGGTTTTTATTAAACGCGCGAAGAATTCATTTGTAAGGTTTCTTGTGTGACCTGAATCAAATGGCTTGCACGTTTAAGGCTTAAAATCCTTCTCAACCGGTAAACACCTTATGTCACTGATAAAGATTTATATTGTTACACACAGGGGGTGTATCGCAACAGCTACTTTGTTGAATCATATTATTTTACTTGAAATATAAATTAAGGTACGAGGAACATGAAAATCAGGAAGCTAGGACTAGGTTAAGCAACGATCACCAAGAAACCGGCTTAAGATCTCACGCAACTGTGCAAGCAAAAGCCCCCTCAAGCGTATACGGTTTTGATTGACAACGTACTAATAATGCTTGTTATTAGCGAAACCAGCAGTTGTTCCTGTCCGTATATAATAACACATCTCTTATTTTCCGAGCTTGTATCAAAATTGTTTTCGAGTATAATAAGGCTACTGTTACCGTAAAACTGTGGAAGCTTTGTCGGCTACAGATAAGAGACAACATAATGTTCAGTATAAAGATAAGAGCGATTCGAATGAACCTTATATCATACGAGTAACCAAGCGAAGAGAGGCGAAACTTATACAATGCTAGATGTTGCCAAGATTTCATGTGGGTAAAAAGAAATCGCGCGCGAATTGTATATTTTGCTACAGTAAAAATTAACCTATGTGTTAATCCAGATAAACTACTAACATAACAAATTTCATCTAATTCCGTTCCGTAGATATATTGCGTGAAAGAGTTACAAACATTAATTCATCCTTACATCCTTACATACAAACACTTAACAGCTACTTTGCTTTTTGTAGAGATAAGAATAATTCAACCTAGAACTAGGTCTAAGTTTTGGCAGTTTAGAGTTTAGAATGACCAATGACATAATAATTTGTGTAACAGTGTTCAATATCATCTTTTAAAAGCGCATTCAAATGGATGGGGATTCTGTTTATATACGTAATATTTAGACTTACCTCTCTACATTGTAGCTACTCTTTCAATAACTTGATGCTATAAAATTTAGCGATAGCCTATTTAAGAGATTGACTCTTTGTGTAGGTGGTGGTTTGAATCCGTTATGTGAAGTCAATTATCATGAACGTTATCTGCTGCTACAGTCTACTTTTCAGATGTACTTGTAGGTAAAAATATGAATCCAGAATTATGAATATAATAATAGATAAAGACATTGGTAGTGAAAAAGATATTATGAATAATAAAAATGAAGACTTACATTATAACGAACTTGTACAAAATAACGAATGAATCAATAAGAATGATAAAAATATCACAGAGTTTCCCAAGACAGAATATCTTTATTGAGCTCGTGACACTTAAAGGAAATAAATTAGGCTATGGGAAACGAAGTTCGGATAAATCACTGCTCAAATGCTGTCACGAATCCACAAAAATGTAGGAGTGGGAACGAGACGATTCCATTATACCGACCCGCCTGAGCATGACTTTTGTCTAACTTTTTATAGACGATGGCAAAGTTATAGTAGCGTAAAGGCTCTTGGTATTTATTAATTTTTATGTCTTTACTTTCTTTTTATATGCAATGTATGCAAAAAAAGCATGCAATCAGATAAACTGTTTTACTTGTTTAAGTTACTAATAGCTTATTTTAAACAGTGTTCTTTTTTGAGTTTCCTTAATTTGAAACCTAAAGTTACTATTTTAGACTATCGTTTATGCTGTAGGGTTGCAACAAAAACATTTAAGCATTCCAGTGAATTACGTCAGTTTGTTTGATCTATCTTCATACAAATCCTTTCCGGTTATTTTGTTCAAAATACATCTCGGTTTATGTAGTACTGATGTTAGCGCGTACCGATTCATAGGAACTGACATAGATTTTAATAGACTGCTGGTAAATAAATATGGATCTTGTATAGCAGTTAAGTAATAAAATAAAACTTTCACGATTAATTTTAGCCCTCATAATATATTTAAACTGACAACAAAGCCAAGGAAAAAATAAGTAAGGAACCTATTCTTGATGAAGGTTTTATTTCACAGTCTGTCTAATGTTATGCAGCCACACCACACAAAACCATATTGTTAGGCCACGTGTACACTGTTCATTTTGTGGATCAAAATAATATTCATTTCAGACATTTACAAAGATGATTGACGTGTCGTTGTGTCACAATGTCTTTTGCACTTTTTGTTTTTTTTTTTCGCAATTCTTTGCACGATACATGCAATCGTAAGCTGCTGTGAACATTTATATAAGAAATCGATTTCCGGTTCTTCACCTCGATCTGAAATAATCTTAAGATAAACATTGTGCATTCTAGCTTGTTTGCCAAAGCAAACAGAGCTATTGCGTTCTGCTGAAGCCATTCTACGTTCTTGCATTAGAAGAGTTTATGAGACTTGTGCAAAAATATTCTGGATGTACCAGTAGTAGTAGTAAGTGAGTTTTGCATCTGCATACAATATTTACTGCCTCGTATATACGCATACCTATTATATATTTTCCATACGTACATTTCCTGAATTATTTTTAATACTTACGTTCGTAAGATTTATTAGATTTCTGCAGATTTAGATACCTACATTATAAATAATGTAAACGATAACTCTAGTACTTAATAACACTAAGGTATAACCTGTGTATATCGAAGAGCAGACTTATCTCCAACTGATCCTAATCATGTCCCCTCAACAAACGCTAAAGATTAAAGTTTATCACCTCGCTCTAATCAGTTGATATAAAATAGACTAACATAAGCTTTAATATGCTTGCTTTATGTAAAATAACGCTATAAAGTTATCAATTTATTTGCATTTACACAAATCTGCAATAATTTGTAGAGTGCCCGTTATGTTTCTGAATTTGTATGTAATCTCGTTGTCAGCTTGTTTTATTTTATCAGTTTTATATAAAGTTCCTCAGAGATCGAACTTTATTCTGAGTTCTAGTACATAGTACGAAAAAAATTACTTGCAATAGGGTATCTATTATATTAATTAATATGTATGTGGGCAGTTTTATAAATTTTGCAGAATTAATTTCTGATTTATTTCTTAAAAATACTGTAACTGACCATGTACTTTTTTTGATACTTAAAAATAAAAAGTACTATTAATGTTCATCTGACCGGGATTCGAACCCGAGACACCAATTTGCCAAGACATATGGAAAAAAACGTACCTACATATTATGTTTCCAAAATGCCATACGGCCTGATAGCGTCGAAATTATTGAGATTATTCCACGACAAAAGGAAAAACACGTTATATAACTTAAAAATGCGCTGTTTTCCGGGCATAAGACCCAGCTAAATGTTTTCCCCCAAAAACCCCTGCATACTAAATTTCATGGAAATACATGAAGCCATTTTCGAGATTTTGTTTCTTGTATGCTTAAAATTTAAGAATATAGCGTTAGTCTAAGATAATTTAACTAATAAAAATGCGATTGACCTTGAGACTTGAGAATACAGTTGTTTGGAATTTAGGGACGTCATTTTACCAAAACTACATATTACTTCATTAAAACGCTTATCTATAATGTATAAGCTATACTAGCAGAGTGCTAAATGCAAAGTTATCGCGATATTTAACCACATCTTCAACCGCATTTGTTATTTGTGTTACTCTTGTACTAGCGAGCTATATTAAGTCCTTCCAAAAAAAATATCTTACGTGATTATTCGGCATAAGCTAGCCGGTGTTAGTTCTTTGAATTCGGCCTCCGTTTTGAAATTGGCCGACAAAGATACTCCGAACATGACACGTTCCGTAGCCCGCTGAGAAACAAATATTATTGATGCCGGAGACTGTTTTTTACAAAAAAGGATCTTAGCGAATGCCGTCAGATAATATGTGATGTAACGCGATAGATTTTTTAGCTTATCAATTTTAGATAACTGTGAATACAATATTTATGGATACTAAGTTGAGTTTTTAGTTAGATCCTATTAAGCATTTTATATACCTAACAAAAGTTCTTGCGGTTACGTTTTAAATAAGTAATCGTTAAACATCTCTATATTTGTGATTTGCAGTTTGATAAAATTTATTTGAAAATAAATATTTTTTTCTTTAAGAGGTTAAACCTCTCCTTTTAGCCTGTTTTATAATGAAAGTTACTGTATGTGCTGGTTTTATACATAACCAGTATCTAGAGAAATTTTTAAATAAATGAGTGGAAGATTACATAAACATTAACTGAGGTTTTACAAGCCAGATATTCACAAAGAAATATGCAAAACGCTTCCTCTCATATCAAGATTTCAATGTGTCTACTTGTAATTATAGTGCAGGGTTCAAATTTTCACATTCGTCATCATTCGCCAGAAAACACTGATCCATTAAGGACTTCGATTCTCAAAGGACCTATAATTTCGCTGACTCACATCCCTCGATTTGTTAACCGCCTATGTCTGTAACCGCACGGTTAGCATGTGTCTTTTTTGTTCTGCTGTTCAAGTTTTTTTCGGGTCTCTGCATCTCTTTAAGGAATGCAGAAACATAACAGTAGGAGGTATTATATTCTTCTAATCCAATAGGTAAGATTAAAGAAATAGTAAGATTTAAGATAATGTACGTATCAATTGATAGTTTAAATAGACAGAACTTAGTAGTTTTGCTCTAATTTAGTCCAAACAAAAACAAAGAAAACAATAGAACACATAAATGATAACAATTTAAATGACACTTTTGTTATTTATATGGCGTTTGGCTTAAAACCATTTGCCGCTGTCAAGTTAAAAAGGCGGGAGTTTTCGTTCAAGTTCTCAACACCATATCTCTAAATCGTTAAATCCTAAGTCTAGTCAAAGTCCAAATAAATAGTCAATGCGGTCAATAAGTCAAGTCAATCGATTCAATAAAATGGTAGAAGCTTTACTGAAAGTTGAAACTCCCTAGAGTTTTGGAGGGACAAAAATAGCACGCTTTTTGAAGTTGTACCACTTGCCCACACTTGTGCACGTTAACGAATATTTGATGGTTAATATTCTACAAATATTACACATTATGAACCGAAAAAACCCAAATTTTGCAAGAAATAGAAAACAACAACGTCGGACTTTGACATTTCCGGCAAAACTGTAAATTACACTTATTTACCGAGGAATAAAGACAGACCTTATCATATTGGTCGAATTTTTAGCTTTATGCTTACGTTTAGATAAAATTGGTTCTGAACAGAGTATAGTTTCAAACCTCTAACAAAATTTGAAAAAGAAATGACAAGATACATTCAAAGTTTTTAGCTGATTTATTTGTTCTAAGTTTTGTAGCTTTACTAAATCCTTTGTCTATGCTGCCAAAAATGCTTTAATCAGTTAATACGTACTTTTTCGTAGCATACAAGGCGTCTTATTCATACTTAAACCTTTCTTCGTGTTTCATTTCGATCATTCGCCTTCTGTAAAATATTAAAACCAGGTCAGAATATTACAGATATTGAAATAAAAAGATGGATTATGTAAGCGATAAGTTCCACGTTTCTTCGGAGTTGGAAAGATTCGTACCGAGAGTTGAATATAATTTAAATCAAACCAAGCCTCGGGGTTTTTATTTATCAAGTTGCTCCATTTCCACGATTCTATTCGATGGCTTTTCAAGAAATCTTTCTTAAGATGAGTTTTAATTTGAAGGTAAGTGAATACTTTGCTAGTATAATAATTTTAATAATACGATTTTAGACGTATATTCGTAAAAAAATGGCTATTTTCTGTGAGAAAAATCAACATCCTAAAATACGACGACAAACTTCAAAAAAAGTTTTTTTTTTTTTAAGGCGACCCAAGGCGAGTACTAGACTATGTGTGTACTAAACGCAGTAATCTTCTATAGCCTAATAATATATTCATGGTATAGTAAATATTTAATCTATGCAATTTCCATATTACCGACGATTTATACCATCTCAATTTCGATAAGGCGGGTGTAATGACGTGAAAATTATAGCCTATCTGTCGGATACGTAGTGAAGAATGATGGTTAATGGTAGCCTATAAAAAACCAACAAGACGCACGGAGGACTATTTTGTAATTTCTCATCTTGTGGCTTGGTAATTGTTAAATATTTTAATTTTTTTTTATTTCTCATCATTACTTTTATTAACGTGGTTAGGTATTTTCCTACGATAGCAAACTCAATGGCCAACATCTAAGTACACGTAGGTACTTAGTACTTTAAATCTGTGTAGGTAAGTTATTACTTTCAATACTTACTTACTCAACGTTATAACGTAACACATGCCTTAAATATATAATTATAGACTATATTCTTATCATGTCAGATAAGAAACAAAGGAAGTTAACTAAAATCGTAACAACGCCATCTCGCTAAGAAGTTGTGAACTTTTAAAAAGCGAGCTTGGTGACTTCTTGGCGAGCAGCAAACTCAATCCTCATTCATACACCGTAGTCGTACAGATTAGCACTATAAAATAAAATACTTTTTTAAGTATTTGGAGTTATTAAAATCCATTTGTCTATGATATTAAATAATGTTTAATCAAAGTAAAATAGTTAAATGTAACAAAAACTTCTTAATATCAAATTCTAAATAAGTGAATATAGCCTCTACCTGTCTTTTGACCCACATTAATCAAAGTAAAAAGCAGTTATATTCAGGATTTGCAATTTGTGAATAAGTCTGATCTATTAAATTACTTATAGTTACTAAAATAACGTGAAAACATCCTGAAAATTTCACTCCTACATACAATTCCTAGAACACCTCTATGTTCTCCTCCTTTCTAGTAAGGTCCCAACGTCGAGCAAACATACATGCAATTAAAAACCCTAGTGTGCGCTGCCGTTAATGTAAACGCGGCAACATGAAAGGCTACACAATGCAGGTGCGCCGTCTTTGTAATAATTAACAGTAATGGTGCCAAAAGAAACCGAAGGTTTATTACCAATTTGTACAAACTTACCGGTGATATTAATTTCATCATTAGGCATTGTTTAAGTTAATTAAAATGTACAATAGGGTGTTAAATAAATCAATTTCAATTGCATGACGCGCACACCCATTCTGTATTTATGTATTACTAGATTATATGTTTCTCGAGACTTCGTACGCGCAGAAGAAAATCCGTCGGGACCAATGCATTTTTCCGCGATAAAAAGTAGCCGTTGTCCTTCCCCGTGGTCTGCTCTACGCTTGTGCCAAATTTCATCAAAATTGGGTATGTGGTATCGTGACCTATTCGATATAAACAAACAAACAAATCTTTCCTCTTTATTATATTATTATAGACTATAGACGAAAAAATTTTTTTTTCTTTCACGTAAGTTTGCCAGAACTGCTATAAAAATGTACATGTACGAAATGTTAATTAAAAAACTAGAAGTCTTAAACATGTGTGTTTATATGGTATGATAAACATGTTACGCGTTAAATATGTCACTATAAAGAAGTTGATTGATAAAAAATTTAAACATCGTCATTTCTGTAATATTTATTCATAGAGTTTTAGAAAATCGACTCGTCTGACATAAAACCCACATTATGAAGTAGATATTGAGCCATAAATTTGTTTTAATAAGAGAAATATTTTATATCGAGTAAAAAAGCAAACGTTTAAATTTTACGACACGTTTGGGCCCTTTGAGATCCGATCTATCGCTTGTGTCAAAAAAGGGATAAAACGCTCCGGGTCCTAGTGGGTGCCCTTTTTTTAAATACCGAGGGGCCATTTTTTACTTTTAATAATTTTGAAATGACATCTGAAGAACGCGCATGAGAAATTAGGTGAAGTTTGTCATACTTTTTTTGGTAGTTTAATTTGATAGTAAAATATTTGAGTTGTATATTTAGGGAACGATGATTCATTTTAATATGGAAATTGATACGATGTGTGTAGTTAGTAATGTAGATCAATGAATGTCCATAGCGTCAGTTCACACCGCGACGTTACGCGGCGCTGTATTTTTAAGATAGATATCTTATATTCTATATATATTCAAGATTTTACTTTATATGTAGTGAAACACAAAAAAATAGATTTCATCTGACATCAATCATACACTGCACAATATGTGCATTGTAGCGCGGTGCAACATGACATTCGAACTTTTATTTATTCTTAAGGGGTATCATTAACAGTTGTCGTTTACATTTCTTGTGCCATATATACATGTACACAGTTTAAACTTACAATTAAATAATAAAATGAAATATACAATATTCAATAGAATACAAAAATATATAAAATAAAATACGTACATGAACCTACAAAAAAATCAATAATAAAGCGCACAGAAATTCCTAACCCTAATATCACATTAGTTATATTTTATTATCACAGTTCACTGCCTTTTGTTTTATTTGCAACTTTTACATTTCAATATTAGAAGATCAGAACAAGACATTCGAACATAGCATGATATAATGAAACGTCTCTTCAAAATGTCGCGTGTCGTTTCGGCGTGAATTGACCCTTACTCTATACTTTTTATCTCTTAGACTGTATCAAAGTGGTCATTGTTTATACATAATATTGGATTATTAAAGTTTTTATAAGCACAGTTATATAAGTAATATAATATCTTATAGCTAGTAGTTATCTAAAGTTTATAGTCCAAAAAATTTTGGACTATAAACTTACTGACAAAGTTAATATCCAATTGTAATTATTTTACTTCAAAAGTAAACTAAGCTTGTAAAGACTAAGAGCTAGACTATTATTACTTAATATACTTAATCATCGAACCAAAAGATAACTTCTATATTCATTTGAAAATAAATTAATCTTCAAAACGTACTATATATATTACTTATTAAAATTCGCGTTTCCTGTACTGTAAAAGCACCACATAATAAAAAAGTAAGAAATGGACATGGCATTTAAGTTTTTTTTTTTAATTTCTATCAGATACTTATCACTAGATTTTTTTATCATCAACAAACATAACAGTGACTCCCATAAATCATTACCATAACAATTGAGGCAGATGCTGCAGGAATCAGGATCAAAAAGGTTTATTAATGAACCCAGGACCAGTATATTAACTAAACAAGGTGTTAATGCAATGATAAGAATCGAATATGACCCTTCTAATAAAATATTGATATACTCAGTGATTTATAAGTGCGCTAGATACGCCTTGGACGTTGTAGGTTTATAACCTCACGCATTTGTAAGTTTTATATTTTTTTTTTGTAAAATAAAAAGCTATTTCACTTTTCACTGGTCATAGTCCTTACTACATAGTAATACAAAGTAGATAAAGTGCTTTTGACCTTAAACAAAATATACACAGGTAATACAATATACCTACTGTAATAAGTACATAGGTAATAGTCATCTGTTTTTAGCCGTCTTCGAATCTGATTTTTACTATATAAATATTTATTTAAAGGCCGATGGGTACTGACTACTGGCGTTGCGAAAGTCTATATATACAGCTGCTACGGCGTACTCACTATCCAGCGACCCATCTACGGGTAGATGGGTTAGTATTATTCTATAAAAAACCCAACCTAACCTAACCAACAGCATGACAAGGATAAGTCTAGGGTGGGTGACGTAACTATCAACGCTCAAAAGGTTTTCTTTGAATTACTTCAAAAGTTATTGTCCGTTTTCGCTCAAAATAATTTCCTTAAGAATATTTAGCATGACCTATCAACATGAAAAGTTAGAATTTCCTACCTGTATTAGAAATGCCAACCTATAAACCACTTTGGAAGCCGATTACTCCATAATAGTTGACTTTGTAAAAAAGTCATGTATGAAACCTTGCATTTATTTAAAAGGATCTATTCGATGATACCTCACACAATGAGGGTGCAAATTGCAATGAACAGAAAATCATCCCCACTTCACAATATGTGTAATATAAAATTATTATTAATTTATAGCCGAAAACGAAATCTATGCGTCATATTCTTTACTACGTATACTAAATTTCATCAATTTAAATCTATTATTACTGAAGCTAGAAGAGCGGACAGACAGACAGACAGACCAACGAAAGGATGGGGCGAATTATAAGGGTTCTTTGAAGAGTACCATGGAACCCTAAAAATCACCCTGCAAATCAAATCAGCTGTTGTTGATGAATTATATCTAAGAACACTCTCGATCAAGCTGACAAGCTTTCAAACAAAGAAAACTAGATCAAAATCGGTTCATCCGTTTGGGAGCTACGGCGCTACGAACATACACACAGAATCACACAGGCACCCCTCTGTTTTCGTCGGGGGTTAAAAAAAGAAGCTTTTGCAAATTCAATGGCGAATAATGTCACATCTAGCCTTTAGTTGCTTCATTAATCTTTGTTGTAGTCATCACAGGGTGTGTAACGCAGGCAGCTCTGACGATATGGCTTTGGCATACCTGATTACCACATCAAGTATTCCCTTTCTTCCAAATGTACACGGAATATTCACCTTTAATATCACATGAGAAGGCTTAAAATCGGATCGACGTTTTACGTGATTGCAGGTGGCATGTTTTATCTCTATCACATCTTATAGACTTTTACTTTTATGAGTTTTCAAAGCACAAGTTGTGTCAAATAACGGGGATATATAGGAAGAGTTTATAAATATTTCGACGAAGTCAATTTTCGGCAACTAAAAACCATAAAAAGTTTACGAATAGCCCAAATGAGAGATTTATAAGGAGTGATTCGAATTAACGGCTTTTAAAGTTCTAAGTAAGGCAAAAATATATTGATTAAATAGTTTTTTTTTAGATTAACAAATAGCTCAGTTCAAAGGGTTCTTATAAATCTAAAAGTTAATATATTGTATTTTATCTATTCTGAATAAAGGCACTCCTTTTACGAAAATAGACTTTTAAGTCAGATCTGAAGAAGAATATAATATTATTATTATCAACATAGAGTTTTGACTCTTACAATAAAAATGATGAACCATAAATAAAATTACATTGCGTCGGCCCTGTTAAGGTCAATGACCTCACCCCGCTGATTGTATTGATGTAATTTGGACAAAATCTTTGCTCCCTCTGATGACTGCCGTCCTAAGTTAGTTCATCGACGTATTGAATGCTTAGATAATAATATGTCTTAGAATTCCCATGTGTCGTAATTTTTATGCAATATCTTGTATCTATTAATGCACTATGTATTTACATAAGAACTTATGCTAGGTTCCGCTTCTTACATTTCACAAGCATAAAGTATATCGTGTGAGTAAAAAAAATAATAATGAAAACATAATTCTCTTGTTATAGATATTTGCTATCAAGATTCAGGGTCTGTTTCACAATCTACTGATTATAGCGTCAGATAACTTATTTGCATGTTTTATCTCTGTCGCTCAGTATAAAATAAGCAGCGACAAAACTTTCAGGTAAGCTGTTCGACACTTATTAGGCGATTATGAATCAGTCCCTAAATGTTCTTTATCGCAAATATTTTTCACTATACAACTTTTATTTTGCACTAGCTGTTTCCAGTAAAGCAAATATGAATGTTGAATAAGTAGTCTAAAATCAGCTATCTTACTACAAAGTACAAACAGACACGAAAAATTTATTTGTATATACATAATCCTAATAAGCATTAACGACAAAGACAAAAATGACATCCTCTAAATTTCGAAGGCATCATAAAACTAGGATTAATTTCATCTCTACACATTATCATATCTAAACATTACATCGCTATCTTTCTGGATCTCGAGCTTAATTGATAAACAATATTATGAACTTGCAAGTTATCGTGTTCCAATTACTAACTACATCATATTATAATCGCACTTCCCATGCAATTTAATACCGACATATGTATGTACTGACAAGGGACATGACAACTAGCTTTACTAGTATTACGGTCGAGGAGACTTTTTACACAGTTTTGCCACAGAGTAAAAATACTGAACTAGCTTCCTTTAATCTGTGGTTTTGCTTCCAAATATTTTGTAACTTATATTATAATATACTTAATATATCGTATATAATATAATAAATATTGCATCGCAAATGTGATTCTTCTGCTGTGCCAGAGATATATTTACCAAATATATATTTTTTTTATTTATTTAATATTTATTGCTTAATAATGCGCAGTTTCTAAGCGATATAAGACCTATCTAGATTGATTTTTCATCGAACAGATATTTCCAATGTCAAAATACTATTAGACTGTCTACGCTCGTTGTTTCGTCCTCTTGTTTTGTTTCATAAGAACAGTAAAATTATTTCTTCGTATGTAGACATTGTTAAAACTCTTCTATTCTGCCAATTACGACTTAATTCTAGTCTAAATAGAACAGGTAACTGTTTCAAAAAGCTTGTTTGTGTAAGCCGCGGGCTATTCCGATATAACGAACCCATTGCATGTCCCGTACCAATAGCGATCATTACAAGACTGGTACAATGACGCGAATTCTTGTTATAATAGCCTATGGTAATTTTAGTATGACGTTATAATAGCTTTTGGTAACATCATCATGTACGGAAGTAACTGGATTTTATACAGAAGTGAGTCGATGATGATACTGATAATGATGATGTATTGTATTTTAGTATGAAAAAGTATGTAACCTTAAACATACTGCACAAAATAACCAAAGCGAATGCTTTGGTTATTTTGTGCAGTAGCAGATTTGTTCTTAATTTACATTATTGTGTCTACATTTCCGATAGTGTTTTATCCCCCTTAAACAATTGTGAATTCCTACGTCCGAGTTCTCCTATCTCCGTTTCGACTGTATAAATCAAACTTTCGATTCGAGCAAAAGTTTCAAATAAAACTAAATTAAGTACTCCAGTAAACTTGCGAACAACATCAATTCGTGACAATAATACTGCTTTCTTTACTATTTGTGCAGATTCTGTGTTGCCAGCTCTGGGTAGGCGGGCAGTTAAAGTGAAGGTCGATTCTGCTAATTAAATCCTGCAACAATACAGTTCCGATCCAGTCGCGATATGTTAAAACTGCTAAATGGTATTCGCATAAACGTCAACCCCGTTTAGATTGGTCCAAACTCCAAAAATCGGCTTATGATTTCAAGACGGTTCATTTATAATTCAATAAAAGTAAAACGAAAGAGTAAGTTGATTACCAGAATATGGGTTCTTATTCTATACATTATCTACTCACTCGCTCGAATACCTACTCTTAAAATGTATTTCAATCGTTAATAATATTATTATAATGTTAAATAGTTTTTTCATAAAAATATTATATTTGCCAAGCACAATTTTATACCGGCTTTATCACTGTATGTGTATAATGGTAATCTTACGTTCACATTGGTAAAATTACGTTATTTTTGCCTCAAAAAAGTTGTTACATCAAACACCAGGATTCAAATAAAACTCCCCATATCCAGCGAGATTGTTTTGACGGGCAACACAGCGGTTGCATTACCCTCAAGTGGCCTGTGTTCTCACGAGGCCCCGATTGTTAAACCTTTTAACTCTGGATGGGCCACGACCCCACCGTACCATAAAATAGGAGGTTAAAGAGCTACTTTACAGACGGGTTGAATTTATGATCGCAAGTCCATGTCATAGATACTTGACTTACAAGTGTACGAGTACGTGGCTACTTGTTCGAGTTGAAACAAACGACGGAGTGGAACGAAAAAGTTCTCCGAAAAAAAAAAACAATGTAGATACGAGTAAGTAGATTGTGGATGTTATTTTTTTTCACGTTAAAACTTTAATGTTTGTGCCCATTCAAATTCTAAAGTTATCTAGCTAGAGGGATTTGAATTGGCACAAAAATTTGTGTAGGATCAAGTAACACATTGCTTGATACTCAAAACTGAATATCTTTTTGCACCTACCATATTTTTGCAAATAAAATATTCTTATTCTAGTTACATTCTTCTTAAGTAATCATTTCACTGTCTCCTCACTTAAATTCCTTTACAATGTCTGCCAGGAAAACGTAAAAACACGCAATTATTAAAAGTCAAGTGCCAATGATCGTGTATACTGATGTATCCACCATATTATGCCTACTTCTAAGTTCTATTGCAACGCGTTCGCATGATCGACAGTACGTATCCACCCACCGCGCTGGTGGTCGAGTTGTTCTTTTATTTGTTTTGTTTTTAGTTTCTGAGAATGCACGATGTGCATCATCATTTAAAATGTCAAAATATTTTGTTGCATGCGTGGCTATTTATTTCACGTGAACATTAGCAGCGCTATTAACATGTTAAGAGATTTGTGTATGTAAAGACGAAAGGAGTATGAGAATTGCTTCTATATATTACTAACCAAAAACCGTCAGCCAATACACGAGGTATTTTAAACCAAATAGGAGCATCTGAAAAACATAAGGAATTATTATAAGATTTAAAAAAAAAGATTAAGGCATCAAAGTGCTAAATCATCAATCAATTGTAGGGGTAGAAATAGGTGTAGATATTAGGTGTAGGTGGTAGAAGTAGGTAGCAGGAGTAAGCTAAGTCTCATCCCTGAGAAACCGCGCACTTTAGGTAATTGAGTTTTATTTCTTTCGTCCTGCCACAATCTATACTAATATTATAAAGCTGAAGAGTTTGTTTGTTTGTTTGTTTGAACGCGCTAATCTCAGGAACTACTGGTTCGAATTGAAATTTTTTTTGTGTTGGATCATGGATAAAACATCACGCTGCGACAAATAGAAGCGAAGAATCAGCGGAAAATGTGGAAAAAACGGGGAAAATTATTCATCTCTGAGGGCTTCCGTTGTTTGTTTGAACGCGCTGATCTCAGGAACTGCTAGATCGAATTGAAAAATTATTTTTGTATTGGATAGTCCATTTATCGAGGAAGGCTTTAAGCTATATAACATTACGCTGTGATTAATAGTAGCGAAGCATCAGTGAAAAATGTTTGCAAAAATGGGGAAAATTATTCATATTCGACAAGTTTTTATGAATTTTTTTGTGTGTTCAAGTGGATTCGTGAATGGTTTAGATTTGCAATTAGACCCGGTAGGTGACGCTGCTGTCAGTACGTCAACAAATTTAATTTCAAGGCGGTACGAAGTTCGCCGGGTCAGCTAGTATTTCAATAATTTCGACTTTACAAATGTTTTGTCCGAATGGCAGCTCGGCACACGTATGTTCAATTACTTAATTAACTTTTGCGTTGTTGGCGAATTGCGGGTTCGATTCCCGGTAAAATAATTTTTTGACGTGATAACGTCTTATAAATCGATGGAGCCGGCTGCACGCACGAAAAAACATGACTCATGCGTTACCTGTTACCCGTTATCGTAACCAAGTACCGTTACCAAGTACCAGCGTTAGGTCGCATTGCCTTTACCTCATTATTATTATTATTGTTGTTGTTGTTGTTGTTGTTATTGTTGTTGACGTTGTCACATTCAACTATCGTCAGTAAACCGACTTTACAGACAACCGGTATGATTTTTTTTTATTATTTTCATCTTTTTAAATTTATTAGAACTCCGAACAAGGAAACTTAGAACAAAGAAACAAATATACATACACATACCAAACTGTCAATCGGACTGATATAGTAGACTCAAAATTATTTATAAATTGTTGGTCATTACATATGAAAATGGCGTTTAGTAAAGGAGGAAGGAACATGAAGTCGATTTCTTATAAACATAATATATTTATTTAATCAAAGAATATACCATTGCTATCTATGCACTTTTGCCATCTCATAGATAGTTGATTGATTCCTTTACTAAAAAAACCATTCGGACAGAAATCAATAAAATCTTTGAAGGCGCTTTGGACTGCCCCATCGGAGTTGAATTTTTTCCCTTGCAAGAAGTTATCCAAATTTCTAAAAAAATGGTAATCTGTTGGAGCGAGGTCCGGGGAGTACGGTGGATGTCTTAGACATTCTAATTGAAGCTCCTCTAATTTGGTAGCCGTCTGTTGTGCAGTGTGTTGTGCAGCGTTGTCTTGAAGCAGCAGTGGCTTAGAGCGAATGACCGACCTCGGTTATTTAGCAGTTAGTTTTTCTATCATGATTTGCAGTTGCTAGCAATAGAAATCTGCCGTAATCGTCTGGCCAGGTTTAAGAAAGCTGTAGTGAACTGGTGTCACGCTGGAACTCGTACTCGAAAATAATACGATATTCCAGTTTTCCATTTTGTAAACAGAAAAAAACCAAAAGAGAAAAAAACAAATGAATTACGGTTTTCGAAACACAAATGCATGAGTACATAGCGGTATAAATTTGAAAGTGGAATTTATAACCAAAGAAGATATATTTGAGATTAAAGTGGCCAGTACGAGAAAACGCCAATTTCATATATAAGTGTTACATATATCAACAGTAAGATGTAACTGTCAATGTCATTATTGACATTGACAGATGTCATAAGTAAAGCCTATCGAGTTAGTTTATTTAGTTGGCCAAAAGGCTATACATAGTGTAGACGTATATATTGTGCTAAGCATATCTCATTACATATTGTAATACGTATTCGTGGTAAGCACCAATAAAGGAGAGTATAAGAATTGCTGCTGTATTATTATCGTCACCACACGAGCGCACGAAGGACTTACAATCAAGAGGTCATAGACCAACACAATAAGGACCTAATATAATAGCAATCCGTTTTTTCCGTATTATGTACTAGAACTCTCCCTAATAAAAATATAATTATTATTATAGATCGCAAAAATAAAATATCATAGAAGAGTAGTTGTTCTATTTATATAAACGGTATTATAAAGAATATATCGAGCCAGATAAACTTGGTAAGGGACAATAAGTGCCTTCTTTTGTCCTTTGCTCTAGACTCGCCGGTAAAAAATACAGCCTGAACTTTTCCATTGTAAAAGAATTACTTCAAGTCTCAGTATAGGAGCTTTCAGTTCGCAGGAATACAATGTAGCGTGTCTTTTGACATCTGTTTCTTAACAGAATTTTATACTTTCATCTATATTTTTACGACTTATATTTTATTAGTTTCATAGCCTTGAATTAACTTTAACGTAATAAAAGTTATCTTGATGTATTTTCGGTGTGGTTAATTGCTAAGGAATGTTAAGCATCATTAACGGTTCGTCGACGAGCCAAAAATTCGAACATCGCGCTATTTTGGTCATTAAAGAATTCGAATCAAAATAGCACTTAAAACATTGAATAAAGAAACACACATACACACATATTATGTATAAACTATGAGTACAATAAACCTAAGATGATAGGATAGTAGTTATAATAACCAAAATAATTTATGTGATAAAACTATGATATGTTTTGTGAGGCGCTCCGTGGCCTAGTGGGTAGACCGTTTGATTCACACTCGATAAAGTGCAGGATTCAAGGAGCTCAAGTATATTATATACGCACGCTCTGACGGTGACGGAAAACATCGTGAGAAAAACCGCACATATTGATCAGTCATTTCTCTAGACTAGGCTGACTGTGTTTTAAGAATTCCGTGTGCGCTTATCAGCCATACGATATTTAAAACCGCTTGTCCCAGGCTCTACAGTATTTCAAGTACTACGCTCGGAGAGTACTGTATAAATCATCCAATAACGGATGAAAAGGCCTAAGTTTTTGATATAGTTTGAAGAAGGTATAGAAAATAATTCAAAGTTCATTGAAAATTATTTTCCCGTTATTCCCTTTAAGATCCATAACAAAAATCCCGTTTTCTATTTGAACGAGGTCGCGGGGTATCGCTTGAACTTGACTGTCAGGGCGATTCGATACGTCATACTCGTATGTGGAACGCCGCTTCCTTTGTTATGTAACATTCGTTCCACGGTACACTGGAAATAACTGATTTTATTTAATTAAAAGAATAAAATAGTCATTTGTCTATGGTTTTACGAGTTTATGTTATGGATACGTACTATGGTAACAAAAATTATATCATTTTTGATTAATCAATTTTAATATTGTTACCAACTTACATATTCTTAGCATAATTTATAGTTCCTATCCTTGTTGATTACGATTAAAAATAAAATATAAAATATAATATATACGTTTTTCTTGATTTTATTTATTTTATAATTGAGAGTACCTGAGAGAGAGAGAGAGAGAGAGAGAGTTTACATTATCCAGAACTCATTTGTGATTTAGTTCTTAAAGATATAAATGAACGTTTATCACGTTTTTTCTTTTTATGATATTTTAAAAATTAAACGAATCACAAAAATATTCATCTAACCGAGAATCGAACCCGAGACACCAATTTGCCAACATCGCAAAAATTAAACATACGCATATTAAACTGCCTTTCCGTTTGTGGTAGGATAAAAAAAAACATAATGACTTAAAATGCGTGGTTTTAGATTTGCCACTGCATATTAGATTTACCTAAGGGGAGAATTTACCTTTACGAGAATTGCTCGTTTAAATTTCTACTACTATATCTATAATCGTGAATGTTTGAGAGGATATTTATAATTCTTTCACGACAAAACTACTGAACTGATTTTGATAAAATTAGGTCCTGGATACCAAAACCTATATGTTATACCAGAGCTCAAACTACGAGTACTACCCACCTTTTATATTTTGTGCTCTTGATTACACAGGCTACTTTTTACCCCCAAAAATTTCGGTGTTCCCGTGGGATACTGTATTTACGCGAGCGAAGCCGCGGGAAAAAGCTAGTATAATATATAGGACAATTACATTGATGCCGTCAAGTAATTGTGCCAATCAAGCCCACAAAAACGTCCACCATTCAAAAAGATAATGTCCGAGACATAAAAATCTAGCCAAGATCATGTCAGGACATGTTTAAGGAGGGTTCCGTAACTAAACCCTATTACGTGTATCAATTACGTGTTAATACACGTAATAGGGTTTTTTTAAATTACGTCACAAGTTACAGTCCAATTTAGTTCAAAATAAATTTCCTAAAGAGTATTTAGCATGTTCTATCAATATGGAACATTGTAAATTTCCTAGAGCACGACGGAGCCCTTAGAAACATCGTAATCATCATTATGGTATATGGTAATATGGTAATCATTATATGGTATGGTCACTAACTTCCTATTTCAAGTGTAATATATTATAGTGTTAAATATAGTCTGGAGGTTTCGGCCGTAGCCCGTCACGTTAGTCTAGTGTCTTTCCTTAAAGTGAGGAGTATAGAGTCCACGACGCCAGCCTACTGCAATTTTCGAGATAAAACCATCGTATTGACGCGCAAAACGTGAATGCAACACAAAAAAATACCCATTCAAATATCATGCCATCGGCTCGCATTTATTACCTCTCGAATATGCTCTCAAAACAAATAGCAATACAAGCTAAAATTGATTCGCCAGTTTAAATAAAGACTTCGTAGTGAATTTAATATTCGTTTGAGTCCTCGGGCTGAGTGGGAGTGGCCGGTTCACCGGAAAGATTTATATTACATGCATTTCGGTATGATCTGGACCCGTCTTGTGGCCCACGCCCTACACTAACTTTTCAATAACCCGCAATGAATGATTGCTTTTTGATTCAAGATCATGTGCGTTTTGCATGTGATCTGTAGAATTTTAGGAGTTCGTTGTATATCTTTTAATATTATTTATTGTTATGCTTAATAATAAAATATATACATATACATTTATATTTTTTGAGTTGGGACAGCGGAAATTAATAGAATCTACTTAATATCTAGCAAGATCCCGTGAAAAATACCAGCAACCTGCAAGCAAATATGAGGTGCTTTACGCATGCGTATAGGTGCACTCTCGCGTTTGCTTGCAGGTTGTGAGTATTTAAGACTCAAGCCAAACTTTTTGTTTGTGCAATCCACGAACGTTATGCGTTACCAAGCCTCATATAGTTACAACAGCCTCCGTGGTCTAATGGTTAGAGCTTGGCTCTCGACTCGGAGGTCGTGGGTTCGATTCCCGCATTGGAACAAAAAAATGTTGTTTCCAAGTTTGGTTAGGACAATTCAGGCTGATCACCTGATTGTCTGACAAGAAAGATGATCCATGCGTCGGATGGGCATGTAAAAGGTCGGACCTGCGCCTAATCTCTCGCCAGTCGTGTCGGTTATCCGTCCCACTGGGTTACGAGAGTAAAAGGAGGAGAGAGTGCTCTTGTGTACTGCGCACACACTTGGGCACTATAACATAACTCCTGCGTAGCTGGCCTGGTTTCAATGAAACAGGCCACCGTCACCGAAATCGGTATGGGCAGCTATTATTAGTTACAAATTTCGCAAACTGAAAAATAAAATATAATAAATATACAGTCGAATTGTCCACCTCCTCCTTTTTGGAAGTCGGTTAAAAACTATGTTTGCCGGGTCTCCTCCATCTCCCTCGGTTAGAAAATCAGTCCCCGACCCTTTAACAGAATTTAAACCTCTTAAAGTGTAATTCGTAGAAATAACGACTACAGAACCCTACATCACGCGTGGCTCACATACTTGACTGGTTTTTTTATTAATTCAAGCGATCATGTGCGTTTTGGGATGTGATGTGTATGGCTTTGTAAGGTTATCCGCACTCCACTTATAATGCAAGGTGGTTCAAACGATTACCCCATGAGAACTCCATTCTTTGGAGTAGCCGCGTGCGTTGTTTTTTTTAGACTTCGTTTGTCAATTATTATTATTAATTAAATCGAAAAACTTAGGCCATGTTATCCGTTCTTGGATGATTTTTAGAGTATTCTTAGAGTGAAGTACCCACTCTTTTTATTCTGTGGTGCCTAGCACAGGCAGTTTTAAATTTGTGCTTGACCAGCACATACGACGTTCTCGTAACAGAGAAATTACTTGCTAAATTGATACGTCTAATGGCCGATTTCTTCATGAGAGAGATAAACTACAGTTTTTTATTCGGCAGATATATTTATTCCAGGGTTAAAATTTCGATGGTTGTCTTCAACAGACCGACGGGTTAGCTATCCTATGGTCATGTATGTGTGACTGTGAGCTACTCCTACTCTAGGGGTCTTCTAGACCCAAATTTAATGTATGTACTTAAAAAATATTTACTACCTACTTCTCCGTTCTAATAAAAGTTTGTTACTTATTATTTGTTTACGCTAAATTATCTAAATCATTTTAGATTTTTTTTTTTCCGACAAATTTTCATGGGAGAGATCGAAAAAAAAATAGTTGGTTTTTTTGGGCCACCCTAATATATACATATATTCACATCTATTTTTTTAAAACAATCAAAATTTTCACAAGTGGGAAGGAAATATTATTCATTTTATATATTTTGACATTCGAAGAATCGTTGTACAAGCATGTGCAGTGCCATGTAAACTCCACACTGTAGAGTTTTTACGCACACACTGACATCAGTAAGTTAACTGCCAGGTATATAGTCAGCCCAATATTTGGGGGACATAGGGATATATAGGATAAAAATATTCGGGGGTTATTTCTTAAACAGGTGTAACGAAAACGAAATCTCCAGTTAACTCACGTTAACTAACGGATAACTAACTCTAATCGTAGGATAACTACGAGTGAAGAAATCGGCCATAAGAGACAGATGTACTTTGTAAAAACGAGTTTAGATCATCAAATCCATCATCATAATTGTTACTTCAACTCGACTGAACTGGTGTAATCACATAGAGAGAAATCGGTTAAATGCAAAGATATTATAATATTTATAATGAGCTTATATAATATTTTAACTTATTTTATTAATGTCATAAAAACTACTTTCACAGATTTAATCAGAGTTTATTTTACATTTTATCATTGAATTATTTTGCCGACACTTTGTAATTATCGTTAAACTTAATGCAATAAAAAGTTATCACTTTAATAGTTATTTAACCGATATTTATGGAAATTATTTTGTGAACGGCATAGAAAAGCTGGCGGTAGACACTTTAATAATAATAAGATAAAGTAAAAAAACCTTTCTTTAAAGTTTTATTTTTAGAAGGCTTTTAGATAAAATAAAAATGAAAAAAAAATAATTACGGTAGTGCGTACCTGCGAGCATTACGCCTTTCTACCTCCTTTTTAATATTTTTGAGATTAAACGATAGTTTTCTACAAACCCCCTTTCCTTGTCGGACGTAACTATCTTCATGACAAAAAGACATGTTCCATTGTATTAGTATAAGTTCGGAAAGATTTACGGTCGGACAATAACGTATTTTAATATATTTCATTAAGATTGACAGGCGAGATTGTGTCTTAAATCAACCCTTCCTGTTCCACTTACTAAATTAATATGTGATCTAGTTCGTGATATGATTTATAAAACTTTCTATGGAAGACCGGAAGATAGCCGGGTAGCCTGATGGAAAGCGTTTGGAAGTAGAGTGCGTCACGGACTTTTAAAAATGTTTAATGAGAATAATGGAGACACCATTATTCTTATTAACTCGGTGAACGTCGGTCTTTCGTCAAGCCGTAGTATCTGGTCTGCCACCAAACTTATTTACGTCACGGTAGTCTAGTTTAAACAGTTTACTTTTTAATTCACTCAAACCTAACAATTGCATTACATATTAGATGTTGCCCGCGACTTTCCTCGCCTATGTCCTTTGCCGTGATTTCCTCTATATAATATGTGACTTTCATCAAAATCAGTCCAGCTCTTTCGGAGCCTTTTCAATGCAAACAAACAAATAACTTTGTCCTAATAAGATTTTAAGAATATTGGAAATTAATAATTACAGTAGGCCATTAATTCAGTAATTTAAGCGCTTTAAATTTAACTCTGCACGTTGCGAAAAATAACTACAAAATGGGACATAAATAATTATTCGGGTTACAAAAATTAAGGTTTTGAATTTGTATCACTCAAATTCAGTCAGGTACAATACAACGCCCAAAGAACTCCAAAGGAAACGGCCAAAAAGTTAATTATACACTCGCAAAAGTTATTCTTTAAATGTTTTGTCTGTTGTTTCCAAATTAAAGTAACAGATACAAATGTTTACTTTGTATAATAGAAGATGATTAGGGTCCATCTATTTCATAATTATCCTTTAGTTTACATTATTATTTTTTGTGTTTACCAGTGTGTAGTGTGTACATATTTATGACGGATAGTTAGGAGTAGGTACTCCTAATATATAGGTATATCGCTCATAGGTATATCGCTTTATACTTCCTGTAATTATTCCTTTTCTCATTTCGTGCATAAAAAAGTATTTTTGCGTACAATATAATATTATGGTAGTCGCGTAACACAGAAATACAGATGAAGCCTTCAGAAAATCTTCAACAATATTGTGTTTCTTAAACCGCTTAAATATTAAACACAGAGGCTTTTGTTATAATGAGAAATTAAATATTCCAAACATTTGTATATTAGAAAGAATGTCTTAGCGGATTTTTACCCCAACAATGGCGGCAAAGGATTAGAAGGGGTATCATCTTAAGAGCTTGCTTTTAATCTTTCGATCCCCGTGTCTAAGAGGTTTTTGATCGGCCGACGATTTTTTTGCCTCAAACCATCGTGGGGGTTCCACGAATGCATTGTTCTACTTAATTAGTAGGTTTCTGTTATATTTACACGACGTCCGAGGATTTTAAGTTTATAAATTTGAAAGGTATCAATTAAAATGCAGAGATAATATTTTATCGCGGTTCGGACTAGAATTATTCAAATGAACGAGGCAGGTTGTATTTCATATCTGTCATTTTGAATCCTATAATTAAGTGCTTACCTGAAAAGGAATGTCCTTTAGACCTCTAGACTTATATTGGTGTTTTAAACGTACCTCGCACACTTTATTGTGTCTGGGGCTATGTTTCAATTTTTAGCCCTCAAAATGTTGACTGTTAGCATAAAGTTTTATTATTTGAAAGATAATACTGAAACGTAGTAAAATATTCATTGATTTAGATTCATAAATTAAAAATAAATATAATTATTTTTACTTCACCCGTACTTACTACTATATAGGATATTATATATATACTTAATGTTAGTTATTGATTATACAGTATACAAATTATATATTGAAAGCAAAAGTTGTCTACTTCAGACATCCAACACGGATTTTCCTCAATCACTAGATGTATTCGCCATGTTCTGCACTTCTGTAACACAAATAAAAAATGAAACAGTGATTAATTTGGATATAAAAGCATTTTTAGCCAGTCATTAACGTTACTTTTAACTTTTAACCCTATCTTATTCAGATAGGGTATAATCGATGCAAAGATTATGTACTTATATAAACTTGTTTTTGTGTGAAAATGATATTTACTTGTACATGTACAATATGAAACAAGGTTATTTATAATATATTACTATTATTTGCAAAGTAACTTCCATTTGAAATATACTAAAAGAGTTTTTAACAATTAATTAAGAAGTGTAGTTCAGACTTCTGATTTATTTATGAGTTGTTAAAGTGAAACTTTATTACATCGTCTCAAAATTTTTCGCCTGCGTGTTGCATGTCGCGTGACGGTCGGCCGCCGAGTAGGGATAAAGTGTAAGGCGCTCGTCAGAGCAGCCGAGGCCTATATGGCGTTTTTTTATTGTTTTATTTTTTTAAGTATTTTATAATATTTAGCACCTAGTACACCTAGTTAGTTAATGTTTAAAGAAATAAGAGAAATGTTCATTTAAAAATTAAAGGTTTATCATAAATAGTTCAGGTTATAGATCCAAACATCCTGAAGGTCTTGTCAAATGTTAATAGATGAAAAATGGGTTTCTCCAAATCCCAGAAACATCGATATCTCAAAAGAAGAAAAAACGTGAATCGTAAATATTAATTTACTCGTCGCTCTCCGAAGATGCATTTATCATTTTTGCTATTAAAATAAAATAACAACAAGGGTCTATAGAACCGAGGGGCGTACAATAGAACCCGGGGTCTTAGAGGCATGAATGTTGTTTAATTAACCCGTGGCTACTTGTGACGTATTAATGATCTCCTACTTCTATACATAAGTGAACATGTGGGAAACATTCGCTCGTTTATTTGAGGGTTATTAAGTAGTGACTAATTAGAGCTTATTAGTATTTTAATTTAAAAAATAAAAATTTGAAAAAAAGGTAATAACTTGCATTTGAATAACGACATACCTATGTATAATTGTAGTTCCCTGTAAATCTACAAAGATATTTATGGAATGTCAAAGCAGAATCCCAAAACACCGATTCGTTAACCTAGAAGAAACGGCGCGGCGTAGGAATCTCGGCGTAAACTATTGGATGAAACTTTTTTTTTTATCTTTAGTTTATTGAGATTTTTGGCATACAAGTCATTCTAGCCCCATCATAACTTATACTTAATATAAAGAATTTTATACAAACATTTTGCTGCTTCACTTGCAGGTGAAGCAAGAATGCTCATATATAAACCTAAATCACAAATATTAAGCTTAAATTTCTCTAACAACTCCTTTCTTTCATCGGCACCTTTCACACACGCCATTATCAAGTAGTGAATATCCTCCACCACACCACACTCATCACAGTTAGGCGAATCAGATATTTTAATCATATAGCTATAGTAACTACAAGGGCAATGACCCGATCTTAAACGAAATGCTAAAACAGTATCCCTTCTTGACATATTGCATTTTAAAAACCAAGGTATCCGAGGAAGCTGGCTCTAAATAACTTTGTACCAAATCCCTTTCTCCTGACTTCTTTTATCAAAATATTCATCAAAAACATCACAGCATAGTCTCTTAATATGAGGTAGGTGTTCTGAAACATATGGTTGAATAATGTACAGAATGAAACTTGACGAAACTATAATATATTTAATTTGAAGCACCCCGATATACTAAGCTATATTAAACCATGCAAAATCCAAAAAGGATCTCTCTAAACAAACAAATTATGGATGCAGGTGGTAAAAAACGATGATGATAGGACAATTATAAAAAAAAATGTTACGGAATAGAGCATTATAGTTCATTTATATGAAAAATGTCCATTAATAGGAGCAGGTGGCACAGGTAGGAATAGTAAAAATATGCTGTAGGTACATCAATTTGGACTTATTCGAAGGTTAAGTCATTGGAGGGATGAGTTTTAAATTCACAACCTTGTTGGTTTTTATAATCGGTGAAACGAAGAGTCTAGAAGGTGTTAGAAAAGTTGACTTTGGGTTGTCTGCACGTGACGCGAGGCCGCGACCGAGACCGAAATACGGTCGCGGAGCCACTGCACAGTTTTAATTCATATGGAGCACTGAGTAATCGCCACGACCCGCGTCGCGCGTCGGTGAGCGTGGCCAGAGCACCTGATTCGCTAGTTTCCTGGTTGCGCGGGTCCGCGTCTCGTGTCACAGTCGCTTAGATCGAACGGCTACATTTTGTTGCACTTTTTTCTGAAGTGAAAAAAGATTTTAAAGTAAAAATTAACCTTTCCCCAAATAAAAAAATGTTTTACTGTAAAATAATCAACCTTCATCTATTCAACTTTACAATTTCAATACGTTGGAAATACATACAGAATTAAATATTATCGAAATAGTAAAACAAAAAAAATATATATTTTAGCAATATTAAAAGTAATATTATCACACACGTACATACTTTTTATATGACACTAGATAGCTTTTGGTACTCATATACCTACTTTCCCTATCGGACGATATAAAAAAAACTTAAAATTGCTGGAAATCATAAAAAAACCTACCATAGCAGAAACCATCAGCGATAATTTGTAAGTTTGTTTTAGTGCGGTCATGGTTTTTTTAAAAGCGGGTAAAACAAAAGTTTGGCTGACGTCATTAAATCGTCCGAGTTTAAATTGCTTTTTTTTCGAGTTAGACCCACAGATTACATTTACGTAGATGCCACAAGTTTGCTTTACAGTGGATGACCAATTTCCTAAATATTTTTGCTAGAACTTAAAACGTAATGGAAGTAAAAATAAGTAGTATAGTTTAGTAAAAACAAATATATTCTGATATATTTTAATAAACATAAAAGTAAATTGATTACACAGTAATATTTAATTCTACGGTCAAGATTTGGTGGACCTATAGATACTTTTATAGATAATGGAAAAAAAACCGTTACTAAGTTATGGTGTATTATTTTAGTTCTTTTCTAAACTAATATTATAAAAAGGAAAGATTTGTTTGTTTGTTGGTTTGCATCCAATAGGCTCCGAAACTACAGGACCGATTTTAATGGAATTTGGCACAGACATAGAGTAGACCACGGGTATGGAGAAAGGCTACTTTCAATCGCGGCAAAATGTATGGTTCCCGCGAGATTTCCTTTTGCGCACACAAAGTCGCGGGCAAGACCTAGTTTTAGATAAGATGGATGCGGCGTCTTCTTAAATGTATATCTATGGTGCGGCTCTTGTGAAATTCTTCAATATCATGTTTGCGTCGGGACTCACACAAAGGGAAGATAAAAGCGATAATTATTTTATAACTGGGAGTTGCCTGTTTGTTTCTATAATGGCTACTATAATGGAGGATCGTCTCGGAATAACAACGGTAAACGCGTAATTAAATATCCACCATCTTGCGTTTGATGGTTTTTTGATAATTTTATAATTAATATCAAACACCGTTTGTTTTGTGTTACATCCTTATAATCAGTTTACTCTCCTATTATGAAGGTTTATTTTATATCAAAGATGCTATCGGTATTTTAGTTTACAGCTGAACAAGTAGAGCGATGTTACTTGTTGGTGCAACAGACGAAATTTTTAAGACCAGAATTATTAATAAAGTTATTTGAATGGCTGATTAGCAAATAAATGCTCCTGTCTTTCCTTTCTTCTCTACATTTAAAACATCACTTGACAGAACTTTAGAAGGCTACAAAGACACTCATGAAATTATGACTGATTAGCTAGTCGATTCAATATTTTTATTAATAGTTATTTTAGAATGTTTGACTTATAATACTGTCGTAGGTGGTATTAAAGAAATGAGTTCGACAGATTAAGATTTTATTTCTCTGTTCGACTAATTTCAGTCTTGGGAGTTAGGACCATGTAAACTTTTTTGCATTCAAGTGTATTCTGCTATTGTCCACCATTATATACGCCAAATTGAATAGATGTTTCCGAGCAATTATGTGAAGATAACTGGACCTTATAACCCATACATTAGGTTCAAATTCAAGCGTTTGTAATATGAAATGATTATGTGTCGATTCGTATTGTATTGCGTTCGTATTATGCACATTTTAATGCGATATGTCGGTGACCGATGGGCCTAGAGTCAAGTATTCTTTGCGCCTATTGTGTCCCTGTGTCATTCGCAATTTCATATAGTGTATTTGCTGTGTATCAATAAAATATAATTGTCATCACTCTGCAGTCTGCAGACATTCGAATACGAAAATCTATTATTGACCATTTAGTCGTGTCTAAAGAACGTCGCTTCAAAAAAAAATAAGAAAAATAAAACTTGTACCCCTTGCACCATCAGTGTATTACGCCGTACTTTAGAAAGTTAAATTGTTATGTAAAAAGTATAAGTGGGCTCCGACAGATGGCGACATCCAAAATCGTATCGTGACGCGTGACATGTCGCGACCTTGTAATTTCGCACTCAACGCCGCTAAAGGAGTTTCACTTTAAAAGATTTCGAACAATAATATGTGAGTACATAATAATTATTGGTTTCATTAAGTCGAGAAAGCGTAGCAAACAAACATTCGTTAGATTGGGATAAGACCGATTTAATAATGGAAACTATTTGTGACGAATTACACATCGAATAGTTATTTACAGATGCAGTAAAATTAAATTAGCTGCAGTATGTTTGTATTCGTTACATAACTTTTTAAAGTCTACAAATACCTAAGAATTGTTACAAGTGTCTTACGAATGACCGACCTAGTTTCGTAGAATTTCTAAAATGTATTTTATAAAGAAAACAATTGTAAATGGAATTTCCGTGTTTAAACTTTGATATTGATTAATAAGTAACTCAATTCTCAATCAAAATATTTTAATTTTTAAAGACCTAAGATGAAAGAAGGTGCTGATATAAATTATTCAAGTACCTACTAATATTAGGTAATGTCAGTTAAATTATTTTATGGTAGAGTGGGCACTAAGCAACAATTTTGGAAGCTTTTAATTTTTAACAAAACTAACATCACTGTTAGTTTACACCAGTATAGAAAGAGATGGAAATATTGTGAGGAAAAGAAGAGAGAACATTTGATAGACAGATGCAAGAACTGTTTCACAATCAGATTTATTGCTTAATTAGTGTAGCTAATAACAATAAATTTACATAATTATCAAATGTTCACACTTAATGCCGATACTACAGAATTAAGATGCAAGAGATCTTCTTATCATAATTTTGAAATGTAGCAACAATTTTTAGTGTTCCGTAGTAACTACAAGGAATCCTTATGGTTTCGCTCTGTCACTCCGTCCGTCTGCCTGTCTATCTGTATGTCTACCTGTCTGCCTGTCTATCCGGCATTCTAACTTCTGTAAATAAGAATATAACCAAGACCAAAACCATAATTACCAAGTACCGTTACCAAGTACCAGCGTTAGCTCGCATTGCCTTTACCTCATTATTATTATTATTGTTGTTGTTGTTGTTGTTAACGTTGTCACGTTCAACTATCGTAAACCGACTTTACAGACAACCGGTATGTTTTTTTCGAATACATTGTACAATGTATCAGTCAGTCGTTACAAATTCTACGAAATTTTTAGTCGAAATTGTATATTCTATTATGGGTGCGTGACAAAACACCTCAACGCGAAATTAATCGTGTAACCACAAATTATGTGCGTCTACAGAATTTAAATATAACCCATGACGACAGCCAGTCGAAGGTAATAGGGATGCCGGGCATATCCAGACAGTATTCGGAATAAGCAGAATTTTATATACTAGCTGTCTCGACACACGTTGTTCTGTCTTATCTTTGAACTGGAATAAATAAATAACTACACCTACAGTCTACACCTACAACTACACCTACAGTCTACACCTACAACTACACCTAAATCTACATCTACCTACCTACTGAGGCCGGCCGATATTTTTAAAATAAACCAAACAAGAAAACTGAATCTATAAAATATACATTTGACTGATTTGAAAGTCAAGTGACAAATTGAACACAGTGAACAGTGCGTATGGGAAAATTCCATGGTTGTATTTAGTTAAACTTTTGCTGAACTTTTTCAATAATTATTTCAAGATGTGAATTAGCCAAATCGGTCCAGCCGTTCTCAAGCATAGCATAGTTCTCAATAGCAAGACATTGCAATTGCAATCCATTTTTGTATATAAAGAAGAAGATATGGACATCAGACTGACATACCCTTTGTACTATTTTTCGATACTTTAACAAGGAAGAAGGTTCAAGAAAGATAAAACAAGTTTGTCGGCAATTACTTTCAATTCACTTCCAAGCTAATTCTACACATGCCGCAGTTGATGCAGAATGTTTGTTATTGTTTATACGAGGGCGGGTCAATAAGTCCGTGACTTTTGGAATAAAACACAGATTTTTTGATAAATAAATCATTTTATTTTTCAACGTAGTCCCCCTTGAGCTCTATACACTTTGTCCAACGCTTCTCCAATTTTTTTATCCCTTCCAAAAAATATGATTTGTCGAGGTCCTCAAAATAGGCCTTTGTTTGCGAGATGACTTCATCATTGGAGTCAAATCTTTTTCCACCGAGCCATTTTTTCAGGTTTGGGAACAAGAAGTAGTCACTCGGAGCCAAATCTGGAGAATAGGGTGGATGTGGGAGCAATTCATAGCCCAATTCATGGATTTTTGCCATGGCAACTGCACATGTGTGCACCCTTGCATTGTCTTGGTGAAAAAGAACTTTTTGTTGGCCAAATGAGGTCGGTTTTTTTTCAAATCCTCATTGAAGCGGTCCAATAAGTTGGCATAATATTCCCCATTAATTGTTCTTCCCTTTTGAAGATAGTCAATGTGGATTATCCCACGTGCATCCCAAAAAACAGTCGCCATAACTTTATTGGCTGACAAACCCACCTTGGCCTTCTTTGGCGCCGATTCACCCTTAGAAACCCATTGTTTTGACTGTTGTTTGGTCTCTGGTGTGTTGTGATGGATCCATGTTTCGTCCACGGTTACAAAACGGCGCAAAAACTCCTCCATATTGTGATTAAACAACGCCAAACCTTCCTGTGAAGTTGTTACACGATTGCGTTTGTGGTCAACTGTGAGCAAACGCGGCACCCATCTTGCGGAAAGCTTTCTCATGCCCAAGTGATCATTCAAAATTGAAACCACTGAGCCATGCGAGATGCCTATGGCTTCCACAATCTCTTGCACTTTCAATCTTCGGTCGGCCAACACCATATCGTGAATTTTTTCGATTGTTTCGGGTGTAGAGACCTCAACTGGGCGTCCAGGACGTTCGGCATCTTCAGTGCTTGTACGGCCACAACGAAATTCAGTAAACCACTTTTTTACCATTGAAATCGATGGTGCAGAGTCCCCATAGTATTTATCAAGCTTAGCCTTGGTCTCAGTAATGGTTTTTTTTCGCAAAAAATAATGCTTAATAAGCACACGAAATTCACTTTTTTCCATTGTTTCCTTAAGTTACTGGATAGTCTGATAAAGATAGCTGTAAAACACAAACTAACTGACGCAGCAAGTTCAAATTTTGATAGGAGTCAACTGACAGATGCCTGTTGACAGGAGTAGTGTTGCTTTTTCAGTAAGGAGGTTAGAAATTCAAAAAGTCACGGACTTATTGACCCGCCTTAGTAGCAATAAGAGAGAATAATTATTGGCAATATAATCATAATAATCGTATATTACACTAATATTTAGAGAGATAGGAAATATTAAACAATGCTAAAGAGAGAGATAGGAAATATTAAACAACGCTTAAATTTACACTGTTTCACAGTTTACCTACTCATAGGTGTCAGATAGCTTTTTTGCACGTTTTGTCTCTGTCACTCAATTTAAAGTAACCTGCGATAAAAATTTCGTATAAGCTAATTCGACACTTATAAGGCGATTGTGAAACAGGTCCTAAGTATGGTATTATTTGGCACCTATAAAATTCCACCGAATATTAAGCAAAATTCCACCCAATTTTAGAACCAATTAGGTGTCACTGGTTCTCAAGACTATCCCTTTGATCACTGACCAAAGAACCATATTAACAAGGATCCTGACAGATATATGGCTAACAAAGATCTCGCTCGCGTTCAGAAATAAAGCTGATATTCCTTGAAGAGTTTTATGTGTTTTTTCACGCGTGCCATGAAATTTTTTATGTTCATACTTCATCTATTTACAGCCTGCGAACTGTTAACTTTTATTGGTGTTTAATTGTTCGCTTAAGTGTTATAATGTTACGTTGATTAAATTTTTTATAAAGTAAATTGACTGAGTGTAGCTGTAATAAAATGTTTATAACAACGAACGCTTCATGCAGCAAAATTTTAATTGACGTTAAAAATGAAATCCATTCAAAGAAAGAGGAGGTGGCATTTTTATTTCTTTTATACAAAGGATTTTTCCTCTCTAACAATGTATTGTATATATATATTGACAAATATAAGGACTTGACATTTAGGCTTCCAATAACCTTAAGGCAGCCACAGACGAGAGGCCGATCGTTTCAGTTAGAACTGACGCCTGAACGGATTCGAGCCCATACACGGAAAAAATCGCATCCGACCCAACTGACGTCAGTTCGGCCTGAACGGATTCGAGCACACACACGACACAATTTTGCGTCCGTTCAGGCCGAACTGAAGGCAGACCGGACCATGTATGGGCCCCTATACACGGAAAAAATCGCATCCGACCCAACTGACGTCAGTTCGGCCTGAACGGATTCGAGCACACACACGACACGATTTTGCATCCGTTCAGGCCGAACTGAAGGCTGACCCTGGGCCCCTTTAGGTAGATATTTAATACCTACTCTATCCAACTTTTGTTACACTAGTCGATTAACTCTTCTAATTGGAACTGTCGGTTATTATTATTCAATTGCTATTCTATCGAGGTACAAGTAATAGTCAATAAATATCCTAATATATCTATAATAAATAAATTCATATAAGAACAGTTATTAATACTTTCGTAGCGGTAAAAATGGGATTAAAGATTACAGGTAATTTATAATGTGGGGGCGTGCGCGAGGCTTCCTCAGCATAATAATGTTACAATACGTTTTATGAATGAACTATTAAAAGGATATTGTTTCACCGACTCGGTAAATGGACTTTCCTATGTTGTGGTCAATGACTAATTCATTCTTGCACCTGTAGAAAGGAATGACCAACACGGCATAGTAGACTAAATTAGGTTTAAATGTTTTATGTCCTGTTGTTGGAATTTTTTGATTGAGGTAAAAGTATATTAGCATTTTTAAATCGCTATTGAATAGACAAACTATTGACAAAAAATCTCAGATTACGGGCATAAGTCTCATTCTTCATATTATGTTTATTTGTATAATACTTTTCAATATGTATTAATTATCAAAATTGTTCTGTATTGATAAAATACGAAACCAATAGGCTCTTTCTGAATAACTGCACCGTCTACGAGACACATCAAACCTAGCTAAGATTTAGATGGAACATCGCTAACTTTTATAGCACAAAGAAAAGTTAATGTGCGGTAAGTTCACTCAATGGTCATGTTAGATGAAGTGGAACCATTGGATTGCCATTTATACAACCAAAAATAATCGTCAGAAATCAATCAACGGTAGGTGTGGCAGTATCCAATGTTGAAAGAGAATTTAATGAAATTCGTATTATTGATTCTAACGGCATTGCCGTGGATTTCACGGTTAAGAGCATTCGTTCGGAAACTTCGCAGCTGTCATCTTGGCCAGTCTTTGTCCTACGACTTTATAGATGTTTATGCGACAGAGGACCTCTTGAGATTAGTCCCACGATAAAAAATCTTTTGTCAATCTTCACAATGACTGGTCGTATCTCTGGCACATTAAAAAGTATTCATGCGGTGGCATTATATCCATATCATTCATTGGCAAGGATCTTGACACTGTATTATTTATTTTCTTTTACCTATTTCGGCATTTTTATATGAGCTAAACAAGCAAGATCATTTGGGGGTTTTTTCCCCGCTATTTCTATTAAATGTATTGTATGCGAATTTTATTGTTACACCTATATTCGAAAACTACTTTTGACCGTAAAAAGGCCGATGAAATGTCTGTTACATGGATGAAGTTAGTTTCAAAATAATATATACCTATTACCTACTGAGAAAGAATGAATGTTTCTTTATGAATTTTGTATATGAAGCTATATAGGTACTAAGAAATCTACTTTTACTTTTGTTTTAATTATTTTAAAGTTTAATGGCCAACACAAATCATCAAAGTTACCGGTCAAAAACGATTGCGAAATTGAAAAATCGATTCTCAATCAGAAGTGCATCCATTGATGATGATGTTCTGGTTGATTGTGCAGGAAGTGGCCATACCGTGACGCCTTTGTCTCTAGTGCGATGACCGAATGCCAAATGATGGGTAACTGATAGAAACGATTAAAACTCATGCTTCTATGGTCAATTATGAACCAATAGTTTACAGTAAAGGAAATTCCTGTGATTCGAACATTGTTATTTTTAAAAAATATCAGATATACAGAGTAAGAGATACATAGATACAGTCATTGCATAGTAATTTTTATTTTAAAGAAAAATTTTCTGATATCATTTTTACTAAAAGGTTTCTTTTTTTAAAAGATTTCCCCGCGCGAGTTACACAGTTACGCACACCCGCGCCGGTACTTCCCGCCGGGCTAGTTTCTGAACCGGTGGTAGGCCTAGCATCATGTAGGAGAATTCTTTGAGTGTCATTTATAATGATGATAGTAGTAGTTTTTGTAGTATATAATACCTTATTAATATTGCTACACTAACGCGTTCATTATGATCCATTATACAATTAATTGTAATTAGTAGTAATTATAGTATTAATGTCAATCCTACAAAATATTAACATAATCTTCATCAAATTTATACAAATCACTATTTTTTGAATTTGAAATTCTCCAACACAAAACATTTCAGGTATAAAAGTCGTACATTATCGTACATGCGCAATGCGTATATAAAAAACCCGGCCAAGTGCGAGTCGGACTCGCGTTCGAAGAGTACCGTACAAAACAGCTAAAAACAGCTAAAAGTTTGTCGCATGTTAAATATTCATTTTACTATGTTTTTAGTATTTGTTGTTATAGCGGCAACAGAAAATATACAACATCTGTGAAAATTTCAACTGTCTAACTATCGCGGTTGATAAGATAGGTACACTGGTACAGTCTGGTCAACAGACGGACGGACAGCGGGGTCCTAGTTATAGGGTCCCGTTTTACCTTTTGGGTACGGAACCCTACAAAAGAAACATCGAATTGTGTCGTAACAACGAAAGTATTTCGTTACTGAAATTAATACGACCAATTGGGCGGGCAATGGAGAAGAAAATGTTTAAATGTTCGGCCTCTGTGACATAGATAAGCCAAGATATAATCTGTTCGGATTACAATTGTTGCGTTGACAATACATACGATTGCGTTTTAGTTGCAATACAGTTTCAATAAACACAAAAGATAAATTGCACATTGATATAGTATACCTGGTGTTTTTATGTTTCTCGGAATGCATTCAAGGGTGTTAGATTACTGATATCCAATAGATACAGCGTGTAGCGGAACTATGAAATACTGAATAGACAAAAGAACAAGCAATTTTAATATTTGCGTAAAACTAACATTCTGTAAAAGCGTTTTACCTACAGAACAAATTGGCACATTCTGTATTATTAAAGGAATTTAGAAAACTTTTCGCGGGTAAATACAAATTAATAAATCTAATTAAAAAACAATTCATTCGGTGCGTTTTAAGACTTGTTTATTTTTATTATATTACTGGCTCTTTATGTGGTTATAAATTTTGAATAATTGACAGTAAATATTTTCCCTCCGCTCTTAAATTATGACTGCGCTAGAATAAAAATTTTAAATTGGTCATTAATTTTCTATCGCAGTAATTTTTTTGGCAGGAAGTTTTCAGCTACCAATCGAGCTATTTACTCTCAATGAATTCTTATGAAAGTATTAGTATTAAGTAGTAAAAACTTTTTGGGTGAACAAACAAAACAAAAAATTGGGTGGTGTGCCAATCACTCCATTTCAATTTTCAAGACGTAGACTTTCGTAGAGGGTGATAAAATCTGTTGATATGTTGCTGATTTGTATTTAGAAGAATTATGTTAAAAAACGATAGGTGTCTTATGAATCCAAAAAAAACAATACTAAGGGTCAATTCACATCCAAACTGGACGCAACGCGACGCGCTGCATTTATATTATTGAAGTTCGAACTCTTGCAATGAAAGGTGTTTTTTAAAAAAGTTTAATTTTGAATTGCTATCCTTAATAAATCGCGGTGCAGAGCAAAATTTTAACTCTTGCAACGAAACGTGTATCTTATAGCATAGAAAATAAAGCTCAATTTAGAATCGCTATCTGCGTATCGTCGCGCATAGTCGCTGTGTGAGATGACATAAGAAAAACTAATGTAAGTTTATTTTAGTGTCCACGTGAGTTACCCAACAAAAAAATTCTACAATCTACATTTCTAAGCTCACACAAAAGCTATTGACCGTCACATAAATCACAATAACAAATGACAAAACAAATTTTATTGTGCGTGACGTATATTTCTTAAAATCTTGCACATTGTTTAAAAACCCATGGGGCACACAAAGAATCACCAGTAGCCAAATTACACAGAAGCAAACATTGTTACAAGACTACTGAAGGTTAGAACATAATAGGGTTAAAAAGTTAAGAACATTGTTACTTTCGAACAGTGGCAAAATATTTTTCTATTTATTCTGTTTCTCTACGTCTTGTACGTTGACTAATTACATTTTGTTTACATTTAGACCACATTCGTACCGAATTGATATAATATAAGAATAATAATAAGTTAGAAGAATATAATATAGAGTCCTTACTCTCTCTCTAGGAGTTTCTAGAGTCATCGGTATATTGTTAATCGACTTCAAAAAAGGAGGTGGTTCTCGATTCGACTGTTTTTTATTTGTTGGTTTGTTACCTCCGAAATTTCAAGTCAGTGAACCGATTTTAATGATTCTCCTTTTTCCAATTAAACAGAATTTAACTTATCATTTTTATCTATCCAGAATCAATTTCTCGATATTTATGCAAGGGCTTGTTGATACATAACACTATTCTATACCACTTTTTGCCCGCAGCTCCTCTTAAATACATATCCAACGGGAACACTGTACCGAATTTAATCAAAAACAGTTTACTTGTTTTCCGTGAAACAGTAACAGACATCCATCCATCCATCCTCACAAACTTTCACATTTATTATGGTAGTCGGATAGGTGTCCATATTCATACACCGTTACTAAATTGTTTACCAATCGAGTGTTTACTCACTGTGATAATATTAACCGCCAGAAATATTATTGTATAAACACTGCTCTCATATTATGTATGTAATTTTATAATATTTTGGTAATTTTATGTAAAATTACCGGTTTTGTTTATTTTAACCTAAATTAATTACCTATAATAACCTAAATGAAAAAGAAATCACGTCCATGCAATCAAATTATGAATAATAACACTTTTTCATACATTATTCTTTGTATTTCTAATACATGTCTTTTTAATTATCTACAACTAACCGGCCCAGCAGACGTTGTTCTTCCATAAAAAAATTCACTCGTTTATGTAAAAATCGTACTACCCATTTTCAGAGCTACCTACGGAAATTTCATAAAAATCAGTCAGACTGTTTTGGAGGAGTTACAAACACTGTGAGTGTTTGTAACATCGGTCTCCGTGACCCGAGAATTTTATGTAGGTATTAAGAACGAAGATACCCAGAATAATATGTTAGGTACGAGGGGTAGGACACAAAATTTGGTTAGGGGGTTTCATTAAGTAGCTTAGATTATAAAACTACCTACGGTGAACCTATTGCTCTATAATTTGAGGTAAGTTGATTGTAAATTAATAAAATCAGCGTACTTATGGCGTATCTATTTCTAATAAATAAATGAACATATTTTATTAGAATTTTAGGGCATTACACTACAAATGGCTGTGTAGGTGTATTTTGTTAATAATTAAATTGTTGTTTTGCTGCAAAAAAAAAGTGAATTTAAAATATAAATGTGTGCACAATATTTTTATACTCATTCATAAATAAAACACGGTTTCAGTTTTCCAAACATTCCATCAACAAACGTCCCTAATTAAGTAAATAATAATATGTGGATACACCAAAGAGAAACCTCGTTTGACATAAAAATAGTGATTGAAGTGAAATGATAATGTTTTATTTGCAAGTTTAAGTTATATAGTTTTTTTTTTTTATCGTGCAACAATATAATATCAATAATTTCGACTCTATAATGTCAGTTGGATTGGCATTTGCGTTGTCCGTGGAATTCATGAAATTCGGAATGTGGTGGGCTCGAACCCCGGTAAAATATTTTTGTGATTCTTTTTCTTTTTCATCTACTAGAGCTCCGAGTAAATCTCTACCCAGGTTACCCAGGTACTATTACTAACGTGAAGAACCGTAATTCGATAGACTTACACGATTGACAACTCGCGGCTTTGTGTGCGTAGCTAGCCGTATGCGGGGGGTGCACGCGGCGGGAGGGGCGTGAGTTTTTCTAGCCAGGACTTTCGTTCACGGGGCTGGCCGCTGGTTGTTTCGTGCTTTGATATAATTGACAATATTATTTATGATAGATTTTCGGTGATAAATTTCGGTGACAACCTTAGGCTCACGTGAACATGGCTGACATTCGCCGGTGCTCGAGCTGTCGCTTGTAGAGTGTCGCCCCTGTGCTATGGGTAAAGATTGATAGGTAGTCGCCTGAAGAGTATGTTTCTCTTGACCCAGAAAGAAATATACTTTTTTTTTGTCGCAACTAGCCTTACATCATCCTTAAATCATACAATACAAACACATTATTACCCATTATATTAATCCTACTACTATTATAAATGTAAAAGTCTGTGAGTCCAAAAACTTACAGATCAATTGCCGACAAAAATTCATCACCCACTTATTAATAAATCGAGGCAGATAAAATTGTGATTAATAAAGTACATGAAACATTATCGCGTTTATTGCGGGCAATAATCGATGGGCCCGACTAGAAAGCTTCCAATGAAGTGATTAAATAAATGACAGTAATTAAAACCAATCGAGTGCCTAAAGGGTTTTGATACAAGAACAATTTAGCCCACGCGAGAGTTTTTTTTTAATGTGCGACAGAAAACACAGCGTTGTAAATATGACTGCGCTAGTACAATAGAGCTGAAAATCGAAGTGTCAAGTGTCAAAATATGTCGGATTTGACAGCTCAACACGATTTCCAGATCTATTGTATTAGCACAGAGATCTATTTACAGTGCAGTTTTTTTCTGTCTATGAGGACTATAAACATCAAAACTAGGAGCTAAGAATACATCAGTACGTCGATTCTGCTAATTAAATCTTACAATAATACCGTTTCGATGTAGTCTCGCTATATTAAAACAGAAAAACTCTTAACCAACGTATAGCGCGTTTTAATTGGTCCAAACTCCAAAAATCAATTAATGTTAATTATAACAAAATATCATTGACAGTTAATTGAAAGTCTGAGTCTGAATACGAATTTTGGGGTTCTGATTAAATTTATTACATATACTTATAATACTACCTAACCAAACCTATCTAATATATTCAGATCTAACAGCGAAAAAGCTTTAAACAGAAACACGGAATTCATTGCTTGCCTACTTGATGTAGTCATTAGATAATTCTGATTCCGTCAAGAAAGCTAACAAACTATTTGATAAAATTTCTGCAACAAAAACTTCAATCGTTTGTAGTCGGCCTTAAATTTTAACATGGCCGCCTTTTACAGCTGTGAGAAACAATCAATGTTGTGATCGCCGTCTGTTTTCACGATTGCCTCGTGACGACGAGAAAAAAATATTATTAGTGCAATTATATAAATGATAACAATAGAAGATTCCGATGAGTCATATTTTGTGACTTATGTTTCAAACATTTTTGAGGTGAAAAGTTTGATATCGTAGTCATTTAATAATTGATGGAATAAACAATACACAGCCTAAATCACTATGACGATGGTGACAGTACGAGGCAGAAAGCAACTTTTTGGAGGTTTCACGTTTGTTAATTTAATAACGAGTATGTATATTAACAAAGAATTATATCAATTACAGTCTTCGTTTAAAGCAAAAATCGTTTAAAACAATATTCAAACTTCTAATGATTTTAATGCCAAATAATTTAAAAAAGTTTTCGTATCACAAACTTGCTTGGTGTGTGTTTCAGAGTACATAAATCAAAATACTCAACGCTATGTACGCCTTTTAAGTATCGTAAAATCAAGTTTTACAGTTATCATTAAATTATTTTTGTATATATTTGGACAAATTGTACAATAAACTGCGTAGAGGTAAACTGTGATTTTTTTAGCAATCAAAATAACTGCGGAATAGTTAGGGTAACGGTTTTTAATTTTATTATAACGGAGCGGGTATTGATGCTCCTTTGATGGTCTCTACAATGGACGTGGCCAGGTATAGGCATGTTGACTAAAAAAATATTTTGCCTCTATTCATGAAAATAAACAATCTAAAAATTATTTTTGTTAATTTTAAAAATAACGAATATGTAACATAAACTTAACAACGTTGCTGTCTTTTTCTGATACGTTGGAAAAGTCCTTAACAGACAAAGACAGCAACGTTGTTTGAGTTATCCGTTGTGTAAATATTTTTATTAGTAAGGGGGATTGTCTATAACTATACCGAATTACATCCATTTATATTCATAATTACAGAACCTAGGAGCGCGGATAGACAGGCAGACAGACGGATGGACAGAGCGAAACTATAAAGGTTCCTTATGTATTACGGAACCAGCCCAAAACAATATCCTACAGTATTTTATAGAAATTAAGAAGATTGAGTAGAGAAATAGTTAAAACATTTAGCCGAATTTAAAAGGAAAATAAGTTTTATTTCATAATTTTTTGTGCATTTTTACTTGGAAGTCGGTTTTGTCGTAAGTATATTTTATATGTCCTTTTACTGTACTTGAAGAAATAAATCATAATTTTCCACCACCAGTAGTGGTAAAAATAAAAACCAGCGAGCCTTACAGTATTCGCATATGATGTGATTTGAAATATTTTGTAACATTTTATCAAAATATTTCAAATGAACACAATGCTTAGTACGATTTTCTAATACCTATGTTAAAAAAAAGGAACTATTCCATTAAGCAGGACAGAAATCAACGTTAAAATTTTAAGAAGCTAAATACTGAAATATTTTATTCGGATCATACGCCCAACTCTACCACCGCACGCTCATTGGTCAATTCTAATAGCGCGCGCTTCCGCGACTTCCTATTACACACTTCTGTCCCATTTCACGAAATCACTTCCACAAATTGCAGGAAAGCAAGAGGAAAGATGTTACACATCAAAAATCCTGGTGGTCGACATATCAACCATATACGCTAGTAGTTTTAGCTTTCATAAAGACATTCATATCATCATTGTTGCTAAATCTATGCCAATACTTCAGCTGTGTATAGCTGTGTGTATATTTCAGCAGCGACATATTATTTCGGCTTCTTGACTAACTTTATAAAGGGATACTCCTTGCTGTTCCACTTAGATTTTTAAAGAAGTCAGTTTGTCAGTCCTATCTTAGTCCTATCCTATTTTAGTTAACCACCATCTTATATGTGGCCATTAATTACATTATTTACATAGGAAATTAATAAAATACATTAGGAAACCAAGGCCACAGAAGGACTGGGATGGCAGGTTTTTGGATGTAAAACAGATACAGTTCTGGTTTACGAATTACGTATGTCCCAATAAAAAAATTAATTGCTAGGATTAAGTAAGAGTTATTTTACATATTATTACAAAAGCTGTACAATATAAAGTGTCTCACGATGTCACAGTAGTTTCGTTACCTATTCAAAGGCCACTACACTGGTGTAGCTCTACACTCGTCTATCATCAGGTATGATAGACGATCATTTACGGTGTGCCGTCTACTCATTATCCCTTAACTGTGATCCGAGACCGAAATAGTAGCCGCGGAACCACTGCTTAGTATGAATTTATAAAATTATGAGGAACCAAACAATCCCCGCGACCTGCGCCGCGCCACTGGCGAGCGTGGCCAGGCTAGAACCAAATTCGCTGGTTAGCTGGTCGCGGTCGCGGTCGCTAGGCCGCTTAGGATTAGTTTACACCGCGATAATACGCGACGCTACGCGGCGCTGACCTTTTAAGATAGCTAATCAAAATTTGACTATATACAATGCACAAAAAAATACGTGCGTTTCATAAATCATATGACATAAGTTATATACAGCACATGCGATGTGCAGCGCGGTGCAACCTGACATTCAAACTCTTACAATGAAACGTGTATTTTCTTGGTAATTAATAAAGTACAGTTTTAAATGGCTATCTTCTTAAAATTGTAGCGCCATGTCGCGTATCGTTTTGTTTCGGTGTGAATTGACCCTTAGTGTTATCACACAAGGTAGAAGTAGAACTTCTAGTTTTATGCTCAATGTTCGGACAATATTAGGTACTATGCAGGTATATTTTGTTTGTAAAAAGTGATATAATTTATTTCACCCATATTTTGTTTAAAAGACACGGGGTGTTTTATCCGCTGTTTAAAAAAGTGGCAACCACAAACTAAAATACGACAAAGATCGATCGTGCAATTCTCATTCAAATTTTTATTTCCCGTAATTATTTTAATTCGTATCCTCCATAAAATGGAGATAATCAATAAATATAAATTGTTGTTAATATTTTAAACGAATATTCGTTGATTTATACACTACCTCTAGCAAATATGAGACCTATGCCGTTGTAATCCAGCTGCAATTACTCTAATATTTTTATCTTTGGTCGCCGTGGGTATAATTGTTCCATTGAAAAATCACCTTTCAACTTAATAAGGTGCAAAAATATTTTGATAACGTTAACAGTAATAAACTAGTTATTTTGGTCAATCAATGGCGCTTAAATTAATTCCAATTTTAGTTAATTGCACTCAGAGTAATAAATATTGCCAATTATTTGTTATCGTGTATTATGGAATGTTTGTTATTTAGTATTAATTGGTAATAACTGTATTATTGGACAACATCAATCACGTGGTCCTACGAAAATGTCGTTATCACGTACGATAAATTAAAAGTTTTTTGATATAGATAATTATCATCATCAACCACCAACATCCTAACTACTACTACTAACAGTACAAATAATGTACTGTAGCGGAACTCATTCGTGTCATTTGAAATGCTTACATACGATTGAGCGTGGCCGAGCGGAGCGATAGGGCTGGGACATTTACAAAAAGGCGTTGACAGTGCGCAAGCGACGCGACGCGGCACAACTAACTAAAACAATTGAAGTCGTTCAATGCAGCGACATGGCCACTCCATACTTCTGCCATTCGAGGTTACGTTAGCGACCGTGTGAATGACGCGTATATTGTGTCCGTGTGCCGATTCAGTCTAGTATGAAGATGGTCTACTGTACATTATTTAAATGGTGCTACTACTAACTGCATCTTTCGCATCTACACAATGTGATTATGCTGTAAAATAGGATTATAGTTTATAGGTACATTTTACCTAACCATTAGGAAAACAAAGTTCTTTATAAACTTGATTGTTATTTTAAAGTGAAACTTATTATTTAATCTATATTTTGACGTAGCACGACGTTGCCTTCTGTGTAGACGTGTTTGGTAGGATTTGTTATGGCTCGGCCATTAAACGCGTCATATCGGATCGGGTGCTTACGGAAGGGCGACGGCATCGATTTCTCAAGCCTCTCGAAGGGTTAGAGGAAATCGTACAACCGATTTACCCCCGATTCGGAACAAATCGAACACCAATTAGTTCGCCGCTTTAAAATCAACTTTGTTCACAAACCGCAGGAAATTTAGTAATGAAAAGCCTTTGGTATGGTCTCTGTGATGTTATGTATGTAGAGTTATTTTAGAAGGTCGATCCTGTTGATTGAATCCTGCAATAATATCGTCCCGATATGTTAAAACTGCAAAATGGTATTTTGGTAGTTTCGATTGGTCCAAACTCCAAAAACCAGTTTATGATATCAAGACGATTCGTTTATAATTCAATAAAAGTGAAATGTAAGTTGATTACCAGACCTGGGGTTCTGGTCGTTTTCTATTATGTGAGCACTAAAATAAAGTACACACAATATTTCAGATGACTAGATACTAATAACTCTAAGCTTTTGTAAGTAACTGCAGTGTACGACATAAATGTCTGTCTGTTATATTTTGCGTTATCTAAAACACCTACCCCCTTACTAATAAAACTATTTACACAACGTGCAACTTAAACAACGTTGCTGTCTTTGTCTGATACGTTGGAAATGTCACATGATAGAAAAAGATAGCAACGTTGTTTAGGTTATCCGTTGTGTAAATATTTTTATTAGTACGGACTACGCTAGTGCTCGTGAATTTACAAATAAAATTTCATACATTAACTAGCTGTCCCGTCAGAAGTTGTTCTGTCTTTTCTATGAATGGGAATAAAAGGTGGTGGAAGGCTGAAAATTTATGGTTGTATGTATTTTTAACGCCACATCATATAAAAATAAAAATATATTTTTTTTTCGAAACAATAAAAAAATATATTTAAAGGTTCAGAAAATAGATTACACTGTTGTAATATATTTTCTCAGACCTACCGAATATGCAAAAAAATTCATAAGAATCGGTCAAGCTGTTTCGGAGGAGTGTGTCCCCGAACACTTATGACACGAGAATTTTAGGTACATATTAGAGAATATAGAAAAGATAATTATATTTGTTGGTAAATCTCAACAAAAGTATGTACTCAACGTCCCTGAATGAAAGTCATTAAATACTAGAACAATGAATAATACACCAAGTCATTTGCAGAACCGAATTTATGAACAGGAACTTTTCCCCGGGGAGATTGATTAGATAAGATAGTTCTCGAACTTCCCGCAATTTATTTCCGAATCGAAATTTGAACTGATGATATCCATTAATTCTACTCCACAATGACAATATGAGTTTAGTTTAAGTTTCAACCATCGCAGTAATGTCTTGTATATTACTGTCGTAAGTAAAGGCTCTGTTTGAACGTTAAAACGTCTCCAACTTCAGTGCCCCATTGTAATAATTTAGGGGCAAACGTGACTTGTCGTCTACGGTCCGTGATACACGAACCGGCGCGCAATATGACAGGGCAAATTATCAATTCGTTTGTATGTAAAAGGTTAATGCACATTGCAAATTAATGTCCCTAAGGGACCTCATCCTTACTTTTGAAACTTATGGTGATAATGTCTTAATAACTGTAGTTTGTCTCAATGTGCAGTATTGGGAGTTTTAATTAAGTAAATTGCTTTATCTGTGAGACAATGGTATAGGGGAGAATTAACACCATGAGCCATTTCATACGGGTAGACCGGGCCCCATTGGACTTGATTTGTTTGACACTCGCAGGCGTATCTATAGCCACAATTGTATTAACTTGTGGAAATAGATTGATTATATTATGGGTGAATTATTTTAAATGATTTTTGTACAGAAAAGAAAAATCAGAGTAAAAAATATTTATTTCAATCGCTAATTTTGACAGATTTATTGTGATCTATTTATTTTAATGCCAAAATACCGCACAAGACGAAGTAAAAATGATTATAAAAGCGCAGTAAAACGTGTTTCAAGTCCACTATCACTATCAAAGATTCTATACCTATATTGCTTAACCCTTTAAGAACGTGAAATAAATTTTAACTTCTATCGCGGTCGAGTAATAAATAATACTTAAATAAAATATATTCAGTGCTAAGAAAGTTGTCAAGTATCTTCAGGGTCAAGACGACCATTTCTCGGGACTTATAAGCTCTAGCGAGCTCTGCACTGAAATACATTTTACAATTATTTTAGTCTAAGAGTCTGTTAACACCGAGACCCACCGCGACGCGTCAACGCATTATTAAGATAGCGATTTAAAATTGATCTTTATACAGCACATAAGAAGATACACGTTTAATTGCAAGAATATAGCAAATATTCACACAGTGGTTATGCTATACAATGTTTTGTCCTTGTCTGATACGTTGGAAACGCCGCTTGACAGACAGGGTTAAAACATTGTATAGCTTATCCATTGTGTAAATATTATTATTAGTAAGCGGGTTTGAGTCAAAAAGGGGTGTCTCAAGACATATCTTTGTGCGTTTATTATCTATCCAAAGTATAAAACTTAACTTGTTTTGAGAAAAGTCTAGCTTGTGTATTCGTATGTCTATTTGTTGTGTATTTCTATTTGTTAAGTCACGTATTCGAGGTTATCATGACTCCACACATGTATTCCCAGAAGTATAATGTTAATATTAATTTAATATGACCCGGATAGATAACTTGCACTTGTTAAACTTTCTTTGTATTGTTTTAAACACTTACGGCTTGTGTCGCGGTGCACTTTTTTTCTTTTTCCCGACGATTCTTTGTATCTATTACGTAGAGGTCACCAATATATAATATTACGTACCACATACAAAGACTTCAGAATGCCTGTGCCCGTTACTGTTTTCATATACCACCTAGAAGCCATGTGACCCCCTTCTTGAATAAGCATTTTATGTGGAAAATGAAGAATCGGCGAAAACTTCATCTTGCTTGTCTTTTGTTTGACGTATTAAAATATAGGAAGCTATCTACTAAGGCGGGTCAATAAGTCCGTGACTTTTTGAATTTCTAACCTCCTTACTGAAAAAGCAACACTACTCCTGTCAACAGGCATCTGTCAGTTGACTCCTATCAAAATTTGAACTTGCTGCGTCAGTTAGTTTGTGTTTTACAGCTATCTTTATCAGACTATCCAGTAACTTAAGGAAATAATGTAAAAAAGTGAATTTCGTGTGCTTATTAAGCATTATTTTTTGCGAAAAAAACCATTACCGAGACCAAGGCTAAGCTTGATAAATACTATGGGGACTCTGCACCATCGATTTCAATGGTAAAAAAGTGGTTTACTGAATTTCGTTGTGGCCGTACAAGCACTGAAGATGCCGAACGTCCTGGACGCCCAGTTGAGGTCTCTACACCCGAAACAATCGAAAAAATTCACCATATGGTGTTGGCCGACCGAAGATTGAAAGTGCAAGAGATTGTGGAAGCCATAGGCATCTCGCATGGCTCAGTGGTTTCAATTTTGAATGATCACTTGGGCATAAGAAAGCTTTCCGCAAGATGGGTGCCGCGTTTGCTCACAGTCGACCACAAACGCAATCGTGTAACAACTTCACAGGAAGGTTTGGCGTTGTTTAATCACAATATGGAGGAGTTTTTAACCGTGGACGAAACATGGATCCATCGCAACACACCAGAGACCAAACAACAGTCAAAACAGTGTGTTTCTAAGGGTGAATCGGCGCCAAAGAAGGCCAAGGTGGGTTTGTCAGCCAATAAAGTTATGGCGACTGTTTTTTGGGATGTACGTGGGATAATCCACATTGACTATCTTCAAAAGGGAAGAACAATTAATGGGGAATATTATGCCAACTTATTGGACCGCTTCAATGAGGATTTGAAAAAAACCGACCTCATTTGGCCAAGAAAAAAGTTCTTTTTCACCAAGACAATGCAAGGGTGCACACATGTGCAGTTGCCATGGCAAAAATCCATGAATTGGACTATGAATTGCTCCCACATCCACCCTATTCTCAAGATTTGGCTCCGAGTGACTACTTCTTGTTCCCAAACCTGAAAAAATGGCTCGGTGGAAAAAGATTTGACTGCAATGATGAAGTCATCTCGCAAACAAAGGCCTATTTTGAGGACCTCGACAAATCATATTTTTTGGAAGGGATAAAAAAATTGGAGAAGCGTTGGACAAAGTGTATAGAGCTCAAGGGGGACTACGTTGAAAAATAAAATGATTTATTTATCAAAAAATCTGTGTTTTATTCCAAAAGTCACGGACTTATTGACCCGCCCTCGTATATGATAAACTCTCAAGAACTGCTAGCCTTAGGTCTTGTGGGTCAAGGCAATGTTCTATCCAGCTAGCTATCGAGAAACATCATACAGCGTCGTTCAGGGGCAGCTTTTGTTATTCAGCATCCAAATGCTGGAATAACATACCGCCGCCGATTAGAAATCTAAAAAGTCTAGCTTCTTTTAAAAAGCAACTCCGACAATTTATTTTACGCGAACAGAAAGCACAGGAATGCTTGCGACATGATATAAGTGTATTATAGGTGTATGTTTCAGGTTACTTGTTTTGCACTTTACTTCCTGTAATAAAAAATTTACTGATTCGATTGGCATCCTTAATTAGTTGTTTTGGTATAATATTTTCTTTGGTGTTGGGTTATGGGTAGTATTTAGGTACATTTCACATTTATTTTAAAAATAATTAATGACTAAAATTCTTAAATGTACAATTTGAATATAAAATTACGATTTTGGTCATGAATCATGACATTTGACACTTGTCACACATTTATTTTTATTATTATTATTGTTTAAGGTCTCCACAGACGAGAGGCCGATCGTTTCAGTTAGAACTGACGTCAGTTCGGCCTGAACGGATTCGAGCACATACACGGAAAAAATCGCATCCGACCCAACTGACGTCAGTTCGGCCTGAACGGATTCGAACACACACACAGCAAAATCGCATCAGTTCGTTCCGGTTTGTCGCGAGCTACGTCCGTTCAGTCCATAATGAATGTTGCCAACTTAGTTATTTTACAAAGTTTTTGTACTAAATTAAGTATTTTATTCTCTCCTTAGTAGGAATTTAGTTGTTAGTAGTGTTTTAGTAGGAAAGAGTATAATAGTATTATAATATACATAATATTTCCTACTTTATTTTAATTTAACGGTAAAATTTATAGTAAAATTCAATATAATATTTTTTTAATATAACAAAACCTAAAATGCCGTGGTTTTTTGGTATCATTACGGATTCCTAAGTTTATTAGCTTTTTTTATAGTTTTCAGTATTATTTACTGGTTTTTAGTAGAAATCGACACGAGTTTAGTAGTTTCGCAAAAACAGAGCAGGCAACACTAGAACGAATCACTTCAGTCCATCCGGCTGACTGATGCGATCTCGAAATTGCACACAGACGATAAGATTTTGCATCCGTTCAGGCCGAACTGAAGGAAAACCGGACCGTATATGGGGCCCCTTAAAGTAGGTGTAAGTGTTTGGACGGCTGTGAGGTCACGGCATGGGTCAAGCGGAAGACCGGTGCTGGACATATCTAGGTGTGCCAGCAATGCCTTGCTTGCTCTTGCAATGCAGCTTGATCCAATTTACGACTACCTACGTTTTAGTTTTAGACGTATTTCATTTATTTATTTGTCTTATTATATTTAAATATAAGCTTAATTTATTATTTTTAGTTTTTAGTAGAGCTGCATATAAATGTTTCTTATTCTTACCTGAGACACGTAGGGTTTCTCACAATGACGTAGCTACTTCACCGTCAACGCCCGAGCCTTATCCTTTAGGTCGATTCACCTGATCGAATCTCACAATAATACAGTTTCGATGCAGTCTCGACATGATGAAAACAGCAAAATGGTAATATCCTAAACGTCAAACCAACGTCAAACGCGTATTGAATTGTGTAAATTCCAAAAGTCAGTTTATATCAAGACGATTAATTTATAATTCATTGAGAGTAAATTTAAAGTCCAAGTTAAATACGAGAATTGGGATTCTGGAATCGAACCTCCACCCTGTCGAGTGCAAAATCCAAGCGATTTTTCGGACACTCGTCAGGACCGTCCCACAAAGAAGTCAGCTAGAGAATTTCGTTGGCGGTTCATAAAAAACTCTCACAGCTTAAACGATACTCGTTCTTTGCATTTAAATGGCTACCTACATAATTTTCCTCTTGGCACATATTATTTCAAATGCGTATGCATCGACAAAAAATACAATACAGATTAAATTATACCACTTTGATATATTGATACTTAGTTTTAATAAAATATTATAAAATTCCATACGTCAAAGTATTACGACAAACGTGATTCGGAGTATGAATGGTTGAATATGAGAGAGTATGATAGTTAAATAACTTTCTCCGATTTGAGTACCAACAAAGGGTGCATTACATTATCGTAGGGATGTGACATAGATGTAAATATATTATCAATATCTTACTACTATTAAATAAATGTGAAAGTTTGTGAGGATGGATGGATGTTTGTTACTCTTTCACGCAAAAACTACTGTACGGATTTTGATGTAATATGGTATGGTAGTGGTTTGGGCTCTAGATTAAAACATAAGCTGCATTTTATCCCGGAAAAGAACAGATTTCCCGTGTGATACTGGATTTATGCGGGCTGAGTCGCGGGCAAAAGCTAATTGTAATATAACGTTTACAATCTAATTTATTTTTTCTGTTTTTTTCTAAGTGTTTTTGGAGCTGGAGACTACAGTCTACAACTTCTAAGCTTTATTTTTTAAGGGATATGTACCGAAAGTACTTTTACTTAAAATGTTCAACACTTAAGGACCACACTGTGGTGAAGACCTCGGTGGATGATAATAATGATTATATTTATATGAATTAAAAAAAATAAGTTTTTACAGGTAATGTAAAAATTCCAATACAAACCCAGACACACCTTGCACGGCGAGTAAACATAAAAACATACGATCGAGTCACAGTAAATAGCTTTGTTATGTAATGGTGTGAATTTAAATAAATGTTCTATAACATTTACATCAGGAATAAACTCTACCACGGCGGGCTGGTGTACAAGTTAAACTTGAAATAATAATTTACGCCTACGTCCCCCGAGCATAAAAAGAGCAGAAGTAAATGACAGTGGACGAGTCACGACAAGGTAAAATGGTGCACTTAAATTCATTATATTTATTTGCTTCCCATCACTATTATTTAATGATGTTTGTTCAGTAAATTGTACAGAAATATTTTGAGAATGTCGAGTATATGAAATGTCGATATTGAAAGTGTTGTGAAAAGTAGGTAATTATGTGGCCAATTATGAAAACTCGTGATATCCGTAATATTATGTTCTTTTGATTTCAAGGTTTTAAAATCGTAAGAGTTTCTTACTGCCTACGCTTCTGTGTATTTAAGTTTTGAGTGTAAAAAGAAGTATAAGCCCAAAGCATCTTTGTACCCTTGGAGATTTGACTTGAGAACAATGTTAGGTATTCATCCAATATTTTGTACTCATACGTAAGACACAAATACAGGAGAGGCGATTTTTCTTTACTTACCGAACCTCCTATATTTATAAATATCTTGACATACAAAATATCTGAGACATACCGTTTCTCTTTCATTGTATCTCCAAATTTAACCCTCTTCATGCCGAATGAACGTGTCTATGCATAATTCCCGATGGCCTCAATTAAGAGGTAACATAGATGAGGTTAAGTATTATCTCAGCTAACAGCTCTGTCAATATTGCTGTCTATACTGTATACAGTCTTGTTTCAATACCCCAGTCATTTAGTCGAGAACAAGGGGGTTACCTAGAAATAATAATATTATATTAATATTAAGAATATCTTGAAAAAAAACTTGAAATACATTTTTGATGATATCTTCTTTACGACTAATTTTAAAAAACAAGTATGACATCATTAAACTACTAAAATTTCGTACAGTTCACGTTTCATTAATGTTTTTGTAAGTTCAGTTCTTTCGGCGTAAGAGCTCCGCAAATATGGCGCTAAGTGTTTTACTTACTTTATGCAGATACATCGACGGTCGTCGTTTGGCCGGAAAATCACACACACGTTTATTCCGTTTTCGTTAGTTTATTTTTGTAATACATGTTTTTATCGTAAATTGAGTCGGAAAGGAGGTTTCATCAAAGAACTGCATTCATCAAACAAATTTATGATGCATTTATAAAATTACCAATTTTCTAAAAGTATCCAATTACGTGTACTAATCAATAGTTATCTTACTGTAAATGAACGTAAAATAAAACTTAAAATTAGTTAGGTAAATTTATTAGCACATTTTATGGCAAAAATAAAACTTTTAATCACATAAAATTATTCAAAATGTTTCTCTAGGGTTACGTTTAGGGGTTTTTTATGTTGGATTAGAAAAGATATTAAAAATGTAATTACAATATGCTAGGTCTGACATCGTTTCTAATAGGTTGAGTTTGTTTTCAAGGTGGTCGCAGTCTGTTGAAAAATAATAAATACATACTACATAGTTTCTCGAACTAATATTTTGTATCGAACGCAATCGCAAGACTTTTTACTTAACTTTTTGGCTTTTGTCGTAGGTCGCGACATAAAATTGGTTGAGAATCGATGGGCTAGCCAAATATAAATCTCACTATCGGTAAATTGTTGAAAAATACGGAAAAGGAACAATTTTCAAGTGTGTAACAATCATAGCCTCCAAGAACTGCGAGCTAATAACAAACTCTACAAATTAATAATTACAAAAAGGAAAAATAATTTTTAATTGATTGCTTAATTAAATGTTATCCAGCTCATGTGAATCCACTTCGTGACTTACTAAATATATCTTAATGAGCATCTAGATGATTCCTTCAAGATTGGTGATAGGTGGTCCAGTAGTAAGATGAATAATTTATAAAATAGTTCTATGGTGGATGGATGAAAAAAATTGTTTACGTTTCTCCGATTTTCCGTTTAATTTCTATTTCCGAAGGTAGACTAACTAACGGTGGAGCTAGGACGTACGACGATGGACGTGACATAAGAGATAGACTTTCTTGAAAGATTTCAAGTTATTGTTGATCTGTTAGTGTTTGGCCACTGCGGCCAGGCCAACATTATTTTCAGAATAGCGTTTAAATGTGGCGTAAACGAAGAAACTCACGGACAAATAAACACTAACCTATAGAAAATACAAAAAATGACTAAGAATCTCAGGAGTTTAGGTAATAAAATTGCACAATCGCAGTCAGGTCGTAAAGTTGAGCACTCGAAGTAATTACTGGAGTCATGGTTGTATAAGTTTTAATTAATCGCTGAATTACACCACTTGTGTAGATATCGGCAGGCTTTTCGTTGTAGGCTGATACTGGTTTACGCACGTTTCCATGGTCAAGATTTTTAACATACGACGACAACACTGTTACAAGTCTGACGTGTCTGACTGTCTCTTTCTCGTGAGTGTGTGTGCGTATATTTTTTGTCTCAAAGCTAATCAAAAGTGTTCTTAGCTATAATTTATCATCATCAGCTCGCTCACTGCTTGATAATTCGGGGGGGTTTCTTAAAATAATAATTTTGGTTATACTAGATTAAGTCTTTGAAAGGCTTAAGACTGCCTGGGTTTTGATTTTTTAAGGGTAGCCATACAACATGCTACCTATCGTCCTATAAGACGCTCTCGTGGTCCAGTGGTTCAGAGCTTGGCTCTCGACTCCGTAGCTGGTCTAACCGCCGCGACTTTTACCATAATCGGTGTGGGAGCTGTTATTATTAATCCTATCGTCCAAAAGACATGACGTTGTCGTTTAGAGCAGTTAAAACTGACCGTGTGTGGTCGTGGATTGGCATGACAGTGGTATATATGTACGAACTGTAGATTGAATCAAGCCTGCAGTGTCATGCCGAAACTTCTAAGGATAATTTTAAGGCAAGGCTAAGCACTTTTCAAGTTATCATCCTCGCAAATCAACTAACATGGTTTGACACCAAGTTCATTAAGTATTTAAATAATTTGGTAGTCGTTATGTATATTAAACAATAATTTTTAAAACAAATAAATAAGTTTTTTAAGAAGGTGAAGTGGAAACGTGCGTCACTGTCGATGCTAAAAGAATCTAAGGTGCTATCCCAAAGCGTCGGAGACACTTAGTATTAATGTGAATGACAGCTTCATTCTAAGAACACAGCTCTTATTTCGGTTCGTTAAACAAGAAGCCCTGTCCGCTGTAGCGTTGTGCAAGATGTCACTTCAGATAATGCCCTAGCCCTTTCTAGCCCTTTTGGTGTTCGGTCATTTCATTAAAGATTAAACAAATTAACGAGGCACTTTGTTTTAATTAAAATCATTGTTTTTACGTTTTATGTTTCGCTTTATCGCGGTGAAAAGTGGCTGGCATCCGCGTTTAGTTACTTTGAATATTTGGTTTTCTATCTAAGTAAGGAATTCTCACATAGTCATTATCTCAATCGGTCATTATCGTCGTCATCATCAATGTCATCGTTATCAATATTATCATTGAGATTATCGTCTGCATAGACATCATCAACATCATCAACGTGATACATAACAGAACAAAAGGTATTTTGGTAGCCAAAAAGCCAGTTCCAAAGTCAAGTATTAGATGAAACTTAAGATAGATATAATATCCTAATATTTCCTTACATACGAAATTGGCGTTTTGTTGTACTAGCTACATTGATCTCAAATATATCTTCTTTGGTTAGGAATTCCGATTTTAATTTATACCGCTATTTACTCACGCATTTGTGTTTCGAAAACCATAATTCATTTGTTTTTTCCTCTTTTGGTTTTTTCTTTGCGTCACTCTGTTTACAAAATGGAAAACTTGAAATATCGTATTATTTTCGAGTACGAGTTCCACCGTGGCACCAGTGCTGCAGAAACGGCTCTAAGAATTAATGATATATATATATGGCGGCAGTGTCGCAAAAGAAAACACAATGCGATTTTGATTCCAACGTTTTCGTTCTGGAAATTTCGACCTGAAGAACAAGCCCGGTATCCACACATTTTTTGTGTCTGTTAATTTAAAGCACTTCTAATGCTGGACGCATCTTCCTGCTTTTTGGTAATATATGTAAATATTTTTATATTTTTATCAGGGTCAAAGTTGTGTCCATTACTATTTAGATGTTCGGCAAACGTAGATCTTTCACTAAAATTGGCAGACACAAAAAATGTGGGATCTTACTAAATGACCAGACATGCCTTTCAAGCTCCATATTATTGCAAGACATTTAATTTAATTAATATTTATAGATTATACTATGTTCTTATATTATGAATTTTTGACATTGGTATTAATTTTGGATGAATTTTTGACATAATTTATTAATTTTAATTTTGACATGTTTTAATTTCACATAATTTATTTGCCGTTATTTATAATATCTTAGATTCTTATGTATTAAGGACATTTTAATTTTATTGAATCATTGGTGATAGTAGTATTTTTAATTTTATATTCTGACATCCATTCTACATAATTATATAATTATATGACATTACAAATCAATAAGTTATTAATTTATCAATATAATGTGTTATAATATTATACTAATATTAATTTGTGATATGCAGTAGAAAATAGAATAAGTTGGTATAAAATTTAAATTACGTTTCACAAAATTGTAAAAATTTCATGATGCTGGCAACCCTTTGCACAAAGTTTACAAATTTTTAAAAAAATTTAATCTACCTACACCTGATGATGACTTTGTCGAAACCGGTCGTGTAATATATTAAAATTAATGTAAAATACTTATTAAAGTGGAAATAGTGCAAGAAGTCCTGTGTCTTATTACTGTTAAATATTGTAAGTTGTACTTTGATTAAATAAATATATTATGTTTAAAAAAAATGGACTTTATATTCGTCTTTTACAAAATGACAATTTCATATGTAATGACCTAATATTTACCTAGGGCCTAGTACTAACTTCCTACAGATAAACGACATGCATAATGCATATCAATAAAGTTCTTCAAAGTCCCAGTTCTAGTATATTTCATACAATTCCCCTAATTATAAGGCGGTTCATGCAGTTCTCACAGTTGCGTAGCCTGACCTGGATTGGCAACAAATTGATTTGGCGTACATAAAACATGACATTCGCATTAACAGGAGCATTCATAATATACAACTAGTGAAGGACCGTTCGATGGTCCCTCGAATAGCACGCCTAAAAGTTGGCCCACGGCACAAACTAACGGGGCATGCATACGTTCATTGTATATACTTACCCCCTTACTAATAAAAATATTTACAGAATGTCCTTGTCGAGCGACTTTTCCAACGTATCAGATAAGGACAAAATTGTATAGCTTATCCATTGTTTAAATATTTTTACTAGTAATACTACTGTATAATATACATTTTTCAGTAATATTATAAGGGTAGTCTGGCGGGCTTGGGATCTCAGTCCGTTAAGTTGTAAGTTGTAACACATCAGTTTTGATATTAGAATTAATCGCTTGATAGTTGAATTGATGCATTTAGGTAGAAATTGATAAAAATGTTAAAGTTACATATTCTATAAGATTATAAGATAACTATTTCATAAATAAAAGTGTTTTGGACCTATTATAAAAGTCAAAGATCTACTGGTGTTAATTTTACTTCACTTGCATTCTACCTACACCTAGGCACGACGACAATTCGATCTCTCCAATGAAACATGTATATTTTTGTGTAGTAAATTAAGTTAAATTTTAAAATGCGCGTCGCGTCGCGCGTCTCGTTGCGAGCTGTGGATAAGTTTTCTCTTTCTCGCTAATGTTTTACATTATTTAAATGTGAAGTAAAATAAGTATACTTAATAGCATTCATTCGATGAACTCGTCTAAAGTCGATTGCAGTCGCATCACTAATATCAATCGGAACTGTTTGCATACCTACTGATACTGAAACGTGCACTAATTGAAACGATTTATTACGTAAACTGATAGATACTTCAGTTTCTGCAAGTTCAAGATTATTTTGCTAATGGATAGCTACTTAGACGTCAATCACAGTGCCCCAGTCTGCAGCCATAACATACATTTAAAACTAATTGTTCATTTTGGACTTAATTTTGATGGCACCTACTTAATACTTTAATGTCTACTATACTAACACTTTAATACTTTGTGTGTGTCATTCTCGATATACATCTTTTCAACTCTATGTCATTCCAAAATTTATCATAAGTAAATGCGCAATAGGTCTTTTTCAAATTTCTTAAAAAGTTACAGCTCGATTTTGTTTAAAATAATTTTCCTTAATAGTATTTAGCATGAACTATCAGAATCTTTTACAGTTTAAAATGCCAGGGGGGGCAACTTGTAAATCGTTTTTGAGTCCGATTAATTTTTAAAACTTTATAAAAAAAATGCAAACAGACAAGCAGACGAACGGATATAGCTACAGTGTAATGGTTTCTTGTAGTACTACGGAACCCTAAAAAGGGTTAGGTCGATAGTAATATATTCATTGCTTTCAATATATCAACGGTCAAACAATTTCAGAGGAAAAAGTCGGAGAAAACTTCATAAATATTAAATAAAATGCATACTTTATTACTTCAAGTACTGTAAATGTTTATCTACGATAGTGTAATAATCGTAAAAAGTTGAAGTTATAAAGATTATATGCAAATTTTTTATTCATAAAATTATGCTACACAAAACATACCAGCATTAATTAATTTATATGTACTTTAATTATTTTATTATGGTAATAAATTATACCAATATATAGATACATTATACACTTTATATTAAACTCACAAAAAACTTTTATGGCTTTCATGTTAAAAAACGATAATAAACACATAAAATCATAATTAATTTAAAATAAACATAAAATTAAAATTTAGTCACTGAAATTAGATTAAAAAAAAATAGGTTTCTTTTATTTTATAAATTTTATAGTTTTTTAAATAATCAAATTTTGTGATAAATATGTTGGTGACGATATATTATGTGGCGAAATTTTTGTGAATTGCAACATTAGTCAATAACGTCATAATTTACCTGAAAATAATAGAATTTACCCGAAAGCGTGCCGCCTATAGGTACCTACCAAACCTTGTAAAAGTAAAATTCGTCACGACGTACTTTTGTGGTCCGGTGGTTCACGCCCATAAGCCACAAACTATCTGGTGGTCTTCATTGTTTCCGCACGACGCTCGCAACTCGCATGAAATTTAAAAGAATCTGCACGTAAGGACCGCGCTGACAGTAGCTCACAATTCATAAATGACAAAGATAAATGATTGTTTAACAATAGATGAATAGGTGATCTTGTAGGAAATGGGTGTTAAAACTACTATTGTAAGTCGCTAGTCGTGACACTTTAAACAGGTGGCAATTTTGGCTGATCGTGTCCATTAAAAACGCATAAATTTCTGTATCATTCATCGTTTCATTATAAAGTGTGTACACTGTACTTAAAATGTTTATTTAAATGATAGATGGCTATAACATTTTTGGTACAAAACCTATTAAATTTTGACAACTTTAGTGTTCTTTCCGTGTCTACTGCAGTGACTGCATAAAGTGCTATCACACGTACGGATTCGGTACGGAGCGGACCACGTATTTGGTCCGCACAAATCCGTAACATAATTAATTATTATTAATTGAGTCCGCCGCGGTCCGCATCGTATATGGTTCGATCCGTACCAATTCCGTACGTGTGTAGAGCAGTCGGGCGATTAGGCCGGATAACGATCTCAGTGTTGCCAACATAGGGATTTTCCCCCCAAAATTAGAGAAATAAATCCACGGGGGCTTACTAGGGAGTAGGATTTTTAGAGTTTACTCCATAAGAATCAATTTCTATATGTGTAGCATAGCATAATAGCACCGGGGTATTAAAATTTATAGGGAGTGAAATCAGATTAAGTGACATGTTAGTTTTATGTCATTTACGCGGTCATTATGTGTTTATATTATCTCTTATACCGAGATTTACGCTAATATAATTGGGTAATCCCAATTATAATCCAATAAAATAGCGTAAATATAGTAAATAGTATAACTAAATTAGGGTCGAATTAAGGGGAGAAAGTTTGGGGAGAAATATTTTTGAGAGTTGGTATCACTGCACAATTTCAATGGATTGCTGAATCTTCGTCGTCGTCGAAAATCAGCATTGTAAATAGAACTTTGCGCTAATACAATAAAGCTATAAATCGAACACACGAGTGTCGAGTTTTCAATTCGGTCTGCGGGACCAAATCCGTGAGTGAGGCTGTAGCGACACCGGATTCGGTACGCGGATATGGTCCGTGGACCAAGTCCGAGTGTCTGTTAGCACTATTACTGTCAGGCAAACAGTACGGCCACAGATTATTAAATAGTTACTGTACGGCTTCCTGACTGTTGCATAAAAAAAATCTGTTTATAGATGCATACCGTATTGGTTAAACGTCACATCAACCATGTTTCAAAATAATAATAATTACACTCATAAAAAGTAAATCTAAATATTAATACCTACGTGAAGCAATGAATGTTGAGTATAGTTTTACGAGAATTGTGCCAACGGAGGAGTATGAAATTTGGCCGGTAAATTAAAGTTTATCTGGAGAAAGTTGCGCAGAAAGTTACTTTTTTTAATAATGCTCAGAAATACATAAAATTAATAAAAATAACAGCACAATACCTCTGATTATTAACACACTACTGCGCGTTTTATAGTTGCAATTTTGTTACACGTTGACATTTGTTAATCTGTCACAACGTATCCTTTCTTTTTTCTATCTACATACGAGGCAAAATAACCCTTAAAATGTTCGAACTTTAAAATTATATCTATTATTGTGGGCGAATTTCGACCATCAGGCAACCTCCAGTAAACATAAATTACATAAACAGACAACAAAATATTATACAACTTCATCTCATACCTAGAGATACGTTTGAAGAAACGGCAATGAAAATCTTTCGTGTTCTCAAAAGAAAATCCTGCACGAACATTTATACCGGAAGGAATTACCCACAAAACCAGAAGTAAACACAAAGGAGTACTCGTAAAAAACCGACAATTTAAAAATAAGTGTTTACTTTGTCGGAAACATCATACCACTTTCTTTGAAGTGGCTTCCATTACCAACCCTTTTTGAGATAAGACTTATCTCACTATTTGTACGTCTAATTTTTAGGGTTCCGTAATACTCAAGGAACCCTTATAGTTTCGCTCTGCACGTCCGTCTGTCTGTCTGTCTGTCCGCCCTTTTAGCTTCTGTAATTATCGTGAATATAAATGAATGAAATTTGGTATAGTCATATAATGAGTTATATATTTCGGTTTGGCATCATAGGCTCTCCTTACATATGAAGTGGTTTTGAAAAATATTTTTTTTTCTACTCCATCGTGTAGGATATCTTTGAATACGTCTTTTAAAATTAAGGCAAGGGTTTATACATGACTTTTTTTACAAAGTAGGCCATTTTCGAGTAATCGTCCTCAAAAGTGGTTTGTAAGTTGTTCTCCCCTCTGGCATTTCTAAACTATAGAAGATAGAAACTTGTAAGTTTCCATGCTGATAGATCATGCTAAAACTCTTTAGAAAAATTATTTGAGCGAATTCGGAGAATCTAGTTAAATGTGTAACTTTGATACGAAAATTTTGTTGCCTTATACGCTTTGTATTAATTCATCATTAAATATTATAACAAAATGAAGAGGTGAGACATACGTATGCGGGTGCGTACGTATAGGTACACGGCATACGTATGGCTCACATAACTGTATACACGGTAACAGGGGATACCCAAAGTGGGTTCCGTAGCATAGTCATGGATTCCGCCAATTTTGGGATTTAAAAAAGCCACGGTTACAATTATTACTTTGAGATGACAAGACATTTCTAACAAGATCGAATGCAAAAAAGAAATTGCTTTCCATATGAACAAAGCAGACCTGTATCTACATTCTATATACCTAACTGTCAACCATAGATACAACGTTTCTCTAGTTTTATATTGTAGAAAAATCTAGACTGTTACATGTTTAAAAGATATTAATACAATAATTACACAGGCTCTACATTATGATTCATGATTAAAAGTTTTTAGCTCGATGAAAAAAATGAGATACAGCCTGGTGACAGACGGATGGCTGAACTGACAGACAGAAAGAGAAGTTTTAGTAATAGGGTCCCATGTAGTAATAGGGTCTCAGTAATAGGTACCCAAAATGTATCTTTTTGGTACGAAATCCTAAAAATGAATATAAATCATAAATTGATTTGTCCTGCACTTTTATAATTTGGCCTTGAATTATAATTATTTACTCTATTCTCTGCATGAAAAAACGAAACCAAATTGTAATGTATAGTGAGGTTTCAATTATTTATATGATTTAAGCTAGGGGGTTTGGCCCCCAGTCCGGGCCCAACACTCACAAATTACGTGAAGCAATTTTAGGCGCAATCCGAGCAATAACATTACTGCAATGGAATCTCGTCCGCAAAATATTCTTTCACGACCTCAGAACCGAAGATGTTGAGTTTCTGGATACGTCATTCTTTGAAAAAATAATATGAGATCAAATACATAACTGAGGCCAGCTTTTTATGGTATGTATGTAGAGTACCCGCGCGCGTACTACATACTTGAAAACATGTAGGTTCGTTGCATGTGCGTGCGTGACACTATGGAATTACACGAGGCGTAGTTTAGAACGGCCTAGAGTTGTGTGAATCAACGCAGTGTGGTTCACAGAACTCTGTATTCATTTTTTATTTGATCTGAAGTATTGAGTGGTTACAATAAAATTTAATATGAAATTATGATTTTATACAAATTCTTCAAAAAGTCTACATGATGACTTGACACTATTATACTCTATAATAGATGCTCTGGAGCAAGAGTTATACTGTTACTAAGTACCTACTATAATAATGAGGGTTTTTGATATTTTTTCTGCCGTTAGGGGGCAGCCCCAACTCACACAAAGCGTCATCTGGTGGCGTAAGTGGTATCAAAAACGGTAAATAACAATTTTCTATTCTTTTTCTGCCACCAGGCGGCGCTTGGTAGCACGACGGTCACTGTCGTGTCAAACAGCTGTCAGATGTCACGAATTAAAAAAATAAATTATGCCAACGTTGCACTACTTGTTACCTCATAACTTGGCAGCATTACCTATACTTTGTGTTATGTATATTTAAGAAATCATGATTTCTGTAGGGTAAAGTAAATTTGGAATTTATCGCATTACAAAACTCTTATATTCCCAAACATACCAATGCTACATATCAAATACCTACTTAATAAAATAAAAACTATTTTATTGACTATTCGACCAAAACAGTATCCATCAATGTAATTTATAGTTCCGTTGTACGCCCTACAGGACTGCACGCATCGCACTGTTCCCTCTCGGCCCTTGAAAATTTAGGGGGATGCAATCATTCCCTTTGATTCCTCTTCCGCCTCGTTCAATTAGAAGGCATCTCTAAAATGTCTCTAACATAAAATGGCGTAAGATCCGCCAAAGAACACTACTAATCATGTTTTCCTTTCATTTTTGTAACGGACTTTCATCTGCGTTTTTGTATGTTTTCATGCATATTTAATTTGATGCTCAAGTAGGATGATGGTTGGATGTATTAAAAATATTCTTAAGTGCCTTTTGAATTCGAGAATTCTCATTTCTTAGTGAATGCTCTTATCATCATTATAATTAGGAAAGAAATACATTAAGGGTAGTAGAATGTATGATGAAAAAGAAACCATTTTGAGGAAATAAGTTTTAATGCAGGTAAATAACTCATTATACATTTTGCTACAAGTCGTAGACTACGAAACTAATTTCCATTTAAAGTTTTATGTGTAAAAGCGTATCAAACAAACAAACACAGCTTCTCAATTATAATACTTCTTCGATTTATTACTTACATTACATCAGGGACACATAAGTTCAAGATAGTACAAACCCAATAGATCATTAAGCAGTACATAACCGATTTGGCAGCTACTCAACACGACAGACAGGTGCTAGTTATGATTTTGGCTCACGTTCGCCACTTGCCGGCGCTATTAGCCTCGAATGTCCTTGTAACAATAGCTTGCTCCAGTTACAGTAACAACACATTAGATTTATTGCATGCTGAGATCTTTAATTGAAATTCGTATTGTGTTTTATTTTATATTAAGCTAGGAAGTATGGTAAACTTCATTGTGAAAAATATATTTTATTTATTTATTATAAATTATGTAATTCTATTTATTAGAATATTGGAAAAATAAAATCAATGTATAGTATGTATTCTATGTGGCTAAAATTCCAAATGTTTTAATCTAAGCATTACAGTGTTGTGCAATAATCCCTAATCCACGCTTATTCCTGGTAAACGAGTGGAGTTCCCATCACATTTCCCATATTACACGTTGTTCCAATTTGCTACACTCTCGAGATGATACGCTTCAAAAAATCAGGAAGTGACACTAGGATTTCATAAAGCATACAAAATTATTCTTTTGATACTGCACGGCGTTCGCGCGTAAATTGTTACTCGTGCGGCATAATGGGCACCAATTTATTTGATTTGAGCTTCAAACGTTAGGTGCAATTAGATGTAACGCTCTTTGTTTTTCTGTGAGCCTGGTAGTCTACATCCATGTGCTGTAAAGCGTCATGATAAACAATTTAGTTACAAGTTACATTTTCCTCTTGTCGTTAACGATCCCTAGCGAAAATTAAATTTTTCTGCAGTATTTTTCACAGTTAGCAAAATAGCAAAGTAACAGTCCCAAAGGAGATAAGAGGTACTTATTTCGTGTACGTCTTCATGTCTTACTCGTGCATGACTATTCGTTAATACTCTGCTACGTTTCTTTACCTCTTCTCTTCCGGAACCCTAGACATCATGGACCTATTGGACATTGTTCCAACTTAATGCACCGTCATTAATTGCGCAAGTATTGGCGTTGACAACGGCGCATATTCGTTCAGCTCGTCGTAACTAATGCCAACTAATGCCACAAACAGTGCATGACTGTGTGGGATTTTTTATCGTTTAACGTCAGTGTACTCATCGTTTTATATCAATCACGTTTTATTAAATTAGCCGCTTGTGTAACGAATCATGTTAAGCGCCTAGTTCATTGTTCTTCTGGTCTTAAGCAGGTCCTTTTCTGGTTGCACACTTCTAACCTTTTATGTAGAACTATAATTTAAATCTCAAAAATCTCTATTTTTTCCACACACTTAATTTCACTTGAATTCCCTACTTTTTTTTCGCAATTAAGCTTTTTGTCTTTTGGAGCTGGCAATTTGATCGAACCATTTGACGCTTTGAGCTAAGTTGTACGGTTGTAAGCTAGAAAATAATGCATAGATTGTTAAAGTAACCAATAAAAAGTCCTCCTTGTTGGGTCTATAAATTACAATTTACTGTGCTCTTCAAACAAATGCAAAACAAGTGTTATCGGTGGCCAGACATGAAGACGTTAACTCACAGCCGTAATTACAAGTGAGTGGGCGGTTTTAAATCTTTTACTTTTGTGAGACAGGTTTGAGAAATAAAATTGGAAAAAATAACAATGCCTGTAGAGGCGAAGTTACGAAAAATTAGGAAAAATAATGAATTTGATATCTTTAATATCTATTGATTAAAATAGAAAAATATATAATTATTATATGCACTATGTAAAATCTAAGAATCTATATGTAGCAATCACTACACAAAAAAGCTAAAAGAAGATTGTAGGATAATTACAATTAAAGGAAGCAACGATTGCATTAAAAGATTTAAGTATAGGTATTTCTAGCTTTTACACACTTAATGGGTAGGCCATTAAGCAAGTGAGTAAAAGCTAGAAATATACTCGAGGTATCTCAAACCGATGACAGAATTACTGCTCACTGGCACAGAAACCTGTGTGGAATCACTTGATGGATCGATAAAAACTGGAGCTAAAAGCGAAGCCTTTTCCCATCTGAATGTCATGCATTAATTGCCTAGTTTTTAACATGCCAACTCTGGTAATACTCTGATCATTTGCTTTTTTTTTGTTTTCTTGATTGCCGCACTCATATAACAAGTAATTTAAGAGTGTGTAAAATGATGTAGGGTAATATTTATCTAGGATCAATCTTCTAGAGAAGATGTACCTACTAGAATATTTACAAAATTGAGAGGAGGAAGAAATACTTGCTACTCTGTATTTATTATGTCTGTGTTGTATTAATTTTGCATCAATTTAAGGTCTTGACGACCTCTGTGGCCTAGTTGTTAGTGCGTCAGTGCTCAAACCGAAGGTCGCGGGTTCGAATACCGCCCAGAAAACAACAAAAAAATCCGTAACAAAAGCTCTTCGGATACTTAGCTTAGGGCCAGATTGACGTGATGTAAAGCGACGATAGAATTATATTAGATAGGTATTGTTATTTAAAAAAATATTTCTTTTGATTTTATTTGCAGAACAAAGTGCATTTCACTATCTATTATTATCAATCCCTTTTGTAATGTAATTTTAAAGCCGTGTCGGTTTTTAAAACACAATAAATCCAAATCAATACTTAATATTCATAATTTAATAAAAAAGTTTAAATCATAGGGGTACTTAGTGTTTTGTTGAATCTTTTTTACTGGGTACATGTTCATAAATTGCTGATTCGTCATAGCTTTTACGTTCATTTCTGATACTGGAACGTTATTGAAAATATGATCAGTATAATGGCATGAGGCAAGGGTACTCGGTGCTTATTTTACACGCTCATTTGTAAACTCCATTGAGAAAGTATTTATAGTTTGTGTAAAGTTTTTAGATTGAATAAAAAACCGTTACGATCGTAGTAATTTTTATGCTCATGTGAAATCATAGATAATATATTTGATATTTCTTTTATCTATGGACGCTTCCACACCGCGTCTATCAATTCCTGTACTAAGTATCCGAAGAACTTGTACCTATCAAGGTACCAGACAACGTAAATATCATTAATACTTTTATACGATACACATATTTCAGATTTTTATTATACTATACATATATTTTACACACATCCAAGACCCAGGCACACAGAAAAACTTTTTGTCCCTTCGGCGAGATTAGAACCCGCGACCTCCGGCTTAAGCGCCCACGCCCTAACCTGAGCCACAGATAAAATTAAATCAAACTTATATTTTATATCAGCCGAATTCAAAACGGGAATTATTTAGAAAAAAATATTAATTTCATACTTTTTTTGTGTATTTTTACTTTGGAAGTCGGTTCAATTTTTTGTTTAAAAATAATAATATGTATCAGATTACAATTTTTTATTGGCAGTTGCTAATTAAATCTATGTTCTATCCAAACAAAACTATTTTATTTTATCAAGAAATCAACCTCATACATCAACAATGTTCATACACGGTGCAAGCATTAGCTGCAAAAACTGATTTATTGTAACTTCGTTAGGAATCTTTACTCTCTTAACAAACATTATTACAATCAAAACTTGTTCTCCTTATTAATTAAACGATAAATTGAAAGTCAAATAAAGTCTTGGTATGAACTAATTCGATATATCAGTTGGCAAACAATTTATTTGCTTTTCGGCGTGACTCTGGCGCCAGCTGCTAGATCAGGGGTGTTTCGACCATAGACAATAGAAACGCAACGATCTGTTTATTGTTAAAATATTGTAAAATAGACACGAGTCACGTATGCAGATTCTATAATTATCATATTATTGTGATCTATAGTAATATTTATATTGATTCTGTGATATTTATACTAATATAGTAAAATATCTACTTCAATACCTACAAACTTTAAAAAAATATTTACAGCAATAAACATCCCGATATATTTTCGTTTTCAAAAAGATCTTTCGTTTTTAACACATCATCAAAAACATAACTGTCTAGACTCTAGATTTGAGTTTTTAACATTTATGTTCTTGTATCATTCCCACCTGTTTTATTATGTTTCACCGATATTGTATAATAGTTACTTTTAAAATGGTTTGTCTACCCATTCTTGGAGCTGTGGCTCCACAGACAATACATCGGAATGTATGCCAGGGGACTTGATAAATATTTGAAATTAACTTTCAATATATATTACTATTTCATTCGGATGAATTATTACTAGATAAATTATTTCTAATTTTAAACAAACCTTTAACTTATTATTTGTTTTAATTTAACAGTAAAAGTTATAAACTTCTTAAAAATATGTATTAATAAGTATGTTTTAATAAAAATATGTGGTTTCGCGTAAATATTTTATTTTTTGCTTATGGCTGCATTCAAAATTCTAATTCTTAAGGTATTGAAGGACTATGTATATGTATAATTATTTTGAAGTTTTTTTAAACAATTAAAACCAATTTAAGTCCTTAAAGCGAACCGCGATGAATTCCTTAAAAGCACCACAATAAGTAATTTAAATATGTGGGCTTTTATGCCCTTATAAAACCCCATGGTAATTGATTAAAGTTTTTGTAACACAGAAATGGTTTTACATTCGGCTGTGGTCAAAGTGATTCCGAACAGAGATTTGGTCGAGTGTCATCTATCGTTTATTGTCGCCTTAGATGATTCTGATAGGGTATTATCATTAAGCCTGATATGTGCACATAAGCGGAGCGATGAGCGTCCAAGTTTTTATATGAGGACTGTTTTCAGTTAATTATTTTATAAATACTTGCGAAGTTGAATACAGCTTTCAATAATAATATTATGTTGGAACATAGGAATGCGGGATTGTTCCGCAAAAGTTCACCTAAACATCTATTAATCACCAAACATTCTATTAAGCCTCCAGCTTCATTTTTAATTTTGGTGTTAATTAAAAGGCTAGTAAAAAAGTTAAAGCAAAAAAAGTTTTAATAATAATTAAATAATATTTTATATTACTAGATTATTGTTCTAAATATATTGAGTTCTCACAAAAATAAGCGTTGATAGACATACCAACCAAGCAAAGCCCAATCACTTTTAATTAGACCATTTAATCATCGATGGTTTGATTAATGAAGACACTCCCTTATCTGATGTCATTTATGGGATTACAGTTAGATAGAACAGATACGGTAGGTTGGGTGGTTGAACGATCGAGAGAGTTCGAACATTTTCCAGCTTTTTTATGCTAATTATACAGACCGGTTGGCCATATTTGACTTCCGCTGCAAGTGTTTAAATTTCACATCGTTCTTTGGGTTAAGAACAGTTTAAACAGTAATGAACAAGTTCATAACTATAATGAACTGTTTAGAACTATTAACACTTACGATGGGATGATTCAATTAGGAGAATCCTTGTGTACAAACTCATCTTTCCTTTATATATGTAGATTTACTTCCATATTAAGGGGAGATATTTACTTGATATTTCAAGTTACATACATAATATTATTAAAATCAGTTTGCGTGTCATATTATGATCATTTCATTTATCTTAAAACTTTTTAAGTAAATGTTGCGTGATGCAGTTTTGGGCACTCTTTATAATGAGTCGTGATTGCAGTTCTTTTTTATCCCCAAGTAATATGAACTAATAATTTTTTAATGCGTGTAGGAAAAAGAGATGGAATAAGAAGCGAAATAAATAAATCTCTTTATTTATGTATGGAGATAATATTTTATTCATATGACAACTTTGCAACAATTCAACCTTGTACTTTATTGAACAATTGAATTAAGCCCACCATATTAAACAATGTATACTAAATCAACTTTTCTTTCCTTTATGTTTATGCCTTTAAAGCCAGCCATAACCTCATATGGACCAAAGAATTGGTAGACGGTCCACTAGTTTCCTTCAACATTTTTGATTTTATTCAATTTGATAGCTTTGCTTCTTAGCCACTAATATTATTATGTAATTTTACCCTTAATCATGATAATTATACCAACAATGATTTAATAATATTCAAACTTACTAGTACTCATTTCTAAAAATGTCATTTGCTCTTTACTTTGTTAGTTGTGCTATTTCCCTACTGTAGGTACAACCAATTGTCGTAGTTTAAAATAAATCAAATATCCCGAGTCTGTTTTGCCAAGTCTACCTGTTTATTAGTTCTTCATCGCTATCACGAGTGACATCATACAAGGAATTAATGGTCGCGAAAGTTGGGCGCGCCCAGCACGACCCGACATTGTATGAGTTGTGTGTGGATGCGATTTTATCATACATTCGTAGGAAATCTTAGTAATGCTTACTGAGTCATGTGAACATGACAGGTTAAAAATGATCGTCAATCTCATAGTTTTACCTATAATATAAAATGTCATCATACCCACATACTGTTTTACCCTACCTACTGCCTTAAATAATCACGTCAAATAAAAGAAATCCAATGTTTGTGGCAAGATTAACAACCGTCAAGTTTTAACCCCCAATAACCTACCCTTAAAGTAAAGACCTACGATTAATAGTACCATATTATGTTTTATGTTGCAAAAACTATCTATAATAAATATAATAATCCCCAAACATTTCAGGTAAAAAAAAACATATTATGGGGTAATTGGTGATCAATTTATTATTTTACGCTTACCCCAATACCAAAGTCAATGTTTGCAAACATAAGACGTTATTTAGATGCAGGACACGGCTCTCAGCCCTCGAAAGACGTTCTTATGCAAATTCTATTTGCTAGGTCTTATTTGAGATCTCGAGATCTTCAAAGTGAAGTGGGTGTATTAAATTTTTCATAACTACCCACTCTATGATATAACTTGTGTTTGCATTTCAATTTTTAATTTTACAGTATTTTTATTAATAATTTACACTTCCAAAGATATTATTAAAAACTTGCTGCCACTAAATTAGAGTCTAAAAATCTTGAGACAGATTTCCTTGAATGAAAACTCTAGTAGTATCCTACCTACATTTTAGTAGATTTCCTTTAATAAAGATTAATTCTTGTAATATAAATTACTTTACACAAATCATCAGTTACGTACCTTTTTCTGTAGAATACGAATTTGATTCGAGAGTTCTTAGTACAAAAAGATTAGAATATAAATTATAATCGATAAAATAAGCTGTATTTATCAGAAAACACGCACGCTTTCGGTCTCCCCAATAACTTTCAACACCTTTCAATTACAACCTTCAAATCAGATTTGAATATTTTTGAAGGTTGGAATTATGTCACATTAAAAATGTTCTATTTCCTGTGATTCGTAAATATTATTTTGAACATTTTTTTGGTGTCAAATATTATAATTAATTCCGTTTTCAAAACTTTTTTGTGCGTACATTAAAGGGGTCTATTCTAACCAGCATTTTAAAGAATTGATTTTTTTAGCTAAGAGGAAGTTTATTGTAACTTCCTATGTATAATACAAATCTATATACAAATATATAAATTTAAGTGTCTTCACTAAATGCTAGTGTTTTGTGTTTTCACTAAATGCATAAAATATTTTTTTATGGTTACTTATAAAATCCATTTTTTTGTCTGTCTGTCCGTCAGTTTGTTCCAGCAAATCGCTGAGACGGCTGGACTAATTTTGACTAGACTTTGCTGGTGGATAGTAACATACTTATCTTTTTCATCCGTATTAGTGTTCGTTTCCGTTCGTACAACGCAAACTAAGTTGCAGGCACCAGCCAATATTAGTACAAAAATTGTTACCTACTTTAAGTTAATAAAAATTGTTTTGGGGTTATCTATCTTAATTACGCCGTATACATTCAAGATAGCTAGATTGCTAGCGGTAGCGATAACTTGAAAATTCATATTTTCTTCATCTTGTGAAGCAATTCGTTAAAATGTCTATCAATTCATCTAAGCTAGCAATTAAGATATAATCATGGTCACGACAAAAACTGTACTTAATACTTTTACCTCCCCACCTGTTACTGAATTATGGTATTGCATGTTAGCAGGCAGTAACTTATTCGAAACTCAAATATTACAACCATTGTTATTGTCAAGGGTGAGAAGATAGGTTAATAAAATAATGATATACTATTGTTAGTCCAATTTATAAACCATATTTTACCACTCTATTTCAATGGAATAAGAACTAGGATTTTATAAAATTGGAACTAATATTTTCAAGCTGAGTTTTGAAAGCGTATTTATTCAGATTTACTCACGATAGTCTAAATAGTTATTTCGTGACGTTGGTAGTTAAGTTGTAAAATCGTACAGCTCATTTCATCCGAAAGCTAACAGACTATGACGTAATAGTTACTAAATGAAATGTTTTATTACATAATTGTACTCACTTCCGTGAGTATAAGTGAGTATACTAGACCATCTCTATGATACGTGAAAGGATAAAAAGAAACTAGTTGATGAAATGAATTTGATTGTTAACACTGTAAAATATTTGAAAAATTGCTAAAGCTTCAGACAAATCTCAAATCCTAAAGATAAATCAATAAAATCAAGATTTTGGTTTTTGGTAGTGGCAAAAATAATATCTAAGACTTGAAGTGAGTGATAATAATTTAAATATAGATTTATTAATAAAAAGCTATGATCTCGTATAGAAAATGAAAAAAAACAAGCTCAAAACCAGTGGACGTGGCTTTAATATAAGTAAGTAAAATAGTCACTTTAAATACATACTTGAAAGTTTTTCTTTTGAGACGGTCAAGATGAAGTTTGAAATATGTTTATATAAGATTCGCTCGGTTTTGAACTGAAGTTGTTTAAACTTGATAATGATAAAATAAGATGGCCGACTTCAAATTAAATTTTGTTTCAATTTCAATTATAATATACCTTGAGACAACACTTATTAATACTAGATATTTCAGGTTTTCTAAAGGGTGATCGCTTCTATAATATGCGAATACAAGACAACGTCAGTTAAATTACGTACATATAACTTTAATAACATCAAAACATACAAGATCATAAAGATGTATGCAAAATCAATAAAAATAAATGCCCCACACGACGCGAGTTCATTTGTATGTGAGGAAAGTGTATGGCACATGGCACGCGGCATGTAATATTGCTCAGTCGTATTGGAAGAGAATGACATGGATATTACAACCTGTAGATTGCATGCTCTTATAGGGTTGTCGACATGGAAAATGGAAAATGTACTGTCAGGGGATCTCATTCATAAGCAGGTTGACTATCTCAATTTGTTCGTGTTGTGTTATCAATATGGTATCAAGCTGATTTTATTGTGGCTGCATGCTGTCATTCTAATAGAAATAACTTATGAGAGCACTACTGCTTATACATTAGATCCCTGATAGAACACAATTATCATCTGAATGCAAAGATTGTCTTCTGGAGAAAGGTTGATCTTTTTTAAAAAAATATCCAGCTTAAATATTTAAAACTGAAACTTATTTGAGGTATAGATAAGTGGGTAGTTTCAAATGTCTCCTGCATTTGAAACTATTACTTGGGAAAGACGTTTCAAAATAGAGCTTATTTTCAATTTGTTTGTAAACTACATAATATTATATAGGCCATAATTATAATTTTTCTAGAAATTAAACAAGAGTTGTAAATTGTAAAAGAATAAAATTGTAAGAACTTGCTCAATAAAAGAAAACTGGCAACCCTAAACAAAGCACGTATATATTACGTGTGCAAGAGAAATATGTGATAGCAATAATTATCGAGACGCTAATAATACATTGACAAGGTGAACAATAAACCCATTTCGAAGGGAATCGTTCAAGATTATTGGGTGTACTCCTCTTATTATAAGTTTGGAGAGTAGTTTGGTAAGTCTTGTTGAAATCACAAACTTTTGCCAGCATATTGGAATGTTACCAAATATTTTAGCGAATAAGTGTATTTCATTATGATTATGAGCCAATATAATATTTCATGTTATTACTTTAACCGGGTACTTACGTACAACGTATTTTGATGTAATATTATTTATTTTTCTTATGTCCTCTATGTTCAATATTCTCTATCTATTTCTATAAGAAACGGCACAGTATTAAAACCTAAGTAAAAATTGTCCATCCTAAAGAATATTTACTAATTTTGAGATTAAATATTAGGTCCTTGCATATGAAATTGGCGTTTTGTCGTACTGGCCACTTCGATCTCAAATATTTCTTCTTTGGTTAGGAATTCCAATTTTAAATTTATACCGCTATTTATTTACTCATGCATTTGTGTTTCGAAAACCGTAATTCATTTGTTTTTTCTTTGCGTCACTCTGTTTACAAAATGGAAAACTTGAAATATCGTATTATTTTCGAGTACGAGTTCCACCGTGGCACCAATGCTGCAGAAACGGCTCTAAGGATTAATGATGTGTATGGCGGCGGTGTCGCAAAGAAAACACAGTGCGTTTTTGGTTCCAACGTTTTCGTTCTGGAAATTTCGACCTGCTGGTCATTCGCTCTAGGCCACTGCTGCTTCAGGACAACGCTAGACCACACACTGCACAACAGGCGGCTACCAAATTAGAGGAGTTTCAATTGGAACTTTTGTTCCTCCTTTACAAAACGCTAATTTCATATGTATAATTACCTAATAAATAGTAGATTGTTAGCCTAGGGTTCAAAAGAATCAATTCCCGAGGTAGTTAGACGCCCGAGCGCAGAGAGGGCGGCTATAGTCCGATTAGAAATTGATTCTTTTACCTGTGGCAAACACTCTACTTTTCATTTTGAATATGAGGAAAATAAAACTAGTTGTTTATCTAAACTATTTATTGATAATAATTTATTAGTATTGCCTATTTAAAATTAATAGTTTAATTAGGACAATTCGTGAAATTAAAAGTTATATTTTTGTTTGGAATATTTATAGTATAGAATATTTATAGTTTCAATATTTCCCTTGAACTCATTTTTAATATTCAATTCAAATCTTAGCACAAAAGTCCGTCACAGATACATACATAACAGATTTTAGTATCCCGCCAATTTGTGTTGACTTTTTAAATTTTAAATATGGAAATTGCCGCTCGCCGCGTAATTGTCGCGGCACCCGCAGCTTATTCCGCTCAAAGAAGTTTGCACTAAATTCACACTGGTTGTTTAGAAAGTCATGTCATTTTTTAATAGTTTTTTTTTTACATAAAACTCTTCACAGCTGACAGCAGTTCTATTTTTGAAGTTTTTCCGGTCCTCGGGCCGGAATGAATTTGTACGAGTTTTTCCCTCCCTATGAAAGGAAAGCAGCATCTTCACCACCACCACCCAATAATCAGATTAAAACAACACTACTTTCCGAGTCTGAAAAGTGAAAATAATATTACATCAATATTGAAAAAGATTTTCAAATGTATTTGAATAAGCATAAAGTAACTATATTTTTAAAATGTGCATATCTGCAATAACTTTAAGATCTGAAAACGGTTTAAAGCTAACTCGGATACCGTTTTCACATGATTTCGCTCGCTTTCAGAATAAGAAGCGAAATAAGTGCTGACTTTCCGATACTTTCGTATTATCAAAGGTCTATGACGGGCTAATCTTGCTTGAAATTCAGTACCTGCGATCATGAATACCTGGTATTTTCAACACCTTTAAAGTTTATTCATTCCTGGTAATTGATAAAGTTCTATGTTTATTTTTCTTGGCTTGGGCTTATAGTTTGCAACAGCTTTTCTTTATAGGTCAAAATAGGCATGATGACTACATTTTTTTGATTGCATAAACTAATAGTATTATTAAATATGAGTAACTTCTCAGGAGAAACAGTATATCAATAGTCAATATTTTCAAAGGTAACAGCGATTTGTATCCAAATAAAGTTTAAAAAATTTCGCAAGTCTCGTGAAAACGCTCCACACTAAAGTCGTACCTAGCTGTGACGTCACGCCTAGGTTAAAGTGTATGAAGTATACGACCGCAGAAACATATTTGTAATTATCTCCGATATTTGTGCGTTTAAGTTCATACTTACCATAATTAATGTTTTTTTGTATAATGTAAGTAGAAAACTGATGTAGGTTTTGTTTACTAATTTAGAAAAAAAAAACTTTTTTGTACTTTTTAGATGTATCTAATTACTAAACTACACATAAAATATTATATTTCTTTACATTTACCATGTAGATATGCCTCAATATTTCTGAGTATATCAATGAAACGAAATATTTTAGATTTAGTTATCATCCCTATTTTGTTCATTAAACTGTTAAGTAGGAAAACTGTTTTTCTATTAAATTTTTACATGGGCAATAAATCACTGTATTTTGTAGGAATCACCTGATGGTAAGATATTATATGGACAGCTACCCATGGATCTTACAGAGCTCAACTTAACATCCGTACGAAAATTGTATAATCGCAAAAAAACAAAATACAAGAGCAGACTAATTAACTTACGCACTCCATTTTTACTATTTAAACTCTTGTAAACTTGTTCTTAACTACACGTGGAATCAAATGATTAATTAAGCTTTAGAAATATTATTTTTTGTAATATTTTACAGAGAATTGCAACGCAAGCAATAACAAAGCCAAGAAAACATTTGAAAAACATTGTTTGTTGAAAGCATGAAGTCCATACCCGTGACTATGTAATGTAGATCTCTCTAGGTGGCGCACTCCATCCCACTCAAGACCATCGATGTTTGTCATAGCACTTACTGCCACAACCGTTAGACGTTTTGACTCACAAATACTGCATTGAGATATATCATTTGCTGCATGATGTTTCAAAACGTTGAATAAATTTGAAATTGTTTTAGTAACGTCCACGGAATTATTTATATTTTTATTACAAAGCGTTTTCTATGTATATATCTTGAATTACATTAAATGTTTTATCTTTTACAAATAAATTATTTCTAAAATTAATGGGAAATGAAAATATTATATTTTCAATTCATTCAATGCTAGGATAAATACTAAATATTATAATTTATTATCATGATCATAAATTATAATATTTAGTATTTACCTATATAGGTAGATATATCAAAAATTTAACGACGTCTGTTTTCTGTCTTTATTACTTTCATTCCCCAAATATACAAAAGCACAATACACATTTAGCCAATTTTGCCTTATAATTTGTAGGATACATACAAGCTATTCAATATTATTGCAATAACAATATACGTAAGTATAGTTCGGGGCTGTTAAATGACCCCAACATAATGAAGAAGTCTATCCCCAGGGATCCATTGATTTGACCATCCTTTTAATATTTTAATAAAGGATCATATTTCCCCCTAATACCCGTTTTATTATGTGTTTACATACATTCTAGTTACGGTCGAATGGTACTTTGGGAGATATCAAATTTTCAGATGATCGCTATATCGATATTTGTTGAAAGTATTTTCATTATACGTTTTTAGTATTCGAAATAGATCATTATATATAAATTAAGTAGATAATTGATATCATAATCGGTATATTTTATAAACTTTAAATACTAAGTAATTTGATCATAATATTAAATACAATCTACTAAAACCTACAAACTTAATAGTATTTGCAAAATACGAGCAACCAGACATCGTTTCAAGTTAAGTACTGATTCGTTCCATAACGAAGTTATTTTAAAATTAATAACGTAAAAACGCAAGCGATTTGAAAATAAACTCTACCCATAAATTAACATTCTTGCTTCGAAATATTGATTAACCTTAGCCCTTTGTTTCAAAACATAAACAAGTAACTTCCGTTCGTTAGCGTTCAAAGTTTCCATCTATAGTCGAGGTAATAATTAAAACGTCAAATATTAAACGATACTTTTGAAAAAAACAACGACGCCAAGCCGAAAATATCTCGAGGTAAATCGATTATGGAGAACGCCTTGTCATCGGAACTAAAAGCTTTGTTTAAATCATCTATCTAACCACGCCTCTAATACATAAACTCTTGATACTTTTTGCTTTGAGTTTTCATGATCATTATCTAGTACCTACAATTGTAGCTTCTAATTCAGCTCCTTTAAAATTTTATTTTAAACTGTAAAACTATAAATAAGTAGGCTTTTTAAAATTGAAAAAGAATTCCTGTAGCCACCTTCACGCATGGCAGACTGTAGAATATCATTACAAAATTCTTTGGCTCGTGAAGATTTTATCCACGTGTAAGTGAGACAGGCGCAAATTTTAACACATGTTTCACTCACAAGTATCAACTGCATAATTAAAGCTACCACATTTGAAGAATGCATTTTTTTTCAAATCAATGGCATATAATAGGATAGTAGTTTGATATATAATACATAAATATTATTATGTACGAGTTTTTAAAAAGTCTAGTAGATTTTTTTCATTCAATCTTAAATCTACCATAACAGATGGTATTGGTTGTTCATTTGATAGACGTGATTGGTAAATACAGCAAAACTTTATGTTTGTATCTGCTGTTTCGGGGGTAGCTACATCATTTCTCGAAAATTGTAATTCGCTACCCCGCAGGCTAAATTATTAAATAATTCAAATTGGAATTATTTTGTTTCAACGCGTGCAGGTTTTTTCAACCAGCTTATTTGTTTAACATCAGACAGGTGTAAATCCTGATTCGTTAGTTTTTTTGTGAGCGATCGACCGTGAAATAGATATAGATGGTATCATTAATTATGGAGGTAGCTGTTTGTTTTGGTCAGCCCACGAAATTTATGTATGAGCAGAACCATTAAGGGATTGTCGCTCCAGGCTTTGCTCAATAGGATAAATATGCCTGTCCTGGTGTAAATTACTGAGCTTCGATACAAAGTTAATGTGGTCAAGTCTATTTTGGGGTTTATTTTGGAGATTTATGATTTTTTAATTGAAACTATCCTTTATAGAGTGCGCTAGTAAATATTTTTTATTGTATATTTGGTCTTTCATCTTTTATGTTGTTTTCTACTGTTTTAACATAGATTTTGTTTAATATAAAATATAACTATAAGGACTATCCATAGCTGATCAAATTTTTATACCATCAAAAATTCTAATTTTTAATTTAGTTGCCCATAAATAATAATTCCAGTTGAATCTTTATGGATTCTTTTGGTATTTTATGCATTAATGTGGAGCAGGTGATATTCACGTATACCAGATGATACATACGCAAGATAAAAACCTGACGCACCTGCTACTAAATCTGACACTTAATACACTTACAGATGTCGTACCATTATTAACATTAAAACCTTAGATTACGTGATGATTATTTAGTTACAATAACTTCTTATAGTCATGAAGGACTATCAGCACTACAAATCTCGTCAAAGAATAATAAACGTCACAATTCATTGCGTTAAAATTAAAGGTATCGTTGTTTTTTTTTTTTTTCAAATAAATGCTTGGCCGTTTGTTATATCACTTTAATGACATTGTGAGAACTTTTGTCTAAAGCTAGACCCAAAATTAATTTACTATTATTTGGATAATACTACAAAAAATAACACGTTACTAAAGCTGATCTATCTTTGAATTGTAACTTATACATACTTATATTCTCATCGAATGTTCGTGGGAAATTTTTACACAACAATCAAATTGTACAACTCAGGTGCAGTCAATGAAAGCACTTTCACTTATGATAAAATAGCAAATTTTACCCGACAGAATACGCAATGGCCAAATATACCTGACAGAATACGCAATACGCAATTGTTGCCCTTTTGACAAATCCCACGCACGTGTGAAAATTCTGTGTGAGAGAATATGGCTGAAGTTAATGACCTTGTTTCGCAGACCCATATCAGGTAGCCAGTGACAGATGCGGCAACAGCGGAATCATGAGATGCAAACTAAGCCAGACGTGACTTTATCAAACTTTCTATTATAACAACGTTATCATAATCCAGTCCGTGGGAACTGAGAACTAAAATGACGAATCTCGAAAAGAAATCCTCCTTCTCTCTCTATCTACGAATGAGAAACGTGTCACGAGAGGTGATTAGTAGAGTCCGCGAAATCCTCATTCCCTAATAGTCGGTCCCTATTAATTCGAAATAGCATGTGGACAATCGAAACTGTCTATAATAGAAGTACAATTCAACGCGTTTTGCGGGTAATTATGGTCATCCAATTGCGTGAACACGCTTTATTATACGTTTCCAATTGTCTCCATGTGCGGCAATCCTAAATATAGGTAGTGAATTTTAAATGCAGTATTCAATTTTCACAGCCATTCACATAATTGTACAGTTTCCGCGTAATGTGTTCAACTGTTTTATATAATTGAGAATCTACTATGTCAATCGATATTGTATTGGCACACTTTTGTTTATTCGAATATAAATTGTTTTCATCATTAAAATTGGGTTTTACTCAATTTAAGTGAACAAATTTAACTTCAATTATTTTGAAGTGAGCGGGGTCGGTATCCTTATCACATTTAGCCCTCCCTTCATTACAATCCACAATCCTTCGTTCTACATCTAGATAAGACCCACCCATCTCTATTTTTCCTTTGTGCACCCTTTATATTATGCTTTTTAGGGGCTCGTTTATTTCGTTTGGATTCAATTGGAAGCAAACAAATTCATTTTTGTGATTCGATGCTGGAGATTGATGGAGCCGACTGATAGATCACAAGGTGCGCAATTGTAGCTACAGTGGATGCTGGCTGCTGTGCTCATTAATTTGATTGTTCAAATAAAAAACATAATGCTATTATTGAATATGGGAACGATTTTTTAGTAGATTAAAGTACTTAATGGAACTCTAGTTTTTCATTATTATTAACGTGTGGTACTATCATTCTTGGTGATATGTAAATTTTTTTTTAATATCTTATATTTTGACGGATAAAATTCGCCTGTAAATGTTGCGAATCATAGCTTTCTTTCAAAGTCAAGATATCTTCAGTGGAGTAAAAGACTGCCAGGGTAGGTTACTCTTATCCCTAGTTTAATAACTGAGTACCTAAGTACCTATTTCCTATGAATTGGTGTCAAAATCGAAACGCAAATCAGGGCATTGATAAAGAAAGCAATGATTGTTTTCATTATAAAACCCTACCTATACAAAATTATAATAGTGATTCTTACTTAGAATTGGCGAGGCAAACTCACGACATTGCTTATCAAAGTGGAAACTGGAAAGATTTTTTGGGTCAATGAATGGTACATTCTACGTAACAACATGGCAAAATTATCCCATTTAGAGAATTATTATAATTACTGACCATATCAGGATAGTATCTTGTAAATTGTTAAATAAAAAGCTATGTTTTTCTAATACACAATTTAAAGTTAGACAAAAGATAGCGATTTGTATAATTATGCAGCTCGGCTGTTATGGATAATTATTTTATCGTCATGTAAAATTTTCTAAGGTAGAAAATGGCTGAGTAAAATTATGACTATTGTAACATCAGCAATTAAACCTAAAATTACCCTGACGTCGCATAGAAAAAACCTTAATTACGAAATAACTATCAAAACAAACAAAATCCTAAGGGCTAAATCTTCTTACTTGAAGGAAATAAAACAAGAACTAATAATATAGAAAGCCGTCACCCTAATATAAAGCAATTTCATATTTGCGAAATGGCAACACTCGTCATACTGGAAGTGTGGCACAAATAGAATGACATGCCGACTGCACTTGAATTTGTGAAAATATTTGCGCCATTCTGGACTCTAACGCCTCTGACATCAATAGCCGTAACGCAGATATACATTTATGGAGACGCCACACCGCCAAATTGTTACCTAACACGTCGAAAGAACAATTCATTGATAATAAAACGCGAATTCACTCTGAAAACACACCACAATTTTATTTATTTACAGCTGGTGTTGGGTGCTACAGTCACAAGCAAAGAGATCCAAATTAAATTAAAACGCAGTGATTACTAATAATTATGCTGTTAATCAAATACAATGTAATGTCATGTTAAGAAAAAAATCAATAGGCACCAAAGTTAGTGAACGTGAATGTACACTTGCGGCATTCACTTAAATATACATCCGTGTGCGCTTTTTTCTGAGCGTATTTATTTTGGTCGAGTGAGCGTTGCACTGTCAGCCTTTCCCCATTGCACCCTAATCGAATTGCTCCACGCTTGGTGTCTCTCGTCTTGTGGGTCCGTCCCCTACAGAGGTCGCCTTGCTGAAAATAAGCGACAAAATCAAACGGGCGGTGGGACTTTTAATTGGTCCCCCCGAGTCATCTTTGTGGATTAGTTAATTAGGTTTTGTGTTACATTCTGCTTTGTAAATTGGTGTATGCTCAACTGCTTTAGTGACTTTGTATGGGCGCGTCTACGAACACGCACCAAATTCTAAAGATTGTACATGTGCAATCTGTCATGACATAAAATGGTGCATTTTAGCGCGTTATTTTTTTTTTAATTTAAACGGTTACAGCGAAGTATTCACCAAAAATGGTTGATTCCAAAAAAGCATTTTAAGTATTGAGTATTTCTACTAATATGTGATGGACCAGTTAGCGCCACGATCCTGAATCGCGCTATGTGGGAATATGTGGCGGTAGTTGGCCGCCACAAATATAATAATCAACTAGCTTGGGGTATCCCACAGGAATACCCATCTTTCTTCATCTTCTTCGGTATAAAAAGTAGCCTATATTTTAATGCAAAGTCTAAACTAATACCATACCAAATTTCATCGAAATCCGTTCAGTAGATTTTGCTCGGAAGAGTAACAAACATCCATCCATCCGTCCTCACAAACTTTGATTTTTATAATAGTAGTTTGATGGTTAATAATGATCTACGTATTGTAATAAATAGTGTTATTGATGATACCCACTATGTACTACAAAAATAAGTGTAAATGTTTTACTTACTATAATATTAAGAATTACCAAATAAATTAGAGTTTTATGCGGCAATAATGTAAGATAACACAGAACAAGAATACGTATTAAGAATCTAATAAGAAATCCTAATAAGACTGGAACATTTGTCTTATAGAGTTTCTTATGAGATTCTCATAATGACTAAGAGCGATTTATTTATTTGCATTAATTCCTTTGAGCCCCTTTGTAGTGCCATATCATTATAGTGCCATAAATCTCTGTCCATATCATATCTAATTTCGTACTGCTTAAATGCTTTGTGATATTTTTGATATCATATTATGCAAAGTCCACTTCAACAAGGGATTTTCTACTTTAGTCCAAGACAATAGAGTTTAAAGTGAGTGTAGATTTTTTGTCGAAGTTACTTGCTTATGATTATCAAAAGCTAAGCTGCGAGCGTGGCTCGGACTTGGTTCTTTCGTCACGCTTGCCTGGAACAAATTCTCTAGATATAGGGGAGCATACCGTTCAAGAGATAAGCGGGACAATACGAGGACAATCTTCTATTCTGGCTATTGTATTGTTTGTCGTATAAGTTATATTTAAGCTAGGCAATTTTAGGGATTCTACGCGTATAAATATTGATGTGTTGTACACAGATCAATATCATATATTTTAGTCGTGGAATCCCGAAATATACAGAGAAATTGTATTTTTATAATCTTCCTAATATGTTCCATTTGAAGATTGTATGCCCATGTTTTTGATTTGTAATCATCATAATAAAATGTTGAACATAAACCTCTTATCTTCACGTGAAATAAAATATTGTACATTAAGTAGGCACCGCACCAGTACCTGCATTTTTAAAATCCCTATTTCATTTCCTTGTTTTCATACGAAAAATGTCCACTGAATCTTGCGAAGTTGAAAAAATAAATTCGAAAATGTATCCTGCCGTCGCGACGCACTCAATAGAATTATGACAAATGCAACATCCGGACTAAGACCCCTTTATATTGGAGCCAAATATCACTCGAAGAACTTTGTCACATGTCACAAACAATTGGCAGCCTTCGTCGTGATTACCTACAGTTATATTATAAGAACTTATAAAATAATTTTGTCATAATAATAATATTTAGTACAATTAAAGGGCGGAGAAAATAAATTAGATAAGCTATTATAATTTTTGTAATTAGATAAAATCAGAAAGAAGACCAATTTTCTGATAGGTAAGCACATAGCTTCAAATTATTCAGGTCTCCTACTTTTGTTCCAACTAGCAATGAATGTGTGTCTATAAATAAAGTATCATGTACTCAAATGTTGGTGATAGTACTAAATTACATTTTTAAATTACATTCATTCGTACGGGTATGAATTTCAAGTGCATACTGTAAATGACCAACCACCAGTGGACAGCAGTAATTTTCCACACCGCTGATCTGAGTAGGAACTTTTTCAACTTCAACACTTTTTACATAATTATTACCATCTGGTAATTTGCGGTTTTGAAAGCTTTTCCTATGTTTTTATTTCGATTCTTATTAGCAATTTAAATGTTGTCTTATAAGTTTTATGAGAAAGAGGAGAAACGAATCAATATCCTCATAATAATTATATAAAGAATGTATCAAAATATGCAAACCAATCTTTCAGATTAATAATGATTGCATTATTTAGATTTACCATTAGAACATCTTATCGATTGTAGATAATATCTTAAATACATTATCACTAATAGCGCAAAAGGTATCGAATCGAAAATACTTTTACCATCAAATAAGGGCGCGTAGTATTACTGGAATATATTAAGGAACAAAGATCTGAAGCTTAATTAATACCCCTGCTATTAGGTCCTCTAACGTCTACTATGGGGCTTGAAACATTAATCAATGGCGACCAGAAATCAATCCGAGTGCAGGAATCCGAGGGTACAGTACAACGATCTATTATTATTACAGAAAACAAAATAGCTTCATGAACAAGTGCTTCCATAATTATTTATTAGTTAAGTAACTAAAAAAATGATTACGTTTTGAGTTACTAAATTAAAATTTATAAAATTTAGGATCAGGTTTATGACGTCGCTGTCAAAACATGTCAGAAATTATATCCAATACAATATCTAAGTAATAACAAGCATTAAATTCTTAACACTTCTGATGTTCTAAGAATTAGCACGTATAATATTTTTTTACCCAAGCGACCTATTCAAAAGTGTACCATCACAAATTACATCCAATACATCACAAATTATATCCAAAAGTATACAACACTGAAGCCAAGTGGCCAATATTTAACACTCTTCATCAAGAGTATAGGATCTTATGTTCTTAGAAAACGATGATAATAAACCTCCACGGGGGGCGGCTGTCACCCGATACAGCTACTGTTTGCTCCCAGGAGTCGCTCATGTGGATATTTCGATCAGGTTTCATACACGATTAACACGACCATAAATGGGCGTCAGAATTGACAAGCCGGTAAAGATTTAAGGTATTACCGAGAAACGAAATTGCAACATTATTACAAAAGTACTAATTATGTTAAAAAGTAGACGCTAATAACATGTTCTATGTATCTTCCTATTTATTTATAAAAATGGTTTCCTCTTCACTTTTTCTCGCTAAAACTCGAGAACGACTGGACCGATTTGGTTAATTTGGTCTTGAAATAATTGTGGAAGTTCAGGAAACGGTATTTAAATGATGACAAATATTGCAAAAATTGTTTTACTTGGAACTTAAATATTTATATACTAAAATGACTATTGAATTTTTCCTATTGCAATACAAAAGAAATATGTTATATGTCTATTTAGAATTAAGATCAATCTATAATTTAGAATTTTCAGACTGCTGAATTGAAAAAAAGTGTCAGCTTAAAAGAAGGCATTAAAATAATTTAGACTAGAATCTCATCCAAGCAGATCAAGTTCTGTTTTTACTCATTATTATCTCTATACCCACTAATGATAAGCGCAAAGAAAAAACCACCCGTAAACGTCCGTTACTCGCAATTTTCTATAATCATTTGTAAGTTTACTCTTCTTCTGAGTTGATTTCGAAACCTCATTTGCGGTTGGGTTTGATCTCAAGTGTTTTCCTGCACACAGCTTATTTATATTGTGACCATTATTTTATAAATTTAGGAACATTAAATAATGTTCTTGATTTACTTACTTTTTATTCTGAGCATTTTAGAAATTACGCTATTCTTTTTAGACAGTAGTATTTTGGGTAATCTACTCGCGATAGTTGTAACTTCATAACATGAATTCTTCTTCATAGCTCAAACGAATTTTATCGCCAATTCAAATAAAAAAAAACTATAGCACGACCTTTGGTATGTGTAAAGTGTAAAACATGTTTTTTTACATTATTGACGACAACAGACAATCACTTACACTTCCCTGTGTCATTCAATGCACTCATTTTAACCACGTTAATCAGTTATCAGTTAATTTGGTACAGAAATGTCCTGTCTAAAGCCCATGGACTCATCGCTGGGCGCTCGAGCGAGTAATCTGCGGTCGGCTACAGTGGTCAGACACGCGCTGCCTTTGACCAATGGGCTTGGTTGTCTCGTTAAATATGTCGATTGTTATGTCGAATATTAAATACGTGTAGTCGTGACTGTTATAAATGATAATATTATGAAAGCCATAAATGCTTTTTTTTTAATTTAGTATCTACGGGAGTTAGCAAAAAAATCAACAACGATACCTACATATTATTGATACATTTTATAACATTGATTTCTTTATATTTTTGAGTTGAGAGCCTTGATCTTGATGATTCTTTACCTTATTTTAAGCACACCTGGTGCCTTTAAACTTTTATTAGGTACATATTCTTTAATCTTTCTAACTTTTATTATGACCTAATAATCATATATTTCATTTAACATCTAATAATCATCCGATTGAAAATAAATGAGGATTAAAAAATTGAAATTCAATCTATTAAGGTTGATTGACTGTAGAAGCTTCTAAATGAATCAAGTTGTAATCATTGAGAGGAAATAGAGGTCGATGCAGTAAATAAACTTCGATGTTAATAAGTGAATCAAACGTAGATTAATACAGACCTACCACACTGTTCAGTCATTGGTACTTGAATGACTACATTTCTTTTTTTCACGTCTACAACAATGTTTTGTATGTTATTATGTAATAAAAAAATAAAAAAATACACTTTTTAATTTGCTTTAAAAATAAAATGTATCAAATCTCTGCTTCTATATTTAGTTGAAATAACCTAATCAGCAAAATATATTACTTAATTTAATTTGAAAGTTTTGTCGCTACTTTGTATCGAGTCACAGATACTAAACATGTAAATAAGCTATCTGACATATTTTATCAGTAGATAGTGAAATAGGCCCAAGTAAAGCATCAACTACCCTTTATTTATTAACCATTTTGGGATGATTCATAAAATGTTCTCTTTTAAAAAAAACCTTATTTTATATCGAGAATCGAGATGCAACAGGCTTCACTGCCTTCTTAACGCGAAAGACTATAGTACTTACTCATAATAGGTAATGTTCTATTTGATTTTAAATACATAAGATAAATCACATCACATAACATGACCTTTGTTGCATCAATTTGACCGATTCTTCATGGTCCATTCAAAAGCATGCCTTCAATTGCGTCCGATTTGAAGTTTATTGATTCAAAACCCGCGCATGATACTACACAAAGATTTTATAGTCTGTTTTATGACTTATAAATGAATATATTAGATTCATACTTCCCAAGTTATTAGACAGTTAAGTTTATTACTTTCTTACTTTATTGTTGCTACTAATGATATTTTCTGTTTCGTCCAAATCTATTTCCCTTAAGGTTTCCATCGTGATTGTATTAAAAAAATATTTTATTTGTGCATCGTCGTTATAAAATTCATTGAAAGATTTATATAAATTTACATACTAATGTTACTTTGATAAGAATATAACTTGTGAATGTAAATTTTAAATTTAACATTGCTTCTTTGCTTATAAAAGGTATGGTTTACTGTCTCCACAGTCAAACCAACAAAAATAACGGAGTATTTTACTATTAGCGGTATCACGTTGATGAAGAAACACGTAGGTAGATATTCAAATTTAAAGACATTTAAAATCAATATAGTATATATTTGTTATAGTAGTGAATTACTCTATAACCCAAGGTGTATGCACCCAGACCAAGTCCGATGAACACAATCCGACAATAGTCCATTCCTTCCTGGCTACAAATGTTTACGTAGAAGTCAACTATGCATTTGCAATAGTTCGACTCCACCTATGACTAAGTGCCGAGGGATCTCCTCAGACGATTGACGACCAATCGGTGTTTAATGGTATTGTCCCCCTATCACGAAATCCTCAAACTTCTTAAAAAAGGAAATTAAAGGATAATAATTTTCCAGTGACGTAACTAAAAAAATATTTGATTTTAAATCACTTACGTGCGTTTATCTTGCGGCCAATCAAAATGTCACGTTTCAATTTAATAGATACACACTCTTAATAATTTCCAAGGTGAAATTTCAAATCTAAACATATCAAGGCACAATTAAGAGATTGGTCAAATAGCTCGATATGATTTTACAAAGCGTGCCAAGGCTAAACAAATACTAACAATCGGTAGTTAAAATAAACTCACAATATGTAAGTTGTAACGCAAAATATTATACTGAGACTAGCCAGGGTTTTCAAAGCAGCACTTTCATAAAAGACCTAATTTGATCTTTTTAATAAAAATTATGGTAAGCCTAATATCCTTACTACAAAATTATCAAAGCTTTATTTACTTTTACTAAGAATTAATACTATAAATAAAATACTTATTGATAGAATTGTATTTTAAGAATCCTCAGCAAAAAATGAACACCGAAGGAAATTATTGTGGTTACTGATGGTAATAGGTATAGGAGGTACATTTTTTTAACAGGAAAGCTTTGCCTTTTTACGACTACGTCCGGTCAGGGATTTTTTAGTTTTTACAACCAACCTGTAGATAACTCCAAAACGTTTTTTGTTATCTAAGAATACTATCAAGCAGGAGAAAATGGCGTTACGAGCTGGATGCCTACCAGCCGGACAGGCAAACAGTGGCGCTGGAGTGAGAAGAATGGATGACCCTATGGGTGATCTTTACACAGAAGTGAGACAATATAGACTAAAGAAAAAAAGAAAATTATCGTACAAATTTTACAAAAAGAATAATTGTCAACCCTAATCACTTCAGTGAGTACAATAGTTAAATGAACGAGTGGCGAGTGATGGGAAACTGAAACTGTTTTATCAAATGTCTTGATGTTTATTGATGTTTATGCTCGTTCTATTATTTGTGTTACATCTGTGGAAACAGGGCTACTACTTACTAGCAAGAAATCGCTTTTTGTCGTCTAATTTTATACGCAAAATTCATTATATATTTAGATCATCATTTTTATATTAGGTTTTAAAGTAATAATTAATCCCACCAAAAACATTTTAACGTAAAGTGATGCCAAGACTGTCAAAAAGCTATCAGATCTCATGTAACACCAAGCTTCTGACTCTACCAAACTTCTAACTCTACCCGCCTTAACTCTACAAGCCTAACTACACAAGCTCTACACCTTCAAACTCTACACCTTAGTCAAAATATGTGGCCTGGCTATTTCGCTACATTCGCTTGGGCGTGTGATGAAAAACTTACGGAGTGTTTTTCTGTTATACTGTTCTTGTAGGAACGAAACGGCCAAGCCTCAAAACTTGACTAAGGCGTAGAGTTTGTGAAGTTAAGTAGAGCTAAGGCGTGTACAGCTAGAAGATTTTAGAGTCAGAAGCTTGGTTTTACATGAGATCTGCAGGCATAAAAAGGCCGCTTTCTGCGATTCACGTTTAATTCTTGTTATAAATTACTCCAGAGATAAACGGTCACTTGACCGCCAATTCATAGTTTGATTATGATACAATTCATATGCAGAAATATATTCATTTGACAACTTTCTATGAGAATCCGTAAAATGATTCGCATTGTGTGCAGCATCCGCAGTGTCTAATAGCAGATTCATTAAAAGTTACTCATGAGGATCATCTCGCAAAAAATATTTTGTGTTTTATATAAATACAACAAATTTAGAACTGTATGAAAACTTTTGAGAGCATTTTAGTGTTAGTGTGAGCCGTGTCAGTGAAATATATCAATGATCAAGTGCGTATTTTTGAAAAATGGATTTAATGGATATTGACATCGAAATTCAGTCTGAATTTGTAGGATTTTATTTCGCCTCAATAAAGACTTGTGTCGCTCATACAAGAGTTAGACCGGTAGGCCTAACATGCGCACCCTAGAAACACCGAAGAATCGACAAAATGACAGATCGAAGATACATTAACACCATTGGCATTGGTAAGGCAGCAAGGGATTTCACTTCTTTACGAAAGTTGTTATGCTATGTAAGTTGTTGTATTAAGTGGTACAATATTTTTATTTTATTGGTACTATTTATAACACGGATCACGGATCTCTAGCGTCAAAACTTGCGGAAGTTTCATAAAAACTATCATCCCCTAGTTTAAGTGGTTGGAGGATAAAAGTTCCAAGTTTGTAAATATTTATGTTGTTTATGTGTCACTACTATACTACTACTATACTATACTAGCTCACATACACAATTTCAGCTTTCTAGGACATCCCTATAATTTTGTTGATCATCAGTGAGTCAGTGACGAAATCAGGGGTTTTTAGATATCAATAAAATTTAAAGTGTAATACTTATGCAATCGAAACTTTACATGTTTAATAAGTCCGCAACTGGGAGCACGTCATCAAATTTTCGTTAATCTGGTATAATACAAACTCAAGTTATGAGAGTTCAAAAAATTCACGAAACGCTTACAGAAAAGGTTGCCTGGAAGTGCCCTTGCGCTTCGCTTAGCTCGTCTTGGCGGGAGCACTACCGTGACCCCAGATTAAACTGATTGCATGAAAAATAGATATATTTTATGTATTTTGTTATTTTTTCTCATGTTTTGTTTAGATATTGTGACAATATTATGATTCTTTTATGTTATGTATATTCAGTTGAACTTTTAATAACTACTGAATTAGATTTGATTCGCATTATTCATTTCCTAGTTAAAATACATCACCTATTGCAAGATTTGAACCTGTTGCTAAACATCAGTTACGAGATTCAACTACTTCGCTACCATACGGTGCTTATAATAACATTACATTAAAATCGTGACAGCCAACAATGAAATAAGACGTTCATGTCGAGTGAAGAGCCCAACTGTTTACAGCAAACACTAACATAAATAATATGAAAATTGGTTTGAATGGCTCGTGATACGAAATAGGCCAAGGACTTATAACAATAGTATATTAACGGTTAAGGCATTTGAAATATTATGAAAACTTAAGTGGATTGAGAATTGCGAAATATTTTAGAAATAGTTTTTCTCAGATCACAATAGGTATTGTTATCTTCTTTAACACTCTTAGAACTTTCTGGTGTAACCTTATTGATATACTTTTACTGTTAAGTGCCTTAGCATTAGTTATATTTCCCTTTTTATTTTTTTTAACTTTTATCTATCTATATATATATAAAAGGCAAAGCTGATTGACTGATGTATCAACACACAGGCCAAACTATTAAGGCTAGAAATTTGAAATTTTGTACACGTATTTCTCATATGACGTAGCTCAAAATTCAGCCCCCACGGGGGTAAAATTGGGGATAAAAGTTTGTACAAAAGTGTAAACTTTTGTGTCCTTGGAGATATTATTTGCATGATATTTCGTATGAATTGAGTACGGAAAAAATAATGTGTTTCAGCGTTTTCTAAAATTCAACCTTAGGGGTTGTAAAATAGTACGGATAATAAAACGGAGTAAAATAGGGGATGCAAGTTTTAAATTATTCTAAACATATAATTTAAAACCCAATATTACGCGGGCGAAGCCGCAGTCTTATTACTATAACACTATGATTATAATTATTAATGTTACATATGTCAACAGTAAGATGTAACAGTCAATGTGATATTGACAGGTGTCATGAAGTAAAGCCTATCTAGTTAGTTTATTTTAGTTGGCCAAAAGGCTATACATAGTGTAGACGTATATTTTATGTTAAGCATATCTCATAATATGTAATACGTATCTGTGGTAAGCACCAATAAAGGAGAATATAAGAATTGTTGCTATATTATTATCATCACCAATAAAGCACAAGAAGGACATACAAATCAAGAGGTCGTAGCTCGCTACAATTAACAATCTTAAAATGTAATGTAACATCACAAACATTCATTGTAAGCTCATCACTCTTTCAAGCATAATTGGTACGAAGAGGCGAAATCGGGACTTCATGACGAAACATTGTAAATGATCAATGATTGTATGATTGATAGTTCGTCAATAGTGTAAATAGGTCAGTCCTGCCGTCATATATATATTATTACGCAAGACCAACAAAGAGGTTTTATTAAATCACGTACGCGCCAACAATACGCATGACATAATTTGTGCTAGAAAGAGCCAATGAAATTTAATAGGTTTTAGTTAATGTCTCGTATTTCTCAGAAACTATGTGTAGCAGGCTAGGCTAGTCTATTCTATGTATAGTCGAGGGAACTAAGGGTAGATACTATAGATAATCGCACATCTTAAACTTATCATATTACTATTTCCCGAGGATACAGGACCGTATATAACACATCATTAATACGAACAAAATGTTATGAGGACGACAAAGTACTAAACAAATAATATACTTTTCATAACGTTAGGTAGGGGATATATGTTTTCAATCTCCATATTTTCAGTGCAACATGAGATCATCGCAGCAATCACTACACAATTTGAATACCGAGAGGGACAATAAATTGACAGAGAAAGGGACGGAAGATGTCAAATCAATTGACCCCGAGATTCCTTACCACAATCAGCGTGCGAAGTCATATTGTATCCATTAAGTAGAAACAAGCATTAGCTATTACGTCATCAATAAGCTATCATTTGCCGCATGTTCTTGATACTTGAGGTCAAAATGATCAAGTGACAGACATTGGTAATTATTGGCTTAGCAATCTTAGTAACTGTTTTTGCTTTTTTGAAAAAGTTTGCGCGGTGATATGTCAGCGTTGAAACAAAATCAATCTATAATACCTATATATATAGCCTGGATAGTAACTTTTATAAAAGTGACTCACTAGCTTTAGAAACGAACGAGCCTTACAATAGTCGCATTTGATCTGACATTTTAACTTCGACACAACACAAAACTTTAGTACCGCTTTTGTGACCCAAAATATCTACTCTATCTTATGACAGAGCACCTACAGTAGAGATGTTGCCTACTGTGGAATATCACATTTTTATAAATTAAATTTTAAAATTTTTGATCAAAGATGCATAAATCTAAATGAAATATGTATTTAGATTGACGCGATTAAATGAGAATTAAAAAGAATTAATTTCACATGGGCAATATTTTTTATAAGTAAATATTTTTATTTATATATTGCTCATCTTTTTCTCACAAAACGATTTGTTACGTCACAAGTTGCTATCGCCATACATTTTGACATGACATACAATGACAAACGTCGGTTAAATGACGAAGTGTGCAACTCGTGACGTCACAGGCCGATATAACGCTCTCTTTCATATTATAAATTTAAATTGTTTTGTATCTGATGTTATTTATTTATTTACAATATATTTCAGGCACTTAATTGGATAATATTAATACCTATAGTAGTAACTATATAAAATATTTACAAACTATAAAAGTACTAAAAATAAAATTAATACTAGAAAAACTTAAAAGGCTACAATAAAAAAAAATCTCCCAGGTCGTCCCCACCAGGCAGAGTACCTAGAAGGCTCAAAGAGTATCTGCTACTGGTTGTATCTTCGTTATTTTTTAAGATATACGAAAATGGGCTCTAGATTTTTTAATAACATGTTTGTCTAACATCGAATAGACGAAAAAAAAATTTTTTTTAGGCAACATGCCAATTATAATGACATCAAATTCTAATTTTGTTAACAAAAACTATTATTTGACCACCAATTCTTATTCCACCATAATAGAAAAAAGAATTAAACCAGTTACAAAAATAGTTCCAGCATCATTTGTTTCAGTTATAATTGGCTATAAATAATATTAATGATCTAATTAGTTTAACAAAATGTTTGTTACAACACTTTAACATCCGTGACATGTGTAACAAATCTCCAGGAAAAATTAATTTGACATGACAATTATATACGATGACAAATTTTTGTAAATTAAAACTTTTGAAGATATAACGAGAAGACCAAATCATGATCCAGTAAATAAATTGTTAAAAAGGTTGACTAGATAATTCAAAATGGAGGTGGCTATTAGTAAGTACAAAATTAATCGTAAATTAGCTAAGAACATCTTAGAAAAATTTACGATTAATTTTTACTACTGCTACTAAGCTACTGGCTTATTTTAAAAACTATTCTAAGACACTATTTGCAAAATACGTGGCTGGAACTTAGCCTAACAACACGATTCTACTACCTGACTATCTTATAGTGATTTTCTGATTTATCTAACAGTTTTCTAGCCTTTTATGAATTTTGTAGAAATGATTCAGTATACATTACATACGTACATAATTTCAGTCTCGTGACATGATTTAACGTCGTGAGAAGATTCAGTAGCATTAATGAATTTACGCTCTTACTACGAGATTAAAACAAATGATCCTTCGCTGTTTACACGGGGTATATTAATAATGCCGTGTTAACATAAGGATTTGGCGGTTAGGGTAAGACGAGATCTGAGGTATCATCACTAGACTATATTTACTCATAACAAATGTAGATGTGTCTTTTAAACGGGCATTGGCCCACCACACATTAACACTGCAACTCCTGTGTAGCCATTACCGACAGCGGTATCCACGAAAAATTTCTCAGATATAGTATTTTCTTTAATTTCTCAGATTTCTCCGTATATTGTGGATATTTACGAAATAATAAATGTAAAAGAAATGCATAAGTACTACTATTGTAATATTTGAATACACTAGACTTCTTTTTCAAAAATTTTTTTTTTTTTTTTTTTATTATTTTATTTAAGGTCGTTTTTTAACATCTAGGTCATTTAACGACCACCTTCAATACAAATATTATTAAACTTAAATAAATTTATATACATTAATCAGTTTTAAATATTTTAAAGTACAATCACAACCATTTCCATTCAAACACTGTGCTAAATTATTAGGTAAGTTACATTTTCTTTTTTATAAATGAAATTCTACACAATCTATGAGTAAATGTAAGACTGATAAATCAGATCCACACTTGCACTTATTTATGTTTCGTTTAGTTATAAGATGAATATGGGTTATGTTAGTGTGTCCAATACGTAATCTGGTTATCGCTACTTGGTCATTTCTACAATCGAACGAACTAGGCGTCTTATCAAAAATTGATTTCCTTACCCATAACAGTTTTGATGAATTATTTGCTTTCCAATTATGATCCCAGAGATTTTTAATTTTGTATTTTACATGTTTCTTTAGATCCAACAAAGAGGAGTTAACAGAACTGCAAATATTATTTTCGTTTGTTGCGTTTTTAGCTTCTAAATCTGCTTTATCGTTGCCGACTATACCTTGATGGCTTGGTATCCATATTATTTCAAATTTATATTTATTTTCTAAAAGGTTAATCATTAACAATTTTATTTCTTTTATAACAGGGTTATTGTTAGTATCATTTATTATTGCTGTTAAGCATGACTTTGAATCTGTATAAATTATGTAATTTTGGCTATTTGGACTATTTTTAATAATTTCCAAGGCTTTGAGAATCGCTGTTGCTTCACAACTATAGACAGAGAAAAAATCCCTAAGTCTATATCTGTAAAATTCACTGTTTAATACTATCGAACTCATTATATATTTAGATCATCATTTTTATATTAGGTTTTAAAGTAATAATTAATCCCACCAAAAACATTTTAACGTAAAGTGATGCCAAGACTGTCAAAAAGCTATCAGATCTCATGTAACACCAAGCTTCTGACTCTACCAAACTTCTAACTCTACCCGCCTTAACTCTACAAGCCTAACTACACAAGCTCTACACCTTCAAACTCTACACCTTAGTCAAAATATGTGGCCTGGCTATTTCGCTACATTCGCTTGGGCGTGTGATGAAAAACTTACGGAGTGTTTTTCTGTTATACTGTTCTTGTAGGAACGAAACGGCCAAGCCTCAAAACTTGACTAAGGCGTAGAGTTTGTGAAGTTAAGTAGAGCTAAGGCGTGTACAGCTAGAAGATTTTAGAGTCAGAAGCTTGGTTTTACATGAGATCTGCAGGCATAAAAAGGCCGCTTTCTGCGATTCACGTTTAATTCTTGTTATAAATTACTCCAGAGATAAACGGTCACTTGACCGCCAATTCATAGTTTGATTATGATACAATTCATATGCAGAAATATATTCATTTGACAACTTTCTATGAGAATCCGTAAAATGATTCGCATTGTGTGCAGCATCCGCAGTGTCTAATAGCAGATTCATTAAAAGTTACTCATGAGGATCATCTCGCAAAAAATATTTTGTGTTTTATATAAATACAACAAATTTAGAACTGTATGAAAACTTTTGAGAGCATTTTAGTGTTAGTGTGAGCCGTGTCAGTGAAATATATCAATGATCAAGTGCGTATTTTTGAAAAATGGATTTAATGGATATTGACATCGAAATTCAGTCTGAATTTGTAGGATTTTATTTCGCCTCAATAAAGACTTGTGTCGCTCATACAAGAGTTAGACCGGTAGGCCTAACATGCGCACCCTAGAAACACCGAAGAATCGACAAAATGACAGATCGAAGATACATTAACACCATTGGCATTGGTAAGGCAGCAAGGGATTTCACTTCTTTACGAAAGTTGTTATGCTATGTAAGTTGTTGTATTAAGTGGTACAATATTTTTATTTTATTGGTACTATTTATAACACGGATCACGGATCTCTAGCGTCAAAACTTGCGGAAGTTTCATAAAAACTATCATCCCCTAGTTTAAGTGGTTGGAGGATAAAAGTTCCAAGTTTGTAAATATTTATGTTGTTTATGTGTCACTACTATACTACTACTATACTATACTAGCTCACATACACAATTTCAGCTTTCTAGGACATCCCTATAATTTTGTTGATCATCAGTGAGTCAGTGACGAAATCAGGGGTTTTTAGATATCAATAAAATTTAAAGTGTAATACTTATGCAATCGAAACTTTACATGTTTAATAAGTCCGCAACTGGGAGCACGTCATCAAATTTTCGTTAATCTGGTATAATACAAACTCAAGTTATGAGAGTTCAAAAAATTCACGAAACGCTTACAGAAAAGGTTGCCTGGAAGTGCCCTTGCGCTTCGCTTAGCTCGTCTTGGCGGGAGCACTACCGTGACCCCAGATTAAACTGATTGCATGAAAAATAGATATATTTTATGTATTTTGTTATTTTTTCTCATGTTTTGTTTAGATATTGTGACAATATTATGATTCTTTTATGTTATGTATATTCAGTTGAACTTTTAATAACTACTGAATTAGATTTGATTCGCATTATTCATTTCCTAGTTAAAATACATCACCTATTGCAAGATTTGAACCTGTTGCTAAACATCAGTTACGAGATTCAACTACTTCGCTACCATACGGTGCTTATAATAACATTACATTAAAATCGTGACAGCCAACAATGAAATAAGACGTTCATGTCGAGTGAAGAGCCCAACTGTTTACAGCAAACACTAACATAAATAATATGAAAATTGGTTTGAATGGCTCGTGATACGAAATAGGCCAAGGACTTATAACAATAGTATATTAACGGTTAAGGCATTTGAAATATTATGAAAACTTAAGTGGATTGAGAATTGCGAAATATTTTAGAAATAGTTTTTCTCAGATCACAATAGGTATTGTTATCTTCTTTAACACTCTTAGAACTTTCTGGTGTAACCTTATTGATATACTTTTACTGTTAAGTGCCTTAGCATTAGTTATATTTCCCTTTTTATTTTTTTTAACTTTTATCTATCTATATATATATAAAAGGCAAAGCTGATTGACTGATGTATCAACACACAGGCCAAACTATTAAGGCTAGAAATTTGAAATTTTGTACACGTATTTCTCATATGACGTAGCTCAAAATTCAGCCCCCACGGGGGTAAAATTGGGGATAAAAGTTTGTACAAAAGTGTAAACTTTTGTGTCCTTGGAGATATTATTTGCATGATATTTCGTATGAATTGAGTACGGAAAAAATAATGTGTTTCAGCGTTTTCTAAAATTCAACCTTAGGGGTTGTAAAATAGTACGGATAATAAAACGGAGTAAAATAGGGGATGCAAGTTTTAAATTATTCTAAACATATAATTTAAAACCCAATATTACGCGGGCGAAGCCGCAGTCTTATTACTATAACACTATGATTATAATTATTAATGTTACATATGTCAACAGTAAGATGTAACAGTCAATGTGATATTGACAGGTGTCATGAAGTAAAGCCTATCTAGTTAGTTTATTTTAGTTGGCCAAAAGGCTATACATAGTGTAGACGTATATTTTATGTTAAGCATATCTCATAATATGTAATACGTATCTGTGGTAAGCACCAATAAAGGAGAATATAAGAATTGTTGCTATATTATTATCATCACCAATAAAGCACAAGAAGGACATACAAATCAAGAGGTCGTAGCTCGCTACAATTAACAATCTTAAAATGTAATGTAACATCACAAACATTCATTGTAAGCTCATCACTCTTTCAAGCATAATTGGTACGAAGAGGCGAAATCGGGACTTCATGACGAAACATTGTAAATGATCAATGATTGTATGATTGATAGTTCGTCAATAGTGTAAATAGGTCAGTCCTGCCGTCATATATATATTATTACGCAAGACCAACAAAGAGGTTTTATTAAATCACGTACGCGCCAACAATACGCATGACATAATTTGTGCTAGAAAGAGCCAATGAAATTTAATAGGTTTTAGTTAATGTCTCGTATTTCTCAGAAACTATGTGTAGCAGGCTAGGCTAGTCTATTCTATGTATAGTCGAGGGAACTAAGGGTAGATACTATAGATAATCGCACATCTTAAACTTATCATATTACTATTTCCCGAGGATACAGGACCGTATATAACACATCATTAATACGAACAAAATGTTATGAGGACGACAAAGTACTAAACAAATAATATACTTTTCATAACGTTAGGTAGGGGATATATGTTTTCAATCTCCATATTTTCAGTGCAACATGAGATCATCGCAGCAATCACTACACAATTTGAATACCGAGAGGGACAATAAATTGACAGAGAAAGGGACGGAAGATGTCAAATCAATTGACCCCGAGATTCCTTACCACAATCAGCGTGCGAAGTCATATTGTATCCATTAAGTAGAAACAAGCATTAGCTATTACGTCATCAATAAGCTATCATTTGCCGCATGTTCTTGATACTTGAGGTCAAAATGATCAAGTGACAGACATTGGTAATTATTGGCTTAGCAATCTTAGTAACTGTTTTTGCTTTTTTGAAAAAGTTTGCGCGGTGATATGTCAGCGTTGAAACAAAATCAATCTATAATACCTATATATATAGCCTGGATAGTAACTTTTATAAAAGTGACTCACTAGCTTTAGAAACGAACGAGCCTTACAATAGTCGCATTTGATCTGACATTTTAACTTCGACACAACACAAAACTTTAGTACCGCTTTTGTGACCCAAAATATCTACTCTATCTTATGACAGAGCACCTACAGTAGAGATGTTGCCTACTGTGGAATATCACATTTTTATAAATTAAATTTTAAAATTTTTGATCAAAGATGCATAAATCTAAATGAAATATGTATTTAGATTGACGCGATTAAATGAGAATTAAAAAGAATTAATTTCACATGGGCAATATTTTTTATAAGTAAATATTTTTATTTATATATTGCTCATCTTTTTCTCACAAAACGATTTGTTACGTCACAAGTTGCTATCGCCATACATTTTGACATGACATACAATGACAAACGTCGGTTAAATGACGAAGTGTGCAACTCGTGACGTCACAGGCCGATATAACGCTCTCTTTCATATTATAAATTTAAATTGTTTTGTATCTGATGTTATTTATTTATTTACAATATATTTCAGGCACTTAATTGGATAATATTAATACCTATAGTAGTAACTATATAAAATATTTACAAACTATAAAAGTACTAAAAATAAAATTAATACTAGAAAAACTTAAAAGGCTACAATAAAAAAAAATCTCCCAGGTCGTCCCCACCAGGCAGAGTACCTAGAAGGCTCAAAGAGTATCTGCTACTGGTTGTATCTTCGTTATTTTTTAAGATATACGAAAATGGGCTCTAGATTTTTTAATAACATGTTTGTCTAACATCGAATAGACGAAAAAAAAATTTTTTTTAGGCAACATGCCAATTATAATGACATCAAATTCTAATTTTGTTAACAAAAACTATTATTTGACCACCAATTCTTATTCCACCATAATAGAAAAAAGAATTAAACCAGTTACAAAAATAGTTCCAGCATCATTTGTTTCAGTTATAATTGGCTATAAATAATATTAATGATCTAATTAGTTTAACAAAATGTTTGTTACAACACTTTAACATCCGTGACATGTGTAACAAATCTCCAGGAAAAATTAATTTGACATGACAATTATATACGATGACAAATTTTTGTAAATTAAAACTTTTGAAGATATAACGAGAAGACCAAATCATGATCCAGTAAATAAATTGTTAAAAAGGTTGACTAGATAATTCAAAATGGAGGTGGCTATTAGTAAGTACAAAATTAATCGTAAATTAGCTAAGAACATCTTAGAAAAATTTACGATTAATTTTTACTACTGCTACTAAGCTACTGGCTTATTTTAAAAACTATTCTAAGACACTATTTGCAAAATACGTGGCTGGAACTTAGCCTAACAACACGATTCTACTACCTGACTATCTTATAGTGATTTTCTGATTTATCTAACAGTTTTCTAGCCTTTTATGAATTTTGTAGAAATGATTCAGTATACATTACATACGTACATAATTTCAGTCTCGTGACATGATTTAACGTCGTGAGAAGATTCAGTAGCATTAATGAATTTACGCTCTTACTACGAGATTAAAACAAATGATCCTTCGCTGTTTACACGGGGTATATTAATAATGCCGTGTTAACATAAGGATTTGGCGGTTAGGGTAAGACGAGATCTGAGGTATCATCACTAGACTATATTTACTCATAACAAATGTAGATGTGTCTTTTAAACGGGCATTGGCCCACCACACATTAACACTGCAACTCCTGTGTAGCCATTACCGACAGCGGTATCCACGAAAAATTTCTCAGATATAGTATTTTCTTTAATTTCTCAGATTTCTCCGTATATTGTGGATATTTACGAAATAATAAATGTAAAAGAAATGCATAAGTACTACTATTGTAATATTTGAATACACTAGACTTCTTTTTCAAAAATTTTTTTTTTTTTTTTTTTATTATTTTATTTAAGGTCGTTTTTTAACATCTAGGTCATTTAACGACCACCTTCAATACAAATATTATTAAACTTAAATAAATTTATATACATTAATCAGTTTTAAATATTTTAAAGTACAATCACAACCATTTCCATTCAAACACTGTGCTAAATTATTAGGTAAGTTACATTTTCTTTTTTATAAATGAAATTCTACACAATCTATGAGTAAATGTAAGACTGATAAATCAGATCCACACTTGCACTTATTTATGTTTCGTTTAGTTATAAGATGAATATGGGTTATGTTAGTGTGTCCAATACGTAATCTGGTTATCGCTACTTGGTCATTTCTACAATCGAACGAACTAGGCGTCTTATCAAAAATTGATTTCCTTACCCATAACAGTTTTGATGAATTATTTGCTTTCCAATTATGATCCCAGAGATTTTTAATTTTGTATTTTACATGTTTCTTTAGATCCAACAAAGAGGAGTTAACAGAACTGCAAATATTATTTTCGTTTGTTGCGTTTTTAGCTTCTAAATCTGCTTTATCGTTGCCGACTATACCTTGATGGCTTGGTATCCATATTATTTCAAATTTATATTTATTTTCTAAAAGGTTAATCATTAACAATTTTATTTCTTTTATAACAGGGTTATTGTTAGTATCATTTATTATTGCTGTTAAGCATGACTTTGAATCTGTATAAATTATGTAATTTTGGCTATTTGGACTATTTTTAATAATTTCCAAGGCTTTGAGAATCGCTGTTGCTTCACAACTATAGACAGAGAAAAAATCCCTAAGTCTATATCTGTAAAATTCACTGTTTAATACTATCGAACAACCAGATCTTCCATTTATGACTGATCCGTCAGTATATATTTTATTATAATTACTGTATTTATTATTAATTTCATTAAATATATTTATATATATGTACTGTGGTGTTTCTTCTTTCTGATATTTAGTCATTTCAAGGTTAATTGGTAAATCATGCTTATCCCAAGGTTTGAGAGGAGATATGGTTTCCTTAAAGATTGGTGGTGCTTCAATATTTAGATCACTCAGATACCTAGCCGCTCTAATACGAAAAGGCTGTACTAATTGAGGTTTAAGTCTGTACTGGGAATCTAATATTGAAGTCTTAGTGTAGTAGTTGTAGGTTGGATTTTGAGGTCTTGACAATACTTTCATTGAGAACATGATCACTAGTTCTTTTCTTCTAAATTCAAGTGGCATATCTTCTGCTTCTGCTAAAATACTCTTAACTGGGCTTGTTTTAAATGCACCTATGCTAAGTCTTAGGGCTTGATTTTGAATCACTTCCAATGATTCTAAAGTGCGTTTTTTTGCAGAATCGTAAATAATACATCCATAATCGATTTTTTGTCTGACTATAGATTGATAGGCTTGTAATAAACATTTTCTGTCAGCACCCCACTTCTTAGATGATAATACTTTTAATATATTTAGTCTTTTGTAACATTCAGATTTTAAATTATTAATATGATCTATCCATGTCATTTTTTATCCAATATTAGTCCTAAAATTTTCAGGTTTTTCACTTCTCTAATTTTAAAGCCATTTAATGTTAAATTTATATTTCTAGTTTTATTTCTTTTCTTACTTAATATTATAAATTCCGTTTTAGTTTTTGAAAATTTAAATCCCGTTTTCATCGCCCATTCTTGTAAATTATTTAATGCATTTTGAAGAAGTTTTATGGTCGGTTCAAGAGATCGGCCACCACAAGAAATAGTTAGGTCATCAGCAAATAGAAAACCTTTTACCGGTCTATTAACACATGAAAGAACGTCGTTGATTGCTATCAAGAATAAAACAACACTAATTACAGATCCTTGAGGTAAACCGTTTTCCAATATTTGGGGATTAGATAAAATATTATTTAGTCAAACTTTAATTTTTCTGTTTAAAAGAAAGTTCATAATAAAAACTAAAATATTTCCCTTAATATCCATATCATTAAGTAGTTTTAATATTCTTTGCTTCCAAACCATTTCATAAGCTTTTTCTATGTCTAAAGCTATAATAATAGTATAGTTGTCATTTGTAAAATTATCTAGTATTTCTGATTCTAAGTTAATTAAATGATCATTTGATGATCGATATTGTCTAAAACCGTATTGGAAAGGGGATAAGTAATTATTAAATTCTAGATACCACCTCAATCTCCTACTTATTATTTTTTCTAATATTTTGCACAAATTGCATGTCAATGATATAGGTCTATAGCTTAAGGTTGAGGTCTGTATTTTACCTGGCTTTAATATCGGAATAACTACGGCTTCTCTCCAATTATCGGGGAATACTTGATTCGTCCAGATATAATTATAAATTTGTAATAAATATTGGATTCCACTATGAGGAAAGTGTTTTATTATAGTGTTAGGTATATTATCTGGGCCTGGGCTGGAATTACCAATTTTAGCTAGAACTGTTAACAATTCGTGTAAAAATATCTCCCTATTAATTGGATTTAAGTTATCTGATGTATTAAGACTAAATTGAGATTCCTGATTACTTTTATAAGGAATAAAATTATTATCATAATTATCACAACATGAATTACTAGAAAAGGTCTGTGCTAATAGGTTTGACACTTCAGTAGCACTTGATGTGTAACTTCCATTTTCTTTCTCCAGTGTAATTGTATTAATTCTTTTATTATTTTGATCTAAGCAATGTATTTTCTTCCACATATCACCTACCGCCGTTTTTGGGGTAATTGATGAAACCCAATTTTCCCAATATTTTCTTTTATTTTCTTTAAGAATTCTTCTGCATTTTGATCTTTTTTTCTTATAATCTATTTTGTATATATAATTATCAAAATTATTAACATATTTTTTATATTGTCTATATGCTTTTTTATATTCTTTTACTGCATTTTTACATTCTTCGTTCCACCAGGGGAGATTCTTTTTATTTATAATACCGGATGTTTTAGGTATTGATTTATCAGCTGCTTCTAGTATTAATTTTGTAAATTTTCAACGATATCATTGATTGAATAATTTATCATGTTATTGGAGGGCAGTATTTGATTTATATTTTGATTAATCTCATCTTGAAATTTGTTCCAATCAGCTTTATCAAACTTCCATTTTTTTGGGCATTTCGAATATTCAACATCTGACATTTGAGACTTAATTAAAATTGGAAAATGGTCACTGTCATATAATTCATCAATAGCATTCCAATCAAAATATGATACTATATTTTGTGAAGCTAACGCTAAATCTATATTACTAGTTCGACCAGTATTGATGTCAAAATGAGTAGGTTGTCCATTATTTAATAAAATCATGTTATCATTGTCATCTATCCATTGAGCTATTATCCTACCCCTGGTGTCGCATTTTTGAGAACCCCAGTAGAAGTGATGGCTGTTAAAATCACCTAATATAATAAATGGAACTGGAATTTGTCTAATCATATCATTTAATTCATGTAGGTTAAGTTGTTGGCTATTAGGAAGATATATATTACATATTGTAAGAGGAATAGGTACTTTAATTTTTATAGCTACAGCTTCTATGTTTGTTGTTAATTGTATTTCGTCCGCGATTGTATGTGGTTTAATAAATATGGCTACACCTCCACTAGCCCTATTGCCCGATGTTCTATTTTTGAAAAAACCATCATAACCTTTAAGAGAAGCATAACGATTGAAGTTAGTTTCTTGTAAACAAATGCAAGTTGGAGTTACGCGACTTATCAATAACTTAATATTTTCAAATCGTCTAAAATAACCGTTCACATTCCATTGTAATATATCCATAGTGTAAATAAAAATAACAATAATTAAAGTTGTATAAGAAAAGATAAGAGATGTATATAATATAATTTATACCTATTTTTCGATGACTGATTCCCGTAACGATTCATGTAATTTTCTTGTTAGTCTTGAACATCTATTCTTAAGACTTTTATTCATCTTACAATGAAGTGAATTACACATTTTTATTAAATCTCTAATATTATCAGTATAGGAACCAACTAATTCATTTACATGTTGTTTACCGCGTGAATTATCGAGTAGGCTAATGAATTGGTCCAAATTTATTGGGAAGTCTTTATCTTTATTCAATTCTTCTATACAGCTTTCAATATTTTTCCACACTTCTTCATCTGTTTTCGAATTACTCCTTTTAACCTTCTTCTTTATTTTAGTTTTTACTTCTTCTATCGATATATTGCTACTTGATTCGTCAGTTTCGTCCATAATTTCACTATCTTCTTCTCTCCTATAAGTTTTAAAAACTTCCATATTCGATGTCTCACTTGCGGTTTCCGAATGAATTCGCTTAATTCCTTTTTGGTGGTCTTGATAATATAGTTTTGGAGATTCCATTGTAGTAGGCGGAACAGCTACTAGGTTAATAATGTTTTCGTTATTATTGGTTTCTTTGAGAGGAGGGGTTCGGTTTCTATAGTATGAGGAAGTTTTACCTTTTGTTTGCAGTTCTTTGCTATGTGACCCATTGAATTACAGGTAAAACATTTTAATGCATCGGTAGAAATATATATCCAGTAATTAGTTCCTTCAAATGTTAATTGGATCGATGCAGGTAGGGAAACCTCATCCTCCGGGCTGATATAAAATTGTCTTCTAAAACTTAGGATATGAGAGAATCCGGGTTCAGAGGCACCAATTTTCATAAATGTTATCTGAGACATAATTTTTATTTTCATTTCTTCGAATTTTTGTTCTATAAAAGAGTTAGGTATTACCGGACACACGTTGGATAAGACAATCCTTTTATTTCTTGTTACCAAAGGCTTAATTTCAAGGCTATGGTTTTGGACATTAACTCTTTTTTTATTGTCTATTAAACTATCAGCTGTTTTCTTACTGTCGAGGTAAATACATATCCGACTGTTTGCAATACGAGATACAAATCTGATAGCTGTTGATGGTATTACTGAAGCTAAGGCAACTATGTATTCTCTTAATGGAATTCCTTCAATGGAGTCCAGTATTATCGCTTGATCCTTTTTGGGATAACATGTGGATGACGTCACGTTTGCATAACTTGAAGATGTTGATTGTGTTAGTTTGATACATTGGGTTAGTAGACAACGTAGGGTTCAGTGACATTTTTAAAGGGTCTCCTGTTACCAGGAGATACCCTATTCACTTATCGATCGTTTATTCCTTATCTCTGTGAACGTAAACAAGCTCGGTCGCGAATACCTACTACACGATGAGCGGAGTAATACACGCGCGTACGTTGTGAGCGCTCACGCGGAACTGTCAAAAAAAATTGTTAGTTCAATATTATAATTATAATATTATGCTTATAAATAAAATATAATATGCATACCAGTAGACTAACTAACAGCCTCTGTGGTCTACTGGTTAGAGCTTGGCTCTCGACTCGGAGGTCGTGGGTTCGATTCCCGCATTGGAACAACAATATTTTATTGTTTCCAAGTTTGGTTAGGACAAATGCAGGCTGATCACCTGATTGTCTGACAAGAAAGATGATCCATGCGTCGGATGGGCATGTAAAAAGTAGGAGCTGCGCCTGATCTATCGCCAGTCGTGTCGGTTATCCGTCCCACTGTGTTACGAGAGTAAAGGAAGAGAGATATATTTAAATAGATTAACTAACTTAATGTTGTTAACGTGATAGTACGTAATAGAATATTAGGAACAATAATTTTATGAATAAAAATTGACACAATCATTTAGACCCAAATTGAGATTGTGGCATACATCGATTGACTCCAATGTAGACGCAATTTGGCCGCCCCTAAACTGCACGTGTGTCCTGTTTATGCTTAAACAATTTTTTTTAGTGCAAATTAAGTTTTTGTATGACATTATTACTATAGGCATAGTAAGAGAAGATTTATTTTTACTTTTCCAACATAATGCATTCCATTATAAATTACCTAATATCCATTAGAATCTTAATTTTTAATACGATATTCAGTTTTCCATGTTTATCTTTTGCGAGGATAAAGTAATATTTATATGGAATTTTATCTTAGACGTTAAAGTTAACGCGCGACACACGCTTAACTTTCTCTCGTCAGCTCGTTAGGTGTATTTATTCACCGTGATTAGTCCTGGAGTGAAACAGGATAGCAGTACTTTCTCAGAAATAATATGCTCAGCTAATTCACTACACATGTTTGGTCATCGTATTTCATTATTCACATTTCCTCATCACATTTCATTTTCATAATCGGAGGTGTGAGAAGTAGTTCCGACTGTAACAGCGTTTTGGTGTAGACACCATATTTTGAATGTCAGTAAAGTATTTACGTCTGTTTGCTTCATATGTGCAGTAAAACAAACGTAGATATACATTACCGACTTTCAAAATATATTTGAATCTTAGATAGAAGTGAAAAGTTTTGAAAAGTGTTTGAAAAGTGTCTGAAAAGTTTAATAACTTTAACAGACAACACAGGTCAATTAAATTCTAAGCTTGTTGTTTATATAGTTTATCTGGACTAGATGTTATGAAATAAATGCCTTGTACATTTATATTTTTGAAATTCAATAAAGGAATAAAGGAATATATCAAACAAGATAACGCTATCACATTTTTTAAATCATAGTGGAGGTCCCATTAAGTTAATTAAAGTTATGACACATTGACAAAAACTATGGACTAAATGCCTGCCTACGCTCCAGTTTTGCCTTTCAAATCAGACACGGAAATTATTTCATGTTACTGGTTCCATGTTATGCCAGGATCAAATTTTATTAGATACAGCCACGAGCCAAGGAGCCTGACGTACGCCTATTCATATAAATAAGACGCCTACAATCACGTGCACAGAATCTGTTTGCCCATAAACAATAAAGATTTTATGATATGCAGAACGTTCTAAATAAAGACATAAGTTCGAGTAAGGGAATTTATGGCTAACTGAATGATTTATGTACACTACAGAACAGTTAGAATCCGGAGTAAAATTATCGATGCTAGATTGAAAATTAACTAATCATTAAATGTAATGATGCAAATTTCTTCTACTACTTTACTAAAACTATAACAAACCATAATAAAATTTGACTTAAAAACGATATTTCAAACCGTTTCAAGACATTGAAATATTATTGATGAAATATTATTAAGTAAAAAACTACTCATCCTCTCAATGGAGACGAATCTTATGACACCTCTCGAGCTAAATTCCTTTCATTTAGGGGCGTAGCGAAGGATTATTCAATGCGTGCGCTTTAAAAACCTTCCCTTCGTCGGCTGACCGGTAAGGAATCGCTGAGCCCCAATTTCACCAACACTTTAAAACGACGTTTAACGCTGAGCTACGGTTTTGGATTTGTCTGTCCCATTCTAAAATTGAACGAGAGATATCAACTCCAGGTTTAGCGTAAAGCGCGTTTAAACAAGTTTGGTGTAATCGGGGCTTAGCCTTGAAAAAGTTGCGCTTATTCCAAGTGTTTGGGTTCGCGAGACGTATTTATTGGGTGTACGTGATTTACCACCGCCACCGTCCGAGGAGCGAAATTAAATTTGTAACGAGACACCGAAAACAATGAAAATATTTATATTCGATAAGCTGTTAAAACAAAATATTGTTTTAACTTGGTAACTTATATGTTTGTAAAACGATATACCATTTACATTGAAATCGAAATTAGGTACAAACGTAATGTTTTCAAATTTTTGTCTCTTAAATTATGGTCAAGTCAAAAAAAAAAAATTTCAAAGCAACTGAATAGGTAAGTTTATGCAAAATAGTGTGTTTTGCACATTTTACCATCTGAGGTATCAGAGGATGAGTTTGCAGGCATCTCAAGGATGATATAAATGAAGTGAACTAGCCCATTATATAAATAATTTATAACAAATTAATAAAAAAAGATTTAACCACTACTGAAAATAAAGCTAGCCAGCTTCACAATGTCTGCTAACGACAATATGACAATTTATCAGTGGTTTTGTCCGTTGGCAAACACTGTCCTATCGATTAGAACATACGTAGGTGAAAATGTAGTTTAAATGGTGTGCATTAATTAACGCGATTAGGCCATTCGTGACCGAGGGGCTGTTTGGTCAGTGATGGACGTTGGCCAGTAATTAAAAGTACACACGCATTGGCGCCATAATGAATTAACTATTGACTATTGACACACATGATGTATACAGGATATTTTATGTCATTTTATAGATCGAAAATCAGAAATTAGCATCTATAGAAAAAAATAGATAAAGGACATAGGGAATTAACGGCCTGTTTCAATAACTTATTTACTAAAGTAAGACTATTTGTTAAAGACGTCGTCATTCAATCATATGCCGGTTTTTTGCTATACAAATTTGACCTTTCTAATAAATAGTTATTGGTAGATAGGTTATTGAAATGGACCGTAAGTAGTCCTATTACAAGCCGAATCAGAAGTGGGATCAAGAATGTGATTAAAATATCAAATATCTTGTAAGATCCCTAATTCTAACAAGATATCAGATTCGCTAAGGCCCAATTTTACAAGTTATACAATATCGTATGTCCAAGACTTGGTAATAGGACTCCAGTGACTAGGAGAATGATCAAGTGAGCACAAGGGAACCGATTGGTTCTAACAACATTTAAACTAGCTGAAGTCCTCATTGGAAGTTATATTTCATCGGAATCCGTTCTTCTTGTTACAAGTAGTTTGGTTTGTTAATAAAGTTGTATTGTTACGTCTTAACTCTTAGGTAATTATCTTTATTTTAATTTAAAATATAATTTTTAGTTGATTAGATTTCCTTATAACCTTTTAACGTGTGATATAACACTAGATTAAATGGTCTCCACTGTTCAATTTACATAAGTTTTGTCATACATACATACATTACATACTTATTAGAATATATTGGTATCACTAATGAATATTTAAAATGTATCATTGGAGATATTCAAATCATTCGTTATAATATGGCACGTACTTGTCTTCATTATTTTTCATCTATCCTCTGCAACATTCACACACTCCCGATCAATGAAAACTTATCGAGTTTTAATCATGGCGGCGTGGCTCGGAATAATTAAATGACGTCTAATTATTTCTATCAGTAAGATAACTCCTTTGATTTATTCGAACCGAGTCTATGGAGATAGCGTCCGATATTTATGCTTTATTATGACAACAATTTATTATACTTATTTTGACATTATAATCGTTATACTTTAAAATTTGATTTTAAATTTATCGCCAAAAAGATGTAACAAAAGCATTGAGCAGAAAAGTTTTAATTCACTTTGTATTTAAATTAATATTTTGGAAGGAGTGTTCGTTCTATTTTTTCTCTATTAAATTTTGTAACCAACGCTGTAGTAGCTAAATACGTTAAAGCTACTAAGTTTTATCTAAAATTTAGCTATAAACATTAACCTTCCTCTTATTTCTTTAGTTTGTTCAAGGCTGATATCTCACCTGCTCGTAAACGTCACCTTATCGCGGAAACTTTTTCGCCAAGTTATGGCTGAGCAGGAGTCCTATGCTCCTGAGGAATATACAAACAAAACTCAAGGCCGTAATGTCTTAATGGGATAAGTTTATAGTCAACAGCTGCCTGGAGGGTACTATTCTTCATTAGCAGATGAAACACCCCGGTAAATTATTCTAAAGGACTCTGATGTACAAGTAAATTCAATTTCAACTTTTCACCTTTAAAATCTTCAAAGACTTGTTGATATTAGGCTGTATACTCTTTTCAAGTTTGTTTGGGGAAGGTAAACAAAAGCAATGAAGGTTTTTACAACTTTACAAATTTTAACAGGATATCGGATTCAATACTTCGCTTGCCGAAATATGTAGTTTCATAGTGCTTTTTTAAATTTTATTTCTTAATTTATTAATGATTAATTTATTAATAAGATAACACTTTTTTAATATTTAATTTCATCGAAATAACTTGCGTAGTAAATAAGGTAATAATGATTAATTCAAGAATTTTAAAATAGGATTCTACGTGGGTAGACAGTAATTTATTCCTTTACCATTCATGAATTCTCCTCACATAGGCATTCAATTATAAAAGACTTTTAAACGTGTATTACAAACTTAAAGCCGCGAACAGCGGGTGGTTTGCGTGCGATTTTTGTTATAAAGCTTGTTTCATACAACATGTAACAGATTCCTTGATGCCTGTGACGGTAACATGCTCTTATTATGAAAGGATAATAAATTCATTGTTCAAAACATGAAAGTTCTACCTTAGTACATTAATACAGATTGAATTTTAAGATATCTTTTATCCCCAGCTTTGCTCGTATAGAATCGCGGACTGCCGCTGCGGTACTCTACATTCTTATCAAGTAAGCAAACTTTCCATGCTCGAACATGGCAAATGATACAACGCCACGCCATAAGCGCGACAACTCATAGGTTTTCATCATAAGAAGTAAAAACCTTATAATAGGCTTACTTTAAATGCATCTACAGTATAATATATTAAAGATAATTTTAAATAATTGAGTATGTTCGTTTTAGGTTAAAAATGAAACCTTAAGTTCCTTGGGATCAAAGGCACCAGTTTTTAATAATATTTGACAGAACCCTTGAGCGGTTAACATGACATAAAGGACATTAAATTTAACCCTTTAAAACTCGATTTTACGCCATAATCTATTTAATCCATTCACAAAACATCGCGCGTGTCCGCACAAAAACAGTTCGGCGAAATCGGTCACAGAGCCAATATAAATTAGCACCAAATGGCACCACAAAAAAGGCTTAGTCAAACAATGCTCACCATGTACCAATTCCCATCAGATAAATGGTTTGATCCACTTGGCGCTTTCGGATGTAAATATGATATATTATTTTTGAAATAGTTTGAAATATTTTACCCGCCGCATAAGAGAATGTTGAGGTCAGCATGTTAGTTAGCGTTTTGTTGTAGCAAAAAATAACGTGTCAAACTCACGACTGGCGTCACCGCTACGGATCATAGAAGCTTGTTAATTTTTTTATTCAATTGTTTACAATAGCCTAGTTTCATCTATCAAAATTCAATGATATACATTTGATAATTATTATATAGTTTCTATCATAAGAAATACGAATACAACACTATTTTGTTATATAAATATGCGATTTATTTATAATTTTGAAAATAAAGTTTTATTTTGTGGCTGGTGTTTTCGGTCATGTGACATACAGATACAGTTATATCTGTATGTCACGTGACCGAAAACACCAGCCACCAAATTTTTCTTGTATGTGACGTCATAAAAACATAATCAAATCGAATAAACACCAGTGAAAGTTAAATCATGTTGTTCATGCACTACACACACACGTATGACATTTAATTGTTTATGTTCTTATGACGTCACGATAATGGTGGCTGTCGTTTTGGAACAAACATTTGTTGTTTAAATTTTAATCATTTTTTCTTTGCATAAATAGATATTATTTCCAGGAAATAAAAATACTAGTTGACCATGGAATCGATACGAACATTTTAAAATATATTTGAAAAAAATGTAGAATAGCCCATTGATAGTCGTCCCTCGGCGACTTACAGTTTACTTTTCTCAAAGTTTAAAATTAGCTTATAAAATAATTCTGCTTAGTAATCTGCTCTTTAAATGTCCATCGTCTGAATTACAATAGTATGATTCACGTAACCTTTTTCATGTTCGCGTATTACCCGACGAGAGCACAGTAGAACACACCAGTATATCGAATGAGCAGGACCGTGACTAACAAGCCGTGATACATTCTTGCGGTCGCGTCTGTAGTGCCGCTCTATAACTCTTTTTAACAGCTTCATGTCAATACAACTTATGTTTTACAATATTATACTAAACTAGCTGTGTCCGGCGGTTCCACACGCGATGTTTCCAAATCACAAATCATACAAAGAATTCATTGCATCATATTTTTAGTATGAAATATTTTACACCCATTTGAACACAATGGTAGACTAACAAATTGATTGGCACCTAAAACAGAACTTTAGAAGAATCTTCATTTCTCGAACTACTTATTTATAAACAGTCCCTTAAGACCAGACCACATTCACGATATATCTACGTTGGATAAAACATGAACAGATTAAAGAAAATAATATTTCGTACTAGCTCTTGCTCGCGGCTCCGCCCGCGTAAATATAGTATCCCACGGGAATACCTTTTCGGGATATAAAGAAGCCTATGTTTCAATCCGGAGCTTAAACTACTACCATAACAAATTTCATCATAATCCATTCAGTAGTTTTCAGTCAGAGTTAGTAGGATAGACCTTTTTATATATTAGATATTTTGTAAGCGTACAAACATATTCAGCGCCAATCTTCCAATAATCACTATTTTTATTATTCGGAAATTCCTCGTCAATTTTATGATTCAATCAATAATGACTCAGTGTGAATTTTAGCGCCCAACTCATAAACAAAAATGTCACGTTTAATGACTTTCAGTCTGGTTACTTTATGTCTTACAACTTTTAAGGCAGTTATTGATTTTTATTAGGGTTTGTGTTTTGCCTGGCATTTCCGATGTCCATTACTAGGTAAGTCTTAGTCATAAGATGAGTATCAATCATAATCACTGTTTTGATGTTTGACTAATTATAGTTTAGGTAGTGGAGATGAAAACGTCGAACTCTTAACAGGGGTCTTGCGAAATAGTTAGATAAAGTACAAGAAGTTAAATTATTGCTTATAAATATTTTTCTTAAACATCCATCCAATGTTATTGGAAAATTACTAATTATTATTACTGCAGGTTGCCTTTGGTCGAAATTTGCTCATAATAATTCATATAATTTTTAAGTTCGAACTACAGGTTATTTTGCCTCAAAGAAAAATAAATTGAAAATGAATGTTGTGGCAAATTGACAAGCGTCAATGTGTAACAAAATAGGCTACTTGACCTTGTTCTTATTTATGTCCTAAACGCTTCATAATTGTTTCATTACACACAAAAAAATAATAGAACATTATTTTGAAACCAAAAAACTTACAAAATTAAAAAAAAAAACACTTAAACCGCCGAAAACACTATTCGCCATGTTGGTTGATAGATTATCTGTGCTGTGACGGCATACTAGTACTATTTGTAATCTGTGTCCGTAGTAGTAAAATGGCGGTGTTACGTTCCGTTTGACGTTTTGAGATAAATAACTTTTTAAGATGTCATGAACTATTTATTTACAGAAACGTTCCGTTTCACTATTACATATTATGTGTTCAGTGTGTTTGTGTCTTCATATTCTTGCCGGAAGTTACTTCGAGGTGTTTTCGTCAGTTGAAATTAAAAAACAAAAATACATATTTTTAAATCAACTTTATTTATCAATCTTAAGTTATTAATTTATGATATCGCTAGAATACGTTTTCCTAAGCCAAGTACTAAAGGAAAAACTCCTTCAATGTATGAAATTAATTGAATATGAGTCAAGTGGCCTATTGTGTCTATCAAACGCATAGTGGAGTGTGTTAATGAGGTATTTTTATATATTACCTACTAAGCATTATTTTACAAAATATCTTTCTGCACATCTTCCTCCACATAAAATTTTGCTGTGCCAAATATTATAACCCTCCGTACGCACAATTCTCGTATTGAAAGTTTTTGATACACGTATTATTTAAGATGACGACTGTGATGCGGTAATGATGATTCAAGTTCCAGTATTATTGTTATAAGGACGTGGGCCAAAATAAAGCTATCTCTTACACTATAGATACTTTTAACGTGTTGTCTACCTGGATATGATTGATAAGTATTTTGTAACATGACTTCGTACAACTATCGTATTTGGTACAAGGACGCAGCAGTTCTCACGGATCCTGCAAATGGATCTGCATGATGGATATCAAAATCATGGATCTGTCATGTCTAAATCATAATAGATCATGGAAAATATACATTCGAATAGTCTAGATGTATAATCTAATTGGCAACATTGGAGATGAAATACAGTCTGTCTGTTAACAGACTGCGTTCCAGGTCACAATCGTTTGATGGATGATGCAACTTTCTTTGCTTCTGTATGAAAATTATGAAGTGTTTAAAACGAGATCCACGGACATGAGAAATATTAGGATCAAATTCTTTCATTAGCTGTACTGATAAATTTACCAATCTTTTAAACTAATTAGATTTTATTATTGGCGCCTAGTGCTAATTTTTCAAACACACTACTATTTAATAATAGTAATAGTAATAAAAATCTGTTCGTTTGTTAAAAAACCAAATTACGGTAAACAATCACAATATCCTATGCTATGAATCTCTAGTGAGATTTTTATACTTAGGGAGTTGCAGATATGGTGATAGTAATATATAGGGGTATGTATATGAATGCGAGTAGGTGTGTGTATGTATGTGTGAGAGATTGAATGTATGTAGCACCCTTATGTATAAAAAAAGCGTAATGTTTTCAGAGAGAGTACAAAACATTATAGCAACATCATTAACATAAAATGTACCCAGTCTGAACCCTATATAACTATAAAAATTCTATAAACGGTAACTTAAAGTACAGACAATGAGTTACGATAGTGGCATGTAGATTAGGAGGCATTTTGTAAAAGTATAAAAGTAATTAAGATAGGCCATATCGTAAACAAGATAGAAACAAGGTTAGTGATTACAGATTGTCACCCACATTCGGAAGTATAACGTAATAATGTGGTATAATGTGAGTATAATGAGTATAACGCGTAGACACGCTTATCTAAACGACTCTGCTAATTTATTATACCTAGTTGCGACTTGTGTAATATCATTGTTATGTTAAGTTTATGACAATTTCGTGTTTTAGTGAAAAGTACTTGCTTGTTACGATTTTTAGCTACTGTCTTTAAATTAAAATGGCAAAAAGACAAACACACATTTTCGTCTCAAATACCAAAAATACTGCTTGCTAGAACCTAGGGAGCCCATGATGCTAATCGTGTGCTTACACGAGCGTCGTGGAGACCTAGTAGGTTTTATAGATTAAATGATAGAAAGAAAAAGAGATTATGAAAATTTTTTTTAGTGATGCGATGAACCCCGATAGAAACTTAAAAAAAAATATCGGTTGTCTGTAAAGTCGGTTTACTGACGATAGCTGAACGTGACAACGTCAACAACAACAACAACAACAACAACAACAACAATAATAATAATAATAATAATAATAGCTAGCTCCCCCACACCGATTTCGGTGATGGTGGCCTGTTTCATTGAAACCAGGCCAGCTACGCAGGAGTTTTGTTATAGTGCCCAAGTGTGTGCGCAGTACACAAGAGCACTCTCTCCTCCTTTACTCTCGTAACCCAGTGGGACGGATAACCGACACGGCTGGCGAGAGATTAGGCGCAGGTCCGACTTTTTACATGCCCATCCGACGCATGGATCATCTTTCTTGTCAGACAATCAGGTGATCAGCCTGAATTGTCCTAACCAAACTTGGAAACAACATTTTTTTGTTCCAATGCGGGAATCGAACCCAGGACCTCCGAGTCGAGAGCCAAGCTCTAACCACTAGACCACGGAGGCTGTTAATAATAATAATAATAATAATAATGAAGTAACGGCAATGTGAGGTAACGCTGGTACTTGGTAACAGGTAACGCATGAGTCATGTTTTTTCGTGCGTTCACGTCAAAAAGAAAATTACATAAAAAAATTTGTAGGTAATGTATCATCAGATTTAGACAAGATTTACTAGACATTTAATCTCAATTATTTAAATATAGTTCTTTATTTTTTACCCGACTACGGCAAAGCGAAAAAGAAGGGTAATGATTTTGGCAGTCTATGTATGTATGTTTGTTCCACCGTTCCGCCTTAACCACTGGTCCAATTTTAATAAATGAGGTGGCAATAGATTCGTAATAATAGCCCGGGTTACGTAGCAACTATTTAATGGTACCTATATGTAGTATAGGCTATATAGTATAGGCTATATAATTTACGTATTCAAGTTATAGTTTTTAATAAAAATTGTAGATATTCAATAATAAATTTAATGAATCTATGAGCTTATCCAACATTACAATTATCAGTAATTTATGTCGAAGCTTCTTTGAGGCCTAATTAACATCTCCTTATCTTGATCTGACGGGTCCGATTAAATTTTAATACTTTTAACGCCCCAAGCAAATAAACTGATTTTCAAACCTTGGTGTTACTAGATGCATGCGGGGTACCAGCTACACTATCTTAATCTAATGTGCTCGAGGAACTATAAGAATCTCCTACTAGGAACGCGAACAGAACTAACGGAACGAAAGCTACAATGGAAAATAATTAGATTATGGCATAAACGATATCTCGACATCCAAACCGCACCAGTTACATGAATACAATTAGGTACTTAGGCCGAAATAAAATGAATATAAATTATATTATGTTCTAGATAGCTTAATGGTCTGAGAACTTCTGGTCCAGAGCATGTATCACAGAATATTTAAAATAATATGTAGTCTTAGTAAAACTAATAATATACAGTCATGTAGGCGTTTATTTGCTAGTAACGAGTAGGTGGGCACTTCAGGGTGCTAGACCATGTCATACAAAAGCCTGTCTCAAGAGTCCAGCCACATTACTAGCCTATTATAATTGACAAAGAACACGAAGTACAAAAGGCTAACGTATATTTTGTGAGTTTGTTTGTAAATAAAACAATTGACAAACTAAGTTTGATTAAGATTATCAACGGACTAAGTCATCAGGCATAGACGTATGATACCAATTACTCAGGACAAACATTAGCCAAAAAATCTTGATACAAGAAAAAACTACTGAACTACAATGTCTACAATCGATCTACGCGTCGTGCGCGTTTTATCATAGCCCGACATAACAGACTTTCATTTTTAAGTATGTAATTTTTAAATAACTTATAATAATTATTATGTATTTACTTCGATTACAAAAAAAAATTATTTCTTTTACCTATACGCAATATCTTCTTTCGCTCATCGATCTTTTTACTTGTTTGTCATAATTTTCTCTCTTGCATTCTATAGCAACACTGACCTATATATTTTAAAATGTAAAACTAGAATGCCCCAATAGGGCACTTTCAGCCTCTACATGCCCTATTACATACGTCTATATCCTTAGGACGTTTATTTAATAGATGCAAGGAATAAAAAAGACATTAATGTAACTTTTAAATAACTTTATATTTATAGTATGTATATTAGGGTCAGTTCACACCTCGACTTTATTCACTCCATAAAAAAATATGCATTTCATAATAATATGACATCAGTCATACGTGAGTTATACACTGCACATAGTTGTGCAGCGCGGTGCAACCTGACATTTTAACAAACCATATATTCGAACTCTCACAATGAAACTGAAATTAATAAAGTTCAATTTAAAATAGCTATCTTAAAAATGCATACGCATGTCGCGTATTTCGTTTCGGTGTGAATTGACCCTTAAAAGACGTAACATACAATATGTAGTAATAAGATAAGATGATGATGAGGATGAATTCTTTTTTTACGAACCAATTGAACACGTGACACAGAATTCGACAAGCAAACAACAGACAAACGACAAAAGAGAAAAATGCTCATAAAAATATTGATACGACCTTATATCATGTCCCGAATTACTTGATTGGCACATCCCTTTTCAAACTGACATGACCCTACAAAGGGCCGTGAGGGTGCAAGTTTGCGATATTGGCATAAATCCTTCAGTAAACTATGATTGATAGTGTCTCTGTGAAGAACCATGTACTCGTATATAGTCGAAAGGTTATAAATGATTTATCGTAATATGAAATTTTGGATCATAGAAGTATAATGGGCTATTTAAAGGCTCTCTAATATGATATCCTTATTCGATATCAGCATAATAATAATACTGTTATCTTACCTATGAATATTGTATGAGATGCTAATGCTAATATTGGACGGTATTTAGCTCAGTTTTGCTGTTATTTAACTTTATTGCTCATATGTAAATTAATTTTAATTAAACCTTTAATTTACTATAAGTTCTAGTAACAAATTATGTTTAACAGCAACAGCAAATTGAACATTGAAATGAGGTTTACAATCAAGTTTAGGTAGAATGCAGTTTAATTAAGCTGCACAATCAACAGCCGTTGCCGAAGAAGCACCCTAATTGAGAAATAAATTCTTAAGGGCTCGTACTTCAGCGGTTATCATGACAAACTTAATCTATATTACTCTCGCGATTTTAATATCTAAGTCAATCGAATAAAGACTATGTGGTTCGCACGAAAACTTTGTCAATAGAGCTTATGTCCCGTTGCTTTAATTTTCTTTTAATCCAAAACGCCTTGATATAATCATTAGGGGGTTCCCCGTGGCGAATTAAACGGATTGCATTGAAGTCGCAAATTGGGCTATTTCATTCTCTCCTGAGACGGCTGAGTCAAGAGAAGGGTGCGTAAATGAATGTTTGATTGTTTACTCGTATCTACATCAGATAGGAAGCATTATATTAGCATTATAATATCTAATAAGCGGGATATAATGGAGCAGAATTAAATAAAAGGTTATAATAATAGGGAGAATATTAAAGACTGCTATTCAATTATCTCTTTAAATGCGACAGAAATATTTCTACAAAAATAAATTATAACTATGGTCTTAGTAAAAAAAATTAAATTCCTTTTCCGACAAGCCTTAACTACTTAAGTTCAAAATGGACTGCAAACTATCATGACTCAAACAACTAGTAATTTCTTTTCGAGAACATGACTTCTATCTTATATTTGAGAAGTTTTAAGCGAGTCGAAAGTTGTAAGAGCTTTACATTATCTGAACCAAGCTGAACAATCTATTGCCTATCGATCCTAGTCCCTTGTGCATTCTGCCTTGAAACACTTTGTTATATTTTAAATATGCAATCTTTGACTTTACGAAATAAATCTTTTGTGCCGGTCAAAGGAATCAATCATCTTTTGGCTTAAATTGATTTCAGAGGAATAGATTTACTACTAACTGACTTACTGACTAATAAGACTAGTGAGCTTTATGTTGAGTTAAAAAATCACTGCGCCCTTCAAAATATCTTTGTTTTCACCAATGTGATAGATACTAAACATGAAATCAGGTTATAGTTATTTGACCATTACTGATATTAAAGTTTATTTCATAGTAAAACAAAATAATCCCATATGTTTTGGAGATAAACCACCTTATTCTTAAAATAATCGGCTAGTCAAAAACCTTTTTATCACAAATAAGGGAAAATTCTTAGAAATCGTGCACAAATCACACAACCCCTTTAACATGAATATTTGAGAGGAACTTTCATGAAATACACCGAATTTTTATAAAACATACAGATCTATTTACTTTACATATGCTTCATGTTTCATTCCATTATCCCTTATATAAACATAGAAAGAGGCTTTCTTGTAAAGGATTTTGGAAGGACATTTGTCATATTATCTTTCGAATCCCTTTCTTTACTTATTCAGATAAAATATATTATTGGGATCTGGTTGTTTCGGACCTTTTATAATAAAATGTGTGTCCTAAATCTACACACGATGAATGAGATTATGCGCGTACGTGTTTTATCACTAATATATCCATTTTGTATGCGAATTTCCTTCCAATATAAATTACAATTATGTAAAAGCCTCTTTGAATGTATCAGCAAAATGTTTTAACAAATGCCTTTCATCAAAAACGTTTTAAATTGGAATAGGTTTTTTTCTTGTCTCTATGGTTGTGCCTTTTGCGACTCCTTAACCGGCTTATATATATTTAATTAATATATAATATTTTCATCTTTATATTTTTTAATGTTTTTTTAATATTTACCATAAAGTCTATAAAATAAGAGTGACTTGGCTCGCTCCTAAAGCGTCTAAGATACTATAGTAACATGACTACGAATTTTCACTTGCTATTATATAGCCGTACACATCTGGGAATTTGTTCACCTGCTTATATAATAACAGGTCACAGGAGATAAGGTTTTCTGTGACCAGAGAGATTAATCCAAAATATCCATCTGGATCTGACGTTATAGTAGTAGGATTAAGTGACCGTTAAGCCAATGATTAATTAATTATGAAAATAGTGTTTACAATCAAATGCACATAATAATATGATTCGTTTCTTTGTACCTAATTGAGCCTAAATATGATAGTTGAATACATGTATTTAGTTTTATTTTTATATTATGAAATATTGAGGTGTTGATAAATGTAAAAAAATATAAAATTTATGTGTAATTTTGTTATTGCACCTAGCCACTCACAATGCACCTAGCTTTTCGAAGTTACAAAAAGTTGGAACATTTTATTACATATTAAGTTTAACTTTAACTACATACAATAGAAGAACGTTCATAATAGTAATAATAAACATAAACGCAATAATTTCGGAAATATTAGCAAATATGTTCTTGCGCCCTATATATTTCATACAACACTGTGACGTCAGACTTTTGTATGGAGCGTTTTCACGAGACTTGCGAAATTCTTTATTACGAATTGCTGTTACCTTTGAAAATATTTATTAATAATATACTGTTCCTTCTGAGAAGTTACTCATATTTAGGAGCCTTTTTCATTTACCATGCAATAAAAAAAATCAGTCTGTCTGTAAACTTTTGTATTGTGCCACTGTTTAATAAACCTTCATTATAGGTCTACCGTATATAGGTCATAGTAGTTATAGTCGTAGAAGAAGTTTATCACGTAATAAAATTGCTATTTACATTATCTTTGTATCAATATTTATTTACATTACTACCTTATTTACATAGAATCTAGTATTTAACCATTTGTTGGTGTCGAACCCATAATTCAAGCATTCGTGGTCGTGCATAAACATCGAAGCTTCGCCGCGCAGGGTTCAGGGCCGATTAATTTCCATACTTTGTGCCGTGATTGACAACCCTGAAATTATGTACAGGAAATATAGAGGCAATGTACAAAAGCTGACACCAGTCAAAAAATGAATATTACGAGAATGGACAAAGAACTAATGTACAGTAGTAATCCACCGTAGCTAGTAACTACTTATCTGATTACTGAGTTATAAGAAAAGAACAATTCAATTGAAAAGACTGATCTTCCTAGTTTTAGACTTATGTGCAACAACGAGTACTGGGGCCTCAGAAAAAGTGCAATGTCAGAGCTATTACGAAGTTAAATCTATCAATGTATATAAAAGGCAAAGCTTTGAGCAAAGGATTGACTTATGTATCAAGTTATCAAACCCTTAAGGCTAGAAATTTGAAATTTTGCACATATAACGTAGGCATCCACTAATGAAGGATTTTTCAAAATTCAACCTCCAAGGGGGAAACCCCTTCTAATCTATCCTAATCCTAAGGGATAAAAGTTTTGTATAAAACTTTTTATTCCTTGGACATATATTTGCATGATATTTCTTAAGAATTGAGTAAGAAAAAAAATAATGAGACGTATTTCAGCGTTTTCTAAAATTCAGCCCATAGGAGGGTAAAATAGGGGATGAGAGTTTTAAATTATTTCAGCGATATCTTTGATACAAATTAAAATTCGTTTAAAACCCTATTTCACGCGGGATTGGAATCACCACGTGGTTTAGCGACCCAATGTGTCAATTCTATACATTTTTGATTTCGAACTTCGTGATTGTAATTAAACAAGTCATCTCAACTAAGTCCACTGATATGAATGATATCGACACGCACCAAAGTCTCTTCTTTACAAATGTTTCTAATATTTTTAAGCAATCGGAAGTAAATTATAATACTACAAGAGCGACGACGTTTAATATATGTGACAAATTAATATTTATATATCTATATATATGCCCATGTTTTCTTAACTTAAAACATATCCAAAATAAAGTTTTATTATTTATTGAGTTAGCAATAACACCGAGGTTATGAGGTCTTATTGTATTACAAGTATTATAAATTCTTTTTACAATCGTAGAATTGACAGGTGTGGGAGGCAACAACTCATATTGACGTGAAATTGGTTAAATTCATAAAATTAACTAAAGTCACACAGACAAAAATATTGTACGATGAATATACTATTGTTTGCAACTTTGTGTGGGCTTTTTGATTATTTTATTTATATTTTATAATTTATTTGTAATCATCATCATCATCATTACTAGCCTTTCGCCATCCGCTGCTGAACTTGTCCTTACCTCCTCCTCCTCCTCCTCCTGTAACATGTTACTAAACAATGAGGGTTTTTGAATTCGTGAAATCTTACAGCTTTTTGACACGACAAGGTCCGTCGGGCTACCAAGCGCCGCCTGGTGACAGAAAAAGAATAGAAAATGCTTATTGACCTAAGTCACCACCCTAGTGGCAGAAAAAATATCATACACCCTCATTAATCCTATATCATAATCTTTATTATTATTTTTCGAGTTTTTTTTACATAATACTCGTGTTTTACAATTTTATTAATTACAATCCTCAAACGATGTATGTGTTGTTTCATATAAAGAAGGCGATACAAAATTATTGAATGTATTAGTTTTATTTGAGTACCTAAGAACATTACATATTAAGTCTTTCTCCAAGTATTACTACGCCCATTTGGTGCTTGTTCTAAGAAAATTTAATATTCGAAATAAAGTTCCCGAAACACGTTCACACTTCATCAGATGCGAGCAGATGGATGTGATGATGTGTTGACGTTATGCAAAGCCGAGCGGATAATTAGTAAGAGTAATTTATAACTATTTCTAGGTATGCTTCCACAGATAAATCAAATCTTTTTATAGCTTTTTTCCTGCGGCACCGCCCGCGTAAATATAGTGTCGGGTATCCCGTGGAAATATTGTACTTTTTCGGGATGAAAAGTAGCCTATGTTTTAATCCAGAGCCTAAACTACTACCATATCAAATTTCATCGAAATCCATTCAGTAGTTTTTTGCGTGAAAGAGTAACAAACATCCATCCATCCATTCTCACAAACGTTCACATTTATAATAGTAGTAGGATATTAATTTTAGTATTTTAGTTAGAATCTTACTAACTATAATTTGTACTACCTAATTAAGTTGAAATAAATAGGTAAATATGAATTTTCTTACGTTTCCCGTACGTTAAGTAAGTTCTTGGCTTTCCGGATAGGCATAGACGTCCCAAATCCCAAATGAAACCAAATACATTTTAATTCTTTTTTTTTTTTAATCCTTATTTAATGAGCTTATTCATTTTAATTCTTGGTCACTTGTCTTTTCATCCATGGCATCTTCTATTTTGACTGTATAGAAAAAAAAAGAAAGCATCAATTAAACACGACCAATCGACCATAGAATATTACATATATTTATAAAATTACTTAAGTTATGGAAATTTATAGGCATGAGATTAAACACAGTAGACAAAAAATCATACAAACTGAACCAGTAGGCAGTAGCTAATTAGTTTTAGCTGGTCACACAGTGGAAACAAAAATCATTCAAACTGAACCCGTAGGTACAAGGCAATAGCTAGTTATTTTTAGCTGGTAACACAGTGGAAACAAAAATCTATGTCGTTGATAGACATTCGTGCGGCGCTGACGATTTAGTGCTACAATTAGTTAGGTGGCGGACACACGACAAACGATCGCCCTGAGTAATGGTCGGGCCTGACCAGTGACCAGGCTACCGAGGCAGTACCTATCATTAAGATTAGAGATTCTAATGTAATGGACTGGAGCTACAATATGGAATAGTGGATACAGAATCCATAAATACGTAGACTTGTACATTTTTTATTGGTATTTCTAGTCTAATGTTTAAATAAACATTTGAAATTTCTTTCTTTAAATACTTTCACATTTATAATAGTAGTGGGATTAATATATTTATATTAGTAATTTAATTAGTAGTGGGATTAATATATTTATATTAATCCCACTACTATTTCAAATGTGAAAGCTTGTGAGAATGGATGGATGTTTGTTACTCTTTCACGCAAAGACTACTTAACGGATTTGGATGAAATTTGGTATGGGAGTAGTTTGAGCCCTGTATTAAAACATAGGATACTTTTTATCCCGAAAAAGTACAGTATTCCTATAGGAAACTATATACGCGGGCGGAGCCGCGGGTAACAGCTAGTCAAATAATAAAAATGAAGTAGAGCACTTACCTTACGTATTACAATTTACAAATCGTTTCAGACTAGTGTCTGAAAGATTCTTATAATATTCATAGAACGTCATCTGTTCCGAGAGCAGGTTGAGTAAAACGTAACATTTTCATGCTCGTCTATAGATAAAGATTTTTTTTAAGTTTAAAAATTCACAATTCTTACTATGCATAGTAGTCACTATATTTGTTAATAAGGATTCATAAGCAAACTAAACCGCCCGCAGAAAATTTGACCATGGGCCAAACTTTTCAATTTTAAACGGGAATACGCTCCCACAAAATATCGGGACTCTGCGGATAATCAAAATCAAGATAAGAATTCAATTTATATTTCCGGCCAGTCCCTATTTGTGCTTAAAATCAAATTTTAGCCCCCAGTCGTTTGAGAGGCGATCACAATCAGAAAACCCGCACAACGATTGATAAAACTTTGTCAAAACAAACTAGAATTATTATAAATTAATGCAGAATTCGAGTGGTGAGTAAATTCTGAGTAGGGGTGCAATTTTGACATAGCAGACAGATTTTCTCATTGATAAGAGATCCAATTTGGCAATATTTCGTTAGACGATTTGTAAATTCAACAATAAAATTGTTGCTTGTTCAGCTTCCTCCGTAGATACTTACCTACTTCACATAATATGATATACCCCCTTACTAATAAAAAGATTTACACAACGGATAACTTAAACAACGTTGCTGTCTTTGTCTTATTCGTTGGGAAAGACACTTGACAGACAAAGACAGCAACGTTCTCTAAGTTATCCATTGTGTAAATATTTTGACGTGACAACGTCTTATAATTCGATGGAACCGGCTGAAAAAACATGACTCATGCGGCGTTACCTCGCTCTGAGGCGTTCCATTTATTATTTTGACGTTGTCACGTACAACTATCGTCAGTAAACCGAATTTACAGACAACCGATTTTTGTTTAATATAGTACACATACTTCACATACTAAATATAATAGTAGTTAAAAAACTTACGAAATAATATTGTTCTCGTTGTATATTGTGACGGTGGAAAAGACCCAGGGAAGATTTGCTCGATTTGCTTTTAAACTTACTCCATGAAAGAATACCCTATTCTGTAAAAAAATTGCATACGTTTTTCATCTTCAACGTCGTTTAAGCTTTTTCATGTTAAAAAAAATATATATTCTAGTCATTGAAGTATAAAACCAGTATGCACAAAGCGTGACCCGTGGAATTATGAAAGGAATTTGGACATTCGTGCTATTGTTCCGTGCTAACATTCACTGAATTTTGCAGCATGTCACACTGACAAATAGATAACCGCTTCCTAGATGTACAGCCGACTAAAGTCATAATTACAGCAAATAAAATAATGATTAAATAAACGCAGCATTTCGAAAAATAAGATTATGAATAATATATTAATATATTATATTTTTTTTTATTGCATAAATGAATAGTACTTAAATACGAGTAAGTTCTTAGAAGAAACAGTGCATTAAAATTGAACATTTTAGAAGGTATAGTCCATACAAAAGTCGCCGAAAGTTGTATGAAATATAATAAACCCTTTTTTTATATTTCTTAAAACTTTACGAAAGCAAGAACATAATTATAATTGATAATCTCTCCGAAATTTGTGCGTTTAAACTGTTCATACTTACTACAGTGAATATTTTTGTATAATGTCATGTGAGTTCATTAACAACGTAGGTTTTATTTTTACTAATATAGCCAAGAATATTAAGACAGGCTTCAAAATTCAGAAGGTAATTATCACTTATTAATACCCATGACTTTAATCAATTTATCTAATGACGTAATAAATGTTTGACGACCTCTGTGGCTCAGTGGTTCAGCGCGTTGGTGCTCAAACCGGGGGTCGCGAGTTCGAATCCCGCCGAAGGAACAAAAAGTTTTCCTGTGTCCTTGGGTCATGGATGTGTATTAAATATGTGTATAATATAATAAAATTCTTAAATATATGTATAGTATAAAAAGTAATAAATATACTTCCCGTTTTCTGGTAGCTGTAACACAAGTTCTTCGGATACTTAGCACGGGGGCAGATTGACGTGGTGTGAAGCGTATTATTGTTTGAAATAAATAGTAGTCTCGGTAATTTGCCGGATCAGACTCAGGTACGGGCTTTTTCCAAGTATCCTGATTCATGTTAAAAAGAATTATGATTGAGGTGTAGAAAAAGATGAGGATGGGTTAAGAAAACGACGAACATGCATGTGTCTATGACGATGGATTTTTGCACATGTATGTGTTTTATGAAGGTATTAGGTATTACTCCGGTTGACGAGATGATAATGTGAATAATTTTAACAGTCTTTTGCTGGCACATTTGTTTGATTTCGTCTGCAAGTGCAATACATTTCTGTATTTTCACATTGTGTTTCTGTTTTAGATTGTTGGTATTAGGGACGGCGATATCTATGAGGTAAGTTGCTTTTTCGGATTTTATTTGATTGCTTTTTATTTGCATTTATTATTTATATAACAATCTCTATCACTTTCATCTATTATTTCCCAATGTACTGATTACCTATATATTTATTAATTACATACGTACATCTCGCACTAATTACGGCGAGATGGCCATAGTTATACATTCCCTTATGACGTAATCTCTCATCTGCAGGGGCTTTTGATCCTGTCACGGCTCAAAGGCGGGATTCCGGTAGTACTAGCTTGCAAGCCCGGATTGAGCGTGGCGTGTCATGCAGCCACACTAGTTAGGGCTGAGTGCAATGATTTCAAAACTATGAATGGACTATGACGTACATTTGACAGAACAAATCTTCATACGAGAAAAAGTTACGCCATCTTGATTTCATAATACCTCAAATGTCAGCCATCTTGATTTTACCATACCTCAAACGTCAAAATGGCCCCAAATAGCCCCCAAAAGTCGAGATGGCCCCACCATTTAACTGGGGACAGTTTAAGCCTCGACATGCCTCGTCTATAATATTATATACGTCTAGCGTGTTTTTCTAAGGTCAGTGTACCTAGTAGGTAATTAGGTTCTAGGTTTTCGAATATAGTGGAACAGTGGGGTTGTTAGTTGTTACACTAGATATATTTTGGGCTTTAAGGGCGTTTACAAATTTGACATAAATTAGCTGTTTTTTTGCGATATAAATAAAGAAGGAATTCACATTCAGAAAAATATTTTTAGAAAATTCAAGTCGTAGTTGGTAATGATATAATATATTGTGTACCTATTGTTTATTAGAATAGTTTAAGTAGTAAGTAAATAAAGGCTATATTTATTTTATTTAAAAACAATTTTAGTAGGTATATGTACTCCTACTAACTATATATACCTACTAACTTTTGAAAAGTAGGTAAGTACATAGGTTTCATCATTTTAGAAAAACTATTAGGTACCTAAAAGTAACAAAGTGGTAATATTTTGTCGAAAATAGATAAATAGGTAACCTACAGATAATTTTTATCTCATCGTATTATTTGATTGTGTGTGTTCTAACGCCCGAAATTAATAATCAATCTTAATCTCGTTTTAGCTATCTGAGATCAAGATTTCAATACATTTCAACGTTCCTAGGATTAATTTCACGTAAATTTAAATAATTTTTTGTTTGAGAATTTAAATTGCTAAGATTGAAGTCAATCTAAGATTTAACATACGTTATTCATTTCGGGCGTGAACCTACAACTATTATAAATTTAAAAGTTTGAGAAGATGGATGGATGGATGGTTTTTGTTACTCTTTCAAGCAAAAACTACTGAATGAATTCTGATGTAATTTCGTACGGCAGCAGTTTAAGCTGTGGATTAACACAGAGACTACTTTTTATTTCAAAAAAGTACCTATATAGTTCCCGTGGGATACTGTATTGACGCGGGCGAAACCGCGCACAAAATCTCGTAAGTAATATACGCGGCGTAGTGGTATTCAGATTGACACCTCTGCGAAGTGCGCAGGCGCAGATCCGAAACCGCGCATGATTAGATGATTCCTGTGACTTGAAAATCATTGGCAGACTAAGACGATGGTGGAATCGCGCGCGGAACGCAGCTTACAGCGCAAATTCCACGCGATATGGCAGAATTCGCGACATATTCCGCGTGGTGCGGCGGAATCCGCGATAACACGCGTTCCCGCCTCATTAGTATATAGATATAAAGATTTTCCACACTAAGTTATAAAAATACATCACTATTAAAGTTTGCTGATTATGAGAATATGGTAAAGTCTTCGAGTCAATATTAGCGTGAGAAGGTATCCATATAAATACTATGTCAACTGATAGTTCTTTTAATACAAAATCCACAGAGTGTATTAATTGTATTATATATATATATAAATACCTTCTCCCTAAGGAATAGATGGTAAGTAGTAACACCATTCCCATTATTATTTCCGATGCTAAACGAAAATTATCAAATTACATGTTTTCAGGTGAGACGTTCTAAAGGGTGAAACTAAATTTTTAAACTTAATAGAAAAGACCAATGTATAATAACACGGCTGAGAATAGGCCATACCAACGCATCTCACTCGCATTTGTTCGCGAAAAGCACTCCTCGGACTTGTCTTAGATGTAGCTCACCGTTCCACTTTTAGTCATGTTTTAATAGATTGTAATAGTTATGATTCCGAAAGACAATTTTTTGGCTTTACTAATGACAGATTGACAGATAATATGTATTATTAACTGATCCTGATATGTGTGATAATGTTCTAAAATTCCTCAAATATTGTAATTTATATGGTTTAATTTAAATAGTGTAATAGTGGTCGCTGATAACCTATGTAGTTCCAAGCGACCTTAAATAAATAGAAGAAAACAAAAATATTAGCGTGTTTAAAAAGCCATTGAGATGAACCCTAGGGCTTTCATCGCAACCCATGCAGAGTTTTAAGTGGATTATAATAATGTACTTTACGATGCAGATTGTGAGCTCCACTTAGGGTCTGTTTCATAATCTACTGATAAGCTATTTGCATGTTTTGTCTCTAACGCTCAGTATAACGTTAGCAGCGACAAAAGTTCTGATGCTTTGTCAACGGCATATAAATAAAGATAAATAAAATATAAATGGAATTAAATGTTCTGCAAATCGGACGCATGTAATTGGGCTTTAAGAGTGGGTAGTGTTGACAGTGATAATATTGATGTATAGATGTCCCCGGCGGCACGCGCGCTCGTTAATTACAGTCGCAGCATACCGATACATACAAACATACATACATACTACACATACTACATACACTCATGTTAATGCGTATGTATTGATAAAGCTATCGGTCTGAGGGCAAGAGCTAGGCTTTAGTCACGACAGTTTTAAGACAGACTTGTCTCAAGAGTGAAGACTAAAATCAAACGTTTTATTTTACCCACAGTTTCAAGACAGTTCTGTCGGTATTAGGCAGTTATCTGTATGCGCATATATTAATGTTATACTAGCTTTTGCCCAGCAAAGTGCTAAATACGGTATATAATAGTATCCCACAGAAATACTGCACTTTTTCCGGATAAAAAGTTCCGAATAAAAAGCCTATGTTTTAATCCAGAGCTTAAAGTACAACCATACCAAATTTCATCTAAACCCATTCAGTAGTTTTTGCGTGAAGGAGTAACAAACATCCATACATCCGTCCATCCATCCTCAGAAAACTTTCACATTTATAATAATCCTACGAGGGCGGGTCAATAAGTCCGTGACTTTTGGAATAAAACACAGATTTTTTGATAAATAAATCATTTTATTTTTCAACGTAGTCCCCCTTGAGCTCTATACACTTTGTCCAACGCCCAATTTTTTTATCCCTTCCAAAAAATATGATTTGTCGAGGTCCTCAAAATAGGCCTTTGTTTGCGAGATGACTTCATCATTGGAATCAAATCTTTTTCCACCGAGCCATTTTTTCAGGTTTGGGAACAAGAAGTAGTCACTCGGAGCCAAATCTTGAGAATAGGGTGGATGTGGGAGCAATTCATAGCCCAATTCATGGATTTTTGCACGTGCATCCCAAAAAACAGTCGCCATAACTTTATTGGCTGACAAACCCACCTTGGCCTTCTTTGGCGCCGATTCACCCTTAGAAACTGTTGTTTGGTCTCTGGTGTATTGTGATGGATCCATGTTTCGTCCACGGTTAAAAAACTCCTCCATATTGTGATTAAACAACGCCAAACCTTCCTGTGAAGTTGTTACACGATTGCGTTTGTGGTCGACTGTGAGCAAACGCGGCACCCATCTTGCGGAAAGCTTTCTCATGCCCAAGTGATCATTCAAAATTGAAACCACTGAGCCATGCGAGATGCCTATGACTTCCACAATCTCTTGCACTTTCAATCTTCGGTCGGCCAACACCATATCGTGAATTTTTTCGATTGTTTCGGGTGTAGAGACCTCAACTGGGCGTCCAGGACGTTCGGCATCTTCAGTGCTTGTAAGGCCACAACGAAATTCAGTAAACCACTTTTTTACCATTGAAATCGATGGTGCAGAGTCCCCATAGTATTTATCAAGCTTAGCCGAGGTCTCGGTAATGGTTTTTTTTTCGCAAAAAATAATGCTTAATAAGCACACGAAATTCACTTTTTTCCATTGTTTCCTTAAGTTACTGGATAGTCTGATAAAGATAGCTGTAAAACTAAACTAACTGACGCAGCAAGTTCAAATTTTGATAGGAGTCAACTGACAGATGCCTGTTGACAGGAGTAGTGTTGCTTTTTCAGTAAGGAGGTTAGAAATTCAAAAAGTCACGGACTTATTGACCCGCCTTAGTACTATGTTTTGTAAAGCAATAGCAAGATTTTATTACCTTCTAGCTGACCCGTCACCTGACATATAACAATAAGTACATAACAATAACTAGATATACCCTACACTAGCATGTACACCTATCGCCCTAGCCACATACACCATATAGCAGTGTAGTTTTTTTTTAAACTACACCTGCTACATGGTGTATGTATATGTGTACTACACCTACACTTACATGTAGGTGTAGTTTTTGGTTTCAAATGGCCAACGTTGGTTCGACAACCACCGGTCGATTTTTTGAAATATTTGACAGTTAAGTAACAAAGGGGGGAACAGTCTTGACGCGACAGCGTTTTATGATAGCGATTCAAAATTGAACTTTATTCACTACACAATACATGTTTCATTGCAAAAGCGGCGCCGCGGTACGCAGTTGAGTGCAGCTCGAAATTAGAGCTCTTCTTACCATGAAAATGCAGCGCCACGTCACCTCGCGTCGCGGTGTGAGCTGACCCGTATGGAAAAATTCAATCTTGGTTTGTATTTTTTTTTTCCACGCATTTTTTATTTATTACTCACCTTCCCCGAAATCTGTTTGCTCGTTTGCTACTAGGGATGATGACTACATCTACAATATATTTAGTTTCATTAATGCACTCAGAAATATTCAGGCATTACTACTTGGTAAATGTAAAAAATGTTATATTTTATATGTAGTTTAGTAATTATATACATCTAAAAAGTACAAAAATGTTTTTTTTTTTGATAAATTAGTAAACAAAACATATATCATTGTTTACTTACATCATATACAAAAACATTAATTATGGTAAGCATGAACTTAAATGCACAAATATCGGAGATATTTACAAGTATGTACCTGCGGCTGTATACTTCATACACATTAACCTAGGCGTGACGTCACAGCTAGGTACGACCTTCGTATGGATGTTTTCACGAGACTTGCGACATTTTGTATACAAATCGCTGTACCTTTGAAAATATTGACTTTTAATATACTGTTTCTTCTGAGAAGTTACTCATATTTAAGAGTACTATTTATTAATGCAATAATTTTTTTTTGTTATCTAGCCTATTATTAGATCAATAAATAGTGATAGTGCTGATGCATAGAAATAAAGTCGATTAGCATTAGGCTTCTTTCAAGTTTGTTGGTCGTCCACGGGTCTAAGATATACTTTATTCAGGTGTATTGGATCTGCGAAAGCACTTGGACAGTCGCCAACTTGGCGACTCCTCCTGGTCTCCATCGTTAGGGAACTGGGTTAAGAGACAAGGGTGCCTGGGAATTTGACTAACTTATTACTTGGATCATAAAACGATTCTCAATAAGTAACGATAGAGTTCTGCGAAAACACAGTGAGGCCAGTCTAAACTACGCCTCGATGTGAAATTACACAGTATCACACACACACACACATGTAACGATTCTAAGCCTTACCTTGTAAGGCGAGCTGAGCTGTAGCTGAGCTTGTGTGGTATTCTGTAGTGCGCACACTACATACATAAAAACCGGCCAGGTGAAAGCGCGGCCGGGACACGCGCACGTAGGGTCCCGTACCATTATAGCAATATTTTTACGTGATTATTACTTATAATTTCGTTACCTTTGTACGAAGTTTTCCAAGTGAGCCCATTTTACAAGTTAAGCATCTATAACTCCTAAACTAACAAAGTCATAATAGTAGGCCATTTTGTTTTTCTTGAAACAAAACGGACTAGCATCGTGATTTTTTTGGGATTTTTCGAGCCAGAAGTTTAGCTTTTGGGAGGGGGGGAGGTTATTTTCATAAAGAAACCATAAGGGTTCCGAGACGTAAACTACACAACCCTAAAATGGCTTCAGTTTATGTTTAATTTAGCTCTGTCTTCACTTTTTTATTTGGTCTCAGTATGTATAAAATATTATGTTTTTGGGCGTCCGTGACATAGTCGCTTGAGCTGTTCTCGAGGGATGTAGGGTACCAATGAGATTTTTCATTTCTCTAGTAGGTAAAGTCGACGACTGACCCGGTGTACCACTTTAGTAATAAAATCGAAAATATGGTAACACAGCGTTTGTCGGCGGCGACGGACGACGACGTGCGGAAGTCCACTCAAACGGTAAGGGCCAATCCACACAGAAACGAAACGATACGCGACATGGCGCTGCATTTTAAGATGTATGTACTAGAAATTAAACTTTATTAGTTACACAAGAAGCTACACGTTTCATTGTAAGAGTTCGACTATTAAGTAGAAGTTCGCTACACAGCGCATGCGCAGTGTATGAATGGTGTCATAATATGAAATGTATCTTTTTGTGTAGTGAATAAAGTTGAACTTTGAAAAGCTGTCTTAAAAATGCACCGCCGCGTCGCATCGCATAGTCTACGCGGTGTGAACTGACCCTAAAGGAAAACCATTTTAAAGATGCCTATTGTCTATCTTCGAAGTATGTCAGCCCGCAATAGACAAACGTGGTAGACTGTATCCTACCGGTCCCCCAGCAGTGGGGATTTTAGTAGTCGGTGAATCATCACCTAATCATCAGATTATTTTATAATTTCTTAATATCTTTAAAAGTATTTTTGCTTGTTGCTGTTAAAATTACGCATGTATTCAACTTAAATATATTTTTACGAATTATTCTATTTCATCAAGCTAATTAAAAACTAATCAGTAATCTTGTCTGAAAATATTCACTGTTTTGAAGTTAAATTAGTTTCTTTTAGCTTAATTAATTAATTTTCTACTGATTAAAAATAATATAATAAGACAAACGTAAATTAAAACATTAAAAGGGTAATTAAATATTTATGTATCTGTATTCTGTATATTTTACTTAAAGTTAGAATATTTAAAATAATTTATACATTCTTCTTACCTATATACCTATTATTTATAATATCGCCGCCCCCACCGAATAAAATCGTAATCAAAAAATCTAAATTTTACAGGAAGAAATAAAAACGGTTTTTGGCTCATAACTTTTTAACAGGTTCACACAGGAAAATTATTTTTATACCAAAAGAAAGCTAATTTTTTTTGCGATATCTTAATGTTTTTAAAAAATATAATGATATTTCTTACTGATATTATAAGTCAAAAAGTATAATACCGAAATTTAAATAGAATTTTTGTCCGTAACACATCAATACGATATTATTCGGGTAAGTTGTCGACAACGAACTACACAGTAATAGTTGGATGCGATCCTATTGGCTGTCTTACAGATATGTTTACTGGCTCTGTAATCGACTGTTACCATTATATTCGACGCTAAGAGTAAGTCACATGTTAATCGTAAAATATATTAACTTTATTATTCCATGGCAAGCGAAACATACTTTATATATGTAAAAATATAATACAGAATTTAAAAAACATAAAATATATTGTAATAATTAACTGGATTCTTAAATAAAACCATTTTTTATTTTTATTTTAAAGGTATTTTAATAATTTTATAACAAAAGGTAAGTATATAAAATTTTACAGTAAAATAACAATCAATTATACTTTTTTTATACCTCCGAAGCCTCATCTAGGTCTAATTCATCGAGATCGTCTAACTGTGTCTGTTCCGAATTTCCACAACAGACAAGTGAGTTGTAAAAAGCGTGATAATGTTTAGGAATGTGTTGATTAGCACATAGACCAAGTAAATCATCATACAGAGGCTTAGGCAGGGGCAAAGGCTGGCGATAAAGGTGTGTCAAGTCTGTATCTAAGTTTGTAGGTGCCAAATTTTTTGGGCGCCGCCCACGTTTTGATTTGTTGCCGTCAGAATCAGTATCTAAGTCAATGTATTCCTCATTAAAATTATATTTCAATTGCAACACATGAGATCTTTCTTGAGACACCTTTATTTCCATTACTTTCGACCATGAAATCTTTTTACCCTGTGTATCTTTAAGCCAGTTTTTATTGACAATGAGGCGTTTTAAATCAAAAAAGTTATTTTGCTCCATTTCTTTTACAATATATTTCTCGCCTTTTACCTTTGCATTTTGTATTATGCTGTAGACTTGGTCAGGGGTGTACAAAACTTTATTTTTCATTGCACGTTCAACACACGAGTGCATACTGTCACCCTCACTCTGACTATGGCCGGTCTCAAAAAAACGATGGGTTATACATTCCAGTCCGTAAGTTTTTAAAGCATAAAGATACATCGCAAAAATAAATCTATTTTTATTCTGCCCTGCACAGCCGTCAGAATAGAAAGATATATTTTTTATGCCTTTTTGTGATTCCTCTTGTATGAATTGTAGTAAACAGCTACCGATTTCATTTGATCCTCTTTTGGCAACAGAAAGATGCCAGACATAGCAATAGCCTGACTTATTAAGTGAGTTAAAAATGGTAAAGTTATAAATGGGGTACTTTCGCTTATAATGAAAAATACCCACCTCAGATTGAGGAACGCCGAGTACTTTTTCCAAATCGAAAACGGCAACGGTGGTTCTAGTGGGATCAACCGAAGCTTTTTCCTCCTCCTCCCTTTTAATTTCGCGAACTTTGTCCTTACGTTCCCGATGTTTCCTATAACTGTCTTCTAAAGATACCTTTTCTGAATCTGCAGCTTGATCGTACTGGGAGCAAATTGAACACAAATCCTTTTTTGGTTTAAAAAAGGAATAATTGTATTCCGTATTAAAAATAGACTCATACTGCCGCTTAGAAGCAAAATGCTCCTGTGCATAATTTTGATTTGAGAACCAAGATTGATATAACCTATACATTTTTGAAATATTAAGGTTCTCTGATAAATACAGACGTGATGACTCCTTCCTAACATAGTGTGATTCTACTACAGGAAATAGATTAATATGTTTCATAATAATTTCCTTTGTAGTGCTATCAGTTTTATGGGGCCTATTTAAATGTTTTCCTCTATTATCTATCATGCTTTCATCCTTTTTTATTTTTTCTAAAGCCGTATAAACTACTTGTTCAGATATCTTTAAAGTATTAAGGAAAAATGTTTTGCATACTGTAATATTGTGCTCCGCTAATGGAAAAGTATATGTGAGAGTTTGGGTTCTATTATTTTTTCGCTCTAACGTCAATTTTTTTATGGGATTTGAAATAATACGTCTACTAATATATTGCCATTGACATTCGTGACTCTGAAGCTTGTAAAAATTATTGAAGAGACTTTGCCTTTGATCAGCTGTAAACTTATCGCCACATTTTTTTTACAAGAACAAACTGGACCTATTATCTTTGCAGAATACCTTTTCTTTGAACGACAGCCTGTATAATCTTGGCCAGAGTGTTTCAGACGCTTGTTTTTTATATCAAACCATTCATTTTTATCACATTTCCGTTTTCTAGAAAGTTTTTTTACACTTAAAATTGAGGGTTAATTTTGATTATCGTTATTTAAAATAGAGGGTGAAGACGACTGAGGTATTTGTATGCTTTCTTCACAAAATAATCTTACCGGCTCTTGTTCATTATCTTCATGCACTATATCATTGCTGCTTACTAAGCTAATTCTGTTGTGCGAATCATCACTATAATTACCTATTGTTTTTCCACTATTGACTATTTCGCTATTTTCTAAAGTTGTATCTATTTCTTTTATGGTATTGTCTGTACTAGATGCTATTAATGTAGTATCACTGTTTTCAAAAATATTATCGTGATAAGAAATTTCAGGCAGGTTACTAGGCAGTTTTTGCTTTTCTCTTATTTTAAAAATACTAATATTATCATTTCCAGAAATGCAATCATGTTGTTGCGGAAATTCATTATTAACCTTTTTGTTCAAATTTTTATAAATGGCAGACGGAGATGCTACAAAGTCTATGTTGTCTAATACTAAACATAAATCAGGGAGTGTTGATGGACTATTAATATTTTTGTTAATAATTGTATCAATAAAAAAAGAATCGCCTGCTACACTAGAAGTGGCACTAAGAGTGTCTGATGTAATTTCACGAGGGCTTGGTATATATTCTGAAGACTCTAGCGAAAAATCGCTAACATCGTTGTCGCGTTCATTATAATCCTTTCTTGTTATGGTCTCTGTAAAAAATAATAATTTAAATGAAATATCGTACAAAATCAAAAATATTTTATAATGAACATTGCACATAAAAAATAATACTTACCTCGTGTATTGTAATTTTTTGCAATGTTCGTTTCTAGTGCAGTTTTACAATTAATTACTGACGTAAGAGTATCAACAATAACTATCTTTTCTTTATCTTGGTCGTGATGAGAACAACTGGCATCTGAAATACAATCTAAATGTAATAACAATATATTAAGTACTTACGTTAAATATAGGTGTAGTAAGAAGGAAGCGAATACATAATATTTATTTAAAGATACTCGTACACTATAAATGTAAAACTCAATATACCAGGAGTATATCCGAACCAATACGATCTGCAAACTTTCAAGAAGAGATCGTAGATTCTGAAAAGGGCGGCAAGCACCTGCAACTCTTCTAATGTTGCTAGTGTGCATGGGGCGATGTGCTAACCTTTCCACTTTATACATATATTCTTATGTCGGTGCATGACCGCATGGCTGCATGGCGATGACGATGAGGTCGTCAGATAGCTAAGTTTAACATATTATTACTTACCGTTCAAATCCCGACATGCTTTTTCACAAAGAACTATGTCTCTTCCAGTTTCACTAACTTCTGTGATGTCTGATTTCGCAGCTTCTGAAACAGTGAACAGAAAAATGACTAAAATGTATCTACCTACTTACCTATTTAAAAATAAGCTAGATTAACATACAGTAACATGCGACAGCCCAAAGGACTTTAATAACGTTTCTGTAGGTAGGTAATTATCGACTTATTGTAAATAAGATTTAAATTCTTATCTTACTATATTTTTATGATTTACTTAATAAATTATAAAAAAATAGATCTGTTACCTCTTTAAGAATGTATAAAACTTACCATTTCTATCATTGCAGTAATTAATTGGGGGCACCAAATTAAGCATCCTTCTAACACGAGGAGGAGGAAATATTATGTCTCTTCATTATTTCAACAGTAACAGTATTCACCAAACACTAACAAATAATAATTATATTCAACGTTCAAACACAATTTTTAATGTCCAAACACCGAAAACTACATTTAAAAACTTTTTTAACTAAGCACGCTACGCACTTCCGTAAACAAAATCACAAAATATGAAGATAATGTAAACAATTATTATTGCTTGACCTTCGAAACACGTGGCGAGGTTAAGGCTATCACTTTCTTTTATATGCCGACAAAGCGAGAGCAATGTATAGTACTTTTTGATGTAAGCATTAGCAAATTGTCGCAACCTGTAAACACTTGCCGCAATGTACGCAAAGTACTATCGTGAGATGCATTACTACATTTATGTAGGTCCGCTTTAGACAGTATTCTATATTATAACCATTATTACTTTTAGAACATAAAATCGCAATATATAATTACTAAAAATATGAAATGTACTTTTTACCCGAATAATATGGTAATGTCCTGAGACATCTGTTTTTAGCCGCCTTTTGTTTTTTGGTACCGGAATAAGATCGCGATATCAGTTTGCCATATTAGTTTGGTCATTCAGAAATTAGTAATATTTTATTGTTATAGTGTTCGTCGTAAAGTTTGTTGCTTATGCGTAGGCGAATAATACATGTATGTTTATTACAAAATATCTATCTCAAAAACTGTCAGTCCGACCGCTATGAAAAAAATTCACGAGGTGGAATTGACCTTCAAAAGCAATAATCCGTTATAAAAGCACTTCTATAGTAATAGTCGATTACGATACTATTCGGTGGGGGCGGCGATATTATTTTAATAAGAAAATTATAATTCACTATTGTCATTATATAAAGATATAATTATGAGAACCTAAATTATTTGCAAAATAACATTATTTTACTACCAAATAAAAGTTTAAAAATTTTAACTTCAGAATTATGATGCTAAGCGACATCTATCAATGAAGCTCGGAACTAAACAGCTTCTACTGTTTGACGCTAGATGGCGGAACAAGGACATGCGCAGGGACTTTTTAAAATTGTATTTTCCATATAATATCACTCATTTTCTTTAAAATTTTATAATACACTGCTAGATTTTCATCTTAGTTTCATAAACATTTCAAATGGGAAATAGTTATTGATGAGCTGTAATATTTTTATGGCTGTTTTGTGTAGTTATCAAAGGAGCTGCTGGTAAAAATGGTATAAGTACATTCCTTTTGACTATAATTAAATGAGTATGTAATTTTATTGTATAATATTATAAATCACTCACATATTATGTAATGTAGAGAATTGTGAATATCTCTTAGGCCAGTGATGTTTCTTCTATAATACCTACAGACTTCATACTTCGTACATAACCATTGTTTTTCATATTTGTTCCATTTATAAAAGGTAGATCGTAACAAGAAATCCTTACACACCATAGTCCATACCTACTGCTTATCGTCCAACCTGCATGACGATTGACGGTGCTCATTGGATCAGTTAGAACTGATCGTGTATGAGCGTGGATTGGGATGACAGTTTGTACTGTCGACATTTAAACAATATCAATATGGAACTGATCGTGTACTGAACTGGACGAATGGCAGTATGGGACATGGCTACTGTAGGTAATTGACATTAAAAAATATTATTAACGAAACCTAGTTATATTAAGTTTAGTCTAGGCAATTATTATAAGGATCTAACTATCAAGTTTGAAATACACTTAATGAACATTGAAATGATGCGCTTTTCCAGAATGTTATTACAGTGATACACTTTTATGACTACTTATAAAGCAATTAAGATGTTAGTAGATTGTAGGTATCTTATCTATTTTATATTTATTATCTACATTTTAACTAAAGCAAACTTGTTTTACCAGTTATATTATCATTACTTGACAAACTACACTGGCGGACACATAAACTGCATCATAGTGCGAGATAACTTTCAATCAAATATAATTAGTGAAAGACCCGCCTCCAAATGGAACCCTTTCCTCTATGCAATTTTGAGCATATCGCTCTCTTTATCTACGGTAGACTAGTCTGCGACCATCAGCACCGTACAAACAAGTCCTACACTCATCAGTGAATAATATGGAAGACCATTGCTCTTCAGTCCAAATTAAGGGTTCACGAGCAAATCTTAGTTGTGCTTGCCTGTGAGCTGCAGACAATTTTGGTCCATTTGCGGGTCTGAAAGGTATGATGTCACGCTCTTTTAGCCTTCTTCGTATGGTTCGTGCACTAACTGCTACGTCACGTACCTGGTGAAGCTCATTTTTAATGCTTATAGACTTTAAAAACCGATTTTGCAAGTAAGTCGTCACCATAAACCTGTCGTCACGAGACGTTGTCACCCGAGTTCTGCCGGTTCCACGTCTTCTTTTGAATGAACCTGTCTCCATAAACCTTCTGTAAACTCGGGAAACCGATTGTAAAACAATTGTTCGTTGGTCTAGGCCTTGCTGCACTAGAGCAATAATTTGTACGGCTTTTTCGGACGATACGTCCATATTCGTGAGAGAAAAATGTGTTTAAAATGGAAACAGACTAGCAATTAAACAATTAGTAACGATAATTCAACATGTAACAAAACAAAAAAAAACAACCATCAATCACAACATTAACGTAACAACGAGTTAATCTTTAGTAAATTGACAAGATTTCTTCTATAGAATATTTTCTTTCTTTTGTGACAGTTCCATATTTAAATTTGATTTTGTTTTTGTGTTTATAAACCAGTCTTTATTTTCCAATACCAATAAAAGTAAAAGGTTTACATATTTCGTAATAAAATTTGATGGAATGTGTTCTTGTAGTTTGATGCAGTTTATGTGTCCGCCAGTGTATAATAAAATCATAAAACATTTTGTAAGTTTCAAACCAATTTACAAAAATAAGTATAAAATGGCGTCGTGCAGCAGTCTGCATTTTTCGCGGTAAGTTCCAAATTTAAACCTCGTTTTTTTAAATCGAAAATCGAATGACAAAGGATTGCAGACTCGATCAGCCACTTTTTTCTAGCAATCTGGAAACCTGTCCTTTATAAATATTTAATTTGTGTTTTGCCATCGGCCGATACAAGATTGAAGAATGTCATCGTCCAACGCCATACTAATTGTGCCCAAAAAGTAATGAATGTGTTTATTATTGTTGACTCGAATGTAAAAAAATTACTGATGATCATTTTAATTGTAATGACATTGTATTTTTTATTGAGATAGTGTTTGATTTCTACTACAATGACACAATATGTCACAAACTAAATCATATTTTAAACTTTTTTACGGCAAACGAGCTGATGCATCGCCTATTGGCTGTCGTGAGTTTCCGTTTTTTTTATGTAGAGATTCTTTCACAAGTCTAGGTTTTCTATACTTATATTATGAAGTGGAAAGATTTGTATGTTTGTACATTTTGTTTGTTTGCATTGAAGAGACTCCGAACCTACATGACCGATTTTGATGAAATTTGGCACAGATATAGCGTAGCCCACGAGGAAGGTCATATCACATTGTTTTTAATTAACATTCACTATTTTATCCTGACGTGCCCGATTAAACTTTGATGCTCTTTTTTACCTCTTTTTAACGCCCCAACCAAGTAAACTGATTTTCATACCTTAAATACCAGATGCATGTGGAACACCTAGATTACCTTAATCTGACGCGCTCGAGTTACTTCACAAATCTCCTCTTGGACCTCAACCTTACACCATATCTTCAGAGCTGGTTGTAATTTGCAAAGTCAGTATAGATAGGCATAACTTAGGTATTAAAGGATATATGAATATGGGAGAAACGCAATTAGGATTACAATGCAATTAGTATCTACTTAGAGATTAGCACTTACATGATAACCAATAAGCTATGAAATTAATGTTAATATACAAATGTAACATACTTAGTATTAATAATAATTAAGGTTAAAGCCTGCGTGGTCTAGTGGTTAGAGCTTGGCTCTCGACTCGGAGGTTGTGGGTTCGATTCCCGCATTGGAACAACAGAAAATGTTGTTTCCAAGTTCGGTTAGGACAATTCAGGCCGATCACCTGATTGTCTGACAAGAAAGATGATCCATGCGTCGGATGGGCATGTAAAAAGTCGGACCTGCGCCTGATCTCTCGCCAGTCGTGTCGGTTATCCGTCCCACTGGGTTACGAGAGTAAGTAGAGAGTGCTCTTGTGTCTGCCCACACACTTGGGCACTATAAAATAACTCCTGCGTTGCAGGCCTGGTTTCAATGAAACCGGCCACCGTCAACGAAATCGGTGTGGGGAGCTATATAATGAAGGTATAGGTCGTTTACATAAAGTAGGTATTAATGCATGAGTTTGAGACAAAATATGATATCAAATATCCTATCTCACTATACTATTATAAATGTGACAGATTTTTTCATGAAATTTGGCATGGTAGTTGTATAAGCTTTGGAATAAGACATAGGTTTTTTATCCCAAATATGTTCCCGTGGGATAATGTGGTCGTGGTCGGAGCTGCGGGCATAAGCTATTCTAGTTGAGGTTCTATTTGTTATGTCAACTCGAATGGACCTAGTGCTCTAGGTATTGATAGATATGAGCTAGAGGCCCAGATTGACTTTTTACGTGCCTATTGTCTATTCAACGCGTGGATCATCTTTCAATTATCAATAGTAAGACCTACCTGTATAATCATGATATCGAACATACTTTTAATATGTAGCCTAAGCAGACCATTCGCGCTTCATACAAATTCGCCCCCGATAGTCTATAGCTATGTAACTGTGGGAAAGTCAATCGTCACTTTTGTTTGATTCGGCATTTGGCAGCAAAACAAAGAAAATCTATACATATAATAAATTCGTAACTGGTCGCTATCTGTACATGGAAGATATATATGAAAAACTATTATTATGAACGACATAGAACCCAAAATAAAAATAAAAAAATTCAAAGGTTGTATTTATAATAATAATATCACACCACGTCAATCTGAAGCCGTGGTAAATTCTCGAATAACTTTTGTTGCGGGTAAACGACAACGGAAATAATATTATATTTAATATTTTTATAGTGTACACATCCATTACCCGGGAACATAGGAAAACTGCACTATAGGAAGGTAGGTACTATACCTAAATAATATATATCTTAATACTAAGCCCTAAACTAAGCAACAAAATTACCCGTTCTGTAATCATAAAGCCATAAGTTGTGGGTAAGTCCTTTGTATAGTACATTGCTGCAAAATTACCTGCAATTTACCTGAATATCGGTGAATAATATTGCAATTTCCAATATTTACGACATGTTTATTTAAGCGATAATTGTAAATTGTTTTGAGTGATTACGCAGGTTACCTATAAAGTATATAGATAGTTCCATGGGAGAACTATGCTCAACCGAAGTACGGCCTCGCAGAAAACCGGCCGTGTGAAATAATGTTTGCATTTAGTTTTGCCAAGTTAGAGACAGACAAGGGTACCAGACTCCGGAGGCCAATAATACAGTATTTTTCTGTATTTTTTATTACATAAATAAGAGAGGAATAGTTTACAAAAAATAAATATTTTGAAAGATAATGTGGATTGTTTGAAGCACTTTTGTGAGTCTTGTAAAAACTCCACATACAAAAGTCGTACAAGCAGGTGACGTCACACGCTACTAATGTTGCTACGAAATGGCCATATGCACAAAATTTCTGATATCTCCGAAGTTTGCGCGTGCATGTTAAATGTACATGCTCACCATAGGAAATCCTTTTGTATTTGATGTAAGTAAACTAATTATGTAATGTTGTAAAAAACAATATTAAAACTTTTTTGTGACTTCGAAATGCATATAATTAGAAAACTATACTTATAATATTAATTCTTTTTAATTTTATCATGTAATACCTAATTATTTCTCGTTTAAAAAAAAAGCCGTGTGGTGTCGTGGGACACCGGATAGGAACGAAGTTCCTTATTATAAAAATATTAATTTTAAGTTCTATTCGAGGTATAAAGAAAATAATTAAGACTATACATAAAAATCTTACGTTACGGACGTTTTTTCCCGGCTAGGGTACCCCTCCGCATCGCCCCATAAGGAACTTCGTTCCAAGAATTTTTCATGTAGGAAAATACCGAATTATTATAAAGATCGACACACTTGACACTCATTTGCTCCACGGGGTGCTTGTAATTAGCCTATCTGTCTGCTCGTGTGGTAGCTGTTCGAAAAGAAGCTTATTACTGTAAAGTCAATACTATAAAAACTAAAGCTAGCTTTGGAACAAGTGTAAGTGCTTAATTATATAGGTACAAGACGTTACCCGCGGCTCCGTAACTACAGTATCCTAAGGGAACACTGCACTTTTTCGGGATAGAAACTAGCAAATGTCCTTCCCCGTGGTCTGTTTTATATCTGTGCCAAATTTCATCAAAATCCGACGTGCAGTTTCTGAGCTTATTCAAATCTTTAATCTTCTGTTATTCAAGCCAATAAATCTTTCCTCTTTATAATATTAGTATAGATAATATAATATTTAACAAACAGAAGAAAATTTCTCTACTATGTCGAGATAAGAAGTTATAACTTCTCATTCAAAACTATGCTTTTAAATAAAAGCTATCTTAGTGAATAAAGAAAAAATGTTGTATTCTAAGTTTTTGCAGTTAGCAAGTCTTAATCATCTTACAAAATTTAATTTTCGCATTAAATATTTGTAAGAGTGGAAAAGGATTTATTATTACTAATAGAATAATCCTACTACTATTGTAAATGCGAATGTTTGTGAGGATGGATGGATGGATGTTTGTGACTTTTTTACAAAAACTACTAAACAGATTTCGATGAAATTTGGTATGGTTTAGGCTCTGAAATATAGGCTACTTTTTATCCCGAAAAAGAATTGTATGCCCGTGTCTTAAATATCTTACACCTTCATTTCAACCGCCTACTATGTTTTTGAATTTTATTCCTGACTTCTATACCCGGCGTTTTTCGGGATTTCCCCTTTGGTGACATTAAATTGAACAATATAAGCAACTAAAGTAAACACATATACAACTATATCCTTGCTGTCGACTCTGGGTCAATTTAACTGCTCAACTCCTTCAGAGGCCCTCTACATTGCAGACTAACTAAAGAGAGTGGAACAGATAAATACCTACATAGTTAGCTTTCGATTTGATTGCATTTCTACACACGGTGTATCCACGATTGTGTGGAAAAATTGTGGGTCGAAGGGGACGTAGAAATTTTTTAAATTCAGATCGATTTGGATCGTTCTATGAAAGCCCTGTCCTGTTACTTTTTCTGCTTGTCATAATGACAAGGACAGCATTAAGCATGTGACTTAAGAGCCTTTTAAGTTAAGTAACGTTTGAGAAATCAGCCATCAGTATCATGACTATTGCTTGTTTTTTAAACCTGCGTTTTTACAGACGCAAACAGACCGGTGTTATAAGTTTGACGTGTCTATCCGCTTGTAGTGCATGTAGTCCATGGCATCGTAGCTTGGATAAGCCCAAATGGATAAAGCGATTTTGTATATCAAAATTGGTTCATCCGTTCGGTAGCTGAGTTTTTTGTTTGAAAGCTGACGTAATCAAGAGTGTTATTAGTTATTATTCATCATCAGCTCGCTTACTGCTTGACAATCTCGTGGGCTTCTTAAAAATGTTGAGTGTGTTTATTACGAAAGACTTTATTTATATACGGGGAATTGAAACATCTAAGTATCCACAGTAGCAATTATCATTATATTCGTAGCTTCCATAATAAAGACCAAGAAGATGCAATGACTGACGAAATGATAGCTTTTCATTAAATATAACTTCACTACACTACACAATTGAACAATTTAGGTAGGCGTATGGCATAACTAGGGTTACCACTTGCATAAAGTTCAAGTAGTTAGTCAGGTTTTGGTGCCTTGTCAGATCAAATTATGATATTGTTCGGTTTTTTTGGCTAGTTTTACATTTAATTTTGTCTATTCTAATTTATAATAAAGAGGAAAGTTTTGTTTACATTGAATAGGCTCCGAAGCTACTGGACCGATTTTGATGAGATTTGGCACAGATATAGAGTAGACCACGGGAATCGTCATTTTTAGACTACTTTTTATTACGGCAAAATGTACGGCTTATGCGAGATTTCCTTTTGCGAGCACGAAGTCGAAGGCAAACTTCTAGTATCATGGTATGTTGGTCTCCACTATCTCTGCCTGACCTCGTATCACTCGGCTATTCACCGAAATGTCAGCCTAGCTGCTGCTGCTGATTGCCCGTCTCTTCGATTGTCCACGTCATCATCGTTTCAGCCGCAGCGCGCAATATCCATTTGCCAACAAAAATGGCAAGGCGACTTTTCTAGCGACAGCGAAAATCGACCCATGTAATGCATTAGGCAACCCTATGTTGAGGCCTCCCATGACAGGCTAATCGTGGTACGTCAAAAACTCGAGTTATGGTAATTTTTAATTGTTTGTAACTTTGAATCGGTTACGCTAGCTATAATTGCTTTATTGCTAACAAAAAATGATTTTGGTCTATTTTAAAAAGGGTGAAGTATATATAATAAGTATATAAGTAGTCTCAAATGTACCATAGTTTATACAATGTTAAGTTCCTTTCAAAAGATTATTCCAGATTACAATTGAAGAAAAATGTAGGTCATAAATAAATAGTTTAATTGCGTATTTAAACTACTCAATCTATGTAATATGAGTGCAGGTTCATAAATTAACAAAGTATTAATGACTAAATTTCCCTTTATCCAAATAAGCCAGGAAAAAATATGAAAAACCCAATTTACTTCGCTCCCTTCACATAAAAGCGGGCCGTATGGGTCGTTAAAAGTACTAATTGCTGAATAAATAAGTCCATTTTCAGATACATTGTGCTTTTAAGCTTTTTTATGCATTGAGGACAGCCAAGGGGCTCATTTACATAACTTTATTTAAGAGCACTCGTACAGGACACTATGCATTCATTTTGTGATTTTGTTCGTTTTGCCGCCTAAAGTTCCAATGTCGAATTTATTGGTGCGAAAATGTAATCTATCCGTTTCTTTTTTTTCCACGGCGAACACGGCGAAACCAAAATGAAGGGTAATGATTTTGGCAGTCTATGTATGTATGTTTGTACCACTAGCGTCACTTAGCATTTGAACTACTGGTCTATTTAATTAACGAGATGTCAGTAGATTCGTAATAATGGCACGGGTAATATATGCTATATAATTTATGTAGTTGGGTTATAGTTTTTAACTTTTGATTAAGGACAAAGTTAAAACTAAATAATATGATGTTTGGAGTATTTAAACCATACATCTCTGAAGCATTTTGGGGAAGTTCTAACGTGATAAACAGGCTTTTCTGAATTCCAGTAAGTAATTCTGCTTATTATATTATTAATGTATGATACATTAATACAGTTTCGACGCAGTATCGATATGTTAAAACAGCAAAATGGTGTTCTCATAAGCGCCAAACCAACGTCCGACGCGTTTTTATTAGTCCAAACTCCAAAATCAGTTTACAATATCATCAAGACGATTCATTTATAATTCATTGAAAGTAAATTGAAAGTCTAAGATAAATAGGCGAATTATAAGGGATCATAAAAATCATAAAGATGCCTCAAAAGCTATTTTACATTGTTAAAGTTTTGAAAATCACCATACTGACCGCCACAAACTTTCGATAAACATTAACTGTGGGCCTAGCAGGAACATTTGACAGCGGCGTAAAGTGTAAACGTAACGTTATCTAATGAAACTTGTATGGGCGCTTTTATATTTTTGTCAGATTTTCATACGATTCTCATTTATTTTCGCATTTAATCTCGGCGTAAACGCCGCTGTCAAATGTTCCTGCTAGGCCCACAGATCGAATGATGCATCACTCAAGTACATACACACCTCCCCCTTCACCGCGCAGTATCACAACCTGTTCGCGGCGTCATTTGTAGCAGATGAAATGTAAATGTACATTCGTTACGTGGCCCGCACCCGCTCTGTATTCATGAGAGGCTGGCGCAAGTTATAGGAGTTAGCGGGGGGATTTTCGTAGGTAGGAATTGGAAAAGTTATTTTAGTTGTCAGGGGATTTTTGTAGGTGGGAATAAAAACGCTTTGTCGACTATGTAGGTTGTCAAAAAAGGTATATCTACTATATTCAAAAGATATATCTTTTCTGACTATATAAAAAAATAAAAGGCAAAGCTGATTGACTGATGTATCAGCGCACAATAAAACCCTTAAAGCTAGAAATTTGAAATTTTGCACACGTATTTATCATATTATGACGTAGGCTTCATACTAAGGAAGGATTTTTCAAAATTCCAACCCCAAAGGGGTAAAATAGGGGATAAAAGTTTGTATGAAATTTTTTATTCCTTGGATATATTATTAGCATGATATTTCGTATAAATCGATTACGGAAAAAATAATCAGTCACGTATTTCAGCGTTTACTAAAATTGAATGGATGAATGTTTAAAACCTAATTTCACGCAGGCGCAGCCGCTGGCAAATAATGCTAGTTTACCTATAAAACTGCATTTGTCTGCATAATACTGCATAATCTGTCTCTAATCGCACCAGCCTCTTATAACTGGGCTTTTCTCATATCTATTCATACAACAAGGGCTGAATGAATACATACTAACTATATTATACTCGTACTATAACAGACGATGCTGTTTGATGTTATTCCTAATTAACTGACTAGTTACACAGATTAAATTATGTAATTTAATCTGTGTTGTAAGTAGATTAATCGTATCTCGTATGTTTGTCACTTGAACCACACCAAGTTTTGAAGAACATGCGCATATTATCTTCAAATGTGTCAACGGCTCGTTTTCTATACACCACTACTACTATTTGATATGTATTTTTCATTTTGCCTCGCTGAATGTCAGATATTTGTTATTCACAAATAAAATTGTCCTGCACTTAACTTTACTTTTTTGGTGTCTGCAACAGGTTTTATTTTATTCACATTTTGCGTTGCGACGCGGCGCTGCATTTTTTAAAATTTATATAAAAGAGTGAGTGAGTGAGTATATAATGTGAATCACTATCTTAAAAATGCAGCGCCGCGTCTCGTCACGTCGCGTCTTGGTGTGACTGACGCTTAGTATTTCTTTTCTATAATGCCTGGTAGACCTAGGTGGTAAGTCATCATCATTATCACCATTCTCCAAATTTGAAAATTTTGCCGTCCCCTTCAACGGCCCAAATTTTTTTCCACACGATCGTGGACACAGTGTATGCTTGTAGTAGTGCAAAATCAATAGCTAACTATGTAGCTGTTTATCTGTTCCTCTTTCTTGATTCTGTGCTGTTGAGGCGCGGTTGTTTCCTCCATGTCGAATGATCAAGCTGTAGTTCACCATGCCTATACTGCACACTTTACGGGGCATTCATTTTCAAAAAAAAAATACAAATGTGGTGAGAATTATTAGTTCATCATTCGATCTAATAACATAGGTCTTTGGGACTTAGGTCGTAAATTCATAACATAAGAACAATCTGGATATGCATAAAAAGGCGCGGCTAAATTTATGCGTTCTACACGGCGGACCGATGCATCTCCTTTCCGTGTCACCCGGCCGGGTCCAATTAAGTTCGACTCACGACCTCCAGTGGGGCCCCGAAACGAGCGATACTCATGAGCTCATTGATCATCATTAATGTTTAACTTTAAGTTTGATTGTTACTTAAGAGTTAAAAATAATATATATTAATGTTATTATTTACTAAAGAATTGCAAAAAAAATTCCAATAAGCTTTGAAACTATTCTCTTATGGCGCAAGTTGAGTGAAATTCATAATCCGAAGATTTATCGTTCATTTTTAAACGTTGTTTTATATATAAGGTCATTACATATGAAATTGGCGTTTTGGTAAGGTAATAAAGTCGATTTTTTTTAAAGATAATATATTTATTTAATCAAAGTATATACTATTACTATCTATGCACTATTGCCATCTCATAGGTAGTTCATTGATTTCTTTACTAAAAAACCATTCGTACAGGAATCAATAAAATCTTTGAAGGCGCTTTGGACTGCCCCATCGGAGTTGAATTTATTCCCTTGCAAGAAGTTATCCAAATTTCTAAAAAAATGGTAATCTATTGGAGCAAGGTCCGGGGAGTACGGTGGATGTCTTAGATATTCCAATCGAAGCTCTTCTAATTTGATAGCCGTGGGTTGTGCAGTGTGTGGTCTAGCGTTGTCCTGAAGCAGTGCCTGTCCAACCTCGGATGTATAGCAGCTAGCTTTTCCATCATGATTTGCAGTAGCTGGCAATAAGCGTCTGCCGTAATCGTCTGGCCAGATTTAAGAAAGCTGAAATGAACGACACCGGCACTAGTCCACCAAACGCTCACAAGTAAAGAAGAAAAAACAAATGAATTACGGTTTTCGAAACACAAATGCATGAGTAAATAGCGGTATAAGTTTGAAATTGGAATTCCTAACCAAAGAAGAAGGCGACAAAACGCCAATTTTATATGTAAGGACCTAATATTAAGCGCTGATTTCTGAATATGGCGAGTTTATGATTATAATATATATTATTATTGTTATAATTAATAAGATATGTTTTAGATTTTATTGTTTCCATAAACTTATTATTACTGGTTAGAGGTTTGCAGGAAATTATAATAAAAATAGTAATAAAAAGACCACATACCAAATATTATGTTTATGGTATGTGGTTTTGTCTTGTATTTAAATTAATATGAATTATTAATTAATTGATTCTCCAACAATCGATACATGTATCATAAATTGTATGTTTTACCGTTTTGACATTAAAGGGAAAACTTATAATGTTATTTATGAATCAGAATTAAATTTAAAAATGTCAACATGAAACAACTATGTGGAATTGTAATTTATGTAGAAAAAAAAACGCTTTTTAATGAAATGGACTAGGAAATGAGAAAATGGATCACCTGATGATAAGCGATTACCACCGCCCATGTACACTCGTAACACGTAATATTGCGCACTAGCGTTCCTGTTCCTTAAATACCCAACCCCCTTGGACCTCCGATAACCATACACACTCGGCAAAACACAATAGGTACAAGGGTTTTTTTAAAGCCGGTTTTGTGCGAGGCCGTGGTATATGGTATTTATCTGGTTGAGCCGGCCCATTTGTGCTGAAGCAATATTTTAGTATTCAATATTTGATCAAGACTGATTTACTGTAACTTAACAATGGTCAATTAACTGCTTATAATATTAGATTAAATAATATGTATTTAAGGCAATTTGTACCTAATTATGTAATTGCATACTGAAATTGTGCTGAATTCGAAAAAGCGGTATTCAAATTATCTAAGTAAATCAGCAATAACACATAATGATGCTTGCCAAAAAACTACAATTTTGCGGTAATGTGGTAGTAATGAAGTCGACATAATTTATAATCGTCAAATAAGTAGAGAACATTATGAAAAAAAAGACAGCTTAAATGGCGTTGGGTAGGACACATGACAATGAAAGGAAATCAAAATGGACACAGAATATAACAGAATGGCAAATGGTTTGAGAAAAAAAGAAGAGGTAGACAACTAAGAATATGGTCAGATAACATCAGAAAGATTGGAGGAGTAACTTGGACTAGGTAAGCGAAGAATAGGCATAAATGGAAGCAAAACCCTAATTCTCGTCATTAACCTAACCGTAATTGGTGATAACATCTTCCTGACGTATGCATATTTTTAAAGCGAAGGCCACAAGTCGCGTTTTTCATGGCCTAGGTCAGAACAGTAAGGTCGTGCAGAGAAAGCGGAAAGCGGGTTAGATCGCTATTAGATTGTCATGCATGTTGGATGTGGTAATTAATTGTGACAGTTCATTTCGCCTGTAATGTTGTTGTGTCGCTGGTGCCAGCTACGTTTAGTACTTCATAAATTTTTGACTCGGATCGAGTTGCATTGTTGCGAAATTATTTGAGACAAAAGGTTCTCTTAGTGTAGAAATAAACTTAACTGAGGTTATGTATGCTTCTTAGAAGAAAATCATACTATTTATTTATTTATTTATTTATTTATTTATTCTTCATGTACACAACAGAAATAACACAAAATATTACAAAATACACAAAAGAGATGGTACAAAGGCGTGCTTATCTCTAAAAAGAGATCTCTGCCAGCAGACCTTACACAGAGTTTAGGAAAAATAAAATAAGTAGGACACAGGTAGTACAGCAAAGAATAATATCAGATTAAAAAAGAGACAATTACTTACAACTGATTTATAATGAAAATAAACTAGTAAATACAATATACTAATACATATTATAAATATAATAATACCTACATAAAAGAATAATAAATAAAAATTAATGAACCTAATAAATAATAATAATATGAAAAAATAAACCTACATAAACTATTTTGTTGCTGATGACAATAAGAAATGATTCTTCAGCTTGAGCTTTTTAAGTTCTAGTCTTGAACGTGTCCACTGTTGGACCCTGCCGCACATGTTCAGGCAAAGCATTCCACAGCTGGGCAGCTCGGACCGTGAACGAGTTGGCGTAGAAATTTGATTTACACCAAGGGGTGTCGAGTACCTTTTTTGGGTTACAAGTACGCAGAGGTCTATCACTCGGGGTAGTATATGAAAATCGTTCAAATAGGTAAGAAGGAGAGTTGGACAATTTTAGAATTTTAAACAACTGGGTTAAAATATGAAAATTCCGACGAAGGCTGATGGGTAGCCATTGTAATTTGTTGCGAAACTCGGAAACATGGTCAAATTTGCGCAGTCCAAAAATAAAACGTATGCACAAATTCTGGAGACGTTCAAGTTTACACAATAGCTCCTCAGTTACATCCAAAAAACAGGAGTCAGCGTAGTCTATCAATGGCAATAACAAGGATTGTGCTAGAAGAATTTTAGTGGATAGAGGAAGGAAATTCTGTAGTCTTTTTAATGTATGCAAAGAATGATGTAACTTTTTGCTTATACCATTAATATGAGCAGACCACGACAGGTTGCAATCAATAATTAGACCAAAATTTTTGGCATTGTCGCTAAACTCCAATACATCACTACCGTAAATTATTTTGCTAATAGATTCAAAATCAACCCTGGAGCGCAACTGCCTGCTGCCAATGAGAAGAACTTGCGACTTTTTTGGATTAACCAGAAGTCCAAAAGTGTTCGCCCACTTAAATATATTTAAAAGATCTTGGTTAACAGCAATAATAGCAAGATCAATTTCCTCAATACTAGTGTGCCTGTATATTTGCAGGTCATCTGCATATAAATGGTAGGCCGAAGAGATGAACCTTGTTATTTCGTTTATGAAGACCGCGAAAAGTAATGGGGACAATACTCCCCCCTGTGGGACACCAGCAGTAATGCTGGACCAGTCAGAACTAACGTCAGGAGTAAATATACGTTGCTTTCGTCCTCTCAGGTAGGAGTCAAACCATGCTGACGTAGAAGAAGATACACCTAAAGACCTAAGTATGGCCAACAAAATATCGTAGTCCACCGAATTGAACGCGCAACTAAAGTCTAATAAAACTAAAATTGTTAGCAGTCTGTTGTCCATTGCATACCGTATATCGTCCGTTACTTTCAGCAATGCCGTGGTAGTGCTATGCCCAGGACGAAATCCAGACTGGTATGGACTTAAAATATGGTTGGTGTTTAGAAAATCACTGAATTGTTTGGTAACTGCTTGCTCAAGAATTTTAGAAAGGATTGGTAAAATGGAAATGGGTCGATAATCAGAAGGTAAAGTAGGATTAGTGGTTTTAGGAAGAGGTATTATATGGGCATGTTTCCACATGGAAGGAAAAGTGCTTGAACTAATGGAAAAGTTAAGGATATGGGCTATAGCTGGAGACAACAAATCAGCAATTGGGGATAACATATCCTTACTCAGGCCATCACTACCAATGGCTTTAGAGGCGATTCAACGAAGACTTGTGAGTACCTGATCTTCCGAGATATTTTTCAAGACAAACGGATCAAACGGAGGAGGTAACTTATTAGAAAGGGAGTTCAAACAGCAGGATTTATTGGCATCCGATAAGTTTATAGGCTGAACAGCAAAATGTTTGTTAAGTATGTCAATATTTACTACTGGCGCAGGAGTCTCCGATGTTTTCCCAATCCCGAGGCGTCGAAGAAATTTCCACATCTGTGCCTGAGACAAGTTTTCAGCTGAAGCATATATATAATGGCGCTTAGCGTCTCTACACATTCTGTTACAAGTATTACGCAGTTTTTTATAAGCTAATAAATTCTGTTCTGTAGGCACTCGTTTACACTTACTCTTGGCCTTGTTACGCATAGTCATTACATTTTTGATTTCTTGGGATAACCAGGGCGCTGGGAGACGCTTCATGCGAATAGGTTTTACAGGGGCATGAACATCATAAATTTTGGTAACCACTGAATTGAAAATTTCTACTTTACAATCAATAGATGTCGCCTCGTAGAGCGGATTCCAGTCGATCGCACTGAAGTCATGTCTTAATATGTCCAGATCTATCTTGGCAAGGCTACGCTGCAAAATGGTTTTAGCTCTGGGTTTGGGATTACGGAGCTTATAAGACAAGTATAAGAGATCATGGTAGGAGAAAGGAGCAGATAATTGGCCATGGGAAATTACTTTAGTAGGTTGAGAGATAAAAATAAGGTCAAGCAAAGAAGGCTCAGAGTTCGGTGGAAAATGTGTCGGGGAAAGGGGTAAAATATGCATATTAAAAGAAGAAATTATATTTTGGAGCATAAGAGTTCTATTATCATTTTTAGTTAAACACGTATTAAAGTCGCCCATGAGGATTATGTGTTCGTAGGAGGGGCAGTAACGGTTAAGCAAATCATCAAGTACTGCAAAGTAATTGACTGCAGAGGAGGGACTATACAAAACACCTAAAAGAACTTTATTATGGGAGATGGTGATTTCTAGAAATAAAAATTCCAGCTGTCCACGAATATAGTTAGAAGATTGGCAGATTATTTTATATGAGATGTTCTTCCTAATATAAATACACACACCCCCACCTCTACTAACGCAGCGATCATTACGAACTAAAGAAAAATCTTGTAAAGGATACAGTATGGAGGAAAGTGAGGGTTTTAGCCATGATTCAGACACCAATATGCAGTCAACTGGTACGCCGTTGAAAGATGCAAAGAAATCTGAGTAATGGGCCGGTATACTTTGTGCATTTATGTGCACCAAGTTAAGAGAGGGTGAGTTATTAGAAAAAATTTTATTCAAGCGGTTATCCAAGGGTACCCAATCCAACAATGATACGTTACTGCAACTGTCACCAATACTAAGAGACTCACTAGAAGTGGACATTTTTATGTCGGCAAATGGAGACGAAGGCGAGTCAATCAGATTTAGTGAATTTGCGCTATAAAAACTTTCATCGCCAGATTCGCTGGAGGAAGGTGAGAAGAAATCATCATTTATATCATTAGAAGAATTCATGATTTAAATGTAGGTATGTAAAATAAATATTATAATGTAATACTAATAAAATATCTAATTACAATGTATTATGTAATAATATATTATGATAAATATTAAATTATAATTGATAAATATGAAATGTTTAAAGTTGTATTTAGGCTATTTAGGGTAGCAAACGAAAAAATCTCGAGTTAACTTAGCTATCAGGGCGGAGATATTTGCACCAAACCTTATCGATCCCTTTTTAGGGTTCCGTTATACATAAGGAACCCTTATACTTTCGATCTGTCCGTCCGTCAGTCGTCTGTCTGTCCGCGCTTCTAGCTTCTGTAATTCTGAATATAAATTGATGAAATTTCGTATAGTTATATAAGTATATCGTGTATAGATCTCCATTTTAGCATCATAAAATAATAATTTTATATTTTACATGTGAAATGGGGATGAAAAATATTTTTTCATCCAACCCCATCGTGTGGGGTATTTTTGAATAGGTATTTTAAAATAAAGGAAAGGTTTCATACATGATTTTTTTACAAAGTTAACCATTTACGAGTAACCGGCCTCATTACTCGTAAATGTGTTAACTAACAAGATGGTTTATAAGTTGGTCCCCCCCTGGCATTTCTAAACTATGAGAGTTAGAAACTTGCAATTTTCCGTGCAGACCATGCTAAAAACTCTATAGTAAAACTATTTTGAACGAAATCGGACAGTAGTTTTTGAAGTAATTTGAAAAAAAAAACCTTTTACGCGGTTGTAGTTACGGGACCCTCCTTAGACATGTCCTGACACGCTCTTGGTTAGGTGAAAAACCTCATGGCCATCCACACCAGTGTTACTTTTCGTTGAGACATAATTATCGTTGAGATTTTACTATAAGTAAAGGTAAGACGAAGTAACGTGTCGCCGCAACAGAGGGGTATAAGCACTTTTAAAGTAGAGTACAAAGTACCTACCCTGATTCAATATTTTGCTTTAAAGTAAGTTACAAACATCCATAATACATACACATACTAACAAACATACATCTGCTACTATTCCATTCGAAAGTAGCAAATGATGCTAAGGTGAAAGTTCAGCGTTTGATCCGGGAGCGATTCCTTTGTAGTTCCGAACAAAAACTCGAACAAAAGACATTCTGATTGATTAATTAATATGGATATATGACTGCCCCAATTTCAAAGGATAAGTTAATACAGATGAATTTTATAATTGGATCAAGAAACCCTTTGCTCGTAATTGGGTTAATAACTACTGAATATTAGTATTTACAGACGACAGGTAAATTAATAGATTAAGTTACGGAGTAACTATTTTGTATATACTCTGGGATGGTTAAACGGTCTTATATTCTTTGGTACAAGATGCATTCTAATGGCCGGTTTCAATAAATTTCAAAAACTAAATAATACCTAACTATTTGTTAGAAAACGTCGTCATTCAATCATATGCAAATGTGACGTATTTAACAAATAGTAATTGGTAGATAGGTTATTGAAACAGGCCGTTAGTGAACTACGTGAGTATGTCAGTATGTAGTTTGCGTCAGGTTAATCTGATAACGATTTAAGTTTAAATCTCAATCTCCCCCCAACAAATATTTACACCACTGATTAGCTGTTCAATGTTGCTGAACTCCGAACTGAATCTTTGTCTGATACGTTGGAAAAGACAGACAAAGCTCCCATACAACAAACGTGACTTTTTGCCGTTTTGTACGGAACCCTTCGTGCGCAAGTCCGTCTCACACTTGGCCAGTTTATCATATTATGTATCTATTTACATTATTGAAATATTTGTAACTTTGACCATTTTAAAAAAGCTATTTACTAATGTTTTAGCTGTGTTAGTTTTATTTTATAAGTATCTCATGTTTTACCTAATTTATATTTTATCTTTAAGTTCATACATCTGTATTATAAATTATCACTATACTTAGCAACTTCAATCTTCAACTGTTTTAAATCAATTCAAAACCCAACACCATCATGTCCCTATTTTAATTCGTATCGTTAGCACTTTATAAATAAAGTACTGTCGCGTCGATTCCACAGGCAATATCTCAGCGTCAGCCGGCCTTTGATGCTGAATGTTGCGAGCGTGTGACACTGTCAACGAGTGTACCAAAAGTAACATATCTTTGTAACGGCTAGACCTCAGATTAATAATTATAGCATATTGATTTCTTATGTTTACGCGAATATTGTTCATTGTTTTAACAACTTCAACAAATAGGACAACTGACACCTTTGTCCTCCTGTGACCACGGCTGCTGGAAAGTAGCTGAAACGTCGGGAAAAAGAAATGCGTACTGCGACACAATCCGTATGTGTTTAAAACAATGAACTATAGGTACGAGTATCTATGCAGATAACCTAGGGTAGGTTATTGGTGAGAGAAGAAACATATATTGTTCCTTATCCCACATGGTTACATATTTTATTATTAGTGTCATAAAGACGTCTTAATTCCAACGTCGCAAAAAGTATACCAAAAGATATCCAAAGGCGCGACAACCTTACAATAAAACAAAAAGACATGGATTAGCTTTCTCTTTTACACTTATGGATTTTTACCATTGATGTATTGTGAGACCGATATCTGCTAACGGCTTCGATTTTAGTACTCCTTCCATATTTTATTCTTCTTCCTGGGTTTTTGCCATTGATGTTTTGTGACTTGTGAGACAGACAGCCTATTACGGCTTCGATTTTAGAACTCCTTCTATGTATTATTATTCTTCCAAGGGCTAGACAGTAGACACTACATACAGTGTAATACTTAGGTTGCAGACTCTTTGGACTTTGTATGTATTAAAGATACATTACTTACATTAAAGAGTAAATAATGAGAAATATAAATGTTACTCGAGTTTTGAATTACGAATAAACTTTAAAAAAAAAGAAGGTGTTGGGAAGATTTGAAGTGTCATGAGTTGTCAAATTTTTTGGTTAATTTGATGATGATTTGTTTGATTTCAATAAAAGATAAGTATAAAAAAAATACTAACCAAGAGCATGTCAGGACATGTCTAAGTAGGATTCTGTAACTATCAACGCGCAATGGGTTTTCTTAAATAACTTATGATCCAATTTCGCTCAAAATAATTTTCCTAAAGATTTTTGGCAAGATCGATAGATCTTGCCAAAAAAAAGCTTAGAAACTTACAAGTTTCTAGCTCTTTTAATTTAGAAATGCCGATTACTCGAAATTGGTTGAGTTTGTAAGAAAGTCATGTATGAAATCTTACTTTTATTTTAAAAATCTCTTCTTCAATATCGCATACGATGTGGTGGAATGAAAATGTATCCCCACTGACCACTTCACATGTATGGAGAGCCACCGCAATAAAAATAATTATTATTTTATGATGACAAAACCGAATAAACACAATCTATAAATATACCTAATTCCATCATTTCATATTCATAATTACAGAACTTATAAGAGAGAACAGACAGACAGGCGGATAGACAGATAGACGGACGGACAAAGCGACTACTAACAAACTATAAGAGTTCCTTGTAATACTACGGAATCCTAAAATATCACCCTGTTCATCACATCTGCTGATTACTAAAATAGTTCCTACCGTAGAAAACGGAATAATTGATTTTTAAGCTATTCTTAAATGTTTAATACTGAACTCCAATTCTCGTATTAAACTTAGACTATCAATTTGCTTTCAATGAATTATAAATGATATCATAAACTGATTTTGAAGTTTGGACCATTACAACGCATTTGACGTTGGTTTGACGTTAATGAGAATGCCATTTTATAGTGTTGTAATTTGTCGAGAACGTATTATTGTGGGATAAGTTAGCAGAATCGACCTACAGAAGTGATGTATTCGTAAAGTACCTACTTGTATTCTATTAATAACTACTCGTTACAAAACCTATTTAAAGTACGGTAAACTACAATTTGTCCCTTAACAAGACGCGAGTGGTTACGTTATAATGTAAGTACTAACCACAAGATGAAGATTATCCGCTCACTAAACTAGCTAAACCGCAGATACACAGACATACTGATATTAGCTATTATATTTACGTATGTTATACAAATATCGACTTAATGCCTATGAAATAAAATCCAAATTTAATTGGAAACCTCACCATAGAAAGGATGTAGTATTTAAAAAAAACTATTATTGTATCTCGGAAATACAGTTGCGAGGTCGATTCTACTAATTAAACCCTGCAATAATACAGTTACAATCAAGTCGATGTATTAAAAGTGCAAAATGGTATTATTATCCCATAAACGTCATGCCAATGTCAAACAAAAATCAGTTGCTGGTATCAAGACAATTCATTTATAATTCAATAAAAGTAATAATGTATAATAAATACTACTTGAGGTCAGCCACCCTGTGGTCGAAATTCGACAATAATTCATGTTTTAATTATAAAGTTTCACCTTTTTTAGGTTTCTTTTGCCTACGACCTTAGAAACGCAAAAAAATATTATGTAAATATTGTTTATGGATTGTGAAAGAAAGATTGACACTCATTGACAATAGGCTAGTTTCGTCTATCAAAATGAAATGATATTTGTTATTTATATAAATAGTTTCTATCATGAGCCATATTTTTCTTGTAAGTGACATAATAAGAACATAATCAAATCGAATAAAAAACAGCGAAAGTTAAGAAGAGCCCTATTACAAATCTGCACTCTGCGAGATTAGTATTTGAAGCGTAGCCGACATTTCGCATTTTGTAGTAATTTTGCAGTTGAATTTATCGTTTTTATTGAAAAAGGTTAATAAATTCATGCTTTAAAATTATAAATTCTTTATTCCTCATGAAGTAACAATTGTTCTGGTATTAATTTTGCTTGGCAATATTATCGTAGATAGGAGTAATTCACAGTTAACTTAAATCTATTTTTGAAGTTTTTTTTTGGCTTAGAATAAGATTTTTTTCTATATTAAATCAAAGATATTTCAATATTCTAAGACTGCTACGAACTATACGACTATATAGGAGATAACATTCTCATTTTATTATTTCATTTGCTTAGAACAGTAGTTCAATCCAGGAGCTCAAAAAAGTGCCTTCGAGCATTTTATGAAAATATTTCTCTGCAATTTTGGGTTTAATTAAAAAGTTAATCAAAATTTACAAAAAGCGACGCCGCTACTAACTAGGCCAATAGCTTTTCTGCAAAATATTTATTTTACTTAAACTTTATATGTGCCAAATTTGACACTGATCCCTAAAACTGTACATTAAATTTTTGCTTCACGTACATATTAATATAATAATATTGTAAATATTCTTCAATTGCCGCGAAAAGCGCGAGAATGTAGAGTTGTAGACTGTATCAGCTGATACGCGGCGAGTGCTAGGGCAGGTAGATAATATTAAATTACATAACATAGGAATTACATGTAGTAGAGTATATTGTTCTAAATAAAATCTCAAAGACAGTATCTACATTTGCGTGCAAGGAAATGATTTATACACTATGATATCATTAAAAACCTCATATGAAAATTAAAGTTTAAATCATAATTTAAAGAAAAAAATATTACCGCACCGCATTGAACGGGTTGGCTTGATTACAATCATCAGAATTTATCACCACTTATATTATTGAGTGGATAATAAATCTTCATAAAGCTACTGACTTTTAAAAGCTCAAGTTTTGTGGTGCACTAAATAAAACAAAATTGTCACATAAAGTTATTTAAAAAAATACATTTTTTTTGTTATTAATCAACATTAAACATCATCATCATTACTATGTAACAATTATTTATAACTGCAGTTCTTTTAAAGCTAAAATCTCGGATTGCACTTAAAATAAGGATTAAAAATAATTTATATCCACGGTTAAAACTTAAAAGGTAGGGAAACAATGATTTCAAAACCATGAATGGGCTATGGGTACATTTACATACATACATACTAATGGGTACATTTGACAGAAAAAATCTTCATACCAGAAAAAGTTACGCCATCTTGATTTCACCATACATCAAATGTCAGCCATCTCGATTTCACCATACCTCAAATGTCAAAATGACCCAAGCAACCCCAAAAGTGGGTGGTGGTGGTTTAAGTGGGGACAGTTTTTGTGCCTCGACATGCCTCGTCTATAATATATATATTACTAAGGCGGGTCAATAAGTCCGTGACTTTTTGAATTTCTAACCTCCTTACTGAAAAAGCAACACTACTCCTGTCAACAGGCATCTGTCAGTTGACTCCTATCAAAATTTGAACTTGCTGCGTCAGTTAGTTTGTGTTTTACAGCTATCTTTATCAGACTATCCAGTAACTTAAGGAAACAATGGAAAAAAGTGAATTTCGTGTGCTTATTAAGCATTATTTTTTGCGAAAAAAAACCATTACCGAGACCAAGGCTAAGCTTGATAAATACTATGGGGACTCTGCACCATCGATTTCAATGGTAAAAAAGTGGTTTACTGAATTTCGTTGTGGCCGTACAAGCACTGAAGATGCCGAACGTCCTGGACGCCCAGTTGAGGTCTCTACACCCGAAACAATCGAAAAAATTTACGATATGGTGTTGGCCGACCGAAGATTGAAAGTGCAAGAGATTGTGGAAGCCATAGGCATCTCGCATGGCTCAGTGGTTTCAATTTTGAATGATCACTTGGGCATGAGAAAGCTTTCCGCAAGATGGGTGCCGCGTTTGCTCACAGTCGACAAACGCAATCGTGTAACAACTTCACAGGAAGGTTTGGCGTTGTTTAATCACAATATGGAGGAGTTTTTTAACCGTGGACGAAACATGGATCCATCACAACACACCAGAGACCAAACAACAGTCAAAACAGTGTGTTTCTAAGGGTGAATCGGCGCCAAAGAAGGCCAAGGTGGGTTTGTCAGCCAATAAAGTTATGGCGACTGTTTTTTGGGATGCACGTGGGATAATCCACATTGACTATCTTCAAAAGGGAAGAACAATTAATGGGGAATATTATGCCAACTTATTGGACCGCTTCAATGAGGATTTGAAAACAAAACCGACCTCATTTGGCCAAGAAAAAAGTTCTTTTTCACCAACACAATGCAAGGGTGCACACATGTGCAGTTGCCATGGCAAAAATCCATGAATTGGGCTATGAATTGCTCCCACATCCACCCTATTCTCAAGATTTGGCTCCGAGTGACTACTTCTTGTTCCCAAACCTGAAAAAATGGCTCGGTGGAAAAAGATTTGACTCCAATGATGAAGTCATCTCGCAAACAAAGGCCTATTTTGAGGACCTCGACAAATCATATTTTTTGGAAGGGATAAAAAAATTGGAGAAGCGTTGGACAAAGTGTATAGAGCTCAAGGGGGACTACGTTGAAAAATAAAATGATTTATTTATCAAAAAATCTGTGTTTTATTCAAAAGTCACGGACTTATTGACCCGCCCTCGTATGTCTAATGTCTATGGTGTTTTTCCACTCAGTGTCCAAAATTTCCGGAGCTGTTTCCTACAAAATGCTATCTATGCCGTATTTTTTTTAATTTGCTTTTTCCTCTTTTGGTTTTTTCTTTGCGTTACCCTGTTTACCTAATGGAAAATTTGAAATATCGTATTATTTTCGAGTACGAGTTCCACCGTGGCACCAGTGCTGCAGAAACGGCTCGAAGGATTAATGATCTCAGCGGCGGAGTCTCAAAGAACAGAACAAGCTCCATGGACTGCCGGAGACCAAAGTTGATAATTAAGAATTGAAGGCTATTGTGGAAGCGGATCCATCGCAAACCACGTCCGAGTTAGCTGCAGGCCGCGGTGTTAGTGATAAAACTGTTTAAATCCACTTGAAGCAAATTGGGAAGGTGAACAAGCTTGAAAGGTAGGTACCTCATGAATTGAGTGCAGCAAACCGACAAACGCGCTTCGACTGCTGCGTTACATTACTCAAAATGGCACCGGCACAATAATGAAGGGATTTGAAATCGACTGGAAAGTGGATCGCAATGGCTGAACTCTGGCAAACCAGCAAAAGCCTGCCCCATGCGAAAATTGACTCAAAAAAAGTTACTTGTGAGCGTTTGGTGGACTAGTGCCGGTGTCGTTCACTACAGCTTTATTAAATCTGGCCAGACGATTACGGCAGAACAACCGAGGTTGGTCATTCACTCTAGGCCACTACTGCTTCAGGAAAACGCTAGACCACACACACACTGCACAACAGACGGCTACCAAATTAGAGGAGCTTCAATTGGAATGTCTAATCTAAGACATCCACCGTCCTCCCCGGACCTTGCTCCAACAGATTACTATTTTTTTCGAAATTTGGATAGCTTCTTGCAAGGGAATAAATTCAACTCCGATGGGGCAGTCTAAAGCGCCTTCAAAAATTTTATTGATTCCTGTCCGAATGGTTTTTCTAGTAAAGGAATCAATGAACTACCTATGAGATGGCAAAAATGTATAGATGGGAATGGCATACTTTGATTAAATAAATATATTATGTTAAAAAAAAAACGACTTTACGTTCCACCTTTACAAAACGCCAATTTCATTTGTAATGAGCTAATATAATATCTTTCAATATATTATATTATATTAGTAGTTTCGCCACTATTATATATTATACAAAATTACGTAGCTTAGACTTCTGACGCTCACTTCCCTCTTATTCATGCCTAGTGCATCTACTATTAATATATTTTTTTGCTTTTATAGCCCAGTGTTTATTGTAAGTACCGGCCATAGATCCAGGTGCAATCTGCAATTTGCGTCAGCGCAGACCAATTACTATGTCTCGGGAGAAAAATTGATTTTTCAATGTTGGTTTAAGTGAGCCCTATGATTATTTACCGCTAGCTTTAATTAATCCATCCATGATGTTGTATGAATACCTACATAATAAGAGGTTGGTAATCTGATTATGAACGGTATAAAATATGGAAAATCGAGACTTGGCCGTATTCACTTACGTATTAATTAATAATCAACTTTAAGCAACCACTATCAAATGAGAATATAAATTTATTATGCTTATAATAATCAGCTAATTTTAATCTTGTCCCTGCGAAAACTTTTCTTAACAGAGTCAAGGAAGATTAGTAGAAGATATTAAAGGTAATTTTAGAGCTTAAAACCAAATTCTTTTGGCTTTAATATAAACTATTTTAAAATTTATCGTCAGTTCATTTAAATAAAAGCTATTACCGGTAGAAAACATTACACATTTATACAATTACTATTTTTTATTAATTAATAAAATACAGAAACGATATAAAATCGTGGATGTGCGTGTCATAAAACGAAATGTGTCGTGAAGATAAGTTTTTTCATCACCATCACGGGTGCTGAATGCTGATCCAAGTGGATACTAAATTCGGTAGGATTACATATAAAACGAATGTTTCCCCACGTTTGAGTGCGAAACATGGAAAAATAAAAAAAATATATTACATTGAACTATTTCCCACCGCAGTTTCTTATAACGCCCTTTATATAAAATCACCCCCTCTCTTCGGGTGATAAATGAAGACTGGATACAAATATTATGTATTAATTTTTTTATTTACATATAATACAATACGGAATTCTCATATACAATAACTACTTATTACGGGCAATTTTTTTAGCAATAGTTTCTCGGCAATACGGATCAGTCTGGAGTGGAGCGATGTGGAGCAATAAAAAAAACGGCTATTATTTCAGCAAGATTGTTTCTACTCGCTCCATAAATATTCTATATTCCTCAATATCGCTAATACCAATTGCGAATATTTTTCAACTGAATTGGCCTTGTATGAAAGTATTGTTTCTTGGAGTTTTTCCTTATCGCTCGACATTGTAGTTGCAAATCCAGTTTCCCAAATTGATGCTTGTTGCCGTTCGCCGTAAATTGTTTGAAATTTTGTCACGTTGCAAACTACCATAATTGATAAATTTTTGTAGCCCATGTAAGCGCACTTTTACTAAGCTTCTTCTTTTTTTTTTCATTCATTCATTCATTCTTATTTTGCTTTCACTGACATTTTAAAAACTGAACGGAATTATTGACGTGACAACGTCTTATAATTCAATGGAGCCGGCTGCACGCACGAAAAAACATGACTCATGCGGCGTTACCTCGCTGTGAGGTGTTCCATTTATTATTATGACGTTGTCACGTTCAACTATCGTCAGTAACGGTTTACTGTACTTTTACTAGTACGGTTTACTTTACAGACAACCAATTTTTTTTTTTTATAATTTACGTTAAAGGAATATAATAAAAGAAATGCTTTTGGCAAAATTACATTTGGCTGAAATATACTTTAGTAATAATATTTGGTGGTTTCATTTTATGGTTTGTGATAATTTTGACGAGCATACGTAAAAAAATCGTATAACTCATTCTATTATTTTGTGACAACCCCTTAAAAATATAAACTTGAATGAAACATATAAATCGCTTTGCCTCCTGATATACATAGGCTGCACTAAAAGTATCGGGAATGGAATATTTCGACTGTTCCTGTCATATTAAAATCTTTTTAATTTAAAACTCCTTGGTTTTAAAAATCGAATACCGTTTATTTATTTAAAAAAAGATTCTCGGTCTTGTCACAAGGTCTTGTCAAACTTGTTTAGTCGTTGAGAAAATGGAATTGACTCGAGGAAATTCTAGAGCGATGATTTATTATGACTTTCGAAGTGGTTTAACACAAAAACAGTGTGTTGACCGGATGATTTCTGCATTTGGTGATGAAGCCCCATCCAAAACCACAATTTATCGCTGGTTTGCTGAATTTCAACGTGGACGTGTCAAGCTCAGTGATGATCCCGGTCAAGGTCGTCCAAAAACTGCAGTCACCCAAGAAAACGTTGATGCTATGCGTAAGCTAATTGAGGAAGATCGACATATGACATACCGCGAAATTCAGGCAACTTTAGACATTGGCATGAGTCAAATACAAATATTCTTGCATGAACAATTAGGTGTAAAAAAGTTGTTTTCCCGATGGATACCGCATTTGCTCTGTGAAGAGCAAAAAGCGGCTCGCGTTACTTGGTGCGTCAGAACTCTCGAAAGATTCCACGCAGGATCCTCAAATGCTGTATACAACATCGTATCAGGTGACGAATATGCGTATATATATGCGTACGAACCCGAAACAAAAAACCAGTCACGAGTTTGGGTGTTCGAAAATGAGTTAAAGCTAACAAAAATTGTTCGTTCACGGAGTGTTGCAAAAAAAATGGTGGCCACGTTTGTCTCCAAAACCGGCCATGTTGCGACTATTCCTCTTGAGGGACAAAGAACGGTTAATGCAGAATGGTATGCTAACATTTGTTTGCCACAGGTCGTTTCTGAACTCCGTAAAGAGAACTGCAACCGCCGCATCATCCTCCATCACGACAATGCGAGTTCTCACACCGCGCACAGAACAAAAGAGTTTTTAGAGCAAGAAATCATAAAATTATTAGACCATCCGCCGTACAGCCCCGACCTAAGCCCTAATGATTTCTATACTTTCCCTAAAATAAAGAATAAATTGCGTGGTCAGAGATTTTCATCACCTGAAGAAGCTGTGGACGCCTACAAAACGGCCATTTTGGAGACCCCAACTTTCGAATGGAATGGTTGCTTCAATGATTGGTTCCATCGTATGAAAAATTTCGCGGAGAATACTTCGAAAAGCAATAAATACATTTTTAAATAGTAATGTTGTGTCACTTCCTTGATTCCCGAAATTTTCAGTGCCGCCCTCGTATATTAAGAAAAAAATTAATATCCTTGAACAAGATAATGCTAAAAGCTGTTTCGCATCTCTATCTATATTTACTAAGACTATTATAAATCGCAAGAGATTAGTGAAATCATTGTTTGAATGATTTTACTAATCCCTGGAGCTGCAGATTGGAAAAATTATTTATTTGTTGGATTGGCAATTTGTTGAGAATTATTGTTCTCAGTTATTTGCCATTATAATCTCTACATACATTAATTTCTTTTAACACACAAAATAATCAATTATTTATTCAAAAGAAGTGATAGTGATCGTGGTTACAATGTGTAGTGGCGAATAGCTTATCTGGCAGTTTTGTCGCTGCTTACTTTATATCGAGCGACAGAGACAAAATATGCAGTTAAGCCTGACACTGACGACGACATCTGACACTTACTAGAAGATTGTAAAACAGGCTCTAAGTAACATTAAAATCAAGTAAAATCCAATTTAAACTATTAGTTCTATAATTTCATTAGCTATTAATATCAACAGTGCCAGCAACAGTTATTACCAGAATTTATTGTATTGGTGCGTTGCATGTACGAGGGCAATAATCGTACTAACCGACATAAACTACTGTTTGGCAGCTGTACTGGGCACGTGGCATATTAACATAAGCTTTAATGAATTCCCTTTTGTCAATAAGTGGCATTGTTTACCAAATTGTGAAAGGGGTGATAACATTTTATGCGTTTTTAAATTGAATACTAAAGCGCAATCTGCAGTTTGTAAAATGACGATGGTGAAAAAGCATTAAAACGTAATTATGATTATACCTGATAGTCAGTAATGTTAATCGTAATAATATATGAATCCTCCTCCTCCTCACGTCATATTCCTCATTCGTCGTGTTTCCCCCGCGGAATAATTTTGTTTGTGACTATTTTGCGCCATCTATAGCGCGAAATAGGTTGACACCTTACGGTTCCATGTAACCATGAGCTGTTTTAAGTTCTTTCTTTTAATTTTCTATTTCATCCTTTTTTGCTATGTAGCCAAATGATTCCAGAACTACGTAAGCATATGGATTATAGTCTGTTTTTTACCCGACTACGGCGAAGCCAAAAGGAAGGGTAATGATATTGGCAGTCTATGTATGTATGTATGTTTGTTCCCTCGTAGCGTCTAAACTACTGGTCCGATTTCAATAAATGAGGTGTCAATAGATTCGTAATGATGCCGCGGGTAACATAGGCTATATTTTTTTTTTCAAAATTATGTATTTCGAAAATTAAACCTCAGATTCTAAGATCTAAAAAAAGTAAATCGAGATAATCATCAAATGTTTGGTATTAAAAGAAAGGTCTTGGCAAGCATACTACAAATATTTACATAATTTGTATATACATTATACTATATCATATTGTTTAAGTCAAAATATACGTTTAAAATACAATTTGTACAATATTAGTCCAATTTTCTTACATTACGTATAATAAGAATCTAATATATAATTTGTATATTATGTTCCTTCATAAGATTATATTTTATTTTATAAATATAATTTTTTACAAGCAATACATAACAAATTAAAAAAATTAAATAACACCTATATTTTCAAGCAGTGAACGAGCTGCTGATGATGAATTATAGCTAAGACCACTCTTAATTATGTCAGCTTTCAAACAAAAAAAACTAGATCAAAATCGGTTAATTGGTTCATCCTATTTTAAAAAGAAAATGAATATGAAATCAATTACTAGCACTTTTGAGTAATAAACTCGTTCGATAGATGTCACTATACGATTTGAAGCTTATGATATATTCCACTACCATTATTGTATAAGATCAAAATACGATTAAAAGTGAAAAAGTGATAAAATTGCATAAGTAAAATTAATGAATGTTGAATGATCTCTATTGCGTTTATTGAATATAAATTATAAATAGTTATATTTTATAAATCGTTCTTCGAGTTCGAATCAAGTCGTCATTTGCTGTGTATGCTATGGTTAGTTCATTTTAATTTCAGTTTTTCAGTTACTTTATTACCTTTAAGGTCCTTTAATAAATAATAATAATTATTGTTTCCTCGCGATACGGTAATTACTTGATTTGAACTATAAATAATATACGTATAGTTTTGTATGAGATTAAAGTTATTGTTATAGTATAGTGTACGTCTTGTACATTTAGGTATAGTCTTTAATTTAGTTCAGGAGGTAAGTTATTTAGTGTATAAAAGTATTTACTATAGTTATGTTTGATTGGGAAACGGAAAAATATTAAATAAAAAAATAAGCTTAAAAAACTATAACCCGACTACGTAAAAAGGGGTCTAAAAAGGTCGAAACAAGAAAATAATTCAAATAGAAATCCAGAAATGCATAGTTACAAAAATGGTCAAGGTAGAGCCGTGGTCGCACATACTAATGGCGTCATCTAAGCGTCAGTTCACACCGAGATGCGTGACGTCTAGGTATAAACTAAAACTGCGTATATCGTCATTGCTGCGTGTCGCTTTGACATCGACTTTTCCGAATAGTAGGTGCAACCACGGCTCTACTAAACTTATTTTATTTGTAACTCACGTAGAATATACGATACGTTAGTACAAAAGGCGGTCCAAGGCATGTGTATCATTTTTCGCCAACAACACATCTCAAAGGAATCAATTTGGTCCCGGTCTGCTTTTTTAAAAGTTTTTTATATAGATAGATAAGATAAGATAGATTAACAATACAAATACAGAAGCCACAAGAGTATTTTGGTCTTAAAAATACCCAAGCAAATAAGAATAATTTGCCAACCTTGATTTTAATAAAAAAGGGATACTGCTTAGCTACGACACCGATAAATGACCTTAATTTAAGTAAACCTTGACGAAGCTGTAGTTAAACAATCTAAAAGTAGGTAAGTTAGTTGTAACAGCTAACATCTAACCATCCTCAGAATGATGACCATGCTAATCTGAACATCTGCATCAGAATTCCTCTGCCACGTTGGTGCGTTACAACTTGGCGCATAATGTCCGTTTTAAACAAAGAGGACAAATCACACAACGTCAAAACAACAGCAAATCGTGAATTATCAGGTTATCATCCGACGGGAGAAGGATTTAAGGTGCTGGCTGGTCTGGCTCATTTGCAACATCTATAAATCCTCGTTTGTAACTGTGACACTTTTATGGTGACGCGCTGTGAGGCTAAAACGCAGTAAACCTTTGGCTCGGAGTACATCATCCGGAATCTCTCCGGCCGGAAAAAATGGGCTCCCCGGCTGAAAATCGAAGACACAACCGTCGATTTTAAATTGTTGTTGTGTGATCAATTTTCAATTCTAATGTATTAGCGCAGAGTTCTATTTTGAGTGCTTTTTTCGGGCTGGAAAGATTCCGGATAATGTAGTCTGAGCCTTATAATGAACCTTCATACAGCTTACGGTTTGGCGACTATGGGTATAAGATAGGTATAGCATAATATACTGTAAAGCTTAGGTCATAAAGGTACCTTTATAGGTACAAACAAAAGTAGAGGCAGGTTTCTGCTAACTTTTACATTTTTGCAAATAAATGTAAATAATTTTCATCGTGTATTCGAACAATGAGTTCATTTGCAGAAATTCGGTAACGTAATATTAAATAACATCGCTTCGATGCAACCTTATACTAATATTTAGTTGCTTCGAATGCCCATTGATATTTTAATTACTTTCTAGTAAATCAGAGAAAGTAATTTTTAATAAATCTAAAAGCTATGAAAACCTTTTTCGGAAAAAGTATGTTTCTCACAAAATTAGCAACTGCAACTAAGAATCGCACGGCGCCCTGTGTGAAAAGTCATTTAATCAGTTATTACCCTAAAAGTAACAAAAATTTCTGTCTGTCAAAATGCAGACCACCTACAATTCCTAATTTTAAACAAACAACACAAAAGTTTAAACTTAAAAGTATTTTAAATTGCATCAATGAATTACAGTGTTCCAGATGTTTATTTAGTTCTAAAAACCGGTGATTACGCTGAAAGACAACAGACGGGCAGACACGACGGCTCACAACTTGATTACACGTATTAAGAAATACTACACCATCGAATGTAAAAAGTATTTAATAAGTATGTAATGTACATTTTTATTTTAATCTGTAAAAGCATTGTGTTTTGCAATGTCTGTTAATTCACTGTTGATCGCGCATTACCTTTTAACCGACTTCAAAAAGGAGGCGGTTATTCGTTCGGCTGTTTTTTGTAGTGATATAGCAGATCAAGTATCGAACCGCCTCTTAATTTTTAACACCTTTAATATATGTGGCTTTAAATAATTTAAGTTATTATTATTATATTATATTTAAGTTATTAGTATACTTAAGTTATTTTTTATTTAGCATATTTATATTTATATTCAAGAGTATATTTACTATATATTAGATAGTTTGGTCACTGACTGAATAAAACATCCTGTAAATGATTTAAATACCTACTGGACTTTTTCATTAAAAAAAAATATCGGTTGTCTGTAAAGTCGGTTTACTGACGACAGTTGAACGTACCAACGTCAACAATAACAACAACAACAACAACAACAAACACAACAACAACAACAACAATAACAACAACAACAACAACAGTAATAATAATAATAAAATGCGAGGTAAATCTGGTACTTGGTAACGGTAACAGGTAACGGTACTTGGTAACAGTACTTGGTAACGCATGAGTCATGTTTTTTCGTTTTTTCGTGCGTGCAGCCGGCTCCATCGAATTATAAGACGTTATCACGTCAATAACATTGATACACTATCTCCCTCTTACAGATTGGCGGCCTTGAAGTAAAAAGGTACAGCGCCGTGTCGTCGCGTCGACACGCCGCGCGCCGGTGCCGGTCAACGTTTCATTTGCAAAGTTACAACCTTATTGCACCCTTCATTTTCACTTTTCATAGGCTGGGTATTTTAGGAAATTAGTCAAATACATGATATAAATTAAAAGAAATAAATAATATACCGCATAAAAAAGTTTGATAATATAACACCTACATGGCCCTAGTACGTGGTGATCTTACGTTTAACTCGAGAGGGGGCTTTGTTTTTGTAGTCTTCGCAGACGTCGTGTTTTTGTAGTTGTTGTAGTTTTCGCAGACGTCTCAATCCGGAGATTGAGACGTCTGCGAAAACTAAGGCTAGGACCATATTGTCCGGAATTCGGTAGGCCAGAGAAAATTCAGAGCACTAAAAATAGAGATCTCCTCTAGTACGATAGAGTTGAAAATTGAAGTGTCGAGTGTAAAGCTGTCATATAAGATATTGACATTTGACTCGACACTTGTGTGTTCGATTTTCAGTTCTATCTGTATTAGCGTAGAGTTCTATTTTCAGAGTGCTCTGAATTTTCCCTGGTCTTACGGATTCCGGCCAATATAATCCCAGCCTAAGGTCTGGTGCGCAATTGCGCACTAAGCAGCCAGACTGCGACAACTGTATAGGAGCCCACGCACTAAGCGGCTACAAATGTTCACGTTTTCTGGTTGCCGCAGCCTGGTTTTCGAAGCCAGAAAACGTGGCATTTATGGCTTTATTAGCCAGAAAACATAAGAGTGATCCTTAGCTACAACCTAACACTACCATTATATTGAAGATGTACCCACACTCCAGCAGTGGGTATATTTGTACTTAGCAGTCGGTGATAATGAAAATCGGTTTTGTAATTGTAATAATCAAATATGTATTGCTGGGCTGCACTGAGCACAAATTAATCTTCTTCCCACATCATTAGAGACAGTAGATGAAATTGCTATCGTGATCAATATTTCAGCTGGTTTTAATGAAATTGATATTGAACTTAACGGAATATGACGATCTTTATGTAACAGATTGTACAATGTTTCTTCTACTTTTCACAAATCTTTCATTCTGAAGAGTGTTATGTATATTTTGTAAGAGACTATCCAGACTCTTGCCGAGAACAGTTAATGTGAACAGTTGTCATTTCACTTCCCGTCTTGAAACTTCTCACAAGAGACAATTTCTCGCGAGTTCTCTCCAAGCGTGAGATCATGTACCGACCACCATCCTACTACTATTATAAATGTGAAAGTTTGTGAGGATGAATCTATTCATCCTCACAAACTTTCACATCTATAATTTAAATAATAAGATGGATGGACGGATGGATGGATGGATGTTTGTTACTATTTCACGCAAAAACTACTGAACGGATTTTGATGAAAGGTATGGTAGTTGTATAGTCTCTGGATTAAGACATAGGCTACTTTTTAGCCCGAAAAGGTACATTATTCCCGTGGGATACTATATTTACGTGGGTGGAGCCGCGGGCAAAACCTAGTATCCTTATTATTATTATATTATCTTACTCTCAGATTATAAAACAATAGGATTATAATCTACGACCTTATTGGGTAATAAGTAAGAAATTATCCAAGAAAATATTATATAACTTTTCAATAAATTAAAACTTCAAGCTCGAAGGGCCAGAAGGAAAGCTATTGACTTATTTAATAACTACATTTTGAAAAAAAAACTAAATCCCGAATACCTAAAGCCTATTTTACCCGGGCTGTTATTACGAATCTATTGACACTTAATTTATTAAAATCGGACCAGTAGTTTGGGCGCTACGGTGGAACAAACATACATATGTATGTATGTTTGTTCCACCGTAGCGCCCAAACTACTGGGTAATGTATGTACATAGACTGCCAAAATAATAACCCTTACTTTTGGCTTCGCCGTGGTTGGGTAAAAATCTTTTCAAAGTTGCAACATTGAAAAGATTTTTACCCAACCATGATAATTATGATACAGCTCATTCCTTTCGCTTTTCCTCCAAATGAGGTAATTAACATTAAATTAACGCTGTAATTTAACATTTTATTTACTTCATCAAAGTTTTAATTTGGAACCAAATTAGTGTTGATTTATCCATACATTATACCATAACTCATCTTTGATTCTGAGTGTCGCGAAGTGTTAATAACATCGAGATGTATCGTGTCCTATAGAGTTATGGTATAAATCAGCAATGATTAATATTGTATCGTTATAACGGTGGTTCAATTAAAGTGGCTTCCGTGTACTCTCTATGACCGGTTCTATGATAAAGCATTGGAGAATTGAGATATTGTAGGCATTGCTCATTAAAAATTCTATGGCCAGGCCTTCTTAATAGAGGTATCTTAATAGCTCTCAATGGTTCGACAATATTTTTAAGACAGACTTTACTTTATTACCCCCCTTGTTTTGTTCCCTCCTAGCAACTGACGTTGGAAATTTAAATCTATTGTAATATTATACAGGGGAGAGGTTTGTTTGTTTCCTGGGCCGATTTTGATGAAATTCGGCACAGATATAGTGAAAGAAAACAGTCTACTTTTCATCGCGGCAAAATGTACGGTTCCCGCGATATTTCCTTTAGCGCGCACGGATTCGAGGCCAACATCTAGTATCTAATGAAGACAGGAACATTGATAAGTTAATTTTTTAATTAAAAATATAAACTAAATTGCTTTTTAAATAACATACGATTATGATGTTAAATGTTAAAATGAGATTTTGACACCGTGAAAAAGACTTAAAAAAATGCACCACATTCCTAACCACATTTAACAAAGCCCACCTCAAATAGTAGCAGCAAGATAAAGTACACTCACAATGGAAAGTGTCTAGTGCGAGATCTGTAATAAATGTGTATGGCGAATAAAGCACGCTCGCTAGCACGGTGGTCCGGGGAGTCCGGGCACGCTCACGATGTTAATTTTAAACAGAGAACAAATTGTAAATCATTCAGCCTATGTGTTACTACAATGTGTTATGGCAAATTGTTTCAATACTCTCTGTCGTTGTGTGAAGTCTAGGTAGATTACTCTATGAACTTGACATGCGTTAATGTAAGAAAAATTGTGATATTTTAGTGTGATATTAGTTAGGTTCTATTGTATAGTATGTTTTGCTGTGATATTAGGTTAGTCTCTTACTTTGTGCCGTCGTTTTGTTGTTGATATTTTAACTGTATTTTACTCAGTCTTTTTACTGGAATCATTATTTATAATGAATATTTTAATGGGAATTATTATTATTGTGAATTATTATTATTATTATATTGGATGTTACTGTATTTTACGAAAAAAAATTTTATTGGATTTTATGTTATTTTATTGGATTTTATTTTATTGGGTTTATTGGTTTTTGACATATGCTCTGTTGACTGTAATCTATTGATTACTCCTGATTAAAATAATGTAAGATTTGTAATTTGGTAAAAAGATTGTAAAAATATAAAGTTGATGTTATTGTATACTATGAACTGTAAATGATGTAAGGAAAAAAGATATAAAAAATGAAAGAACAAAAATCAAAAAGAACATAAACAGCCCTGATCACGTTAGGGGGACGGAAAAAAAAAACTTGACATGCGTATTTTTTTTGTGTGTTTAAAACTATGTTGCATAATAAACAGCCACCGTAGTGCAGTAGTTTAGAGCTTGGCTTTCGACTCGGAGGTCGTGGTTCGATTCCCGCGTTGGAATAACAAAAAAGGTGATTCCAAGTGTGGTTAGGACCATGCAGGCTGATCACTTGATTGTCTGAGAAGAAAGATGACACATGCGTCGGATGGGCATGTAAAAACTAGGCGAATCGCCAGTCGTGTCGGTTATCCATCTCACTATGGGAGTAAAGGAAAAGAAAGTGCTCTTGTATACTGCGCACACACTTGGACATTATGAAATAACTCCTGCTGTAGCTGGCCTGGTTTCAGTGAAACCGGCCACCGTCACCGAAATCGGCGCAAGGGGTATTAAAAAATTATGGTCGTACTATATGTGTCTTTAAAGATACGGCGCTTTTGTATTTGTGACTCTATAATCTTCATGCGACACCAAATTCTAATGCGACCTCCCTTGCCATTTAAACGAGATTTACCTGGTTCGATTTTCGCCGTGTGGCGCGTCGTTTAACAAAACAACTTGTCGTTATAGTTGGCAAAATTGCATAGCTACATAGCCGAATCGTCACTTACATGGACGATTTTCGTCGTGCCGCGGAAATCGTGCGGCTGTAGTCACCCGTGTAAATTCTACATTAGACTGCCAAATTACGGTCGAATTTCATAACGCTGCTTCAGTCACCCGTATAAAACCCGCACAAGAGTCTCAGTACCGAAGATACGCGAAAAACACATCTGTTTTTAACTGACTTCCAAAAAGGAGGCGGCTATACTTTACTAATAAATATTACTGCTACCTTGACACGTCTGGCTTGAGTAAACTAATATTTTAATACGTTTTATACATGCATAGATCATTAGATTTTTTGCATATCACACTTCTAAAGACAACATACAAAGCTAAGTTACTTTGTAGTTTCTATGTAAGGAAATGTAGGGGTTACAACAACGTCTATAGGGCATTTATAGGACCACACAGTAAACGGTAGTATGGCGCAATTTATTTTGCATATTTCCTACATTATCGAGCAATCCCTTTGTCAATATGTAGTTCCCAAGTCATTGAGCAAATTACATTTGGAACATGAAATTGAAATAAACAAGGTTTAGGCTTGAAACACATGCTCCATTTTGCAATATGCTGTACAATTTGGGGCTCTTACACAAAAACCACAGTTTTCAGTTCTAATGTTTGTAAATGCTACTATTTGTATTTTTAAAGTTAATTGATTTAGTGGGTACCTAAACTTGTAGTATATTTACTCGTACGTAAAAATAGTGTGTAAGAATGAACGAAGAGTTTTTAATATGTTTCTTTTTTATGAACCTTGTAATTCTAAGCCTAATCAGGGGAACAAACTCAACGTGGAAATGCTGAATGTGAAAAATAACGAAACTAACAATAAAAATATGGAAAGGAAGGAAGGACATCTTTATTTAAGGACTTTTGGCATTGACATACCATATGAGGAAAACGCACCTCATTCAAAAGTCACAGTGGTGAATGAAAGCATTATATACGAAGCGTAAAATAAGTATTTGTTAGACCAACTCCTGAGGCTCGGCCTACATGCATCCGTAATCTCTCCAGCTGGAAAAAAAACACCGCTGAAAATAAAACCCTGCGCTAATGCAATAGAGCTGAAACTCGAACGTCCGACGTCGAGTTTTCAAATTGCTGCAGTGAGTTCGAGTGTGTTAGGTTTCCAGATCTATTGTATAAACGCAGAGATCTATTTCCGGCTGCAGAGATTCTGGATGCATATAATCGGAGCCTTAGGGTGAATACAGAAGGAATAAAACTATACGAGACATGGCGCTACATTTTTAAGATAGCTGTTAAAAGCAGCGTCACGTAGCGTCGCGTATCGTCTGGTGTGAACTGACCCTTAGAAGATTTTCTTTGCTGGTTAAAGTTGACCTGTAGATGATATGTTACCCGTTACACAAGTTTTGGAGAACTTACCACGGGACCAGATAAAGTAGTGTGGAAGCGAAGATATTATAATAGGTCTTTACCTATGAAATTGCCGTTCTGCAGTACTGGCCATTTCAAATCAAAATAATTTTTGTTTGGCTAAGAATTCTAATTTCAAATTAATTTTATTTTAAAAACATGTAATTCTTTTTCCAAAAGTAGTCATTTGTTTATTGATTAGTGTTACATTTTCATCTCATTTCAATATTTTTCGTCATCATGGATACGTTAAATACGTACGTAAGGAATATGAGTACCGTCGTGGCAACGCGGCACAAGCGGCACGCAACATCAACGACGTTTACGGAGCTAAAACTACAAACCAACGCACCACCTGTTATTGGTTTGCTCACTTCCGTTCTGGAAATTTCGACCTGAAAAATAAACCTCGCGGTCGTCCGAAGACTTTGGTCGACAATGACGAATTAAAGGCGATTGTGGAAGCTGATGATACACAATCTACGGCTAAATTATATTGGTCCATTTGCGTCAAATTGGCAAGGTAAAAAAGGTTGACAAATGGATGCTCCACGAACTCAATGATCGCCAGCGCGAAGTACGCGTCGAGACGTGCCTTGCACTTCTCAACAGACACACAAATGAAGGAATTTTGAACCGCATTGTTACCTGCGATGAAAAATGGATTCTGTTTGATAACCGCAAGCGCTCAGCAAGTTGGTTGGATCCTGGTTCAGCACCTAAACAATGCCCTAAACGAAAACTTTCCAGTAGAAAAATGATGGTCACTGTTTGGTGGTCTAGCGCCGGTGTGATTCATCACAGCTTCTTATCAAACGGGGTGAGCATTACTGCAGATGTGTGCTGTGATGAACTGAACACAATGATGGAGAAGCTGCAGGAGAAGCACATCTCCAACCAGCATTGGTCAATCGCTCGTCTCCGCTGCTCCTGCACGACAACGCGCGACCTCATACTGCACAGCAGACGGTCTCCAAGTTGCAAGAACTGGGGTTGGAAGCTCTCCGTCATCCGCCCTACTCACCAGACCTTGCACCTACGGACTACTATTTTTTTCAGAATTTGGATAAATTCTTGGCGGGAAAAAAAATCAATACCCGAGAGGCAGTACAAAATGCCTTTGAAGAATTTGTTGCCTCCCGTGCAGCTGATTTCTTTAAGAAGGGCATCAATAAACTGCCACTGCGTTGGCAAAGATGCATTGATTGCATGGGTGATTACTTCGATTAATACAAATAAAAAATACATGAAAAAAAAATCGTTTAAATTTTTTCATACAAAACGGCAATTTCATAGGTAAAGACCTAATATACATACATATAGGTCACTGTATTGATATATCTTTAACAGCGCGATCTACGTTCGTTTCGCTGATTGGTCACAGATGCTTTTCGTATACATCGATGTCTGGATATGCTACATCAACCTTGGCTAGACGGACCCAGCCTCAACAAAGGTTTTAATATCAGTCCACACCCCGAGGCAGGCATTTACATAAGACCAGGTACGCTCGTGTGTACCAGCACGAATATTGTTATGCTAACTGCTTCGTTAGTTTGTTCCTGGGAATTGTTTTGCGTTCAGATTCAATTTGTGATCTTCGAGAACAAATGTACCTAGTAGGAGAACTAGTTTTTATATTTTTTCGAGATAGGTAGACATATTTTTCATTTCTTTAGATTGTTAACACTTATAAGTTACAATGTGCTGTAAGCGCAGATTCAATCGATTGAATTAAAGATTTAAATTGTGTACAAGTTTTCAATTTTAGAAAAAACTTGTACCGAATACCGTGCTATAATGGTATGTCAGTCATTTGTGATTCAATCGTTACTCAGTAGATTAGTATATAGATATAGTAGTAGATACATTAGCTCAGGCCGTTTCTCGGAGCTTTGGTCGGAGCTCTAGTAGATTAAAAAAAAAATCACAAACATATTTTACCGGGGTGCGAACCCACCACATTCCGAATTTCCGAACAACGCAAAATTTTCACATACGCATACCAAACTGACAATCGGACTGACATATTAGGATCGATATTATTGATAAAGTATATTGTTGCACGACGAAAGAAAAAACATATTATAATATATCTTAAAATACGCAATTTCGCAGGGATAAGACCAAGCTTCGATTTTTCTCCCACAAAAACTCCCTGCATACGACATTTCTTGGAAATACTTGTAGCCGTTTCTGAGATTACGATTATATAAATCCAATATTGACGACCTCTGTAGCTCAGTGGTTAGCACGTAGGCGCTCAAGCCGGAGGTCGCGGGTTCGAATCCCGCCGAAGGGACACAAAGTTTTTTTTGTATTTCTGGGTCTTGGATGCGTATTAAATATGTGTATAGTATACAAGTTTAAAATATATTTCCGTTATTTGGTACCTGTGATACAAGTTCCTCGGGATCACATTTACGTGGTGTGGAATTGTCCATAGATATTATTATATTAGCTCGTTTAAAGTATAAGATTGTTTAAAGGATCACAACTCTCAACAGAAGAGATGGACAACAAAGTGATCCTATAAGGGTTCCGTTTTTGTGGTACGGCACTTGTACGGCACACTAAAAAATTTTTTAAACCTTCGTAACTTAACGTATAATTTATGACTGTACTGTGCTCTTAAAATAATCAACCAAAATGCCATAATAATACACAATTACGTAGTCAATTAAGACGCACCTGCCGAGTTCCCGCCCGATAGTTTCAAATCGGAATAGCTTTGAGCATTGCAAATTAACCAAGCTATTGTCCTTCAATATTCAATTAATTCATCATCATGAGATTCTCAAGTCAAATTATAAGAGTACTAGCTTTTGCCCGCATATTTATAGTGTATATAGTGCCCATGGGAACGCTGTACTATTTTGGGATAAAATGTAGCCTATGTGTTATTCCAGAACTTAAACTACTGCCATACCAAATTTCATGAAAATCCGTTCAGTAGTTTTTGCGTGAAAGAGTAACTAATATTCATCTATCTATCCATGCTCATTCCAAACATTCACATCAAAATAGTAGTAGGATTATGAATCAGTCCCAATGAGGGTTTTTAAAATTCGTGACATCTGACAGCTTTTTGACACAAAGACCGTCGAGCTACCAAGCGCCGCCTGGTGACAAAAAATGAATCGAAAATTCTTCTTGACCGTTTTTGACGCTTACGCCACCAGATGACGCTTTGTGTGCGTTGGGTCTGCCCCCGGCAGAAAAAATATCAAAAATCCTCATTTCACCGACACTTAGTAGTTAGTATAAATCGTTTGTCTAAATATCAAAAGAAAGCTGCAAACCACTGTTTCAAAAATATTAGACCATTGCCATGTCTGTACATATTTGAATTGTTAAAAATTTGTCAAAAATCAGGAACAGTCGGTGCCTCGGCGTATGGCGTCATCTCTTGAGTAATTGTCCATTAGGAGGCACCGACTTCAAAAAATAATAAGGAAAATTGTTTTGCATACTTTAAATTATAATATTTTTACGTTTTGCAGCTTTTTTGTTAAAAGGAAAAACGTTACATATCGTTTTTGTTTTGGTTGTTTTCTTTTTTTTATAATTTCTTGAACTCTTTGAATCGCCATCTTTATCTTCATTATGAACAGCGCCTACTATCTCTTCATTATGATCTATTTTAGTTAAAAATGATGACGTAGGATGATGACGCTTTTTTACAAAACTAAAAAAAATAAATGATTTGTCATCGAAATTTGTTTCAGTCCTTAAAATGTTTTTAATATGTTTAAATAAAAAAAACATCACGGGTATATTATCTTTTATCACATAAAATTATTATAATTTACCAATAATGTTTACCTCCTGGAAAGCAAGTACAACTGGACGGAAGATGGCGCTTATACACGCTTTGTAATTATGACCTTACTCCGTGTTTATTAATGGCATTGGCTATTCGATGTAACTTCTCGGTTAATGTGACATTTACTGTGGTACTACGATAGTATGAGTGTTGAGTAAGGCAAGGAATAGAGAGTTTTTATTAATAAGGCTGCTAGGGCTTAGGTTGGTTTAAAGAAGTGATAATCACCCCATTAATCATAAAAGCAATGGGGAACATGCATGCTGCATTGTTTTTTTTATCGGCTTTTCGAAAAGTACACAATAAGCCAAGAAATATTGTCTTTGCAATGGCATATCTACGATCAACCGTTGACGAAATACAGTCATTTATTTGTTAAGGCTTGTGCTTATTATATTGTAAGTGTTTATATTGTTGTCAATATAAACACTTACAATATTATAATTAACTCAGGTATATAAGGACTAGTGTTTACACCATTTAAAGATATGCACAACATTTTATGAGATTAATAATAAAATTTTATAAATTGATTGTTAATCATAAAAGTGAGATCGTTGGAGAGCTTTAAAATCTCTCTATACAAAAAAAGTTGCACGAGTGACATCACAGCGCAGTTCAAAATAATAATAACAAAATGTATGAAGAAGAAAAATACAACATTTTTCATATTATTAACTTACTGCGTTTTACATAAACGCAGTAAGTTAATATGAAAAAATTTGTATCATTGTTTTATCACAAAATGTTACAAATAACATGAGGGGTATATAAGGGGTATACAATAGTAGGTAATTTTAATTTTTCAATCATAGCACAAACAAATCGTTGTTTTTGCAATATTTTTAGTTTTGTAACCTTTTTATTGAATATAGTAGGCATCATAAAAATGGACCTAAATGCACAGAGTACAGTAATTAGTTACTAAATAATTACTGTACTTTGTGCATTTTTCGGTCTATTTTTATGATGCCTACTATATGCCTTTCGGAAAATATAAGAATTTTGCTGATTTCCATCAAATGCATGTTCCCTACATCTAGCAAATCAAGTAAACCCAAATGAAAGATCTAGTTTCTCACGTGTCTAAGTCTAATAAATACAATGTCGTTGGACCCTTGTATTATGACAAATATTCGGCCAAGGTCTGTCTCCCGCGGCGCGACCATATTGTAATCTATTACTAATAATTAATTTCTATTGAAACGTATAAGTCATAAACTAATTGCTTGCCTACTACCGGTTCCTAGATTGGGACTAATTTTATGGCTATTTTTATGTTTGTAGAAGCGGATTTATAGTATTGTTATTTTCATACTTTTGAAAAACGGTTTAGTATCTAGAAGTTAAGACTACCGAATAACTAACTAGTCTTATAGATACCATAATAGGTATGGTACACTTTTCAAAAGCGATACCTAGGTCGTTTCAGCCTGGTGACATCCACTGCAGGACCTAGACCTCCCCATAGATGTCCAGTGCGACCGGTCGCTCGCGGCCTGTATCCACCGACTCCCTGGGACTTTTCTCAGGTCGTCTGTCCACCTGGTGGGAGGCCGTCCTACGCTTCGACGTCCAGTTCGTGGTCTCCACTCAAGAACCTTTAAACGTACACGTACACGTACAAGAACTAACTTGCTACAGATTTCCTTATTCCTGATTCTATCTCGTAGAGAGACTCCTAGCATAGCCCTGTACAGCCCGAGATACCTAACTATAAATATAATATTATTATTTTAATCTAAAAGCTGATCTAACTGGCTACTAAGTAGTAGCTACTGACTACACAGTAGGTAACAGGTATGTTACATGTATTAAGTAGTTGTATTCCTACTACTAAATGTAAAAGTTTGTGACGATGGATAGATGGATGAATAGATGATTGTGACTCTTTCACTCAAAAACTGATAAACGGATTTTGATGTAATTTGGTGTGGTAGTAGTTTTAGCCTCTGGATCAAGACATAATATGCTACATTCGTAACAAAATAAAAAGTGAAAAAAGTACAATGTTCCCGTGGGAACACTGTACTTTTTTACGTACAGTGGGAACTGTATTTACGCAGGCGTAGCCACGAGCAAGAACTTTTTACTAAGTCAAGGAAGGATTCCACGCAGTTTAGTTTAGTCTCCTAGATGCAACACTTATTATACCAACTAAAACGTTATTAACGAAAATAAATCAGGCTGTCCCTTAAATAGAGGTGAATTTTAGAAACAATTCCTTGATGACGAAACCACAGGAAGCGGCTACTTAAACGTGAAAAACAAAGGAATTTAAATTAATAACTTCACGCCAAGCGCCTCAATTTGAGGCTAGTTAAGTCCAATCTTGTGTTTTATCTTTAGGCGTAGTTACGTTCAAAGTAAATATTTGTTGTACTCAGATAAGGCTATTTACATAATAAGCGTGTGACTAGTCGAACAAAAGCCAAAAAATAACATGACTTTTGTTTCAAGTGTTAATGACATATACCTAACTTGTTAAATGCAAACTCCGGTGATTTCCACGTATTGTAAAATTTAAATGTTCTATTTAAGGTTCCGTAATACTCAAGGAAAATTCATAGCTTCACCCTGTTCATCTGTTAGACTATCTGTCTGCTTGTTCGGCTGTCTGTCTATTTGTCTATCAGCCCTTCTTGCTTCTGTAATTATGATACATACATAATTTGTTTTCTTTGATCAAGTTTGAAATTGGCGTTTTGTAAAGGAGGAACAAAAGTCGATTTTCTTTAAACATAATATATTTATTTAATAAAAGTATATACTATAAAAGTATATATATATTATAAATTCGTTCCATCCGGGTGTCTCTTGACACCTCTCAAGTTTTTTTTCTAAATTTGGATAACTTTTTGCAAGGGAATAACGATATGATTAAATATAATAGTATATAAATACATATTTTCATACCAAACACGTGATGATTATCTCGGGATAATTTTTTAGATCTTAGAATCTGAGGTCTCATTGCCAAAATACAAAATTTTGAAAAAAATTATATACTTAGCCTATGTTACCCGCGGCATGATAAAGAATATATTGAAATCGGACCAGTAGTTTATATACATATATACATACATAAATACATACATATATAGACTGCCAAAATCATTACCCTTCCTTTGGCTAAAATCTTTTGCGCGTTGATAGTTACGTAACTCTCTTAGATGTGCCTTTGGTAAGCAATCCAGTCGATACGTTTTTGACCAATAACTTGGAAATAGGGCACAAAAAACACTGGATAATAAGCCATATGCTATGGCAATAAGGTCCAAAAGTGCTACACTAGATCTGTCGGCGACAGTACGTAGTGATCTAAAAAAATATCTTAAAGTTCATGTAATTTATTCCAAAAGTTATCGACTGTAAGTTCCCTCATGTTTAAACTTAAGCATTGTATCTAAGCATTCAAAACTTAATCCTCTATTTCTCACGGGGATCAGAAATAAAATCAGAGCAGCCTTCACATGTTATCTGACGATAAGTTACAAGTATATTTAACACTTAAAATGGTTGATAGCATAAATGTATATATTATAGACGAGGCATGTTGAGGCAAAAACTGTCCCCACTTAAATGGTCCCACTTTTGGGGTTTTTTGGAGTCATTTTGAAAATCGAAGTATGGTGAAATGAAGTCGTAATTTTTTCTTGTATGAAGATCTGTTCTGTCAAAAGTATGTCATAGTCCATCCATAGTTTTGAAATCTTTGGTTGATAGTTAAAATACTCTACATTTTCGTTTTCCCTGATTTGATATCGCCATAAATAACGAAGCAAATCCTTAAATATTTTGCTATCACCGTAGACAGTTGCATTTCATTTTGCTCTCTTTTATTACAATGAAACCTGCAGAAAAAAAGAAGACCTTTTGCGACAAACGGTTGGTAACCGTCTGGAAAATAGACGCAGAAAAACCTTGCAGTAACTAAAAAATAGGTTCGAAAAGTTTGCAAAACAGTTAACAACTCTTGAAAATGTGATCGTTTAAACTAGAATGATGTTGAATGCTTAGTTATTATTAAAAAAAACTGTTTTCTATTGTATTTGTAGAGCATGAGTTGCAAATTAAAAATATTAACATTATTTATGTTCACATTTTGTATCATAACGGGTTTCGCACGCACAGGGTAAAAACGGGACCCTATTACTGGGACTTCGCTGTCTGTCTGTCCTTCCGTCTGTCTGTTACCAGGCTGTATCTCCTTAACCATAATAGCTAGACAGTTGAAATTTTCACAGATGATGTGTTTCTATTGCCGTTATATGCCGCATCCCATACAGCAAACGTGTTTTATTGCCATTTGTACGGTACCCTTCACACGAATCCGACTCGCACTTGCTATTTTAAATAATCTGCACAATCCTCACATAAGGGATACTATACATATTTTAATAAGTTCAAAGTTCTACAACATATTAAGGACATTGTACAATGAAGTCACGTTCGCACTACACGTGAAGGCACTTTGCGTTGTGCCAAATTTATGCAAGTTCTTCTGCGCATAAAAACCCACCTTCTTGCCCTAGGAGTGATATTATATTATACTTAAAAACGTGTCTTTATTGTTTAAGTGCACATCAAAAACTTTAAAGCACTCTGTAGAAGGTTTTGCAGTAAAAAAAAAATGAAGTTAGTATTATAAGGTTCCTTCTATTTTTTTACTTGATCACGCTGAATAGAAAAATACTTTTAAGGGGTTCGGTAATAAATAAATATGAATATAATTGGTTGAAACTTGGTTTGGAAAGTGAGAATATAATGTGTATAGATCTCGATTTTGGCATCATAAATGGTAATAATTTTATAATTTAGGGGTGGCTCCATAAATGTGAAGTGGGGATGAAAAATTAATTTTTCATTCTACCTATGGGGTATCGGTGAATAGATTTAAAATAAAGGTAAGGTTTTATACACAACCATTTTATAATCGGTCTCCAAAGTGGTTTATTAGTTGACCGTCAACGTCTGGCAGTTCTAAACTACAGTAAATAGAAACTCGTAAGTTACCTACCATGTTGATTGAGCGAAATCGTATACCAACGTTTGAATTAATTAAAAGAAAACCTATTGCACGTTGATAGTTAGCGAATACTCCTTAGAGATGTCCTGACATGCTCTTGGTTATGTTATATGTAATGCTTTACATACATACTATACAGAATACCGAAGTGCATTTCATTTAACTAAAGGTTATATTTACAAAGACAAATAGGCTAACAGTTCCAGCCCTACGCAATTGAAAATTTGTCACAATTAAAAATGGGCACCCTTTTTATCACTTTCATCAAGCGTTCATTACATTTAGCGTGTGTCGATTTATAACCTCAATTAGTCAGCCCGGCTGTGACTGACGACAACTGACAAATCGCTTTCGACTGCCGACTGTTGCATGTGGGTGGTAGGTGCTGCACTATATACTGTCTACATACCCTTTAACATTTCACTGCGAGGTAAATTCAACCTTATTACACGAGGGGTACCATCTGTTTTTGGTAGCCTCTGTGATATGTGACAATGAATAGTGTTACAAATAGATGTGTCTTGTCAGGATTGACATTCTTTACCGTCTTCGGGTGTTTTTGTTTGACTACAGTCGCGACGTTCTTACTAAACGGGAGTATCTAGAACTGTGTCACCTAAATATTTAAATTACTAAATCATCATCATCAGCATCACTGACCGACTTACTTTAGGGTTGCCAACCGTCCTGTTTTCCCAGGACATGTCCTGGTTTTTACAGTGCCCTGGGCTGTTCTGGATAGTTTCAAAGCAGCGCCCTGATAAAGTCGTGTATTTTGAAATTCGCGCGTCACTTTTACAATTTTTCTTTGTAATTTAATATTATTCAAATAATTTTATGAAAAAATATTATTATTAGCATTACATGTATTTCATTTCAATTATTAAATTAACGTTGCAACTCTATTACTGCGTCCTGTTTTTAAATTGAATTGTCCTGGTTTTTCAACTTCAAATCCTGGTTTTTTTAAATTTGGAGTTGGCAACCCTAGTATATATCAATGTCGATTGTGGATAGTTATTAATGTTGTAATGTTTGGTAGTAAATATTATACTCTTTATTAAACTTAATTTACATTCTGTGATGTCTAGCGCCACCTTTTAGAATACGTAGGAGTTATTGTGTAGCCGCGTGTATAAGTGTCATGCGTAATCATGGCGCTCCGTCTGTAAAAAATAAAGGCCGTGTGTAAAACTTATAAAATTTAATAATAAAACTTTAAGATCACAAATAAGTGTTTTATTTATAAAAAGTTCGCCATGTTAACAGTTAAAAGTCACTTACTCAAAGCACACAAGGGGTTTATATAAAAGATTTGTATATAATTATTTTGATGTTTCCAATTCCACTCTTTATCACATTATGGTACACAACCATGCTACAAATATAACACGATGTAACAATCACATTATAATTATTCAATTCACGCCCATAACAGCGAGGAAAATATTAATAAGTTGCTTCGATATAGTAATAAGCGTTAAACCACCTCTGCAATTGATTAAATGGTGCAATAATCGAATGTGACTTAAGAGGCCTTGCGCACGGACTTTTTATCGGAAGTCGAGTTCTATTGTATGAAATTTCGATATTGTATTGTTGTAATGTGCGTACTGTGTATTTGCGTTTAACTGTAATGAAGTCCTAACTCCTAATCAAAACATACAGGGAGTCTTATAGCACCTACATAATATTATTATTACCCTACGGTCTTAGTCTAGATTGTCTAGAGGTAGTGAATGGTTTATTTTCACTATTTAATTTGCTTGCTAAATTGCTTCGGTTACCTGTATAGATAAACGTAATTTAAGCAAGAGCATGCCAGGACATGTCTAAGGAGGGTACCGTAACTATCAACGCGCAATAGACTTTCTTCAAAAGTTAATTCGCCTAAAATAATTTTCCTAAAGAGTAATTAGCTCGATCTATCAGAATGGAAAATAGAGTTACTACCTTTTCCGGTTTGAAATCAACTTGTAAACCACTTTGGAGGCTGAACACTCAAAAATGGTTCACTTGTATAAACCTCACTTTTTTAAAAAAACACCTATTCATCTACACATAGTCTATACCCCAAATGATGGGGTCGAGTGTAAAAAAAATGTCATCCCCACTTCAAATGCATTCTACCCCTAAAAAATTATTAAATTATGACGCCAAAAATGAAATTTATACACAATCTGTAACTGTATTGAATTCCTTTTATTTATATTCATAATTAAGGAAGTTATAAGAGCGAACAGACAGACAGAGAGGCAGACGGACGGACAGAGCGGAACTCTAAGGGTTCCCGCACATGCTCCGATGCATGACAGCGCAGGCAAATATATACAGAACCCCAATTCTCGTAATCATCTTACACTTTAATTTTACTTTTAATGAATTACTATATTTTGCCCGCTACTTCGTGCGCTCAAAAGTTAATCTTGCGGAAACCGTAAATTTTTTCGCGATAATAAGTAGCCTATGTCCTGTCCCGTGGTCTACTCTATATCTCTGCTAATTTTCATCAAAATCGGTCCGGTAGTTTCGGAGACTATTCAGTGCAAACAAACAAACAAATTTTTCCTCTTTATATATATTAAGTATTAATATTATATCTAAGTTTTAATATTAGGATCTAGGATAGTATAAATAAATGAATCATCTTGATATCATAAACTGATTTTTGGACTTTGGACCAATCAAAACGGGTCTGACGTTAGTTTGACGTTTATGGGAATACCATTTTGCAGTTTTAACTTATTGGGAATTAATCTTCAGGTCCGGGGTAGACTACATCCGTATAATCTGTGGTGTACATTATAGACTGTACCATGAATACGCGTCTTTAAGCGTAGCTCTGCGGAATTGATTTTGCTGAAGTAATTGCATAATCATAGAGGCTAACCGCGTTATAATTGGATCGTTATTGCATCGATTTGACGAAATTATCATTACATATACATTTGATAAGAAAAATTCGAGGCAATCGATTTTAAAAGTTGATATCTTTTAATCGTTACTGATGTACATCTTGTTTCCTACTTCACCAGGATTGAAATAAAATAGAAATACTTTACATATTGTGTTTCATATTTTTTAATTTAATAAATAATAAATATAATAAATTTTAAAAGTGTAAACTTTTCCATATTCCATATCCATATTATTTATTTTGACGACCTCTGTGGTTATTATATATTATATATTATATATATATATTATATATGTAAATCAATATATGTAAATTACACAAGTTCTTTGAGTGGTGTGCCGTGTGAAAGCGTCCATAGATTATTATTAAAATGCTAACAAATTTTCATCAATATAATTATTTTGATTCTTTATAAACCTCCTTTAAGAGTCGATTATAAAGACGGCGATGTAAAGTTATCTTCAACTTGTACAAAGACGAGGCATTTATATTTGTCAAAATTATCATTATTATTGATTTATGCTAAGAGCTCTAAAGTAATAAATAAAACTTAAAAGACTCACGCTCTACCAGTCTTCAGTACCTACCGGGTTAATGTCTATTACGGCCCGTTCCAATAACCTATCTATCTATAACTATTTGTTAAAAACGTCACCATTCAATCATTTGACGGTTTTTTGCGATACAAGTTTGACGTTTCTAACAAATAGTTTTTGGTAGATAGATTATTGAAACGGGTCATTAAAGTACTAATCGTTTATTTACGATGTAAAACTGTGGGTAAGCGTCAGTTCACACCGAGACGCGACGGATAGCGATCCAAAATTGAACTTTATTTACCACACAAAAAGATACACGTTTACTTGGAAGAGTCCAAATTTCGATCTGCACCGAGCTGCGAAGCGCAGCGTCGCTCTTGCAATGAAACGGAAATCTTCTTGACAAGTAAATAAAAATTAAATTTGAATCGCTATCTCATAAATGCAGCGACGCCTGGAATCGCGTCTCGGTGTAAGCTGATCCATAGTTTGTCCTGCACAACATATAGAAAAGTAAGTATGTATTGTTTTTTTTTTCAGATAATGATGTCTAAAGTATAAAAGAAAATATACCTGTAAGAAAATTTTCTTCACTTTCCACGTTCAGGCAGCCAGGAATCACACAGTAATATTTTCCCCATTGAATTAAAACCGAGTACTGCAGACTCTTTTAATAGGTATCAAAAATATTTTGTAAAATCCTATTGTAAGGTTAAAACTTATCGTCGCTCGTCCAGGAAGTTAAAATAATACGTCTTAATATAAAACTTTGTCGTTTACCATGATACATTTTGATTCAATAGACACACGCAAGCCAACCAGCGAGTTTCACCTGGCTGCATATTTTTATAACGGTTAATTATTTATAGACGTAGCTGAGTGGCCGCCTGTGTGGGCCGCAATTTAAATTTTAATCACACTTTACACGGGGATAGCTTTTTTACAGGAACAAAAACGCTGCACACGTCTTGTCCCTTGGTATGAATATGAAACGATCGATGCTTGAAAGCTTTGATACATATTTCGTTAGGCAGTAATCCATCACAGCTGCAACAGCACTGTACGGTATCCATCCTGTATGAGTCTTACTACTATTTACTATTACAAAGCTTACGAGGATGGATGGATGGACGTTTGTGACCCTTTCACGCAGTATCCCACTGTAACACTGTACTTATTCGGAATAAAAAGTAGCATGTGTGTTAATCCAGAGCTTACACTGCTACCACACCAAATTTCATCAAAATCCGTTCTGTAGTTTTTGCATGAAAGAGTAAAAAACATCCATCCATCCATCCATTAATCCATCCATCCTTAGACCTCACAAACTTTCACATTTATAATAATATTGGGGTAGGTAGGTATATAGCCTATTACATTTATGTTTATGTGGCCAGTGTAATCCACCTCATAATAATAATTAGTTTGTATTACACGATGACGTAAAGTAACGCTGCCTTTAGTCCCTTTAGGGTCAGTTCACGCCGCGACGATACGCGGCGCTTCTATTTTAAGATAGCTATTCAAAATCACTACACAAAATATTCAATTTTCATATGACATCAGTCATGCACTGACATTCGAACTCTCACAATGAAACGTGTATCTTCTTGTCTAATAAATAAAGTTCAATTTTGAATCTTAAAAATGTAGCACCATACCGGGTATCGTTTCGTTTCGGTGTCAATTGACCCAGTCGCGTCTGTGAAATTTATGTCTTTCTAGCGAAATTGATAACACGGCCAATTTTAGAAGTCTGTCAAAATGTTTATTATTTCATGTCCTGTAGCTACTTTATGTAGGTACAGAATACAGCCACTAACTTAAATCTATTTTTCAGATTTTAACCCAAATGAAAAGGATTCGTATTGTCTCAGACATTAGATCACTCTAAATAAGATAGATGCATGTGATCTATATCAATTGTGAAATCATCGCGACCCGCTCGAGGAAGTGGGATAGATGTTATAAATTTGCCTTTTATTAGATATAGGCAGTAAATCTTCATTTCTTGTACCGTCAAGAGGACTTTACGACTTACGAGTAAAGTTTCTACACAGGGTGTATTCTAGTTGCGTGGGGTTACTCCATTCCTATCAGCCTCACTTACCACTTACCTTTTGAAGACCCTCATTCTAATTCTTAACTATGGTACAGGCTAGGGCTTCGCTATGAAGGATAACCAGCCCTTGCCACTAGTGGATTCAAAATAAAAATCGACATTCAAGGAAAGTAATCAGTAGGTATTCGATTGTCGTTCTAAAAATACGAGCAATTCTTGTATATTTATTTATTTCTGTGATCTCGGAACCGGCTCTAACGATTTCGCTGAAATTTGGTATATGGGGGTTTCGGGGGTAAACAATCAATCTAGATTAGTCTTATGTTTGGGAAAACGCGTGTTTTCGAGTTTTCACGCGTTTTTCTGTCCACGCAGAATATGGTCGCTAATTTTGTCTTGCCGGCCACTGTCCATCTGGTCCAGCGGGTTAAGACACGGACGGCAAGAAATGAGTATTACGGGTTTGAATCCCATTCGGTGACTTACTTTTGTTTTTTTTTTATATGTACAAGTTTAAATATTTTTTTTAAAATTTTTATTGTTTTTAGACAAGTTTAAAAAAATGTAGTTAATGTTTGAGATAACAATATATATTTCTCATAAATATGTCTAACATTTACCTATACTGATTACGTGAATAAGATTTATGCTTTCGAGTTTCACCATATTAGGGGAGACCGAGGGGTGTTGAAACAATTTTGACATTTTGTTTCATACACCAAACACTATTTACAGAAATGGTATGTTATGAGTACCAATCGTTAGGTCATTCTTTATACTTGCAAATGAATAACATAAAGAAATTGTAAGCGTTAAATATTGTGGTGAAAAATCGACTTTACCGCAACAAGTCATCTTGTTTCAATTCCCCTCATACCGAGGTAAAATGATACAAGCGTCGAGGAGAGTTGAAACATATGATTTTTGAGAAATATTAAGGGCTATAAATAGAAATTTTGATTAAATTTAAAGGTATTTATTAAAATAAAACTTTTCAATCAGGTACATATTTGTTTTCTTTACGTACGTATTCATATTTTGTACTACTAAATCACTTGTATAAGTAACTACACTTTTAATACAAATAATCAACTCCTAAAATAGTTAAAAGCACCATAACGTTTTATTCGTCATACTAATTAAAATAACAATCAGATAAACAAAATGTGTTACATTAATTCTAAACCTTTAAAATAAAATAACTTTCAATACTTGTAGGTTGAGGTAATCTCAGAGAAAGATTAGGATGACGTTTCATAAAAGATCGAAGCCAATTTTTTTTCATACACCAAACACTATTTACAGAAATGGTATGTTATGAGTACCAATCGTTAGGTCATTCTTTATACTTGCAAATGAATAACATAAAGAAATTGTAAGCGTTAAATATTGTGGTGAAAAATCGACTTTACCGCAACAAGTCATCTTGTTTCAATTCCCCTCATACCGAGGTAAAATGATACAAGCGTCGAGGAGAGTTGAAACATATGATTTTTGAGAAATATTAAGGGCTATAAATAGAAATTTTGATTAAATTTAAAGGTATTTATTAAAATAAAACTTTTCAATCAGGTACATATTTGTTTTCTTTACGTACGTATTCATATTTTGTACTACTAAATCACTTGTATAAGTAACTACACTTTTAATACAAATAATCAACTCCTAAAATAGTTAAAAGCACCATAACGTTTTATTCGTCATACTAATTAAAATAACAATCAGATAAACAAAATGTGTTACATTAATTCTAAACCTTTAAAATAAAATAACTTTCAATACTTGTAGGTTGAGGTAATCTCAGAGAAAGATTAGGATGACGTTTCATAAAAGATCGAAGCCAAACCTCTCCAGCCATTTCATGCTTAGTCCAAGAAGTAGGATTTTTTTTATTATATTCAACAGCCAACCTATAGGCAAATCTTCTTGTTTCCTTAGTTCTCAGACCAAAGTTAGCAGCAGCGCAGTTTAAAAGATAGTCACAAAGTGCCTTCTCATCTGAAGCCGTCAAAACAGTCTTCTCTGGATATCCAACCGTTGGAGCAGTCGCCGTTTTGTTAGCTTCATAAGCAGTTTTTTCTTTAATATACCTGTAGAGAGATGAATGGTTTAGGTTGTAACTCGAAGCTGCGTCACGGAGACTTTTTTGCCGCAAAGTTACTTCGTCTGCTGCGAGATCATACATTTCACGACTCGCCATACCTCTGTCAGTTTTTCTTTTATAATCAGTAGGCATGCTGAAACAAAATAAAAACTTAAACTAAATCAACAAAAAATATATTTATTTGTGTCCTTTAATTATTGACTGAGCAGTGTGATATAAAATTGAAAACGAGGAGAGTTGAAACAACCTGTTTCAAATCTCCTCAGTAAGAAAAAACCTCCCAATATTAATTTAATCTAAAATTAAGAAGCAAATATACAGTAATCAACTGTGCCAAATATTTTTATTAAATCTTTAGTTAACGAGCTTTCGAAACATACATAACTCAATCTAAAATACTAAACCCTTATCAAAATACAGGCATGGTAAAAAAACGTTAATAACTTACTTTTCACGATTTTTGTCGCATGGCACGCAGATCTCCACAACCGCTCGGCTCACGCCACCGACGCGTACTGACAAATCATCGTGTGGAAAGGAGTAGTTGAAATGCGACATTGCCAGCTCGCTAACGGTTTTAAGTTCAAAAAAATCAGTACTGTTTCAATTCACCTTTGTGTCAAAACCCCTCGGTCTCCCCTACTATAAATAGTAATAACCGAGCAAAGCTCGGTCGCCCAGGTACTATGAATTATTATGGGTGATTTCGACCACAGGGCGACTCCGAGTAACATGTGACTTTAAATTTTTAACAGATTATACCATAAAATAATTAACGTCTTTTCATAACTGCGTGACTGTCAAAATCGGTGCGGCATAGAAGAGTGCGACAGTGACCATATTTAGTCAGTGTTTCCAGGACATGTTAACTATGTTATATTAATGAAATAACAATACAATTTGCAGAAATGTACATCATATAGGTACTAATTTCAGAAATTAGCGGTCTTCTGAAGTTGCAATTAAATATTTTATTTCAATTCTATTCCGTTCATTGACAACCTAATAATAATAATAATAATAATAGTTAATCTTATTTGACTCACGTATATCGTATCGTCAGGCTTCAACAATTAATAATAGCTTCCCACACCGATTTCGGTGACGTGGCCGGTTTCGTTGAAACCAAAAGCTACGCATTTGATAGCGCCCAAGTGTGTGCGCAATACACAAGAGCACTCTCTTCTCTTTTACTCTCCTAACCAAGTGGGACGGATGACCGAAACGACTCGCTAGAGATCAGGAGCAGGACCGACTTTTTACATGCCCACCCGACGCATGGATCATTTTTCTTGTCAGTGAATGTCAATCAGGCGATCAGCCTACATTGCCCTAACCAGACTTGACAACATTTTTGGTTGTTCCAACGCGGGGATCGAACCCATGAACTAAATTACTGGACTAAGGAGGCTCCTCTAACATAATTATGTGTCTCATGAGCAAATCCGAAATCCGTAAAAATCCATAGGAAACGCGTGGAAGCGCTAATGAAACAGCCCCGGGATTTTTTTTCGTCAAAGCCTTGTTCGCAGGGAGTGCAAAATGCTGTTTCGAGACGTACAAACGGCGGAATCCGGCACTTTGGCTAGAATCCGGATTTGCACCCGGGATAAGCGCCCGTGCATAGCGAGACAATTTCGTTTTAATACAAATATGGTTTTTGATTTTTATTGCTATGCATTTCAAGGGGTTGAGGCTCCATATAAATAAGCAATCATAATTTAATAATAACATAGTGTGGATTTTGAAATTTCGTTATTCTAATGAAATTTAGAACTTTCTAATTTGTGTGGGATAAAGTAAATACGAGTAGAAAATCGAACATTTATAATAATCTTAACTTAAATGCTTAACATAGAAGCTCAGAGAATTTGCCCAATCTACATGTTTTAATAATGATTAGGAAAATAAAAATAAACTAAATATATCACACCACGTGGTGTGAAACATCCATAGATATTTAGTTCATTAGGGTTTATTAGGGCCAGATTGACGTCAATCTGGCCCCGTGCTAAGTATCCGAAGAACTTGTGTTACAGGTACCAGAAAACGGGAAGTATATTTAATATTTTTATACTATACATATGTTTAAGATTTTATTATATTATACACATATTTAAGACACATCCATGACCCAGGTACACAGAAAAAACCTTTTGTTACTTCGGCAGGATTCGAATCCGCGACACCCGGCTTGAGCACCAACGCGCTGAACTACTGAGCCGCAGAGGTCGTCAAAAAATAATTTATTTAACAATGGCTTAAAATTAAAAATAACTATAATTTAATAAAAAACTATAATCCAACTACGTAAATTAATATCCGGGCTATTATTACGAATTTATTGACGCCTCATTTATTAAAATCGGATCAGTATTTTTGGCGCTACGGTGGAACATACATACATAGACTACCAAAATCATTACCCTTTATTTTGGTTTAACCGTCTCGGCTTAAAAGTCGGGTAAAAAAGAAAAGATAAAGCGACGTCAAACGGATGAACAGTATATATTTTAATCGCATTAACACAAAGTAGATGTCGCTATTCACACTTCTAAGCTGTGCTTACACTAAGTGGGACATTTCCGGAGATCCGGAAATTTATCACTATTCGTAGGAAACGCAATACCTTATATAAATTTATAGACTATCTATATATATTATAGATAGATATTCAAGAATCGCCTTAATTGGAAATATTACGTAATGGTTAATAGGAAATCGCAAATGCAAAAATTCAAACGTCCTAGCCAATTTAATGCCATTAAAACCATATTCCGGGAAGTCGCGTCAAAAGGCAATAAATAACGCGCGGCGGAATATTTGGCGAAGGCTCGAAATGCCTGAGACGCCAGACTGTCCGCGGTCAGTAAAGTTGCTTGTTTACCGTCGATTAGACCTATTTTATAGCCGTTTTGTTAACTGGGTAAATAATTAACTGTTTTTAATTCACTTCAGTTAAAAATTTGGAACATTGGTATTTGAACGAATTCACTTTGTTACCAAATGCAAATAAATGGTGGATTGATTGTTTTACTTTTTTAAGTTTTATTAATTTAGAAGTTTTTGGTACCTAGATTCAGCATCTTTAATATTAGGTCATTACCTACATATGAAATTGGCGTTTTGTAAAGGAGGAAAATAAAGTTGATTTTTAAATCACAATATTTTATTTACTGACTGCCCCATGCCTGTGTTGAATTTTTTCCCTTGCAAGAAGTTATCCAAATTTCGAAAAAAATGGTAATCTGTTTGAGCAAGGTCTGGGGAGTACGGTGGATGTCTTCGACATTCCAATCAAAGCTCCTCTAATTTGGTAGCCGTCTGTTGTGCTGTGTGTGGTCTAGCGTTGTCCTGAATCAGTAGTGGCCTCTAGGCCAATGACCAACCTCGGTTGTTTAGCAGCTAGCTTTTCCATCATGATTTGCAGTTGCTGGCAATATATATCTGCCGTAATCGTCTGGCCAGATTTAAGAAAGCTGTAGTGAACGAAACCGGCACTAGTCCACCAAACGCTCACATGTAACTTTTTTGAGTCAATTTTCGCTTAGAACAGGCATTGGCTGGTTCGCCAGTATCAGCCATTGCGATGAGCGTTTCCGATTATCGTACAGGATCCGCTTTTCACCACAGATAATGATTTGATTTAAAATCTCTTTATTATTGTGCCGGTTGAGTAATGTAACGCAGCAGTCGACGCGCGTTTGTCGGTTTGCTGCACTCAATTCATGAGGTAGGTACCCACCTTTCAAGCTTTTTCACCTTCCACCTTCCCAATTTCCTTCAAGTGCATTAAAACAGTTTTATCAATAACACCGCAGCCTGCAGCTAACTTGGACGTGGTTTGCCATAGATCCACTTCATTATCAACTTTGGTCTCCGGCCGTCCACGGGGCTTGTTCTGCAGGTCGAAATTTCCAGAACGAAAACGTTGGAACCAAAAACGCACTGTTTTCTTTTGCAACTCCACCGCCATACATATCATTAATTCGAGCCGTTTCTTCGAAACACAAATGCATGAGTAAATAGAGGTATAAATATAAAATTGGAATTCCAAACCAAAGATATCAAATATATTTGAGATCAACGTGGCTAGCTACGCAGCGACAAAACGCCAATTTCATATGTAACACAATCACCTACATGCGTTGATATAAAGTAATTCTTAAAGATTTTTGTAATCATGCTAACGTATATAACACTCGCGTTCCTGCCTAGCTAAATTCTGATTATTTTAGATTTTCTAAGATTTAAAAAATTCTATTATTTTGATTTTACGTCAATTATTGTTGGTCCATAGGCATGTTGCCTAAAAAAAATTTTTTCGTCTATTCGATTTTAGACATCATGTTAATAAACAATCTAGAACCCATTTTCGTCTATCTTACTATATTATCTTAAAATAACGAAGTTATAAACAATTTAAATTTACAATATGATTAAATATATATCGGCCTGTGACGTCATGAGTTGCACTCGCCATACATTTGTCATTACAAAATGTATGGTGGTAGCAACGTGTGACTTAACAAATCGTTTTGCGAGAAAGAGATGGGCAATATTTTTATTTGCTTATAATTTTTATCGCGTCAATCTAAATACCTATTTCTTTTAGATTTATGTATCTTAAATCAACAATTTTAAAATTTTATTTATATAAATGTGATATTCGACAATAGGCAATATCCCTATTATTGGCTACCCCTTATCATTTAAAATATGGCTTGCGTATTTGTTGCGTTTCTCTTTTTATATTCCTATACTTAATTATCTTTTTTCATATTTATTTTTGTATAAATGAAGGGAGGCCAACACAGAGTATACAGTACTATAAATATTTGCAGGCCAATACGTTACGTTATGTTACATACGTTTTTTTTTCCTATAATATTTTTATAGCATAAATGAAGTGCTCTGAATAAAGACAAAAAATGTACAAAACAATGAGTAAGTATACTAAACATCAATAATTTCAATTGATACTGCGGATTGTTTGACGCACTTTTGCGAGTCTTGTGAAAACGCCCCATACAAAAGTCGCACAACACTCTTGTAAGTTGCTACGAAATGAATGGTCAAATGCACAAAATCTCAGATATCTCCGAAGTTTGCGCATTTATGTTCATACTTGCCGTAGTAAATCTTTTGTAAAAAAAGGTGTATAATATATATAAATATATATATTACACCAATGTTGTAAATTGAATCCAAATCCAATTTCTTTGTGACTGAACTGCATATAATTACAAAACTTCACATAAAATCTTAATTCTTGTTATCAAGTTGTAATAACGAATTATTTCAAAATGTTTAACAAAATTATACATTTAGGTAAAAATACAATAGGGCGGATGCCAACAGTAGGTCATCTTCCCCGACACGAAAATATTACACACGTTTAGTTTGAATCATTTGAAGCTTTCAGCATAAGTACTCATCAATAAAAATATACACATCAAGCGGCGCACTAAAGCGTTAACGATACACATTATCACGTACAATACAAACAAGAAAACAAAAGAACGCCTAAATTAAAAAACCCTAATGGGCCCACCCACGAAGATAAGCTTAAGGAGGTTTTGAAGTAACACATCGTAAATTGGAACAGTTTCGCTAAATAAAGGCGGCACTACACCTGCCTGCGCTGGCATGCGTGCTACTCGCATTCTTTGTAAAGTGGTATACGTACTGTCGGCACTACTAGCTTGCACGCTATTTAGTGTCGGTTTACATTGTTTGAGTTGCCTAGGACTTTTCATGCGGATTGGAAACAGTTGACAGCTAAATAGTGTCGATTTGCGATGGCTGGTTTCAGTCAAGTTTTCATTGCTGATAGCTTTTTGCAAACATGTTTTTCTTTTCAGGAGAAGATATATACGGAAGGAAGAATCCTTGAAAATTCAATTCTCGAGTGTAGAACATACTTTACATAATGTAAAGGTCTCAGGAATTATTAAAATAATTTTAAACAATAGCCGATAATTAAATATGATCAGAAGATCAATTCAATTATCGGCCCGTTTCAATAACCTATCTACTAGCACCTACTAGTAACTATTTGTTAAAAACGTCGTTATTCAATCATTTGATGGTTTTTTGCGATACAAATTTGAAGCTAGATCCTATCTACTTATGTTGCATGACAATAATATGCTGTTAAGTGTCAAGATAATATATATAACTAGCTTTAGCTCGCGGCTTCGCCCGCGGTATCTAAATTTATAGTCTATGACACTGTGGCATAATGGGGGATTCTATGGGTACAAGAATTTTCGTTATCGGCTCAGTAGGTTCAGAGATTACCCCTTACAACCTAGCAAAGTTACAAACAATACCTCTTCATAACATTCGTATAATAGATAAAAAACTTGAGAGGCGTCAAGGGACACCCGGATGGAACGAAGTTATAATATATATATATAAATTACAAACAGATACTTCAATTTTATACTATATATTATATATTATACTATACATACTAATATATTATACTATACAAAACAAATAGTTGAACTAAGTATATATAGTGCGCGCGGAACTAGCGCCTTAGGTAGGGACAGGGATGAGGAGGCGGGTTGCTTGCTGCTCGCAGTGTTGCCGCCGCGAAGTCCGGCTTCGTACTGAGTAATAACATCAAGCGCTCGGCTAGCTAGTCACAATATGTAACAGTCATAACAGTCACAATGTGTAATTGCACAGATTCTACATTATTGTCAAGGTGATAAGATCGTTTTTTGTATCATTCATTCAATAGTCGTTATTACATTGTGATTTCGAGTGGCAAAAAGTGTCGTGCCAATAAATTCCGCCTAGCCTCAATATCGCAACGCGCCATAAGGAACTTCGTTCCAATAACTTTGCTCGCATAATATTCATGTACTCAAGCTAATTGATATCGTGCGAGTAGCTAGCACAATTTACAGACAAAAATTTCCCACAAAGTAACATCGTTTAGCGTTCAAAATATTTTTTTCGTGCAGAAAGTACAAGTAGAACGACAAGAATTTTTTCCTTCGAAGTCCCATTTAAATTCCTGCTCGCGATTGCGTGTGGTCTCAATATTGTTTTCCATAGAACTTTCCACGATGAAAATGGAATAAAATTGTAACGGATAAGTTCGAAAGTTGTTACAAGTTATAACCTAGTTGTGATAATTTGCATGCGTTGAAATTCACCTTGTGGTTTTGCTAACAATCTTGAAAACATGATTTTTCTTCAAGTTTTTGTTCGCTGCTATTCATAACTTTTTATCTGAATTTTTTGAATTTACCGAGACTGAGAAGATAACTCTGCAACAACGAGCAAAGTGAAGAAAATAAAATCATCGTTAATCTACGCGTCAGTTCAAATTTAACTTTAAGCACTACAAAATAAGATAGGCACACATTTTACGTTTAATTGCAAGAATTTGAATGTCAAACTAGACCGCTCTTTATACTAGCGCGTTGCCACTCTCCCAATGAAAGGTGTATCGTCTTGTGTTTCAATTTTGAATCACTATTTTTAAAATGCAGCGCTGCGCCGCGTATCTTTTCGGTGTGAGCTAATCCTTAATATTGATACGATTGTTACTGAGTAAACTCGAAATAATAACATCGTAATATCAAGCTGTAATTTTGCCAAACGCCATATGAAACTAGAAGCTGCACAATTATAGTACAAGAGTCCGTACCTGCGCGATGTCTACAAGAGATCAGGGCATGCTCCGCTGAGTGCAAACCGCTGTTCAGGCTCTCGGACAATAGTGACAATCCTCGGTTTGTAAGACGCGTCCTTCTAAATATAATATGTTACCTAGTGTAGATATTGAAGTGGAATAGATCTGGCAATTATATTATCGTAAATAACTCTACATTTACGCAAGGCTTATTGAAGTATCTTAAGGAACTAGACGTAAGATTGCTACTGTACTATCCAATTTGCAAAGTAAGCTGCGGTGTGCGAGTCGAGCCGAAACATTTCAATAAATACAAATTTGGCTTCGATACTAGGCTGTGTTTAATTAAATTACAATATGAATCAGTTTAACTAATTCATATTGTTTGTAAGTGGCTGGTTTCAATGAAACCAGGCCAGCGCAGATGTCATTTTATAATGTCCAAGTATGTACGCAATACACGAGAGCAATCTCTCTTCCTTTACTCTCGTAACCCGGACGGATGACCGACTTATAACATGCCCATTCGACCCATGACTCATCTTTCTTAACAGACAATCAGGTGATCAGACTGCATTGTCGTAACCATACTTGAAAACAACATATTTTGTTGTCCAATACGGGGATCGAAACCAATCGGTTTAACTATAAATTAAGTAAGATATATAATCTGAAAATCCTACTTATTCTATATTATGACATAGTTAACTCCGGTCGCACTATATTAATCCATATTATAAATTATCTGAGAACTGTTAGAAATTAATATGTGTTGAATAATATTATGTATCTTATCTTAATTCTTAGTGTACATATTGTCAGTCAGATTCAAATGTAATGGACATATCTACAACGTTATTTCTTTACTAAGCTTATGGCAATGAACGTATTCAATTAATGTTTAAGAACTCGAAGAAAATTCTCAACTTTATCATGAACGGATCTTTTAAAAATTCATTTTAATATTTCACTCTTTCATATTCAGAACCTGGTATTGAGCTTATATTTTTTTAGTATTTCGCAAGTTAAAATTGTATAGAGGTTTCATTTTAGTTTTATCTCCTTTACATTTAATTATTATTTTAAACTTATTATTTTAATACGTCCTTCAGTGGCGAAGGCTGGTTCTCCCTTGACTGTATAATAGGTAGAGATTTGGATGACGGTCTTCAAAAGAGAAGTGGTAAGTGAAGCCGATAGGAATGGAGTTATAGAATCCCCTCGCCACTGATGTCGTTTCGTATAATGCCAGGAGGAAGGAATTGTAACATTATAAATTATTGGTACTGTCAGAGTACCAACTACCTACTGTAGAGTCCTCTCTACAATCGTTATTCATGTCCATTTATTAAAACTCCAATCAACGATGTACAGGATTTATTTTCTTTAAACTATTCTAACCAAGGATTTCAAAACTCAAGATAGACTATGACGTATATTTGACAGAACAAATCTTCATACAAGAAAAAGTTACACCATCTTGGTTTTCACCATACTTCAAATGTCAGCCATCTTCTTTTCACCATACTTGAAATGTCAAAATGGCCCCAAAAGTCGCAAAAGTGGGGACATTAAACGGGAGACACTTTTTACCTGAACATGCCTCGTCTATAATATATACGTCTGTGATTATAACATATGTCTCAATATGGCCGTCTCTTTTACTAGTAGTGACAATCACGGCGTCCATCCGAAACAATTGACGATTCTGAATATATTAATTTTGTATACAAATTGCACTTTGCACTTGAACATTATTTTATATACCTAAGATTATATTTGAAATAATTTCATCTCATAGTCATTCATTGTATATTTACATATTATTATTTATAAGTATTTTATAAAACCTTCATTAATAAGCTGACAGTACTATGTGAACAAGAATGAAAAATTTATGTATTTTTATGTTACTATTGATAAATTATTATGGATACACAACCAAAAACTACAGAACCAAAAAAGTCGGTTGTCTGTAAAGTTGGTTTACTGACGATAGTTTAACGTGACAACTTCATGTTTATAGTGTGCGCGAAACTAATTGGCCGCGCCTTAGGTAGGCGTGTTGCCGCCGCGAAGTCCGGCGCCGAACTGAGTAATAACATCAAGTTCCCCCGCCTCTCCGTCCCACCGCTCACATACGTAAGGCGCGGCTAGCTGAGGTAACGGCAATGCGTCACATTTAGCGAGGTAACGCTTGTAACAGGTAACGCATGAGTCATGGTTTTTCGTGCGTGCAGCCGGCTCCATCAAATTATAAGACGTTAGTGATAACGTCGTTTGTAAATTGACGTCGTAAATTGACTTGAGTCAAAAGGGTTAAAATTGTAACAAAATGTATTATTTTTAAATGTTTTTATTTTATTTTATTTTATATAATATCAATAAATCCGAAACGCCTTCATCAGACCTTTATAAGAGTTTTATCAAAGTTTCCCAATGAAGTATAAACTTAGTGTTAAGTGGGAACAATGCACCATAAACATCATCCATATCAAAGTATAATGCGAACGAAATGATGTTTTAAATTCAATATGCGGACCTCGACGCACGATTCATATAAATATTAAAAAACATTATTACAGGACTTTTATAAATTTATTAGCAACGGCATTGCAGTGAGCTAGTGAGTTAAAAAATGCGTTAGGTACGCTAAGCGTCAGTTCACACTGAATCGAGATTATGAGATTATGAGAGTGTAGTTATCTAATTCGACAAATCCTGACCAAAACAAAGGTACTACAGACGTTTGCCTATGTTACCGTTACATAAGGCTAGCATTAGTATTAAAATTATGTGATATAATTTTAATTTAAAGTGGCCACTGGATTGGAAACAAGTGCATTTCTCGGAACTGAGAACTACCGCTCAGTTATAATTTATATTATCTCTTCGTGATCAAATTCTTTAATTATTCAATTATATCGAGATAAAATTAAATGTATTTTTCAATTAGTTTCATAAATTACTTTTGTCGGGAGTATTTTAATTTAAATTACTGTAATTTTATTAATCTGCAACGAAAGGTTGGTAGACAAATTAAAGTGCAGCGCTTAAATTATTTTTTTTAATAATATTATTTTTATGCAGCTTAGTCAATTGAAGTGTATATTTTTAAATGCAATATGAAAATAAGTTTAGTTTCAAAAACCTGAAAATGAACACCTACACGCCCGTGTAATTGTATAAAAACAAAAGTATAGTGTAATAGTAAATAATGGTCATCAATAATAATTTCTCGAACAGTTGTTATTAGAGGAAAATTTTGTTTTGTTTGTTTGCATTGAACATGCTCCGAAATTACTGGACCAATTTCGATAAAATTTGGCACAATTATAAATTAGACCACGGGAAAGAACATATGGTACTTTTTACAGCTTCAAAACTGTACGGTTCTTGTGGGTCTTTTTTTTGCGCGCACGAAGTCGCGGGCAACATCTTGTCATTAATTAAACTAATATAATACGGCAAGAACAGCTTGAACTAATCTTTATTTAAACTGATAACATATTCAACTGTATGATTTACGAAGTTGTGGAGTTCAACTAGAGTTAACTACGTAAGTTACAGCCTTATTCGAGAGTGAATTTTTAACCAGTCCTCAAGTTGCACTGCCAAGCAAGCAAGGGTGTAGTTTAGCGCGACATAGCTTTGTCTATCTCGCGTCGAGATTGCTTTGTCGCGTCGAAGCGCAAAGTTGTGATAAAAGGGCAGGCTTTTACCGACGAGCATAACAACCAGTAGGCATCAGCACGTTTTTGTTTTAGACCTAAAACTAGAAAAGCGCGAGTGAGAGGTTAATAGATTAGGTAATGAATACACAATAAACTAACAACTGAACTCCAACTCTCGTAAATAACCTACACTTTCTTTTTACTTTTATTGAATTATAAATAAATCGTCTTGATATCATTAACTGCTTTTTGGTGTTTGGACCAATCAAAACGGGTTTGACGTTGGTTTGTAGTTTAAGCATATCGATACTGGATCGCAATTGTATTTATTGCACGATCTAATTAGCAGAATCGATCTTCTGGTCGTCTTCTCATGTTCGTTCGTAAGCCTATCTTCTGCATGGGTTATAGCGTATGATTATTACCCGTCGTGACTGTTAAAACTGGAGAATGTTACTAGTTATGTAAATTTTGCTACAGTAAAGCTATTATGTATACAATTGCACTAGTTTTTGTTTTATTGAAGAATATTAAGTAATTGTCAATCACAATAACTTAATATTACATACAATATTATACAATAATATACACGCATTCAAAGTTACGAAAATTTTCACCACTCACGCTATGCAGCTCGGCCATACAGCTCGGCCATTCCGGCCGAAGTGAGCCGTCGAAAGTTAACGTCTGGACCACTTTAAAGTTAAATATCTTGGAAACTAATTGATGTATCGAAATAATTATTTCACGAGTATTACTTATTTTTTGCGGAGAATACAGTTTACGCTTAAAATTAGTGAACAATCTACATTGCATAGGGTGGATAGGCTTGATACAGCGTATGTTTGGCGGTAATCCTCCTGCTATGAGCTCGTTGGCTTTTACAGTGCATTGTCGGTACACTGTTGCTTTATACACTATTGTGTGCACCCTGCACCACGTTTATTGTTGTCCATGCCTCGTTAATGATTGATGACGTTGGACTTCCGTGACAAGTTACGTAATGTGTAATATACAGACGTCTTTATGGATTTCAGCTTTTAGGGTTCCATACATATGTGAGTGTCTAATAAGCGCGAAAGTCAAAAGGTGTGTATATTATGTATTTCGCTGCATAGGAATAAGGAGGTCTACATGTCTGGGAAGACTATCGAGGCGGTCTACATCCTAATGGTCCTCACCTGAGAAGAAAGCGATGCCCAAGTTAGAGCTCTTTTGGTAGAAGAATCCAATTTGATAAATTTACCTGAAATAAAAAGGGTGTAAATCATTTTACCCACGGAACCCAACGCACTTAGCGCAACCTGCGCTTGTCCTTTTACTATTGTACTGTCCAATGCTATGTATGAGTCCACAACATTGTACTTTTGTTGCTATTTGAATAGAATTTACGACTCTTGAAAATGGTTGGGTTTTTTTAACCTATAGTTAAGTGTAGTAAAATTTGAAATCAGTTGTGTACAAAAAGTTGCGCGTAGAAATGCTATTTTGTGTTTTTACTGTCAGTAGCTTGAGATTATCTTTCAACTAGTGTACTCAGGCGTCTGGCAAGTACCTAGAAAAATAGTACTATTTAATATACATTTTTTTTGCGCAAAGATTGCATAGGTAAGGGCGAGCGCTCACTTGAGACACAGAGACTTGGGGAATTTTATATTTTTAGCTTTTCAATAGGAATCAAAAACATACAACTAAAATAATTCAAAATGAATACAATATAATATGTCATAATAATAAAGTCATGGAGGACTGTTCGCATACAGTAACAAGATATTCAAGGAACCTGATCAGTATTCAATTCTCGTTTCAAAAATATTTACTAGATGGGACCTTAAATTTTAGCTAAATTATCCTATAAAATAATTAACGTCGATTCTTAACTCGCGGCCGATACTGCGCGGCGGTCACATGACCTTCATAGCCGGCGCAGGGATCGGCAATGCGCCCTCGCATATCCATACATAGTGAGAGATGTCAGGAAATGTTAATCATGTTTTTTGTAATATTTCTAATACATCCTGTATTTAAGCTCTGCTTATTAGTCGCTAGTCACATACCACACACATCGACTACAGAATTAATTCGATCTATAAGTAGCTTTATGTTCATAAATAAAATAAATTCGTACAAGTTTAAAATAATCCCTCTGTTAAGTTACTTCTGTCCAGACATTAATTAGAGAGGCGGTGTTTACTGTTATTCAATCAGCATGGCAAAATGTAGTCAAATATAATTCGACATGTTTATGAGTATAAGCAGAATTGTATTATGATTGAAGGCGACTGTCTGTCCCTACGAAAGTTTAATGACAAATGGTTGGGACATTTTCGTATTATAAAAACATGTATATTTCCTTTTTAATAAAAACAGAGTATTTTACGATACAACTCTAGTTAATTTGAGTTTTGCCAAAAATATAAAGCAGGCCTTTCGGTATTCCGCTCCAAAATGCACACTACGCTTTTTTTTTAAATTAAAAACACAATGAAAACATTCGGAATGATAAAAATTTATATTCTATATTTTTAAGCACAACCTTAGCTAGAAAAGGACTCAACAGTGAAAAGGTGCCAATCATGTGGTGTTTTTACAGAAGGACTTAAGCCATTGAGAGGCTAGGCGGTTTTTTATTGATTTGGTGAGGAGTTTTTATCGTGGAGAGGATTGAACAAAGGATCACAAATGGTCATCAATCAGGTGTCATTGAAGTCACCACATAACATATTTCAATGAAAATAAGGGCGTCTACACACCAGCTGTGGCGAAGGGTGGTTTTACTTCAGAGGGAAGTCCTAGTCGCTAAGCGTGAGTTATGCAAGTTTTTTTTTTTAATTTAGCACCATATTATGTATGATGGTCAAGGTCGTTACAAGCGCGTATAGTTGTGTCGTGTCCGAGAGAAATTGTAAATACTGAGGTAACTATAAGAATGTAGGTATTCTTATAGGTTGTAATAAGGTATATTTCAACATACAAAATAGGTACTTAATAACAAAACATTTTTCTGTGTATTCATTAACTATTGTAAGATAATCATGATATTAAAATACTTTCACGGTACTCCCGCCTATTAAATAATAATATATAATATATTATGTATTATGATCGTCAATTATTATGATATCTACAAATTAAAATTGATAGTAGGTACGTATTCAACTTTCTGCTTATCGTAAAAGTCGATTTATTCAAACGATTTATCACCAACAATAAACACAACACAAGTAGTTTCACATAACACATTCAATCTATATATAATAATATATAAAAGAAAGTCGTATTAGTTATATTATTTATTACTCAAGAACGGCTGAACTGATTTGGCTGAAAATTGGTGGGGAGGTAGTTGAGAACCAGGAGACGGACATAGTTTTATCTTATAAAAAATCTTATGTCATATACATATAATAAAAATGGATTGCAATTCGAGTGCATCGCTAAAACTTGAGACCGGCTGGACCGATTTGGCTAATTTTGGTCTTGAAATTTAAACGGTGAGAAATATTGGAAAAATTGCGGGACAGCTAGTATTCACATATAAGTACATAAACGTATTAGTTTAAACTTTAAGTCGAATTATATTTATCACTTCTTACTGCTCAATATAATTTCAAAAATAATTATTATTAACGTAATACCATGATTTTACATTCAAGGACGCGCGACTGCGGTACCGCCGAGCTACTTTTTAAATTTCATTCGTCTCATGATGTGCGTGAAATTAACTAATAACGGCTCCTCATTAGTGAAAGCTACAAAATTGCCGGGTTAATCTAATAAAAAAATAGCCCTTAATTACTTCTAACTGTCATCGGACAAATCATATTAATAATATTGTTTTAGTTGGTCAACCGGCTTAAAAACAAGTTTTAATTTCAACTTTATTTCGAACGAGATAATGTTCTTATGATCTCCCATCATAACTCCGAATATATCGGGTTTTAAATAGATCTGTGATTCCAATATTCGTGACAAAGTCACTTTGACAAGACTTGTATAAGATATTATTGTTTTCTATAAACTAGCCACCAGGCTAGTTATAGTCCGATGTAGCTACAGCGGTCTTAACCGACCCTTAGCGTAGACCCTTTCGAAAAAAAAAAAATATATATACTAGTTTTAGCCGGTGGTCTTCATGAGGTAATCTGAAAGGGTAGCTGATAAGAATGGTTAATTTTGTATAAGTTGGAGTTCTCTAGACCCTTCGCCACTGCTACTCACAATGATATGGGAATTATATTTGTTTCAATTGACGAAATGTTATAAGCGCCCGGCATTTTGAATAGTTTTAGATATAAAATAATTAGTTAGATAAATATATTTTATTACTATAAGTTTAAAAATCATATTTATGACTATTTTACAAAAACTATAGCCTAAGTTAGTCTACATTTTAATCAAGGTTTATCATCATCACTGCATTGACTATTTATTTAGCATTGTCTTACTTGTATTGTTTAATGTGAAAACTACTTAATATGCGTCATTGGTAAATTTTGACATAATATGTAAACATGATTAACTTCATTCCTAACGCGAATAAACTATAGTTAAGACTACATGTGGAAGATTACTGTATGAGCTACTAACACAATACAAATTGCACATACAAGTTACCATCGTAACGCGTCGCTAACATCGACAAGTTTGTCTTACGACGCCAACACACCTCTTATCTCACCAGTTGATGATTTAAATCTAAAAAAAAATACTAAATAATGTGTGCGCCTGCCTTTACCATGTGGGAGTGTTCGTTCCACTAATGACTCAGCTATTCCGAGCTAATCAAAGATAAACAAAGCGACGGGCAACCATGAATTACTGACTCTTGACTCTTGAAGCTTAATAATTAAGTGCGTGACCGAACTGACCGGTTTCTGACGTGACCTGTCATTATTGAAAAGCACTTGCAAGTCACTGACTGACTTTATTGTGTCGGCTTTCTCCCGACACTTTTGCGAATTGTTTGGTATGAAATCTAAAATTAAATTACTAGCTATCCCGACACACGTTGTTCTGTCTTATGTATGAGCTGGAATAAATAAATAACCAACCTACACATACAACTACAACCTATACCTACATCCCCACCTACAGCTAAATCTAGTAATATGATAGGGAAAACTGTAACGGCTCAGATAACTTCGTTATTTCAGGCGTTATAATGGGCTTTCTTCTAAAATGCGCTTATGCTGCTCCTAATTATTATTATTTTTCTTTAGATTTTAGACATCAGAGACACCTATCAAAAGATTACTATTATCAAAATATCGAATCACAAACGGTTTATATGTTGCTAGTAAAATTATTTCAATTGGAATACAAAACAAAAAATATCCAGTTAGAATTTAATCAACAGTTTAATAAAAGGCGAACCACAGATAAGATCATAGTCGAATTCCCTTCGAATTGCACCCTTTCATATAACAATTCCAAACGCGACCGAACGCACAACACCCCTATAGATATGAACAGAAGTTAAATTGAATTGGGCAAAGGGAGTTTTAAATGAAAATGTAATTATTGCCAAGCTTAATTGCGTAAACGCTTCGACAGGCCTCAATAGTTTTTCGGAAAATCTATTTTGCATTTAAGTGTGAATTCTTTTAAAAGGTAATTGGGAAATTTTGCATTTTTGGGGAACGATGTTGTAAATTTTAAGTATGAAACTGGTAACAATTTAACAGGGACAAGTTTATCATAGTTTAATAAAGTTGATATATTTAATACATAATAGCATTAAAATAAATGAAAACAGAAATAATAAACTAGTCTAGTCTAGAAATAATACTGTCTTTTCGAGCAGAAATATTTTCAGTTCGATTGCGCTTTTGTAGTAAGTATTATAATTGTATGCTAATGTAAATTACAATTTTCAAAAAAAATTCTGCATGATAACTACCCAATAGTTTTAATTTCACGCAACACTGCCTTATAATAAAAAGGGGGAGCTTATTAACATATAGTTGTCAAAATGGGGCCAAATATTCGACTGTTACACGTTCATATTAGGTGACTGTGTCACAGTACAATTAGGTACAATCAAATAAACGTTTTGCTAAATGGTGGATATCGCCAACGGTAGTATGGCAACACTAAACTAGTCCATTATAGCCTGCCGTAGTGTGACCACACATTAATATTAAGGTGGTTAGAAGACGCCCCACTGGCTGGCCATCAAATTATGGCGCTTTGAGAGACAAATTGCGTAACACACCCTGTATGCCTGTATACTGCTGTATAAGTATTTAGGTTAAGGAAGATCTGCTAAAGAACAACTCGTTAGGATAATGGGGGCAACAATAACAAATTTTACGTTAAATATATATCATAATAACATAAAATATAATGAGCGAAAAATTGTTCAAGTTATAAATATAAATCAGAAATTAGTCCATAATCTAGTTTATCTACTTTATTGTCTTAATATTTAATATAAGGCAACGTGACATTAGCAACGTGAGCAAATTCAATAGGGTTGACAAAATTAACATTTTTAATTTTCTCCATACCTACCAGAAAATCAATACAACCGGCCAAGTGCGAGTCGTATACTTATCATTTTATTATTTATGTACGAAGTTTTCAAAGTAAACGCATTTTACAAGTTAGGCATCTACAACTCCTAAACTAACAAAGTTACGTAAGCTGTTATAGTTTTTCTTTAAAGTATGACCTGGACTACCACCATAATTATTAACAGATTTTTGGAGCCAACCGTTTAGTTGTTAGAGAGGGCCCGATTCTAACAAATATATGCGCTTTAAAGTTAAATATCTCGCAAACGGATACCTAAATAAAACATCATCTTAGCTACCTCTCAATGTTTTTAAAAGACCTATATAATGATACCCCACACTATGGGTAGACGCGAGAGGAAAAAACATCTCTACTTTACGTGTAGGGGACTGCCCCATAAATATAAAAAAAATTGGGTACTTTTTGGCACTTTGTCGACGTGGTAAATACACATGTACATGCAAAGTTTAATATTTCTAGCACTAACCGTTTGGACGGTATGCCGAAGACGGATGGACGGACGGACGGATATGACGAAACCATAAGGGTTCCGAGACGTGAACTACGGAACCCTAAAAATGACTTCTTTCATACCCGAGCTTTATTAACACATATTTCATCTGCAGTTGAATTTTATATTTCTGTGTCCGATTTGAATGCAAGCAAATCTTTATGCATACGCAGACTTATACCAATTTTCGTATCTGATTCTAATCTGACAACCCTGATCGTAACCGAGACTAATACATTAAGTTTTTATGAACATTCCAACGACTAATGAAGGCCAGAGAACAATATTTCGATGGCTATTTTGTATAATGGATTGTATAATATGAGCATGGCTATAGACAAAAGGTACTCGTCGTTGTGTCTAACGAAGCATCTCCTATTAAATTTTAATTTACCTGCCATTGCACGTGATTTCATACGCAATTTCATTACTTTTACATAAATTTCATAACTTATTTTTAAGAATGATAATAACGCTTGAACTCATAAAAAGATTGTACAAAGGACACTGGCGAATCCTGCCCGATTTTTCATCAAGAGCGGCCAAGTTTCGAACATACACGATGTTTTTTCAATCACTGTCAAAACTTTCAGGAGTGAATATACTCTTAAATATAAGCAACTTTTACTATAGGATCAACTATTCTACTTGAAAAAAAAGTCAGCTGTTTTCTACAAAATGCTATCTATGCCAAAGCCCTTATATATGAAACAGCAGATTTTTTTTTGAAGTAGGAAAATTGATCCAATATTGAAAGTTGCTTATCTTCAAGAGTATATTCACTCTGAAAGTTTGGACACTGACTGAAATAACACCAAGTATTATGTGGTTGTTACATATTATACAAAAATATAATAATATATTTTTAGGACTTGGGAATAATTAGTTATGCATCTCCGAATATCAGAGATTTCATGTGCAAAATACGTACTTATCTGTGGTAATCATTGTCATCATATATGTATAGTATATGGTTATCATACTGTAAAATACTGTAAATTAACAATTTGAGGCCTGAAAGCTCCATCTAGTGGCCCAATAGACAGACCCCAATAAAAAATAAAATTTTTTTATTGGAGTACAAAGTTATTTTCTATTTCTATAGATAAATAGAAATATAGATAATATATATAGAAAAAAAATATTTATTACGTCTGGTTTTCGTAACGTGAAAGCGATATCTATCATTTATCTGTTAGCATATTGCATTTCCAAACAAACTAGATATTAATTTCATTACGTAATTGACATGTTCACTAATAGATGTCGCTTTTCCGCAAACCACCACTAGGTCAATATGATGAACAATCGGTTAGGTATTTAATCAATTATCTTTTATCCCCCGAGTTTCATGTATAATATTATTGTTTTTTTTGTTCCTTTGTTCATAAAGTTCAACTTACAATTAAAAAAATGTGCCCACGTATTTTAATTACCAGGCAGTAAATATATGGCGACTTGCCTTTACAATTTACAAAAACATAACATTAAAACTAAACGAATATATACATTTAACAAGAAAAATAAGAACGAAGATGATGATAATGTGTATCTGAATGCAACAATTACTTAAACAAAATAATATTTAAAAAATAAACGCCCATTGCCAGTTCCCCTTTGCCAGGATAACAATTTAATAAACCCATCAACTGTGGGAGAAGTTGTTACCTGCTGATTATACGTCCATCTCGCAAGACCAAATAAAGGATCAACTTAATCGTGCCTAAAGCAAATGCAGATTGTACTTAGATATTATAATTTCGTCTTGACAAGGAAAACTTAATACGGCGCCTTCATTTTTTTTTCAGATTGCTCTGAAAGGATATTCCTGTTGTTAAAAATACATGAAAGACATTTGGGGAGATGACTACATGTAAAATATTAAGTTTAATTTATATACTCGGAAATATTGAGGTATTATTACTTGATAAACGTAAAAAATAGAATAATTTATGTGCAGTTTAGTAATTACATCTAATAAATTACATACATAAAAGTTTTAATTTTTTTTGCTAAATTGTAAAAAACCTACATCATTAATTTACTTACATACATCATAACGTACAAAAACATTCATTGTAGTAAGTATGAAATTAAACATACAAATTTGGAGTAATTTACAAATATTATGTTCCTGTGGCCTTATATTTTATACACTTATAGCTAATCGTGACGTCACAGTTAGGAGAAGTATTTTCACGAGACTTGTGAATTTGCAATCAAAAAATTCAGTCGTGTAGGCTATGATTATAGCATTGTAGGTTGGAAACAACCTTTCAACCCAAGGTAAAATGTGAAGTAATGAAACCAGTAGCGGACAAGCAGGAAAATCTAAGCTCCCTAATAAAAATATCAAAGTGTGTAGCTTCTTATAAAGATACATTCCTGTTATAAAAAAGGACGACATTATTATCTGTAATGTGGAGTTTAATGGCCATTACAGTAATCTGATTGTAATAAATCTGAACATTATGAATGCCTCCGCCCAAAGTTTTTGAGACCGGTAAAATTATGTATAGTGGTATCCTTTATAACGTCGTATGGGGTTACAGGTGTACTTTAATGTTGTCATTACAACATTATAGGAGAGTTGTTTGAACATGTTTGAACAATAATTTGTAACAGTACCTACCTCCTTCTAAAATCAATCGCAAAATCATTGAACATCTACGATGTCATTTGGGGCCATCCTCACGGTCTAGCCTACAAATTCAGTAGCCTGTCAATAGTTTTAAATTGCAGCGGAGTAATAGGCAAAACATGTTTTTGTTTGTTGATCCACTATTGACAGCCCATTTACTGGTTTCCGGATTTACAGACTAGACCGTGAATAGACGTGATAGCAGACTCGTTGATAAATTTAACAAAATTGGCTGCTTCTCTCAAGTTGTATTGCTATAGAAACGACACATTGTTCGTTAAAAAAAGCAAGAAGCAGATCACGATAAGATAAAAAAAGAAAATTCATAAAAGTAAATAAAAAAAAGTTTTGGCACGGAAGTGCCGTGGGCTGTGACTTCTTCGAAATCCAATATGACTATCATCCGTCAAGTGTAAACTGGGGGTGACATGTGATATGAGGATTTTGACAGTCTCATATAGCGCAAATGATTGAGTGTTTGTTAAATAATGTAGTTTGCAATTGAATCGAATATCAAGGTCGTAAGTTGCTGGCGAATAAAAATACTTATGGATTTTAAAAATAAAACAATTGACAAAAGAAACTAGTAATTGTTCTAGTGAAGCTATGGCTTTTATTGATCTACTCTTTATTTAAACTTCGTTCCATATAGTCCAAAACTATTAGTTTACCAAAACCAAAACAATTCAAAGTGCATCATTTTCGTTGCCTCTTGTGCAATTCTAAATTTATAAATAATACTTTACAAAACAGCTTTACAATTTCACGTGTTATAAATAGCGTACTAGAACAAGATAAATCTTGTTCAGAATGAGAAAAATCTGATAGTTAATTTATTATACATAAGTCGAAGGGGAGATAGTACGAATGTGTTCCTGGACTAGCCTTTCCTTAGGGAAATACAACGTTATGGGGCCCACTACTATTACCGAGATAAGAATATCGTGAGCACTGCATTTGTCATGAATATTTTTGTGAGATGCTTTACAGTGGATCAAAATTTTATACTTTGCAGCCAGTTCCGCAGAACTAGCTTAATCTAAGAATTTGCTCGTACTTTACATAAAACTATACTCGTTAACATTTCAATTAATATAGTAAGTAAGTTACATAAATTTCAGTAATGTTTACGGTTTTGTAAGAAAGGAAATAATCAATTAACATTGAATACAATAAATTCAGGTACCTCCCACTGTAATAAATTACAGAAAGTAAGCAGTTGTAACTAAGGTAAAAACTTGTAGATGTGAAAAACATGTTATTCTTCTTATACTTAATACCACTTATTAAGAGACGGCACAGAAAATATAACGTGACTTCCATAATACTAATAGTTTATATAATCATGTTGAGCTCATTTCCAAAATAACGTAACACCATACTTATATTACTTAGTAAATACCACACACGTCGGAGCCGTGAAATAGCTAGATAAGTAGCTTAGCTCATGCTTAAATTATGAATAATGAAATAAATTAAAATAAATATACCATAATATAGAGTGTTATTATTATAAGACTATCGACAGGTCAGAAGACAGAACTAAGATAAATAAATAACACTTAACTTATGGAAAAAGGGAAATACAAATCAAAAGCATGTCTTTAACTGTTAAAGAATATAAGAAATAGAATTCCCCTTTAAAGTTTTCATATAAAATAATACTAATCAATTGTATAATATGGAAAGTCATCTAAAATTCCATCAGAAACCAATCCGCCAGTATCAAATTCAATAATTGAAAAATTCCTTCGATACGCAGGCTGTTTATTAAGGACGTTTCAAAGTATCGAGTTATGTTTACGATTGTCAAGGGAGTCTGATAGACGGGAACAATTCCCGTTTAAGTTATGATTTACGGTGTGACCAGGATCAGTTGTAGGTTGTAAACCGATTTGTAATGTGATTTATCGACGAGTTTTCGTATTTCCAGTTCGTTATGACGCTGTTTTTCTCTATTTTGAAGTGCTTTCTGATTTGATGAATTTATGTTTATGAGCTTCTGTCAGTGAAGATTGATTATTTTATTTTATTTAAGTAGCTAACAGCTAACAATATACTGTATAATATAATGTAAAAAGTCAGATACAAGCCTATACAGATAGCTCCTATTTTTAAAGTTATTACAAAAAAATGACGTTAGTAAAAAAGAAGGGGCAAAACGTCCCCACCCTTGTAGCACTACAAGACATATATCAAATTAAAGGGCTTAAAAAGTATGTTACTTTATTGTATGATGAAAAATCTCTAAACCATGGGAAAAATAAGTTAATGAGGGTTAAATGTTAAAAAAAAGTTTAAAAAATCATTCTGTATTATTGCACTATTTTATAGTGTTGGTAATAAGAAATAATTTTTGGGTAGTAATGGTTTGGGTAGTAATAGTAACTACATACTTCAAAAAAGTATTAAAATAAAACACTTTATTTTGATAAACTGCCTCATATTTTGAAGAAATATATAGAAGAATAATAAAATGCTAAAAATAAGCTCTCTCTTCAATTTTTTCGCTCATCATTACTTTCTGGAAATTGTTTCTTAGCGTCACTAGCGCTATCGAATGGTGTATTAATACAGAATGTATTTTTTTTCTAATCTGCGGGTTCGAAACCTGGCCTGGATAATTGGTTTATGTAAAATCTAATGATGCAGATATAAAACAATTGCATTAAATTACATACAATTAAATAGCAAAAATAATTTTAAAACGATTGTGTATACAAAGAAAAAAAGATATAATACATGGTGAATTATTCTTCTGGTCGTTGTAAGAGAAGTCTAAAATAAATTAGGAATTATTGCAATTTAGCCCAATGGAATGTCGAGTCTGACATGATAAAAACTTAAACTGCATCATTAGATTTTTAATAACTCAATTTTCCTAGCCAGGATTCGAACCCATAGATTTTGAAAAAAATATATTCTGTATTATTGCACCTTTTGATACGCTAGTAAGAAACAATTTCTGAGAAGTAATTGTGAGCAAAAAAACTTGAGAAAAGAGCTTATTTTTAGCGTTTTATTATTTTCCCATACATTTCTTCAAAATATAAGGCATTTTATGGAATTACAACACTTTCCTGAAGTTTGCCATATTATCATTACTTCCCAGATATTGTTCCTTACCAGTAACACTATGAAATGGTGCAATAATACAGGATTTTTTTAACTTTTTTTTTAACATTTAACCCTCATTATCTTTTTTCTCCCATTGTTTGAGATTTTTGTTATACAATAAAATGACACACTTTTCAAGCCCTTTCATTTCATATAATAATTCTTGTAGTGCTGCAGTAGTTGGGATGGGGTCTATACAAAAATGCCCCATCTTGTTTCTTTTTCAGATAAGTAACATAAATTTTGGAAGTGTTATCAAAATATAAAATTAAATTAATAAAAAATATGACTAACAAATAATAAAGGCTATATGTACAAAGTGTTTATGCAGGTATTGTGATAATTGGTGAGCCATCACATCGACAGTTGTGACGACAGTGACGTTGGTATTGCTTAAGGATAGTGGTATTGATAAATGATAGTTCTAGTTATATTTAAGCACAACGAAAATATATTCGCGCTAATCTGTATTTTTTATTTCATTTTATGATAACTACATAATCATAGTTTATCGAGCCTGCGTATAAAATCCAATAAATTACCTATTTGTTAAGTAAATTTGTTTTTCCTAAGCGGCTAGACACAATCATTAAATTTGCATTAGAGATTTCTCCGTAAATTATTAGTACTAGTATTAGTTCGCCTCAGCCCATACTTCATTCACTTATCTAAATATCTTCATTTGCGTATTCAAGTACATTGAAGTGGCTTGAGACACGCGATTTCCAATTGTAGATTTCGCAGATTGCTCCCGCATGAGGTCCATTGAAGGCACGCTGTACAAGCTATCATTAACCGTTCTTGGATTTATTCAAACGCGTCACGGCTGGTTCCCTTACGCAATTATCCAGGTTGCAATCTCCCCATTGTTGTCGAAATTTAAAACAAATTTCCTGTGCAGGGAGGTCGCGTTTTTCTGCCCCGTCAAATTGGATAAGCACTATAATTACTCGTTTAATTTCGGCCATGTTTGTGGATATTTCCAGTTAATGCGAATATTGTGGGAGTTTGCAAAGCGGAACGTTCTTAGATTAATTTACATTTATATTGTTCCACCTAGTGTAATTTTGTTTGTAAATAACGTGTGTTTGTGTAACACTATATACTTAGTGTGTGATGGGAATGGGATCGTCTTAACATAATAAGGTAATGTTTTTATCATCATTAACATGTTTTGTATACTCGGGACGCATTTCCAGTGCAAGTTATTCATTGTATGAAAGTGTTCCACTACTCAAGTTGCATGCAACTTGCAATTTGTATCCAGGATACGAAAGAACTTCTTATTTGTTTCTAATAAGAAATATTTGATGCTATTTTCTTCTTAGATGCAACATTAAATGCTTGACTGTAGAAGATGGTTCACAATCTTGTACGTAAGAACACATCAAAGTCTTTTAGCTCGAGACATTAATCTAGTAGCACAATAGGCATTAAAATAACAGTGTGATAGTGGGCAGGTAAGGCGCTTATTTGATCAGTCACAGTGACAGAGGCACAATAGTCAGTATCGAACGATTTCCGATGCTATCACAGCTACCGGTACTCTTTGTCACTATATATTATTTGCTGTAAATACACCTATACCAAAACAACATAGACGACTAACGGGATTTTAATGGGAGAAGCTACATGTCAGGTTTGATCAGCTCGGTGCGATAGTCTTTTTTGTCTTTATCAGAAGACAATATAATTAAAAATAATGCATAGTTTTACCAAGTTTGAATATACATTTACCATTATAATATTTAAGTACTAAACCAACCCACCTACTTTAAATATTATAACAGTATCATATTACTTGTAATCGTGGTCTAAAGGAGAAATTGTTTCGTCATTAAGAAATATTCAAGGAGCTTTGCAAACTATAAATAATAGACTGATGAATGTTGAAGACAATAATATCTCGAGAAAATTGGTTCCGACTATCACAATCAGTGTAAATATCTATTTTCACTAGAATATCAAATAAATGGCGAGGATAATGATCGCGAAGATAAGAGAACAATAACTGATTCACTTCCTCAGGCAGAACACTGGCCAAATAATTTATTTGATGTCATGAGATCGCATTGATACGGCTCGCTAAGTCGATCAATAATCCTAAAATAAGGACAGCTATCAAATTGATATGTCAACGGGATACAATGTGCAATTTCGGCCTGATTAATTATCTAGGCGACTGAGCTTCGGCTTGAGTTCCGCTTACTCACCTGTTCAACGAATGTACTTCTCTGCTCAATGCATGCAATGAATAGATACTACTTCAAATGAAGCTTTTGATGCTTTTAATAACAAAATATTATACACCTAGAGAGTAAATCATGAATGAATAATAATATTGTAATATTATGTCCGAAATATATTATATGTACTTGCTTTTTGCTGAAATTAGATTGGATATCCTCACGGGAAACTTCAAATTTAACACACATAAGAATATAAGAGTTTTTGTAATTTCTATTTAGTCGTTTGATGCAGAGATTCTGCTGCAGTCCACAGTACTGAAATCATAGGCACATTATAATTTATAGGTACACAGCTAACCACGAAACGTGCAATCGTGAGTGTCGGCTAGTTCAGCGGCTTGCGATCTGTGTGTCTGTAACAAACAGCTGTGCAATACAACCCCGTGTGCACTAAGGATGATATTTACCGTAATACTTACATCTATTAATGCAACGATTAAACATTGACTGTCTCGTTAATATATCCACAGTATTGAGCTAGCTCGAATAGGTTTCTTTTGTTTTCTAGAGTCGCCAATGTATACAACATAGGAGTTAGCTCACACCGAGACGCGAATCGGCGCACTTTATTTAAGCGGTGGTAGCGCAGCGCGGTGCAGCTCGCGATTCAAACTCTTGCAATGAAATGTGACTTTTTTGTTTAGTCAATAAAGTAAAATTTTGAATTGGTATCTTAAAAGGAACGCAGCGCGTCGCGTCTCGATGTGAACTGACGCTAAAACATAGAAATATTTTCTTTTTGATTTTTAAAATCTTCTGGGGCTGCCTTGCTACCCGCTGATGCCCTTAGATGGCGGTAATCGGAATTTATCTTTTCTTTACCGTGCTTTCATTATGCAATCGTTAGCACAATATATTCTAGGCTTCCTGATTGTTAATGTCTGTCTGTAATACTGGAGTATGTTTTTTAGATTTTAATCAGCATGTTTGAGTGTCAAATTCCATGTAATATTTCTAAAACCAGATTCTAAAACCAGAGTTTTCAAAAATCCAAAATCAATGGAAGTGGTCAATTCAAATAGTTTTGTTCTCTTGTTTGTCTGTTTCTCTTGTTTCGTTATATCCACCAAACACGCATTATGGTAATGTTTGTATGGAATTTAAAGTTTGTATTACAATCGGCCTCATCTTCGATATCGCCGCGATAACATTATCATAACGCGGCCTCAACTTTATTCCTGTTTAAATTTTATTGATATGCCACGCAGAAGAAAGCCTTTGAATGCAATATTTATGGCGTTCACTTTAAATAGATGGTACGGCGAAAATGTCAAGTGGAGAATCACGTTTCACGTGGCCATGAATTTGAACAAAGTACATGAATTATTGAAATGTACGAAAATGAGCCTTTCTAACTGTGTAGTACCTAGAGACTTCTAGAAGAACGTTCGATGTTGCTGAAAATATAATAATAGTTAATTCATACAATATGTTTTTCATGAATTATTAGACCGTACATATATACACATTAAAAATATACGTGCACTAACAGTAAAGCTCTATCGTACAATACGGGAAACGATTACATGTAAAATATTTTATGTAACTTATATACTCAGGAATATTGAGGTGGTACTACTTGATAAACGTAAAAAAATATAATATTTTATGTGTAGTTTAGAAATTAAATACATCTAAAAATACAAAAAAAAACATACCGGTTGTCTGTAAAGTCGGTTTACTGACGATAGTTGAACGTGACAACGTCAACAACAACAACAACAACAACAACAACAACAATAATAATAATAATAATAATGAGGTAAAGGCAATGCGAGCTAACGCTGGTACTTGGTAACGATAACGGGTAACAGGTAACGCATGAGTCATGTTTTTTCGTGCGTGCAGCCGGCTCCATCGATTTATAAGACGTTATCATGTCAAAAAGATACTTCATTAGTTTACTTACATCACATACAAAAACATTCATTAAGGTAAGTATGAACGTAAATTCTCATATATGGGAGATAAATATGTTCCTGGACCTTATTATATTTCAAAATACACTTTTACCTAATCGTGACCTCACGGTTAGGTACGACTTTTGTATGGAGCGCTTTTACGAGACTTGCGACAGACAATTTTGACGTGATAACGTCTGATAATTCGATGGAGCCGGCTGCACGCACGAAAAAACATGACTTATGCGTTACCTGTTACCAGCGTTACCTCGCTAAATATGACGCATTGCCGTTACCTCAGCTAGCCGCGCCTTAGGTATGTGAGCGGTGGGACGGAGAGGCGGGGCGCTTGATGTTATTACTCAGATCGGCGCCGGACTTCACGGCGGCAACACGCCTACCTAAGGCGCGGCCAATTAGATACGCGCGCACTATACACATGACGTTGTTACGTTCAACTATCGTCAGTAAACCGACTTTACAGACAACCGATTTTTTTAAATGTAGGTACTGTTTTATTTAGGAATTTATTCATATTTAAGAGTACTATTTATTTATGCCATTAAAAGAAATAGTAGTCTAGTCTATTGAACGTAATGAAACTTTGCATTCGTAAAATGTAGCATAATTTTTAAGTCAGCCATAAGCATGACTGGCGACGTATGTTAGAAGTTAGAACTCGGTTTGTCAAACTCAAATATTGGATTACAGCAAGTCAACGGAATAGCAAATGGTATATTTGCTCAAGTACTTTGGTGCTGGGGTAAACACCAATACGGTTAGTTTACAATGACATCGGAATGTCGAATAAGGTGCTATCTGTCAATACCACGTGTGACTGTTTCGGTTTTTTATGGATTTTGTAACGGTATGGTTGTTTGATTATCAGCTTCGTTTATAGTTTTACTGGTGAAATGCTATATTTTTCTTTGGTGTGGCGATGTAACCACTTTATGCTAACAGTCATGGTCTTATCCACTTCTTTAGATGATTTCACGCCAGTCATTACGACACATATGTTTCGTATCAATAGAAAGAATAAGTTACAAAGGATTTCTGATTATAATCAGATGTTTTATGTCGGTACCTATTATCTGCAAAAGGCAAAGAATTTATGCAGTGTTGATATTGAAGATATTTCTTTGCTGTTTGCCAAATCGATGTGCATTTAACTCTTTTAATTTATTTACAATAACTCGTAGTATTTACACGGGTGACTAAAGCCGCGCGGCTTTTGCCGCACGGCATAATTCGAAAGTCTAAGGCCCAATTCACACCGAAACGAAACGATCTTCTATTCTATTCTATTTATACATTCTATATTCTATTCTATCTTAAAGCATGCAGCAAGCAAGCATGCAGCATGGCGCTGCATTTTTAAGATAGCTATTCAAAATTGAAATTTATTAATTACATAAGAAGACAATCGTTTCATTGTAAGAGTTCGAATGTCAGGTCGCACCGCGTATACGCATAACGCATGTGCAGTAGGTACTTATATGACTGAATATGTCATATGAAACGTGTATCTTTTTGTGTAGTGAATAAAGTCCAATTTTAAATAGCTATCTGAAAAATGCAGCGCCGCGTAGCGTCGCAGTGTGAACTGCTCCTACAGGCAATTGTGACAGTCGAATTGCCATTTATACGGTCGATTTTCGCCTGCGGCGGTAATCGTGCGACTTCAGTCGCCCGTGTAAATGCATAAATTAGACTTGCTGGCAATGAAAACGATCCTACAGCTTTTGCAGACATATCGCATTAGCAATTAAAAGCCTACGTTTGTCTGTATACTTTATTATTATGACCATTCGTATTATTAAATTGTCAATGATGACATTCAATTATAATCGGAGAACAATATATTATGAGTAATAAACCGTGCTTTGTACTCCAGACGAGTAAAAAGTGGTTTCGTCAAAGTGCCGCCTCCATATTTCAACAAGCGTTGCTCGTGGTAAAAAAATCGTATTTTATTCATGGTTAAAATTTAACATTGGGTTTATGGTAAATTTTGTAGTGTAATGGAAACAATGTTTTATGAATCAAAACAGGAACGTATTTTGTCAATTAGGTTTTATTTTATTTTTATTTGCACCCTCTATTAATATTTTATGATGCTTTTGTACATTATAATTCATAGGTAAGAATGATTTCGTCTTTTCTTAGTACATAAGCAGAACTTAGTTACCGTACAATTTCCGTACAGCTTTAACAAATATTGCTACAGTTCAGTTTATATTATGTGACAGGAAAATATTTTTATGTTATATTCACTAATCATTGTCTCGGCCATTCAAGGCTCCTTTAGATCCCTTTAAGTCCCCTGCTGGGACTTTAAGATTGACAAGTAAGTTGAAATCCGGGCCTGCTGCGAACTCGTTTGACACAATGACTTATAGGGCAAGCTGGTTTAATGTTACACATTCGCGGGTTTCGTTACATTTTTTCAAAGTTTTTACTTGCTGTTAATGTTTTTTGAGAAATTTTTATAGTCGTTTTGACTTGGAGTCAATGTTCGATTTAAAAAGAACGCTGAAACATAATTGGGAATACTCTTTTTGTGGATGAACGGATTTCATATTGATGAACCCTTTTTTCATTTTGCGGACTTGATTTCTTGTAAATTATTCTCGTAGTAAAAAATTCTTTGCAGACTGAAATGTAAAAAGATGTAAATCAACTCATATAAGATATTATTATAAATTTGATCCGCCTTCAAGTTTTCTTGCCTTATGGGTTTAATCTTATTAGAATCAATTTAAGAATTGGTTGACTTAAGAGAATAAGAATACCTTTGCTAACTTACACTTTCATTTTACCTTTATTGAATTAAAAATGAATCGTCTGCGTATCGTAAACTGATTTTTCGAGTTTGGATTATACCCAATCAAAACGGTTACGGTTCAACGTTCGATTGACGTCTATAAGAATATAATTTTGCAGTTTTAGCAAAATATCGGGACTGGATTGTAACCGTATTATTGCAGGATTTCATTAGCGGAATTGACCTTCAGGATTAGTTTTATAATGAATTAAAATATACAAAACTTTAAGTTAGATTGAATTGCGTTCAAAATAGAAATAAAAGTTTCTTCGACTTAGTAAATGAACTTAGTAATCGATCTAGAGAGATCGAGATAAATTAAATAGCTATAGATATATAGCATAGTTATAGGTGCGGTTTCATATTTTAGCCTAATTTTGATCGATAGATAGCTCAGGTCAGTATTCAACTATAATGGACTAACGGTGTTCAAAATATTGGCTGGTATTCGTGGGATGGAGTGCTGAAGTTTCCAAAAATACACGTGGTCGATGGTCAGATTTAGTTTCCTACTATTCTCTATCGTTTAACATCTAATATTATTTAGAGCAAAATATATACCTAAGACCAGACAATAGACCATATCATCAGGAAAGTTTTACGAAAATTGTGCGAACGAAGGAGTATGATTTTTGGCACAGTTACAGTTTATGTAGAGGAAAGTGTGCAGAAAGCTAATACTTTTTAAGTAAAAATAACAACAACACATACTAGCGTGCGTTTGATATATACTATTTTGTTAGGTACACATTGACGTTTGTTAAGGCAAAAGAACACTTATAAAGTTTAAACTTAAAAAATATATCAATTAGGCGTTTCCGTTAGTTTTATGCACACGAAGTTGCATAAACGAAACGGAACCCTATTTTTTAAACGGAACCCTAAGATAAAGTAGCCTATGTTATACCATATACATAGGCTGCACTAAAAGTATCGGGAATGGAATATTTCCAATGTTCCTGTCATATTAAAATCTTTTTAATTTAAAACTCTTTGGTTTTAAAAATCGAATACCGTTTATTTATTTAAAAAAAGATTCTCGGTCTTGTCACAAGGTCTTGTCAAACTTGTTTAGTCGTTGAGAAAATGGAATTGACTCGAGAAAATTCTACAGCGATGATTTATTATGACTTTCGAAGTGGTTTAACACAAAAACAGTGTGTTGACCGGATGATTTCTGCATTTGGTGATGAAGCCCCATCCAAAACCACAATTTATCGCTGGTTTGCTGAATTTCAACGTGGACGTGTCAAGCTCAGTGATGATCCCCGTCAAGGTCATCCAAAAACTGCAGTCACCCAAGAAAACGTTGATGCTGTGCGTAAGCTGATTGAGGAAGATCGACATGTGACATACCGCGAAATTCAGGCAACTTTAGACATTGGCATGAGTCAAATACAAATAATCTTGCATGAACAATTAGGTGTAAAAAAAGTTGTTTTCCCGATGGATACCGCATTTGCTCTGTGAAGAGCAAAAAGCGGCTCGCGTTACTTGGTGCCTCAGAGCTCTCGAAAAATTCCACGCAGGATCCTCAAATGCTGTATACAACATCGTATCAGGTGACGAATCCTGGATATACGCGTACGAACCCGAAACAAAAAACCAGTCACGAGTTTGGGTGTTCGAAAATGAGTTAAAGCCAACAAAAATTGTTTGTTCACGGAGTGTTGCAAAAAAAATGGTGGCCACGTTTGTCTCCAAAACCGGCCATGTTGCGACTATTCCTCTCGAGGGACAAAGAACGGTTAATGCAGAATGGTATGCTAACATTTGTTTGCCACAGGTCGTTTCTGAACTCCGTAAAGAGAACTGCAACCGCCGCATCATCCTCCATTACGACAATGCGAGTTCTCACACCGCGCACAGAACAAAAGAGTTTTTATAGCAAGAAATCATAGAATTATTAGACCATCCGCCGTACAGCCCCGACCTAAGCCCTAATGATTTCTATACTTTCCCTAAAATAAAGAATAATTTGCGTGGTCAGAGATTTTCATCACCTGAAGAAGCTGTAGACGCCTACAAAACGGCCATTTTGGAGACCCCAACTTCTGAATGGAATGGTTGCTTCAATGATTGGTTCCATCGTATGGAAAAATGTGTCAACTTTCGCGGAGAATACTTCGAAAAGCAATAAATACATTTTTAAATAGTAATGTTGTGTCACTTCCTTGATTCCCGAAATTTTCAGTGCCGCCCTCGTATGCTCAGCTATCTGCCAGTGAGAGTCACATGAAAATCGGTCCAGCCATTTCAGATTTTTACCGGAACAAACAGACACGACATACATACGGACAGACGAAAATTAAAGAGATTCTATTATTAGCGGTACTAATACATACTTTCAAATGCAATAAGTGAAAAGCTATTTATTTAAAATAACAAACAGACACTTCAATTTTATTTAGTTGTATAGATTATTATTAAATGGACGAATTTCGACCACAGGGCGACCTAGTTATCACAGAATAAGCGATTACTGATTGATTGATCCATACGAAAAATTAAATTTGTCATCAGTTTATGTTTGATTTAAAATCGTAATTTAAATAACTTTTCATATGATTTAGTATTATCCAAAATACAATCCAAGTAGCCGGTCGAAAAACTTAGGAATTTAAAATGTTTGGTCGTACCTATACCTATTAAGCCTGATAAATTTTGTACCACAATATTTGTATCCCATGAGCATACGTCAATAGCCTCGGTATCACGAGCGATGATCAGATAGGGCGGGCGTGTGGGCCGCAGTGGACATAGCTCCAAATATTGAGACCGAGATCCGATCTGTATTGTATAGGAGTAGGAAGAAATAGAAACGCCAATGATGAGAGTTCATCAAAATTTTGTCGCTAATTGACTTTCGAAGGAAGCGTCAGACGCAGCGACAGTGAGTGAGTGAGCGACACATGCCGCAGTAGTGATACTTGCTTCAAAATTCTACATAAAGGGCGCGTTTATATGACCACAAAAATTACAATGCGGCCACCGCAAATTGAGCTTTATAAACTAGGCTACAAAGTGCAGATTTATGAATATCATTGATTGCCATTAGGTGCTTTGTGGCCTAGTGAATAAAGCTCAATTCGCAGCCGCCGAGCGGCGACCGCGTGCTACGCCTAAGGGTCAATTCACACCGAAATGGCAGCGGAGCGACCAGTAGCATAACTGTCACATAATTTTTGACCCTGACTAGATGCTAACAGCATCTTACAGTGCCAAATGTCATTGTAATTAACAAAATTATTAACAAATAAAATAAATTACAAAATACTAACTTTAAAGTTAGTCAAGTATTTTGCGATTTTTTAATCATCCAAAGTATACCGTGGTGTGTGAGCCAATAAAATAGTACTGAAACTGTCACATAACACGTCTTCGTTAAGAGTTTTAGCTGAAGGCTAAAAAATAACCTGATTTAATTAGAATTTTGTTTTGCAACAATTTTTCTTTTTTTTAACTGCATTTTGCAATCAAAAAAATGCTTTTTTATTAATTACGTTATTACGTAACTCGTATATTGTTTTCTGGCAATCTCGAGAGTTTCTTAGGTCTACGATCCCAATATTTACTCAAGTATAATCGTTCGATGCATAGATGGAACGGTATTTTTAGGTGGGCTATCCGTAGTAATTTCGTTGTTACTAACATCACGATTTTTATATTTTATTATACAAATTAGATCGTCATTTTTATGATGCTGCAAATTAAAGGTTGCATAACAATAGTCTTATGGGTATTTTAAGTACCACCCTACAAGCTAATCGAGATTCTAACGATATAGCCTGCCTGAGCCTACTATCGTGGAAACTTTATCTTTCTTACCTGTTTGCAGTTGGCAGCATAAGCTGGCAAACTTTCACCCGTAACAAAATGACGAAGAGAATCAGCAGCGGGTCTAAAATGTGCCACATTAAGTGATTCGTAGTATGAAACATCACTTTTGAAGAAGCTGTTCTTACAGTAACTTAACTTAAATTCTCTTAATTGACTATTAAACAATTTTTACTATGTGTTTAGCGAAGGCTGGTTATCCTTCATAGGTAAGCCATAACCTGTATAATAGTTAGGGTCTTAAAAAGGTAAGTGGTAAGTGAAGCCGGTAGGAATGGAGTTATAGGTGCCCCACGCCACTGATGTGTACCATTTAACGCATTTCTAAGGAAAACTGTCAAAACAGAATTGTAAGAAGTTACTGTAAGAGCGACTTCTTCAAAAGTTTGATGTTTCATAGTGCTATTCACTTAATGTGGCCATTTTAGACCTGCTGGGGTTCACTGGCTCCTAGTCCAATAGCACATTATTATCTGGCAAAGCTTGCGTCGTCTACAACGAAGTTAAGTATTGCGACTTATTTTTGGCTTTTCATCTACGCTAGAGGAAAGACGTATTTGTTTGTTTGCATTGAATAGGCTTGTCCTATTACTGGACCAAGTTTGTAGACCACGTAGAAGAACATAGGCTGCTGCTGCTGAAATCAGCTATTTGTTTACAATTTTACTTACCCTTATTTTATATTCTTAGGCTTGGAATATATGATACGGAATCCGGCGATCCCGGGAAAATTCAGATCACCGAAAGTAGAACTCTGGCGCATATTTGTTCGATTTTTATCTCTATTGTATTAGCGCTGAATTCAATTTTCAATGCTCTGAATTTTACCCGGTCTTACGGATTCCGGATCATATAGTCCCAAGCCTTAGATATAGCTTAACAAATTTGAAATTACTTTATAGTTTATCAAAATTAATCAGTTAAAAACATAAAATTTAAGCATTGGCCTTTGGGAATTGGTTATTTTTGATAATAACTGAGCATGGGTCGTTGAATAAATCACTTGTAATTTGTAGCTGAGGGCAGTGTAATGTTTCACCAATAAACCATTATTATCTATTGCTTTATACACAGTGTAATCGCGTGACTTTGTTTCTGAAAGGTCGTATAAATCTGTGAAGTTGTAACATTGAATATATTATAATGATATCTTACTACAAACCAAAAAAAAGGAATTTGTATTGTTGTCTTCGTTAATAAATAAAAGAAATAAAAAAACGTATACGGTATAATCCATTCAGATCCATTTGAATCTAAAAGTAAACAAAAATGGTTGTCTGTTAAGGTTACAGACGAGAATTTTACGTGATAACATCATCACAAGCCGAACGCTTAGGCCGATCGTGCCTCTATCGCTTGTTCCGCGCTCTCGCTTGCACGCTCGGCTTAGGCGGAACGTGACAATCAGGCGGAACACTTAGGTTACAATTTTTCATGCGTTCAGCCGGCGTTCATCGATTTATAATACGTTATCTCGTCAAAAAATATACCGGTTGTCTGTAAAGTCGGTTTACTGACGATAGTTGGACGTGACAACGTCAACAACAACAACAATAACAACAACAACAATAACAACAACAACAACAATAATAATGAGGTAAAGGCAATACACAACAACAATAATAATAATGAGGTAAAGGCAATACTAAAGGTAAAGCAAGGCAGGCTAACGCTGGTACTTGGTAACGGTACTTAGTAACGATAACGGGTAACAGGTAACGCATGAGTCATGTTTTTTCGTGCGTGCAGCCGGCTCCATCGATTTATAAGACGTTACACGTCAAAAACTATAGAACACAATGATGCTAATTTAAATATCACTTATTTACCTTGCTTTTAAGAAATACAATGACACACGCCCTGCACACCTGCACTTGCAATTTGTCATGGTTTGGACTGCCGGCGTCTTACGTAATACGTCAAAATACGTCAAAGCGCGGTTTAAACTGTGGAAAATGCGGTTTCATCGACATGTCAGATCGGACTATCACGGTCGGCCCTGTTTTTTCCCGCGGTCGGGGCGGTACTGCACGTGTGACGGGCGCTTGAACTTGATCGAATTTTATGTTTTCGTTTACGTTCGCATTTAGATTTAATTGGATTTTAGCAGAGCTATATAAGTTAAGTTTAAATACTATTACATGAGACTTGAGAGTATGATTTTTTTAAATGTAAATTAAAATTTAGGCGTTGGATATTGGGCAGGAACCGTACATTATAACGGAACACGGTGACCTAATAGCCATAGGTCTAAACTATGCCTTATTAAGTGTGAGTGTCAATATTCCCATTTATTTCATTATGGGTTTCATTAAAAAGGTTTACTTAACAATTAACATACAACCATTCTCATAATATTTCGTATTTATTCGTATTCTTGGAACATAGGTACACGGTATAAAGCTTAGGCTTTCCAACACTACAAGATCATTACTGTAGACAAGGGTCCTTAAACTTAATGTCCTGTTAACATCCTCTAACTGGCCATTCGGGAACAAAATAGAAGTATTGTAGCCAATTAGTCGTACCAACAATGGAGTCCTCAAATGCCCAGGTTTATTCAAATTCACGGGTTGCTCGTATCGAGATGTCGACAGTTCAAAGTTAATTAAACCGATCACGACACGACGTCACTGTGTCAGCTAGCTGGTATCAGAAAGGTTTGTTGGGATGAATGTCGACAGAAAAAAAGGTATGCAAGACGGGTCTTGTATGCTTTATTTAACGTTATATAAAATTAATTACGGATATTTTGGATGCAGGACGCACGTGATCTACCTACTGCTTATATAAACACGTTTATGCAGAAATATTAAAAAAGGTGTTGAGGTCATTAACCTCACAAAAAATCAGCTGATTTGATAGCAAAGATATTGCATAAATAAGATCAACTTTGCGAGATCAATAACTTTATTGATCTCGCACAGTTGATTGTATATTGTAGAGCGTAAAAATGTCCTGAATATCTGAAATAAATTTTGCATAAAGTTAAATTTTAATTAGTAAGTAGGAAAGCTTGATTTGTTATACTATCATATTTTCATAATAATATGTATGAGACGTGAGTTTTTGTTTTGCTTTCGAGCTATCTAAAAAATTACCGCTAACACTCACATTTATTATTTACTAGCTGTTTCCCGCGGCTCCGCCCGCGTAAATACAGTATCCCTCGGGAACACTACTTTTTCGGGATAAAAAGTAGCCTCTGTTTTAATCCAGAGTCTAAACTACTATCATACCGAATTTCATCGAAATCCGTTCAGTCGTTTTTGCGTGAAAGAGTAACAAACATCCACGCTTTCACATTTATAATATTATAGTAAGGATCATAGCTCGAATCTGTTTTTCTCGCTATTTTTCTTTGTCATCTGATAGAACGTTCAGCTCCTTTGACATTCTCTAAACTTTGAATTTTTAGAGAACAACAACTGTACCTAGGTGCAGTGTGTGTTCTCGAGGTTAAGAGATTTTAACAGCAGAAAATAGGTTTAATTTTATCGACAATCCCTTTGGGGGCACCCCTCACCCCCGAGCTATAAGTAATTGAAAATTGTATGTTTTTGGTATTACCTCTTTTTTTAATTAAATTTAATTACTTACGTCGAATAAAATTAAATATTTAATTTTCTTTATGACCTATACACTCATTTTATTTCTAAGAATATTTTTTTACTATTAATAAATAATTTATTTTAATACTTACTCAGAAAAGATTAAAAAAAAAACAAATTTGAATCTCAAATACGATTTTTTTTATTTTTTAATCTAGCCCGTTGATCACAAATTGTTATTAACTGTCAGTGTTTCTGATCTACTGCCTACAATTTGACGTAAAATACAATACCAAATGTTTATTCCATCTACTGTTAAATAATCAGCCATTGAAAGTATATTTTTCGTATAGTTTCTCCTACGCCTTGCCCTAGCGCTCTTTCCTTCTATTTTTTCTTAGAATATTATCTTCACGAATAAATCTGAAAATCATTAATTAGTATAAAATATTTAATTTAAAAGGACGGTCCTATCTAGTAATTCTAGCTTCACAATCGTGTCTATGGCACATATCTGCGTGGAAAAAGCAAATGAGACCTATTAGTACGTCTAGCTGTGTATCTTATTAGCCCGCAGCATGAGCGCCGCTACGGCTACTTCATTTTAATTCTTTGAAATGGGCTTCTTTTTAAATTTTCTATTTTGTTTTAGGCAAGAAACGGCAGCTATCCTTCACGTATTTACGGTAGGTGACTATTAAGTATAATAATTTTTATGTTAATCACTTGTGATTGATTGATTTCTTGGTTGATGATTTCTTTTATTGTGTTTGTCATTAATGTGAAGATGATCAGATCACGAAAACAAGCCCTCCTTTTAATGTTCTGATTTTAATTTTATATGAACATAATATTATCTAAGGAATATAAACATTTTCCCATATTATGTAAATAAAAGAAAATCAGAGATTATAATGTTGGGTTTATAACTGTCATCAAACATACTTACTAAACATCTTCAATACTACATAAATTAATAACTGTTGTAAATGATAACTTTAATATTTAAGTATAAAATTAAAATATTATAATGTAAAATTATATTACAACTATAGGTCGACTTTAACCAATTGTTAAGTTTGAACATTATTAGGTTGCTTTTGCCTCAGATACGCAATAAATATATTGTGTAAATGTTGTCTATGGAATGTGAAAGAAAAATTGACAATGGTGTCAAATCATACAAATTGTCAAATGGCATCCTAGAGCGAGTTATAAGTCCAGAGGTTGTGTGTGTAACGTTGTTTATATTAATTTTATATGTTTCCAGTCATTAATTTAAAAAATATTAACGTTTGGCGCACCTTTCTCCACATAAACTTTAAATGTGCGAGACTTCATACACCTCCTCATATATGAACCACCTTTAAGTAATTATGCTATACACATTACACATACATGGATGACTGTTACATTTTTGTGGGAGGCGCGACTCATCAGCCGGAACCGCTGGGCGGCGCTGGCCTGACCTTGGGAGTTGCGACCTGGCATCGCCCATGTGTGAACTTGGAACATTGAGTACCTTGAAAAAAATGCCCACAATGTATATTTCATTCGCATCTGAGCCAGCTTTTATAGCTGTTGTTTGTATCTTTCATAACATACGTATTACGTACACAGTAACGCAGTTTTCCTATTTTTAGGGGTAGGTAGGAAAACACCACCAAGCCTCATAGGGATAGGCACACCCCGCAGATCTACAGTGGCATGCACAGGATTATGACACTGGGTATGCGGCGAAGTACTCGGTCACAAAAACTTTTTCGTTTATAGATTTTTAGCATAGCTACAGCCAAGCGACGGATCTCCAAGTCGAAACCATGCCAACAGAGCAAGTCTTAGATGTACTACTATTCATGTACATCTTCTACGGCAACGCAGACAAAACAGCGATCGATCGTCGCGGCGGAAGAAATTCTAATAAGTAAAATAATAAGCATATTTTAAAATATTATAACTACTCACCAGTCAGTCAGCTTCAATTTTCACACATTCAAGGTTCCGGTTACTTGAGATTACTATATCCCGATGTAAATAAACGCAAGATTTCGGCCACCTCAAATATCTTATCCAAGTGAGTGAGGCCGCGGAATAGAAATTATTTAAATCTAAATATCCCGAATCAGTCCACAATGTACTAGAATTACTTAATAATATGCAAGGAAAACAATATAATTTAATCGTGTGTACACAACCACACAGCCAGTTATACGTTTCATAACTTTTAACATGAAATTTTCGAGTTACATTATTTTTTTGCTGGTTTAATTGTTGTAACTCGGGTACACGCCTACCTTTAGACAGAATTTGAATCTTTTCACTGAATGACAATTGTGAGAACTTGTTATTTTTAATTTTTAATAAACACACATTATCAACGCAAACCCTTACAATCAAATAACATTTTAAAAAAAATCAACAAACGTACTAGTAAAAGCTAATCACTACAATTATTATAGAAACTCAGTAAGAAACTGTTAAATGTACACACATTCAAATGTTAAAATGGAAAATCTATTAAGAAAACTATAAATAAACAGGAGCGATTAAATTGTAAACAATGCTTATCACATGAAATATGCAATATGGCCCCCGCAAAACACAAAATGTTTCTTCTATTTAAATAAATAAAACCTTACTAAACAAAAATGCATAATGTCGCACAACAGTCTAATGAGATTCACGTCGTATTATTTTTAGTCGGATTATAGGCAACGAATAATTTCCGACAAGCCAGTTCGGCGGTTTTCGGAAGCGATCGGATAGCCGAACCGAAGCCAAAGGCCATCACCTGCCGCGGGAGTTACCGCTATATTATCATATCGATATTCCTGGATGTGTGCGTTTGCGAAATCGCATGTGTGTGTGTATGAAAATTACACACACATGCGATGATTTTTCCTGCAGAACGTACCGGCATTAGTTGCTATTTACTAAAATATTAGGCGTTTTTAAGATATTATATTTTTTAAATTGATTTATTTACTATTAATTAAAGTTATCTAAAACGTACGAACGTTTCAATAAAATATCTGTGAATGACAAGTAAAGCACTGCATTTCTGCCTACAAGGAGCGCACGCCCCTGCAGATCTATAGCCCACTTTCCGCCCTCACGAAAATGTCCTCTTAGGTGACGTATGGCGATCATTTAAAATTAAAATTATCTCGTATTTTGGTCAGATTCTAAGCACTTACCCTGTTCCTGGAAACACAACATGGGATTAGAAACAGATTTCGATCCCACGTGTAAGCTTCATAAAACATGCAAGGCAATTTAAAATTCAACTAGACATTAAATCACTCGGCTAATAACTGATTCAGTAATTTGGCCATACGTCTTGTTATGGCCGTTCCGTAAGATTAAAACCCAGACCACCCTTCATAAATCCGACCCAACACACCTACCTTTATTTATTATTCACGGGAAACACGGAAAAACGATTCCAAGTGCCCACTAAATTGTCAATGCACCCGAAATGTCCTTTAGGGGCGCGCTCAAACTCAGCCTGCCGATATTTTTTGCTTAAATATCGATGTAATTCGTGTCTCCAAGTAAGACTAAGGAATAAAATATGTAGCCAACCGTAAATAAAATTAATTTAAGTTTTTTCCTTTTTCATAATTTCCAAGATAACATTAACAACGTTCGGGAAGTAAGAATAACTAAATATCTTCCTATATACATTACTAGCGGTCCCGACACACGTTGTTCTGTCTTAAATATGAACTGGAATGAATAAATAACTACACCTACAATGCAACCTACACCTACACCTACACCTACTCCTACAACCTACAGCTTTTCCAATATTTCTCACCGTTTAAACCTTCCCTGGACTTCCACAATTATTTCAAGACCAAAATTAGCCAAATCGGTCCAGCCGTTCTCGAGTTTTAGCGATACATTGGAATTGCAATCCATTTTTATATATCTAGGAGCGGACCCGATAGACGTTGTACTGCCGGGCTGATTTGTGAATCTAAACCATCCAGGGCGCCACCCTAACGCATACAATAAAATTCATTGAAATCGGTCCAGCCGTTTAGGAGGAGTTCAGTGACATACACACGTACAGTAGAATTATATATATATTAAGATATATATATATAAAAAATTCGTGTTAGTTACACTATTTATAACTCAAGAATAGCTGAACCGATTTGGCTAAAAATTGGTGGGGAGGTAGCTTAGAATTAGGGGACGGACATAAGATTTTTTTTGACTTTTTACCCCGTTCCTGGCCATTTTCCTATCAGGCGATGCGTCTGCTTATTCGTCTCCTATACCTACAAAAATCGCCAAATGAATGTAAGAATTACAGTTTCAATTGCGCTTCTCGTCACATCCCTAGTTTGACCGTCTCAACAATTTCCAGTGCCGACCTTAAATAAACCCGATTCTATGCATATTAAAGTATCATCATGTGAACCAAACGTGGTTTATACGGCAGGGTCGAGTTTAGTGTGGTTTTATCAGCGAAGAGTCAATAGAAAGGCCAATGGACATCTATATATATTAAACCGCAAATTTCGCTCTTAAGTACGTATAAAGGATATCCTGACGGAAAGTTAAGTGCATTTTTATTTTATAGGACGGTCGCAACTCGCAAGATACTTGCGTAGATTTTCTCACAATGGATGTGTATTAATTTTTTATGAATACACATATTGTGCGATAAAAGGAAACATAAACGTTTCCCCTCACTATTGTTGGCTGTAATATTTTTGTTTCCTTCAAATATTATTGCATGAAATACGTTTGTTACAATGTTATTCCCACATACTCAAGTTTATTAGGTTTTTAAAAAACTGCTGTCGTTTTTTATTTATCCTTCGTATGATGTTTTGAAAAAAGCATTACTCATGATTTTAAAATTTAGACATAATTTTACCTGTATTACATGAACGTAAAGTGGATATATCAGCTGTTTCTTTGCTTATCTACACTAACGTTATATAGAGGAAGGATTTGTTTGTTTGTTTGCAGTGAATAGGCTAGAAAACTACTGAACTGATTTATAAAATTGTGCACTGATATGGAATAGACCACGGTAAAGGACATAGGCTACTTTTATAGCGGCAAAATGTATGATCTCCGCGAGATTTCCTTTTGCGCGCACGAAATCGTGGGCCACATCTAGTTAGATAAGACTTGGTATTTAATAAAAGTATTACAGTACCTTCATATCGTAACAAGACATATATTGTTTCAGTTTCACAATATTTTAGTAAACATAAACAAAAATTAACTCAAAATATTTAGTTTCCAAAAAAATCTTGGAAAATAATATTGACGTGATAACGTCTTATAATTTGATGGAGCCGGCTGCACGCACGAAAAAACATGACTCATACCGTTACCACCGTTACCTTGCTAAATATGACGCATTTGCCGTTACCTCAGCTGGCCGCGTATTAGGTATGTGTGCGGTGGGACGTAGAGGCGGGGGCGCTTGATTTTATTACTCAGTTCGGCGCCGGACTTCGTGGCGGCAACACGCGTTGACAGTTCTGGCTAGTTTAGACAAAACGCACAAGAGATTGCAACAGCAAGATGAGTCCGCCGATAAAAAGACAATCTAAGGAAATAATATTTAAAGTGCATTCGTTTTTTTTAAAAACGGAAAGCCGATGTCAATAGTTAAGAATATAAACCTGATGCGTCTTCAATTTATTCTTTTCAATAATTTAATAATCGAGATTGGTTGTCACTGTCTAATCTCATGTTAATTAGTTCCGCGCGCACTACAAACATGACGTTGTCACGTTGAACTGTCGTCAGTAAACCGACTTTACAGACAACCGATTTTTTTATATTTAATACTGGGCTTAGCTTCATATAGCTTCATCCTATTCAGATTTAATATTAGCTCTTTTCACTCTTTCTATTTTCATACACTTAAAAAATATGAGAAAAACCGCTTCAAAAGCCACTGAAATATCCATTAAGCGGTGCCCGCGTTTTAGCGTCACCTACAAAAGTGCCCATAACATAGTAGGACGAATAAACGCAAAGTACATAATAAAACTCAATCATGTTCGCAGGCGGTTTCGCCTGTGCTATAATGTTTTATGGTGACGTTGCTCCCACGCCGACTACGAATCAAACTGTACTTTAGGCTTTTAACATACATTGCGCTAAAATATATTGCACATCTTCATAAAAATATTTAGTAGCACTCCATGCTTTACCATATTACCTTTAATATGGTACAAAGGATAGAGTTGTTGTTGTCCAATTAGATTTTTTAAACTACTCAAGTGATTTTAATGCAGTTTGCAGCGATAGATAGAGTGATCCAATAGGAAGGTTTATATGGCAAAATTTTAATAACTATCAACATTCGAAGCCGGGGTGAATCGCTTGTGCGTGATAAACTGAATTAATGTTTGCACAGGTGATTATTATATTGGATATTTTTTATTATGAAAAGTTTATATATTTTGTAACTGTCAATTAAATAGAAATGTGTATTGCAAATCAAAGATCATGTAAAAACTACCATGTGTGGGAAACCCATATTTTCTGCAGTTTTTAATTTTAATATATTCGTCAGAGTATATTGTAATTAAGAGATTAAAGTTTAGACAATTTTATTATATTCTTTACATTTTGTATATTTTACTTTTTAGTTACTCGCACAGTAACTAAACTTAACTGTAATAACAATAAAATAACTCCCCACACCGATTTCGGTGACGGTGGCCGGTGTCATTAAAACCAGTCAGTTACGCAGGAGTAATTTTTTTATAGTGCCCAAGTGTGTGCGCAGTACACAAGATCATTTTCTCTTCCTTTTCCGTCATAAGCCAGTGGGACGGATAACCGACACGACTGGCGAGAGATCAGGCGCAGGTCCGACTTTTCACATGCCCATCCGACGCATGGGTCATCTTTCTTGTCAGACAATCAGGTGATCGGCCTGTATTGTCCTAACCAAACATGGAAACAACATTTTTTGTTGTTCCAATGCGGGAATCGAACGACCTCCGAGTCGAGAGCCAAGCTCTAACCACTAGACCACGGAGGCTGTTAAACTTAACTCTACTGTTAATATGTGCTACGTTTAGTCGCCTATTCTGAAAATTCCTTATAGAAAATATTTTATCAAACAAAGCCCAGTTATTGTGACGAAAATAAAGTAGTTGTTACAGATTTAGTGCGCCCGGAACATAATCGCTCACTGTTGGCCAGTTACATTTTATGTCACGTTTTTCGAAGATGACTCATGTGATCTGTGTTCACTATGTACCAAAATTATATTTTTTTAAATTAATTTTATATATTCGAGTTTCTAGCTATTTATTAAGTTTCTTAATAAATAGCTTGAATAGCTGATATAGTAGATAAAAATTAAATAGAAGCTTATTCTATGATTAATTATTTGAAATATCAGTACAAATTAAATCAGTCATTCGAGTTCATTTTAAGCCACCAATCATAACAAGTGTAATAATAGTAAACTTAATTCCACTTTCTAAGTGTATTTTCATGCTTTTGTGTCATCATTAATCAAGGTAGATTCGACAGTATCTAGATTCTGATACAGACTATATCAATGTAAATTAATCTACAAGTAACTGAGTAACCGAGCAGAACATTTTTTCTTATAATGATCGCAGTAATAACCAACAAAAAAGTCTAAAATGAATGTTTATGTCAATGTTTATGATTGAGTGACTCAAAGTGAACCAAATATGGGATATAAACTTGTTCATTTTTAATCATTTCTGACACATCGCCTACAGATGTGTGGTACACCTGTATGATACTTTTTATATTTTACCAAGGCCATATACGTAATAAGTGGCCAAAAAATGTATGCTAATATATTATTTATGATTTTACGAAACCCCGCCCAACTCCCTGACTACAAACAACTTTGACATCACTGCAAAGTTTACAATTTATTGGTAAACATATCTATGAATAATTTAGTCATTTAGGAACGCCCACTTATTGCCTAATCAATAAAGTTAAGAACTAATGAATACCTGATGTAACATCCCTGTATTATTATAAACTGTCAAATAATACGTCGAATTTATATTTTGTATTACAAAATTGAAAATATGAAATGATTGTTATTTTTAGTTATGGAATAATCTTTATGAATACTTATTGATATCTTAAAACATTTTATTAATATGTATGCATCGCCTGCTAAAGTTATTTTTACCTGCCCGCATAACCTCAAAAAATTGTTTGTCAACATTTAAATATTTGGAGATTAAAATAAATCATGACATCATAACATCTTCAAAAGACATTAAAATAACATGATCCTTTTATCGTCGCCATCATTACATAAGAATAAAAAACAGAAATACATCTTACTTTGACAGGCTGACATTTGAGAAAATAGTAAGGCGCTTAGGCCTAATCGCTGACATCGATCAACCCTAAACTGCCCTTAATTAATCGTCCCAGCTTAGGGTAGGTCTGTGATCAAAACAATGAAAAAAAAATGTAATCTCACGCGCGATAGAGTTACACATTGGGTGGTTTTGTCGTTATTTTTTTAGATAGCGACAAAGGGTTGAATAAAATGCCATTTATTTTGTATAGGGCTTCCCAAACTTTTACTGGTATGTCCCTGTAGTTTACGGTAATTTTGAGTTTTTATTGAAGTGGAAACTCCTCGCCACATGCTTGCCTGGTGCGCTATAGTTTTCACTTTTGTCGGCACTCCTGGAGTGCCACTGTTTTTTTTTGTTTAGTAACCTACCGAGATACGTATTGTCATGACAAGTTATCGGGAAATGTCCAAAATAAATGAAGGTGGATGCGTAAAAAAGGAAAACAAAAAGAAACTTTTCAGTGCACAATTATTATGAACCACTTTACAATGAGCAGGAAAACAAATCTTATTTACTAATTACATACTAATTTTGACTACAGGTTACTTGCTTTTTAACATGCTTAAGGCATGTAATTTGATACGAACCCTGAAGCTTAGTTCTCGAAACTATTTGTGATCATAATCCTGTTTCAGTCGGCGCGCTGTCTCACTCGCTCACGCGGGATTGGCGCGTGTGTGAATGCGACACCGCGCGGACCGTAACAGGATTATGATTAAAATAGTTACGAGAATTGGGCTTTAGGGAACAACACGACACGCTAAGGGTCATTTCACACCGTGACGATACGCGATTGTACGCGGCTCTGAGTTTTTAAGATGGCTCTTCCAAATTGAACTTTATTCACTACACAAAATATACACATTTCAAATAACATCAGCCACACACTGCACATGCGCTGTGCAGCGCGGTGCAACGTGACATTCCAACTCCTACAATGAAACGTGTGTCATCCTATGTAATGTATAAAATTCAATTTGGAATATCTATCTTAAAAATGCAGGATCAATATGTCGCGTGTCGTTTCGTTTCAATGTGAATTGATAATAAAGCGACAGTTTGAGTAACGCTGTTTTATATCATTAGTAATACGTCCCCTGATTTCGTTAACCCATTTTTTAGCTGTGTCCCATATAATTAGGGTTTTATGTTAAACAAGGAATTGGACTGATATGGTATTGATGATTCTGATAATGAGTTTTTTATACCGATGTTGGTGGTATTTTCGTTACTTCAAGTGAACTTTAAGGCTCTCTGACACCCGTCCTGATGAGAGTTTTATGATAATTTACTATAAATTAAGTGTAATTATCATTAATTATTCATTAAAAGCAATTATTATATATACAAAAATATTTCAAGCAGATATTTCTACCTCAAGCATGCATCATCAAGCATGCAATGCAAGTAGCATTGGTCAAAGGGAAAAATAGAAAATTTATACATCTTTTATATTTGAATTTTCCATATTAACAACCGTGTAGTAGCTTAAATAAAAAAAATTAAAATCTAATGTTTAAGAATAAAGTAACTCTCATGTCACATTCTCCCAAGCTGAAACAGTGACATTCTAAAATCTAGGCCCTAGGTTTAAGGGGGCGATTTAACTTTATGCAGCTTCTGAAGAATTCGGCCGAAAGTTTTATTTATTGTTAGTCCTAGACTCCATATAAGCTTGTCCCCACTTGTCCCCATAAAACTACACAAAGAAACGCTCGCATTCCTCCACAACTGCTAATAGAACCAGATTGTTCCGGGCCACGGCGAATTGATTCCACGGAACATACTTAAGGCCGCATTTGTCAAACCATTGTTGTTACATTCGTGCTTCAAGTTTATATGTGTAGTGGAGGATTTTGGAGGTCCAACACCGAAATAAATGGTACCTAACCTTTCGGTATTTTGTATACTATAAATTATAGTCTGTTCGCGTTAAGAAAACAAGAAAAATTCAAAATTTACCAAAGACGTATGAGCCGTGTTTACATTAATCAATTTGGGGGTCATCCATAAATTACGTCACACGTTAAGGGGGAGGGAGGGAGGGGGTCGACGAAGAGTGACATTATGTGACTGTTAAGAACAGCGGCCTCGTAATGTAAAACTTGAGTGAATTTAAATGTGAACAATAAACGAGTGGTTTAAAACAGTACATAAAACTATAACAGTGAATACTCAGTGACTATATGTATAGATTTATATCAGTGTGTAAAATCGTGTAAAAATGGTGTTTTATCAAGTGCGGGTTATTTTGCTCATATATTTTTAACGAAAGCTAATTTTAACGTAGCTTCTTTTCAGTTACATAAATAAACATAGTACATAACGTGTAGTGTAAAGCTTAAGTTTATATAATAAAGGCTAAATAAATTATTACGAAAATAGTGGTAAAAAATGTGCAACATTTCATATAAGTTGAACTTAAGATATATATAACTTTTTTATGGAATAAGATTTCTAGTATATAAGGATTTATGTATGGTAATAAAGATTTTCACACAACGCGTTTTGCTTCACCTGGCTCATGAAAAATGGGGAAAATTATGGAAAATAGCCGTATAGAGAGGTAAAAATGAAATGGAAGATCGGCCCGAAAGAGGCGTACGGGCGAGGCTCTCTATACGGCATTGCCATGAGCCAGGTAAGCAAATCGAAAAAGTGAAAAAAAACGTTCTCCTCAAGTAAGTGTTTTATTATCGCCCCGGCTTTGCCCAAATCGGTGTAACCTTGCTATCTTCGAGTCTAACCTGAGCCGGCGGTTGAATCCCTGTGGAATAATACAGTCCCCTACAGTGACAAAGGGGTGGGTAGGGTCCTAAATATTGTGACGTTACATTTCAAAATATATTTTAATCTAATAGTATAGTAAAACACGAACTTTAAACTATTAACGAAAAACTCAAAAACATTTGCAACTTTTGTCGGCCACTCGCTCTACTATAAGTGTAAAGCACTGACCGCCTAATTGCCCTTTAATAAATGCCGCTATCGGGTCAAAAATATTAAATTCGTGTGACGTTATAAATGGATGGCCCTTTAAAGTATAGTTTAGTCATTTTGACATTCGCGTTCGCGTAAAGCAGGCATTATAATTAGCATTCTTAACGCAAATATACTAAAGGTTTTTTTTGCAGCACGTAGCAGTCTAGGGATAATTTACCTACTTATAAATAATGATGCCAAAACTTTATTCAAAAGTACAGTCATATTTCTCACGAAAGTCAAAATGCTATGTGAGCCACATAGTTTTTTGACTTTAGTGATTCAGTAAGATATAAGAATGCACGTTACATACTTATATTGCGAAGTAAACAAAAATTTGTAAAAATGGAACGCGCGTCTGTATACACCCAGAATATTTTGTTTTTTTTTTTACAGATAAAAACAATTGTTTTTAAACAGCCTCGTGTTTTAAAGATTACAGGTTCGGAACCGAAATACGCTACCAGTGTTCTTATTATACAAAAACTACCTCTTTTTACAACAGATGAAGGCAAAAAAAATACAGAACCTTTTATGTATATCTAGACCGGGTTTGCAATACCTATTACCTACGTAAGGGAATCTTATGAAAGTAGATATTATATATAAATACTAGCAATAAGACTTAGGTATGTATGGTAAGAACTAAATTTTGTTTTGTTAAAACTATATTATAATATATAATAACGAAAAATCATTTGACAATAATTAACTTATTGTGAAATATCTCATAGGCTACTTGTCCTAAACGATTCATAATTATTGTTTCATTACATCAACAAATTTGTTTATAATATCCTACGACGTCACATTATAGCCGATACTGGTTTCATCAGTTCAAATTAAAATGTAAAAAATACATTTATAAATTAAATTTATTTATCCATATAGCAAAATCATGAAATAAAAGTACAAACTTTTTTTTTCATCATTTTTCTATATTATGCTTTCCTAAGCCAAGTACCTACTATAGGAAATACACATTCGATTTATGAAATGATATTATATGATGACTCATACATATTGTGCTAGGGGGAAACTATGATTAAACATACTTGAAAAATTAAAATTAAATCATAAACGTTGACAAAATCGTTGAGCAATATAATATGTATATAGAGATACGTTGAGCAATATAATATGTATCTAGAGACACGTTGAGCAATATAATATGTATCTAGTGACACGTTGAGCAATATAATATGAATCTAGAGCACGTTGAGCAATATAATATGTCTCTAGAGATACGTTGAGCAATATAATATGTATCTAGAGACACGTTGAGCAATATAATATGTACCTAGAGCACGTTGAGCAATATAATATGTATCTAGAGCACGCTGAGCAATACAATATGTTTCTAGAGATACGTTGAGCAATATAATATGTAGCTAGAAAACGTTGAGAAATATAATATGTCTCTAGAGATACGTTGAGCAATATAATATGTATCTAAAGACACGTTGAGCAATGTAATGTATCTAGTGACACGTTGAGCAATATAATATGTATCTAGAGCACGTTGAGCAATATAATATGTCTCTAGAGATACGATGAGCAATATAATATGTATCTAGAGACACGTTGAGCAATATAATATGTATCTAGTGACACGTTGAGCAATATGATATGTATCTAGAGCACGTTAATCAATATAATATGTATCTAGTGACACGTTGAGCAATATAATATGTATCTAGTGACACGTTGAGCAATATAATATGTATCTAGAGCACGTTGAGCAATATTATATGTCTCTAGAGTTACGTTGAGCAATATAATATGTACCTAGAGCATGTTGAGCAATATAATATGTCTCTAGAGATACGTTGAGCAATATAATATGTATCTAGAGACACGTTGAGCAATATAATATGTACCTAGAGCACGTTGAGCAATATAATATGTATCTAGAGACACGTTGAGCAATGTAATACGGATCTAAAGACACGTTGAGCAATATAATATGTATCTAGAGACACGTTGAGCAATATAATATGTAGATAGAGCACGTTGAGCAATATAATATGTCTCTAAAGATACGTTGAGCAATATAATATGTATCTAGAGACACTTTGAGCAATATGATATGTATCTAGAGCACGTTAATCAATATAATATGTATCTAGTGACACGTTGAGCAATATAATATGTATCTAGTGACACGTTGAGCAATATAATATGTATTTAGAGCACGTTGATCAATATAATATGTCTCTAGAGATACGTTGAGTAATATAATATGTATCTAGAGACACTTTGAGCAATATAATATGTATATAGTGACACTTTGAGCAATATAATATGTATTTAGAGACACGTTGAGCAATATAATATGTATCTAGTGACACGTTGAGCAATATAATATGTACCTAGAGCACGTTGAGCAATATAATATGTATCTAGAGCATGTTGAGCAATATAATATGTATCTAGAGACACGTTGAGCAATAAAATATGTACCTAGAGCACGTTGAGCAATATAATATGTTTATAGAGACCCGTTGAGCAATATAATATGTATCTAGAGATACGTTGAGCAACATAATAAGTATCTAGAGACACGTTGAGCAATATAATATGTATCTAGAGACACGTTGAGCAATATTATATGTACCTAGAGCACGTTGAGCAATATAATATGTCTCTAGAGATACGTTGAGCAACATAATAAGTATCTAGAGACACGTTGAGCAATATAATATGTATCTAGAGACACGTTGAGCAATATTATATGTACCTAGAGCACGTTGAGCAATATAATATGTATCTAGAGACACGTTGAGCAATATAATATGTATCTAGTGACACGTTGAGCAATATAATATGTATCTAGAGCACGTTGAGCAATATAATATGTCTCTAGAGATACGTTGAGCAATATAATATGTAGCTAGAGAACGTTGAGCAATATAATATGTCTCTAGAGATACGTTGAGCAATATAATATGTATCTAGAGCACGTTGAGCAATATAATAGGTATCTAGTCACACGTTGAGCAATATAATATGTATCTAGAGCACGTTGAGCAATATAATAAGTATCTAGAGATACGTTGAGCAATATAATATGTACCTAGAGCACGTTGAGCAATATAATATGTATCTAGAGCACGTTGAGCAATATAATATGTATCTAGAGACACGTTGAGCAATATAATATGTTTCTAGAGACACGTTGAGCAATATAATATGTAGCTAGAGAACGTTGAGCAATATAATTTGTCTCTAGAGATACGTTGAACAATATAATATGTATCTAGAGACACGTTGAGCATTATAATATGTATCTAGTGATACGTTGAGCAATATAATATGTATCTAGAGCACGTTGAGCAATGTAATATGTCTCTAGAGATACGTTGGTCAATATAATAAGTACTTAGAGACACGTTGAGCAATATAATATGTACCTAGAGCACGTTGAGCAATATAATATGTATCTAGAGCACGTTGAGCAATATAATAAGTATCTAGAGACACGTTGAGCAATATAATATGTATCTAGAGACACGTTGAGCAATGTAATACGGATCTAGAGTTACGTTGAGCAATATAATATGTATCTAGAGACACGTTGAGCAATATAATATGTAGATAGAGCACGTTGAGCAATATAATATGTATCTAGAGACACGTTGAGCAATATAATATGTATCTAGAGACACGTTGAGCAATGTAATGCGGATCTAGAGACACGTTGAGCAATATAATATGTATCTAGAGCACGTTGAGCAATATAATATATACCTAGAGACACGTTGAGCAATATAATATAACATCGCAGTAACAAATTAAAACGGGTACATTTCGTATATTATCAACATTAATACAATATTTTATCCGGCTGATCTGGCACAAAAGCGTATGTTGAGATAATCAAACATTTAATATCCATATAATATAAACCAATCCATTTGACTTAAATCCGCTGTGGTTAATTTCAAAAGTGAACTGTCACGCCGCAGTCAATATCAACAGTATGAATATTTGATAATGTTTAAATTATTGATAATCAGGTCTACTAATTCGAAAAAAATTTTTAGATGGATTGATAATGGCTAATTTAAAAAAAAATACGAAAGCTAAGTGCAGTGTTGGAAAATGAAACTTTAAAAAATTTATGGCCCTCATAATTTGTGGGCATCATACCTATGAATCTTTGTTGGTCACCGTCAAGTCGGGGTAACATGACCTATTCAATAAGGTTTAAAAATTTTAAAATTTGAAAGTATTTAATTTATACACACGTAGAAAGTTTTACCCCAACTGTTTTAGCTTGTTGAAATGTCAGAAATAATAATAGCTCCCCACAGCGATTTCGGTGACGGTGGCCGGTTGCATTGAAACCAGGCCAGCTACGCAAGAGTTTATAGTGCCCAAGTATGTGCGCAGTACAAAAGAGAACTCTCTCTTTCTCTACTCTCGTAACCTAGTGAGACGGCTAGCCGACACGACTGGCGAGAGATCAGGCACAGGTCATTTGTTACATTTGTCAGACAAGCAGGTGATCAGCCTGCATTTTCCCAACCAAACTTGGAAACAACATATTTTTTATTGTACCAACGCGGCAATCAAACCCACGACCGAGATCGAGAGCTAAGCTCTAAACCACCGGATCATGGATCGTAATGAACTGTCAATACCTAAACACTGAGCCATGGTCTTTTACTTATTTTAGTAAATCACGAGCCACGGTTCCATTACCCTGAAGTAATCGTTACTGGAACTAATCAACTAAACGCTTAAAGAATCAGCTAACCATTAGACACAGTACAACGTTACAAATATCTTAATCACTTGATAGATATAAATAGATACTTTAAAAAAGTTAAATCAATGGTACGTTATAGTTAAATGCTTAATCATTGTTCTATCCAGAATCAAGCGTTGTATGTGGTCCTTTAAAATGAAAAGCTGTTTATGGAACAGCTATTAATTCCATTAATCATCATTAATTCGTTCATTTTAAACACATACAGTTATAAAAGATTAAAAAAAGAACAAGAATATTAACAGAAAATGATAACCACTTCTCTAGAGACACTTCATTTAAGTTTATTTTTAACTTTTAACAACTTGTTACTTAATATAATATAAGGTTTTGTAAAATCAATTACGGATATTTTAGGCACATGATCTACTACTTATGACAATTAAGCAGAAAAATAATTGAAAAATTTCAAAAAAAGAAAATACTAATTAAAGTTATGTTACGTTTGTTGCGGCGCTACCTCCGGAGGCCTTTGACCTCACACAGCTGACTGAATTGTTATTAGATAGGCAAAGACTTCGCTTTCAGTTTAGAGTCAGCTGTTTCTGTGAGGTTAATGACTTAGCGCCTTAGAGAGCGCAATGAAATTTTATGTAGTATAATAAGAATATTATATTTTATTCGAAATTTTCGGTATATCCGTAATTGATTTTACCAAACCTTATATACAAAGCCAAATATTTATAAAAATAAAAGTTGAATATCACATTTAAAAACTGTTGAACTGCTTCATATCTACACCATAATATTTATGAAAACTATAGCAAAGCATGTTTATGATAACCCAACCAAATTAGGAAGCCGTTTAAACAAATGTACGCTTATCATACGAAATCATAAGAGCTTGTCAAATATCATTATCAAAGAATGATGGATGGCTAATTCTTTAACTGTATCAGATACCTGTGTTCTGTGTGGGATTATTTAACAATACATCGTTTAAACATAAATAACAGTACCGAAAATGAATCAAATTATCCATCTATTGCATAATGGTGACGCTTCTATCTGACATTATTATAATTAATGCCTCCTATTTGAATTAATAGTATCATCAAACCTACACTAATTTTATCACGGCGATCGGCTGCATAACATTTATGTAAGGTATTTTGAGCAAGTGTTTTTATCATATTTTTTTTTTTAATAATCTTCTTTTTCTATAAATATATCATTTTAAAGGATTTGTTGTTTTTATCATAATCATCATCATTATCGCCCGCTAATATTCACACTGGGCTTAGACCTCTCTCTCTCAATGTAAGAAATATTTCTTACAAACAGTCCTTAAAATCGTGGTGGATCTACAGAATCTACAACTGGTTGACCATATATTTTTAACCATACCGAAGCCTACACACCGAAGCCCTGACTGTAACTTCTCCTGTTCTTCGTCCTAACCGTAAAGGCCGCACGCATTGACGTCCATTAAGGGATAAATATTCTGAAACGGCGGACACGGGTTGCACAGCATGCCATCGCCCCCCACAGGCAAGATCATAATGAAAAATATGGCAAATGCCAATAGCGCCCGTCACACATACAGAGTACTAAGTGTGAGTTTTTATTTTCGTATTTCATATGCGAAAATAAAAACTCACACTTAGCACTTAGTTCTACCGCGGGAAATAGCACGCACCGCCCCAACCCGCGGTCAAAACTGACTGTGTAAATGCGCGGGGCTGACAGTTCGATCTGGCATGTCGAGGCACTGCATTTTCCACAGTTTGAACTAATAAGATGTACTTTGGACTAACAAGTATTATGATGTATTTATATGTAAGACGCCGGTAGTTCAAACCGTGACGCATTTTTGGTCGTAATTAGCACGACAGTCCAAACCGCACAGATCTCTCCACTGTTTGGAACCGATCCGCGGTCCGAGCTTTACGTGTGTGGGTCGCTAATATCTTGCAAGAAACGAAATTCGCAGTAATTGAGGCTCAACACAATTTAGAATGTAAATGAAGTAGGTACCTAATAATATTCGATATTTTAATATACTCTTTGATCCAATTTAGTAAGCAAGTTAATCCTGGAAGAATTGAAGTTATTTAATATTCGCTCAGATCTAGCGGTACTTTTAGGGTCAATTCACACCGAAACGATACGCGACATGGCGTTGCATTTTTAAGATAGTTATTCAAAATTAAACTTCATTCATTACAAAATCTCTATCTGTATCTTTACGTTTCATTGCAAGAGTTTGAATGTCAGATTGCTCCGCGCTGCATAGCGCATGAGCAGTGTGTAACTGATGTCATATGAAACGTGTATCTTTGTATGTAGTAAATAAAGTTCTATTTTGAATAGCTATCTTATAAAATGCATCGCCGCGTAGCGTCATGTATCGTCGCGGTGTGAACTTACCCTTAGTCATTTCGTCATGTTGTCATGCAGGTTATCCATTATAAAATTTAAGGTTTTTTCTAGGGTTAAACAAGCTGCTCTGGCATCAGCACGCAAAATTTTCATATCTCAACCCTAGGGCAATCTTCATTCTTCTTACAAAAGCTGATTAAAATAATTATCTAACAAAAGAGTCGAAGGATTAATAAGCCATTAACTTTAGTCAAAATACCGAAATATTTGGGTAATTGCTTGGAAATTTAAAGCCCTGCAAATATCTTAATTTGAGGAATTTTATCGGTACCTTAAAAGGCCAAACATGGTCTTAATAAGGGCCGAATATCACCGAGCTCGGCATATCGCTTCAATTTAAGCATATCAGTTTAAGGTTTTCGGAAATATTGTGAAACATATATAAATAGATTGCTAACTACCACTAATTGGTGATCGAAATAAAAAGCTTTTAATGGTCAATTGTCATTAAAATTTAATTGACTACAAATATTTAAAACTCAGTATTTTATACGCAGTTACATCGGATTATACCTAAAATCAATGACCTTAAGGCCCGATTCGACCAAACTTGAAGTTACACGAGTGTAACTATAATGAGAATAATTTTACTCCTTCAATTTACTCTAGGATATCTTCGTTTGCGTTTTACCAAGTTACTCGAAGAGTATACTATGCTCGGTATTATTATTCAATGAATAATGAACGAATGTATAAACCGACAAAAAATCATGTACTATTATTTGTATTAGAATGACTTGTACGCCATAATAATTTAATTTCGTAGAGTAATACAGTAAAATGTCAAATATCAAATTATAACACTTCACAATGACATTGATCGTGACAATTGACAGCCAGCTGTGCGACTATTCACTATTCTCAGTTTAATACTTTACTCCGTCAAAATCTCCCGTGTAAATAGTTACTCCCGTGTAAATTACCTTATTCTTGGATTAGCAGTTGGAAAAACACAAAACCAGCTTACTCTTAGATTAGGAAACATTTACACTCGAGTAAAATTTTACTCCAGTTTGGTCGAATCCGCCTTTAAATTCATTTTATAATATTTAGTTTTGACGTGATAACGTCTTATAATTTGATGGAGCCGGCTGCACGCACGGAAAAACATGACTCATGCGTTACCTGATACCAGCGATACCTCGCTAAATATGCCGTTGCCTCAGATAGCCGCGCCTTAGGTATGTGAGCGGTGGGACGGAGAGGCGGGGGCGCTTGATGTTATTACTCAGTTCGGTGCCAGACTTCGCGGCGGCAACACGCCTACCTAAGTCGCGGCCAATTAGTTCCGCGTGCACTATAAACATGACGTTGTCACGTTCAACTATCGTCAGTAAAACGACTTTACAGACAACCGATTTTTTTATTTTGAATTTGTAACTAATACCTAATATTACGCCCACGAAACTAAAGTATCTGTAAAGGGGGCCCTAACCAACTAAGGGGGGACTAACATGCGATCGATCGTAACGATCTGTCATTTCAGAATCCAATAGTATAGGAGCTAGCAACGTTTTGCGAGAGATCACTTTAAAACAGCTGGTTATTAGAGAGTAAGACTGTTTGATAATTTGCGCTCTAAGTCTTGTACATTAAAGGTGTCTACCAGAAAATAGACGTCTAATCCCTTCCATGTTTACAAAACATGGAAGAAATTAGACGTAAATTTGGCGCCCCGTACCAAAGAATTGGCCCACCGCACAAACTAGTGGGTATGCAAACATTAATTGCGCAACCATTTGATATATACCTAATTATTATATCAGCAAGTAAGTGTAGCCAGGTGGGTCTGCGATCTCAGTCTATAAATGATCGTCGATCATAACGATCTATCGCACGTAATAATAATATAATAATATAATGATATAATAATAATATAATAATATAATAATATAACAATATAATAATATAATAATAATATAATCTATCACACATCTAATTCCTGTAAGACATGATATAGGCAGCAAATAAAATCTACCATTATAATGATTACCATAGGTCATCGTACATAATTAGGTGATATCTGCTGCAGTATTTTTAGTATGTGTTCCAACTTCTACCAAAACTAGTGCGTCTCCTTGTATCAATGTTTTCTAAATAAGATCACTACTTTGATTTGTCTTCATATCAGGCTGTTAATTTACATCCACCTCGATCATGTTACAGGTGTTTTTAACATCACATAGAATAATAAAGATACCTAAAATGGGGGCTTAATGGTAGTAACTAAGAAATTACTTAATTTACATCCTACAGATGATAAGAATGAGAATCCATCACAACATTCAGGCTATAATAGACATTATGATATTCTAAATAATATTCATGATACCTTATCAAAATCACATTACACCAAACAAACAAATCATTAAAACAATGAAACCAATTGAACTATAAAACACTACGAGTTGTGTTATACGTTATGAGTTCTGACGGGAGATGTTATTATTTAAGATCCATAATTTCATCGGCTCTAATACCCGTACACATAACCTGAAACAAACAAACAAATTTACCGAAATTACTCACCGGGCCATAAGTAAAAATTACGATCAATACATATATGCCTGCGGCTTGCAACCAGACTGCAGTGAAAATACACGTAACTCAAATGTGCGCATTAACGTAAGACAGTATAACTTGTTTGAAAAGATTTTACCGAAACTGAATCTTTTGTAACTAACGTTCTCCTTCAAATCCTACTACTATTATAAATGTGAAAATTTATGAGGATAGATGGATGTATGGAGGAATGAAGGTTTGTTACTCTTTCACGCAACAACTACTGACTGAACTTTGATGAAATTTGGTATTTGGTAGAGTTTACTCGGGCGGAGCCGATAAATCAAACTTACAATAATAATTTAATCCATATCAATAAGAATCAAAATTATTTAAAAAACGCAGCTGAAATGTAGCGAATGCACTCCCGTGGTTTTCCACAGCAGACCGCGACAGTGTCCGTGGTCTGATATTTATGTGCTCATAAAATTTGAACACGCTCCGTGCCCAACGAACAGGCGTTTGTATCCTTCGATCAAATAAGAGGATCTGCTCCTTATATCATTAAAGATGTTTATGCCTTTTAACTACATTATAATTTTATTACTTAAGTACCTAAAGAAAAGAGCTCTTGCCATAGAGAAGTAATTTACAAATCTGAGAAAGTATAGAATATCTTAAACTAACAAGCGCCCGCAGCATGTCTAAAAAGGCATTTTCGAGTGTTTCGTATTTGTCAGATGAATCATCACAAATATAATCATATTAATCGAAATTCATAAATTTTGTCAGATTAAATAGAAATGCGTAAAATGCCGCATATGATAAGAATTGCTCAATTGTCAAATAAGAGAATTGTTATCAGTTCCTGTAAGAGCAACTTCTTCAATTCATATTACGATTACACCTGTAGATGTCTGCTACATTAGGTGATTTGCGGGAGAAAATGGAGCGAAAGATCGTAGTCATTCGGAGATAGTGCATAGAAGAAAAGCGATAAAATTACAATTCTTATTAGTGCTTAAAAGAAAAACGCTCAAATTACAATTCTTAAGCAGAGCTTGTTCCTTTCAAATGTCACGTGATAAAGTATAAGTAATCTATCCTTATAACGCCATGAGAAGTAAATTCTTATAAGCCTTTTAAGCCTCAACTTCTTTGAGTATAAAAAAGTAGAAAATAGTAATCGGAACGTTTTAAAAAACGTTAACAACCTAATCCAAAATAGTCCAAAATACAACTCTGATAGTCCAACAAAAAATTATGATGTTGAATATTAATTTCAGTTTAATTTGTTTTACGTCCAAAGTAGTATACACACAAACATAAAACATATCTGTTAGCAATAGATTTGTAAATCCCTAATAAAATATGGAGACGGAAGTTTTCTTGACAAATTTATCAATGTGATTAGCGTAGATTTTAAAACGATCACTCGTTTGTCAATTAAAAGTACACCTTAAACTACCTTTACACAAGACATAATTTTAGTTAATCCTAATGGCACTGATAAATTATTTACATATGTAGGAGTCAAATTAAATTAATTTTTTGTATTAAAAACGTTAATAACTTTCATCTCAGTTATGTATCATAACAGTTAATATATTATACATTTTTACACATTAATGACGGGAATACTCAATCGACGATGTTCGTTAGCATTCTAATTGGGATTCTAATAATAAAATTAATTTTATTTAATCATTCGTGTCTAATATATTAGTTTAAGCATTGATATCAGCTTATAAATATTAGTCTAATGGTTAGTTAATTATGTGACAAATGTGATATTGCAGATTTTTAATCAAGCTTTTAGGAACATTTAGTTTATGCTTATACCAAAATATATATTTTATAGAATAGACATGACTTCTAAGTTTTTTTTTTTAATTTATTAATAAAATTTAAAGTTATTTATTAATAAGGTTTACCAACGATTGCTAACACTAGTTACATTTTTATATAAATTCTATTATATTGATGCTGGACGTGTGACAATCACTTAAAGGTAAATACAGCACGCACTAACCAAACAACAAAAATGTCACAATCATCTGCTGTTCATGTGTTTCTTAAAAATAACAAGTTAGTTCTACTTCCAATCAATCAATTTTTAACAAGATCTCCACTGTCGCCGATAAATAAAATTAAATAAGTTAAATATTCTCAAATTTATTTGTCCCCCTCCCCGATTTAGATTCAGTTAATTTTATTTGCTATATAATTTCCATTAGATAGTTGCAATAAGTCGCATATATGCCCTTTTACTATTATTGTAACCTTTATATCAGTTTATTATTTACTAGATGTTGCCCGCGACTTCGTGCGCGCAATCGGCAATCCCGCAGGAGCCTTACATTTTGCCGCGGTAAAAGGTACCCTATGTCCTTTCCCGTGGTCTACTCTATATCTGTACCGAATTTCATGAAAATCGGTTGGTTTCTGATTCTATATAGAGATGCAAACAAACAAACAAACCTTTCCTCTTTATTATATAAGTAGATATCAACAACCGAAAAATAATTAAGTTATTTATGTCACCGTAAAATTGTTTTTAGAAATTAAAACCTATTAGATTCTTATTTGATTTTAAGCATTATTAGACTTAACTGGTGCCTTAGCTTAATATTATGTTTGGGACATTAATTTTGTTTCTAGTTTGAAATGTATTTTGGATAAGGCAACTTAGGGCGGATTCGACCAAACTGGAGTAAAATTTTACTCGAGTATAAATGTTTCCTAATCTAAGAGTAAGCTGGTTTTGCGTTTTTCCAACTACTAATCCAAGAATAAGGTAATTACACGGGAGTAAATATTTACACGGGCGATTTTGACGGAGTAAAGTATTAAACTGAGAATAGTGAATAGTCGCACAGCTGGCTGTCAATTGTCACGATCAATGTCATTGTGAAGTGTTATAATTTGACATTGACATTTTACTGTATTACTCTACGAAATTAAATTGTTATGGCGTACAAGTCATTCTAATACACAATACAATTGTACATGAATTTTTGTCGGTTTATACATTCGTTCATTATTCATTTTAAACCACTGAATAATAATACCGAGCATAGTATACTCTTCGAGTAACTTGGTAAAACGCAAACGAAGATATCCTAGAGTAAATTGAAGGAGTAAAATTATTCTCATTATAGTTGCACTCGTGTAACTTCAAGTTTGGTCGAATCGGCCCTTAATAGTATAAAAGTACTAAGGCTACAACCAAATATGAATTAATGGTTATTTCCCAGTAAGGTTCACCAGTTCATAAAATTTCATAGGACATGTCCCTACTTTGTTGTACTTTTTAGGGTTCCGTAATACTCAAGGAACCATTATAGTTTCGCTCTCTCCGTCCGTTTGTCTGTCTGTCTGTCTGTCCGCGCTTCTAGCTTCTGTAATTATGAATATAAATGGATGCAATTTGGTATAGTTATAGATTGTGTATAGATCTCGGTTTTGGCAACATAAAATAATTATTTTATATTTAAGGGATGTTATTTTCATACATGACTTTTTTACAAAGTCAACCAATTTCGAGTAATCGGCCTCCAAAGTGGTTTATAAGGTGGTGGCATTTCTAAATTATGAGATTTAGAAACTTGCAATTTTCTAAGCTCTTTAGGAAAATTATTTAGAACGAAATCGGACAGTAACTTTGAAGTAATTTGAAAAAAAAAATTACGCGTTTATAGTTACGGAACCCTCCTTAGACATGTCCTGACATGCTCTTGGTCAGGTTATTGACAACTTATTCCAACCAAGTCACATTAAAAGTTGTTGGACCTATTTTATTGAAATTAACTAATTGTAATAATAGTAATGTAATGTAATGTAATGTTGTACCTAGCAGGTTCATTAATTTGTGAAAAGTGTTTATATAGTACTTGTGAACTACTACTCGGACGACATAGGTTGACACTTGCATTTTAGCCCCATCTCTCTCACTCTCCGGTCATGACAGAATCGGGTGAAAGAGACGAGGCTAAAATGCAAGCATCAACTTATGTTGCCCGAGTTGTACCTTACTTTTCTTTTTAGAATGAATAAAATATTATGAATGGTTAAATGGTTACTACACAAATAACGTTTTTTCGTAACGATGTAAGCAAAAATCCCAAAACTGTCGCGGGTTTGAGTTGGATAATTTAAAAATACTTTATAAAAAATCTAGCTCCAATATTAGATTATAATTGAAATGATCTTACATGTTGTGCATTAAAACTTATAGAAATACTGTATTTTAACTGTTAAATCACGTCTGTTAAATCAGCGAAATCGGCAAAATTTCGTATACGGACTCTTAACGTAACGATGTAAGCCGAACTGTGCAGTTTTATCGGCCACGTGTACGGCAAATCGTTATAAGACTTCGCTACGATTCCCGATACATACGATCGTGAAAAATGCACACATCAGCTCACACCGTAAGAATGTTAAACACCTATTTCACCGAGTTATTTAAACGACGTTTAAAGCTAAACTATGATTTTCGATCTATCTGTCCCGCTCTGAGATTGAATGAGAGGGAAATAAATGTAAATATGTGTAAATATATTTTTACCTTACTGCGGTAAGAGACATTTAGTTTTCGATTTTTTTTACAATGGTAACCCTATGGCCGATCAATTTACTATATTGGCGTAGTTTATTCATAGTTTGACAATTTAATGGGTTCATGGAGTGCAGATAATTAGATATGGCTGGTCGGGACTCGGGGCGGATATTATTTTAATTTTATGCCCCGCACGCGACACCTACACTCCTGGCTTTTGGCACTAGAGCATATTTTATTATTAAAATACTATCAGTGAACGAACGGATTTACCTTGTTCAAGTAAATTTGTCAGTTATCTGTGATTATGCTTGATTCCGTTCATTTTGATGTCGTAAAAAAATAAAAAATTAAGTAACCCTCCAATTGTCAAGCAGTGACCTGATGATGATGAATTATAGCTTAGAACACTCTCGATTACGTCAGCTTTCAAACAAAAATAACCGCATCCTAATTGGACCTTTCGTTTTGGAGCTACGACGCCGCGGACAGACACACAGACACGTCAAACTTATAACACCCCTCTTTTTGCATCGGGGGTTCAAAAGCAGGAGAAGAACTATGTGGATATCAAGTTCACGTTGAGAAATATTAAAGTAATGAGTAAAGACTTTAGTCATAAAACATTTTCTCATTTAAGGTCTGTTTCACAATCGCCTAGTAGTAAGTGACGAACAGCTTACCCGGAAGCTGTGTCGCTTCTTACTTTATACCGAGCGACAGAGACAAATCTTCCGGATAAGCTGTTCGTCACTTATTAGGCGATTGTGAAACAGGCCCTTCGATAAATATAAAATTGTAGAACAGGTCACTGGTCAGTAGCAAATATCGTCAAGATCCTTTGTGACTAAGAAAATAAATAATATAAAAAGGTCCATAAATACTTGAAATAACTGTTGCATACAAATATACACATAAGATAAGATAACAATAAAAGTCCAATAAGACGCAACTCACATCGAACAGACCGTTGCGTGCGCCTTAATGTAGCCAATAAAAAACTCATCCAAATAATAAATGTCAAAATTACTTTCATGCATGTATGTTTGCAGAACAATATAAAGAATAACATGAAAAAATCCCGAACGATTAATCCTCTAGACCCCTACCAAGATACATGCATCGAGACTTTGTTCGGAATTGCATTTGCGATTAATAACAGTATTTAGTATTGGCAAAACTTTTTGTTTAGTAAGTGGGAATCATCCACAAACAAAACGTTCATGTTTCTCTAACACCCATAATGATTTATCTATTTTTTACTACTTACTACCTTCTTCTGATAAACATAACTACAAATTTAGTAAAAAAAAAACTATTACCCGTTAATTATTATATAGCCTATATGTTAGCCAGGCTACTATTACGTATCTATTGACACCTCATTTATTAAAATCGGACCAGTAGTTAAGGCGCTACCGCGGGACAAACATACATACATACACTGTCATTCTTCCTTTTGGCTTTGCCGTAGTCGGATAAAAATTGTAGACTTTTATTAGTTGATACGCCTGTCCATCAGTGTCTTTACAGGTTTCCTCACGAACATTACTTGATTTTTTGATTAACTTTTGATAGTAAGATTATAATCCTTACGGTCAGCTCACACCGAGACACGACGGGGCGCGGCATTATTAAGATAGAGATTCAAAATTGGACCTTATTCACTACACAAAAAGATACACATTTCACATTTTGAAAAACTCAAACTCTCTGTACAGTTTTGAACTGTAACGTTTTTTTATTAGAACATAAATACTGAGCGGGCAAAGCTTTTTATAAGAAAAAAATGTTAGACATTTTTCCGGTGGCGAGTTAATGCCATAACCTTTTAGCGGACACTGTGATAAGTGTCAAAACGGATTTGAGGGCGGCAAGCTTTATGGTATTTTCCTGTTGTTTGTATTATTTTGGAATGTCTATAGCTTTTAATGTATCTCCACTGATTTACACGTAAACAATAAAGCCTACCCATTTTAAATTAGGTCGGTCCTATTTCTATTTATTTCTTTTTCTATTTCCTATTTCCTTTATCCTATTTCCCATTTAACTCCATTTTAATTTAATTTATATAATTTTTATTTTTTTATTTTATTTAATTATTTTTTTTCTAAATTTTTTCGCTAATATTTCTAAACTATAAGAGACAGAAACTTATAAGTTTACATGGTGATAGATCAAGCTGAAAACTCTTTAGTAAAATTATTTTGAAAGAAATCGTACAATAACTTTTAAAGTAATTCAAAGAAAACCTATTGCACGTTGATAGTTACGGAACCCTCCTTCGAGATGTCCTGTCATGCTGTAAAAATCTTAGATTTTTAATAAGCATTTCACAAAATCTTGAATCGTAAGCATCTGGCATTGAGTCATCTCGCTATCTCGGCATCAGTCGCGTCGGCTATCTGTCGGACGTTTCGCTCACGTGTCCTGTCTCGGGGCTATTGATTAGAGAACTTCATCTGTTTCGCGTCATTTGTTTATTAGATTTTAAAATTTTCAAGTGTTTTGATTACGAGAATCATATTATGAAAATATATTTTTATTAAATATCCATATCCTTACTAATATTATAAATGTAAATGTGAGTTTGTCTGTTTGGTTGTTACGCTTTCATCTAAAAACTATTTACTTAACCGATCATAATGAAATGTAACACAGATATAGAGTAGACCACGGGGAAGGACATAGGCTACTTTTATCGCAGGAAAATATACGGTTCCCTAGGGATACTGTATTTACGTGGGCGGATCCGCAGGCAAAAGCTAGTATAAAATATATCCTCGTAGCTTTTCATCTATAATTAATAAAGTCACAAGTCCAAAAGTTCGGCTCGACCGCCAATAAGAAAAAGTTGTGTATTGCGTTTGTTTGCAGAGAGGAAGTGTCGGAATCGAATTATTTGGTCTTTTTCATTTTAATTCCCATGTATATATATATAAAAGTAATTGGTCGTCAGTAAAACTAATACTTTCTTCGAATACAACAGTTTACACTAAGCTGTTAACGGTAAAATAATATTCTCATAAGCGGTAGCTGTCACCGCTTGCCATAGTCCTGTATCCCATTTCAAACGCAACGAGCGTGTTACGACTGTTAAATAATATCAAGCCGATATTATCTGTTACGGCTATGAGTTGTTATGTTTAATGTTGTGATTGAATACACAAAGGAGACCGTAGACGGAGAGATAGAGTTTTAGCGCAATACTTGGAAAAACGCCATCGCGCTTTACAATTTTTTTATGTAAACAATGCTTAAACTACTTCTGACATACATAACACTGAAAATCATTTAAAAATAACTACTAACAGTTTCTTTAGTTCATACAAAAGCATGATTGATTGACAAAATGGCATAAAGAATTTGACAAAAGTCGTAAGGTGAGGTAAAGTTTAGACATTTGATGCAGAGAAACAGATATCGAAACAGTGGAACCAAAAAACCAAAAATAGAATTTCGTGGACGCATGACTGACGAGTCAAGAAGCCGTAACACAGTAGACAAGGGATCACCAACCATTCTATATAACTGAGATTTTAACTGACTAAAAGGATCACCTATTTAAAGATAATTAAGACCAAAATACATTTAAAGGCAAATTGATTTGGAAAAAAAAAACACAAGGATCGCTGTTGTCTAAATAACATAGATCCGCGAATATAACTTTCGGAGAACAGAAGTCTCTAAAATAAAAGCGTTACTTTTGAATGCAAGCTATCTTAAAAAGAAGAGCGGAGTCAGATTTATGTGAGAATGGTTGGTGAACTCTGCAGTATTCTTCCCGCGGGATTCCTCCTCGTCCCGTCGATCGGTCGTTCGTATCTAATTGATAGCAATGCTCGTGACGAATTCACTCGCCACGGAAATGATTATTTACGCGGTTGACTCATCGCTATGGTTTTGGCGACTACTTTTTTCACTTGCATGCAATTGATTGTCTTCACAACTGTTTTTCGTAGGTCTGCAGAACAACGTATGAATTATTATCCATAAAGGGATAGCTTATGAGACAAACCAGGTAGATAATTTGCATAAATAAAATCTGTATGTATACAAAATAATAAATATTCAATCTTCAAATGCGACCGAATTCGATGCATAACAATAGCATTCCGGACACATTCATATAACTCCGAGACCATTACCGAAAGAATCACTGCAATTTTGATTGAGAGAATCAGTGTTTTATGGGGATATAAATTGGCGGTGAGACCGTAACTTAACATTCAAAGTACTACGTAAAGGCGAATAATTGTCCTGCCAATAGCCCACAGGCTGTAAGGCATTTTAATGTGACGCACGACACATAACCGCACTTAATTCTGTCCTAATGCGCCCAGAAGAATCTTAGCTTCCTTTTTCTCCGAGAATATCTGCGGACAGAATCCTCGATGAGGCGATAAGGTGGGTATTCTTTAAATATGCAAAGCGCAAACTTTGCGGTTCACTTTTCCGCCAGGATGTTGAATAATTTTACACGCTCTTAAAGTTTGCGTGTCCTGCTTGTATTGACACAAACGGCCGTTTTAATTCAAAGAATGAAAAAGAGTAATTGGCTTAGATAAATTGCGAGATAAGTAATCAATGAGTGTGAAATATTTACAAACGCGAACGGTTTAATTGAACTTTAAAGCAACAAGTACAACAATTATAATGCATTCCTTTTGCCTTTTGATTAGCCGGCTATTCAAAAATGTTTTTGGATCCCAACTTAGTATAATATTAGTTATTATCTATATCTAAGTAACTTAATTAACATTCTGTTAGTGAAATACCATAAATGCTACCTGTGAAGTGTAAGCTGAATATGCGAAAGAGTATGTGAACTTAACTAGTATTGGCGTAAATAAACAGAAGCTAGAAAATAGATTAGAATAAAGTTAAGCCTGAACAATCTTAGAATGCATAACAGTTAAGCGAATTTATAAACGGTTTAAGTATTTAAATTCGCAGCGGCTAACAGCTATTCATTGTCTTGGGAGATAGCCAATAAAATCTATGGGATCACTATAATGAACAAGGATATACGACGAAGGCTGCGAGGCCTCCTGTCTTTGTCAGGCGTGTTAACGAAACATAATTCAGCGCCGAGGGCGACGCGGATTTTTGCAAAGACAATACAAGCGCTTGAATATTCTGAGTGCCTCAAGAATTTTTATTCTCGCACCCCGCTAATGAATAGTTATTCTTTGGGCATTTTAACTATGGCCGCGGAATGGCATGCGCAGGTCTCAAAAGGCCTCGATATGCGGACCTTTTCCGACTGCTTTAATTTATGAACACGCATACTTTTTGGTTTGTTTACATTAATTATTGACTGCATTAAGCCCTTTTGCTCCTTTTACACGTTTACGTTCGCGATAAGTTTAATTGATTTTAATCGAACGAATACATCTGATACGGTTTCGGTGTTCACTGATTTATGTATTTCAAAATGGAGAAATTTAACTAGTTATTAAACATTCCTAAGGGCATAATAATAATCAGGGCAACAATTGGATTTAATTCCCTATAGTTTTCCAACCGTGTTTAATTTATAAATAACGTTAATATTTATTATAATATTATTAATTACAAAAAACTGACGATGATAAAAATGAACATCTTATTCACCACTTTAAGAGTTCTCCCTTGTAAAGTTAGATGCGCAAAATTTGAAACTTCAAAACTAATTTCAAACTTGTGTACGTTAATAAAACAGTCAATTTAAAAACTTTACACATTCTCAAGATAGATAAATTAATACAAAGAAACAGTGACATTAAACTTAAACACCTTCAAGTATAGACATATAATTTTATAACTACAGAACATAATAATAAAGATAAATTTGAACCGAAATTTACACGAAATGTAATCAAAATGTAGCGTTGAAAGCTCGTCACTATTTCTAATGAGGTATTCTGGCGCCGTTGTCGCAGGCGTGTTTTGAATATATTAATATTGAAAAACTCTTTTAAATACAATTTTTAAACTTGTTGAATGAACGTTACTTCCTTTACAAGGTAGGGGCCATGTTTTATGTCTATTATTTGAAGTTGGAAATGTTTTAGACATTACAATAGCTGTACTTGTTCACTATGAAGCATTAAAAAATAACTCCCCACACCGATTTCGGTGACGGTGGCTGGTTTCATTGAAACCAGTTAAGTTATGCAGGAGTAGTTTTATAGTGTCCGAGTGTGGGCGCAGAACACAAGATCACTCTCTCTTCCTTTACTCTTATAACCCAGTGGGATGGATGACCGACACGACTGGCGAGAGATCAGGCGCAGGTCCGACTTTTTAAATGCCCATCCGACGCATAGATCATGATCAGGTGATCAGCCTGCATTGTCCTAACCATACTTGAAAACAACATTTTTTGTTGTCCCAATACGGGAATCGAACCCACGACCTCCGAGTCGAGAGTCAAGCTCTAACCACTACACCACGGAGGCTGTTGAACTAGACCATAAAGCATTAGTAAGCCTTCAAACCTTCATGATAGTAATTGACCTGTTTTTATTAAATTGTGATTTCGGTACTATTTCAGGAAGGTTAAAATTCTTACTTATTATTTTATTATTTCTTTTGGAGCTAACTTATTATGGCACTGTCAATACAGTTGAGTCGTCATCGTCTAGTGATGATGATGATATTAATAATCGATCTCTCGCGAATATTGCCAGTCATGAGTCCAATTCGAATTTCGGAAACGGAGAAATTGGCAAGAATACCAGCTCTCTACTAAGTCAACGTTATTGAAACCAACCAGTGGTTTCCACGAAACCAATCACGACAGTCGGTTATAGGGTTATTGTATAAGCAGTGCATACAAATCTACTAATTCTATCACGCGCTCATTTCGTATGCTGCCTACGTCACCGGATGTAAACCGTATAATACTGACTAGTCGCTTCTTAACGATGGCGCTAGTATTGAAACCTTTTAAAAACAATTTACCACGTAAAATGTCATAAAAAGAATATTAACTAGCTTTTGCGCGCGGCTTCGCTTACTTGGAATGTGTTCTTGGAGAAAAAAAAATTTCAGCAAATAACTTGGGAACCGCGCATTGTACTATGTCTCTGCATTTAAAATCTGTAATATCTTCGAAATCTTTTATGTAAATTACATGCTGTAAAGGGCCATATTGATCTATATTAAATGCAAAATATATTTATGGTACGTAATTGAATAAAGATTAATGCTGTATTGCTTATAATCGCTACCTAAATAAGCCATTATTTTTTGTAAAAATAAAGGATAAAAAATGGTTATTGTGGGTTATCTCTAAGAGATAGACATATACTATTGGGGACTTTTTAAGGTGTACAATACTGTAGTACATTATTTTGTTTAATCTCGTAGGGTTCAGCCAGCGTTTGCGTTTTTTAAGCGTAAAAAAATGATTTATTTACGATATTAGAAACCTCAAAAATTATCCGTGTTTCTCTACTATATTATGCATGTTATATACATATAAACCTTCCTCTTGAATCGCTCTATCTATTAAAAAAACCCGCATCAAAATCCGTTGCGTAGTTTTAAAGATCTAAGCATAAATAGGGACAGACAGAAAAAGCGACTTTGTTTTATACTATGTAAGGCGCAGTTCTACGAAAGTAAAGTAGTTTAAAAAAAGTTTTCTGGATACTTCGAGATAAGTTACCTACTGAAGTGCTATTTGGTACCAAATACATTGTATAACTTGGTGAAAGATGGTAGGTATACGTAATTAAGTTTAATTATAACTGCTAGGCTAACCTTAACCCTTAGTAATAAAATTACTAAGGGTCAGTTCACACCGAAACGGGATGATACGCGACGCAGTGCTGCGTTTTTAAAGAAAGCGATTCAAAATTGAACTTTCTTCACTTCACAAGAAGACACACGTTGCCCTAGTAGTGTGCGTTTGTCTTAACTTATCAAAGAACTTCTACAAAGACAGCCGCTTTTCAAAACAGGCTCGTCGAGCGAGTATTCAAATATTTAACACTCGCGACAACACAGAGTACTTAATATGTGACAGACGACAGTGGCACCGAGACGGCGCGTCCGATAATAATGTATCCGACGAAACGGAACGTGTGATTGAGTCTTAACTGTCTATGTATCAATCAGATATACTCAGTCCTGATCCAGGAATCTAAGCGTAAATAAAATGTAATAATACATTATAACGCTACCAATTTAAATGTCACATATTTACCGTTTTATAAAGAAAGAACACTTAAATTCAGAATAAGCACCATTTATTTCCAAAATAAATCCATAGCCTGACCAGGATGGACAACCTCACATCCTCTACACTTAACCAATCATGTTACAGCATATCATAGTGTTGCTGTAATAATAATTGAGCGCCATCATAGCAGGTTCAGCTGTTTAGCAATTTTAATTAATTTTAAAATTATTTTTACTATTCGAGATTTATTCGAGACGGAACATTAGATGCCGTTAACTTTAAAATGATACTTTACAAAAAGTCATAATATTATGTATCTAACCTCGCCTTTATAAAAAAGATATAATCGACCAAAAAAAAAAGGAAACAGAAATAGTCGATTCTTTAAAAAATACACACACACATAAAGTTAATATTATTTTATGATGCCAAAAATAAAGTCAATAATAAATCTGTAACTAGTTCCATCTACGTAATATTTATATTTATTGTAAAAATTTGACTAAAAAGTCGACTCCACGCGTATGTGACGACGTTAGTTAAATACCTTCTATGTGACGCCATGTTGCATAGTGAGTTTTCAACATTAAGATATCTATTATACCTACTTATCCCGCGTCTCTTCGCCACATCGCGCGCGTCATTGTCAGAAAACTCTATGTCCGATAATTTGAATTTTTTAAGGCGAGTCCGACTCGTACTTTGCCGGTTTTTTATGTTTATATTAAATTATATGAACATAGTAAAGTTCAAATTGACTATTAAGCTAATAATAGTAAGTATGAGACTAATAATACTCAGTACAAATAATAAATAGTCAGTCCAATGGCTTCTGAATTTGAAGCATCTATGCCATAACTAGTAACGTATTACTGTCCTTAAATTGTTAGCAGATTACTTAAGCGACACAATACATGGTTACAGACTATTAATGACTTAAAATGCGTAATGCACAAAAAAATAAAAAAATATATCATATCAGACAGTCATATTAAAAACAAAAATCTACGTATTGAATAACAGATGTCGCTAAAAATATAACATAATATTGTACCTACCGTATTAACCTGGAAACAAGTAGGCTTACATTCTGCAGGTGCAGTTATCGGAACGTATGAATGAGCCTGACAATCCGCTACCATTGAACTTGATAATCACTGACAGTTTTAAATTTATTGTTTCCATTTCAATGCGACTTTGATTTATTTTATTGCGTGTTAAAAGTATTTAAATTAACATATTACATCAATTATACGTTTTATCACTGTTAAATATTCCTTGCTTATGTAACGTTACGGTTTTTGTTTTATTATCTTTTAGATTTTTTATCACTTTAGCTACATACATTTTGGACCAATAGTCTCGCCTTCAGGACTATCAAAAATTAATGACTTTATTTAACTTTCAAAGACCTTCTTAAAAATCTTATCTTATACTTGTAACTACTGAATCTAATATAACTTTTCTTCTGTGCGTATGCACAGAAAAACAGATATATTTACTATCTAATACTTAAGTAGTAATCTGTTATAATACAGAAGAATTTTAACCACTAAAATTCAACTATATGTATTCTGAAATAAACTTTGAATTAACAGAAAACCTCAATGAACTAAAGGCAATTAAATATAATGAAGTCCTATAACAAAATGTAACTAATTATATTCGCGTTCGACAAAGCTTGTTAATTTGTGTCCAGCCTGGCCCCGCTTTGCCCGCGTTTGTCCCGGGATTATGCCCCTTCGTTAACGCGGGATTTATCCTTCTGTGGAAACCACTAGCTCCATGGTTCGAGATTTAATTACTCATTTCCTGGTCTTGTTTGATGTAAGGTAAATCTTTTTTGCACGATCTGAGTGAAGTTAGTTTCCACTGAAAATTGGCTGCCGTATGTCTAAGTGTAGTCAATTAATCGCTTGTGATTTATAATTACATAGTGTGCTATTAAACAAATAATGGCTTTGATTATGCGGTATGCCATCTTCCTGTAGTTTAAAAAAACACTTTTTTTCTTCACCGCCGATGCTTCTGACTTCCAATAAAACCTTGGATAATGGACGTTGACTAGTTAAGTCTTATTTAAGGAGTAAATCATGATGCAAATGTTATTTTGTTTCATTGCTATAACTAACGTCATTAACATTGACTCGCGGTAGCTAGCATTAGTTACTGCACTTACTGCATTAGATAGTGTTTTAAGTTTACCTGTCAGCTAAATGCCTTCCAGGGCGTTGATAAGGAAAGGTGAACTGGCGTTGTTTTGGTCCTCTAATTGGCTAATTGGCATACGAGATGATCTGGAAGCGATCTCTTCCTCGACGATAATCGTGGGACGCTGTCGATCTGTATCGCGCCCATTGAAATTCGCTTCAAATCGTATCGCATCGGGTAATTATAGCCTTTATTGTGTATAGTAAGGTTAATTGCTTTGTCCTGTCAGACCAGTTTTATTTGTTTATAATTTAGGTACTGATATTTGATAGGTCTTCGACACATGCAGCACGGCACAAACCATACTTTGGATATCTATATAAATATTGAAAATTAAATAGTATGTTATTGAAACATTGAGTATTTAAATGTTTGTTTAAAAATATCTACCTACCTACGGGTACGTCGGTTATTTCATTCCTTTTTTGCTTTTAGACAGTCGAAATTTTATTTGTAATTATTTATTCACATAGATACATGATATTCTGTCTCGTCTTGAATTCATTTTTAAAATTTCATCATTTCATCACCATAAGACCGCGGAATTCCTGTCTAAAGTAACTCATAAAACGAACAATTCCATAAACCGAAGTACTTTTGGATGTTGAAAGGAAAACCTCATCATCATTTTCTTGGTAAGACCCATAATGCACCCCACGTACGGCTAAAATATCTCCTACTGTGATACATTTTTAAAGCTGCGGCAGTAAAATGCGAGAGTTTCAGTGCAATAGATGGAAATATGGAAAATTATTGCAAATCATATTTTTAGTCATTCATTCATAATATTATGAATCAACGAAATCGGTTATGAATATTTGTTAGTAGGTAAGTATGCCTAGGTCTAATTAAATATTATCTATATGATAATTTTATATTATTTAGCCCCGCAAATTTGTTGTAATTCTAAGAAAAAAATATATTTTACCCCCATGAAAATTATACTAGTTTTTGATGCGAAACTTTTTCAACGTTAAGTATCAAATTTCAAGATTGCGTCACGTTACGAAGATTTTGTACATAATGCCACCTGTCGGAAGCTATTTATAATTATTTTATAACAATACACAGATGGCGCCGTATACAAATTTTAATTTTTCTATTCTTCTTTGAAGCGTTATTCGAACCATATTCGAAATTGTAATATATTCATTTTTAAGAAAAACCATGATGACATTATATGTCCACACCATCACCAACTATTCGTTCAAATAATTATCACTTTCGTGTTAGAAATGAGAATACGATTTTTTTTAATACTAGCTGGCACCCGCCACTTCGTAGAACTAACGGCAACGAAACCCTATTTTCTTAAAGGGAACCCTAAGATAAAATAGCCTAGATTATACCGTACAACATCAGCTATCTGCCAATGAAAGTCTCGTAAAAATCGGTCTAGACGTTTCAAAGACTATCCGGAACAAACAGACAGACAGACGGACAGACAAAAAATTTCTAAATAGATTTTTTATTCTAAGTACCTACTGCATTGTATTTGTTTGTATGTATAGATAGATAATCTTCCTATTTGTGAAAGATTTGTTATTTATTTAATTAAATGGCCACAATGACAATATCCCATCTTCCCATTTGTGACCGGATAGTGCGGTCACCGGAACACTGCGGTGCCGGCACCGGAACCACGGAACCACCGTCACCGCTGTTGCCTGTTGTTCCACACGGTGCGCTTAACGGTAGTGGGTTCAATCTAAATTTGTAGAAAAAACAACGTTAGGTATGTAATTAAATACGTATTCCAAAACAGTTGCGTTTCGAAATGTTCATTTTTTTATAACTTTAGTTATTAAAAGTGGCTACTGACTTCTGTTTCTTTTTTGCACAAGTAGTTTAAAATAAATGCGATTGTACTAGTAAAGTAATTGTTATAAGCTTCAAGCTATAATGTTATATTTCACAGCTGCGGCGGATCTTACAACTTCTAAGCAAATTCTACTATATAATTCTACTAGGTGGCCCCACTCATCATAATCAATAAAACGCAATTACCACAAAAACTCATTGCTCAAATATTTTAATGAGTTTGATCGTGTTTAATTAACGAAAATAATAAACGTTCGGCTCCTTTACGGTCCTCGTAAACCAATCACGAACCAAAATGGCACCAATTAATACGCAATACGAAAGCATTTTACGAGCAATAAAATGTACGAGATGAATATTGTAAATTGAAAAAACATATGAGATGTTGATGTTTATTTTATACGTTTGAGAACAAGGGTCCGAAAGGAGATGCGTTTGCCCTGTTCTACAAGATCCGTTGTCAAATAAATCACAGTCTTTATAATAAAATCGTGTTTTTTCTTTTGAATCGACTCGAACGGTTCGAGTTTACGTATTTGACTCATAATCGAAGGTAATCCTATTAGAAATATATCGTAAGTTCCAAGATTTTCTATTAGTCGTATATTTATGGAATATTATTTTTATTAGATGGTTTAAAGTTTGACAGGAGCTTTTAGTTAACTGACCCCGATCGCTTTAAGACCTTATGGAATTATGTTTTGTTAAATTAGAACAAACTATTACAAATCTTATATTTCGGAATAATATGTAGGAATTAATACTAATGTCGAAATAAGGACTAGCACAAACTATGAAAAAATAAACAACATAACGCGAGTATGGCATAGAAAAGCAACTTTGTGACTTAAGAGCCAACTTAATCATCAACAAAAAAAGGCTTTATTTCCATGAAATCGGTTGAAATTGACGATATAAGTGAAGAAGATTCGCAATTAGTGTAACAGCGGCTTAAGAGCTTAAGCTCAAACATAAAATGACAATGCAACGAAAGGAAATGCAAAAAAGGTATCAGCGCGAGGTTATAATTGAAATGTGTCATAAGTGACGTGCTGGTTTGTCGCAAAATTAATCCTCAAAAGTTAAGAATAAACATCTTTTATGCAAAAACCGAGGTACAAAGGCACAAAAATTAATTCCTTTGTAAGCTAAGATCCATTTAAAAATAAGTTTCAGTAACTTATATCGCGCGTGTTGGAATTGAAACTCTGGGGGGTTGTAGCAAGGTCTATATTGATGCAGCAGGTGGTAATATAAAGTGGTAGTGACATATTTATTTTACGAAATCCAATTTTCTGCTGACATCTCATCTGTCGACTTTAAGCGTTGGGACTGTGAGACTGTCTACACAGTTTCACGCTTATTCTTCGTATGATTTTATTTACGACAAAATTAAGTGTTTTATGATGTACTTTATTTATTCCTCTAATAAAATATCTAAAAAGAAGAAATGACCGAATATGGCCTTCATTACGCACTCACTTCAGTTTCTCTTAAAACAAAAACATTTTTTTTGTTTTTTATTCTTTGGTCTTTTGTAAAAAATATAAGTAATTCTGTTGGTACGTTTATTTAAAAAAAAAAACTTGAAACATTTTTAACGTGCAAAAGGTATTAAATACCTATTGCTTTTCAGTATTTATATATAAATAAGCATCAGCATTTATAATCAAAATCAGCATTTATATAAAAATATACTTAATTAAGTTACATACACAAAAATATATAATAAAACTTATTTAATTTCTCGAAAATTCCTCCGTTTGTATAAATAAAAATTATAACCATAATCTAAACTTGCCGTTAACTATAAGCCATTTAATAGTCGAAGCCCAGCTTCACAAGGAAGTGGGATCGTAGTAAAGCTGAACACAAATTGATATAAACACCGCCTCGATAATGTCCATCCATCAAACAGCGTCATAAATATTATACACTTATAAGCATCACGGCTTAGACCACAGAGTAAAATATATACTTAGGTACAGAGGAACAGCTTTCATAGAACGATCGAAATTTAGGGTTGGCACTTGTCACAGAAGATGGGGTATATTAAACTAAGTCTAACGCCAGTATACGACTATTGAGAAAGTCTAATTGGAATACACCACAACCCGCCATCAAACTTGTACGACCACACATGTGACTAAGGGGGTCTATTCACTAGGTCATGGACGCTCTTATAATAAAGCAAGTAATCTCCTACAAAATGAAATATTTGCTTAGCTAATATTATCCTTAGGATAGGTCAAATAGGAGATATTTTTATTTATTTCATAATTTTTATACACACACTACATTACATAACCACTTTTTTGTTTTTCGAAATGCATTGCGGAATTTAAGAGGTTAGAGACCCTTTTATATTAAATTACCTCTTAGTTTTATCACCATACGTAATTTCGCGAACTTAATAAATTACCACACGTCGTATTTAAACGCGCAGAGAACACGCGCTTCAGGATCGCGCGCTTACGGCGCCATAATTATATTCTGATTGTTGCGTCTAGGATTTCGATTTAGAGGCGCGTACACATGCGTTAAAACATCGCCGAGTGCATGGCTCTAAGTTAGTTTAGGAACTACAATATCAAAAAATATCCACAGCCGACCATAACCGTCGTCTTTAGGTCTTAGGAAGTCGGCTCAAAAGGTTTGTAACTTCTGTTGTAACTTCACGAAGCATAGAATAGGAAGGATGTCAGAGGTCATAAGCCGTTTAGCAAAACCGAATGACCGCTGACGTATTCGGGTGTCGCAACGGTACATTTATTTATTACGCCATAACTCACAACCTCTAAGCTCTAGGGAGCGATACCATCTTAAATTCCTATACTAGAATGCGTCAAAGCCGCTTAGGGTTCACAATACTGCTGTGATCCAAAGCCGAATATTTCAAATTGATGTTCGAATTTATTGTGACACGGAGTTCGTTCATTTCCCACACCATACTAGTTACTGTTTCTGCTCGCATGGACTGAAAAGGTCGATTCTGCTAATTAAGTCCTGCAATAATACAATCACGATTCAGTCTCGATATTGTGTTAAAAATTTAAAATGTCAGAATGGTATTATCAAAAACGTCAAACCAACGTCAAACCGGCTTCGATTGGTCCAAACTCCAAAAATAAGTTTATGATATCCGGACGATTCATTTACAATTCAGTCAAAGTAAAATGAGAGTTTAAGTCAATCACGAGATTTGGGGTTCAGAAAACACCTTTACTCCTTTAAAGCGATATACCAAATGGGTCTGCAGTCAGTTGGACTGACGAAAAATATACAAAATGGATCAAAATGAAATTAAGCCTAGTAAGTAAATAATTATATTAAATTGTCAAGCAGCATTGCGCAGCCCGGTATTAGCCGTTGACTGTCGAAATCAACTTCTATTTTTTTTTATTGTCTACTGAACTGGAACAAATAAATAACTAGTACACCTACATCTACTACATACACCTATAACCTACACCTAAGAACCTACTGGGGCTGACGATTTTCTGAAGTAAACCAAATAGATGAACTGAACGCACCTATAATACCTACTCCAGTTATTTTAGGTTTTATTTACGGAAAAATTCCTAGTGAGCTGAATATTTGTATACACCTTTATTACGGGATTGTAACGAGGATGTGAAAAATCGACATTGTTATCGTGCCGGCTAAAAAAAGCTGTAAAGGTCAAATGGTCACGAAAATCGGTTTTTCGCAAATATCTCCCGAGGAGGATAAAAATTGTTTGTCGTGAGATTATCTACAAAAAGTGCCTTGAGCATTTTTCTGCAAAATTAACCGTTTTCGAAGTAGAGCGCTGAGAAAGAGACTAGTGCGCACTCACATATGGTATTGTATTATGTATATCGTACACCAAGGCATAAACTCTGTTGCTATTTTATTCATGTTTGTAAGCGTCTTAAAAACTTCTATTTGATACTTGGGCTTATTGTGAAAAATATACTAGCTGTTTCCCGCGGCTCCGCCCGCGTAAATATACTATCGAGTATCCGACGGGAATGCTGTATTTCCAGGGATAAGAGTAGCATATGTTTTAATCCAGAGCCTTACTACTACTACCATACCAAATTTCAGCTCACTAGGAATTTCTCCGCAGATCGGGGCTTAAAATGCCCAAAATTACTGGGCTATTAATAAATATTTGTCAGGCAAGTGACAATTTGAACACAGTGAGCAGTTAGTATTAGAAAATTCAATTGTCGTTTTTAGAATTGTTCTTGTAGTTTTTCCCACCGTCTAAACCTTCCCTGAACTTTCAAAATTATTTCAAGACCAAAATAAGCCAAATCGGTCCAGCCGTTCTAAAGTTTTAGCGAGACATCGGAACTGCGATCCATTTTTATACATAAAAGAAGATTTTAAGAAAAGACAATCAAAATTGTGCCTACCAAATAAAATAACCATAGAGAACCCCGTGTAAATTAAATTATTTAATTGATAAAAATGCGGTCAGTAAAACATATTTGACAAACTTTGAAAAACATTTTTAAAATCACTAAACATCAATCTATTTGTAAATTGAACTGGGAATGTTTTATTCAATTTTAGTTTGACAGAATCAAAAGCACGGAAAATAAATGCAGCTTAGCATTTATGTTTAGACATAAAAGCTGAAAGCTTTAATGCTGGGACTATAAATGATCCGGAATCTGGAAGGCCGTAGCAAATTCAGAGCATTGAAAACAGAGTTCTGAAAATCGAACACACAAGTGACGAGTCAAATATCAATGTCATATATGACAGCTAGACACACGGCACTTCGATTTTGAACTCTTTTGTATTAGAGCAGAGTTCTATTTTCAGTGCTTTGAATTGGGTATCCCGGGCCCGCCAGATTCCGGATCATATAGTAATAACCTTATACTTTCAGCCCTTTCTAGCTATGTCAATCATATGGCCTTTTTAACCCCGACGCAAAAAGAGCGGTGTTATAAGTTTGACGTGATTTCTGCGTGTTTGTCCGTAGCATTGTAGCTCCTAAACGAAAGATCCAATTAATATGTGCTTTTTTTTTAAGCTGACGTGATTGAGATGGTCCAAGCTATGATTAATCATCATCAGCTCGCTTAGTTCTTGACAATTCGGGGGCTACTTGATATTTTGTTTATAATTTTAGTGCTTTAGTTTTCAAAATGATGGGTTTTAATAAAATCTTCTATAGATTAATTTTGCTTGGAGCCATTTGTTTATTGTAACTAATCTAATAATGCTTTAGTTTTTGAATTGATTTCGAACGACAGGTTCTTAACAAAAACTTCTTTAGATTGTTTTGTGGATCATTTATTTGTCGGTGTTTTAGGTTTGACTGGCCGCTATTATGTTCAGAGGATAAATTATAGGGTTTCAAACAAGTGGCTTTATTTTTGTAGAACTAGCTGATGCCCGCAACATCGTTTGCATAGAACTAACGAAAACGGAACCCTATTTTCTTAAACGGATCCCTAAAATAATAGTGCCTATGTTGGACCATATAACATCAGCTATCTGCTAGTGAAGGTCCCGTAAAAATAGGTCCAGCCGTTTCAGAGATTAGCCGTCAGAGAGAAGGACAGACAAACATTTTAAAAATTGATATTTTATTGTAAGTACCGAATATACTTTCATAATATGCATTAAGTGAAAAGCTGTTAATTTGAAATTACAAAAGGACACTTCAATTTTATTTATATCTGTATAGATGAATAGATGTTTGTCAATCACTCTAAATACGTTATTTAGATTCGCGCGATTCGTTTAGGTGAAATCTAATTTACCGTTTAATTTTAGCAGCCAATGACCTTGGGACTCTTTACTGTCGCCTCCGATTTTAGAGTCCAATATAGGGCAATAGTTATTTACCGTATTCAGACGTTTCGTCTGTTTTTTTTTGACCGCTGTTCGTCCATCCGTCCACCCGTCTGTCTGTCACCAGCCTGTATCTCGTGAACCGTGACAGTTGAAATTTTCCCAGAAGGTGTATTTTCTGTTGCCGCTATAACAACAAATATTAGAAACATAGTAAAATAATGATTTAAGTGGAGGCTCCCATACAACAAACGTGATTTTCGGCCGCAAAGCAAATTTTTGTTTTTACATTTTCAAAGATACACTCGATGCAACTCGATTCCGATTCTAAAGTTTGGTTCATACATCGTAATGATAATAGAATTCTAGTCGATATAATATGGGCTTGTATTTTTTTTATGCTTCAGGCTGATATTTATGCATAGACAGGTCAAACTCCTTTGCAGCAACCGCGTTGCCCCCAGCTGTGTAGTGATTTAATTTCACCATGAAACTACGGAAGTGGGCCCTGGTGTGCACGCCTTGTATCAAAATGTCAGTCATATTCCGATCGACCAGGTCAACGTTGGGAAATACTCCTTTATTATTGTACCTACCTAAGCATGTCTGTTTTTTACATCAAGTAAAACCTAGGTTGATACTTTTTTTTTCAAGAAAATAAAAGAGGCCATTAATTTATATCAGCTATTTTTATAATCAAACAGGCAAAAGGCATTCGTAGAGTCATATTGTCCAAAGAGTAAAAAATCTTTAAATTATTTGCAAGAGAGACCGTAGTTGCAAGTATTTTCACTTACGGCCCGTTTCAATAACCTATATACTATCTACCAATACTCTACAATCTACTATTTGTTAAAAATGACAAATTTGTATCGCAAAATACTGTCAAATGATTGAATGACGACGTTTTTGACAAATAGTTACTGGAAGATAGGTTATTGAAGCGGGCCGTAAGGCAATAGCGCCCTTCACACGTACAGTCTTGAACGCAGGAAGTAGTAGCACACGCCGATCTGGCATGTCAATGATAGCTATGTTTACACCGCACTTTACACCGCATGACACGACTTATTTTGCCATATTATTTAAGACGAATTTTAGTCGTAATTGGCACAATCGCTCTCTCCGCTGTCCAAACCGCACAGATCCTCCGGGATTTGGAACGCGGCCCGATCCGCGGTCCGAACTTTACGTGTGCAGGGCGCTATTGATTTTAATTGTTCGGTTTTCCTTTTGGTGTAAGGAAATTTTTGACGTGACAACGTCTTTTAGTTCGATGGAGCCGGCTGCACGCACGAAAAAACATGACTCATGCGGCGTTACCTCGCTCTGAGGCGTTCCATTCTTATGACTTTGTCGCGTTCAACTATCATCAGTAAACCGACTTTACAGACGACCGTTTTTATTTTTTTTATGTATCGATTGTCTGTTATGAAATTCATAGAAATCGATATAGCTCAAACCGATTGAGTTGTATTACTAGACCTCCCAGCGTATAGTACTGCTGGCCCTTTCACATGTCACTTACGCATAGTTTACAATGAATTTATTGGCACTTCGCATCCTGTGATCAACGTACTGCTATAGGTACCGGTTACATCTTTAAACATAAAGTGTGTATTACAATCGTCACTCGTAATACAAATATGGGAACAAAATTAAACGATTTTAATAATAACGGTGATAACTCTTAAATTGAAACAGATTCCAAGGCTGGTAATTACACAATTTTTATAAAAAACTATAACCCGACTACGTAAATTATATAATGACTAGCTTTTGCACGCGACTTCGACCGCGTAAATACGGTATCCCAACGGGACCACTGTACTTTTTCGCGATAAAAAGTATCATGTTTTAATGCAGAGCCTAAACTACTACCATACCAAATTTCATCGAAATCCGTTCAGTAGTTTTTGCGTGAAAGAGTAAGAAACATCCATTCATCCATCCTCACAAACTTTCACATTTATAATATTAGTAGGATGTTACTCGGCTATTATTACGAATATATTGACTCCTCATTTATTAAAATTGGACCAGACGAGACAATCCTACTAATCCTACTTAATATTAGAAATGTGAAAGTTTGTGAGGATGGATGGATGTTTGTTACTCTTGCACGCAAAAACTACTGAACGGACTTTGATAAAATTTGGTATAGTGGTAGTTTGAGCTCTGTATTAAAACATAGGCTACATTTTATCCCTAAAAGTGTTCCCGTGGGATACTGTATTTACGCGGGCGGAGCCGCGGGCTAAAGCCAGTCTTATATTTATAATCGTAATCTCGAAAACGGCTGCAAGTATTACCTACCATGAAGTTGAGTATGCAGGGAGTTTTGGGGGAGAAAAATCGATCTAGCTAGGTCTTATCCCTGGGATTAGCATTTTTAAGCTACATAATTTCGACTACTATATCAGTCCGATTGGCAGATTGGTACGTTTATGTATAATTTTTGCTTTGCTCGAAAAATCGGAATGCGGTAATCTAATCCCGATCAGAAAAATATTTTTGTGATTCTTTTTATTTATTTATAGTTAATTAAAACTCCGAGCAAAGCTCGGTTACCCCGGTACTAATAATAAAAACGAAGGCAAACGGAAAAACCAGAGCAATAGTAGACGTGAATCGGTGATGTTGATGATGATTTTCAAAATGCTTAAAAAGAAAGTTGGACAAATTGAAATTCAATTACAATTATAATTTGAAATACATAATAATCGCCGACACACCGAAATACGATCCCACCGTAACCGACTTCACGTCAATCAAACTATGTCACTTGGACTAATCCCTACCGGCTTCTTTGACTACAATTATGCCCCTCTTATTACGATATCGGATTAAAATAAAAGGTAGTTATGATCAGCCGTAAGCCTATAAAGCTTTATGTAATAGTCATTTATAGTAAGGGGTCCCATAAACGGTCCGGTTTTCCTTCGGTTCAGCTTGAACAGATGCAAAATCGTATCATCTGTGTACAATTTCGAGATCGTATCAGTCGGCCGGATGGACTGAACGGATTCGTTTCAGTGTATGCCAGCTCTGTTCTTGCCAAACTAGTAATCTCACGTCGATTTCCATTATAATAATATCTTTTAAATTAGATACTAGGAAATATTACGTATAAAGTAATTAAACGGGTAATTTTAAGAAAATGACGGATAAGAGATAGACTGAATGTCCTTGCTATTTCAATTTAGGTAACAAATTGTGTTTTCGTCTGTTGTATGTCCTTTGTTCTTATATTATGTTATGCTGTTTCTCCGTCCAAATTCTCAAAGTGTTTAATAAGCTAAGCAATTTTAATTAAAAATAGCACTAGAAATGGGGACATTTTTTTTGAAAACACTGTAGGTACATCCATGTGTTCATTTAAATTTGTACCTGGGTTAACGACTTATTCAATAAAGATTTTTAATTCGCTGATGATTTTCCAGTGGACCTTTGCCGATTATTGTAATTTCACCAAACGTAAGAATTGAAAGGAATCAAAACATAATGAAATAAAATTGAGAAATTATACATAACTAGCTTTTATATAATGTAGTAGTAGTATATGTTGTAGTCTTAATCTAATCTACTAGCAAAGTTCATCAAAATCCCTTCTTTAGTTTTTACGTTAAGGATTCAGAAACAAACATCCATCAATCAAAATGGATGGTGGACTTTTTTGCACAAAAACCATTCATACATATTCACAAACTTTCACATTTATAAGTAGTAGGATAGGATATGCGTTATGGCAACACTTCACTTGATTTCCAATATATCATTCCCCTATTTTAGAACTTTTGAACGCAGATGCCACGCACCTCCCCCGCATACAAACAACATAATATCTACGAATGCACTATCCGAGGCAAGCACGTGAGTTGGGTACTTAGAGGGCCCAAGGACCCTACAGAAGCGGTTACATAAAACAAGAGTTTTTGTTTTTTGGTCCCCGTTCTTGAAAAAATTCGTCTCGCAACTACGCATGTCTTGCATTTTGATGACTTCTTTGTGATTTCTTGCATGCAGGATACAGGCTGGTTAAAATAACTTTTATAAATAATCTGAAATCAGTCTATATCATAATAGCGTATTTTATAATGGGCCTGTTTAACAATCTATTGATAAGTATCAGATAGCTTATTTGCATGTTTTTTCTCTGTCGCTCGATATAAAGTAAGCAGCGACAAAACTTCTGACCCCCTTTTTTCGTAAATAATTTAGACTTTCATTATCCTTTTATAGAATTATAAATAAATCGTCTTGATATCATAAATAGATTTTTAGTAGTTTGGACCAATCAAAACGGGTTTGACGTTGGATTGACGTTCACGAGAACACCATTTTGCAGTTATAACATATCGAGACTGAATCGTAACTGTAAGCAGCGAGCGACAAACTCTCCGAATAAGCTATCCGACACTTACTGGACGATTGTGAAATAGGCCCTTGCTTTTTTTGTTAATTAACACGAATAATATGCCTGATAGTATAATAATAATATGATGCCTTCACTATTCGCATATTTAGGAGCACTGTTTTGTCGCCTTAGGACTTAGGTTATCACTCGTTTCCACATAATGTCCACCGTAGGAATGCACGAAACATGTAAAAACGTCTGTTGAACAAAAAACAGAAGGTGGAGTTCTTCGTATAAGACATCATCATCATCATCATCGGCCTATCGCCGATAAGCCCACTGCTGAACGTAGGCCTCCCCCGATGAGTGGGGATCCAACCATCCCGATCTTGGTCAGCCCTTATCCATCCGCTGCGAGCCACCTCCTTCAAATCATCGGTCTATCGTGCCACAGGAAGTCCTACGCTGCGTTTGCCTAAGCGTGGTCTCCACTCTAACACTTGTCTGCTCCATTGATCGTCTGTCCGTCTGCAGACATGGCCTGCCCACTTCCACTTCTTTTATGATACGTATAAGACAGCTACCAACTTTAAATACCCGAGTAAATATTATATCGTAAGAATAATTCTTGAATTCGATAGCAAATTTTAACTAATCGTGGTTTCCAAAAAAACCTTTTCTGGAAACCAAATATTAAATGACAGATGATTGAAAGTGTATGCGGATGATAATATTGACCATTGTTGGATTTTCGGGATTCACCGTAAGAGGCTTAGTGCTTAGCTAAGCCTGTAAGTCAAAAATTTGTGAGCGCTTTAAAACACATGTAGCAAAATGCAAACTTCGATGGGCTTTCGGTATGATCGCTTTAGTCTTCTGACTAAAGCGAACATGAATTTGTGCAGTCATACAAATTAAGCAAATAGAATGGAATACACGGTATCTGAATTTTAGTCAGTCTCATTTTTAATCTTCTCTTAAATTATTGTAGTTCCCAGTTATCCTCTAAAGTAAATAATTAATTGTAAATAATTATATTAAAATATAATTAATTGTATTTATCCTACTACTATTATAAATGTGAAAGTTTGTGATGATGGATGGACGGATGTTACTCTCTCACGCAAAAACTACTGAACGGATTTCAATGAAATTTGCTATGGTAGTAGTTTAAGCTGTGTATTAAAACATAGGATACTTTTTATCCCGAAAGTACAGTGTTCCCGTGGAATACTGTAATTAAGCAGGCGGAGCCGCGTGAAAAAACTAGTACCTAATTATATTTTCATTGTCATGCGACAATCCACACAGATTTTTCTTACTAATTACTAGGCTCGATTGAAGTTGTGTAACTATTACATTAATATCGCCTTAAAGTTATACGAAATTAATCAATGGCTACAAAAACTGTCCCATACGCGGAATTAAAAATTCATAGAAAGCTTTAAAGATCACGTTTACATGATCTAGCGTTATCTGATGAAGCTGCAGGTGCACCCGCACCCACGCCCCTCTCAGGGTCGGATATAGGCTAGCAACATCAATTAGGGGCCGAGCTACCAGTACCTGCGTTACTAGTTCTCGGGTGGTCTAAAGATAATTGTCAGTTGATTGGAATAGTTTAAGATGTAATGTGAAATTATTTATTTTGTTTAAGATAGACATTTTCAATAATATTACCTGTGTTGTCCATAAAAATATTGTGGTGAAAAATTTACTTCGTTTTAAGTTTACCTACCTTATGTTTTAGTTTTTTTTCGATAGTCCCCTTCTCGCATTTCTTAACTATATGCAATAGAAACTTGTAAGTTTGCACGCCGTTTGTCAATCATACTAAAAACTATACTTTTGTTATAATTTAAAGAAAACCTAATACGCGTTGAAAGCCACAGAACCCTCCTTAGACATGTCCTGACATTCCTGACTTTGTAGAGTCTTTACTCAATTAAAATAGTTAAAATCTTAAAATTTTGGACAAAGTCTGTGTAGATATAATGTAGCCCTGAAATGCCCTGGAATACGCGTAACATAAAGTACCGGCTGTATCCGCCACTGGCGACTCCAAATTATGATTCCGTGTGGTTGCGAAACACGCCCCAACTATCAGTCCGTCCATCATCACGACTCCACGATTTACATATAATTACAACCATAAACAACAAAATATACATCTGTTTATATTTGAATAGTTCAACACGAAATTTTATGGCGTCTGAGAAATTCACTCTGTATTGTGCTACTGTTTAGATAACCATTTTATTCCAACTACCTATGAGAGGAACATCATCACCATCACCAGCCACTAACGTCATCGCTGTTGAGCATCAAATATTTTTTCTCAATGTGAAGAAAATTTAGATTTACAATCTTCTAGTAAGTAAGTTTCAGGTAGCTCGTCAGGAGGTCGATTCTGCTAATTAAATCCTGCGATAATACAGTTACGATTCAAACTACAAAACGGTATTCTTGTAAACGTCAAACCCGTTTTGATTGGACCAAACTCCAAAAATCAGTTTATGATATCAAGACGATCCATTTTTAATTGAATAAAAGTAAAATGAATGGTTCATAAGTTCTGTCGCTGGTTAGTTTATAACGAGCGACAGAGACAAAACATGCAAATAAGCTATCAGTAGATTAGGAAACAGACGTACTAAAGGTAAATCTGTTTTATGTTTTCTGAGAAATAGAATGGCTGTGAACAATGCTATTTTAACTGTTGCCAAGTTTATGTAGTAATTAATATTTCAAACAAAAAATTAAGCCAACTACCAAAGTAAAAATGCACAAAAAAGTATGAAATAAAACTCATTTTCTAAATAATTCCCCTGTTAAATTCGGCTAAAATTTTAACTATTTCTCTCCTCAATCTTCATAATTTTGAAGTCTGTATTAAATCGGTCCACAGACGGCGGAGTAGTCGTTGAACATACAAAAAAAACGGTCGAACGTATGACGCCTCCTGTTTTCGGAAGTCAGTTAAAAATTAGGCTATTTCGGCTCGGAACATAAAGACTTAATTTTAATTTTAGCACTCAATTAAAGTACCTATCTAATTCCAAATCTTTAATTAGGTAATTGATAAGATAGTACTTTAATGTAATTAATTAAATACTAGGCATCAAAATGTAACCAACATTGCATATAAGGTTGCAGGTCATATAAAGTCTAATATCTAATTTCTCCTAATAAAATACCTTATTATACATTTCATTTAAAAAAACAATAATTAAAACTAATAGTCCCTAAAATTTCACGCCGCTTAGTATTATTTTACATGACGTTTTTGTGGTTTTCATAAAAATTTTAGCATTAACATAAGACGACAAATTTTTATAGAAGAAATATAAGGCGCAATTTGGAACACGAAACATGTGACAAAATAAATTACAATCAAAACAATGTATCTTTTTTAGGGTTCTGTAATAATACAAGGACCCCTTATAGTTTTACTCCAAGTCTGTCTCTTCTGCTCTTGTCTGTCTATCCGCCCTTCTGACTTCCGTAATTATGAATATAAATTGATGGTATTCGGTGTAATTATAGATTATATATAGATCTCAATTTAGGCATCATAAATTAATAATAATAATTTTATATTTCGGGGGTGGCTCTCTAGTCTCCATACATGTGAAGTGGAGATAAAAAAAAAATCTACCCCATCGTATAAATTGAAATATATTACTTTTTTTACAAAGTCCAACCATTTTCGAGTACTAGGCCTTGAAAGTGTTTTATAAGTTGGTCCCTGGCATTTATAAGATATAAGAGATAGAGACTTGTAAGTTTCTATGCTGATAGATGATGCTAAAAACTCTTCAGAAAATTATTTTGTGCGAAATTGGACAATAACTTTTGAAGTAGGTTATTAAAAAAACCTATTGCGCGTTGATACGAGTAGTTACGGAACCCTCGTTAGTCATCTCCTAACATACTCTAGGTTAGGTTATTAATTCTTGCGGGGGGTGTCCTGTGTTAGGCAGATCCGGGACACTCCCCTTCATAGCGGCTGATGGCAATCCGCAAGTGGTTTTAGTGGGTAACCTTATGGTCGGAGTCCCACATACGCCCGGATAACCCAACCCGGGAAGGGCATAAAGCCTTTCTCCTGCGAGATCAAAAAAAAAGGCTATTAATTCTTCAAAATGGAATATTCTACCAAGCGGTAGTTACACTAGTAGATCACTTAGTATCGCATGTGTGTAAGCCCGTTGAAAAAAACTAGTCGACAAGCCGATAATTTGGGGAGCGTGCGACGCGTTTTTAAGGGTTATTAAATTTTTTCTCCGAGCGCCCGTATTTGTTTATTTTGTTCTTAATGATAGGGACCTTAATTTACCACATGTTGTTTTCGATTCGAAGAAAAAAACATAATTTGTATGAAGTTACGACTTTTTTTTCTTATTTCTTTTTATTCTTATTAACAACTAACAAGTAACTTTTTTGGTTGTACGTTAACGAGGTCTAGTTATAAATTACAGTTATTTGAGATACAATAGGAAGGGAATTATACTTCTCTTTTAGTAAAATATATACATAAATAATATTATGTCTTAAACCTTAATGTATGCTGAAAAATTGAATACGTTTTCGCACAGATTTATTTATAAAGTAAAATTTTAAGGCATAAATAAGAATCCAATGGGCTGAGGTAAAAAAATTAACAAAATAATAATAGATAGAAATGTAAAATATTAGTATAATGGTACGGAACACTACGTGCGCGAGCATGATTCGCATTTGGCCAGTTTTTTTTGTTACTACTCGCCGTAAAGAAGTTAACTTTAATTTGTATGGTATATCAATATATAGTATATCTAGTGGCAATCAATGATAACTAATGTTAACTTCTTCGCGGCGAGTTCAGTTCAGTGAGAGAAAAATCCGGCCAAGTGCGAATCGGACTCGCGCACGTTGTGTTCCGTACCATTATAACAATATTTTACATGACTATCTATTATTTTGTTATTAACTGTTATGAACGATAAGTCTTACTACTATTATAAATGTGAATGTCTATGAGCATATATGAATGGATGGATGGATGTATATTTGTTACCCTTTTGACGCAAAAACTACTAAACTAAATACTAAATTTTGTAGTTGTTTTTGAAGTTTAGGCTCTGGATTAACACATAGTCTACTTTTTATTCAGAAAAAGTACATCGTTCTCGTGGGATACTGCATTTATGCGGGCGGAGCTGCGGGCAAAAACTAGTATGATATAAAATTATAATTATTATAATTAAAATTTATATGTAAGCATTATACATTAACATATTTATATGTAATGTATAAATTAGGTATTTACCTATGAAATTGCCGTTTTGTATGAAAAAATTTAAACGAATTTTTTTCATGTAATTTTTATTTGTACTAATCGAAGTAATCACCCATGCAATCAATGCATCTTTGCCAACGCAGTGGCAGTTTATTGATGCCCTTCTTAAAGAAATCAGCTGGACGGAAGGCAACAAATTCTTCAAAGGCATTTTGGTGGTGAGCAGGGCGGATGACGGAGAGCTTCCAACTCCAGTTCTTGCAAATTGGAGACTGTCTGCTGTGCAGTATGAGGTCGCGCGTTGTCGTGCAGGAGCAGCGGAGACGAGCGATTGACCAATGCTGGTTGGAGTTGTGCCAACTTCTCCATCATTGTGTTCAGTTCTTCATAGTACACATCTGCAGTAATGCTCACCCCGTTTAGTAAGAAGCTGTGATGAATCACACCGGCGCTAGACCAGCAAACAGTGACCATCACTTTTCTAGGGGTAAGTTTTCGTTTAGGGCATTGTTTAGGTGCTGAACCAGGATCCTTGCTGAGCGCTTGCGGTTATCAAACAGAATCCATTGTTCATCGCAGGTAACAATGCGGTTCAAAATTCCTTCATTTGTGTGTCTGTTGAGCAGTGCAAGGCACGTCTCGACGCGTACTACGCGCTCGCGATCATTGAGTTCGTGGGGCACCCATTTGTCAAGCTTTTTTACCTTGCCAATTTGACGTAAATGGACCAATATTGTTTTGATGCTAACGTCGAAAGCTGCTGCTAATTCAGCCGTAGATTGTGTATCATCAGCTTCCACAATCGCCTTTAATTCGTCATTGTCGATCAAAGTCTTCGGAAGACCGCGAGGTTTATTTTTCAGGTCGAAATTTCTAGAACGGAAGCGAGCAAACCAATAACAGGTGGTGCGTTGGTTTGTAGTGCTAGCTCCGTAAACGTCGTTGATGTTGCGTGCCGCTTGTGCCGCGTTTCTGCCACGACGGTACTCATATTCCATAATTACTCGAATTTTTAACGTATCCATGATGACGAAAAAGATTAAAATGCGATGAAAATGTAACACTAATCAATAAACAAATGACTACTTTTGGAAAAAGAATTCCATGTTTTTAAAATAAAATTAATTTGAAATTAGAATTTTTAGCGTAACAAAAATTATTTTGATTTGAAATGAATAGTACTGCAGAATGGCAATTTCATAGGTAAAGAATTATTATAATGTATTTTTATACTTTCGTTATTACTTTGAAAAAACATTTTACTTACAAAGTAAGTAATCTGAATAATTAAAATTCGTATATTATACGAAACGAAATTTTGTGAATATAAATTAATAATGATGAAATTCAAAGAGCCCAGTAAACTTCTCAAATATTAACAAGCAAAACTTTGTACGGATCTTGTTAAAAATTTGTCTATCATTAGAGCTTGAATTCATTGATTTTTGAAATTGGATTCCTCTGATTCATACGAATGGTTTTAGGTGATTAAGCTTTTTAGAGGTACAATCCACAGCTCGACCAGTTGCTAAACGTTTGCCATTTGCACTGGATCGCCTCAATATATTTAAACACAAAGGAAGTAACCTCAACGACTGCAGACGTGGTGAACTATATATTAACACGTGGGTATGTGTCTTGTTCGATAGTACATAAAATGATTATTGATATAATTAGTTTTAAGGAAAATACTTGCAACAATAGATTTTATTAAGTTGTGACTTTTTCAAAACATTTATTGTCATTTGGGGCATGAATAGATGGTTTAAGAGTCAAGATTGAACATGCCATAGAAAAGTATATGCCTTTAGTAAGGCATGTCTCCCTTGTCCCAACTAGCTTACAGAATAATTTTACAGTATTATTAATAATAGCTTCCCAAACCGATTTTGGTGACGGACCAGGCCAAGTTATGCAGGAGTATTTTTTTATAATTCCCAAGTATGTGCGCAGTACACAAGAGCACTCTCTCTTCCTTCACTCTCGAAATCCAGTGGGACGGATAACCGACACGACTGGCGAGAAATCAGGCGCAGGTCCGACTTTTTACATACCCATCAGCCTGGTTAGGACATGGAAATAATATTTTTTGTTGTTCCAATGCGGGAATCGAACCCACAACCTCCGAGTCGAGAGCCAAGCTCTAACCACCACACCACGGTGGCTGTTGCTATTATTATTGTTGCACTTAATACCTATTCATAACCCCACATTTATGTTCAGTCACAGCAACTAAAACAAGATCAATCATTTTAAATTACATAAGTTTTAATATTAAAAACTTTAAATTGAAAATAATTTATAAATAACCTATCCTATCAGTTACCGCCGGTTTGACTCTCGCAACTGACGGTTAACCTTTACATAATTATTGAGATAATCGACTGCGTACATAGCAAAATGGCATTTTTCTATCTTTATAAAGCCATTTTTAAAGTAATTATTAACGCATTACAAACGAGTATGTAAGTAAAGTACTTGACATTTTACTCGATTTATCTACAAAACTGGTTGTTCTACTATTGGTAGATCAGACTGAAGATATCTTCGGCTGGGGCTATGTGATCCGGAATCCGGGACGCCTGGAAATTTCAGAGCATTGAAAATAGAACTCTGCAAATACTTATACAAATAGTGTTGAAAATCGAACACACAAGTGTCGAGTCAAATGTCAATGTCATATATGACAGCTATCGAGCTTTCGCAGATTGTGATTTCGAGTGGCAAAAAGTGTCGTGCCAATTTTAATCCGCCTAGCCTTCAATTCGCAACGCGCCATAAGGAACTACGTTCCAAAAACAGAATCTACATTGTATTCAATACTTAGATTACATAAAACAAACGTGATTTTTTGACATTTGGAACGGAACACTTCGTGCGCGAGTTCGACTCGCACTTGGCCGGTTTTTTATTTAAGCTATTTTGTGCTAAGGAATTGTGTCTGTCTGAAATATCGAAGAATTTACATAGTAAAACATTAAAAATATAGAATAAAGACTGAACTGTGTTTCCAAATAAATAGCTTACCTCACAGACGTATGACCTAATTTTACTTCATATCATATCAGAGACAATCACCATAAAACCTCATATTCGTCTCATATGAGCAGTTTATTTGTTTGTCCGTCCGCGAACGGTCGCCATGAGATTCATTTGCACTGATTGAGGCGATTTTATTGCGGGCAGTTCATAAAATCTCATTCAGATATTTAAGCAATCCCACCCCAATGTGTATTTTGGTGGAATGAAAAATTATTGAAAATGGGCTTATTGAAAGCTTTTGAAATCAGTAGGGCAAATATACGTAAATAAAACATAATGACATTGTAAAGTAAACGTCTTACATCTTACTTTTAGGATCAGAGTCAAAGAGAGATCGAGTGTGAGTTTTTCTTTTCGCATTCGAACGTGAGCGCGTTTTGGCGTTTACTAGGAATTTGTATGTGATTTGTACAGCGCCATCTAGTTGTAAACGCGACAACTAGGTCAAGTTCACACCGCGATGATTATCATTCAAAAATTGAACTTACTACATAAAAAGATAGCGCTGTACAGCGAGGAGCAATTTGGCATTCGAACTCTTACAATGAAATGTGTATCTTCTTGTGTAGTGAATAAAGTTCAACTTTGAATACCTATCTTTAAAATGCAGCGCCACGCCGCGTCGCGTATCGACGAGGTGTGAACCGACACTTAGTTATGATCCGTTATTTAATTATTACCAGATATTTATTCAAAATATATTTAAACTAGCTTTTGCCCGCAGCTTCGCCCGCGTCAATACAATATCCCACGGGAACACTGTACTTATTTGGGATAAATTCTTTTACTATGTTTTAATCCAGAGCTTAAACTACTACCATACCAAATTTCATCGAAATCCGTTCAGTAATTTTTGCTTGAAACGTTAACAACCATCCATCCATCCTCACAAACTTTCACATTTATAATAATAGTAATATGTTCAATATTATGTAATCTATGATAAAAGTTAAATAAAATATTATTTATTGCATTCATAATAGGGTATTCATACACGTTCACCAACAGTCCGCAGGATTTGATAACATGTAGATCGGATATAAAGTATGAACTTAACTTGATTAAACGATTATCTCTGCTATTTAATATAACCATTAGTGTAACATGTCACTGAGTCACGATCGAAAGCTTTTAGCACACTGTTCTGTTAATTGCGTTAGATTTAAGCAACCTGTTACGATCGACTTTGATGTAATAGGACTTAAGAGTGATTATTTAACATAGGACTTCATAATATTTTGTCGAAAAAAATATTTCACATTTATTTTTGTATTGATATAGTAATATATTTGTAAGCGTGGGTTGTCGTCAGTTAAAATTCGTCTTAACAGAATAATTATTATATAATAAATATGATATACAAATTATAGATGCCGAATGGTGACCATTCGTATCATATACCAATATTTTCACCCGAAAGTCGCATGTCGATCGGATTTATTCAAGGTACGTAATTGTACGGTGATTTTAAAATTACACCAATTACTTACTCTTGTTGTCTTACTTCAAACTCAAGCCACGCTGTACACGCACGATTTAATGTGATACAACTATCTGAGACTGAAACGAGACTGGATTTTTAATAGTTACTTACATACCCACTTGGAAATTGATGGATGTAAACACAAGTTATTACCAATTAATTACCCATTTTCCATGTAGTGTCCGAGCATTAGCGCACCTATCTCGCGGACGCAGTAAGCCTAACATAATCCCCGGCTCTGGTGTACGCAAAAATGACACACGGATTAACATGGAAATGATACAAAACATAATTGCAACGATGTATTATAAAGTTTAGTTTATTTTAGTACACACATTCAACTAATTTTAGCATTTAAGTGATAACTGGGAGGTCTAAAATCACGTTGCCGAAAAAAAACATCCGCCTTTGGCCTTTGTTTTATGTTACACTAGACTTCGTGCGCGCAAAAAGAGTTTTGCGGGAGTTGTACATTTCAATCCAGACTCTAAACTACTACCATACTCATACAAATCTCATTCAAATCCGTTCGGTAGTTTTTACGTGAGAGAGTAACAAACATCCATACACGCAAACTTTCGCGTTTATAATATTAAGTGAGGACTAGCGACCCTGGCTTCGCACGGGTCTCGCACGGGTGCAATGGATAAGAGACGCGACGCGACAAGGCGCTGCATTTTAAAGTTAGCGATTAAAAACTTAACTTTATTCACTACCCAAGAAGATACACGTTTGACCTTTCGTTGCAAAAGTTTGAATTTCCAGCTGCATCGGGCTGCGTAGCGCGGCACCGATCTTGCAATTGCGTATCATCTTGTGTAGTGAATAAACTTACATTTTGAATCGTTATCTTAAAAATGCAGCTGACCCTAATATGTAAGTTTTCACTGTATTACCTTTTTAAATATTCCAAACGTCTCCGATTTTATAAAAACCATAGGTGGTCAGATTTCGAGGCTTTAGGAGTTTTGCGGAGTTGGTTTTTTTTTGCCAACATTTATTGAATGAGTCAACTCGTTATCCCGGTGAAATAACGGGATCCGGGCAATATTTGTTGGTGCTATACATGCCCATTTCTTCCTGTGTCATAGTATAACATAACATTTGGTTTATTTATTAAAAAAGTCGGGTACCTACAGTACCTACCAACAAAAATAGGAACTTGGGACTAATTTGTGTTGAAGGCGGCAAAACATGCAAGGCTCCCAACATTTTTATCAATTTAATATTTTTGCAATAACCTATACATCTTTATTTGCAAAAATACATTTATGTCAAAAAAAAAATCATTTGAATTTAAAAGTAAGGCATGTTGAATATCTAGGAATTATTCCTCATCGATGGCGTTAAGCCCAACATGCAGCATGGCATAATCGCGTGCGATGCATGAAATGCGATCGGCCCTAGTGTTTTATAACCGAACTAAAATAATATTCATGCCGGAATATCCATAGCGGCTTAATACAATACCGGTGAATCTGAAGTTTATAGTGGAATGAATAAATAAATATTACAATAGAAAGCATTATGTTCTTGGACAATGTTGAAAGTAAAGTCATATTGATCTAAACTTAGTTAAACATTAGGGAACGTACCAATATTACGTACCACTTTTTACCCATTTTTACCCCCTTCCCCCCACGGTGACCATCCGTAGTATATACTGAGACCCTCCTCATTTTCATTTATTAGAATGACCGTCGCGCAAGATTTTCCTAGAAGATTTCCACCCGATGACCAAGCGTAGTATTTCGAAGACCCATCTCCCCCAAAACAGGCCACGTAATATGGGTATGTTCCGATACTGATTACTTTAAAGTTGAATGCCCATAAATCTCAGACTGTCACTATCTATGGTTGGCAGAACGTCAAGGACATCATATTATTTGAGAGCCTCTTAATTTAAGTAGCTTTAGTGTGTGAGTAAATAAAATTAGAGCTTTAGATACAATCTAGACGTAACCGTAATCAAAATTATCGGATATCCGAATAAATAACTATCCGTAGCAGTAACCAAATCCGATATAAAACTACGGATATTTTCGGATAATATGGGCAAAGCCTTGTTATGACATGTTTACTTAACGGCCAAGCCAACTCTCCAGCGACTTGTAAATTGGACATCGTCGTAATATCCGTAACCGTAATCAAACCGATATAATTTTTATTCCTATATCCGTATCCGTATCCAGATCCGAAATGTCATATCCATAACATCTCTGATCCTGAGGATATACAAACAAAAATCTATATTGCAATTTCCGAACCACTCTAAAAATCACTTAGCAACAAGGTCAAAAAAGCTCATTATCATTACGAAAGCGTTTAGTGGATTAACAACGGTTAACCAATCATTGAGGCTTTTACACTTGCTCCGAATTCAGTCACGATAGAGTCCGATTGCCAACGTTATAGAGTCTAACGACAGCGTTACGTAACACTTAAACTTTTAAGTGTCATTTTGATGATTGGTGAGTTGTTTTTACCATTTAAGTGCACTTCAAGTTGTAATTTGGCTTTTTACTGAGCCACTATCGCACTTTTTGGAGCACAGAAATAGTTGGAAATTTATTGAAAAATGATTATGGCGCTTAGCTTTCCTTTACCTAGTAAAGTATGTGAGTAAATACTTCATTTTTCTATCTGGACCAAGAGGAGCATTTTTATATGTCACTTTCCATCTTTTTCGTAGACAATATATATTTTTGTTGTTAGAAATTGTAACTATTCAACCGGAGGCCCAAGGAGGGTTGGGGATTTTAAGGACCAGGAACGCAAGTGCTCGACACCTGAAGGTCGATTCTGCAATAATACAGTTACTATTCAGTCCCGATGCAAAATGCATGAACTGCAAAATGGTATTCTCATAAACGTCAAACCAACGTCAAACCCGTTTTGGTTGGTCCAAACTCCAAAAATCAGTTTACGATATCAAGACGAATCATTTATAATTATTTAAAAGTAAAATGAAAGTGTAAGTCACTGCCCACTGCGACTGCCCATGAGCGGCGGTAATCGCTTACCATCAGGCGATCCGTTTGCCCGTTGCCTAGTATATATAGTGTATATAAGTAATTATACAGTGATGCTATAAATTAGTTAATACAATATTTATACATATTGCTTTTTATCTATAAATTTATATTTATATGGTAGGATGTGTACAGCTAGCCCATACAAGTTTGGGTTTACCTGCCAGGTTTGCCTGCATATACCGGTCAGGGAAGCTTGTGCTGATCCTGTATGAAAACCTGTATAGTTGGGCAACATACACGCTCCGGTTTACTTGTACAGGCAAACCTGTCAGGTATACCGTTACGTGTATTTGCCTTACGCTACCGCATTCGAGCTTTCCAAGAGTACCTACCAAAAAAAAGTTAAAACTCATCAGTGGCAATCACGACTAATGTATTTGCAAATAATTGGTCAATAACTGTTTATAGCACATGTCAAACTATAGCGATGTTGTGCAACAAAAAGTTACACTTTTCAAATAGAATTACCGACAAGAAACTAGCAGCGTCAATCACTATAATGGCTCACAATACGATGTTATCTGAGGCCATAAGCGCAGTTGTCAGCGATGCGATACCTCATTGAAAAGTTATGAAGTAGCGACCGGTTACTGGTTACAAGAACCCAAGAACCGACCACCAACCGAAACTTCGCTCGTTAACAAATAACCGTTAGAGATATCAATCATGATTCCCACTGACGCGATTCGCTCAAGTGTTTTAAGACTATTATCTAAAACACTCGGAGCGAATAATCGCATGATTGACGATGTTTCTGAAAATTGCTAGTAATATATTGCCAATGATCTAACAAGCAACCTGTCGAAAGGTACACGAATTGCGGACAAATTGGATAATTGCTTCCCACAATCAGATGAAGATATTTGGACGGTGGCAAATCTATAAAAGCTGCATAATAGTTGTATAATTCAATGCCATTGTTGATAGGCTAACGATGCCTCTCATTCTTTTGGTTTGAAACTTTATATTCGTCATTGACGATTAACAAATCTTATCTTAGTCATATAGTTGACTCCCTCAAATTTTTGAGGTTATATGCTACTTAGCGTCAGTTACAACGAGACTTTAACGATATTTTAACGCTTAAGATAGGGATTCGAACTTGAACTTTATTTGCTACACAAAAAGACACACGTTTCATTACAAGAGTTTGAATTGGCACCGCTCTTTCAATTATATGTGTCTTTTTGTATAGTGAATAAAGTTTAGTTTAGTAATTTTAAATTGCTATCCTCAAATGTGTGCACCGCGTCGCGATTCGGTGCGATCTGACCATAATAGAAACAAGCTCATAAAAAATAATCGTAATCAGAGTAGCACGCGAATCAAATATTTACTCACATATCATCACGTATACCCATTGTGCCCACTCAAATACATGAATGTAAGACGAATGAAAAAGTATTCTTACATGGATTATCATTAGTTACAATTGTTACATCTGATTGACGTTTGGAAGAGAGCCAATCATGGCAATTTGTTTGACGCCATCCAGAGTACTCGAATAATGCAAATAATTCTCAATGACCAGGCAAACAATTTGCCAACGCCATTATACTTTTTGTGGCCATAAATATAAACGCTAAATTAGCTTGTACGTAACATAACAGTTGGCTGAACATACATAAGGACTTTATGCGAAGTTAATTAATTTTAATCACGGCATCTGTAATAGCTCTCTTGGCGTATTTCTTTAGAGCTTAAGTTGCGGTGTATATAAAACACGAGGAATAGAACTAATGTCTCTTTGGATATTGGGTAGCCATACACTTTACTGCCCATTGTCTAATCGGCGTGACGCTGCCGATTGGATCAGATTGAACTGACCGTATGTGGGCGTGATTTGGCATGTGGTGTATATGGAAGAACTGCCGATTGGACGATTGGAAGTATGGTGTATGGCTACCCTTAGAGAATATTCATCATCAACAACTAACTTCTCCAATTTCGCTCACGGATCTCTACTCTCCACGCAATGTCAGGAGAATTAAGGCTGTAGTCGGGAAATTGAATTTTTAGCATTTTCAAATACTTCTGCAATTGCTCGTCAGTCGTATTACAGTGGAGGCGACTCATAACGACGCCACGTCAATACGTTAAAAATGATGAGGACAATCAAATTGCTAACCATTTTCCTCGACAATCGAAGATTGTGTTAAAAGTATAAATTGTGGCGTAACCGCGGGCCAAAGCCAGTAAAGCTGTTGCCCGCGGCCTCGCCCGCGTAAATACAGTATAACCACGGGAACACTGTACTTTTTCGGGATAAACCATAGCCTATGTAATACAGGGCTTAAACTACTACCATACCAAAATTTCATCAAAATCCGTTTAGTAGTTTTTGCCCGAATGAGTAACAAACATCCGACCAATTATAATAGTTGTAGGATATTAATAATTAAGCACAGAATGGCTTGGATTTTTGCTACTATAATTTAATATAGCAACCATTATGATAAAGGTAAAAATAATTCTGTGACTTATGTAACCTTTGAAAGAATGTAATATCTGTGATGGTGTAACTCTATGCAGACAATACGGTAATAAATATAGTTAAAAACTAACTAACTGACTTATCAGACCATTTTGAAGTCGTTGATGAATCACGAAGTTAATCTCTTAACAATGTCAATGGTGAATGTTTTAAAGGAAGCGATAAGAGTAGAACAACGACCCAAAAGTGTGGTGCAATGAATAAGTAGACGAATAGACGAGATACTCCAAGCAAATGAGACCGTACTAGAAAAATCGTAGAGAAATGTAACTCTAAAGTTCAGATGGGATGTAGGAATCTCCAGATAAATTCTAGTATATCAGAATAAATTAATATTAGTATAATATCTATGGACACTTCACGTCATGTCATCATTCGTTCACCACGTCCTACATCTAGCCCCGTGCGAAGTATCCGAAGAACTTGTGTTACGGGAACCAGACAACGGGAAGTATGTTTAATACTTTTATACTGTACATATATTTGAGATTATTATTATATAATACACATCCATGACCCAAGAACACAGAAAACTTTTTTGTTCCCTCGGGCTGGATCCGAACCCCCGAACTCCGGCTTGAACGCCGAAGCGCTAACCATTGAGCCACAGAGGTCGACAAACATGATGACAGGATCTCAAGGTGATTATTTGTCTACAAGTTTAATTTAATTTAAGGTGCATAACCTGTATGTTTTACATTTAATCAAATTATCTCATCTGTTTCGCCGTTTATTCATATTTCACTGTCTCGTTACACCTTATCTTATCACACTGTAGCATGAGAACCAGATAAGGACACTCCAAAATGCATTTTATGGCCTTTAAATAGGTTTTAAATTACTTCAACATAAAAAATAATACATGAGTAGTGCTGCTCTATTTTGCAACTTTCCTGAATTATTAGCAACAAGTCTCTTAAAAAGCAGGTAATCTTGGATTAGAACGTTCTATAACATGATTATCTAAGTAAAGCCAATGATTCACTAGGTGGCTAAGAGCTTAAGTTAGTTTATATGTCTGCTGCAACTTTTTCATGGAATAAATTGGAATTTATATAGACAAAAAATATATCTTAAGAATTTTATATAAAATTAGGGGGCAAACGAGCAAACGGATCACCTGATGGAAAGCGATTACCGTCCCTCATGGACACCCCCAACATCAAAGGAGTTGCCACAGCTACGTACGACTTTAGTATGGAACGTTTTCACGAGATATTAGACATTTTGTATACAATTCGTACCTTTGAAAATATTGACTTTTGATACCTATACTGTTTCTTCTGAGAAGTTTCTCATATTTAAGAGTACTATTCATTTATGCATATTTTTTTTTGTCATCTACCCTATTGTCAACCATTCATTTATAATATATCATAGTATGAGACAAGACAACCGTAAAAGTTGAAACATAATAATTACAATAATTGGCATAATCCTGCTTATTCACAATTCTAATTATTGTGTTCACTATTTCGTTTTATTTGCCAAAAATAGGCGCATAATGACTATAGATATAGCGCTGGATTTTAATTATGGAAAAATTTCGACCACACAATTATATTAATCGAAGAACCTTTACAATGAGCAAAGACATCTACGACACAACAAAATGTGTTAACATTATTAAACCATTTTAAGCTATTTATTCTCTTAAACCCCTTTCCTTTGTATTCCATTACATACAAACCAAAATATAAACACAGGTGAAAAACTCATCACGTGCACAAAACCTCAAGATCAGAGCCATATCAGTGCACAAAGAGCGTGCCTACGTCACTACATATTTGATGACGTCATTACCTAAGACAGGAGCAGGCACTGTGTAAGGACTAAGGAAGGAAGGGAGGTTTCCTTTAGAGGTTGGAAGGGAATATTATGTACGGGGCGACTGTTAATGTGCCTTGAGAATTCCTTACTATCGCATGTCTATTGTAATTGAGTCCAATTATTAATTACTAGATGTTTTCCGCGACATCGCCAGTGTAAATATAGTACCTATCCCACAGGAACACTGCACTTTTTATAGATAAAAAGTAGCCTATATTTTAATCCAGACCCTTAAACTACGACCACACCAAAGTTAATCTAAACCAGTTCAGTAGTTTTGGCGTGAAAGAGTAACAAACATCCATCCATCTTCACCAACTTTCACATTTATAATAGTAGCAGGACAATAATATTATGTAGAAAAGAAAACATAATCTTGAAGTAGAGCTGAGAATAATGTAGGTAACACGATTGTTGAAAAATGTTAGTTACTTTTAATAAATGTTCTGGGCAATTTAATATGACTTAAAAATGCAAAGAACTAATAAGTCTTATTAATTTCAGTAAAGTTCAAACACTGAGTAAAACTTTACTGAAATTAATAAGAATGGCGTTCGATATTCAATAAAAAACATACCGGTTGTCTGTAAAGTCGGTTTACTGACGATAGTTGAACGTGACAACGTCAACGACAACAACAACAACAACATCAACAACAACAACAACAACAACAACAACAACAACAACAACAATAATAATAATAATAATAATAATGAGGTACAGGCAATGCGAGCTAACGTTGGTACTTGGTAACGGTACTTGGTAACGATAACGGGTCGTTACCCGTAGCGCATGAGTCATGTTTTTTCGTGCGTGCAGCCGGCTCCATCGATTTATAAGACGTTATCACGTCAAAATTGTTTTGCAATGTAGAAAATCGTCATTAGGTTATAACGAATTTCTTTATCGCTTATGTAAGAAATTAAATGTTCCTTTCTGCTTTAATGTATGACGCTTTGCAAAATCAATTACAGAAAGGTACATTAGGTACATTGTTTGCTGTTTAAGTAAATATGTTTAGGCAGATTTTTTAAATTCCAAAAAAACTAGTATGACGAATGAGTCTACTGCACTATCAATTAGTATTACGTATTTTTACTAAAAGCTTACATTTTGAAATCATCTGTGCCCCAGTGTGAGGCCAATGAACTTCGTAGCGCTGTACACTAATTCGTACTAGATAATATTTTTTGAATTTATTTTTCCCACCTCAACTTCTTTATCATGTGTCCGATGTGTCCGTGCTTGATTTGCAAAACTGTCTTTATGACATAACAAATTCTGAAGTGACAGCTAAATCGAACCGGTTAATATTACCCAGTCTTACGTCTAGAAATCCGTTAGGTTTTATAAGTCTTAAAGGTATTGTAGGTCTCACCTGCGAGGTCTAGGTAGGTATGTTTTACCGTTGTGATAAAAAGACACCTACAGTTAAATCGATAAATGTTCAATGGAACCTCTGTTTTTATAATTATTATCGATATTTCTACACAGAGTTAGTTTAAGATTTTCTGTGAGGCTGTGTTTCTCTGGTACATACGGTGTATTCGTATTTCGTGCCTCTTGCCCATGGAGCTATCCCACGGCTAATGCTGGGTTTTTTGTAATGCTCACGTTCTAACATTTACCATCAGTTACAAAAAACATACATCCTAAGACATGTTACACGGTACATAATTATGATCGTTATCAATATTCGACCTTTACAGAAACAACAAACAGCGTAGGTAATGATATTACACAATTGTACATACCTTCGGTTATCTCTTTGTATTCAATTAGCCTTACTGATGCCTTTCACGAGTAACAAGAATGGTCAGCTGTCACATCCAAATATGATTAACACTTCATTTTATTACAGCACGCTGCACATCGAAAGTTTATTGGGCGTCCCCTCAAATATTCGAGCAAGAAAACAGCAATGGACCGCGTTTACATTAATGTAATCGTGATATGTACACTGATTGTGTGATCTATTAAACTCCTTTGTTGGGGTCAGTTTGGGCAAGGCGTAATCAAATTATGCAATACGTGAATGCTTTGTCATCTGACATGAATGCAATCGTAACAAGATGAGTTTAAATGACAATAAATGACAAGTATTCCGTAATCGAATATGCTAATGGGAATCTTATGAGTGTCGAGTTACTTTCGTAATCTTTATCTTATATGGAAATCTTATGAAAATTATGTGTGACTGGGCTTAATTTATTTTTTACCTACTCGATAATACGAGTAATGTTACGATACAGTAGGCAGTAAATGTGAAAACTTGGAAACATTATTAATAATAATGGAACCATCAAAGCAAAAGTAACAGATACCGATTTATACATCAAAGTACCATACATATTATTTAATACATTTTTAATTAATGAAGTTATATAAAATGTGCTTTTAAAAAAATACTTCGTATCAAATTAAATATCTGGGGATCCCATAGTGTTCTTGAAAGTTTCGCTAGAAGGTATGTACGCCATTAAATACATACAAGCGTATAAAACGAACAAACTTAAAAACAGCGATAAAAAATGGCCACACCGAACAGACAATGTCTCGCAATTTAAACATGGGACTTAAAGGGTTTATTTTTACCTCGACCGCCATACATTACGCCTGTTATATAAAATCTTCGCCATTTGCTTAAACAAGACGTACGATTGAGATTAGGGTTGCCAATTATGTGAAAATTTCCCTTATTTACTGCGGTTAATGAGAATATGAAAATTCCAATAGACTGAAAAATCTATGTTTTTTCCCGGAAATTTCCTTTTCGTTTTCAATACTATTTGAATCTAATAGGACTTATGTTGGTGTGTTTAAAATAACAATGGTCTTAAACTATTTTTATCGTGATATTTAAATAAACAAAAAAAACAGTTTTCGATACACAAAATGCTCACGTTTTTAGATCTGGTAACCCTAACCCGGTAATCAATGGTCCATGTCCATATCGATTCAACGACAAGGGAACGGCTATCTTTTGACGATCGATATTTGTTACATTCCGATTAACCAACATATGAGTACATTTTTTAAAATCACTAAATGATTATTCGTTCGGAACTCAACCTTACGGTGATGTAATAAGGTCTATTCAATTAGCGGGTTGTTATTTTGGTGCGTCTCAAATCTGTCCCCCCTGGTGCCTTTCAAATTGATACCATGTCAAAATCGACACAGCCGCATGTCAAACGCACGTGATCTTGTGCCGGCTTGACAAATGCGGAGCTTGTATTAACCAGTAATTAATTAAATGCTCAACAATATTGATAACTCATCTAACTGTAGGTTTTTTGTTTGATTGTATACTACCTGTCAACCGCGACTTCGTCTGAAACCAAAAGATAGTGGCGCATCATCGTCGCGCGTCGGCATCAAATTTCAAAGTACGAAAGTATTTTTTCCTTATCGGCATAACCATAGACGTATACATTATAGACGAGGCATGTCGAGGAAAAAACTGTCCGCACATAATGGCCCCACATTTGGCGTTGTTTGGGGCCATTAATTGAGCTATGGTGATATCGAGATGGCGTAACTTTGTCCTGTATGAAGATTTGTTCTGTCAAATGTACGCCGTTCTTTAGTATTGAAATCTTTGGGCATATCAAACAATTTAGAAATTGTAATACTTCACAGACATAGGGAATAAACTCACGGATGGAAAAGTATAAACATATTCTAAGAATCATTAACAACCACTTGATGAAAATAGCAAAACAACGTTGAATATCTTCTTTTTTTTATGAATTGAACCAGGAAACGAGGTGACGGATCGCCTGATGGTAAGCGATTACCGCCGTCCATGGACACAAGAGCAGAGGAGTTACAAGTGTAACCCTGGTGTTGCGACTTGCGTTCCCAGTCCCAAAAATCCCCAACCCCCCTTGGGCCTCCGGCAACCTCACACACTCGGCGAAACACAACGCAAGCGTTATTTCACGCCGGTTTTCTGTGAGGACGTGGTATTTACCCGGTCGAGCCGGCCCATTTATGCCGAAGCGTGGCTCTCCCACAATTTCTACCCTACTACGGCGAAGCCTTGGAAAGGTAATGATTTTGGATGTCTATGTATGTATGTGTGTATGGGGCCGTCTATATATTACGTCACACAAAATTGCGACGTTTGAACCCCTCCACCCATGTCACGCTTTTTTAAGATCTCTTTAACATGAACTGTCACGTTTGGTATGACGTAATATGTGGATGACCCTATGTTCATTACATCGTAGCATTCAAACCACTGATCTGATTTTAATGAACGAGATGTCAATAGATTCGTAATAATGGCTTATGTAACATAGGCTTTATAATATACAATAGTTTTTCACTAAAGATGTTATCAATAATAATCATAGCAAAGCTTTCATCTGTTATAGGTAGAGTCATTTATAGAGTTAAATAACATTACAGAAGACTACATTAGTTAGATACTAAGGGTCAATTCACACCGAAACGAAACGATACGCGATATGGCGCTATATTTTTAAGATAGCTATTCAAAATTAAACTTTGTTCATTACACGTGAAGATACACGTTTCATTGGAAGAGTTCGAATGTCAGGTTGCACCGCGCTGCACTGCGTATATGCAGTGTATGAATGACGACATACGAAACGTGTAGAAGTATATTTTTGTGTAGTAAATAAAGTTTGATTTTTCAATACATATTTTAAAAGTCTCGTATCGTCGAGGTGTGAACTGACCCTTAGTATCTGACGACAAATAACTATTCCAATAACTACGTTCTTGTAGGCACCATAATTAGTTTGAAACTAGAATAGATTTATTTCGTATATAGCTATTATCCTTGTAAATCGTGAAATGAAGGAGCATCGTATCCATTCTCGTAACCACAACAAGGCCGTAAAGGATATATTTCATAACACTACATATCCCGACCAGAGGCGCATCAAGAAGTTGGCAATAAGTTAGTTTTTGGATATGGGGCCCCATGTTTTGAAATGTGAAACTGTAACTTATAGGTGAAAATCACATATTTTGTTAAAAGTAGCAAAATGCAGGTTGCTAGAGTTTCATTTCTTGATAACATAACAAAAAGAATATTCTATTTGGGGAAATATGGCATAAAAAGATGGTAAATATTACATGACATTCATATTTTGTCGGATTTATCTCGACGTGCAAGTGTTTTGTCAAAGTTATGTTGATTAATTTATAGTATTTAATTATAGGGATTTAAGCAATTATAAGCTAATATTTTAAACGCGAGAGTTAGTGAGGTGATGTGTTGCGAACAAAATCTTGGCCAAGATCTAGTTGAAGCATTTTAAGCTATAAATAGGTTTAGATACGTTTTGTAGTGTATATCCGCCCCTGGCACAATCTAAAGTCGGGGTAAAATTCGAAATAGGGTCACGTGCTCGCTACATGTAAATCTACTTACGCCGTGCCAGGACTGCTGAACTCTCTCAACTAGACGGGTCTTCACCTTGAGTCGTTAACGCTAGAAGTATTGCGTGTTGGGCGAATTAGTTTGGAAGATAGACGGTGAATGAAGGTCAAAGAAAATGTGCTTAAGGCCCAGCCAGATTCTCATTAGAAACGTGAAATACAGCAGTCACGTTCCAGTCCCGATATGTTAAAATTGCAAAATGGTAATTTCGTAAACGTCAATTCAAAGTCAAACGCGTTTTGATTGATCGATACGCCGAAAATCAGTTTGTGATATCAATGTGATTCATTCAAACACGAGATTGGAGTTCCGGTCTCACATTTCTCGCGCAGAGACAGAAGACATCTCGCGAGACTGCTTTCCTAAGAGTCTTTCCTCAATGTGCAATAGGACTTTGCAGTGAGATCGTTCATGCTGAAAAATCTGTAAAACAAACCCAAACATCATCATTGGAAACCCTGAACTTTGAAATAGAATTCGCAGGATACGCAATTAATTTCACGAAGCTTTTCCATTCAGGTTTATGCCGGTAAGACATAACTCTACTATGGTCTCTTAATCAAACAATTTAAACGTGTATGGCAAGCATTAGAGTAAAGGGCGATCGCACCTAGGATCAGTCACTAATTGACGCTATTTTACCTTTCGGATTCGTGAGGCCACTAATCATTCGGCAATCAGCTACGTTGCCAAGACAGTGATAGTCTATATGTTAGACTTAATTTGGACTTAAGCCATTAAGCACTTTTTACTCAGAATCAAAAGTCTTCGAACGATGAAACGTTTACCGTGGGATAGCCGAATGCTTGGAAATAGCAGGTTCGTCTTAATAGATAACACGACCTGACAGAAAATCGACATTAAAACGTTAGCGCTGTATTGCTGAATTAGTGAGCGTACCGGAGGCCCAAGATCGGCAACGCAGCTGTTGCTTCTCTGGTGTTGCAAATGTTTACCTATATGTATACCAATCTTGTAGTGGTCCGTGTAGTTTATTCCGTACTACCTATTGCCCGCGGTTCCGCACGCGTAATAAGAGTATCGTATAGGAACACTGTGCAATGCAGTCGGTATAAAAAGAAGACTATGAGAGAGAGCTTAAATTACTACCCTACCAAATTTCTTCAAAATCCGTTCCGTAGTTTTTACGTGAAAGAGTGACAAACATTCATACATCCATCCTCACAATCTTTTACTAATAATAGTAGTAGGATTTATTAAAATGAAAACAATGTTTAACTATGCTACATTTTAGTTCGCTTTCGTCGTCCGATCTTTAAATTATTTTTCAAAGCTCATAATCAATGCTTACATCATAATCTGCATGAGGTGCACGCTTGTTGGCCCGGGGGCAAACGTCCAAACGGGTATAATTATAACGTTATCTATCGAAGCATAACTTATGAAAGAGACAACAAAGGCAAACAACAATTTAGCCGGACTATTATATAGTAGGAGTTAGAATAGTTAATTAAAACATTATTAATTCTGTATTATGACTTGATATCGACTGGTCGTTCAAACATAAATGAACAATTGATTTTTCACTAGTTTAAAGTAATAAATAAAATAGTTTTATGAAATAAATAAGTAGCGTTTTCCGCGGCTCCGCCCGCGTAAATATAGTATCGGGTATCCAACGAGAATACTCTACTTTAATAAGTAGCCTATGTTTTAATCGAGAGCCTAAACTACTACCTAAGTCTAGAATAAAGTCGTATTAGTTACACTATTTATAACTCAAGAACGGCTGAACCGATTTGACTGAAAATTGGTGGGGAGGTAGCTTAAAACCAGGAGACGGATAAAGGATACTAAATTGCCCGCCAAGTATGTTCGCGATAATCTCAAAAACTACTGAAAGGATTTTCATGCCGTTTACATTTACCGACAGAGTGGATCCTTAGGAAGGTTTAGGTCGATAATAATTTGTTAAGATTTTGTGGAAATTGTTTGATTTATGACGATGATTGTTGAAGGTGTCGGAAAAAGTCAAGCCGTCTAGGAACTTTTATCGAAAACGCTGTCTAACATCACCCGTTGGAGATAAATAACAAAACAATAAATGGTGGGATTGTTTCACTTTTATAGAGGTCTACAACAAAGTCCGCGATGGCATAGATATGTCTATCTTTTGAGGATAGGTTACTATACCCAAGTTAAAAAAAATGATCATCAATAATGTGGTATTTTCAGAAGCTAAATAGCTTAGACGTATACAATTTAATTATCCTTATCTAGGAGATCATATCTAGGATATATCTTAATATTAAAAAGTACTTGTGAAAACTTATTACAAAGTGTATATTTATACTCTCTTATATCATTATATTGCAGATATATTTGCTAAAGAAGTTTTTTGCCACGAACACTCCCACGCGGGCGAATCTGCGGGCAAAAGCTAGTAGAAAATAAGGGCCAAAGGTAGATGGATGAAACCAAAACGATCCAATGAATTAACCTTATTATTTAATAGACCGTGCTATTTGACCGCTGTAGAAAAATTCAATCTTATACTTTAAAACTCACTTAAATTAGCAAATCTCGTTCGTCGTAGTCATAGTTTCCAATCCATTTTTACTGTCAAATCAAGAATTGCAATGATAAAATCGCCTAGACCAGACCATCTGTGTACAGTGCTACTGTTTATTACGCCATGTGATCCTCCTCTAAAAACATAACAAAATAATCAATTAATTTTTTGTAGCATTTTAAGTTTTGGAGTAGTTATTATTGTTATTTAGTACTTACCTACTTGTACAGTTCGTAAATATTTTATTTCCTGTATGTATTAATATTGCTCTGTACATATTTTTGTATCCCTTCTAAAAAAAATAATCAAAGATATCCGAATTAGATTTTTTGTATAAATGCAGTGGTGGAAGTTAATAGATTAATTATAATTATAGAAGATCTCAAAGGGCGTCTGGCCAGTTGGCCACCCGCTGCCACAGTCTGATTCCACATCTATCGCTATAAAAAAGCAATTAAAAAACAAATGAATTTAGATCGATCGGTCTATTCCGTGACATAGCAACCGAATGCTTTACAGTTTACGATGATACATCCTACTACTATTATGAATGTGAAAGTTTGTGAGGATGGATGTATGGTTGGATGGATGGATGGATGTTTGCTACTCTTTCACGCTAAAGCTACTGAAAGGATTTTGATGAAATTTGGTATGGTAGTTGTTTAAGGTCTGGATTAACACATAGGCTACTTTTTATCCTCAAAAAATGCAGTGTTCCCGAGGGATACTGTATTTACGCGGGCAGAGCCACGGGTATAAGCTAGTAATAATATAATTGTATTAACGCCTTTAGCCAAGTTTCCATCGCTACTTATGACGACGAAGTTCGAAAAAAAAATGTATTGGATAAGACACAAGCATCGCTACTCGCTAGCGGTCGCTATGTCACTTGTTTTCGAACTTCGTCGATGTAATTAGCTATGGCAACTTGGCTAAATACTCTGTGTAGATAAATATTTATCCTTTATTGGTATAAATTTCAATTATAACACGTTTTTAATACAAATTATAGTTTTGGCCAATCTCACTAGCATGTGAGCAGTATTTCATTATTCTTAAACGCACTTGCGACTCCTTCAGTGTTGCGGGTGTCCATGGGCGACGGTAATCGCTTTCCATCAGGCGATCCGTCTGATAAGCTAATAAAAAAAATTTTTTTTATTTATTTATGTAATTATTATTTATTTATTTTATTTTTTATTTTATTTATTTATAAGATATAAGATTAGGTTGACAATCGATTCTCATTCCGAGAGAACCAGCGAAATACAGCTCTACAACATAATGTTAAAACTTAAAAGCGTTATTATAAAAGTAATCAAAAATTTATAAATCATACATTTTTCCACGATAAAAAGTCCTCTTCTCCCGTTTGTATGTATGCATGTTTGTTCCACCTAAACTACTGGTCCGATTTTAATAAATGAGGTGTCTTAATAGATTCACAATAATAGCCCGGGTAAAATAGGCTATATAATTTACGTAGTCGGGTTATAGTTTTTGACGTGATAACGTCTTATAATTCGATGGAGCCGGCTGCACGCACGAAAAAACATGACTCATGCGTTACCAAGTACTGTTACCAAGTACCGTTACCTGTTACTGTTACCAAGTACCAGCGTTACCTCGCATTGCCGGTACCTCCTTGTTTATTATTATTATTATTATTATTATTATTATTATTATTATTATTATTATTATTATTATTATTATTATTATTATTATTATTATTATTATTATTATTATTATTATTATTATTATTATTATTATTATTATTATTATTATTATTATTATTGTTGTTGTTGTTGTTTTTGTTGACGTTGTCACGTTCAACTATCGTCAGTAAACCGACTTTACAGACAACAACAGCTTATTTTTATATAAAAATTGTATTGTAATATAATGTAAAATAAAAATAATTGATTTCACGGATCCACTTTTGTCGTGTGATTGGTTCAAGTAGACACATGTCTCTATCTATTCGTAATAGCCCCACAACCACAGGTTAGCGATAAAGCTTATTGTGAGATAGAACTCTGGTTGAGGAAAAGTAAATTCCGAGAGTGACAGTATGAAACCTTCTAACCCTGACTGCTTAATTACATTCTATTAACATATTCTGTTATTATAAACTTGCTGTCATTATACAACTTAATATGCAGTTGTGTTGTGTGGGAATAGACAAACATACACTGCTATGTTTTACTTGTATTTAGGAGATAGGGCCCATCATGCACGAAAGTATTGAGAGAAGAACTATAAGGGCGCGTTTATGTGACCACAAGACTCACAGAGTCGGACACCGCAGATTGAGCTTTATTGACTAGGTCACAGCGTGCAGATTTTTACAATCACCCAACCGCCGCCCGGTTGGGTGATTGCCATTAGGTTGTACTTTGTGACCTAGTCAATAAAGCTCAATTCGCAGCCAGCAACCGCGCGCCACCTCTAACTGGGTGCTAAAGCGCTATGGATTTTTAATTCTTCTCTAGCTATATAGTTGATAGGGACATTAATATTTTGAGATACCTCATCATATTGAAAAGTAACTCCGATTTGCACAATAAATTTATTAAATTAACCAATGACGCAAAAATAGGGGTGTTATAAATTTGACACGTCTGTCGGTCTGTATGTCTGTCCGTCAAATGACTTTGATCTAGTTTTTTTGTTTGAAAACTGATATGATCGGGAGTATTCTTAGCTACAATTCGTCATCATCACCTCGCTCACTGCTTGACAATTCGGGGGTTACTTAAATTTTTTAACTTTGTTTATTTACTTTTCATATGGCAGTAATTCTAAAAATTTAATTTTGCAACTTACTCCGCAGCTATCTCTTCCTTTGCTTATGTAAATAAGAGCTTATTTCCCCTAATAAAATTAGATCCTGCAGCGGTATTTCGTAGACAATCACGAGTAGCTTAGGGCACATCACGAAGAATCTAATCTCTGATGGCACCTTTTATCAACTACCAAGTTTTATAGGGGGCAAAAGATCAGTTGGATAGCTTGATGGTATAAGTGATTACTGCCATGGGACATCCGTAACACCAGATGAATCACAGAAGTTTATGTATGTTTTTTCCCTGAAATCTCCAGCTCGGGTACCTTACTCATTTGGCAAAACACAACTTTTTCAGATGAATATGCCTTATGAAAATGTAGCCGGTATGAATCGTCGGTTTTCGGTTTGATATTGGTATCACTTGGAGCCGTACATGCCGAGGCATGGGCCCCACACGGTTAGCAAAGTTAATATTTGGTATAGCAGTTTAATGGACAAAATATCAATGCGCATATTCTTCTGACCAGCAGGTGTCCTAAACGTCAAATTTGAGCATTTCCCCTATCTATTAGATCTAGAACGTAATAATTTATATTCCAAATAACGGTTTATAATTTGAAAAAAAAAAAAACAAAATGATACCCCATAAATTTCCGTGTTAATATTAATGATGCGAACTTTAACTTAATTTTTAACAATCAGTAGAACAAAGAATTGGTAACGACTAACGACCGCCATATGACGTCTCTTCTTTAGGCTGCCCGCTCCGTGAGATTATGTATCGTATTCATAATGTTGTACACTGCTCGTCTTCTTTTGATATTTAATAGGAGATCAAAAGGTAAGCCGCAATAAGCAGTGTTGTATTTTTTTATCAACTACATGAGCTTGCGGCTTTGATGCTTTATCGCAACCAGCGATAATCAACCTTTTCGTTTGCATGAATAAGTACAACTAATTTTGAGATATTTTTGATGATTGCATGCAGTAAGTTGCTGTGGGTATAAATGTAGCATTTTTTGAATCTTCACCAATAGCCATTCTTATTTTATATAACTTTCACACCATATAATATTAACAAAATATTGTAAATATATCATTTTTTTAGTATAATATGTCTGTTACACAAAAGAAACTACCTTTTGCCTTCGGCTCCGCCCGCTTAAATATAGTATCGAGTATCCCGCGTAAATATAGTACCTATCCCACAGGAACACTACACTTTTTCGGGATAAAGAGTAGCCTATGCTTTAATCCAGAGCCTAATCTACTACCATACCAAATTTCATCGAAATCCGTTTAGTTGTTTTTGCCTGAAAGAGTAACAAACATACATCCATCCATCCATCTTCATAAACTTTCACATTTTTAACAGTAGTAGGATTATATAGGATTGTTTCACTGCAGCGTCTATACCTACCCTGTATACTACCCATCACCTACCTATAATGTAGATATTATTCCCTATCCTAGACTACAAGTAACATCGTTTAATAGATTGAATTTTATATAGATGTTGCATATCCCTGACGCTGCATCGTTTGAAAACAAAAACAATGTTTGCGGCGCGCATCAAATTTTTTCCAAAAACCAAAATTCCGAAAATCCGCACTCGACGCAGGTAGCCATCGAACACGGAATTTATTTGTATTTCCCAAACAATAGACACGAACCTACCTGACACTAATTATAATAAGGTATAAGAATTATGACGACATATGGTTTAAAAAAAGGTCGGTTTTATTTGTGCTCAATATGCGGGGTACGTATTATTGTTTTTTTATTTCCGACCACTTAGAACCTTTGTTTGTTATGTTGACAAGCTTTTTATTAATATTATTTTTTGGTTCAAGTATGTAGATTGTTGGTGCTATGTAAATAGTAGGTACCAGTAGCGTGGGGTTCCTATATCTCCATTTCTATTGACTTCACTTACCACTTAACTTTTGAAGACCCTCATCCAAATCCCTTCCTATTAAACAGGCTAGGGCTTCCCTATGAAGGAGAACCAGTATTCGCCACCAGTAGGTACAATACAAAGGATAAAAAAAAAATATGCTGTTTATACTTGGTGACTTTAAATTTCGTCTGGAGAAAAATGGCGTAAAATAGTAGTAGAAAACAATTCTAGAAATAAAATCGCACTTCCAATTTAAAATTGTTATTTACTAATGTAAACAATTATTATTATAGAAACATTCAAATAATTTTGCACCCTTTTGACCCCTATGAATCGGTCGCGCACCGCTCCGTCGCCCGCGCACCGCCCTCCGTCGTCCGCGGCAGCGAGTTCTTAAATATAGACGCACTGCCTGCTATACAATTCATGTTCTTTTTAAGATTTTCCAACATTGAAATATTTGAGCTTTGACACAAATACTTCTGTGTAAAGATTTTTTTTTTATATCTATGGACGCTTTACACCACGTCAATCTGGCCCCGTGCTAAGTATCCGAAGAACTTGTGTTACAGATACCAACACGAAAAACACAGGAGAACGGGAAGTATATTTAATACTTTTAAACTATACATATATTTAAGATTTTTTACATTATACACATATTTAATACACATCCATGACCCAGGAGCACAGAAAAACTTTTTGTTCCTTCGGCGGGATTCGAGCCCGCGAACCCCGGTTTGAGCACCTACGCGCTGATGAACCACAGAACCTACCATTTTCTTCTTCAGACGGAACAAAAAATCGCCCAGTAGATATTAGAGATAGAGTAGTCGATTCTAGCCTGTACATGAACTGATATTAGCTCTGAGTTCGAATTTAAGTTCTAGGATTTACAAACAAAAACTTTATTATTCATTGGTTAATACACATAAGAGTCTGTCCACTGTTCACACCGACGATGCTTGAAGACGCTGTAATAAGAAACGCGGCGCAATTTCGGTTTTGTATCGCTATTAAAAAAGTCGCGTCTTGATGTGAACTGACCCTAAGTTAGGTTAAAAAGCTTCTAGGTACTAACAAGCTGTAAAACCAAATCTTCATAATTATTCGTCCTACAATACGCATAATTCATTAAAATTTTATAATGAAAACCAGTTCATACAGGTATTAAAATTATTATACAATGATAAATACTGGTTTTACTCGTATGTTGGCCCACAGAATTGCGATTACCTTTACAAAATAATCCACGTGGGTCTATTGTGTATAATGAGTAACCCTACTTACTGCGTATTTAGTTAGTGGTTGAATTCATATTTAGCCATAGATTAGTAAAGCTGTAGAGGTGACATAATTTCTTAAGAAAATAACAGCAAAGATATTAATGAAAAATGCCAAAATAATATAATTGTATTATAGAAACTGTTGCAAATAGTTCAGATAAATAAATTGGCATAATTATTTAATGTACTTTTCAGGGGAAATCATATTATTTGTAAACAATACTCCCATTACTGTTAATTTTGTCTTAGTAAAATGTGCAAAAGAATGTCAACAAAAACATACGAATTTTTACATTATGCGTAGATTTCTTCAAAATTTAAAACTAGGCAGATTCGATGGCTCTTTATTATCAAAATCAAAAAAGTTTTATTTCCATACAGGTTATTAAATAACACTCACGGAATTGTCCCTACGTGATGGCTACCACCGGTTCGGGAACTAGCCCGGCGCGGGCGAGGAATACCGGTATATCTACGAGGGCGGCACTGAAAATTTCGGGGATCAAGGAAGTGACACAACGTTACTATTTAAAAATGTATTTATTGCTTTTCGAAGTATTCTCCGCGAAATTTGACACATTTTTCCATACGATGGAACAAATCATTGAAGCAACCATTCCATTCGGAAGTTGGGGTCTCCAAAATGGCCGTTTTGTAAGCGTCCACAGCTTCTTCAGGTGATGAAAATCTCTGACCACGCAATTTATTCTTTATTTTAGGGAAAGTATAGAAATCATTAGGGCTTAGGTCGGGGCTGTACGGCGGATGGTCTAATAATTCTATGATTTCTTGCTCTAAAAACTCTTTTGTTCTGTGCGCGGTGTGAGAACTCGCATTGTCGTGATGGAGGATGATGCGGCGGTTGCAGTTCTCTTTACGGAGTTCAGAAACGACCTGTGGCAAACAAATGTTAGCATACCATTCTGCATTAATCGTTCTTTGTCCCTCGAGAGGAATAGTCGCAACATGGCCGGTTTTGGAGACAAACGTGGCCACCATTTTTTTTTCAACACTCCGTGAACGAACAATTTTTGTTGGCTTTAACTCATTTTCGAACACCCAAACTCGTGACTGGTTTTTTGTTTCGGGTTCGTACGCGTATATCCAGGATTCGTCACCTGATACGATGTTGTATACAGCATTTGAGAATCTTGCGTGGAATCTTTCGAGAGTTCTGACGCACCAAGTAACGCGAGCCGCTTTTTGCTCTTCACACAGCAAATGCGGTATCCATCGGGAAAACAACTTTTTTACACCTAATTGTTCATGCAAGATTATTTGTATTTGACTCATGCCAATGCCTAAAGTTGCCTGAATTTCGCGGTATATCACATGTCGATTTTCCTCAATCAGCTTACGCACAGCATCAACGTTTTCTTGGGTGACTGCAGTTTTTGGACGACCTTGACGGGGATCATCACTGAGCTTGACACGTCCACGTTGAAATTCAGCAAACCAGCGATAAATTGTGGTTTTGGATGGGGCTTCATCACCAAATGCAGAAATCATCCGGTCAACACACTGTTTTTGTGTTAAACCACTTCGAAAGTCATAATAAATCATCGCTCTAGAATTTTCTCGAGTCAATTACATTTTCTCAACGACTAAACAAGTTTGACAAGACCTTGTGACAAGACCGAGAATCTTTTTTTAAATAAATAAACAGTATTCGATTTTTAAAACCAAGGAGTTTTAAATTAAAAAGATTTTAAAATGACAGGAACAGTGGAAATATTCCATTCCCGATACTTTTAGTGCAGCCTATGTATCAAGCTTGTGCTTATTTCTAGTGTTTGTACAGTGATTGTTGATTTTTGTTTCAAAATTACTTAATTTCTTTCCTACATACAATACATAATCCTACTAATATTATAAATGTGAAAGTTTGTTAGGATGGATGGATGGATGTTTTTTTACTCTTTCACGCAAAAACTACAGAAGGGATTTCGATGAAATTTGGTATGGTAGTAGTTTAGGCTCTGGATTAAAATATTGGCAACTTTTTATCCCGAAAAAGTACAGACAGTCCCGTGGGATACTGTATTTATGCGGGCGGAGCCGCGGGCAACAGCTAGTCAAAAATTTATTTCGAAGCAACGGTCAGAATACCTATATATATTAATACAGCACTACCAAATTAGAGCATATTAGCTTTTCTATCCAACTCTAGTCTATGGTTCCCCTCATCAGAAACATAAAGTTAGCGACTTTTTGTGCGCCCCTCACGCGTAAAAGCAGTTTCTGAGTCGCCAACTTGTATGGGATTATCAGAATTAGCTGCCCATTGCGTCCAAACCAATGAGCTGGAAGGAGCTTGTTTGTAAGTTACCGCAAATCTTTACAATTCCTGTTTGTAGGAAGTAGAATATACCCCCTGATGCGCTGCTCCTTAAGTAGTTTGTTTAGATTTGTTACTAATTGTTCATGTGGAAAACGAATATACTTCGAAGTTTTTGATCGACAAATATGCTTTTTGTGGGATAAAAAATTATAGATCTTGTGGTTTGAGCCTTTGAACCGTAACTTTGATATTTAATTAAACGACTTCAAAGCAACCCGTATAAGGCCACCAAAAACCCAAAAACATTTGAACATCGTTGTTTCATGATGTTATTTACTTAACAATTATCCATCTACCATAAATTCAATTTATCAAATATACAAACAGTGAAAACTAAACTTTGTACCAAGCACAAGCAACAAATATTATTATTTTAATGCAACTACAAATAAAGGATACATATTCCTCAAGAAAAAAAAACAAAGAATTCAATAGAATGGTCTCATATTCAAAAAGAAAATAACAATTAGCATTCAATGCCATTTGCTATTATAATAAGCTAGATATTAAGCATGGATGGTCCACGATTGAGCAAAAAACTCTTTATGGGTTCTCGTGAGAATCGGAAGTTTTTATTCATATCTAGGACACAGAAATCTATGTTGGCGATAACACATCAATAGTATATATGTATTATATCTATATGTTTAGATCTAATTGTATCCTTCCAGGTAATAAAATTCCCAAAAAAAAAAATTGTATTCAAACTTCAACAAAAATATTAAATTCGACGAAATCAATATGTCATTGTATTTCTTTGTTAGTTAAAGGAATCCTGCCCGATTTTTCACCAAGATCGGCCAAGTTTCGAACATAATACTTTGGTTTTATAGTACTTAAAAAAATATATTTTTTAAGTTTTTGGTTTTCGTAACGTGAAGCGACATCTATCATTTATCTGTTAGCATATTGCGTTTACAAACCAAATAGTAAATAATTTCATTACATAATTGACATAACAAGTAATAGATGTCGCTTTTCTGCAAACCGCTACTAGGGCAATTTATTGAACAGTAGGTTATATTTAATCAATTATCTTTCATCCCCCGAGTTTGATGTATAATATTATTTCTTTTTTGTTAGTATGTTCATAAAGTACAATAAACAATAAATATTTTTGTGGCAACGTATTTTAATAACAAGGCAGTAAATGTATGGCGACTTGCCGATCTCCTTTTGTGACATTTAAATTGGCAGCACTATGTGTTCTATTGTTCTTTTTGTTTAGGTTTAGATGAAATTGTATCTGATCAGAGTATCCCAGGTGTAATCGCCAAGAAAACATTCACAAAGGACCGGAGATAAAAACTAGTATGAATGTTACTCTCTGTTTTGTAACTTATTACCCGACTACGGCGAAGCCAAATAATTTTGACACTCTATGTATGTATGTATTTTTGTTCGTTGTTATTGTAGTCGTAAGTGTTCCGATTTTAATGAATGAGCTGTCGATAGATTCGTAATAATGGCACGGATAACATAGGCTATATTATTGAAATAGTCGCGTTATTGTTTTTAACGAAAATTAAAAGTATGAATTGTAATCAGTCGGTCAATACGGTCGCCCACAGACCTGGAGTACTTTTTGGTTTCGTCCTTTTTGATTTCGATTACTTGGCAATAAGGTTCAAAAGTGGTACACCGAATCAGTGGGCCACTGCACAATGTATAATATCGACAAAGTTCCTCCTCGACCAGTTTCAAAACATTTTCCTTTGCACTAGGACGCCTAAAAATGTTTAAACACAAAAGAAGCACCGCAACGTTTGCATGCGCATTTGAACTACGTATTTTCAAAAGTGATACACCCGATTTGTGGGCCACTGTAATGTTGTTGCTCCGTTGAATCTCGTCGTGAATCCAATATGGCGTCTTCAATGACAGACAGACAAACAAATCCCATTAGAATTAGATTCTCGTTATGCCCTCATTAGGGTCCCTTGTGAATAATCAACAGTTATTACTGCCGCTTCTGTGTAATTATTGTTTTTTTCTAACATATCCGCTCGAGACACGAGTACGGTCGACAAAAAAATACATATAACGTTAGTTTTAAAGGTTCGATTACTTTGAAAATATACTCAACTAGCGCTTGCTCGCGGCTCCGCCCGGGTTAATACTGTTTCCCACGGGAACAGTGAACTTTTTCGGGGCAAAAAGTAGACTACAGTATGTGTTAATCCAGAGCTTAAGCTACTACCATACCAAATTTCATTGTAATCTTTTCAGTAGTTTTGTCGTGAAAGTGTAACAAACGTCCACCCATCCATCCATGAGAAAAACCGTATAAAAATGAATTTTAAATGAAAGAGCTAAGGGTAGTAATTGGAAAGGTTATATATATACATTAGAAGTCAGAAAAAAACCAATGCAGAGAACTTATCTGTTGACGCTCCTTTTTGATGTGACAAGATAAGAAAGAAGTGAAAAGTATTAATTTAGTAAACTAAAGAACAATAGTAATTATTATTTCTATAAAAAGCAGACTGTTTTCAAGGCTTATTCATTTTAAGTAGGCAATTTTTCCTTTATCAGTTAATTTTATAATTATAGTTAATACAATCTAACAATAATTCATTTTCATGTAATTATAGTAATGAGTATTTTTTTTAAATAAATTGTATTTCATCAACAGTATTTGCATGAACTATTAACAAACATCTAAGCACACAAACTTTCACGTTCTTATTAATTTTAGCTGTCGATTTTAACTACTGAGATAAGAAGATGGAAGATCGTAGATAATTAATTAATTATATTTAACTAGATATGATATAGATGATAATTAGTTTCCGAGCTATCAAAGAAAGTTAATAATTAATTAAGATTTCAATTAAACCTTCAAATTACTTTAAAATTTGAGTTGAGGTTATCTGCTTAATAAGAGTCCGAATCTTAATTATGTTGATTTTGTACCACTTTAGAATTAGCGAGTTTATTAAAGTATCAATAATGATCTTACATAAATCAAATCAAAGGCAAATATTTTAGGTATTAGGTTTTTTAAAATTAAATTAAAAATAAGATTTTGTGACGCAACCGCAAAAAGTACATGATTTAATTGTATTAAATGGACACACTAAGGACATTTTGTGAATCTTTACACATTACGATTTCCGATGACATGGCTCAAATTAAATAACAAAGTGAAGCCAGAGTTCAGCAAACTACACAGTGATGCCGGTCTAAACTACTCCTTGCCATATAGTATGCCACGCACACGCATGTAACGAAACTACGCCTCACATTGTAAGGCAAGCTGTCGAGGTGTGTGGTTTTTAGGGTTACGTTATACACAAGGAACCCTTATAGTTTCGCTCTGTCCGTGCGTTCGTCTGTCTGTCTGTCTGTCTGTCCGTCTGTCTGTCTTTCTTTCTGTCTGTCCGAGTTTCTAGTTTCTGTAATTATGAATATAAATAGATGAAATTTGGTATAGTTATAGATTGTGTATATATCTCGCTATGATGCGATGCGATAATAATCTGGCATCATAAAATAATAATAATATTCATCGTATCGTATCGTATCATCATCATACATTGTGAAGTGGGGATGAAAAATATTTTTCATTCTACCCCATTGTATGGGGTACCGTTGAATATGTATTTTAAAATAACATCAAAATTTCATACATGAGTTTTTTACAAAGTCTACCATTTTCGAGATATCGGCCTCCAAAGTAGTTTATAAGAAGATCCGCCCCCCTGGTATTTGCTAACTATAAGTGATATAAACTTGTAAATTTCTATGCTAATATGTCATGCTAAAAACTGTTTAAAAATATATTTTGAGCTAAATCGGACAATAACTTTTGAAGTAATTCAAAGAAAAACTATTGCGCATTGATAGTTACAGAACCCTCCTTAGACATGTCGCGACATGCTCTTGGTTAGCTTATTTATGTATGTAGTGCGTAGCAACACGGGCGTAGCAAAATTCATATAAAACCAGCCTCAGTTTTTGGCTAACAACGGTCTGTCTTCAATTTTTTATTTGGTATGAGTGAACTGGATAATAAATAACTGCCTTCACCTGTAGTTTCTACACCAACAACCTACACCTACTACCAACACAGGCTGTAGGTGTGTACGCCTACAGATGATGTATGAAAAAGTTATCGGCCACTGAGGGTTGAAGATTAACGTATAATATGTTGTCCAGAGCATGTATGGCCGAGTGCTCTTTCACTCTGCTTTTCTTTTACTCTGCGACATTTATCTCAAAAAATGGTTTGACATATAAAAAGTTTTATATTAAATTTGCAGAGAATTGTATTGCCTACAACTATTATTAAAAAAAATGGAGAGAAAACTCTAAAATTCTCAAAAAACTCTTTTTTGTGGCCGTTGGCATGATCGACTTTTATATTAAGACCATAGACGTATATATTATAGACGAGGCATGTTGAGGCAAAAACTGTCTTAAATGTCCCCACTTTTGGAGTTGTTTAGGGCCATTTCGACATTTGAGGTATAGTGAAATCAAGATGGCTGATATTTGAGGCATGGTGAAAATAAGATGGCCTAACTTTTCTTGTATGAAGATTTGTTATGTCAAATGTACCTCAGCCTATCTTTACTTTTGAAATCTTTGATTAATGGCTCGTTTCAATAACCTATCTACCAATAACTATTTGTTAGAAACGTCAAATTTGTATCGCAAAAAACCGGCAAATGAATGACGACGTTTTTTACAGATAGTTATAGACAGATGAAGGTAATTTAAACGGGTCGTAAAACAATATATTTGTAATGCTAAAATAAAGGTTTCTTCAAAAATCCAGCTTATTCCGTTAGATTCGTATGTGAAATGCTCGTTTCATTGAACTACTATCTAATGTTCCTGCCTCAAAATAATTTTGAAACGTCACTCGTGGTGACGAGGACACTGATGGGCTAATGAATCGTTTAAATATCATAAATAAACATTAAAGGAATTGTACGGGACTGTATTGTGGAATACCACAGGGTTTCAACCGCCGGCTCAGTTTAGACTCGAAGAGTCTAGACTCAATATTACACCGATTTGGGCAGAGCCGGGGCGATAATAAAAACACTATTTGAGGAGAACGATTTTCACTTTTTTCGCTTTGCTTACATGGCAATGCCGTATAAAGAGCCGCGCCCGTACGCCTCTTTCGGGCCGATTTGCTATCTTACTTTTGCCTCTCTATACGGTTACTTTCCATAATTTTCCCTACTTTTCATAGGCCAGGTGAAGCAAAACGCATTGTGTGAAATTCTTTATTGTTATATCCATTTACATAAACCCTTATATACTAATAATCTTATTCTATAAAAAAGATATTTACAACTTAAGGTTCACCATATATGAAATGTTCTACATTTTTACCATTATTTTCTTAATAACTACTTATTCATTTATTATATAATCGAAATCGTTACTCTACACGTTAGGTATTATGTCTATCTATATAAATCAAAAGAATCTACGTTAAAATTCACTATAGTTTAAAATATATAAGCAAAATAACCTTCACTAGATAAAACACCATTTAACACGACTTTTGCACACTGATGCTATAGAAATACATACATATATAGTCACTGAGTGTTCACCATTATAGTTTATGTACTGTTTTAAATCACTTGTTTATCGTTAGCATTTCAATTCACTTATGTAATTACGTTACGGGGCCGCTGTCCTTAACAGGAATATAACTACTATGCACTAAAACCGACGCCGGAAAATGATGATTATGTTGAAGACTATGTAGGGCCTGAGCCTTTACTCAAGATACATTCGATAATTTCGATGGCGACGTTTTTAACAAATAGTTACTGGTGGCTATCCACCATTTATATTGAAACCGGCCATTAGTTGTATTTGCTTAAGTAACTCGTGGGCAAAAGTGCTTACAGCTTACTGTAATAAAATAAATTTTATGTAACTTCTGCATTCGAAGATAATATTGTTTATAATTAAATTATTATTATAATTAAATTTTACTTAAGATAGGTAAACCTTATAAATAATAATTAATATTAATTATAAAATATAATTAATTACTCACTTGTACTAATAAGTTAAGAAGTTTAGGGGTTTATGTTAGGGACTAAAATCTTTTTACTTTTTAACAGACTTCCAAAAAAAGGAGGTGGTTATACGTTCGGCTGTATATATATAAAGTTATATATATACAGTAAAGTTATATATATTATATATATACATAATATTCAAGAGTATATTCACGCCTGAAAGTTTGGACACTAACTGTAAAAACATCCTGTATATTATGTTTTTTTTTTTGTATGTTCAACGATTACTCCGCCGTCTGCGGACCGATTTTCAAAATTATTTTTTTTATGGTTAGGTTAGGTTATGGGTAGGTTATAATCCCAAATTGGTCGTTTTGATATCAAAGTGGTGACTTGATGATGGGATCCATGAGGAATCGAGGGATCTCCTCGAAATTTATATGGACACATATAGTGATTTTGACTTTTTATGAAGTAACACAAGCATATGCTACCAAAAAATAAGATTTTGGATCTAGGGTATACCTTGGTGCAAAATGTTTTCAAATTATTTAGGAGCCGTAATAAATCTACGATGATTTAAGCAAAGAATCCTACATAATTTGAAAACATTTTTAACGTTATCATAAGCTTTTAAAATCAAAGAAAAATAAACAGATAAAGTTTAAAAATAACAAAATTTAAAGTCCCGTGGTTGATATCGCGGTACATTATCATAACTTGAAAGTTATGATTGGATTACAATTTAAGACCACTTCCCTAATCGTTATTGATGAAATATTTATATTTTGCCAATAAAATATACTTTTAGCTAACAACGGCATAAGTTTCGATAGTAAAATAAAACTTATTTAAAATATTGAACCGGTTCGGACTACATCATGCGGAATCTCTCCGGCCGGACAAAAAACAGCGACGAAAATAGAAATCTGCGCTAATACAATACAGTTGAAAATCGAACGCACGGCAGCAGTCTAAAAACTCGACGCTCTTGAATTTTTCAGCTCTATTGTATTAGCGCAGAGTTATATTTTTAATGCTCCGAATTTTCCCCGGCCTACCGGATTTCGGACAATATAGTCCCAGCATTATGTCCCCACTGCTAGGGCTCGGGTCTTGTCTCGGTGTGAGGAGCATTAGGCTGTAACCTGTAATCCACTACGCTAGCCTATTGCAGGTTGTCAATTTTACGGGCTTTGAAGATTGAGAGTTTCCTAGTTCACCAATACTTACATTTAAAATTATATACGACGTGCAGAGACAGGGACAGCCTGTGAATCTGTGGGCTCTTAATTTTGATTAGTGTTCCAGTATTCGGCAGTTGTAATGACTACGGCCGAAATTGTATTATTTCTCATTGATATTAAAACCTTCATGATATTGCATTAGTGATTTTAATGGTTATGGGGTTCAATTCTCATAAATCATAGGAGATACGCCCATGGACGCACCCATGACCCATCACAGTCAGGCTCAAGGTGGTGAAACTAAAAAATAACCACGAACCTATGTTTATAGGGAGCATAAATTAAATAAAAAAAACCAGCCAAGAGCGAGTCGGACTCGTGCACGTAGAGTTCCGTACAAAACGGAAAAAATCACATTTGTTGTATGGGAACTCTTGAATATTAATTATTTTGTTATTAGTATGTTTTAAATATTTGTTGTTTAATGTGCTACAGAAATACATCTGTGAAAATTTTAACTCTCTATGCATCTTTTTATCCACGGTGCCTAGTGATGGACAGCGGAGTCTCAGTAATAGGGTCCCGTTTTTTACCCTTTGGGTACGGAACCCTAAAAATGATAAATTCGATGTAAGGTATTAAAGATTTTTATAATTTAAAAACTGTTTCTATGTGGTGATCTCTAGCTCTTACTTACGACTTAAGATTAGCTTACGACTTAGTATTTAGCAGTTTGTAGTCTCTGCTGCATATTTTCAAAAAAATATTGCAAAGGCGAAGGCTGATATAAAATTTATGTAAATACACCGCCGCGAGCTGACGAAAAATTTTTGAAGTGTTTCTCTGCCTGCCTCACAATCTACTGATAAGAGCCAGATAGCTTATTTGCATGTTTTGTCTCTCTCGCTCGATATGGGCAAGTAAATCCCTTTGCGCATAATATTATATTATTATCTTTAATTCCCTACTGTGGCCCCTGTTGGTACAACTTTACTAGACCATTTTGTTAACATATTCTATATTTATATCAATGAAAGATAAGAGTTTATGGAGTACAAAAATCGAATTATACCTTACTCAATATTTTATTAATAAAATAATGATCTAATAATGAAAATTTGTATTGTCATGTTATTTAGTACTTTTACCTACTTCTTTAAAAATCTAACAATGAATGTCATGTTATTTACTTTTACCCACTCTATAATGATCTAACAAATACATTTGTATTTTCATGATAAGTGCTTTACCTACTTCTTTGAGGTTCTAGGTCCCCGCGGCTCCGCCCGTTTAAAGATAGTATCCCACGGGAACACTGTACTTTTTCAGAATAAAATGCAGCCTATGTGTTTAAGAGCCTAAACCACTACTATATTAAATTTCAACTAAATCCGCTCAGTAGTTTTTGCGTGAAAGAGTAACAAACATCCATTCATCTATCTATCCATACATCCATCCATCCATCCTCAAAAGCTTTCACATTTATAATAGTAGTATGATTTACGCATAACCCACAAAAAAGTGGGTCACATTTGTCCATCGCCGTCTATAATGAATCGCTCTGTGAAATTTAAGAATCCACTGTAATGATAAATGCTATTTGTTTACCGTGTGGGTGGAAATTAACGAGGATGGGTGACTCTGAATGTTCCTGATTAACACTGACAAGGAGGCGATATTGTTACGAGTCATCGTCATCATTATCTGATGACAATGATACTGTCCTCAAATTAATAAGTACAAATAGCATAAATACCCGGCTATTACTTATTAGCAGCAGAAGGAGACATATCGTACCTATTTCTCCTAAGACTAGAAAGTGATATGTAATATTAGTCAAACCATCCACATTCCACTTTTGCTAAAGCTTTCCGTACACAAATTATATTCTATCAAGTTGAGATGTTACTTATATTTACATTGCAATAAAGTCGTAATTCATACGTCGTACTAGAAAAAAAACACATAAATCCCATCCAAAGTACAAGAACCTTTTGACTTTAGTGTTCATTCCATGTACCAAGGAAAGTTCAAACACTAAGGGTCAGCTTACAACGAAGAAACTAGACGATACGTGACGCGGCGCTGAATATTTGAAATAGATATTCAAAAAACTTTATTCACAACGAAAAAAGATACAATTTGCATAATAATTATGACATCGGACATGCGCTGTGCATCGCGGTGCAAGTTGACATTCGAACTCATACATTTTATAAATTTTAATATGAACCCATATTTGCAACGTCATTGTTCTTCAGAACGCCGCGCAGTTTGAAAACTTTTTAGTCGATATCACAATATCGCTTTCATATGAAATAATATTATGATTTTTTAAATTTTAAACTTTACATAAATTCGAATCGAATCCAAATCGAAACAAATGTGCATTGCAATAAACATCTAATTTACACAAAAAAGAAAACGCATTACACGAAACAGATGCCCAGTTTTTTTTTCGATTATAACCTCCCATTCTCCTTTTGCAATTAACGAAATATTGCATACAAATGATATTTGGCTCAAAAGGCATCCGACGAAAAACAAAAAAGCCAATATCAATGTATTGTATGGGCGGGGTAGAGTATTCAAGGGGAGGGTATCTCTCGAAATTAGTCGAAGAATGTTCTGGTAATTTGGGTTCTTCGTGGGCGGATCTCTTGTCTTTGGGAAATGTCATCCGTTATATTTATTAGTCATATTAAGTATGTAATTTTGTAAGTTTGGGTTAATGTAGTCATAAACAAAGATTTCAAAGTTAAGAATGGGCTATGACGTACTTTTGACAGAAAAAATCTTTATACAAGAAAAAGTTACGCCATCTTGATTTCAAGAGATTATGACTTTTGTTGGATGTTAGATTGGAACTGATTATACTGCGGAAAGCAAATGTCGAGGAGTTTTGCCGTGGAATTCAATGGGCGGCGTTGTGGATTTTGTATTTTTTTTTATAAATTGGTGTTATTACGGTTCTTAATATGTAATATTGGTAGAATATATAACTAAATATTATGAATAAAACGGGAGTACAGATTTTACCTGAGAGAATAAATATAAAGTATAAGAAGGAATACATAGCATATAAATTTATGATTCCAAAGGCTAAACTACAAGTTTTTATGGATGAAAATCTATGGCCGGACGGGGTATCTTTTAGACAATTTTATATTTTCAAAAATAAAGCGCAGACTCAGAAGAGTGATGTATTGAATAGTAATTAATACAGTTATGGCTATACCTAATAAAAACCAATACCAGATGAGTAAATTTGTGAGCTTTAACTGTAAAAATATTAAAAGGAGCATGGAAAATGTCAAAAGATTGTGCATGAATGCGGATATCGTGGCTTTACAGGAAACGTGGTTACTTCAACATGATTTACAGCTTTTGGGGGATGTGGATGACAATTTTGAATACACAGCCAAGACCTTAGTTCAGGAGTTCTACGCGGTAGGCCGCACGGAGGGGTGGCATTGTTGTGGCGAAAAAGCGTATTTCCCAGAGTATCAGTGGTGAAGTGTAACAGTGAACGTATTGCAGCTATAAGAATGGAGGATGAGGACGGTCGTGCTATGTTAGTTATGAGTGTTTACTAAGGCGGGTCAATAAGTCCGTGACTTTTTGAATTTCTAACCTCCTTACTGAAAAAGCAACACTACTCCTGTCAACAGGCATCTGTCAGTTGACTCCTATCAAAATTTGAACTTGCTGCGTCAGTTAGTTTGTGTTTTACAGCTATCTTTATCAGACTATCCAGTAACTTAAGGAAACAATGGAAAAAAGTGAATTTCGTGTGCTTATTAAGCATTATTTTTTGCGAAAAAAAACCATTACCGAGACCAAGGCTAAGCTTGATAAATACTATGGGGACTCTGCACCATCGATTTCAATGGTAAAAAAGTGGTTTACTGAATTTCGTTGTGGCCGTACAAGCACTGAAGATGCCGAACGTCCTGGACGCCCAGTTGAGGTCTCTACACCCGAAACAATCGAAAAAATTCACGATATGGTGTTGGCCGACCGAAGATTGAAAGTGCACGAGATTGTGGAAGCCATAGGCATCTCGCATGGCTCAGTGGTTTCAATTTTGAATGATCACTTGGGCATGAGAAAGCTTTCCGCAAGATGGGTGCCGCGTTTGCTCACAGTCGACCACAAACGCAATCATGTAACAACTTCACAGGAAGGTTTGGCGTTGTTTACTCACAATATGGAGGAGTTTTTGCGCCGTTTTGTAACCGTAGACGAAACATGGATCCATCACAACACACCAGAGACCAAACAACAGTCAAAACAGTGGGTTTCTAAGGGTGAATCGGCGCCAAAGAAGGCCAAGGTGGGTTTGTCAGCCAATAAAGTTATGGCGACTGTTTTTTGGGATGCACGTGGGATAATCCACATTGACTATCTTCAAAAGGGAAGAACAATTAATGGGGAATATTATGCCAACTTATTGGACCGCTTCAATGAGGATTTGAAAAAAAACCGACCTCATTTGGCCAAGAAAAAAGTTCTTTTTCACCAAGACAATGCAAGGGTGCACACATGTGCAGTTGCCATGGCAAAAATCCATGAATTGAACCCTATTCTCCAGATTTGGCTCCGAGTGACTACTTCTTGTTCCCAAACCTGAAAAAATGGCTCGGTGGAAAAAGATTTGACTCCAATGATGAAGTCATCTCGCAAACAAAGGCCTATTTTGAGGACCTCGACAAATCATATTTTTTGGAAGGGATAAAAAAATTGGAAAAGCGTTGGACAAAGTGTATAGAGCTCAAGGGGGACTACGTTGAAAAATAAAATGATTTATTTATCAAAAAATCTGTGTTTTATTCCAAAAGTCACGGACTTATTGACCCGCCCTCGTATATGCCTACGGACCATATGGACAATTTGCCGTTGTTCTGTCAGTGTTTAGGAGAAATGAGTGCGATAATACAGGACAACAATATAGAAGTGGTGTATATGTTAGGAGACTATAACGCGCACCCTAATGCTCCTTTTGGTATAGAGTTGCTAGAGTTCTGTGACTAGAATGACTGGATCTGTGCTAAGTCATCTGACACACACACTTTCCTAAGTGAGGCTCACGGCTGTACAAGGTGGCTAGATCATTGCGTTGTGTCCAAGTCAGCATGGGATACAGTCAGTAGCTTTAGAGTGTTACAAGATACATTCTGGTCCGACCACCTGCCGATAGAAGTAGTTTGTAACTTAAGACCGATTAAGCAAAAAAATAAAATTAGTAACACTTTCAGTAATAAAATCAGGTGGGGTGTAAGGGGGGCCGATGAGATAAGTAAATAAAAAAAAATATGTAACGACGAGCTGAAAAACATCCATTTCCCGGAAGAGTTTCAGAGCTGTGCTGATTCTATGTGTAATAATATCCAACATAGAGTCATCATAGATGGTTTATATAATAGAATAGTAAGCACTCTATGTAAAGCATCCATATCCAGTCACAAACTTACAGATAACCGACGTAAAGGTGAGCGTGTGTTTGGATGGAATGAGAATATTAGGAAGGCGCATAGGCAGGCTAGGGCTGACTATATAATGTACTTATTAGCGGGGAAACCCACTAGTGGCCCTTTTTATGACAAAATGTATGAGAGTCGTAAAATATTTAAATCGCGTCTAAAATTTTGTCAAAATAATCAAGAGCAGGTCAGAATGGACAAACTGGCTGCTCAGTACTCTTCCAAGAGTTTTTATAAGTTCTGGAGAGGTACTAAGCAGCTAAAGGGTAAAGTTAGGCTGCCTATTAGTATTGAGGGGGTGCAGGATCCAATTGGTATTGCGAACTTATTTCGAGAGGCTTTTCAAATGAAATCTTTATTGCCGCTGGCTCTCGACACTGAGTGCCAAGTTCAATCGGGCCCAGCGATTGGTTTCTCGAGTAAGGATGTGTCCAAGGTGATAAATGGTATGAAGCGGGGAAAATCGCCTGGTCACGACGGACTCAGTGTCACCTGCGACACGCAGGCTTTCATCTGCATAGAGTATTGGGAATGTTTTATACGTTTTGTATCCGGCACTCCTATCTGCCAGCAGACCTCATGAGAACTATAATTGTGGTCTCTATTGTAAAGAATGCTTCGGCGGATACGTCCAGTAAGCGAAATTATAGACCCATTTCCCTTGCTACAATACTAGCAAAAGTTCTAGATGCGCTGCTGGATACGTTGCTAAAGTAGTACGATTCGATTGGGGACACACAATTTGGCTTTAGAGAGGGAGTGTCTACTGAAAGTGCTATACTATGTTTGAAACAGACGGTTGATTACTATACCAAACGAAAAACGCCGATCTTTGCATGTTTCTTGGATTTGTCCAAGGCATTTGATAGAGTATCGTATGGGAAGCTTTGGGCAAAGCTAAGAAAACTTGGCGTATCAAATGATATAATTGAGCTATTGACGTATATAATATATAGTATAAGTAGTAATCTATAGTAATATATATAGTAATCTAATCTATCTCTATAGTAATCAACGGAACTGTGTTAGGTGGGGTAATGCACTCTCTGAGGATTACTCCTTAGAGTGTGGGGTGAGACAAGGGGGAAAAACCTCGCCCCGATTATTCAATATTTATGTAAACCAGTTGATTGAGGAGCTCAGCAATACTCATATTGGTTGTCATATTGATGGTGTATGTTTGAATAACTTAAGTTATGCTGATGATATGGTACTGCTGAGCCCCTCAATCGGTGGTCTTAACAGGCTGTTAAAAATTTGTGAAAGGTACGCTATTGAACATGGCTTAGAGTATAATGTTGGTAAGTGTGAGTACATGATATTTAAATGCAATAGTAAGATTTTCAATCATCAAGATTGTCCACCACCTTTACTTAACGGAGTACCTCTGAGTCGTGTTACAAAATTTAAATACCTCGGTCACGTGGTGACAGATACTCTCAGTGATGAGGAGGATATTGAGAGGGAGCGCAGGGCGCTATCGATCCGCGGTAATATGCTGGCACACAGGTTTGCCAGGTGTACAGCGCCTGTCAAGATAACGCTTTTTAAAGCAATTTGTCAGGCGTTTTACGCCTGTTGTCTGTGGGCCAGCTTTACTCAACGGACCTATGGCGCCTTGCGGGCCCTTTACAAATAACATATTCAGGTCTCTATTGCGGCTCCCTCGATACTGCAGTGCATCCGGGATGTTTGCCGATGCAGGAGTCGACGATTTCTACGCGATTATGCGGAAAAAGGTAGCGTCAGTAGTGCATAGAGTTCGGGAGAGCCGGAATGGGGTCCTGAAGATGATAGCGGAGCGAATTGACTCTGCACTCCTTCGCAGACTCACTGAGCTACACATCAGGGTGGCAAGATGAGCTGCATTTTGATTATTTGTTAGTATATTAATATAATTTTACTGTCACAAAATCATTTAAAATATGGACTTATGTGTCTGAAAATATTTTATTTTTTATTTTTATTTTTTATTTATTTATAACCATTAAATATTCGTTAACGTGCACAAGTATGGGCAAGTTATACAACTACAAAAAACGTGCCATTTTGTGTTTCAGTAAAGCTTCTACCACTTTACTGAATCGACTGACTTGACTCATTGACTGCACTGACTATCTATTTGGACTTTGACTAGACTTTAGACTTGACGATTTAGGAATACGGTGTTGAAAATTGAAACGAAAATTCTATTTCCCGCCTTTTTAAATTGACACTGGCAAATGGTTTTAAGCCGACGCCATATATTTAAATAAATAAAAAAAGCAAATGTCAAACCCCGGCAGCCCCGAACAACCCCGAAAGTAGGTTAGTTTCAGTGTGGATACTTTTTGCCTCGACTTGTCTCGTTTAGTCTTTATTTTATATTTTGTGCTAATTGGTATGACATAATAATAATATTTTTTTTTTTTTCATTAAAAATATTCGAACGACTCTAAACAAAAAGTTTTATTGCTGGCGAATACCTTGCGGTAACCTTTAAATTGGACTGACTTCGAAAAAGTGCTACTTTTTATTATCTTTTTAAGTAAATTGACTTAAATAGTTAGTTTTGAACTATCTGCAAACATGTTATTAATTTTCAGCTGTTAAAAAGAAACTAAAAGTGTTTAACTAATTTTATTTTTACGACTTTATTCTTTCGGCCTTGCAATGTAGAGTCAACTCTTACATTTCTGTCCATTTGTTGTACCCATGGCACAATGTTTGTCATGGCATGTGCAAATAAAAAAGCTGCGATTTATAAGACGTGTCAGGCATCAGATGATCAGACACACCAGGCACATCGTGTTAGCCGGGAACACAGGCGAGACATGTAAAGCTCTCGTGCGACATATTTTACAATCAACTAGACACAAAAAATGGTCATGAAGGAAAAAAAAAATTAAGTTCGGCGCAGACGGGACGGCAGATTGTCTCGTCAGTCACGGCCGCTTGTGGCCCGTCTGTACCAAGCCTAAGTCGAGTTTGTATGTCTTATTGATCCAAGTAAGACTTCATGCGTAAATAACCTAACCAAGAGCATTTCGGGACATGTCTAAGGTGGGTTCCGTAGCTATCAACGCGCAATGGGTTTTCTTTAAATTACTTCAAAAGTTATTGTTATATTTCGCTTAAAATATTTTTTCTTGAGGGTGTTCTAAAGAGTTTTTAACATGACCTATTAGGATAGAAACTTACAAGTTTCTATCTCTCATAATTTAAATGTTAGGAGAATGCGATCTTATAAATCACTTTGGATGCTATTTTCTCGAAAAAGGATGACTTTGTAAAAAAAAAATTAATAGTATAAATCTTTACTTTATACTAAAAGACCTATTCGATTTCGACGATACACAACCACACCATGGGGTAGGAGTTGTGACGCACCAAGTAACGCGAGCCGCTTTTTGCTCTTCACAGAGCAAATGCGGTATCCATCGGGAAAACAACTTTTTTACACCTAATTGTTCATGCAAGATTATTTGTATTTGACTCATGCCAATGTCTAAAGTTGCCTGAATTTCGCGGTATGTCACATGTCGATCTTCCTCAATCAGCTTACGCACAGCATCAACGTTTTCTTGGGTGACTGCAGTTTTTGGACAACCTTGACGGGGATCATCACTAAGCTTGACACGTCCACGTTGAAGTTCAGCAAACCAGCGATAAATTGTGGTTTTAGATGTGGCTTCATCACCAAATGCAGAAATCATCCGGTCAATACACTGTTTTTGTGTTAAACCACTTCGAAAGTTATAATAAATCATCGCTCTAGAATTTTCTCGAGTCAATTCCATTTTCTCCACGACTAAACAAGTTTGACAAGACCTTGTGACAAGACCGAGAATCTTTTTTAAAATAAATAAACGGTATTCGATTTTTAAAACCAAGGAGTTTTAAATTAAAAAGATTTTAATATGACAGGAACAGTGGAAATATTCCATTCCCGATACTTTTAGTGCAGCCTATGTATGCACAATCTATAATTATACAAAATTTCATCAATTTATATTTATAATTACAGAAGCTAGATGGGTGGAGCAGATAGACAGATAGACAAACAGACAGACAGATAGATATATAGAGCAAAACTATAAGGATTCCTTGAGTACTAAGGAATTTAGGGTTCCGTAATACTCAAGGAATCAAATAGAATAAATAGTCAGTGACTTGGATAATTTAAGATTGTAAGAGAACAAACGTTCCTCAACTCATACCGTTTAAAATGAGAGTACGTAATAACATTAATTATAGAAAAACTTAACTCACATGCTATCATAAAACATAATTTTATATTCCCTTATAGACTGACGAATAAAGCCCCTTGTTTGTATAATACCGCTATAATAACTCTGACATTTTTAGACTATCCGACACGATATCTTATCAGACGTTCTATTTTTATTCAATACGAAAAAAAACTTTATTTAATAGAATCCTCCACCATACTAAAATGTATTAATTCTGTGATTGTATAAAATATTAGAATAACATAATATTTGTTTCTCTTAAAATATAGGTAAATAAAAAGTTTGTCGTTTTATAAAAATCTTCGGAAATAACAAAAAAAATATTTTAAATTAAGCCAACACTCATTTTTTTTAATTTAAAAGTCATCTGAACAGGATCAGATTTTGTAAAGCCTGACCGTTTAGCCAAGATGCCACCGCTAATTACGAAGACGAAATTTGAAAACAAAAATATATTGGATTTGACAAAAGCATCGCTATGTTACTTAACGATGCTTATGTCAAATTCCATACATTTTTCTTTTCGAACTTCATCGACGTAGTGATTGATGGCAACTTGGCTAAAGGGCCAGTATTCATAAAATCTGTCCCTATTTATTAGGCTAAAGGCTCTGATAAGCATTTCACGCTTTTCGACTGGCTCATGGTCGTTTTGTAATATCTATTCTCCTACAAATCGTGTCGGACAGTGTAAAACGTGATTACAGCCTTTATGATGGTTATGGTCGTAAACCTCTGTACAGCACTTAAAGCATCATAATATATGTAGGCTTTGTTTTGGATAAGATAAGCGCATGTTATTTTTAAGTCTCTGGTATGTTAATTACTTTACTGTGATTTAAATGTTAAAAATCCTAGGATAAGTAACATCCTAATGACACTTAACAATTAAGGTACAAAGTTCAAAACTCTAGCTGAGTTACCCAAGTTTATGTCAATTTATAATTTTTTGATTAAAAATAAATCTGCGTATGTACTTGCACATCATTCTTAGTATAGTGTATAATTAGTTAATTTGTCATCAGAATATTTTAAGAGGTTTGGAGAAAAATAATTAAAATTAATCTTAACGACAAGATAAAGACTTTTTATGGGGTTTTAGGAATAGATTTCTGATAAAACGTGCGCATAAAACAGATAGGTTTTTCATAGAAATTACCCACATCAAGAAAACTTGAGCTGAAATCTTTTGAAATAACTTTTTACAAATGTATTTTATATACATACTAACATCCAGAACTAAAAGTGGCCAAAAAATGTCCGTTGATTTTATGATCGAAATCGCAATCAACACTTTTCACAAAATTAACCCTCTTTCTCGCAATAGTAGACATTTATGTGTTCAAAAAAATGTCACATAAATCAAAGAAAAAACGTTTAATTTCTAACAGTGATTTATATACAGAGTGAATTTTTCAAGTGGGCATGGTGGACAAAATCCGAATCTATAAGGAATAGCGAAAAATGCCGAAAGAAGTTGCGAGCCCCATCATAATAAAAACTAAAACTGCATCATTCGATTTTTTTTTAAATCAATTCCCCTAGCCAGAAATCAAACTGACCGATTTTGGACAAAAAATACACACACTGTATTAATCCACATTCTTTAGTGTTGATATTAACGAACAAATTCTGGAAAGTAATGACATATTACGGCAAAGCATCCTTATCTTTTTAGCATTTTTGGTTATTGTTTATGCAGTTACGGATTTCACGTACCGTGCCCACTTGAAGAAATTCACCTGTATATAAATTATATATTTTTAAATAGCATAAAATTTTAATGTGTAAGAGACAAGTCATAACTATTATTTACGACTTGTCTCTTAAAATATGACAATTATTACAGTGGGAAATAAAAAAATATGTGCATTTTTTTCACACCGACATAATTACAAATGTTTTCTTCTTAACTCATTTTATATTCTTTCTTTGATGAATCTACCGACAAAATCACAGGTAAGTTGCAATTATAATTAGTTAACACAGGTGCTTTAGATATGACTTCTTTTAATAAATCAAATCACTTTTGACAATTTTCATCCCATAACCATAACATATATTTTTTTAACAAATTTCTTAGGGTATTAGTTTTTTCTGCTAGATTTTCTATAAACGGTGCTAAAAAATTTATCATGCCTAAAAATCTCTGCAAATCCTTAATATTTTTAGGTATGGGCATGTTTTTTATCGCTTTAACTTTTTCTGGATCGATTTTTACACCTTCTTTACTGAAAATATAGCCCAAATATGCTATTTCTTCTATAAGAAACTTGCACTTGGCTTTATTTAATTTTAAATTAACTTGCCTAGCCCTGTCCAAAAACATTTCTAACCTTTTATTGTGTATTTCAATTGTTTCACCGTATATTAAAATGTCATCACACCAAATTATTATACCTTCTATGTCTCCGAAAAGATCTATCATGGTTTTATAGAAAATTTCTGTAGCCGTGTTTATTCCAAAAGGTAATCTTAAAAATTTGTATCTGCCAAATGGAGTTTGAAATGTACATAGATCACTACTTTCTTTAGTTAATTTTATGTTATAGAACCCAGAAAACGCATCTAAATGTGAAAAATAAGAGGCTTTGGACAATTTAGACCTGACTTCATCTATATTTTTAATTGGATAATGACATCTCAATAAATTTTTATTTAAATTTCTAGGATCTAAGCAAATTCTCAATCCACCATTCTTTTTCATGGCTATAACTAAACTACTCACCCAGAGAGTAGGTTTGTTCACCTTCCGTATGACTCCCATGTTCTCCATGAGTTGAAGCTCTTTCCTCAACGGTTCAACCAACGCGAAGGGTACCTTTCTAGGGGGATCAACGCACGGAATAGCATCCTTTTTTAGCACGATGCTGTGTTCGTATGGGAGGCAGCCTAGACCCTGAAACACATCATTATATCTGGTCACAATTTTGTCTCAAGTTTTTTGATACATATTATATACATTTTGCTCAACATTTTTTTCATTTTCCATTGATAGAGAAAAGTTTTTTGTTATTAAGTTTAGCTTTATACAAGTGGGTAAACCAATCACAGTTGGACAATTTAATTTTGTTACAACAAAAGTAATGTTTTCTGGTTTTGTTTTGTTTTCAACTAAACAACAAATGTTTAACACTGAAATTATCGGTATTCTGTGCCCACTGTAGGCAAATATATTATATTTTTTACACATTTCTTTACTCTGCTTGTCAAATTTAAGATTCAATTCTTTAAATACTTGATAAGACATCACATTTATGTCTGCGCCAGTGTCAATTAGGCAATCTACATTTTTGTTGTTTATATTAAGAGAACAGTACCAGGACTTGTCTGTTGTGCTTATCAAATTTGTACTAGCATTCTGTGATTTTATGTTTTTAATGTTGAACAATGCCCCTATTGTAAATCTCTCAGCCTCAGCCTCAGCACTTTTGGGGCTTGATTCATCATCGAGATTTATGCTACCTACCCCAGTAACAACAGTCCTGACACTGTTTTTCTTGAAACATAAATGAGTAAAATGTCCATATTTAAAACATGACCTGCATCTGTGTTTCCAAGCTGGACAGTTGCGGCGACCATGCGATGTGTTGCACTTTACACACGACGTTGTTCTTGATCCAGGCGTAGCTGACCTTGGGTGACCTTGGCATGATGGAGATCTTGCGTTTTTTCTTTTCTGGTATAAGGGGGAACTGGACCGACGACTTTTGTGTAGCTTGTATATTGTGGCTTCTCTTCCATCTGCTGCATTGATTGATTCTTCATTTTTCTGCACCATCGTCAGTGTTCTACAGAGGAGTTTGGCTCTTTCTAGGGATAGGTCCTGTTCTTGTAGTAGCTTTTGACGAAATTGCGAGAAGTTTGTGGCCATATTAGCAATGAGAATGTCCTTTACAAGGGACTCACGTAGCGAACCAAACTCACAGGCATGACTTACGTTTTCTAATTCCATTAGAAAGTTTTCCAAGGATTCGTTCACACGCTGTTTCAACGTAAAGAATTTGTGTCGTGCCACCGTCAAATTCTTTTTGGGTTCAAAATACTCGACGAATTTTGCCTTGACTTCTTGGAAAGTAGCAGTGCTTAGGTCCAAATTGAAGGAATTGTATATGTTTAAACCCTTTTCTCCCATGGAATGCAGCATGATTGCAATTTTTCTTTTGTCTTCCGTTTTCTCCATGCCCGACGCCAGTAGAAATATCTCGAATGACTGCGTCCATTTCTTGAAATTTTCAGCATTATTGTTGATAATTTCTGTAGAGATCTCAAGCTTCTGTACTCCGTTGCCTGCCATTGTTAAGTTCCCACACTCAGATTGTCTCGAAGCTTCCGGAGTTTTCGACGTTCCCTCTTTTTTGTTCATAATTTTCGTTTTCTTTTAAATTTTCACACCTGACACCATGTGTTGGTCTATGACCTCTTGATTGTAAGTCCTTCGTGCGCTCATGTGGTGACGATAATAATACAGCAGCAATTCTTATACTCTCCTTTATTGGTGCTTACCACGAATACGTATTACAATATGTAATGAGATATGCTTAGCACAATATATACGTCTACACTATGTATAGCCTTTTGGCCAACTCAATAAACTAACTCGATAGGCTTTACTTATGACATCTGTCAATGTCAATAATGACATTGACAGTTACATCTTACAGTTGATATATGTAACAATTACCAACACTTTTCAGTAGAAAAATTATATTATCATTGATGAATGCAGAACATACGTTCTTTCCTCAAGTATTAAATACAAAACAAATACTCTTCTCGAGTTGTATTAAGAAATTATTCATTAAATGCGACAATAATCTGCGGTAATAATAAAAATGAAAAGATGTCTCTGAGTTCTCTGACTCTCGACCTTTCGACCAATTAGGTCTAAAGGGCAGCACAGACGGCGAAGATACTATTTTATCTTAAGATGTCTGGATACAATTTATATTATTACAGTACGTAATATGAAAATATATAATATCTTAGCCGTCTGTGATAATTCATACAAACTGCATACTTGTATAACAAGCGATATTTTATCTTAACCCTAAAATATTATAGTATCTTCGTCGTCTGTGATGCCCTTTAGTAATTAACTTTAATAAGCACGGAAATAAAATAATTTAATAAAATATAAAAAAACAGCCTGCGTAAAAACTGAAGAGAAAAAAACAAGAAAGTCCAAGACTTTTGTTATCAAATATTATTGAATTACCTACCTTACCTACCTTTTTAGCTACCTACCTAGTTACCTACCACTGAAATAGTTACGTGGAGATTGACATTCAAAAACATTTTTTTTTTCACTTTTTACGTAGTCGGGTTTTTTTAAATGTTTTTAATTGATTTATTTCATTTTACACTTTAATGTTCTGGTTTGTCTTTATTTTACCTCAAAACCATCTGAAGTCAGCAGCAATATCAGTTCTGTCTAAAAGCCTAAAAGTGAGAGTCGTTACTAACGAAATTTAAGTAGTTATAGATTCTAAACGGTAATTATGATTGAAAAACAATATTAAAAACCTACAGTTGAGAGGTGTCAAGGGACACCCGGATGGAACGAAGTTCCTTTCGATTAATTAGTGAAGGAATTGTAATAAAATTTTATATTTTTTGTTATAATAATATTTTTTTATTATTAACATAAACTATAAACTTAATCAGTATGCTCAATTTTAGTAATAATTGAGAGAAAGAGAGAGAGAGAGAGAGAGACAGACAGAGAAACACGCGCACGCCGCACGGCTTACAACTATAGCAAAAAGTGTTGTTACAACTTTTAGTCTTAATTTTTCCGTCTGGACCCCTTAGCAACGCGCGATGAGAATCTTCGTTCCAAAAATTATTTTAAAATACCTTTTCAACAATACTCCACTTGACATAGTTTGTCGATTTTTTTTTTATTCTTCACAATATGGCGTCCAAAATCGGCCATTTTGATTTATAAAAAATTTTTATGCTTTCTATGACATTTGTGCCGTCCTGACAAATCAAACGACGTATCATTTGTCAAAATCGGCCCACGCCTTTGGTCTAAAATCTAAATAGTGCCACAAAGGTACATAAAAAAAAATACATAGATACATAACAAATCCTTTGCGTCGCGCAGCCGGGTAAAAAGATTAGCAAAAAAAACTTTATAAAACACAACAAAAAATTTTATGAAAAATATTATAATTCTTCAGAAGTCCAAACTAAAACTCTTGAATTAACTATATAAATAATCGGTACTAAAAGAGTCTATCATCAAGCGCATGTCGTGTACACAGGATGTAGTGCCACAACAAAAGTCGAGGGGGCAGGACAGTCCGTCCGGTATTTTATGATCTAATAAACCGGCGTTGTCTCCTCGACTATAACTCTGTTCTTGATAAACTGCCTACGTTCATCAATGACTAACAAGAAACGCGAAAACTGAATCGACTCAATGTTAGGCGTTAGTACTATCAGGGAATCTAATTCATGAGCAGATAGCGTGGTCTCATAATTTATGTGTGCCATGAGGACGATGCAGTCACAATACTACTGTCAATAACGTCATGTCAGTTTGATATCATATTAATTACAAAAAACAAACAAATTATGACAACAGTCAACCTGCTTATGAATTCGATTTCCTCATAGTACACCGCACGAGATGTAATAGAACACGTTTTAGTATGGCAATTATTTTATGATATTATTTTAATATATATTATTATCTGACGTATATATAGATAGAGTTTTTTTGCGAGGCCTTGATATCACACTCCGCGTCAATTGAGAAATAGAGAGAAGGAGGAAGTAGGTGACGCAAAATTGTAGAAAGGATAATTCTTATAAATCGATTATCACGTTCCGCCTGATTGTCATGTTACGCCTGAGCCGAGCGCGAAACAAGCGATCGGCCCTAAGCCCTAAAAGCTTCCACAGACGAGAGGCCGATCGTTTCAGATAGAACTGACGTCAGTTCGGCCTGAACGAATTCGAGCACATACATGGAGAAAATCGCATCCGACCGAACTGACGTCAGTTCGGCCCTTAGATAACGCCTAGATAGTCTTCAAACAAAACGCATCGTACAAAGTGAAGCAAGCAACAGATATATGTAGGCGTAAGCATTACATACCGACACGCACACAAACAAAACTTTAAAGTTGTGGAGTGTGTACTCTTAAAATTGGAATTATTGTATTTGTTTTTCCTAATATCGTGAGATGTAAAAATATAACTTATATTTTTCATTTTAAACTATCTAAACACAATCTGTGAACTTTATTTATATTAAACTGATAAATTAAGGAATATATTAAGGATTATCTTATTACTGGCAATATTTTAAATTGATAGTTAAAAAAATCATAAAATATTATAAAACTTTGTCTTAGTATTATTTAGGCAACTATTAGTTAGCCAAGAAAATTTAAAATAAATTTATTTTTACTAGTAACACTTTCACAATTCACAATAGGGCAGCAAGATGGTGACATAATATGAATTTATTTTAAAATGTTTTAAATATTTGACTTAATACAAGTCAAATTGTTTGGACATAACATTTCATACTTACATATGAAATGTTATGTCCAAAGCATTTTAAATTATTTTCTGATGCATTGTGACACCCAATAACGACACAAACCTGCATAATGTTTTTAATAGTCGGAGATGTATGCACTAGCGCTTGACCTTGACAACTGACGGGTCGTTCGAACAATGTGAGCCGATATGGCTCAGTATGTGTGCTTGTAGTATATGTACTTCACTTTTCATGCACGTACTCGGTTTCTAGGCGTTTTAACTGAACGGATTCGAGCACATATAGGAAAAATTGCCGCGAGCTTCTGTCGTGTTTTTAGGGTTCCGTATTACTTAAGGAACCCTTATAATTTCACTCTGCCCATTCGCTTGTCTGTCTGTCCGCCGCTCTCCTAGCTTATGTAATAACTTTATGACAATAACTTTTGTAGTAATTCAAAGAAAACCTATTGCTCGTTGATAGTTACGGAACCCTCCTGTCATGTCGTGACATGAACTTGGTCAGTTTAGGCTATTATTTTGTTTGTTAATTGTATTATGCTGTAATTGTAATCACGCTATCGACGAAACCGAATTATTGTGTCTTACATTTTTCTCTTTGTTTTATAGTAAATAGTCTTTAGATTTTATCAACCATAGTGGCTCTAAAGTTTTAAATACTTCAATGAACTTTAATAAGATTCTTTAGACCACATGCCATTTTAGTACCCTTTGGGTACGGAACCCTAAAAACGGGAACCTATCACTGAGACTTTGTTGTTTGTCCGTCTGTCGCCAGGATGTATAGTACTTATACCGTGATAGCTCGACAGTTAAAATGTTCACACATGTATGGTGTTAGTATTTCTATTGCCGTTATAACAACAAGTACTAAAAACAGAATGAAATAAAAATTTGAGGCTCACATATAACAAATGTGATTTTTTCCGTTTTGTACGGAACCCCTCTTGCCGACTCGCACATGACCGATTTTATTTTACACTCGAATTTTATTACCGTTCAGTCCAATTTCATTGCCATCAGTCCATCCTTACAAGTCAGAATTAATGTTGCCAACTTAGTTGTTTTACAAAGTTTTACTACTAAATTTCGTATTTTAGTACATCATTTTATTTTCATTAGTAGGAATTTAGTTGTTAGTAGTGGTTTTGTAGAAAAAATCTAGACAGTAATCATAGAATGTGGTATTATGACACCTTATCATAACGGAGTTGGCAACACTGGAACGAATCGCTTCAGTCCATACGGCCGACTGATGCGATCTCGAAATTGCACACAGACGATACGATTTTGCATCTGTTCAGGCTGAACTGAAGGAAAACCGGACCGTGTATGGGACCCCTAAGAGTTCGGCTTGCGATGACGTTATGACGTAAAATTAGCGTCCGTAAACCGACTTAACAGACAATCATTTTTTTTAATAACAAATAAATTACAAATCAATTTGTATATTTTGCTAATTACCAGCCCCGGAACTTAAATTTTTAATTCTAAAGCTAAAAAATGCTGCCCCCACTCACTTATATTTATTTTAACCGTAATCATCGTTATAATTTCAGCTATCAGATATCCACTAATTGATTGACATTTGGACATAGGCCTAACGGAAATAATGCGCGCCTTTCCCCTGTATATTAAATTGTAATACATCAAAAAATTTACAATAAGAACCAAAGTAACTATACATCAGTGACGTAGCAAGCCTTAGCCACAAATAAAAAAAAAAACGCGGCACAAGCGGCACGCAAACATCAACGACGTTTACGGAGCTAACACTACAAACCAACGCACCACCTGTTACTGGTTTGCTCGCTTCCGTTCTGGAAATGTCGACCTGAAAAATGAACCTCGCGGTCGTCCGAAGACTTTTGTCGACAATGACGAATTATAGGCGATTGTGGAAGCTGATGATACACAATCTACGGCTGAATTAGCAACAGCTTTCGACGTTAGCGTCAAAACAATATTGGTCCAATTGCGTCAAATTGGCAAGGTAAAAAAGCTTGACAAATGGGTGCCCCACGAACTCAATGATCGCCAGCGCGAAGTACGCGTCGAGACGTGCCTTGCACTGCTCAACAGACACACAAATGAAGGAACTTTGAACCGCATTGTTACCTGCGATGAACAATGGATTCTGTTTGATAACCGCAAGCACTCAGCAAGGATCCTGGTTCAGCACCTAAACAATGCCCTAAACGAAAACTTACCCCTAGAAAAGTGATGGTCACTGTTTGGTGGTCTAGCGCCGGTGTGATTCATTACAGCTCCTTACCAAACGGGGTGAGCATTACTGCAGATGTGTACTGTGAAGAACTGAACACAATGATGGAGAAGCTGGCACATCTCCAACCAGCATTGGTCAATCGCTCGTCTCCGCTGCTCCTGCACGACAACGCGCGACCTCATACTGCACAGCAGACGGTCTTCAAGTTGCAAGAACTGGAGTTGGAAGCTCTCCGTCATCCGCTCAACTCACCAGACCTTGCGCCTACAGACTACTACTTTTTCCAGAATTTGAATAATTTCTTGGCGGGAAAAAAAATCATTACCCGAGAGGCAGTACAAAATGCCTTTAAAGAATTTGTTGCCTCCGTCCAGTTGATTTTTTTAAGAAGGGAATTAATAAACTGCCACTTCGTTGGCAAAGATGCATTAATTGCATGGGTGATTACTTCGATTAATACAAATAAAAAAAACAGAAAAAAAATCGTTTAAATTTTTCATACAAAACGGCAATTTCATAGGTTAAGAGCTAATATTAATTTCAAAAATTTTATCCTGAAACAAAATACTCGAATTTTTTCGAATATTTTGTTTCAGGAATGCTCGAAAACTTTGAAATGACTTAAAGTTTAGTTATGTAATATGTTAACTAAATTTTAGATGCTATCTATGTCTAAGAGTTTTCACACGTTGAAAATCATTAGCTGAGTGGAGCGGGCCTGATAGTTTTAAAAATATAATACCGGTTCCAACCTATTAAAACATTTTAATATTATTTTAAGTAATATGCAAAACTTACAGTAAAAGATAGGTACTAAATGTAATCAATAACGAGCGAGCGCAGCGAGCGAGCCAAAATTTTTACGTATTTTTTTAGTTCTGAACTTGCCGCCCGGAGCATGGGCGCCGGCTGGCCCCCCACTAGATACGGGGCTGCTAGTTACAAGTATTTCCAGTTTCACAAATCAATACAGCAATTTCCCAAATTATTCAAAATAAACACCAATATCAATCACAGCCTCTTGGCTTATTTGCCAACGCAATTTTGAATAGCTACATAAATTATACCCAAAATAATTTCAATAACAAAACTATAGTATAAGAGCCAATTAGTGCAGTTAATATTATTACCGAGTTTACACTTTAAAACTATGACGTCATGATGTAGCTCTAACCACATCATCCAAAGCCAAAAAGCCACATAAATCAAAATATTTTAATGACCCCATAAAACACACAATCTCCATCCAATATAAAAGTAACCTGATGTAGTTTTATGATCAATGTGTAATTAAATTATAAAATACTTTAGCACTTTCTTAATAATTCGTTGGAAAGTATTCTCATGACCAAAAGTCTATTTCTATTTTTTTTTATCTTACCATAAGGCAATTCAGATAATTTTCCGATCTTCTTCCTTAAAAATCGGGTTTTTACTTTTTCCATGTTGGTATAAAACTTATAGAAAGGCCTTGAAATGTTGAAAAACATTATTGTCGTAAACTCTAATTGTGAAATCATATTATTATAATTTAATTAAAATAATATTCATAGAATGATGCATATTACGTACTATATATACTTATATAATATAAGTATAATATTATTTTGCAAAATGTAATAAAAAAAAATAAAGTAGCAATTTAAATTATATTCAGATTATTAGCCCGATAGCTATTATCGGTAGAATAATATTTGTATAGAAGAGGTCATGCCAGGTTCTGTCGTTACAAAAAACTATTTTTTGCCCTATCCGCTGAGCACATCGACGTGCAATATCTAGGACATCGAATTCGTATAATAAGTCCTAGACAGAGTGCTTAACACCGTGAGCAAATAAACTTATGTAACATACTTTGGTCTTTGGTTATTATATTATACAAGTAGTGGGAATACAGGTGGTATTATAAATAAATTGAGACGCTAATATAACATAAAAAACATACCGGTTGTCTGTAAAGTGGGTTTACTGACGATAGTTGAACGTGACAACGTCAACAACAACAACAACAACAACAACACCACCACCAACAACAACAACAATAATAATAATAATGAGGTAAAGGCAATGCGAGCTAACGCTGGAACTTGGTAACGATACTTGGTAACGATAACGGGTAACAGGTAACGCATGAGTCATGTTTTTTCGTGCAGCAGCAGCCGGCTCCATCGATTTGTTAGACGTTATCACGTCAAAATCTTCTTTTGGACTAACTATTCCATAAATGTCGATCTATGCACTTTGCACAATCCTCAATATAGCTTAGATCTTTATAGGTGATATTAAAAATTTACTTAATATAACACCTTGCACACACCTGTAACACCTCTGATGTCTGGTTAACACCAGAGGTGTGCCAGAGGTGTGTTAACCAGACACCAGAGGTGTGCGTTGCCACGTTCTGTCTTTAAGCCCACTCTCCCGTGGTACCTAAATCTCACTCAATCGGCGTAACACACCGCAACGTTATTTCACGCTGATTTTACCCGGGGCCTTGGTTTCTCCTCGCATGGATAAGGGTGCCATGTCCTTAAATATTTTACGTCAATGGCTGTGCAATAAAAATGCCAAAGAGGATTTACGTTAGAGTATTTATGTGCGATGTATGCTAATGTATGCTCGACGTCGACGCAGATTGTTTAATTATGGCATGTTCGATCAGCTATTTTTCCACGTGTTACATCCATAATGCTTTTGATAACTTTATCGTGTTTTATTTCATTTTAACATCTGCATACACATAACCACCGTAGTAATAAGTTTTGTCTACGGAAAAAGAGACTTAATGACAGATTCATACATAAATATTAAGGGGATTGGGATGTGTCTACCCATATAGGTGTCCCACATATCTCCGGTAACCAAGGTATGAAAATCAGTCTATTAGCTAGGGGCGTCAAAATAGTATCAAAATTTATTTCTATAATATTATGTAGGCTTTAAAGAAGCTCCAACAAGTACTGACGATTTAGCGGATTTAAAGATCATAGAAACTTAAATAAAAAAAATAAAAAAAAGAACTATGTATATTAAAATAATTGAGCTTCTCATTTTGGACTCAGCCTGTCCGTCCGTCTTGCCTAAAATCTGATGATAAATTACCCACAAAAGCTACCTATTTGTCATTTTCCTTTTTCTAAGTTTAATAAGACTGTCCCCACTCATCGCACCACTAAATTAAAAAGCTTTCATAATATTTTTTACTTCCTATCACTTAATCTACAAAACATACATACATAAAGTTCTCCACGACGCTCCAGTAAGTACACAATTAGCATCATGGTCTCCCTAGCTATAGTTCGTAGGTACTAGATAATAGGTATCAAATTATACAATATACATACTATATCTAACATTATTTATTATTCCTGATTGAATTTTCTAAGGTGTCAGACTTTCCTTCCATGCAATGCCGCGGAACACCGAATACATGATTTAGGCAGGTACTGAAAGCAATACCTAGACGAAATAATTATTATGATACGAAATATTATTTATGTAGATATTTTGTTCAATAAGTAGACTTTTATATTACGGAACACTTACTTTAAAGGTCGTTAGGAGAGACCTAAACCCTAGCAGTAAAAGTGTGTAAAAGTGAACGAAACGAAAACGAAAAAAAATTTTTTTTCGTTTTCGTTTCGTTCACTTTTACACTTTTATCGTTTCGCATTTTCGTCGTAGTTGTGTGTCCCGTAAAAGCCTCAGTTTTTCCATTGTATCTAATGACATTATTTAGGCACAATGTACAGTTTTTGATTTGCATATAAATTGCGCTTTCTAGCAAAAATATGGTATATGGGGTATCTTTATCTATTCCGGAGTTTATTATTAAATTCATTACACAACCCAAATATTTTTAGGAGATAAAATATTTTCAGAATGTTTTTATTACAATAAATAACAAATGGGACGACCGAACATACCTATAGTGTTGTTTATGGACCGTAACATATGCAAATAAAAAATGTTGTGAATACATTTTTAACGCAGCCAAGAGCTCAGGAAAGATTGTCCTTTGGTTCCGTAGAAAAACTTGTATCAAGGAATTGAAAATGAAAAGAATAAAAATTTTATGTCATCCCTAAATTGTCAAGCAGTGAGCGAGCTGTCATGTCATGATGAATTATATCTAAGAACGCTCTCGATCATGTCGTCAGCTTTCAAACAAAATAATCTAGATCAAAATCGGTTCATCCGTTTGGTAGCTACGATGCCACGGACAGGCCCATAGACAGACAGACGGACGGAAAGACAGACGGACGGACAGACAGACACGTCAAATTTATAACAACCATTTTTTGCATTGGGGGTTCAATAACAATCGTACTGCGATGAGGCGGCTTATCGCGTGTTCAACCGGTAGATTTTCAATGACGTCCTCAAAGCAGTTGGTGGGACGGGAGTTGAAAATCTAAGAGTTTAATACGGAATAAACCGACAGGTCAGATCAAATGGCTTGGTGGACGTGACAATGTAACGAGAGATATTACTTTATTAAGAAGACCTTAAACCATCAAGCTTTCTACTCCTCTTCAGGATTCTCGCCGGGTATCATGTAGATCGACTACTTATAGAGATTAAGAGAGTGTATAAAAATGATAACTTTGACTAACAATTTTTGACTTTGACTTTTTAGTTTTAGCTTTTTACGTAGTTATTCACGTCCTTACCAACGACCCCTAAAACCAGACAGTTGAAAACATGCGCAGCTATGAGGATTCCCTTACCCTAATCATCATGGGTGTTTGGGTTCCTTTTAGTGCATTAAACCAACGGATTCCTTACTTCAAAAACGGAACAACTATCTGTAATATATTTTGTTCTATGGTATACCTGTCTATCTATCCTTTTACTTTAATAACGCGTTTAAGAAATGTCATCGAATGATTCATACACTAAATAACTCAGTAGGTACTTGAAATTGCATTTTACGAACACAGTCATTACTCATTAAGGTCAAATAAAACTGTAAACATCCACCAACATGATATTTGCTCTGGGTATGTAAAAACAAAGATGTATGTATTTACAAAATTGATTTTAAAAAACGAATACAAAATATCACGTTGAACTTTAAAAGTAAGGAGTAACCCCTAGGAACATCCTACTATTGTAAATGTGAAAGTTTGTGAGGATGGATGAATGTTTGTTACTTTTTCACGCAAAAACAACTGATCGGGTTTTGATGAAATGTGGTATGGGAATAGTTAAAGCTCTGGAATTTGACATAGTATAAAGGATACTTTTTATCCCGAAAAAGTACAGTGTTCGCGTAGGATATTGTATTTACGCGGGCGAAGCCGCGAGCAACAGGTAGTTTTTTTATAATTCTTCATCGTGCAAGTAAACTGACATTGCGAGTACTTTAGTGTTGCGCACGCTACAATCCCTAGTCTCGCTGAATGTAGATAAGTCGCGTTGGCTCCAATGGGGCACACACATTAGAAACATTATTACGCTCAGACTTGGCCTGTCCTTACGACAGTAATACACAAGTCATTGCACGAAGTATGCAATTTCGTCGGTAAATTGTAAGTGCAATTCAAAAATGCATTCTGAGTGTGTCGTTTACTTGTTGTTCAATCACTAAAAGAAGCTTGTTTAATGGATTTCTACCATTACTGAGCAAAATATAATCATACTGGACTCTTAAGGGTTGGAATCCGTGTAAGAATGTAGCGATTTTGCAGTTTTTTGCTGGGGCACTTATTTTGTATCAAAAGCAATTTTTAACTTAACTAGATCTTCATATTTAATAGGTAATAGACATCATACAAACGCTATATTCTTTAAAGTACCGTAGAATTTTCAATATTAATAATATATTATTGACACAACAAGGCTTACGTAATCTATACATATAATAAATTTGTAACTAGTCGCTGTCTGTATATGGAAGATAAATAAGAAAAACTATTACAGGGCGGCTTTATGAACGGTATAGAAACCAAAACAATTTTTAAAATTGTTGTTGTTTATCTGTTTGTCTGTTTGTCTGTTCGCGCTAATCTCAGAATCCACTGAACGGATTTTAATGAAATTTGGTATGGTAGTAGTTTAGACTCTGGGTTAAAACATAGACTACTTTTTATTGCGGAAAAATGGAAAAACGGTGCCCGCAATATTCCCTTTTGCGCGTACGAAGTCAACGGCTTAACCGATTTGAATGCGGTTTTCACGATAACGTTTTGTTTTAATATACTAAAATGTTGTGTTTTTTTATATTCAATCGGTTCATAAATATAACAGTTATGTCACTGTAAAGAATATAACGTATAATATGCTATAGAACTGATAAGTTGAACTGGATGAAACTTTACGTATTAACCTAATCATTGATGTATATTAATACCAGGAGTAAAAAGTGAGAAGTTCTAGGTTGTAGCGCTAACTCATGTTAAGCATCGCAGGTTATGGAATCAACGAAGATGGGTGACCATAATCCCAAATATTTTAAAGATTAAAGTCTATACACCTAATACCTACTAACGTTTTCCTATTCAAAATATTATCGAAATCATTAAAACACGACGACCAACATATCCTTACTTATTATATACGCGAAAGTTTTATGTTTGGATGTATAAAAAATCACAATTATGTGGCATGTGGTATATATGTGGTATTTTCAAAAGTTATTTAGACGGATACAATAATATATTAATGCTTACCTATGAGATTATATCTTATGGATATCTGGGATATAAATTTTACTCTGTGCTATTACTATTTACCATATTTCAGTAGATATACTTATTTACTATAGAAGTTTTTTGCCACGAACACTTTCCCACGCGAGCGAAGCTGCGGGCAAAAGCAAGTCTATTATATAAAGTAACATATCCTGACTGATTCATCAACGCCGAGGCAAAACTACTGAAGCTAGAAACGTGATATTTAGACAGTGGCTTCCGATTCTGACGTATAGGTCCACTAAGAAGGGATTTTGCGAAATTCACCGCCTAAAGGGGTAAAAAGGGGTATCATGGTTTGTATGTAACTTTGTTTGTGGTCAGATCTATTTGAAATTTCGTGATATTGCTCTTTGGTATGATTTACTAAAACCCTAATTTAAATATTTTCTAAAATTATATCTTTTAAGGGGTAAAAAGGGGTACTAATCTTTCTACGCGGAAAAAATATTTAATGAGCGTTTCGGCTTGGAACTTTGTAAATGTAGTTACAAGAAAATAATTAAACATGTGTTTTATGATTTTTCGATATTCAACCCCTAAAGGGATGAACGGGGGAAGACCAAATATATATTTTTTTCAGAGTAAGACTCATGCTTAACCATTTTAATATATGTGTTGTTAATTTTTGAAATGGTCTCTTCAAGCTCTTTATTTTGATACCAAACACCTTCTGCAGTCAGGTAATATCATACATAGACAGCCAAAATCATTATCCTTCGCTTTGGCTTCGCCATAGTCGGGTAAAAAGGGTTTCGTTTCCATTCTACGTGAACGAAGTTGCGGGCCCTAGCTAGTATAAAATAATTATTAAAGCCTACGACATGATGGACTTTTATTTCGGACGCGCCTTTATTCGTTTCGTTTTAGTTCATAAACTAGTTTTTATCGAAATCAAAATAAAACACCTTTTATGGCAAATTTGATTTTCGTGCAACTGTTAAAAGAGACGACTTGTCTGATAAGCCGCCGCTGCCCATGGAAACCTCAGCACCAGCTGCGATGTTCCTCCGAAAAAGCTTCCTGTTCCAAGTTGTAGTAGCTGGAACTAAAATCTTTTCCGAGACCTCTTCTCGCTACACATACCACCCATCCCGCTAATCCCTCCGCCTTCCTCTCTAGCTTCAATACCGCTTCACTCCTCGCCCCGCCGCCCGCTCCGCTCGTGTGCATATCCCGACTTGGCCTGAGGCGCGTCGGCGCAGTCACGACACGCCGGCCCGCCAATTTGTGGCGGACCCGTGTTGGTTTTGTTGAGGCTAGCGTCTTCATACTTACGTACTTTTTTTTGTAAACGCCCAACAAGTTGTATAGATTATTATTTATCTTTTATCTATATTAGATAGGTTTATTATTATTATTAGAGGTGGGCTATCGACCACACAATTAGGTATTAGACTTAATTCTTTTAACAAGGGCGGTTTCTTTGTACCCATATCAGTAGAAATTTTTAAGATGTGACAAATTAATGCATACACATCTGTATGTATTTTTATGTAGGGTAAGATTTGTCTTATCTTTTAAAATACAGACATCTAACACTCTTCAAGTGAATTGAAGTGAGCTTATTAACTTTATATAGGCAACCCTTATGTAAAGCAGTGATGTATAATCTTAATCATTCTTCTAATTGCGTACCTAATAGCAATTACATACTATGAAACGCATCTAGTATAAAATGACTTTATCGCGAATGAATAATAACCAGAACTATTTGTACAATAGTAAGCGTAGTTAGAATACGGAGTTCCCTAGAGAATAGATGTTGGGAAAAAGTAGAGAATTACCCTCCACTAGTTATTGGATAACTGTCGTAATCTCATAGGGAAAACTTAGATATATTTTATCTAATAACCTATAAGGTTCTGTTGTAGTTAGGTATTTAAAATGGGTTACCAGGCTTATGATCGCTACACACCACTACGATAAAACTGCACAGTTCGGACACAGACGGACGTATATAGTACTACATCTTCATACTAGGCCGCCAGAATTGGTTCAACGCATACATTAAATATGTCGATTGTGACCGACAGTTTTATTGTTGTGGTCTGTGGCATAAATAAGCTTCAATACGATGCCGGTCCGACCGGCGAGAGTCCATACAGCCTCACGGATAACTGGCGATATCGGCAACGCACTTGTAACTCGCCTGGTGTTGCAGGTATCCATGAGCAGTAGCAATGACTAGACGCTTACCAGTTTTAGGCACTTGCAACTCCTCTGGTGTTGTATGTATCAATTACTAGACGCTTACCACTATGCGACTAGTCTGCTCGTCTGCTGGTCTCATTCCGTTAGCAAGATACTTTCTGTATGTTTTGAGATTATCTACAATCTACATCCTTATTTTTTCCATTTAATATTGCCATTAACTTTTAAATTTAAGCACTAAATGCCCCTTAATTGATGACAAAACATTAACAACCAATTTCACAGAATAAAACTATATTAAAGTAATTAATAAACAATAATCAATAAATTATAGTCATCAAATAAAATCAAGTTTTGACGAAAAAAACACAGTTATAGATAATATACCTACTGGTGATCATTATAAATCGAAGGACAAAAACTTTGTAGAAAGTGCGGGTACATATGAATGTCTTATTTTACAATTCCATTCCACACCAGAGAATTGAAGAATACCTTGCTCGCCGTTTAGATATTATAGGTAATAAAGAACACTTAATACAGCATGATGCACGATTTAAATGTTACTTTTCTTACTAAATAATAATTCTATAAATCCAACAGTGTGTGAGGATGTGTCTTTAACAGTTTGTGAGGATGTCTTTATCGATCTTTCACGCGAAAATCGCACAACAGATTTAAATCAAATTTTTCACATAGATAGATTATAGCTAGAAATAACATACGGGCTACTGTTTCCCAAAAAATGTACGGTTCCCTTGATAGATACACCTTTTTTCGCGACGCGACGGTAGCCGCTATCTACATTTAGAATCTAGACGAAAAAAAAGGTTTTTTTTTTCGAACCAAGATTTAAGCAACCTGTTATTTATTTTTGTACACAGTTACTATTAAGTATTAAAACCGCCCAAGTGCGAGTCGGACTCGCGCACGAAGTGTTCCATAACATTTTAAGTACTATATTAGTACTTAAAAGTTAACTTATTAGTTATTTGGGTACCATTAAAATAAATTAAATATGTATTTTTGTTTGTATACTAGGTGTTGTTATAGCGGCAGCAGCAATACATCATCTGTGTCAACTGTCTAGCTATCACGGTCAAGGAGATACAGCCTGATGACAGACCGACGATCGGACGTACAGACAAACAGACAGCGAAGTCTCAGTAATAGGCCCCGTTTTTTATCCATTGGGTACGGAACCCTAAAAGCATGTAACAGGTCAAGTTAAGCTGGGCTCACGTCACTCCGGCCGTCACTGCCTTGCGATGAGTTCATTTCCTCCGAGATATGATTTTTAATTAAGTTTTTGTTAAAAAATCATTAAAAACTCCACGAAGCACATTTGGGCTAAGCTTTGATGAATCAATGCATATCAATTTAAATTCCTCAAAGTAAATAAGCGGGGCCACTTTTTAATTATTATGTCAGTATCAATCTATTTTGATATTTTTAAGCGTGTGGTGTTTTACTAAATATAGCAGCTAAACGTTTCTTTTGTAAACTTCGCAAGTTCTACGGCAAGTTTAAGTTCTTTAATTATTTTAATTATCTTTCTAAGTGGTGTAACACTGATGCTGGATGCTTTAACGGACTTTTTGTAAGCTTTAAAAATCTTTAGATTACCAACATTCACGAATCCCTACATGCCTATTAGAATCTGAAGGTTGGAAATCAAAATGAAACACTCAATGATACTGAAGGTCTATTTCACAATCGGCTAGTAAGTAACGAATTGTTATCCGGAAGTTTTGTCGCTGCTTACTTTATACTGAGCGACAGAGACAAACTATCTGACACTTATCAGAGACTACCTTTATCCCGCGGCTCCACCCGCGTAAATATAATATCGGATATGCCACGGGAAATCTGCACTTTTTCGGGATAAAAAGTATTCTGTTTTAACCCCGAGGTTAAACTACTCCCTTACTAAATTTCATCGAAATCCATTGAGTGGCTTTTGGGTGAAAGAGTAACAAACATCCATCCATTCATCCGTCCATCCGTCCATCCATCCATCCTCACAAACTTTTACATTTATAATAATAGTAGGATTGTGAAACAGGCCTTTACTCTCGTCTCTTCAAGGCTTAAGCTACGAACACCTCAGCTATCAAGAAGAGCGTTATAGAAATTCAAAACTTACATAACAGTTAATTGAATATTTATCGAGTTTGGAACAATATCAATGCATAATTCAGAGACAATGTGGGCCTCGAACCCGCGCTCATTATCCATACGATTGTCTTCCAGACTGTCAAGTCACTTGTATCCAAATGTGTCAGCAACTGTCCTTATAGTGGTCCTGTGAATGTCGCCACATTGAACTCCATCCACCAGTTTTTGAAGTGGAATGTCTACTTTAGACGCGTAGATTTTTTTTTTGAGATGGGATAAAACATAGAACTCGATCACTGCGCGCGTCGCATACTTCCCTGTGTTTTCACTTCTGTCGGCTCTCCCGGAGTGCCAGTTTTTTTTAAAGAACTTAGATTGTATGAGCCCTAATATAATTATCAATTCATCGAACTGTCTATTGTGGATCTGTGGCTCGACCCATGCATCAACCTATGTGGCTAGTGCCTACTGCCTATGTCTTTAAGTAAATGTATTCGGTAAGTATGAGTACTGTGCACCCAATATAATAATGCCTTCAGGGCGTTACTTGAGCTGCCCCGTCACTGTAGTGTTTCGGGGATGTTAGCTTTAGCTGAAGTTGATAGCTTCTCAGCTATCATTAGGAGATGTGTGGCATCTCTGATACAGCAAGTGCGTGGCAGCGCCAACAGCCTCCTGATGACAGCAGCGGGAAAGCTGGACGTGGACAGTGCTATCATGCAGCACTGGACTCGCGGCCACCTCGTCAAAGACACCAATACCACGTACAATATTTATATTGTACGTGGTATTGGTGTCACTCACACAACTAGATTTTAAAAATTAAGTTTGAATGTACTATCATGTCAGCTCCTGAGTAAAAATGTTACTAACACTATGGCCTGTAGACCGAAATGAAGAGGATTTATTTTATTTTAATTATTATTTGGTAATAATAAAATTTGATCTTTTGTAGAATCCATATTTTGAACCTGCTGTTCCATTGCTACATTTTTAGTATCTAAAGCGATGTCCTTACTTCGAACGTTACTCAATAAGGCATGCTGTGTCATCTCATTTAAAAATCCTGTCAGTGGCTGAGCCGGTCCTGCCTCTAACGTTAAATCCGTATAAATAATTATACCTCACATAAATTTTCCTATTTTTTACATTCGACGGGTACAAAAACACCCATTTGACTGCATTCTGACTCCCTTAGGTGCTAATAAAATATTTACACAACGGGTAACATAATCAACGTTGCTCTCTTTATCTGTCAAGTGACTTTCCAACGTATCAGACAAAGACAGCAACGTTGTATAAGTTGATGACAACGGGGTAAGTATGTATTTTATATTTTAACCTTCTAACCTCTAACCTTCGTCTGACATAATATTATGATAAGGATGGACCGAAACGGTTTACATAAAAATAAATATAGTATCTATCATATGGACGCTTCTTCCCATGCCTTCTGGCCCCGTGCTAAGTGTCCGATGAACACGTGTGTAACAAAAAGTATTAAATATACGGGAAGTTTATTTAAAACTTTTATATTAAGATTTTGACGTGACAACGTCTTATAATTCAATGGAGCCGGCTGCACGCAAGAAAAAACATGACTCATGCGGCGTTACCTCGCTCTGAGGCGTTCCATTTAAGGCTTAATAAAATTAAAATTTTCTTTTGAAAAATGCAACCATTCCATCAGTATTTTCTTATGATGTTGTCACGTTCAACTATCGTCAGTAAACCGACTTTACAGACAACCGATTTTTTATTATACACATTACACATGTACTAAATACACATCCGTGACCCAGGAACATTGAAATATTTTTGTTCTCTCTGTGGGATTCGGACCTGCGACCTCCGGTGCTGCTGATGGGCTAACCACTGAGCCACAGAGGTCGTCAAAAATTTGTAAGTATGGACTTGAGACCACTAAAATAGAATATATATGATAAATTCTACAGAATTTTTGGTGCTACCAAGCGTCTTTAACTTCTGACAAAACAGCCAACGACTAGGATCATGATTCACGCCCATGGTTACACCCAATTGCCTTTTCAACGTTATACAATATTTTTCCTCTGTCTGCGATGATCACTCATCACATCGGTGTTCAATTCTAATATAGACAATAGGCTAGATGACAATTTGTTTAATTAAATAAATGTATAGTACAGTAGGTACTTAATATGAGTAACTTCTCAGAAGAAACAGTATATCAGAAGTCAATATTTTCAAAGGTAATTGACAGTAAAATAATAGATTTGTATTACAGTCTCGTGAATACGCTCCATACTAAAAGTGTATGAAGTACCTATAGAGGTACTTCATACACTTTCATACAGCCCTATGGCTGCAGGAACTTAATTATTTGTAAAAATCTTCGATATCTATGCGTTTAAGTTCGTACTTCCCATAATGAATGTTTTCGTATATGATGTAAGTAAACTAATGATGTAGGTTTTGTTTACTAATGAACCAAAAAAAGAATTTTTTTTGTACTTTTTAAATTGTATCTAATTAATAAATTACACATAAAATATTACATTTTTTTTACATTTACCAGTAATGCATCAATATTTTTGAGTATATTAATGAAACTAAATATGTAGACGTTGTCATCTCCCCTATTGTCTATACTGACGGTAACAGCGCACTAGAATATCTTTTTTGAGTAGCCTATGCCACTGCTGAGCAAAGGCCTCTCCCAAGGTCTTCCATTCCTCTCGTTGTCTCGCGCCACAGTTGGCCAGCCTGGCTGGTATGCATCCAGCTCATCGCCCCATCTTCTTCTAGGCCAGCCACGGCGGCGTCGAATATCTTAGAGAGTAATATTAAAAGAAACTTTTTTGGGACCAAGCGTCCATAACTTCATACAAAGCAATCAACATTTAATAACGCCAAACACATTTGTCAGAATCCACTCGCTTTTACATATTATATGCGTCGTTTTTACCTGCCTAAGTCTGTGATGAGCACATAGATCAAATGAATTAAATCTGTGATCACACCAGTGTATATTGACGAGAATAAAATACTTCTGCCGACGCTCCAGCTGCGACAATGCATCGTACCGTCAGCAACGCGCGCGACGGCTATTAGTAATATCACTTCAAAGGCGACAACTCTCCTCATATCAGATCGAGTGTGGCACAATCATTTATTTTCACGCATTTTAATAGCTTTATATTCTGTTGCGTTTGCAGCGATATATTTAGTTGTAAACTTGTAACGAGTTAATACGTTCCTTTTAGAAATATTGAATACAATACTTTTTAGTCTGGGGCTCTCAACGAACAAATAATATCTTAGAGTAATAATGAGCCCTGAAAAAATCCGAAAGACATTAAGGTCATTTCACGTTAAGAAGTCAGTCAGTGAATCATGCGTACCTATTTATTATGTCAAAATGCTTTAATCGATTACGGTATGGTTGTTTCGTATACTACTATTATAAATGTAAAAGTATTTGAGGATGGATGGATGTTTATAAAGCTCCCACGCAAAACCTACTGAACGGATTTTGATGAAATTGGGAGTGGTAGTAGCATAAGCTCTGCATTAACACAAAGGTATATATGCAATTTCAAATTTAATAGAACTGAACCATAATATTGACACTTGAAATCAAATGCCAATTTGACAGAATTTTTCTCATATAAAATTAATGGATATGAATTTAATAGCGACTCTACAGTTGCTAAAAACTAAGACTCGTTTACTTTATGAAATAAGTTGAACTGGAAGGCTTCATTTAGTTACACTGACCGTGTCAAAATTAATGTATGCAAAGATATTTATTTGCATGCATTTGTAGAAACGAATAAAAATCATGACGATTGCTTTAAGACAATTTGCAACGTAAGAATTAATTCGTTTCGGAGTTTTTTTATTGCCAGAACTAATATTGCAAGCACAGTGTAAACAATATATGCTTACGTAATAGCAAGTCCTGGCTTTAACAATATTGCGTATGACAGAAGGTGAACAAAAGTCTCAGCCAACCTTTGAACTGAAACGTTTTTAGCGGCGTTGGGAGTGAAATTTCAAGGCCGTGTAACGTAACGCGTAATAACGGTGTCTGTCGGAAGCTACTTATACTTCTCACATAACAACTTAAGTAAATATTTTAATTTTACTATTCTCTTTTGAAGTGATGTGTTTTAGGCACGTTGAGTGTTTTTGGATTTTAAATAATGAATGAAGTTCCAATTCTCGTCATTTTCTTTATTTTTCTCAAGTTCTCTCTCATCTCAAGTTTTTTTTTTTTAATTTGTAAAATTTCAAGAGCACTTAATGACTCGCTGGACTGTCGGTGAACTTAAGGGGAATGAGTAAGGGATAGTTTTTGCATCCTTAGAGATAACGTGTTCGTACAGTTGTGTGAATGGAACCTCCTGTCGTTTTATTTCATGGGTTTATGACATACGATACCCCCGCTGTAGTGTGACTTTACTTTTGGAGTATAAAGGACAAAGTTTAAAAATAAACGTAAATAAGCTCCCACCCTTTTCCCCAGGTCGCTTATGTCCACGGTCCGGATCCACACACGTTTTCTCGGCCCCCGGGTCGGGACCCCCACGCGCCGCTTGGAGCCGACCGCCGGTCCCGGTTGTGCCTGGATTGGCAATTCGACACTCCCTTGTCTTGAGGTTGCCCCCCCATGGGTTTACCCCGCGTTCTGCCGCGGGGGGTCTTCCCTTAAAACCCAATGACTCATGCGCTCAGTATTCGTACTGGGCGCGTCATCTCACCCCAAGTAGAGGGGCTATGCCCCTGGGTTTGGTTGCCGCCGTAAGGCCCTTTTCAGGGGCCCGGCGTCGAGAGAGAAGAGTCTCCTTCAATAAAACGTAAATAAAGAATAATACGACTTTAAGCAGGTCAACATACAAACTATATTTTTTTATTTAATCATAAAAAAATATCATATTAGAGTAAACAAATTACAGTGTTAAAAAACTCGAAGATGGGTTTGTATTCACACGGCTTGTGGGTACTGCGGTATACAATAATATTAGTACCTAATTTGTATTGCTATACATCTTAACAAAACTTATACACTAATCTTCCATCATGCCTTCTTTCACATTTTTTTATTCTTTATTATAAGTAAGGACAAAAGTTTTGATTGATTAAGCACTCCACCTGTCCCATAGAAGACTTTTAAGAAAACCCTACCTAGTTTTCATAAGAATAACTTATCTGTTGTTCCAATTCAAGAGAATCAGCACTGTAGTTTATTCAAAATTTATTTGAATTATTTTTTACTTTTGTTCCTTTTCTTCGTAGTGAAATGTATATATTTGTACTTTTACAATTATTGTGCAGCATAGCGGCTGTTTTATTATTCGGTATCTAAAATATTGTTAGTTGAAGTGTCTTAAATAAAACATATGCGTACTTAAAATAGTTAAACTACAGAGTACAGAAATTGAGACGAGACCTCGAGGTGCCCTCGTTGAGGTAAAAGAGACGTTATAAAAGATAATGAAAGAGGACAGCATGGTGTCCCTACAGAAACAATTTAACCATTTAGCACGTTCAACCAAGACCAGTAACCACAAGGCAGAAGGGACCCTCAATAAAAACCGATAACGCGATAATTTCTTCTATCTCATAAAAAAACAATAATTCCCTACATTTCCGTTAGTTTTTAACGTAATCGTTAAATAAAGAGACAGTGTATTCCTTATTAGTCTAGGAATTATTTCTTGACGACTCCATGATCCTCTTATAGTTATTAAACTAAATACGTTTTTATTTTTTAATAGATGTATCCCGCGACTTCGCGCGTGCAAAAGGAAATGATTGGAAGGAAGTGAAAGGAAGTGCGCAGAAAACGTACATTTTGCCGCGATAGAAAGTCGCCTAGTCCATCCCCGTGTTCTACTCTTTAACTGTGCTAAATTGCATCAAAATCTGTCTAGTAGTTCTGGAGCCTATTCAATGCACACAAATAAAACTTTCCCGTTCATAATAATATAACATATTCGTATGATATTATTATAAGGATACGTATCACAATCGCCTGATAAGTGTCGAATAGCTTGTTCGGCAGTTTTGTCGCTGCTTACTTTATATCGAACGACAGAGACAAAATCTGATACTTATTAGAAGACACGAAACAGGCCCTAAGTATAGATGGAGTAAATCCGGAAAACAAGTGGATAGTTTAAATACCCACAATACAGAAGTGTTACAATTCGCCTATCCATTCAAACCGTATTCAAGTGTACAAAAAATATTATAAAAGTGAGTTATACAAACTACCGTTTATTTTAACTACTGATTTTTATTTTTTATTTTTTTTTATCAGCGTTTTACAATCAGCTCCCAGCGCGTCGGCACAGTATGTCGATTGTCGGCATATATCAAACCTGGACGCGTGGCGAGTCTTTACAATGAATATTTATATTGAAACAACGAAATACGCAGTACTATAGCGGTAGAATAAAGATTTTGTGAAAATTTCACAAAAAAACATTTTCATGTATAATAATGCCAAGATGGGTCGTTAGTTGTTTCGCACCGCAAGGATTCGAATCGCGGTGTGAATCGCCCCAGCACTGTTTTTTAATGGGTCGATTCACACCGCGGTCCGAAACACCCAAGACGTTTTTGGAATGGGTCGATTCGTACCGCACTAGAAAACATTCCTTTTTATGGATGAATAAATTTTGACGGTAAAATACGCAAAGTACAATCATGCACAAAATAACAGAAAAGTACAAAATAAGTTATGTTACTCCATTGAGAAAAACTGCGATTTCGTGAACGATGGACTCCCAATAAAACGATCATGCCGTAGTTGGGTACATGGTTGTCTTTGGAAACCAGACGTGTGTTTGATCGTTGACACGTTAGAATACTCAGTTTAGGTCTTTATGCGACAAAACATTGGCTGCAACCTTCTGTGAGTACATTTCCACAAAAAAATCCAAAAATCACTCGCTAATATGCCAAGACTTACTCAGGATGTAATTTAATTAAGATTGGATATCGCTCCCATCGTACCCTGAGCATCAATTATTGACTTTAGTTTCAAACGAAGGAAAATAAAAACCATACCTTTTATTTTTACTTACCGCGCAGGTAAAATTCAAGCTTTTTGAACTTTACCGTTATTTTTCAATATTAATTTACTCAAAATATTATTATTGGACTTAAACTATTCTTTACTAATCAATTTCCAAAGCTCAGAAGATCAAATAACCCATATTCAGAAAGATAAGGACAAGGCGAAAATTGACAATTTTCTTTGTCGTTCGTTTTTTTTTACTATAGAGAGTAGTTATAAGCAAATAACAGTTTACATAGTAACCTGCAATTATCAATCTCTTACGAAAAAAAAGTTAAACAGAGGTTAAACAAAACTTATCCTGCGACACAATCTTGTTATAACAGTTATATAAAACAGATGAGTGCTTCGTTTTATGACCCAGAGACTTAATTGAAGGCATATTTGATGTTTTATGTTCAACAGAAAATATTCAATTATGTCAGCTGAATAGCAAGTCATTTCCGAAAGTCTTTCGTATATTAATTACTACTGCTATGAATTTTGCTCAACTGATATTTACCTTTCTTGTAGTAAGATGGATAAGTAGATAAGTAGATACTAAATCTGTGGTTATACCACGCTAAACGGTACTTATTTGAATTGTATTTAAGCGTTATATAATCACTTTTAATTTAATAATTATTTTCCATTTTTTCACGGACCACTTTTCGACTCATCTGTTTAAAAAATTATAGAGTCCTATATATTCTGTACTGAATATTTCATTCTGTGGTCCGAATCGACCTTTCCAACAAATATCTGGGGCGATTCACAGCAAAATTGTTAAGCGGTGCGTATCGACCCATTCAGAAATATTGCTGACGCGATTTACACCGGGGTTCGAATCCTCGCGGTCCGAAACGACCCTCCATGATGAGACCAAATGACTCGCACTGTCAAAAAGTTATCAGATCTCACCTTGAGCCAAGCTTCTGACGCTACACGCCCTAACTCTACAAGGACTAACTTCACAAACTCTACATCATACTAGAAATATGTGGCTAAGCCATTTTGCTACGTACCGAGAAAACGTAAGGTGAAAAAATACTTATTGTAATTGTTCATTACGTGTTTGTTATGCTACTGCTCGTGTAGTAATGAAACGGCCAGGCCACACAGTACTGGTTATGCAATCAAAACTTTATATATTTAATAAGTCCGCTACTGGGAATATATTCCGAAAATTTCGTTCAGTTTAGTTCAGTCAGAGTTACGTATTGCCCATGCGCTGCGCTTGACTCGTCTTGGCGGGGGCACTACTGTGCCTCCCAGATTACTGGGAAAGAAGGATACTCTTGGCTCTGGTGACTTCTAAAGAAGGCCTCGCAAATAGTTTCAAGTCATTACTTCTACATTTTAAGACGCCTTACTTTGAGCAGATCTTTTATAGCTTGGAAACCCGTTCGAATTCGTACCGTAGAATTCGACCGGTCAAATAAAAGCGCGTTCATATTGGACCCACATAAGTCGGCATGTCAAAAACGTGTCCAAATCTACCATCAGCTCTAATAGACAGGACAATGCCACACAGCCGCGTTAAATTTCAATAACGAACACGGCACACAGCGGCTTCATTCTGACGCATTCTTAGAACCAAACCGCCAATATTGACTCTATATATGACTATGTTTGTCCGACGTTGCACTTTAGATCCTATGTAAACTTCCAAGTTACGTGTAAATCAGTCTTCTAAAATATTGCTGAATAATTTGAAATCTTATAATAAGTGTAGTAAAGTCGAGATTGCGTTGAAGGATGACGTGGATAGCGATTTGACCAGTAGAAGGCTTGATTAGCCCAAAGCATTGTAATTTGTAACTTTAAAAACGCCAGATAAATCACTAAGCACAGATCAGATAATTATAGGTTTCGATCTAAGACTAAGACCTGTATATGCTAACAAACCTTAAATTGAAAATAGACAACATAAAATTGATTTATGACCTATATTAAATTTCTTAACTAATTCTAAGCTTATTTCTATATAAAAAATACCTGCAATTGTTTTAAAACAATTAATTATATAGCGCAATTGCAAAACTGTTGCAAATAAAAATAAATTCATGAATCTAAACTATAAGCTACAATTATACAAAATACAAATGTTCACATATTGCATATTATATCCAATATCATAGAGTGGCACTTACAATTTAGTATACCTGTGCAAAGTTTGCACTAAACATACAAATAAAACACAATTTCTTCGAAGCTGGAAGCTAGCACATAATTTTAACTTGACTTAACATATTTTGTTTTGTATGTGCCGACTGCCGTATAAAGGTTTCTTAGGTGCTTTCTACGGCGCTTTTACGACCAAATTAAAGGGTAAACTTCGCAACATTGTCGGCAATAAATCCAGCAATAACAACAAACGAACAACAATTACTTTTTGTAAACAACATTTTTTGTTATTTGCAGGAATATCTTAATTTGCGAAGTAAACAATAAACAGTTGGAGTCGTAACTTCGAAAATCAAAAACAAAGGGTTGTGTTGTATTCTCGCAAACGAAATGGCGAATGCAGCCTTTGTGTGTCGCAATAGCTGTGGAACGTTAAAAATAATTTTCAACTCTTGCATCTTTCTTCCTTCAAAGAATAGAGCCTGATGATTTAGTCTACACAATTTTTTTGTATGGCGAAATCCGCGAGAGATTCTAAATTTCGAAAACTAGCACATACAACCATGAAAATGAAACGAAACCACGGTTTTCATGAAAAGACATTAACAAAATTTGGTAGGTCTATCTACTTATGCATAGTGTTGAAATGAAAATTTAAGGTCATGTTAAAATTTTATATGCGATAGAAATAAAATAATTATTACCTATAAACATAAAGTTTATATGTAATATATATAAATAAAAGGCAAAGCTGATTGACTGATGTATCAACGCACAGGCCAAACCCTTATTAAGTCTAGAAATTTGAAATTTTGCACACGTATTTCTCATATGATAGGCATCCAGTAAGGATGGATTTTTCAAAATTCAACCCCCAAGGGAGTAAAATAGGTGATAAAAGTGAGTATGAAACTTTTTATTCTTGGAACATGATATTTAATGGAGCATGATATTTCGTATGAATTGAGTACGGAAAAACGATTTACGTATTTCAGCGTTTTCTAAAATTCAGCCCCTAGGTGGGTAATAAAGTTTAAAATCTAATTTCACGCGGGCTAGTATTATCATATTTTCTAAACAATGTACAATTGTCGATGTTTCGTCCATGTCTTAACAATATTGTCACTTATCTTCTGCAACAGAACAGAACTACGTACTTATTTTAAATTCTTGTTTTTAAAGTATCTATTGAATGCATCCGTAGTAATATATCAAAAATAGAGCGCTTAGACCCGGTCTGTGAGGTTGGTCGGTAGTTTATCTATTCAATAGCGCTTTCTATCGGATGACGCAAACGGTTAACCCAACACCGACTGCTTATAATATACTCTTATTCGGTGGGTATTAGTTAACCGCGTCAAAAGCGATATTGAATAGATAAACTACCGAAAAAACCTCAGAAACTATGACGATCGAATCTGTAGTGTATCAATTACAATATTATATTAATTCCTGTTAATATAAGTCTAATCTCCATATCTCGAACGATTAAAACCACATATTTATTTAACATACACTTTCTAGACGCTACTTAAAAGTTAATAAAATTTTATTCATATTTATAAAATTACAATCAACTTAAATTGTGTTTTCATAATTATTTAAAGTAACTTGATCGTTAGTAATTTTGTTAATGAACGCTTTATTTTTGATCTGATTTTCAGGATTTTTTCCGTGCATTTATTTGTAGCATCTATCTATTGGTTTAATTATCTCGTAGTTTATTTCATTCTAAACTTAGCTATTATTAGGTATAAGTTCCATCTAGCTGTTCTTGCTCTCAATATGATGTAGATCGCCTTTTTTACTGGTGTTTTAAAACCTTCGCTAGCAGCTAATATAACAATTTATGTATCCACAAACTAGGATTAGTTCACAAAAAATTTGACGAAAAATTAGATTCCATTTCTTGTACCCACAAAAAATTACAGACTGACATACCACTTCAATCTCCCTCGGTAAAATCTCAAACCGAAATGAAACATTACAAATCAATAGCTGAGGGTCCTTTTAGTGGGCATGACACGTCACTCCAACAAGAAAAATATTGAGACAATCGACCACTCGGGGACATAATGGGTTTTCATTGAATTCTTTTGTTTATCCCATAATGTTTCGATCGGTTATTACTTTAATAACAAAGAACGGGCACAAAGGACGAATTATGGTGTTACGGTGCGGTATTCCCATGCCCCTCACGTAGAATAAAAAAGCGTGCTAGTGTGAGAGCTCACACATGCATTTTATACTCAGCATTTGGTTAGAAAACAAATCTGACTGCACGTTTCTGACCTCCACGTATGCTGGGATGTAGAGTAGAGAGGGGCAGATGTGACATGGCAAAGTATGGAAACAGCTAATAGATTTATTTGAATGCTTATAATACCTACCTATATTAAGTACATCATAGCAGTTCAACAGTTGATCAAAATAATCCTTCTGGATAGTAATAAAGAGAGAGTAGGCGATTTTTTGAGAAACAGAATTTTGTTCTAAGTGTGAGTTTACCTACGCTTTTGTCTAATGCCATATCTATTTCTCTTTAAATCTCTAGTTAGTTTGGACACATTGTGGCACGCCTCCTATGTTTAAGTGAATGGGACATTTAACATTATAAAAATTTTAATAATAAGCTCGTCTACGTATTGTCTTTGATGTCGTTAAGATATTCTGGACTACGTGGATTCCCAAATAATTAGTGACGCTATTTGTATATTAAATCACTTTCTATGGCGTACCTACGTTTTAATTGTAATGGTATTCGTGGGTGCATCTTAACTTGGTTTTAGGAAACTTATTTTTATAAATAATGCATCAAACTAAGACAATTGAAATAAACATATAAGATAGTACCAAACTGATATCTACTTTATATTTTACCTCAAGAGGTAAATTACAATAACTAAAACATAATTTCGATGTGATTGGGCAGATATACATAAATGAAATTCTATCAGGTAAATTGTGCATTACGTAACAATAGTTTATTTCCAAACACAACCTACATATTTTAAAGTAATAAGTATTTTTATGTAATAGGCACCTAAGACATACTATTTATTTTATTCAATACTAGATGTTGCTCTCGACTTCGTGAGAGATCTCGATCTCGCTCAGAGAGAGAGATCTCGCGGGAACCGTGCATTTTGCCACGACAGGGTAGTCGCACTCCGTGTTCTACTCTATGTTAAGTAGTTTTTGCGTGACGGTGAAACAACTAAACAAACAAACTCACTTTCACATTTATAATATTAGTAAGGAGGAATATTTCAAAAGAAGTAGTTAGTGATAATACATAATATAACGTACTCGTAAAAGAAAGCATAGACAATGTAGCGACATAGGAAACAAAACATCAGACATTTCTTATTCAATTCTCGTGTAAGGAACTCGGTGAGAGACACATTGAAATTCTCCTGTATAGTCCCCAGAAACGGACCGTGAAAGCTGTTTGATATGGTTATTAGTTCCTTTATCCATGTCGTTGACACATCTCCGCATAGTAAATCTTCCTATGGTGAATAGCCTGGTCTATGAATAGGCGGCGTCCTTGGAGATGTAAATTTTGAATTTTCACAAAAACCTAGCGGGTGACGTGGGGGTGTTACTAATTAGTAAATATGGCTACTGACATAAGTTATTACAACCTGTTTTGATGCAGGGTGTGATGAATATGCTCCAGACAAAATATTTTTTTGCTCCTGGATAATGCTTGGATTTTGTTCCTGGGTGGAATAACAACATTTCCTAAGTCAAAAAGAATATAATATAGAAACAGACAGGACGGACCAAACAAGAGCACGTCGGGACATGTCTAAAGAGGGTTCCGTAACTGTCAACGCGTAAAAAGTTTTTTCAAATCACTTCAAAAGTTACTGTCCGATTTCGTTCAGAATAATTTTTCTAAAGAGTTTTTAGCAAATTTTATGTTATATTTGTGTCAAATAAATGTTAAAAGATTATAATATAATGTTGCGTGTATGAAAAATAATAGGATAGATAAAATATCTCTGATTTTGGCTATATATATTATACTCTGTGACAATATTGCGTAAGTAATGCTAATGGCAATGCTAATGACAGTTGCAATATACATAACTAAATATTTTCGTAATTTACGATAAATAACATGATTAACATTTCTTGACAACTCTCACTACGCATGAACACCCTTGCACTGCCGTACGCCGCGCCGGCATTGAAGGTCACGCGATTGCTGCTCAGTATCGGTCGCGGGGTTATGTATCGACGTTAATTATTTTAATGGATAAGTGACAAGGTAAAAATTTTAAGACATAAAGTCGAATACTGATCAAGTGATCAGGATCCTTGAGTAATATCTATTTTTGTTTTAATTACACTCTGTAGATGTTTACACTAAAAAAATACTTATTTCACTTTTTTTACCCACACACTTCTAATCACTATTCGTTAGTTAAACGAGTCCAACCAAACTATCATATTTCTACATCAAATCAGCGTCAATATGTTCGATATAGAATAATTTATAAACGTAACATTAGACCACACGCATTAATAAACTCGGTTAGATACTTGTAATAATAGCCTATCTGTACCATCTACTAAGGTTTACTCGAGATTATTAAATGTGGTTTTTTATTCGAAAGCTTAATAAAATGTTTATCTTAATTTTTATTTCGTTTTGATTACATTATGTTATATAAGTACCTAATGCGATTTGGGTATTTCAGAATGTTTCGATATGGAACGAATTAAAACTATATTAATGATCATTCAATGATAATGCATTTAATGAAGACAGATAGTGATTTTGATTATTTTTAAATGTGGGTTTTTAATTCTTGTACGGTTATATTCTGGGGTTAAGATAATGCACCACACAACTTTACCTCACGATTTTTGACTGACGAATTCGTGCTAACGATTATTGCGCAAAACTCTTACTAATATTATATTATATACGCAAAAGTTTGTAAGAATGTATGGATGTGTTGATGTTTGTTACTATTTCACGAAATAACTACTGAGCTGATTTCATTGAATTTTGGTATGATAGTATTTAAACTCTGGAGTAACAAATATGCTACTGTTCCCGCGAGAATTCTTTTTGCGCGTACAAAGCCGTGGGAAACGTATATAGCACTTTATAAAAATATGCATGCTTTATTAGCTGTGCCAATATCATGTATGTACTGTGCTTAAAAAAGAAATGACCAATTGCTAAGGGCTCGACAACTATTTTTAAACACATTTCCTCAATTCACAATGGTTATGAACAACCGCGAACAAACGGACAGGACATTAACTGGCCACTGAAAAAAAAACGCCATTATCCTTCAACTGGGGAGAACTATCCGATAAACAATTCAAAACAGCGCATAAAGAATTTGAATATAGAAGGTACGGAGGCTGTGGTGACCATGATTTAGATTTATTTATTGACCAAAGAAAAAGTCTATTATATTATACTAAAACTGGTAATTTAAAATCTTATTCCTACATCCTATTATGTGATTTTCTTAAAATGAGTTTTATTAAGTTTCTTTTTAAAATTCAGTTTGATTACGGCTGAATACTGAAACCTATTCACAAGCTGTCGCTGTCTCTGCTAGACGAAATGACAAGGAAGGCATGAGACTTGAACGTCACTTAATTTAACTATCCTATTAGCATTTGGCCGTTATCTTATCTAATAGCCTAGCCGTTTCGTTTCCACGTACAAGCTGTCTTCCAAAAGGAATGGACTGATGCTTTAATTGATATAAACTGAATATGGAACTAGGTAAACCTTCAACGTCCAGAAATATCCCCACTACTGGAGCACGCGTTACAGGAGGATTAAGCTGCCACGCTACTCTGCTATAGCGTAGATACGCGTATTATACGCGCATATTTTATGACTGTCCCACAAAATCCAACATCATGGAAACCCCAGTGCTGGCTATCAGCAGATCACTCGATGGGACGTGATAATCGCAGGCGCAGAACGTCTCGGACCATAAATAAGCTGGACACAGCCCTGACACCGCATTATAGGTCGCTTAATTATACATATACAAACAAAACCTTTCAATGGGACGTTTAGGGTTGTAAATTCGGATAAATATATAATCAAGCGTCTTGGTTACAAAACTAGCTTCATTAACAAAATACTATGGATAATTACTCTACAGTCTACACAACTAGCTTTACTTTGTATCTCTATGGTTATTTACCTTACTATCCCTCTAAATTTGCTGGATGTTCCATCTTTTCGTTTTTAAAAGATGTGACAACCCTAGGTAACATGTCGAACTCTTTGAAGTACGCGAGTTATTGTAAGAATGCGTATTGTGAGTGTTTATCGCTGATCTCGCGAACGCGGATGTCAACAGCGTCTAGGTTTTACGATTGTGTATAAAAATGCACAGATGCGATATAAAAATATGTATAATAAACATAAGGGAATGTTAAATGACGAGGGTTCAAAGAGTACCTACACTGCAAATGCACAACACAGTGCATACAGTACACTACAGTGCAAATGTGAAAGCACATTCATGGTGATTCTGTTATTACTAACCTAACCATTAAATAATATTGGTAAAAAAAGTTTTAATAGTATTAGTAAAACTTTGGCAGCTCGATTTTTAAGCACATTGTTTTCGGGCCAAAAGAAACATAATGTTTTAGCAAAGTATCAGAATTCTGATACGCGTGTAACACATTAGGCTAGAGTAGAAAGCCTTTTAATTTACCTACGCTTTGCAACAAAAAAATTGCATTGCAAGCCATAGAGAGCTAACAGCTATAAATTAAAATACTCAAAAATAAAATGCTATAATTTTTTCAGTCAGTGGCCAAACTGTCAAGAGTCAATATACTCTTGAATATCAGCAACTTTTACTATGGAATCAACTTTCCCACTTGAAAAAAAATTCAGCTGTTTCCTACAAAACTGCTATGGCATAGACAGGCTCTTTCACATTCCATAGTAAAAGTTCCAAAGTATATTCAAGAATATAATTATATATTCACTCTTGAATGTTTGGCTACTGGATGAATAACACCCTGTACTTATTCTTTGATCGTGGTGAAATAGCTATCAGTAACCTGTTCCTGAGGTCCTCTATCGGTGACAATCTCATCGCTGCATCTGCGCTTGCTTCAAAGGTAGCAGCGTAACTTAGCCCCAATTTCACCAAAGCGTTAAACCGACGTTCAGGGCTGAGCTACGGTTTAAGATCTGTCTATCCCGTTCTAACATTGAATGAAAGAGGGAGAAAGCAGCCGGATTTCGCGTTAAGTGCGTTTTAAGAAGTTTGGTGCAATCGGGACTTACTTACCTACTCGGGTAGAGCGGACACATCAGTATCACCAGTTACAAAAATTATTTAATAGTTCATTAAATATATTTGTATCTGGTGACCTTGGATGTGTAAGCTCTTCTCTAGTTTAAATAGTTTTTATCGGGCAGTTGGCCCACCACACATTCACCACGGCACTCTACAACTCTTGTGTAGCCAGGATCTACAATGGTAAAAAAAAAAACTTTCCATCCGTTATTGGATGATTTATACAGTATTCTCCGAGCGACGTAACCACTCTTGAAATACTGTAGTGCCTGGGACAGTCGGTTTTTTAAATGTCGTATGGTTGCAAAGCACACCACGGCATTCTCACAACATAGTCAGCCTAGTCCAGAGGAATGACTGGTCAATACATCTGGGGCCAACCATGTGCGGGTTTCCTCACGATGTTTTCCTTCACGGTTAGAGCGTCTGTATAATGCACTTGAGATCAGAAAAGTCTCATTGGTACACGCCACAACCTGGGAATGGAACCTGCACTGTAGACCTTTTGATTCGCACTCGAGACAGTGCAGGTTCGATTCCCAGGTTCTACAGTGGTAACCAACCACAAAAGTCAATGATCTCAGGGGTGCCCGAGAGACATGTTATATCTGTCTTGGGACCCGCAACGATATTAGTCAGAAGAATCTAGGAAGAGTAGGAAGTGTTCTAGTTTAGATGTGCTACTGACTAATATTATGTACTACTAACAATGTTTCCCGCGACTTTGTACGCGCATCAGAAAATCCCGCGGAAACCGTACATTTAACCGCAATCAAATGTTGCTGTCCTTCCCCGTGGTCTATTCTAGGCAAATTTTATCAAATTCCGTCCAGGAGTTTCGGAGCCTACTCAATGCAAACATACAAACAAACTAATATTTCCACTTTTTAATATTAGTATCTCCTATCTAGATAGATGTACTATCGACAAAGTTTCCGCTCGACCAGGCATAAGGCTAAAATCGCTTGGCAGCCATGAATCATGATGACACGAGTCACACGACTCATCACGCACACATACTCACGCGTAAAAACCGCCATAAAAGACGTTTGCAATTGATGTTATAATAATTTTATTTTGTATTTTTCATTACTCATTCATTCATATTTTGAAAATAATATTATTGTTATAATAATAATTAATATGATATTTTATTACCTAGTCACTAAACATCCTACTAACATATGTGAAAGTTTGTGAGGATGGATGGATGGATGTATAAATGGATGGGTGTTTGTTGCTCTTTCACGCAAAAACTACTGAACGGATTTCGATGAAATTTGGTGTGGTAGTAGTTTAAGCTCTGGAATAAAGCATAGGATACTTTTATCCCGAAAAAGTACAGTGTTCCCGTGGGATACTGTATTTACGCGGGCAGAGCCGCGGGCAACAGATATTCATTTATAGTATTATCGTATTTTTTTATTGAATAAAATAGTATGACGTTATATTTAAATCATATAGAATACTTAAGAGCCCTATAACAAATCTGCACTCTGCGCGATTAGGTATTTGAAGCGTAGCCGACATTTCGCATTTTGTAGTAATTTTGCAGTTGAATTTTTAGTTTTTATTGAAAAAGGTTAATAAATTCATGCTTTAAAATTATAAAATCTTTATTCCTCATGAAGTAACAATTGTTCTGGTATAAATTTTGCTTGGTAATATTATCGTAGATAGGAGTAATTCACAGTTAACTTAAAGTGATTATTGAAGTTTTTTTGGCTTAGAATAAGATTTCTTTCTATATATTTCAAAATTCTAAGGCCGCTACGAACTATACGACTATAAAGGAGATAACATTCTCAATTTATTATTTCATTTGATTAGAACAGTAGTTCAATCCAGGAGCTCAAAAAAGTGCCTTCGCGCATTTTATGAAAATATATAGCTATTCTGCACTATTCAATATGTCAAAATTGTTAATGTATCTTTGTTTCTGAGATCAAGAACGCCATAATTGCCGCCATTTTACACAAAAATCACAGTGGAGATGTAATAAGCCTCTTAAATAAAAAAAATTAAGTTAAGTAAAGTAGTAAAGTAACGTAGTCTTGAATAAGTAAATTCCCCAAATTATCCTCGAGTGGAAACTGTGATTATAACTTAAATTATCTAATTAAATAGCCATATTTTAGTTCGCATATCTTTAAACGTATCATATAATCTTCACTATCAGCACAAATCAGGTTTTATGGCACTAGAAAAAAACATATTAATGCAAATTTATACCATATGCAAGTCTAATCCTTATCTAATATAATATGTTACTACTGTCTCATATATTCATGTATGTTAAAAGAATATGTGCTATTTGCGAGTTATTTTATTTGTCACCTACATAAATGTTTTAGATCACAAAATGCTTTTGTTCCTATTTAGTGTGAATTATGTGCTAATTGAGTGCTACGACCTTAAGTCTATAAAATATTAGCATTGATGCTTGTAGAGATTGAAAATGCCACGTTGCAAAATATTTTGTCCAAATGAAATGGCAATAATTTAATTTAATTTTTATCGCCTTAAGAAAAAGTCGCCTATACGTAATAAAGTCCTGTGATCCTGTCTTATTGGATTGATTAAAAATATTTTCAAATAAAACTACGAATCCTTAAAACCATTGACCTCAAATACTAATATGGTGGTACGGATAATATTATAATTTTATATCTATGGATGCTTCACACCACGTCTATCTGGCCCCGTGCGAAGTACTCGAAGAACTTGTTTTACGGGGACCAGACAACGGGAAGTATATTCAATACCTTTATACTATACATATATTTAAGATTTTAATCATACGATACACATTTAATTATCCATGATCCAGGAGCACACAAAAACTTTTTGACCCTTCGGCGGGATTCGAACTCGCGACCCCCGGATTGAGCACCAACGCGCTGAAACAGAGCCACAGAGGTCGTCAAAATACTAATTGTCTTACTAGTAGGTACTCTACCCTACGTTTAGATGCACTCGTGGCTCGCACTGAATCTCCCTCCCGCGTGAATCCATCTCTTATCAGATAGGAATCCAGCATTCCTCATCCGAGACACCGGCTACTTACCCGATTGTGCTAAATCTATTTTAAATTTCTTGCTTAAAATATATGCGAATATCGACGCCAAAGACATCTTATGTAGATTTTATAGAGAGATTTGGAGATAGAATTTTTGATAACTTTCAGGCACGTATCTAAATTATTTGTATTGAAAAAAGAAAAACGGTGCTTAAAAATATGTTGCACGTTTTGTGTCGTAGTTCTTCTATAATAAGACAGGGCACTATAAATATGTGATAAGTGATAACAAGGAAGTCGGGAACCGTAGATTTTGCCAGGCCGGGCATAATGTCTAGCTAAAACTCAAAAACAGCTGGACCGATTTCGCTAATTTTGAACTCGAAACAATTGTGGAAGAAGGTAGGTTTAAACGGTGAGAAACATTGAACTGAAAAAAAAAACTTGAGAGGTGTCAAGGGACACCCGGATGGAACGAAGTTATAATATATATATTGTAATATATATACTATAATTTCGTATAATATATATATATATATATATATATATATATATATATATATATATATATATATATATACTATGACTGACTGACAGAGACTGACAGATAGACAGAAAAATGTTAACGATTTATATTTTATTGTAAGTACCGATCATACTTTTAAATGCATTAAGTGAAAATAAAAGCTGTTAATTTGAAATTACAAACAGACACTTCAATTTTGTTTATCTGTATAGATATAATATATTATACTATACAAAACAAATAGTTGAACTAAGTATATATAGTGCGCGCGGAACTAGTTGGCCGCGCCATAGGTAGGGACAGGGTTGAGGTTTGCTTGCTGCCGCAGTGTTGCCGCCGCGAAGTCCGGCTCCGTACTGAGTAATAACATCAAGCGCTCTTCCGCTCAGTCACAATATGTAACATTCAGTCATAACAGTCATAACAGTCACAATGTGTAATTGCAAAATTCTACATTATTGTCAAGGTGATAAGGTCGTTTTATGTATCATTCTTAATAGTCGTTATTACATTGTGATTTCGAGTGGCAAAAAGTGTCGTGCCTATATTAATCCGTCTAGCCCCAATACAATTCGCAACGCGCCATAAGGAACTTCGTTCCAAAAATTGCGGGTTCACTGTGTTCAATTTGTCACTTGACCGTCAAATGTTTGTAGGCGCGTTCATATTTGTTTATAGTTGTAGGTGTAGTAGTGGATGAGTGTAGCTTGTAGGTGTAGAGGTTTGTGTAATTTGTAGGCGTAGGTGGTTGTAGTAGGTGTAGTTATTGTAGTAGTGGATGAGTGTAGCTTGTAGGTGTAGAGGTTTGTGTAATTTGTAGGCGTAGGTGGTTGTAGTAGGTGTAGTTATTGTAGGTGTAGGTACTGTAGTTGCTTATTTATTCCAGTTACAGCAAAGACAGAACATTGTGTGTCGGGAGAGCTAAATACCACCTTATAAATGTAAAACCCTTCTAAACTGTCGAATAATTTATCAATCACTACAGTGACAATAACAATCAGTAAATATTCAATTATAGAATCCTATTTTGCAGCTAGAAACTGCAGATTGACACCAAACAAAATAAATAATTACATAAATTACTGCAAATAACCAATAAATTAGTGACTTCATAAAGAACATTTGATTACTACTGAACTCCGCACAACGACGACCAGTAATAAAAGTCCGCTAATAAATTGAAATAAATAGAAATTTTACATTGCACTATAAAATATTTGCCTATTTCGGCCATAAAGTTGCCAATCTACGGCCAGTTATTAGTCAACATACGGTAACTTTATTAGGATCCGTTAGGTATGCCATAAAATTAGAAACCTAAAGAAAAGGGCACAAAAGCACCATAAACGGCTACTTCGCATACCCTTATTCAATTTGCTAATTTGCAAAAAGGATTATTCCGTTATTTTGCAAGTATTGGTTGTAAAAGAAAGTTTTGGTAGCAAGGGGTGAGTATTGTTTTGAAAGAGAGCAAAGGGTAGTAAGTACAGTTACTAGAAGACAAAACAATACCTATTATGTAATGTTATATTGCATTGCAATTTTTTGTTGATTCTCAAATTGCAAACCCTTTTGATTGTTACGCCAGCTATATGAAGCTTTGTCGCCGTCCCGTTAAGTTTCGACTTGTTTTGTTTTGTATAAGAATGATTCATACTATTATCTTTTTATTTAAAATTTTCATGTGTTAAATAGTATGTACGATATATACAAAATAGAACGCATCGAAACATTTAAAGACAAAGGAAGTGACCGCAACGGCTGCAGACTGTGTGCGTGCGCACAATTCAACGGTGCTGTTAAGCGATTTTCATCTTATGCCTGGTCGAGCGGCAACTTGTTCTATAGTACTTGCATATCTGATGTAATTTCCGAAGGGCCTCTGCTCTCCGCAGTGGGCTAGCGTAGCTACTACCTAAACATTAGCCTGAGTAGTAGGGACAGTCGTGGTGAACAGTGGTGATCATACCAATGATGAAACAAACATAATGATTATTAGTTTTCGTATCACAAAACAAATCGGCCAATAACTCGTTATCTGCAATAAACTTCAAACTTTATACTAATTGTTGCATTTAAAAATGCAATAAATGTAAATAATAAAAAAAAGACAAGAGCCTTTTTTATCTTTACATTTGTTGGAATATGGCGGCGGCATAAAAACCACAACAAGTTATTAAAAGGCAATATCAATTTTTCATTACATATTTTAATTGAAAACAAATTTTATTTAAGTCAATTACTTTTGAATGCTAAATTACTTTCGATGAGATACAGTGATTACGTTTGTGGCCTGTAAAAATCGTGTGTAAGTTATTTATTACATTTATCTATATAATAATTTTAAAGAGTCTTTCTTTTGGAGGATATGTCGCTATCGTAAAATAATTTAAGAGGCATATTACATCTCGATTGTGATTTTTGCGTAAAATGGCCAATTATGGCGTTCTTGATCTCAGAACCAAAGATACATTAACAATTTTGACATATTGAATAGTGCAGAATAGAGTTAGGCCTAGTTAGTAGCGGCCTCGCTTTTTGTAAATTTTGCTTAACTTTTTAATTAAACCCAAAATTGCAGAGAAAGATTTTCATAAAATGCGCGATGGCACTTTTTTGAGCTCCTGGACTGAACTAGGTACTGTTCTAAGCAAATGAAATATTAAATTGAGAATGTTATCTCCTATATAGTCGTATAGTTCGTAGTGGTTTTAGAATTTTGAAATATCTTTGATTTAATATAGAAAAAAATCTTATTCTAAGCCAAAAAAACTTCAATAATCACTTTAAGTTAACTGTTAATTACTCCTATCTACGATAATATTACCAAGCAAAATTTATACCAGAACAATTGTTACTTCATGAGGAATAAAGAATTTATAATTTTAAAGCATGAATTTATTAACCTATTTCATTAAAAACGATAAATACAACTGCAAAATTACTACAAAATGCGAAATGTCGGGAACGCTTCAAATACCTAATGTCGCTGAGTGCAGATTTGTAATAGGGCTCATAATATTAATTCCACTTATATACTAACTACTATCTTTTGAAGAATTCTTAGATATTATGTACTTGTAATGTCAAACAAATCAGATTATAACATAGAACAAATATAATTTAGGTACTCCTTTTTGGAAGACGGTTAAAATACATAGCTTTTCGCATTGTTGCTATTTTGTGCTCCGTACCCAAAGGATAAAATGCGGATCCAATTGCTAAAACTTGTCTGTCTGTCTGTCACCAGGCTGTATCTCATGAACCGTGACAGCTAGGCAGTAGAAATTTTCACAGATTACGTATATCTGTTGCCGCTATAATAACAAATACTAAAAACAGAATAAAACAAATATTTAAGGGGGGATCCCATACACCAAACGTGATTTTTTGGCCATTTTGTACGGAGCCGTTCTTGAGCGAGGCTGACTCGTACTAGGCTTCTTTTGTTTCATCCAGTTTTCATAACAATGCTATAGTAGTTTTTACTTCAAATTATCAAAGGAAATACTTTTGCCTTCACTCGCATGTCTCGAGTCAGATGTTTAGTTCATTAAAGGCCATTAAAAATTTTATGTTATTTTATTATCGCTATATTTTTCATTCTGAGATGTTAAATAACATAATAAAGCAATTAATTGAATAAGAGGCGTATACTGGCAACGGTTTTTCTCAATGACAACAAAAAGTTAAATCAGTGTTGTCAACTCAAAAAGTTAAACCAGAACAGTGCAGTATGAAATCCATCATACACTGGAAAAAAAAATAAGAAAGTAACTCTGTCTGACTGCTACGTTATCACGCCTAAACTACTGAAACGATTTTGATGAGATTGTCATTTGGTTGGTAGGTACAGGGACTAGATTTAATCATTTAACCATGAGGAAGGACACAGACTTTTGTCGTCCCAAATGAGTCTATCCTTATAATATAAAATCTTCTGTATCTGAAATTGCATAATTTATAAAAAAAAATCTCATGCTATGGTGTTCTTTATATTACTAATTTTTATGGATATTTGGTAGATGCGATTAGGTCGTAAGCTGTTTTGTATTACCGCATTGTGATAAAACTTTTATGGTAGAACAACGTACGTCGGGTCAGTAATATCGGTAATTTAGTATTTGCTTAAACTTTGTAGCACAGCATAAGCGAATACCAAATTACCGCACACAATTTATGTATTCTTCTTAAGTTAGTATAATTTATCTAATTAGCATTTATATGAAACTATCTGCTTTTTATGGCTCAAGGGCCAAAGGACAGCAGGAGCAGCTTAAATGTGCTGTATATTTATCAATTTACTGACGATAAAATTTATTTTACAACTTTTTCTAAGAATAAATCTGATTCCTTATTAGGTCATAACTCTATTGCAATCTTAGAATTGATGAAAGAATTGTAAGATTTGCTTGTGTTGTGAGTTTGTGCTCAATTTAATACTTCTGTAAGCAAATATGATTTCGACCAAATTAATGTATCATTGTATTTACTTTAAACGAGACAATCTTGTAGGTATATTATATATAATCGAAATCTTTTTTAGTTTGCAGGGAGTTGGGGGAGAAAAATCGATATGTCTAGACCTTATTACTTCCCAGTAATACTAACTGTACATTTTTAAGTTACATATTGTCTTTTCTTTCGTCGTGCAACAAAAGATCAATAATTTCGACATCTTGAATGTCAGTCCGAGTGACAAAATGGCATGCTTACGTAGAATGTTCGCGTTGTTCGAAAATTGGGAATGTGGTGGATTCGAATCCCGGCCAGACAAATGTTTTAGTCGTATTTTTATTATTTTAAATCTACTAGTACTCCGAACAAAGCTCGGTTACCCAGGTACTTTCTTTGTTACACGCTAAATAGGCGACATTTGAATCGGTAGCATTATATAGTACTGAATAATCATGTCTATACTCTCTTTGTTTACACAAAGATTAAATAGATCTGAATAGAGTACATCTATTGTAGAGTATAAAACACTCAAAAGCATAGACGTACCTATATATTATAGACGAGGCATGTCGAGGCAAAACTGTCCCCGCTTTTCGTCCACTTTTGGGGTATTAGGGCCATTTTGACATTTGAGGTATGGTAAAATCAAGATGGCTGACATTTGAGGTATGGTGAAATCAAGATGGCGCAACATTTTCTTGTATAAAGATTCGTTCTGTCAAGTGTACGTCACAGCCCATCCTTAGTTTTGAAATCATTGCTCAATAGCTGAAAATTTCGCTTATTATTATGTAACTAACTCAATAGAGTTCGATCTGAAGCAAAAATCTTCAAGACCAAAATAATATATGTATAAACACTGTCAACACAAAAACAATCTACAACATTGAACGTCTTATTTACCTACGTAACTTAAACAATGTAACAGTGAACATAGGATACAATAGGAACCTCGAACCTCGCTACATCACAAACAATATAAACGCGAAATACACTTAAAAATGCATTGTTCATTTCTGTTAAAACTTTCATATACTAACCGAATATGATGCGAAAGCGCATAAAAAAGATAAAAAGGTACACTTAAACCTCAAATTAAAAATCTTGTTAGTAATTAGTGAGAAGAAAATTGATAAACTAGTCACGCTCAAATCTATAGCTTTCATGACGTTATGAATTGCCTTCGAAAACCAATTCGATATAATTACAATAGAGTAAAGGCCGACAAGACAATGTATAAAAACTTATCCAAACACATAATATTTTGATACATAAAATGTTCGATACTACGATCTATAACATCACAGCATGTTATTTAAGTGGATGCCGCAAGCACCATTTTGTATTGAAAAACTTTTTTTTATTCTACAGTAATCGAATAACGTAAGATTTTTAGTTACCTAAAAGTGCTACTGTTTTGTCCAACTTATATCTATTGTGTAGACCCCTACTTCCCGCATAAAATACAATAGAATTTTTTTGTTTTCACACACCCAAATCACAAATAAAACACATAATACAAATATTGAAACTGAAACTGTACAAATATGCGGCTACGCCTTACAAGATTTTCTTCCAGACGTGACACATTTATGTTCATATTTATTTTTAATAAAATGGTACATCATTCGGTCGACTTATCTATCCCTTAAATATTTCACACAGCCTGCTCCGTTCAATATGTATCTGTGGTATGCAGGTGAAGGGGAAAGGGGAAGACCACCGGCGCAGCGTCAGACCATCGGCCGCATAATTACAGACAAACACACATACGCAGGCGCGGTGCAAACGGGCTTCCGACGACCGCGACCAGGCGCTAGCGCTAGATAATTTACACATACATATTTGCCAAATAATTAAATTTTACCCTAGACGATGGCTATAGATCTATTGTGTCTTACAAACAAACACACGCGCACACACTCAGGCTTTACGTAAACGGGCTACTGGCTGGCTTCTATAATCTGGTATCTACACAAATTAAATAAATTTTACCTAAAACAAAAGGAAAAATAAATACTACTAATTCTTTAAACTAAAATGTCCTTGAACACTTATTTATAAATTATTGCAACGAGAATGCAATGAGATTTTTTTTCTAATCAGTATCAAGATGGTGTATCATAAATTTCCGTAATTTATTTGGAATTAATAAAATAATTTATTTAAAATAATGATGAAATACAAAAATATGATGTATCCGAAGTAGTTGTTATTTATCATTTAACGTTAAATCTAAAGTAATTTATTTGTATCCAAATACAGATCTTTAAAAAAAAACACAGAAGAGTCGCTGCAGCAAGCGCAATCTGTTGTATTGTCGGTCGCGGCAACCACGGAACGGAAAACCAAAATTTGCGCAACGGCTGCTGCTTACAATCGGTTTTCGGTAGCCCGTTTGCGCCGAACCTTATCTGCTTTGTAAACTTCATGGGCATAGCCGGTAGCTACTCTAATTCAACCGCTTTTATGATCAATCATTATTTCGATAATTAAAACACATAATGCTAGATATGGTAATAGACGTTTAGGAAAGACCAATTTAACTGAATGTTATCTGTAAGTTAAAGTGTGTGTAAATAATTTTTATCAACTAGTCTAGAAAATCTAATTTTAGGACTTTATAATATGAAAATTATGAATTACTAATCGATTTAAATTTAAATCTGCTATATCCGCCGTTATAGTATTCTGGCAGTTTAATGCCATTCTAACATTACAATTCCGTGGCTGAATAATATAAGCCTTTGGTATTCCACATAGACATAAAAAAAAACATTCGAATTTCAAAAACAAAAATGGCTTCTACATGTTCAGTGAAATATCAGATTGTCGTGAGAAAGTCGGGGGATGATCGGATCGCTGTCCAGTCACGCAAGCGACACTTGTTCGTATGTATTGTAATAAGAATTTCAGATCTTCTTGCTCTTTTTAAAACACGAGTATATCACGATGTTGTTTATGACATCATTTTGAACTGGGTTCACGACTTTTAAAATGGTATTTTGAATGAAACAACAGCACTGCAATACACACATATACTCTTATTTATAAATATACAGTACGGTATAAACTATTGCCAGTGTCTAGTTAAAAATTCGTGAATATAGAATTTTCGTTAAGTTTTCAACACCGTTTTTCTAAATCGTCAAGTACAAAGACTACTAAATCGATTCAGGACAGTGGTAGACGCTTTACTTGAAACTTCCTAGGTAGTTTTAGAGGAAACACAAAATAGCACACTTTTTGCAGTGTCCACGCTAATTTTGTAGGTTAACGAATATTCAATGGTTAATATTCTATCAACATTACACATTAAGAACCGAAATAGCACAAATTAATGGAAGAAATACAAAAACAACAAACTCACTCTTCCAAATCCCCGCCAAAACTCTCAGATGTACTCTGTTTAGGCTGGGACTATCTTATTCGGAATCCAGCGGGCCGGGGAAAATTCAGAGCACTGGAAATAGAGCTCTGCGCTAATTACTATAGAGCTGAAAATCGAACACACAATTGACCAGTCGAATGTCAATGTCATATATTATGACAGTTCGACACTTGATACTTGGATTTTCAACTCTATTGTACTAGCGCAGAGTTCTATTTTCAGTGCTCTGAATTTTCCCCGGCCCGCCGGATTCCCATCATATAGTCCCAGGCTCTCAGCCTTAGATCGAATTTATCAAAACGTTAACAAAATACAATAGAGCACGATAGTCGATAATGCTACCAATACATCTTATTTACAGTGCAATTAATAAATACAGTGACACATTAATTAGATCGAATTTATTCTGGATTAGAACAAAGTACCTACAGATCACAACTTAATCAATTTAAAAATAGAATATTTAAGTTATTAATAAACAAAATGTATACTATTTATGAATTTATTAATCTGAGAAGCATAATATGACATTTAAATTTTTGACATTTATTCTTTTTCAATATTTACATAACAAACTTTTGACGGATACTGTCTTATTTAAAAAATATATATTTACAACTAAATATAATTAATTTTATGTTCATAACATGGGATCATTATAATTTAATCTTAACTTTACAATAATTTGTCCTTAATTTGTGCATAATTATTAAAAATGTTTTTTTTTATTTCCAAATGAAAGTTTTTTTCGGAAAGTTAACAGAAAAAGATAATTTGTGAAATTAAATTTAATATTAGCGACATTTGCACGTCGAGATAAGTGCGACAAAATATAAGTGTCATTTAACATGAATGTACCATCTTATTGTACCATATCTTTGCAAATAAATATTCTTATTCTGAAATTCTAACTCACAAATAAAAATATTTGTAGACTTTAAAATCTGTGTACCCACTACACATACAATCAACTATGTATACATGTAGCTAATTGATAACATTAACATTGTTTGACTAGACGAATGTTCGAGGGATATCGAAATTACTTTGAGTTTGAGGTTAAGTGTAATAATTTTATCTTTTGTTAATTTAAAATTGAATTTTCATTGTGACTAAGGAATTTAATCATGATTCTCATGCTCGTAAAACGTAATACAATAATAATTATTATTTCATTTCATTTCGCAATATTAACTCACGGTACAATATTTAACAATAAACATTATTTAATAATAACTTATTACTAAATGGATTTTGAGAAGATGTAATAATTAAACCGTCCCCTTTTACGGCTAAGTCATTGTCTATACTCCTAAATCTTGATCCTATCGAGGCAATGATTTTGAACAGAGGTCACGAATCACGATGTTACTAATGGAACATGTTTATGGGGAGAGCATCAACGTACCTTATACCGGGATGTCACATTAGTATTTGTATAAATATCGCGCACGTCAATCGCTCAATATTATCTTTTAAACGGTATCTTAACGATTTAACACCAGAGGAGCCCCCGTTACACTCGAGCGGTCTATGTTACACAACGCTCTATAAGGTTGTTCAAAACCAAATTAGAATATTTTGGGCGCATGATCTACTGCTTACGTCAAGACAGAAAAAAAATTACAAATTAAAAAAAAATTACACACATTTTACTAAATAAAATTACATTGCGTTCTCTAAGACGCTGTGGTCATTGACCTCACAGAAACAGGTGAATCACAGAGGAAGCAAAGAATTTGGCTAAATTATAAATAACATCAACACATCAGCTGTGTGAGGTCAATGACCTAAACAACGCCGTAAAGTGCGCATTATAATTTTACTTATTACTATTTTTTCCAAATTTTTAATTATTGGAACGAAGTTCCTTATCGCGCGTTGAGAAAGGGGGCTAGACGGAAAAAATTAAGACAAAGTTGTAACGACACTTTTTGCTATAGTTATAAGCCGTGCGGCGTGCGCGTGTTTCTCTGTCTGTCTGTCTTTCTCTCTCGCTCTCACAATTATTACTAAAATTGAGCCTACTGATTAAGTTTATATTACATTATATTTGTTAATAATAAAAAAATATTATTATAACTTAAAAAAAATATTACAATTCCTTCACTAATCAATTGAAAGGAACTTCGTTCCATCCGGGTGTCCCTTGACACCTCTCAAGATTTTTTTTCTGTCTCAGCATCTTTACATAATATGCAGTAGATCATATGCCCAAAATATCCGTAATTGATTTTGAACAAATATATATATCGCGCTGGCTTTTTGCGAGGCTGTAGTATCGATACAGCCTGCGAGGTCTGTAAATATTGTACGTCAACTGTAGTGTCCCGAGTCCCGACACGTGAGATATTGTATAAAAAATATTATCCTTTTACGTTAAGAGGTTTTTATAGTTTAATAAAACTGTTAGTATTTCTCTTTGTTTATTAAGAAATTTAAATGCATTCTAAAATTTGGGTCCTGAACACAAAATGTTCAGATTTTTATCAGCATTTGAGTTTGCAGTGAAAATATTATTAACAAATAATAAGTTCACCTATAAATTTAAATCGTATCATAAATGTTGACCCAGTAATTGTGTTGCAAAACTTTTTACCCGACTACGGTGAAGCCTAGGAAGGGTAATGATTTTGGCGGTCTACATTTATTATGTATATTTGATCCACCGTAGCACCTAAAGTAGTCATCCGATTTTAATGAATGAGGTATTAGAATCGTAATTATTATAACGCCGGCCATTGCACGGGTATAATAATTTACGTAGTTAGTGTAGCTGTTTATAAGAAAAAAAAAGTGTGTGTCAGCTCCGACGCACGACTGGATTTTACTCTAAAAAGTAAAATTTTGTGTGCAATGCAAAGCGACTAGCGATCGATTTGAGTTCAAAAATTCACGCCATGTGAAAAAAAGTGAAAGGTGCGCAGAATAGGTTGCGCACGAAAACGTAACGAGGTCATTCGTTCAGCAGATTTTACTCCTCATATTTTTTCATACCGGGGGCCTTATATGAAAATCGATTCTTAAGGAGTAAACTCCAAAAAATATTACATAAATCAATAATACAGTATGTGTAACATTTTCAACAAAAGGAGGTTAAATTTAAAACGGCTTACCAAGTAAAATGTATTCATAATTCTACACATTGGACCCAAAAGTTTAAATCAAAAGTATTATCACTAGGACAAGTCCCATAACACATTAGGCAGATAAGAAGAACGTTATTTTTGTAATAAACCGTATATCTGAACGGTCGTGTTGCTACTACAAATGCGTGTTGTGTAGCCATAGACATATTTCAGTGGATCATCCATGTACGAAACACAAAAGTGACAAGTATGTGTTAAAATTCCAGCTAAACCCATACGTGGGTACAATTTAAATATTATATCCTTATCTTTACTTAAAATATTGAGAGAATGTTATTACCACGATCGATTTTGCAGGCATCCTCCGAATAGCTAGTGGATAATTTAATAAGTGTCAGATAGTTTATGCACAAATTTTGTCTCTTGTCGCTTGACACAAAGTGACAAAACATTATATGGATAAATTATAATCCGACGCGTCATATTAAAACATAAAAAAAAAAGGTTTATACATTAGCCCCCTTACTGATAAAATATTTACAATAAATGTTGCTGTCTCATACGTAGGAAAAGTCACTTGACTGACAAAGGCAGCCACATTTAATAGATTATCCGTTGTGTAAATATTTTTATTAGTAAGGGGGTGTAAAATTACAATCATTCATACTAGCATCTTAAATATGCAACGATCTCGGGGCGTCCATTTAAATATATCTCTCTGTGCGTAACCTTATCAGGTAGTGTATCCCTTGTGTAAAATATTTTTATGGGCCTTAGATGCTTCCGACACTTTACACCATCCCGAAGGCTCCCATTATGTGTTGCATAAACTATTTTAATATTTCCCATAAAAGGATTATGATGTTTATAAATATTTTAAAAGATAATATTTTGGTAAATGTTGGTAGGAGTAGCGATATGTTTTTTCAGATGACAAAGACAAACGAATATATATGTCGTTGTGACTTTGTTTTCAACAGAGATGCAAGTAGGTAATTGAAATATTTGATTGGAATTTGATTCTTTTGTGGATTAAGTTAAAAATTGTAACTTTATCACAGATTACTAAATATTGACTAAGTAAACTTTACGTAGGGTAAATAGTTTCCAATCTGTTACTTCCAGAACAGCTAACTTACGCACTACAACCTACATATTTTATAGGTCGTCTGTGGCTCAGTGGTTAAGCGTGTTGGTGCTCAAGCCAGGGGTGGCGGGTTCAAATCCCGCCGAAGGAACAAAAAGTTTTCCGTGTTCCTGGGTCATGGATATGTATTAAATATGTGTATAATATTATAAAAGTCTTAAATATCTGTATAATATAAAAGTTTTAAATATATTTCCGTTGTCTGGTACCCGTAACACAAGTTCTACGAGAACTTACCACGGGACCAGATTTACGTGGTGTGAAGCGTCTAGCTCATTTTTATTTATTTATTTAAATGGCGCTATGACTTAAAACCATTTAGCAGTCTAAGTTAAAAAAGCGGGAAATTGAATTTTCGTTTAAATTTTCAACACCGTATTTCTAAATCGTCAAGTCCAAAGTCAAGTCAAAGTCCAGCCATCCAGTCAAGCCAATGAGTCAAGTCAGTCGATTCAGTAAAGTGGTAGAAGCTTTAATGAAAGTTCCTAGGGAGTTTTGGAGGGAACACAAAATAGCAAGCTTTTTGAAGCTGTGGCACTGGCCCACACTTGTGCACATTAACGAATATTTAATGGTTAATATTCTACCAATATTACACATTATGAGCAGTAATAACACAAATACAAAGAGGAAACTCAAAAACAGCAACGTCTCTTTTCCACATCCCGCCACAAGTCCGATATTATTATTGGTCGAAATTAATCTATTCGTTTACGTTTACATTAAATTGTATCTGAACAGAGTATAATAAATGTATACTGGGTGATTTTTTTACCGCGCCCCTTCCGCGTCGCCCGCACAGTAGGGCAACCTAAATAGACTACTTGATCTTGTTTTTATTTATGTCCTAAACGCTTCATAATTGTTCCATTACACAAAAAAAATACACTACTTTGAAACCTAAAAAAATATTTTTTATTTTAAAAATACACTTTTTATAAACCGCCGAAATTCAGATAAATTGGGTGTAAATAAATTCATAATAATAGCCCGGTTAACATAGGCTATCATTTACAGTTTACACAGTCCGGTTTTAGTATTTACAAATCAAAGATTTTCCAACTTACAAATAATTGAGCTTTAACACTAATACTTTTGAATATTATTTCTAATATTTTTGATACAAATCCCCCTTTCTCGAAACGGAAAAAAATCATTCTGTATTTTGTATGTGAGATCACAAGTCACAACCATAAGAAAGCGTTCCCGCTATCTAGAGGACGTTCTCTGGGCTCGGGGCAGGTAGTGTAAACAAACAAAATCAACCAAGGCCGCCGTCCTACACAAGCCTTTTTTAATATGGTCAAGTATTTGAGCACGGTTTGTATGAGCAATCAATTTTATTCATTTAGACGGAACGAGTTTTCTCTTCGAGTTCCCTCCGACAAATAAATGAAACAGTATTGGAGGGCTCTTCGAGATGTTTTGCTTGGCCGTTGTCAGGTAAATGCACAAGTTTTGGGGTGTTTATGTATTTTGATAGATTTAGTTGACACGTGCTGATGAAATAATCGTGCTACTTATATAAATGTGAGAGTTTGTGAGGATGGATGGATGGATGTTTGTTAGTCTTTCACGCAAAAACTACGGAACGGATTTCGATGAAATTTGGTATGGTTTTAGCGTGAAAGAGTAACAAACATCCATCCATCCCATACTCACAAACTTTCACATTTTAATGGTAGTGGGTTCTAAAATAAATATTCTATAAGTAATAGGTACCAGAAAACAAAATCAAATAAAAAAAATGTCACCAGTTTTTTGTATGCGCCCATGAGTTAGGTACGTATCGCCATTTTTTTACCCGACTGCGCCAGAAGGAGGGTTATGTTTTTTTCGAGTGTAGTATGAATGTATGTTTATTTTTTCGGCACGCTCTAGAGCCTAAACGGAATGTCGCATTTAAGCTTGAGAGGTATCAGTAGATTCGTGTAAGACGTGAAAGTGACACTGGGTATCCACCTATATCAAAATTATTTGACGCAGTCTGGTTTTTTGTTTTTTTTTTTACTAACGTCATAATTCATATATTAGATAGTAACAGGCTGATCATGATTCTATGTACCTTGACCCTTCCGCGTAGCCATTAAGATATCTGTCTCGAGTAGACTTCTTCATAATTCCGAACGGAACGCTGTCAGACGGAGGAATACGTGAGTGGATTACTATCTTGGTCCTTGTATAACAATTCTAGGTATTTTTGTTTATTCGACAAAAAATGTTCCCGCGGCCGTCTGCTTAGAATTTTACTCTCTATTATGTACCGATTAATATACCTAATGATGTAAAATATTTATATTCTATTGGCGAGTGACTTACGTTTTGTAACTCATCGCCGTGCCGCTGTATTTTGCACAACAATAAGTACAAAATTATAAATTTTGATGCTTCACATTTTGTAGGCGTTTATTGTAGCAAAAGTGAATAATAATAATACATACTCTATTTTACATAATCACAAAAATAAAATACAATAATCTAAAAAAAATGTGCAAAATGGCGGTCTTACAGACAACCGTTAAGTTAAAAAGTTGTAGTTTCTATACATTTTATTAGGACTTGGTTGGTTGGAAGATATGTGACAAATATTTCTGATGATGATTGCTACAATACATTTCTTTGCGATCTGACATAATCGAATGAACACGATTTCTCGACGATTATGACCAAAAAAATCCGTGTAATCGATACCCTGCTACTCGATACCAGATCGATTCGTGATGAATCGAACGGAAGTCTCACAGTTTGGCTCAGCAAGGTCAGACAATAGGGTTGTCAAACAAATTGTTGGAGACCACAACAATGTCGTGGCATTTCTATTTTTCGGGTTCCGTAGTACTATAAGGAACCCTTAATAATAGTTTCGCTATGTGCGTCCGTCTATCTCTCTGTCTGTGCGCCTTTCTAACTTCTGTAATTATGAATATTAACGGATGTTTGGTATAGTTTTAGATAGTGTAATTTCTGTAGATAAATCATTAAATAATAATAGATATTAATTTTATATTTTAGGAGTATAGTTTTCTAGTTCTACCTTGTCGTGTGGGGTATATCCGCATAAAGAGACCTCTTTTTAAATTAAGACACAGTTTGTTACATGACTTTTTATTACAAAGTGAACAATTTTACAGTAATCGGCTGACGCCGATATAAGTCCATAACTAAACTATAAGAGATACAAACTTGTAGGTTTCCATGCTGATAGGTCATGCTAAAAATCTCTTTAGGATAATTATTTCGAACGAAAACGGACAATAACTTTGATGTAGGTAATTAAAAAAACTTATGGCGCGTTGATAGTTACGGAACCCTCCTTAGACGTGTCCAGACATGGTCTTGGTTAGGTTTACTATGTAATTATAATATAAGCTCGATAGAAGGAACGACATGTCATTATTTGACATTCTAGATCACGTAAACTCACGCGGAATTATTTTCACTTCAACACAATTCCTCAAAATATCTTTTAATATTACGGTAACTTTGTAAATAAACAATAGGTTAGAAATCATTATGTATATGAAAGAATAATGAGATACGTATAAAATTAAAATTCATTTATTTCGAGTATCAGAGACCCATAGCAACATAATCATCCCTCCAGCAAAAGCATAATATAAAAAAAATGTAGGCAAGATGTTTTATTTTATTATATTTATATTATTTATTATATTCCGCCTGATAATTATGACAAGCAAGTATTAAAAGTGTTGTGAATGAGGATGAAGAGAAAAGAAAATAATACGTGTGTATGGTATTCTATTGTAATTTAAAGTATAATGGAATAATAATAGCTCCCCACACCGGTTTCGGTGACGGTAGTCGGTTTCTCTGAAACCAGACCAGTTACGCAGGAGATATTTTATAGTGCCCAAGTGTGAGCGCAGTACATAAGAGCATTCTCTCTCTTCCTTTACTCTCGAATACCAGTGGGACATATAACCGATACGACTGGCGAGAGATCAGGAGCAGGTCCGACTTTTTACGTGGCTATCCGACGCATGGATCATCTTTCTTGACAGACAAAATCAGGTGATCAGCCTGCATTGTCCTAACCAAACAACATTTTTTGTTGTTCCAATGCTGGAATCGAACCCACGACCTCCGAGTCGAGGGCCAGCTCTAAACCACTGGACCACGGAGGCTTTTTTGGCACTAGGAACCATTAACAAAACTTTCCCGAGGACAGCCCTGCATGTAACATTCGGGCACGCCGCGCGACGCGGTCGCGGCTCTCTGTGACGAATTACTGCGTGCGACGCTCTCCACAACCGTCCAACTTATCTAATTAATGTGGATTACCCGTGTGAACCGATCTCTTGTCTTATGATCATCATCCTGCATTAAATTATTTGAGTTTTTAGGGTTCTATAGTACTACAGGAACCCTTATAGTTTCGCTCTGTCCGTCCGTCCATCTGTATCTTCTGATATGAAAAATTCTCGAATCACGGTGACAGTTTGTTAGAGAACTCCTCCGAAACCGATCTTTATGTTTTTTCTTTGCTGATGAATTTTATATTTTCATAATATTTCTTCTTCTTAATCATAAAATAAATTAAAATGTCAAAATAAAAAAAATATTTTTGGGGTGGGACCCCTTAGAAGTGGTAAGGTTGGCCCACCCCAAAAATATATTTTTTTCTTTTGACATTTTAATTTATTTTATGATCGATCATTAAAAATACATAATATTTATAACCCTCAATATTATACAAGCTACAGGCGAAGTGTGAAAGACATAGTTTTCATAGGTAGCGGCATTAATGGTGTTAATCATACTTAAACAGCTCATCAGCTACATAAAAATTTAAGAACAAAAAAAAATATTATTTTTATTTTTATTTTGAAGAGGTAAAAAATCTATTAGTTATTAAAAAAAAATAGGTCCAAAATCTCGTAAAAATATGCAAATTTTGGAAAATGGGATTCATTGAAGATAACATTGGAAATGATGGCACCTACAATCCCTTGAAGGTTGAACATCGACTTAACCTATAACCCTGTATGAAATTACTACTTCGTCCGGTTCATTTCGTTCATAGTTGTCAGTTCGGTCATAGTGTCCGATGGAGCAAAGATGGTGTATCGGTACTTAAAAATGGCCAGAGAAACATACACATAGAAATAAGTTCGTTCCTCTTAACCCATAAAAAAAATGAAGTATCCAACCCCATCTAACATTACCTGATTTCTTCTAGTTCCTTTATTAACTATATCTAAATATTTAATCTGTATAAACTGAAATTAGCAAAAACACGTTAAATAAACTAGCCAAGAGTATGTCAGGACATGTTTAAGGTTCCGTAACTATCAACCGAGGGGGCCGTAACTTACAAACCACTTTGGAGGCCGATTACTCGAAAATAGTTGACTTTGTAAAAAAGTCATGTATAAACCTTTATTTTAAAAGACGTATTCAACGATACCCCACACAATGGAGTGGAATAAAAAAAAAATCATCCCCACTTCACATATATGGAGAGCCACACCTAAAATATAAAATTATTGTTATATTATGATGCCAAACCTGAGATCTATTCACAATCTAAAACTATACCAAATTTCATCCATTTATATTCATAATTACAGAAGCTAGAAGCGCAGACAGACAGACAGACGGACGGACAGAGCGAAACTAAGGGTTCTTTGTGTATTACGGAACCCTAAAAATAAGTATTTATTACCTACGCTATAGAACGATTAATCGCATTTGTGTCGTCAATTTTGCATAAGATATCTTCGAAAACAATTTTAATCCCAATTCCCAACATACCATTATGTTAATTATTTTTCTTTGAAATAAAAATAATCGAATGTTTCGGAGATCATCAGGTGATTATGAAGTAAAAAAAACATAACAGGAGCTACATGAAAATTGATACTGGACACGCAACGGTAGCTCGGCAGTCGTAACCCAATATAATACAAAGTGGAAACAGAACGTATTATCTTGTATGAACCATCACAAGTCATTAGCACGAAATTTGAGATTGATTTGGAAATGAGCATCATCAGCATTCTGTGTACTGTTTTCATTCTGCAGCGTGTTCACAAAGTTTTTAGTTTTGAAGGCTTCTGTAGACAACGACGAACATAAGATCATTATTTAGCGATATATGTATTTTGTAGAATAATTTGGATTCATTTTTAGGGTTCCGTATCCAAAGGGTACTAAGACTCCGCTATCCGTCTGTCACCGGGCTGTATCACATGAACTGTGATAGTTATACAGCTGAAATTTTCAAAGATTATGTATTTCTAGTGCCGCTATAACAACAAATAAAAAAACGGACAAAAAAAAAATAATTTTGTCGGTCTCCTATACCTATTACAAACGTGTTTTTATAGATATTTTCTTCGTGTGCAAATCCTACTCGCACTTGGCCGGTTTTTTTTTTTGCATTATTTGATTTACTTTTTAAATAGTATTTTGATATTATTATTTTTTTTACCCTATTCTTTTTTACTGTCAACATTACAGTTAGCAACATTGATGTCAGCTTGCTGAAAGTAATGAGTACATTACTTTCAGCAAGCTGACATCAATTAGTAGCTAGCATGTGCGAACTACGAAGACACAATTACTTGCCATTACGTTCAGCTACCTTTTATAGAGGCTTACAAACAGATATGGATGGAAATGTGTTTAATGTGCCTCGGTTATTCAAAATTGGTAGATATGCACTGGAATACAAAACTTTTAAAATTGCATTTTCTTTTTTCAAAACGATACAAGTTATAGATTTAAAACTAAAAACGTTTTATAGCAAACTTAGAAACTTTCTGAAACTAGTAGGAATTCGTTAAAATCCATATATATATAAAAGAAAGTCGTGTTAGTTGTGTTAATTACACTAATTATAACTCTATTACAACTGAACCGATTTGGCTGAAAATTTTTGGGGAGGTAGCTTAGAACCAGGAGACGGACATAGAATACTTTTTATCCTGTTCCCGTGGGACGTGACTTAAAGTTTATAAAATGTGTGATTTGATATAGAAAATTACAAAGTAATGGAAAATCTTATCTTATATATAATAAAAATGGATTTCAATTCCAATGTATCGCTAAAACGTGGGACCGGCTGGACCGATTTGGCTAACTTTGGTCTTGAAATTTAAAAATGACGTTTTTCCAAACGTGAGAAATATTGAAAAAAAATGCGGGAAAAATATTAACACTAAGTATATTTATAAGTGCGACAGAACAAAGTGTGTCGATAGCTAGTTTGTTATAAATCGTTGTTTATTTAAATCTCTAACTTTTATAGTTTTGAAAACTTTGTCATTTTAACACACCGTACTGAGTATTACTTTGCAAGCCAGTATATGAAATTTCTCTGATTGTGATGTCGCTGTAGTGACTATTTGGAATACCTGATCATAGTTGTCAAATAACTATAACAATTAACAATTTCATTTGGACAATAACTTTGCCAACAAAAATAACAAAATGACTAATTAGTCGATTGTCTCCAGCTTTGCAGTTTACGTACAAATGTGATCTGGAGGTCCAAGAAAACTTGTTTCATATTATGTTTCATATATTTTTTTCAACTCATATTATGTGCGTCACTTTACGCATTTCTATTGAAAACTGTCAAAATTGAAGTTTTCTAATATGATGATATCGGATGAATCATGTAGCCATTTTACAATTTGACGACATATGTACGGAAAAAAATATATGAAACACCTAAAGTGGCCTTTTTAGACCCCCAGGATATTTCAATATTGAGTTACTGCTTTTTAGCTTTTAATATTTGTGTAGGATTTTTCATATAAAATATCATCGACATAAAATTATATTCTAACTCGCATTCTATCAGACGAGATTGAACAAATCAAGATATTGGATTGGATAAATCTCTCGTTTTGTCAAATTCTGTAAACATCTGTATCAATATCAAAATTAAATACGCACGATAACTCAATATAATTTCTTCATAAATCGATAAATAACATCGATTATATTATTCGTTTCGCTGACGTGTGTGTGCGGCATTATGTCCAGCGCGCAGCATTGTCCGTCAGTCAGCGGCGCAACAAATGGCTATACTGTACGGTCGCCGACATGTAATACTTTCGTCCTTATTACTATGACAAAAAGGCTCACAAGCGGTACACCGGCACGTCGGCGACCGTACCTATACATGAACACTGTCTGAAATTAGCCGAATAAGGCAACTAACGCTGCATGTGATCGTGTGCAGCGTTATTTGCCTTGAGTTTACCAGAGAATCACCTGATAACCATACATAGGATGATTTTTTTCGTATATATTACAACTATAATATTATTTACCTAATCTTCTTTACAAAAGCAGTAAAACATGTGCCCGAAGATTCCTTAAATGCTTTTGCGAAACGTTAATTATGAATAGACAATCCATAGGCAATCGACAAGTCGATTTAATTTATCGAAAAAATACATCAGAGTATTCATATCAGTTAACATTTTATAAGCAAAAACACAAAGCCTTTTCCATAATGGTAACAAAATATTTGCGGAAAATCAACGTATAGAATTTTTAAAGGAAATCGACGCGACGATTCAAAAACATCACGTTCAATGTAAATACTATTAGAACTATGAAATATATTGAAGGCAATTTATGGATAGCTTATTGTCAGTTAAGCAAGATGATCTATGAGTAAAGATTGACACGGAAAACAAAAAATACACTCTAACTAAAGTCAGCTATTAAACTTATTGAAAGCAATATAGATTAGTTTCTTGTTAACAAAAAGCTTGTCAGTTTCGAAATTTATCGAATGAAAGCTCAGTAATAAACTAAAACACGCATAATATTACCATTTTATACAGTAAGGTCGCATTATGGTTAAAACTACCGGACCCGTTTCGACTAATGAGTCAGTTCGGTTAATTTACACGGTAAACTTTAACCGTTAAAATATTTTATGCTCAAAATATCATAGGAATGTTTTGTAATGATCATCTTTAGTTCCATATTCAGCTATCAAAATACTTAATGTAGCTATAACTATGAATGCCCGTTATACTACCTACCTACCTACAGCCTACTAATTCCTGTTGAGCGTCGCGCGCTGTACCACAGCATTGACAGCTATCCCCGCAAGCGTCGCGCGTTGTACCACAGCATTGACAGCTAACATAGCAAGCGTCGCGCGCTGTACCACAGCATTGACAGCTATCCCCGCAAGCGTCGCGCGCTGTACCACAGCATTGACAGCTACCATCGCAAGCGTCGCGCTGTACCACAGCATTGACAGCTATCCCCGCAAGCGTCGCGCGCTGTACCACAGCATTGACAGCTACCATCGCAAGCGTCGCGCTGTACCACAGCATTGACAGCTACCATCGCAAGCGTCGCGCTGTACCACAGCATTGACAGCTAACATCGCAAGCGTCGCGCGCACTTTAGACTTGACGATTCAGGAATACGGTGTTGAAAATTGAAACGAAAATTATATTTCCCGCCTTTTCACCTTGACAGTGGCAAATGGTTTTAAGCCGACGCCATTTAAATAAAAAAACTAAAAATAAAATATGTCATCAGTTGACATTTGCAATATTTGACTTATTTTTATTTACAGATCTCGAAACTTTTTATATAAATCGTTATTTAAACATATATTTAACTAATTAAATTTCGCCATAAGTTAGCTTCAAAAAGCGACACAAAAAATTACATTCCCGGTGAAATCATATTTGATATTTTGCATGTTAAACTTAATATTTGTTGAATTTGTTTTGTGAAATAATATATAGAATGTTTATTCTGGTTACCAAAAATATATAACATGCCAAAGTTTTACTCAAAATTCATCAATGAAAATCCATAAAAAAGCGCGGATGCCTTCTGCTATATAGTGCCGAGCGACACTTGAGGCGGTTAAATTTTTTTTATTGTTTACATTAGGCCTGTTTTAGTATTAAACAATATGAAAAATGTAGGTATCCATAGTATGCATTAACCCAAATTTAAGTATGTATATAAATGTATAAATATGGTTTTAGTTGAGTTTTGAAACTAAAAATTCGTAAAATTAAATGTATGCTGTGTTGTGTACAATTATGTTGTGTTCACATTAAGATTGCTTGTTTTCAATTAGTATTTTTAAAATTCTAGTTACATAGTCATATAGGGAATTTATTCTAGTTTTAGCAACAATTTATCAATATAATCTTGAAAAATAAGAAAGCGGGAAACAACATTTTATGTAGTTCCAATGCGGGAAACGAACCCACGACCTCCGAGTCGAGAGCCAAGCTCTAAACCACTGAACCACGAAGACTATTATTATATACTTATATGCTGCACACTACCTACCATTTTTTTTAAGGGGTTACGTTAAGTTTAAAAGTAGTATATTATAATTTTATTGGAATCAAAATAGAAAACAATTTACGGGGCAGAAATTGTTAGAGCACTTTAATATTTAAGTCCAATCGAACTGATCAAGTCGATTGGACGATAGAATGTATGCTATCATAAAATATCACCCATTTCACACATTCTATATCTCTCTCTTACTATAATCAAAATCAACGACTCTGCTATTCGAGCTTAATGTTGATATGATTTCTCGTTACGTTTCTGTGAGTGGAGAGGAGGTATTAAGTCAAGCGCGAAGATTCCTGGACCCTCATTATTTCGACAGCCAAACACGCTAGCACGCGACCTTGTTAGTATTTTACTGACTTACGCTTCTGTTATATTATAAAATATTATGTTTGAAAGTAACAAGTATAGTCACAAAGTAGATTTAAACACATTACGATTATGTGGAATAACTTAAACATACGTTTTTAGGGTTCCGGAGTACTCAAGGAGAGTTTTCTTAGAGTTTTGCTCTGTCCGTCCTGTCTGTCTGCCCTTCTAGACAAGAAATATAGAACATTGAAATAAATAGATGTTTAAATTGGTAATTTAAATTGATATTAGGTACTCTTTCGTATTACTTAAGCCGATCTCTTAAGACTCTTGCATGTCTTCAAAATGATGATTCCTAAATTCAGCCCGTATTCAATGGATTCCTAACCCTGGCAACCCCATAGGATAAAAAAAAAACACCGAGTGGAATGGCGAAGGTTGGTATCCTTTGCGATTCCAGATCGGCTCTCCAGGCAGTCACCCTTAGTTCCCCTCATCCCATGGCAGTGCAAACAAGGGCGGCCCTCCGAAAAGCTGCATCGCAGAGGCGGGAGGTCTCCCTGTTTTGGATTAAGGCGCACGCAGGGTTGAGAGGGAATGAGAGGGTTGACGAATTAGCCAAGGAGGCCGCGCTGCGATTGAAAAGGAAACCTGACTACGATCTGTGTCCTGTTTTATTCGTCAAGCGTATCTTAAGAGAGGATACGGTTGAGGAATGGGACAGGAGATACGAAGTGGGAGGGACGGCCGGAGTCACGAAGCTCTTTTTCCCAAGCGCTGCTTCTGCATACAAGATAGTCAATAAAATAGACATCACACACTACACCCCACACAGATTCTGACCGGACACGGCGGATCCGCCTTCTACTTGAACAGATTCAAGCTGAAGGAGGATCCGTCGTGTTCTTGTCAGCCGGGAGTTGCGGAGACGGTTCCTCACCTGTTACTGGAGTGCCCAATTTTTGCTAGCAATAGATATGATATTGAGCAGAAATTGGGCACATCCATGACGGGTGAGAAACTGCCTTCCATCCTGGGGGGCAAAAAGAGGGACATCTTCCTCGCTTTTTGTAAGGAGATAGTGGAAGTAGTCAATAAGAAAAACTGTGATATTTTGTGTGATATTAGTTAGGTTCTATTGTATATTTTGCTTGCTTTATAATGCTAGCTGTGATATTAGGATAGTCTCTTTATTTTGTGCCGTCGTTTTATTTTTGACATTATTAATTGTATTGTAATTGTAATTTTATTGAGTTAATTTTAATTGGAATCATTGGAATTATTTATAATGAATATTGTATTTGAATTATTTTATTGACATGTACTAAATGATATTATCATATTTTTTAATTGTAACTTAATTTTAATTGTATTGTAATTGTATTTTTATTGAGTACTTACTTACTTATTATCAAATTGTATTGTAGATCGTATTAATTATTAAATGTTATTAAAAATGATTCAAATTTTTGATTAAAAAAAACGAATGTGTAAATAATAATGTAAAGCAATGTAAAAAAGGAAAAAAGAAATAAAACAAACAGCCCTGATCATGTTAGGGGGACGAAAAAAAAAACCCCACATGATAATCAATTATTATTTAGAAGAATGACTCTTAGGCTAACTCACGGAGTGGTTTTTTCCCGTGCCCGCCGCGGTCGTCGAACTGCGGTTTTAATTCTACACTCACGAGACCGCGGTTTTGCGCGGTCACGCAGCCGCCGCGGTTGACATTATCGCCCGCAAACGTGTCGGGCGAAGATCACTGGACGCGCGGTTGCAAAAAGCCAAATACATATTTACAAAATAATTTCTAAATTTCGCCCGCAAACTGAACGCAGGAGCGCGCGGGCGCAACCCGCCGAGGCTGCGGGTGACCGCGGCCCGCGCGATTCTACTAGTTGGCGGCCGGTGCAGCGGGACCCGCAAACAACCGTACAGACCGCGGGCGTAAAACGCGCCGTGAAATGTGCTTTAATTTTTTAACATACATATCTGCATTCTACAGAAGTTGCGGGCCCGCAACCGCGGCGGGCGCGGGTGAAAACCGCTCCGTCAGTTCTTAGCGTAAGTCTGGCGCTTACCTCGGCCGACGTATCAGTTTGGCCATACAGCGAGGCAATGCCGCCAGCCTCTTAGGTATGCCTACCAGCAGCCTCCGACCTAGATTCAAATTTTTACCTATATCCCTTTTTTATTTTTCATTTAGATAAGTATATAATAAGATTTATTAACAGTATGGAAATAAAAGATAATGTGTTGCTTTACAACTAAAGAAACAACATTTAATGCTAATATTTCACAAATTAAATAATATTTTCAAACAAATTATTCGTATGAAATTAAATGTCTCATTCACTTGACAGTTGACATTCACTGTCAAGTCTAAAAAGTATATCAAAGAGAAGCAATGAGGTTACATAAATATAATAGTTAGGTAATAATTTAGTTATTTTATCTAATTTTTAAATCGGTATTTTTTTAATATTTTGATATTGTGATATGTGAACCTTTTATGTTATTGCTTATATAAATTAGAGTTTAATCTTAAACTTAGGGTACAGCTCTGACTTTTTTCACCGGCAATTAGCCCGTCTCGTAAATTGAATGTTTATTTATTAGTTTTAAGGCTCACATGCTCGTTTCTTAATAGTAAAATTACCACAAAGAAATATCACCATTTTAAAATAGATAATTGACTTGCATCGCAAACGTGTTGCAGTTAGTATAAACTTAAAGTCGTTAAAAATATACAAAATTGTTATCTTTTTGTTTTTCAGATTTGCGAATAAAGAAGAGCTTAAATTACAGTATTATACTTCATGTTGAAAACGAACTAAAAAAACAAGCGAGGTCCATTTCCGATGTCAATTACAGGGTAAGACTAAGTTAGCCTCCAAGAAGCTTGGTATTCTTAACAGGTCGAAGCAGTATTTCACTATGGTCCAGCACCTACAATTCTATCGGCCGAATACTGAAAAGATAGTTAAATTAAGTGACGCTCAAGTCACATGCTGTCCCTGTCATTTCGGATAACAGAAACAGCGACAGCCTGTGAATAGCAGCGCTCTTAATTTTGATTAGCGTTTCAGTATTCGGCATATAAGGCGCAAATCGGCCTCACATGTATACTGTTCACATCTCTGGGCGGTGGCGCCAAAGTACCAGCTGCTACGCAGTTTGGCAGGTTTAATACCTAACTGTAAATTATTTGCTAAAAAAGTATTTATTATTATTATTATTTTCCCTCTGCATCGCATTCAATGAAGGGTGACTCGAACTGTCGACTGCCGAAAGAGTTTCAAATAGGCTTGACTCCTTGGCACTACGTAGAGATGTAGCATCGCTCAGCATCCTATACCGATTATATCACGGGGAGAACTCCGAGGAATTATTCGGACTTATACCTGCTGCAACTTTCGCCACCATTCCACCCGACAAAACTACCATCGTCACCACCTTGATGAGTGGCAGTCCTCAACCGTTACCCGGAGCTGACAATAAAACTGTTGTAAATACACTGATGGGTTTTGCAGAGTACGTACGGTCGCTTACAGATCTGGTGTGTGTTTTCGACCTTTTTTGTTGGCAATGAGGTCCAAAAGTGGTGCACCGGATCTATCCACGAATGTACAGTTTCTCTATAGTTTTAACTTTGCTCGACAAGGCATCATCGGCAAGGCTCAGTGCAGGCTACATGTGTCCACGACCGGTGAGTAACCAACGATGATAGCCTTTTGACACGCTTTTCATACAATATTTTTAATAGAGTCGTTGTAACAGAGATACAACTACAAATATTAAATATGTGTATTATATAACAAAAAAGCTGTTGTTGTCTGTAAAGTCGGTTTACTGACGATAGTTGAACGTGACAATGTCAACAACAACAACAACAACAATAATAATAATAATAATAAAATAATGAGGTACCGGCAATGCGAGGTAACGCTAGTACTTGGTAACAGTAACAGGTAACGGTACCTGGTAACAGTACTTGGTAACGCATGAGTCATGTTTTTTCGAGCGTGCAGCCGGCTCCATCGAATTATAAGGCGTTATCACGTCAAAATCTTAAAAATATGTAAAGTATAGAAAGTATTAAATATATTTCCGTTGTCTGGTACCCGTAACACAAGTTCTTCTTATCACGGGACCAGATTGACGTGGTGTAAAAGCGTCCATAGATATTATGTTATTATATGTTTATGAATATTTCAAATATTTCATCATTAAAAGAAAATGCAATTGTATTTTTATTTAAAATGTCATCTTCTGCTTCAAATAATATGTTTATGACATAATATTCTCATACAGAAGATGTTCTGTATATCCTATACTATTATAAATGTGAAAGTTTATGAGGATGGAGGATATTGCACGCAAAAACTACTTAACGGATTTTAATGAAATTTGGTATAGTAGTAGTTTAAGGCTCTGGATGAACACATAAGCTATTTTTATGAGGAAAAAGTAGTGTTCCCGTGGGATACTTCATACTATATTTACGAGGGTGGATCTGCGGGTAAAAGTTATTTATTTGATATCCCACCATCGAAATAAACGATATTTTTTAAGAGTCACGTGCGCGTTTGATATTATTTTACAGTGTGCTCTGTGAAGAAGTTAACTACAATTTGTGTGGCATCGAATAAGTTACCATTGTTTTGCCACTAGGGGCGCTGCTTCGGTGCCATACAAATAGTCGTTTACTTCTTCTCAGCGAATGGTGGCAAAAACTCGCACACCGGTCACTGTAAAATATATTAGGTTAATTCAACGTCAAAATCTTTAGTAACATTTATTTCCATTTAGTTACGCCATTGTATAGCTAAAACTAAATTCTGATTAGACCCAGACTGTTGACATAACATGGCAAAGTAACGTTTCACCACGTCAATATAAACAGTAAATATAAACAGAAGTTATGTCGCTACTTACTATTTATCGAGCGACAGAGGTAAAATATGCAAATTTTATCTAAGTTCTGACACATATCAGTAAATCGTGAAACTGGTCCTAAATAACGTGTCGCCATGCCATTTTAGAAAATACTTTCGATGTTTACATCTCCCAGACCTTCTATTGCTAATTATTTTCCAATTAAATCTTGATTCATCAGAAATACAGCTTGAAATTTGAGGCAAATTATAGTTTCATGTATGGCTCTGAGAATTGGAGTACCTCAAGGGTGCGCTCTAAGACAGAGTTTGTTTGAGTGGATCCTTCACATTCAGATACTGCTGTATTGAACCTTCTATTGCATCCATCATCATCATCAACAGCTATCAACAAACATTTGTTTTCGAGGCTCGACGCAATCGAGTTTTTTTTTGTTTGAAAGCTGACATGATCGAGATATCTTAACTATTATTCATTATCATCAGCTCGTTCACTACTTAACAATTCACAATATATAAATTATATATTTATAGTCTTATATTACGTAATGTTCGAAAATTGGACAACTCTTTTTTTGTATTTTTTTATTCTAATATTGAATAAGGGTTTTTGCCTATAAGACATGACAACTTCATCGTATCCACCGTAAAGAAATTCACTCATAAACTTCAATCGCCAATTCGCACACAGTCAAAGCTGCATGATGTATATTTGCACAAACAGCTCTGTATCCATCCAACATTTAATGGATTTATACTATATATATATATATATATATATATATATATATATATATATATATATATATATATAATATAATATAGATTTTTGTTGTAGGTAATATGCATTTAGTGCAAGGCTGTTAATTTCAAACAGACACCGCTACACACAAGAATGCTATGTTTTTAAATAATGGCTTAAAATAAATATTCCCGGTGCTACAATCTAGATAAGAAAAACTCAAAAAGCCAAGTCGCAGTAAAGCTTATAGCAATTCGTATACGTGTTGTGTGTGCAAGTCATACGTTTATAGGCCAAGTCAGTTACGCGTCCAATAGCTGTCAGAACTGACTCGGATGTGAGTTGCGACTCGACGAACGTCGAACACGAAAACATAATGCTATTCTGTACAGCAGTCTTTCAACCATTTTCATGACACGCCCCCTTTAGACAAATATTCAAACCAACATATTTATTCATTTTCATAATTAGGGTTCGGATAAATACATAATTATGTGCGTAAAATACATTTTTAGCAAGTGACAAGCATGCGAGTTAAGTGAATGAGCGAGCATAACGGGGGGTGACGCGGGCTATGCGGCAGCGGCACGCGCGATGTGCGTTGCGACTAGTTGCGACGACTAGACATTTTGCAACTCTCCTAAAGAAGCTTCGCGGCCTCCCTAAAGAGGCTACGTGACCCCCCAGGGGGTCGCGTCCCACAAGTTGAAAAACACTGCTTTACAGAAATGACGTTATGTTTTATTAGTTCTTTTTTGTGAGGAGACAGAAATGATGCGGTACTTCAATACTTGGGATTTGAAATTTTATATTTATACTATCTTTTACACTCGGCTCCGCCCGCTAAAATACAGTATACCACGGTTACACTATACCTTATTGGGGTAAAAAGTAGTATATATATGTGTTAATTCAGAGCATAAACTAATGCCATGCCAAATTTCATCAAAATCTGTTCAGTAGCGTGAAATAGTAACAAAAAGATATAAAATATGAAGTTAAACACCTAGATTAAATATATTTATAATTAAGTTTCATACTAATTCCTACTTCTTCTATTATAAATGTGAAAGTTTGTGAGGATGAAAGTTTCCCGCAAAAACTACTGAACTAATTTTGTTTCAAATTTGATATAGTAGTAGTTTACGCTCTGGATCCTGACACACAGATTTTTTTTAACCCTAAAAACGTACAGTACTCCTGTTAGGATACTGTTTTTAAGAGTGTGATGTTTGACTGTCTTTCGCGCCCAAAGGGCTGAAGCGATTTGAATGAAATTTGGATTTCTCCAAAGGCTCCTTTTATCCTGAAAAAGTTCCGTGTACCTAAATACTGTACGGGAAGTTATTTAGTTCCCGTTATACGCGGGCGGACCTACCTACATAAAATACTACCAACTTTATCGAATAATTGCAAAATGAGAAAAGAAAGATGTTGCACATGAAATAACTACATTTTTTATAAAAAAAAAACTATAACCCGACTACATAAATTATATAGCCTATGCTCACTCGGGCTATTATTACGAATCTATTGATACCTCATTTATTAAAATCGGGTCAGTAGTTTAAGCGCCACGGAGGAACAAACATGCATACTTAAATAGACTGCCAAAATCATTACCCTTCCTTTTGGCTGCGCCGTAGTCGGGTAAAAAAATCTACCATGGTCAGTAACCAATTTTCGGTGGTACACTAGAATTCTCAGTCTTCTAGAATACTATTTATTTATTTATGAAAGATTATTATCGTGCGTAATAATTCACTAAGTTTCAATTGCATAATGACGGCACGGCTACCATTCGCTTAGGGCTTACAAAAACTATGATTAGGCTCCTGTCTACAACTTGATGTTTGAAGCAGTACCACGAACATATGTTCCATACGATCTAAGTTTATACCACTTTATGTGATACATTGCGGGTTGCAAGTTATTGCATACACACAAACCTGGGATTTGAAACGCAATGGTCAATGTGGAAGTGTAAAATGTCTAGACCAAACTGACCGTGGATCTCGTTCCCAGACTACATGATAACACTAATTTAGATCTCAGAAGAATATAAGAATAAAACTAAGGTTGTTTATATTGCAATATATTCACATAACTTCTCATTCAAGTTTATTTTAACATAAATGGCCTTATTTAAAGTTTTACGAAAGATATAAGCGTTATATTACATTTTTATCTCATAATTATGACACTAATCGCTTGTTCGGATTCTGTTTAATTTTTGTTGAAGTAAATCTTGGGTAGGTAAATCCAACTAATGGATATAAGTATACCTATTATATTTTTTTATTTGTCTGTTACCTTGCACAGACACATAATTAATGGTATTTGTCATCTCACGTAAGCCAGTAGTCACTTACCACTAATAAGTAGCTACTTACCAATAGACACTAGCCACTAACTACTAATCACTAGCCACGAACCACTAAACACTTGCCACTCACCACTAGCCACTAACCTCTTACCGCTAGCCAGTAGCCAGTAATAACTACGTAAACAATTTACAAATATAATTGTCGTCAATGTTGGGGCAAAATCTGAAGTGGCTACTTAATTTATCGCTTTAGAAACGGAAATGTTATTTTCAATCTTTTAAATCTTAGATACTTCTTCTTTTCAATCTTAGTGTGTCCATTGGACTATAATACTTTTTTGGTCGCCAGTAAAATATTATTAAGAGCAGTAATAATTACATTTTACTGGAAACAAGGTAAATCTTTGATTCATTACTCTTATCTGCCTCTAGGACGCTCGGACGCACATTAATTACTATTAAATCTGTAATCTTGTCCACATAATGTACATTATCTATTTCCTTACCGGTTTTTAATTAAATTATCTTCATAATGGAATCCCGCAATAAAATTTACATTCAATATATATTAATAAATTAACGTATTTTATTGCGAAGTTGAAACTATATTCTGTGATGTGATGAGCTTAGGCAATTTTAAATAACTAAAAGTTTAAGCAGCAGTCAGCATTCAGCACCAATCTAGAATGATAAAGAAAGATAGAAAACACCTGTAATACCGGTTAGGCCACATTATAACGTAAGTAATGACTAATGACAGTACGCATTACTAAAATTTTGCTTAATTTACTTAAAAATAACATGATCAACATTTCCTCACAACTCTCACTACGCATGGACACCCTCTTACCTATTGCTGTACGTCGCGCCGGCTTTAAAGGTCGCGCGCCCGCCGCGCACTATCGGCCGCGCGGTTATGAATCGAATTTAAGTTTCATGGGATAATCTAGACAAAATTTAAGGTCACATGTACAGTGTATCCCTTGAATAATATTATCTATTTTTGTTTTGAACACATCAAGTATCTACAAATAGTTTTAAATTATTTAAGTTATGGCAAACTTTTTCAGTGGTTCGGTTTAACATTTAACAACTATTTTCTTCAGATAATAGGTATAAGGTTTTGGTTCGGTAGAAACATGTTTGCAGTACAACCCCAGAATAATTACAACCTACAAGATACATGCCGATGGTGACCTTGAGATGTCATTGAGCTATCGATAGCTCTACGTCCGAAGACGGGTTTCGTTTTTAGGGTTCCGTACCCAAAGGGTAAAAACGGGAGCCCATTACTGAGACTTCGCTGTCCGTCTGTCTGACTGTCACCACTCACCAGGCTGTATCTTGTGAACCGTGATCGGTGATAGCTAGACAGTTGAAATTTTCAAAGATGATGTATTTCTGTTGCCGCTATAATAACAAAAATTAAAAACAGAATAAAATAAATATTTAAGGGGAGCTCCCATACAACAAACATGTTTTTGTTTCGAAATGTTTAGCTTGATATTAATAACGGCAACAATAAGACACTAGACGCTTGAAACATTTACTGAACATTGAGTATATACACTTGAAATATAAATAATGAAATTAAAATAAAATAATTTAAGCGTAAAATCATGTTGATTGTATGAGAGTATCCCATACAAAAAAGTTGATTTTACGCTGTTTTACTCGATATTAATATGCTCGATATTAGTACGAATACTTGTACAATAATGGTACAGAACCCTTCGCAACGCGAGTCCAACTCTCACTTGGTCGGTTTTTTACCCACCCAGTAAATATTTGTTTAGCAGTTTTGGAATTGCAGGGAATTTTAATAAAAGGAATTAAAAAATTTAAATGAGGAGAAAATTTGAGAATTTTGTCTTTTGAATTTTGAAAAATTGCCGAAACTTAAGAGGCGCTGGCGCAAAAACGACAGCCTGCATAATATTACGTCAAATTTTGACAGTTTATTATAATATATTATCTATGGACACTTCACACCACGTCAATCTGGTCCCGTGGTAAGTTCTCGAAGAACTTGTGTCACGGGAACCAGAGAACGGAAATATATTTAATACTTTTTATAATATACTATACATATATTTAAGATGATTTTTATTATATTATGCACACATTTAATACACATCCATGACCCAGGAACACACAAAAACTTTTTGTTCCTTCAGCGAGATTCGAACCCGCGACCGCCGGCTTGAGCACCACCACGCTCAACCACTGAGCCACAGAGTTTATCACGAAACGCAACATTGAGGAGCATTTTATGTCACATTTGGACAATATTTACGATTACAAATGCAACATTCTGCGTCGCAATTACAAAGAAATGGCGTAGTTTGTCAGAAACAGCCTAATTACTCGTGTGTGGTCCAGCGGGAATGCGAACCACCTCGAGCTAACCCCGCGCCCGCCGACTATCATCATCGGGGGCTATCATGTGGAGTTATAGTTGCGTGAAGTTAGTTACATATTACACGTTAGTGATATATCACACTACGATACGGAATATATAATTATTGAATTAATAAATTTTACCAACGCTAACCAACACTACGATGATAGGCATCGTAGTGTTGGTTAACAGCCACCGTGGTTTAGAGCTTACCTCTCGACTCGGAGGTCGTGGGTTCGATTAGCGCGTGGGTACAATAAAAAATGTTGTTTCCAAGTTTGGTTAGGACAATGCAGGCTGATCACCCGATTGTCTGACAAGAAAGGTGATCCATACGTCGGATGGGCATGTAAAAAGTCGGACCTGCGCCTGATCTCTCGCCAGTCGTGTCGGCCACCGGTCCCGCTAGGTTTCGAGAGTAAAGGAATAAAGTGCTTTTGTGTACTGCGCACACACTTGGGCACTATAAAAATAACTCCTGCGTAGCTGGTCTGGTTTCAATGAAACCGGCCACCGTCACCGACACAGGTGTGGGGAGTAACTATTATTATGATCATGAACTATCACAGCAATCCAAATGAGTTACAGTGGCACTAGTAACACATGGAGCATTTCTCACACTGCACCACCTCAATACACCCGTTAAATATACAATACAAGAAATGCAATAAATACAATACAAAGCGCGAGTAAGACTTTCATTTTACTTTCAATCAATCATAAATTGGACACTTTTTGGTCCGGTACCGGTATCCGGTATTATTGATACATTGTAAGAAGGTTTAAAATAAACGATCGAATGTATATAATTGAATACGCGCCAAGCTTCCATTAGGTATTGTAAATAAGATGATGATGATGATTACACTAATTGACATAGTGGCATGTGCTTGCAGTTCTTTAAACAACGCCGAAATCCCCAAATATGTTACAAAACAAGCTAAAACTTACTTTTTGGTAGCATATGCTTAGACTACTTCAGAAAAAGTCGAAATCACCATGTGTGTCCATATAAATTTCGAGGAGTTCCCTCGATTCCTCATGGGTCCCATCATCAGGTCACAACTTTGATATCAAAAGAACCAAATTGAAATTATACCCTATACATCAAACAAAGAATTATTTAATCTAATAATAGTACAAGAAAAGCTATGGCCGTTGAGACGACACTTAAATTAATACATAAGTTTAAGATATATAATACTCAAATCATCATATACGTAAATCATAAACTTTGTGCTCTGTTTTACAAAAACTATGCAAACTGAGGAGTACAAAATACTCCATATAAACTTTAACTGTGCCACAGTTAAAGTTTATATGGAGGAGGAGCCGCCTGCACTAATATTAGGTCATTACATATGAAATTGGCGTTTTGTAAAGGAGGAACATAAAGTCGACTTTTTTAAAATATAATATATTTACTTAATCAAAGTATATACCATTGCTATCTATGCACTTTTGCCATCTCATAGGTAGTTTATTGATTCCACACCATTTCGGAAAAAACCATTCGGACAGGAATCAATTAGCCGACCGTTAAATAACCGACACGACTGGCGAGAGATCAGGCGCTGGTCCGACTTTTTACATGCCCATCCGACGCATGGATCATCTTTCTCGTCGGACAATCGGGTGATCAGCCTGCATTATCGTAACCAAACTTGGAAACAACATTTTTTGTTGTTCCAATGCGGGAATCGAACCCACGACCTCCGAGTCGAGAGCCAAGCTCTAAACCACTGGACCACGGAGGCTGACAAATATATAATACTAAGGCGGGTCAATAAGTCCGTGACATTTTGAATTTCTAACCTCCTTACTGAAAAAGCAACACTACTCCTGTCAACAGGCATCTGTCAGTTGACTCCTATCAAAATTTGAACTTGCTGCGTCAGTTAGTTTGTGTTTTACAGCTATCTTTATCAGACTATCCAGTAACTTAAGGAAACAATGGAAAAAAGTGAATTTCGTGTGCTTATTAAGCATTATTTTTTGCGAAAAAAAACCATTACCGAGACCAAGGCTAAGCTTGATAAATACTATGGGGACTCTGCACCATCGATTTCAATGGTAAAAAAGTGGTTTACTGAATTTCGTTGTGGCCGTACAAGCACTGAAGATGCCGAACGTCCTGGACGCCCAGTTGAGGTCTCTACACCCGAAACAATCGAAAAAATTCACGATATGGTGTTGGCCGACCGAATATTGAAAGTGCAAGAGATTGTGGAAGCCATAGGCATCTCGCATGGCTCAGTGGTTTCAATTTTGAATGATCACTTGGGCATGAGAAAGCTTTCCGCAAGTCGACCACAAACGCAATCGTGTAACAACTTCACAGGAAGGTTTGGCGTTGTTTAATCACAATATGGAGGAGTTTTTGCGCCGTTTTGTAACCGTGGACGAAACATGGGTCCATCACAACACACCAGAGACCAAACAACAGTCAAAACAGTGGGTTTCTAAGGGTGAATCGGCGCCAAAGAAGGCCAAGGTGGGTTTGTCAGCCAATAAAGTTATGGCGACTGTTTTTTGGGATGCACGTGAGATAATCCACATTGACTATCTTCAAAAGGGAAGAACAATTAATGGGGAATATTATGCCAACTTATTGGACCGCGTCAATGAGGATTTGAAAAAAAACCGACCTCATTTGGCCAAGAAAAAAGTTCTTTTTCACCAAGACAATGCAAGGGTGCACACATGTGCAGTTTACATGGCAAAAATCCATGAATTGGGCTATGAATTGCTCCCACATCCACCCTATTCTCCAGATTTGGCTCCGAGTGACTACTTCTTGTTCCCAAACCTGAAAAAATGGCTCGGTGGAAAAAGATTTGACTCCAATGATGAAGTCATTTCGCAAACAAAAGCCTATTTTGAGGACCTCGACAAATCATATTTTTTGGAAGGGATAAAAAAATTGGAGAAGCGTTGGACAAAGTGTATAGAGCTCAAGGGGGACTACGTTGAAAAATAAAATGATTTATTTATCAAAAAATCTGTGTTTTATTCCAAAAGTCACGGACTTATTGACCCGCCCTCGTATATATGTAGTAGTAGGCTTAGTAGGATTTAAAAAAATGATATATTTAGGCTAATTAAGATCATCTCCAATGGAGTATCTTATTTCATTCTTCGTCCTGATCAAATAGATCTCTAGTTACTAGAGTCTGCCATCCTTCTAACAGTACATAATAACTGTATACTATATTTATTTTGGTAACAGTTAGATTATTATCTTATTTACAAATCGGGCGAACACTGCTGCCTGATAAACACTCCACAATGAGTCTCTGGGCCACGAAGACTCGAGTACAGATTCTAATCGACTAATTGATGCCTTAACAAATTCAATAGACGAGTCCCGAAGCGCTTCACATTAACGTGGGTACCGTTCGGTAAATATCAACATTGATTAAATATAAACAGCAGATATGCAAACAAAACAATTGGACAAAGTGCTGGAAAGTAGATGGGAGGCCGTAAGGATAAATAAAATGAAATAAAACCGCTGCGATAAAATCCGTTAAGCTGGGACTAATGATCCGGAATCCGGAAGGTCCGAGAAAATTCACAGCACTGAAAATAGAACTCTGTGCTAATACAATAGAGTTGATAATCGAAGTATCGACTGTCGAGCTGTCTTTGACATTGACATTAGACTCGTCTTGTGTGTTCGATTTTCAGCTCTATTGTATTTTCCCTAGCCTTCCAGATTCCGGACAGATCATATTATAGTCCCAGCCTAATAATGGATTTACATAATTTCAAAATATCGAATATTCGCTTTTAAATGAGGTGCAAAATCAATACCACAAGATATTATCCCATTTGGTTTGTTCGTTTCTATGTAAACTCTGTTCAGATGAAATTTAATGTAATGCGTAAACAAAAATACTAACTTCGGCTAATTGTTAATGTGTCATTTATTTCTTTATTGCATGGTAAATAAGTGACATTTAAATTAGTTGCATTAGAGCGCGCTATTGTGTATTTCATTACGCTCACATGAAATTACACTGGGCCGATTTCGCGGCACAACGTGTCGCATGATTTGTAAGCTCCTGTAGGGGTATAAACTATGAAGTATCTGTAATGCATATTAATCATAATTTTCACTGGCTCAATAATAGTTATTATGGAGTCAGTGAAAATTATTATACCTTGTGTGTGGTCGTGGCCAGCTACTGGAAAATTACACTGTGACATCTAGGGGTAATGGATTTAAAACTGCTCAAGAGGTAATCGACTTCCTGTTCAAAATAGTTTTCACATTTCGGTCGCTTTCCAAACAATTGTTCGAAACGAGTCTCGTTTGATTAACGAACATGAAATTACAGTCGTATTATCATGGTCGTCCAAAGCCCGCTACACACGTAACGATTAAACTGCACAGTTCGGTTAAATTTAACGGTGTCAACCGTCACATAGTGCTTCTTTATGGAGTTCGGTACAAGTGAACAGTTTTTTTCACCCATTTCTTTAATTGTTTTTTCACGTTTTTCCGTTCTGAGCCATCTTTTGCCACATATTCCAATGCCCTTGTAGATAGTACAGACTATTTCGACAATTTTTTTGTTGAAATCATCGTTTGTCATAATTCCATCTATTTTACTGCCACAAGCTCAATGAGCTGTTGGAAATATAAAATGATTTATATATGCTTCTAAAAGTAAGTACAGATTTTAACGTGCTTGAACGAAATCGATAAAGAAGACTCACTTGTAAGATAATTTGTACCTAAATGATATCTACCTAGTTATCTATTGTAGGTAGTTATACTATAAGTGATACAGGTGACATGAAGTGATTTCGTATTCACTTCAAAGTTCTTAAAAACAAATAAATTATATAAAGAAATTTTACTACGAGGGCGGGTCAATAAGTCCGTGACTTTTGGAACAAAACACAGATTTTTTGATAAATAAATCATTTTATTTTTCAACGTAGTCCCCCTTGAGCTCTATACACTTTGTCACACGCTTCTCCAATTTTTTTATCCCTTCCAAAAAATATGATTTGTCGAGGTCCTCAAAATAAGCCTTTGTTTGCGAGATGACTTCATCATTGGAGTCAAATCTTTTTCCACCGAGCCATTTTTTCAGGTTTGGGAACAAGAAGTAGTCACTCGGAGCCAAATCTGGAGAATAGGGTGGATGTGGGAGCAATTCATAGCCCAATTCATGGATTTTTGCCATGGCAACTGTACATGTGTGCACCCTTGCATTGTCTTGGTGAAAAAGAACTTTTTTCTTGGCCAAATGAGGTCGGTTTTTTTTCAAATCCTCATTGAAGCGGTCCAATAAGTTGGCATAATATTCCCCATTAATTGTTCTTCCCTTTTGAAGATAGTCAATGTGGATTATCCCACGTGCATCCCAAAAAACAGTCGCCATAACTTTATTTGCTGACAAACCCACCTTGGCCTTCTTTGGCGCCGATTCACCCTTAGAAACCCACTGTTTTGAATGTTGTTTGGTCTCTGGTGTGTTGTGATGGATCCATGTTTCGTCCACGGTTACAAAACGGCGCAAAAACTCCTCCATATTGTGATTAAACAACGCCAAACCTTCCTGTGAAGTTGTTACACGATTGCGTTTGTGATCGACTTGCGGAAAGCTTTCTCATGCCCAAGTGATCATTCAAAATTGAAACCACTGAGCCATGCGAGATGCCTATGGCTTCCACAATCTTTTGCACTTTCAATCTTCGGTCGGCCAACACCATATCGTGAATTTTTTCGATTGTTTCGGGTGTAGAGACCTCAACTGGGCGTCCAGGACGTTCGGCATCTTCAGTGCTTGTACGGCCACAACGAAATTCAGTAAACCACTTTTTTACCATTGAAATCGATGGTGCAGAGTCCCCATAGTATTTATCAAGCTTAGCCTTGGTCTCGGTAATGGTTTTTTTTCGCAAAAAATAATGCTTAATAAGCACACGAAATTCACTTTTTTCCATTGTTTCCTTAAGTTACTGGATAGTCTGATAAAGATAGCTGTAAAATACAAACTAACTGACGCAGCAAGTTTAAATTTTGATAGGAGTCAACTGACAGATGCCTGTTGACAGGAGTAGTGTTGCTTTTTCAGTAAGGAGGTTAGAAATTCAAAAAGTCACGGACTTATTGACCCGCCTTAGTAATTTTAAAAAATTCTGCGTCGTTGGCCCGCGGGTTGCGCCGTGCGCGTTTTCGACCAATGGGTCAACCGAACTGTGCAGTTTTATTGTTACGTGTGTTGCGGTTGTAATGGTGTAAAAAACGAATCGAAATGTGCGTTATTCATTTCGTTCTCGAGAATTTTTGGCAAATGGCATTAGTTATCAAATAATAATAATGATCAAATTATTTTTTGTTGGAAGCTCACAATCGAATCAAGTAAGTAATGATAATGACAAAGAAATACTTATTTGAATTTATATTAATGTGTTGTTGTTGTATGTTTAATAGTTTGTTAACTGTTCCAGTAGGTAGCTTTTTATTCCCTCGGCCCGATTCGAACACGCGATCTCCGGTTTGAGCGCCTACACGCTAACCACTGGGCCACAAACGTCGTCAAAACAGGTACATATGTAGGTAGTTACATAATAGGATAGAGTCGTACTCATTAGGGGTTGTTTCACTTCAAATAAATCTTGGATTGCTAATTCAGAAGTTTTGTCACTTCTTGCTTAATAACGTGCGACACAGACAAAACATGCAAATAAACTATCTGACACTTTTCGGTAAATGTACCTGCGACTTCATTAAAACGTCCTGTTAAAACGCAGCCTATGTCCTTCCTCGTGGTCTGTATGTCTGTGTCCATATCTGTGCCAAATTTCATTACAATCGGTTCAGTAGAAGTAGAAGTACAAACAAACAAATATTTCCTCTTTTTAGCCGACTTCCAAAAAAGGAGGCGGTTATACGGTCGGCTGTATTTGTATCTTAGTTTTCGAATAATTTCCCTTTGCCAAGCCAACTTGAACGTCAGTTCTATAAAATAACATTTTATATTTTTCTTCATTTTTTGTTTTATTAAGTATTAATGAATTATTTATCATTTACTTGTTTCGTACAAAAACTGACGCATGTTAAGGTCTCCTTGCTGTGCATGTCATTTGAACTCCCACAAGCCATCCCAGGTCAATTAGGACGCTGTCATCTAACAATCTGACCGCTATAATGACGGGCCCGACTCCACTTGCCCTAATTGTAACAATTGCCTCTGATTGCAGCGGACCTGCTGTTTATACTTACACATTTTAACAAGACTCCGCTGTAGGTGATTTTATTGGTCGTATAATTTTATGCATGGAAATGTCTGGTCCCACCAAAATACCTTTTTTATCTTAATCATTGTAATATAACTATTCAAACGTCGCCGTGTGTGTTATGTTGTGTGTGTTGGGTAAAATTTTAAGTGCATCTTATGTCAGGTGCGGCGCAAACCGACCGACGACAGCGAAATGTTCACAGGTGTATCTCTGATGCCGCTATAACCACAAAATATACTGAAAACAGAACAAAATAAATAATTAAGAGGAGCTCTCATACAACAAACGTGATTCTTTTTGCCGTTTTATTGCTCTATATTTATAACTTTTAACCGCGGCTCCGCCCGCGTAAATATACTATTCCACGGGAACAGTGAGCTTCTTCGATATATAATATAATATAAATATGAAAGTTGGCTTCGTGTTAATCAACAGCAACAGCTAAAAAACAGTTAAACTAATACTATACCAAATTTCACCGAAATCCGTTTAGTAGTTTTCGAGTGAAAGAGTAACAAACATCCATTCATCCTCGCAAACTTTCATATCTTTATATATATAATTCTACTGTACGTGTGTATGTCACTGAACTCCTCCTAAACGGCTGGACCGAGTTGAATGAATTTTATTGTATGCGTTTGGATGGCGCCCTGGATGGTTTAGATTCACAAATCAGCCCGGCACGACAACGTCTGTCGGGTCCGCTCGTCTTCTATATAAATAAAAATTAATTACCGAAATGTTTGTACGCGCATAACTTCCAAACGACTGCACCAAATTAGATAAATATTTCTTTTATGTGTTCGTTATTGTCAGGAGAAGGTTTGTATGAAAAAAACATATGGCAAAACGATGTTTGCCGGGTCAGCTAGTTTATAATAGTTGTATGACGGCAACAGGTAGTTGAATTATTTACTGAATATTGATTTGAATATTCTTTTTAAAATAAATAATAAAATCAATATTTTATGAGGGTGGTTTAGTTTAGGAGGGTGATTTTTTTCCGTTTTGTACGCAACCCTTTGTGCGTGTGTCCGACTCGCACTTGGCTTTTTTTCACCGCTACCTGTCGCAAATAGGAGCGCTTTGTAGCCGGTCGCAGCAACTATAAATGCATTAAACGCGCGATAGTCGACAGCAACTACTGATAACTCGTTTGTGCCAACTTAACCACTACACTCCAGCACTAAAATTACTCTCCATGCAATTTTCGTTCTTCTTTTTAGCAAAACATATTAATATTTATATTACATGACAACCAAACAAAACATAGCGCTAATCCGTTGAGCGACATATCTATTAAGGCGCGGCGCTGTTATTAAATTTTAATTTCCTTCAGGCAGTTCGGCCGATCACTGCGGTTATTGAATCATGCGCCGGTCACCTGCCACACGAGTTACAACTTTTTAAATGTTACTATTAATGTTAGTTATTAAATAACTCTAGGAAAATATGTAGAGCGCATTGCAGTACTGTCTGCACTTTGGTAAATTATACTTAATGGTGGAGCACTATAGACTTGATATACATACATAGATAATAATAATTTATCGATATAGGCATAGACGCATAAATTATAGACATGCCTATGTCAAGGCTAAAACTGTCCCCACTTAAATGGCCCTACTTTCGGGGATTTTCAAATTGATTTGAAAATTGCATTTCAAACGTACGTCATTATAGCGCTTCTTTAGTTTTGAAATCATGTGTAATATGCAATTATATAATATATCATACTAATATTTTATATGTGAAAGTTTGTGAGAATGGATGGATGTTTGTTACTCTTTCACGCAAAAACTACTGAACGGATGTCGATGAAATTTGGTATGGTAGTAGTTTAGGCTCTGGATTAAATTGTGTTCAATTAGTACAATGTTCCTTTACGCGGGTGTTGATGGATCTTTTAGTTTGCCCTATATAGGAGAGACCGCAGTCACAGTCGAGCTTGTAGACTCCTGCATCTTGAAGGGGAATGTTACATTTCACTGGTGGTAAAAATTGACTTATCTTTTTGGGTGGCCTTGAAATATGTTTTTATAATTTGAATAACTTCAACAAATAGGACAATTGACACCTCAGTCCTCCCGTGACCACGGCTGCTGGAAAGTAGCCGAAACGTCGGGAAAAAGAAAAGTGCACCGCGACACAATCCGTAAGTGTTTAAAACAATAAATCATAGGCTACTTTTTATCGTGAAAAAGTACAGTGTTCCAGAGGGATACTGTATTTACGCGGGCAGAGCCGCGGGAAACAGCTAGTATTATATACTACTAGCTGTTTCCCACGGCTCCGCCCGCGTGAATATACTATCTAGTATAGTATCCCGCGGGTACACTGTACTTTTCCGGGATAAAACCCAGATTTAATCCAGAGTCTAAACTACTACCATACCAAATTTCATCAAAATCGGTTCAGTGATTTTCGCGTGAAAGCGTTACAAACAAACTTACATTCACATTTATAATATTAGTAGAGATTTCGCCTATCATAATCTTGTTAGATTAATTAATAATTAGGCCTAACTTGTTTCTTCTTGTAATAATGTTTCTATTATTTTTGTAAACTTTCTTATTTATCAGAGCGCTACCCATTTTTGTACTTTTTTTTTTTAAAGTCAAGTACTTAATTACACAATGTTGTGTTAAGTTGTGGATAGCAGTTATTGGCTTTATGTAATGCATATAACTAGGCATAAGTATTTTTTGTAAAAATGATGGCTGTTATCCCAAATAAAATAAAATAAATCCCGGGAATAATTAGATAGTAAAAATATCAGTAATAAAAACGAAAGATTTCTTTTCGATCATATACGTATATATTGTAGACGAGGCATGTTGAGGCAAAAACTGTCTCCACTTAAATGGCCCACTTTTGGAGTTTTTGGGACCATTTTGACATTTAAAGTATGGTGAAATCAAGATGGCTGATATTTGAGATATAGTAAAAACCAAATTGGCGTAACTTTTTCTTTTAAGAATATTTGTTCTGTCAAATGTACGTCATATGCCATAGCCTATCTTTAGTTTTGAAATCTTTGTTTTCGATGTTCATAACACATCCAATATATTATAAGCCAGAGCCCAGAATCAACAAAACAAATGAAGACAAAACGAACGAATATCATATTTTATCAAACTCAGAAGGCAGGCAGGCAAGGAATTATAATCGAAACGAATAAGCGACTGAACAAAAATAAAATCTACCAAAATAACTTCTAAATGCAGAAGTCTTTGATCAGAGATTGTTCTGGGAAAATTTAATTATTTGTATGATTCGTCGCTCTGAATAACTTGTCAGCGGACAGAAGTGGCTAGTGAGCGCGTTATTAACTACTAATGACGTACATTCTTGAGATGTGCTAGCCACTAGCCACTAGCCACGCCGATTTACCTATGGTTAAACTATTATATCAATCGTCTTATCTATATAATTATATCATCATCATTATCATCATCAGCCTATCGCCGTCCACTGCTGAATGTAGGCCTTCCCCAATGAGCGCCAACCATCCCGATCTTGGTCATTTCATCCATCCGATGCCAGCCACCTTCTTCGAATCGTCGGTCCATCGTGCCGCAGGACGTCCTACAGTCTACACTACGTTTGCCTAAGGTCTCCACTCCAATACTTGTCTTCTCCATCGACCGTCTATATAATATGCATACATACTAACTAATAAATATATACAATACCCTCCGTTGAAACGGGACATTAGGGATGTTGCCTAGTGTGGAATATTACATTTTTAAGAATTAAAATTTAAAATTGTCGTTTAAAGATACATAAATCTAAAAAAAATAGGTATTTAGATTGACGCGATTAAAAAATATTCGCTAATAAAAAATATTGCCCATCTCTTTCTCGCAAAACGATTTGTTACGTCATATGTTGCTACCGCCATACATTTTGTAATGACAAATGTATTGCGGGTGCAACTAGTGACGTCTCAGGCCGATATATCGCTCTCTTTCTTAATGTAAATTTAAACTGTTTGTATCTTCGTTATTTTTTAAGATATACGAAAATGGGTTCTAGATTGTTTATTATCATGTTGTCTTACATCGAAAAGACGAATCAAATGTCAATGTCATATATGACAGCTCGACACTCGAAACTACCATTTTCAACTGTATTAAAATGGCGCCAAGTTCTATTTTATGTTCTATAGTGCTCTGACTTTTACCGGCGTTCCGGATTCCGGAGCATTACCTAGCCTTAGTGGTACCTGAATAGTCGATAAATAATTGAAATAGTGTAAAATTCCTTATGTTATTATGTTATATTGTTCATTCCTTCTGTTATATTGTTCATTGTATTAAACACTTACGCATTGTGTTGCGGTGCACATTTCTTTTTCCGACGTTTCAGATACTTTCCAGCATCCGTGGTCACGGGAGGACTGAGTCCAATAACGTAAGAAAAGTGCACCGCGACGCAGTCCGTAACAGCTCGCACCCGGCATCAACGAGAGAGATTTTGTGGTCGCGACAGAAAAAACTGCACCGTAAACAGAACTCTGAGTTAGTACAATAGAGCTGAAAATCGAAGTGTCAAGCGTCAAATGTCAGATTTGACAGCTCTACACGATTATCAGCTCATTTGTTTTAGAGCACAGCATTAACAGTGCTGTTTTTTTGTCGCGACCATTAAAAAACGCTCATGGGAACTTAGCCTGCAACAGGGTAAAATTCATTCGCAAAAATCTCGTAATTAAAATCGCTGGAATTTGTCCAGCGATTTTATATATAAATCCAACAGGGACATGAATCCTGGAATCACCCTAACTAATTTGTAACTTTAATCAGCTCTATGATTGTCACGGCTGAGTTCCTCCACTATCGGTCATCCTCCGTGTAATTTGTCTGCAGTACACAATTATTCACACATTTTATTCTGAAATATTGTATAATTATCAAAATTAATTGTCATGTGTAACGAAGCGTATTAAGGTTAATTTTAACTCAGACGTGTTATAACTTAAATGCAATATAAGATTACGATGAAAATAATATATCAAATTTAAGTTGTTAATATGTTAACTACAGTTCAAAAGTTTAGTGGAATTTGAAAGGTTTGATAGTTACAAAACTCACATGAAATAACTGTCTACTAAGGGTCAGCCCACAACGATACGCAACGCGACGCGGCGCTGACTTTTTAAGTATTGATTCAAAATTGAACTTTATTCACTACTTAAGACGACACACGATTCATTACAACAGCGGCACCGCGCTACGCAGCTCGGTGCAGCTCGATATTAGAACTATTGCAATTAAACGTGTATCTTCTTGTGTAGATAATAAAGTTCAATTTTCAATTTAATTGTCAAAAAAATGTTTAGATCGCTTAACATTCTTTTTGAAACAACCAACTAACTGTCTTTGACTACATCCATGGGGGCTGTGAAGCAATATTGGGCTTTTTAAAAATTACTTTTACTAATTAATTGAGCACCAATACATTTAGAACCAAAGAAATTTGAAAGGAAAGTAAGTAACACATAAACAAGTATTAAAACCGTCATCTCAATCGTTCAGTATATCAGAGCAAATCCCCGGATAAAAACATTACTGCGGCCCGTAATAAATACACATAGCTGTCCCCGGGCATTCTGCCGACTAGTTCTACTCATAATGTAAACGCGTTTGTTCCGATAAATGCTTGTGTAACGCGTTCACTCAGAGAAAGGGCTTATGACAGTTAAAGTCTATATTGACGACCTCTGTAGCTCAGTGGTTAGCGTGTCGGCGCTTAAGCCGGGGGTTGTGGGTTCGAATCCCGCCAAGAGATCAAAAAATCCTTGGTCATGGATGTGTAATAAATATGTATATATTATAATAGAAATCTTAAATATGGTGTATATTATTAAAGTATTAGGTAAATATATTTCCGTTGCCTAGTAGGTAGACCGTTTGATTCGCACTTGAGAGAGTGCAGGTTCGATTCCCAGGTTGTGGCGTGTACCAATGAGACTTTATCAGATTTCAAGTCCATTATACGGACGCTGTAATGGTGAAGGAAAACATCGTGAGGAAACCCGCTCATGGTTGACACCAGACGTATTGACCAGTCATCCCTCTGGACTAGGCTGTGTTGTGAGAATGCCGTGTGTTCTTGGGCAACCATACGACATTTAAAAACCAACTGTCCCAGGCACTACAGTATTTCAAGAGTGGTTACTTCGCTCGGAGAATACTGTATAAATCATCCAATAACGGATGAAGAGGCCTAAGTTTTTTTCTTACCACTGTAGATCCTGGCTACACAAGAGTTGTAGAGTGCAGTGGTGAATGTGTGGTATGCCAATTTCCCGATAAAAACTATTTAAACTAGAGAAGAGCTTACACATCCAAGGTCACAGTTCTCATATATTTCCGTTATATGGTATCTGTTCACAAGTTCTTCGGATACTTAGTACAGGACCATATTGACGTGGTGTGGAAGCGTGATATTTAAAAAAATATAAAGAACAGGACATAACTTCATTTGTCATAAACCCTATAGGTGACGGCGTGGTTATAAAAGTGACGTACGAAATGCCTACTGTGAGTGATCTAGCCTTTAATTAAGGTAATGAGGTATCTAATGCTGAGAGCGAAGTGGGACGTGGCAAATAACGCGTCGCTCCGCCAACACATGCACCAGCTCTCTTCGTATTTTAAAAAAGGGAGATAATAATCCTTAAGTCGTTGGCATAAAGGTCCTGTCAGAGGTAAGATAAGTCTGAACCGACTGTACATTTCGTCAAATATTTGGTGCGTTTTAACTTTTAATGTTGTGACTTGTGTCCGAGACTGTACCTACTTGTGTTTTAAGATTCTTTTGTAATGAAAAAGTATTTTGTTGGCCAGAAATATAAAACTAATAAAACAATAGACAGAATAAATATAACTAACTACATTAAAATATTTACAAACTTAAAATGAAAACTAAAGCTGAAAATTTTTAAAATCCATACACCTTCGTAATTTATTTTATTTATTTCCTATTTAAGTTACGTGGTTTATAAAGTTATTAATTATTTACACAATGACCTTGGTTTGATAAAAATACTTAATTAAGACGAATTTACTCTGGACAATTATATTGCAAACACGTTGCATATTACAGACATTTTATAAATTGCATCCTTTATTTAATAAACATAATTATTTTTAACCTTTACATCAAGGATATTAAACATAAGACAAGGAGATTTGCTAGCAAAAAACATCTAGATAATTTTAATATGCAATTTCCGAAGTCTCAATTTAGTATTTTTATTTTGTTCGTTTTGTGCTTATTATGAGGTTTAGAGCTTGGCTGTCGATTCCGGGCGTCGTGGGCTAGATTCCCGCGTTGGACCAACAAAAAATGTCGTATCCAAGTCTGGTTAGGACAATTCAGGCTGATTACCCGATTGTCTGACAAGAAAGATGATCCATGAGTCGGGTGGGCATGTAAAATGTAGGTCCTGCGCCTGATCCCTCGCCAATTGGGTCGGTTATCTGCCCTACTATGAGAATAAAGTGAAAGAGAGTGCTCTTGTGTACTGCGCACAAACTTGGACACTATAAAATAACTCCAGCGTAGTCGGACTGGTTCCATCGAAACCACCACCACCGAAATCGGTGTGGGAGCTGTATCATGAGAGAAATCAACGCAACTATATCATATAAATTCATTTTCTCTATTAAAAACTACGCATATCCTCAGCGGCTTTGACTATCCATTGTTTAATCTTTAAGATAGGAGTAGTCTATAAAGTTTTCTAGTAGAATCTAATTAAGATAAGTATTTCGCAACAAAGCGGACCGCTATGTAGTATATTAGAGCTCATCTCATCAATATTGCATGATATACTCATTATAGTATTAGAAGCTCCGTTCTGATTCAATGTAATATAAATGTAAACAAAGTATGTTCATGTATGGCAGGCTATAATGCTTCCCATTTACATGTTATATTCACCGCACAATAAAGAAACACAAAGACACATTATTTTGGTCGAATTTCATTTTTTTGTTTACATTAATTAGATTATATTGAATCAGTATACTACGGAGTCTAGATGGTATTAGAAAGTTTTGCAACTTCCTGGCGGAATTGATGTTTTAACTTATACCTGCACTAAGCTAGTGGACTCACATTGTGGTGGACAAGCATTGGTGGTTTGTGATGATGATGATTTTATTAGCTATCTATAGTTGAGACGTGTAAGTGAAGTGTAAAGACGAAAAACAAATTTTCCTCATATTAGCAAAAGCCCTGTAGAATTTAAATATTATTCCTTATAGTGCTTTATTTCCGAATTTGCCGAATACATCCCATTAACTTGATATGGCCTCCTTTTCGTACATATTCATTATACAAATAATGAGATTTCTGGTAATTATATGAAAAATCGCAACAATATACCAATAAATCAGCGAAAACCGATGCAGAATTAAACAATCGGTATTCAATGCGCAATGTCAGAGAGCACACGCTTTAAAACAAGAAAAAGCAACCGGCCAACCAGTTATTACACTAATCGCCGATATAATTCCCGAGTCAACTTAAACACAGGTTCCTCGCGGGCTGCGGATCGAAACGCAAACATGGCGGCCGCTTTGATAGCGCGGGAAACGATACGTGCCGCGCCTTAACGCATTTTTGTTTTTTTTTTAACAAACGTCATGATAAAACAGTAAGCATACGACCTACTTGGCAGTTGGCCTACACGAGAGTTACAGAGTCTTTAGCCAAGTTCTCATCGCTAATTACGACGACGAAGTGCAAAACAAATATATTCTGACATAAGCATCGCTATGTCACTTAGGGATATCAGAACATTTTGGTTCCACCTTCGCGTTCCTCTCGCAGTCCAGTGAGTTTCAAAAAAATACCTGCTTGAGCAGCCACTGTTGGCTATTAACACCAAAACTCAGAAGCATTACTAGAGCATTACCAGAGCATTGCCAACCATATAGGGTGCTGTCGTACAAGCTTTTTAAATAAACTCACAGTGCGATCTCTGAATGTCGAAAACAATATATTTCAAAAATGCCTTTGCGCTTATAAAAACTTCAACAACAAATATCACAACGATTTATTAACTGATTATGTAGAAGTATTAAACGAAACATAATGACAGCAATTTGGAATCGGTAAAATCCAAAATTTATTTTGGTCTGTAATTAAAAATAATAAATTAACGAATAGATAACCTAGGAAAGCAGCTCCATTATATACCTACATATCGGCGTTGTGAAAGTAACTAATGACTTAACATGTTAATTGGATGATTAATAGTATGAACATCGTAAAAAATATATATAAATATAACACTCATAGCAAAATTAGGAAATATTCATTGAATACTAATATAAAAATGGTATCGTATTAAGACACGTAATTGATTTGTGATAGGTATCTGAATAATTAATTGATTTCACAAGTCAATAAAAATAAATGAACACGAATAACACTACACTTCTATGAGACTGTGGCGGCCTATTTTATAATTTAATATTCCGTTAGTGGATTAGCAATAGGGAATATGTTTTAAATCAGAAAAAGTCAAATATTTTCCGAAATGAAAAATAAATATGGATCATAAAAAATGCATAAAATGCAGTAATCAGTTGCTAAATTTGTGAGATTTTTTTCTTATAACATAAGCCCAGTTTATAATTTTGTATTAATTTCCATTCTCCATACATTTCAACTGCGGTTGTAACCAGTGACGTCAACTGTCATGCATTTATTGGATAGGTGCGATATGGACAACATTTCCCAGCTTATTATGTACTTTTCGAAAAGCCAATAAACAGTTGCTTAGATTTAAAAAAAAATATGGTATGAACCAACGGGTTTTTTTGAAGAAATTTTAAATATTTTAAGAATTTTCTGTGTGTTTTATTTAACTACATTATTTTGATAACTTCTAACTTCGTAATTAACTACTCTATTTTAATAATATTTGGGGCATCAACTTCAGCGTAACAAGCCGGCACGCGTTTTCGTCCGTTTCAGTCGGTCAAAATGCGAACTCTTCGTTTTATATCGCGGACCGCGGTGCAGATGCAAAACCCTCCATCGTTTTATGTCGTCATAAACGTTATAGTTATTTACTGCGGCCGCTCTGGGTGACCCGCAACTCATCACTTCGTGTCTCCAATTATTTATACGTTCGACGTTCAAATTTAATTATAACTTGCCAGCATTAAATATAGTGAATTTATTGCGGCTGTTCTTTATTAATCTTTCGTCTTAAGCACTGCCTATTTAATGTTCCACTAAATTGATAACAATAAAATAAAAGTAGATTGCGTTACCTTCAAATGAATCAATGATTCTTGAAAGTACGAACATAAAATCTGCAAAACATATTATTGTAACCAATTAAAGAACATTCATTGGGCCATAATATTCCCTATTTAATTTTTAATCAAGGCCTCGTCATAACATTAAACTAATGAATATGCGTTTGGATCGACATACTAATGAATAAAATAAAAAGTGTCGGAAAAAGCAACGCTGAGCCGGAAGGCTAACCGTGGGACTCCAGCGGGGACTTGTTCGCGGATTACCCACCTAATGCATTTTTAACATTTTCTTATATTCTTATGATGAACATTTGTTATATCGAATTCTTATTAGATATAACAAAGTTGTTTATTGTAGTGCTGCGGAGAGTTATTTCTGTCAGTTTTCTGTCAGTCCGTACTCCGTGGTATACCAAAGTTGGCCCACTTGTACCGATGGCTTCCCCACGGTTAAAATTACTAGATTTTAGGCTATCAATTATTATAAAAAAATCTAATAATAAGAAATTCTAAACAGATTAGAAATCTAATTTTATAGAGAGGAAAGATTTGATTGTTTGTTTGTTGCACTAAAGAGGATCTGAAACTACTGTACCAATTTTGATGAAATTTGGCACAGATATAGAGTAGACCACGGGGATGTATATAGGCTACTTTTTATCGCGATAAAATTTACGGTTTCCGCGGGATTTTTCGGTTCTGGAATTTTTGTATCTTATGAAAACGTTTAGGCTATCCACTAGTCGGTATTTTATAGGACTCTCGGTCGAATACTAAAACGCAAATGAAAATTAAGAGCCCTCCTATTGACAGGCTATCGCTGTCTCTGCTAGCCGAAATGACAAGGACAGCATGTGACTTGAGCGTCACTTAATTTATCTATCGTTTCAGTATTCGCCGTCTCACACACGGAATTATTTTAATGAGTGAAAGTCACTCATTTAATGTATTCAATACTATTATTACCTTCTGAGGCAGTAAGTATCCTATAACTCACGCGTGTCAAAATTTTTATCAACCACTTCTCATTATTTTTCATCATAATGTATACAAATCTATACAATTCATTTTAAGTATTAATAATGAAAGCTCAAATTTAACTAATCAACTTTATGTTACGGTCAATATATTTAAGACTATAAACATGTCAATCGGTATATCTTTTAATATATTATGTTAAGCGTAAGCATATTAAGAATCCAGCTATTTATGTTCTGTAATAGGCAAGTTTATTTAATATACTCACCTAATAATTCTATTAAATCACAACGATATATAGTAACATTAGCATTTAACATCATAAAATATTAGATTTAAACGTCCAATGAAATTTTTGGCGTATGCTTGTTTTGTTGTATACTTGTTTGTATGATCACAGCAGAGTATAACGAACTCGTATCGTCCTATTCCATGGCAAATCTTAAATAAATACAAAGTAATGTTATGTTACAAACAATTAATATTGACATATTACAAAAATATCGATATTAATTGAATTATATTTAGAACAAATGCCTTTAACGTGTATCTACAACATGAATGAATTTTCAAAAGTTTTGTAGTTAGGACCATAAACTCAACTAAGGGTCAGTTCACACCAAAACGAAACTATACTCGACGCGGCGCTGTATTTTTAAGATAGCTGTTCAAACTTGAAATTTATTCATGACACAGGTATGTGTAGTATTGTTAGAAGTTTCATTGTAAGAGTTCGAACATCAAGTTGCACCGCGCTGTACAGCGCATGTCAGTGTATGATGTCTAATGTGTATGAGTGAATAAAATTCAATTTTGAATAGCTATATTTAAAAAAATGCAGCGGCGCGTCTCGTTTCTTTCGTATTATCGTCTCGTTTCTTTCGTCTTATCGTCTCGTTTTGGTGTGAACTGACCCGAAAGCTAGATATTCTATTTAAGTAAGCCCCGATTTCGCCAAACTTCTTTAAACGCTCTTAACGCTAAGCTAAGGATTCGATCTCTCTCTCTCGTTCAATGTTAGAACAGATATTTCGCGAACCATCAGCGTTAAACGTGGTTTAATAGGTTGGTGAAATTTAGGTTTAGTAATTTAGCATGTAATTTTTACAAGTAGAGACATCCGCATCCATATGCGGGTCCGCGTTGATTTCCGAGTAAAAATGCAAAACTAACAGATGCAATAGATACGTAAAAGCTGCTACAAACGTTCATATAATTCAATGAAATAGACTGGCATAAGCCGTTTGTCAAGCTAACATAAAATTGTGTGAAACTGAACAAAAAATATAAAAAAGAAACAATAAAGATTTCAAATTTCTGTTCTGTGAAATCGATATGATTTTTTTATCATTAAATGAACCAGGAAACTAGCAAGCAGATCTCCTGATGGTAAGCGATTACCAGTCGTCCATTGATACTCGCAGCACCAGAAGAGTTACACTTGATAACTCCTCTGGTGCTGCACACTTGCGATCCTGATCCCAAAAATTCCCAACCCTTCTTAGGCTTCCGGTAACCTCACTCACTCAGCGAAACACAACGCAAGCGTTATTTAACGCAGGTTTTCTGTGAGGTCATGCTATTTATCCGGTCGAGCCAGCCCAATCGTGCCGAAGTATGGCACTCCCACGTTTATGTCGAATGTTTGTGAAATAGATTACAGAACAGAAGAATTTGTCAAATCACAAGCAGCAATCAAAAAATTTGGTGTAATTCAAAAAGATTGGGTCATTCCAATATATGAATATTGGAACGGACAACTTGAACGTGTATACCGGACATAAAACACGATTTGCAGTGGCGACAGATGAACATCTCCAAGGCAAATCAACTCTGACACACTACTTACTGTTACAACATAGGACTGGTATGAATTGCGCAAGGTACCGGACTTACTAAATGTAATTATGAAACCTCTAACTTCGGTTCGTAGAAATTATTGACAGATGCAGAGAAACCTCTCAACGCAAAACTTATCATCACAATACTGCCTAATACCTATGCAAGCAAGTAGTTTCACTACTTACGAGATATCTTGGCGGAACCACGACACTGGCCCATATTGATTTGTTTCCGTTGGCGAATTAGCAAATTAAATTCAGTCTGATTTTCAAAAAAAAAAGTAGTAGAAAATTTTAAGTTCTAACTTTTTTGGGTTCCGTAGTATTACACTCCACCTAATCCTCCTTTCCTCCTCCAAAAAACCGCATACTCATACATGTACCTCCGTACATATCAACCCTTCTATAAGCCGAGTCCTGACACGCTCTTGGTTAAGTTATTTCAATCATAAAATAGAAGTGGTATTATAAATTCCAGGAAATCAACAAAAGTCTTGCATATATCTAAAATAAGATTAACTATAACCGTAACATTCACGAATGTATTATGTTAATACAAATTACAACAATATTTCAGGTAAGTTTTAACGGGCACAGTCAGAAATCAGTAAAAAATAGCCTCATGATTTCAAAGTAATTAAAACGTCAAAGGCCACTTTTCAATAAAAAAATGACATAATTTTGTTTGACATGGAGCTACGCAGAACCTTATAATTTGCCAATTAAGAACAAGTTGCCCGACCTGTTCGAGGCAATTTCGAGGGACCCCCCGGCTAGGCCATGAATATTAGATAATTAAAATGATGTTCTTTTAAGGGGACCTTATTAATGGCTAATATTATATGGCCCTTATACGGCCAGACAATTCGCCCCGCACAAGGCGGACTGGAAACGCTCACGTTTTCAGACTTGCTGTATAAAGGTGTCTGATTATTTTATTCTTTATTGTTATTGCAATATTGTTATCATTATTTTTAAGTAAGAATTTTTCAACAGTTCCACTGAAATACGGGGATAGGGGATCACGGAAGACCAGGGACAGCGGTGACAGTCTATTAGGATACAAGTGTAACACATCTGGTGTTGCGAGTGTCCACGGGCAGCTGTATGCGCTTGCCACTAGATGAACCGTATGCTCGTTTACTGGTCCATTTCATTAAAACAAATAAAATAAAACTTACGAAAAGTGAATAATAACATACGGAAACTGTTTATAATGAAATGGCCACGATTTCTAACTTTTGTTCACTAAATCAATTTTCTCTGATCTCCCGTGGTGCTCTCTAAAAGGCCTCTGTTCGTAGGAGTTCAAATTTATTATTTCTGAATTATCTTAATAACGTGACACAATTTTTCATATTCAGACAGTGGCCTGGGTTTGAGAATTACGCAAATAGGGCACTTAAGTATTATGTGAACAGTAAAGATAGCCGCCAAAGATGGATCTGCGCCAGTTAAACTTAGTTTATCGAGAGTTTAAATGTAAAATCTTCAGAAACCGGACTTGAATTGTAGTAAAGGGACGAAAATTTGTAGATGGTTACTTTTTGGGAAAATTCCATACAGAATTAAGGATTATACAATCCTAGTTACAGACGAACAAAATAGAATTTATATGCAACTAGCTTTTGCCCGCGACTCCGCCCGCTTAAATTCAGTATCCTACGGGAGGGAGCACTGTACTTTTTCGGTATAAAAAGCCTGTGTTAATCCAGAGCCTAAACTCCTACCATACCAAATTTCATCAAAATCTGTTTAGTAGCTTTTGCGTGAAAGAGTAACAAATAAACATGCATTCATCCATTCTCAAAAACTTTCACATTTGACATTTATAATAGTAGTAGAATGTGGATGATGTCAGATTTTTATTTGCCACCTCTAATTTTGCCGTTAATGACTTCCGATTTCCGAATCATATTTACGATGCATATCGCAAAAAAAAGGAAACACAGTGACATTCATTGATACAAGCTGTCCTCGTTCTTATCCGTAAATATGTATTTTTCGTTTTTTTTTTATATCTAAAATTGAAGTTTATTTTTTTTTAGAATTTTTGTAATGAAAAATTACAAGGTTTGTTTCATTTAAGGTATATTAAACCTAGCTATAAAGCAAATTTTACGGCTGCAGGAAAGCTTGATGAACAATAAAGTAATAACATGTCCATTAGGTGACATAAAATGTCGCTATGTTGTCATTAAATTACTTTAGAACTCATAAAACTCATACGATAATAATAATCTATGGACGCCAATTCATAAAGCCAAAGTCATCACTCTAGTCTACACCAGTGTTTCCCAACTGCCGGGTCGCGACCCGGTACCGGGTCATTAAAATAAAATACCGGATCGCAAGTCGCAAATTCCCGCCTTGTTTTGAAAACAATACGCATCTTAAATATTGGTAAGCGGTAAGGCGATACCAAAATATGTAGTATTAATAAAAAAAAATTACTATTAATAAATTTGTAACATTTGCTTTGCTATTTTGTTTAAAAGTATTAAGTGGGCCACGAAGGGACAGTGTGAAAATTACCGGGTCATGGCGGAACGATGTTTGGGAAACACTGGTCTACAGTCTACACTAAGGAGATAAGATTTGTTTGTTTACATTGAACCCAGGTTCGGAAACATAAGGACCGATTAAGAAATTAAATGAAATGATGATGATAAACATTTCGCGGGAAAATGAAATACAATGAGACGCTTTACGCTATGCGGCGTACACTTATTAAGATAGCGATTTAAATTTGAACAATATTTGCTTCACAAAATGACGGTTCAATGCAAGAGTTCCTATTGCGAGCTGCACCGCGCTGCGAAGCGCCGCTCTGACAATGAGCCTTGTTACGTGTATCTTAATGTATACACTCCACGTGTCTATAGTCCGTTCCGATTCAATATAGTATTATAAATGTAAACAAAGCTTAATATGGGCGGATATAATGCTTCCCATTTAAATGTCACTTATTAACCGTGCAATAAAGAAATACAACGACACATTAATCTGGTCGAATTGCATTTTTTGTTTACATTTAGATTACATTGCATCGGAAGTCGGAACGGAGTACGAGGGCTGCACTAAAAGTATCGGGAATGGAATATTTCCACTGTTCCTGTCATATTAAAATCTTTTTAATTTAAAACTCCTTGGTTTTAAAAATCGAATACCGTTTATTTATTTCAAAAAAGATTCTCGGTCTTGTCACAAGGTCTTGTCAAACTTGTTTAGTCGTTGAGAAAATGGATTTGACTCGAGAAAATTCTAGAGCGATGATTTATTATGACTTTCGAAGTGGTTTAACACAAAAACAGTGTGTTGACCGGATGATTTCTGCATTTGGTGACGAAGCCCCATCCAAAACCACAATTTATCGCTGGTTTGCTGAATTTCAACGTGGACGTGTCAAGCTCAGTGATGATCCCCGTCAAGGTCGTCCAAAAACTGCAGTCACCCAAGAAAACGTTGATGCTGTGCATAAGCTGATTGAGGAAGATCGACATGTGACATACCGCGAAATTCAGGCAACTTTAGACATTGGCATGAGTCAAATACAAATAATCTTGCATGAACAATTAGGTGTAAAAAAGTTGTTTTCCCGATGGATACGGCATTTGCTCTGTGAAGAGCAAAAAGCGGCTCGCGTTACTTGGTGCGTCAGAACTCTCGAAAGATTCCACGCAGGATCCTCAAATGCTGTATACAACATCGTATCAGGTGACGAATCCTGGATATACGCGTACGAATCCGAAACAAAAAACCAGTCACGAATTTGGGTGTTCGAAAATGAGTTAAAGCCAACAAAAATTGTTCGTTCACGGAGTGTTGCAAAAAAAATGGTGGCCACGTTAGTCTCCAAAACCGGCCATGTTGCGACTATTCCTCTTGAGGGACAAAGAACGGTTAATGCAGAATGGTATGCTAACATTTGTTTGCCACGGGTCGTTTCTGAACTCCGTAAAGAGAACTGCAACCGCCGCATCATCCTCCATCACGAAAATGCGAGTTCTCACACCGCGCACAGAACAAAAGAGTTTTTAGAGCAAGAAATCATAGAATTATTAGACCATCCGCCGTACAGCCCCGATCTAAGCCCTAATGATTTCTATACTTTCCCTAAAATAAAGAATAAATTGCGTGGTCAGAGATTTTCATCACCTGAAGAAGCTGTGGACGCCTCCAAAACGGCCATTTTGGAGACCCCAACTTCCGAATGGAATGGTTGCTTCAATGATTGGTTCCATCGTATGGAAAAATGTGTAAAATTTCGCGGAGAATACTTCGAAAAGCAATAAATACATTTTTAAATAGTAATGTTGTGTCACTTCCTTGATTCCCGAAATTTTCAGTGCCGCCCTCGTAGTGAATAGTAAATAATATTCAATTTTGAATCGCTACACTAAAAAGTGCGCGCCGCGCTTCACGGTGTGAGCTGACCCTTAGGCTAATTAATATAAGCTACAACAATTGCCAAGTAAGATGGTATGGCTAAACAAGTTGATTTCAATTCAATGTTATCACAGTATTTTACGCTGGGACTATAATATGATCCGGAATTCGGAAGGCCGGGGAAAATTTAGAGCATTGAAAATATAACTCTGCACTTAAAAAAAATACAGCTGAAAATAGAACACAAGAGTGTCGAGTCAAATGTCAATGTCATATATTATGACAGCACGACACCCGACACTTCCATTTTCAACTCTATAGTATTAGCACAGAGTTCTATTTTCAGTGATCTGAATTTTCCCGGGACCGCCGGATTCCGGAGCATATAGTCCCAGCCTTAGACCTCATATCAGAACGAACTTTACGATGAGGTGGATAAGTTACAAGCGACAATTACTTATTCTGTTTCACTGGTAAAATTTTAAAACGAAAATATTAAATATTTTGGAAAGGTGATTCATATGTTAGATTTATTTACTGTATAATTATTAGCTCTATAGTGTCTGATAGCTTAACTGCATGTTTTGTCTCTGTCGCTCGATATAAAGTAAGCAGCGACATAACAACCGGATAAGCTATACGACACTTACTGGGCGATTGTAAAACAGCCCTAAATAAAACAAATCATAATCTATAATTAAAAATGTAGAGATTATAGGCTTTTTTGTCAATAATCGTGAGTGAGTTCAATGACACATCACCCTGAGTTATATTAAACTATAAATAAATTAATTCTTTACTGATACATTAAATTTACATATCTGAAGTCCCTGACCCCTGCCCTAGTATAGTATGGTATTGCCAGTGTCCTCGCCCATACTTGATATAAATATTATGCCAATATTGATTTTAAACAATTTAAAAATAAATACAATTCAAAAATTAAAAAGGAAAAATAAAGAAATATGAAACATGACTGTCATCAAATAACAGAGGTAAGTCTATGATAAACTAGTGTGTGTGTTTCTTTGTTTGTGTGTACGGTACTATGCCAGTATACGGCAAGTGGCTCTGTCAGAGGTGTTACATCTAATTACATTATAATGCCCGATGTATTATTTGAATATGGTAATCGGCAGCACGGTCGAATGTCAAGTCATAGTGTCACTCATCTATGACAGTTGTATTTACGACTTGCTGTGGGCCTAGCACTGAACGTAAACGACGTAAACGTAACGTTTTCGATTGTGAATTGTACAAAAATCTGTCAAAATCATGACAGCGCCCATACGAATTTCATTCGGTAACGTTACGTTTGCGTCGCTGTCAAATGTTCCTGCTAGGCCCCCTGGTGCCCGCAACTTCGTTTCCGTGGAAGTAACGGAATCTGAACGCTATTTTTAAACGGAACCCCAAGATAAAAGTAGCCTCAGTTACTTCTTATAACATCAGCTATCTGCCAGAGAAGGCCCCGTGAAAATAGATTCAGCCGGACGAACAGACAAAAACTTTAAAATTTTATATTTTTAGGGTTCCGTAATACACAAGGATGAAGGAACCCTTATAGTTTCGATCTCTCCGTCCGTCTGTCTGTCCGCGCTTCTAGCTTTTGTAATTATGAATATAAATGGATAAAATTTGGTATAGTTATAGATCATGTATAGATCTCAGTTTTGGCATCATAAAATAAGAATAATTTTATATTTTAGTGGTGGCTCTCCATACATGTGAAGTGGGGATGAGAAATATTTTTTCATCCTACCCCGACGTGTGAGGTATCGTTGAATAGGTATTTTAAAATAAAGGTAAGGTATCATACATTACTTTCTTACTAAGTCGACCATTTATGAGTAATCGTGGTTTGTAAGTTGGTCCCCCTCCCCATAGCACTTCTAAACTATTGGAGATTTCAGTTTCAATTATCCTCCGTTCCGATTCAATGTAATAAAAATGTAAACAAAGCGCAATATTGCCGGCTATAATGCTACCAATTTAAATGTAACATATTCACCGCGCAATCCTACTAATATTATAAATGTGAAAATTTGTAAGGATGGATGGATGTTTATTACTCTTTCACGCAAAAACTACTGAACGGATTTCGATGAAATTTCGTATGATAGTAGTTTAGGCTCTAGATTAAAACACGAACACTGTACTTTTTATCCCGAAAAAGTACAGTGTTCCTGAGTGATACTATATTTACGGGGGCGAAGCCGCGGGCAACAGCTAGTAAAGAAATACATCAACACATTAATTTGGTCGAATTTCATTTTTACCAATATACTACTACGCCGAAGCCAAAAGAAAGGGCAGAGAATGATTTCGGCAGTCTATGTATTTATGTATATTTGCTCCCCCGTAGCGCCTAAACTACTCGTCCGATTTTAATAAATTAGGTGTCAACTGTCAATAGATTCACAATAACAGCCCGGGTAACATAGGCTATATCGATGGGTCCTACGTATATGGGCCAAACTAACAATTTGGCGATTTTGGCATTTTTATTGTAAACGCATCCTATCGATATGATTAATCATGTAAGCTATTAAAACAAATTAAATTCTGCATGGAAACACGAATTCTTGCTACAGTATAACGGCATATGTAGCATGAATTTAAACGTACAAAGGCCAAAGAGTAATTTGAGACTTATACGCGGGGACTTCCCGCTCGTTTGTTTATAGTTTGGGTCAATCAGCTAGTTAGACACTTATACGCAGATCGGCGCAACGGCCGCACTGTGATGCATACAAAGTCTCATTAATATGTTTTTTTGTTACAATTTAGATCCATAGCTAAATTATGGCATTCAATTATCGTGCTAGGTTTAGTAGAAGTCAGAATTTAGTGAATTTAGCCTTAGGAAATGAAAATAGTAGTGCACAGAAAAACGATTTAGGTTATGAAGACGACGATTTTATAGAAAACAGTGAAGGTGACATTCGTAAGTATTATACAAACTACTTAGTATTTAAATGTTCATTAGTTAATGTTTGATTAATTAATTAACTTAAATATCACGACGTTCCAGGTTAAACGGCCAATGTGGTACATTAGCCCTTATACGTGGTTTATACTAAAAAAAATACACTTACCACCTATAGCATTTTTCCTACTTTTGACGTGCTATTATGCACAGCAAGGGTTTAAATAATATCGGATATAATAATATTTCCCAAAATATGCCAAACTATAATAATTATTTGCATTATTTACGATATTAAAATACTTAACAGTCTAATATTACATTGCATTGTTTTTTCAGCATCTCCTTTGCCATTTGGAGCCAATGAGGTATATGATAATTGCAGTTTAAGTTTACTCAAAGATATATGTTTTGAAAATGATTCACCTCAACAAGAAAAACAAAATTATGCTGAATTAGAAAATTCTACTTTGGTCGAATCTACTAACATGTTCATTTCATTAAGTCAACTATCTCAACCCCATGAAAAATGTAAGCATAGTGACAATCATGGAAAAGAAAGTGTTTTTGAACCGTCTGTCGAACATCAGAGTGAAGATTTGATTAACAATACGGATTTATTGGATCATAACGATATTCGTGATATTGATGTGACTCCAATGCCATCGTCTAATTATAGTTCTTTTGGTGAGGCAGAATCAGTACCATCGTTGTTATCAAATGCATCTGCGTCATCCCCTGTTTCACAGTATTACGCATCAAGTGATGTTTCAACTCCTACGCGGCCCAGAAAAAGAAAATTTACTAAAAAAAGAGACAGTGGAAGATTGCGAGAAAAATATCGCAATGAGTGGATAGATTCGAAAAGAAAGACACTTAAAAATTCTGGGCAAGCTTATACCAGTAGAAATGGTAAGTTAAGGGATGGGAAACAAATAGGAGAGCCATGTCAGAGCACATGTAAACTGAAGTGTTTCGACAAACTTGATGAAGGCACAAGGACTACTATATTTAATCAATTTTGGATGATTGGAGATCATTCTAAACAATACAACTTTATTGCTAACTATGTGGTAAGAATAAATAAAAAAAGAACAGTTACTCAGGGTGAATCACGAAGATCATACACGTATGTGTATCATTTGCCTGTTACTCGAAATAATCAAAAGACGAAACTAGTGGTATGCAAAACGATGTTTTTGAATACTATTAGTTGTGGACCAAAAATGATTAGAACAGCAATGAATAAAATTTCTGACACAAATAGCCTCATTATGGTTGATAATAGAGGACGTCATGAGCACCATAAAACATCTGTTGATGCAGAAATGATCAAAAGTGTACTGGACCACGTCAAGTCATTTGAACCAATCGATTCACATTATTGTCGTAAAGATAGTAAAAAACTTTATTTAGATGGATCTTTAAGTTTTATTCGCATGTTTAAATTATACAAAGAATGGTATGATCCAACTAAATATTGTAATAAATGTGAGTCGTTACGGCAATACAGGGATATAATAAACAAAAATATTAATATATCATTTCACCAGCCTAAAAAAGATCAATGCCATGTTTGCCATTCTTACAAAAACGGCCCTGTTACTTCAGAAAATAAAAGAAATTTTGATAATCATATTATTAACAAGAATCTGGCTAGATCTTTAAAAGAAAAGGACAAACGTGATTCACAAAATAACACAAAAATTTTCTGTGCAACTTTTGATTTGCAAAAAGTATTGCTGTCCCCAAGTGGTGAGATTAGTTTATTTTATTACAGCAAGAGGTTAAAAGTATATAATTTATCAGTTTTTGATGTTGGGAATTTAATTGGTACCTGTTATTTATGGAATGAACAGATTGCAATGAAGGGATCGAATGAAATAGCGAGTTGTGTTTATGATATAATTAAATTAAAAAGTCAGGAAGGCTGTGACGACTTCAGATTTTGGTCAGACAACTGCGCTGGCCAAAATCGAAACAGGATTATGTTTTTTATGTATCTTTACGCATCTAAACAGTTTAATTTGAATATAAAACACTCTTTTCTTGAGGTAGGCCACACTCAAAATGAAGGCGACTCCATACACGCCACCATTGAACGAGCTTCAAAATATAAAAATATTTATACACCCTCTGAATGGAGCTCATTGATTCGTTGGGCAAAATCAAAAGGAAGTCCTTATAACGTCATAGACATACCTCAAAATATGTTTTATAACTTCAAAAAGATGCAGGAAAATTCACAGTTTAATTGGACTAAAAACTCAGATGGACAAAAAATCCTTTGGTCTAAAATAAAGCAAATTCGTGTAAGCCAAGACCAATCATATGTTTTGTACTATAAATATGATTTGAGTGAAGATGCTTTTGAAAATAATATTAAAATATTAGATCAAACAGTGCGAACAAGAAGACGAATTGCAGATAGACCAACAGATATTCCTCTGCAACCATGTTACAATCAACTATTACCGATTCCACCTTCTAAGAAGAAAAGCTTGCTGGATTTATGTCGAAAACTTATTATCCCAACTGTTTACCATAGTTATTATGAAAATTTAGTAGCATCTAAAGACACTGTGCCAATGAGTGATAGTGACAATAACGACAATCAGTAATATTGTTGATTTTGGAAACTTTATTATTGATTTGTAGTACAGAGATTTTAAATTTTGTTTACGCCAATTACTAAGAATTTTATTTTTGTTAAGTTTTTTGTGATTTTATTTCAAAGTAATAATGTTAAGTACATTAATTTATATAAGTTTACTTTTACGTACGTGATTTTGTTAATCAAACTTAGATCTCATTTTTTTTGTTAATTATTATTCTTATAAAACCAAAGAACATTGAATACAGGTCCGTAATTATCGTAGTTTTAAGCTACCTCAATTTTGTATAATAAATGATTAAAACTATTGTGAGTTTTATCTAGTTTTTAAAATACCTAACTGAAAACACGTTAGTAAGTTGACAGATTGTAAAACGTATAAGTGTCAATGTGATTTAATTATCTATATATCCAAATAGCTCTTATAACAATTAATTAAAAATAAACTGCTTAAGTTGCTGATAAATTTTAAGAGCCAAAATATATAAAAATATATATTTTATACAACTAAGCATAAAACAAGTATATAGGCCAATTTGACACATTGGCCCTTTTATGTTGTTTTTTAATATAAATAATTATAACAAAACCTAACCTAAAAGGGCCAATGTGCAGTAAAAAAAAAACTAATCAATATATATATAAAATAGTGTAGTATAAATAAGGAGGACAATTGTCTTAGTAAACTAGCAAAGTTTCATAAATTTCGGTTTTATCAATGTAAAATTATACGAAGTTTAAACTTTGAACGCCTCTCCTGTAAAGTTATCATTTTTCATTTTGGCCTTTATACGTAGGACCCATCGATATAACTTACGTAGTCGGGTTGTAGATTTTATGTAAAAATTGTAGTCATTTTGTTTGCATTCACATTACATTGGGTTGACACGAATTTTAAATTCCTCTTTTAATATTTAAACGAAAAACATAACGCGGTAAAGCGCCCTCTCTTACTCACGCAGATTACGATTTGGCAAGCCCCTTACGCAGGTTCGCGAATTGTTTCTCTCGAGGCTCACTTAAATTGGAATCTACGATTAATAAAAATATGTAATGATATGCAGATATTCGATGATACGATTTGACATATTATAAGGGAATTTGTAGAATACAAACAGATACAGTTTCCAGCATAATCGCGTACGCGCCAATCTTAAAAATGTATACACTGTGTCCTAAATATGTGTGCATGTACAAAACAAAATGTTTCGCTGATTGTATGCAACAGTCAATAGTGTCCTGCACACGTACAATTCTGACCGCGGGAAATAGCACGCGCTGTTCCAACCCGGCCGAAACGAACGTGTCAATGTGCGGGCTGAGATTCCGATCTGCCATGTCGACGACATTTTCCAGTTTTAACCGCGCGCTATGACGTTTTTGGCGCGACACGTAAGACGTCGACGGTAAAAGTTTTGCTGTCAGTAGTAAGTCGACGCTCCATATTTTATTTTTCGTTCACACGTGATGCGCGGATAAAACCATACCGAAGGAAAAAGCGCTCGCATCGACATGCCAGGTCGGACTGTTAGTCTTGCGCATCTACATTTCGGAGCGAGGGTTGGCACGGCGAGTGCTGTTTCCCGCGGTCTGAACTTTACGTGTCAAATGCGATACATGTAGACCGTTTGCCTACATGACTCTAGCCTAACCATCCTCATATTCAGGACAATGATTATGACAATAATGCCTGCATTTCCCATTGTACTCGCATAGACACTACACTAAACCATAACAATCCGTACGTCCAAACATTTACTATTATCCCATCTTACATTTGCATCAGTGCAGGTGGCGTAGATCGCGTTACCCAATTGAAGTTTTCCGGCCGGAACTGCGTAACGCCCAGCATTGAATCTGCATTAATTGGCCCAGGGCATTGTGGCCCAAAAAACGGGTCCAATACAGATGGGACAAAAAGCGGGCCCAATACGATTGTATTTGTAACACGATATTCGCAGATGGGGCGGGCAGGAAAACAGGAAATCTGTACTGTCTGCTCCTATTTCGCATTTTTTAGATGTATCGAATGTAGACATGTCAGAATATATTGCTTTGCAATAATCTTGGATGTTTGACTATTGTGTGACTGATATTTTGGGCGAGATATTAAATAGCGCGAGTACTCTTTACTAAGGATATGAGTTTTTATTATTTTGGATTAAGTATCTAATAATAATAGTTAACTAGCAAAGAAGCCAATTTATACTCATATTATAAAGAGGAAAGGTTTGTTTGTTTGTTTGCATTGAATAGGCTTCTAAACTACTAGACCGATTTTGATGAAGTTTGGCACAGATACAGAGTAGACCACGCGGTAGGACATAGGCTACTTTTTATTGGGACAAAATGTATGGTTTCTTCATTTTCCTTTTGCGCGTAAAATTCTTCTCGGGCTTCTAAAAATTCTAGTAAAATAGTTTATAATCGCCTCCTAAAATAAAAAAATAAAAATGTTTATACCAAAACCTACCCCAATACCCCAGTACTCAATAGGGCAACTATTAATTTTAGTAACCTGTGCCAGTAGTTTTAAAAGGGTTAGGTTAGCTAATGCCAAAAAAACGAAAGCCGTATTTGCCAACGAGTGACGCGGACGCGTTAGCCCTTTATCTCATTTCCTGTCTGTAGATGACGTCATCTGCTTGCAGAGCACTAGTCACCCAGACAGGATTATTGACTAATTGTTCCTTCCTACTGTGTCTATACTCGGTGCCCCTTTATATGCGAACCACAGCGACGGGTTAGCCTACGTACGTCGCGACAGAAAAAAAACAGCACTGTAAATAGAACTCTGCCCGAATACAATAGAGCTGTTAATCGAAGAGTCAAATGTCGAGTTGTCAAATGTGACATTCGATACTTTACACTTTGATTTTCAGCTCTATTATATTAGCGCAGAGTTCTATTTACAATGCTGTTTTTTCTGTCGTGATCACATAAAACTCTCGTGGGATCGGGGGCTAAAGGGCCATATAAATGCCAAAATATCCCAAAGCAATATAAATAGTTTTTATGTATTAATTTCTTACGCGGCGAAGTAACGCGTCGCCTCGCTTGTCAACCTACAAGAGATTAGTTGCAAATATTTTCTACGTTTATTTGTCATAAAATACTAAGTAACAGTAAAAATAAAGTATGCACATAATGTAATATTTTAGATAAAATCTAAATTATTTTAACATTTTGTTGGTTGTTTGGTCGTATATAGATAGACAAGCATTAATTGCTCGCGGCTTCGCCCGCGTGAAATTAGGTTTTAAACTTTCATCCCCTATTTTACCCCCCTAGGGCCGGAATTTTCAAAAAACGCTGTAATTCATTATTTTTTCCGTACTGAATTCATATGAAATATCGTGCAAATATGTCCAAGGAATAAAAGTTTCATACAAACTTTTATCACCTATTTTACGCCCTTCGGGGTTGAATTTTGCAAAATCCTTCCAAAGTAAATGCCTACGTCATATGAGAAATACGAGTGGAAAATTTACAATTTCTAGCCTTAAGCGTTTGGCACAGGCCAAATTGATTGCCTGATGTATCAACGCACAGGCGTTGATACATCAGGCAATAAGTTGTGCCTTTTATATATATAGATAGATAAAATTCATTAAGAATAATAGCATAATAACCATAAAATTTTATATTTACTTAAAAATATTCAACTGTTTTTCTTAGACATTTTTTGTCCAGCAATCTTGATAATAAAATGCTTATCTGATAAAGAGCTAGTTGTTAAAAGGAAACAGCAAAACTATAAAACATTAAAAATACTACCTAGGTAGTTAATGGTGGTACGCTCCTAGTGGTTGTGTGCGAGTATTGTCATATAAAGGTACTTCTGTTCAAACACATTTTGTTCACAGGAATGTGTAATTGTAAGCCGCTGATTAGTATTTAATTTTATCGCAAAGGAACACAAAATCTCGTCAACTGTAATATTCACGTCTCTTTTAAATGTGTTTGTTTACTTTAAATATTTTATAATAATTATGATCACCAGCCAGCACTGTGTACTCAACACAGTGCTGTAAACAGTGTTCTAAACTTAACTGTGTTTTTTGTCAGTGCTTAATACATAATATTGTACTTTTATTTTTGGTTTTATTAGTATATACAAGAAAAAAAACCATGTACCTATAATAATAATTATTTTAATATTTGTGGCGTATACTTGTGTAACTTTTTAATACAGTAGTGTCAAAAAAAGCTGGCCAGCCTCTGACAGTAAAATCGGTATAAAAATGTAACAGACATTTTTTTTTAAATTACGTGCTCACGTTTGTACCACGAACCCTCTGTTGCCAGTGGCTTGAAATGTTGACGCCAATATTTTATCCAACATACAGTTTAATAGCCTAACTTAAATCACTTAGAATAAGTTTTAATCCCAATGTACGAACAAACATCCCAAAATACATTAGAATTAAAAGATTATAGGGAGACGCCAAACCCAATATATTATGTCACTTCAAAAAACAATTTGTACGTTAGCTTAAAGTTATTTATTTAACGGGATGTATCCCTACTGTCTTTGCTGTTCAGGTAAGATTTTTGTTTTTTTACGCGGTTCGTGAGGGTGCGCTTTTCGAATGGATTATTATTTTTGTGTATCGTAACATCTGCGTATGTAATTCTAACTAGATACTAATAGATAACCGCGGATGTTTTTTATACTTTTTTGGCCCCATTGTTACCAAATGCGCGTTATTTATGAGGGTACCATTGTAGGGTCAAATTGCACTTGCGACCTCATTGTTAATTAAGTATTTTGTTGTTGGAGTACAAGTGCGTTTTATTATTGATTACAAAGTACGAACCCTTTATACCAACTGTGATAAAGTTCATATGGCTACGATATGGCTTCGGCAACTCGCCCAATTACTTGCAAAACCCCTTATGCATTTGGTCATTTTGTACCGAAACAGGCTAAATACTTTTCAGCTTTCTATAAGAAAACACGTTAGCAAAAATGATTTTGTTCCTATTGTTAACTATCGAACTGTCTTCCTAATTAAATTATTGTGTATCCATAGATTCTCAAATATCATTAATTTAAAAATGCTACTTCAAGCAAAAAAAATTTGAAAGCAAAAAATATGCACAAAAGTTAATCGAGATTGAAAAACTATAGGACGAATCTACACAATAAGTTACCACTAATTATGTATTTTAATGTCCGTGTCTGAAGTTAAAAAATGTGGAATAGCAGCCAGTAGTATTGTCGGCACAACGTAAAGGAAATAAAAGCATGGGTACCCAGTACCGACGCTGCGTTGAAAACAAAAAGTCGTGGAGTCGATGTTGTTTATACAAAATTTTGTACACATTTTGCAATAGTACACAGTTTACAACTGATAAGAGATGTAATTTGAATGAACACAGTATTTTATAATGATACAATAGCTATTCCGACACAGCTTGTTCTGTTTTACCTAAATATGAACTGGAATAAATAAATAACTACACATACAACCTAACCCTATGCCTACAAAACTACCAACCTACTAGGAGTTTTTACTTTTGATTACTTTCCACAAAATATTTCCAACATTTCTCGCCGCTTAAACCTTCCCTGAACTTCCACAATTCTTTGTCGTAAAATGTGCTATTTTCCGTCGCTCAGTTCAACTGAATCTTTTGCAAAGCAGCCGCGATTTTAAATAGCCCAAGCGACAGCCACTCCAAAGCTTTCCCTGCGATCAGAGGGAAGGCAATTTTAACGAACTAGGCATTGTGCGAGCTCACTGCTATAATCAACATAATACTCAATTGTATCCACTTAATATTTTGTGACAAGTGTACCTTTACTTTATGAATTATTTATTAACATCTGATATTCGCAATTAGAGTCCCTACTCCGTATGCGACCTTTCACATTGTTTCTATGGTCGGTGCGGTAATCATTTTATATCTGTACATGAATGTAACTATCCGTTTACAGATACCGCTTCTGAAATAGTGCATTATTCTATAGGGGAATCATGTTTGTACATTTGAATGATTTCAATAGTAAAAATGGGCTATGGGCTATGACGTATATTGGACAGAAAAAAAAACCTTCATGCACGAGAAAGTTACGCCATCTTGTTTTTAGAAGATTTTGTAAAAGAAATGCGGACATGAGCATGACATCTGCTACGTTCTCATCATAAAAACATAGTATTAATATTATGCAAGAAAAAAATTAATATTAGAGTCTGGCAAATGAAAGTTGAACCTGTGTTATTTGCTAACTTATATCTTGGCAACTCTTTATCTCTAATCTTCAAAATCAATTTGACAAACCGAAGTTTGATGAAAAAATTTTGGTTTTTGCTTAAAAAAGCAAAAAAAAATATTTTTTCCACATTTTATTTGTCATGTTAGTACCAAATGATTGATTATCAAGTAATTCATCAGGCTATTTGAATTTTTACATAGGATTGTTGGCACGCTTATAATTTTTTTTAATTTTCCGCCATTTCTCAAGTTTGACATTCATTTGCCAGACTCTATGCTTAAGAAAAAGCGTGTACATTTCGTAAAAAAAAATTGGCGCGCAGAAAATATGTTACAATTACTTGCTATACTCTACAGTTTAGAAACTGCAGTTTCCTATAACAATTCCCTATTATGTAACATCATAACACACGTACACGTTCTTGACACATAGTGTAATGTATATAATTGGTATCATGTTTTATTAAACTAATAAAGGCGTGAGAATATGAGCAACATATCCGTTTTCTAGGAACCGCGCGTTTTGCATTCACTGCAAATATCGTTGTACAATAAATATCATAGAACAAAGGAATGTCTTCTAAGGACCTGGAGCTAATTTATATGAACAGATGAAGCAAAGTAAACTAGATTTAAAGCAAGTGCAAGACTGTGCTTAGGTATTATAAAAATACTATATATGATACATTTAATGCTTGTCTTAGTCTCGTATAAGGATAGAGCAAAATAAAATTGAACATTTCACTACGGAAAAGGCGGCCTACCCACGGCGACCAAAGATAACTAAAATCAGGTTAGAACTAAGATTTAAGCGTAATTGCATCTGCTAATTGCAATTATTGGTAAACACTGCTATATTTTAAGACATTTAAATGAATAATCAAAAAAAATATTTATTATATCTACTTCTTTCTCTATGGGTCTGAATAAATTAACCACGGAAAATGAAATTCGAATGACAATTGTATATATCTAATAGTATTTTGGTTGGTAGTCGCGACTTTTTTAATAAGCGGGTCAAAAACTCCCAATGTCTTCAGTAGAACATCAGTAGCAAGAGTAAAGCTTTATAGTGTTAGATGCAAGACTTCAGTTAAAATAAAGAACAAAGAAATACTAACGTAAATTCCTTTCTTTTCTATTCAGGTATGCGACAAAGTACAGAAAACCCGCAATAATTTTGGTACCTTGCCAATCATCTCAAGAATTTACTCGTAATTTGCATCATAATATGTCACACCCATTTATTCAAGATCGTCTAAACTTAAATAAATGGTGTATCATAAAATCTGCTCTTAATAATTTACCTACTATAGAGCAAAGCCCACTACCTCTTAGGTAGAGACTAGATACAATTTTTGAATTAATTTTATTGCCTATTAATGTATTATACAAAAAGTATTTAAAACAAAGTATTTATACAAAAAGTAAAAACAATTAAATATTTTAAAGTATTCCATCGACTACTTATTTTTTTGTAGTTTTCAGAAATATCATTAATCTTCTCACCTTCATATCTCTGTTCCTACTAAGTTTAGTGAAAAATCACTTGACTAGGATTTGTTCCTTACGTTATTCTAAAACCAAAAAATAAGATTTATACTTTATCGGAATGTAATTAAAGTGAGTGCAATTTTCCGCAACTTCAGCGCTTTGTACCTAAAAATTGGACCACGGCTCAAATTAGCGGGTATGCACACGTTCAACGTATATACTAATACTACAATATCATATATATATATATATATATATATATATATATATATATATATATATATATATATATTATCAGTAAGAATATAAGGGTCAGGCGAGCCTGGAATTTCAGTCCATAAATTGTTTCCAAAAATATTTATGCTGAGTAGTTTCACGTGTGTGTAAGATGTATTTGACGTGTCTCAAAATCGCATACCACTTGAAACTGTTGATGACAGATGACTATGGTACGGCGATGGCGTTAATTTTTACATTATCGCCAAAACCACTTTGCGGCCCATCTACAAAATTGGGGATTAGTAATACGAAAAAAAATATGTCTATGAATAGAAATAGAGTCCGGCGAACGAAAGTTGAAGCTGGGTTGTTTGCAAACTTTCTATACGACCTTCAAAGTAAAGACATGAAAACTTAACAAAAATTCAGTATATATATATATATACTGAATTTTTGTTAAGTTATATATATATATATATATATATATATATATATATATATATATATATATATATATATATATATATATATATATATATATATATATTCTTTTGGAATAAGCCAGGACTATATGTAAAGGGAGCTTAATAGGGAATTTTTAAAGTAAAAGAATTGGCATGAAAATTTGGAATGAGAAAAATTTGCGGTAACATAACTGTGGATTCAGTAAGTAGTCACTTCTAAATATCTCTACATTTTGGTGGGTCATAGTGATGTTGGCTAATACTTTGTTTAAAATATATTTTTATGCTTGAAAAAATACATTATTTTATTCAGTGTTTTTATTTCTTTTATAATTTTTTTTTAATTCTCAAGACTCTAATGTCGCCCAATCAGGGTTTAAGATAGACAGACACCGCGTGTTCTAACGGAAGTAATTAGAGCTTGAGGAGAGATAAGAAATATGAGTTGTGTTTATAAATTGTAACGGTCTATAGAATATGGGTAGCTCTATATAAAACTCTGGATATTAATTTAAATATGAAAAAGTAAAATAACTTATAGTACATATGTATTTTTGGCGTCTTCACGAAAAACTTACACTTTTATGGGCATACAAAGATATAAAGTGGAAAAAGAGAACTTTTTAGTGACAAATAGCTTGTGAGTACTAGTTAGGTAGACCGGTATACCCAGGATGGGTTAGAGTGGGGATGAGAATACCTTTAACACTGAATAAAATAATGTATTTTTTCAAGCATAAAAATATATTTTAAACAAAGTATTAGCCAACATCACTATGACCCACCAAAATGTAGAGATATTTAGAAGTGACTACTTACTGAATCCACAGTCATGTTACCGCAAATTTTTCTCATTCCAAATTTTTATGCCAATTCTTTTACTTTAAAAATTCCCTATTTAGCTCCCTTTACATATAGTCCTGGCTTATTCCAAAAGAATTTCCATACCCACCTAATTGGCGCCAAAACTCCATAATCCAGGTACACACGAAAGCATTAATATTATTAGATTAATATATACACGGAATACTAAAAATATTGCGTGCCTTTGTAGCCATTATTGTAATTGTTATGTAGAGGGTTTTACGACTTCTAAAATATTTACTATTCAAATAATTTATATTAATAGTAATGTGTAACACGTACTGGCAATTAAAATATGGGTCATGTTTTATCAACTTATGTAAATGTACAAATGAAAAACAAACAAACGTACTTACTGAAAATAACATGGTAATCTTAAATTAATATTATACACGCCAACTAGAATTACTTACCTGCTAGACATAAGTACGAAATGTACTTACATTTTATGATCACACTAATTATAATTATGATCATATTATACAGAAGGGCTTATGGCCTTTGACTTTGGATCCTTAGATACTTTAGTTTACAATACCATTATAATATACAAAATATAACACATATTTATTAATTCAAAACAAGTGTTATAGTAGGTAAACTAGGTATTTTATACGGAACGTAAACTCGGTTTTTCATATTGCCTGTCATGGGAAAAACGATTTAAAATCTTTATTAGGTAATCGAATTGTGTCGTTAACTCAAGATAGGGAAGTAACTATAGTATTTTTTGATGTTTAAGCCGCTATAAAATGAAGCATAATCTAATAGGCCTGCTTAAAGAGACAGAGGACATTTGACTTGATATGGGACAGCTCGAGATTTGTTATCCGTACATTATCTCTAATTATAACGAAATTAATGTAGAAGATAATTCTAGTTTGCGCCCGGTTACCATCCATCTGCCCAGTCAAATCTGATGACACAATGTTTTAACGCCATAATAAAATAACTATTGCATTATTTTATTATGGCTTCTGAAAATTACGATTTTAGGCTGAGACTATAATGTCCAGATGCCACAAGGTTGGGAAAAATTCAGATCATTGAAAATAGAACTCTGCGCTAATACAAACGAGCTCGAAGTGTCGAGTGTCAAGTTGTCATATTTGACATTGACATTTGACTCGACACTAGTATGTTCGTTTTCGAGCTATATTGTACTAGAGCAGAGTTATATTTTCAAGGCAAAATTAATTTTCCCCGGCCTTCCGGATTCCGGATAATATAGTCCTAGCCTTAGTGACATATCTTACATTGAAAAGGTTAGATTACATTTTACACTAAACTACTACCGAAATGTTGATTCTCAGAAGTTATACGGATTTCGTGAAAACACTACTGACTTTTATAAATAGAATTATGTTATGCTCAAAAATCATGAGTTTCTTAAAAAAATATAATGGTACTCCGGGAGTGCCGACAGAAGTGAGCATGCGGCGCGCGAATTTCCCGCCCCTCCCTACCTCGGTTTCGGGAACAATATTGCGAGTTAAATCGTTTTTTCCCATCTCAAAAAATACCCAACGCACCTAAATAAGTTTTCACTTCTATAACCATCTTGCATATTAAAACAAAATGGCGGCAGCTTATAATTAACATAATGATTAATTATTTACCTACGACAAGAGACTCGCAATGTAAACATTCTATCCTGAAGCAACAAAAAATTAATGAGCATGTTTCAACCTAAGCATATGCGTTACATTCTTTGCCTTCAACACGTTTGTCCCCCGCAAAATTTAAATTTCGAATCCCCCGTGTCTTCCACCAATGATCGAAGAACATTCGTAAAAAAAAATACTGACTCCACCCAACGGAAACAGCTGCGATCCGTAATAATTACTTCGCGGGCTCACGGGCATTGGGAAAAATATAGATAACCAGCTGTAGAAATACTTATACACGCAACATGGCTGCATGGCTGAAGTGTCTACTGCATCCGACAATAAAAAAATAACGTCAAAATTATTCTTGAATTTAGTAAAGTAGTTTTTATTACATAAAAATGAATAGTGCTCTGGTAAATAAGATAGTCTTACAAAACGAAACAGTATACTAAATATCAATATTTTCAAAGAAACTGCGGATTGTTTAAAGCGCTTATATGAGTCTTGTGAACGTCCCTGGATACCAAAGTCCGGTACGGGTACAGTAGGTGACGTCACGACTTACGCGCCTGTAAGTTGCTACTAAATGTATGGACATACGCGCAAAATTTCTGATATATCCGAAGTTTGCGCGTTTATGTTACATACCATAGTAAATCTTTTGTACTTGATGTAAATAAACAAATAATGTAGGTTTTTTACACTAATGTTATTTTATTTTTATCAAGTAGTAATACCTAATTATTAGAGTTGTTTGAAAAAACTAAATGTTTCCATGTAAACAAATACCCAATTATTTTTGTTATACAATATGTATTAAGTAAATATTTGTGATCATAAATAAGGTTTCTTTACAACTTGATCATAATTATCCTTACATTTAAAGTTCAAGGCTTAGATCATTAAAACTATCCGCCGGTAAAGATAAACCGATCGTTAAAAGTTCCCCAAATAAAACTTATCTCCCACTTTAAATTTAATTCTCGTCGGTCATATTTACCCTATGAAAATATATTGAAGAGCATATAAAATGATACATTATCTACGGAACGACTGTGAATTTGAATTTAATTAATTTTCCTGAGCTTAGAAAGATAGCCATAACATTTTGTGGGTGAAGTAGTTTGTGGTATAAAGGCTCGTATCAAAAAATTACGTGAAAGACTTACGTTAGCTAAAGTATCAAAAAATTGCATTAAGGACCTGCTGCACAATCTACCGCCATAATAAGTATCAGATATCAAATTTGCATGTTTTGTCTCTATCGCTCGATATAAAGTAAGCAGCGACAAAACTTCCGAATAAGCTATCCGAAGCTGATTAGAAGATTGTGAAACAGGCCCTAAAATTCATTAATTTTGCAGATGTTGCAAACATGTAGCCTGGTAGTATATATATCTCGTCTTTCCCATAAAATTTTAAAAAAAATTATTATCCTTTTCCAAAGAGGCTTTTAACAGGGACATTTGGTGTCTCTCTACTGGCACTTAACTCTACTAATACTGAATACATGAACTTTGACTGTTAAGCGTCCAACTTTTAATGGAAAACACCGATAACACTCTTTTATAATAAACCAATCCACGGGACGATATGGTTAAAATCCCCGACCAAAAGGGCATTTATGCGGTCGTAAACGTTTATAGAATCATAAACCAGAGACAATCTATTGTTGGCGACCTACGCCTTGCCGGTATTAATCGAGTACCTTTTGTTCATCCATAGACTATCAATTGTCACCAGAGATTTTACTGATATAGAGCCATAGTGAAGAAATAAAGTTAAAGAATGGCAACCAAGAAATATTATTTCATGTTTAAAGTGAAAAATCCTCTTAAATTGATTTTTTATTTCATTTAGGCCCTGTTGCAATAAAATCATTAATTGTCTACCGAATTAATGTGAATTTGAATTTAATTAATTTTCCTGACTTTAGAAACATAGTCATAAAATTTCGTGGGTGTGGTAGTTTATGGTAAAGTCAAAAAATTACATTAAGGACCTGTTGCACAATCTACTGATAAGATATTTTCATGTTTTGTCTCTGTTGCTCGATATAAAGTAACTAGCTTTTGCACGCGGCTCTGCCCGCGTAAATACAGTATCCCACGAGAACACGGTACTTCTTCTATAAAATGTAGCCTATGTGTTAATACAAAGCCTAAACTACTACCATATCCAATTTCGTCAAAATCCGTTCAGTAGTTTTTGTGTTAAAGAGTAACAAACATACAGATTCATCCATCCATCCTCTCAAGCTTTGACATCTATAATGGTGGTAGGATAAAGTGATAAAACTACCGACTAAGCTATCTGAGCCTTATTAGAAGATTATGCTACAGGCCTTTATAAATTTGTCATTGAACTTGTTTACTAAAATAAAAACTGAAATACCTGTTTTTGTAACAACCTTATATAAATAACCAAGAAACTCTTTTCTGAAGCTTATCTTAACCTTAAACCTCCTTTTTTTTTCAATTTCCAATATCCTTCGAACGGAAACGAACTCTAGCTACACGCTTTGCTCTTTGTTTCGTTGAATTAATACAATCAATTGTGGCGACAGTTGGATCAAACTGGTTTGGACTAGACGATATCGGGTTGCGTTGAAAAAAGGTGATGAGTGGAGGTTGTAGCGGTGAGGACAGGAATGAATGAACCTCACTAACAACTGAACGATTTAAAACCGATCCGTGTAAATAAACATCTATAAATGGAGAGGTCTAACGAATCTGATAGAAGGAGATTGTCGCCTATGGACAATACCACTATAGGAGCTAAGCTCTGTTTTCCTAGGATAGCGTTGCCGTCATATAGCAGCCGTAATACAGTGCAGCGGTGATTGAACATTTCCTATGTAAAAAACGGTGACAATTACCGCACTTTAGGAAACCGTTCCATTAGTATGTTTACATGGGAAATGTTCATTCAACGCTGTATTACGGCCGCTATATGACGGCAACGGTATCCTAGGAAACCAGAACTTTACAATCGTGTGATAGTCGCAAGTATAGAGTTTGATACTAGTGCGATAAGTTTATATCCCTATATAAATTTGGTCCTTACATATGAAATTGGCGTTTTGTCGTACTGGCCATTTTGATCTCAAATTTATCTTCTTTGGTTAGGAATTCGAATTTTTAAATTTATACCGCTATTTACTCATGCATTTGTGTTTCGAAAACCGTAAATCATTTGTGTTTTCCTCTTTTGGTTTTTTCTTTTGCGCCACCCTATTTATAAAATGGTAAACTTGAAATATCGTATTATTTTCGAGTACGAGTTCCACCGTGGCACCAGTGCTGCAGAAACGGCTCGAAGGATTAATGATGTGTATGGCGGCGGTGTCACAAAAGAAAACTCAGTGCATTTTTGGTTCCAACGTTTACGTTCTGGAAATTTAGACCTGCAAAACAAGCCCCGTGAGCGGCCGGAGACCAAAGTTGATAATGAAGAATTGAAGGCTATTGTGGAAGTGGATCCATCGCAAGCCACCGCAAGCCACCGCACCCTGCAGCTAACTCGGAAGTTAGCTGCAGGGTGTGGTGTTAGTGATAAAACTATTTTAATCCACTTGAAGCAAATTGGGAAGGTGAACCTCATGAATTGAGTTCAGCAAACCGACAAACGCGCGTCGACTGTTTCGTTACATTCACATACACTCAACCGGCATAATAATGAAAGGATTTTAAATCGAATTATCAACACAAAAAATCAACCTGTGATGAAAAGTGGATCCTGTACGATAATCGGAAACACTCATCACAATGGCTGGACGCAACCCTGGAGAACCAGCCAAAGCCTAACCCAAGCGAAAATTGACTCAAAAAAAGTTGTAAGCGTTAGATGGACTAGTGCCGGTGTCGTTTACTAGAGCTTTCTTAAATATGGCCAGACAATTACGGCAAATGTCTATTGCCAGCAACTGCAAATCATGATGAAAAAGCTAGCTGCTAAACAACCGAGGTTGGTCATTCGCTTTAAGCCACTGCTGCTTCAGGACAACGCTAGACCACACACTGCATAACAGACGGCTACCAAATTAGAGGAGCTTCAATTGGAATGTCTAAGACATCCACCGTACTCCCCGGACCTTGCTCCAACAGATTACCTTTGTTTACGAAATTTGGATAACTTCTTGCAAGGGAAAAAATTCAACTCCCATGGGGCAGTCTAAAGCGCCTTCAAAGATTTTATTGATTCCTGTTCGAATAGTTTATTTAGTAAAGGAATCAATGAACTACCTATGAGATGGCAAAAGTGCATTTCTATGCAATGGTATATACTATGATGATACTATGAATAAATAAATATATTATGTTAAAAAAACGACTTTATATTCCTCCTTTACAAAACCTTTGTAATTACCTAATATAAGAAGTAAAAGATTATCTACAGTCGCGGACACACGCTGCGTAGCACTTTTTAATCTTATTGCCATTAGTTATTACTAAATAAGATCAGTGAAGTCAAAAAAAAAACATCTAATGACCTAAAAATATAAAGTTTACGTTACATTAAACGATTGGAGCGTATCTCTTGGTACTCGTGACGGAAGTCAATGTGTACACTGGACTGGTACAAAGTTGGTCTAGTTGCAAGTAATTTAGTAGTTAAACGTGTCTGAACACCAAAAATTTTGAGTTGGCATAGTTAAGCGAACATTTTTGCTACTAAATTACTCGACACTCGATTAAATACAAGTACATTGCGAACTAGGCATTAAAGTTCTCGTTTTGGGTAGGGATAAATAAAATTTTGTATCACATGAACAGACAGAATTTCTCATATTTCTTGGCTTCGAACTTCTTCTTTCTTTTTGAATAGAGTAATGACTCTCGCATTTTACTTATCTTAATACGCATACACATTTATCAAATCAGGCAATAATTAAGATAACTCGTAATGACCGATCATTGGGAGTTATTAAATTGACTAATTTTTGTGATATTTTATAAATTGCTATACATTTCTACTTTTACACTAACATATATATGTTAGTGTAAAAGTAGAAATGTATATGCACTTAAATGTTGATTGTATAATAACGTTTGATAAACACATAAAATCTAACTGTTAGTTACTAAACGATTATTCCTGTCTGTATGTTAAATAATTTATCACTATATTAAATTACTTTATTTAATTTTAGCAAACATAAGGACGAAGCCTGTTTCAGGTGGAAGTTTCACTAATTAAACAAAATCAGTCAAATGCGTGTCGACTACATTTTATAAATTGGTCAACAACTTGCAAGTCTATATAATTTTTGAAGAGAGCCATTAACTAAGAGAGAATTATTAATTAGAGAGTTTTTAATTAATTATCATCTATGAATAAAAAGTAACAGTAACATTAATTGTCGCGGATCGATATTAATTATTTTTCTCTCCAACAAAAATTAAGAAAGGTATTGTCTGAATTCTGACCTTTGTCAAGTGTAAAAAATATTTATATAATTAATTTACTACAAATAATCTATATAGGTAATCGGTAACTGTTGTCTGTGATCTCGATAATTTATCATAACATCTATTCCTTTATGGCATGTAAAGGTTCATTATAAAAATAAACGGACATAGCAACAATGATGTATTGTTAGAGGCGAAGTTAGCTATTTAAATAAGAGGAGACATCGAAGCGCAATCAAAAGTCAATTACAAGGTTTACTCATACCCCGCGCCGGGCTCGCATGATTTATAGGTTCGCAGCGGGCGCGGGCGCAGCGCCGTCGCGGCCATTTTTAAAATTAAAACCTCATGGCCGAGTTCAGATCTTATCCCGATCGATCAATTTAGATAAAATAAATATTTGTCCGTTGTATGTGATGTGGATGGGCGAATAATGTTATACCATAAATTGATTGTGACGGTGAATTTTTCATCTATCACGTAGATCGTGAGATATGTATTTTCTCCATTGTTAAACCAATACTGGCATGTTCGACCTGTTTGCTGGCCACTTGTAAAAAGAAAACGTTCAAAAGTTACAAAGATGTCTGATTTTTTGTATTAAAGAGAACAAATATAAGTTTTACGAAATAATACGCAAAGGTTCTATTTAGTAGAGTGATCAAGTTTTTCTAAGGTACAGTTTTGATAGAGAAGTTTTGCTTGATAAATTAAATTAAATTATGTTTGCCTACGGTAAAATGTAAGTAGGAAGCAGCCTAATTATTGTCTTGATGACGGTTACTGTATTGTCTGTATTGTGTAACCGTTATTGAGATCAAAGTTAGTATTTATAATTTAGTTGATAACTAGAGACTTTATAGTATCTGTAAACTAACGTATTTCTAATATTATTAACATTAGCAAAATTTTCAGTCCATTATTATTTATTAACATTTATAATTTGTTTGTATATAAGGTGTTTTTTATTTGAGAGGAATAAAATTCATTGATTGAGAAAATATTAATTTTATTTATACTCTGTATTTTGGAAGCGTAATTAATAAATACGATTTTTTCGATCCATATCTAAATATTACATCACAAATTATATAATTATACTTATAGTACAAACTATTTACAATTGACTAGGGTACAGTTCAGTTCTTCCACACTTAAATCCTATATTTACACTGTTGATAATACAAATAAAATCCTTGCTTATTTTTGAGAGAACATCATTAATTACTTAGGTCGCTCAAAGTAGAGCGAATCAGAGAGAAATATGCAAGGATTATTTATTTTTCTTGTTATGTTTAAGAAGACTATATTACATATTATAACAATAAAATAAGTACCTTATTTATCACAAAAATATTCGTTAAAATAAGTATATTACAGACTCTACATAGAGCAGGAACCGTAAACCTCAATGATTTAAGACAAGGAATGTATTACAAATGTTTCCAAAACAGGTACTCTACTTACATACACAAAAGTTTATAAGGTACTTAAATAAACAATCGATCAAATTTTTGTAGTATACACAGCACCATGTTTTGTTCGATACAAAGCTTTACAAATTTGATCACAACTTATTATACAAAATACGTTTTTCTAACATTACCTGGCCTAGTATTAGACATGGGTATTTGTTGAGGAGGCCTGAGCGGTCGCTCCTCGCATTGGTGGTTATCTATGGATACATAACTATGATGATGAGGGAGCCTATCGTCGGGTCTACCTTCGCTACTGGCTACAGAGCACGTCTCGTCCTCAGTACTCCTAGCGGAGACCTCGGCACTCGCGCTTGTGGAATGCATAGGGCTAGACATCATTAGAATAGGCGGCGCCATGCCGTACTTATACCACGGGTCGTGAGACGTCGGTGGGGCGGTGTATCTTAGATTACCATGCCTATTAAACCCTTCCCGATTGCCCGTTTTCACGTTATTCGCGTTGTGAAGCGTCCGGTTCGGTAACGTGATGTCCACGTCGGGCAATCGAAAATTTAGTTTTTCCCAACAGTTTCTTTCCCCCCACACTATCACTGTACACGTTTTCAACAACACTTTCAAATCTGGGTCAATGTTTATGGCACTCAAGTCCGTTGTCACCAAGAAAATTATTTTTTGTCGTCTATGCCTAACGTTAACTGAATTTACAGCACTCTGTACGGCCGCCTTCGACTCAGGCGAGTACCACTCTTGTTGCAAGAAATTTATTGAAAGCACTATCACCAGTCTTTTAGAGCTCTCGGCTGCACTAACTAAACTATCACTAGATCGTCTTTCAATTAATTGTAAGTCTCTATGTTGTAAACATAGAGCATAACCTAAATTTTCTAATTCCGAGCTCACTGCACGAATAACGAAGTCTTCATCGCGTGGGTTGTACACAAAAAAAGCGTCAAAACGCTTATTTTTATTATCGTTCATATCTTTCGGTGTTGAACTAAAAATTCTTATACCATATTTAGAATGTAACCACAACTTGAAGTCTTCACGAAACATGAATAGTATTGCGCACATTAAAAGTAGAATGATAAATATTATTAATACTGCAGCAATATACGGTATGTAATTTTCTACGCCATCATTGGTTTCAATAAACAATCTCTTCAGTGTTTCTGTGCCAGTCTCCTCGGTTGTGGCCTCAGTTTTACATTCCTTCGCAACAGTCGCGATTGTTTTATTCATAGGCTGGTCGTGAGCGAAATAACACATCATTGTCTCTGTGTCTTTTGATTTTTTTACGAGCCATTGATTTAATTGTGCCACATCTTTACAATCGCATATCCAGTTGTTGCCATCAACTGAGACGCGCGTGCGAGGATTGTTGTCCGTAATGACCCGCCACGGCATATAATCAACATAACCGTTATTGTCAAGGTCCAAATACTCTAGAGACGGCAGGTAATTAAAGGTATCGTTCTCTATAATTCGTATTTTATTGTTTTGAAGATACAATTCGTTCAGATTTTGGAGCCTAGTGAATTGTGTATTTCTCAACACTTCTATGTTATTGTTTTCCAAATGAAGTACTCGTAAAGATTCGATACCGTTAAAAGTTCTATTTTGTATTGTGTTTACACTGCTGTTGTTCAGATATAAAACCTGTAATCTTTTCTTTCCGATAAAGACATGGTTGCCTAGTTCCTTCAAATCATTTCCGTCTAAATAAATTTCAGTCGCGTCCATTGGTATTTGTTCCGGCACGTGATCGTAGCCGGCGCTGGAACAATCGACCACGTTGGAGTTCCAAGTAAGATCATGATAACACGAGCACTTATCAGGACAAGTCATCTTACAATCACAGGCATCAAAGTCACAACAATGGCACAAAGTGAAACAGTGAGATTCGTACTCACATAAAAATTCAGATGACTTTACCTCTAGTAAAAGCATATCAGAGTTGCTTCGAGAATGGGTTAAAGAGCATTGCACACTTTCTAAATCCATTACTCGAGGGCGCTGCCTTTGGTCATTTAATTGGTTTATTCTTTGGAGCCATTCCATTGTGCAGTCACATTCAAACGGATTCTCGCTTATATAGAACTCAGGTAAATCTTTATCTTCAGGAACAGCTGATATCGCAAAAGCACCGACATCCAATGTTTTTATTTTATTCGCGTAAAGCATTACTTTGTTCAGGTTATACTTTTGTAGGAAAGTACCTGGATTTATTTTCTCAATGAAATTATTGTTTATAACAACAGTTTCTACGCTGCTCGGGAACGAAAACTCGTCAATACTTCGAATTTTATTGCTACTAACATCTAGCATTTTTATATTACTTGTTTCTTTCACGCCATACGTGTCTTCCAATTTCTCTATTTTATTTTCACGCATATCCAGCCACTCAAGATTTGTAGGTATATGGCTGTAGTCAAACCAAAGTAATTCATTATTCGAAACATTCAACCAAACTAGCGGCTGCGTGTTGATAAAAATTCCTTTTAAATCAACTAATTTATTTCCATCGAGGCCAATAGCTTTTAACTGCATATTCGACGCAAAAGCACCATCGTCAATCTGGTCAATATTATTCGATGCCAAATTTAGTATTTGTAGTGACGGCAAAGCGGCGAACGTATCTTTAGATATTTTTTCAATCTTGTTTCCCACGAGGCGTAATCCATATAAATCATCTAAGCCGTCAAAATGTGTTGTAGTTACTTTTGTGATCCTGTTCATTCCTAAGTCAAGGGATGTTAAGAATCTCAAAGTTTTAATTGCGTCCGGTACTTCAGATAATTGGTTCCCACTAAGTCCTAAGTCATGAAGCTTCGTTATATTTTCAAATGAACGGGGCTCCACCTTTGTTATTCTATTGCCATCCAAAAACAACTGGTTTAGAACATATAAATTTGAAAAGTGGCCACTGTCGACTTCTAGGATATTGTTGTGGGCCAGTGATAGAGAATGTAGATTTTTCAAATTAGAAAAAGCGCCATCAGCGATGCGCGCTATGTTATTGTATTCTAGACTTAAAAATTGTAAATTATTTAAATCTTGAAATAACAATGCATCAATTTTCGTGATCCTGTTATGAGACAAATTCAATACAATCAGCCTGACAAGGCCGGAAAATGTATCTCTATTCACCCATTCACTTGTTAGTTCATTCGATGAAAGATCTAATATTTGGAGTTGATCTAATCCTTCCAGGAGTCCCGGCGCCAGCACACTTATTGAGTTGTTATTTAGATATATTTGTTTAATGTCCCTCGACGACTGAAACATCTCCGGCGGCAGAGCAGTTAAAGCATTCGTCGATAAATTAAGTATCTGTAAGTCACTTAGGCCTACAAAAGCACGATCCGCCACAGAAGATATTCTGTTGTCCTGCACGAACAACTTTTGCAATGCACGTAAACTTGATAGCCCATTGTCCGGTAGTGAGCTAATTTCATTATACGACATGTCCAACGTTTCTAAAACTGTGTTACACGATTTACCGGGAGCGGTCGGTCCATTTCCCCAGTCGGAAAATCCTAAATTCGATATATCTTGCAGTCTATTTTGTGTTATGTTTAGCTCTTTCAAATTGTACAACGGACAAAATATTTCAGAAGGGAGAATCCAAATGTTGTTATCTCCTAAATCCAGGTGTCTCAAATCTGTGAGCCCGCGAAAAGAATCCCGATGAAATTCCATTGACATAGCAGACCAGTCAGTATTATGGGTTCTTATGCTCAAACTTCGCAAGCTGCTGAGGGGAGATAGAACAGCTGATGGCACGTATCTTATTTTGCACGATTCAATACGCATTTCTTTTAAATTGTGAAACCGCGAGAGAATCTCTGTGCCCTCCTCTTTTCTTCTACCTACGTCAAGAGAACTTTCGAAGAAGAGAACATCGGTGCAGTGGAGATCGAGCGCGGTGATGCGCTGCGCCTGAGACGCGCTAAGTCCGGCCAGCAGGTCGGTGGCACCGGCCGCGGTCCGCAGCGAGCAGGCCAGCTGGACCCGCGTGGGCTCCCCCGCACCGCCCGACACCCGCTGCCACTCGCACTCCTGCGGAGCCTCCGCCACTCGACTAGTCAGCGACGCGCCGCTGGCACCCAAGTGAAGCCAGCTCCACAGCGCGTAACACACCGTAAATAATTCCAACGATAACATTTCGACGTTTCACTTTGCGAATGTCACTAATCAATTTATCACAGTTTCAATTAAAATCCACTCACACATAGCTACATAGTCCAGGTGTATTCGGAAAAGTTTACGAATGTCCCGTCAAACTTGTTTCGAACGCATAACGACTGAAGTGCGCCGTGACGAGCGCTACAACACCGCTCCGATAGGGGCTCGCGAGGCGACTGAGTGCCGGCGTGCGTGCAGGTTGAGCGACCGGTCGGCTCCCCGCGCGGACTCCTCCCCCGACAGGGACGGACGATGTCGCCATCTCCGGAACTTAAAGTTCACAACGGCAACAAGTTGCTCGCCGCAAGATTGGCATGAACAGAAGCGCACTACGCGAGCTTTTGAGACCGTGGCGCTGCTTACTTTGTTTGTTTTCTCCAAAACAAAGTATCCAGTTGTATGTGATGGAATTATTGATAGCGTAGCGCGTACCGGTCGCATTTTAAATTAGTTTTATAATCGTTTTTATTTATAAAGTCTTACTACACAATTTACATTGACATTCTCTTTGAATTTCATTTATTGAAATGAATTCTTAACGTATCAATTACTATCACTTTTAACAATCCCATAATATTATAATAATCAAGTATAACATATCAACATCAAATTTATTTCACATCTTAATAATTTTCCCCCTATCATAATAAAACTATGCGAACTTTTTATTTATAAACACGGGAAGAAAATAGTTAAATTACCTCATATTATGCAGTCAACGCGTAGGAACTAGGGAGTCAAGTAGAAATTGCGCGTGTGAAATAATTGATTCCCTAGATAAATTATATGACTCGAGTTCTCAGAACATACCTGCACGTCCTTTGTTATCTGTTATCTTGTTCCTGATAATGAAATCACCAGAACGTTCTACTATGACATCATTTTAACAAATTGCTCATCATTGTATTCTAATGACTAAGTTTTAAAGGATTTGGCAAGGGTGTGACAAAGGTTTTTCCGCTTTTAACACGTTTTTGACAACAGTAATCTATAGATAAAGGATAATGGGAATGAAACTAATGGGGATACCTACGTGCGAATCGATTGTTTTCTGAAATATAAATAAAAATTCTACACTAGATTATTTTGTAGAGTTTTTCGTTTAGAAAACAGACTCGCACTCATGTATATCAAAACTTACTTCCATTAATTACGTTTTCTGTGAATACAAAACAATATAAAAAATATCAGTTGATATTTTACATAACTTGCCCACGAGGAAACAAACGAACACTTAGCTCACTATGAAAATCAGAAAACAAAACAAAGTGGAATTCTCAATCAGATAGTTTATACTGAAAAATGCAAAATAATGGCCGCGTAGTTTTTTTTTTTTCGAACACAATAAGTAAAGTTCGAGTGCGCTTGAGGTTATTCTGAAAGCGTTCGGTATATTTAAAAGGGCTATTCGGCACGGTACAAACAAAATTGGCCAAACTTAACAGATCTGATCGAGGGCTCTCGGGACTCGGATGTGAATGATTGCGAGTAATTTACAAAACAAAAGGTCTCTGTTATTTGGGAATTAAAAATGCTGCATTCTGCAATGTGTATATTGTAGAGAATAGAGGTAGAAGCTGTTGATACTGTACTGTAGAAAATGTGTAACGCGAGGTACTAAATTAGGTTTTATCTCTGTTATTTATTATAGATATACTAATATGCTAATGATAATATATCATATAATATTATTAAGAGTGAACATATACTTAATTGTTTGTATGTTCGTTTGCATTGAATAGGTTCGGCCTATGTAAGGTCTAGAAAAATTAATTACGGATATTTCGGGCACATGCTTTACCGCTTACGTGAAGTCGTTTCGACAGAAAAATAATTGTACTACTCGAAAAAAATAATATTTCCATAAAGAAATATCATTCAAACGCCAACTCGTCCATATAAATGGGCGAGATTCCGTTTAGCGGAGAGTCACCCATACATGAGATATTTTTTTACTTTGAGTATGACAAATATTTTTTTTGGCTAAACGTCTTTACACAAGCAGTGGATCTTGTGTCGGAAGTATCCGTAATTGGTTTTCGGATAGACGTTACATACACCACAGACATAGAGTAGATCACGGGAAAGGATATAGGCTACTATTAGGTAAAATGTACGGTTCAGTTGTGCTTACAACTACGGGCAACATCATAATATTATGTAGAGCTGTTTTGTTTAGAAACTGACCCGTTTTCACACTTCTCAATTTATTGAGATGCACTTTCTTAATTTACTGGTTAAATTTTACAGTGGCAATAAATATTTAATTTCATTTTGAACTCACTACAGTTATTAATTATGATTTTTAACAGCGGGTCGCGCTTGAATATTTCGGTGTAGAGACTTTAAAGTACAAGTAGCGCCATCTAGTTTCAAACCCGAGAATTAAAGCTCTACTTTGATCGCATTAAATAATTGATTTTTGATTTTGTGTAGTCAAATGAAAGTTATTAATTATTGAATTATTATTTTTTTTAAATAAAATTACATCTGAATTTGTGTGTCAGTGTTACGCTTTTATGACAGCAATCACTTTCCATTAGGTCACCTAATGGAAAGTGATTTTCTTTTGATTGTTTGCCTCTAACCTCGAATACACATCACAAGAAACCTGTAACCTTTCGTGAAAATGTAGAGTTCCCTTGAATAAACTACACAATAATGACACGTATAACAGTAGGAAACATCACATGTTACGAACAGTAAAATTTGCACATGGTATCAGGTGCCACGCCCTCCCGTTGAGGAAGTAGTAAATCAAATAGAACAGTTTATGTTAACGATGCCCCGGCTTGACCCCTATTTATTGCAAAAATCATCATCATCATCGCTACTGTCGACCGACCGATTAAACAGAAGAAGAAAATTGGGTCTCCATTCTCTACTTAACACAAGAACTACTTGACAGTAGAAAGTAGGAAAAAGTAATGTAACTAAGTATAATATTATTTTAGGTAGTTAATCCTGTATTAAATATCATGTTATCTCTATCGTTCTTCGTGTTTATAAAAGAGAAGGCACGATATTTTAGATATTTTAGTCCACGATTAACTTTAACCCAGATCTGCGCAAGTGGGTCTTAGTGGGTAAGATAGAGTTAAATATTAACTATGTAAAGTTTTGTCTGTGAAGTGTTTTTGGTAATAAGCATTGTTGGTTTACCCCTATTAATGTTATACATATATAAATTAACTAATTACATAAATAGTGCGTTCTTTTGGTATACCAAAAAGGTGATTAAAATAATTTTGTGTTGAAAATAATAAGTTAAAATTGTTTTATACTATTTTTATATGTTAACACTAGGTGATGCTCGTAACTTCGTTTGCTTAGAATTAACGGAAACGGAACTCAATTTTTTTAAACGGAAACCTAAGATACAAGAAGCCTATGTTACTTCTATTAACATCAGCTATTTGCCAGTGAAAGTCCCGCGAAAATATGTCCAGTCGTTCCAGAGAGTAGCAGAAACAAACAGACGGACAGACAATTTTTTAAAAAATTACTTAATTATTATAAGATAAGTACCTACCTATATACTTTCATTTGCATTTACTTAAAAGCTGTTGATTTAAAATTACAAATAGACACTTCAATTTTATTTAATTGTATAGATCATAATTAGAACTATGATGATGGAAATAAGTAACTGTAGACTAAATGTTGAACCGTCTCTAATGTACCGAATGTAAGATATTCGACCTATTTTATACAATGTTTAGTTCAGGAAAACCGAAATGTGTCGTGTTCAACGTAATATTGTGGTAATATTATGATAGTATAATATTATATTGCACTGAAATATTTCAATGTATTCGTGCTCATAATCAGTTTGATATGAAATTACCTTTTTTTAATATGAAATGAACCAGGAAACGAGTAGACGGATCGCCTGATGGAAAGCGATTACCGCCGCCCATGGACGCTCGCAACACCAGAGGACTCGCAACACATGGTTACTCTCTGGTGTTGCTACCTGCGTTCCCAGTCCTTAAAATCCCAACCCCCTTGGGCCTCCGGTAACCTCACTCACTCGGCGAAACACAACGCAAGCGTTATTTCGCCGGTATAAACGCCGGTTTTCTGTGAGGTCGTGGTATTTACCCGGTCGAGCCGGCCCATTCATGCCGAAGCGTGGCTTTCCCACGTAAGCCTTCTTCCTTTATAGTTTAATTGTAGGTACTCTTTGTTAAGGATTGCAACTGCTTTTACGGAATTCATCGCGGTTTACTGTAATAGGCTAGTTTCATTATCAAAATCAAAAGATATAAATTTGTTATTTATATAAATAGTTTATATCATAAGAAATACGAAGCCAACACTATTTTGTTATATAAATATGCGATTTATTTGTAATTTCGAAAATAAATCTGTAGTTTTATTATCTGTATGTCACGTGACCGAAAACGCCAGCCGCCATATTTTTCCTGTAAGTGACGTCATAAGAACATAATCAAATCGAATAAACAACAGCGAAAGTAAAATCTGAAGTTCATGCATTACACACACACACATATGCCATTTATTTGTTTCTGTTCCTATGACGTCACGATAATGGTGGCTGTCGTTTTGGCGCAAAAATTTGTCGTTTAAATTTTAATCATTTTTTCTTTGCATAAAGAGATATTCCAGGAAATACAAATACTAGTTGACTATCGAATAGCCTGTTGTTAATTATTTTTACCGGTATAAAATAAATACTTTCTTCTTATACTTAAATTAAGATTTTATGACAACATTTGTTCGCATTTTAGGCAATATTGAACTAGATGTTAGGACATAAAACATTATCTAAATAGATACCGGGAAAAGGTACACGTATAAATACATTCCCTTGCGAGACGCATTAACTGTTATCACATTGATAATACACGAAATGATAATATTATTAAACATGTAATCATGGAAGTCTTAACCTTAGCCTTTTATTAAAAACGAGCTTTGCCCCGCAGCTGTGTCCTCGTAAATTCAGTATCCCACGGGAACCGTATAGTTTCCCGCGATGAAAAGTATGCCCTTCCCTGTGGTCAACTCTATGTCTGTGCCAAATATCAAGATGATCGGTGAAGTAGTGTTTACGTAAAAACATGATAAATACAGTATCCCACGGGAATCGTATATATAATCGTTTTTTCTGCGATAAAAGTAGCATATGTCCTTTCCCGTGGTCAGTAGACCACGGGAAAGGACATATGCTACTATTATATGAGTATATATCTGTGCCAAATTTCATGATGATCAGTTAAGTAGTTTTTACGTGAAATCGTAAACAAACTCACATTCATATTTTTAATATTACTAGCTTAGCTTTTGCCCGCAACTTTGCCCGCAGCAGGAGTGTTCGTTCGTTCAAAAAACTACTTTAGCAAATATACCTGCAATATAGTAAATAGCACAGAGTAAAAATGTATACTTTATATTACATTTTCACACGTACTTTTTAATTTTAAGATATCTCCTAGATATAATCTCCTAAATAAGACTAATTAAATTGTATCCGTCAAATAGCTTCTAAAAATACCACATTATATCTGATCATTTTTTAAAACTTGGAATGGGTATAGTAACCTATCCTTAAAAAATAGACATATCTATGATGTCGTGGACTTTTTTGTAGACCTATAAAAGAGAAATAATCCCACCATACATTGTTTTGTTATTTATCTCCAAGGGGTTAGGTTAGGCGCGTTTTCGATAAAAGTTCCCAGACGGCTTGATTTTTTCCGACACCTGCAACGTCGTAAATCGTCATAAATCAAATAATTTCCACAAAACCTTAACAAATTATTATCGACCTAAACCTTCCTAAAGAACCGCTCTGTTGGTAAATGTAATCGGCATTAAAATTCTTTCAGTAGTTTTGACGTGATGTCTTATAAATCGATGGAGCCGGCTGCACGCACGAAAAAACATGACTCATGCGTTACCTGTTACCCGTTATCGTTACCAAGTACCGTTACCAAGTACCAGCGTTAGCTCGCATTGCCTTTACCTCATTATTATTATTATTATTGTTGTTGTTATTGTTGTTGTTGTTGTTGACGTTGTCACGTTCAACTATCGTCAGGCAACCGACTTTAAAGACAACCGGTAAGTTTTTTGAGATTATCGAGAACATACAGACAGACAGACTCGGCGAGGCACTTAAGTATCCTATGTCCGTCTCCAGGTTCTAAGCCTCCTCCTCCCCGCCAATTTTCAGCCAAATCGATTCAGCCGTTCTTGAGTTATATATCTATAATAAGTAAGGATTACAAAGCAAATTTTGTATCATTTATTCTCAGATAATTATCATTTATTTTACACTGTATTTGAACTCAGAGAAGGCACATCTAGTATTGAAGATGTCTAGAAATGTTTGAGAGCTGAAACATACTGAATACAAAGGTCTAGATTAATTGAAAAATTGCTGGCCCTAAGCTATGTGGCTAATTATATCACGTTCTAAAAACAATATTCCAAAGGTTAAATAATTTATTTTACACAATGTAAAATAAATGATTAATAAATGTAAAAAAAAACTTTTGTCTATGCTGATAATATCAATAGAACTTTATTTTTAAAAATAGAATAGATTTCCCACCTATTTATTCTGGTAACCGCTAAGAGTCGCGGTCGGTGAAAACTTTATAATGTTTTACTGCACACATCCTGTATCTTTGTTATTTCAATGATTGAGGAGAGAATAAACCTTTCCGGATCCGTCAGGCAACGCGTTTGATGTTCTTTTTTTGGGGTATCGTACTCCATACCAAAAACGAAACCCTTAAAGGATCACTTTGTTGGCCGTTCGTCAGTCAAGAGTCAAGGCCCTTTTTCTCAGAAACTCGTGGCGGTGTCAAGTTGAAATTAATAATTATCAAATGCTCTAGGGTCGATACTGCTAATTAAATCCTGCAATAAAACAGGTCCGATCCAGACCCGATATGTTAAAACCTCTAAATTATATTCTCATAAACATAAACGTCAAACCAACGTCAAGCCCGTTTTGATTGGTCCATACTCCGATCATCAGTTTATGATAGCAAGGCAATTCATTTATAATTAAATAAAAGTAAATTGAAAAAAAAAATAACAGTAAAAATAATAGTTTAATAAAATTAAAAGTAAAGTAAGTCTTGGTTTCAGCAAGATTAAATTTGCGCGCACGAATACGCGAGCAATATCTAGTATTATATATTTTCATATTACGTACTAAGATATGAAATATATCCACTATCCAGGCATCTCAAGATAAAATATTGTTGTATCTTCGGCGTCTGTGACGCCCTTCATAGCTGCTTGATGCATTACAAAAAACATGTCTGTACACGCGGCAGAAGCGAAACTTCTTAAAATCCAAAAATATTCTCATCGTACCTACTCGTAAAGGACGTCAATTTATAACATAATAGAAAAATTAAAATTTGTACACCTAGCGCCATCTGTGTATTGATCCGTACTTAAGAAAGCTAAGTTATTATGTAAGAAGTATAAGTAGCTTCCGGCAGATGGCGTTATATCTAAAAACGTTTCGTGACGTTACTTCAAAACGAACTTAAAATTTGTACGTCACCGTCGATGCGTTAGTCCGACTCGTACTTGGTCGAATTTTTCATTTTTAACGACTGTGAGCTATGAATCAGCGGAACAATAACATTTGTTACATCAATCATCGCGCGTATGCCTTTTACACCCAAAATAAATATTTTTTCAATATCATGTGTAAAATTTTCAGATGTATCGTTTTATTAGGGATTCCCTTTGCTGAATAATGCTTCCTTGCTCTTAAATCTAGCTATGTGTTCTTCTGTTTATCTGCTTTCTGTGAATCTGAAACTTAGCCTACATACTAAACTAATAACACAGCTAAAATGGGTAGATGTTGGTTGCGTATACTTTGTTCCTTGTCCAATATAATCAAAACGTTAAGAAAAAGATAAAATTCTATCAAAATTTGTCGTTGTATTTCTTCACGGTATGATAAAAAAATTACATTTAAATTAATAGCATTATAGCGCGCTATTATTTATTTCTTTACATTTAGAAGAAATTGTATCTGAACGGAGTACAACGATATGATTTTTTGATAGCTACGTTCATTCAGATTCAATATTAATACAAATCCAAATACACATTGTGGATAATTCCACATTCTGATTTAATAATGCCAATGAATATAAATCATTATATCATAGTCAATATTGATTCATAGGGTATAAATAGTGTAATCAATTTTAATATCGTTTTCCCGTACCATAGAGAATCGTTTAAAATGTTCAACATATGACTTTGATCGCCATAGCCAACCACATTAAACCGCCAACTGTTCTTGCCCTTGCGAATCTATTATCTGTCGATAAATAGGGATCTATTGTGTAAAAAACCGACACCACACGTTGTCCGGATCCCTAAGGGCCCATAGATATCTCCCGTCAAAATATTTGGTGTCATGTGGTAACATTAGGACACATTGTTGCCGAGTGCATTATTGCCAAATGTGCGATGTCGTCATGCATTTTTAAATTCTCCAGCAATTAATGGTCTCTTCTTTACGCATAGCTACAATCACGATGGTATTGATATTATATCTGTAATAATGAAATACCAATAGGCTAGATGACTGAATTTTTTTATTGCATAAATGAATAGTACCTACTCTTATATGTGAGTAACTTCTCAGAAGAAACAGTAGGTATATCAAAAGTCAATATTTTCAATGTTCATTCAATCATCAAATTCAATCAGCGATTAGTATACAAAATTACGCAAGTCTCGTGAAAACGCTCCATACTAAAGCCGTGACCAAACGTGATCCAAACAAACCGTTGTGCGTAGGTCACGTCACGCCTAGGTAAAAGTGTATGACGTATACGGCCGGCCGGGCCCCAGGAACATATTTGTAAATATCTCCGATATTTGTGCGTTTAAGTTCATACTTACCATAATTAATGTTTTTGTGTATTAATTAACATCGTTCACACACATAGACACATTTACAATTTGTTTGATGACTATGTACTGTGTATGAATGTAGTTAACAATTATTTTTAAACGGCTGAAATTTTTTATATGTGCGATGGTGATTGTATCTGATGAAAAAAATATTTTTTAATAAATGCTACTTCTCCACTCTGTTTAAAAATTTTGAAAATGTTTGAGACATTATTTTTAGGGTTCCCTAGTACTACAAGCCTCCGTAAACTCCTTATAGTTTCGCTGTGTCCGTGGGTCTGTCCGTCTGTCTGCCGCCCGTGCTTACTTTTGTAATTATGAATATAAATTGATGTAATTTAGACAGCATAAAAATATATTAGGTATGTTTTGTTTGTATTTGAAGTGGGAATGAAATTTTTCTTCTCATTTTACCCCCATTGTGTGGGGAATATTCTTCGAATAGATTTTTTAAAATAAATGTGAGGCTTCATACACGGTTTTTTATATAGTGAACTATTTTCGAGTAATAGGCCTCCAAAGTGGTTAACAAGTTGCCTCCTGGCATTTCTAAGCTATAAGAGGTAGAAACTTGTAACTTTTCGTGCTGATGGATCATGCTAAACAGGTACTCTTTAGGACAATTATTTTCAACAAAATCCTATAACATATGAAGTAATTGGAAAAAATTCAAAACCTATTGGCACGTTGATAGTTACGGAATGCTCCTTAGACATGTCTTGACATGCTCGTGGTTAAGTATATTGGTATGTAGTATTAATTCTACAAAGTGACGAGGAAAGTGTGTCCATTTCTATTGGCCGGTCGGCATTATTTCAAACTAATTATGTCTACGAATTAAAGCAATTATGAAATTGGCTTAAAATAATAACTGGGTAAACAGCAAAGTCCTACACTTAACTTATTCCAAACTATCATTACACTTTCAAACAAGCGACTTACTTCTTAACTAATTAAATGATTCACTAAGAATAATTAAGCATTCTGTATTTAATTTGAGTTGTGTAGTGTTACAATTGTATACTTTGAAGCCAATTAGGAAATACGTTGTTGTGTTTTTTTGGTTTTAAGCTTGTTATGGCAACCAAATTACCTATAATAGGTAATTCGGCGGCGCAATAAAAGTTGGCGCAAATAAGTGATTATGGTCTGAGGGATCTCGCGGAATTGTCCCCACGTGATGCCTACCGCCGGTTCGGGAAAGCTCGCACGGGGCGCTGTCATAATTTTCATACATATCTCTTCGTGCCGAAGCACGGGCACTCCCAGATTAAGCTCGTTATTACTCGAGCTTCAAAGCTTACTTAATATTATTAAGTATGTCTATTATTAAAATAATTATAAGGGTATGTTTAGAAAGTCAGAAAGTCAGTTTAGAAAGAGTTTCGAGCTTTCACTCTATGTCTATCCTACTACTTTTATAATGAATGTGGAAGATTGTGAGAATGGATGGATGGATAGATGTTTGTTACTCTTTCACGCAAAAACTACTGAATGGATTATGATACAATAATGATATAATGATGATAAATTTGCATTGGTAGTTGTTTAATCTCTGAATTAACACAGGCTACTTTTATCTCGAAAAGTACTGTGATCCCGTGGGATAATATATTTAAGCTGACGGTGCCGCGGGCAAAAGCTGGTCTCACATAACACTCTAATAACTAAGCTATTAAAAAAATGCAAATAAATACAACCTGCAAACTTTAACACTAATTTAAAACTTCAACCCAGGAGAAGATACACAATTTGAACTTGATTATATTGCGGATCACAAGAAATTCGTTTGGAAGGGAACACAAAGACGCCCCGAAGATCCCCGAATACTTGACGAAATTCGAATAAAATGCCATTATGATTAGCATTATTTAGGGGAATCCGGTTTCCAGGATAAGCGAATTTCGCCAATACAAAAGCCCTTTTTTTAAAGTATCATACATGGCTTCTAATCGCGTTTGCTACGCCATATGTTATTCATAGTTGAACGGTTAGTATTTTGGTGACAAACAATGGCTCTTTATGATTCCGTTCGTTTTCCGTTCCGATCCGTGTTTTTGGGGTTCCGTACCCAAAGGGTACTAATATGGTAAAAATGGAACCCTATTACTGAGACTTCGCTTTCTGTCTGTCTGTCCGTCTGTCCGTCCGTCTGTCACCAGCCTGTCTCCTCATCCGTGATAGCTAGACAGTTGAAAATTACACAGATTATACTCTGTTGCCGCTATAACAACAAATACTAAAAACAGAATAAAATAAATATTAAAAAAAAGGATTGTGTGGTTTTATGAAACCACGGTAAAACTGAAATTTAGTAACAAAATAGCGTGGAGCACTGGCACAAATGAGTACTAGTCTATACACTACACGGTCAGCTGATGCGAACTATAGGCGCCGCCATATTGGCCTCGGCTGCTCTGACGAGCGCCTTTCACTTTATCCCTACTCCGCGGCCTACCGTCACGCGACATGCAACACACAGACGAAAAAGTTTGAGACGTTTGAGTTTCACTTAAAAAGGGGCTCAAATACAACGAACGTGATTTTTTCCGTTTCTTACTGAACCCTTCGTTCGCAGGTCTGACTCGCACTAGGCCGGTTTTTATAATTATGTGTAACATTCTTATACAATGAAAAAAAATTCATTTCATAACATTTTATTTGGAAATTTTAATTATTAGTTTATGTAGCATGAGCAATTTAGTTTCAATGTAGCTCAAAATAGTTTTGCAAGTATATATTACAAAAAATTTTATATAACACGGCCTTTGGTACACTTCTACTCTTCTATTCTGCGTTAGATAGCTCATCTATATAATATTATGTTAGAAGCTTTAAAAAATACAACAAAGCTGTGAAATCAAGACAACAACTATAGAATCCGAATTTTATATGGTCGTATTTAATATTTATGTGGGGATTTCAATAAATAATTAAGCATAAAAATGTATAAACAGTGAGCGGAGCTGCTGATCCGGTTTTGTCACGGCTAAACTTGCACTAAATATTATTAGTGACGTTAATCACAAAAGAACGAATGATTTATTTTACGTTCACGAGTCAAAATTTTAAACGTCAACGTATTATGTTTTATGGCGAGTGACCGTTTTTACTCTGAGCACGATTGAGTCTCATAACACTAAGGACTTTTATACACCTCGCATATGAAAATTTTCTTAATATAGAAACGAGTATTTATGTCGTTTCAGTGGTGTATTAAGTATTTACATTTTACAATTAATATACGCATTGAACACGTATGTAGAATAGTTTATAGCCCAAGGAGATTAAATACCCAGAACAGACATAATTTTCCTTGTGAACGAACTGTGTGATGTGTCCTTTGCTCTACATGCGCATGCGAGCTGTAAATGCATTTACCAATTACCTAATCTATCAAAGTTTGAAACTTTTACGCATAGCAATTACCAAAATAATAATAATATAATATTTTCTATGAATTTTAATGTCCCAAATAATTTTATGCAAACGAGTACATGAGATAGGAAATTTTAGTATTTCATCTCGGATCAGGGATTCCCAAAGTGGATCCCGCGGATCCTAGGGGTTCCGTGAGATAGTCATTTGAGTTCCGCCAAAATAATTTGAAATAGCCGCAAAAATATATGCAATGAGATGTCGAGGTACCAGGGCGTTAGCAAGAATTCAGTCCGAACTAGGGCACAAATCACAACACCGTTTCATGAGGGTTCCATAAAGTAAAAGGTATTTCTTTGGTGTTCCGTTATCTTACAAGTTTAGGAACCCCTGTTTTTTAGGGTTCCGTAATACTCAAGGAACCCTTATAGTTTTGCTCTGTCCGTCCGTCTGTCTGTCTGTCTAGCTCCTAGCTTCTGTAATTATGAATATAAATGAATAATATTTTACAGTTAAAGACTGTATATCTAGAACTCGGTTTCGGCATCATTAAATACTAATAATTTTATATTTTGGGAGTAGCTCTCTATACATGTGAAGTGGAGAAGAAAAATATTCTATTTTCTACCCTAGTGTAGGTAGAAAAATCGTGTTGCCGAATAGGTATTTTTATATAGAGGCAAGGTTTCATACGTGACTTTTTTATAATGTAAACCTATTTCGAGTAATCGACCTCCAAAGTGGTTTACAAGTTGGTCCCCCCCTGGCATTTCTAAACTATGAGACTTAGAAACTTATAATTTTCCTTGCTGGTAGATTATGCTAAATACTCTTAAGAAAAATGATTTTGAACGGAATCAGACAGTAACTTTTGAAGTAATTTGAAAAAAACCTATTACGCGTTGATAGTTACGGAACCCTTCTTAGACATGTCCTGACATTTTCTTGGTTATGTTATTTAATTCTGGTTTAATTTAGGGATTTTAGCACTTATAAAAGTATACAATAACTTCGCATACGATGTATAAGAACCCCTGCTATAGATTACTAAATACTCGTATTTCGTTAGTAGTTAATTTGTAAGTAATACTAAATTCCCGCGCCGTGTGTACAGGCCCTTATTCTCACAACGACGATCTTTGTTTCACAATTTTACTATTCGTTTTAGTAATGTTCCAACTCTAGTTCAAATTACAAGTCAATACCTACAACTGGAAACGTGTAATGTGGTTGTGCCATCTCACGCCATGTTACACCATCACCATCAGTCGATCACCCTAAAGAGTTATTTCATACTTTTTGTGCATTTTTACTTTGGAAGTCGGTGTTCATTTTTTTTTTAATAATCAAATACAACAATACAAATCTCGCTACTTCACTCGCATAGGAAGGGAATCTATACATATTATAATAAATTTGTAACTCGCTGGTCGCTGTCTGTACATGGAAGATATATAAGAAAACCTATTACATACAGTTGTCTTTATGAACAACATAGAACCCAAAACAACGATTTATAGAATTTTTGTCTGTTTATCTGTTTGTCTGTACGTTTGTACGCGCTAATCCCATAATCTACTGGGCGGATTTTGATGAAATTTTGGTATGGTAGTTTAGACTCTGGATTAACACATTTTACGCTACTTTTCATTGCGTAAAAATGTACGTTTCCCGCGATATTCGTTTTTGCGCGTACGAAGTCAACGGCTTAACCGATTTGAATGCGGTTTTCACTAATCTGCTTTGGTGTACTCCGCTCCACTTAAAATTTAATTAACCGACTTCCAAAAACGGAGGCGGTTGTACATTCGGCTGTTTATAATATTTTTTTATTGTTTTTGTTTGTTAAACGAGTACTCCACCGCCTGTGGACCGGTATTATATTATTATATTAGATATAAAAATCGGTATTTTCAAAATTATTTTTTTGCTGTAAAGGGTATAATCCCTAATTGTTCTTTGACACCAAAGTGATGACCGGATGATGGGATCCATGAGGAGTCGAGGAAAAGATTTTGCACCAAGGTATACCCTGGATCCAAAAGTACTGAACAGAACTTCTGAGTCGTTATTGATACATGATTGGTATTTGGCTTTGTTTAAAGAACTGAATGCATATTATGCCACTATGTCAATTAAAGTAATCATCATCAATCACCGCCTTCATCACACCATACACCATCACATTATGATGATAATAGGTACTTCTCACTTTCTTCTCTTTTCTCTCGTCTTTTACACCGACACGTATATCGTTGAACAGTACTCTGCCGTTTGTCGAAGCATTTTTAAAATTATTTTGTTGTTCTAAAGAATATAATTCGAAATTGATCCCTTAGTCTCCTGATGACGGCAACCATGTGGAATCGAGAGAACTCCACAAAATTATAAGGACATTTATAGTGATTCCGACTTTTATAGTAAGTTAACTTTTGTGCCAAGGTGTACCTTAGATCCAAAAGTACTGAACAGAACTCCTCAGTCTTAAAAGATACACGCTTATAAATTACGGCATTGTTTAAAGAACTGCAAGCATATGCCACTTACAGTTATCATCATCATCACCACCATATTAATAAAGGTGACATAGGTACTCCTCATAATGTTTATTTAGGGAAATACCGAAAATTTGGAATTGGAATTTGGCCTCAGAAAACCGGCATAAAAAAACGCTTGAGTTTGTTTTGCCGAGAGAGTGAGAATACCGGAGGCTTTTTTGGATTAATAAGTTTTTCTTAAAATGTCTTTATAATAATAAATATAACTAAAAAGGGAAAATATATTATTTTTAAACAAAAAATTAAAACCGACTTCCAAAGTAAAAATGCACAAAAAAGTATGAAATAAAACTTCTTTTCCTAATTATTCCCCCTTTTTAATTCGGCTAAAATTTTAACTATATATCTACTCAATCTTCATATTTTTTAATTCGACCATGCCATGGTGTCGACAAAAATGTCTGCGATGGCATAGATATGTTTATCTTTGAAGGATATGTTACTATACCCATTCTATGTTTACCCATTCTAAATTCTAAAAATGATCACAAACAATGTGGTATTGTCAGAAGCTATTTAGACGGATACAATATTACCTAATCCTTATATAGGAGATATTATATTATAACTAAAAATTACGTGTGAAAATTTATCATAAGTATATATTTTTACTCTGTGCTGTTACCTACTATATTACAGGAGGTATATTTGCTACGAAGGTTTTTTATATGAAGGTTTTTTGCCACGAACACTCCCACGCGGGCGAAGCTGCGGGCAAAAGCTAGTGTATACGCCTGGGTATATATACTATTGATTAGTGACATCCCAGGCCCGCCAGACCACCCTTATATTCAGACTGATAAAATTTTTATCATATTATGGTATGAGTGTGTACAATGAACGTGTCCCCGCTGGTTTTCTCGGTGGAACAATTCTCATTTATCAGGTACGGGGCGCCGAAGGTACAAAGATATCTTAGTAACTTTTCTAACCGCCTTTGAAATGATTCTTACATAATATATAGTATTACATAATGATATAGTACAATGACGACAGTAAAACATTATAAAGTGACATTTACATCGACTACTTATTTTTGAGTTGTAGTTTTCATAAAAATAAAAAATAGAAAATCGTCGATATGACTTTAATAAATTTTGTTCCTAACGTTATTCTAAAATAAAAAAATTAGACTAATACTTTATCAGATTTTAGATCAGACCCGCGATTACGCATTGAAATGTCAGCAGTGGATGGCTGCAGTGCAGTAGTTTAACAACTTTAAAATAATTTAGTAGCTTAAAAATTTTGTAGTTTTTGACCTCTTTAGTAGTCATTTAGTTTTTAGTAGTTTTTTTATAGGAAGGAGCGTTCTTAAATATTATGTATTGCAAATTTTAAAATGCAGTACCTACTTATTTCAGAATTTATTGATATTCCTCCGCTTTTTTCCTTATTATTTATACATTTATTTATACATTTATCTATTAAAATTATTGACGCGATTTAGGATATTTCCAACTATAAAATTTAATAATCGAGAATTCAATGAAGGTAATAAAGGTAAAAAAAAAAATAAAGAAAAAATAAAGGAAATAACATATTTGATTGACAAATAAATTACAACAAACGCCAGGGTTGTATCTATGAGAGATACAACCCTGGCGCATTCGTGCGATGGCGCTCGTGACTCACGTGTAACGTGAGTCGCATGGCCGGCAACACAATCTCGACTCTTTGTGCGCGTACTTATGGTACATTTTTTCTCGCTGCGAAAATCATATATTATTATTAAGATTTTGTAGGCTATTTGAGCGCAATTATTTTCGCTTTGTATGGGAGTGATGTATCTATTACGTAGTAACTATTTATTAATCTGTGGTATTACTCCATTCGAGTCGGCTAATTCGTAATGAAATTTTTAAAAAATCTATTTTATTGTAATCTTGCCTTATAACAACACGAAAATTCAAAATTGGATTTGAATGATTAGTTCACTTAAATGTGTACATTTGTGTCATACATGATACAAATGACTATTTAATTGTACGACGAATCCTAATGATCCAAATAATTGTAACATAAAATCATTGTTGACATACTCAGTGAATAATGAATATATTAATTAAACCGATTTGTCGCGCAAATTATAATTGAAATCACGTAACAATGCTTACGAATTAAAATAAGCTTTAATAACATTTTAACGTAATTTTTGCTGAAATTGAAAATGCATTGCATTTTTTAATACGAGACGAGATACCAATAGGCACTATTCTTTTTAATGAGATCCTTAGAGACATTGGGGTTTTTTACACACTTCTTATAAAGTCGCGTCCACCAACCAAAATATTAGATTGTAAATACAATTTTCATTCACATTTCATTTTCTGTACTTATTTTAATGCAAATCCATGGAGAAGTGGAGATAATTAATACATTGTAAATCATATTTTACATTAATATTCGTTGAAGATAGTTAAAATATCTAATACTTACCCTACGTCCTGCAGACCACCGATGCCGTTGTCTTTCATCTAATCTAATTTTGAATGGTCGCCATGGGTAATTAGTCCATAGTAAATAACCAATGTCCTTTATTAGAATTCTTGAAACCCAACGTTATGTGCCTTCTTTTGAAGGCTCCGTAGCTTTCGCTTTTAAATTAGAACTCTTCCTTCCCTTTTACCTGTGGAAGATTTCACCTTTACGATAGGTAAAGATTTTAAGTACAAACCACGTATCTAATTAGTAGCTCTATATATTTAAAGCTACCTATGGACTGAGATCCCAATCCCGCCAGACTAACCTTATATTTCAACCAACTTCCAAAATATATATTCTTTTGTATATATTTTTACTGATAAAATGCATTTCATATTGTAGTGTTAGTTAGACATTTAATTATTTTTTATATCTACATGGATGATTTGCATTTCTGATTTTATGAAAACTACAACATAAAATATAAATAAATTTCACTTAATATAAAATTGTCATTATTCTACTATATCATACGTAAGAATCATTTCAAAGGCTGCAAGAAAATTTAGTACAAATTTTTGGTACCTTTGGCACCTTGTACCTGAGAATTGACCCACCGCGCAAATTAGCGGGTATGGATACGTTCTTTGGATACACTAATCCTACAATATGATATACATTTTTTCAGTAAAATATAAGGGAAGTCAGGCGAAATTCAAGTATACCTAAGCTTTTGGCTAATGCGTTAAAATGAGAAGTAACTTCTAAGAAAATAAAAAGTATATTATTAAAATGAAAATTTTATCAGTTAACTGGTAAGCACCATTTTGTTTGTGAACATAAAAGAACATTGCCGTCAGCGACACATCGATTGGCTGATAAGAGTGACAAACACGACACATCGGTCCCGACTGAACGAATGGCTGACGAATGACGACCGACGAACAAATGAATGACGAATGGTGACCGAGATCGGAAGATTTGATACTATCGAGGACAATATAAAGACATGTCATGGAACACGTTTACGTTTGTCGGGTACCGAATTTGTATTTTGATTTTTGGTACACAGCCAAAGTTGAAAAGAATAATACATTTCGGATGTTCCTTTCATAGTAGGTAATGTATGTCATAGTATATATATATATATATATATATATATATATATATATATATACTGTGAACTGTATGCAGTACATAAGGAGATACACTTTTCATTGCAAGAGCGGCGCCGAGCTATGTAGAGCGGTCAAGTTTGACATTCGAACTCTTGCAATTAAACGTGTAACTTCTTGTGCGGTGAATAAAGTTTAATTTTGAATTGTTTTTAAAAAAGTTGCAGCACCGCGTAGCGTATCGTCTCGTTTAAGAGTCAGCTGACGCTTATATAGTACCTACCTACCTACCCAGTACCAAGCAAATGTCCGAAATTAATAACGTGTCTAAAATCTTAGATTGACTTCAATCTTAGATTCTCAAACAATAATTGACGTTAATTGACGTTAAGCTAATCCTAGGATCGTTGAAATGTATTAAATCTTGATCTCAGATAGCTAAAATGAGATTGAGAATGATTATTAATCTCGGGCGTTAGACATTAGCCTTTAAGGTATACGGACATAAAGGAGATCCCAAAAATAACCTACTTACACAATCCTTTTGACAATGAAGGAACAACGTAGGATTGTTCTTACGCACTTGAGTGTTACCATTTGCTCTACTGCATTAAATTTTAATGTCCCGCCTTTGATCTATTTTGTAGTTGGAGATTTCACTCAAAGGCAACGTCTAGCTACTAAATATTTAAAGTCCACTGCATTGCGCATTTTGTTTGCGTGTCGTTTCGAGATTCCGTCCGCGTGTGCCATTGTTATAACACTAAGCTGATTAGCTCTATGGACTTTTCAACTCTTTGCTAATTGTTTAATGCTTTGTTATGTTTTTTTTAATATTCATAAAACCCTTAAACCTCATTAAGATTCCCGTGGAACGTACGACAAATGTAGGATGTTCCTAAAATAATTATCTGAGGAAATTATGTTATAGGCAAGGAATCGTTTTGGCTTTGGGTAATTAATACTCTTTTTTTCACTCATACCGTAGAATATGGACATTCACAATATAAGAATACCTACGAATAGAATTTTTATAAAAAAACTATAACCCAACTACATAAATTATATTATAGCCTATGTTACCCGCGCTATTATTACGAAACTATTGACACCTCATTTATTGAAATCGGACCAGTAGTTTAGGCGCTACGGTTGAACAAACATACGTACATAAATGAAAATATATTTTTTTTATTTCCAAATGAAACCTAACAAGCTTTTTTCGGAAAGTCAACAGAAAAAGCTACCACCAGTTCAACCCCATACATAGTCTATACTGCCAAAATCATTACCCTTCTTTTTGGCTTCGCCGTAGTCGGGTAAAAAATCAAAGTAAATAAGCAGCCCGATGATACCCGACAATATCTGTCAATACATTTAAAAGAGCTTAATTAAAAACCGTGGCCTGCATTCGATTCGTGTCAGTGGCCGTGGTTGAATGGCTCTAATTTTTTATACCTTGTGGGTTCCTTGGGCTTTGTGATACAAAATTAATGATTTTTGGTCAGTGCATTGGGTTCTGGGTACAATAGGCCGAGTGACAATGGTATCCCGCGGACCATCAGTAGGCCGCTACCTACCTTTGTGACCAAAACGCTCGTCATGTCCAATGTATTCCATCAAACGATTCTAATTAAAATGAAATGTATCTGGGAGGGTTATGAGTGTTTATTATTCGAATAAATGGTTTGTTTGTGAGAAAATAATAATAATATCTAAAATATCTACGGACGCTTTCACACCACGTCTGGTCTCGTGGTAAGTTCTCGAAGAACTTGTGTTACGGGTACCGGACAGCGGAAATATATTTGATACTTATGTGCTATACATATATTTATAGTTTTTATTATATTATACACATATTTAATACACATCCATTACCCAGGAACACACAAAACTTTTGTTCCTTCCGCGAATACGAACCCGCGACGTCCGACTTGAGCACCAACGCGCTAACCATTGAGCCACAGAGGTCGTAATTTTTTTTTTTTTTTCAATCACATACATATAAATGTTTACAGATTAGAAGAACATAATAGTACAGTTTATGTAATTATTCAGTAGTTAGCGTGGGGAGCTGTACTAGTATAAACTGTGACACAGCTCCCAGCGTCCTCCACTCTGTTACATATAATATACCTACTCAAAACAGAAAATCAGAAGATAGACAAAAACACTCCAGTTAGTACTACATAGTTTGTTTAACTGAATAATTTAAAACAGTTAATGTGGATGTTTCAAGGCCATAATAGGCAATATTATGATACACGAAGAATAGAATGAGGAGAATATGGAAGGAACGACGCGAGGTCTATTAAGATTAAAATAGTTTTTGATAAAAATACTATATGTATTATGTATTATGTCTGGTCCCACTATAAAATAATGTTATTGTAAAGCTTAGAAATCAGAAATCTTCTCCAACAATAAGCTTGGCCTATACTTACTTTTACTTAATTAAAGTTTTAATGGCCACAGCGTATGTACGTCGATAAAATTATATCGATATTAGAACCGCATGTATCAAATCGGGAATCGTTTCGTCAAACCGTAAAATTTATCGTTTAAATACAATAGACGAGCCCCGGGAGTGACCACACACCTTCACTATTTACCGAATACGATTGTAAACATGACTGACTTTTTGATTTATGACTGACCACTATAATTTCATTAGCTCCGATATGGCTGTTTATAAATCTGACCACAATCGCTGACTGACAATAAATCGAGGGATTATCTTGTCGATCGAGCGATGGGGAGTCTAAAATGGCGGTTAAGCCAGGGTTAATGGTCAGATACATGAGATGATGCGTTTGGGCCGCGATTGAGCCAAACGATAATTGCTAATGTGGAATCGCAATTAATTGCACTGTCAACTAATAATCAAAAGTAAAAAACTATCCGACTACGCAAATTATATAGCCTATGTTACTCAGGTCATTCTTACAAATCTATTGATACTGGAATGGAATAAACATACATACATACATACATACATAGTCAGCCAAAATCATTACCCTTCCTTTTACCTTCATCGTAGTCGGGTAAAACTGGACTGAACCATACAAAGGTTTGTATTTATGTAAAGTAGCGAGCAAGTTTTCAATATTCATGCACTTTTAACGAAGGGATGTTCCACTTTACGTAATTTAAATTACAATACTGGAATGTTTTTTTCTGACATTAGTCAATGTTAAGATACTAACCTGAACCTCCATTCTTGTATTTAAAGTTGACTTTCTATTACTTTGATCGTATCATAAGTGAACGCGATTTATGTTTGTTTAACGTTTGCGAGAACGGTATTCTCATAGTGGCTGTTATTGTTGGCAGTTTTAGCGTATCGGGACTTGATTGTAATAATTGCTGGTTTTATTTAGCAGAATTTACCCTCTGATTCTACTGATACGCAATACGACGCGTTGTACATTTCCGATATGAAAGGATACCTATTTCAAAATTTACTCCCTGTCTCTTTGTGTAGCGTAAATTTTCCCGAATTTAATGCAAAGCCATAGGCCGAATCTAACAATATACCAGAGATGTATATGGATTTGGATACGGCTATACATATATCGGTTTAGGTTACATTAAATTATTAAGCTATTGCATAGCTTCTATCGCGGGCCTTGAGCGCGGGGACCGAATCCAGAAATTCCGTAACGAAAAAACCTCACGCTCCCCACTCCGACGGGCACGGAGGTGTGGCTTGAAGGCCGTGCATCGTCTAACGTCGTTTCAGTTCGGCAGTCTTCAACACGGCGTTGTGTGCGTGCGACTAGACGTATGCGTGTAGACTTACTATGCAATAGCTTTACCGCGGCAGTCCCCGAGTGCCACACGTATTTTTCGTATTACCCGTTAGTTTTGACGGATAATTTCGGTTACGGATATTGATTTATGTATAAGTAAAATGCAAATACTCATTTATGTTTTACAAGTTTAGGCTTAAAAAAACTAGGAAGTCCTAGACCCAGCCAGTGAATTAAATAAACATGTCATATTATACTCCGTCTATATCCGAAATTATCCGAAGCTTTTATATCGGATTCGGTTGCGGGTACGGAGCACCAGAACATCCCTACAATATACATAAATGAAAGAGTATCATCTATTGACAAAATAGTTGCAGGGGTGTTGCCCGCATGATAAGCAGATGGTGAGACCCACAACAAGGGTCTGAATTGACAGATTCCTGATACCGATACTATTTATATTAATTAGCAGGTATTTTAATGCTCATCATAGACACATTATATATTATAGACGAGGCATGTCGGGGCAAAATAGTGTCCACACTTGGCAATTGCATTTTGCAAACTGGTTTGACATTTGTCATCTTGACATTTGCTTCTTGGACAATTTAATGGACAAAATCCTCTTTATTTCAAAATCAAAATGGTGTCACTTAATCTTGTATGAAGTTTTTATACGGTCAAATGTCGCGTCATAGTCCATCCTTACTTTGAAATCATTGATGCTCATAGTCAAAACAGTCGTTTTTTACAGTCATTGTTTTTAAAGCACACCTAGGTTTAGTAGAGACTAGAGAATTAGGTAGAGTACCTATCTTAAGAAGATAAGTAAATCGAAATCTCCTGCTAGAATTATTAAAGCAAGACAACCTTTTGTTTAGAAAGGTGTAGTAAGCAGCGATAAAATTACACCAGCAAACAATAAACTACGAATAAGTCTGTAACAGGCATGACCAACCTGCGGCCCGGGCGGCATATGCGACCCGCCTGCCTATGCCATGCGGTCCCTGAGCTAATTCAAACCTCGGACAATCTAATCGAGACTGTTCACAAACATGATCTATCGAAAAATCCCGATATTCGCGGAAAAACGGTAACCGACCCTGTGTGTGTTTATAGACACAAGGTCGTTTACCGTTTTTCCGCAAATACGGCCGATATTCGCCTGGCGGCCGAGCGTTTATGACAATATTCGGTAATGTTTAGGAAACATTGACTTTTTGTGGTCTGTGGACGAATTGTGGATATTCATAGAAGTGCGGCCCGTTAGGGTTTTACTAAAATAAAAAATGGCACGCCATCTTGAAAAGGTTGGTCATGCCTGGTCTATAATACATATGCCAGCAAAGTTAAAGTCATTTGAAATAATATACCAGCAAAATAATAATGGTTACGTACATAAAAGAACAACACGTTTAAGCCTATAAAACTCCTATTCACGAAATCTATTTGGCATTCCTATGACGCACCCAAAAGATATACTGAAATTACCAATTTCGAACGTGCGTGGGCTACGAATTGTCTTTATATTTACCTCTTAGTGATACAAGGGATGTTGAGCATAATGTTATAAAGGTTCGGTTAAATACGTCTCAATCTGACATGAGTGGTAGAGGAATACGGTGATAAGGTTCCGAAAGAGTTACTTATTGTTTTATAGAACAGGTGAAGAAATTATTCCTTCCTTAGGTCCAAAGGGTAAAGAATCCGGAATGGCAAATGTACTAAAATGATTATGTGTGTGGATGAAACAAATAAGACAGGGGCGTTACCACGACGTCTCTAAGGGTCAGTTCACAACGCGACGACACGCGGCGCTGCATTTTTAAGAGAGCTATTGAAAATTTAACTGAATTCACTACACAAAAAGATACATGTTTTATATATAACACAATCATACACTGCACTTGCGCTATGCAACGCGATGCAACATGTTACATGACATTCGGGAACTATGCCTCTCCTTATAGATATAGAAACAAGGAACCAGGGTAAGTGTATCTAACCCGGTAACCGGTTTGAAAACATCTACAGTAATAGGATTTAACGTGGATTTTACGAATAATGTCCCGTCACTATAAAGTTTGTAGGGGTGCAGACTGCAGAGATTACCAATAAGATACTCAAACAAATCATAAGAAGATTGGTTACAGATAGGTATGATTATAATTATACTAAATGTTGTCCGCGACATCATACTCGCAAATAAAAACACGGGTACCGTGCATTTTGCTGCCATAAATAGCCTATGTCCTTCCCCGTGGTCTACTCTATATCTGTGCCAAATCTCATCAAAATCGGTCCAGTAGCTTCGAAGCCTATTCGATGCAAACAAACAAGCCTCTTTATAATAGGTACATATTACTTAGTATAGATAGGAGTTCACACAAGACGCTTGATGGGCTGGTAACCTCACAACCTAAATTTGTAACGTTAAATATTATTACGGCCCAATAGGCTTGCTGTTGACTGTCTTTTTTGACGTGATAACGTCTTATAATTCCATGGAGCCGGCTGCACGCACGAAAAAACATGACTCATGCGTTACCAAGTACTGTTACCAAGTACCGTTACCTGTTACCGTTACCAAGTACCAGCGTTACCTCGCATTTTATTATTATTATTATTATTATTATTATTATTATTATTATTATTATTATTATTATTATTATTATTATTATTATTATTATTATTATTATTATTATTATTATTATTATTATTATTATTATTATTATTATTATTGTTGTTGTTGTTGTTGTTGTTGACGTTGTCACGTTCAACTATCGTCAGTAAACCGACTTTACAGACAACCAATATTTTACTTTACCGATATTACTCTAAAATATAGGTAAGTTCTCAGAAGAAACAGTTTAATAAAAATTGTTATTTTATACGAAAGCGTCCACTGTCCATGTCCGTAGTGCGATTGTCAGGAAATGTTAAACATGTTATTTTTCTGTAAATTCATTCGAAACCATTCATGCATACTGTCATTGCTCACGTAATATTGTAGCCTTATATTGGGTTGAGTCAAATGTTTTATTCGGATAAAATGAGTTTTATCCGAATAAAACATTTTCACAAACCATTTTCACTCAACATTTTCTGAAACCTACAGGGTTGAGACCCTGTAGGTTTCAGAAAGTTTAGCTTTAACTCCGTACGCGAAGGTAGATTTTGTAAGATAATAATAACACGTCGAAGTCGACATTAAGTTTAATACGTCATAACTTACTTTAGGTTATGTGAACCTAAAGCACGGATTAAAGAAAGAGGAGCATTGTAATTAAATGTGTATGGGCGCTGTTATGGCGTTTACTAGGAACTTGTATGTGATTTGTACAGTGCCACCTAGTTCTAAACTCGACAACTAGGTCAAATCACAATTCACATACAGATTCCTAGTAAACGCCAAACGATCGAATGCGAAAAGAAAACTCACACTTAGCACTATGAACCGGAATTCTAGTATTTAAATTAGACTTTCAGTTTTACTTTCAATGAATTATAAATGAATCGTCTTGATATCATATTAACTGAGTTTTGGAGTATGAAACAATTAGAACGCGTTTGACGTTGGTTTGACGTTTATGAGAGAACCATTTTGCTGTTTTAACGTATCGCAGCTAGTACTAAGGCGGGTCAATAAGTCCGTGACTTTTTGAATTTCTAACCTCCTTACTGAAAAAGCAACACTACTCCTGTCAACAGGCATCTGTCAGTTGACTCCTATCAAAATTTGAACTTGCTGCGTCAGTTAGTTTGTGTTTTACAGCTATCTTTATCAGACTATCCAGTAACTTAAGGAAACAATGGAAAAAAGTGAATTTCGTGTGCTTATTAAGCATTATTTTTTGCGAAAAAAAACCATTACCGAGACCAAGGCTAAGCTTGATAAATACTATGGGGACTCTGCACCATCGATTTCAATGGTAAAAAAGTGGTTTACTGAATTTCGTTGTGGCCGTACAAGCACTGAAGATGCCGAACGTCCTGGACGCCCAGTTGAGGTCTCTACACCCGAAACAATCGAAAAAATTCACGATATGGTGTTGGCCGACCGAAGATTGAAAGTGCAAGAGATTGTGGAAGCCATAGGCATCTCGCATGGCTCAGTGGTTTCAATTTTGAATGATCACTTGGGCATGAGAAAGCTTTCCGCACGTCGACCACAAACGCAATCGTGTAACAACTTCACAGGAAGGTTTGGCGTTGTTTAATCACAATATGGAGGAGTTTTTGCGCCGTTTTGTAACTGTGGACGAAACATGGATCCATCACAACACACCAGAGACCAAACAACAGTCAAAACAGTGGGCTTCTAAGGGTGAATCGGCGCCAAAGAAGGCCAAGGTGGGTTTGTCAGCCAATAAAGTTATGGCGACTGTTTTTTGGGATGCACGTGGGATAATCCACATTGACTATCTTCAAAAGGGAAGAACAATTAATGGGGAATATTATGCCAACTTATTGGACCGCTTCAATGAGGATTTGAAAAAAAACCGACCTCATTTGGCCAAGAAAAAAGTTATTTTTCACCAAGACAATGCAAGGGTGCACACATGTGCAGTTGCCATGGCAAAAATCCATGAATTGGGCTATGAATTGCTCCCACATCCACCCTATTCTCCAGATTTCGCTCCGAGTGACTACTTCTTGTTCCTAAACCTGAAAAAATGGCTCGGTGGAAAAAGATTTGACTCCAATGATGAAGTCATCTCGCAAACAAAGGCCTATTTTGAGGACCTCGACAAATCATATTTTTTGGAAGGGATAAAAAAATTGGAGAAGCGTTGGACAAAGTGTATAGAGCTCAAGGAGGACTACGTTGAAAAATAAAATGATTTATTTATCAAAAAATCTGTGTTTTATTCCAAAAGTCACGGACTTATTGACCCGCCCTCGTAGAATCGACCTACTGGGCTCAGTATATAATATAAATACCTATATAATACCTTTTTGTCATCAACCTTCCCCAAAACAATTCAGGGCTCAACACAAAATGCAAATGCACGTTCTTGAAAACATAAAACAATAAATTAGAAACACTTTAGTAGTTAAACTAATGATTCTAATGACGACTTTACGTTGTGTCATTAAGTTGAACAATCGCGTTTAGGTGGACGACATGTTTACGAGACTAGTGACTACACCAGTATCTCCCTCCATTAGCATAATTCAAATGCCTATCTCTCCATTTGTAAGGATAAGGGAATGAGACATTGGGACCTAAGTAATGACTCGTAAGTATTTTTATATTTTAAACATTAAGTTATAAAACTTTCATATGAGGTACCTATTGGGGTTTAGAAGTATTTTTGTAGCGTAATATTTTTTCTGTGTACTGTGGTACGAAGGGACCGACTCGGAGTGCGATGTGATACCACGGCTTCACAGAAAATCAGCGTTTGCGTTAAAGTCTTCTTTAAGATGTGGCGATGACTTGCCTAAGAGTCAATTCACACCGAAACAAAACGATATGGCGTTGCATTTTTATGATAGCTATTTAAAATTGAACTTTATTACTTACACTAGAAGATACACGTTTCATTGTAAGAGTTCGAATGTCAGGTTGCACCGCGCTGCACAGCGTAATGAACAAAGCTTTGTGTGTAATGAATAAAGTTCATTTTGAATAGCTATCATAAAATGCTGCGCCGCGTAGCGTCGCATACCGCGGTGTGCCGTGTGAACTGACCCTTAGTCACACATTATGCCTATACATTCAAAGATTTCATAACTAAAGATGGGCTATGACGTACAATTGACAGAACAAATCTTCACACAAGAAAAAGATACGCCATGTTGATTTCACCATACCTCAAATATCAAAATGGCCCCAAAAACCTCAAAAGTGAGGATATTTAAGTGGGGATAGCTTTTGCCTCGACATGGCTCGTCTATAATATATACGTCTATGTATACATCGTCTACCGATATCATTATTAGGAACTTTCTGTTAACTCTACATAGACTGTACTATTAATTATTAAAGTCCATAGGTACTATTCGCTTACAAATTCGATTCAATAATAGGAATAATAATAAAAATCTGTCCAGGTGTTACTTTAACATAATCCATTGAAGGATACTATACAGACCACACGCACAACAACAAAGAGCGTGTCGTTTTCTGCCAAGAATGGCGGCTATTGTCACTGTCAAAACAAGATCGGTTACAATAAATCTTATTAAAAGTCGCACTATTCATAGGCTTTTTGGTAAAAGGTTGTTTACAGTAAACTTTGGTAACCTTTTGTGGTTTGTGCATCTGCTGTATCCATCCCACGACGATAGATCGAATTATGTCCAATATAAAATATCGATGGCAACAAATTAAAAAAAAAACACAAAAAGATTTCACTTTCATGATATTTATTATTAACAGCTGAATTTCAACTACGATGGCCGGTTTCGTTGTAACCAGCCAGTAACACAGACTTCAGAAATATGTTATTAAAATAATTGCCAGCTCATAGAGGAACTTAAGGCTGCACTAGTCGCTGTTGGTGATTTACTCTAAAGTCAAACATTTTAGACCCAAATTTTTGCGTAATATCGATTTTGCGTAAGTTCGAGCCGTTGACTACCTCAAAGATGGAAAGGAAGTATTCAAATAATAAAAATCCATTACGCAGCCTGTACCAAACTATGTCGGTTAACTAATTATTTTTAAACAAAAAATGAAAGGCGACTTCCAAAGTAAAAATTCACAAAAAAGTATGAAATACAACTAATTTTCTAAATAATTCCCCTTTTAAATTCGTAAAATTTTTTAACTATTTGTCTACTCGATCTTTATAATTTTGTAGTCATACCAATCCGAACAACATCCTGATAAAAATATTTTATAGAACTCACTTCAAGTAGGCTGGTACTGACTTAAAAATGATAATAAATGATTGAATCTCTACTCAAATAATTTCAATTTTAGATGTAGAAAATAAGTTTTAATTCACACATTTTGTGCATTTTTACTTTGGACGTCGGTTTTCATTTTTTTGTTTACAAATAATAATGTTATCTCGTTTTAGTTATATTATTATATTGTTATTAACACATTTTAAGAAAGTTATAAATACAAATAAGCCTCTGCTATTCTCACTCTTTCGGCAAAACAAACTCAAGGGTTATTTTATTCCAGTTTCCTGAGAGGCCGTGGTATTTCTCCAAATAAGCATTACCGATTTGCGGACCTACAAAACCATTTGTTTTATAGTAATAGTCTTTAGATTTATCAACCATAGTGGCTCTAAAGTTTTAAATACTTCAATGAACTTTAATAAATGTGCCAGGCTGTATCTTAACCTTCTCATACCGTGATAGCTATACAGTTAAAATTTTCACACATGTTAATAGGTATTTCTATTGCCGTTATAACAACAAATACTAAAAACAGAATAAAATCAAAATTTGAGTTAAAAAAACTCACATACAACGAACATGATTTTTTTTCCGTTTTGTACGGAACACCTCTTGCCGACTCGCACATGACCGGTTTTATTTTACACTCGAATTTTATTACCGTTCAGTCATCCCTCCATACATACATACATACATACATACATACATACATACATACATACATACATACATACATACATACATACATACATACATACATACATACATACATACATACATACATACATACATACATACATACATACATACATACATACATACATACATACATACATACATACATACATACATACATACATACATACATACATACATACATACATACATACATACATACATACATACATACATACATACATACATACATACATACATACATACATACATACATACATACATACATACATACATACATACATACATACATACATACATACATACATACATACATACATACATACATACATACATACATACATACATACATACATACATACATACATACATACATACATACATACATACATACATACATACATACATACATACATACATACATACATACATACATACATACATACATACATACATACATACATACATACATACATACATACATACATACATACATACATACATACATACATACATACATACATACATACATACATACATACATACATACATACATACATACATACATACATACATACATACATACATACATACATACATACATACATACATACATACATACATACATACATACATACATACATACATACATACATACATACATACATACATACATACATACATACATACATACATACATACATACATACATACATACATACATACATACATACATACATACATACATACATACATACATACATACATACATACATACATACATACATACATACATACATACATACATACATACATACATACATACATACATACATACATACATACATACATACATACATACATACATACATACATACATACATACATACATACATACATACATACATACATACATACATACATACATACATACATACATACATACATACATACATACATACATACATACATACATACATACATACATACATACATACATACATACATACATACATACATACATACATACATACATACATACATACATACATACATACATACATACATACATACATACATACATACATACATACATACATACATACATACATACATACATACATACATACATACATACATACATACATACATACATACATACATACATACATACATACATACATACATACATACATACATACATACATACATACATACATACATACATACATACATACATACATACATACATACATACATACATACATACATACATACATACATACATACATACATACATACATACATACATACATACATACATACATACATACATACATACATACATACATACATACATACATACATACATACATACATACATACATACATACATACATACATACATACATACATACATACATACATACATACATACATACATACATACATACATACATACATACATACATACATACATACATACATACATACATACATACATACATACATACATACATACATACATACATACATACATACATACATACATACATACATACATACATACATACATACATACATACATACATACATACATACATACATACATACATACATACATACATACATACATACATACATACATACATACATACATACATACATACATACATACATACATACATACATACATACATACATACATACATACATACATACATACATACATACATACATACATACATACATACATACATACATACATACATACATACATACATACATACATACATACATACATACATACATACATACATACATACATACATACATACATACATACATACATACATACATACATACATACATACATACATACATACATACATACATACATACATACATACATACATACATACATACATACATACATACATACATACATACATACATACATACATACATACATACATACATACATACATACATACATACATACATACATACATACATACATACATACATACATACATACATACATACATACATACATACATACATACATACATACATACATACATACATACATACATACATACATACATACATACATACATACATACATACATACATACATACATACATACATACATACATACATACATACATACATACATACATACATACATACATACATACATACATACATACATACATACATACATACATACATACATACATACATACATACATACATACATACATACATACATACATACATACATACATACATACATACATACATACATACATACATACATACATACATACATACATACATACATACATACATACATACATACATACATACATACATACATACATACATACATACATACATACATACATACATACATACATACATACATACATACATACATACATACATACATACATACATACATACATACATACATACATACATACATACATACATACATACATACATACATACATACATACATACATACATACATACATACATACATACATACATACATACATACATACATACATACATACATACATACATACATACATACATACATACATACATACATACATACATACATACATACATACATACATACATACATACATACATACATACATACATACATACATACATACATACATACATACATACATACATACATACATACATACATACATACATACATACATACATACATACATACATACATACATACATACATACATACATACATACATACATACATACATACATACATACATACATACATACATACATACATACATACATACATACATACATACATACATACATACATACATACATACATACATACATTATACATATATTTTGGCAGTGTACATATATATATACCTACGTATACATATTTATATATTTATATATACGTATTTTATATAGATTGCCAAATTACACTTTTGGCTTCGTCGCAGTCGGGTACAAAAAAGGTCAGGAGCTTTTCGAGTTGTAAGTAAGCTTTTAAGGTCTCCACAGACGAGAGGCCGATCGTTTCAGTTAGAACTGTCGTCAGTTTGGCCTGAACGGATTCGAGCATAAAATCGTAAAATCGGAAAAAATCGTATCCGATCCAACTGACGTCAGTTCGGCCCTTAGATTTTTAACGCCTAGATAGTCTCCAAATAAACGCATCGTACAAAGTGAAGCAAGCAACATTTGTTCTGTCAAATGTACGTCATAGCCTATCCATAATTTAAAATTCTTTTGCTTTAGCCCTTTAGCACGGCTCTCTTAAGGTGGCGGGGGGAAATCGATTTTTTATCAAATTTTTTGACTATTTCAATTATTGTTCTTCAACTGTTCTTCAATATTTGATAAAAAAAAATTATTTTTCGTAAAAATTTTTTTTTTTTAATTTTCAAAAATTGACTTAAGTTAGCACCAAATATTGATTTTTCACTTTTTTTTAATAGTTTATAATTATTTATTCATTGTTTTTTAATTTAATAACAAACTTTTTTTAATTCTAAGCTTATTTATTTTCACCGCGCATGCGCAAAGTAACATGTGTGAGATAGATTACTGCCAATCTCCCAATCGTAAGGATTTAAATTTGAAAAACTATCAAATCGAGTTTTCTTTTAATATTAAAATATTTTATGTGTTATATTCTAAGGTAAGGCTATTTTCTACCGTTAATTTTAATTATAATAAATACAAGAAATCAACTTATAAGGTGTTCCACCCTGGTGAAATCACCTGGAGCGCTAGCCAGCGTTCAGGCTCTCCATTCATAACCTACCTCAGGGCAGGCAAACTTAAAGTATTCTTAAAAACTTATGAATTAAATTTCAAAAAAGCTGTCTATTGATTGCCTCAATAATACAAATTTATGAAGCATTGAACTCCCCAGCAAAACTCCTGAGTATTAATTAATCATCTTCATAAAAACATTCCACTGCCGTTTTGAATGTTGTCTACGCACCGCACGCACATGTATGTTGTTAACGTACGTCGAGTGCCTTTGCTAACCGTTTATTAATTTTAATATGTACTTACGTATATTACAATTTATACTTACCTAACGTACTATCAAAGCGCCTTAATAATATTTATGAGCATTTTTTGAATCTGCGCTTGCATTGCATTATGTTCATAATAAAACATTGAATACCTATCCAAATAAATGATTAAACATAGTTTAAGTTTAGCAGTTTCCATCATAATAATAGTAATTAGTCATACTAAATTGAATTCACTACAAAACGGCAGCTTATTTTAAAAGTAAATGTAGTACAGATGAGGTAGGTACAGATTGTAAAGTCTGTTCAGAGTTATTTTACCTTTGACAGGCCCTTGTCAACGATGTATGTATCACTCTCATAAAACTCCGAGGTAAAATAATTTTGAACGGAGTGTACCTATCTGTCACGACTCACCATAGATGATAAGTAACACTACTGAACGACTCACGCAACACCATCGTTTTTTTTAAATATATGGCGTCGGCTTATCTTAAAACCATTTGCCAGTGTCAAGTAAAAAAGGCGGGAAATAGAACTTTCGTTTCAATTTTCAACACTGTATTCATATATCGTCAAGTCTAAAGTCTAGTCAAAATCCAAATAAATAGTCAATACAGTCAATGAGTCATGTCAGCCGATCATCGATGTCGATCGAGTCAGTAAAGTGGTAGACGCTTTACTGAAAGTTCCTAGGGAGTTTTGGCGGGAAACACACAGATAGCACGTTTTTAGAAGTTATACCACTTGCCCACACTTGTGCACGTTAACGAATATTTAATGGTTAATATTCTACCAATATTACACATTGAGAACCGAGATAACACAAATTTATGAAATATTACAAATTTACAACGTCACCCATTGAACTCCCCGGCAAAACTCCACCATCGTTTTTTTAATGACTGTGGTAACCGCGGTACAACGTTAAAACATTCTAAGTTACAAGTTGAAAAGGTGGAATATTGATTTATTTTTGTTTATGTTTTCATATTATTCATAACATTGACTATAATAAAGCAGTATAGTTTTCAATCTTTGTCTTCCCAGAACTTAATTTAAAAAAAAGGCATTTGACAAATGACGGTGACATTTATTGTGATTTTTAACGAGATGCTGCAGGTTGCAACGCGTTTGCTTTGTTATTTTGAAGCTGAATATTTCTTTAAACAAATGATTTTTTAATAAAAAATGTGCTGAATTACTTCATAGTTAATCGAAGAAACATATTATTTCACACCTTTAAGTATTTCATCTCGAACAATCGGTAAGTTTTTATTTGTGTATTTCAAGTAATAACTTTGTTTTTGTTATGTATACGCGATATTTCTTAGGCCTTCTTCGAACTTTTATGAGTAATTTAAACAATAAAGTAGTTGGTAAATAATATTTTACTAACATTATATTCGAATTTTATAATCATTTTAATTCACAAACTATATCCCATCAGTAGCATTGTTATCATTTTTGTTGATAAGCATTCCTCAACAAATGCATTTCATAATTTCGTCATTACATAAAAATTATTAGTATCTCTTTTTCACTAATTGCAAGAATTTAACAAAGATTAACTAAAAGTTATTCTTTACGGTAGTGATGTTTAAAATAATAAAAACAGATATAAATTATATCAGCCACTTATAATTTGTTTGTAAAACACATAACATTTTCTACCCGAAAGGAATTTGTTTTAAGTTTGTTTACTGCAGACACTGATTTGGTGTGATTTAGTATTAAATTAATATAATTAATTTATCCCGTTTTATTGTTACTTAAGCTTCATACAATATAATATGCAACTACTCTCTAGAGTCTAGACTACTGATCTACTAAACTACTGATTTAGGCCACTATTGCATTGTCTGCTAACCCATAGCATATGTTATTAATGAGCAAATGGCCCACCACACATTCCCACCACTGCAACTTCTGTGTAGACAGGATCGACAGTGGTAATATCCATAGCATATAAATTTACTTTGTGAATTATGACAGTTTATAAATATTAGGTCATTACATATGAAATTGATATTTTGTAAAGGAGGAACATAAAGTCGTTTTTTTTTTAACATAATATATTTACTTAATCAAAGTCAAACCATTGCTATCTATGCACTTTTGCCATCTCATAGGTAGTTCATGGATTCCTTTACTAAAAAAACCATTTGGACAGGAATCAATAAAATCTTTGAAGGTGCTTTTGGACTTCCCCATCGGAGTTAAATTCTTTCCCTTGCAAGAAGTTATCCAAATTTCGAAAAAAATGTTCATCTGTTGGAGCAAGGTCCGGGGAGTATGGTGGAATATCTAAGACTATTCCAATTGAAGCTCCTCTAATTTGGTAGCCGTCTGTTGTGCAGTGTGTGGTCTAGAATTGTCCTGCAGCAGCAGTGGCCTAGAACGAATGACCAATCTCGGTTGCTTAGAAGCTAGCTTTTCCATCATGATTTGCAGTTGCTGGCAATAGACATCTGCCGTAATCTTATGGCCAGATTTAAGAAAGCTGTAGTGAACGACACCGGCACTAGTCCACCAAATGCTCACAAGTAACATTTTTTGAGTCATTTAAGTGTGAGTAACGTTTCGCTTGGGCCAGGCTTTGGCTGGTTTGGCGAACTGGTTCAGCCTTTGCGATGAGTGTTTCCAATTATCGTACAGGATCCACTTTTCATCACATGTAATGATTTGATTTAAAACCCCTTCATTATTGACATGCAGGTTGAGTAATGTAACGCAGCAGTTGACGCCCGTTTGTCGGTTTGCTGCACTCAATTCATGAGGTACCCACCATTCAAGCTTTTTCACCTTCCTTATTTGCTTCAAGTGGATTAAAACAGTTTTATCACTAACACCGCAGCCTGTAGCTAACTCGGACGTGGTTTTCGATGGATCCGCTTCCACAATAGCCTTCAATTCTTCATTATCAACTTTGGTCTCCGTCCGTCCACGGGGCTTGTTCTGCAGGTCGAAATTTCCAGAACGAAAACGTTGGAACCAAAAACGCACTGTGTTTTCTTTTGCCACATCTCCGCCATACACATCATTAATCCTTATAGCCGTTTCTGCAGCACTGGTGCCACGGTTGAACTCGTACTCGAAAATAATACGATATTTCAAGTTTTCCATTTTGTAAACAGAGTGACGCAAAGAAAAAAACAAATGAATTACGGTTTTCGAAACACAAATGCATGAGTAAATAGCGGTATAAATTTGAAATTCCTAACCAAAGATGATAATATATTTGAGATCAAAGTGGCCAGTACGACAAAACGCCAATTTCATATGTGAGGACCTAATATATCTACAATAATTAAGATCATTAAATGATTGCTTAACTTTTGCGACTATTACCATTATTATACCTGTAATGTAGATAGCAGGTGCTTATTTGCAATTGAATGATCAGATAAGATAGATTATATTATTTTATTGTTATTTTATAATGATCTAATGAGTCATGTTGATTCCTTATCATAAATCCACCACAATTTCCCACGAAAACGAGGTCAAATTCTCTGAATAATAAATATATTTATTTAACTGTGTGCTGAATCAATGTAAGTAATATTATGGACGAATAAGTTTTTGATAAATCAGTAAAATTATATAATATATTTCATACAACCAAAGATCTATCTCTAATAAGGTCAATTTAGGCACAACGTGTATGTTGTTTATAAATTAATTTAGAGAAAAAAAATACTTGCACATTATTTGTTGAAAAATATATTTTATGATATATTTAGGATAGTATTCATTATGCACAAAAATAAAAATGAGCCATACATAAATATTCAATTATAAGCAGGATGATCAAAATTCCTATTTTTATCCAGATACTCCTCTTCCTCTCCAGATCTTAGTACTGCTATAAATTATGTTTTATTTTTTATATAATTTAACCGGAACCCTTAATTCTCTTAATTAACTTAAACTTTCCTTTTACTTCTCTTGAACTATAAATGAATCGTATTTATAAGTACATTTTACAATCTTAAACTAATGTAATTAACTAATGGAAGTAATAAACATATAACCCACACCATTGTTCACGAATTGACAATTTAAGTGCAGGCAAACAACAAAAACAATGATCAAACAGAGTTTGATTATTAGTTTGATGTTTATGAGAATACAAATTTTCAGTTTTAACATATCGGCACTGGATTGCAACTGTATTATTGCAGGATTTCATTAGCAGAATCGACCTTCTGTTATTGTAATATGTTTTTATTAAATAAGTCCACCCGAGCAGAGAAAAACGAGCAAAGGAATGTAATCCACAATCTATAGATATAGAGTAACCAGTGTTCCTAACCAGTTGGGGTAAGTTGCCTCCCTAGGGGGCGTAGATAGATGTCAAAGGGGGCCGAATGCTTAAGCATTTTTTATCGCAAAAAAACGTCGAATAACGACGCCTCGTCATCATTCTATAAGCTAAATATCGATAAAAGTACGTTTTCTGCAATATAACTATTACAGGGGGGCACGAAAGTAGATATAATTTATAATCCAAAGGGGGCTCCATGAAAAAAAAGTTTGGAAAATCCAGTTCTAGAAAGTGTCAGATAGCTTATTCAGAAGTGTTGTCACTGCTCACTTTAATCAAGTGACAGAGACAATACATACAAATAAGCTGACACTTACCAGTATATTGTAAAACACGCCCTATGTTATAAAGTACATAAGAAATTTTTTGAATGCAGAATCTATTTTCAAATTGATAACTGAATCTTATAATGGATCAAGTTACACCTAATAAGAAGCTAGATGGTGTCATGAATATTCTTCAGTGGAATGCAAATAGTAGCTCTCCAAAAAATGAAATTAGGCTTTGAGAGGACTAGACTTAACATGAAAAAGAGGAATTATAAAAAGGCAGAATGGGACATGTTAACAGAACAAATAGAAGAAGACTTCTTAGATTAGGAATGTGTACCAAGTGTTCAGGAGTGCTATGATTTATTTATCAATATCATACAAAGTGCTGCAGATAAGATTATTCCATGGATCAAAATTAGCCAGGATCTGAGCTCTAAATGCGGAGGAAAATTTTAGTGATTGTTCAACCTCCAAGGGTATCTGGTACAGGACTTTGAATAATGAGCCAGGGTCGCACTTGAATACCTTAATATGTCTTTATTAATTTGAATAAAACTATGAGGCTGACATAGATGCCAAGTGCACCATAAGCCTCGTCAAAAAAATTGATTAAAAAAAAAACAGGCCCTATGTAAAAATAAAATGTCATATTACAATGTCCTTCATAATGTTCTACGCTAATTACACGCTTACTAGTATGTTTCCTTAAATATTGTTTAGGATGTACAAATTGAAAATGACCTTGTATGTTATGTGGTCATTGAACTAATCTACACTTTACTCACATTTAGTAGTCGTGTGGGTGTCACGGCCTCAAGGTTGTATGGACAATCAATCTATTTACCTCCTATTAGTACCTCATGAGTCGTAAAATTATTTTGGTACTTCATCTTAAGATTTTTCATTAAATTATCTGTGAAAGTCAATTATACTGTATGTGGACTGTAAATTATCGTATTTTGTATTTCTAAGAAGTAATTTTATATGTCTAGTATTAGTATATGTTTACATTGCACCACTTTTTATATATTTTATGACAAATGATTAAAATATGTATTCTGATAATAAATATCAATTTAAAGATAAGTGTTTTTAGGTGAAAAATACATAAGTGTTTTTGATTTCAGATGAATGGGTCACAAACAAAATGGACCCAAAGTATAGGCTGCTTTTGCAGCGGTACCAACAAGATATAATAAAAGACTTAGATGTTATATACATACTGGATGCACTGTTAGCCAGTGAAGGAATACTTATTGAAGAATACAATCATATTTATGACATGGTAATTTTTTCTTTCCTCATTTTTTTATTAAAAGTGTTGCAGCCAGCATTTTATTTCATTAGGGGACGCAGAAAGCTCCTGATGATACAGTATTATTTTAATTATTTAAAAAAGACTAGACAAGTAGATACCATCCTGTGCAGCATGACCATTGACCACTGTACAAATGGATTTGATATACAGAAGAACAAACATAATAAAACATAAAATCTGTCATTTTGTATATAAAATCTGTCTATATCTGTAATTGTTTCTATTATATCGTAGACAAAACCCATTTGTACGGTTAGTGGTCATATAGATTAGGACTATATATTAGATTAGGACTATAAATATCATAGATACTCGGTTATTAGTAGGAGGAGGAGACATATATCGCTCCTTATTCTCACATGCTATAAAGAAAGAGATGTCGAACATATTATGCCAAATTGTTCTAGATGTTCATTGTTTTTGTTGAAGCTTTCCGTATACAAATGACATTTATATTGCTATCAAGATGAAGATGAAAAATGCTTAAGATATCACTTATCTACATTCTAATAAAGTCGTAATTCGTACGTCGTATTAACATTACATCAAAAGTCAAAACCAATTGAATTTTTATTTACGTGTTCCTTGATCCTTTCAATATAATCTACTTCCTAAGTCATACTAGGCAAGCTGAGAAAATCTACTTTTCACCAAGTCAATACTATTGATTATAATTAAAATACTGTCTATTATTTCAGAATGACAGAGCAGAACGTATTAGGTATCTCATGGATATTCTCATTAAGAAGGGCACAAATAAATCATATCAAGCATTTGTGGACACTCTAGCTAAGGATTATGATTGGTTGTGGCAGAAGTTTACGACGGAAGACGGTCAAGACGACATAGAGAACAGTTTTGAAGACATTCTGAGCCGGGGTGACATACCTCGGTTGCCTGAATTATATGTGCCTCGTAATTCTGTGGTAAGTATTACGAAATAAAAATTCCCATGGACACAAAGGAAATTATTTTAGTTCTTTTAGAGCATGTTTCAAAATCTACTGATAAGTGTCAGAGAGCTTATTTGTAGGTTTTGTCTCTGTCGCTCGATATAAAGTAAGCGGCGACAAATTTACGAATAAGCTATCCGACACTTAATAGAAGATTGTGAGACAGGCTCTTGGTAATTAAAGAAATAAATAATGTTATCTAATCTCGGCAATCATCTTTTTTTATGATAATGACAGACAATATATGGAAAACTACGATTCCCGTAAAACATTAAGAACTTGTCTATATTGTAAAAAAATATAGTTATTATGTAGCATTTTTCCTCTCGTATTATGTCATTTGTTAGAGTGATTCTAAGAAATGTGATAGAAGTTGTAATGACGACCTCTGTGGCTCAGAGGGATCGCGGGTTCGAATCCCACCAAAGGAACAAAAAGTTTTTCCATGTTACATCATGGGTCATGGATGTTTATTAAATATGTGGGTATATATGTATGTATATACATCGAAATAAACGTTATTTAATTTAGTTATTTGATTTAATTATATAATTTAATTTAATAATAAAAATCTTATTATTATTATATATGTATTAAATTAAATATACTTCCCATTGTCTGCAGGGACAAATTGACGCGGTGTGAAGCGTCCATAAATATTATTATTATTATAGTTTAACAATACTTGTGCGATTCTACAAAAGGACAATATTGTGTCGTGTCAAAGGCACACATAATTATGTTGTTACTGTATGGCTTGTTTTTTTGCAGGAAAAAGAAGTAGTTATTAAGTTAAAGACTCTAACAAGGCATAAAATACTAGCTCTATATGGCATGATAGGATCGGGCAAGACTGTGATAGCCATAAGTGTACTGCGGCACAATCGTGACATTGTCACATCCAACTTCAATAGTGTAGTGTTTTGGCTCAATCTAACAAACTGTAAGACTGAAGATGATATTGTTAACCAACAGAAAAAGTGAGTATTATACCTTATGATATATCTAATAATACTGAAATTGTTAATTAGCATTATTCGCAAGACACAATGCATCATAAATATGCAAATAAACTATTGAATAGTTTTACCCCGGTTTAGTCAAGTAAAACCGCGAGACAAGCTTAACCTCACAGAAAATGGGCGTGAAATTACGTTACGGGTCAATTCACACCGAAACGATACGCGACATAGCGCTGCATTTTTAAGATAGCTAATTTGAACTTTATTAATTACACAAGAAGATACATGTTTCATTGTAAGAGTTCGAATGTCTAGTTCCACTGCGCTGCACAGGGCATGTGCAGTGTATGACTGATGTCATATGAAACATGTATATTTTGTGTAGTGAATAAAGTTCAATTTTGAATTACTGTCTTAAAAATATTTATAAGTCGTGGTGTGAACTGACCATTACGTTTTGTTTGCCCAATACCTGAAAGTATCGGGTGTCTAAGCTTAGGTTGGAATTTAACAGTTCAGAAGGAACTTTGGTGGTATTGCTTGTGCCTGCAAGTATTAGTAATCGCTTACTATCAGGCAAACCGCCTGCGCATTCACCTTTCTTACTTAATAAATTTAAAAAAAAACGTTTTTAAAAGTTATTTTTTACATAGTTCATATTATTCAGTATAACATAATGTACACCAGTTTTGTACACCAAAACTAACAAGAATTGTCACGCCAAGGATAAACTTGTTAAAGTGACAACCCATTCATTTGTAAAGGCTCCCACAGACGAGATGCCGATCGTTTCAGTTAAAACAGACGTCAGTTCGGCCTGAACGGATTCGAACACATACACGGAAAAAAATCGCATCCGACCCAACTGACGTCATTTCAGCCTGAACGGATTCGAGCAAACATGGAAAAATCACATCAGTTCGTTCTGGTTTGCCGAGAGCTACGTTCGTGTTTATTAATTGTAAACTCACTACGCTTACACAATACACGCACGCACGAACGGTAGCTCTCTGTCTGCAACTTTGCCCTTGCGAACGACTTGACACAACTGGTCACTACGCCTACGCGAATCCCAGATGTGGATGGTCAGAATCCTTCCTTGTTGGACCTTCTGCTGACTTCAATTCCTGACGGCTACCAAATATCCGTAATCGCACCATTTGGTACATCGGATCACTGCCTTGTTAGGAGTTCTGTGCCACTTACGACGGTGTTACGACAGCGTGCTGTTAAATACCGTCGTGTGTAGCACTACAAGTCGGCAGACTGGGATGGGATGCGGTCGTTTTTTGCATCCTATCCTTGGGGGAACGTGTGCTTCTCGCCGGATGATCCCGACAACACTGCCAACTCTGTTGCCGATGTGGTGATGCAAGGGATGGAACTTTTCATTCCGTCCTCTGTAGTGCCAACTGGCGGCAGATTTCGTCCCTGGTTCATCCCCCAAAAAAGCTTCTCGCCGGAAGCAGGAGGCTTACCAATCCTGGGCCAATGCAGTGTCTGCTCGGGATTTAAATACCAGCACATATAAAAAGGAGTACAACCTTGCCTCTAGGTCCCTCAAGAAAGAGATCACTCGGGCAAAGAAACAGCACCTCAATAGAATTGGTAAGAGACTTGAGCGCCTCCCCTCGGGAACCCGTGCATTCTGGTCTCTGGCCAAAGCTATTGAAGGAAATTTCTGCAAGCCAACCCTACCATCCCTACACGTGATACAGGAAATGGATCGTTGGCCCAGGACGCAAAGGACTAAGCCGATCTTCTGGGCAAGCTCTTTGCGTCAAACTCGACCCTGGATGACGGGGGGCAGAAACCGCCGACCATACCGCGATGCACGAGCATTATGTCGGATATTCGGTTTCATCAGCGCTCAGTGCGAAAAGCCCTCCGTTCCCTTGATATCCAAAAGTCGAGTGGGCCTGACGGAATCCCTCCTATTGTGTTGAAAAAGTGTGCTCCAGAGTTGGCTCCGGTCTTGACGCGTCTTTTTCGGTTCTCCTACTCTTCTGGCATCGTCCCGGCTTCTTGGAAGACAGCCTTGGTGCACCCGATCCCCAAAAAAGGTGATCGCTCAAATCCTTCCAACTACAGACCAATCGCTATAACCTCTCTCTTCTCGAAGATAATGGAATCCATTATCAATAGCCAGCTTCTTCGATACTTGGACGGCCAGGGATTACTAAGCGACAAACAATACGGGTTCCGTAAGGGTCGAGCGACCCTGGTGATCTCTTGGCGTACCTAACTCATCGTTCGGCTCAGGCAATTGAGTCGAAGGGAGAGGCATTGGCTGTTAGTTTGGACATTGCGAAGGCCTTTGATCGGGTTTGGCATAAAGCGCTGCTATCAAAGCTTCCATCATACGGGCTGCCCGAGAAATTATGTAAGTGGGTCACTAGTTTCTTAGCAGATAGAAGCATAAAGGTCGTAGTTGACGGCGAATGCTCGGAAACTCAGTCTGTTGATGCTGGTGTCCCTCAGGGCTGTGTGCTATCGCCTACCCTATTCATACTGCATATCAATGACATGTTACAGACCAACGGCATTCATTGCTATGCGGATGATACGAGGGCGGGTCAATAAGTCCGTGACTTTTGGAATAAAACACAGATTTTTTGATAAATAAATCATTTTATTTTTCAACGTAGTCCCCCTTGAGCTCTATACACTTTGTCCAACGCTTCTCCAATTTTTTTATCCCTTCCAAAAAATATGATTTGTCGAGGTCCTCAAAATAGGCCTTTGTTTGCGAGATGACTTCATCATTGGAGTCAAATCTTTTTCCACCGAGCCATTTTTTCAGGTTTGGGAACAAGAAGTAGTCACTCGGAGCCAAATCTTGAGAATAGGGTGGATGTGGGAGCAATTCATCGCCCAATTCATGGATTTTTGCCATGGCAACTGCACATGTGTGCACCCTTGCATTGTCTTAGTGAAAAAGAACTTTTTTCTTGGCCAAATGAGGTCGGTTTTTTTTCAAATCCTCATTGAAGCGGTCCAATTAGTTGGCATAATATTCCCCATTAATTGTTCTTCCCTTTTGAAGATAGTCAATGTGGATTATCCCACGTGCATCCCAAAAAACAGTCGCCATAACTTTATTGGCTGACAAACCCACCTTGGCCTTCTTTGGCGCCGATTCACCCTTAGAAACACACTGTTTTGACTGTTGTTTGGTCTCTGGTGTATTGTGATGGATCCATGTTTCGTCCACGGTTAAAAAACTCCTCCATATTGTGATTAAACAACGCCAAACCTTCCTGTGAAGTTGTTACACGATTGCGTTTGTGGTCGACTGTGAGCAAACGCGGCACCCATCTTGCGGAAAGCTTTCTCATGCCCAAGTGATCATTCAAAATTGAAACCACTGAGCCATGCGAGATGCCTATGGCTTCCACAATCTCTTGCACTTTCAATCTTCGGTCGGCCAACATTATATCGTGAATTTTTTCGATTGTTTCGGGTGTAGAGACCTCAACTGGGCGTCCAGGACGTTCGGCATCTTCAGTGCTTGTAAGGCCACAACGAAATTCAGTAAACCACTTTTTTACCATTGAAATCGATGGTGCAGAGTCCTCATAGTATTTATCAAGCTTAGCCTTGGTCTCGGTAATGGTTTTTTTTCGCAAAAAATAATGCTTAATAAGCACACGAAATTTTTTTTTCCATTGTTTCCTTAAGTTACTGGATAGTTTGATAACGATAGCTGTAAAACACAAACTAACTGACGCAGCAAGTTCAAATTTTGATAGGAGTCAACTGACAGATGCCTGTTGACAGGAGTAGTGTTGCTTTTTCAGTAAGGAGGTTAGAAATTCAAAAAGTCACGGACTTATTGACCCGCCTTAGTAGTACAGGTGATGCAGTATATACCGGCTCCCCCAATATTTCTCGGCTAAATGTCACTGAGAGTCGAAACGAACTTGTGTCTAAAATAGAGAATTCATTGGAGAATGTCTCTGAATGGGGTAGACGTAACTTAGTCCAATTCAACCCCGCCAAGACACAAGTCTGCGCGTTCACCACTAAAAAGTCACCAATGGTCGTATATCCTCGTTTCGAGGGCACATCTTTAACCATCTCCCCTAGCATTGAGATACTTGGCGTCAACATATCGAGCAAAGTCCAGTTCCGATATCATCTAGAGGGTAAGGCCAAGTTAGCCTCGAAGAAGCTTGGTGTTCTTAACAGAGCGAGACAGTACTTCGGTCCGGACCAACGCCTACAACTCTACAAGGCGCAGGTTCGGCCTCATATGGAATATTGTTCTCATCTCTGGGCAGGGGCGCCAAAATACCAACTGCTCCCTCTGGATCGTTTCCAACGAAGGGCCGCTCGAGTTGTTGAGTGCCATAGTGTTTCAAACAGCTTGGACCCCTTGGAATTACGCCGAGATGTAGCTTCACTCTGCATCCTCTATCGGTTGTATCACGGGGAGTGCTCTGAGGAATTGTTCGGAATCATACCACCTGCAACTTTTCGCCATCGTCCCACGCGAAAAACATACCATCCTCATCACCTTGATGAGTGGCAGTCTTCCACCGTGCGCTTTTCGCGTAACTTCCTGCCGCGCACTGTAAAACTCTGGAACGAACTGTCACCAGCAGTATTTCCGGACCTATTCGACCTGCAAACCTTTAAGAAGAGAGCGTATTCCCTCTTAAAAGGCCGGCAACGCACCTGCAGCTCTTCTGATGTTGCGAGTGTCCATGGGCGACGGTAGTTGCTTACCATCAGGTGACCCGTTTGCTCGTTTGCCTTATTTAATTAAAAAAAAAAACAAAAAGCTCTGGTGAGAACTGAAGTGATTTGTCACACATGGTCGTTCAGTCCATCCGTTCAGTCCAGAATGAATGTTGCCAACTTAGTTATTTTATTATTTTACAAAGTTTTACTACTAAATTAAGTATTTTATTCCCTCCGTAGCAGGAATTAAGTTGTTAGTAGTGTTTTAGTAGGAAAGAGCCAGACATATATTATATAAGATAAGAGAATAAGAGATAAAGAGAATAAGGTGTAAATTTTTATATTATATAAAAATTTACACCTTATCATATTAATACATAGCATTCGTCCGTAATTTTCTTAAAACTACCCGTTTAGTTACTATATACGTAATATTTCCTAGTATACTTTAATTTAACGATAAAGTTTATAATATAATTTAATAAATAATAAAAAAAAAATTTGGGGGCTTTAGGGATTCCTACGTTGAGTAGCTTCTTTAACAGTTTTCAGTATTCTTTTAGTAGTTTTTAGTAGAAATCGACGCGAGTTTAGTATTTTCGCAAAAATAGAGCTGGCAACACTGGAACGAATCTGTTCAGTCCATCCGGCCGACTCATGCGATCTCGGAATTGCACACAGACGATACGATTTTGCATCCGTTCAAGCCGAACTGAAGGAAAACCGGAACATATATGGGGCCTTTAAGCAATTATTTTGTAAGCTTCCATTATTTTACGACTATTTCATTCGCTCACTTAACAGAACTCTTATTAATTGTGTACTTAATATTATATTCGTGCATGGCTCTACTAGGTAAAGTAATACTAATTTTATGTCATAATAGATTACACCGCAAGATCTCAACAATGTATCCCGCTCAGAATTCACTAATGAATTCTACAATGTCGATGTCAAGCATCGGTTCCACTGTTGATTCTCTAACGAGCTTCGAATGCACCACGCAGGAATGGAAGGACAAGCTCAAACGTGTCTTCGAAGACCCAGTACTGAAGGAAGCGTTATTAGTATTGGATGAAGTGAACAAAAGTGATTGTTTGAACGCCTTCGATGTTGGCTGCAAAATACTTATAACAACCAGAGACACGAATGTTCTCGAAAACTTTGGAGCCCAGAAAGTCAATGTAAGTTTTTTTTTTTTTTTATGATAATGAAGATTGTAGGCAGCGTGCAGCCGCCTGACAGAAAGCCATCATCGCCCGAAGACATCCGCAATTTTAGAACAGTTACCATGCCGACCTTTTTAACTCTACACACTATGAAACACTTATAATTACGTGTCAGAGTTTTATTTTTAGTTCACGCAAATATTATTAAGGTTAATTAATGAAAAAGTTACAATTTTACATACAATGGGCTAGATGTCTGATTTTTTTGATTGCATAAATGAATAGTGTCTTAAATATGCGTAACTTCTCAGAAGAAACAGTATATCCAAAGTCAATATTTTCAAAGGTATATATTGGTATTTAGTACAAAACAAAACCTACATCATTACTTTACTTACATCATATACAAAAACATTCATTATGGTAAGTATGAGCTTAAACCATGCGTTCATCATTCGGCGTGTCTCTTACGAGACAGTCGACAAAGGGCCGCCACACGCGCGCCAGAGCACCGCACGTTCCCGCGCTTACACATCGAAATGGCATGTAATTATTATGCAGTGGATGGCTACAGTGTAGTAGTTTAACAACTAAATTTAGTAGTTTTGACCTCTTTAGTAGGCATTACTCTTGGTTTTGTAGAAAACAGCCTCCAGCCAGAAAAAACTACCAAGAGCGTTCTTAAAACTATTAATTATTATAAAATAATAATAATTAATATTTTAAAAATTGCAATACATACTTATTTTATAATTTATTAATTTTTCTCTGCTTTGCATTGATAAATAAGGAAAACATTCCTTATTATTATGTAAACCTATTAAAATTATTTACCCCATTTAGGATATTTTCAACTATAAAATTTAATAATCGAGAATTCAATGAAGGTTAAAAATGTATAAATACTCTTTTATCATATTATTTGATTGACAAATAAACTACAATAATCCTTATAGGTACAACTCTGGCGCATTCGTGCGAGGTCGCGCGTGACTCACATGTAATGTGAGTTGCACGGCTGGCAACACAATCTCGACTCTGTGCGTGTACTTATGGTACATTTTTTCTCGCTGCGAAAAGTAGATATTATTATTCAGATTTTGAAGACAATTATAGTGTAAATATTTTCGCCTTTGTATGGGAGTGATATATTCTTTGTATGGGAGTGATTATTATTTGATTGACAAATAAACTACAATAATCCTCATAGGTACAACCCTGGCGCATTCGTGCGAGGTCGCGCGTGACTCACATGTAATGTGAGTTGCACGGCTAGCAACACAATCTCGACTCTGTGCGTGTACTTATGGTACATTTTTTCTCGCTGCAAAAAGCAGATATTATTATTCAGATTTTGAAGACAATTATAGTGTAGATATTTTCGCCTTTGTATGGGAGTGATATATATGTTACGTAACTATTTATTAATCTGTGCTTAAACGCACAAATATCGGAGATATATACAAATATGTTCCTGCGGCCTTGTATTTCATACACTTTAACCTAGGCGTGACGTCACAGTTAGGTACGACTTTAGTATGAAGCGTTTTCAGAAGACTTGCAAAATTATGTAAACAAATCGCTGTGCCTTTGAAAATATAGATTTTTAAAAATACTCCTTATTTTAGAGTACAATTTATTTATGCAATAAAAAATCAATTACGGATATTTAATATAGACAGAAAAATAATTGTCATACTCGAAAAAATATTTTTTATTTCTTTATATGGGCGAGTTTGCGTTAAGCAGAGAGTCACCCATATATGAGATGTTTTTTTTTCGTTTGTGTATAAATATTATAATTTTTTTGTCATAAACGTCTTTACATGCTCAGTTAATCATGTATACGAAGGTATCCGTAATTTATTTTTTGAGTCGTTATATTGTTGTGCTACTTACAATATACTTCTTCGCTTTTAACAATAACCTTTTTCTCATTGTAGATAGAAAACCACTTTACTGAATCAGAATCATTGGAACTACTGTCTTCGTGTCTAGATGTCAACGTAAACTCCCTTCCTCGGTATGCTAAGAAACTACATCATTTGTGTGGAGGCAGCCCGTACGATATGGCTCTCTTAGCCGCAGAGTTCGCGGAGAACAGAGAGATATTGGTGCATGACACGAGCCGATGGAAATATTATATTGAGAAGTTGAGAAATAGAGAGTTGTTCTCGTGAGTATCAAAAACTCAAGTATACAATTTAATTAATATTATATCTAGCAATATCCCGCGAAAAAATACCAACAACCTGCAAGCAAATGTGCCAGTGCACGCATAAGCATGCGTAAAGCACCTCCCTCCTCCAACACTGATTGATATGCCAAAAAATTATGAATATTTGGTACTATAACCATCTGTCAGGATATTACGGTTAAACTTGCCGTTTTTTGAGATAAATGAATTTACCATATTGGCTCCATACAAGTTTTTCGTAAAAAAATTATTGCTCCCTCCTTTTTGGGCCAAATTATGTCAAACTTAATTTACTACATAACTGAAGTAATATCCATAAAAAATCTGTCACTTTCAAGATTTCATTTCTATGTTTAAGAAAGCCGATTTTCGACTCACTGTGTGACGTTCCGTTTGACGTTTTGACATAAATAACTTTAAAAGATGTCATGAACTATTTATTTAGAGAAACACGTTCCGTTTCACTACTACGTATGTGCTTAGTGTGTTTGTGATGTCACATCCTTGCCGAAAGTTACTTCGAGGTGTTTTCATGAGTAGAAATTAAAAATCAAAAATACATATTTTTAAATCAACTTTATTTATCAATCTTATATTTATAGTATCGCTAGAATACGTTTTCCTAAGCCAAGTACTAAAGGAATTGCTCCTTCAATGTATGAAATTAAATATGAGTCAAGTAGCCTATTCTCGTAAAGCACTAAACTCGTAAACACTTTTGAGTACCTACAGGTACTCAAAAGTGTTTGCTTCACATATTAAAATAAATAATAATTATGATGAGAAATAATCACGAGATTCCCCAGAATTTAAATTTGTTTACATAATTCTCACAATTGTGTTAATATACCTACTCATAATTATTAGTATGTAGTGATTTATTTTTTGACTTAAACATAATATTTTAGCCAGAAAATAGCGAAATTATTGTTACGACTAAAAAAAGTATTAGAACGTAAAAAGTATTAGTATATGTATAAGAACAAGACCGCCCGGGACGCCGAATAAAAAGGGGCGCCGCAGGCGTACTTTTCTATCCCTCGCTTACTGAGTTAGACCTATAAACTTGTAAATTCTGTAAATTTAGTACTCAAACAACATTGTCTTTGTCTGATACATTAGAAACGTCACTTGACAGACCAAGTAAAGTAGTGTAAAAAATAAATTATTAGTCAGAGAGTTATAAAATTACATTTATTTTTCAGATTTTCGAAACATTCATACAAACAAATGAAAACTATAGAAGTTTGCATCAACTCATTGAAACCAGATATATTGCCGCTATTTAAAATGCTAGCAGTCTTCCCAGATGATGTAAAAGTACCGGCAAAAGTTGTTAGCAAACTGTGGAACGTAGACATACCTAAAGTTGAAAGTATTATGCGACAGTTGAAAAGCAAATCTCTGATAACCCAGACATATGACTATGAACAGAAGAAGTATCTATATGAGATCCACTATTTAATAATGAACTATCTACGTACTAGCACAAGCGAAGACACAATGAATAGATTGCATTTGAATCTACTTAAAAGTTACAACTATACTAATGATACGGACATACCCGAAGAAATTCAAGACGATGGATATATAGCTTTCTACGTTGGCTATCATTTGCTGCATACGAAGGACTTGAATAATGCATGGAGAATGTTCAGTAAATTGTTTTTAAACTTAAAATTCATTGGCAATAAAGTAAGGCTAACTGGCATAGCGGATGTCAATTTGGACCTGCAAAACTATGAAGAGAAAATAGTTAAAAATAATGTGAGTAACAAAATTCTGTACAACATTGAAGCTATTTTTAACATTGATATCATATTTTATCTATTCGCATGTTTCGTGATCTCATATTTTCGTTTGTGTAATTTTTTCTGACATTCTATAAATAACTTTGTAAGTTTTACATAAAAATAAAATAAACTTCATTTCATTCGAGAAAATAATATTAATGTAATAAGTAATAACTTTATTTTTTAACATGATGTAATTCTAATGTATTAATGATGTAATAATAATATATACGGGAGCTTATTCTTTATGGTACAGTCTATGAAACGCGCAGCAACCTTTTATAAAATTCTTTATTCACACTCACATAAAAATATATATACAAAGACATTATAAATACATAATTAAATAATATTTATCAATCCCGTACTAAGTTCTGCTTAGCACGGGATTCGACCAGATGATCGACGTGACTTGGAAAAGAGACATCGCTCTACAGCATCGCTACAATGCTGACACTAGCGAAATATCCAAATGTTTTCAGGCACGAAGCAATGGCTTCCATGTGCATTCTTATAACCGAGAACTGTATTATAATAATATCTATGCACGCTTTCACACACACCACGTTAATCTGGTCCCGTGCTAAGTTCAAGAAGAACATGTGTTACGGGTATTAGACAACGGAAACATGTTTAATACTTAAATACTTTACTTATATTATTTATTGATGTGTAACATCTCGCTTGCAATTTGTGGGGGTGATTTCATGAAATGGGACGGAAGTGTGTAAGTGGAAGTCGTGAAAGCGCGCGCTATTTGAATTGACAAATGAGAGCGCGGTGGTAGAGTGGGCCGTCAGATTCGATTAAAATATTTTAGTATTTAGCTTTTTTATATTTTGACGTTGATTTCCGTATTATTTAAATATCTTTATATATTCTTCTGTACGTGTGTATGTCACTGAACTCCTCCTAAATGGCTGGACCGATTTGAATGAATTTTATTGTGTGCGTTTGGGTGGCGCCCTGGATGGTTTGGATTCACAAATCAGCCCGGCAGGACAACGTCTGTCGGGTCCGCTCGTATGTTATAAAATCGTACTAAGCATTGTTTTTTTTTTAAATATTTTCATTAAATGTTACACATCCTATGCGACTACCGTCGCTCGTTTTTATATTACTAGCTGTTTCCCTCAGCTCCGCTCGCGTACTTACTTTTTACGCGTACAACACTATACTTTTTCGGGATAAAACGTATCTTATGTTTTAATCCAGAGCTTAAACTACTACCATACTAAATTTCATCGAAGTCCGTTCAGTAATTTTTGCGTGAAAGAGTAACAAACATCCATCCATCCTCACAAACTTTCACATTTATATTAGTAGTAGGATATATTTGTTCCCTGACGGGATACGAACCCGCGACCTCCGGCTTGAGCGCCAACGCGCTGACCACTAAGCCACAGCGGTCGTCTAAAGTAGAAGTTATATTTCTGACGTGTCTCGTAATTTAATTTCAGAATCACGACAGAGACCTCCTGTACAGTCTGAGGAGTTACTTGAACAGATGCGGCTACGATCTGCACAGGTTTCCCTGCACGGATATCGTACAGAGTGTACTTCAGAATGAAAGGCCAGGTATACTATACTCTGCCGCCATGAATGTGGCGCAAGAGAGATGCGCGAGGAACGAACTTTATTTTGAGTTTCTGTGAGTGAACCTTTTTTTGTAAATTAGCTTTAGTAATAACACAACATGTTATGTGTTTTTTTAACTGCGCAAGCTAGGCGAAATTGCGAAAAGCAAATACATATGATAAAAGTAGTTATGAACCCAATTTTGATAAAAGCTACAACTTCATCATTAGATTTTTGATACCTAAATCAATTTCCGTGTCGGTATTATTACGCCACTCGATAGTGTTCATAGGTTTAGAAACTAAGGAACAAATTCGAACGAAGGTAATTATATATTCCAAAGCATGCCAACGTCATAACTCATAACTATTTTGCATGTCAAACTTAGGTGCAATCTGTTTAGTGATTTGAGCTACATTTTATGTTTTCAGGCACGAACAAGACTCGGAGGAATTGAATCAGAAAGTTATAGACGTGATGGAAACAGTAACTTGTGTGTGTTTCCTCGGAGATTTGGTTCTTGTGGGAACTAGCAGTGGCCTTGTAAAGGTATGTTTTGGGATGTTTTCCTTTAAATGTTAACTTTTTTTTTATTGTTCAAAAAGATTATTGGTAGTCAAAAAGTCTACTGAACTGTCAACTGGTCGAGACTCAGTAGAGACTGATCAAATATGATGTACAACTGGTCAACGAATTGATCTAGCGATTCTCCTAACTGGTCCTACTACGAGGGTGGCACTGAAAATTTCGGGAATCAAGGAAGTGACACAACATTACTATTTAAAATATATTTATTGCTTTTCGAAGTATTCTCCGCGAAATTTGACACATTTTTTCATACGATGGAACCAATCATTGAAGCAACCATTCCATTCGGAAGTTGGGGTCTCCAAAATGGCCGTTTTGTAGGCGTCCACAGCTTCTTCAGGTGATGAAAATCTCTGACCACGCAATTTATTCTTTATTTTAGGGAAAGTATAGAAATCATTAGGGACGTGGGTGGACGTGGACGTACGGCGGATGGTCTAATAATTCTATGATTTCTTGCTCTAACTCTCTTGTTCTGTGTTCTGTGCGCTGTTGCGTGTCAAAAACTCTTTTGTTCTGTGCGCGGTGTGAGAATGGTGTGAGAGAAGTGATGGAGGATGATGCGGCGGTTGCAGTTCTCTTTACGGAGTTCAGAAACGACCTGTGGCAAACAAATGTTAGCATACCATTCTGCATTAACCGTTCTTTGTCCCTCAAGTGGAATAGTCGCAACATGGCAGGTTTTGGAGACAAACGTGGCCACCATTTTTTTTTGCAACACTCCGTGAACGAACAATTTTTGTTGGCTTTAACTCATTTTCGAACACCCAAACTCATGACTGGTTTTTTGTTTCGGGTTCGTACGCGTATATCCAGGATTCGTCACCTGATACGATGTTGTATACAGCATTTGAGGATCCTGCGTGGAATCTTTCGAGAGTTCTGACGCACCAAGTAACGCGAGCCGCTTTTTGCTCTTCACAGAGCAAATGCGGTATCCATCGGGAAAACAACTTTTTTACACCTAATTGTTCATGCAAGATTATTTGTATTTGACTCATGCCAATGTCTAAAGTTGTCTGAATTTCGCGGTATGTTACATGTCGATCTTCCTCAATCAGCTTACGCACAGCATCAACGTTTTCTTGGGTGACTGCAGTTTTTGGACGACCTTGACGGGGATCATCACTGAGCTTGACACGTCCACGTCCACGTTGAAATTCAGCAAACCAGCGATAAATTGTGGTTTTGGATGGGGCTTCGTCACCAAATGCAGAAATCATCCGGTCAACACACTGTTTTTGTGTTAAACCACTTCGAAAGTCATAATAAATCATCGCTCTAGAATTTTCTCGAGTCAATTCCATTTTCTCAACGACTAAACAAGTTTAACAAGACCGAGAATCTTTTTTTAAATAAATAAACGGTATTCGATTTTTAAAACCAAGGAGTTTTAAATTAAAAAGATTTTAATATGACAGGAACAGTGGAAATATTCCATTCCCGATACTTTTAGTGCAGCCCTCGTACTATATGTTGGTACTGGTATATGGGAACTATACGTTGACCAACTAGTCAAGAGACCCATAAAATATAGTTAGCAACCAGCAACAAGCTTATTAATTAGTGTTACAACCGGTACACCAACTAAGCATCTTATTGGGAGACTCGTTCACCAGTAATCGTGGAAACCTTACATACGATCTTCTTTTCCTTTGGACTTGCATGGATTGCAGTTTCTATGTCTAGCTGAAACTCGTTAACGGCTGGACAGATTTGGCTCATTTTGATTTTAAAATAATTGTGGAAGTTCAGGGAGGGTCTAAACGGCGACAGATATTGAAAAAATTGCAAGGAAAATACTAAAAACCATAGTTAAACTATTCCATACTAACTATTCCTACCTGTCAAACATGACATTCGTTCCGTCGGCAGCGTAAATTCGGGTCTCCAAGTTATGTTGGTGTAGGTTGTAGTTGTAGTAATTTATTTATTCCAGTTCATAGTTAAGAATCGTCGGGTCAGCTAGATTTAAAATAATTATTTATATTTACAGTTCTTTCAAATCGATACCAACAAATTGATAAAGGAAATAACAACAAGCGAATCTTATATCAAGTGGCTCGGTGTTTGCCCCGTGAAATTACAACTGGTGGCGTCTTTAGCGGGAGGCGTTATTAAACTGTGGTACATCGATGACATATCTATATCATACCATCAGCAGGTGAATGATAATGATGATGGTGACGTCATAGAAGAAGGTATGTTTGAAAAGAGTGTTGAAATGTTGAATTATGTTATTTATTTGGAAAATCAGCAGTGTTACGGGTAATTTAAACGAAACCAAGAATTACCAACGTGACAAATGTATTATATAAAAAAAAACAGGGACGTGGGCAGAAGGCCGAGAAATCCGGTTTAGCCTCTTGGTGTCTGTGGGAATCGGAGTGGCTTTAACCACACGGGCACTTAGCTGGATCCGTGATGTGTAGACAGCACGTGGCGTGAGGTAGCGTCTCTGTCTCTCTGTCTCTCTGTCGTTCAGGCTGGTATACTCGCCGCGACGAAGATCGTCCTAGGGGCGGTGCAGACTAGGTCAGAAGCCAGTCAGTGCAGTCCGGAATGTAGCTAGCGGCACGCAGAAATCCGGATGTGTGGAACTAGCAATAAGTCCATGCGAAACGGTGCGTTGAACCCGGAGTATAGGTCCCTGGAAAATCCATACAAGCGTGTGGAGTTAGAGTCCCACAGCCGTCATAATCTTAACCCCAAACGATGAAAATCAGGGGCTGTGTGACTATCACAAAATAAAAAGGGTAAACAAAATAGAGAAGGATATGAAGAACAATTAAAGTACGCATACCTAATAAATTAATTCAAAAAACGGAAAGATAAGATTAAGAATGAGCACGTGTTCGGCTTATCAATTTCAATAAAAAAAAGTTACTATATAAATTCAAAAGTTTAAATAAAAATTAAGTTTTTCCAAAATAAGTCAATTATGATTTACTAAGAAAATTCAAGAAAAAAAATATTCATAACCCTAACGGTGAGTATATCTGTGTTGAGAAAATACAAAAATAATCAGATATATTCTCTAATAAATACACAACAAAAATAATAATTTGTAATCGCATTAATATCATTGAAGATGATGTTGATGTGTGTGCATGTATAGTGTGTGTGTGTGTATGTAAAATAAATAATAAGTATATTAAAATAAATAATTTGCTATATAAAAATAATCACCAATATCCTTCCAATAAATGACAGGACAAAAAAGATATAAAAATATATATTTAATAACGTAGAATATATATAATAGTTTTTATAAGCTTAATATTATATCCACTGGGAAAAAAACACAGGGTTCCTTATGTATCACGGAACCCTAAAAAACAGTAGGTGTGTACTTGTAACGTTACCTGCCTCTTACACTAGTCCATTACGTAACCTGAACCAATTCTACCCCGGGCCCAGACGGGTAAGAGTACTGGGAGAGTTGGATACTAAAGACGACACAAGACAAACACCAAACACAGACCCAGGAAGAGACATCAGATGCCAAACCTAAACACCCCGTTTATGGGCGCCAATTGTTACGGGTAATTTAAATGAAACCAAGAATTACCAACGTGACATATATAAAAATAAAAAGGTTAAGCAAATTAAAAAGGATATGATAAACAATTAAAGTATGCATACCTAATAAATCAATGCAAAAAACGGAAAGATAAGAGTAAGAATGAGCACGTATTCGGCTAATCAAATTTTGAGAACTAATTTTACAAGGTGATAATTTACATGAAAAATAATGTTTTAATACAAGCGTGATTTACCAAATAAAAAATTCACAACACAGATATATAAAAAAAAATTGGTTGTCTGTAAAGTCGGTTTACGGGTTTAACGTGACAACGTCATAACAAAACATTGATGAAATGATGTAAGTTGTGTGCTGCCGCTGTCTTTCTTCTCCACGGACGCATAGGCCAATCGAGTAGAAGAGAGATAGATGCGGCGCAAGCGTACAATGAGCGTAACGGGACAATGGGCATAACGGGACAATGAGTCATCCTTTTTCGTGCATGCAGCCGGCGTTCATCGATTTATTAGGCGTTGTCACGTCAAAAACTCACCGTAAAAACCGGATTAAGAAATATGATACAGGTTGTATCCAGAAAAACTTGAATATTTTATCCACTAATATGGATTCAACCAAAAAGAACTGTCATCTCGCGACAGCCCTTAAGTACCCTTACTTTCATTTTGTTTTTTTTAGCTGTCAACTAGCGGTAAGACATAATCCATATGCCACAATAAAGAAATATTGGAGAAGCTCCAGCTAGAAACGTTTGCCAATAGATGACATCGTATAGTATAAATTAGCTATTATAAATAGCAATAACAGCTAATAGATGACGCTAGGAGCGTCGTTATTAGCGATATTAACTACATTAAGCTTCGCTACAGCAGCTGATGATACAGTCACATAGAAACAATATTAAAGTGAAGCACATAACAGATTTCCAATAATATGAATTATATAAATAATATTGAAAAGCAGATCCAATATATTGTATAGATTTTGTATATCATTATAATTAATAATATAGGATTTAAGTAAAAGGAACAATAACTAAGCTCATTATTGTTATATTGAAAATAAAATATCAAGATACAATAGTGAAAAATAAAGTTGGATGGTGCTTTTGTGTAATTTCTATAAAATTTCCAAATGTATTTTTTTTATTTCCATTTAAATTGCAACAAAATATTATATAAAATATAATTGAATCGAAACTGTTACAGAAGCAGAGGAAGCATACAACAATAATTATCCAAGTAACACAATAATCACATCTAAAAATGGGCAATTCATAAACTGTCGCTGGGCAAATAATGAGGAGAAACTAATAGCTCATACCGCCAAAACCATCACCATATATGCCATCGACGGAACTGTTACGCAAGAATTAGATATGATAGACAAAGAAATACTATATTGTGTGCCATGTAACTATGATAATAATGTGATCATAGCGTTCAGTCACAGTTTCTATAGTTTAGAAATGGTCGACCTCAAAACGAATGTACGACAGAGCTTGAGCGAGGAGAATGATATGGTGTTAAATATTTTAACCGTGCCAGGTAAATTTATACTGAATGTTACTTAGAAGATATTTTTGAGGTTATACTTCATTTGCCGCGTTTGGAGAAAGTAACCGAGCTTTGCTCGTATTACTGATAAATAAAAAAAAAAAGAATTACAAAAATATTTATTTGACTGAAATTCGAACTCACCACATTCCGAATTTCCGAACAAAGCAAAAAAACGCATACCTACCAAACTGCCAATCGGGCTGCCATAATAGTGTCGAAATTTTTGATATATTGATGCACGACGAAAGAAAAGGCAAATATAGCTTTAAAATGCGCAGTTTCCCAGGATAACATTTAGCTGGATCGATTTTTCTCTCCCAAAATTCCCTGCGCACTAAATTTCATGGTAATATTTGCATTATAATATATATATATATATATATATATATATATATATATATATATATAATCGGTATCTAGAAATCGGCTGCAAATATTACCATGAAATTAAGTATGCTCGAAATCGAATCTCATATCTCGTACTTTAAACGAGACAATCTCGTATTTCGAGATTGTCTCGTTTAAAGTACGAGATATGGGAGTAAAAATTGCAATGGGCGCGCGCACACCGACAGCCAAGAAGCGACCATGACTAGAGATGGGTAAACGCCCAAAACGCCCGGGCGTTTACCCATCTCTAGGCATGACATGTCGTTCCCCGTGGTCTACTCTATGTTGTGCCGAATTTCATCAAAATCCGTCCCGTAGTTTCGGAGCCTATTCAATACAAACCAACAAATCTTTCCTCTATAATATTAGTGTAGATCAAAATTGTACATTTCAGGCACTAAGCGTATACTCGTACTTAAGAAGAGAGAAGTAACAGAGTACGTTTACCAAAGTCCTAGGTATAGAGGGGAGCGGAGGAGGTCTGTGATCACGAGCTCTATGGTCAGAGACAATGTTTGTTTCCTGTCTATGGTCGTGAACAAGACTGGCACCCTACTCTTCGTGTCTACGGACGATGGACGTATCATTTGTGTAGATCTCATGACTTATATGTACTTATTCGACCTGCCGAATAGGAGAGGGTACGTATAATCAGAATATATCATCATAGTTGCAAATTGTCAATAAAAAATTAAGTTTACAGATTTCGGTTTTTTTCCCTTACGGTACCATGGATTTATTTTATCATTCAAAATTGACTTTTGCTCTTTTCATAAAATAGTAAACAACATAATCGAATAAGACGGAAATGTATTATGCAGCTATCTTTTTCAAACGCATTTAATGCGTATGCGCATGTTATGTGCCTTATTTATTACTTTAAAAATTTGTATGGAATCAAAATGGTATCATACACTTTAAGCTAATGAGACGCTACCATATTAGGCAGCTATCTCTTTTATAGCGCGGTGATGCGCATGCTTCATTTTTTTTTCTTGCAGTAATGTAGTGTCTATGGCCATGAGTGAAGAATCAAACCGCGACGACTTCGAGCCGGGCTCCGACGTGCTATTAACTGGCACGGGAACTATTGAGAACTCCGCCAAAGTGTGGTTCTTGGATGCGTCGTTTATAAAGCAAAACGCCGATAAGAATGGGTAAGTAGACTTGGCGTAGGGGCATATCGCCTGGTAGAAAGTATTTACTGTACACCCATAAACCACCAGAGAAGGCACAAGTGCATTTGCCGACTCTTAAAATATTGTAGAACATACGTGAGAATGAGGGTTTTTAAATTCGTGACATCTGACAGCTTTTTGACACGACAGCGACCGTCGGGCTACCAAGCGCCGCCTGGTGACAGAAAAAGAATCGAAAATTCTTATTGACCGTTTTTGATACCACTTACGCCACCAGATGACGCTTTGCGTGCGTTGGGTATGCCCCTTAGCGGCAGAAAAAATATCAAACACCCTCATTGGAATCAATTTTTTACATCAATTATTTTGTTTGAAAGAATCTAAGTACTTTTAAAATGAAAAGCGACAGTCATTGTAGAAAGGCTAGAAATAAGCACAAGTTAGATACCAGTGATCAGACTTAGTAAAGTAAGCAGATCGTATAAGGGTCAATGTATACGCCTATATAATAGAATCCCAGCAAACGTTCAAAATCTTTCCATTAATAAATAACGTTTGTGTGCTAAAGTATTTTATATCTTATTAACAATTTTCCATCTTTTTGCCGGGTTATTTCCCGAGCCGGTTGTAGGCATCACGTAGAGACTATTCCGCGAGTTTTATATAATAACCTGTATGGAAATAAAAAATGTTGATTTTACAATTTTAATAATTTTTCAGAAAAGTACCACTCACAAAGAAGTTCGACGCGTCATTCATAAACGTAACTTCGCCGTATACACCAAGTTCCTTTAGCAACAGCATTCCACAGTCAACACACAACACACCGACGAGACACCAGTCGTTTGTCAACAGTAAAGAGGTGATGAAGAAAGCTGTCCGCACAACGAAGAGTTTAGACCGGCATACACTTAAGCCGTTGAACCTGAAAGGAATATGTAATGGCAACAACGAAAGTGTTACGCAACCGTTGATAGCGGTTGTGGATAAGAGCGATAATATACAGGTGATTATTTTTCATGTTTTAAGGTTGTGTACCCAAAGATTAAGAACGGGACCCTATTAATAAGACTCCGTTGGCCGTCTGTCTGTCACTGGCTGTATCTCATGAACCGTGATAGCTAGAAAGTTGAAGTATATCTGTTGTGGCTATAACAACAAATGCTAAAAACAGAATAAAATAAATATTCGAGTGAGGCTCCCATACAACAAACGTCTATTTTGCTGTTGGTACAGAATCCTTCGTGCTCATTACTAGTTACTCAAAAAAAAATCTAACAATCTTAAATTTTACCTTGTCGTCATTTTGATGTTATATTGATGAAGGCGAACTTTCAATTTTGCTTTTAACGTAGGAGAGCCATGCTTTTGAGAATGGGCTGGCTCGACCGAATAAATACCCTGGCGACACAGAAAATTGGCGTGAAATAAAGCTTGCGTTGTGTTTCGCTTAGTGAGTGAGGTTACCGGTGGCCCAAGGGGGGGTTGAGTATTTTAAGGACCAGAGTTAAAGTTTAAGAAACGCAAATGTGCAACACCAGAGAAATTACAAGTGTAACTCCTCTGGTGTTGGGAGTGTCCATGGGCGGCAGTAATCGCTTACCATCAGGCGAACCGACTGCTCTTTTCCTGGTCCATTTCATAAAAAAAAGTATAAATTTGTTTCAGGTCATGAGAGGTATGAAACTACTGACACAAATAATGACCAATCAAGACGAGAAGGTCACGGTTTTAAAAGTCACACCATGCAACCATTATGTCGTATACGGCTTAAATACCGGAACAGTGAGGAAATTCACTATAAAGACTAAGGAGATAATTGATATTATGGATACATACAGTCCAGTGGAGTATTTGAACTTTGTAAACCCAAACTTAATGATTGTTGCCGGAGAGAATCAGTGCTTGATGGCTTACCGTTTGATCGACCATGGGAGATGGGAAACTACAATGTTACAGAAGGGGAAAGCTAATCTTGGATCGCAGGATTTACTTAACGGTATACAAGGTGAGCAGGGATCTTATCACGCTTACACGTTATAACCTTAACCAATAGTTTAAGCATACCTAACTTGTTAGTGCAATCGGTATTTTAGGCCGATATGAACGATTTTATATTTTCTAAGTTATTTCGACAAATGTATAATATGTACACATTTAAATTATTAATTAAAACATTTATAAAACGAAATCCCGCAGGAACCGACCATATTACCACGATAAAAAGTAGCCAGCAATGTGTTAATCCAAAACCTAAAGTGCCGTACCAAATTTGATCAAAATAATTTTAGTAGTCATTGCGTGAAGGAGTATTTATCCATCGTCACAAACTTTCACATTTATAGTAGTACTAGCTTTTGCCCGCGGCTCCGCCAGCGTAAATACAGTATCCTACGGGAACACTGTACTTTTTCGAGATGTTAAATAAATTCATAAATCCTACTACTATTATAAATGTGACAGAATGTAAGAATGGATGGGTGGATAGATGTTTGTTACTCTTTCATGAAAAAACTACTACACGAATTTCAATATTTTTTTTATGTTTAATAGTTTAAGCTCTGGATTAACACATAGGCTACTTCTTATCCCGTAAAAAAAGAAAAGTACGTTTTCCCCTAAATTATACAATTTTAAAGACAGTTTCTTCTGTGGAACAAGTAACAAACCTATTATTACATAATAGCTTCCTGTGCAATAAGTATATTCTAATAATATTTTCAGGTGTGAAGATAAGGAACCGCAACGACAATGAATCTAACAGCAGCGAGGAGAGTGTGGAGAGAGTGTATTCCTATTCCGACGTCAAGTCGCTGTGTAAGGGCAGCAACCTTGTGAATAGCTACTGGATACCGGAGATAGGTAATCAAGTAATCTATACATCTATCTATTTTATTTATTTGTATAGATAGATGTATGTCTCAACACGAATAGTTATCTATACGAATAAATAAAATTGAAGTGTCTGTTTTAAATTAATAGCTTTTCACTAAATGCACATGATATTATATACGATACTTACAATAAAAATCAATTTTCAAAATTTTCGTCTGTCCGTCTGTTTGTTTGTTCCGGCTAATCTCTGAAACGGCTGGACCGATTTTCACCGGACGCCAGATAGCTGATGTCATGAGGAGTAATTTAGGCCACTTTTATTTTAGGGTTCCGTTTCCGTTAGTTCTACACATACGATGTTGCGGGCACCAGCTAGTATTACATGTAATTATAACTGTCGTGTCATTTTGTAAAGCGCGAGCATGACTAATGATGGCTACACCACAGCAAAATTGCAACGGTTATTTAGCAAACATGTTTTCGAACAAATGATTTACACGAAACCCTTTTTATAAATACATATCCATAATTATCAGTGGGGCTAGCACGAACAAGTGACAAGTAAACGTAAACGTTTTATACGTTTACGTTTACTTGTCACTTGTTACAAAAAGAGAAATGTATGAAAATTATGATAGATAAATACAATTGGGTATTTTCCTGCATGTATTTTTTTATAAATAAATAAATAATTAGGAATAACAACTTGATAAAAGTAAAAACAATTAGGTTTTCATGTGTAGTTTTGTAATTATATACATTTATATGCATTGAAATATTTTTTTAAACATTAGTGTATAAAACCTACATAATTAGTTTACTTACACCAAATACAAAAAGATTTACTATGGTATGTATCAACATAAACGCGCAAAATTACAAGATATCAAAAATTTTGTGCCATAAATTTCGTAGCATCATTACTAGCGTGTGACGTCACCCACTAGTACGACTTTTATATGGGGCGTTTTCACGAGATTCACAAAAGTGATTCAAACAATCCGCAATATCTTTGAAAATTTTGATTTTTAGTATACTATGCTTTTTGTAAACTGTCTTATTGTTCAGAGCACTATTCATTTATGTAATAAAAAAATGCAGGAAAATACGATTACGTACTTGTCAATTGTTCGCGCTTACCCCACAGTTTAAAGTGGAGTCATTTTAATAGGTAACATTTGACAATTCATCAAAATTCAACAACGTACAACCTTGTAACGGCGGGCATAAAATAATATATTTTTTCGATTTGTTAGAACTGCACAATTGCTTAACTTTTTTAAATTACGATTACATATTTATTGTAATAATGACCGATACGACTAATTTTACGATTTGCTTTCACTAATAAACCATTCTAAACATAATAAACAATTTCTGATCTAAAGAACTGAACGTCGTTACAATGTTAACCCTTTTTCTTTTTAAACACTAGGGATGTTACTCTAAAAATCGAAAGCTGATAAGTAGAATCGAATGCAATGATTACTTGTGAAGCAAGAGCAAGAGAACGCGTTGCCGAAGCACTGTAGTCTGGTTCACAAGTGCCATGTCTCTCGGTTCTTGACCACCACCACCGAAAATTATGATTTTGGCCTCATTCGATTCGGAATGGCATCTAGAACATTCTATCAAAGTGCCAAGAGGGGCCGAAAAAAATGCAAAAGTTATAAACAATAAAGTTAAATAAAAAATAAGGGATTGGTTTTTTTGAAATATTTCAAAAACTATTTGAGATAATCGAAATTTGAAAAAAGATACTTCGAAACTACTACTTACGAAAAAACTCCTACCCCCCGGAACTGTACCGACAATCCTTATAATTTTAATTTAGTGGCGAAAATAACGGTAAAAACGCGTGGTTCGGCTGCCGCGTGCATCGCCCCAATCTGACACATGAACTAAAAAAAAATATTTTAACTGATTAAATATTAATATTAAAGAATAATGTGTACATATCAATTAACAATAATCCGTCAACAAAAATTTTTTATCATTTTTTTTTATTAATTATGCTTTTGTTAATTAGTTAATTTTCACCATTTTAATGTTAACATAAAAACGCTTATTATTTCAAAACAAGAAATCTAGAATTTTTTTGATTTCTTGGAGCTAATCTTCAAAGGGTTTAGAAGAGATCCCCGTTGGAAAATCATAATTTTCCAATTATGAACCAGACTATTGGGAATAGGAAAGAGGACAGTAACTCAAAGAGAAATACGGACCATCAGGCTCAGAAGATAATACTTTACGTACACCGAAAAAAAAAGAAAGAGGGACAAGACAATTGTTGGCATTGATAATTTTGATGCTGCTGCAATTCGCAACCACATTTATGGATATTACTCGAGAAAAGAATATCCTACACGGGAAAAGCTAATGAGTTCGTTAAAAGAGGCTTATTTTTTGGCGGTAAATCGTCTCTATCAAAGGTTTTGAAATCGATTGGCTTTAGATTTAAAAATCTGACAAGCGGAAAATCCTGCTAGAACGCTACGATATTATTCTTCATAAAATTACTGATGGGGCAATGTCGTGTTTATTGACGAAACATGATTGAATGCGAACCATACGGTTTCGCGGACATGGACCGATGATACAGCGGCCTCCACCTCAAAAAGTCCATCGGGAAACGGAGCCCGACTTATTTTATGTCACGCGACATATTCTCAAGGTTTTATTCTATTTAAAATACCATGAGGAAATGAAGTTTGATGTTTTAAAAGAGTGGTTTAAGAAGCTGCTAGTCAGCTTAGAAAACCCATCGAAAATTATAATGGACAATGCATCGTATCATTCTGTGCAAGTTGATAAACCACCAACTCAAGCAAATAAAAAGCAAGAAATTGTCTCGTGGCTGGTTAGAAATGGTGTGGATGCAAGTCCAACTTTATTAAAAGTTGAGTTGTTAAATCTGGTAAAAGAACTAAGCGTCCAAGTTCCGTATGTAATCGATGAACTAGCCCTAGAGCATTGACACGAAGTTATTCGATTGCCCTACCATTGCCAGTATAACGCCATCGAGCTTATTTGGGCACAAATAAAGGGTCATGCAGCGCGGAACTATACTGAACCACCCTTCAATACTGCTAAAATGATGACTCTGCTACAACTGCGTGTGCAGAAGTCACTACAGAAGACTGGAGAAAAGTCGTAGAGAAAACAAAGAAAATAATTTTACAAGATTTTGATCGAGATATGAGAATGGACAATATTATTGAAAATTAATTAATAATATCTCTGAGTGCTGACAGCAGTGATAAAGATGACAAAGTTGCAACATGCAATTTTTTTGTTAAATTATGTACTTGTCTTATTTTGTTCCTTAAATTTACGAAAGATAAAATAATAATGGCACAGGGATTCGCTTGATGATTTTTAAAATTCACATATGTTCCAAGTTCATATCGATTCATTCACTTTAATCGATGTTTTTAAGCAGGTCACCTCACTATGAAGATAAAACTGACAGACGTCAAATGTTACCTATTAAAATGACTCCACTGTACAAACTCTGTTCTATTTCATTTAAATAATCTTTTTTTTTTCAGGCCTAGTCACGGTAGAATCGAACGCTACAGTGAAAGTGTGGGACAAAGACCTGAAAGTGTCGAACGTACTCAACGGCAGAGAGTTCGATGCGTGCGTCGAACATTCGGACATGCAGAAAAACACGCTTGTACTTTGCCACCACGGGTACAGTTTTCAGGTTAGTGTTATTTTTAACATTTTTTCTTTTTAACAGATTTATAAATTACTAGAGGTCGCTCTGTGGTCGATATTCGCCCATAATAATAATTCATATAATATAGTTTAAACTTTATAAGGGTTATTTTGTCTAATAAATAGAAAAATGAAAAATAAAGAAATGTAAATGTTGTGACAGATTATAACAAACGTCGATGTGTAACAATATAGTATCCATCAAACGTACGGGTAGTGTGTGTTGTTATTTTTATTAATTATATGTATTTCTAAGCAATATTTAAAAATAATACCTTGCTGCACACATTCCTCCACATAAACTTCAATTTACTAGTCAAATTTTATACTCCTCCGGTAGTAAAATTCTCGTAATACTACTGAAAGTTTTTGCATCACGTATTATGATGATATGATAAGAGATGGGACAAGCCGCACGGATACAATGCGCGTGTGTCGCCATACGAAGTCACGCACACACCAAAGCACTCACGGAACATCGACGCGCAAGTTCCGTGTGCGTGTGTACGTAAATATAGGGTTCTCACTCACGGTGGCGAATCGTCGTTTCTGTTATGCGTTAAGAATAGCCGTAAGATTACAATCTTACGGCTATTCTTAAGGTATAATAACGCGGTACAAATATAAAGAGCCGCAAGAAGAACAAGAAATACAGTTTTTTAATAATGCCCTTTTACAAACACGCAGTTCAAAAGTTTTCTTTAAATATCTTTAATGATTTACTTTCAGACATTCAAAGTGCAGAGATGTAGAGACAAAGATGGCATAGAACTGAAATCCCACAAACGGTCCCGTCTCAACAGCCACATAATGTCGTGCGCGCTCACCGACGACGGAAATATATTAGCTTTGGGGCTCAGCTCGGGCGATGTCGTAGTGAGTTTTTTTTAACCGACTTTCCAAAATAAAGAGGTTATGTATTCTACCCTTAGATATATTTTTTTGTAAGTTTAACTATTACTAGGCCGTTTGTGTATCTATTTTTTTATCAAAGTGCTTAATAATTGTTCCGTTATCCCGAATAAAATAATGGAATATAATTTTATAACCACAAAACTTTAATTTAAAAACAGCCGAAAACGCCTCCAGCCATGTTTGTCGATAGATAATCTGTGTTGTGTGAATAATAAACAATCTCTTGATAGCTCAGTGCATGCACGGTTGAGAACACAGTGACAAGTGACGTTTATTTGTTTACTATTACTATGACGTCACATCATGGCCAATCGACCAGCCTGCCTACCGCTGCCGTATGCGTGAGAGAAAGGGAAGCCAGACAGACTGGCGCCGTAACGCGTTACGTAACGAAGCAGTTTACCCTCCCATAAGAAGATATCACCTCAAAAAAAGAAAGGGAGAGAAATTAGTATTTCCGACGTCATATACAGGGTGCTTTGTAGAACGTAGTCAAATCATTTAGTACACACCCCCCTACAGACCTACCTTTCTTTGGATTTTGGACCTTTTTTTATATATTCGCCATGTTGTAGTTTTTCATTTTCAAAAGTGGGTGACCTCTTTGGGTCGTAATAAGAAAAGAAAGAGAGGGTTCAAATGATTTGTATTGACCCCTCGGATCTATATTTCACAAATTGACTACGTCGCGTTGTACCAAATACCCTGTATAATATGTCATTTAGCTATACGTGATACTTAACTATATTTATATCAAAATTTGCGTTTCAGATATGGAACGTGCCCAAAAACTGGCAGATGATGCTACTCAAGCACCACAAGTCGCGCGTCCAGTGGTGCGGCTGGTCGCCCACACCTCTATCTGGCCCTGACGAACCCCCGCTGGTGCTGCTTAGCGCCGCCTCTGAGCTCGTGTGGTGGGACATATCGTACCTGCGAACGCGCAGCGGGCAACCGAGGTAAAAGTTGATACTCCCCTGCTGAGTCCGGCCAAAAAAAAATATTATTTATTCTACAAATTACGACTGAAAATGTCAGATACTTAGACTATTTGTTGGGTATTTTTTTTTGGGCCCATTTCTGGGCCTGCTTGTTCCCCCAACAGCTAGGTCAGGACAATTTGTAACTTTTTAATTTTTACACGTATATTTGTTTATTATGAGTACATTTGGTTTATATCATTTTTTAACATCAGTTTCATTCCACTTCCTGGTATTACATTTTCAACATTAAATTATTATACATTTCTTTTTTGCTATTTTTAATCTATATTTCCTTTTACATTAGTTATTTATTTTAAATTTTCGTTACTCTATATTACATTGCCTTTTACATATTATTTTCTCTTTAATACATTTCTTACTTACATTTAAATCTCCACTTTCTCGCTTCTATTTTGTACAAACATATTATTTTTCAGTTTTGTTTTACTATTACGTTTTACTGTTACAATCTTTATTATGCTGTATCAACACTGTACGTTCGGTAATGTTCTATTTTATTCTATTATGCATCTATATCTTGTTTTGCATTTCCTAATTCTTTTACATTTTTGTTTTAATCTATACATTCTTTACCTTCGATTATGTGTTTACAATTCTTACTATTTTATATTCCATTGCCATTACAATCATATATACACTTTAAAACCTCAGTACTCTTACTTTTACATTTGCTTTACGTATCAGTACATCCTTTTTTACATTTACATATCTTACTTTTACATTTACTTTACGTATCAATACATCCTTTCTTACATTTACATTTCTACCCTCTTTTCTTCCTTCCTTTTCTGAATCCCCTCTATGTACATATTTATTTCCAATTTCCTTTTTTGCTTTTACATTTTTCTATTTTATTTTATTTGTGCCAAACTATGATATCCTGCTTCAGTGATTTAATTCAATACAATTTATTGTTCCCCTCGCGCTGAGCGCGAAGCGTCCGGCGGGCGGGCATGTTTCCACGTGGTGGTGGTCTGCAAAGCATACCGTCGTAGTTTTCTAATATCCTATAATAATACCAGTTTACATTTTCATTATTTGTCACTGTCATTTATTTTGCTTAAGCTACATATGCTTTGCTATAATAACTATAGCCATTTATGCTAAGTAAGATGTTTTTTTTTTTTGTGTGGGTTTATTAAACTCATTTTAATATATTGCTAACTACTTGTTATTTTACATACATTTATCATATACATACATTATGAATTATTACGTTTACATATATACAATAGTTTGCTGTTGCTATTATAGGTTATCTGTGTCTTCTTCGTTGCTGTATGCAACGGTCGATCGTGCTATTGCATCCCACCTTCGCCGTACCGGGCACTCCGTGCTAAACGCGCTGTGGTCCGTCCTTTCTAGGTTTTCTTTTTGGCAATTGATGCATCATGCTTTATTTACTGCTTTTAAACTCTCACACTGGGACTGGTTGTGCTTTCCGGAGCAGTGGCTGCACTTCACTTCGGTGTTGCTGTTACAGTGTCGCCTTCCACGTCCGTACCCTAAACAGTGCGAGCACTGTATTAGGGGGGGGACTGGTCGGCGACGCGAATTCGTTGCATGTCCACATAGAGGTGGCCTGCTTTTGTGAAGCATCGCCACAACCCCGGCGACACCGTCTGTACCACGTGTTATGTGCTATCGTCCTTTCCGTTTTTTTCTATACTTTACTGACATTCTAACTCTATTTTCTTCCGATAGTGGTTGCATGAGGTGCTTATTTTGATTCTTTTACTTCCTTACAGTCACATTCTTTCCGGGTTTCCTTCTCTTTTTGTTGGGTATAGCCCGACCAGAAGTCAGACCATAATTCTCGATTTGGTTCGGTCAACGCGCATACGCGCATTATCGTGCACGCGCGGGCGGGACACTAAAAATGCTATGATGCGAAAAATTCACAAAACTGAATTGAAATAACAGTAATGTCAAATCGTCGAGATAAAATCAATCCGTTTATAATCCATCCAAAACACTACCATTTTTCATGACTTTTCATAGTATTGCTATCAAGATTTTATATGGTATGTTTATGTATTGCCCATTCCAGTATTTTAACAGAATCTAATTTTACTGTCAATTTCTGATCACATAAAATTGTGTCTGTTCCAGGCCAAGTCTAGATGCCGTCACGCCTATGACAAGCCCCGTGGACGCGCGAGGCGAGGACAAACAGACGGACAGGAAAGCCAACTTCTTTTTTGGGGATAGCGTGAGCTTGCACCAGTGTTGGAAACTCATTTGGCGACGAAAAACGTGAGTGAAAATGACTTATTAAAATTAACTTACTCACGGCAGATAGATAGTAAATCGGAGAAAATTAAAGTATATTTAGGTGGAATGTGTGGGCACTGCTCTCTCAAATCATTCTAACCGTTTTGGGGTTATACAGGATATAATTAGTTTATTTAATTTAATATGACCATGTTTCACACTCTGTATTTTAATCTTTTTGTAAAAAAAATTGTACACTATAATTCTTAAATGTATTTACAGTTCAATAAAGAATACAATGACAAAGTCATTTCGTCAATTTTAATGTTTTACTTTACAAAAACATTAAAATCTGAATATTATGTATGTAGTACAATATACCTAATAATTAAGAAAAAGTTTCTAATAAAACCTCGATTAGAGAAGATTTGTAAATTGTAATTTAAAAATAAACTTAATGTACGGTAGAGTACTTTTTAATATATTTTGATTTTTAGGTTTTTAAGCAGCATATGAAAATGTCTGGCACTGTCTTTTCAGATACAAAGAAGGATCTAGAAGGAAGGAGATTCTATCGTGTATCAAGCTGTCCGGTCTATACGCAAGTCATGTCTGTCACGACGACAAGTTCGCGTGTTTTGTCACTGTCGATGACACGGGACACGCACACATCATGCGTGTTATGGATTCGTAGCGATATTGATGTCCCACTCGCACAGTAGTTGCTGTCCCGCTCGCACAGTGGCATTGACCGTCGCAGGTGTGTCAAGACGACAAATTCGCATGTTTTATCACGGTCGAGAAAACATCATGAATCATGGATTTGTAGCACGATGAGACATCATTTTGATGAGACTCTTATTTTTAATATCTGTCGGTAAAATGATAGTCAAATCAATGTCATAGTAATGACAGTAAGGAAAAAGAGACGTGTCTCTAATAAGGGTCAATTCACACTGAAACGAAACGATACGCGATATGGCGCTGCATTTTTAAGATAGCTATTCAAAAATGAACTTTATTAATTACACAATAAGATACACGTTTCATTGTAAGAGTATGTCGTATTGCACCGCGCTGCACAGCGCATGTGCAGTGTATGACTGATGTCATATGAAACGGGTATATTTTTGTCTAGTGAACAATGTTCATTTTTCGATAAATATCTTAAAAATGCACCGTAGCGTCGCGAATCGTCGCGGTTACTGATTATAAATCAGTATCCGCGACGATTTCCCATTCCATTCATTCCATTCCATATCCATTATATTATAATCAGTAAATATCAGTCGGTAAATATTTTCATGCACTTCCTTTTTCCTTTCTTTGTTGGTCGTGATGTTGGCTGTCATTTTTGTGACTGAGATTAAAAACCTGAAGAGAGTTTAGTACTGTAATTGCAGCAAACGGAACAAAAGCTATGCCACGCTGTGCTAAGTTCAAACGGCTATCAAATTATTGTTAAGGTAAATTAATAGTACATATTTCATGTACTTCAAAACGGGCTTTAAATATGAAATTATATGTGCTCCATAACATAAAATATTGGTCATATCGTTGAACAAATATCTAGTAGTCTAATTTTATTGTCTATTGACTACGTCGGTATCTCATAGTATATTTCATGATCAATAGGTATTTTATATTTTTATGATTTAAGCTAAATAATGTTAAGTTTTAAATACGTATACCTAAACTTGGTCTCAAATTTAGAACAATATTAGTACATTTTTCTTTTTATTTTATATTAAACATTTAGCTTAGTACATAATTATAGCTCTCTGTTTATAACTGTTACATTAGATATAGCGCGGTCGCTGTAATAAATTACTAAAAAAAGCAATCGTGCTTGAAATGCTTACGAAACGTATCTTCTCAGTATAGGCGAATATTCAGCATGAATGCCACAAAAAAATTAAAGAATTTACACCGAACAAAAACCAATTATATTTTTACCGACCGGGCTATACTATGTATCAAAGCTTTGCTTTTGTAAATAATTTTTGCAATTATTTGACAACGAAATATAATACTTGTAATTTATATAACGTACTTATAAATATTATAGCGCAACATTTTAAGTCATAAATATATCTAATTTAGTTGTACCATAATTCTAACCCACCAGGTTGCTTTTATAATTTAGTCAAATACCGGACAATAATAGACAAGCTTTAACCACTGCCAGAAACTGCTAATAATAATATTTCCAACATACGCGATTTCAACAAGACTTATCAAATTGTATTCATGTTCATGTTTAAGCTTGTATTTAACGGCAGATTCTTGCCGAGAATATCCACATGATGCTGCCGTTAGGGAAAGATAAGGCGCGGGAAAGTGCCAATTTTTTTGACACGTTTTAGGATATCGGCTAGAATCTGGGCTTTTAGACTACTCGCAAATATGGCGCTTGCACGAAGAAAATATATAATCAGATGGGATAAAACGGTCTACGGGGAAAGACTTTTGTAAAGTATGTTCCACTTACCCTATTATCTCTCCGGTGAGACAATAAAGTATGTTCCGCTCGCCCCATTGTCTCTCTGGAGAGACAATAAAGTATGTTCCACTTACCCAATCTGACTTCAATTTTTTAAAAAATCTTGAGAAGGCTGATTCATATGGAATGTGATCTTATGACGTAAGGACCGTGCCATTTTTATAGAAAAAATTTGTAAATAGCTGAATAGAATAATTTGAAAATAGTTAAATGGTGCTATGGAGTAAGGAACATTGCCGTATTATGGAATATAATAACATTTTTTTACTTACCAGTGGTGTTTAGGTATTTTATAGATTTTTAATTTATCAGTTTATAATATTATGCCTATGCTGCGCGCTTGCAATGAAACGTATATCTAAAGATAATAAAGTTCAATTCCGAATTGCTATCTTAAAAATGCAGCGCCGCGTCTCGTTTCGGTGTGAACTGGCCCTAACACCTACGCGTCACTTTTGATTTGACTCCCCATAAATTTTCATACCCTTGGGCTGTATACGAAAATCGATTCGTAAAGAGTAAACTCCAAAAACCCCAATAAATCGCACCACTCGGTATTTACTTTGCTCAAAGATTGCATTTGTTTTATTGTTCCTACACACACTTTAATTTTTATTTCTTCATCGATTTATTATTATATTATAAAACAATAATTTGTGATCACGTTAACTTATCGTCCTAGTGAAAAAAATGGCTTTAAGAAATGTAGAGTACATATTTTAGTTTAGTCTTTTTCATTATTTTATATTTCAAAAATCAATAAACAGTATTCAAGATAAGATTATCTATCCAATAAACATTGTAGGTAACCTAGAATATTTGAAGGTTTAATATTTTGTTGTCGTCATCTATATTACCTTCATAGACTAGGACGATAAAAAAACTAGGTGCTCACTATTTTCTTTACAAGTCTAAAATGTATTGTTTGTCACTGGTTGTATATAATAATTAAATGTATACAAATACATTTTACATAATCTCTTTTAAATATTATTATTTTAATTATGAATTATGTGATTTTTCACGTCGTATACTTTTATGCAATTATTGAAACTGTATTTTGAAAATGCATTATTTTGTGATTCTTTACATTATATAATAAAGCATTTTACATAATTTTTATTTAGTTGTTTTATTACCTACTAGCTTTTTCCCGCGGCTCCGCCCGCGTAAATCCAGTAACCTACGGGAACACTGCACTTTTTCGTGATAATAAGAAGCGTATGTGTTAAACTAGTGCCTAAACTATTACCATACTCTTCAAAATACGTTCTTGGGCTACAGTAGATTTTGCGTACACCGCAGTGTCTACGCCTTAGATCAATATTCAAACTAAAGCGCCATACTCACGGCCCAGCCTGCAAATCCAACACCGGTACATGAGCCGTCATTTATTTAGTGTCAAATATTTACAATTTTTGCCTACAAGGCCGCGACATTGGCTGGACCATGAGTAGGCGTACTAAAGTTTGTCTGTATAGGAATAGCGAGATGGATATCATTTTTATGATAACGCTCACCACAAGTATTATTATACTTGTGGTGAGCATTATACAGGGCCTGTCGTAAATAATGGATAACCCGTAAACTGGAGTTGATCCGGATGTGAAACTGTAAGAAAATCTTATTTTCTTGCCAGAGTTTCTAACCATATGAAAATGGCGCAGCATTTTATACTTTTTTATAAATTTCGCTACTTTTTTCGTTCATTCCGCTGCCATTTCATCAAATTTAGGTATTTCTGTGTGATTTTTTTAGTATTATACTCCTGAAGACGTGTATTATTTCATTTTAATACAATTTTAGGTGTTTTTAACGTAAACAATTTTCAAAATCATCTTTTTATGCTTTTTTTTTAAACTATTTTTTTTTAATATCAACTTTGATCATTTACTGTGAAAAAAAAGTATGGCGATAGAGCTGCCCATTATCTTAATAAATTGTCTAGTATGTGTAGTTTCTAAAAAGGTATTACAATGTGTACTTACGCAAACATTTAAATAATACATATCCAGTTAGATGCATGGATAGGGCGATTGGGTCCAATTTTATGGCCCCCACGTTCGCCAGACCTTAACCCGTTGGACTTTTTTTACTGGGGCTGCATTAAGGAAGTAGTGTACAAGGAAACAATAAGTTCTGTGGAAGAGTTGCGTACGCGCATTCAAGTAGCAGCAAGTAAAATCGCAGAAGCCGGCTATGCGCGTCGGATTAAAAGATCTTTTATTAGGCGATGTAGAGCTTGTATTGCTGCCGGCGGAGCGAATTTCGAGCATTTAGTTTAAGTTATTGATAAAATAAATATTTCTTTTTACTAAAAACAACCTGTTTTTCTTCTAAAAATCCTTATTAGTGGCCCAATAACGTTTTTTGTAAAGAATTTTGGTAGAATAAGATCATTATGACGAAGTTTTATAACCTTTTATAACAATCCTTAAAAATTTTGAATTCTGACCTTGATATTGATCTCGCTCCTGTAACTTAATATTGCTAGTAAAGTACACATTGTAATACCTTTTTAGAAACTACACATACTAGACAATTTATTAAGATAATGGGCAGATATAGCGACATACTTTTTTTTTACAGTAAATGATCAAAATTGACATTAAGAAAAAAATAGTTTAAAAAAAGCATAAAAAGATGATTTTGAAAATTGTTTACGTTAAAAACACCTAAAATTGTATTAAAATTAAATAATACACGTCTTCAGGAGTATAATACTAAAAAAATCACACAGAAATACCTAAATTTGATGAAATGGCAACGGAATGAACGAAAAAAGTAGCAAAATTTATAAAAAAGTATAAAATGCTACGCAATTTTCATATGGTTAGAAACCCTGGCAAGAAAATATGATTTTCATAAAGTTTCACATCCGGACCAACTCCAGTTTATGGGTTATCCATTATTTACGACAGACCCTGTATATTATAGTTTTTTAAATCCTCAAGGGGATTTCCTCTCTTTATAGGCACTTAGGGCACATTAATATTCATTTGCGAAAAATCCTTAAGGAATTACCATGGAGCTAGAACAAAGAGGAGAGGGCATAAGCAACTGTACACTGTGATTTTTAGTCGGCACTAGTCGGCCCCAACGTTTAATGATTTAACTAGAACGGTAGTTAAGCCGACGCCATTTAATTAAATAATTTAAAAAAAAATTGTTGTCATCTGTCAAATTTCAAATTCTAACGGTCGCCAAAGGTTGAATAAAATCTGTCAATAATCGATTGTGGATTTCGTGAATGTGGGAAAAACAGTGCAAAATTAATGCCGTTTCTCCACAAAGCTACTGGATTTCTATAATATTAGTTATTTGACGTATTAACGAAAACATAAGTTTTTAAAATTGGGCATAAACTTATTTACCGAACGAAACATGGCTCAATTCAACTATCTCAATGAGCTCAACAGTTTGGCTAAACTAGACGGTCCTATTACTCGCGGGCCGCTTCAACGATGGGTAAAAAAGTCGGGCACAGAGAATATCAACCCGTCGCTAAGCAATTCTTTGAAAAATATATCAAATATTAACTTGAATTCCTGTAACCAATCCATGCAGAAACTGTCCATTTCTGGCAATGTAAGTTGCAATAACAGTACCAACATTATAACTCCTACACGAAATGAAAATAAGAAAGGTAAAAAAACACCATCGAAGAACAAATCTCCAGGTAAGTGAATAATTTCTCATAGCGAGATATTGTTTAAGTTGCATCGAATGCTTGCAGTGTTCTTACATTTTATTTGTATTTTACAGGTCGTTCAACAACACCAACACCCAACAAGGCTTCTAAAACACCTAATAAAGCGGACAGATTTATCCCATCAAGAAACAATTCTAACTTTGACCTTTGCCACTATATGGTAATTTCTTTTTAAATCAAAATCCAAGCAGAACTTTTCTTTTTCATCATGATAAATGAATGATTACAGCAAGACCTTTAAAAGTAAATTTATTTTCTTGTGCAGCTAAACAAGGATGATGAGAAATCTGAGGAAACTGCACAGCAGACGGCCACAGGTGAAGCTATTGGCCGAGCCCTGGCGGATACAGACTCGGGCCGACTACTGCAATACACATGCAAGGCTCCGGCTGCCCCAGAGGGATATCAGAACAGATTGCGAGTGGTATATACACAGGTATTTTCTCATAGAGACAGTCTTCTTCCTACATTTATATTTATAACCTTTTAACAGGTTTACATATTTTATAGTTATTGTGTATATTTCAAAGGGCTCCCCTGATCTCCATTCCTCCCTATTGCATGCCAATCTAGTCCAGGTCTTCTCCTCTATTTCGTCAGTCCATTTTTAAAATTGTATTATTTCTACATTTATACACATTTCAACTTTAAGATTTGCCTTACTAACTCACTAACTATAATTTGTGTATAACTCTAAGATTACATATTATCAATTGAAATGTTCTTTCCTTTGTAGTTTGTTTTAGGTTAAAATCATATTATATAAGAAAAATATTTTGTAAAAATATAAACACAAGTGGAAAGAAAAAAAAAGAAGCTAATAGAAACGAGTCGTAGAATTTATTTACCATATCGCATAATTTGGAAGGTTAGGAGAGATAGTTACGTCATACATGTAGTAAAAGGAGAGTTGTTGCAACATGTATATAGAGAAAAGAGGGAGGAAGGCGGCCTCATGAACTAGGACTATTACACGTCCCCTGCTACATTAGGTACGAAGTACAAAGAGATGCTGCCTCAGTCTACCGTCGGCACTTGGAGCAGCTCCTACCTGCTCCAGGCGAATAGCGGTGGAGGACTGATATATATTATCTGTGAGACTATGACATGGTTGTCATGGTAGCAACATTGTTAGTTTACAAATGGAAAATGAATGAAGATTACACATTCTAATTACTACATTTATTACTTCACAATAAACACTTTTATAGACTTAAATTAAAATATGAATGGTTGAATTTCAAACACTAGTTGACTTAATTTCCAAAAAAGGAGGTGGTTATACATTTATATATTATTCTTTTTTATATGTTCAACGATTACTCCGCCACCTGTGGACGGATTTTGAATATTATCTTTTTGCTGTAAAGGGTATAATCCCAAATTGGTCCTTTTGTCACCAAAGTGGTGACCTGATGATGGGATCCATGAGGAATTAAGGGAATTCCTCGAAATTTATATGGACACATATAGTTATTTTGACTTTTTCGAAAGTAACCTAAGCATATGATAAAAAAGTACTGAATAGATGTTTGGCGATTTCGGAGATTACAGATCTGCAAACATATGCCACTATGTCAATTACAGTAATCATCATCGTCACCACCATCATCTCACGATACACCAACATATTATTATAGTGACATGGGTAATTAGGTACTCCTCATAGCTTTGTACACCAATATCAATGTTCTTGAAATTTTGCTATTGCCAAAATTATATTCGAGATCTTCGAGAATTATATAGTGTCTAATCATTATCATCACTGGATATAGTTTGTTAGGTCCACAGATGGATAATGCTTATTTGGGGGAATACCATGGCCTCCCAGAAATACCTTACATATTATGCTATGCTGTTATTCTATTACATAAGATAAATTAAATCATTCATTCCTAGTTCCCTTATTGTTTTCTTTAATTGAATTTGACTAAAATTGTTTTTAACATAGGTAATGGAAATACATTTTTGGAAATACATTACATACACATAAACACATAATATTTTTTTACTACAGACTAAAGTGCCATCAACAGTGAAAAATACATCAAGATACATTCCACAAGCACCAGACAGAATTCTTGATGCCCCTGAAATTTTAGATGATTATTGTAAGTATTATTAATAAAAGTATTTTTAATAAAGGAATATTTATTATAAATAATAAATATTCCTTTATTAAAAATACTTATATTAAAAAAATATTATTAAAACATTGTTATAACTTATACATAAATCATAATTCTTAAAATATCTTAAAAATGAATAAAAGATTGTTTTCATTTTTAAGATATTATAATATTACCACAATTTTTAATTAAATAATTTCTTCTTAGAACTTTTATAATATACAGGATATTTTGTTTTCAGATTTGAATCTAGTTGACTGGAGTGCATCGAACATTCTCGCTGTAGCATTAGGTAGCTCGGTGTATCTGTGGAACGCAGGCACCGGGCAGATAGAACAGCTGCTGACATTGGAAGGTTCGGAGACAGTGTGCTCAGTTCAATGGGTACAAGGCGGTGGCTCGCATTTGGCCATTGGAACGTCTTCTGCTATAACTGAATTGTGGGACTGTGAGAAAATCAAGAGATTGAGGGTGATTATTTTTTTGGAAAGTATATTTAAAATCTACAGGGTGTATTTTTATCCACATGAAATATAATGGTACCCAACATTTGCTACTATGTTAGGTAGGTAATGACAGTATGCATAACTAAAAATAACATGATTAACATTGCGCCGGTTTTGAAGGTCACGCGACCGCCGCAGCCGCCGCTTTCACAACTATGTATTTGATATTTACGAAAGTAAAGGACCTTTATCACTTCGTTACTAGTATCGAAACTGTTGGTCTCCTACTATACTGCCTATCAAGTACCCACAATAGGAAACACTTTAAACGTGAATGCTATTAACGTAGCAATTGGTAGGAGTTGGGAGCTAGTTACGAAAGTGAAAAAGATCCTCCACTTTCCTTAATATAAAATACATAGTTGTGAAAGCTGATTTTTTTATAAATTATTCCCTTTTCACAAGTTATCAGGAAATTAAGTTGTGAATATGGAACAGAAGGTGTTTGTTAACTTTAGAAAAGGACTACTATTTTTATTTAAACTTGTTATTAGTAAGTTTTGAAAATAAAAACTTTTAATATTCTATTTTAAAAACTTACTTTAATACTGCTATGCTCATTATGATGTCACCATAATGAATGCAATTTTTTTAAATGTTTGTTAAATCACTTATAAAAATTGACAGGCGATGGACGGCCACACGGGGCGCGTGGGTTCGCTGGCGTGGAATCTGTACGTGGTGTCGAGCGGTTCTCGCGACGGTCAGATTGTCCATCATGATGTGAGGCAGCGAGACCACGCAGTTGCTACCATCAGTGCTCATACGCAAGAGGTAAAGTTCTTGAATTCTTCTGATGACTCACTGAAAAAAATACCTGTGGCAATCGGGGACTGCCGCGGTAAAGCTATTGCATAGTAAGTCTACACGCATACGTCTAGTCGCACGCACACAAACACCGTGCCGAAGTCTGCCGAACTGATACGACGTTAGACGATGCACGGCTTTCAACGCCGCACCGCTGTGCCGGTCGGAGTGGAGGGTGTTAGGTTTATTTTCGTTACAGAATTTCTTGATTCGGTCGCCGCGCTCAAAGCCCGCGATAAAAGCTATGCAATAGCTTAAAACTTAATCAACATTTTAAAGTTATCTCCTTCTGTTACAAAAGCTTCTCTTATTTTATCCATAATTCTTTGTAATAAATGTTTCCGTTCTTTACGATTACTACTACTAGACCATTGCTCACCATGGGTTTCAGTACTCGTTATGTCCAAATTAAGAAATACATCATCTTCTTTGATTTATTCTTTTTTTCTTTGATTTATTTTTTGATTTCTTAACATCGGTTGGTTGATTTGGGGTAGGTAAAAACACATTCGTCTAATTCCATATTATCATCTTCACTATCTTGCAAACCTACATGAGTAGCAAAACCTTCCTCACACACTCAACACTCACACTCTCAAACTGACTCACACTCACTCACACACTCACTCACAAACCTCACACATACATCTCTATAAGTAGGAGACGAAGCGCCACCGGGCCTAGCATAGGAAGTGTTAGGAATAGCAATAGGTTCCTCCGGTTCCATTCTACTTGAACTCTTTTTCAGTGTCTCCTCCTTCATCTTATTTAAAGCAAATTTACAAGAACAGTTATTATTTCCCATATAAATGCGAACATTTCTCTCTCTTTGAAAAGTAGGACATACAGACTTCATTAAAGATAAATGGTTGCCTTTGTAATTAATGCATCTATAACTTTTAGTTTCGCAGTTTTTGATGCTTTTCTCCACATTTAGGACAGATAGGTGTCTTGGACGGACAAACGTGACTGACATGACCGTATCGCCAACATTTAGAGCATTGCGTAACTGGATACATGTATGAATCTACAGCCAATCGACAACCGTAAGCCTTAATAGATCCTGGAAGACTTGAACCTTCAAACCCTATGCGAACATTTTTTGACTTAATCCATTTACCATTGAAAGGTTAATCAGTTCATCTGTTTTTAATTACAAAATGCAGATTAAATAAATAATTAGCACTTTTTCGATAGATGTCACTATACTGGTCTTACATATTTCTGAATCGCAGTATCGTTGTGTCGGTGAATTGGTGTTGACTGTTGAATTATCTCAATTGCGTTTCTTGATTATTATAATATTATAATAATACTAGCTGTCTCGTGTTCCCACTTCGTTGGGCGTCAAAGTTTTTTTATGATGATGATGAGGATAAGATGTATCGTAGTTACTTCTTATAACATCAGCTATCTGCCAGTGAAAGTCCCGGTCATCGGTGCAGCCGTTTCAGAGATTACATAACAGACAGACAGACAAAAATTAAAAACAAATGTTTTTTATTGTTAGTACTGTATATAATTTTATATGCATTATGTGAAACGCTGTTAATTTAGAATTACAAACAGACACTTCAATTTTATTTATTTGTATAGATTTTAATCATAATATAATATTATAATCGTTCTTTAAATCTAGAAAAAACATCTAGAAAAAACATTTGGCTCACTCTGTGCTCGTGAAGAAGATATTTTAATGCTTATTTGAAGTGTTTTGATTAGGTATTTATTAATATTATTCCATAATATGTTCGATTGGGAAACGGAAAAATATTAAATAAAAAAAATATGTAAAAAAAACTATAACCCCACTACGTAAAAAAGGGGTCTAAAAAGGCCGTAACAAGAAAAATAATTGAGATAGAAATCCAGAAATGCATAGATACAAAAATGGTCAAGGTAGAGCCGTGGTCGCACCCACTTAAGGTTCGGAACAGTCGATGTCAAATCGCAGCCGTCTATATCTATCTTGGGGTATAATTCTAGAAACTTCTCAAGGCCTTAGGGTTAGCTCATTCCTAGACGCGACGTATCTCGATGTGAACTGACGCTTAGATGCCAATTGCGTTAGGGTGCGACCGCGGCTCTAACCTAACCACTTTTTTTTAAATTATTTTGATTTCCTTATTGATTGTGAACCTTTGATATTTTATCGTGGCCAACATTTCAAAAACAAGTCTAAAGTGCGATTAAAATTCTAGATTTAATTGTATAATTTTTATTTGGTATTTTGTAAATTTTTGACAATTTCTCACTCTATATATAACTAGCAATAATTGCCGGCGGCTTTGCCCGTGTGAAATTAGATTTTAAATTTTATTACCCAGTTTCATACAAACTTAAATCTCCTATTTTACCCCCTTGGGGGTTGAATTTTGGAAAATCCTTAGTGGATGCCTAAGTCATATGAGAAATACATGTGCAAAATTTCAAATTCCTAGCCTTAAGGGTTTGGCCTGTGCGTCAGCTTTGCCTTTTATATATATAGATAGATAGATATGTTTTTACTAATTTACAGATCTGCGGACTCAAGTGGTCGCCGGATGGGAAGTATCTTGCCTCCGGTGGCAATGACAACCTCCTCAATATCTGGCCGCTAGCGCAAGGACAACATTATTCGCAAACACAGTACCTGTTCTCATTCAAGTTAATACATATTTTAAGTATTTTATTTTCTTGAATTAATAATCACGCCTTAATAAAAAAATTATATTATTACTGCGAACTGACAGTGAACATAATAACATAAGAACACAATGGTGCAAAGTGATTACTATTTTATACTAAATACAATATGGTACACCAACTGAGTTCTACCATTTGTCTTGGAGAACTTAATATATATCTTTTATTTTGGCAAATTATATCATTTGCAGATTTCACTGAACTGAACTACTTTATTACTATTAATGTGTACCAAAAAAAAAAACAGCAGTATAAAAATTTTTCTACTCTGTAGTCGGCTATACATGTTTGCCCAGGCCAATGCAAGTGTGAGCACACAGGTACAAGGCAAGTGCTAATTTCCACACGTTGAACAAGTTCCTTGAATGCCAATGCAAGCGGCCAATATAGACGAATGTTTTGTCGAGCTGGCCCCACCCACCCCGCACACTGGCCGAGCGCAGACAAGCGCCTTTGATTTGTGCACAAAAACCCACTGGTCACTGTGTCACTGGTCCGAAGTGAGGCAAGTGATCACGAGTGACGGCGAGCGAAGACAAGTTGCGTCAAATGAGCTCTACACATGTTGGCGCTGGGGTTCACTCGGCCAACTGGGCGAGCGACACTGAGCGATGACAAGGCAAGGCAAATCGGCTATCTACACGCTGGCTTTGGTCATCGCTTGGAAATACTTGGCCAACATGTATGCCAGACATGTAAGCTAGCTTTTAAAAATTGATACATAAGAACTATGTTCCTTATCTATTAATAATCATCTATTTACAGCCAACACCTGGCAGCAGTCAAGGGCCTAGCATGGTGTCCATGGAACTCGTCAATCCTGGCCTCCGGAGGTGGTACTGCGGACCGGACTATTCGGATATGGAATGTCAACACCGGAGCTAATATTAACACTGTAGACACTAAATCACAGGTAATATTTTTAGTATTTGAATGTGAAACTTAAATATATAAATACTATAAACGATCTATCTACACCAAAATAATATCATATTGTGGAAAGACTAGCACTTAGTAAATAGTCATAAAACTCATGAGGGCAATCCACATAAATATTTTCAGTAAAATCTTGTTTGGTTTGATTTTGGATGGCGCGTGTACGAATGCAACTTCATGTCAACCGACACGAGAATTTATAGAAAATTACTAGTGAGAGTCCTCATATTAATAATTTCATTGAATAATCAACAACAATATCTTTGAAGGTCTACTCAAATATCTTTTGTTTTACAGGTCTGCTCGATAGTATGGAGCACGCACTACAAAGAGCTGGTCTCGGGCCACGGCTACGCCAACAACCAGCTGGTGATCTGGCGGTACCCGACCATGGCGCGCACCGCCGAGCTGACCGGCCACGCCGCGCGCGTGCTTCACCTCGCGCTGTCGCCCGACGGCCAGACCGTGCTGAGCGCGGGCGCCGACGAGACACTCAGGTGTGTATGTGTCCGCGCGTTCCCGATCACTGGTTTAGCCGAATTGTGCAGTGTGTTTTATCGTTGTAGCGGGATTAGCAGTCCACACATCATAGAAAATAAACTTAATCCACGTATTATTTTTGATAAAATCTTGTTTTGGTTGGCATGTTGTCCTACTTGAACACGAAAGATTTGACGCGTGTAAGAAAGTCGAGAAATTTTATTAAAATAGAAAAGTACACGAAACATATGAGAGCCTTGGTTCGGCATGAAGGGGCTAGCCGGCTTTTTAAAGTGGCTATTGAATAATGACTGATGTACTTACCAGGTTCTTAATGTTTTATACTATGGAACTTCTTTCCATTTTTTCAACTTTTCAACTTTCTTAAATGAGATGTTTACTGTTTTCAGGTTGTGGAAGTGTTTCACGCTAGATCCGTCCAAAAAGAAGGAGACCACAGACACGAAAGCGGCCAAATCTCTGCTGAACATGAATTCACTTATTCGGTAATTCTTATAAATTGTGGTGATATTTGACTGAATTTATTTGTGATTCTCGTAGCTAATGTTTTGTTTCTTGTTAGGGAATCAGGTTAATACTTTATAGTTAGGGTGTTTTATGTAACAAATGATCATTATGGGTATTTGCCTCCGGCACAACTGGACACAGTAGCAACAGGACGGATTCTGATCAGGACAGATTCGAAAGAAAACTCAATCGCTAGTGGACAGAAGTACAATATTCAAAAAGTTACCAGGTACTGCACGCGGCTTCGCCCAAATTCGTCAAGTTGGGTTTCTTTGGACTCAACTTGACACATCTTTATTACTATATTTTATGTCTCTTGCAATTTAAAAATTTTGCAAATCAAAAAGTCTATAATAAACTTGAGAAATCGCTAAGATTAGCTAACTTTGTTGTTGCGCGTTGCACAAATGGTGCCGTATATTATTTCTCGAGTCTCGCGGAGCTTAGATATAACATGTCGTGATTGCCCGGGGCAATCACGTCGAAGGCATTTTACGGTAGACATGGCCTGTTCTAATACAGCAGTAATGTTATATAACTTGGATTGGATTTTCAGGCTGTCCTGCACGCGCGTGCTCAATATGACGCGCAAGCGAATGAGTGAGCGCGTCGAACCGAACCGATATTAATTTGTTCGGCGCTCACTCATTTGAGTTTTTGAGTTTCAGAGCGCGTTTGGCGTTTACTAGGAATTTGTATATTTTCGATATAATATCGAAAATATACAAATTCTTCGTAAACGCCAAACGCGCTCACGAACGAATGCGCAAAGAAAAACTCACACTTAGCACTCAGTTGCTTACTGTGTCCAGTTGCGGCGAAGGGATTTGAAGTAAAATAGTTTCAGCAGAAACAGCAGTTTATCTTCTGAACTATAGTGGTAAATTATTTGTTTGAATGTAAGACTATATTATAAAGTACTAGCTTTTGCCCGCGGCTTTGCCTGCGTAAGTACAGTATCCCAAGGGAACCGTATATTTTCCCGTAATATAGCGTAAATATAGTACCTATCGGCTATCGCTATGGAATACTGTATCTTTTCGGAATAAAAGGTAGCCTCTGTTTTAAACCAAAGCCTAAACTGCTACGATACCAAATTTCATCGAAATGCGTTCAATGGTTTTTGCGTGAAAGGGTAACAAACATCCATCCATATGTACATCCTTCCTCACAAACTTTCACATTTATAATATTAGTAGGACGATTCGAGGATTTTGTGTAAATTTTTGTTCTTAGGCAAGTAGATCATCAGTAACTAAATTGATAACTAAGGCGCTTTACACACGACGACGGGGCGGGGCGGGCCGGTCAATTTCGCCGCGAAAGATAGCACTAAGGGAATCCTATATTACCAACGCACACAGCGGGCAAAAAGACCGCGCCGCAGGTGCCCGGCGGGCATTGGCGGCGCGGCATGTCCGCGGCTGCCCGCCGTGGATCACACAAACCAGTTTATATGCAGTAACGCAGACGGCGGCGCGAGGTGGCTAGCTCAGTCCGCGCCACGCGCTTTTTAGTGATGGACGTCATCGATGTAGATGATTTAATTGCTGAAGTGCAGAAAAGATCGCCCATATATGATACGTCGTTAAAAGAATATCACGACGTAAATTTTCACTGACGTGCTATTCACTAGAACGAACGTCCTGAACCTCCGCCCGTCGTGTGCTTTGTGTACGCGGCGAGGGCAGCCGCAGACATCGACGGGCAGACGCGGTCTTTATTGCTTCGCGGGCAAAATGCCCGCCCCGCCCCGTCGTGTGCAAAGCGCCTAATGGATCTTATTTATAAGGCTTTATTTATATGGGTTTTAAAAATACCGATATTTGATGACGATTTGTAACTTGGATAAATTTGTCTTTGTTCTCCACCATTCTTATCGAATTTTTAATTATGACCTACGAGTTTTGAAACATTTTAATTTTTTACAAGTTAACTAGAAGTTGAGGTCGTAAAATGGAATTTAAACTATCTCTTACTTTATTATTGTTCTTTCTCTAAAAGCTTATTTTTAATTTGAATTCAATTTCTACATTTCATTACCTCGGCTTCCGTTTTGCTTCAATATTGTATACTTTCCTAAGAATTTAATATGTTTAAGATTGTGATGACTGTATTATTTTTGTATTTTTAATAAAGAAATTCTCATTTTATTTTAATACTTGTTTCATTGGAAATATCATTACATAGACTTAACTTTTTAGCTTTGAAAATATGGGGTTCCATACAATCATAGAATAATATAGATTCAGTTATAATTTAATCTTATGAATATAAAATAAGTTGTTGGCGACTACACTGTGTTACTACTGAATTTAAACTAACACAGAAATTTAATATTTGGCGACTGACGTGCGCAGAATGTGTCTCTGATTTGATAAGATTTGAACATATATTTTGTCTAAATCACGGTGAACTATATCACTCTTTTTAGTTCAGTCGTTTAGTTAGTCCAGTGTATTACCTGTATGCATAAGATTAACTCTCATACTATATATGGTGTTTGGTAAAATTCGTTATTCGTATTGACTGTCTAGACTCTAGGAATACAAAACGCGTTACAAATATTCACTTGAAGGTACTTACATTAAAAATCAAGAAAGGAAGAACATAAAATTTATTTGGTAAAATAAAAATTTAATTTCATTCTTTGTGACATAGGTGCTTTTTTTATTTTTTTATTTCTAAACTTAAATTTATCTTTACAGGACATCCTAATATGACAGACAAGTAACTAATTGTAAACAATAAACATCAAAATCATAATAACTGATAATGTCTATTGTAATTTTTATTTTATAATTTTGTAATTAATTAAATTAATAAATTTGTAATTATAAATTTGTAATTTTGTAATTGTAATAACTAAATGTCTTAGATATCTAGATAACAATTTCATACAACTACTGTGAATGACTTACTTCAGACATCTTATGAATTAAAACATACTATAAAATATGCAGCCTTAGTAAAGTAATTCAATGAACAATTAAATATATCAGCTTTCTTGTCTACCACGTTGAGCGTGCGCAGCGCGCGCGTTAGCAGCGCTTGCTTTAAGAGGTTGGTGCGTGCTGCCGGAACCGCTTACAGCTGCGGTCGCCGCTGTCGCTTCATGTACCTATCCGGGACGCATAACCCCACATCTCCCAGTATATTGGGATTATAAATTTTCCCTCTGAGAGCTTTAAATACATAACTAGCAAGCGTTACCTACTTCTCGTCTAACCTCCAGTTTATAATATCCTACCATGCCAAGCAAAAACAATGTCGGATATAGGAAGGGGTAACCAGGATGTATCTTGTATAATTTAAAATAAAGGAATCGAATGTATTTATTTTGTATTTTTTCCAACATAGCTTTATATTTGGTTTCATTCGGGCTCCAAATTACGGCATTGCATTCTAAATTACTTTTGACTAGAGTCTCATATAAAGCTTATACATACAACAATACAACATATATATGTTTGTAAACTCACTGGTCTGGCGTAGAACAAATCCTAGGTTACGGTAAGCTTTTATACGAACCCCTACAATATGCTTTCTAAAATTTAGATCTGCAGTAAAGTGAACTCCTAAATCCCTGACCTCTGTAACACGCTGTATCAGTTGCCCCTCCAAGTGATACTCGTAATGACTCGGGGCACGTCCACGAGTAAAGGACAGCACCGAACATTTTTGTACATTAAGGTACAACTTGTTCCTTTTAGTCCAATCTACAACCCTGTCAAAATCCCGCTGTAGTATGCTATGATCCCTGGCCTTATCTCTTATCACTTTGATAAGTTTGAGGTCATCAGCATACAGCATATCTAAAGACTACTCAACTATTTTAGGTAGGTCATTAATCATGATAATTAAAAGAAATGGTCCCAAATTGCTTCCTTGGCTAACTCCAGATCTAGTGTAGTAAGGCTCCGAATGGCATCCGCCACAGTCGACAAATTGACGCCTATCACGCAGGTAGCTCGCGAAAAACTTCAGCGTGCGAGGGGCGAAACCCATATCGGCCAGCTTACGAAGCAAGACATCATTGGCGGCTGTGTCAAACGCTTTCCGGAAGTCCAAGTAAGTAACATCCATCTGCAGCCACTCATCAACTGGAATCATGGTTACAGCTGGCTAAGTAAATTGCTCGTCGGACTTTTTCCAAACCATGCTGTGCGTCAGATAAGTGGCTACTCACCTGTGCGTACAAGTTGCTGTGGATAGCCGCCTCGAATACTTTTGGAGGTGAGAGAATCGCCACCGGTCTGTAATCACTAGCTTCCCTACCTACTTTACCTTTAGTCACCGGTACCACTCGCGTCATCACTTCGCGTCAGGAAATGTTGTCTTAGTAATACAGCAATTAAACATATGGAGCAATGGATCCACCAATGTCCTTCCACAATCCTCAAATATAAAAGGAGGTATGCCATCCGGCCCCACTGAACGTTAGGCAGGCATTTGCGCGAGCGCGCGCGTCACCTGCGACCGCTTGAGGCTGCCGAAGTGGGCCCACGCACCGGCACCGGTCTAAAAAACACGCAGCGCTCACCGCCACTTCATCCAGTGAAGCCGGCTCCGTGCTGTACACTGAGTGGAAGAACTTTGCAAACTCATCTGACATTCGTGGTCTGCGTGTACATTTCCGTTATCAATAGTTTGTATTGTCTACAGTTTCCTTTTTTTGACCTAACGTAGCTCCAAAAAGCTTTCGGGTCCGAAGCCAGGTGCTGCTGTACACGGTCACGATAAGCATCGTGCGCCGCCTTAGTCTCCGCTTTGACTCTCGCCCTACACCGCGAAAACTCCTCATAGTCAGCGGGTGACTCGCTCCTTTTATATTTTTTATGTAGATTATGTTTAGTAACAATATTTTTAATAGTATCGGACGTCTACCAGACTGGATAAATATGTTTCCTTATGTTAATTTAGAAGTTCTTGAGGATGCTGAATACGTTTGATGATTATAACAGAATTTGTAGTTAGAGATACGAGCGATATAAGCTGTGTACAACAATATTAATTTAAATAAAAATTAATCTCGTGGAATTTAAAAAAGGTATTTTCTACGCTCCTTTACATTTTTTTTGCGCCCTCAGTTCACTGCCTAATATGTTTTATGAATCACCTACAGTAATTAAAAAATATTTGCTCATTCTTGAATTAAATGTGGGCTCTTAAGTTGTTGCCTAGGTGATTAATTGTTGGCAAAAATATATCTCAGCCGGTTTTAAATATTCAGTTTTTTTTATTAGTTGTTAGTTAATTCAGTTAATTAAACTTTATCCCCTTAAAGGATTACTTTCGACTTAACCCATAACCCTGTATTTTCACGTTATTTTCACTACTCTGAATAGTTTTAGGCGACAACTTTAACTTAAAGACAATATGGGAAATATTATACATAAAACACATAACGTTCATATAAAAACGTTTATTAATCTTAGTCTAAGTACAAATACTCGGAATGTAAATAGGCGAATTGAGAACAAACATAAGAATATCAAATGTGATGTTTTAAAAGTGGCAGCCGTTAATTGACTAGAGCTAAACTAAAATTTTGACGAAGCAACCATTTTAAATGCAGTGCAGGAACTATCATAAATCATAACATAAGCGAGTACTGATAGAACTTAGACCAAATGGAAAGTATGTTTATTAAAAGTTTTGATAAAGTAATATAGAATAAAATATAGATTAATAGCCTCCGTGGTCCAGTGGTTTAGAGCTTGGCTCTCGACTCGAGAGGTGTGGGTTCGATTCCGGCATTGAAACATCATAAAATCCTGCGCCTGATCTCTCGCCAGTCGTGTCGGTCCGTTCGTCCCACTGGGCTTCGAGAGTAAAGGAAGAGAGAGTGCTCTTGTGTACTGCGCACACACCTGGGCACTATAAAACAACTCCTGCGTAGCTGGCCCGGTTTCAGTGAAACCGGCGACCATCACCGAAATCGGTGTGGGGAGGTATTATAATACCTCCCCACACCGATTTCGGCGGTGGTCTATGGAATAAAATATTACCTCATAGATCCTCATGTACTAATGCAGTGGTTGCCAGACTCTTTTGTTTCATAGACCACTTTCAAAATTTTGCTGGATCCGATGGACCCCTGAAAGTGGCATAGGGCAGGATTGCTCAACTGGTATAGCACTCGGCGCGATACCGACATGATCTGGGTTCGACTCCCAGTTCGGAACTATCCAATTTTTTCTCAATTTATTTATAAATTGTCTTATCGAGGTCTCATTTAGGTATCATATTATTTAAAATAACAAACCAACATTTTAGTTCTTCACTATCGAAACCAAATTAATTTTCATGCACCCCTGCTTACGATTGTAGACCCCCATTTTTTGTCACGTCCAACGTAGACCCCCGTCGAGTCTCCGTGGACCCTGGGGGTCCAACTGGACCACTTTGGGAATAACTGTACTAACGGTTATAAAATCTAATATTATGCAGGCAGGAGACAGATACATAACTGAACGTTTTCTTCCTTTACCTACTCCACTATTTCCTTTGGTCTAAGACTTTTGCTAAACAAAAAAAACCTAGTTTATGCTATACTATTATGTTGAACAATTAGTGCAAAATAATAAAACATTACCTACACACTGATGTGATTATTATTATTAATTATTCAGACTTACTGTATTAAAGTACTTTAGTTATTATGGTAATATACTAACAAACATTTGTTTTAATAAGGCTATATCGTGTGTGTACGATTATTAAAATTACTATCATAAACTATTATAACATAGTTAATTGTACTTGCAAATTATTATTCGAACTTAATATTTATTTAGCATCATTTCATTGTTATTATTATTTAAAATACTTTATAAGTAGCAAATTAAATGTTAAATTATAAAATAACAAATATAGCTTAATAAAATAAATACACACTAAAGTTATTATTTTTTTTCACCTACAACGATAACTATCTTCCACGTACTAGCACTGTTAAGTCTTAAAATATTCGTAAGCTCAGCTTAACATTATTATAGTCTGTCGTAATACAGGTGGACAACTTATTTTCTTGTTTATTGTGGTTTTTAACAACCAGTTAGACAAAAGTTGTCCACCATAATAACCTTAAAACTAACAATCATGTATAAACTTATTTTATTTTAATCTAAACAAATAAAGTGATAATTGGAACAGCTCCGTCTCTAGTAAGTACAAACTGTCAAAAAATAAAGAATATAAGTTAAGAAATAAAAATGTAATTTTACTGACTGTGACTGCCTTTACCCATTATCTGATCCAATAAACGATATTGGACCGGTTAATGTTAAATACAAGTATATGTTTAATACTAGACGTGTGTAGTTTGCGAATGAGTCGTTCAATTGGACTAGTTTACTTGCGTCATGCCGTGCATTCATTAATTCATTTTTGATACAGATATATCTTCAGTTCACATCCATCATCCGTCCCGTCCCCGCATGACCGACAACGCACGAAGCGACATAAGCTCATTCGCAGCAAGTAACATAAACAACTTGTTCAATTAACGAGAAAAACCAACAAAAACTTATTATTATTATTATAAAAGAGTGATATAGTTCACCATTATCAAAAGATATATCTTTTTAACGACACATTTTTTTGCACACTTCTTTTTCTTACATTTTTCTTTTCTTTTTTAAAATATATAAAAATTTAATTTTCGTCATCAAAAATTAAAATAAGAATTAAGTTGACATACCTACAAGTTGTCAACCTAAACTGTGCCTCTACTCTCTTAGGATGGGAGTATAATATGATCCGGAATCCGGCGGGCCCGGGTAAATTCAGAGCACTGAAATGAGTGATTACAATAGAGTTGAAAATCTAAGTGTCGATTGTCGAGTCAAATGTCCTAAATGACAGCTCGACACTCAACACTTCGATTTTCAGCTCTGTTGTATTAGCGCAAAGATCTATTTTCGGCGCTGTTTTTTTTTTTCGGCCAGAGAGATTCCCGATGATGTAGTCCGTGTCCTATACATAATATCTCGAATTAAGTGTAAAATAACAATAAAAAAACATCTAAAGGTACAGTTACACGATTCGTTATACAGAGACTCTCATTGCACTCAAGCCAATATAAAAAAATAATAATTATACAATTCACTCCGTTCATAACACATGACTTTATAATTTTCACAAAATATTTTATATTTCTTTACACATGATTGTGTAGATGTAAATAGCCATAAACCAAGACTTAGATATTGTGATGTAAAAGATGACGAGATTGAGATGACGTTGATAAAAATATAACTGCAAAAATGACTGTCTTGTACTTTTTAACTCTTATTTTGAATATATTTCAAATTGAATAAAAAATATGATACTGATAATATGTTCTAATTATAATATATAATGGCTGCAAAAAAATCTTTCTTGTACTTATAATATAGCAACTTTCTTTGTGTATAGGTATTACAGGAATAAGATTTCATTAAAACTACGAAAGAAATATTTTTAAAACTAATTCTGTGTGATACACTCGTAAAATATTAATTATATTATTGGCCCAATATAACGAATATGTACTTTAAAAATAATTTTATTATCTTATTTGAAATAGCAAAGTCCAGCTACCGTTGGGCAATGTACGGTCGCCAAGAGATCCGGTGCGCCCCACATTTCAATCTTACTACTATGGCAATAAGGTCCAAAAGTTAGGTCTCACAAATTACAAATATTATTCGCTCAGATTTAGTTTCTTACGCGCAGTTTAATAACTTTTAATATAACTTAAATTCAAAACCTAGAATCTAACGAGAAAGGCCATGGTCCAAATATCGATACAAAAAAAACCAGAATCGACAGCAATGAAATAAGATTACATTAAATCATATTTGGTGTCACCAAAAGGGCAATTCCGAAAAATGACCGAGTGTAAAAGTTATGAGCATGAATAAAATCCAAAATCATAGGAGGCGGTGTACATCTTCACCTCCTATGACTTGAATTATTTAACATAATTTTTTGTATAGAGTGTTTTTAAAGCTCTTTAACTATCTCACTCTTGTGATGACTGTATTTCGTCAACTTTTGATCGTAGATATGCTACTGCAATGACAATTATTTCCTGGCTTACTATGTACTTTTCGAAAAGCCAATAAAAAAACTATGCACGTTCCACATTGTAAGTGATTTTCATATTAAATATACCTATATATTATTATTGTCTTACGTAAAAAAGGATAATAAATCTAAATTTATGTGCATTCTTGTGAATTCGCTATAAATTCTAAAATCACATTATTAATATATTCTAATGTGAGTACTGAATGCATTAATAATTGCAAGCTAATTGTAATTATTTTCACTATAACACTATACATGTAATAATATTAAATAATTTCTAGTTTAAAAATGTAAGTACATATTGGTATAAAATGTATAGCTAACACTAAATAAGGGTATTACAATTACTAGTACATAATACTATAACCACAAAATATTCATAAGTATTTGCTATTATTATGAGAAATCAATCCAAAATATAAATTTATTGTTAGCTGCTACCAAATAAGGCTATGTAATGTAATCATTACGTTTAGTTTAATGATGATAAAACCTTGACTTAAAAAAGTCGCCACCGCTGAGACTGAACACTTTCAGTTATTAATTCATTTTCTTTTAGCTCAAATATACAAAAAATTAAGTGTATAATTATTGTTTAAATATAATCTATCATATGAAATCAATCTTTGACAGTGCCCGGTTTTACAGGGTGTATTTTTACACGAATTTTATATTTCACCCAACATTAGGCCACAATATAACGTAAGTAATGGCAGTACGCATAACTGTAGTCTCATCAAGTCTCACTAAGTATGGACATTCTCGCACGTACCCACTTATGTCATTTTCAATTTTGTATCGCATTACGCATATACGATCCGATATCATTGTTTTAAAAAAGCTGTTTCGCTCATATAAGAGTAGCTCTAGTGCCCAGCGGCTCAGCGTTCCTCACCAACCTCTCATGACTCCCACTGCGGTTACACCGTAAACTGCGACGCAAACTCGCACGCACGCTGCGTAGCGACTCCGCGCGTAGGAACGAGCGCCGCAAATGCGCTCGTGTGAATTGTTCGGTTTCGTGACGTAATATCGTAGGTGTCGCTTCATTACGTAGATTAGGTAGTTCGTGGCGTAAAATACTAGATAGATTTTCGTTGCGTAAGCTAGGTGATGATCCATTCCGTATTATACTAGATGACACATTATTACGTACACCAGATGGGGTTGAATTACGTAAACTAGATTCATTACGTAATATAGGCGGTTCTGTTGGTGGATAGTTGGTCAGTATAGGCGGATCTGGGGGTAAGTAGTCGCTGGTGGTTGGCGGCTCGGAATGTCGCTCTACACTCTCGCTCAATGTGATGGGCGCGTGACCGTCGTCGTTGTCGATGCGGGATGATGTTATCCTGGAACAAAAGTTTAGGTTTAATTTTTACCCGACTACGGCGAAGCCAAAAGGAAGGGTAATGATTTTGGCAGCACATGTATGTAGGTTTGTTCCTCCGTAGCGCCTAAAGTACCGATACGATTTTAATGAATGAGGTGTCAATAGATTCGTAATAATACCCCATGTAACATAAGGCTATAATCGACGTAGTCGTTAAATATAAACTCTCATAGTCTAATGAGGTAAATTAAGCTTATATCATTGATGTAAGATTACGTTAAAAGTTATACTAAGCGGATATCTCGGAATGCAGCAAAATTATAACAAAATGGGGACGCTTTCACAACGAATGCGCGCGTACATCACCTTCCTCGCTTAGCGTAACAAATTTTGGGATAAAAGATAATGTACCTGCGCAGCGTGCGGAAGCTGCGGCGCAGCGTGTTCAGCAGGCGTGCGCCGGTGGCCGTGCTGTAGGACGGCGGCGGCGTGTACTTGGGCGGCGGGTCGGCGGGCGGCGCGGGCGCGGGCGCGGGTGGCGGGGCGCGGCGCGGCGGCGGCGTCGCGGTGTCCATGCGCGGCCGGTATAGGTTCTGGATGCGCTGTAATGTAAGAAGTGCGAAGTATAGCAGGCATGTAGCGAAACATTACAAACCGCACAGGGAACGCAACGTTACGCGTATCTCGGTAGCATAAGCGTCAGTTAACACAGAAACGCAACGAGACACCCTTTTTTTTTAAGATAGAGATTCAAAATTGAACTTTATATAACTTTATATTTATATTTTTATTTATTTACTACACAAAAATATACACGTTTCTAGAAGTTGTAAGAATTTGAAATGCATGCTGTACCGCGCAGCGCGGCGCCGCTCTTGAGACAATTATTTCAAAACTAAGGATGGGCTATGACGTACATTTGACAGAACATCATACAAGAAAAAGTTACGCCATCTTGTTTTCACCATACCTCAAATGTCAGCCATGTTGATTTTACCATACCTCAAATGTCAGCCATCTTTATTTCGCCATACCTCAAATGTCAAAATGGGCAAACCCAACTCCCAAAAAATTAAGTGGCGACAGTTTTTGCGTCGCTATGCCTCGTCTATAATATATACGTCTATGTCTTGCAATGAAAAGTGTATCTTTTTATGTATGGAATAAAGTTTAATTTTGAATCTCAAAAAGTGTACGCCGCTTCGTATCTCGGTGTGAACTAAACCTAAGTAACACGCTAACATGACGCGTAATGCGTAGAAAGGTCGTGTGTAAAAAAAAGTAAAATAATACGTGTATCGAGAACCTATGTTTACTCCAAATTTAAATACTTACCAGTTCATTCATATGCTCGTTCGGTTCGTAATCCTAAGAAGGCGTGCAATGAAGAAAAAAATTACACAGTAAAATTAAGAAAATCACAAACAGTTAAAATATTTAGTTTGATTTTTCGTGTATCTGTAACCTGCGTGTGAACGGAAAGTTACAGCTCACAGTACATATTTCAACATCTACGCCAGTAACGGGCTGTAATGTTTTATTTTAATATATGTCGTTAAATTAAGATAACTAGTGGTCTTCTAGTCGTCGAAATAAGACCAAAAATAATTAATTTAAACTTTATAAAAGTTATTTTGCGTTTTAAGCAAAAGAAAATAAAATGATGTGACAGATTGACAAACTTCAAAGTGTACTATAACACTTTACCTTTCAGAGTTATTTTTTTACCTCGGAGTTTCTATGACAGTAATACTTTTACCGTTGGTTAGGTCCTGGCAAAGGTAAAATAAATGTGAACGGACTGTAATCAAAGCCTTGGAAGTGTGAGTTATTAATCTGAGGTAGTGTGTATAACGTTATTTTTATGAATGTAATGTATTTTATTTTTTAAGCAGTATTATAAAAAAATATTAGTGCACCCTTCTTCTCCTCCATATAAATTTTAACTGTGCCAAATTTCATCCACCTTCGTTCGTTTTTATTCTTCATAAAAAGGGGTACAAAGTTTTTGCTTCACATATAATGTATGATAAAGTAAATAATCACCTCAAATATATCGGGCGGTCCCTTGCTCATGTACCTCCACGTCTGTACAAACGCCGTGACGGGCACCAGCAGCAGGATACCTTGTTGTAACAGGACGGACACTTGACGCACCCACACCGGCCAATATCTGGAAACATGAAGAGAAACTATTGATGTCACAAAAAATTCCAAAACTTGTTGTTGTTGTTGTTGTGTCTACTGATGTGAGTTGTTTTGTGATCTATTTATTATTATATTCTGACTTTATTTTTTAAGTCTAAAAATGTGTAAAGGTACCCTTTGTATAGATTAAATTACTGAACGGTTTGCGCTAAAATACGACGACGATATCACGACGTTTTTCTCTGATGAAATCATTGCAACAATCTCATGAAAAGTGGTAATCGCTTACCATCAGGCTATCCGTCTGCTCGTTTCCGGGTCCACTTTATTTTTAAAAATAGGCTATGGCTTATGACATACATTTGACATAACAAATCTTCATAGAAGAAAAAATTACGCCATCTTGTTTTCGCCATACCTCAAATGTCAGCCATCTTGATGTCACCATACCTCAAATGTGAAAATGGCCCCAAACGCATAAGTGGGGACAGTTTTTGCCTTAACATGCCACGTCTATAATATATACGTCTATGTATATCACACTAGTCCCTTTACTTATAAAAATATTTACACAACGGATAACTTATACATTGCTGTCTTTGTCTGATATGTTGGAAAAGTCACTTGACAGACAAAGATAGCGACGTTGTTTAAGTTATCCGTTGTGTAAATCCTTTTATTAGTATGTGGGATGTATTGTAAATGCGAAAGTTTATGAGGAAGCTTTTCTATCTCACGCAGAAGCAATTAAAACGGAATTGAATGAACATTAGCACATTAATGGCTTTCAGTCTTGATCAACACATGCACTTCTTTTGACGTGAATACATCTTTAAAATTTAATACGCTGAGTGAGGACTTTTTTTGTCTTGAGACTTGGTAGCTATTATACAACTTTGCTGTGACGCAAAGTTGTATAATAGCTACCAATTTATTTTACATACCCAGAAGTTTTTCTCCAACTATACAGCTGACGCTGTTGCCCCGAACGGAAATCCACTATGCATATAGCCTGTAAAAATACAAAGACAATATCAACAATCACTAACATAAATTCAAAATGAATCACATTGGATCAAATTGAAAAAACAGTTTCGTCCCTTTATCGCTTAACTTCAATTTGTTATTCAACGCATGGATAGTTGACAATAGGGATGATTACTACAACTAAACTATTTAATTTCATCAATATACTCAGATATATTGAAGCATTACTACTTGGCAAATGTAAAAAAAAATATATTTTATGTGTAGTTTAGTAATTTAGCAAATATATACATCTAAAAAGAACAAAATAAGTTTATTTTTTTTTTTGCTTAATTAGTAAAAAAAACCTACATCATTAGTTTACTTACATCATATACAAAAACATTCATTATGGGAAGTACGAATTTAAACGCACTATATATTCTTCACACACTTTAACCTAGGCTTGCTTGATACAAATCGTTGTACCTTTGAAAATATTAACTTTTGATATAAGTACTGTTTCTTCTGAGAGGTTACTCATATTTAAGAGTACTCATTTATGCAATATGCAATATTTATGTATATGAATATATAATGTAATGTAATGAATATATATATTTATATATATATATATATATATATATATATATATATATATATATATATATATATATATATATATATATATATATATATATATTCATATATGCAATAAAAAAATTTCGTATGACACGTAAATTAATAATTTTAAAATGAATCAACCCAAAGTAACATACTTTAAGTTGATTGATTTTAAAATTGTTTACAACACACACACACACACACATAAAATATATCACGTCGATAGTATCGTAAATTATATATATATACTCTAGGAACCCTCTCTTTCGCTGTCCTTCCGTCCGTCCGACAGACAGGTCTGTCTATTAAATAGTATAATAAAATTATTTTGATCGAAATATAAACAACAACCTACAATAAACTTACAATAAACTTTGAAGTAATTCAAAGAAAGCGCTATTGCGCGTTGATAGTTACGGAACCCTCCTTAGACATGTCCTGACATGCTCTTGGTTAGGTTATTACTTTATATAATACTTACAGCCACGGCGACCGGCAACAACACAGTCCACACGAAGCTGAGCAGCGCGGCGACTGGCGCGGTAGCGGTACGGGGTGGGAACAGCACGCGAACTAGCGTGTCCGCAGCGAGCGGGCGTCCGCGGACCGCGAATACTCCTACTGCTAGTGCCGCCGCTAGCGCGCCGTGACACCACCCGCCGGCGATGGTGTAGTCCGCCCAGTGGACTAGGCGCACACCCATCTACGGAATTATCGTCATCATCATCATCATCATCGCCACACGTAACTAGTTTGAATAAAAACATATTATAATAAGTTATTTAGATATAGAAACAATATAGAAATGGTATCCTGATAATAGTATGCTTTCTCGCATTACAGTAAGCATGAGGCCTCTCCCTCAAATATCGCGGCGAGCGGCGCGGCAGCACGCGCAGACGCGTGGGCATTCACCGCTTTACGCAAAAAATACTGCCGCTACCGCGCGTTGCTTAATCACAGTGATTATAATTTAAACGAGGTATGGACTTTTATTTTATAAAATGGACCAGGAGACGAGCACACGGATCGCCTGATGGTAAACGCTTACCGCATGTCATGTCGTCATAAAATTTACGTGTCATATTTCGACGCAAATTGTCCAGTAATTTAATATGTACAAAGGGTACCTTTAACACATGTTTTTAGGACTTTAATATTAAAGTAACAATATTAAAATAAACAGATCACAAAAAACTCACATCAGTAGACAACAACAATCCAATAGCCAGTCCGAATACACAGCTGAAGAACGTAATGGTGGTATCCCATATTTTGAGTATTTCCACATTAAACTCCATAATACCGGTGACGACACAGTGCCAGATTGCCAGTTGCTGCGCGATGCCAAACATGATGATGATGAAGTAGAATATCACCGCCCACACTGGTGACAGCTGCAAGAAAAAAATGGAATATATTATATAGAATAACAGTAGCGAAAGGTATACTCCATACAACCCGATTTCTTATGAGCTTCCCTTATAAATATATTATAATACCTAATAAATGTTAAAATAGTAAAATAAAACACTAAGAAAACAATAATTTGTGCGTTAATAATTGCGCACGCACTTGTAACCTAATTTCCGTCGCACGAGGCGCGCCGAAATTAAAAAAAATATAAATTCACACCTTCGATACGTTTGTCACCTGCTTGTATGAATAAAATTGAACCTTAATATCTTCATTAAAATAAAAATTAAATGAAAAATAAAATATCATTTCTACTTGCGTAAAATTCTCATAAGCCAGCTTGAAATTAGACTGAAATGTCATAAGCATAAAGTTAAATTTAGAATGGCAGGATCGAGGCGACAATTTGAGTTCGTTGTAGTTTTATACCGCGACAAAAATATATACTTTACTTCCGCAGTGCCCGGAGTGACGTAGTGTGACGTGTGACACACGCACGAGTATCGCGCGGTGCGGCGGATACTCACCACGTCAGCGGAAACGGCGAGCGTGGCGGGCACTATCTGCGTGGCCAGCTGTACAGGCTGCCAGCCGCTGAGGGCCGGTGTGTAGTGCCGCCAAACAGTCAGCCCCCACTATATTGCCGTAGTGCCCGGAGTGACGTAGTGCGTGTGACACACGCACGAGTGTCGCGCGGTGCGGCGGATACTCACCACGTCGGCGGAAACGGCGAGCGTGGCGGGCACTATCTGCGTGGCCAGCTGTACAGGCTGCCAGCCGCTGAGGGCCGGTGTGTAGTGCCGCCAAACAGTCAGCCCCCACTATATTGCCGTAGTGCCCGGAGTGACGTGTGACACACGCACGAGTGTCGCGCGGTGCGGCGGATACTCACCACGTCGGCGGAAACGGCGAGCGTGGCGGGCACTATCTGCGTGGCCAGCTGTACAGGCTGCCAGCCGCTGAGGGCCGGTGTATAGTGCCGCCAAACAGTCAGCCCCCACTATATTGCCGTAGTGCCCGGAGTGACGTGTGACACACGCACGAGTGTCGCGCGGTGCGGCGGATACTCACCACGTCGGCGGAAACGGCGAGCGTGGCGGGCACTATCTGCGTGGCCAGCTGTAGGGGCTGCCAGCCGCTGAGGGCCGGCGTGTAGTGCCGCCATACAGTCATCCCCACTATACTGCCGTAGTGCCCGGAGTAGCGGAGCGCAGTGCCCCCTGGTGGTGGTTCGGTGGTCGGCCATAGGAATTGAGACGACTTTATCGTTTCTGTAAATACAAAAATTAAAGTATATAATATTCTGTGGATTAGTTTATATTTAATATTTATACCATTCATTATGGCATAACAGCGCATCACTATTTTGCGTTTTCGGGCGCGGAAAGTCACATACCAATTTTTTTTATATTTATAAGCAAGGTCGAACATTTTTAGAAGATAGGGAAACAAAGTAGCGGACATTTCAACTCTCTGATAACTAGAACTTCTCCAATCACTATGAATTTATGCAAATGATAGTCTAGGGTATACTATTAATATGTGCTTATTTTCATAAAATTGTTTACCGGGTATAAGCTTTTAGCATTAGTTTAGTAGGATTGTATAAATTCTATTTTTTGGTCCTTCGAACCAGATCACACAAAAAAATGCACAAAACTCACCACAACTACTCGGTAGGTATATGTATCCGTGATTCCTCAGTATTTGAACACATATGTTCGCTAGAAAAGCACCTAGAAGTAGTATAGTGAAGGTGAATATCACTATACAAGTGCTTTCCCTCTGTAGAGTCAAACTGTTCTTGCGTTTGGCGTCTTTGTGTGCTATGAGTTGCATTATGCAGGCGCCTAGTAAGCCCCAGGTGAGAAATGTCTCTTGAGCGGCCGCTGCCCAACTCTGAAAATAAGAATAATAATAACAATAATAGCTCCCCACACTGATTTCGGTGACGGTGGCCAGTTCCATTGGCAGCTTTCAATGCAATATCATCCAGGCTAGCTACGCAGGAGTTATTTTATAGTGCGCAAGAGTGTGCGCAGTACACAAGAGCACTCTTTCTTCCTTTACTCTCGTAACCCAGTGGGACGGATAACCGACACGACTGGCGAGACATGATAAACGTAATAAAATATGATATTTTTAGTGTAGTTTAGAAATTAGATAAGCACTTCTAAAAAGTTGAAAAAGTTTTTTTTTTGCTAAATTAATTTAAAAAATCTATATCATTAGTATACTTACACCATACACAAAAATATTATGGTAAGTATGGACTTAGACGCTGAAATTTCAGAGATATTTACAAATATGTTCCTGCGGCCTTATATTTCATACACTTTTACTTTATAGTGACGTCACAGTTAGGTAAGTACGACTTTTGTATGAGGCTTTTTACGAGACATGCTAAATTTAGTAAATAGATAACTGTACCTATTAAAATATAGATTTTTAGTATACTGTTTCTACTGAGAAGTTACTCATATTTAAGAGTACTATTCAGTTATACAATTTAAAAAAATAGTCATCTATTAGGGATGTTTCGACTAAAAGCAGTGGCGAATGGTCTATAGAACACGATTTCTATAGTTATAGATCCAAACTAATCTCGTCCAAACTAATATTACAAAGAGGAAAGATATGTATTTTTGTATGCTTGTATCAAATAAAAATTAGTTTATATTATACATACATATATATTTTGGCTACATTTTTGTCGTGAACGTGCACGAAAACGAATTTAACGCGGGCGGTGCCGCGGGTATAATCTAGTTTAGAACATAAAATATAAAACATTCACAAGCAAAACGTTTGTAATTATTGCTTTAAAATTGCGCATGCATAAATATAAAAATTCACATCTACGGTTATGTATAAATTTTGAACGTCATTTCTCAATATTTCGCTCTTTCTATTTTTTATAATGATTACTCAATCGATTTTATATTCTTCGTGGTTATATTTAGTTGAAGTAAAATACTTACATTGGAATTAATAAAGAATTCACTCCATACAGTCTCTGCGAAGATGTTTGTAACTGCCTCGTACGGTATGAGAGTTATCAGCTTAGTGCACAGTATCAGTATACCGCATATAGGTAGAAATATCAACATGTATACAGCCTGCAAAGAATACCAAAATTAAATAAAAACGGCCAAGTGCAAGACACGCGGACACGCGCACGAATGATTCCGTACAAAACGGCTAATCACGTTTGTAGTATGGGGAAAATAAATATTTATTTTATTATGTTTCAATCGGCAACAGAAATACAATATCGTCTGTGAAAATTTCAACTTTCTAGCTTCACGGTTCATGAGATACAGCCTAGTGACAGACAGACGGGCAGCGAAGTTTCAGTAATACAATCCCGTTTTTACCCTTTGGGTACGGAACCCTAAAACCTACCTAGTTACTACAAATAAAAAACCTATTTACTTAAATATTATAATTATTAAACATTTTGTTAATTAAAAGATGAAAATAATAGAAATTCCTTATTCATTATGATTATACATTATGATAAAAGATTTAAAACCAGCACAGCATTTTTTCCATTCTTCTTATTACTAGGTAGGTATAAATATTTTATTCTATGGATTTTTGAATCTAGACATGATTTATCGTTTGTTACGTAGGTATTCTGTGTGATTTTGAGGTGCAATCAACATTGTTATTTTAATTTCCATTCAATGAATATTCATCATCATCAACTTACCTTCCCATAAGACCTAATCCCTTTACAGAGCCCAACAAAAACTATCATCCAAAGCACAGCCAAATTGAACGCTATATGGAACTTTATCGTACCATAGCCGTTTGTAGCCGGATTTCGTTTCAATACTTCGTTATGAAAATATTGTGGCAGTGTCTCGTGGATTTTCACTGTTATGTTCTTTGAGATGACATCTGGAATAAAATTATCATTATTCACAAGGATTTTAGTGTTTCTAGTCTCGTAGTACTATAGTTCATACACGTTTGCAGTGAATCATTAGTGCAAACGTCAAAATGGCTTACTTCAATCAAGGTTACTAACACCTCCTTGACAGTAAAGTTTAGATTACGTACGTGATATTAGTATTTATTTCGCGTAAATCTATGCAGTATTACGGAAGTTATGACCGTAAGAAGTTCTGAGCACTTTTTAAATTTCCGCAATAGCACGCGCTTGCCGCATGACGTCAGCGGTCACAACAAACTGCCGGCCGGCGCCGCGCCCGCAGCCCAGCGTTGGCTAGTCTCGTGACGTCACAGCGTAACCAATCGCTGCGTGCGTTTTTAAATGATTTCGCGCGATTGATTTCTATTATCTCCGCTATCTTTGCGAATATAAAAAAAATAAAAATGATGATGTTCTTATATTTTCGATTGTACTGTACGTTCTTAGTGGAAATTCATGTTTCACAGTAATGACACACAGGATTTCTTGCACTATTTCCACTTTAATAAGTATTTTGCATTAATGTAATATACGACCGGTTTCGACAAAGTCATCATCAAGTGTAGGCAGATTTTTTTTAAATTTGTAAACATTGTGCAAAGGGCATCATGAAATTTTTACAATTTTGTGCAACGTAATTTAAATTTTTATACCAACTTCTTCTATTTTCTACTGCATATCACAAATAAATATTAGTATAATATTATAACACATTAGGTATATTGATAAATTAATAACTTATTGATTTGTAATGTTATAGAATTATATAACTACGAGGGCGGCACTGAAAATTTCGGGAATCAAGGAAGTGACACAACATTACTATTTAAAAATGTATTTATTGCTTTTCGAAGTATTCTCCGCGAAATTTGACACATTTTTCCATACGATGGAACCAATCATTGAAGCAACCATTCCATTCGGAAGTTGGGGTCTCCAAAATGGCCGTTTTGTAGGCGTCCACAGCTTCTTCAGGTGATGAAAATCTCTGACCACGCAATTTATTCTTTATTTTAGGGAAAGTATAGAAATCATTAGGGCTTAGGTCGGGGCTGTACGGCGGATGGTCTAATAATTCTATGATTTCTTGCTCTAAAAACTCTTTTGTTCTGTGCGCGGTGTGAGAACTTGCATTGTCGTGATGGAGGATGATGCGGCGGTTGTAGTTCTCTTTACGGAGTTCAGAAACGACCTGTGGCAAACAAATGTTAGCATACCATTCTGCATTAACCGTTCTTTGTCCCTCAAGAGGAATAGTCGCAACATGGCCGGTTTTGGAGACAAACGTGGCCACCATTTTTTTGCAACACTCCGTGAACGAACAATTTTTGTTGGCTTTAACTCATTTTCGAACACCCAAACTCGTGACTGGTTTTTTGTTTCGGGTTCGTACGCGTATATCCAGGATTCGTCACCTGATACGATGTTGTATACAGCATTTGAGGATCCTGCGTGGAATCTTTCGAGAGTTCTGACGCACCAAGTAACGCGAGCCGCATTTTGCTCTTCACAGAGCAAATGCGGTATCCATCGGGAAAACAACTTTTTTACACCTAATTGTTCATGCAAGATTATTTGTATTTGACTCATGCCAATGTCTAAAGTTGCCTGAATTTCGCGGTATGTCACATGTCGATCTTCCTCAATCAGCTTACGCACAGTATCAACGTTTTCTTGGGTGACTGCAGTTTTTGGACGACCTTGACGGGGATCATCACTGAGCTTGACACGTCCACGTTGAAATTCAGCAAACCAGCGATAAATTGTGGTTTTGGATGGGGCTTCATCACCAAATGCAGAAATCATCCGGTCAACACACTGTTTTTGTGTTAAACCACTTCGAAAGTCATAATAAATCATCGCTCTAGAATTTTCTCGAGTCAATTCCATTTTCTCAACGACTAAACAAGTTTGACAAGACCTTGTGACAAGACCGAGAATCTTTTTTTAAATAAATAAACGGTATTCGATTTTTAAAACCAAGGAGTTTTAAATTAAAAAGATTTTAATATGACAGGAACAATGGAAATATTCCATTCCCGATACTTTTAGTGCAGCCCTCGTATATAGAATGGATGTCAGAATATAAAATTAAAAATACAACTATGACCAATGATTCAATTAAATTAAAATGTCAATAATACTTAAATAATGGCAAATAAATTGTATGAAATTAAAACATGTCAAAATTACAATTAACAAATTATGTCAAAAATTCATATAAATTGAGATAATTTTTGCATGAATATTATTATTATTAGTATTAGTGAACATTTGCACTGAATACTCAATGCAAAATTAACGCGAATGTACTATATCTTGTAGTTACATTTCTTTGAAGATAGCGTGTCTCTATGTTGATGCTTGTGACATTTTTATTATGCAATGGAAGAAAAATAAAAAATAAAGAAAGTGTGTACATAATTAATTAATTACATATACGTACTTTATTATTATTTTACTTGCGTAATTACGTAACACATTTTAATTAGTGAATAATAATGAATAATATGTAAATCGTACACTAATTTAGTTATACTCGTATGTTTTATTCTTCTAATGTAGGGTTGCCACCCGCCCTGTTTTTCCAGGACATGTCCTAATTTTTGCAGCATCCTGGCTTTTTAAAGCGCCCTGATAAGATCATGCATTAAAAAATTCTCGCGCCTTACAATGATTTTTTCTGATTTTATTTTATTCTAATACTGTTATGAAAAAATATGAACAGCATTACATGTATTTTATTTAACCTATTTTCACTAAATATTAATTTTACTGTTGCAACTCTATTACTGCGTCCTGTTTTTCAACTGAATTGTCCTGGTTTTTCCAACTTCAAATCCTAGTTTGTTTAATATGGTGTTGGTAACCCTATTGTATTTAATTAAAAATATAACTTATTATATCTTTATAGTAAAAGATAAAATAACTTAATCATCACGATTGTATAGATAACATTTACATTACGTGTCTTTATTAACACTTCAGTTATCTTACCTTCAACATTCAACCCATTAGGAAGTGCCCACTTATATTTGTCTTCCGAGGTTATAAAGGAATCTCTGAAGTATACGAAGACCCAGGATAGACCGATAATACTATACACCCCTATAAGCATCTGAGCTGCAAGTAGGGCCACACCGATGCCTTGTAGTATGGGCGATATCCTCCACATGTCAATAGGACCGGAGCCCAAAGTCTGGCCCAAGCATAATTGCAGCGTGAATAGAGGTATGCCAGCTAAAAGGGACAGTATTATGAATTGTACTATGAAGCTTGCTGAAACAATAGAAAAAAATATAGGGTTTAATAATTTACTGTGCGCTTACAAAACATCAGTAACTGGGAGACCGAGTTCTGCTCAGAGTTTTATAACTTGTACAAAAAAAAAGCATCACAAAAATATTTGTCTTGCCGGGAATCGAACCCATTTGCCAATAACGCAAAAAAGTATCGCATACCAAAGTGCCACACGAGCTGCAATTGTTATATTGTTGCCCAAAAAAAGAATAACATAATATTATAAAAAGCTCAGAGATTTGTGGTTTCCCAGGAACCAGACCTAGTTTTTTCGCCCCGAACCTACTAAATTTCATGAAAACACTGGAAGCCGTTTCCGAGATCTATAAGATAACGTTAAAATAAAGACGTTTTCTTAATAATATACCGCCTATGAACTGTTACTTTAAATTGCATCCAAATCGGACTAGCAATTTATGCAAAACTAAATATTGCCCGCTACTTGGTGTGCGTAAAAGTTAATCTTGCGGAAACCGTACATTTTCAATCAAAATCGGTCCAGTAGATTCGGAGCCTGTTCAATGCAAACAAACAAACAAACAAACTTTTACCCTTTACAATAGACTAGCTGTTTCTCGCGGCTCCGCCCGCGTAAATATACTATCGAGTATCCCGCGGGAACACTGTACTTTTCCGGGATAAAAAGTAGCCTATGTTTTAATCCAGAGACTCCTACCATACAAAATTTCATCAAAATCCGTTCAGTAGTTTTTGCGTGAAAGAGTAACAAACATCCATCCTTACTCACAAACTTTCACTTTTATAATATTAGTAGGATAGTATAGGAGTATAGATGGTACAAAATGCTGCGCCACACAAACTTAGTTTATTTAGAGTTTTAGTAAAATCTTCAGAAACCGGGCATAGAAGAGCTCCAATCGTAGTTCTATGTTACCAATCGCCATAATACAATGCAATTAACCGATATAGGAAACAGATTTTATTACAATTAAAATGGCGACCTTCTCGCTTCCTAATTCCTTGAGCGGTAAACTACGCTTAACAACCATAAACAATCGACTTTTTGTATTTGCATTTAACTTTATTATCTTATTGGGCACCTCAATATAAGAATCGGTTTGATTTACTCGTAGATATTTAAATAAGTCAAAAATTAAGAAACATATACTTAGTCTGGCCATAAATACTGTTACAATTAAAAATAAATAAAATATTACATTTGAATTTGGAATCTGTCATTTTTGTATGATTGTTCATTGTGTTTTCTCATTTTGGCGCCAATACATTGTACAATATTTTGCGATATTAAAATGGAGTGGGAGTGATAAAGAGAACCGAATCGTTGTGACTGCATTACACAAAGTAGGTATGGAGCCAAATGCAATTTTTAAAACTATCCATACGCTTGGTATTAGTAAAATGTTTGTGTACCGGGCTATTAATAGATACAATGAGACCTCCTCTGTTTGTGACAGAAAAAGATCTGGCCGTCCACGTAGTGTTCGTACGAAAAAGGTGGTCAAAGCAGTAAGGGAAAGAATTCGAAGAAATCCTGTCCGAAAGCAAAAGATTTTATCTCGGGAGATGAAGATAGCACCTCGAACCATGTCGCGTATTTTAAAAGATGACTTAGGTCTTGCAGCCTATAAGAGACGTACTGGTCATTTCTTAACTGATAATTTAAAAAAGAATAGGGTGGTAAAATCGAAACTACTACTGAAGCGGTACGCAAAGGGAGGTCACAGAAAATTTATGTTTACGGATGAGAAAATTTTTACAATTGAGCAACATTTTAACAAAATATATGACCGTATTTATGCTCAAAGCTCTAAGGAAGCTTTTCAATTAGTCGACAGAGTGCAACGTGGACACTACCCGACTTCAGTGATGGTTTGGTGGGATATTAGCTATGAAGGAATACTTTTGTGAAAAAGGTTTCAAAACATCGGCACAAATGTATCAAGATACCATTCTTGAGAAGGTAGTGAAGCCCCTTAACAACACCATGTTCAATAACCAAGAATGGTCCTTCCAGCAAGACTCGGCGCCGGATCATAAATCTCGGTCTACGCAGTCTTGGTTGGAAACGAACGTTTCGGACTTCATCAGAGCTGAAGACTGGCCGTCGTCTAGTCCCGATCTTAATCCGCTGGATTATGATTTATGGTCAGTTTTAGAGAGTACGGCTTGCTCTTAACGCCATGATAATTTGGAGTCCCTATAACAATCCCTACAATTGGAAGAATTTTCCCATGGAAAGAGTGCGTGCTTCTATTGATAACTGGCCTCAACGTTTAAAGGACTGTATTGCAGCCAATTGACACCACTTCGAATAAGCTTTTTATATTTTAAATTGTTTTATATTTATGTATTAAACCATATATGGGAACAACCAGCCCGCGGGCCGGATCCGGCCCGCTGTAAGATATGATCCGGCCCGCGAGATATTTTGAAAAAACCCAATAAAAAAAATATTACATTCGGTACTTATACTCACGGGAGTGACAGTGAGGCGGCAAACATCAAATCCTTTGATGTTTGCCGCCTCACTCTTTGATAATCGCCGCCACTCGGCTTGCTCGATCAAATTCTTTGGGGTTTGCCGACTCACGGGCGACACATCAAAAGATTTATTGCTTCTCAATTATTTTAAACTACTTTATTCCAGATTATTCCTTCAGTTTGCCTATATAAGCGGGTGGATGGCCCGAACGTTAGTTCAGATCTATTTGAGCTACCGAGGTGATAACTTGGACAATCGATATCCTAGCGAACTGCTCGAGCCGTCAACTTGCTTTGTTGATCTTGAATGGTTACTAACTATAGTTTGTTATTAAGTTTATTTAACGAAAAGTAAACAAAAATGATGTCTGGTGGAAAGAAACGAAAAGTAGATACAGAGGGTCGCCAGTTTCAAGAAAAATGAACTGAATAATTCTTTTTTATCTTGCACAATGGTAAGCCTATTTGTTTGCTGTGTAATGAATCCATTTTATTAATGAAAGAATTCAATATAAAGAGGCATTACTCAACTAGGCATGCTACGCTGCACTCACTGACAGGACAATTAAGAACAGACAAAATCCAGAAGCTTACCACAAATTTGGAAAAACAGCAACAAATGTTTCATAAACATAGAACACAACTTGATAATGTTGTGAAAGCTAGTTTTATAGTTAGCTCAAAATTGGCAAAGGCATAAAAACCATTTGCCGAAGGAGAATTTATCAAGGAGTGTATGTTAGAAGTTTGCGGTATTTTGTGTCCTGAAAAGAAAAATTAATTTGAAAAAATAATTTTTCAAGACGAACTGTTGTTCGACGTATAGAAATTATGGCTAATCATATAAAAATGACATTGACTGACCGTATGGCTGGTTTTGAGTCATTTTCCATAGCATTAGACGAAAGCACCGATTTGTCTGACACGGCTCAACTGGCTTTATTTATTCGAGGTAAATTAGAGGTCAATAAGGAGTTCACTGTTACTGAGGAATTGCTTGCTTTACAGCCGCTAAAAGGAACTACTGCAGGAGAGGATTTTTTTATTGAAGTTCAAAAATGTTAAAAAATTAAATGTGCAAAAAGATATTATTTAATTAAGATTTGATAGTCCTTCATTGCATTATCCACCAACAGAACTTGTGTTCTAAGTCCATTCGACTCCAGAATGTTATGAATGTGGTAGTAAAAACCATCAACTTTATTCGATCCCGAGGGCTTAACCATCGTCAGTTCAAGGCGTTTTTGGATGAAATCAGCTGAATATAACGACGTAACATATTATTGTGAAGTCAGATGGCTGAGCAAGAGCTTAGAAAGAGCTTAGAAATGAGATATCAGACTATGAAAATACAGAAAAATCATGGATGGAATGGATATGTGACTTAGCATTTCTGGACGATCTTACAGGCTATTTAAATGATTTAAATTTGAAACTTCAAAAACAAGGACAGTTAGTAAATGATTTGTACAGCCATTTGAAAGCGTTTCAGATCAAACTACGCTTGTGGGAGTCACAGATGCTGTCTGGTAACAGTTACCATTTCAACACGCTCTCTGCGTATGAAAATATTGCTTATGCTGTATAGGCTGAAGAACTCAAGTTACTGTCGAAACAATTTTGGAACAGATTTAGCGACTTCCAAAACATAAATTTGAATACATAGAGTTGTGTGATTTCTACAAAAAATACCAAGAAAAAGACAATTTTCCGCAGCTTAGAAAATTCGCAAGAAGATTGATTTTTGCGTTTGGTAGTACTTATAAATGTTAAAAAATCAACACATCGTACAAGACTGACTGACGATAATTTGGAATATTCTTTACGTCTTTGTATCAGTGGAATTAATGCAAATATCGGATGTTTCCCAAATTCAAGCTCAAATGTCTCATTGATTTCGGTGTATTTAACTTTCGTAGTTTGTAACAATTGCAAAGAACAATGGCGAATAATTATTTGATATTTTTTAAGCGTCTACAAATTTCATATGAACAAAAACAATTATTTTATTTTATTACATTTTACCAATATATTCTAGGATTTAATAAAAGCTACCAAACAAAACCGATTATTTTTTGTAAATCAAATGACTACTTTTTACGGATTTCATATTTTTCCCGCAGCTACCGTTAACATTGCCATATTTTGATATTTTTTTACCAAAGCGGCGGCGCACACTGCGCGGTGCCTCAGCAGGCGAACGGCATAAATAGTAAAAGTAATATTTCATCCTACCGTATAAGTTGTGAACAGATCTTCAATTTTAGTTAATTTCAAAACTTTTAATAAATAAATCGATTTTATTTTTCAAATTAGTCGGGGAAAAAAAGAAAGGATGAGTTAAAATAACTAGAAACCCAGCTTAGTTGTCAAACAAATGTATTAGCAATTGGTGTCAAATTAAGAAGTTACTCTACGGTGTTCCTGCGCTGCCTCTCGTGTGTGATTGTGTTTTGATATTGTTTTTCTTTCCTTTATTTTCGACCCGGCATGTTTTTGGACTTTGATTCTCTGTGATTTGACTTGTTATATGGACTCCGTTATCCCTTTTGTGTGACTTTGTGCTTTGCCACCCGGAATTTGATACTTCAACGCGATTTTGTCTTTTGTGGGCTATCTTCTAGCTACAATGGATTCACGTGGTCCATCTCGTGATAGACGTACTAGAATCCTGTGTGTTAACTGTGGAATTTGTGCTAATATACTTCGCCGATGCCCTGCCTTGGCCCTAGATACTAGAGTCACTGCACTACTTTGCAGCTGGGTATACCCACAAATAGTAAGTAAAATATTTTATATCAACACAACTTAATAGCTTGTTGCCGCTTCACATAACAACAATAAAAACATTGTGTGTTGTTTATTACCTGTATCATTATATAATATCAATAATAGACACCAAGGTTTTATAACTTTTGAACAAATTACTAAGTACTTAATTCAAGCAGTTTATCAAAACGAAACAGTCATAATATCATTATGACAAACAAAATTTTTTGTACTATACTATACCTACTTAATTATATTTTTTTTAGATTACTGAAGCTGATTGTGTGTGTGAAGCATGCAGAGATCTTGCAATCTTCTCTGTGAATGAGAACTTGCACCAAGCTTCTGGTGACAATGAGCACCAAGCTGGATCAAGACCAAGGGGACACACTGAAGTGTGTCTTTTATGTGGCTGTTCCATTCATCGACGACAAAGTGACAAAATATTGAGGGAGAATCCTACTGACCTGCACCAGAGTATGATCAATATTATAGAGAGCAGAGTTGCACCACGTCAGGTTAGTTAATACATTTATGTTCTTACATCTATTCATTTATTAAAATAGAATAATCTTAATATTACAAAAATTATGCATACTTTCTCACATTTTTTACAATATTAATTGTGTATGTTGACTTAGATAATACATGGTTTCACTATTATTGGATATTTATCTTTTTACTATACTCACACTACTTTTTTTCAGATCAATGAAACTGATCGTGTTTGCCACGCTTGTTGGCTTCGTACACAAAGAGAAGCTCGACGTATGAATACTCTAGACAATACTAGATCACCACCTGTTGCTTCATCAGAATCACATGAACCAATACATGATAATCTGCAGCCATCAGAAGATGTTGAACCTTCACACAGACCATCAGGTTCTAATCATCCTGAACCTAGTATGTCAAGCAATCAAGGATTAGTTTTGCCAAACTACAGGAGAGCAGCGAACTCTAACAATCACTGTGTCTTTCCCAATTGCAACAGTACTTCTTTACATAGTATTTCAGATAAATTGCGTGCCATTGTTTTAAGCAACCATAATTATTATTTGCCAAGCCTAGCTCGAGTTTGTGGTCCCCATTTAACAAGCAATTCATGGGGGATTTTGTATGACTCTGAAAACAGTATGACAATGTTCACTGTGGATCAAATTCAACATGTTTTTTCTTTTGTGAATGCTTTTAATCCAACTTTGGACTTTGAAAATCTGCAAGACATGGATGACAGAGTTTTTGAGTACTGGATAGGACGAACTAAACAGCAATTCAACAGTTTGATGGAAGAAGTGCCCCGTATCTTAGAGATACGAAGAGGCTCTCTAGGCTTAGCAGCATTATTATTAAAAATGAGGACTGGAGATTCCGATAAAAGAATTTCTAGTTTAGTTCAAGTACCCCGCCGGACATTGGAAAACTTAATGGACAAAGTGAGGGAGGTTCTTCTTCAAGATTTTGTGCCCAGAAATCTTGGCATTAACCACATAACAAGAGAAGATTTACATAATCATAATTTGTCTATTCCAAATGGCTTATACGGAAATGGAAATAATGCAATAGTCATCTGCGATGGTACATACATATATATACACAAAAGCTCAAATTATATGTTTCAGAAACAAAGCTACTCAATGCATAAATATAGGAATCTATTAAAACCTTTTTTAATAGTAGCAACTGATGGGTATATTGTAGATTGTTTAGGTCCATATAAAGCAACTACATCAGATGCTGAAATTATATCCACCTTATTCATTGAGGGATCTGCCCTACAGTCATATTTTATAAATGGTGATGTGTTCATTCTCGACAGGGGATTCAGGGATAGTATAAGTTTGTTAGAAGGATATGGATTTAGAACGTGTATGCCAGAATCACTTTTAGAAGGCGAACACCAACTAACTACAGCACAAGCCAACCGAAGTCGATGTGTGACTATCTGCAGATGGGTGGTGGAGGCAGTGAATGGTCACTTCAAGAGAGACTTTAAACTCTTTAGGCAGGAATATTTTCATCTGTCTCTACCACACATGATGGAAAATTTTCAAATTGCTGCAGCATTATTAAATAGGTTTGGTGTTCGCTTTCAAGACAATATGTATGCAACTGAAATACTGCAAATAATTAATGAAAACATGAATTTAGAGAATAATCTGGCATACTCAGTTGATGAAATTAATATGAACAGACGGAGATCTTTTTTTCAAAACATAAATGCCGATCGCATGAATGTAAACTTCCCTACCCTGGAATACAGAGATTTAATTCTGTTCGCCTTGGGGACGTATCAAATAAAACAAGCTCGCTCTTATTATGGCGAGCATATACGTTCTCAAGGCGGCTATAGAATAGAAGTTTGTAGTGAACCCATCAACATTTTGGATTTTCAAATTAGAAATGGTGACACATTAATAAGAGGGAAAATAAAGTCACGCCACGACAATATTATGTATATATTATAATACAAAATAATATACCAGGCCGGGCAGGAATCACAGCATACTGTTGCAGTTGCTTGGTAGGTCGGCGGACTGTGGGCTGTTGTGCGCACGTCATGACCCTGGTGTGGTATTTGGGGTGGGCCTGACACCAGGAACATGCAATTTCAGCACCAGCTGAATTTTTAGACTATATTGTAAGAGAAGATGATGAAGAATAAATATTTAAGAAAAATATCCTTGTTTTATTTCATGTACAGGCGGTATTCCTTCGGTTGATAAATTAAATTCCTTTATCATAAATATATATAACTCATGGACTATTACTACCTTTTGAAAACAAAGTGTTTTGTAGACAAGTGCATTTAAAATTATTATTATGATAACATTCAAAATACAATTAATTTATATTAATTATTTTAGTATACCATAATATACGAGGGGTGGTCCAAAAGTTCGCGGAATGAAAGGGTTGTTAATAAAATATAACAATAAATTTATTTTTCCTTTTCAATATAATCACCCTTAAGTGTAATACATTTATTTGATCTATGGATAAATTTTTCTAAACCATCGAAAAAATATTTTTTGTCTTTGGCCTCAAAATGCGCCGAAATTGCCTCCTTCACTTCGTTATCGTCGGAAAATTTCCTTCCCCTTAGCTCTTTTTTTAAATTTGGAAACAAATAAAAATCGCTAGGGGCCAGGTCTGGACTGTAGGGTGGGTGAACAAGTGGTTCGAATCCATGCGTGTGAAGAGCAGCCATGGCAACTCGGCTCTTGTGAACCGGCGCGTTGTCTTGCAAAAGCAACACACCCTTGGCCAATTTTCCACGACGTTTTTCTTTAATTGCCTCCTTTAACTTTTCCAATATTGTGGCGTAGTATTCTCCGGTTATAGTGGTACCTTTTTCTTTATAATCAATCAGTAATATTCCCTCACAATCCCAAAAAACAGTGGCCATCAACTTTCCAGCCGATTCTGACACTTTGAATTTCTTGGGAGGTGGTGTACCCTTTTTGTGCCATTGCATGGACTCCTGTTTTGATTCAGGTTCAAAGTGATGAACCCATGTTTCATCTCCAGTAACAATCCGCTCCAAAATCTGCACAGGGTTGTCTCCACACACCTCCAAAAAGTGCTTAGACGCGTCGATGCGCTGCTGTTTTTGAAGCGGCGTGAGCATTCTCGGCACCCATCTTGCACTGACTTTTGTCATGCCCAAGTGGTCGTGCAGGATCCGCAAAATGGCTGTATCTGATACTCCAACAAATGCAGATAATTGTTTTTTCTTTAAACGTGTGTCTTCCAGTACAAGTTTTTCGACTTTTTCGACGATGTCTGATGTGGTGGCCTCAACTGGCCGCCCAGAGCGAGGGTCGTCTTCAATTGAATCTCGACCATGTTTGAAAAGTCCATGCCACTTATAAACCATTGTTTTATCAGGGCACTGATCTCCATAAACGGCTTCCATTTCATTTAAAATGGTTTGAACGTTTTTTCCTTGCTTGGTAAGGAATTTTATCACAGCGCGATGTTCAATTTTCTCCATAGTTGCAGTTTGCTTCCGGATTGACTTGTTTAGCAGGCGAGTACTCGTAAACGAATGGCGCTATAGGGTTGAGATTTTATATATATACTAATTATGAGTGCTCAATTAGTATGACACTAAGCGAGCTACCCTATCCCCACTCCATCCCCTTCATTCCGCGAACTTTTGGACCTCCCCTCGTACATACTTATCTATTCCTCCAACTACGTAGTCATTTATTTCTCTATTGATTTCTAACTCTTTGTTACTCAATCTTACGAGAATGTAGCTCCCGGGGAATACGTATTCAATAATATAATAATATAACGTATATAACAATACAAACAAACTATGATGAAATAATACCAATAATATTAATATCAATGAAACATAACCTAAAATATTTAAGATTTTTATGATGTAATATCTAATAACCTAGGCCTTCTCGGGAATATTTCTTTTTAGAAGTTAGTTGGAGGATGAGTTCCTAATCATTTATGTATTTTTTTATTCATAGACGCCTCCATTTTATCTCAAATAAAATCATGTATGAGAGTTCGCCATTGTCATTTAACGATTTAATTATAATGTACCATTTTTTAAAATTTCATTTTGTTATTTTAATAAATTTTACTATAATAACATTGTCGTATTATTTCATGTCTAATATCTATCGCAAATAATATCATGACTACTTTAAAATGCACTTTAAAGTACTTTTAAACGCGGCACGCGAACGTCTTTGCACGCTAAAAAATTGGCCCTCAACATGTCAAAGGTTGCCTATAACCCTTAAACTAACACTGTAAAAGTAATAAATGCTATTTGCAACAGATTTTTTTTTCTTTGTTTGTATTTGTGGCAAGACTAGGTATTATGTATAGGTAAATTTGTAAACTACGAGAAGTACAGCATAGTTTTATTTAAATATGGATGTAATAGATTTTGCCCGCGGCTCCGCCCGTGTAAATACAGTATCCCACGGGATCACTGTACTTTTTCGGAAATAAAAAGTAGCCTGTGTGTCATTCCAGAGCTTAAATTACAACCAAACTAAATTTAATTAAAATACGTTCAGTAGTTTTTGCCTAAAAGAGTGACAAATATACATCCATTCATCCTCACAAACTTTCATATTTATAATAGTAGGAGGATTGGGCCGAAAACGCACTTGAAACTCCTTTAGTGTTGCAACTTGCACGGCAGCAAGTAATCACTTACCATGAAGCGGATAGCGATCCATATTTATGAAGATCCATCGGATATCGGATCGGATGATCGGATGGATGGAAAGTATAATATACATTTACGTTTCAAAACCTTTAGGTACGGGTCTATTATAATAAAAATATTGTAGTAGGTACCGACAACAAAACAAACTTACCTCCAAAATGTACGCTGAACATGGCGAACCGCGATATATTGAATATGCCGACCGTGCAACTCAGGCAGGCGAGCATGGCGCTCATGCGGTGCGGCCATACGCCGAAAGGCGGGTCTTCGATATCTTCGTTCCTGTAACAGATTTTCGTTCCTAAAAAATTTAAGTCAATAAAACTTAATTTCTGATGAAGAATAACGAAAAACGGTAGGGGATCCCTGATTTGAGTTTAACTCAAGTGGAAAATCATCATCAACATCATCGATCCTGTACGAGACAGGTTTTAATAAAATATTATATAATAATACGTGAAGCAAAAACTTTCAGTGGGTACAGTTTTACGAGAGAACGGAGGAGTAGTAATATCATAACATTTGGCACAGTTTAAGTGGAGGATGGTGTGCAGAAAGCTAATATTTTTTCTAAAATGATAAGAAATACATAGAATTCATGAAAATAACAACAACACACACAACCTCAGATTATTCACACACACAACCTCAAATTATTCACACACACTACCTCAGATTAATCACACACACTACCAACGCATGGTAGATGCGTTTGATGGATACAATTTTGTTACACGTTGACGTTTGTCAATCTGTCACACCATTTACATTTTTCTCTTGCAAAAGAAAAGTTGAAACATAAAAATTATGTAAATTAGGTACTATGTGCGAATTCCAACCACAGGGCGATCACTAGTAATAATAATTATTTTTTCTGTGACCTCTACCTTTCTACTGAACCATTGGTATGTATATTACTTACCACGATTATGTTCCAATCATTTTGTTTCATAATGTAGGTATTAGGTATTGTCCCTTAAAGCTATCAGACATTGACATTTTAATAGCAGTTTTTAATAAAATATACCTATAAAACAAAATATTAAATAATCCGCTTTATTAAATGCCTTATGTGACCTTATGGCCAAATTATTATAATGGCTACATTAATGTTACCTTTAAACCGACAAAACGTGAGCTATCTTTCGGTTTTAAACTTTAAACGGTCACGAATATTTTGGAGATAGAGTTTTTTTTATTAAATGCGTCTTTATCAACTGGAGGACAAAGAATGCGCTAACTATGCAACAATGGACAAACAAGGGAACTCATATTTTATTGCTTTATCTAGAAGTATAGACTTCTATACTAATTTAATATTGCATCGAAAAGACTCCGAAACAACTGGACCGATTTTGATGAAATTTAGGTAGAAATTTAGCACACACAGTAGACCACCGCGAAATACATATTCTACTTTTTATTGCGACAGTATAGTTTAGGTATATTTTTTTTTATTTATTATTACAGTAAGAAATACAAATTAAAAATATAATTCGAAAAATAATATCATTGCTAGCCACTAGCCGTGTACACCTAACATAGACGAAACACGTCTAACCACTCTAACCAGACATTTTCTACAGCATATCCATAAGAAAATTCGTATCTCCAACAAAACAAGTTTTTTTTTTTTAAATTACCACAAACAGGAAAAATATCGTACCTAGGACTAGACGGTAGTTTACCTATTCATAGTGTTTGTTGTTCATACGATCAGGGGGGCAATAGGAAATACGGGCGAATATAATATATTACTAGCTGTCCCGGCAAACGTTGCTTTGCCATATTAAGTATTTCGCCCATATTATTTTATTGAAGTGACTAAATAAGTATGTCACCATGGCAACGTCGATCGCTATCCCGCACACAAACAATATGGTCGCCGTCAGTCTCGAGTTGTAATAATTTACTATTTTTCATTCAACAAATGCACTTTATCAATATATAAAATACCCAGTAGCCGATTCTCAGACCTACTGAATATGCATATAAAATTTGGTAAAAATCAGTAAAGCCGTTTCGGAGGAGTTCGGTAACTAACATTGTGACACGAGAATTTTATATATAAGATTTATATGATCATCATAATCAGCAGAAGTCGTATATTTTCCGCAAGGAAACATAAATATGGACCGAAAAATGAAATAACCTAACCAAGAGCATGTCAGGACATGTCTAAGGAGGGTTCCGTTACTAAAACTGCGTAAAAGGTTTTTTTCAAATTACTTCAAAAGTTACTGCCAGATTTCGTTCAAAATAATTTTCCTAAAGAATTTTTAGCATGATCGATCAGCAACTTAAAAACCACTTTGGAGGCCGATTACTCGTAAATGGATGACTTGTAAAAAAATCATGTATAAAACTTTGCCTTTATTTTAAAAGACCTATTCAACACCCCTAAAATATAAAATTATTATTATTTTTTGATTAGCATCAACCGAGATCTATACACAATCTATAACTATACCAAATTTCATCAACTTATATTCATAATTACAGAAGCTAGAAGCGCGGTCAGACAGACAGACGGACGGACAGAGCGAAACTATAAGGGTTCCTTATGTGTTACGGACCCCTAAAAATTACAGTAATCAGATTTACCGTGGGAGAGCCATGCTTCGCCACGAATGGGCCGGCTCGACCGGAGAAATACCACGGGCTCACAGAAAACCGGCGTGAAACAGCGCTTGCGCTGTGTTTCGCCGAGTGAGTGAGTTTACCGGAGGCCCAATCCCCTACCCCCCTAGAAATGCCGCAGTTGAAAAGCAATTTGTTACCCCAGGAGGGTACCAACTGCGTTGGAGAATCCCTCTCTGGACGTCCATGCTCAGGAACCCCTGGAACTGAACGTGGACGTCCAGGCTGCCCCTCGTATTCAGGGGAGGGCAAAACTGCGCTCCAATCTGCTCGGGGCAAGAGCAAACGCACAAAGGCACCCCCCTCGATATTAAACATGGACTTTTGTAATATCCGGGGATTACACTCCAACCTTAATGCCGTCCATTACCACCTTGAGACGGCAAAGCCGGCATTGCTCTTTTTAACCGAGACGCAGATATCATCTTCGAGTGACACATCATACCTTTCCCACCCAGGGTATTCTCTCGAGCACTCCTTTCTGCCCAAAGCTGGAGTGTGTGTGTATGTCAGAGATGATATCAGCTCTCGCCGCCTCAGCAATCTTGAGGACAGGAACCTGTCAACATTATGGCTCCGCATAGATTGCGACAACCACCCTCGCGTCTATGCGTGCCTATATAGGTCCCATAGTGGTGACCCTGAGACGGACCGACTCTTGGAACACCTGCAAGCTGCTTCAGATTTTGTGCAGCGGCAGATCCCATCCGCAGAGATCATAATACTTGGCGACTTTAATGCCCACCACGCCGACTGGCTCAATTCCAGTAAAACTGATCATGCGGAGAGATCTGTCTGCAACTTTGCCCTAGCGAACGACTTGACACAACTGGTCACTACGCCTACGCGAATCCCAGATGTGGATGGTCAGAATCCTTCCTTGTTGGACCTTCTGCTGACTTCAAAACCTGACGGCTACCAAATATCCGTAATCGCACCACTTGGTACATCGGATCACTGCCTTGTTAGGAGTTCTGTGCCACTTACGACGGGGTTACGACAGCGTGCTGTTAAATACCGTCGTGTGTGGCACTACAAGTCAGCAGACTGGGATGGGATGCGGTCGTTTTTTGCATCCTATCCTTGGGGGAACGTGTGCTTCTCGCCGGATGATCCCGACAACACTGCCAAATCTGTTGCCGATGTGGTGATGCAAGGGATAGAACTTTTCATTCTGTCCTCTGTAGTGCCAACTGGCGGCAGATTTCGTCCCTGGTTTGGTTCATCCCCCAAAAAAGCTTCTCGCCGGAAGCAGGAGGCTTACCAATCCTGGGCCAATGCAGTGTCTGCTCGGGATTTAAATACCAGCACATATAAAAAGGAGTACAACCTTGCCTCTAGGTCCCTCAAGAAAGCGATCACTCGGGCAAAGAAACAGCACGTCAATAGAATTGGTAAGAGACTTGAGCGCCTCCCCTCGGGAACCCGTGCATTCTGGTCTCTGGCCAAAGCTATTGAAGGAAATTTCTGCAAGCCAACCCTACCATCCCTACACGTAGGAAATGGATCGTTGGCCCAGGACGCAAAGGACAAAGCCGATCTTCTGGGCAAGCTCTTTGCGTCAAACTCGACCCTGGATGACGGGGGGCAGAAACCGCCGACCATACCGCGATGCACGAGCATCATGTCGGATATACGGTTTCATCAGCGCTCAGTGCGAAAAGCCCTCCGTTCCCTTGATATCCAAAAGTCGAGTGGGCCTGACGGAATCCCTCCTATTGTGTTGAAAAAGTGTGCTCCAGAGTTGGCTCCGGTCTTCACGCGTCTTTTTCGGTTCTCCTACTCTTCTGGCATCGTCCCGGCTTCTTGGAAGACAGCCTGATCACACCCGATCCCCAAAAAAGGTGATCGCTCAAATCCTTTCAACTACAGACCAATCGCTATAACCTCTCTCTTCTCGAAGATAATGGAATCCATTATCAATAGCCAGCTTCTTCGATACTTGGACGGCCAGGGATTACTAAGCGACAAACAATACGGGTTCCGTAAGGGTCGCTCGGCTGGTGATCTCTTGGCGTACCTAACTCATCGTTGGGCTCAGGCAATTGAGTCGAAGGGAGAGGCATTGGCTGTTAGTTTGGACTTTGCGAAGGCCTTTGATTGGGTTTGGCATAAAGCGCTGCTATCAAAGCTTCCATCATACGGGCTGCCCGAGAAATTATGTAAGTGGGTCACTAGTTTCTTAGCAGATAGAAGCATAAAGGTCGTAGTTGACGGCGAATGCTCTGAAATTCAGTCTGTTGATGCTGGTGTCCCTCAGGGCTGTGAGCTATCGCCTACCCTATTCATACTGCATATCAATGACATGTTACAGACCAAGGGCATTCATTGCTATGCGGATGATAGTACAGGTGATGCTGTATATACCGGCTCCCCCAATATTTCTCGGCTAAATGTCATTGAGAGTCGAAACGAACTTGTGTCTAAAATAGAGAATTCATTGGAGAAAGTCTCTGAATGGGGTAGACGTAACTTAGTCCAATTCAACCCCGCCAAGACACAAGTCTGCGCGTTCACCACTAAAAAGTCACCAATGGTCGTATATCCTCGTTTCGAGGGCACATCTTTAACCATCTCCCCTAGCATTGAGATACTTGGCGTCAACATATCGAGCGAAGTCCAGTTCCGATATCATCTAGAGGGTAAGGCCAAGTTAGCCTCGAAGAAGCTTGGTGTTCTTAACAGAGCGAGACAGTACTTCAGTCCGGACCAACGCCTACAACTCTACAAGGCGCAGGTTCGGCCTCATATGGAATATTGTTCTCATCTCTAGGCAGGGGCGCCAAAATATCAACTGCTCCCTCAGGATCATATCCAACGAAGGGCCGCTCGAATTGTTGACTGCCATAGTGTTTCAAACAGCTTGGACCCCTTGGAATTACGCCGAGATGTAGCTTCACTCTGCATCCTCTATCGGTTGTATCACGGAATTGTTCGGAATCATACCACCTGCAACTTTTCGCCATCGTCCCACGCGAAAAACATACCATCCTCATCACCTTGATGAGTGGCAGTCTTCCACCGTGCGCTTTTCGCGTAACTTCTGCCGCGCACTGTTAAACTCTGGAACGAACTGTCACCAGCAGTATTTCCGGACCTATACGACCTGCAAACCTTCAAGAAGAGAGCGTATTCCCTCTTAAAAGGCCGGCAACGCACCTGCAGCTCTTCTGATGTTGCGAGTGTCCATGGGCGACGGTAGTTGCTTATCATCAGGTGACCCGTTTGCTCGTTTGCCCCCTTATTTAATAAAAAAAAAAGAAATGCTAGGGGCCCCATATACGGTCCGGTTTTCCTTCAGTTCGGCCTAAACGGATACAAAATCGTATCGACTGTGAGCAATTTCGAGATCGCATCAGTCAGCCGGATGGACTGAAGCGATTCGTTCCAGTGTTGCCAGCTCTATTTTTGCGAAACTACTAAACTCGCGTCGATTTCTACTAAAAACTACTAAAATAATAATGAAAACTATAAAAAAGCTACTAAACTTAGGAATCTGTAAAGCCACCAAAAACCACGGCATTTTTGTTATACGAGGGCGGGTCAATAAGTCCGTGACTTTTGGAATAAAACACAGATTTTTTGATAAATAAATCATTTTATTTTTCAACGTAGTCCCCCTTGAGCTCTATACACTTTGTCCAACGCTTCTCCAATTTTTTTATCCCTTCCAAAAAATATGATTTGTCGAGGTCCTCAAAATAGGCCTTTGTTTGCGAGATGACTTCATCATTGGAGTCAAATCTTTTTCCACCGAGCCATTTTTTCAGGTTCCGGAACAAGAAGTAGTCACTCGGAGCCAAATCTTGAGAATAGGGTGGATGTGGGAGCAATTTATAGCCCAATTCATGGATTTTTGCCATGGCAACTGCACATGTGTGCACCCTTGCATTGTCTTAGTGAAAAAGAACTTTTTTCTTGGCCAAATGAGGTCGGTTTTTTTTCAAATCCTCATTGAAGCGGTCCAATAATTTGGCATAATATTCCCCATTAATTGTTCTTCCCTTTTGAAGATAGTCAATGTGGATTATCCCACGTGCATTCCAAAAAATAGTCGCCATAACTTTATTGGCTGACAAACCCACCTTGGCCTTCTTTGGCGCCGATTCACCCTTAGAAACACACTGTTTTGACTGTTGTTTGGTCTCTGGTGTATTGTGATGGATCCATGTTTCATCCACGGTTAAAAAACTCCTCCATATTGTGATTAAACAACGCCAAACCTTCCTGTGAAGTTGTTACACGATTGCGTTTGTGGTCGACTGTGAGCAAACGCGGCACCCATCTTGCGGAAAGCTTTCTCATGCCCCATGCATCATTCAAAATTGAAACCACTGAGCCATGCGAGATGCCTATGGCTTCCACAATCTCTTGCACTTTCAATCTTCGGTCGGCCAACACCATATCGTGAATTTTTTCGATTGTTTCGGGTGTAGAGACCTCAACTGGGCGTCCAGGACGTTCGGCATCTTCAGTGCTTGTAAGGCCACAACGAAATTCAGTAAACCACTTTTTTACCATTGAAATCGATGGTGCAGAGTCCCCATAGTATTTATCAAGCTTTCTCATGCCCCATGCATCATTCAAAATTGAAACCACTGAGCCATGCGAGATGCCTATGGCTTCCACAATCTCTTGCACTTTCAATCTTCGGTCGGCCAACACCATATCGTGAATTTTTTCGATTGTTTCGGGTGTAGAGACCTCAACTGGGCGTCCAGGACGTTCGGCATCTTCAGTGCTTGTAAGGCCACAACGAAATTCAGTAAACCACTTTTTTACCATTGAAATCGATGGTGCAGAGTCCCCATAGTATTTATCAAGCTTTCTCATGCCCCATGCATCATTCAAAATTGAAACCACTGAGCCATGCGAGATGCCTATGGCTTCCACAATCTCTTGCACTTTCAATCTTCGGTCGGCCAACACCATATCGTGAATTTTTTCGATTGTTTCGGGTGTAGAGACCTCAACTGGGCGTCCAGGACGTTCGGCATCTTCAGTGCTTGTAAGGCCACAACGAAATTCAGTAAACCACTTTTTTACCATTGAAATCGATGGTGCAGAGTCCCCATAGTATTTATCAAGCTTAGCCTTGGTCTCGGTAATGGTTTTTTTTCGCAAAAAATAATGCTTAATAAGCACACGAAATTCACTTTTTTCCATTGTTTCCTTAAGTTACTGGATAGTCTGATAAAGATAGCTGTAAAACAGAAACTAACTGACGCAGCAAGTTCAAATTTTGATAGGAGTCAACTGACAGATGCCTGTTAAAAGGAGTAGTGTTGCTTTTTCAGTAAGGAGGTTAGAAATTCAAAAAGTCACGGACTTATTGACCCGCCTTAGTATTAAAAAATTAAAAATATTAAGTATATTAAATTTTATTATAAATTTTACCGTTAATTTAAAATATACTAGGTTACGTATATTAATTAAACGGGTAGTTATAAGCAAATTACAGAAGAATTACGGACGTACACTGGCGGACACATAAACTGCATCATAGTGTTAGATAACCCTCAATGAAATATAATTAGTGAAAGTGCAAACTATTTTGATTTATTTCAATGATAATGTTAAGACTGGTTCTTAATCTGATAAAAAAATCAATTCATGTGTGTATAGGTCAACTTTTCTCACTAAAAGAATCAAATTACTCCTTTTGCAGCTTTTTGGAATGTAACAGTGAATAGAACAAAAAACGGATTTATTATGAAAATTTTACAATACTAAGAAAAGAAAAAGTTTTTTGAAGTGAAAACTTCTTTAGCGGCGCTGTGTACTTTTTTTGGAATGGGTAAAAATTTCTAAACTCGCGTCAGGACACGTGACCTGATCGAAAATTCGTAAGACGGATGGAAGAGGACAGGCGGCGCAGGGCGCTTGCGCGAATATTCGTGTGTGTTAATGTTACAGCGTGCCACGCGCATCCATGGATGAGATTAATATTATTAATTTATTTTGTTTATTTTATTATTTATTATTATTATGTAAAATAATTGTAATAGTTCTGAAGTATTAAATTTTTAATGTAATATAAATTGTCATGTTTGTGTACGATAGCGCAATAAATGAATATTGTATTCCACCACATAAATAATAGTACTTTTATACTGATAATGAAAGCAATTCGTACAAAATTATTCTCTAACCATTCCAAAATATCAAAAATGCACAACGTTAATATTCAAGTTTTCACTTCTGCCGGCACTCCCGGAGTGCAACCCGTCGATTTTTTTTTGTTTTTAATAAGGTGTATTGCCCTAATAACTGATTCAAGTCGGTTTCGCATCGACCTGATCAGTGTTTTTAAAAGATCTTGCGAAGTATTGTCCCATTCTTGTGACAATGCAACTCCGCAACCGTTGTTGGGACGGGATTTCTTGTTAATACAGGTCTTTTTAGGTTGTCCCACACGTGTTCTATCGGATTGAGGTCCGGGCTACGTGCTGGCCAATCCATGGAACGAATCTCAAGCCGAGTAAAGTATTGCTCAACTTGTCTCGCTGCGTGCGGATGAGCATTATCCTGCATCAGAATGAAGTTTTCGCCTATAAATCCGCTAAAAGGTACCACACGAGGGTCCAATATCTCCGTTATATAGCGATGTGATGTACAACCACGGTTACCACGGCCATGTGTGTCTGCGTCAATAAACACAAGTTCAGTTCGAGCATCCATTGATATGCCGCCGCAAATCATACAAGACCCGCCTCCAAATGGAACCCTCTCCTCAATGCAATTTTGAGCATATCGCTCTCCTCGTCTACGGTAGACTATTCTGCGACCATCAGCACCGTACAAACAAGTCCTACACTCATCGGCGAATATTACAGAATCCCATTGCTTTTCAGTCCAATTTAAGTGTTCACGAGCAAATCTTAGTCGAGCTTGCCTGTGAGCTGCAGACAATTTTGGTTCATTGGCGGGTCTGAATGGTGTGATATCACGCTCTTTTAGCCTTATTTTTATGGTTCGTGCACTAACTGCTACGTCACGTACCTGATGGAGCTAATTTTTAATGCTTATAGACGTTAAAACCGATTCGCAAAGACCGGTTCGCAAGGAAGTTGTCACAATAAACCTGTCGTCACGAGACGTTGTCACCCGAGTTCATCCGGTTCCACGTCTTCTTTTGAATGAACCTGTCTCCATAAACCTTCTGCAAACTCGGGAAGCCGTAGACTGGTTTACATTTAAATCTGCAGCAATTGTTAGTTGGTCTAGGCCTTCCTGCACTAGAGAAACAATTTGTGCGGCTTTTTCGGACGATATGTCCATATTCGTGAGAGAAAAACGCGTTTAAAATGAAAACAGACTGGCAATGAAATAATTAATAACGATAATTCATGTTGTAACAAAACAAAAAAAATAACTATCAATCACAACATTAACGTAACAACGAGTTAATCTTTAGTCAATTGACAAGATTTCTTCTATAGAATATTTTCTTTGTTTTGTGACAGTACCATATTTAAATTTGATTTTGTTTTTGTGTTTATAAACCAGCCTTTATTTTCTAATACCAATAAATGCAAAAAGTTTGCATATTTCGTAATAAAATTTGAATGTGTTATTACACTATGATGCAGTTTATGTGTCCGCCAGTGTATTATTATGATAAGGTGTTTTTTTTTGTGCCTAACCTAGACCATTTTGCATATGATTACTGTCTGGCTCTTTCCTACTTTAGTAGGAACACTAATAACAATTAAATTCCTACTAAGGAGGTAATAAAATACTTAATTTAGTAGTAAAACTTTGTAAAATAACTAAGTTGGCAACATTAATTATGGACTGTACGCATGGACTGAACGGACCATGGGTGGACAAATCGCTTCAGTTCTTGCCAGAGCCGCGGCCGTGCGGGTGTGTATCGTGTACTAGTGTATTGAGTTTTCGCGGTGTTTATTTATTACGCAAATATTAAACACGACCGTAGCTCGCAGCAAATCAGAACGAACTGATGCGATTTTGCCGTGTGTGTGCTCGAATCCGTTCAGGCCGAACTGACGTCAGTTCTAACTGAAACGATCGGCCTCTCGTCTGTTGAGGCCTTTAATTAATAATAATTAGATTATCAAGAGCATGTCAGGACATGTCTAACGTCGGTTCCGTAACTATAAACGCGTAATATATTTATTTCAAAAGTTACTGCCCGATTTCGTTCAAAATAATTTTCCTAAAAAGTATTTTGCATGACCTATTAGCATGGTAAATGGCAAGTTACTAAATCTCATAGTTTAGAAATGCCAGGGGACCAACTTATAAACCACTTTGGAGAAACACTCGAAAATGGTTGACTTTGTAAAAAAGTCATCTATAAAATCTTGGCTTTATTTAAAAATGCCTAATCAACGATACCCTACGGCCTACACGATGGGGTAGAATGGAAAAAAAAATCATCCCCAATTCACATGTATGGAGAGCCACCCCTAAAATATAAAATTATTATTATTTTATGAAGCCAAAACCGAGATCTATACACAGTCTATAACTATACCAAATTTCATCCATTTATATTCTTAATAACAGAAGCTAGAAGCGCGGACAGACAGACTTCTTTATGTATTACGGAACCCTGAAAAGTTACAGGACCAAAAAATTAATGTTTTTATTGAAAACAAAACTTGATATCGTTCAACGATCCCTAAGTTATTTGTGATATTTTTCGTTAGAACAATCTTAAGACATTTAAAACCCAGTAGATAAGTCTATATACATTTTGTTTGTTGAAATTAACCTCCATATTACACAAAAATAAAGAACATACATATATATATATATATATATATATATATATATATATATATATATATATATATATACTGCTTGCGTATTTGTGTGGAAGTGTCATAACAAGAAAATACAGACTAATCTTACATTTATCTACCGCAAAGACATAAGTAAACGTAGCAATCGACGTGCCAGCCTTTTGGTACTACAGAAATGTCGGACAAACTATGGAAAAAATTAATTACATTTGAACCAGCACAGTTGTACAATAAAATACCCTCAAAGTTCAAACATATGATGTACAATTCACTCAATGTTTTTAAAATCTCAGCTACAAATCTTTATCATCGCTAATAATTCTGTTTAAATCGTAACATACAATACTTGCTAGACTTATATTATCTTTTCCGACTTCGGTAAAAGATAATTAATTTATTCAAAAATCCTAGTGGATATTAGTTGCGAACTGACGAACGCAACCCAAAACAAACCTTTTGTAATTTTCTGTCTCTCATGTAAGTGACATTGCTCCTATGTCCTAATCATAGCCGGGCACCGTTAATCAAATAGTTAACTTTGCATCTTTATATCGTTGCGTTAGTGAACTTATAAAACCTGTTGGTTCAGGTTCTAATTCATTCATCAATTATCAACACGCAAATGATCACTGACAGTAATGTATAATAACAACAAACAAACAAACAAAACACTCGTCACTCTAAGCACCGGCGCTAAGTAATGAAATGATCAAACGAAACAAATCTCTTCGCAGTTTTCTTTCTCACTCGCACGCGCCGGCAAAATATATCTAGTTTTGTTTTTGTTTCACTCGCTGCCACGCGACGCCCGGCACTTGTAGGTGCCGTGCGGTAACTATTAGGCATTGAATTAACGATTAACGGACTTCTGCATAATAACGGAAGTTAACATGTTCGTTAACATTTTTAAAAGTTAACTTAAAAGTTAATCCGTTAATCAAAATGTTAACTTCGTTAATTAACGATTAACGGATTAACGAGTTAATGCCCAGCTATGGTCCTAATGAGAATAAAAATCTTTGAACCTACCCCTATATTAAATTTTCAAATTTTAACGGCGGTTGTGACCAGTGACGTTTGTTTTGGGCAAGTTTTAGTTTAGGGCATTTTTAATGTTCTCCAACGATCTCACTTTTGTGATGACTATTTCGTCAACAGTAGATAAGCCATTGCAAGGACTGTATTTCACAGCTTATAAAGTAGGTACCTACTTTTCGAAAAGCCAATAAAAACCTATGCTGCATATCCTATTCTCGTAAATATTATCGTTAAATCCTGTTTGGATTTTAGGCTGTTCCCCAGAGGCGTAGCGTAGTGAGTGCGGGAGGGGCGACCCGCCCCGGGCGGCACTTTTTAGGGGTAAAATCTCACACGTTCATGTATACCTACCAGTGGTGATGCTGGAGTTTCGCGGTAGCCTAAACCTGTGTTAGCAGGGGCGCGCGCTCCATATAGGCAGAAATGCAGTGCTTTACTTGTTATTCACAGATATTTTAACAAAACGTTCGTACGTTTTAGATGACTTTAATAATTAATTAATAGTAAATAAATTAATTTAAAAAATATAATAACTTAAAAACGCCTAAAGTTTTATAAATAGCAACTAATGCCGGTAAGTTCTGCAGGAAAAATCATCGCATGTGTGTGTAATACTTCGCAAACGCACACATCCATGAATATCGACATGATTATTTACCGGCAAGTCCCGCGGCAGGCGATGGCTCTCGGGCCTCGGCTATCCGATCGCTTCCGAAAACCGCCGAACTGGCTTGTCGGAAATTATTCGTTGCCTATAATCCGAGTAAAAAGAATAGTCGGAAATCTAATAAATCACGTATGCACATTATGCATTTTTCTTTAGTAAGGTTTTATTTGTTTAAATAGAAGAAACGTTTTGTGTTTCGCGGGGGCCATATTGCATATTTCATGTGATAAGCATTGTTTACAATTTAATCGCTCCAGTTTATTTATAGTTTCCTTAAAAGATTTTTCATTTTAACATTTGAAAGTGTGTACATTTAACGGTTTTTACTGAGTTTGTATAATAATTGTAGTGATTTGCTTTTACTAGTGAGTTAGTCGATTTTTTGAAAAAGGTTATTTGACTGTGAGGTTTTGAAAATGTGTGTTTATTAAAAATTAAAAATAACAAGTTCTCACAATTGTCATTCGGTGAAAAGATTCAAATTCTGTCTAAAGGTAAGTGTGTACCCGACTTACAACAATTAAACCAGCAAAAAAATAATGTAACTCGAAAATTTCATGTTAAAAGTTATGAAACGTATAACTGGCTGTGTGGTTGTGTACACACGATTAAATTACATTGTTTTCCTAGCATATTATTTAGTAATTTACATCGGGATATAGTAATCTCAAGTAACCGGAACCTTGAATATGTGAAAATTGAAGCTGCCTGACTGGTGAGTAGTTATAATATTTTAAAATATGCTTATTATTTTACTTATTAGAATTTCTTCCGCCGCGACGATCGATCGCTGTTTTGTCTGCGTTGCCGTAGAAGATGTACATGAATAGTAGTACATCTAAGACTTGCTCTGTTGGCATGGTTTCGACTTAGAGATCCGTCGCTTGTTTTTAGCTATGCTAAAAATCTATAAACGAAAAAGTTTTTGTGACCGAGTACTTCGCCGCATACCCAGTGTCATAATCCTGTGCACGCCACTGTGTGTTAGCTAATAATAATATAATATCTTTTATAATTGAATAGAATACAAAACAACGCTAGTTTGCATTTTTCGCGCTACGTACCATAACTTGGGGGTAGAACATTTTAGTTCGCCTAATCACCGCGCGGACACATCGTAGCGCTCGAGTCGACAAGAACGGCGGGAGTAATTTTGCGCAAATATAAACTTTATCGTTCATGAAATAATAACTAACTCATATAAATATTGGTTTTTCAACCAATATTTATATGAGTTTTTAACGGAATTATATCGAAAATAGAGAATTGGGCTACCTTATTTTTATAAATTCTTAATTGACATCTCAGTTTACAGTTGTAAACGATATGGCAGTATAAAAATTAGCTACAATTTTTAGTTTAGCAACAAAACTTTGATGATCAAGTGCCACATTAAGATTAACCACAGAATAGATAATATTGCAAAAGGAAGAATTTCCGTTACGTATCATAATTTGAGTTCTTTCTACCAAAACCCACGGATGAGAGTACTTATACATGGTTGTGCAGTAGATCATAATATGCCCAAAACATCCGTAATTGATTTCAATTACGGATGTTTTGGGCATATTATGATCTACTGCATATGTAAAGACGTTTAGGCTGAAATATAATTAAACATTACGAAATAAAAATCAATTATACTAAATGAAATTACATTGCACTCTCTAAATCGCTGAGGTCATTAACCTCACAATAACAGTATATAATATAATAAAGTGGAAGCAAAGGCTTTGCCTTAATAACATCCATAGAAACAGCTGTGTGAGGTCAATGACCTAACAAAGCAGTAAAGAGCGTAATTTAATTTAGTTTTTTTTTCATTATTTTTCAGTCTAAACGTCTTGACATAAGCAGTAGGTCATATGCGCAAAATATCCGTACGTAATTTATTTTTGATATTCATATTACCTAGCAGTCGGTGTTGGTTCTACTTACGTTGATTTTTAGGGTTCCGTAATACTCAAGGAACCCTTATAGTTTCGCTCTGTCCTTCCGTCTGTCTGTCTGTCTGTCCGCGCTTCTAGCTTCTGTATGAATAAAAATAGATGAAATTTGGTATATTTATAGATTGTGTATGGATCTCGGTTTTGGCATCATAAAATAATAATAATTTTATATTTTAGGGTGGCTCTCAATACATGTGAAGTGGAGATGAAAAATATTTTTTCGTTCTACGCCATCGTGTGAGTATCGTTGAATAGGTCTTTTAAAATATAGTCTTTTAAAATATAATTTAAAATATATATATATTGTGTAATTTCACCACACGATGGGGCGTGTGGTGAAATTACACAAAGAATGATAGATAACAAAAAAATTTTTGCTAACAAAAAATATATAAAACTTAATACTTATATATTCATCATTGTCTAGTAGGTCCTAGAATACTTGAATAAAAAAACCTTCAACCTGAGTAGAACAAGTAAGTTGAAATAATATTCATATTTAGTAACTAGACTCTAGGTACTAAACTATAATGTTATTTCAAATTAGTTATCTCTTGTTGTTAAGGCTTATGCTATTAAGGGATGATTTTTTTTATTAACACAATTGCACCATATTAAAAAATATAAAGAAAGATGCTTTGACGTTACATGAGCATAATTTACTACATATTCAGTTATTAATATTCTTAAATTACAAAGTTTATAGGTATAAGATTAAAGATACGACGCTAGGCTCTAGAGAGAAAAACATAGAAATAAAAAACTTCTTCCTATGAAGGCTAAACTTTAGTCAATTTATAAGACTAGATTTTGTCTGCGACTCAGCCTGCGTAAATACAGTATCTCACGAGAGCACTGTACTTTTTTGGGATAAAAAGTAGCCTGTGTTAATTCAGAGTTTAAACTACTACCTTAACAAATTTCATCAAAATCGATTCAGTAGTTTTTGCGTGAAAAAGTAATATACATCCATCCTCACAAACTTTCACATATTTTATAATAGTAGTAGGAAGGACCTATATTATGAAGTAGCTACACATACTTGTCACACTTGCAATATTTACACTGGCTAAAGAAATGTTACAAAATGAATGATCTTACCTCTCATCTATAGTGTTCGCCATGTTTTGATTTACAGGAGACACAACCAGTGATTCCGTTGAAGAGCTGGATGTACTGCTTCTACCTGTACTCCGAGCAGTGATACGTCCAGTCCAGTCGTTTGTGACGTCACTATCACCCGGCGAAGGCAGTGACAATGTTCTATTCATTAGCAAAGTTCTCCTACCGACTATCAGTGGTCCCGAGGCACTATCACTACTTATATTAGTCGTAACTTGAAGCTGTATTGGGGCACTAGTTGGTCGCATATTCACGTGGTGCTCTAAAAAAAGTATCACAGGTAACGTGAGTGGCTCACACGATGTGTGATCCGTAGTCAAAGTCGGCAACACTATCGGATCGAGACACCTCATTGAGTTTCGTAAGCTATCGTTAACGGTATTCACTCGTTCTATCGGTCGCGTTCCGACATTCGGTTTCAATATCTCAGAAAAACTTTTCGAACGCCCAAATTTTGAATTGCGCAGTTCTACATTTTGCTGTGTACTTTCTGTTCTCTGTGGGATTGAGCAATGACTGTTCGGGCACACTATGACTTGTGTATCATCGTCAATTGAACTTTGAGAATCAGCATCATCATTTTCTTTAACAATACCTTTTAATTTATATATCACATCCTCGTCCCCACTGTCAAGAGATTTTGCTCCATCATCTAAACATGCAAGTAGCGACTTATCTAAAACTTCGTCTAAATCATTCAATATATCCATAAATTGGCAGAGGGCCGTCGTTTGAAACTCTTCATCTCTATCTTCAGAAATATCGCTAGAGGTTTGTGATGCAAAGTTTAAATCAGACTTGTAACAATCAGGTATGTTCTTTTGAAGATCTTCCCTCAAATCGTCATCGTCATCAGTGACTCTATCAGTGTCACTTATCTGTTCGCTACTATCATTGCTCTCCAAAACACTGGATGCTTCACTGTCCATACTGCTTCCAGGCAAGCTTTCACGTTGCTCATAATGGCCTTCATCCATATTCACTATAATATCCATTTTTATTGCATGCCCTAGGTCATATCCAGCACGTTTCAGTGAGAACCCTATAAAGAATAAAAAAATTAAGCTGTATTCTGCACTAAAACATTATTGAATAGTAACAATGCATACAAAATTTTGCAGACATAATTTTCCACAGTCTATTCATGGTGACTAACATCAGTAAACTCGAGCAAGATTCACAAGTAAACAAATGTGCTAATTACTCACATTAGCATGGAAAGGGTAAGGCTTAATGTTAACACTTGTGTGTCAAAATTGTACACAATTTACTCGATAGTCTAGTTGGCTAATCGGTTATATTTTGGAGATTAAGAAAGAAAGTAGATTAAGAATTGTAAAGATACTCTAACCTACTTCCATATCTATCTAGTTCTAGACCATGAACAATAATTATGTAGCTCTAAAAACCATTTCAAAGAAACAAACTTTTTAGTCAATTTTTTTTTTAAATTTACTCAAATATGAACAATTAAAGAAAGTATTATTAACAGAGGATTAAGGTAGGAATTAATTTACACTAAATTAAATAATGCATCTTTCAAATTGTACAATAAAGGCATCTGTGAACTGGTTAGTACATTCCATTACATTTTCATTGCCATGTATAGATAAAATGCATTTAAAATTACCATGAAATGTTTTTAGTTATATTAATATGTAAAATAATATTAAAACACTTTCCATGCTAATAATATTTTTCATACCCAAGTTCCAAAAATAATTTTCAATATTTTTATTTAAAAAAAAGTTAGTTATTAATTATCCATTTCTTTTCACAATGCAATAGCAAAACAAGGTCAAAATGCAAGCAAAATATACAAATAAACAGCACATTTTCTTCACTTTCTTCTTTTAAATAAAAAAATGGATTGCAGTTCCAATGTCTCACTAAAACTCGAGAATGACTGGTCCGATTTGGCTAATTTTGGTCTTGTAATAATTGTCGAAGTTCTGGAAGGTTTAAAAGGTGAGAAACATTGGAAAAAATGAGAGAAAAATATACTAACTGTTCACTGTGTTTTATTTATCACTTAACTGTCAAATATTTACAGGTGTTCAGATTATCTGTTTTGTTTGTTTCTGAAAATTAGCTGACACCAGTAGATTAGTGGTGTAAGTAGGTGTAAGGAGATGTAGGTTGCAGGTTTAGATGTAGGTGCAGATGTCGGTTATAGATGTAGGTATAGTTGTAGGTGTAGATGTGGATGTAGTTTGCAGTGTAGGTGTAGATGTAGGTTGTAGTTGTAGGTGTAGATGTGGATGTAGTTTGCAGTGTTGGTGTAGATGTAGGTTGTAGTTGTAGGTGTAGATGTTGGTGTAGGTTTTAGGTGTAGTTATTTATATATTTCAGTTCATAGTTAAGACAGAACAACTTATAAGTTGGCCCAAAAGCTAGTACTTATAAGTAATCATAAAATGTACCAAATTTTATATTATACAGAATTAAACAATAAAATTATGAAAATTTTACTGGTATCAAGATGTGACTAATTAAAATATAAGAATTATATTATAAATAAATGAGATTACTACATAGACATACATGAAAAACTATATTATTAAAATTCCTCAAAAAAAAAAAGGGGAATAAAAGACTGCTGAATCTATAGTATGGTTCTTACTGACACACTTTTAAAAGTTTATTATAGACGGAAACAAATTTACAAAAAAAATACCTTAGAGAATAATGAGATCTTTTAAAGATTATGAGATTTATTTTAACACATACGCAAATATTTTTTTAATAAAGAGTAATTTACTTTTTTAATAATTTATAACACTTTGTATTACATGAACCCATGTTCCACAAACACTATAACTATTAATATTTTGAAAAATTTATTAAAAAACACTATAAATTATCACTTCATTATCGTAAAATTCGGTACTAGGTAATTTAACAATTTTTAAAAAAACATGAACAATGGAACAGCTTGTTGACAAATGACAACAAAATCAAAAAATGACAGATTGACTTTTTTTTTAAATATGGCCATACAGTATAAAAAAAGTATTACCATTGTCAAATTAAAATAAAAAGACGGGCAAATAGAATTTTCGTTTATCGTGCCTGAGGGTAGTATAGTTTTCAACAAACGTAGAGAGAGTATAGGTATAGAGGAGCTAATAGCGTATACAACGTGAAAGAAAAAATGTCATATACATACTTTGTAGCTATGTACATTACAAATAGTATTGCTACAAGGAAAATTTTCCCGCATTATGTGGGTAAAATAATGTACTCAGTACTTACAGCAGTCCGTTCAGATATTTTGCGACCTTTTATGCTGATAATTTAAGGATCATGCACAGTGAAACTCTGAGATACAGCTTGGTAAAAAAATGTATGACGCGGTGACAAGTAGAACTAATAAATTTTTTGACTTCTTCTATGCATATTAGATTGAAATGGCATTATACTATATATTTTATTTATTATATTTGAATATATTTAAATTAAATATACCTTTAAAATTTATTATGTCTAAAAGATGACACAGTCGAAAATGTTTTTAGTTTCTCCTGTCACCGCGTTATACTCTTTTTGCCTAGTTGTAAATTATCTTTGAACGGATTATATTAAAGGGTCCGCGAGACGATCACACGGTCTGACTCATACCTTACGTGTTTGATGCAACCGTTTGACGTCGGTTTGATCGGTTTATCAAACGGCACTGTTCAGTTTCACTGTCACTTCACTGTCCAACAAAACCAAGTTAAGTAATTCCATAAACGAGCTTTAAATCCGTAAATGTTTGACAAACCGTTCAAACGAGCTTTGTAAACGATAAAATTAGTTTCACTCAAACCAAAATTTACGTGTGAGTCAAACCGTTTGATCGTCTCGGGGGCTCTTAAGGTTGTTCAAAATCTATTACGGTTAATTTGAGCATATAATCTATTGTTTACGTAAAGACGTTTAGGCAAAACTATAATGAATCATAAAAGTACATACTATATAAAATATATTGCGTTCTTTAAGGCGCTGACGTCATTAACCTCAAAGAAACAGGTGATTTCAAGAGGGAGCAGACTTTGTCTAAATATCATCGATACATACAACAGCTGTGTGAGCTGAATGACCTTAACAGCACCGTAATGAGCGTAATGTTATTTCATTATGTTTTTTTTTTCGAATCTTTCAATTATTTTTCAGCCAAAACGTCTTGACATAAGTAGTAGGTTATATGACCTAAATATCCGTACCTAATTGATTTAGAACACCTTATATTTAGGATGTTCTACTTATCAGAAAGTACCGGATCCGACTGCTGGAGACACGTTTGCACTGTTTTGACGAGTTAGTGAGGATGCCGGAGCCCAAAGAGGCTTGAGGATTTTTTGGACCTGCCATCAGACTATGCGCTGCTTGTTTACGATCTTTACATAATTATAAGATATTTCTTAAGTTAGATTATCCGTGACTGTGAAGACAAATAAAACTGTCAATCTTGACACCAGGGTTTATCTAATCCTTTCATATTATGATTAAACAGATAAACCTTGGTGTCAAGATTGACAGTTTCAATTATCTTCCCAATCACGAATTACCTTGTTGCATATTATATGTGATTCGGCCTGGAATGTCTATAAACTAACGTGAGAAAATCTTGTGTTAAAAGGAAGGTAAAACACACTGATATATTTTTTACATATTTACTATAGTAAATAAACAATAATAATATCACATCTAAGTGAAAACAAAACCAATTTTTATTTAATAGTTTATTATCGCGCTGAGTTATAACAAAAAATAGCTACCATTTAGCACAGCACATACAAAATAAGCCCAGGATAATAAATAGTCAATTTGAGATCCTTAAATTAATATTCTTATATAATTAATATAAAATTGTGTAGGCTATGCAGAATTTCCTTTGATATCCTTTGTATAAAATTGTCCTAAACTATATGATCCTAAAATGTCGATGTGTCGATCTGACACATTCAGCAAAAAAATATCAGCATTCAGCATGTGTATGGAACATACGTGTTATGTGTACAAACTTGGAGATTCTTAATTAATATATACAATATAATATAACCGGATATAACATAAATGTATAATATGTAATAATAGTGATAATAGTTTGCCCTGTGTCATCACTCATCAGAATTAAAGAGGAAAGGCCTGCCTCGGAATTAAACATTTAATAACAAGAGTGGTGTGTGCGTGTTTGTGTTAGCACCATTTTGACCGTTTGTTGCTACTGTCCTTTAAATAGAATTAGTTTATTATAGAATACTCTTACGTTATCAGTTTTTTCGGATAGTTTTCGAGTTGCGTGATGAATACGAACTTTTAAATATTTTATTATTACAGCCTTCATCAACAGCGAATAATGACAGTCGATAAACGATTGGCTAGAAAAATGAGGTACGCGAGAGAATAATCTTAATCCCAAACAACAATTCAAACACTCTTGTGTAAGGATAGTTAAAATATTTTTCTTGTTAATGCCTCGATTTTTACAAAATATTATTTCACAAAGTTCATAAATTTTAATCACATCAAACGTGGGATAGCAAAGTCCTCCTTTATCTTTTTTTAATTGCAGGCTTGGGTATTTTGTGTTTGAAATGATAGCGGATATGCATTCTTCACACTTAAGCTCTTTTTTCAACTTGCTTACAATAAATCCAGCAATGAATGTAATTATGTATTTCGAAAATTCAGTCAAAATACTTGAATCGCATAAATAATCGTGATATTTCATTAAAAAAAACCGTTTCTCTGGTATTGACATCTAAGTAATCTGTTAATCTACTTTTATCTAATGATCTATTTATTGCTTCCACAGGTTTTGTTAGAGTTAATATGTTTGTAAAGGAATACAATTTCCTGACAGTTTTTTTATTAGCTTTTGCTTTCGCGGCGTTATTTCACTCTTCAATGATGACTGTGATGTGATGTGTGTGACGTGTGATGACTTGAGCCTGGAATAAAAAAAGTCCTTGTAAAACTACACATAAAACCTCAAAAAGGTCACTCATTGAAGAAACATGTACAGTTATAATACACTAGTATTGTGTATACCTTGTGAAGTGAGACTCAAAAAGAATTTCCCATAAACGAAGTAATTTCCCTTTAATTGTTGTTATTGTTAAACATCATACAAAAAAAATCTACTTACTGAAGTGCTTTCAATTTCTATCTCCATAGCAACTTCGACGGGTAAAGTTGTTGAGGAACCACCAAGCTGAAAAACAAAAAATATTTTTTAAATTTATCACTTTAATGATATGTAATATTCTCGTAAAATATCTTAAATAATATTATGTTAGTACTTGTTTTAGATGTGTATGTAACACTGAGAACATATTGTAATAGCAAAGTTATATACCAATTGATTAAATATTATTAATTAATAGTAAAAAAGGGGTAAATACCGAAAGTTCCTTTGTTTCTATCCAACAGTTTGGTTTTGTTGATTTTGAATCTGTAATGAGGAACATTTCATAAATATGGGGTGATTAAGTCTAGAATAATTGAAAACAATCAAAATCACAGTATATAACTAGTCAAAACCCTTTGTTAAAACTAACCAGGTATTACAACTAATATTTATGTCTGTTATTGTACAACATGAACATATTAATATCGGTTTTAAAGAATATTGCCTATTACGGCAACAATTTAATGGTCCCTTCAATGATGTTATAAAAGGTTTACTATTTTATTTACTGTAGGTATAAAAAATAATATTTTAATTATCTTACTTCTATGTGATGAGTTGGAACAGAACATGGCTTAATGTTCATATAAGTTTTATTTTTGCTCTGTTGTAAGGAATTTGACTTAAAATGTCTTGAACACATTGGAGAGTGTAGAGTTGGTTGCCAGTTAACACGACCTGTACACTCAATCCATTTACTTCTATATAGTAGTTCACGAGGAAAGCTAAAAGGAAGTATATTTTATTAGTGATTTCCAGTAGTTCTCTTGAAAGTGCATTGATAGTGCTATAGTAATGTATAGTAAGCAATTGTTGACTTTTGGCCATATGGGTTTTAAAATATAGTAATTATAATTTACAGCTAGGAACCTCTTTGAAAAAATAAAAGGCGTGCATTGTGTACATTTTTTATTATATGTGGTAAACATCGTGGGAAGCTGGTATCCCTGAATGTGTATAATCCAACCATATCAACATGTCAAAGAGTATGAATACGCTTCTATATACATCAATGTCATACGCACTTTTGTAGGATAATACCCAATTATTTATTGCGATTTTATCATGTAAAAACTTTAAATTGTGATGAAAATGTGAATAATACTAATAGAAAATAGATGATAGTTTTATACCCTGTATGTATCTTTAGATTTACATACAGGGTCTAATCAAAAATGCAACTTACCGGTGAAAGGTTATATTGCTTCCTTTCGCTCACTACGGCTTTTACAGCCAATAACACTGCAATTCACCATAATTACGAACTTATTGCTGCGATTACAACAATAAATATCACGATTTCAAAACGAATAGACAAAACTAAACACAAAAATATTTTGGCACGAAAAGTGTCTGCCACCAACGCTTACCGGTGGCAAACAAAAATAAGACCATACGCAAAAAAAGACAAAAAACAGTTGTTTCGTCCTGCTCACACCTACATATTTCACATTCACACTTTCTTACTCTTGTAATTATTATTATTTTAGCAGCTCGTCTATTCTATTCTCTGTCTACGTCAACAAACAATTATAAAGACGGAGCCATAGCTTATGAATGTTGGTACTATGTGTTTTTGTTGCTCTGTACAATGTGCACTAACGATGTGTCAATAAAACGAGTGAAAGAGAGAGTTCATATCGTTGTGTAAACGTGTTTCGAGGAATTTTGCCGGGGTGACGTTGTGGTTCTTGTATTTAGTACATAAATTTGTGTTATTTCGGTATTTCGGTTCTTATTGTATAATATTGGTAGAATATTGACCATTAAATATTCATTAACGTGCTATTTTCAATGGTCTGAATTTTCCTCGACCTTCCAGATTCCGGATAATAATAGGCTTGTTTCCACTAAGGATAAATCGGATGGCTTAGAGTTTCTAATGATTAACCATGATAATTAGTGAACAAAAAAACAACTTTTTTATTAAAATAATAAAAGATTATTAATATTTTTGGAAAATGAAATCGACATAATGAGGCGTTTTATCACGTGACATTAAACACCAATCAGAGAAGCGTGACGTCACACCTCGCGAAACACTTGTAAGTTGTAGCTGTGATTTTCGGAAATCAAAATTATCGAGAGTTGGCAGTACTCTTAAATATATGCAAGCAAAAGATTTATCCAAGGGCAGCCCTCTTTTATAACCAAATTCATCGGTTTTGCTGAAGTTTTTAGAAATAAACACAGAAATAAATTGTGGAAGCAGTTGATAAAGTAAGAGCATCTTGCCTCCTTGCCATTTCTAACCACTTTCTTCGTATTTGTTTATTGTTAGGTACATATATGAATAATTTGTTTGGCGTTTTTATCGTTGTTCTTTTACATTGAGGCACTACACAATATTTATAAAACGAGGAATTCATTATTTAATAAAAAACACAATTGACTGTCATAAACAAACACGGCTGTTTCGCGAGGTGTGACGTCATTCAAGACGCCATGACAGTCTTGGCCTTTTTCGCGGTCGATTTCAAGTTAATTTCTTAAAACTCCAAAATACTAATGTAAAAGTCCTATTTTTCTTAAAATAATATATTTTTGGGGTAAAATAGATGCTAAGCTATAGTTTTAAACAAATTTCCAAATTTTGTCAACTAGCCTATTATATTCCCAGCCTTAGGCTGGGACTATTCAGCGATCACTATCGTCTATTCAGAATCCGCAGCTACGAGAAATATTTGAGCATTAAAAATAAACGTACTTAAAATAAAAAATCAGAATTATAAAAATATCTATAAAAAAGACGTGTGGCACTCGGGGACTGCCGCGGTAATGCATTATCGCACGCACACAACGCCGTATCGAAGACTGCCGAACTGAAACGACGTTAGACGATGCACGGCCTTCAAGCCACACCTCCGCGCCCGTCGGAGTGGGGAGCGTGAGGTTTTTTCGTTACGGAATTTCTGGATTCGGTCCCCGCGCTCAAGGCCCGCGATAGAAGCTATGCAATAGCTTAAAAAGTCCTGTAGTTTATCGATATTATATCGATATACGTCACATCCCTGCACGCAACTAATAAAATGCACACTAGCTGGTTAGCCAGCTATGCACAATGCGCTAGCTGGCTAACAGCTCTCTCTAGTAGGTATATAATAATATACTCTAAGGTATTCAACACCGTTTTCTAAATCGTCAAATCAAAAATCTAGTCAAAGTTCAAATAAATTGTCAGTGCAATGGCTGTGTTTAGCGGAAAAAAGCGCTCGGGTGCGCTCGTAAGCAAAATGGCGATCGCTAAGCGGTCAGCGCTGTCAATGCAAAATGCTATTTTCCTCTAGGACGCTAAGTAAGCGTTAACCGGGAACCTAACTTAACTTACAATGTTGAATTGAATAGTTTATAAACATAAACTATTCAATTCAATTTATATATTTATTACGTACAAATACATTTCACTTTTTTTGGCTGACATTATTGTTAATTTTAATTATACTATAAGGAAATTAATTGCACCAACACAAACAAAATAAATAAGCAAAATGGCGGATTGTGTCAGCGCTCGCTATTGAAGTTAGCAAACGTGTCCCTGGCCTACAACTGTAATTTTTTTTCAACGCTAGCAAGCGCTTTTTTCCGCAACACAGCCATTGTGTCAAGTCATTCGATTCAGTAAAGTGAGACGCTTTTCTGAAACTTCCTAGGGAGTTTAAAGTCCTAGCCTCTAGGTCATGGAGCTAGTACAAACTCCATGCCCTAGGTTCTTATTATCTAAGGTTGGTACTATATGATCCGGAATCCGGAAGGTCGGGAAGAATTCAGAGCACTGAAAATATAACTCTAGCTTTGAGTTTTTATTTTGCATACTTCCGTGTGTTCGATTTTCATCGAACAGACAATCGAACAAAAAAATATCGGTTGTCTGTAAAGTCGGTTTACTGACGATAGTTGAACGTGACAACATCAACAACAACAACAATAATAATAATAATAAAATTCGAGGTAACGCTGGTACTTGGTAACGGTAACAGGTAACGGTACTTGGTAACGCATGAGTCATGTTTTTTCGTGCGTGCAGCCGGCTCCATCGAATTATAAGACGTTATCCGGATGCATGTAGTCCCAGCCTAGGCTGGGAGCTGCGACTATATGGTCTAGAATGCGTAAGGCCGGGGAAAATTCAGAGCACTGAAAATATAACTCTCTGCTAATACAATAGAGGTGAAAACCGAACACACAAGTGTCGCGTCAACCAACAAATTCCGGTCAATATATAGTCCCTAAAAGGCTGGGACTAAATTGATCAGAATTTTCTCCGGCCTTTCTGATTCCGTGTCATAATATAGTCCCAGCTTCAAAGCGTAAATACAAATCGGGTTCTAAATACAGTATCTGAAAGAAGGTTGTCCGAATGCTAAGAATTCGAAATGTGTATTGTGTATTACGACGCTTAAGTGTGAGGTCAAAGATTATAAATTCTAAAATTTATTGTTCAACTTTTTGATTTCAACTTTAACACAAAGTAATATAAACTATTATCAATTAAATTTATGGAGATAACTAAGTAAATAAAGTTGATAAAATGCCAGTTGTTTGTATAATATAATCGACCCTGTGATACTCATATTGAAATTTTTATCAGTGTTACATTTTACATCGAAAAGAAAGTTTTGTGATTTACTTTAATAATGATTTTTGTAGGAACTAGAATTATAGCTGTAAAAATGCCATCGATAACTAAGGTTTGTTTTCCCATAACTTGTCATTCATACGTTCAAAGTACTGTTATAAAATGAACACGCAGCGATGATTACCTTATTTTTCTGCACAGTCGCGCTATGAACAGTTCAGTGGAAGGTGCATTGGCTTAGTATAATAACGTTTAAAAACAGAACTTGGACTTTGGTATTTAAATACTAAACCGAAGTAATTCCTTGAAATAACAGTATTTTCTAGTATTATTTGTTTGATAGTTTAAAACCGCGATGGCAGCGTACTCGACGAAGGCACTGAATGATGTAGTGATAGTATCGGCAGTGCGAACCCCCATAGGATCCTTCCGTGGAAGTCTCGCCAGTGTGTCGGCCACTGAATTGGGCGCAGTTGCCGTGAAAGCCGCGGTTGAAAGAGCCGGTGTGCCCAAAGAAGAGGTTAAGGAGGTTAGTTATTTGCCTACTTTCTCAATTTACTGTTATTCCAAATTATTTCAAGTTATGAGTAAAAGTTACGCAACATAATCAATTATCCTATATAATAAAAAGGTAGATGCTGAAAATTCAAGTGGTAACTGGCATCAAGTATATGTTGATATACAAGTATCTATCAACCACTTATCTATTAATACAAGGAAGTTACTACTTGGCATGAAGCACCTCTATATTCTGACTTTTCATATTGTTATGTATCTTATCAGCTGATGTAATTTTTTAAAATATAGACAATTATTATAGAAGGAAATAAATAGTAAAAAACGAATGTACATTTTCTTTTAGGTTTACATGGGAAATGTCTGCTCTGGCTACTTAGGACAAGCACCTGCAAGACAAGCGACTATTTTTGGTGGCCTTCCAAAAAGCACAGTATGCACTACCATCAACAAAGTATGCTCATCTGGCATGAAATCAATTATGTTGGCAGTCCAAGGTCTTCAAGTTGGTTCACAAGATGTCATCCTTGCTGGTGGTATGGAATCAATGTCCAACGTACCATTCTACTTGAAACGTGGTGAAATTTCTTATGGTGGTATGCAATTGGTCGATGGTATTGTACATGATGGCCTCACAGATGTATACAATAAGTTCCACATGGGCAACTGTGCTGAAAATACAGCCAAAAAATTAGGCATTTCAAGGGAACAACAGGATGAGTACGCTATATCTAGCTACAAGAAAAGTGCAGCTGCTTATGAGGCTAAAGCTTTTGCAGATGAGTTAGTACCAGTCTCTGTGCCACAAAAACGTGGAGCCCCACAAGTCATATTTGCAGAGGATGAGGAGTATAAGAAAGTTAATTTTGATAAGTTCACAAAGTTATCTACGGTATTCCAAAAGGAAAATGGAACTGTTACCGCTGGTAATGCTTCAACACTAAATGATGGAGCTGCAGCTCTGCTTCTGATGACAGCCGAGGCTGCACAGAGATTGAATGTAAAGCCTTTGGCTCGTGTTGTGGGCTACGCTGATGGGGAATGTGATCCAATTGACTTCCCCATAGCCCCAGCTGTCGCTATACCCAAGCTGTTAGAAAAGACTGGTGTGAAAAAGGAGGATGTGGCTCTTTGGGAGATCAATGAAGCGTTCAGTGTTGTAGCTGTTGCCAACCAGAAAGTATTAGAACTGGATCCTTCTAAATTAAATGTACATGGAGGCGCAGTAAGTCTGGGTCACCCTATCGGAATGTCTGGAGCTAGAATAGTAGTCCACTTATGTCATGCTCTTAAAAAAGGAGAGAAAGGTGTTGCAGCGATTTGTAATGGTGGAGGTGGTGCTTCATCAATAATGATCGAAAAATTGTAAGTGAAATAAAATTAAAATACATTTTGACATTTTGTTATGATCTTAGAATCAGAATATGGTACCTATGAAAATTTTATAAAACTTTATATTTATTTCATGGTTTTTATATCCTGTTCTTATTAGGATATTTTTTAAAAATAATATTATAAATAAATTTTTGAAAATAATTGATTTTGATCAAGGAAATCTGTATAGAATGTCACAGTGTATATAGGTTTATAAAATGTTTCTTATATTTGAATGTGGTAATTTTTTGCACTGCAAACACTACCAGTAAATAATAATTATTATTGCAATAATTAAATCCCAAGGTGCCCTCTAATCTGGATTTAATGATACATACCTATAATAATGCTTATGTGCCTTCATAATTAATTATTCATTCTAATGGAGCTATTTTACATAGCTTTAGCTTAAGAATACATTAACCTAATAATAGTATTGTAAAGTATTTCTAAGCATAACAGAAGAATGATATACACTTTTATTGTTAGTATGTTTTTATAATAAATGTTTATCATGTTAAATCAGATTTTATTTGTTCTAAATACAATAAATGTCCTAATTTTCAGGGATGATATTGAAGAAGGTCTTCCAGTTTTAACTTTTTACACGAAAGATCCGTGCCCTCTTTGTGACATAGTCTTGGAAGAATTAGAATCATACAAAAATAGATTAGTGATTCGTAAAGTTGATATAACTCTTAAAGAAAATTTGAGATGGTTGCGATTGTATAGAATAGATATACCTGTTCTATTTTTAAATGGAAGGTTTTTGTGTATGCACAAAATCAATCATGAAATACTAGAAAGAAGACTTAAACAAATTGAGTCTTTTATTTAAATAAGTTATTAAAGTGCAAGTTGATGCTTCCTGTATAGGGTTGCCATCCGTCCAGGTTTCCCTGGATTTGTCCTAGTTTAGAGGGCGTTCTGGGAGCGCATCCAGGCCGGACTTCATTTGCTGTCCGGTTTTTTGTAGACAGATTTAGTGAGGCGTATTTTTTTTTTCGATTTGTTTTGATTTGCAGAAGAATGTATTAGGTCCTTACATATGAAATTGGCGTTTTCTCGTACTGGCCACATTGATCTCAAATATATCTTCTTTGATTAGGAATTCCAATTTCAAATTTATACCGCTATTTACTCATGTATTTGTGTTTCGTAAACCGTAATTAATTTGTTTTTTCCTCTTTTGGTTTTTTCTTTGCGTCACTCTGTTTACAAAATGGAAAACTATAAATATCATATTATTTTCGAGTACGAGTTTCACCGTGGCACCAGTGCTGCAGGCTCTACGGCTCGAAGTATGATGTGTATGGCGGCGTTGTCGCAAAAGAAAACAGTGTGTTTTTGGTTCCAACGTTTTCGTTCTGGAAAATTTCGATCTGCAGAACAAGCCCCGTGGACGGCCGTGGACCAAAGTTGATAATGAAGAATTGAAGGCTATTGTGCAAGCGGATCCATCGCAAACCACGTCCGAGTTAGCTGCAGGCTGCGGTGTTAGTGATAAAACTGTTTTAATCCATTTGAAGTAAATTAGGAAGGTGAAAAAGCTTAAAAGGTTAAATCGAATCATTACCTGTGATGAAAAGTGGCTCCTGTACAATAACCGGAAACGCTCATCGCAATGGCTGAACCCTGGCGAACCAGCCAAAGCCTGCCTTAAGCGAAAACTGACTCAAAAAAGTTACTTGTGAGCGTTTGGTGGACTAGTGCCGGGGTCGTTCACTACAGCTTTCTTAAATCTGGCCAGAAGATTACGGCAGATGTCTATTGCCAGCAACTGCAAATCATGATGGAAAAGCTAGCTGCTAAACAACCGAGGTTGGTCATTCGCTCTTGGCCACTGTTGCTTCAGGACAACGCTAGACTACACACTGCACAACAGACGGCTACCAAATTAGAGGAGCTTCAATTGAAATGTGTAAGACATCCACCGTACTCCCCGGACCTTGTTCCAACAGATTACCATTCTTTTCGAAATTTGGATAACTTCTTGCAAGAGAAAAAATTCAACTCCGATGGGGCAGTCCAAAACGCCTTCAAAGATTTTATTGATTCCTGTCCGAATGGTTTTAAGCTATTGCATAGCTTCTATCGCGGGCATTGAGCGCGGGGACCTAATCCAGAAATTCCGTAACGAAAAAACCTAACGCTCCCCGCATCGTCTAATGTCGTTTCAGTTCGGCAGTCTTCGACACGGCGTTTTATTTTTAAGATTTAAGACGGAAGTAAAACCTATCTCTGAACCAAATATTAAAAGCAAGGCTAACGCCGTTTTAGTAAGGACGTGCGCCGATAGATGGCGCTTTAGCGCCATCTATCGGTGTATACAATGCAATATTATTTATATTTTTTCCTGAGTAAATCTCACACAGTAATGTTTTTGAAAATAAGTTTAATAAAGTGCTGCCCTGTCAGACTCGAACTCACGTCTTCTTGTACCAAAGTGAGTGGCCGTACCGCAGGACCAGCAGAGCTAAAGAGCAGCAAGTCGAAATTGTTGTACTAGTTCGATGTAGATTTTATACGTTACAACGTTATTTGAAAAAAATAATATCGAAGTACCGCCACAGTTTGAATTATTAAAAAATTGTACTCGTATAAGTAATTAGATAAAAACAAAGTTTTTGTTGCACTTTTTGCACAATAACGCTAATAACACACTTAAACTTAAACCTTGCGGGTTGTGAGTTTAAGTGAAAGTATTTATCGTGCGGAGCTTCTGTAGAATAATTCCTAGCGATTGGCTCACACTGCACTGAGTCACTTAGAATTATCTTCGTTAATATTCCGTTTTGCACTGAGATAACACTTCCACTTGTATGTTGTGCTACTCCAAGCGTTATTGTTCACTTTTTAGAATAAAACTACTAGAAATAATAATTTTAAGAAATTAAAAACACGGAGCTTATGTGTACTTTTGCTAGTGTTGCCACATGTGTTGTATACCAACTCTACTAAAATTGAAACTTTTTTGAAGTTGCAATATCAATATTTTAAAAGGAACAGATTTTTTAATTAATAGTAGCCCCACCGTATCAGTCACATTTGTCATCTCGTACTGTAACATAGGCTGCAATTCGAATTGCAAAACTTGGATTAAACCAAGTCTCTGATAGAGCAATAATTAGTGGATTATATTTATTTATAATATAAATTAAGTCAGTCTTTTTAGGAATAATACTTCAATAATTGCACTGTATTATGTTGGAATCCATAATTAAGAACATCACTTGTATTAATCATTTTATCTAGAAGCAACGTTGGACGGTTTTAATATATTATCTCCCCACTCCGACGGGCACGGAGGTGTGGCTTGAAGGCCGTGCATCGTCTAACGTCGTTTCAGTTCGGCAGTCTTCGACACGGCGTTGTGTGCGTGCGATTAGACGTATTGTACGACTCTACGAAACTCGCACGAATCGAGACGATATTAATATTAATTATTAATAATATAATTTATAATATTATATTAGTATTATATATATATATATATATATATATATATATATATATATATATATATATATATATATATATATATATATATATATATATTTCTATGCAATAGCTTTACCGCGGCAGTCCCCGAGTGCCACACGTATTTTTTTTTTAGTAAAGAACTCAATGAACTACCTATGAGATGGCAAAAGTGCATAGATAGCAATAGTAGTTATATACTTTGATTAAATAAATATATTATTATGTTTAAAAAAAATCGAGTTAATGTTCCTCCTTTACAAAACGCCAATTTCATATGTAATGACCTAATATTAAAAAAGATTATCAAGTTAATATTGTGTAACTGTGGATGTACTTTTACTGTTATACTGTATTAGATGTTCACTAGTATAAAAATATATAATTATTTATGTACATTTTGTAGCTTTTTACAGATTTTTTTCATATCTGCAGTCTTTCAGATGGATATAACTATTTTTTTTATTAATTATTAACTGTTATATATGATTAACTGTTTTAATAAGTAAGTAAATATAAAAAAAATGATATTCAGTCTCATGATATTTTTCATTTTCAACTGTTTTTTATTACTTGCAACAACTTTTTGAGCAACTTGCAACAGCTATTCAATCATAGATTTTATAGATTCAATAGTTATTTGTATTTGTATTGTTTAGATATAGTTATTTGAGAACTAAATAACACAAAAGACAACACTAATATTAAATAGGTACAATCAGAACTCACAATAAGCCTGATTATTTAGTAAGTGGTTGAAAAAATAAATTCCTAAATATTGAATTGTAGTTTTATTTACCATGTCTAATAAGAAAATTTTGATTGGTTATGAAACAAAGATAAAAACATCACAGACATTTATCATTTTCTAAATCAATTATTAATAATAGGTCTTTACCTATGAAATCGCCGTTCTGCAGTACTGGCCATTTCAAATCAAAATAATTTTTGTTTGGCTAAGAATCTAATTTCAAATTAATTTTATTTTAAAAACATGGAATTCTTTTTCCAAAAGTAGTCATTTGTTTATAGATTAGTGTTACATTTTCATCGCATTTCAATCTTTTTGTCATCATGGATACGTTAAAAATTCGAGTAATTATGGAATATGAGTACTGTCGTGGCAGCAACGCGGCACAAGCGGCACGCAACATCATCGAAGTTTACGGAGCTAATACTATAAACCAACGCACCACCTGTTATTGGTTTGCTCGCTTCCGTTCTGGAAATTTCGACCTGAAAAATGAACCTCGCGGTCGTCCGAAGACTTTGGTCGACAATGACGAATTAAAGGCGATTGTGGAAGCTGATGATACACAATCTTCGGCTGAATTAGCAGCAGCTTTCGACGTTAGCGTCAAAACACAATCGGTCCATTTGCGTCAAATTGGCAAGGTAAAAAAGCTTGTCAAATGGGTGCCCCACGAACTCAATGATCGCCAGCGCGAAGTACCTACGCGTCGAGATGTGCATTGCACTGCTCATCAGACACACAAATGAAGGAATTTTGAACCGCATTATTACCTGCGATGAAAAATGGATTCTGTTTGATAACCGCAAGCGCTCAGCAAGTTGGTTGGATCCTGGTTCAGCACCTAAACAATGCCCTAAACGAAAACTTACCCCTAGAAAAGTGATGGTCACTGTTTGATGGTCTAGCCGCGCCGGTGTGATTCATCACAGCTTCTTACCAACCGGGGTGAGCATTACTGCAGATGTATACTGTGAAGAACTGAACACAATGATGGAGAAACTGGCACATCTCCAACCAGCATTGGTCAATCGCTCGTCTCCGCTGCTCCTGCATGACAACGCGCGACCTCATACGCGCGATATGATGCACAGCAGACGGTCTCCAAGTTGCACGAACTGGGGTTGGCAGCTCTCCGTCATCCGCCCTACTCACCAGACCTTGCGCCTACAGACTACTACTTTTTCCAGAATTTGGATAACTTCTTGGCGGGAAAAAAATCAATACCCGAGAGGCAGTACATAATGCCTTTGAAGAATTTGTTGCCTCTCGTCAAGCTGATTTCTTTAAGAAGGGCATCAAATAACTGCCACTGCGTTGGCAAAGATGCATTGATTGCATGGGTGATTACTTCGATTAATACAAATAAAAAATACAGGAAAAAAAATCGTTTAAATTTTTCCATACAAAACGGCAATTTAATAGGTAAAGACCTAATATTATGTAAATCTCTGATTTATTTTTTTATACGTAGGTACCGATATATAGCCAGTAGGATACTAGCAGACATTTAGCTAAGGTAAAGAGAAATAATACGGACTCCGATGGGCACATCAACATCAGAGGAGTTACAAGTGCGTTACTTGTCGTTTTTGTACCTACAAGTAGTAGTAATTATTGATGTATAAAATCTTTTTGTTTGTCCTACAACAATTACAAATCTTTGTAAGTGGCTACGAGTACTTTAGCATATTTTCCATGGAGATATTTTAGATGTCTCAGTAGTTTAGTACAGTCCCCTTTTTAAGGGAACTCTCATCCTATTATTTTTTAAACTGAGACTCATTAACTCACGGCGCGGTACCTACACTTACCGACTTCGGGTGGTGGCATGTTCGAGTAAGATTTATAAGTAGGTAATTTTTTAAACTACCTACAAGGAATGGACTCAACGGATAAGTGCGTGTGTGAGAAAATCAACAGTAACAAACTTGTCACCAGCTGTACCTATATATCTATGGAAATTCCACACCACGTCAATCTGGTCCTGTACTAAGTATCCGAGGAACTTGTATGACAGGTATCAGACAACGGAAATATATTGAATACTGTTATAACGATATATATATATATATATATATATATATATATATATATATATATATATATATATATATATATTTAAGATTTTTATTAAACTATAACTACATATATTTAATACACATCCATGACCCAGGAACACAGACCAACTGTTTCACCCTTCGGCGGGATTCGATCCCGCGACCTCCGGCTTAAGCTCAGACGCGCTAACCACTGAGCCACAGAGGTAAGATGTAGTGTAAATCATAGATGTTAGGTATTTCTACTGAGGTGTAAATACAGCCTATTCCACCACATAACACATTGAGGAGCAATCTGGGCCCTAGAAGCAGGCCTTAGAGAAATGAGAGATCGGACATCGAATCTACACTAATTAGATTTTTTACTATAAATCGTTTCATAAATAATGTTTTTATCATTTAACAAACTTATTTGCGATAACATAATAATTTTAAACTAAAAATCTTAATAAAATAAATACACAGCCCGAATAGGGATATTGCCTAGGGTGAAACGAGTGGGGGTAATGAAAATATCACAAATATTTTTAATTTTTGTAAGTTTTACAATAACTTACTTACCTACATGTATACGTAAATAAAAAACTTATTTTACTAATGACATTGTACATTTAACTACTTTTGTCAATCGCAAGTATATTTTAACCGATATCCAAGAATGTTTTCGATGCTGACGTTAGTTGTTAAAAATTTATTCAAAAAAAATATATTTTCTGTTTGTTCATCGATCATTCCAAAACAGCTGGACCACTAAAAAAATATTGTAGGTAGTAAGTAGCTACCTTTATAGTTATGGGAGAGGTAACTACGTTTATTTACCATTGAGTAGCAGAGGAAGTGCCATTTCTTTATTGAAAACTACACGCATAAGTTTTATTAGTTATAGAACCCAGAGGATAAAATATAATTTTAGTGTATATTGGGTTATATATTTATTTGTAAACGAGCTGACCCAACTGTAGAAATTGGTTTATGAAATGAAATGATGCTTTTTTAGATTTAGGGACTTTTGGCACACAGCGTAAGTCAGTCCCATCGTAACCTAATCATATACCTAATGTCAAGATGCTTTATTTGGTGAAAATATGGTTACGATATAATAGCAAAGATTTCAAAACTCAAGATAGTCTATGACGTACATTTAACACAACAAATCTTCATACAGTAAAAAGTTACGCCATCTTGTTTTTTTTTACCATACTTCAAATGTCAGCCATGTTGTTTTCACCTTATTTAAATGTCATAATGGCTCTAAAAACATCAAAAGTGGGGCAGTTTAACTGGAGACACTTTTTGCCTCAACATATATCTTGTCTATGATAAATAAGTCGGTGGCGTTAACAGATGGAACTAAAAACTTTCGTCGGATGTTTTGGTAATGGCTGCAGTCCTGTCAATGCAATAGAAAATCGGTCTTCTCGTAGGCCGTTCCTTCTAATATGTCATTTTAAAAAACAATAATAAAACTATAACATTGTTGCTGGTTTTGTTTATTTGTCAAGATAATTTCTGTATCAATAATATTGATCTCATCCTAAGAGCGTCATACACCTAATATAAATTACATCTATGCCTAACATTCTAACATCTTCTAATACAATAAACAATTAAATAAATATTGCTCATCACTTCTTTTTATTTTGCTGCCGACAGCTTCCAACTCCAACTGACATTAAAAATTTGCGCCTATGTACCTACTCAGACTGAGGCATAATCAGAATACTCAGAATCCGTCACTGCGCTCACGCAGTATATTATATTTTGTGCTGCAGAAGCGAGCAATACGTTCAATTTACAAAATGTCCCCTTTTGAATATCGGAGAGAAAAGTTTAAAGAAAAAGGTATTCTGACCGTCGCGTCGCGTCACTTCTCAATACATTTGGGATAATGTATTTTAGGTCAGAAAGAATATAAGTAATTTTAAAATTATAAGCGAGAATCACTGTAAAAACACTTGAAATAAGCACAAGCTAGATATACCGGTGATCAGTAAAGTAAGCAAATCCTTTAAAGATTAACGTATACGCCTATACAATAAAATCCCAGAACACGTTCAAAATCTTACCATTAAGAAATTAAAAAAGTAGATAAAGAACGTTTGTTGATAAAGCTTGGGTCAATGATTTTATTGACGAACGCACACTATGGGAATAGGATGGCCATATGCACGGCTGCTTCTATATACTAAATGTATCTGACTTTTGTTTATATTATATAGACTAAGTTTACATATTGTAAATATTAGGTCCTTACATATGAGTTTGGCGTTTTGTCGTACTGGCCACTTTGATCTCAAATATATCTTCTTTGGTTAGGATTTCCAATTTCAAACTTATACCGCTATTTACTCGTGCATTTGTGTTTCGAAAACCGGAATTCATTAGTTTTTTCCTCTTTTGGTTTTTTCTTTTCGTCACTCTGTTTACAAAATGGAAAACTTATAATATCGTATTATTTTCAAGTACGAGTTCTACCGTGGCACGAGTGCTGTAGAAACGGCTCAAAGGATTAATGATGTGTATGGCGTCGGTGTCGCAAAAGAAAACACAGTGCGTTTTTGGTCCCAACGTTTTCGTTCTGGAAATTTCGACCTGCAGAACAAGCCCCGTGTACGGCCGGAGACCAAAGTTGATAATGAATAATTGAAGGCTATTGTGGAAGCGGATCCATCGAAAACCACGTCCGAGTTAGCTAAAGGCTGCGGTGTTAGTGATAAAACTGTTTTAATCCACTTGAAGCAAATAAGGAAGGTGAAAAAGCTAGAATGGTGGGTACCTCATAAATTGAGTGCAGCAAATCGACAAACGCGCGTCAACTGCTGCGTTACATTACTCAACCGGCACAATAATGAAGGGATTTTAAATCGAATCATTACATGTGATGAAAAGTGGATCCTGTACGATAATCGGAAACGCTCATCGCAAAGGGTAAACCAGTTCGCCAAACCAGTCAAAGCCTGGCCCAAGCGAAAATTAACTCAAAAAATGTTACTTGTGAGCATTTGGTTTTTTTTTATTTTTTTTTATTAAATAAGGGGGCAAACGAGCAAACGGGTCACCTGATGGTAAGCAACTACCGTCGCCCATGGACACTCGCAACATCAGAAGAGCTGCAGGTGCGTTGCCAGCCTTTTAAGAGGGAATACGCTCTCTTGAAGGTTTGCAGGTCGTATAGGTCCGGAAATACTGCTGGTGACAGTTCGTTCCAAAGTTTTATAGTGCGCGGCAGAAAGTTACGCGAAAAGCGCACGGTAGAAGACTGCCACTCATCAAGGTTATGAGGATGGTATGTTTTTCCCGTGGGACGATGGCGAAAAGTTGCAGGTGGTATGATTCCGAACAATTCCTCAGAGCACTCACATAGTGATACAACCGATAGAGGATGCAGAGTGAAGCTACATCTCGGCGTAATTCCAAGGGGTCCAAGCTGTTTGAAACACTATGGCAGTCAACAATTCGAGCGGCCCTTCGTTGGATATGATCCTGAGGGAGCAGTTGGTATTTTGGCGCCCCTGCCTAGAGATGAGAACAATATTCCATATGAGGCCGAACCTGCGCCTTGTAGAGTTGTAGGCGTTGGTTTGTTCTGCGTTGGTTGGCATTGTCTCGCTCTGTTAAGAACACCAAGCTTCTTCGAGGCTAACTTGGCCTTACCCTCTAGATGATATCGGAACTGGACTTCGCTCGATATGTTGACGCCAAGTATCTCAATGCTAGGGGAGATGGTTAAAGATGTGCCCTCGAAACGAGGATATACGACCATTGGTGACTTTTTAGTGGTGAACGCGCAGACTTGTGTCTTGGCGGGGTTGCATTGGACTAAGTTACGTCTACCCCATTCAGAGACTTTCTCCAATGAATTCTCTATTTTAGACACAAGTTCGTTTCGACTCTCAATGACATTTAGGCGAGAAATATTGGGGGAGCCGGTATATACAGCATCACCTGTACTATCATCCGCATAGCAATGAATGCCGTTGGTCTGTAACATGTCATTGATATACAGTATGAATAGGGTAGGCGATAGCACACAGCCCTGAGGGACACCAGCATCAACAGACTGAGTTTCCGAGCATTCGCCGTCAACTACGACCTTTATGCTTTTATCTGCTAAGAAACTAGTGACCCACTTACATAATTTCTCGGGCAGCCCGTATGATGGAAGCTTTGATAGCAGCGCTTTATGCCAAACCCGATCAAAGGCCTTCGCAATGTCCAAACTAACAGCCAATGCCTCTCCCTTCGACTCAATTGCCTGAGCCCAACGATGAGTTAGGTACGCCAAGAGATTACCAGCCAAGCGACCCTTACGGAACCCGTATTGTTTGTCGCTTAGTAATCCCTGGCCGTCCAAGTATCGAAGAAGCTGGCTATTGATAATGGATTCCATTATCTTCTAGAAGAGAGAGGTTATAGCGATTGGTCTGTAGTTGGAAGGATTTGAGCGATCACCTTTTTTGGGGATCGGGTGCACCAAGGCTGTCTTCCAAGAAGCCGGGACGATGCCAGAAGAGTAGGAGAACCGAAAAAGACGCGTCAAGGCCGGAGCCAACTCTGGAGCACACTTTTTCAACAAAATAGGAGGGATTCCGTCAGGCCCACTCGACTTTTGGATATCAAGGGAACGGAGGGCATTTCGCACTGAGCGCTGATGAAACCGAATATCTGACATGATGCTCGTGCATCGCGGTATGGTCAGCGGTTTCTGCCCCCCGTCATCCAGGGTCCAGTTTCACGCAAAGAGCTTGCCCAGAAGATCGGCTTTGTCTTTTACGTCCTGGGCCAACGATCCATTTCCTACGTGTAGGGATGGTAGGGTTGGCTTGCAGAAATTTCCTTCAATAGCTTTGGCCAGAGACCAGAATGCACGGGTTCCCGAGGGGAGGCGTTCAAGTCTCTTACCAATTCTATTGACGTGTTGATTCTTTGCCCGAGTGATCTCTTTCTTGAGGGACCTAGAGGCAAGGTTGTACTCCTTTTTAAATGTGCTGGTATTTAAATCCCGAGCAGACACTGCATTGGCCCAGGATTGGTAAGCCTCCTTCCGGCGAGAAGCTTTTTTGGGGGATGGACCAAACCAGGGACGAAATTTGCCGCCAGTTGGTACTACAGAGGACGGAATGAAAAGTTCCATTCCTTGCATCACCACATCGGCAACAGAGTTGGCAGTGTTGTCGGGATCATCCGGCGAGAAGCACACGTTCCCCCAAGGATAGGATGCAAAAAACGACCGCATCCCATCCCAGTATGCTGACTTGTAGTGCCACACACGACGGTATTTAACAGCACGCTGTCGTAACACCGTCGTAAGTGGCACAGAACTCCTAACAAGGCAATCATCCGATGAACCAAGAGGTGCGATTACGGATATTTGGTAGCCGTCAGGATTTGAAGTCAGCAGAAGGTCCAACAAGGAAGGATTCTGACCATCCACATCTGGGATTCGTGTAGGCGTAGTAACCAGTTGTGTCAAGTCGTTCGCAAGGGCAAAGTTGCAGACAGATCTCCCAACATGATCAGTTTTACTGAAATTAGCCAGTCGGCGTGGTGGGCATTAAAGTCGCCAAGTATTATGATCTCTGCGGATGGGATCTGCCGCTGCACAAAATCTGAAGCAGCTTGCAGGTGTTCCAAGAGTCGGTCCGTGTCGGGGTCTGGATTAGTGCCGGTGTCGTTTACTACAGTTTTCTTAAATCTGGCCAGAAGATTACGGCAGATGTCTATTGCCAGCAACTGCAAATCATGATGGAAAAGCTAGCTGTTAAACAACCGAGATTGGTCATTCGCTCTAGGCAACTGCTGCTTCAGGACAACGCTAGACCACACACGCACAACAGACGGCTACCAAATTAGAGGAGCTTCAATTAGAGTATCTAAGACATCCATCGTACTCCCCGGACCTTGCTCCAATAGATTACCATTTTATTAGAGAGAATTCCTTAAGCATTGTTTTGTAATCTATATGGAAATAAAACTTTCATGTATTGATTATGATATTTACATCATATTTGTTTAAGCGATAGTATTCGGGCATCTCCATTTATTTTACACCTCGATGGGTAGAAACGATATTGATTCTTGACAAAAGCGATAGGTAGGTACCCCTCTTTCTAATATAATATATCTATGTAGGTACCTATGAAAAAATTTTATTAATTATCTTTAGCCTAGTATCCAGCTGTCAAAAAAAAAACTATGACAAAAATATTCCGAAAATGTTTATTCGCAAGTTTATTTCAAAAATACATAAATAAAACACAAATTTAACTCAAAAGTTGAACGTTGAAAGTAGATATTCCATTTCTATGTAATGTTAATTAAATCAGGTATTAGAAACAAAAGTTTTTGTCAGGCAGCCCTGGAAGTAAACAAACACAATGGACTATTCAGCAATTCAAACACTGGAAACAGCGGCACAGATGTTGATGGTATATTAAAGAGAAACTAAATGGTGAGAGGAAATGTATATTTCGTGATATTCATCAAATTTTCCTTTCAGGCGCCACCGAATTTAGTCACATCTGAACAACGACATCAAGCAGAAAGTGTCTTTCTCGAGTTTAGAAGTACTAAGAACCCATATGAGCTGTGCAGAGAAATACTAGAAAAATGTAGCTCAGACTATGTTTTGTTTGAGGCTGCTAGCTTGATAAAAACTGCACTTATTAGAGAATGGAACCTACTTAGTGACAATGATATATCTTCTTTACGGGAATATTTACTAAATTATCTTCTCAGAAAAGATACACCAAAATTCTTAAAAGAAAAATTATTACAGGTATGGTTACAACAATTATTTACTGTCCTTCATGTATGATGTAACTGAACTTGATGTTAATTTTATAAAATGTCAATTTTGTTAAAAAAATTTTTTCAGACCATTGCTGTTATAATTAAAAGAGGCAGTATCACTGACAGTGGGAGAGAGAGGAAAGCACTGCTCGATGAATTAGAGAAAATAATATTAAGCTCAAGTATAAATCACCAGCAGCTAGCGTGTTCTTTGATTTTAGCAATAATGCAAGAGTATGCTATAACAGTGAAGTCAGCTGATGTGGGCTTGGTATGGGAGGTTCATTTTCGACTGAAGAAATCCTTTGAGGCTTTAGATTTAAAGAGAATATTTAGATTTACTGTAGGAGTTCTAGAACAAATTGTCCGTTCGGGACACCGTCCAGAGGGGGAGCAGGCTTTACTTACGAAACAACTGTTGACAATAGTTGAAACCGTGCTTTGCTGGAGCCATGTATCTCCAATGTTATCGAAACGCTTGATTGGAGCTTTTGAAGCGATATATGAAAGTGATAATGCACCTGCTTTAAGGTTAAGTTTGAATTGGCGGGATACGATAATGCAGCCTGAACTGATAGCCTTATTTTTTGAGATACACATGTATGTGCGTTCGAATGCTGATTTGGCTAATCCTTCTTTGACATGCCTTGTGCAATTGGCAAGTTTAAGTGGGGTGGTTGTGTCTGCTACTCAGCTAAAACAGCAGTACTTTGAGAATTATGTAAACAGTTTTATGAGAATGCTAGCATTTATACAACCCTTTGATAAGGAAATGTTGGGAATATCTGATATATACAGAAGATTGGTGCAGTTCTTCACACCTCCAATGATTGCTGCGACTCCGCCTGCTTTTCTACAGAATCTCACTACTTATACTGGTCACTGTATTAGAGGTGCCATCATAGAAGAAAGTGTAAGTTTAATATTTTAAGCTCTTTTGTAAATTTACAGTGAAAACCTGTTATAACGACATTGAAGAGACCAATAAATTATAGCCGTAAAAGCCAATAATTTAATTGTTATACCTGGTTCTTTGTTATAAATGATATTATTATAAAGGGTTTTGACTGTGTTTAGTCTTAATGTACAAACATAAAAGTCAAATAACCCCTACAAAATGAAGAATATTCATTATTTTATGCTTTTGCAGTTGTAAGTAAACGTAAATAATATATTTCAGTCAGAAGCTAAAGATCAAAGTAACCAAAATAAATGTATTATTGCTACAACAGACTAAACATATTGTAATAAGAATTCATAATTGTTGATCATATGACAAACAATATCACCTATAACAATTTTAAATGTTACCTCTTGACACATTATAATATTAGAATGGATAAAATCTTGTTTGGCTTGGCACACTGTCGCACGTGTGAGTAGGAACTTCAATCCAACCAAAATGTTATCAAAGTTAATAACACGACTTGGAGTTTGAATACAAATAAATGTACAATGACGACCTCTATGGCTCAGTGGTTGAGCCAGTGCTCAAGTGGGAGGTCGTGAATTCGAATCCCGCCAAAGGAACAAAAAGTTTTCTATGCGCCTGGGTCATGGATATGTATTAAATATGTGTATATTATAATAAAAATGTTAAATATGTTTATAGTATAAAATCATTAAATATATATATGTTGTCTGGTACCTGTAACTCAAGTTCTTTGAAAACTTACGTACTAACTTAAATTGACGTAGTCTGGAAGCGTCCATAGATATTATTATTATTTAAAAAAAGAACTTGTATGTAGGTAGTACTTATTCTCTTTATAGAATTTTAATACTTTTAGATGAATGATGATGAAACTGTCTGGAGGACTTCACTGAACAAATTTCTTCACACTTGGAGCTCAATAGTGCAAGACTCTGACGGATTCTCCGATGAGATGTTAATGAATTATTGTATAGAAATATTTAATACGTACTTACAGTGTAGACTGGCGCCGCCTGATGGTACAAGGTAATTTTATTTTAGTTATTTCCTTAAACTGAGAAGTAAGATCATCATAATGAGGGTTTTTGATATTTTTCTGCTGTTAGGGGGCAGACCCAACTCACACAAAGTGTCATCTGGTGGGGTAATGGTATCAAAAACGGTCAATAACAATTTTAGATTCTTTTTCTGTCACCAGGCAGCACTTCGTAGCCCGACGGTCCTTGTCGTGTCTAAAAGCTGTCAGATGTCACGAATTTAAAAACCCACATTATCATTAACCATTAACTTCTCTATCACTGGAGGAGGGGTCTCCCCAATGGAAGGGTTTTATTGAAATCCTTCATACTAGCATATTGGGGATTTGTAGAAATCAAAGATCAAGACTTGGCTACTTCTTGATCAATTCACGTATTTTTATAGTTTATAAAATCTCGTTTGGGTTGGCACACTCACAATTCTCGCATTTGCAAGTAAAAGAGTATTTAAATTTATCTAATATATTTACGTGAATTGGGCTTCTGGATATGTAGGTAATAATATTATGCTTACTCTAAAAAGTTTTCATAAATAAAATATGCTTTCCCCATTTTTCAAAACTGACAAAATTTCAGAGGCGTAGAATCTAGGGACGGGTGTAAGGATGACATCAAAGATGACATGGAGGAAGACGAACGAACTCTACACAGCAACGTGTTGATGACAATCGGTGCTATTGCCAGGAAGGCCCCGGCTCATTGCTCCCATGTGCTGTATACATTGCTTACTGATAGAAGCAAACGGTAAATATGATAGCTTGCATTTTTTTACTATAAAATTCGGATAAATGTATGGTCGCCTTCAAACTCCTTGTATCACTTTTGGACCTTTTGGATCTGCGAAAGTAATAAGATCAAAAACCAGCCAAGTGCGAGTCGGACTCCCGCACGTTTTTACATGTTTTTGTTTACTTATTATTTAGTTATTTTTGTACGAAGTTTTCCAAGGAAGAATTTTTAACTGACTTCCAACATTCGGCTGTATATGTATATGTTTTTTTACAAGTTAGGTTTCTACAACTCTTGAACTAACAGAGTTAAGCCATTATAGTTTTCCTTCAAAGTGCGTCACGGGAACTACTGCCATGTTTTTTTTCAGATTTTTGGAGCCAGCTGTTTTAGAGGGTAGACGAGGCAGAGGTTTTAACAAGACAATGCGCTTTAATGTTTAATATCTCGAAAACGGATACCTAAATATAAAAAACTAATAGCAACCTCTCAATGTTTTTATAAGACCTATCTAATGATAGCAGATATCAATTAGCACTTTGTCGACATGGTAAATACACATATATATACAAAGTTTCATCTTTCTAGAGCTAACCGTTTGGACGAAGACGGACGGACGGACATGACGAAACCATAAAGGTTCCGAGACGTGGACTACGGAACTCTAAAAAACATTTAAATCCGTTTCTTACTACGCCCAAAAAATTAAAAAACAATATTACTACGCATAGAGTATAGACTTTACATAATATGTTTTGTTACCTGATATAATAAAAGGTTTTAAAGTTATAAATAAAATCTTGTCCGTATATTTGTTCCCGCAACCTTGAACAATGAGCATGCGAAAACCGCATATTGCGGTAAATTCAAGGCCACATTCCATTGCCCTTTGTATTGTGTGTAATAAGATACACGACATTTGCAGAAGACGATGTACACGAAAATGCTCCATTTCGAAACAAAATTTCTAACAATCGTCACACTAACTAACAAATGAGTCGGCCTCGCGCACGAAGGGTTCCGGACAAAACGGCAAAAAAAAACATGTTTGTTCTATGCGAGCACCCCTTGAATATTTATGTTATTCTGTTATGTCCTAGTATTTGTTGTTATAGCGGAGAAATTCATCATCTGAAAATTTAACTTGTCTAGCTATCACGGTTAAGGAGGCACGGCCTGGTGACATTCTCGATCATGTAAGCTTTCAAACAAAAAACACTAGTTCAAAATCGTTTCATCCGTTTGGGCGCTACGATGCCACAAACAGACAGACACGTCAAACTTATAACACCCCTCTGTCTTCGTCGGTGGTTAAAAAATGCCTACCTATATAATATTATTAATCCAAAATTTCAATATTTGAGGAGGCCTGTTTTGGAGGTCGCCCTGTGGTCGAAATTCGCCCATGAGAATTAATATCTATAATTTTTTAGTTTGAACTTAATAAGGATTCTTTAGCCTCATAAAAAGGAAAAAAAAACCAATATGGTAACAGATTGACTTGAATGTCAACATGCCTGTAAACTTAATACTCCAATTAAAAATAAATATATCTAATGGGCCACTAGATGGAGCTTTTACGCCTCAATTTAAGCATGATAACCATAGATTAAACAGATATGATGACAACGATTACCACAGATAAGTAGGTACACATTTTGCACATGACTTCTCTGATATTCGGAGACACATAACGTTTTATATTCCCAAGTCCTAAAAATATTATATATATTTTTTATTGACAACTTCTTAAGTACTATAATAGCACATATGTTCGAAACTTGGCCGCTCTTGATGGAAAATCAGGCATGATTCGCCAGTGTCCTTTACTAACCCCTTAATCTTTGTAACCTGTTTATTTCTTTTAAACAGTCTGGAAGCTCAACTGCAACTAGTACACATGGGCAAGACGAATGTGGCTCACATGGGCGACCAACTGGTACCGCTGTTTGAAGATCTGCACTGGATACTGATGATTACTGGTAATCTATACATTTTTCTGCTTAATATATTATATAATAACTAATCTACTAGTGGTCGTAATTCGACCATAATTAATTTAATTTTTAAGTTTGAACTTTATTAGGCTTCTTTTGTCGGCTTTACCTCTTAACTAAAAAATATTGTAACACCTAAAGTGTTTTCTCCTAGATTTCTCTCGACATCTGCAATCGCTAAAACTGCGAGTGCTTAGGTACGTCTTCCTCATTGGAACTCGTGATCTTGTCTACACAAAATGTTTTGTTTCAATCAAAAACATTTTCTATAGCTGGAGACAGCTTGTGTATGAAAAGAAATGTTTTTGTTTCATGTTTTCTGTGTAATGTTTCGAAAAAAACACGCGCAGGAGACGCGCCTTTAGATACGCAATTAACTCCTTCTCCATATAATCTTTAACTGTACCAAATTTTATACCCATCCGTTCGCACAATTTTCGGATAACGGAGTACAAAGTTTTAGCTTCACGTTGTATGGTGACAATCTGGCTGGCGTGGGCAACCCTCATATTACCAATAGTAAACCTCATATATTTTGTGAGTGTCATAGACAATAAATTGTAAAGATATCGTGTAAAACCCAATTTACCACGGGTGAAGTCGCGGGACAAAGCTAGTATGTATTCAAACGCATAATGCATAAGTTTGAGATCGAAGCAAAATTCGCCGCAATAAACGCTAGATTCGAGATGATATTAAAACGCGACCCAGTCCTTGGAGTGTTTTTGCCGCCCTCTTGATTTTCTGGCGTTATTATAAACTCAAATTTAGATAATTTTATTGAAAATATATTTTGTTTTGAATAAAATTATATATACACTTTCTGAATTACTGAAAGTCACTTCTACGTGATGCTTACCATCGATAAGTGCATAAGCCAGGCTAGAAGAATCGGCGTAAAAAACTCGCGCCGAGCCATCTTTTATTTATCAAAAAGATGGAAAATTGTCCTTTTGAATTATAAATTATAGGCATAGGGATAGATGTTCGTATTACGCGAAAGTAATCGTTAGTGTAATATTATAAATGTGAAAGTTTGTTAGGATGGATAGATGGATGTTTGTTACTCTTTCACGCATAAACTACTGAACAGATTCTGATGAAATTTGGTATGGTAGTAGTGTAAGCTATGGATTAATACATAGGCTACTTTTTATCCAGAAAAAGTACAGTTTTCCCGTGGGATATTGTATTTATGCGGACGGAGCCGCGGAAAAAAACTAGTAAGTAATATATTATATAAAATAAAATTTTATTTCCTAATAGCTTTATATGCAAATTCACTTTCAGGCCATTTCCTAGCCTACGACTGTATAGAGGGCGAAACTGTCAAGATACCGCCCGAGATAGTACAATACAGCATCTCTCAGGGTGGCATTGTCGAAGCTTCGCTACGGTATTTAGTGGGAGAATCTACGAACACGGAGAATGTGGACGCTGTGTTCATGTGAGTATGACGATGTAACGCTCCACCACGGTTATAATTTTTAAGTATTATGATTTGATTTTAATGTGAAAATTATATTTGCCAGACGTGTATGGCTTATTGGTTGTGATGGTGATGCGACAGTATTTATGTGTATTGATAGACTTATCGCATAGCTTATTTATTGGTTTTAACTTTTGAGATAATTTTATAGACTAGAGATGGCCCTGTGGTCAAAATTCGCCCTTATTAACAAACGTCAACGTGTTACAAAATTGTATCTATGAAACGCACGGTAGTGTGTGTTAATAATCTGAGGTAGTGTGTGTTAATAATCTGAGGCAGTGTGTGTTTTGTAATTTTTATTAATTTTATGTATTTCTATATGAATGTAAAAATTGCTTAGCTTTTTGCACACCTTCCTCCATGTAATCTTTAATTTACCGGCCATATGTCATACTCCTCCGGTTGCACAATTGTCCTAAAACTATACTGAAAGTTTTTGGTTCACGTATTAATTTAATAATGTAGTTACAATGTTATAACGGAGGCTCTGTGGTCTAGTGGTTAGAGCTTGGCTCTCGACTCGTCTCGGACTCGACTCGGTCGTGGGTTCGATTCCCGAATTGGAACAACAATCAACGTTGTTTCCAAGTTTGATTAGGACAATGCAACTGATCACCTTGTCTTGTCTGACAAGAAACATGATCCATGCATCGGATGGGCATGTAAAAAGTCGGACCTTCGCCTGATATCTCGCCAGTTGTGTCGGTTATCCGTCCCATCGGGTTATGAGAGTATAGGAAGAAAGAGAAATTACTCCGGCGTAACTGTCCTGGTTTCAATGGAGTGAATTCGGTTAGTGTATAAACAGGACGCGTGCTTGTGCCAATGTTATAGCCAGCATGGATGTTTTTTTTTTTCACAATTTCCTAAAAGATTTCATCTTATAATACAGTTATTATACAGGTATTATATATAAAAGAGCATGCAACAGTATGAGTGCTGTTTGTTTAAACTACAATATAAATTGACATTATCATATCTATGCACATCTATTGTGATGTTAACATTGAAATTATATTATTCACAGCTATTGTAATGTTAAAATTGAAATTATATTCATGAAGATATTTTTGTATTCTAACAATGTAGGAAGATAATGTTAGAATACAAAACATATTTAAATTTGAATTATAGTGAATATGCTTTAGAATGCATTAGATGTTATCGGTATTGACTATTAAAGAACATTATAATATTATCATCATCAGCTATTTCCGGAAGGCTTTTCATGAATTTAAAAATCTACCGGTGATTCAATTTTCAAGACACTAGTAGGCAAAAATCTCCACCTAGCTACCATATACCTACTTATATTAAAAATAAAATCAATAAAATGTTACACTATACAGATAACATAATAGTCGAGTTCTGAAGACAAAAAAAAGTAAATATTTAGGGGTTCGCAACCTTTAATAAAACAGTTTCGTCACTTTCTCATAGACTTGAATATAAGTATATTATATAGAAAATAAATCTGTCAAATTTTCTTAAGAATGGTGCGGTACCCTTGGAAGAAGAATATACAAGAAAGAAGCACGAAAATCCAAGCTGCAACCCGCTATCTGTCTCACAAAACAATGGCAAAAACACATAAATGTAAAAGAGAAAGCAAATATACGTTTTTACGCTTTTTAGGGTTCCGTAGTCCGTCTGTCTTCGTCTTACCGTCCAAACATTTAGTGCTAAAAAGATGAAACTTTGCATGGATATGTGTGTTTACTACGTCGACAAAGTGCTAAAATATTTAGGTATCCGTTTCCAAGATATTCAACTTTAAACGGCATTTTTTGTCCCTCGCCCTCTCTAAAAGTTAAACGGCCGGCTCGAAAAATCTGAAAAAAATTCATGATAGTACTCCATGTGCTGAACTTTAAAGGAAAACTATAATGACTTTAAATGTGACTTTGTTAGTTCACGAGTTATAGACGCCTAACTTGTAAAATATGCTTACTTGGAAAACTTCGTACAAAAATACTGAAATAATACGTAAACATGACGTAAAATATTGGTATAATGGTACGGAAACGTCCGACCGACTCGCACTTGGCCGGTTTTTTTCGAAGGACAAATTAATTTGCTTATTAGTTTCGAATGACACATACGTTGTTTTTAGGTTGATGATCATTGTTTACATTAATTTAAATTATTCTGTCTCCTGGTATTTAGTATAGATGAAAATCCATCAAATATGTTTACCTAATGTTTATGTTACAAATTATGAAAATAAAATAATGTAATAATTTATTTATTCAACCTTAAATCTACATTAACAGGACTTATCCTAATGCGATATACATGTAGATATATAATATACAGTGCCTTAAGAATATCATCTTTGTATTGATTGTATATTTTTTAGGTTAATCGGCGAGGTGCTTCGCATAAGCGCATGGGAGTGTGCGGCGCTCGAGGCGGGGCTGGGTTCCGTGTTCAGTCCAGAACTATCGGCGACTATATCGTGGCTGCTCAAGATATGGGCCAACTCGTACCTACTGCCGCAGACTACGGAGAATGCTGAGGTGAGTTATAATAATATAGCCTGACCAGGAATATATAAAAACCTCACCATATTGCGGAAAAATCACGCAAACTAATTTGTCAACGTCAAATCTTCGAGATTTAAACATTGGAAGAAGATTAATACATACATGGCAGGAGTACTAAAATCGTAGCTGTCTGTATCATAAAACATCAATGGCAATAATCCATAAGAGCAAATCCGTCTTTTCGTATTTTCCTAAGGTTGTCACGCCTTTAGTGATCTTTTGGGATCCATTTTTACGACATTGTAATTACGACTTTATGGCATTCATAATAAATGTAAGCATGTGGAATAAGGAACGATATATGTTTCTTCCCTTACTAATAGTATCTATGCTATAGTTATTACTTATTAAAGAGATTTGAAGAATCACCCCCGCTTTTCGTAGTGTTGCTTACGCTCCTAATTATACCTAATGTATGATATGGACATAAATATGTATATGGGCCAAAATACTATTCGATGCCTAATCCGAGCATAAAATTTTTGTTATTTTGTTTTAATTAAAGTAATCAATTTTTTTTAATGTAGATATAGATTCGTTGTAGTTCGATTTACAATATACACACTTCTGCAGCGATAGTTTTAATGAGTTAACTATATTTGTGGCAAATAATATATCAAGGTGTCGAAAAATTAGACAACAGCGTTACTTTTTTACAAATTTAAGATTCTTTATTAAAATTCTTCAATAAGACTCACTAACATGTCATTAGAGAATGTTACTTAAGGCTGGTACTTATTGTCCGGAATCCGTAAGGCCAAGGATAATTCAGAGCAGTAAAATTAGAACTCTACGCTGATACAATAGAGTTGAACACCGAACACACGAGCGTCGACTCAAATGTCAATGTCAAATTTGACAACTCGACACTCGAGTGTTCTATTGGCTTAAAGGTCTTGTTACCAGGCCATCAAATCTTCAAAAAAAAAAATCGAGTGTTCTATTCTCAGCTCTATTGTATATCGCAGAGTTCCATTTTCAGCGCCCTGAATTTTCACCGGCCTTCCGGATTCCGGATGATATAGTCCCAGCTTTATAGTCTATAACGAAAAAAAAAAATTTTTTTTCTTGCCATAAATGGAAAGATCAAATATAAGTTTGATACCAAAAATATTTTTTATTTTTCGCAATAATTCAAAAGTTATATCAAAATAAAAAATCATTTTTGAATACAGTAGCGAAGACACGCCAACAGCTCTTGAACAAATCCGAGCACGTGTGACGTCATAAGGTTAGTTTTCACTATCGGGTATCGCAACTGGCGAACGCAATTATTGGCGTTCGAAATTCAAAATTATAGTCGTTTTCTTGACTTTTCATTATATAGCTTTAACATTATGACGTCACAACTATGGTGACCGATCGTGACGCGTTCATTTTCACGTGATTTTTTTTTATCAATTTTCAATTGTTTATAATTAACTGAAAAAAAAGAATCAAGTTTTCTTGCATTAAATATCAATATTATTAATAATAAAGTTTTAAAATACATAAAAAAACCCAATTCCGGATGACGTAGCCCGAGCCTAAGTCTGAGCTGTTAAAAAAAAATGTATCTGTAACGGCCGCACTCAAGAGTCAGGTAATGCTTACATAAGGAGCTACTTAGCAGAGATTTTGACTGAAAATATATGGATTTTATGTCAAAATCTCTCAGTGGCGAAGGGTGATTTTACTTCAGAGGGAAGCCCTAGTCGGTAGAAGTTGTGCAAGTTTTTTTGAATGGAAATTTAGCACCATATTATGTACTAGCTTCTGCCTGCAGCTTCGCCCGCGTGGGAGAGTGTTCTTGGCAAAAAATTTCTTTAGCAAATACCTACTGCAATATAGTAATAACACAAAGTAAAAATATATACTTTTAATTAATTTTCACACCTACTTTTTGATTTTAATATATCTCCTAGATAACGATTAGGTAATGTTGTATCCGTCTAAATAGCTTCTGAAAATACCACATTATTTGTGATCGTTTTTTAAACTTAGAATGGGTATAGTAACCTATCCTTAAAAGATAGACATATCTATTCCATCGCAGATTTTTTTGTAGATACCATGGTACCGACTTCAAAAATATGAAGATTGAGTAGAGAAATAGTTAAAATTTTAGCCGAATTTAAAAGGGGGTATTATTTGGAAAAGAAGTTTTATTTCATACTTTTTTGTGCATTTCTACTTTCGAAGTAGTTTTAATTTTTTGTTTCAAAATAATTATTTTTCCTTTTTTAAGTTATATTTATTATTATTAACACATTTTAATAAAGTTTTTAATACAAAAAAAGCCTCCGGTATTCCCACTCTCTCAGCAAAACAAACTCCAGCGATTTTTATGCCGGTTTTCTGGGAGGGCGTGGTATTTCCCCAAATAAGCATTACCGATCTGTGGACCAAATACACAATCACCAGTGATGATAATAATTAGACACTATTGTAGTAGTCGGCGGAAAAAATGTAGCAGCCCGCATTAAATACAATATTAGGTCCTTACATATGAAATTGGCGTTTTGTCGTACTGGCCATTTTGATCTCAAATATATCTTCTTTGGTTAGGAATTCCAATTTCAAATTTATACCGCTATTTACTCATGCATTTGTGCTTCGAAAACCGTAATTCATTTGTTTTTTCCTCTTTTGGTTTTTTCTTTGCGTCACTCTGTTTACAAAATGAAAAACTTGAAATATCGTATTACTAAGGCGGGTCAATAAGTCCGTGACTTTTTGAATTTCTAACCTCCTTACTGAAAAAGCAACACTACTCCTGTCAACAGGCATCTGTCAGTTGACTCCTATCAAAATTTTAACTTGCTGCGTCAGTTAGTTTGTGTTTTACAGCTATCTTTATCAGACTATCCAGTAACTTAAGGAAACAATGGAAAAAAGTGAATTTCGTGTGCTTATTAAGCATTATTTTTTGCGAAAAAAAACCATTACCGAGACCAAGGCTAAGCTTGATAAATACTATGGGGACTCTGCACCATCGATTTCAATGGTAAAAAAGTGGTTACTGAATTTCGTTGTGGCCGTACAAGCACTGAAGATGCCGAACGTCCTGGACGCCCAGTTGAGGTCTCTACACCCGAAACAATCGAAAAAATTCACGATATGGTGTTGGCCGACCGAAGATTAAAAATGCAAGAGATTGTGGAAGCCACAGGCATCTCGCATGGCTCAGTGGTTTCAATTTTGAATGATCACTTGGGCATGAGAAAGCTTTCCGCAAGATGGGTGCCGCGTTTGCTCACAGTCGACCACAAACGCAATCGTGTAACAACTTCACAGGAAGGTTTGGCGTTGTTTAATCACAATATGGAGGAGTTTTTTAACCGTGAACGAAACATGGATCCATCACAACACACCAGAGACCAAACAACAGTCAAAACAGTGTATTTCTAAGGGTAAATCGGCGCCAAAGACGGCCAAGGTGGGTTTGTCAGCCAATAAAGTTATGGCGACTGTTTTTTGGGATGCACGTGGGATAATCCACATTGACTATCTTCAAAAGGGAAGAACAATTAATGGGGAATATTATGCCAACTTATTGGACCGCTTCAATGAGGATTTGAAAACAAAACCGACCTCATTTGGCCAAGAAAAAAGTTCTTTTTCACCAAGACAATGCAAGGGTGCACACATGTGCAGTTGCCATGGCAAAAATCCATGAATTGCTCCCACATCCACCCTATTCTCAAGATTTGGCTCCGAGTGACTACTTCTTGTTCCCAAACCTGAAAAAATGGCTCGGTGGAAAAAGATTTGACTCCAATGATGAAGTCATCTCGCAAACAAAGGCCTATTTTGAGGACCTCGACAAATCATATTTTTTGGAAGGGATAAAAAAATTGGAGAAGCGTTGGACAAAGTGTATAGAGCTCAAGGGGGACTACGTTGAAAAATAAAATGATTTATTTATCAAAAAATCTGTGTTTTATTCCAAAAGTCACGGACTTATTGACCCGCCCTCGTATTTACGAGTACGAGTTCCACCGTGGCACTACTGCTGCAGAAACGGCTCGAAGGATTAATGATGTGTATGGCGGCGGTGTCGCAAAAGAAAACACAGTGTGCTTTTGGTTCCAACGTTTTCGTTCTGGAAAATTCGACCTGCAGAACAAGCCCCGTGGACCAAAGTTGATAATGAAGAATTTAAGGCTATTGTGGATCCATCGCAAACCACGTCCGAGTTAGCTGCAGGCTGCGTTGTTAGTGATAAAACTGTTTTAATCCACTTGAAGTTGGGAAGGTGCAAAACCGACAAACGCGCGTCGACTGCTACGTTACATTACGCAACCGGCACAATAATGAAGGGATTTTAAATTGAATCATTACCTGTGATGAAAAGTGGATCCTGTACGATCATCGAAAACGCTCATCGCAATGACTGAACCCTGGCGAACCAGCCAAAGCCTGCCCCAAGCGAAAATTGACTCAAAAAAAGTTATTTGTGAGCGTTTGGTGGACTAGTGCCGGGCTTTCTTTCTTCTCCGGGGACAGCTTTCTTAAATCTGGCCAGACGATTACGGCAGATATCTATTGCCAGCAACTGCAAACCATGATGGAAAAGCTGCTAAACAACCGAGGTTGGTCATTCGCTTCAGGCCACTGCTGCTTCAGGACAACGCTAGACCACACACTGCACAATAGACGGCTACCAAATTAGAGGAGCTTCAATTGGAAGTTAAGACGTCCACCATACTCCCCGGACCTTGCTCCAACAGATTACCATTTTTTTCCAAATTTGGATAACTTCTTGCAAGAAAAAAAAATTCAAGTCCGATGAGGCAGTCCAAAGCGCTTTTAAATATTTTATTGATTCCTGTCCGAATGGTTTTTTTTATTAAAGGAATCAATGAACTACTTAGAGATGGCAAATGTGGTTAGATAGCAATTGTATATATTTGGATTAAATAAATATGTGGCGGAATTAATAAGCGCCACAATCCTGAATTGCGCTATCGAAGTTTTCAAAGATCGGCACTATACGACATCTGAAATTCATACAAGTGGGCTTCGGCTTGACCGAGCATAGCACCTCGCTCGGTCGGAGATCTCCCTTTGGGGCATCCACTACAACATCTGGATGAACGTTTATTTAACTACAAATTACAATTGATAGTAGGTATAATACAAATTATAATAATTGATGCAGGTAACGTACTTACATAAAGTAACATAATACATTATTTACCAATTAGTCCATAATGTAATGAATTATATTTTGCATAAAATAAATTATGTATAATTATATGATTGCCATAAGTTTATAGTAGGTACTTATTACGATGTATTTCAAGGTTTATTTACTTGTTTACTTTACATATGAAATTGGCGTTTTGTAAAGGAGGAACATAAAGTCGTTTTTTTTTAAACATAATATATTTATTTAAGCAAAGTATATACCATTCCTATCTATGCACATAAGCCATTTTAATAGGTAGTTCATTGATTCCTTTACTAAAAAAACCATTCGGACAGGAATCAAAAAAATCTTTGAAGGCGCTTTGGACTGCCCCATCAGGGTTGAATTTTTTCCCTTGCAAGAAGTTATCCAAATTTCGAATAAAATGGTAATCTATTGGAGCAAGGTCCGGGGAGTATGGTGGATGTCTTAAGGCTTCCGCAGACGAGAGGCCTATCGTTTCAGTTAGAACTGACGTCAGTTCGGCCCTTAGATTAATAACGCCTAGATAGTCTTCAAACAAATGCATCGTACAAAGTGAAGCAAGCAACAGATAGATGTAGGCGTAAGCATTACATACCGAGACGCACACAAACAAAAGTTGTGGAGTGTGTACTCTTTAAATTTGAATTATTGTATTTGTTTTTCCTAATATTGTGAGATGTAAAAATATAACTTATATTTCATTTAAAACCATCTAAACACAATTTATGAACTTTATTTATATTAAACTGGTATTAAGGTATATAATACACACACCGGCATATTTAGCGGAACATAAAATAAAGGTTTGATATCAGTATCATATAAGGTTTCTGGCTGGTTTATACGTCATTTAATTTAAAAAGAAATATTTTTTAAATTAAGATAACAACTGAACATCACATTTTATGCAATTGTTTTAATTTTATTCAAATACACCTTATCTGGAGAACTTCGAGTATTTCTTCCTTCTGAGTTTGATTCAAAAATTTCACTGAAATACTGTTTTTTGTTAGTTTTTTTTAATCGCGTATCTTTTTGGAGTTGAGGACTGAATAATGCCTGACTTAGCCCCAACGGAGATTGCCAGGGCACTCTAAATGCGAAGAAATGGTCAAACCTACAGAGTGATATCCAGAGCTGATCCAGATCCAGATCCAGAGAGATCTTCGTCGACCAGTTTCAACGATCCATCGCAGTATCCAACGGTTTAGGGAGACCGGTACTTATGTGAGAAGAGCAGGACAAGGCAGAAAAAGACGCACTTCGAGTAGGGATGATCGCTTCATTCGGCTTCGTGTACGTAGGAACCCCCGTTTGACGGCCAAGTCCAAGCCCGACATGAGTTAGAAGCAGTGCGGGGTGTAACCGTAAGTGAGCGTACGGTACGAAGAAGGTTCGAAGAAGCTGGTTTTGGTTCATTTGTGCCCGCCAAGGCTCCAAGGCTCGAGGTAAATCATCGTAGAAACAGGTTAACTTTTGCTCAGGAACATCGACTTTGGAACGCGGACCAATGGAGTAAGGTATTGTTTAGTGATGAGTACAGAATTCTCTTAAATCAAATCTACAGCAGCCAAAGAATATACAGACGCAAAGGAGAACGATACATTCAGACAAATTTTGAAACTACAGTTGCATACGGTGGTGGATCAATAATGGTTTGGGCGGGCATTTGTTTGGGAGCTCGCACAGACTTGGTAGTGATTGACAGAGGGAGTCTGACTGCAGACCGCTATATCAGAGAAGTTTTAGAAGAAAATGTCGTACCGTTTGCCCCATATATCGGTGACGATTTTGTTTTTATGCAGGATAATGCTCGGCCGCATACCGCTCGGGTAACTCAAGCTTATCTTAATGATATGAATATCATTGTTATGGAGTGTCCGGCGAGATCACCGGATATGAACCCTATAGAGCACGTTTGGGACTTGTTGAAAAGAAAAGTTAAGTCCAGAATTCCAGCTCCTGCCAACGTGGGTGAACTGCGAATCGCCGTAGTTGAGGAATGGCGGAGACTATCCCAGGAGACCATCGACAACATCATTCTCAATACGCCTAGACGGGTAGAAACTTTAATAAGAGCACGTGGAGGAAATACGCGATATTAATCACCATTTTTCTAATTTAATTAATTGTTATTTTAATATCAATTTTCACTTTTCCCGGTTACATGAAAAGTTCAAAAATGTACCATTTTTCACAAATAGCATTTACTCGCATAATCTGTTCTTAATGTGATCTCATTTTAAGTAAAACAAATGAAACTTTAAATAAAAGAAGTGTAGTAAGTAGATTTTAAAATAAAACCATATTTTTTTTAATTACGGACCTTTTTTTGTGTTCCGCTAAATATGCCGGTGTGTTTATTACGGATTATGTTAATACTGGCAATACTTTAGATTGATAATTAAAAAAAAAACAGAAAATATTATAAAACTTTTCTTTTAGTTGCAAGTAATTAAATTTAACAAACTAATTAAATAACTAATTAGTTAGCCATGAAAATTTTGAAATAAATTTATTTTTACTAGTAACACTTTCATAATTCACAATAGGGCAGCAAGATGGCAACATAATATGATTTTATTTTAAAATGTTTTAAATATTTGACTTAATACAAGTCAAATTGTTCGGACATAACTTTTCATACTTACATATGAAATTTTATATGTTAGTATGAAATGTTATGTCCGAAGCTTTTTTAATTCTTTTCCGATGCATTGTGATACCCAATAATGACACAAACCGTCATAATGTTTTTAATAGTCGGAGATGTATGCACTAGCGCTTGACCTTGACAACTGACGGGTCGTTCGAACAAACTGAGCCGATATGGCTCAGTATGATTTACTTCACTTTTCATGCGCGTCCAGGTACGCGCATGAAAAGTGAAGTAAATCATACTAGTAAATCATACATATAAACATATCATTTATAATGTATAAGTAAATCATACATATAAACATATCATTTCTAGGCGTTTTAATCTAAGGTTCGGCCTGAACGGATTCGAGCACATACACGGAAAATTGCCGCGAGCTTCGGTCGTGTTTTGGGTTCCTTAATACTTAAGGAACCCTTATAGTTTCACTCTGCCCGTCCGTCTGTCTGTCTGTCCGGCGCTCTCCTAGCTTCTGTAATAACTTTATGACAATAACTTTTGTAGTAATTCAAAGAAAACCTATTGCGCATTGATAGTTACGGAACTTTTTTTAGACATGTCGTGATTGGTCTTGGTCAGTTTAGGCTATTCTTTTATTTATTAATTGTGTTTTGCTGCAATTGTAATCACGTTATCGACGAAACCAAATTATTGTGTCATACATTTTTCCAGTAATATGTATTCCAGTATAGAAATCATTTCTCTTTGTTTTATAGTAATAGTCTTTAGATTTTATCAACCATAGTGGCTCTAAAGTTTTAAATACTTCAATGAACTTTAGTAAATTTCTTTAGACCACGTGACATTTTTAGGGTTCCGTACCCAAAGGGTAAAAACGTGACCCTATTACTGAGACTTAGCTGTTCGTCCGTCTGTCGCCAGGCTGTACCTTCTTATACCGTGATAGTTTGACAGTTAAAATTTTTCACAAATGTATGATGTACGTATTTCTATTGCCGTTATAACAACAAATATTAAATATAGAATAAAATAAAAAATTGAGGCTCACGTACAACAAACGTGATTTTTCCGTTTTGTACGGAACTCATTTTGCCGACTCGCACTTGACCAGTTTTATTTTACACTCGATTTTTATTACCGTTCAGTCCAATTTGATTGTCGTTCAGTCCATCCGTACAGGTCAGAATTAATGTTGCCAACTTAGTTGTTTACAAAGTTTTACTACTAAATTTTGTATTTTATTCCCTCCTTAGTAGGAATTTAGTTGTTAGTAGTGGTTTTGTAGAAAATAGCAGTAAACAGTAATCATAATATGCAAAATGGCCTGCTACAATGAGCTATTATGACACCTTATAATAATAGTACATAGTAGCACGCATCCGTAAGTCGCTTAAAACTACCGATTTAATTTCTATATACGTAATATTTCTTACTATATTTTTTTAATTTATTTAAAATATTATTATATATTTGGTTAAATATTCAAACTGAAAATGTATGTATGTTTGTAAACACAAAATTCCTAAAAAAACTTTTAGGTATTCCTAAGTTTAGTAGCTTTTTTATAGGTATCAGTCCTCTTTTAGTAGTTTTTAGTAGAAAACGACGCGAGTTTAGTAGTTTCGCAAAAACAGAGTTAACAACACTGGAACGAATCGCTTCAGTCCATACGGCCGACTAATGCGATCTCGAAATTGTACACAGACGATACGATTTTTCATCCGTTCAGGCCGAACTGAAGGAAAACCGGACTGTGTATGGGACCCCTTAGACATTCCAATTGAAGCTCCTCTAATTTGGTAGCCGTCTGTTGTGCAGTATGTGGTCTAGTGTTGTCCTGAAGAAGCAGTGGCCTAGAGTGAATTTACCTGGGTTGTTTAGCAGCTAGCTTTTCCATCATGATTTGCAGTTGCTGGCATAGACATTAGCCGTAATCGTCTGGTTCGATTTAAGAAAGCTGTAGTGAATGACACCGGCACTAGTCCACCAAACGCTCACAAGTAACTTTTTTTGAGTCACTTTTCGCATGGGGCAGGCTTTGGCTGGTTCGCCAGGCTTCAGTCATTGCGATGAGTGTTTCCGATTATCGTACAGGATTCACTTTTCATCACAGGTAATGATTCGATTTAAAATCCCTTAATTATTGTGCCGGTTGAGTAATTTAACGCAGCAGTCGACGCGCGTTTTTCGATTTGCTGCACTCAATTCATGAGTTACCCACCTTTCAAGCTTTTTCACCTACCAAATTTGTTTCAATTGGATTATAACAGATTTATCACTAACACCGCAACTGCAGCTAACTCAACCGTGGTTTGCGATGTATCCGCTTCCACAATAGCCTTCAATTCTTCATTATCAACTTTGGTCCACGGGGCTTGTTTTGCAGGTCGAAATTTCCAGAAAGAAAACGCACTGTGTTTATTTTGCGACACCGCCGCTATACACATCATTAATCCTTCGAGCCGTTTCTGCAGCACTGGTGCCACGGTGGAACTCGTACTCGAAAATAATACGATATTTAAAGTTTTCCATTTTGTAAACAGTGAAAAAAGCAAAAGAGGAAAAAACAAATGAATTACGGTTTTCGAAACACAAATTCATGAGTAAATAGCGGTATAAATTGGAAATTCGAATTCCTAACCAAAGAAGATATATTTGAGATCAAAGTGGCCAGTACGACAAAACGCCAATTTCATATGTAAGGACCTAATATATATGTGTTTAACATTTTCTTTTTACCTATATAATCCTTCTTAGATTTGAAAAATCCAAATATATATTACGTACCTGCTCTTGGTCAACTTATTCGTTTGTCTGTTTTTGAATATCAGGACAAGGCTTAAATTGCTGATCTGTATTCGCCTGGGTGAGTTTTTTAATTATTGAAATAATTATTTCACTAAAAACATAATTATGCCCTGTTTTTACTGAAAAATGTACATTGTACATGTAATGTACATTTGTACATGAAATAGAGTACTATCGTTTTCACATAACGCGATAACGATATCCGATATCGCGGCTGATAAATAATGTAAGAGGCACGTTTGTTTTAGTGGAATTATATATACCTGCTGTCTTTGTCATTACATGATATATCGGCGTGATATCGGTTATTGGTTTGGGTAATGGGAAATGCTCATTATGCCAACAGGCGACGACATACATAAGGCTGGGACCATATGATCCGGAATTCGGAACGCCGGGGAAAATTCAGAGCACTGAAAATAGAACTATGCGCTAATACAATAGAGCTGAAAATGGAGTGCCGAGTCAAATGTCAATGTCATAATATATTGAGCTCGGCACTCGACACTTCGATTCTTAGGGCAGAGTTCTAATTTCAGTGATCTGAATCTTCCAGGGCCCGCCGGATTCCGGATCATATAGTCCCAGTCTAAGAGCGTCTTCCGGTCCGATATCGGCTATCGTATCACGTATGGTACAGTGGCGGGGGGTTCCTATAACTCCATTCCTATCGGCTTCACTTACGACTTACCTTCTGAAGACCCTCATCCAAATCCCTGCCGTTATACAGGCTAGGGATTTCCCTTTGAAGGAGAACCAGCTTTCGCCACTGGTATGGCGAAATATAGTAAAAAAAATAAAAATAAAGTATAATAAAAGTAAACTAAGTATTACTTTTATTCTTTCTTCTTATTTGGTAAAACTAAATCTTATTTACAACATAGCACTACTAATTTTAAATAATTATTTTCTAAATATACATTTTAAAAAGTTTTGAGAAAAAAAAACATTGAATTGAAATTACAAATAATTGTCACCCTATTGACCTCTGTTGACCCCTGCGCGAGATTGGAGCGTACAACGGCGCGCAGTGTGTGAGGTGGCGCCACGGCGCCGTAGGATGCCCTAAATTATTTAAGATTTTCCAACTTTCCAATACTTGAGCTTTGACACAAATGCTTTTGTACCCCCGGATCTATATTTCACGCATTGACTACGCTCTGCCAAATACCCTGTATATTCTAGTTTTGACACAAAACATGTCATATTTCTCTCGAAACGGAATAAGAAATCATGCAGTATCTGGCATGCAGATAGAATTTATTATGATAGAGGATTTTCTTAAATTCAGTCCCTAAGTGCCCTTGTCCACTTTACACAAGATCGCTAACATTGCGATAATGGCATCGCAACATGTGATTTGATAGTTAAATAAAACTGCGGCGTTGCTTACGACTTACTGTGACAATTTTCTACCGCGACTCATATATCGTGACATATAGCGAGCGATACTGCTAACAAAAGCTAGGTAGTTACGTCTTAATATTTATTTCAATTCCACCCACAGATTCTAGAGGTATCATTCGGGCGGAGCTCTCGCGGCGCCGCATGGGTGACGGCGGCGGCGGCTCGGCGCGCGGCGCACGTGCTGCGGCACCTCAGCACGCAGCCCGCACCCGCCACGCACGCCGTCTCGCTCCTCGCCACGCTTGCCCACTCGCACCACCGGTAAGTGTACCTATAGCGCCGTCTCGCTCCTCGTCACGCTTGCCCACTCGCACCACCGGTAAGTGTATAGCACCGTCTCGAGCGCACCATGAGTCTTTGAGTAGCCTACTTTAGGATTCTTACATACTATCTAGCTCACTCGCACCACCAGTGAGTTTATAGCACCGTCCCCCTCGCACAACAGTCGTGTGCTCTAACACTCGCTCCACTAATGAGTCCAGCCGTCCTTGCCCTACAAGTTTGTAAAGAACCATGATTTTAATAAATATCTACAAAAACTGAAATCCAGGAGATTCAATAATTGATGTAATCAATGATCATCTGTCAAAATGAAAGTAATTCTAAATTCAATCAACCCAAAGTAACATAGTACGAGGGCGGCACTGAAAATTTCGGGAATCAAGGAAGTGACACAACATTACTATTTAAAAATGTATTTATTGCTTTTCGAAGTATTCTCCGCGAAATTTGACACATTTTTCCATACGATGGAACCAATCATTGAAGCAACCATTCCATTCGGAAGTTGGGGTCTCCAAAATGGCCGTTTTGTAGGCGTCCACAGCTTCTTCAGGTGATGAAAGTCTCTGACCACGCAATTTATTCTTTATTTTAGGGAAAATATAGAAATCATTAGGGCTTAGGTCGGGGCTGTACGGCGGATGGTCTAATAATTCTATGATTTCTTGCTCTAAAAACTCTTTTGTTCTGTGCGCGGTGTGAGAACTCGCATTGTCGTGATGGAGGATGATGCGGCGGTTGCAGTTCTCTTTACGGAGTTCAGAAACGACCTGTGGCAAACAAATGTTAGCATACCATTCTGCATTAACCGTTCTTTGTCCCTCAAGAGGAATAGTCGCAACATGGCCGGTTTTGGAGACAAATGTGGCCACCATTTTTTTTGCAACACTCCGTGAAAGAACAATTTATGTTGGCTTTAACTCATTTTCGAACACCCAAACTCGTGACTGGTTTTTTGTTTCGGGTTCGTACGCGTATATCCAGGATTCGTCACCTGATACGATGTTGTATACAGCATTTGAGGATCCTGCGTGGAATCTTTCGAGAGTTCTGACGCACCAAGTAACGCGAGCCGCTTTTTGCTCTTCACAGAGCAAATGCGGTATCCATCGGGAAAACAACTTTTTTACACCTAATTGTTCATGCAAGATTATTTGTATTTGACTCATGCCAATGTCTAAAGTTGCCTGAATTTCGCGGTATGTCACATGTCGATCTTCCTCAATCAGCTTACGCACAGTATCAACGTTTTCTTGGGTGACTGCAGTTTTTGGACGACCTTGACGGGGATCATCACTGAGCTTGACACGTCCACGTTGAAATTCAGCAAACCAGCGATAAATTGTGGTTTTGGATGGGGCTTCATCACCAAATGCAGAAATCATCCGGTCAACACACTGTTTTTGTGTTAAACCACTTCGAAAGTCATAATAAATCATCGCTCTAGAATTTTCTCGAGTCAATTCCATTTTCTCAACGACTAAACAAGTTTGACAAGACCGAGAATCTTTTTTTAAATAAATAAACGGTATTCGATTTTTAAAACCAAGGAGTTTTAAATTAAAAAGATTTTAATATGACAGGAACAGTGGAAATATTCCATTCCCGATACTTTTAGTGCAGCCCTCGTATTAGGTCCTTACATATGAAATTGGCGTTTTGTCATACTGGCCACTTTGATCTCAAATATATCTTCTTTGGTTAGGAATTCCAATTTCAAATTAATTCCGCTATTTACTCACGCATTTGTGTTTCGAAAACCGTAATTCATTTGTTTTTTTCTCTTTTGGTTTTTTCTTTGCGTCACTCTGTTTACAAAATGGAAAACATGAAATATCGTATTATTTTCCCGTATGAGTTCCACCGTAGCACCAGTGCTGCAAAAACGGCTCGAAGGATTAATGATGTGTATGGCGGCGGTGTCGCAAAAGAAAACACGGTGCGTTTTTGGTTCCAACGTTTTTGTTCTGGAAATTTCGACCTGCAGAACAAGCCCCGTGGACGGCCGGAGACCAAAATTGATAATGAAGAATTGACAGCTATTGTGGAAGCGGATCCATCGCAAACCACGTCCAAGTTAGCTGCAGGCTGCGGTTAGGTTAGGGTTTAGTGATAAAACTGTTTTGAAACAGCTGGTGAAAAAGCTTGAAAGGTGGGAACCTCATGAATTGAGTACAGCAAACCGAAAAACGCGCGTCGACTGCTGCGGTATATTAATCAATCGGCACAATAAGAGATTTTAAATCGAATCATGATGAAAATTCATGATGAGAATTCATTGATGAAAAGTGGATCCTGTACGATAATCGGAAACGCTCATCGCAATGGCTGAACCCTTGCGAACCAGCCAAAGCCTGCCCCAAGCGAAAATTGACTCAAAAAAGTTACTAGTAAGCGGTTGGTGGACTAGTGCCGGTGTCGTTCACTACAGCTTTCTTAAATCTGGCTAGACTATTACGGCAGATGTCTATTGCCAGCAACTGCAAATCATGATGGAAAAGCTAGCTGCTAAACAACCGAGGTTGGTCGTTCGCTCTAGGCCACTTCTGCTTCAGGACAACGCTAGACCACACACTGCACAACAGACGGATACCAAATTAGAGGAGCTTCAATTGGAATGTCTAAGACATCCACCGTACTCCCCGGACCTTGCTCCAACAGATTACCTTATTAATATTTTTTCGAAATTTGGACAACTTATTGTAAGGGAAAAAATTCAACTCCGATGGGGCTGTCCAAAGCGCCTTTAAATATTCTATTGATTTCTCTGTCTGACACACGAATTGTCAACCATGGGAATAGCGCCATTTTTAAGTATAAATAGATTTGTTATTCATGTCTATGACAAAATGACGAAACTGTTCTTTTAATTTGATCCAAGATTTGCGAACTCGTTGATGTTTTTTATTTTGTCTCCTGTACTGGACTGTACCTTTCACTTTACATCAAGACACTTTTCTATACTCTACACAGCATCGATTTAATCTTGCTTTATATAACCTAGCTAAATATACTAACTATAGATAAAAATAAATAACGAACTATTAACTAATAAAATACTTGTAAATACTAAATTATTTATCTTCCAGCGAAAGTCCACTAGCCAGTTCGGAAGAGTTCCTAGCGTTGGTAGCCTGGGAGGCAGCCGGGAGCAACTTGTCAGGAGAAATCAGAAAAGAACTGCACAGGACATTTGCAATTGCTGCCACGTATGCCGAAGGTGAGTGTTATATTTTAATTTTAAAAGGAAAGTACGTAGTCAAACAATAATACCACTTTTTAAACGTGGGAGAGCCATGCTTCGGCGCGAATGGGCCAGCTCGACCGGTAATTATGACGGCCTCACAGAAAACTGGCGTGAAATAACGCTTGCGTTGTGTTTCGACGAGTGAGTTACCGGAGGCCTAAGAGGGAATAGGGATTTTAGGGACCAGGACCGCTAGAGCGCAATACCACAGGAGTTACAAGCGTAACTCCTTTCTCTTGCGAGTGTTCATGGGCGGCAGTAATCGCATACCATGAGGACAACGTCTGTCGGGTCCGCTAGTTGAGCATAAAATAATTCATGATGCTAAGTGAGGACTGTGACGCATCGTATGTCGATCGATACGTAGTTTAATAATTGTAACCTGTGACGTCACCGTTTCATAAACCGTAAACGTAAAACCGGCATCCGCGTGACCGTGTCCACCCCACAGCCATGTCATATGTTTCTATTAAATTTTAACAGGTGAAGTGAGGAATCGTCTGCTCACCAGCACAATGGCACTACGAGAGAAACTCGTGCAGATACTAAACTCTGAGATGGATACGGAACCAGTGAGAAACGCATTGGCCGACACGTTAGATTGCTTCACCGGTGTCACCGAGGGGGTTTTGGAGGTAAAATCTATTTTGTATCATAAAAGTGCTGTAAAAATCACCGTTTGATACATAATATCAGTGCCACGGAAGATAATTCATTTGTAAATCTTATACTTTAAAGTTTAAATTTTCAATCTGAATTTACGTTTACGTTCTGCAAAACTTACGTCGTGTGACATTTCCTGTGATATGTAAGTTTTGCAGGACGTAAACGTAAATTCAGATTGAGATAATTTCTTGTAAATGTTAATAATTGTTAAAAATTTCAACGGAATATCATTGTAATGGCATAAAGCTACGTAAAATTTATAAATGGCATTTTTAGACGCCTCCAATATGATCCTAATTTAATGGTGACGCCACTACAATGTTATGTCGTGAGATTAACTATCAGTGTCATAGGGATCAAGGTTCGCCGCGCCGAGTATAATCATAGTTGAGGAACTGCACTAACTTATAAACCTGTCTGTCTTTGGGGTGGCGGGGGGTGAAGGACGAACCATTTGAACCCCCCCGGATGTATGGCCGTGTTTACTTTCAAACATCAACTTACGTCCATTATCAAACTCCCTATAAAGCATTCCTTACTAGCTTTTTCCCGCGGCTCTGCCCGGGTAAGGATAAAAAGTAGCCTATATTTTAATCCAGAGTCCAGTCTACTACCATACCAAATTAAATCTAAATCCGTTCAGTAGTTTTTGTGGTAAATAATGAGTAACAAACGTACCATCCAATCCATCCATCCATCACAATTGTAATAGTAGTAGGATTCCATATAAAAAAATATATTTTTTTTTACCAGGTAGGCACCCTAGACCAGCAGTTCCTAATGCTAATCTCGGCATTGGAGAAGGTCCCCGGCATAGTGTACAAATACCACAACTACCCCGCCGTGGTGTTGCCCGCGTTGAATTTCCTCGCCAAGAGCGCGAAACGCATGCTGCACTCTGTGCACACGGATAACGCGGATAAGTAAGTGCTAATTATAGGTATTACAGTAGCCTTCCGATTTATGTGACCGCGACCAGCAAACCAAGCTGGGAAATATTTCCCTTGTATTTGTAGCGGGCTGCGACCTCTTGATATGTAAGTCCTTCTTACGCTTGAGTGGTGATGATAATAATACAGCAACAATTCTAATATTCTCCTTTATTGGTGCTTATCACAGATACGTATTACAAATGATATAAGTATATCTAACAAAAACACGTCAACAGTCTACACTGAGAATAGCCTTTTACACACTGAAAATAAACCTATCTAAGTAGGCTTTACTCCATGACATCTGTCAATGTCATTTTTGACATTATGTAACAGTATCTGTACATTTCGAAAAGCCATTAAATAAAACTGCTTATTCCCTATATTGACCTGAATCACGCGTCGTGTTTTTATTTATTTTTCAAGTTGTTAAATTTTAAGTCCTTGGGTTTTCACGCAAGTTTGTTGGTCAATAGACTACAAGCTAATTACATACATTACATTTTCAGAAGGAAACAAACACGGTGTAATTAACATTAATACATTTGTTTCAGTAAATGTAGTATATTGATTTGAATACGGTTTTTTCAGATTTCTGGAGATATGTAACACGACGTTCGAGGTGTACATGCGATGGAACTCCGGCAAGATATCGAGCATCCCGCAAGACGCTGAAGAGGAGGCTTATGAGGTCATTAATTTGTTTAATGGATTTTACGGAATATATATTTCAGAGCTCAAGAGATTTCCGAATGTACTGCGATGACACTATGGTTATAACATTATTTTTAATGTATGACGCCGGCGGAAGTGGCCATTTTTCACTCAAAATGCAGGCAAATTTTGCACAAACACATCTGAATGAATAAAATGTATTGAACTTACACTGACCTATTTATAATTTTTTCTAGGATATCTGCGCGCTGATGGAGGTCGTCTGTTGTGTTTCGCGCAGCGGCTGCGGCGGCGGCGCGGCGGCGACGTGTGCGCGCGGCCTACGTACGCTGCTGCCGCTCGTGACGCCGCCGCTGTTGGCGCTGCCGACGCTCGCGCACCGCGCCTACCGCATGATCCGCGACCTTGACGCTGCCGACCAGGTAAAGGACGATAAAAGGACGAGGCGACACCGCGTCGTTTCGAAGCGACACAGGCGGCGGCTGACACTAAACGACCTTCGACACAATTTAATGATATACTACTTATGAAAAAACGTTTAGCTGAAAAATAAAACGTTTTGCAAAACTAACTACGGAAACTTCGGGCACATAGTTTACTACTTAACTAAGGATAAATATTGTCATAGAAAAGAAAATAATATTGCTCTCTCTACAACACCGAGAAGGCAACTTGACCTTACACAGATGATTTCAAACGTAAGTTTTCAACAAAAAAGACTATCATCAGTTGTGTGACATCAATGACCTTTATAGTGTCGCCGAGAGAGCAATGTAATTTTTTATTTCGTATAAAATTATTTGATTTTTTTCTATATTATTAAACGTATACGTAAGCAGTAAATCATAGGTATGTCCGAAATCTCCGTAATTAATTTTGTCAAACCTTTTATGAGGCTAACGTTTATTTAGCACAATATATTATTATGCTACTGCTCATCTTCCTACGTTGGCCCAAAATTATCCAGAATAGAATAGTAACACGCCCAAATTTTGTTTCAGCTAACCATTCTACCAATAGAGGATTTCAACATGGTAGTGACTGCGCTGCGCGTGGGCTTGACTGCTGTATCTTGTGACGTATCCACACTATGCTGTGACACTATAGTCGGGCTATCTAATAAGGTACGCTCGTTCGGCAACGATAACCCATATGCCATATCCTTATTAACATTGGCGGAACTACTACTAATGTTGATAATAAAAATGGAAATTCCCCCGGACTCCATACCGGCGGCTGGGGCGGCTATATACGCTTTGACGTGTGTAAAACCAGCCCTATTGGAAGGCCTTGCAAGACAACTTATAGAGGCATTCGCAGCTAATGACCCAGCAAACGTTCACAGATTGGAGGAAGCGTTCGGAGTACTAACCAATGGGGTGTTATTCGATGGGTACCGAACACATAAACTACGCTTTCAAGACAACTTCGACAAATTCCTAGCAAGCGTACACGGATTTCTTATTGTCAAGTAATTTGTTTGTAATGGGCAAGTCTCCCCTTGTCGACTCTCTTGTGAACGTCGAAGGATTTTCTCACGTTTGAGAATTGTGAAACTAGTCACAAGTATATGAATACTTATCACGTTGAGCACATATCACATTGAGTAGAAAGGGCCATACTGACCGTCCAGCCTGCAAATCCAGCAGCCTGTCAATAGTGTCAAATTGAAGCGGACTAGTAGGCAAAAATAAAAATGATTGTCGGTTGTCACTATTGACGGCAAACTGACATTATTGACAGGCTGCTGGATTTGCAGGTTGGATCGTGATTGGATTTGTGTAGTTCGTTTATATGAAATTTTATATATTTCAATAAAACTAACAACCATTTTACACTAGAAAACAATGGAGATATACCGTAAAATGGGGGGAATCGGGACACTTGACATCAATTTTTATTGCTTTTTCTGCTCTATATCTAATAAAAATCTTATTTATTTGCTTCCGGTAGTCTTTATTTTTGTTTACAACGCATAATGTAAATTTTAAACAAAATCTACAAAAAGGTAAAAAACCTACCTTGACCCGATTCACCTTCGCTCTGGGGTTATTGAGTCGTGTACGGGGTTAATCGAGTTTTTTGACAGAGCTGGCCCTTACTTGAAACAACAAATCGATTCCAAAAAATCATCTTATTATATACTATATTATAAACTTTATGAAAACATGTAGTATTCGCATAACTTACGCGAATACTACATGTATGTTACGCGGCGTACCTAACATATCATTTACCTAATTATTTACAGTAAAACCATTCTGCTAATAGCGCTTGACAATCTTCGTTTTTCTATGGAAATGACAGCTGATGATGTATGAAAAACTAAACTATTTATGAATCCAGACAACCCTATCTATAAAAACCCAATTTACCCACAGTCGGCCCGATTTATCCGAGTTTGATCCCAACTGGTTGGTTGGATGGTGGATGGTTCCCTACCCCTTCTTCCTATTCCCCCGATTTTACGGTACCGGATTTTTTTCCATACAAAATCACATGTGATATGTCCTCAGTGCAAGTATCGGACGATTTGGAAACAACTGACGATGTCCTTCCTAAGGGCTGTGTTTATTATTAAATTATTATTTTAAGGGACGTCTAATTATATTTTCTCTGTGTACTGTGGCCTAAATCGAACAGGGTGCCTGCCTCCATATTGTATATTGTTCCTCGGTCTACGCATCTGTGTAGTTTCACAACGATATTACTAGAAATTATTATGAAGCAGGTTGTGAGTTTTTACGTATTAGCGAACGTAAAGCCTGACCAGGAAAATAAAAAACCTGCACTGACCAAATTTTTTGATTTGATTGAAAATTGGTTGGGATTTAATTGGTTAAATGTGAAAGTTAAAACATTAAGGCTGGGACTATATTATGATTCGGAATCCGGCGGGCGCGAGAAAATTTAGAGCACTGAAAATAGAACTCTGCGCTAATACAATACAGTTGACAATCAAAGTGTCGAGTGTTGAGCTGTCATATATGACATCAACACTTGTGTGTTCGATTTTCAGCGCGATTGTATTAGCGCAGAGTTCTATTTTCAATGCTCTGAATTTTCCCCGGCCCGCTGAAACCCGGATCATATAGTCCCAGCCTTTCCCAGCCAGAATTTTCCGCAACATGGCGATGTTTTTATTTTTTGTATTCCTGGCCTGGCACTACTCTTAAAATATTGTAGCTGGACATTTTTTATTATCTTTTAGTGTTACTCATATCGAACTATATTCAAGTCATGCGATGTTAAATGCTAGGTAGTCATAAAAATTTAGGTGACATTTTTCAATTTTATTCAAATAAATACATGTTAAAATGTTTCAAAGCTCTGTAACGCTTGAAATGACTTTTTATATTATCTTTAGGCTTAATTTAAATGTATATAGATAAATAAATTCTGGACATTTGTATGTCGATAGCTATAGGGATATTTTTGTTACTTAATACCTTAGTATTTGTTCTTATATAAGAATTATCATATTATTATACTAAGAGCCTGTTTTACAATCTACTGATAAGTGTCAAATCAGATAGCTTATTTGCATCTTTTGTCTCTGTTGCTCGATATGAAGTAACGACAAAACTTCCGAATAAGCTTTCCGACACTTGTTATAAGATTGTGAAACAAACACTAAATAAAAATTAAATATAAACAAAATACTATAATATGTATTTTATTATTTATACTGTATATTGCTTTTATTGAAGATACTGCTAAAATATGGCAATATTGTTTGAATTTTGGGCTGTTTTTATTCTGATAATGGCATTTAGTAAAGTGCCATGTGGGGCCGTCCACATATTACTTCACGCAAAATTTCGCTTTTTTAGTAATAAGTATATATACTAGTACAGTAGGCTGTACCAGTTAACATGTACTGTGACAGTACTTAACATGTACTGTCACGGTTAGTATGACCCCCCCTTCCTCCCCCTTGCGCTGTAACGTAATATGTGGATGCACCCTGTACAACTGAAAAAGTACAATTGCTGCATAATAATATGCTTCAATAATTATGTAGATCTTTAGTGAAAATAAAACTACGTGTATGAAACAATGCAAGTTTTTAATAACTTGTTGGCTACGTTTGCTACGTTTGCTTTGCATTCTTTGTAATATTATAGTAACTATCATTTAAATTGTTTTTATATAACAACTTATTAGAAATAATACTATGGTCGCCAAAACAGTGACTTCCAGCGTTCTCATTATTACATAGAAGTAAAAAAGCTAAGCACTATAAATATTTTACAACAAAAGTTGAGTTTGGGTGTCTGACTGCTGCTGCATCAATAAAATACTTTGCCCACTTGATAATCAAACAGATTGGTTTAAAAATGTTTTTCTCAAACCATTAATAATGTATTGTTTGTCACACATTTACAAACAGAATTTGTATTAAATAAATTTTAAAGTTATATACTGAATTCAAAAGATAAGGAAATTAGATACTTTTATGATTTTCTTGCAATGGGCTATTATTTTAAAATAAAACAATTTTTTTTGTAATAGCTGTGCCATGAATTTGTTTGTTGTAATTTTTATATAATTTTTATGCACTAGAAACTCTTCTTGAAATATTTTATGCAGTTTTATTTTCATTATAAATAATATAGTATAGTTTGCTTCTTAAATGTAGAAAATATTTTTTACGAATTGGTCTGCAAAAGTGCTGTCAAAAAACAATATTATTTCTTAATTTACCTGTGTGAACTTGGAGGAAGTAAAGTAGGTACTGTGTGTACTTGTTCTTATTTTGAGTATTGGAAAATTTATTGAGTAAAATTAATTTTTGTGCAATTTTGAAGTGACTCTGCAAACTCATAATTATGTGTTTATTAAAAATTATTATTATTATGAAAAAATATAAAACGCCCAGTGTGGTGTACCGACGCGAGCCTACCAGATAAAATTGTGCTAATATACAATATGCAACTCTAACCGAACTTAACTGTTTAATATGTATTTAAATAACACAAAACGTGACATTATTACTGATTCATTCATAAACTGTATGAAGATAAATAAAGGTACAGTACAAATATGAGTATAATTTTGTATTTCGCCTTTTTTCCAGCATTGTAATTGTATGCTCATTAAACTTTAGTATGGTTTTTGCCTCCCACGCCCACCTGAAACTCTGTACTGCTTTGTATGGTGTGGCAATTTAAAAAATCTAAGGTTGGCAACATTCTAATTCCTATGAAAAAATTCAAATAACCTGATGAGTTACTTGATAATTCATTAATTAGTATTAACATTATAAATAAAATGTTAAATAAATGTTTTTTACTCTTTCAAACAAAAACCACTCGAATTTTGTCATATTTTGGTTTGACAAGTTGACTTTGGTCGTATAGAGTTGCCAAGTTAAAAGTTTGCAAATAACCCTGGTTCAACTGTCGTTTGCCAGACTCTAACCGCGTATATTCTTGAAATCTCTGGTATAGAACATTTGACGACGCAAGGTACAGAACGCGTATAAGTTATATTCGTTCATAGTTATTTGAAGTGCTATGAATTTAATTTTTTTTTGTAACAGTAGTTTGACGACCAAAATGGATGTAAGATTAATCTAGACAATAATGGCCGGAATGCCTACTATTATTTAGATAAAACTGCATATTTAGTTTTTTTTAATAATGACCCAAACAGGAATCAAATCCTGGTATTTAAAAACACATATTTTGTAATAATGCGCTTTTTGATAGTATTGATGTTGTAATACAACTACCGCAAAGTAATAAAGGACGGCGCACATGAAGAAAATTATTTTTAACAAAATACTCCTTTTAGGTTAAAAAGGAGTATAATTATATACTTACGTTAAAAATAATTTTCTTAACGTCATAAGCTTTGTGTAAATATAACGTCAAAAAACTAGTATGTAAAAAGTTTGCAAATTTTCCAGACTTTGTTCCTCATTAGGAAAACTTACTATCAATCTCCTTTTATGTAAGGGTAAGAAGGCTTGCCTAATATTCGAAAATTTTGATATTCGAATATTCGATGATTTTATGAGCACTATTCGAAAAATAGAAATAAATTATGTTTTTACTATAATCACTGTTTTTTTTCACAAATTTAAATATGTAACAAAATATTGTGGAAAAACATTGGCGATTTACACAAAAATCAATAAATTCTTAATAAATCTTTAAAGGGGTTCTTAAGTTAAGGTTCAAGTTAATAAATCTTTTAAAGGGGTCTAGGCTTTAAAATCTAGATGCGTAGGAATTTTAACGATCAAAATATGAAAACATATTAAATAAACCGCAAAACTGTAGAAAAAAATAATAAAATAAGTTTTTATTGTTACTGTTAGTCCTCTTTCACTTTGTATATCATACTAATATTATAAAATTAAGATTTTTTTAAGTTAATGTTAGGTCTTCAGTTCGTTCTAAGATCATTTAACATCTCACAACTCACTTTTTTGTAGTTTATCAATTTTAAGAAGTTTATATTTATTTAACTGATTGAATGATATATAGGCATGTTGCCTAAAAAAATTCTTTCGTCAATTCGATGTTAGACAACATGTTAATAAACAATCTAGAACCCATTTTCGTATATCTTAAAAATAACGAAGATACAAACAATTTAAATGTTCAATATGAAAGAGAGCGATCTATCGGCCTGTGACGTCACGAGCTGCACCCACCATACATTTGTCATTACAAAACGATATATATATATATGATAATGTATGTATGTATATGATGTAATGTATACTTGTGACGTAACAAATCGTTTTGCGAGAATGAGATGGGCAATATTTTTTATTTGATTGATTTAGATCTTTAATCAACCATTTTAAAATTATATTATAAAAATGTGTTATTCCATATAGACAACCTCCCTATAAAATTCTTTTCGTTGATCTTATCAAAATAATGTCTCATAAAGCTAGATATAAAATAAAATAAGTGAACGGTCTGTAATACTGTACAACTAACGACATTCGCTTCTGTAGGTACTATTACTCTATGGCAGAAATGCATGCATCCTTAAAATTAAACTTCTAATTTTATTTTTAGTGATTTATTTCATTAATATTTCCTTAATTTATATAGTTTAAATTAAAACTTTTTACATTTTCATTGTATAAATAAAAATACTTTCTTATTAGATTCACAAAATACTACCTATATATTGACATTGCGTTGCTTTTTTCTTACTTCATGTCACTTCAACTGTCAAGAATTTTCTTGCTATTATTTATCGTTATAAAAAATATATTTTTGAGAAAATACTTGACTGACAGTATATACTTGACTAATAAATGTTGTAAAGTTACATGTGGTATGAAATTCCTTGACTTTTATTCACTTTTTTGTCATGGTTTTTACAGCTTTTATAAACACATGATGGCATTTTGTGCAACGTGCACGGGACGCGTAGTACGTGGTACTCGTCGACCGGCTCATAGATATATGATAACTACTATTATATATACAATAGTATTACTACTGGACCGACTCGTCGCAAACTAACCACAAACTGCCCGACTTCGGGCAGTTACGAGTCTTCACTTTTTGCGCGCTCATAACCTAGCTACCTCTTTTTAATATAATACATCCATGACCTCAAACATGTTTTTTGGGGATTAAAAAATTCACTTCACAAAAATTTGTATATTGACTTACCCCCGTTTCTGACCAGCCAGTCCTGCAGTCTTGTGTTGAGGTACAATAGGAGAAGTATAGAACAAGGTTTCAGCTTGCCTCAAACACCTCCAATTTCCTAGTATTTCTCCATCTAGTTGGACAGTGGAGCTTAGTAACAGGGTCCCGTTTTTTCCCTTTAGATATGGAAGCCTCATGTTATACATAATACAACCATAATTAAGTTAATAAACAAAACAATGTTTGGTGTTTTGGCGGAATGTGAAAGTGTGACGTTGTTGCTATTTCTTTCATAAATTTGTGTTATTTCGGTTCTTACTGTGTAATATTGGTAGAATATTAAGCTTTAAATATTCGTTAACGTGCACAAGTGCGGGCAAGTGGTACAACTTCAAAAAAATACTATTTTGTGGTCCTCCAAAACTCCCTAGAAACTTTCAGTAAAGCTTCTACCACTTTACTGAATTGATTGATTTGACTCATTCACTGCACTGACTATCTATTTAGACTTTGACTAGACTTTAGACTTGACGATTCAGGAATACGGTGTTGAAAATTGAAAGGAAAATTCTATTTCCCGCCTTTTAAACTTGACTCTGGCTAATGATTTTAAGCCGACGCCATATATTTAAATAAATAAAAAAAGTGGTGTTGAAATTTGACAAATGTCAATTCAATATTGCAATAAACTCATTTGTATTCGCTCTAGTAAGAGGTCTAGTACCAGTAGTATTTTATCATCTATGGTCATTGTTTCACCTACTTCTCGTTAAACAGATTACAGAAGTTTCCGCTTGTTTTTTAATAATAAATTTATATTATTATTGCAATAAATATGTTTAAATTATTGCTATAATTAGGGGGTAAGTGATGTCTGTATTTTATTTTTCGATTCAAGCACGTACGAGTCGGTAAACATAACTATTTTATCTTCCAGAAAACAGATGATTTACAGTCAAGTGTATAAAAAAGCTATTTAACAATGGATATATCTGATCAAAGTCTCAATTTATCAACAGTTTCATCCAGATTAGACGAAGATACAGAAACGAGAGCAACTAAAAACTATGTGAAAGATCTCTTGAAATCGCGGATATTTTTAGGTCGGTACATAGAAAGGCGACTTATAAATAAGCATATCGGCTATCGTGATATCGTTTTAATAAGCGCAGCTGAAGTTGAATTAAAGAGAGATTTACTAGCGGCTCAAGAAAAGTTGCGGTCTGTGTTTCCAGAGTCACATTGGATTGGTATTTCTGACTCTCATTTGATTGGCCTACAGTCTGGATTATACCTTTCTACTGAGATAGACAATGAGCCATTGGGGCCTTTTTGGTTCCAAATCAAGACCATCAAGTTTCGTCCCCTAGAAACCATTGTTGTTTTGAAATGTATAAGGCAAATATCAGATGCTTACTTAGAAGTGGAACCAATTTTAACCGGTGCACCGAATAAAAGTATTATTGGCAGTATTCCGAGCAACAAAGAGGATGTTCAACACCTAAAAGCTGATATTACAGAATCTTTGAAACATGTTTTGTCTATTCACAATATTAGGGATTTTTTTACATTTATATTTGCAATTTTTATTGCTGTATTTACTGGGAGTACCTCATTTATAACTTTTTTGGGTAACTTTATTTTAGCATTAATAAGAGAATTGTCTCTTCTTGTAAAAAATTCAACACCCATGTTCTTGGGCGTTTTAGATTTCTTCAGTAAAATTGTTGGTGGATTTTATATTTTAATGGCAATGTTTTTTAGACCAAATAATCCTCCCAGACCAAACAAAAGAGTTGTTGGGTATAATGAACCAAACGTTAATTTTAGGTACAGAAACTTTGACTAAGAACTTTACTCTTTATATTATTGTTATCTAGCTTTGCTAAAAATATTTGTAATTAGATCTCATATGTCAAAGAATCTTTTATAATTTGTAGCATTTATAAAAGGCTACATTTTGTTAAATAATTTTCAAATTACTTTCTACAAATTATTTATGTACAAGTGTTGGATTACACGGGTGTTGGATTTGTAGGTCCGAGCTATTAAATAAGCAATTATTACCATAAATGGTATATGAATTTAAACAATAATTGAATGAGGTTGTTTTATATTACTATTGTGCTTATAGCAATTATATTTATTTATGTAATATCAGGTTTTTTATTTTATTTAAGCTACTCATAATTCTTCACTAATCTGTCGAGCCAGTTATTGAAATATTAAAAAATACCTACAAGAAATTACTTTTAGCTATTCCGTTAAGTGCTGTCTGGTGTCAGTAGAAGGCTGAAGGTTTATTGTTGTAAAAAGTCTTCTAGCTTTGAAAAGACGAATTGACTATATATATTGTAATGTCTATTGACCACTAAATAGGGGAGCACAAACCCCTATCTAGTGGTCAATACTCAATAGACATTACAACATTGTAAATAACTTGCAGTTCCGATGAGTGCCGTCTAGCGATAATATCAGCAATATTAAAATTATGTAGGTACCTTTATTTATTTATAATAATATGTATAGTCAAACAGATATCTTATTGGCTACGGCTCCATCTATTGGTGAATACCTGTGGGTTTGTTTTTGATTAAGTGAATCACCACTGGATGGCGTGTTTAATATTTATAGTCTGTGTGTGAACCATAGATTATCTAGTACCTACAAAACTGGAAAAAAATCGCATGGAATTTAATTCAAAATTGTCAACAGTGCTGCCAACTTAGTGGTAGAAAATGAACTTTTGGAAGCATATTTTTATATATCCTACTAATATTATAAATGTGAAAGTTTGAGAGGATGTATGGATGTTTGTTATTTTTTACGCAAAAACTACTCTACAGATTTCGATGAAATTTGGTTTGGTAGTAGTTTAGGCTCTGGATTAAAACATTGGCTACTTTTTGTCACGAAAAAGTACAGCGTTCCTTTGGGATACTGTATTTACGCGGGTGGAGCTGCGGGCAACAGCTATTTTATATAAAAGAAAGTCGTGTTAGTTACACTATTTATAACTCAAGAACGGCTGAAAATTGGTGGGGTAGTGGGGTGAGGTAGCTTAGAAGCAGGAAACGGACATAGGATGCTTAAAAGCCCCGCCGAGTCTGTATGTCTGTATGTTCGCGATAGTTTCAAAAACTACTGAAAGTATTTTCATGCCGCTTACATTTACAGAGGTTTCTTAGAAAGATTTTGGTCATTAATAATTTGTTAAGGTTTTGTGGAAATTGTTTGATTTATGACGATAATTGTTTAAAGCGTCGGAAAAAATCAAGCCGTCTGGGAACTTTTATTGAAAACGCTGCCTAACCTAACCCGTTAACCAAGATAAATAACAAAACAATGTATGGTGGGACTGTTTCTCATAAAAAGGTCTACAAAAAAAATCCGTGATGGCAGATATGTCTATCTTTTAAGGATAGGTTACCCATACCCATTCTAAGCTTAAAAAATATATCAGAAATAATGTGGTATTTTCAGAAGCTATTTAGACGGATACAATTTAATTGTCCTTACCTAGGAGATTATATCTAGGAGATATCTTAAAATTAAAAAGTACGTGTGAAAATTTATTATAAAGTATATATATTTTTACTCTGTGCTATTACTATATTGCAGGTATATTTGCTAAAGCAGTTTTTTGCCACGAACACTCTCTCACGCGGGCGAAGCTGCGGGCAAAAGCTAGTAAAGTATAAACGACAAAATAGTATGGCAGAACACTGATTTAAGTAGTAGTTATATGAAGTATTCTTAATCATACTAAAATTAAGAAGGATTATTAAGTTTATTTTGTTGCGATTCTAGGGGGTTTTGACTTCAGTTTTGGGAAAATATTTGTGTTAGTTGGTAACACTGACTGTTAGGTTTACTTTAGATATTGGATCTAGTAGTTAAACTGGAAAGCAAACTACAAATTTTATACTTACTAAAAATAACTGTATTGCAAGTTGATAAAGTGCATTTCACAATGCACGTAACGGGCAAATCCGAGCCGAGTGAGATAGCCAGAAGGAAGAAGCCGTGTATCTCGTTCTTGCATGGTGCCAACCAAAAAAATTTTGGTGTTCATGAAAAATAACTTGATAAATCTTTACGAGTACGATAAAACGAGTGTACTTTGTTTAACTGATATTTATTACATTATTATATTTTAATTAAAAAAGTGAAACAGACAGTCATATATTACTAAATAAAAATGCATTTTATTTGAGTCTCTTCCTTATTTTTTTTAGATGGTATTATTCGCAAGACATACGACATAGCACATATTTTACGCTGAACACCGAATAATATTAAAATTTAAAACAGTTTTTATTTTTTACTTCCTGCATTCCTGTATCTTTGTTTTTATTAATTATTTGATGATATATCAGTTAAAATGGTGAAAAAATGTTGTGTATATACATGTTGAAGTGAAAGTTATGCTGGATGCAATATGTCGTTCCATAAGTAACTTAAAACATTGTAATATTAATCTAGTATTTAAGTGTTAAGATTAAATCAAGTTTTATCTGTACTACGTTTTGTTATAAACTAGCGACTCGACTATAATTGTAGTGAGTACTGAGAAAAAGACGTAGTGTGTAGTTGAGTAAGGCCCTTATTGTTAATATATGTACTTTTTTTTACAGATTTCACAACAATGAAGAAATCCGACCAAAATGGCTCAACAGTGTATAAGTAAGACAGAGAATTAAAAAAAATCTGTTATACGCAACCGTCACTTCGAACCTTCATGCTTTTACTCTATTCAATCTAGTCGACTTTTAAAAGCCACAGCTATATTATATCATTCGGTGTTTCACAATATCGGCTTTGTAGTTTATCTCACATAGCAGAAAATAGTATTGTCACCCTACTATAAATATACTATAAATATACTATAATATACTATTAAAGAAAGTCGTTTTTTGGCTCACAGTACTAGTAAGTCCAGTTATTATTCCTACATCTATGACTTTAGGTAGGTATATTCATAGATTAAACAGATATATACGGTATATTTTTGGTTTGATGCTCTAATGAGCCGTACTCACGAGTAATAAATTACTTATCACCTATGGTTTACTTTGAGCAAAAGACTCAGCATCCAGCTCATATTAAATTAAAAAAAAGAAAAGTTAGTTTACAAAACAACAAGACGTACAAAATGGAAATTAAAATGTTGAGCCCGATTTTCGAGCTATTTTAATAAATTTGTGAATGAATGAACGTATATTTACAAAATAATTTAAAATAAATATGAATAGTATAAAAAAAAGGAATAATGAAAGTGATTCAGAAAACGAATGGACCAGTTCAGACGTTTCAAAATATTCTGATTCAGAGAGGTAAGATTGTTCTAATTTCATTTTTGTGTGACAAAACTGTAACTAATTATTAATTTTATTATAGCTCTGTTCCCGAGTGGGATTCTGACGTAGGAGAGGATGGAGAATTGGTTCACATTAAATTAAAATCCGCAGAATCTAAAGACGATTCTAAAGTTCCTTTGCTCGAGAACTGTGAAACTTTCAAGCTAAGAAGTAATTTTAAGAGATCTTCCACAAGACGGTCTAATAAAGGTATAGATAGCAATATTCTATATACCTAGTTGATTTTGTAAAATTACTGTAAACAATAAACTTTTCACAAGACTATTTCTTGTACAATAAAATGTGTGTCAAATATTTCAGGCAGAATATTTAAAGTTTTGAAGTCAAGAAAAAACAAAATGAAAGATGTTGGGACTAATAAAAACATTGACATCGAAGATAACAACCGATTTGTTGTCATCCAGGTAATATTATTATTTGTGTGTGCGAGTGTGGCTTAGATGAGGGCTCCCCTGATCATATCTTCATTAACTGTCCTATAAATCTTTCTTTATACGACTTACCTACACACATTCCTCGACCCATTAATCTTAAGACTATTTTATCCTACGTCTCTACTCCATTTGTAGACACTCTATGTTCGTTTATAGCTTCAAATCACATAAAACTTTGATTATGTATATTTAATTAAAGTATTACTAATTTTCATTAATTTTTATTTTATATATATATGTACTGTATATTATGTAGGGCTTAATAAAATAAAAAAAGGCTAAGAAATATTGGCTTTGTATATTATTCTGCTTTTATACTAGTAATTACAACTTGTATCTGCGTGAGGTACCCATGAAGTCATTGCATTAGTCATTCCCTGCACTGTACACCATCAGCTTTTCACTAAACATCTGCTCCATCACTCTGACATTTGCAACTCCTATTACAGGGGAGGCTATGTCAAAAGAAGAAGAAGAAGAATATTATTATTTTATAAAATGTTCGTTATACAGTGCCCTAAGCCCTTGTTCTCACGTGCACATTTTTCTTTGCATTAAATTCAATGACGGACACATTTTTATTTGACTTCTGTGACGGAGACTCTTTTTAATTACTTTTGTTATTTGTCTCATTTATGGCTTAGTAAATGTGGTTTATGTAAAATTACTGGTAATAACGTTTAGTGTTGCTAGAAAGTATAAGACAAAAAAAGCAAAGAAAAATGGGTCATAAAATAATGCAGACCAGTAACACTGCTGCCGAGTGAACAGATACATGGAAATACTTTTTAATGTGAAGAAAAAAGAGTGCTCATGAGAATGAGGCCTAAGTAATTAGTTATTGGTAATAATGGTCTTTAGTATATAATTGGTATATACTAAAGACTTGCAGTCTGTCTCTAAATTATATTAATTTAAAGAACTATTATTACTTTTTGTTTTAGGTCAGCAAAACTATGATATTCACAAGTGAAAAGGATTGCCAAATAGAAAAACTGTTTGGCATAAGTTTAGAAACACACTCTGATGGTAAATCATTGGTGGTTGCAAGTTTTTTACCTGAGGCTAAAGCTATTTATACACCTAAAGTGAAGATTGGTTATGTTCTCCAAAAAATTAATGGTGCGAAAGCCACATCCTACAACATCAATCACATTCTACAAAAAGTTATAGAAGATATAGACAATCCAAAACTTACTTTTCAAGTAGTCACAGAAAAAACCATTGATTTGAACAAGTTACTAACAAAGAATGTTGTAGATAATTCTCAGATACAGTTACTAAGGGATTCAATGGTTTCTGTCCTGTACATGTGTTGCAACGATTCAGAATACCAAGGGAATGACGATAAAGGAGTGCTTTATTGCTTTCCAAGACCATACAATCAGAATTTCTTGTATAACACTAGAGGAGCGTACGTGACTTTAAATCATTTAGCACCAAAATCACTAGGCACAAGTCAGCCTAGTATATCTTCAATTATTCTGAACAATACACTCATAAACATAGCATACAGCCCTCAGCTTACTGATTTATTTCTTGTAGCTGTTCCGAATAAATTCATTGATACCTTTTCTATAAAGTTTGCTATGGCCGATGTCGTAAGACTCATCGAGTTTTTGTATGGCTCATTGAAAACATGTTTTACCAAACCAAACAATGTTGACAAACTCGACAGTTTATTTTCACGAATTTTCTCAATGTTTATATACGGAAGTAGAAATGATGTAATGTCAAGGAATAGTTTTACATTTGAAGATGTTGTAGCTGCTCAAACTATATCACTACCGTTGGAAGTCAAAATACAAATTGATAATGCTTTAATGGAACTCGGAGCAGCTGATTACAGAGAATGGGTATGTAAGTTATTTTTAAATATATTAATATAAGGTTACAGTTTAAACAAGTTAAAACTTTGTATAAACTGCAACCATTTCTGACTAAATTAAAAAGGATGGTTTATTACGCCATAGGTGAGATGAGACAAAAATTTCCAATTTTTCAAGCAATGGAAATTGGTCAATGGGTTAGAGTTCATGTGCAAAAAATGCTATTTAAATTATGATTCTGAAAGCTTTCTGCTAACCTAACCTTATATTAAACCAACTTTCAGAAGCTTAATAGTATGTCACTTAATCAACTGTGGCCGTTTTTTTAGACTGATGATGTTGAGAATTTTCAAAGATTGTACACAGTTGTCGGTGAATGCTTATATTATTCAGGACACCTACTCAGTTCACATCTACAAGACGATGATTTTAAGGAGATAAATGCTTTTCTAAAACTCAATGGCATATTGAAATTAAGCTGTGAGAAGGATTTGGAGAAAATTGTAATTTGGAAGGAAGTATACATAAATGAGCATAGAAATCGAAAGAATACAGATGATGAAAATAGGTAATAATAATAATTACTCAACAATATACTCATTAACTTGATAATAATTGATATTTTGTTATACTATTTTTGTGCACACACACAAAAGAAGCTCATTACCTACCCCCGCCCATTGAAATTGTTGCTTAAAGTGCCTTAGTTGCGGAAAATAATTAATAACTTCGGAACTAAAAGTGATAATAACACTTTTAGCATATCATTAGACAGGGTATGGACTGGGGATGTTTTGAAAAAATCAGAAGAACTCCAACCCTGTTAGATTTTTTTTAAACCCCATAGAAAGTGGCCATTAAAATTATTCTTTTTCTTTACTACGGTGCTTCAGGTCCCATAACTTTTCTTCTCTACAATTTTCTGGTGTGAAATTAATTTTTACAGTACACTAAGACTCTAACGATTAAAACAAGACCATTAGTAGACCTGTCCTATGGATAGATTTTGAGCTACAGGTAGTTGTAGTCATAATAATCAAGTTTTCCTTTAAAAATAAAAAAAAAGTCATTAAAATAAAACCTGGCGGTCAAGGTCAATATAATGGGCGGGGGTAGGTAGCAGATCATCCCTAGTTTCTACCCTAGGCGTATGTACAGCTCCCTACCAAACACCCTGTATATTTTATTTACATTAGAACCTGCTTGTTTGCTTTATTTTATAAATAAAAACTACTAGATTGGCTCACTACAATTTTTATTGTAAAATAAATTCTGTTGCTAGTATTTCAGATGGACGCTGCTTCCTTTTGGTTGTCGGCAAGGATCACTTCATACTGGCAACTTTAATGGAGGCTGGGGGTTGTACCGAGGATGTAAGTATCGTTAACTGTTTCCCGCGAATCTGCATAAAAACCTACTTGCTTGTTTTTCTGCTTATATTTTAAATAAGTTTTGCCTATGATCAAAAAAAACGTGTGTGTGTTCTTATGTACACACGTAAGAGGACTACTCTGAAGTTAGTTAGTAGTTTTTATGAAAACTAGACAGTTATTATCTAAATGAATCGTATTATACTTTTTGTGTGCCCGCGCGTCGTAAAATAACTTTCATTATTATTTTTCCAAATGCGGCAAAGGAAGGTATACCTTCAAAAATATTGTAATATGCAACATATTTTTATCGTATGTATTTACAGGCTATAGGCGTAACACCACCGTCTCCATTTTATGTGGAGGAATGTGAAAGCTGTCTAGAACTATTATTCGAAGTTAGTTTGGACAAGTACTTTGTCTCTTGGTTCGCTTCAAATATACAACCTCAAGTTGAAACATCGCCAGAATGTTTGACGAAATATGGAAGAAAGATACGGGAGATAAGTGGTATATAACATAATTGTTTAGCTTACATTTTAATGAAATAGCGTACCTTACCAACGCTCTCGCAAAAAATTCAATATAAGAGTGATCCTTATCCTTGTAATAAAGGTCCTGTCTCAGAGGTAATTAACTCTTAACGGACTATACAAGTATAAAGACCGTTCGGAGTTATTTTACCTCGGAGTTTCTATTAGAGTCGTCGAAGCGTTAAGTCGTCGTCATAAGGGTCTGTCAGAGGTACAATAATTCTAAATGGACTGATTAATATTGCATTAGCAAAAAAATTTCAGTGTCAAAATCCGATCTGATCAAATCAGCAACACTCAAACTGTCAAAATCTCAAAATGACATAAAGAAGCGTCTCTCGTCAGAACAAATAACGTCCATAGACAATATAATCAGCAAGCACCACAGTAGCAGCCAACACAGTTTGCACGCGCAGTGGTACAACGCGCCGAAACAGTATCGTTCTAGCGTCGACGTCAGCTATTCCGAAGACTCTGGAAGCTTGAAGAGCAACAGGTAAAATTCCACCTAAAATACCAATAGGCTTGTTTGGGTGGTTATAATTATAATGATGTTTCTTGTTCTTACTTACCTGAATATTAAATAATAGGCTTGGTCAAAGGTATCAAGATGATTATACTTTGTATCTCAGCAAACTACAGCCGTATAAAGCCGTATATGTAGCTAGAGGAAAAAACGCGGACACTATGTAATGGTATCTTATGGTTTTGTTTTTCAGCGAAATAAGTGAAGACCGTATAGTGGGCAGACGGGCAGATAGAGAGCAGAAGAGTAGACGCAACTCCTCCGGCTCTGACTCAGATTGGGAAAAAAGGGTATTAAAGTTATACTAAATAATTTTTACATGGTATAAAATGATGTCTCTTCCTTTCCTGTTCGCTTAGATCTTTTAAACTACTTAACGGATTTAATTGCAGTTTTCAACAATAGGTAGAGTGATTCAAGAGGAGTTTCATATGTATAATACATTGCACTCATGCTAAGCCGGAGCGGGTCGCTAGTATAATAATATATTGTTAACTTGCATTGTACATAATTGCGAATAATTAATTAAAGCTAACGTAATCTGTAGCAAACCTTAAACCTAAACATTGGAATAAAATTAATTAATATCAAAATATTTTCACAATAGGAAGTGGACATTTTTTTTATTGAATTTATTTAAAATCATGTATGAATTATGATTTTCGTTTGTACTTTTGCAGGATGGCAGCAGAACTAGTATGGATATGTCTGACATAAGAAAATCTTTGCTCGACGAAATTAACAAAGCGACAGTACAAAGGTAAGCTATTGAATTGATCAATTAATCCATGCTTTATATTTAGCAAAGCTAAACTTATAATAATCTTATCTTAATCAAAAAGTACAATAATACAAAGTTTTTTTACAGAATAACAGTTGGCGAAGAAAATGTACTATTCCATTTTATACATATGGAATCTGAGAAAGGGGTTTTGATTGCTCCTATGAAGAATATAGAGGCTCAAGCCAACAACGCTCTCTATTCATACATATTGACTACCTTTAGGTGTGCTGCGAAGAAAATTCATGAATTACTACAGAACGGTATTAAGTAAGCTTAAGACTTAAGTTGTATTTTTTAAAAAGTAATAGCAATTTGAGATGGAACTATAATGAGTATGAAGAAAGAAATAATATAGTATGAATAAAATGTAGAAAAGAAAGTATTACACTTCTATTATAATCAGTAAATATTTAAATTCGTTTCTTTTATATTTTTTTTATTGTTTGATTAAATGTGGCCAACATATATTGACGGGTTACCTATAATCGATTATTTTTTTACAGATTCAAGAAAAATCAAACACCATCTTTGAATAAAATATTAGTCGCCGTTAAAGAATACGGCTGCCTTTTTGAGGCGCCTCAAGAAATTTTGAGTCAGTGTGGTGTTAACAAGAAAAATTTAGAACCATTTCACTTCTGGGTTGTTGGGTAATAGGCTTGTTTCCACTAAGAATAAATCGGATGGCTTAGAGTTTCTAATGATTAACCATGATAATTAGTGAACAAAAAAACAACTTTTTTATTAAAATAATAAAAGATTATTAATATTTATGGAAAATAAAATCGACATAATGAGGCATTTTATCACGTGACATTAAACACCAATCAGAGAAGCGTGACGTCACACCTCGCGAAACACTTGTAAGTTGTAGCTGTGATTTTCGGAAATCAAAATTATCGAGAGTTGGCAGTACTCCTTAATATATGACAGCAAAAGATTTATCCAAGGGCAGCCCTCTTTTACAACCAAATTCATCGGTTTTGCTGAAGTTTTTAGAAATAAACACAGAAATAAATTGTGGAAGCAGTTGATAAAGTAAGAGCATCTTGCCTCCTTGCCATTTCTAACCACATTCTTCGTATTTGTTTATTGTTAGGTACATATATGAATAATTTGTTTGGCGTTTTTATCGTTGTTCTTTTACGTTGAGGCACTACACAATATTTATAATACGAGGAATTCATTATTTAATAAAAAACACAATTGACTATCATAAACAAACACGGCTGTTTCGCGAGGTGTGACGTCATTCAAGACGCCATGACAGTCTTGGCCTTTTTCGCGGTCGATTTCAAGTTAATTTCTAAAAACTCCAAAATACTAATGTAAAAGACCTATTTTTCTTAAAATAATATATTTTTGGGGTAAAATAGATGCTAAACTATAGTTTTAAACAAATTTCCAAATTTTGTCAACTAGCCTATTGTCATTTATTATGTAACTAGCTGTTGCTCAGCCCGCGTAAATATAGTATCCCTTGGGAACACTGTACTTTTTCGGGTTTAAAATTAGCCTATGATTTAATCCATAGCCTAAACTAATACTATACGTATGCGTAGAAAGAGTAACATACATCCACCCATCCATCCTCACAAACTTTCATATTTATAATATTAGTGGGATAAAACTATAGCCGGTCTCTCCTAATCAATCAGAAATCTTTTAATTATCTGTTTACTTTGATTGAAACATTTTTCAAATTTAAACATTTATCTGACGCCTTAAGGTTTAAATTATTATGCTGTTAATGCGTTTTTACAATTGATAAGTACTTTAACCATGATATAATTTTTCAGGTGTGTATTCAGCGAGCCGGAGCCAAGAGAACTGTATTTGTGCTATCATGAATCTGTGCCGCAAGATCTTACTGAAGTTGCTTATCTTCTCTCTTATTTGGAGTAGAAAAAACTATTCATAGTTTTATATAGAACAAGTGAGCAATATTTTTGACAAACTAATTGAATTATGTTTAAACGAATATCAGTATCTGATTTACAAAAAGGCTGCATTATGAATTTAAGAGTAGAAATAGTTTACTGATCAACATTATTTGTTGTACGTATGATCAATTGCATTTAGCTCTATATTGAAGTGAACGAATACTAGAGTATATTAAGCTTCTTGTTATTAGAGATATTCTTTCTTTATTGACGGGATAACGTCTTATAATTTGATGATGCCGGCTGCACGCACGAAAAAACATAACTCACCGTTACCACCGCATTTGCTGTTACCTCAGCTGGCCGCGTCTTAGGTATGTGAGCGGTGGGACGGAGAGCCGGAGGCGCTTGATGTTATTACTCAGTTCGGCGCCGGACAACGCGGCGGCAACACGCCTACCTAAGGCGCGGCCAATTAGTTCCGCGCGCACTATAAACATGACGTTGTCACGTTCAACTATCGTCAGTAAACCGACTTTACAGACAACCGATTTTTTTTATACATGGCTTTTAAATTTCAATTCTAAGTGGGTGTTGATGAAATCTTCATATTACACAAATACAAAATTATTCCGTAGCTGTTGCCCGCGACTTCGTAAAAAGAACGTAAGAAACGTAACGTAAGAAAAACGCGCAAAAGAAATCCCGCGGGAATGCGATAGAAAGTAGCCAATGTGTTATTTCAGTCTAAACTACCATACCTAGTTTAATTAAAATCCGTTCAGTAGTTATTGAGTGAAAGATTAACAAACACCAACACATTCTTACAAACTTTCGTGTTTAATAATATTAGTAAGAATATTAAATATAATTCCGTCCAGAATCTGTGATTTTATAACTCTTTCTAAAATGTTTATAATATTATTAATATATTATTTTATACAAAACAAGTTTTTTCTTTCTTTGAATATCTCACCCCTCAGATTATAAAATTGTTTTATAATCATAGTCTCAACCCTTTATCTTCTTTACTATAATCTACAACAAATTAAGTGCTACGGGCTACGGCATTGCACTTGTATAAAACAACTGATTTTTAACAAGTACTGAGCAAAGTTAATTACTTCAAAGTTATTAAGTTGCTTATGATCAAGAGCATATTCATTCCCGAAGGTTTGGCCACAGATTGAAAAATCATTCTATATAAGGCAGATTCGTTTCATTTACAGAATTGTAGCTAGCCAAAAATACCAAAGATTAATATTATCAACAGAATATACTTTTGTGCCAAGAATGGCAGTATTCATTTTCAGTTGTTTTATTTAAAACGACGTAAGCGATTTTGGTTCCTTAATTTCTCATCAATTACCAAACCTAAGAAAATAAAATATAATGTAGACGAGTCATCACCTCATAGACCTTTGTTTAGCTGCATTCAAAACACAAAATAGAAAGACCTCCATAAAAATCGAGAATCAAATTTTATCGACATTCGGAAGTGAGTTGAAGTAATAACACACGTACATATTTGGTCCGGAGCAATGGTTGCCAAAATAGGAGTTTATATAACTGATTGAGTGTACTATTGGTTCTTAGTGGATATTCATGTTCTTATAATATCACACAACTTTTTTATACACTTTTCCACTTTATTTAGGTTGTTACAATAATTTAGATATAAACACGACCGGTTTTAGTACCGGTAGTTTTAGACCGGTAGCTAGCCAAAAATACCGGTATAGACCGGTTTCGATTCACTTATCATCAGGTGTAAATTGAAGGTAGATTGAACTTATGTAGGTAGATAAAAATAAAGTGGAAAAGTGTATAAAAAAGTTGTGTGATATTATTAGGAGTTTCTCCCTAAAGTTTGGGAATAATGTCGAGGTGGAGGATTTTTGGGGTTATTTTTAGAGGTTCGTATTTTATTATTTTTAATTAAATCAAACTATAGAACTGTTATATCAACAAGCGATTTGAAAAGTCAACCTGTGGAAAATAAACTTTTGGAAGTATATTTTAATGTAAAAATGACAAAATAATGTTACAGAACATATTTTTTTTATTATTTCATTATCAGTTTAAAATAGGTTGGGGAGAAGTGTTTTTGAGAGTTGGAACACTGCTCAAAAATCGGGATGCACTGTATACAATAGAGCTGAAAGGGAGTTTTGCCGGGGAATTCAATGGGTGACGTTGTGGATTTTGTATATTTTTCGTAAATTTGTGTTATTTCGGTTCTTAATGTGTAATATTAGTAGAATATTAACTATTAAATATACGTAATATATGCACAAGTGTAAGCAAGTGGTACAACTTCAAAAAACATACTATTTTGTGTTTCCTCCAAAACTCCCTAAAAATTTTCAGTAAAGCTACTACCACTTTACTGAATCAACTGACTTGACTTATTGACTGCACTGACTATCTATTTGGACTTTGACTAGACTTTAGACGATTTAGGAATACAGTGTTAAAAATTGAAACAAAAATTCTATTTCCCGCCTTGACACTGGCAAATGGTTTAAGCCGACGCCATATATTTAAATAAAAAAGACGTGTGGCACTCGGGGACTGCCGCGGTAAAGCTATTGCATAGCATTTTGTATCAACTTATGCAATTATAATTATTTATTTATTTTATGCACTTTGTTCATTCATATTCAAAACACTTTATACACAAATTTTACAAGTACAGCTATTCACTGTTGTACATAAATACCTATACACCTATATACTTTCTCATAAACAGCTGCTTATGTATTCGTCCGATTTCGGAGCAGCTCGTCTCGATTCGTGCGAGTTTCGTAGAGTCGTACAATACGTCTAATCGCACGCACACAACGCCGTGTCGAAGACTGCCGAACTGAAACGACGTTAGACGATGCACGGAGCGTGAGGTTTTTTCGTTACGGAATTTCTGGATTCGGTCCCCGCGCTCAAGGCCCGCGATAGAAGCTATGCAATAGCTTAAAAAAAAAGAGCTGAAAATCAAACACATGAGTGTCGTGGTGTCATAATGGTCCGCCCCAGACCAAATTGGTACGTGTGTAAGCAATATGAAGTTTCCAAATTTGGTGTTTGTTATACACTGATATGTCTTGTCCGCAAATCAATTAATATTTATATTTATTTATAGTTTTTAGTGCGCGCCTAACCCTCGCATACCCCTCCGCCTCCACTAATATGTAGTATAGTTACATTCTCTTTGGCCTCCAGCATGTTAATAATCCCTTGAGAAGTTTTTAATACTTTCTTTTAAATATTGGCGGTTATTTTTTCATGAATTTCCCACTGACGATTAATGTAGTACGTACCTCATTCAAACATCCGTCTACACTATAAACTATTGTTATTTATTAATTTATTAAATTAATACAACTAATATATATCTAGTTAATATTAATTGAATATTATTTTTTTTGTAAAACAGTTTTATTTTATTTTGAACGTAAGCACGGCAATATAAAATTACCAAAAAACTACATCATGAAAGAAAAGCCATAGACAAAGAACACACACTTCCGCTTTTGTCATAGCGTGATTGTGATATTTTGTGATTGGCGTGTTTTGTGATTTGTGCGTGAAGTAGCGTAACCCAAGTAGACACCATTCATCGATAAAATAATTAATTATTTGTGTGATATTGCAATGCCAAACCTAAATTTTTGTATTTCCCTTTAGTGTAATTTGTGAGCGAGTTTTGTGTTGTAGTGATATACTTAATCCTGGATTAAAATATGATAACAAAAATGCAGCCACAAACAAACGTCGCTGTGCCGCAGTCTGTCACGACGCAGCCTCAACAAATCGTCGGTGTCCCTGCAAATGCTGTGATCTTGAAAATGACCGATATACAACAAATTTCCACAGTAGGTAAGTAAAGAAATTGGCTAATTGTATTACAATTAGGTAATCGTTTTTGCAGTTATTAGATGCTATTGCAATGCATCCATATCGATTGTTTGTGGTTATAAAATCGTGTCTTATCTCAGGGCTTCTGGAATTGGCGCATAGGGAATATCAAGCTGGGGACTACGATAGCGCAGAACTGCATTGTATGCAATTATGGCGACAGGACGGGACAAATACTGGGGTTCTTTTGCTGTTGTCGTCTATACACTTCCAATGCAGACGATTGGACAAGTCTGCACACTTTTCCACCTTGGCCATCAAACAGAACCCTTTATTAGCAGAAGCTTACAGGTAAGATGCTAAATTTTTGCAATTAATTAAGTCATTTACTTTTATGAGCCATTATAACCTTGAACTTACCTTCTGTAACATGATATGGTTATTATTAAAAAGTTTTTGTTATGCACATTAATTCCTTTAGTTTCATTGTTTTAGATATTTGTACCTACCTATATGCATTGCTAAAATTACATTAATGAAAAAAAGAAATGGCATTGTTCTTTGTTTAAAAACTGAAAATATCTAGAAAGTCAATTTCAAGATGTTGTTTCCTTGCTATTTAATCATTCACATTTTAAATAGACCAGCTGTACTATATTTGTCAAGTAAAATACAATAATCCAGTTAAACATCTTAATCACCTCTCTATGGAAGACTAGATATTGTCTTTCTGTACAACATGTCTATGTTATTTGTGAAACAAAACAGCTCTTTAACAAAGACATAAGTTTTATTAGAATTATAATTTTGAAACTATTACACGCACCAAGGTTCCCATATTGATGCACCTTATCTTGAATGTATCTAATAAAATTGTAATGTATTGTTTATAATTACAAAATGTAAATTAATATTATGATAATAATTTACCTATCAACCTGGGCAATGTGTTAAAAATATAAATTAATACAATATCATTTCCTTAGCAACCTGGGTAATGTGTACAAAGAGAGGGGACAACTTCAGGAGGCCCTGGAGAACTATCGCCATGCTGTGAGACTAAAGCCCGACTTCATCGATGGTTACATCAACTTAGCAGCTGCCCTTGTAGCGGCTGGTGATATGGAACAAGCTGTACAGGCATATGTCACAGCTTTACAGTATAACCCTGTAAGTACACGATGTACATTTTACAGCCTACTCCAGTACAACTATGGGAACATACCCCATTCTAAGTGACCTGTTTAGGGGGGTTGGGGAACCCCAACCCCACTGGGGGGTTTTGGTTTTTGTCACATTCAATATCTTCTAGGAAAATCTTGCGCAATGGCCATAATTACAGTGTTGGATCTGCGGGCCATACTCACAATAGTATGGCACTTATGTATAAGTTAAATATTTTTTTAACTTTAAGCTGTATGATACTATAGGAAAAGTAGGGGAACATTCGGCACGATAAAGAAACAACAGTAGGACATCTAAGGTAGACTAGTGAGTTATTTGCCTACTATCACATTGGGGCAAGAGCTGTTTGTAGTTACTTCATATTTTTAGTTAAATATTTTTATTTCTGTATCATGGAATGGCACTTGGTTTTTATTTCTATAGTAAAAATAAAAGAGGAATGAATAATGGGCTTTTGAAATTTTTAGATTACAAAATTGCATTTATTAAAAAAAATTAAAAACTTCATATTGAAAAAATTCCCTTTGTTTTTGCTTATTTGAAACGCTTTATGGTCAGCAATTGAAGATAAGTAAATTCTCATCCTCATGTATACATATTAATTTAGTAAAATGCTTCTAGATATACACTACAACATTTTTTGCTTGGTTAGAAGTAATTATCAAAATAAGTGCTAAAATAAACGCGAGCCGTCGTATTTCATTGCGCGTGATCATGGTACGTACGCGATCGGTCACGGCACAGCCCGCAATTAGAGCGCCTTATCATTCCATATTATTTAAATATGTATTACATATACATATCCGTCTAAAACGAGATGTGTGCCTGCCCGGCGCACACGCACATATTCAAACCGATCGCGGCACGTTTGTATGGAGATGTTCTACTGTTCTTGTACTGTACTTTCGGCATATACTATGGGTGGAGGGGGGTAAAAAATGGTAGAAAAGTGGGCACCTAGTATGTTCCCTATGTTCTAAATGGTTTTTGACAAACAACATACGTCTGTCACTGCTCACTGCATTAGAAATGTGATGATCGCCAAGGGACATTAAGAAAGTAGTTGTAATGTAGTACATAATACATATTTAGAATAGGGATGGATTGGTGTTGTGATTTTTTTACATCTAAAGCAGTGAATTGTTTCTATGGAATATATGTTTTTCTATTTTAATGAAGTCTAACTGAAGACTAATTATAGTCTTTCATCTTTGCATTAGAATCAACAAAAGCAAGACATGAAGATTTTTAAATTTTGGTTTCCGAAATCGTACGCGGCGGAATAGCCTAGTAGTTTGTGAAACAGACCCTAAGCCCTCGTACCCACGAGAGTTTTCTTGTGGTCGCGACAGAAAAACTGCACTGTAAATAGAACTGTACTATTTTTATATTTTTTATATTTGGATTCGCCAATGTCAGAGTGAGTGACGGCAACTCTGCTAATTGAGAAGGTCTTATGACAAAACAAGGGTATGGTAAGCTGAATAGCGAGGTCTGTTGAAAAAACCTAAAACAAACAAACATTTAGGGGTCAGTAACTCAAGAGCAACAATGTCCAAGCATGACCCGACAGATTGTTGAGCACACTGTTTTACTTGCATTTTTATATATTTTGTAAAACCATGGCCTAACTGGAATGTCTTCTTGGATTTCAAAATAATGTTTGCCTTTACATTCACTTTTTCTGGCCCATTCAGAGTACCACTTTTAGCTAGTGGAATTGGGTACCTCTGCACTATTAAAATAATGTATCTGAAAATCGAAGAGTCAAGTGTCAAATGTCAGCTTTGACAGCTGCACACGATTTTCAGCGCTATTGTATTAGCGCACAGTGGGCCTAGCAGGAACATTTGTCAGCGGCGTAACCGTATCTTTATCGAATGAGAATTGTATGAAAATCTGTCAAAATCATGACAGCGCCCATACAAATTTCATTCGCTAACGTTACGTTTACGCCGCTGTCAAAGATACCTGCTAGGCCCCCTGTTCCATTTACAGTGCTGCTTTTTTATCGCGACTACTAAAAAACTCTCGTGGGAACGTAGCCTTAAGTAATCACATCATTATTGTAGAGTTATTGTTACTAAGTGTAATGTCTTCTAGGAAAGAAATTAATTTTTTACTTTAGTTACATAAACAAATAAGCAGATAAATAATTTACTTTTTGTTATTACAATTAAAAATCATCTGTGCATCTACTGCAGTGTTTTAAATTTGAATACTATTCAGCTGAGTAAAAAGGTTTGTCCTCTAAAATCCTCTATAAAACTCTAAAAAATTTCTAAAATCTCACATCAATATGATCACCAAATTGATTCTTTCTAGACTAAAGATTTTTAATAAACAAAACTCTAGGTTTTCAAAAACGTTACAAAGCAATTAATTTTTTTTGCTATTGTTTCTTATCTGATAGTCTGGAAGCGTATCCATCCTTAAGAATTATGACAATATTTAAGTTATGTTCGGATGATTTGTTATCAGCTTGTTTTCGTTGGTTTAATTAATTTACTGGCCACTATGGCTTTCATGAATGTCAAGATATTGAAATGACCCTGAATCTTAATCTGTCTGGTGCAGGGGTGTCAAATCTTAGGTCACAATGGTATATTTTGTCAAGTGATATTGGTATTGGAAATATTTGGCATATGCATAATGAAAGAGATCTTAATCTTAATAATTATAATAATAAAAACAAAATAAAAATATACATAACAATATATAATATACATAAAAATATACAGGACAAAGAAATAAATTTGATTTAAACAATAAGTCACAATCTTATGTACAGTCGTCGACAGAACCACTTTTGAACTTTAATACCAAGTAATAAGATCGAAAAGTGGTACACCCGATCTGTCGGTGACCTTACATTTTTAAATGTATTGGCGCTTGCCAATACATTGTAAAGTCAGTCATACATGTTGGCCCAGTGAAGGCCAATGCGAGTGTCGGAAAAAAGGTACAAGGCAAGTGCTAATGTCCACAAGTTGGACAAGTTTCTTGAAAGCCAATGCAGATGGCCAATGTAGACGAGTGTTTGTCTAGCTGTCCACACATTGGCCGACACCGGTTGGAAGTGAGGCAAGTGACCACGAGTGGCGGCGAGCGAAGACAAGTTGCGGCAAATGAGCTCTAATATTAGCGCTGGGCTTTACTCGGCCAACTGGGCGAGGCAAATCGGCTGTCTACACGTTGGCGCTGGCCGTCACTCGCCAACGCTGGGCCAACATACGAGGGCGGGTCAATAAGTCCGTGACTTTTTGAATTTCTAACCTCCTTACTGAAAAAGCAACACTACTCCTGTCAACAGGCATCTGTCAGTTGACTCCCTATCAAAATTTGAACTTGCTGCGTCAGTTAGTTTGTGTTTTACAGCTATCTTTATCAGACTATCCAGTAACTTAAGGAAAAAAAACTTAAGCATTATTTTTTGCGAAAAAAAACCATTACCGAGACCAAGGCTAAGCTTGATAAATACTATGGGGACTCTGCACCATCGATTTCAATGGTAAAAAAGTGGTTTACTGAATTTCGTTGTGGCCGTACAAGCACTGAAGATGCCGAACGTCCTGGACGCCCAGTTGAGGTCTCTACACCCGAAACAATCGAAAAAATTCACGATATGGTGTTGGCCGACCGAAGATTGAAAGTGCAAGATATTGTGGAAGCCATAGGCATCTCGCATGGCTCAGTGGTTTCAATTTTGAATGATCACTTGGGCATGAGAAAGCTTTCCGCAAGATGGGTGCCGCGTTTGCTCACAGTCGACCACAAACGCAATCGTGTAACAACTTCACAGGAAGGTTTGGCGTTGTTTAATCACAATATGGAGGAGTTTTTGCGCCGTTGCATGCACCCATTAATTTCAGACTGATAATAATAATGGTTTATTTCTGCAAACTAAACGATGTGTCATGTATAAAGTGCTGTAATGATTGGTGACTCATCGCGTCGTCATAAAATATAACCATTACTTAACAGCGTTATATAAATTATTCCATAGAATGAAGGTAGCTTGAACTCACAATGACTTCCTCATTCTATGTTCGCTTTACATTATAATGTCCTCTAATAGACTTGCGAATATATTGTTATTGTTTTTCTAGAATGAAGTCTAGAAATTAGTATGGTTATAAACTTTGTTTGCGATTACATGACATGACTAATTTAACTCCTATTTATAGTCCGAAAACAGTTTGTATTGCATTCATGACTTGAATTGAAAATTGATTTAATCCACATTTTCGTTAAAAAGCTTTTAGGTATACTGGATGAATAAATTATAAAAAACGAAAATATAATTAATATTTGCGTTAATAATAGGTCCGAAGACTTTGGTCGACAATGACGAATTAAAGGCGATTGTGGAAGCACAATCTACGGCTGAATTAGCAGCAGCTTTCGACGTTAGCGTCAAAACAATATTGGTCCATTTGCGTCAAATTGGCAAGGTAAAAAAGCTTGACAAATGGGTGCCCCTCGAACTCAATGACTGCCAGTGCGAAGTACGAGTCGAGACGTGCGTTGCACTGCTCAACAGACACACAAATGAAGGAATTTTGAACCGCATTGTTACCTGCGATGAAAAATTGATTCTGTTTGATAACCGCAAGCGCTCAGCAAGCTGGTTGGATAGTGGTTCAGCACCTAAACAATGCCCTAGGCCTAAACGAAAACTTACCCCTAGAAATGTGATGGTCACTGTTTGGTCGTCTAGCGCCGGTGTGATTCATCACAGCTTCTTACCAAACGGGGTGAGCTTTACTGCAGATGTGTACTGTGAGGAACTGAACACAATGATGGAGAAGTTGGCACATCTCCAACCAGCATTGGTCAGTCGCTCGTCTCCGTTGCTCCTGCACGACAACGCGCGACCTTGTACTGCAGCAGACGGTCTCCAAGTTGCAAGAACTGGGGTTGGAAGCTCTCCGTCATCCGCCCTACTCACCAGACCTTGCGCCTACAGACTACTACTTTTTCCAGAATTTGGATAACTCCTTGGCGGGAAAAAAATTCAATACCCGAGAGGCAGTACAAAGTGCCTTTAAAGAATTTGTTGCCTCCCGTCCAGCTGATTTCTTTAAGAAGGCTATCAATAAACTGCCACTGCGTTGGAAAAGATGCATTGATTGCATGGGTGATTACTTCGATTAATACAAATAAAAAATACATCAAAAAAAATCGTTTAATTTTTTTCATACAAAACGGGAATTTCATAGGTAAAGACCTAATATAATAAGTAAATGAAAACAATCAAACTGAAATGAGTCTGATTGGACGCAATCTGATGCTCAATCACAAAACTATGACTGAATAGTGAATCCAAATGATAATAATAATAATTAGCGTAGAAAATCATGGTGTCTTAAAAATCGCGATATAATAATAATAATAATAATAATAATAATAACATTTATTCAACAAACACCCTCACACTACACTACATTATCAACAAAGAATCGGCATTAAGCACAAACAATCACGAAAAGTTTACAAATAACCGAAATAATACGGACATTAAAAAAAAAGAGAAACATAATACATCATTATAAAAGATATTAAGAGTTTATTTCCAACAATGAAATAATTTGCGTTTGTAAATTTGTTGAATGTGTTAATTCGAACAATTGCCCAATGTTAATTAATTTCGTAGACCAAATAGTAACGTTACCAGCGGGCTTAGCATGGCGATCCGAATAAATAATTTTAAAGAAGAAATATCCAAACTATCTATCCGAAACAGTTCGTTGCAAAATAGTTCTTAATCCATAGTAACAAGGTCGTCAATAGAAGTCAATATTTCTAAATAGCCATATTTTTAAAATGGCTGCCGGGAAATCTGTCAAAAATGATCAAATTTTTAAGTAAATGACTGAACGAAAAGAAACTGTCTTGGACCGCCATGATGTGGAGTAGTTGACATTATTGTAAGACTATTTGACTTTGAAATAAAAAAACGTTTCTACTTTAGCTGTCAAAAGAGACCATTTTGTGAGCTCATGCTCGGGAAGAAAAGAAATGTTGTTTCTCATAACGACGATGCATCGACCTTGCTGCCTTACAATTAATAAGAACTATTTTGCTCCGAATGGTATTAATGTTTCTTCAATCTGTAATTTTGTCGATTCTTCGGTGTTTTTAGGGTGCGCATGCTAAGCCTGCAGACCTTGTTTCGAACTTGAATCAACATTGTTATTGGCGTCTCTTGCCACGGAAATTTTGTAACACTTGTTAGTGTGCGTGTTTGTTTTGATACGCAAAATTTCCATTCTTTTGCTAATGAATTATTACAATTTACAATGATGAATATGTATAATGGCTTCCCACACCGATTTCGGTGACGGTGGCCGGTTTCATTGAAACCAGGCCAGCTACGCAGGAGTTATTTTATAGTGCCCAAGTGTGTGCGCAATACACAAGAGCACTCTCTCTCCTTTACTCAAGTAACCCAGTGGGACGGAAGACCGACGCGACTGGCGAGAGATCAGGAGCAGGTCCGACTTTTTACATGCCCATCCGACGCATGGATCATCCATGCGTCGTCCATGCGTCGTAAAAAGTAGGACTTTCTTGTCAGACAATCAGGTGATCGGCCTGCATGTACTAACCTTACCTAGCCTAACCAAACTTGGTAACAACATTTTTTGTTGTGCCAATGCGGGATCGAACCCATGACCTCCGAGTCGAGAGCCAAGCTCTAAACCACTGGACCACGGAGGCTGTTGTGTATTAGGAATTTATATGTGCAATAAATCAGCTGATATAGTTCATAAATAATAATTAATGACGAGATATTTTTTTTATTGATTCACCAACAGAACAACATTTGGCACAGTTTTACAAACAATCAAATTTTTAAATTAGATGAAATGTAGGTACCCTTAATGAAAATAAATGATTTTTTTTATTTCCAAATGAAACTTAAGCTTTTTTTGGAAAGTCAACAGAAAAAGCTACCACTGGTTCAACTCTAACCAGCCGAGAAGAACCGGCGTAAGAAATTCGCACGGGGCCATATTTTAGCAAAAATTTGGGAAACTGTTCGTTTGAAAGAAATATATATATTACATCGTAAACTTAAATCTATGTTAAATATTAAAAAAATCTAAAGTACACAAGTACATAGAGACAACCTTGCAGGGGAGCATCTTATTCCCAAGGTGTGCATAAATCGTTAACAAAATCATTTACTTTATAATAAGCTTTAGCACACAAACGTTCTTTGACTAGTTTTTTAAATTTATTAATAGAAAGGTTTTGACCGTCTCTGGGATCCTGTATAGGCGTATACATTGGCCCTTAAAATATTTACTTACTTTGCTGAGTCTTATCAGTGGTACATCTAGCTTATGCTTATTTCTAGTGTTTATACAATAATTATCACTTTTCTTCTTGAAATTCCTAGCGTATAATAAATTACTAAGGCGGGTCAATAAGTCCGTGACTTTTTGAATTTCTAACCTCCTTACTGAAAAAGCAACACTACTCCTGTCAACAGGCATCTGTCAGTTGACCCCTTTCAAAATTTGAACTTGCTGCGTCAGTTAGTTTGTGTTTTACAGCTATCTTTATCAGACTATCCAGTAACTTAAGGAAACAATGGAAAAAAGTGAATTTCGTGTGCTTATTAAGCATTATTTTTTGCGAAAAAAAACCATTACCGAGACCAAGGCTAAGCTTGATAAATATTATGGGGACTCTGCACCATCGATTTCAATGGTAAAAAAGTGGTTTACTGAATTTCGGTGTGGCCTTACAAGCACTGAAGATGCCGAACGTCCTGGACGCCCAGTTGAGGTCTCTACACCCGAAACAATCGAAAAAATTCACGATATGGTGTTGGCCGACCGAAGATTGAAAGTGCAAGAGATTGTGGAAGCCATAGGCATCTCGCATGGCTCAGTGGTTTCAATTTTGAATGATCACTTGGGCATGAGAAAGCTTTCCGCAAGATGGGTGCCGCGTTTGCTCACAGTCGACCACAAACGCAATCGTGTAACAACTTCACAGGAAGGTTTGGCGTTGTTTAATCACAATATGGAGGAGTTTTTTAACCGTGGACGAAACATGGATCCATCACAATACACCAGAGACCAAACAACAGTCAAAACAGTGTGTTTCTAAGGGTGAATCGGCGCCAAAGAAGGCCAAGGTGGGTTTGTCAGCCCAATAAAGTTATGGCGACTGTTTTTTGGGATGCACGTGGGATAATCCATATTGACTATCTTCAAAAGGGAAGAACAATTAATGGGGAATATTATGCCAACTTATTGGACCGCTTCAATGAGGATTTGAAAAAAAACCGACCTCATTTGGCCAAGAAAAAAGTTCTTTTTCACTAAGACAATGCAAGGGTGCACACATGTGCAGTTGCCATGGCAAAAATCCATGAATTGGGCTATGAATTGCTCCCACATCCACCCTATTCTCAAGATTTGGCTCCGAGTGACTACTTGTTCCCAAACCTGAAAAAATGGCTCTGTGGAAAAAGATTTGACTCCAATGATGAAGTCATCTCGCAAACAAAGGCCTATTTTGAGGACCTCGACAAATCATATTTTTTGGAAGGGATAAAAAAATTGGAGAAGCGTTGGACAAAGTGTATAGAGCTCAAGGGGGACTACGTTGAAAAATAAAATGATTTATTTATCAAAAAATCTGTGTTTTATTCCAAAAGTCACGGACTTATTGACCCGCCCTCGTATCTCAGTATATTATTAGGTCAGTACACCTATTTCTTTAAACTTTTTTCAGAGCTTCAAAGGGGGACATTTTATAAATAGCACGAGTTGCTCGCTTCTGCAGTACATACAAATATTGCATTTATATCGGCAGCATTTCCCCATAAAAGTATGCCATAAGACATTCTTACTATAAAAGTAGTAGAAATAAACCAGGCGTGCCGTTTCTTCATCTGAAATTTCTCTAATGTTGGATTAAAATAATTTTCCTAAAGAGTATTTAGCGTGATTTATCAACATGGAAAGTTGCAAGTTTCTAAATAACATAGTTTAAAAATGCTAGGGGTATCAACTTATAAACCACTTAGGAGGCCGATTACTCGAAAATGTTTGACTTTTAAAAAAAGTCATGTAGAAAAACTTTATTTTAAAAGACCTATTAAATGATACCCCACACGATGGTATGTATGTATGGTAGAATATAGAAATATTTTTTATCCCCACTTCACATGTATGGAGAGCCACCACTAAAATATAAATTATTATAGTAATATATAATAATAGTATGAATCCAAAATAAATTTTAATTTGCACTCAAATTTGTGTTTACATGACGTGCCAAACATTTTCAGGCTACAAAATATTAAATCTTTAATTTGGTAGATACACTTTTTATAATGTAATAATAACTATCAGTATCTAGATTAAATTGAAGAGAGACATATCTCGAAGAAAATAAAGATAAAATGCGTTTGAAATATCAAAATTTTCATATCTAAACTCATAAATATTGAGTACAAACTATAATCCAAGTCTGCGTAATATGCCACGAAATGGCGCATTCAGTAATTCAATCTTGTTGCAGGAGCTTTACTGTGTAAGGAGTGACTTGGGCAATTTGCTCAAGGCCCTAGGACGCTTGGACGAGGCAAAGGTAAACAATTTTGCTCCCCGCTTTCTGGTTTGCTACAGGGCTAACAGGATTAATTTATTGTTGGCTTTGACTTGAATCCGATTGGAGTACTCTCTATTTTGTCAGCGTAATGCAATTGCGTAAATACTTTGGCGTAAATTCCTAATGGTTTCAACATGGATGCAATTGCTTTGGTTGAATGTTTAAACCATTAATGGACAAGGCAGAACGTGTTGTTTTCTGACTTGTTCGAATGTATGTCACAAAAATAAGTTGGTTGTACTTGAATTTTGTGGCTGTCGTTAAGCGTAACTTATTTCAATATTCCGCACAATGTTTCTTCAATTGACACGGAGTGCGGATATAGATGCGGAATTACGGAAATAACGGTTTGTGCTGAACGCGGAATTTTTCTCGGTATAAACATTGTGCGAAAGATTATCTGTCTAAAGAGAGAGTATTCTATCACACGAGTAAGACCCCACAACCGATCCTGTAAGCCCCAATGATTTACTTAGTCAATGAGGGCTATCGCGTACGGATTCGTCACTAGGGGCGCTTGTGTAGCGTGAGGTCTCTAAAATGTCAATGTCACTGTTTACGTTATATTAATGTTGCGAACATTTAGCAAAACGTTAGATTAATTATTGCAAAGTTGCGGATCAATGAGTGCTTTAAAAGCGGAGCTAAGAGTAAAAATCTCCCTTTTTTTTTAGCAAAATCGGACTGGGCAACACTGTGGCGTGGGCCACTCTGCTGTTCTATTGTATTAAACATGATTTAAATGTAAATTTTAGTTTTGGCGCCCGTGATAGCAATCTTTGACAGCCGTACTTTAGGACCACACTCTACAGTGGCGCCACCTGGTCAGACAAAAAACGATGGTCCTCATTTCTTGCGCTTGTAGTATCTTAACACAATCGAGGATCGGTCGTAGTATCACTATTGACTAGCGGTATGAAGTAGCATATTTTTGTTTTCATTGATACCATGATATTATGTCTCGCGGTTCCGCGAGATCGCCGATCCTCGCATATGATTTGCAATATATTAGTACCGATCGGCCGAACTAGTTTGACTCAAAATCAACTAATTCTGTTATATTTTCACAAGGTGTTGACTGGTAAGACAGTAGGTGTGACCGGTGCTGTAAGGGTAATGGTACCGCCTTGCCGTGACGACAACATTAGCCGCAGGTAATGTGTATGCAGGTTTGCAAGATTATGAACAGGTTTAATGGACAACGCGTGCACTTTTTTTTACATTGTCGTGACCATTCCACCATCGGCTAGGAAGTGGAAGCGTACGGTAAATGTTTCGAGAATTTTGGACACTTATAGTGTTGTAGTAAATGGGGACGGTTGCATTTCCTACTGATGTTTGTCGCTTTCGGCGTAGTGTCGACTCGTAGGGAGCAATTTGCGTATTCTTTGTCTTGTAATTTGTCTGGTGTTTGGTGGTCACGGTTTATGTGCGACCAAACGCCACGCAAGGCGTTCGTGCAATGTCTTTGGCGTAAACGCATCTCAGTCATCAATGTAAAATTAATTTCGGTTCAGTATCTAACATGTTTCCTTTTGTGTGTGTAGGCTTGTTATTTGAAGGCTATCGAAACGAGGCCTGACTTTGCAGTGGCATGGAGTAATTTAGGATGCGTGTTCAACGCGCAAAGTGAAATCTGGTTGGCAATCCATCACTTTGAGAAGGCCGTGGCTTTGGATCCCAATTTCTTGGACGCTTACATCAATTTGGGCAATGTACTCAAGGAAGCAAGGATTTTTGATAGGTAAATTATAATATTTTATTATGATCCGAATATTTTTTTGGGGCAATGCATTTTTATAACCTTCCTCTAAAATCATTAATTATTTCTGAAAACGTCATTAAAATTCGTTGAGTAGTTTAAAAGATCTAAACGAACAGGAAAGAAAGCGACTGCATTTTATATTATGTTAAGATATACATTAGGTTAAAAATAAATGATAAATAGAAAAAAAAATTAAAAATTATTAAAAGTGAAATTAGTCGTTTGACGTTTGTTTGAAGTTAAGTAGAATACCATTTTGCTGTCTGATAGGATCCGGACTGTATCGAACAAGAATCGAAGCTGCATTATTGTTGGATTAAAATAGCAGAATCAACCTTCTGGGTCAATCCACACCGAAACGATACGAGACATGGAGCTGCATTTTTAAGATAGCTATTCAAAAAATTTTCATTAGACAAGAAGATACATGTTTCATTGTAAGAGTACAGTTTATGATTGATGCCATGTGAAATGTGTATCTTTTTGTGTAGTAAATAAAGTTCAATTTTCAATAGCTATCTTAAAAAATCTGCGTCGCGGTGTGAACTGACCTTCATTGGTTCTATCGTTGTGCAAAGCTCTTACAAGAATTCTTTCTCTTCTAGAGCTGTGGCGGCGTACTTACGAGCACTGAACCTATCGCCCAACAACGCCGTTGTACATGGCAACTTAGCGTGCGTGTACTACGAGCAAGGTCTGATCGACCTGGCCATAGACACGTACAGACGGGCCATCGAACTTCAACCCAACTTCCCAGACGCGTATTGTAATCTTGCGAACGCGTTGAAGGAGAAAGGCCAAGTCGCCGACGCAGAGGAATGCTATAATACGGCTTTAAGACTTTGCCCCTCGCATGCCGATTCGCTCAACAATCTCGCCAATATCAAACGCGAGCAAGGATATATTGAGGAGGCTACGCGTCTCTATTTGAAGGCTCTGGAAGTATTCCCAGAGTTCGCAGCGGCGCATAGCAATTTGGCGTCCGTATTGCAGCAACAGGGCAAGCTGAATGAAGCACTCATGCATTATAAGGAGGCGATCCGCATTCAGCCTACTTTTGCTGATGCGTATAGCAACATGGGAAATACATTAAAGGAGATGCAAGATGTAGCTGGAGCATTGCAGTGCTATACCCGAGCGATCCAAATAAATCCGGCGTTCGCTGATGCTCATAGTAATCTCGCTAGTATTCATAAAGATTCAGGGAACATTCCGGAAGCTATACAATCGTACAGAACCGCTCTGAAACTCAAACCTGACTTCCCAGATGCGTATTGCAATTTGGCGCACTGTCTGCAAATTGTGTGCGATTGGACAGACTACGAGGCGAGAATGAAGAAGCTGGTCAGCATCGTGGCTGAGCAATTGGAGAAGAATAGGCTGCCATCAGTGCATCCACATCACTCAATGCTGTACCCCTTGACGCATGAGTATAGGAAGGCCATAGCAGCGCGTCACGCTAATCTCTGCTTGGAGAAAGTTCAAGTACTCCATAAACCTCAGTACAAGTTCCCGCGTGATCTAAACGGGCGTCTACGTATTGGATACGTCAGCAGTGACTTCGGAAACCATCCTACGTCCCATTTGATGCAGTCCGTCCCTGGATTACACGATCACAACAAAGTCGAGATCTTCTGCTACGCTCTAAGCCCAGACGATGGAACCACTTTCCGCTCCAAAATCGCCAGGGAAGCTGAACATTTTATCGACCTCTCGCAAATACCATGCAACGGCAAAGCGGCTGATAAGATCTATTCCGATGGAATTCACATTCTGGTAAACATGAATGGGTATACTAAAGGAGCTAGAAACGAAATCTTCGCGCTGAGACCGGCTCCTGTCCAAGTTATGTGGTTGGGTTACCCAGGCACCAGTGGTGCGAGTTACATGGACTATTTGATCACAGACGCTGTAACATCACCCTTGGAACTGGCCAGCCAATACAGTGAGAAGCTAGCATACATGCCTCATACATACTTCGTCGGAGATCACAAGCAGATGTTCCCGCATCTACAGGAAAGATTGATTCTGAGTGACAAAATTAAATCACACAACAATTTAGGGAGCTTAGCGGATAATGTGGCGGTTATAAATGCCACCGATTTGTCACCCCTCGTCGAGAACACTGACATCAAAGAGATAAAGGAGATCGTCAGGGCCGCTAGACCAGTGGAAATATCACTTAAGGTTGCAGAGCTGCCGACAACTACACCTATTGAAACTATGATCGCATCGGGTCAAGTACAGGTATGTTTTTAAATTTACTCAATGTATCTTTAAAATTACATAAATACTGTTCCAATTCAATGTAATCTAAATGTAAACAAAAAAGATGAAATTCCACCAAATTAATGTGCGCAGTGAATACGTGACATTTAAATTGGTAGCATTATAGCTGCATATATCGAGATTTCTTCACAGTTAGATGCAGTAATTACATATTATATTGATCCCATGATACTCAAGTGTTCAAATACTCGTAAAAACTACAGTAAAAAGGCCAATTTTCATTTATATCTAAATTTTACATTGTTCAGATTATTAATATTCAATATGAAAAATGTGGAAAACAAAACCCAAAAATTTTATTACATCAACTTTAAATTAAATTTGTTAATTGAGTGTACCCACTAAAAATTCCCAGACAGCTGCGATGTTTTCACACAAATAATGTAAAGTTTTGCTGATAAATGATCAGCATAACTTTCATTGTAATATTGTTAACAAAATCCTAACTATCATTCGCCTAACTAATTTGAAATTAATTGCAGACATCTGTGAACGGGGTGATTCTACAAAATGGCTTAGCGACGACACAAACTAACAACAAGGCAGCTACAGGGGAGGAGGTAAGGGCCATTGGGCGTTATTGACCCGCTTTTTAAAAAAAGTGACGACCAAAAACCGAAATACCTAATTATATTGTACAATTTTCATTCACATTTAATTTCTCGTAATTATTTTTATTCAGAACCATGGATAAGTGTTGTAATCGACATATCATTAATATCGACATAAAGACCGTTGTAATCCAGGTGTAATCCACGGCTTCTGCGGCTCAGTGGTTAGCGCGTTGGCGCTCAAGCCGGTAATCGCGGATTCGAATCCCGCCAGAGGACAAAAAGTTTTCTGTACTCCTGGGTCATGGATGTGTATCATATAATAAAAATCGTAAATAAAAGTATTAAATATATTTCTGTGATCTTGTAACCTTTGACATAAGTTCTTCGAAAACTTACCATGGGACCAGATTCATGTGGTGTGAAAACGTCCGTAGATATTTAAAGAAAAAAACTTACCTACTTTATTATTTACTTGCCTAGGTACCTCAATCCATCGTCATCACAACCCGCCAGCAATACGGATTGCCCGACGACGCGGTCGTCTATTGCAACTTCAACCAGCTATACAAGATCGACCCCCTGACTCTACACATGTGGGTTCACATACTGAAACACGTGCCCAACAGTGTGCTCTGGTTGCTAAGGTTTCCGGCCGTCGGTGAACCGAATTTACAATCTACTGCACAGCAATTGGGTAAGCTTTTTTTTAAATATTTAGGTGCTACTAAATAAATGATCTCGACGAATAAAAATAAATAATCTGGTAGGGTGTTAAATAGACTTTTCTAGATTCTTATTACGTATAATAATAAGCGTGTAGATAGATTACTTGATATTAATTGATACCACTTTCACATTGTTCTGTCTACAGAACAATGTGAAAGTGTGTCTACACATCTAACACAGGACGCTTTATTTTAGCGAGGTCGTGGTATCACTCCACTTTTTGAACAGACCCATTTTTTGCACTAAACTCATCAATATATTGTTCCAGGTCTCCCGCCCGGCCGCATAATATTCTCGAACGTCGCCGCCAAGGAGGAGCACGTCCGACGGGGGCAGCTAGCCGACGTGTGCCTGGACACGCCCCTATGTAACGGCCACACCACTAGCATGGACATACTGTGGACCGGCACGCCCGTGGTCACGCTGCCCGGCGAGACGCTCGCGTCACGGTGAGTGTCACACAGCGCTAAGCGTCAGTCCACACCGATACATTTATGATAGCGATTCAAAATTAAATTTTATTTACTACACAAGAAGACACGATTCATTGTAAGAGTTGGAATTTGAGCTGCACCGCGCGCTGTAGCGCTGTGCAGCGCGGCGCCGCTGTTGCAATGAAACGTGTATCTTTTTGTGTATAAAATTCAGTCCGGGGAGTATGGTGGATGTCTTAGACATTCCAATTGAAGCTCCCTAATTTGGAAGCCTGTTGTGCAGTGTGTGGTCTAGCGTTGTCCTGAATCCGCAGTGGCCTAGAGCGAATGACCAACCTCGGTTGATGAGCAGCTAGCTTTTCTATCATGATTTGCAGTTGCTGGCAATAGACATCTGCTGTAATCGTCTGGCCAGATTTAAGAAAGCTGCAGTGACCGACACCGGCACTAGTCCACCAAACGCTCACAAGTAGCTTTTTTTGAGTCAATTTTCACTTGGGCCAGGCTTTGGCTGGTTCGCCGGGGTTTAGCCATTGCGATGAGCATTTCCGATTGTCGTACAGGATTACCTGTGATGAAAAGTGGATCCTGTACGAATGATTCGATTTAAAATTCCTTCATTATTGAGCCGGTTGAGTAATGTAACGCAGCAGTCGACGCGCGTTTGTCGGTTTACTGCACTCAATTCATGAGGTACTCACCTTTCAAGCTTTTTCACCTTCCCAATTTGCTTCAAGTGGATTAAAACGGTTTTATCACTAACACCACAGCCTCCAGCTAACTCGGACGTGGTTTGCGATGGATCCGCTTCAATAATAGCCTTTAATTCTTTATTATCAACTTAGGTCTTCGGCCGTCCACGGGCTTGTTCTGCAGGTCGAAATTTCCAGAACAAAAAGTTGGAACCAAAAACGCACTGTGTTTTCTTTTGCGACACCGCCGCCATACACATCATTAAGCCGTTTCTGCAGCACTGGTGCCACGGTGGAACTCGTTCTCGAAAATAATACGATATTTCAAGTTTTCCATTTTGTAAACAGAGTGACGCAAAGAAAAAACAAAAAGAGGAAAAAACAAATGAATTACGGTTTTCGAAACACAAATTCATGAGTAAAAAAAAGTGTGTGTCAGCTCCGACGCACGACTGGAGTTTACTCTAAAAAGTAAAACACGTCCCTCAGAAGGAACAAAAACTTTAGCGATCGATTTGAGTTCAAAAATTCGCGCCATGTGAAAAAAAGTGGCAGGTGCGCAGAATAGGTTGCGTACGAAAACGTAACGAGGTCATTCGTTCAGTAGATGTTACTGCTAATATTTTTTTCATACCGGGGGCCTTATATGAAAATCGTTTCTTAAAGAATAAACTCCAATAACGGTATAAATTTGAAATTGGAATTCCATATATACAATAACTAAAGAAGATATATTTGAGATCAAAGTACGACAAAACGCCAATTTCATATGTAAGGACCTAATATAATGTATGTCACATTATTGCATTTACTAATTTCTATGTTATTTTCAGAGTGGCTGCATCCCAATTGAATACACTAGGCTGTCCAGAGCTCATTGCCAGGACGCGACAGGAGTATCAGGACATCGCAGTCAGACTGGGAACTGATAGGGAATTGTAAGTTATTTATATCCGTACCTAGTGTAAAATTATAATTTACTGTATCTTACTACTATTATAAATGTGAAAGTGTGATGGATGGATGTTTGTGACTCTTTCACGCAAAAACCGCTGAACTGATTTTAATGAAATTTGGTATAGTATAGTAGTTTAGAGCCTGGATTAAAATTGGCTACATCTTATCCCGAAAAAGTACAGTGTTGCCGTGGTATACTGTATTTACGCGGGCCGAGCCGCGGGCAAAAGCTAGTATACAATAATAGTATATTTATTACATAAAAATATAACACGCATTTTGCCACGTATCACGAAATTTGTACTTTACTGTCCCAACCACTAAGCGAATAGTTATTTTGTTACAGGGATTATTTCTTGTTTTTTATGTAACTCAAATTTATTAATGCAATAAAATCTGGTGCACCATAACGTAACACCACACCAGTTTTGTAGAAACTGCTGTTTGTAAAAGGTTATAGTTCTATCAAATCTATATATATATATATATATATATATATATATATATATATATATATATATATATATATATATATAAAAGAAAGTCGCGTTAGTTACACTATTTATAACTCAAGAATGGCTGAACCGATTTGGCTGAAAATTGATGGCGAAGTAGCTTAGAACCAGGAGACGAACATAGGATACTTTTTATCCCGTTATGTCATAATTTTTCGTTCTGTTATCTTTTTATCCCGTTGTGTTATAAGTACTACGATAAAACGTGGTATCTTCAGGGAAGGTGGGTTCAGGAATGATTAAAGCGGTAAGAAATATTGGAAAATTTACGGGGAAAATACTAAAAATGACCATTGAATTTTCCCATATTATCTGTTTACTGTGTTCAATTTGTCATTTGACTGTCAAATGTTGGCGCTTTCAGTTTATCTGTTTTAGTATTTGGTTTATTTCCAAAAAAATATTCGGCCTCATAGAAGTAGGAGTTGGTGTAGGTTTTAGGTTATAGGTGTAGTTATTTATTCCACCTCATAGTTAAGACAGAACAACGTGTGTCGGGACAGCTAGTTAATAAATAAATAATAAATTTATGTTATACTAATACAACTTTTTCTTTGCAGTCTCAAAGCTATTCGTGCTAAGGTATGGGCGGCGCGCACTGACAGTCCGCTGTTCGACTGCAAGGCGTATGCTACTGGTCTAGAGATGCTATATAATCGCATGTGGTATCGCCACGCGCGCAACGAACGGCCGGATCATATCCAGGCGATAGACCAGTAGATCGGACGACGGACGAAAGACCAGAGAAGAGGCAATAGACTAGAAGACAGACAGTGAACTATCGTCATAGCAGCATGGTTTATTAAAAAGACGACTGAAATACTAAAAGTCTAAAGACTGATAGATAAACAGAATTAAATGGTATTATGCTGTTATAGCCACATCGCTTCGTGGTTGTACTACACTCATTTTGTGTATATCGCAAATATGGCTAGAGTTCTCAAGGGGGACAAAATATAAATTAAACATAGGTATTTTTTATTCCCAATATTAATCGACGCCTCGTTAGTCGTTTTAAGACATGTTTCGACGAGTTACAATATTAATTTCCATACCTAAGATTTGTAGGGAAATAAAGAAATGTCGATAAAAATGAGTTTTTTTTTAAATTAAAACATCACAGCAGGGCATGAAATTCTTGTTTTTTATAATCAAGGGGCTTCGTGAAAAAATGTTGGGAAACCCTAATCTATTACGATTGAGTCTAAAGAATAAGTCACATCGAAATTACTACAATACAACAATGCTGCTATGATTATGGTTAGACAGTTTGCCCAGTGTAAAACAGTGAGTGAGTTTTGGACACTAGTGTGACAAATATACATTCAGACTGAGGTGTGCGGAGTGTTAATGTTATTTATGTAGGCATCGCTTGGTTATAATATGTAGAGTTGACGATTAATCAAATCTATACTCTGTAGGACAAATATCAGTATTTAATACTATAGGTATTGAAACTACCTATAGTAGATATAGCTAGTGAAAGCTCTTTATAACGACATTAGTTATAACCACTAACCGGATATTGCGACGAAAAAGTGGCCTGACAGTACAATATTAACATTTTAATATCTGTAATAACGACTATCGGCTATTACGGCCATAATAATTAAAATATGGTTCCTTTAATGTCGTTATAATAGATTTTCACTGTCAATATTTTGACAAAATGTAGGGTACATGTAAGGAATTGTATCCGAAACACTCAAAAGGTATCTAAAATAGTATGTTTGACTATAGTTTATCATTCAAGACTAAGTTTTTTATGGAATTCTTTTTTTTATATATATATGTATTTTGATCCTTAAAATTAAAGGTTTTTTTTGTCTGTTGTCATTGCGTTAAAACCGAGTCAGTAAGTTGAATTTAATTGTCATTGTTCTTGATCTTTGCAAATGATATAGTACTAATGTGTTGATAATCTAGCTACAGACGCATAATGACATTGCAAATGTGATTATAATTGATATAATAACGCATTTAGGATTGACATTATGAAGAGATTACTGTATGACTAAACGTGGAACACCTTGAAGGCAATGAGTGACTCAAAATAGTTTACAAATAAAATTCTTGAACAGAGGCAGATAGTGTGTGAGTAATTTAAAATAATCTGTGTTGCATTGTTTTCAAATAAATTATTTTCTATACAATTGATTGAAAACTTTGAAACGTCAGACACATGAATGTAACATGAACTTTTATTAAAACCAAGAAAAATGTCTCTTAAAATGCAATATGGGAAAACTTTTGGAAAGAATTTGATTTTTGGAACTGGATTTCAAATACTTGAAATATATTAATGTATGTAATTTGTATACAATTTATTATGTGTTGTGTATCAATTCTATGATAGAATTTCATGAGTTCCTCTACTCGAAATAAAGTAGCTATAGGTATGATTGTGTGAAAGAGCCATCGAATTTAACTTTACAAAGATTATTTTAATTATGCGAATAAATGGACTTGTAAATATGTACGACTGATTATTAGAATAGTGCCGTTAAAAATAGCTCCCCCCAGTAAAGTATTTACTGATGAAACTTACAACCACTATTAATGGATTTACAGTAGATTATCTTAAAAAACCTCATGAAACATTAATATTGTAAAAGTCCACTTAGTTACAAACGTCTCGTTTCGATTGCTACTTTCTCTTCTATTTTTACTGTTTATTTTTAAGAAATCTTACTATAAATTTTTTTTTACAACATATCTTTAAAATTTTAAATATTTAATATAATCAGTCGTTGCTTAGCGGAAATCCATAGCATACAATTTAATTAATATTATATCTAGCGATATCCCACGGAAAAATACCTACAACCTTCAAGCAAATAATAAAAAAGGGATAGATATAATCTTAATTAAATTGTAATTTAAAATTTTATTTAAATCAAACAGAAGAACTTGAAATTTGCCGAAGTTATTTGACAAAATTTTTGGCAAAATGGGAACAAGGGGTTAGAAAATATTAATAGATGTAATATTTATGTTTTTAAGTTTATATTGAACATGTGAAGACTTGATTTTTCGTTTTTAGTTAAATGTAGAAATATTTTGCAAAATGTTTGTGTTCTTATTAGCCCATAATATTTGTAATTTTGGATATTTTAAGCATATTAAATATTTTGGTAATTTTAGTATTCTTCAAAATATTTTTGTAACGTAAATTTCACTGCGGCTTTTTAATATTTATTTTAGGGGTTTTAGAGGAAAAAAAAACAAACCTAGCTAATCATAATCTCCTTTTTAAATCACAATTGGTTAAAACTTGGAGTATTTGTTATTGTCATGTGGATTTAGATTTTAGGCAAACATATTTGTTCATTTGTGAAAATATTGAAAATGTGATATTAGCCAGCGATTCATTTAATTAGGCGACAGTAGGCTCCTATAATACCACAACAATATTATGGTGACATGTCTGTATGGTTGCAGACATCATAATTTTACTTCGAGTTTTTAGTTTTTACTGTATATAGTTGTAACGTAAGGTATATATTGTTGAATAATATGTATGAATTGAAATTGTCTTTTTATTGAAAACCTAAACAGCACTTTGAGTAATTTTAGCCCAAATTTAATTTTTTAAATATTTTGTAAGCTATATTATACTTTTAGGCGCGTACACCACGAAAATTTGCGTTAAGTTTGCTATGAGTCATGAGTGCAAATGTCAAAATAGCTTACTTCAATTGGTGAACGTGAACACGGCACAAGCCTCGCTGGTCAATTTAGATATTTGCACTGTTGACTCACTCTATATTGCCGGGCCGGGATTGTATTGTCGGGAATCCGGGCAGGGAAAATTCAGAGCACTGAAAATAAAACTCTGTTCTAAAACAATAGATCTGAAAATCGAACATACAAGTGGCGAGTCAAATGTCTGCAATTTATGACACTCGACACTACGAACTTTAAACTCTTGTATTAGCGCAGAGTTCTATTATCAGTGCTCTGAATTCCCTCCGGCCTTCCGGATCCCGGACAGTATAGTCCCACCCTCTACAACCTACTAACCATCGTAAATATTATTTACTCTGTGCTACTAACACAGCAGCTGCTAAGTACTATACTCCATTCTGATTCAAAGTATTTAGATTACATTGAATCAGAATGGAGTTATAGAAGAATAAATGAAATTCGACCAAATTAATTTCTTTACTGCGCGATGAATAAGTGATATTCAAATTGTAGAAATTATAGTCGCCCATATTGAGCTTTGTTTACATTAAGATTAAATTGAATCGGAACGGAGCATACATGACGTGTGTGGATGCATGTGATGGAAATCTTTTTGTAGGCTGTAGCGTAGGTAGTTTGAAAGGTTTTAAAAATATATTAAAGGTAGTAGTAATAGGGTAGTAATTTAAAGTTTCAACTTTCACCAAGTGATATCTACCTATTTGTGCCGGTTAAAGGCGTTAAAAAGAATGTGCAAGTGGTTTATAAAACATTTTTAATAAGTGCTTAAAGTTGCAGGCAGGTGCCCTATATTTTTATAGCTTAATTCACAAAATAATGTTAATTGGTAAATGTATCTAATGTGAAATCGAGACGTGGAAACGGTATAACGTTTATAAAGTTTAGGTACATTTTAGACTTTACAAACTCAGCACAATTTTGAAGAAAAATGGTAAGTCTTTAGTACCTAGTTTATATTTTTTTGTCCTTATTATAGGTACTCCTTGTATAGTTAAATTATGTATGAAAAAATAAAGTTGACTAGGAAATTTGAAACTTCCGTGTACCTACGTGAAACTTAGCGACGTTCACAGTTTTAGCGCCGAGTTTCTATCAGAGTGAGCTTTATGTCGTCGGCATAAAGGTCCTGTCAGAGGTAAAATAACCCTGAATGGTCTCTAAACAGTATACAAGATTTTGATTGAAGCAGACCAGACTAGTTACAATTTTATAACATTTAATTGCTGCAGTACTCGAAATTTTCAAGTGCGCAGTTCGATTGCTTCGGTATAAATATTGAGAGGGTCTTGTGGCCTAGTTAGTTGAAATTTTCTAAAAATACGCCAAAATAGGTAGTTCAAAAGCTTTACTTGCAACATTTACTATTTTCAATAGCTATTTAAATACCGTAACTACCTATATTGGAGAGCTTAACGCTTGTTTGAACCTGTAATGCATTTGTGACACGTTTTATGTTGCGGATGTCTACGAACGTATTTTCAGTTAAATAATCATATTCCTTTGAGCACCGATTTCACCAAACTTATTTAAGCGCGCTTAACGCTAAACCCAGATTCGTACTCTCTCTCTCATTCAATGTTAAAATTTAGTTTTTAATGTGTTGGTGAAATTGAGGCTTAGTCTCTAATATCTATATCTTATAATACCGTAATATAAATTATAAATCCATAGTGAATGCAAAAATTAATGTAATTATCGTAGAGTTAATATTATATAATATTAGGTCTTTACCTATGAAATTGCCGTTTTGTATGAAAAAATTTAAACTAATTTTTTTCATGTATTTTTTATTTGTATTAATCGAAACCCATGCAATCAATGCATCTTTGCCAACGCAGTGGCAGTTTATTGATGCCCTTCTTAAAGAAATCAGCTGGACGGGAGGCAACAAATTCTCCATTGCATTTTGTACCTACTGCCTCTCGGGTATTGAATTTTTTTCCCGCCAAGAATTTATCCAAATTCTGGAAAAAGTAGTAGTCTGTAGGCGCAAGGTCTGGTGAGTAAGGCGGATGACGGAGAGCTTCCAACCCCAGTTCTTGCAACTTGGAGACCGTCTGCTGTGCAGTATGAGGTCTCGCGTTATTGTGCAGGAGCAGCGGAGGCGAGCGATTGACCAATGCTGGTTGGAGATGTGCCAGCTTCTCCATCATTGTGTTCAGTTCTTCACAATACATATCTGCAGTAATGCTCACCCCGTTTGGTAAGAAGCTGTGATGAATTACAACGGCGCTAGACTACCGAACAGTGACTATCACTTTTGTAGGGGTAAGTTTTCGTTTAGGGCATTGTTTAGGTGCTACCAGGATCCAACCAACTTGCTGAGTGCTTGCGGTTGTCAAACAGAATCCATTTTTCATCGCAGGTAACAATGCGGTTCAAAATTCCTTCATTTGTGTCTGTTGAGCAGTGTAAGGCACGCCTCGACGCGTAGTTCGCGCTGGCGATCATTGAGTTAGTGGGGCACCCATTTGTCAAGCTTTTTTACCTTGCCAATTTGACGCAAATGGACCAATATTGTTTTGACGCTAACGTCGAAAGCTGCTGCTAATTCAGCCGTTGATTGTGTATCACCAGCTTCCACAATCGCCTTTAATTCGTCATTGTCGACCAAAGTCTTCGGACGACCGCGAGGTTCATTTTTTAGGTCGAAATTTCCAGAACGGAAGCGAGCAAACCAATAACATGGTGCGTTGGTTTGTAGTGTTAGCTCCGTAAATGTCGTTGATGTTGCGTGCCGCTTGTGCCGCGTTGCTGCCACGACGGTACTCATATTCCATAATTACTCGAATTTATAACGTATCCATGATGACGAAAAAGATTAAAATGCAATGAAAATGTAACACTAATCAATAAACAAATGACTACTTTTGGAAAAAGAATTCCAAGTTTTTAAAATAAAATTAATTTGAAATTAGAATTCTTAGCCAAACAAAAAATATTTTGATTTGAAATGGCCAGTACTGCACAATTTCATAGGTAAAGACCTATTATATCTTCGCATCAACTTTTGAGGGGCCATGCAACTCTCACAGAGAACTGCGTTATTTTGCCGACAGCCAAAATTGTCCATGGGTGATTGATTGATTGATTTTTCTTAGCATTTTAACCTACTGTAGTTTTATTGTTTGTATGTATACAAGCTACAGCTGTTATAGGTATGTACCTATAACAGCTGTAGGCTGTTTTCCAGACGTTTTTCATCCGTGTCAAGAAAATCTTTCTTTTCTACGTCATAGATGAAATTGAAAATCGACGTTGCGATTTTGCAACAATATGCTGTGTGATCACCAATTTGGTAAAATATAAACTATATTATAAACTAACTAGTATCGGTGTTATTTTATATTTGTTGTATTTATTTCTTTCTATATAAAGTACTAGCTGTTGCCCGCGGCTTCGCCCGCGTAAATACAGTATCCCACGGGAACACTGCACTTTTTCACGATAAGAAATATCCTATGTTTTAATACAGAGCCTAAACTACTACTACACCAATTTCATCGAAATCCGTTCAGTAATTTTTGCGTGAAAGAGTAACAAACATCCATCCATCCTCACAAACTTTCACATTTATAAGTAAATTATAATATTAGTAGGATTAGACTACGTTCTAATTTACTCTGAATTAATTGGGCAAAAGGCCGATTGACAGTAACGACACTTTTTTTTTAACGCGAATGGATTGACCGTTAGATTTCTTTTTACATTAATAAATATCTTAATCATCATCACATAGTAAGTAGGTACTCTGTTCAGAACCAATTGAATATATTAGGTCATTACATATGAAATTGGCGTTTTGTAAAGGAGGAACATAAAGTCGATTTTTTTTAAGCATAATATATTTATTTAATCAAAGCATTGCTATCTATGCACTTTTGCCATCTCATAGGTAGTTCATTGATACCTCTACTAAAAAAACCATTCGGACAGGAATCAATAAAATCTTTGAAGGCGCTTTGAGCTGCCCCATCGGAGTTGAATTGTTTCCCTTGCAAGAAGTTATCCAAATTTAGAAAAAAATGGTAGTCTGTTGGAGCAAGGTCCAGGGAGTACGGTGGATGTCTTAGACATTCCAATTGAAGCTCCCTAATTTGGAAGCCTGTTGTGCAGTGTGTGGTCTAGCGTTGTCCTGAAGCAGCAGTGGCCTAGAGCGAATGACCAACCGAAGCGTTTCCGACTATCGTACAGGATCCACTTTTTATCACAGGTAATTATTTGATTTCAAATCCCTTCCCTTCATTACTGTGCCGGTTGAGTAATGTAACGCAGCAGTCGACGCGCGTTTGTCGGTTTGCTGCAGTCAATTCATGAGGTTTTTCACCCACCTTTCAAGATTTTTCACCTACCCAATTTGCTTCAAGTGGATTAAAACAGTTTTATCACTAACACCACAGCCTGCAGCTAACTCGGACGTAGTTTGGCGATGGATCCGCTTCCACAATAGCCTTCAATTCTTCATTATCAACTTTGGTCTCCGGCCGTCTACGGGGCTTGTTCTGCCGGTCGAAATTTCGAGAACGAAAATGTTGGAAAACAAAAACGCACTGTGTTTTCTTTTGCGACATCGCCGCCATACACATAATCCTACGAGCCGTTTCTGCAGCACTGGTGCCACGGTGGAACTCGTACTCGAAAATAATACGATATTTCAAGTTTTCCATTTTGTAAGGAGAGTGGACACAAAGAAAAAACCAAAAGAGGACAAAACAAATGAATTACGTTTTTCGAAACACAAATGCACGAGTAAATAGCGGTAGGTATAAATTTGAATTCCTTTGGAAAAGGATTTTGGAATTCCTAACCAAAGTAGATATATTTGAGATCAAAGTGGCCAGTACGACAAAACGTCAATTTCATATGTAAGGACCTAATAATAGCTACGTAAACAAAAAGATTCAATTCTACAAAATTAATGTGTCATCGTGTTTCATATTTGCACGGTAAATGTCACTTAGTATTATAGTTTACCATTGTTAGTTTCAGATTCTTAATTACCTAGGTTGATCTAGTATCATTTTCATGAGGAAATTTAATTTACAAAGTAATTTACCTACAAAATTACTTTGTAAGCTCCGTAGGTATCTACAGCCTGTTATTTCACAGTCGTTAAATAGATGTTAACGAATGCTCCACTACTTCGGTAGTAAATGTTGTTGGTAGTTTTGCATAATCAATTTCAGTATTAATGGTAGAGTATCTGACCCAATTCTCGTGGAAAAGGCCACGAGAAATATTTATAAACTCAAATTCTGATTTCCTTCTGCCACACTGCTTTGATTAAAATAATCAAATCGCACCAGGCAACTCTAGGTAGGTGCATACATTATTTAACCAACATTTATTAAGCCAACTAACACTTTTAGCGTCTCTACAAGTACAACAATCAATAGATAAATCCCTTTAATGACTCTTCGTCAAACCACAAAGTTAATTAATTAACCGTATGGGCAAAACTCAATTTATTCTCCAGCTTCACTGTATGTTGGGCTTCATAGTCTCCGCTTCATCAGCCATCGCATCTTAGGGGTCAGGCCCCCCTTAGAAAATTTACATAGATACGCCAATGCGTATGACAAATTGACAGAACAAAAAGGTTTTGTTTTACGTCAAATTGATTAAATTAATTGTGTCATAGAGCTATAAATAAAAAAAAGAGATGAGGGGGCAAGATACTGTACTTATAGTATTTAAGCATGATATTATAATACCGCTAAGGCTTAGTTGGATTAGTACCGAGTTTTATTTACAATGCTCTTAAAATTTCCCCGGCCTTCCGGATTCCGGATCATATAGTCTCAGCCTTTGAGACAAAGAAGCAGAAATCTCAGAAAGAAAAAAGACTATTATAGAAGAAAAAAAACAGCAAAAGTAAGCCCACATCTATTAAATTTAAATGGTAGGTACCTACCCCGTCTTACTTCACGTTTTTCCAAGATGTGCAGGTTCCATTTTCTAACATTTCTCAATATTACATTATTTGTCGTAAGTCATTAGTTGTAATATAACTATATTACATATGAACAAACTGCTCATCACATACTCTGGAAGTGTGACCTCTGGCATGACGAAATAATTGAAATGTTGAACAGCGTCGTATTTCTAGGGTCGTGTATTACGACCATCTCGTAGGTAGCGCGAGGAATTTCCGTGCGTTTAAACGTTTTTCAAATTCTTATTTCTTATTTCAGACTACCACCATGTGTTAGTATTACAAGTTTAAATTTTAGGGTTATTAAAATAAAATTAAACACATAAAAAATAGTTACTTTTATTACCTAATTATGTCATGCATGTAATTTAGAACTTCGCGACGAGATCTCGAGGAGGTACCTACTGCTCTCATATTCGTTTATTACCCGCACGTAGTTCCTCAGTATACGTGAATGCTGATGGCTAATCATCTGCCACAATCCTCAGGATGCTGTTGTCACGCTCCCGCACGCGGTTTATTAGTGACGCTACTTTTTTGCGTATGAGTGCTCGAAATCCGTCCGTTCTTGCCTGTGCAAACATCTCAGATGCACTGCAGAAACTTCAGGGAGTTTCAACAACATCCTGAAGATATTATTATATTGGATGCGTTTTTGTCATATTTAAAAAATAAATAAATAATAAAATATATTTTTTAATTGAAATTTATTTTTTTTGATTTTTTTTGATTTTTTTTAATTTTTGTCAATTTACGTCAAGCGGAGAACCAAAAAATGAGGTCGTTTGTTTATCTAATTGAAGTATAACTGACCAGCAGTTATACTTCAACTAGACGTGAATTAAGCATCCAAAAATAACGGACTTCACTCATAATAATTTTTAAAAGCTCATAACTCAGCAATAAAGTATGATACGAAAAAAACTAAACACAAATACATTGTGTCTACACGTCCACGTCTACTAGAAGTATAACTGACCAGAGTATAAACAAATTTCACGACCTCATATTTTTTTGGTTGTCCGCTTGACGTGAAATGCCCCATACTATTGGAGATATGTACTATTATATACTATTGGATTGGATATATATATATATATATATATATATATATATATATATATATATATATATATATATATATATAAATCCAGGAACACTTTTGGCAACCTTTCATTTTGCAACCTTCTGGCAACCACGACTTACAGCAGTATTAGGGCAATAAAAGGTATGAATATTAACTAACTATAAGCTATAATACTGTGACTATTACTTAAAATTTACCTTGTTGCCATATCCTCCAAAATAAATTTATACGGGTACATATATTTTTCACAATACTTTTGACAACCAATCCGTATTGTTATACTTACACCGTCCATGTATATTGATGTATATTTATATTTATTTTAAAAGCGATAAGCCTACCGTTCTTACTTACATATATACTACTTCCGTATTGTCAAGTATATTGTCAACTCATTCCTAAGTACTTTGGGCATCCTACCATCAACGAGTACTTGTAACGCCTCACTACACTAACCGTATATTAATGTTTACGTAGCTAGCAAACATGCTTCCTTTCAGTAGGACTGTAATATGGAATCCGGAAAGTATAATCGAGCTCAAAAATATTAACTGAATCAGTAACAATATGTTATCCACATCTCATTTTCTGCCATTTCATCGCCAACACGAAAAAAATGCGAAAAATAAACCCTTTGCACATTAATTCACAGTCTTATACATATATCAAGAATATTATCATGTTCTTTTTTATAATGTTACTATAATTTTAATTACGTTATTATAATTTTAATCTAGTTATCTCATAAGTTTTTTTTCATAAAGGTGAAGTAAGAATCCTGGTTTTATTATTGTGGTAATTTCTTCTCATCAATAAATTATTGATTTAATTTCAAACATACATAGTTATAACGCTACCTCGGTCTAATTCAGAATATAATGATAGGATTAAACGAACTTACCTGAAGTGAAGTTCTATCCTAATTATATGAAGTAATTAGTCCGAGGTAGGAGAGTTTCCTCCCTCCTCTTAACTTAGCTCTAAACTAATGATTTGACATAATTATGTTGCCAGTAGGAGTTTTTCTTTTTTTCTTTTTCTGGTTCTCAAAAATTTGTGACGTGAAGCGGGAAAAGGCGAGTACTACATAGGTATTCCTACCTCGGACTAATTATATCATATAATTAGGATAGAACTTCACTTCAGGTAAGTTTGTTTAATCCTATCATTATGGAAGAAAGGAAAAAGCAATAAAGAGGATCATCATGAATTAAAACAGTTTTATTAATCTCAGAAAGTGAACAGAAAATATCAAAAAAACAACATTTTCTTACATTTGGTAACTAGCTGAATTATAAAATAATATTTGGAACGGTGGCGGTAGCCACAATATAAAGAAATTACCTGCCTAAAAAAAAGGATAAAAAGTTATAAAGAGAACATAAGATAAAAATTAAACTTTCGTCTCTTGTGTCTTTTAATTTAATATTTATTAACCATGGATAAAGCTAATATCGTCATGTAGCACATACGAACCTCCGGGTTAGACAAACTATTGTAGGTAGTCTGCTAAGGTTCTGTTCAATTTGATTCGAAGTTTTGGGATCACTATGCTACAGATTCGAACCAATTTAGCTCAAATAAAACTAATAACATAAAAAAACATGAATCTCAATTTGTCATGCATGGTAGACTAAAATCTATAGTTCCTATTGGTATTAACGTGGGTTTGAAAAAAATCACAACCCGCTCAGAAAAAACATCAATTTTGCATTATTTATCTACTTACTCTTACAGAATAAAAGGCTTTGAGAAAATAAAACTCTAACTTTTGATAAAATTAACAGTGCCATAATAACAATAAATTGTCACACGGAAAGCATCTCAAAGTTCTGACTGTCACTGAAGTCTTTTGAATTTAGTATTCTAGTCTAGTCTTCAGCGCATAACTCATTTTGTTGATAAACTTCATTTATATTTAAAAGATTTTAACTTCGAAGCAGGATCAAATGAAGACATAAAAGAAATAACCGGCTACGAAGTTTAAATGTTTTAAACATAAACAAAATGTATCAACAAATGAGTATGCGCTGAAGACCATACTACAATACATATGATATAATATAGCACAAATAATTGCTAATTGTATAAGAGATGTTTCTTATAATGAAATTATTAACTGTTTAAATGTGCATTATGCTGAAACATAATATTATTAAGTACTAAATAACAACATAATTATTTCTTATTAAATAAACACTGATTAACACACATAAGTGCACTAGTTAACGTTATAAAACTCCTTGTTTTACACATAATTAACTTAATAATACTTTAAAAAATAGAATCAAAAACATAATATATAATTAAATTATTTACTGTTTAAATGTACATTATGCTGAAACATAATATTATTAAGTACTAAATAACAACATAATTATTTCTTATTAAATAAGCACTGATTAACACATAAGTGCACTAGTTAACGTTATAAAACTCCTTGTTTTACACATAATTAACTTAATAATACTTTAAAAAATAGAATCAAAAACATAATATATCTTTCCGAGAATAATTTAAAAAATAAATTTGCAACCAGTTAATATTATAGAATTAATAACGAAATACACAACAACTTCCTTAACCATTAGCTACGTCTAGGAAGCATTTCTGAGATGATAAAAATAATATGTTTGATCAAACCAAAATCTACGTGAGCGACATATTATATATTATTGACATACATAAAGTTTATTCGTTTGATACCTGGTGCAGCACAGTCATTCTTCTCATGATAACAAACAATATTCTTACAGAAAAATTATACCAGCAACATTTTTCACATTCCCTATATATGTATATCATAGCTTAGATGAAATTAGTCCTTTTGTATGAGAAAGATGAACATTTTATGCAAATAAAGGTTTTTTTCTTTTGGTAAAGTCGATTGGTAATTTAGGAGGAGAAACAACTGCGCTGCTTTTAAAACTAATTAAATTTTATGGTGCATAAGATATTTTACTGAATTTGTTGCCATAATTACTTAAGTAGGTGCTAATAAACTTTAAAAAAGGCAAATACCCAAGTAATTACTTCTTTGTATAAATGTTTTGGATGAAAACTTTAATTTTGAGCCAATCTTTATTGGACAATAAATCTGGATATAATTCTTTTAATGCTTCGCACTCTGCCCTTTTTGGCGGTTTGCAACTTTTGACGTGCGTTTTAAAATATGATAAAACGGCAGATTTTTGTTCTGCTGTCCATGGAACCAAATTACGCTTCTTTTTGGCTTGGCCTAAACTTAAATTAGGTTTTTGATAGCTAGTTTCTGTGTTTGTATTGTATTCACCCATATCTTTTTTACTAATTGGCACATAACTTAGTTTTGGAACTGTATTAATCTCTGTATCCTTTTCAAAATCTTCTGCATACTCCAGTACTTCCTCCATATCTATATTTTCTCCCACCAATTCTTCGTCTAAGTTTAAATTAATTTCATCTAGATTTTTACCTTTGTAAGCATCAGCTTTGCCATCTTCCATCAACATAAGTAATTTGGAAATTTTTGCCGTTTGATAGATGTCATCAGGTAATCTATATGATTGTTTATGGACTGCACTCGTATGACCCATAAAGTTTGCGAGTTGTTCTATATCGTTTTCAGTCATGTTAAATAATTGCGTTAAAGTCGCTAAATGCTTTCTTAGTTTCGTCGAAGAGATTGACTTGGGATTCTTGGCTTTACAAAGTACCGCATGCTTTTCAATTACTTTATAGCCATAAATAGGTGTTTTGAAACCTGGCTTTGCAAAGAGAAAAGGGTTTTCTTTGTCTACATATTTGTCTCTCGAATCAATTAAAGTTTTTATATCTTCTTGCACATCAGACGTAAATAGAACAGGCACACCCCTTCCTCTTTTGCCGCGAATTACTACGCGTTTCAAGTTGTTTATCAAAACCTTTTCAGTCATTGTAATAGCTCTGTCGAATTCTTCGTATTTATTTTGGGCATTTTCTACTGATTCGTAAGTATCTAGAAGAAGACGCTGCAATTCTCCAGGCCGACGCCTATTCAACAGAAGCACTCTACAAAATATGGTTTCCATCAAATCTGTGTATGCTCCGACGTCATATTCCGTTTTTTGTAACTTGCTGCTACTGATCTTTGCTAATTTGGTCAAATGTTCTTTCAATAGTTTGAGATCACTTGCCAAAGGCACTATTGTAATTTTATTCCATTTTTTTAGGTTTAGGTCGTCTGCTGCCTGAGAAGATACATCGAATTTCCAGTTGGCGTCAATCAGTTGTATTAATGTTTTCAAATCCGCTTCTGTTTCAGCGCTCCTGAGACCTTTTTGAGTTTTCAGGGTTTCCATGATGCCTATATTACAGCATTGCTTTATAGACGTACTGATATTCATTGCAAATGTAGGGCTCACGTATTTATTTTTTTCTGCATTATATTTTGAGCAATTTTTTGTGGCTATCACCATAGCATCATAGTGCTCTGGCTTCAATGCAGTAAAAAAGTCCTGTACTTCCGGTTTTACTTTTTTAATTTCAATAAGCATTTTAGACAGCTCCCTCATTTTTCGTGACACTACATTAACAAAATGTTTCTCTCTGTGTATTTTTAGGTACTGTGAGCCAAACGCACATATAAGGGGATCCTTCTTAGCTATTAACGATACTTTGTCAGCCCTCATGCGTGGAAAGACTGTACTTTTTAATGTTTCGTCAACTTTCATATTCCTTACCAAAAAATTTTGAGCATCTGCTTGTGAAAAGGTTTCACCACTATTTCCAGAGCATATTTTACGATGTTTCCATAGTTGTTTCCGTGAGTAAAACCCTAAACAATTAGAGCATGGTAAGTAATCATCAGATCCAGAATGGTTCGTCTTTTTCATAGGTTTTACGCATTTGGCATTGTTAAGTATGTAATTTCCTTTTTTGCGTAAAGCAGTGAGTAGTTTTTTTCTTTCAGGATCTTTTTTACGGACAGACAATATCTTTTGCACCTCACATTCGACAGAATGGTTCCTAATTACATGTCTTGAAAAATTATGAACTTCTTTTTCACAAAAGAAGCAAAAATCAGGTAAGCGAATTCTTTTTATTTTACTATTTTCTTTTTGTATGTTTTTCCGTGTGTTATTTTCTTTGTTCTCATTTGTTTTATTATCGGATGTGTTTTTGTGCTTGGTTTTATCACTACATGAAGAAACAAGTCGTTTTAAACAAATATCTAATGGTGTTATAGTATTATTAGATATGTCTTTAAAAACATTTTTATTATTATTTGATCTTTGTAAACTGGTAGTTGCAATTGGGTGAGAATAATTTGACGAGTTAATAGAGCGCAGATAATCGGATTCATGAACTTCATTATAATGAGTTAGAAAATTTTGAACGTAATTATTGCAAAAAAAACAATACTCGGATGAGGAAGTTGTACAATTGGAATCAGATAGAGCGTTTAAAATTTGAGACTGTTGGAAAAATGTACTTATATTTGAATTTAACGTAAGGTCCGCACTATTTTCCAAATTACCTTCGTCAGAGACTTCTGTTGCTACCTGTTGATAGAAATGTAGACATGTAAAATAAGACATCAGTCTTAACTTTATTCAAAGGATCTAGTGGGGCAACGCTCTACACGTTTTGATTATAGTAAAATATTATGACAAGTCGATGTCAGACCCTACGTATTACCAGATATAATGTTTTATTAACGTGTCTATTTTATTTTTTGATAACCGAAACGTAATGTTTTTCATTATAATTATTATAGGTAAATGGTACATTTACGTGTGTTTTTAACGAGATTGTATACATCCCGACGTTAACACACGTAAGTGAACCATTTACCTATGATAATAATGTATTCTTTGGTATATTACCATAAATCAGCGCCTTAAAGCATTGCGATTAATTAAATATTTCCGTCATATAATAGTCAAATGTAGTGCGGTTCGACGCTAGATCCTTTGCCAATATCTAAATAGTTACCACACATAAACTATTGATTACTAATGTATGATTTTTACCGAGCGCACTGTGTCAGACAGAGCGTAGCAGCGCAGCGTATTTTAAAATTTGTGAAAGAAATTGAACCGTCTATATAGTAGCAATGAAAGAAAGAAGAAGTAGCAAAATTTTATATTTAGCATAGAATTTACACAGCTTGGAAGCCAGATGCATCCGCGCGTATTTTGAGGCAGCCGGTTTCCAATAGTTAAGTTATATACAAATATGAAATTTACTTCTGTATAGACTATTCAATTTTCATTTACACATTTTAAAATTTTACTGCGCTGTGCTCTACATATCTATCTCTCTGTCTATGTGACTATGACGCAATGCGCTCGGTGAAAATCGAACATTAAATGTAGTTAAGATCCATTATTAAAGAGGTAGCAGCGATGCACATTATGCGTTCGTTTAGATATCTTCTATTATAATTAATTACAATTATTATTATAATTACATCTAAAAAATATTTACATTTCATCAGATCATTGTCACTCTAAATGAAAACATTCTATGTAATACTAGGGAATACCTACTACATAAATACCTCACTTCAGATTTCTAATACTACAGATAATTTACTGCAGATAAATTTTAGGAAACAAGTTATCAACCTATGCATAAAAAAGAAAGTAGACATAATCTTGTTAATAATTATTACAGTCGCACTCATCCGGTGTATAATGATTGTAAACAGCATAAGTGCAAACATGACACCAAAAAAATTTTTGATGTGTCAAAGTTATTATAGATTTCCTATCCATGTTTGATATGAAATGGATCGGACTGTTTATATTTACGTCAGTACCACAGTTGAAGCATTCATCCATTCGCACAAAATGGGTGAATATCCAGGGCCAAACTAGTTTGTATTTCAAACAAAGAACAAATTTCCTTTTTATTAAAAATCGATCAATGTCCATGTAAACAACCATTGTTGATATACAGTGTAATATATCAGAGAAAAGACATACGTAAGACTCTTCAGACTGGTTCTCCTCTAATGATGGTATGTACGATTCGGAAGAATCTTGGTAAGTCTGAAACAAAATGCAACACAAGTCACAACCAGTCGTCGTTCGTCATGTAAAATCAGTAGTAATAAATACGAAAGTTTTCATGGACGGTGGTTCATCTGGTTTGTTCAATTTAGACGGTTTTTTAAGGTTATTTTTAATATAAAATAATGAAATATCTTTTTTAAATTGAAGAGCTAAGAACTTAACTGATTTAATAAATACAGGGTATAAGTGACGTGACAGGTCTTTTCAAAATCATAGGGTACACATTCTACTCGTGATCTTCAATCATATAACACTGGAATTTCTTCCGGTTTTTTTTCTTTGCTGGTAATTTGTGTCTATTTTTTACTAAATAATGTCAACTTAAAATTGTAATAACTGTATTCCAATAACTGTATGTATACCTACCTCAGGCTCAGATAAATCTTCAAAATCTTGTTCTATTGGCTCATCAATAATACTTTTATTCTTCTCACGGTTTTCTTCTGAGTGCTGATGATGTTTTTTAGTTGATTCTTCAAAATCTTGTTCCGCCAGACTTGATAAGGATGTTGATGAAACGTCCTTCACTTTCTCAGTGTCTTTAACTGGCTGCTGCGAGGCCAAGGTACGTTCTTCCGATAAATTATCAATATTTTGTTCAATTGTTCCAACTTCCGAATAATTAACAACTTCTGGCTGCAGCTGCTGAACCGCAGAAATTTCTTTAGTTATTGGCTCTTCCGTTGGTTTTTTCTCGGTCGTTACACATTCTGTATAAGCAGAAACACTTTTAAATAACATTAAGTATCGAATTTATCGGGTCACTGGCCCGTAACTGTTAAAATATTATGTTATTGACAAACAAACATTTTCCGAGTTCTGTAAAGATATTATTTTTAAACAAAAAATTAAACCGACTTTCATTCGGTTTAAATTTTGTTTAAAAATTATAAATTCACCCTTTTTAGTCATATATATTGTTAAATTATTAATAATACGAAAGAACCGTCCGAACCGTAAATACCTTAAGAACGTCTAAAAAAACGACCGAATGTATAATTATTGAATATGCGCCAAGCATCCATTAGGTATTGTAAATAAGATGATGATGATTACTGTAAGTTACAAAGTGGCATATGCTTGCAGTTCTTTATACAATGTCCAAATTTCCAAACGCATATCTTTAAAGACTGGGGAGTCCCGTTCAGTGCTTTTGGATCCAGGGTATACCTTGGTGCAAAATCTTATTTTTTGATAGCATATGCTTGCGATACTTCAGTAAAAGCCAAAATCACTGTATATGTTCATAAAAATTTTCAGGAGTTCCCTGGATTCCTAATGGATCGCATCATCAGGATTCCACTTTAGTGACTAAAGGACCAATTTCGAATTGAACCCATTACAATAAAAAGAATTTTGTAAATAGATTCATAAACGGCAGAGTAATGTTCAAAGATTTCCGTGTCCGTCCGTCCGTCCGTCAATATGGTGACGTCGCGTTCTTACAAATTCCTAATAACTAAAAAAATAAACGTTACAAAAACAATGCTATGAATAATATTATGATTTAAAAAGAAACTATTTTGTGGTACTCAATTAAGTACTTTTGTTTCAGACTGTACTTTTTTTAACAGGTTTACCAGTAATTCTAACGTAAATTAGATACATATCAGGTTACATTCAGTAACAAATTTTTAGGCTGACTGTACCACATCTACAAAAACATGAAAATTTACTTTTTTCAAAATAATAGTTGCGTTTCTGACATATCCTACCTATCTCTGCCATGGTTGATTGTGTAAGCGAACCGCGACTACGATGGCTTAACGTGCCCTAAGAAGCACGGTACATACATAAGTTACTTTGTGTCCCCCCAAGCGAATGGAAATCGAACCCACTAAGTACCTCCGAGATCCCAAACGATAGAGGTAGGTAGGTACCTAAGGATCCAGATCCCAAGGCGCATATCACTAGAACTCAGAGATATTAAGTACAAAGGTTAATCTAGGTCTTGTTACCTAAATTAATCACTAAACAAGCACTAAACATTAGTAGGTAGGTACTTACTTCTTTTTGATCGAAGAATCCTTGCTTGTGTCCGCCGCTTTCGCGTCATTGTATAATTTCTTTTTATCCCGGATATTGAATATACACACAACACTTCAATTCTTTTACTTTGATAATCATCACTTTGATAATTATAATTTAAAGTAAACAAACTAATTTTTATACCGGCCGGTCACCAGTCAACTTAGCGCACGTGGGGACGATCTGTCTGAGTTTGATTTGCATTGCGAAGCGAAAACAATAACAAAGGCAACGCCGCGCCATCAAGGGCACGAGCTGGCAACGTGGTAAAAGAAATCGGTAGCAAGATGATCGGGGTAATGAAAGTGACTATACAGCGCCCTGTATATAGACCCTCTAGTGTCATCACCGTGAACTAAAATATACATTTTCACGCACATCCGAGACAATTTGGAGTCCATCATAAAAATTGATATGGTATCCCTAACGCTATCTATGATCAAATGGTGTGAAAATTCAAGAAAATTAATCTGACGTCCGTATATCGGACGTCAAAAGTCGGTGGTCGCCACTTTAAATGTAATTAATGCCATGTTGGACGTCAGATAGGTTCCAGGATATATATATATATATATATATATATATATATATATATATATATATATATATATATATAGACATACTTATTTAGCATGATGTCCCTCGGGCACTCCTGAGATCATATCAAAGGGTTTGTACTGTAGTAGGTTACCGCCGTTGATCCTGGCTACACAGGAGTTGGAGTGGTGGTGTGTGGTGGGTCATTTGCCCGTTTAAAAAATATTCCCTATTATCAGACAGATAATGTCTATCTGTCTGTAGTTGTTAAGTCAATGTCTGCAGAATGTTTCAACAAATATATTTTTTTTAAACAATTTCATTACTGTCAGCCTTCTCTAAGGTCTTGGAGAGGTTGGTACATGATGCGATTTATCCTTCATTACATAGTATACTGATTCCTGAGCAACATGGTTTTGTTCGAAATCGGTCAACAGTAAATAATCTAGTCTTGTACTCAAATTTTTTGTTTGAATGTATGGACAATAAAATCCAGGTTGACTCAATCTATACCGACTTCTGCAAGGCCTTTGACAAGGTTGATCATAAGATGCTTTTGAAAAAGATAGAATATAACGGTATACGTGGTAATTTACTTCGCTGGTTTGCATCCTATGTTACAAATAGGACCCAAAAAGTAGTGATTCAGGGGTTTTCTTCTGATGCGATCACCGTCACATCCGGCGTGCCTCAGGGCTCTATTTTGGGGCCTCTGCTTTTCGTTCTCTTCATTAACGACATTAGCAAATGTTTTCTAAACAGTTATTTCCTCCTGTATGCTGACGACTTAAAAATATTTAGAATAATAAGATCGCTTGAAGATAGATTGTGCTGCTCATAAGCTTTATTTAAGTCTAAGTGTAAATCAATCACATTTACAAAAAAAATCAATGCCAAAAATTTTTCATTCTCTCTTTGTGGTACTGCATTAGAAAAAGTCTCGTTGATTAGAGATCTTGGTATTAATTTTGACTCTAAACTACACTTTGATGGTCATGTAGCCCATATCACTGCCAAGGCCTTCAAACTCTCTGGTTTCGTGAGACGTACATGTACGAGGGCGGGTCAATAAGTCCGTGACTTTTGGAATAAAACACAGATTTTTTGATAAATAAATCATTTTATTTTTCAACGTAGTCCCCCTTGAGCTCTATACAATTTGACCAACGCTTCTACAATTTTTTTATCCCTTCCAAAAAATATGATTTGTCGAGGTCCGCAAAATAGGCCTTTGTTTGCGAGATGACTTCATCATTGGAGTCAAATCTTTTTCCACCGAGCCATTTTTTCAGGTTTGGGAACAAGAAGTAGTCACTCGGAGCCAAATCTGGAGAATAGGGTGGATGTGGGAGCAATTCATAGCCCAATTCATGGATTTTTGCCATGGCAACTGTACATGTGTGCACCCTTGCATTGTCTTGGTGAAAAAGAACTTTTTTCTTGGCCAAATGAGGTCGGTTTTTTTTCAAATCCTCATTGAAGCGGTCCAATAAGTTGGCATAATATTCCCCATTAATTGTTCTTCCCTTTTGAAGATAGTCAATGTGGATTATCCCACGTGCATCCCAAAAAACAGTCGCCATAACTTTATTGGCTGACAAACCCACCTTGGCCTTCTCTGGCGCCGATTCACCCTTAGAAACCCACTGTTTTGACTGTTGTTTGGTCTCTGGTGTGTTGTGATGGATCCATGTTTCGTCCACGGTTACAAAACGGCGCAAAAACTCCTCCATATTGTGATTAAACAATGCCAAACCTTCCTGTGAAGTTGTTACACGATTGCGTTTGTGGTCGACTTGCGGAAAGCTTTCTCATGCCCAAGTGATCATTCAAAATTGAAACCACTGAGCCATGCGAGATGCCTATGGCTTCCACAATCTCTTCCACTTTCAATCTTCGGTCGGCCAACACCATATCGTGAATTTTTTCGATTGTTTCGGGTGTAGAGACCTCAACTGGGCGTCCAGGACGTTCGGCATCTTCAGTGCTTGTATGGCCACAACGAAATTCAGTAAACCACTTTTTTACCATTGAAATCGATGGTGCAGAGTCCCCATAGTATTTATCAAGCTTAGCCTTGGTCTCGGTAATGGTTTTTTTTCGCAAAAAATAATGCTTAAGTTTTTTTTCCTTAAGTTACTGGATAGTCTGATAAAGATAGCTGTAAAACACAAACTAACTGACGCAGCAAGTTCAAATTTTGATAGGAGTCAACTGACAGACGCCTGTTGACAGGAGTAGTGTTGCTTTTTCAGTAAGGAGGTTAGAAATTCAAAAAGTCACGGACTTATTGACCCGCCTTAGTACTTTGTTCAAAAAACCTGCGACTATGTTAACGTTATACAAGACGCTCATCCGATCGCAACTGGAGTACGCCACAAGCATTTGGAGTCCTTTATATGATAAATATAATGATCAAATCGAATCAGTGCAACGTAAATATCTAAAATATTTAATTCATAAAGTCGAACGAAAACGATTACCATACAACAAACTTCTGGAAAATTTTTCTCTTCAAACTCTTACACAAAGACGAATATACTTTGATCAAATGTTTCTCTATAAGATTTGTCACAATCTAATTGACTGTAATGATTTGATAAACAAAATTTAACTTCGCATACCTAGTCGCTCACAACGAATCCGTGACAACCACACTCATCAGCTGTTTGCTCCTACACCGAGCAGGACGAATGCTTGTGATAGGGCACCATTAAAGCGAATTATGAAAAGCTACAACGATAATTTCACGAACATCGATATATTTGTATTCTTTTTGTTTCAGTTCAAAGAACAGCTGTTAAAAAACATTCATTGAATTTAATCAAAGTTTGTTGATACCACAAAATTCATATTATGTTTCATTATTTAATCAAACTGTCGACGTATGATGTAGACGTTACCGGTGTGCCAATTTGCTTGTAATAGTTATTGTTATATTGTTCATAAAATAAGTTATATTGTGGATAATGGTGTTGGTTGCGTAATTACCTTAATTTCATTGTTTACTTATGTGTTAGTATTAAGCATGTACGCAATTGTTTGTTGTCCCAAATAAAAAAAAAAAAAGATAAGTGAAGATTATTTTAATACTAAATATGTGTATGAAACTATATAAGTTTTTGAGATATGCTCTGAACCTTAAGTACCGCGTCCTGCCCCACCGTCATATAGCTACTCCTTTTTCCTGCAGAACCTACGATTTTCTTCTACGCAAACGAGGTTGCGGGCATTAATATATTTTTTCCTTAATTATGCTTTAAGTATCTAAACGTCCATGAAAATGGAGAATCATGATACAATAAGTATGACAAGTGAGTCGTAAACGCGTAATGACGACCTTTTGTGCGACCAATTTCTATTGTTAGTCAAAAGTGTGCGAAAGAAATGTAGAGTAATTCAAATGTTTTTATTTACGCTTTTCATTATTTGCTGAACACAAAAATGTCTTTATAATATATATTTTCTGCAGAATAAGCAGGTCAAAAAAGGGCACTTCGAGTGTTTCGTATTACGACCATAATTTGTTTCATGCCAGAGTGGTATTAAGACCGAACAATAGAGAAAGTTCACTAAGTTTGAGTGTAACCTTTCTGTATTCTCCGTGGATAAGAAAAAATACTCGCGAAAGAGTTATTCCGATACGTCAATTAGTTTGAGACGGTAACTTGCGACTGAGCGGGTCGTAGTACGGCGCGAACTCGGGGCTGTATGGCCGCGGTGTAGCGTGACGTCACGCTACTGTTAGCGGGATTCGAAAATTTTCGAAACCGAACCCGTGTAGTCACAACAACTTAATATTTTTGAATAAAACAAAAACTAGTGTATTTGTGTACTTGTCAGCTTTATGTTGATAAAGCGATTTAACATACATACCTAGTAACATTTTACATTGACAAGTACATAATTGTAACGTTATCGAATGTCAATTTTATAGGCGCTGTCATGATTTTCGATAACGAATACGTACTTGTCAATTGTTTGTGCTAGCCCCACTGATAATATAAAATGGCTACGTCAGATGAAACATCATACTTAATCATATTAGAATTATTTTATATGATTATATTTATGATGATTCATCATTATTGTTGTCAGTTTTCAATAGAAATGCGTACAACAGCATACACAATAAGAGTATTATTGCTTGTTTGTCAAAAAAGTTACCTACTGTAAGAGTACTTCTTCAGCTCATATTGCTGTTGTATCTATTTAATTCTGGACGATTCACTTTGTAGCCATTTTACACCAGGGTGCCTAGCAGGAACATTTGACAGCGACGTACACACGTAATATTATCGAATGACAATTGTATGAAAATCTGTCAAAATTATGACAGCGCCCATACAAATTTCATTCGATAACGTTACGTTTACGTCGCTGTCAAAAGTTCCTGCTAGGCCCACTGATATAGAGATAAGGATGTAGGGACAAGGTAAGGTACAGTCGCCGACATATCCGATGTACCACTTTTCGACCTTATTACTTGGCAATAAGGTTCAAAATAACTCAACAAAACTATCTAACAATCTAACAACAAAAATAACCTCTTTTTTAACTTTTTTTTCTAGTGAACTGTATATATATATATATATATATATATATATATATATATATATATATATATATTAGGTCCTTACATATGAAATTGGCGTTTTGTCGTACTGGCCACTTTGATCTCAAATATATCTTCTTTGGTTAGGAATTCCAATTTAAAACTTATACCGCTGTTTACTCATGTATTTGTGTTTCGAAGACCGGAATTCATTTGTTTTTTCCTCTTTTGGTTTTTTCTTTGCGTCACTCTGTTTACAAAATGGAAAACTTGAAATATCGTATTATTTTCGAGTATGACTTCCACCGTAGCACCAGTGCTGCAGAAACGGCTCGAAGGATTAATGTGTATGGCGGCGGTGTCACAAAAGAAAAGACAGTGTGTTTTTGGTTCCAACGTTTTCGTTCTGGAAATTTCGACCTGCAGAACAAGCCCCGTGGACGGCCGGAGACCAAAGTTGATAATGAAGAATTCAAGGCTATTGTGGAAGCGGATCTATCGCAAACCACGCCCGAGTTAGCTGCAGGCTGCGGTGTTAGTGATAAAACTGTTTTAATCCACTTGAAGCAAATTGGGTAGGTGAAAAAGCTTGAAAGGTAGGTACCTCATGAATTGAGTGCAGCAAACCGACAAACGCGCTTCGACTGCTGCGGTACATTACTCAACTCAAACAATAATGAAGGGATTTTAAATCGAATCATTACCAAGCTCATCCTTAACCCTGGCGAACTAACCAAAGCCTGCGCCAAGCGAAAATTGACTCAAAAAAAGTAACTTGTGAGCGTTTGGTTGACTAGTGCCGGTGTCGTTCACTACAGCTTTCTTAAATCTGGCCAGACGATTACGGCAGATGTCTATTGCCAACAACCAACCAAATTAGAGGAGCTTCAATTGGAATGTCTAAGACATCCAACGTGCTCCCCGGACCTTGCTCCAACAGTATACCATTTTTTTCGAAATTTGGATAACTTCTTGCAAGGGAAAAAATTCAACTCCGATGGGGCAGTCTTTGGACTGCCTTCAAAGATTTTATTGATTCCTGTCCGAATGGTTTTTGTAGTAAAGGAATCAATGAACTACCAATGAAATGGCAAAAGTGCATAGATAGCATTGGTATATACCTTGATTAAATAAATATATTATGTTTAAAAAAATCGACTTTATGTTCCTCTTTTACAAAACGCCAATTTCATATGTAATGACCTAATATTAGCCCGGGTAACATAGGCATAATTATAATTTACGTAGTCGGGGGTTTTTTTATTTATAAAAATGTTGCTATGAGCAAAAGTATACTTGGTTAGAGCAATTGAATAATTAACATCAATATTTGCATTGCTACATTGTCAAACAATAAACAAACCAAGAATCATTTAAGTTTAAAAATATTTGAGAAATGGCGTATAATATTCAATTACACAAAGCGCCATTAATAAACGCGACACAACGGTTTTCTTCAAAACTGGTAGGGGGTGATTTACGGTCCGTTCAAAGTTATTTTACCTCTTATATGACCTTTATGCCAACGACATAAGGATCACTCTTAACTTATAGTATACGACGTAACGCGATGGTGCGGTCGTTCACGCGCCATGGTGTTCCGGTGTGGCCAGGTAAGAATTTATAACTAGATTTGGCGACTTTTTTTGGAGATTCTAAATTAATTACAACCCTTAACAATTAAATATTGATTATTGATGATTAACTTTCTTGATATTAAACTTATAACTGATTTTTCAAATCGTCAGATAACTCTTATCTGAGGAATAAATATGTCACTTTGACATTTTTTCATACAAAATCTGTCAAAGCCACATATTTATTCCTCAGTTAAGAGTTATCTGATGATAGAAAAATCAACCTTTAATAAATAATGCGAACAAGCACTAATTGTATTTATACTTATTATAAGGCGATGCATAAACACAAACATCGTTGAAATACTATACTATAACGATAATGTTACTACTCATTGTACAAGATTCATATTACGGACATCGATTTCCCTAATAGTAATAAGCTTAAAAAATATATTTCACTAATTCTCTGGTCCCTGCTCTTAGTATTATGTATGTATTGTAATGTAAAGAGTAGAGTTAGTAGAAGGAATTCTATTTTTTTTAACTTGAAGTCGGGGTTACTTTTGTTATAAAAAACCAGTAAACAAAAGATTGCGATTTCGATTTACGATTTCTTGCGATTTCAGTTTTGGACATGGTGATTCTGAGAGAGGAGGGCTGGTAACTCCGGCCCGCCGGCCGCCGCACACGGCAGTAGCGGGACGGCCGCCGCGGGGGGAACATGTCTCACACCGTGCGCCCCGCCGCGCGCTCTGTTTACGACCCGCACAATTGCCGCAATCGAATCGTATCACACTCGCACGGACAGTAATATGAACGCGCGCGGCGAACGAACACTCTCATTCATCAAAGCCAGTTGACAAGTGAAAATGCCATGGACCGAGTGATAATGTTAATCGAAGTGATACTGTTTTGTTTGGTGGCGGTGGTGTCGCCGGACGCATGTGTGCGTGGGCCGGGCGGTGTGGAGTGCGAGGTTCGGGCTCTGTCCGAACGGGACGTGGGTTCGATGCACTCGGATGGAGCGGACCGGCTGCACATTCGCTGCCAGCCGCACCCGCAGGAGAGCACACTGAAGGACCACCACTTCGGCCGGATGCAAGGTTTGACCGAGATCACGATCGACAGCTGCAAGATCCTCCGACTTCCCGGGAACGTGTTCGAGGGTCTCCGCGGCCTCAAATCCCTCACGTTACGCTCGATGAACAACGACTGGGGTACTAACAGGGAGCTGGAGCTGTCTCTAGGCGCTTTCAACGGACTTAGGGAGCTCCACACGCTGGATCTAGGCTACAATAACATAAGAAAAATACCCTCAGACCTCTTCTGTGCCCTCGAGAACATAATATCCCTAAACCTCACCCACAATAAACTGAAGTTCGTCGACGAGCTGGGCTTCGGGCACAAGTGCGGGTCCACCCTGCAGACTATCGATCTGAGCCACAACGACATCATGTCACTGCCAGTCGACTCGGAAATATTTCATTTGCGGAGGCTCACGCAACTTTTCCTGCAGAACAATAAAATAAGTGAACTGCCGACGGAAGTATTCAGTGATTTGTTGTTGTTGAAAGTTGTGAACTTATCGGAGAACGCGATTAACTACTTGCCGGAGACGTTGTTTCAGAACGCGAAAGAGATCCGTGAGATATATTTGAGTAATAACATGCTGGAGTTGTTGCCTAAAAAATTGTTCAGTAAGCTGGATCAATTGGTAGTGTTAGATCTTTCGGCGAACAAATTATTGGGCGATCACATAGAAGATGAAACGTTCGGTGGCCTGATAAGGTTGATCGTGCTCGATCTGTCGCAAAATCTAATTAGTCGAATTTCGCGCAATATATTCAAAGATTTATTCTTTTTACAAATACTCAATTTAAGCAACAACTCCATCGGTTTCATCGAGGACAATGCATTTTCACCTCTGTTCAATTTGCATACGTTAAATTTGGGCCAGAATAAACTTTCAACTGTAGAAGATTTTGTATTCAACGGTTTGTTTATACTGAATAAATTAAACTTGAATGGTAATTTACTGTCGTATGTAGGTGAGAACGCTTTTAAAAATTGCTCGGACCTGAAAGAATTGGACTTGAGTTCTAATAAGTTAACGAAAGTGCCCGAGGCGATTTTACAATTACCGTTTCTGAAATCTTTGGATTTAGGGGAAAACTTGCTTCTTGAAATCTCAAATAATTCCTTTCAAAATTTATCACAGCTGACGGGTTTGCGTTTAATCGACAATCAGATAGGAAACCTTACGGCGGGTATGTTTTGGGGCTTGCCTAGTTTGCAAGTGCTCAATTTAGCGAAAAACAAAATACAGGCAATCGAAACTGAAACCTTTCAAAAGAACACGCAATTGGAAGCCGTTCGGTTGGACTCCAATTTTATATCAGATATTAATGGGGTATTCGTGTCACTAACCAAACTGCTATGGCTGAACTTATCCGAAAATCATTTGGTATGGTTCGACTACGCCTTTGTTCCTCCTAATCTAAAATGGCTCGATATACATGCAAATTTTATCGAGATACTGGGTAATTACTATAAAATACAAAAAGATCTCCGGATTAAAACACTCGACGCGAGTCATAACCGTATCGTTTCTTTATCGGCCATCTCTATACCCAACAGCGTCGAGTTACTTTTTATTAACAACAATTTTATTACCGCCATCGAAATCGATACCTTTCTAGAGAAAAATAATTTAAAACGAGTCGATATGTACGCCAACGAGATCGAAACGATGGACATAAATAGTTTGCGCATATCGAGCACCGACGCTCAAGCGTTGCCTGAATTTTACATAAGTGGCAACCCATTTCGATGCGACTGTACAATGAAATGGCTTCTGCTAATAAATTCCATAACGTCGCATCAATATCCACGGGTTATGGATATGGAGAACGTCATTTGTAAAGAGTCGTACGTCCGAGGCGTAAAATACCTCCCCGTTAGTTCGTTGCACACCAAAGATTTTCTCTGTAAATACGAAAGCCACTGTCTCGACGAATGCCACTGTTGTGATTTCAGTTTCTGTAATTGCAAAATTGTTTGTCCCAACAACTGTTCATGTTATCACGACTCAACCAAAACAACGAACGTTGTCGATTGTTCGGTGAAACAACAGAACGCGACTCCTAGAGACTTCCCGGCAGGCGCGACTCATATTTATTTAGATGGCAATTTTTATAGTACACTCAACGAAACAGTTTTCGATTCGATGCACAGAGCTCTCGTATTGTACCTCAACTCCAGCACTATTACGAGCATACAGAACGAAACATTTCATGGCCTCGTTGACTTGCAGATATTGCATTTGGACGACAATAAACTAAAACGATTACACGGCCTAGAATTTGAAAAGCTGAATAAATTAAAAGAGCTCTATTTACAGAATAACCTCATAGAGTCTATTTCGAACGCGAGTTTTTCTCATTTAAATTCCCTGGAAGTTTTGCGCTTGGACGGGAACAGACTCGTAAACTACGGGCTGTGGCATTTAGATAATAACAAGAAATTGCAAACTCTTTTCTTGGGCAACAACAACTGGTCCTGTAATTGTAAATATCTGCAAGGTTTTCTCACTTACATATCACAGAACGTCGAAAAAGTTTTCGATATACATAGCACGTGGTGCGTTAACGAGAGCACTAAATCTAAAAAGCCATTGAACTTGAATGTGACTATTTGCAGCGAAATATCTGATTCGACTGCAATAAGTGCGTTTTTTGTGTCGAATAATATCCCTTTACTGGCGTCGGTCCTTACCGGGTTTATGCTTATTTTACTGATATTAGCGCTAGTATTTACATTTAGATATGCCTGTAGGATGTGGTTGTATTCAAATTGCGGCATCAAGCTCTCCCCGCTTACGAGCGCGCTCAGCGACGCCGATAAACTTTACGATGCCTATATTTGTTATAGCCCCAAAGATGAGGAGTTCGTCGTAGAGTCGTTAGCGAGGGAGCTCGAGAACGGTTATCCCTCGTACCATCTCTGCCTCCATTACAGAGATGTGCCGCAATTCGAAGCCACCTACGCGCAATTCCCGGACCTAGTTATCGAAGCGACTGAGGCTTCGAGACGTATCATTATCGTACTAACTAAGAACTTCATACTAACCGAGTGGTCTCAGATAGAGTTCCGACAGGCCCTGCAGCGGGCGCTCCGTAAGAATCCCCATAAATTGATAATCGTCAGCGCCGGTTTCGTAACGCGGGATCCGGAATTGAAGTCTTATTTGAAATCCGGATTGGAAATCACCTGGAAGGAGAAGCGATTCTGGGAAAGGTTACGGTACGCGATACCTACGACGAAAAAGCGCGGGCATAAATTAAAGAGACTCAATTACGGGAGAAGTTCGAACACGTACACTATGGATGCGTCTGTGTTGAACAGTACCTGTCAGACGCTCTGCGGCAAATCGGCAAATTCTGCCGAGCGTTCGCCCTGCGACCGCCCGCTCTCCGAGCACATATATTCCACGATAGATTCCGATTATTCCTCGAATGATTTCCAAGGCAGGCACCACCCGCAGTCTGTGGTGATGCAGCACACGGTCCAAACGTACCTGGTATAGATCTCAATGTAGTAGGTTGCCGTCTCGCTTTCGTGTTTAATACTGTAAATAGACCTTGTACCGTTTATAGAACTTTTGTACAATAATGATACCAAATTATCGCATTTCGTAAGATTTGCTTGTAAGTAAATATTTATTGCATTTGTATAGTAATTTAAAATTTATAAGTATTAATTGGAAAGACTGTAAATTATTATTTTGTAGTTTTTAATAAATTATGGCTGATGTTTGTATAGATATATAATAAAAGGTTTATAAAGAGGTCGAACTTGTTTTGTTTCCAACCAATATAATATTAGCAGTCGATGTTGTTTCAACTCACAAAAGCTTTCAATAGGTATTTCTGTTTAATTTACAAAACTAAAATATTTTCGTTTAAGTAACGTTTTTTAAAATTATGTTAATGTTTTTTTAATTTATATTAATGTTTTTTTTAGCTTGTGTTACAAACTCTCTCGTAGCGCATTTATGTATGTAACAAAAACAAACGACGTTCATGAAGCCGCAGTAATGTTTCGTCGACAAGCTCTTAAATATAAAAATAATATAAAAATAAAAGATATATTTCATATTGCAGTACATAATATATATATATATATATATATATATATATATATATATTATATTATAGACGAGGCATGTCGAGGCAAAGTGTCTACACCTAAATGGCCTCAAACATGTTGTTGTTTGGGGCCATTTAGGCCATATTCAATCTTCTGGAATCAAGATGGCGTAACTTATTCTTCTATATGAAGATTTTTACTGTTAATTTTTTCATGTCTTATGATTTTTAATGTCATATCTTTAGTTTCGAAATCTTGGCCATCTGTGATAAATCATACAAATTGTATATACAAGCGATATTTTATCTTAATAATAAATATTATAGTACCTATCTTCGCCGTTTGTGCAAAAGAAAAGAGGGTACAAAAATATTCAAATTTTTCATAACTATAGAAGCTAGAGATTTGGAATGAAACGTTTAATTCATAGACATATATAATATACAATATATTATAAACGAGGCATGTCATTAAAAGGTCCCACTTTTGGGGATGTATGTTGCCATTTTGACATTTGAGGTATGATGAAATCAAGATGGCGTAACTTTTTCGTTTATGAAGATTTTTTCTATCCAATCTACCTACCGTCATAGCCTATCTTTAGTTTGGAATTCTTTGATTTAATTGAAAATTTTATCAGCTTTTTAATACTGGCTGAAAGCAGATAAAATCCATTAAAATTGTCTTTTTTATTTATAATCTCTAACCTCTTTTCTATTGAATTTAAAAGCTGTGACTCTCTTTTTCAGGCCAGTTTAGATCGCTGACTCTTACACAACTTTTGGACCTACGCCTTGTGTAATTTCTGTTTGTAGAAGACAGTAAATTTGTGACGATGAACGTTGAAACATTAGTTCCATAGACTTGGCAAGTTTGTGTCAGGTCCAAATGAAAACTTGCAGTAGGGAACGCTCGTGAGATGAATGAAACACAACTTTGATCTGAAGTTGACTTTGAAAGAAGCAAAGCAAAAATGTCTTCAAAATTCACCAGGCTAAGATGGATTTTAGCTTTGTGAATTTCGTTGGCTTTAATTATCAATGCCAAAGTCTACAAGTCTTTGTTCTCTTTGATAAGTCATTAATATTGTCAACCGGAAATACCTACTTGTCGTTTACATACATCCAAACATACATACACTACAGTCCACATAGACTCTACAGGTACAGTCTACTGCTCTTTGGACATTATTATTTCTAAGTGTCTAGATTTAACTACAGGGGGTCTAAAAAGGCCCTTTAGGTGTTTAATATTATGATTCATATTATATTAACTCGTATTATGTGCCTCATTTTACGCATTTCTATTGAAAGCTGTCCAAATTGATGTTTTCTAATATAATGAAATCAGATGAATCGTGTAGCCATTTTACAATTTCACGAGTTTTGTATGGAAAAAAATATATGAATCATAATATGAAACACCTAAAGTGGCCTTTTTAGACCCCCAGTTCCTTTTATAGAGAACTGTACATTTCTGAGGAATAAAATGTCGAATTTATGTTAAACAAGCAGCTTTGTTCGCATAGAACTAACGGATACGGAATCCTTTTCTTTTATTTAATTTAAGATAAAGTAGTCAATGTTAGACGGTAGACCTGTGTTGTAGTGATATAACATCAGCTATCTGCCAGTGAAAGTCCCGTGAAAATCGGTCTAGCCGTTTTCCGAGATTAGCCGGAACAAACAGACAGACAGACGGGCAGACAAAAAATTTTAATATTGATTTTTTGGTATAGGTACCGTATATACCTACTATCATATATGCTTTTAGCGCAAAACTGTTAATTTGATTTTGGAAACAGACAAAAATACTTTTATTTTTTTGTATAGATAATGCACCGCGCTGCACAGCGCATGTACACTGTATGACTGATGTCATATGAAACGTGTATTCTTCTTATGTAATGAATAAAGTTCAATTTTGAATAGCTATCTTAAAAATGCAGCGACGAATCGCGTATCGTTATCGTTTCGGTGTGATTTGATCCTTAATCCAGATCCAGCAACCTTATAATTATATTATGTAGGTGATAGGTATATCAGTACAAACTTCCGCGTTTATGAAAAATTATAATATTGGTAAGTTTCTGCATAAAATAACCAATCTGCACCTATCGTCTCCATTTTGGCAATTTCTGCCCTAACAATGGCTACCTCAATTACCAGAGATGGAACGCTTCATGTGCGTTTAATTTCACAATTGGCTTAGTCTAGACCTAGAACAATGCTTGTTAACGTCAAAAGGAAAATTTCCAATAGTCTAGTACGAGTAATTACTACTAAACTAACAAGTCTCGAACCTAGTTCTAGAATATTTATTATACTCCATATACATCCTACATAATTATATTAATTAAAAGTTAAAACGTAATCAAAAATAACAATAGAACGCATAATGCTACCAATAAAATTTAAATTTCACTTTTTCACCGTGCAAAAAAACATGACGTGTACAGACTACACAGTGCACGTGGCAGAAGTGAAACTTCATTCATTATTTAAAATCTAAAAATACTGAGAGTATTTTACGTACGTACGTTTAAGTATGCGCCGAAATAACATCTGTTTAAAAAAGAATGAATAAATTAGAATTTGTACACCTAGCGGCATCTGTGTTTTGCAAAAGTTAAGTTGTTATGTAATAATTATAAGTAGTTTTCAACAGATGGCGTTATATCCAAAATGACGTTATATCTAAAATGACGTGTCGTGACGCGACCTTGAAATTTCACTCTCAGCGCCGCTAGAGCAGATTCACTTCAATTTTAATTTCAGACACATTGATATAGTTATTTTAATCTTTTTTGATTAAATTTGATCTAAATGTAAGGTCACAGGTACATATGAAATTGGCGTTTTGTAAAAGAGGAACATAAAGTCGATTTTTTTTTAAACATAATATATTTATTTAATCAAAGTATATACCATTGCTATCATTTGCTATTTCATAGGTAGTTCATTGATTCTTTTACTAAAAATACCCTTGGGATAGGAATCACTAAAATCTTTGAAGGCGCTTTGGACTGCCCCACCGTAGTTGAATTTTTTCCCTTGCAAAAAGTTTTTGGATAAAATTTCGAAAAAATGGTAATCTGTTGGAGCAATGTCCGGGGAGTACGGTGGATGTCTTAGACATTCCAATTGAAGCTCCTCTAATTTGGTTGGTTGTTGGCAATAGACATCTGCCGTAATCGTCTGGCCAGATTTAAGAAAGCTGTAGTGAACGACACCGGCACTAGTCAACCAAACGCTCACAAGTAACTTTTTTTGCGTCAATTTTCGCTTGGGGTGGCAGGCTTTGGTTGATTCGCCAGGGTTCAGCCTTTGCGATGAGCGTTTCCGATTATAGTACAGGATCCACTTTTCATCACAGGTAATGGTTCGATTTAAAATCCCTTCATTATTGTGCCGGTTGAGTAATGTACCGCAGGAGTCGACGCGCGTTTGTCGGTTTGCTGCAGTCAATTCATGAGGTACCTTTCAAGCTTTTTCACCTTCCCGATTTGCTTCAAGTGGATTAAAACAACAACAACGAAAATGTAACAAGGTTTTTCTATTAAGATATTTACTGCATGTAAAATCTGCTCTACATTTTTATAAAGCGTACAACACTGTGAATATTCGTGCTTTTTCTTTCGGAGAAATTTCACGAATATCATAAAAAACTTGTTTTCCGCCGCGACTTTAGGCGTAATATTGATAAATGGTAACAAAAAACATAACTGGGGCAGGTCAAATATACTTTCCTTTTGGATTATGACAAGTTTTTATAACTTTATTAATTTCTGTTGAACTATCGTCAACTTTAAATGGTTCATTTTTATCGGGACTCTATTAATGAAAATATTTTAATAAATCTGAATATATTTTGAATGACTCTTTAATGGGGCTAAAATATTTATTGGGTTCCGAGAGTTGTGCATTTTATAGCTGCTTCATAGTTTCGTACTATTTTCGTATCAATACCCAATGAATTCGACATTTTTAATAATGAAAACATGACTTATTGACTTTATTCAAATTTGATTTGTGTTAGGAATGTAATCAAACTATCTTTAGCGTCACTTCACACCGAAATGCGACGCGGCATTTTTAAGACAGCCATTCAACATTTAACTTTATTCACTACACAAGAAGATATATATGTTTCATTGGTAGAGTTAGAAATTCAAACTGCACCGCGCTACGCAACGCGGCGCAGCGCTGCTATTGCAAATGAAACGTGTATCTTTTTGTGTAGTAATAAGGTTCAATTTTGAATAGCTCTCTTACAAATGCCGCGCCGCGTCGCGTCTCGGCGGGATTTGACACAGTCTGATTTGTTACACAAAGAAACAAAAAAGTTGATCTAAAGTTATACCTTCGTAATTAGGTTTCTTCTACACGTTATAGATAACTTCTTTAGTTATCCCACGGGTAATTATATTGCAAATCGTTATTTAACTTGTAGTAACTAAGGCTCGGCGCCCGGCGCAGACGGGCCACAAGCGAACGCGACGCGGCAGCACCTTGACACGCTTTTTTATACATTTTATGTAGAGTCGCCGCTCACGTGTAGCCAGAAGCGGCAACTCAAAATGACAATTATTTTTTACGTGTGAGAGCAAACTTTCATAACGAATGGGTGTAGAAAACCGGAATGAAGTAAGTGAGTGAGGTTAGGCCGGGACTATATGATTCGGAATCCGGTAGGCCGGGGAAAATTCAGAGCATTGAAAATAGAACTCTGCGCTAATACATCAGAGGTGAAAATTGAACACACAGGTGTCGAGTCAAATATCGATGACATATATGACAGCTCGACACTCGACACTTAAATTTTCAACTCTATTGTTTTAGCGCAGAGTTCTATTTTCAGTGGTCTGAATTTTCCCCGGCCTGCCGGATTCCGGAATCCGGATCACATAGTCCCATGCAGCCTTACCGGAGGCCCGAGTTGGTTTGGGGAGCCTAAAGACCGGAAACGCCCTTGTAATTCCTCCGGTGTTGCAGTTCATAGGTGACGGTAACCGTCCTTACCATGAGGAGATCCATCTGCGCATTTCCTGGTCCATTTCATGAACTTGTGTAGCATGAATGACCGTGTCGCCGTCGCTTGTGGCCCGTTTGCGCGGAGCCCTAGTAATGATACTACTTCAACAATCCAGTTTGTATAACGGTACGACTCATTTGCTTGGATTATTGTAATCTATTTTACTTCTATGAATAATGTATGTTGTTTTTATTTTAATTATTTTTATACTGTGGTAAACATGGATCGGCTGGACGCATTCGATACCGCGGCCTTACATAAAACCGACGTGATTTAACTCTTGTATGCGTTATTTCGTGTCTATATTTGTGCCAAATTTTATCAAAATCGGTCCAATAGTTTCGGAGCGTACTCAACGCAAACAAACAAACAAACCTTTCCTCTTCATAATGTTAAGTATAAATAAAACAAGTCCAAATAAGTTCAGCGTACATACAGTTATGTTACACTAATTAACTGCTGTTTTTGGTGGTAATTATAAAGTGACGAAAAAAGTAATCTCAACACCATTAAATAAAATATAAACTGCTATAAATGTTGTTTACACAACGGTTATCTTACTGTAAACTTTTTAGGGTTCTGTACCCAAAAGGGAAAAAGCGGGATCCTATTACGAAGACTCCGCTGTCCGTCTGTCTGTCACCAGGCTGTAGCCTGTATCTCATGAACCGTGAGAGCCGGACAGTTTAAATTTTCACAGATGATATATATTTCTGTTGCCGCTATAACAACAAATAGTAAAATAGAATCCTACTAATATTATAAATGTGAAAGTTTGTGAGGATGGATGGATCTTTGTTACTCTTTTACGCAAAAACTACTAAACGAATTTTGATGAAATTTGGTATGGCAGTAGCTTGTGCTCTGGATTATAACAAACAAACACACAACTACTTTCTATCCCGAAAAAGCAGTGTTCCCGTGGGATACTGTATTCAAGCGGGCGGAGCCGCGGGCAATAGCTAGTAAAATATATATTTAAGTGGGGCCCCCATACAACAAACGTGTTTTTTGCTATTTTGTGCGGAACCCCTCGTGCGCGAACGCACTTGGCCGGTTTTTATAGTTTGATTTCGATGGAATGGCACATTAGCCCCGTTTAATTTTGTTATTAAAATAATGAAGCTTGACTTCATAAAAAGCAAGAAAATTAATAAATATTTATAGACAATTTTTGCTAAAGAATGCATAATATAATTTCTAGCTATGGGAGTAAAGTAATATAACATATATTTTATGAGAATTTATAGTTAAGGAGTATATTAATAGCGTATTAATTCTTATTCGAAAATTTAAGAGCCGATAAGTCTTTCAGTGCTGTAGTGGAACACAGAAAATCCTGAAAATCAAGTTCGAGGTTCCTCACTCAGAAACTGAAACTTTTGATAGTGCTGCTGAAAATCCTGCTCTGGATAGTTTGGATAGTTATAAAATATTGGTAACTGGTATGTAAGTGGATGAATAAAAAGTGAACAGTACAGTTATAAGTATACGTGTTACAGCATATCAATGTAAAAGAAAAAAGTGTAAGTAAACATTACAGAAATAGAAAAGCAAGAAAGCATTCCGCAACAAAGTGACAGTTGCAAAAGGAGGATAGGCATACGTCATATCCTCTCACCTTGTATGCATTAGGGTACTAAAGTCTATTTGTGTATGTTTTGTGCCTACTGTACCCTCTGTTTCCTTATGAGAGTAGCCATTTTTTGTTGATGGCTGTGACGTTTTAATGGGTTGTCTTCTTCATTGGTTAAGGGACACACCCACTTCAAATTAGGTCATTTAAATATGTGTGTGTTGTTACTTGTCTATTGCTTACTAGAAAATTTAGGGGATGGGGTGTAATTAAAAACGGTAAGGTAAGTTTTTTTAAATACTAATAATATTTATGGATCACAGTTACCTGCAGACAATGGAAATATATTTAGTTGAATATTACTTATATTCATTTGGTTATATATTTAGTTAAACTAAAATTCTTATAAAACCCTCCCTGATATTTTAGTAAAATTAAAATGGGATGAAAATTATTTTCTGGGCCATCATACACATTACAATAGACCGAGCTAACGTTATTAAAAAGGTCTTTTATTAGTGAGTGTCGGAGTTCAGGCTGTCCACAGGCTATTTTAGAAAATTTCAAGCTTAATGTGCAAATTTTTTGAGTCAAGTGTCCTTTCTTTTGTTATGAAATATTACGGGCTAAGCACTGAAAGAGTCCCTTATAATAAGCGCCCGCACAATATGTCATTAGTCATTACAAATGACATGCTTACAAATGTTTACACAATTTGTTTACACAATTACGTATTGTGTAAAAATTTTTCGCAAATTTAGCATTTAATAGTACCTACTGTAGCTATGTTAGTGTACGACACTGTAAATAATAATTAGATCATCAATATGATTTAGCCGAATGAACTACGAGAAAAGGCTGCAAGATATGCTGTAAAATTCGAAACCTTGAAAAAAATATAAAAAATACAGGCATAAAATTCACATCTCTTATTCCGTTCTGCGAAATATTAAGACTTATATATGGCAGTTGAAAGGTAATTTTAACAGTAAATGATAGAAACGGTGCCACGGGACCCGGCGTGCCGCAGGGATCATTTCTAGTGCCGCAATATGAAAGTTAGGTTAAACAATTTGCTATTCAAATACCTCCTCTATATCTATGCTGTAGTGTTCATATTTGGGTGTCGTATATTTTAAGTAGATTATATTGGAAAAGCCTGTACAAGGGGATATTGTGCTAATTTAAATAAATGAAACGTTTCTTTCCCGAGTCGCAAACAGGATTAGAGGCAAGTGGTTTCTATATGAAACTATCTTTTTTAGCTCGTTACATTTTCCTTATACCCTTTTCCGGATTTTTACGTAAACATTCGGTTTCCTGTTTTTTTTGCGTGACGTCACTCTATACTTACTCCTTATTTCTATAGGAGAAACCTGAGAATACAGAAATCCGTTTAATATAATCATTGTAATCATGACATCTTACGTCTTGTCCACATTGATAGGATGAGTCCTACGATTCATCGTGGGAGAGCCATTCTTCGGTAGGCGAGGCTGGTTTGACCGGATATACAACATGATCTCACAAAATGTAGTCTGTTCACACCGTGACCAATACACGGCGCTGCATTTTTGAAATAGCTATTGAAAATTGAACTTTATTCACTACACAAAAAGGTATACGTTGCATATGACATCAGTCGAACACTGCTCATGCGCTGCATGTGACATTCAAACTCTTACAATGAAACGTGTATCACCTTATGTAATAAATAAGGTTCAATTTTGAATAGCTATCTTAAAAATGCAGATCCATATCGCGTATCGTTCCGACTTGAATTGACCTTAATAGCGATGCGTTGTGTTTCGCAGGACAAGTGAGGGTTTGGGAGTGTTCCAGCCTAAACTTTAAGAAACCATAGATATTTACCTAATACTCCTTTCGCCTTGTCCACGTTCGTAGTCTTAGTAAAATTTAAGCAGGTGGTGTGGTTCGTTAAGGACTCATTGAGCTGGCCTGCTTATTGACTTGACATTTACAAAGAGCTATGACTAACACAAATGTTAAAGGCCAATTACATAAATTAAATGTACAGAGAATACTAAATATAAGAATATGTAGACAATTAGGTATAGACTATATATAGAGCATTTTTCATGTTACGGCACATTTTTTTTTAAATAACGCTGATAACTATTAATTACTTATCTTCTACTTTATCAGCTTCCTACTAAAGTGCGGTCGCGGAGCACGTAGAATTTTGTACATCGACTCATCTTTAATCAATGTCTCTTTCACTCGCGCACGAATATTGTGTACATATTTTTTTCATTTATAAACTATATCTTAAAAATTTTAAATTTTAAAAGTATAGTAGTTTTACAGGCCAGAAGGTAGATTCTGCTAATTACAGTAACGATGCAGTCCTGATATGTTAAAACTGCAAAATCGAATACGATACTCACAAACGTCAAACCCGTTTTAATTGGTCCAAACTCCAAAAATCAGTTTATGATATCAAGACGATTCATTTATCTTCTTCTATACATATAAATAAAATGGAAGTGTCTGTTTGTAATTTCAAATTAACAGCTTTTCACTTAATGCATATGAAATTATATTCGGTACTTACAATAAAATATCAATTTTTAAAATGTTTGTCTGCCAGTCTGTCTGTCTGTCTGTTTCAGAGATTAGCCTACCGGCTGGACCGATTTTCATGGGACTTTCAATGGCAGATAGCTGATGATATAAAGTCTAACATAGGTTACTTTTATTTTGGGGTTCCGTTAAAAAAAATAGAGTTCCGTTTCCGTTAGTTCTATGCAAACGAAGTTGGGGGCATCAGCTAGTAATTCAATGAAAGTAAATTGACAGTGTAAGTTGCGACGTTATACTTCTTTCAACAAACCGACCGCGGCATTTCAAGATTAAATTGTGAGTTTCCTTCATTCCTCATTGTCTGAACATCTGACAATAATGAGCAGAAACCATAGCAGGAACAGAATTGTATTAGCACAAGTTTACAAACTTTGCGACGGATAAATTACGTGGAGGTGAATTATTGTTACTTTTCAAATTATTATTATATTAAATTATTTTTTATGTGTTTCTAGCAATATTATAGCTCCCTTACTAATAAAAACCTTTACACAATGGATAACTTAAACGACGTTGCTGTCTTTGTCTGTCAAGTGACTTTTCCAACGCATCAGACAAAGACAGCAAAGTTGTTTAAGTTATCCGTTGTGTAAATATTTCTATTAGTATAAGTTTTAGGGATGTAAATAAATAAAAGTGTGTACTGTGTATGGTGGTATGAGGTATGTATGTAGTTGGCAAAATATTTCCTACAGACAAATGATTTCTTTCGATTCTTTGAGTACGCTAGTCCTACTTACTATTATAAATGTGAAAGTTTGTGGGGATGGATGGATGGATGTTCTTTCACACAAAAACGACTGGACGGATTTTGATAAAATTTGGAATGGTAGTAGTTAAGGCTCTAACTATCAGAGACTAGTAATATATTATTAAAGTAATATTCTTTGCCCTCAGACTATGTTTTGGAAATGTTTAGACTTTCCTCTATGTCTATGGAATTGGTGAAGATGAGCCGCCATCTTTGAATCTGATTCTATTTTCAAATCACCTGTATCAGCCAATGATGATGTTGATTGTTCAGATTTTTAATATTTATAATGGATTCCTCAGGATTTTATACGTAAGATAGAATTTTTCGCTCTAGTTGTGATACGTTTCAAAATAATTATAGTCTTCCTGGTATTTGAAGATGCCACAGACTGAGAATGGTGATAGATATGTATTCCATACGGTAGGTTAGTATGCCTGTGCGTTTTGGGTTACCGTTTAGAAATTTAAAAGTCCCGACAAAAAGCCAGACAGATCCAAAAAGTCCAGACAATTTAGTCACAAAACCAAATATTTCAAAACTAAACATATGACGTACATTTGACAGAACAAGAAATGCCATCTTGATTTCACCATACCTCAAAAGTATAATGTCAAAATGGCCCCAAACAACCACCCCAAAAGTGGGGCCGTTTAAGTGGGGACAGTTTTTGCCTCAACATGCCTCGTCTATCACATTACATACGGCTATGCACAAAACGCAAACAATAAATATAAAAATACACACACCTATGTTAATTGTATTGAAAACTAGCGTTAATTTTGATGAATACATCAAACATTTCTGTTTCAGAATATTATTTTTTGGATATTATTTTATGATTTAACTTGTTGATATTGTTTGCGATTGCAATAGAAAATTGCTTGAATTCGTTGAGTTAATTGTTAAAGAATATTTTGTTTTAAAATGGGTGGGAAGCTTGTACCTTGCCCCACCTGAGAATAAAAAGTAGAAAAGCAGAATTAGCCTGGGACCATATGATCGGGAATCCGGAAGGCCATAAAAAATTCTGAGCATCGAAAATAGAACTCTGCGCTAATACAATAGAGTTGAAAATAGAGACACATGAGTGTCGAGTCAAATGTCAATATCATATATGACAGCTTGACACTCGAAACTTCCATTTTCAACTCTATTGTATTGGCGCAGAGTTTCTATTTTCAATGCTCAGAATTTTCTACGGCCTTCCGGATTATAGTCCCAACCGTAGGAACACTTTTCGCATCACCTACGAAATGATTTTTTGTCGACTCTACATAATCCCACCGTTCATTTCTAGATCTGTGGGACACCTTATACGTTGAAAATTCGCCAACTCTAATAGAAGTTTCATTTCCATAGGATAAATAGAAACGCATTAGCATAATTAGAATACTAATGTTCGCGTTCGCGAGATATTCGGATTGTTTAGACGAGGTATAACGTATAATTACTGTTTGCTGAAACACTGGAGAAATGTTATACCGTTATACCTCGTTATAGTGTATAATGTTGGTATAATATGCAGATGTTAATTGTATGGAGATTGTATGTGTACATGATAAATTCAATATGTAGCAAGATGTATCATAATAATATCATTTGTTTCTGACTTTGTTTGCGCTGGGTAATCTAAATAATTAAGTTAAAAACTATAACTCGCCTACGTAAATTATGTAGCCTTTGTTACCCAGGACATTATTACGAATCTATTGACATTTGACACCTAATTCATTAAAATCGGATCGGTAGTTTAGGCGCTACGATGGAACAAACATACATGGACTACCAAAATCACTTTAACCCTTCCCTTTGGCTTCGCCGCAGTCGGCTAATAATATTATAGCATATACAATAATATATACACAAATAATATTTACCTTTAATTTAACGATTTAATTAAATTTTTAGGGTTCCGTAATACTCAAGGAACCCTTATAGTTTCGGTCTGTCCGTCCGTCTGTCTGTCTGTCTATCCACGCCTCTAGCGTCTGTAATTATAAATATAAATGGAGGAAATTTGGTACAGTTAAAGACTGTGTATAGATCTCGGTTTCGGCATCGTAAAATAATTTTACATTTTAGGGGTTTTACATTTTACAGGTGAAGTGTGGATGAAAAATATGTTTTATTCTACCCTCTTGTGTGAGGCATCGTTGAATAGGTCTTTTAAAATAAAGGCAAAGTTTCATACACGACTTTTTTACAAAGTCAACCATTTTTTAGTAATCGGCCTCCAAAGTGGTTTATAAGTTGGTCCCCCCCTGGCATTTCTAAACTATGAGACTTAGAAAATTGCAATTTTTCATGCTGATAGATTATGATAAAAAACTCTTTAGGGAAATTATTTTGAACGAAATCGGTAACTTTTGAAGTTATTTGAAAAAAAACCTATTACGCGTTGAGAGTTACGGAACCCTCCTTAGACATGTCCCGACATGCTCTTGGTTAGGTTTTTTTTAATTTACCAAAAGTTTGAAGTACCATTGAAGATACAACTACTCGTAAGTAAGGGTCAATCTACACTGAAACGAAACGAAACGTGGCACGGCAATCGATGAAGCCGGCTGCACGCACGAAAAAATATGACTCATGCGTTACCTGTTACCCGTTATCGTTACCAAGTACCTCATTATTATTATTGTTGTTGTGTTGTTGTTGTTGAAGTTGTCACGTTCAACTATCGTCAGTAAACCGACTTTACAGACAACCTGTATGGTTTTTTAAGATAGATATTTAAGATATTCAAAAATTAACTTTACTCATTACACACGAAGATACAAGTTTCATCGTAAGAGTTCGAATGTCAAGTTGCACCGCGCCGCACGGCGTACTGTGCAGTATGTGCAGTACGACTGATGTCATACGAAACGTGTTACAACGGTACTTGTGCAATGAATAAAGCTCAATTTTGAATAGCTCCGCCGTTTCGCGTATCGATGTGAACTGGACCTAGGAACTGTCAGCTTGCGTCGTCTTTTATAACGATTCTAATAATAACGTCCTCTTTTGGATATCAATTAAAACTCGACGCAAAAGAGAAGTTACCAGGTATTTGAGTATTAAGTGGTCCCTAACCCTGTCATAACTATCAAGATGAACATTGCAGGGTAATAAAATGATATAAACGACGTTCCGCCAAAAGATAATCCCGTCAAACGCCGAGGGGTGCTAGTCAATGAGGAAACTCGATTGTCAAACTTGATTTGACGATTTTGACACTCGGGCCCCACCGGGGCCCTGCTGGGGAACACAGGAGGCCCCGAGGGGCCCTAAACGAATAAAAAGGGCCCCCCCCGAGGTGCCGCCTATTGAATTTGTTGCTTGTAAAACGGCCAGCTAATTTACAGTTAGGTTTTATTGGCGTTATGGCGCTACTAGACGTCGTGTGGTGAAGACTGTAATTTTTATTAGGGGGCAAGTCAATCGGTTAAATTAGTTTGATCCTGGTGAAGGGGTTTTTAAGAATATTAAATGACATTTTTAGTAAGGCATTTAAAATGAAATTGGCTACAATCTAGAACCCATTTTCGTATATTTAAAAAAATAACGAAGATACAAACAATTTTAATTTACAACATGAAAGTGAGCGATATATCGGCCTGTGACGTCATGAGTTGCACCCACCATACATTTGTCATTACAAAATGTATGGCGGTAGCAACTTGAAACACATCTTGTTTTGCGAGAAAGAGATGGGCAATATTTTTTATTTGCTTATAATTTTAAATCGCGTCAATCTAAATACCTTTTAGATATAGATTTATGTAAGTATCTTTAATAAACTTTAAAATTTAATTTATATAAATATTATTCACCAGGTGAAAGGGCTATTAAGAATATAATATTAAATTACATTTTCGGTAAGGCAAGGGATTTAAAATGAATTAGGTCGACGAAAAGTCGCTTAGAAAGGGACATACCGAGTACCGACTCTCTATAAGATGAGTGGCTAAAATACATAACATCTTACATGTGTTTGGTAGCTGAATACGAATCCGGTTTGCGTATTTATGATTTTTGCTTTGTTCGAAAATTCGAAATGTGGTGGGTTCGAATCCGGTCATATAAATATTTTGTGATTCTTTTTATTTTTTTTAATTTATCAGAACTCCGAGCGAATCTCTGCCATCCAGGTGCTAGTAATTAAGTAAGATAAGGTATTTTCGTGTAGGCGACTGCATCCCAAAATCCAAAATACAAAAAAAACTCTCTCTACTTCAAATAACATTAACACAAATACATAATTGTGTGTATGTACTCACATACAGTGAAAACCCGTTATAACGACATTCTTTGTAATGACCAACCATTACATTATTAACATTATAATATCGGTAATAGCGAATACGGTCTATTACGTCCATAACTAACCGGCCCCTACAGTATCGTTACAACAGATATTCAGATTACATACAAAATAATCAAAATGTAATGTACTAGAGCGATGTTTACTAACACTGTTTGTCACGGACCCACGTCGGCCCAAGCCCTGTTTATGGGACGTACGGAGATCCCCAAATTTTATAACTAGCCGACTTTGGGTAGATCGAAATTTCTCTGTGTGATTGAAAATCTATGTATCCTACGGAAACTGCTGAAAGGATACAACAAAGGTAAGATAAAAAATCACTCTCATTGACTCTTAGGGTAGATTTTTTTTTAAATACGAATTAACGATATATTAGTACTGGCAAGGGGAACAAAATGTTTGAACACATGGTCCAAATTTGGCTAGTAATATTGGCAAAATTTTTGTGGAAATTGTCATTGTAATTAGTGCGAGATTCTTAAAAAAAAGAGTAACTTAGTCACAATCTATTTTCAGTTGACAGGATCATTTTAAATTTCCATACACAAACCCCACAAAATCCGGATTAATGTGAAATCTAATGTAGATTAAAACGTTAATTTCAATTCCATATTTGGCATTTGAATTATCGTTCGATATTTGAATTCTGTCAAACATTCTCACAAATACAAATCTTATACATTTCCCGAATTGTATCATGAAAGTGTATACATTTAGGGAAAATACATTATTTATGCCTAGAGCACACCCACCCTGTTTGCGAAATAAACGAATTTCAGCTTTCTTGGTGTTGATATAAGGGTGATTCGATGGTAAACAGTGTCGTATTAGCTTTCCGATGTTTTATTAGTCATACTCATAATAAGACGGGGTGTGTTTGTATTTTTATTGCTCCCCCAACGTTCTATTTCTGTTGGCAGTTCACGCTTGTAAAATGCATTATTGCCACGACAAAATTAAATTAGAATAAATACATTTTATTTGACTTCAATTAGACTTACGACCTTTGGGCTAGTGGCGCTGGGGTTGCTCCTACTTTAATAAAATTAATGGATTGAGTCAATTACATTATTTTTTAAATACCTAATAATTCAATGAGACGCGAAGGAGGCCGCTACATAGATATAGGTGCATGCGTAAAGTTTACAATGTAGGTAGTAGGTACTAGACACACCTTAACGGGCCCCATATACGGTCCGGTTTTCCTTTCATTTCGGCCTGGACGGATGCAAAATCGTATCGTCTGTGTGCAATTTCAAGATTGCATCAGTCGGCCGGATGGGCTGAAGCGATTCATTCCAGTGTTGCCAGCTCTGTTTTTGCGAAACTACTAAACTCACGTCGATTTCTACTAAAAACTACTAAAATACTAAAATAATACTGAAATCTATTGACAAAGCTACTCAACTCGGGAATTTTTAAATAATACTAAAATTGAGCCTGAGAACTGATTAAGTTTATATTACATTATATTTGTTAATAATAAAAAAAAAATATTATAACTTAAAAAAAACAACATTTTATTACAATTCCTTCACTAATTAATCGAAAGGAACTTCGTTCCATCCGGGTGTCCCTTGACACCTCTCAAGTTTTATAATTTTTTATTATTTTTTAAATTATATTATAAATTTTATCGTTAAATTAAAATATAGTAGGAAATATTACGTATATAGTAATTAAATGGGTAGTTTTAAGAAAATTAGTGACGAATTCTACGATGTATGATTATGATACGGTGTCAATTTTCTTTTTTTTGTGCCTAACCTAGGCCATTTTGCATATGATTACTGTCGGGCTCTTTCCTACTAAATAACTACCGACAACTAAGTTCCTACTATGGAGAGAAATAAAATACTTAATTTACTAGTAAAACTTTTGCAAAATAACTAAGTTGGCAACATTAATTCTGAACTGAACAGATGGACTGATCGGACCATGTGTGACAAATCGCTTCAGTTCTCGCCAGAGCCGCGAGGGTGTGTATCGTGTACAAGCGTAGTGAGTTTACAATTAATAAACACGACCGCAGCTCGCGGCAAACCAGAAAGAACTGATGCGAGTTTTCCGTGTGTGTGCTCGAATCTGTTCAGGTCAAAATGTCGTCAGTTGGGTCGGGTCGGATGCGATTTTTTTTCGTGTATGTGCATGGGACTCTTTATTTACGCGGGCGGAGCCGCAGGCCAAAGCCTGTGACAGATAAAGGCAATCTGCTATTTTGTCTATCATGGTACGCGTACAGCAGACGGAACATAGCAACAATTAGCGGCTTAAATGATGACAAACGCTGTAGTGGTAAGATGAATGGTATTTAACTTGAATTTATGCTGTACGTCCAAATTAGTAGTGTCCGGCAGACGGTCAGAACAAAAGACCACAACACTATTGTCCTGTTTCCATGTATAACTAAAACGCACCTTATGTGCAGTAAACTAGGGTCCAAATTGCAATAATGGTCGATAGTCATCGATATACTGCAATTAAGTCCTAGATTAGATGAAATATACATTTGAGAAGTTCCGATTTATGGTATCTGTTGGTCTATATGATTTGTATAGGCAATTTGTATAGACAACAGGTTAATCTAGAACCCATTTTCGTATATATAAAACAAACAACAAAGATACAAACAATTTAAATTTACAATATGAAAGAGAGCGATATATCGGCCTGTGACGTTGTGAGTTGCACCCTACCGCCATACATTTATCATTACAAAATGTAGGCTTTTTAAAAACCGCCGAAAACACTATTCGCCATGTTGGTTGATAGATTATCTGTGCTGTGACGTCATACCAGTACTATTTGTAATCTGTGCTATAGTCCGCTCAGACAAAATGGCGGTGTGACGTTCCGTTTGACGTATTGACATAAATAACTTTATAAGATGTCATGAACTATTTATTTAGTTTTAGAGAAACACATTCCGTTTCACTACTATGTATGTGTTTAGTGTGTTTGTGTCGTCACATCCTTGCCGGGAGTTACTTCGAGGTGTTTTCATCAGTAGAAATTAAAATACAAAAATCCATATTTTTAAATCAACTTTATTTATCAATCTTATGTTTTTAATTTATGTTATCGCTAGAATACGTTTTCCTAAGCCAAGTGCTAAAGGAAATACTCCTTAAATGTATGAAATTAAATGAGTCAAGTAGCCCATTGCGCATAGACGCGACTTATGTCTCGATGTCGTTAAGTGAAGAACTTATATTATGTTGCGAGAACATAGACGTGTATATAATAGACAAGGTACGTTGAGGCAAAATGAGAGTCTCCAGTGAAATGGCCCCACTTTTGACATTTGAAGTATGGTGAAAACAAGATGGCTGACATTTGAAGTATGGTGAAAAGCAAGATGGCGTAACTTTTTCTGTATGAAGATTTGTTCTGTCAAATGTACGTCATAGCCTGTCTTGAGTTTTGAAATCTTTGGACGAGAACGTCTCGTATCACGTATGGCTATTCGAACGCTATGGTCGAATACCTCGTCGACTGACGCGTTCATTTACTTCAATTATCATTACTGTTGCACCTATTTGATTTCGACGATTCACTTAATGTGGCCATTTTAGATGTGAAGAAATTCGCCATTGTGAAGATTAGACGACCAAACGAGATGGATCGCCTGATGGAAAGCGATTACCGTCGCCCGAAAAACCGGAGGAGTTGCAACTCGCAAGTGCGTTAAAGGCCTTAATCTATACTAATATAATAAAGAGGAAAGGTTTGTTTGTTTGCATCGAATAGACTTCGACTGCAACTACTCGACCGATTTTGATGAAATTTGGCACATAGAGTAGACCACGTGGAAGGTCATAGGCTACTATATTGCTGCAAAATGTACCGTTTCAGCGAGATTTTCTTCAGTGCGCTCAAAGTCACGGGCAATATCTAGTGTCTTCTATCTAAAACTATTTTAATGCTCGAAATACCTTTGTCTTAGTGATAATCAAAACGGATTCCAAAATCCATTAACCAATGAGGAAATATAGTTGGGCTATAAATTTACCTATAAAGGGCGCGAAGGTCCGAATTTGTAAAACCGGAAGTGCCCTTATCTCCTGTCCAATGTACCTTCAAAATTAATTAAAACCGCCACATTAACGCCATTATAAATCTCGCTTTGTCTTTGTGGTTTGGATCTAAGTGAAATGATATTATGACCATTAATAAGTGTTTAAATTCTTGAAGTTTTTGAAGTAAAAACTTATCAAGCATAGTTTTGATTTATACTTTTTGGAATGAAAAAGCGATAGTTACAAGAACACCACAAACAACAATCCTAATAATATTATAAATGTGAAAGTTTGTGAGGTTGGATGGATGGATGTATGGATATTTGGATGTTTGTTACTCTTTCACGCAAAAACTACTGAACGGATTTCGATGAAATTTCGTATGATAGTAGTTTGGGCTCTGGATTAAAACATAGGCTACTTTTTATCCCGAAAAAGTACTGTGCTCCCGAGGGATACTATAATTACGCGGGCGGAGCCGCGGGCAACAGCTAGTTAGGATATATCTATCTATATTAATTATTACGTTTAAGATTCAGTTCACACCGCGACGATACGAAACGCTACGCGGCGCTGCATTTTCAAGATAGCTATTCAAATTTGATCTTTAATCAGTCACCAGTCACACAAAAAGATGCACGTGTCATATGACATCAGTCATACACTGCACATGCGCTGTGCAGCGCGGTGCAGCCTGATGAAACATGTATCTTCTTGAGTCATTATTAAAGTTAAAAAAAAAAAATGTTTTGTTTCGCTGTGAATTGACCCTAAGAGTATAAGATGGAAGGCATTATTCGACAATGAAATTAATAAGGTGGCCATAGTAATGTATTGGGATTATAAAGGTCTCGATCGGTCGAGAGTCGAGACTATTTCCAAAGGCTTTTGAAAATACGCGGTGTATTTTTATCCAAATTAAATTTTTAACTCAACTTACTTAGGCCTTTTCATCCGTTATTGGGTGATTTGTACAGTATTCTCCGGAGCTCTTGAAATACTTTAGTGTCTGGGACAGTTGATTTTTAAATGTCGTATGGTTGCCCAAGCACATACGGCATTCTCACAACACAGTCAGCCTAGTCCAGAGGAATGACTGGTCAATACGTTTGGGGCCAACCATGTGCGGGTTTCCTCACGATGTTTTCCTTCACCGTTGGAGCGTCCGTATAATGTACTTGAGATCTGAAAAAATCTCATTGGCACAACCTGGTAATCGAACCTGCACTCTCTCGAGTGCGAATCAAACGGTAGGTATACCCACTAGGCCACGGAGCTCTTATTTAACTCGACAGGCCACAATATTACGTAAGTAATGACAGTATGCATTATAAAAAATTTGCGTAATTTACCGAAAAATAACATGTTTAACTTTTCCTGATAACTCGCACTACGCATGGACACTCTCGTACCTGCTGCCGTACAATGCGCCGGCCTTGAATACCAAGCGCCCGCCGCAGTGTTCTTACAGGTCGCGTGGTCATGAATAGGTTTTATGTATGTTATAGAATAAAATCTGGTCGTAATTTAAGGTCACATGTTATATTTTTGGAATGAGAATCAAATACTGATAACACACCTTGAATATCTATTTTATTATAACTATAAGAGTTCCTTCTTCCTTGTAGTTACTACGGAACCTTAAAAATACAATCCCAACTACATAAATTGGTGTCTCCTCTCATGTTCTACATAATTGAGTATATCCATTGTTCATGTACGGCGGCAATCGCTTACCACGTGATCTGGTTGTTTGCAATAAGAAATCTACGATTTTGGACAAAACTGTACCTAGCACCCACTTAATTTTTAATATTTTACTACGGATCCATTCCATAAGACTCCATATCAAAACGGCAGCAGGTGACTGCAAAAAAGGCGAAGTAGTAATATAATTTCGCACCAAGTTTGTACTCCAGCTATAAAAGATTTCATTAAGAGTTGGAGAATTCGTCGTCAAGTTTATTCTTTCAAAAGTGTTAGATATTTTTCCATTTCCACTGGTTCAATTTTCGGCGCTGCGATTTCAAAGTTTTCATTGTTATTAACCACTCGAGTTTTCCCTACTTTATTCGGACTGGCGTTTGTGAGCGTCGGATGTGTTTATTGTTTTGTACATGTCTAATTTAATTAAACAAAAAGCCAGCACCATAGTATAATGCTACCGATTTAAAAATCACGACATATTGTAATATAACAGTTTCAGTTCGTTAGATTATAATGTTACGAAAAATAATGCATAAAATTGTAAGCAGTATGTTCGGGTTTATAATCTGCATAGTGTTCAGATGGGCGAGGACACACAGCTAGCGACGGCATCGCGACTGTATCGATGCAAATACGCGACAGTATCGCAACTGCATCGCTACAAAAAATCGCAATGGGCGCGCGGCCTAAAAGTTAAAACAATACACATATTTGGAACGCGCGGGTATCGGTCCTTATCGCGCGCGCGGGATTCGCGGCTCCCGGAAAATTACGGATAGGTAACAGGAGTAATGTATATTTATTTGGTGCATTAATTTTATTATACATCTACGGAGAATTATGTATATACCACTGTAAAATTGTAAATACCGTAAGATTGTAATAAAACTAGTGAGATTGTAAATTGTCGAAAGATTGTAAACCCAAATATACTGCTTACAATTTTAGATATTATTTTTCGTTGGATTTTATTACATCGTAATTAATCCGTCTAATTGTAAAATAGCAAGCGAAGGAACGCACCTCGCGCGCTGATTGGTTGAACGGCTATATACGGTTTCCATACAGTATCAGCTCAACTGTGCAGGCAAACCTGCCAGGTAAACCCTACGGCTAGCTTAAGAAGGCCATGGCCTCACCCTATTTTAATGTAGTAATATGCAATACTGTAAAAAATATTAACTTTGTAAAAACAAAACAGAATACTTACAGAAATACTACGTAAGATATTTTCTCGTAGGAAAAAGCTTCGATCGTAAAAGCGATGTAAAGAAAACGCTTGTAAATGAAAACCTTCGGAGTACGGTCGCCGATAGATTCGGCGTGCCAATTTCGAACCTTATTACCAAGTAACAAGTTCGAGTGGTAAACCTCTGTTGGCGTCTGCGTCTGTTGGCGTCCATACCAATTCTGATATCCTAAAGCAAAAGGTCGACCGAACACCGACCTATTTTTACGCAAGTATTCTATTTTTGGATGCGGTCAGATTATGTGGTAAAAATAATAAAATAGGAATACTCAGTTTCCCCTATTTACTGATCAAGTGTTATAAGTCTTGTGTATTTGGACGATTTTTATGTATCTCACGGGCACTAATAAATGCTTAAGATTTTTACATCATCATCATCAAACATCTATATTGTGTTAGAAAACGGGGAAATATACGTTTTAAAAATGTTTTCTGCGGTCTGTGTACATCTAATCAAAAAGGACAACATTCCTAGGTGCCACCTGTGGGCTAAGCACGAATAATTGACAACAATGTTATTGTTTTTGCGTGAAAGAGTCACAAACATCCATCCATCCAAACAAACATTCACATTTGTAATAGTAGTAGCATTTTCTTTTTTCATTTAATATTAAATACCTTCAGCTCTATGCTGAATATAATCCCAATTGTAATTGAATTTGTAAACATCACCCATACATTCAAACTAGAATATTAATATTGTATGAATGAGGTAACCCATCATGAAGTATGTGGGTGGACTGGTCTATAGATGTATGTAATATATATATAGAGTATAGGCCAGTCACATGTATGCATAGACAAGTTACAAATGCTCCCAGTGGAAGTCCGGTGGAAGCCACAAGTCATGCAAGTGTATATGATTACCCTTAATTGATGGTGCCACAGACATACTTTCGAAAGGATGATGCAAGATAATATTTATTTAGTGTCACAAACAACTTTTTTTTCATAATTGAATATTTCCCTATCGATATGAAATCATTCTATTCTGGATTATATTTAACAAAGACATATATTATGGCTACTAATCTTGTATTTTAATTTATGCCCTAAATAACTTGCTTTTATTATATATGCTTACGTTTTTTTTTCGTCTTCTATTAAAAGACCAACAATATCCGTGCCATGTGCTTCGTCACCAAATAAATACGTTAAAATCGCTATTAATACTTACATTCAGTGTGCTGAGTGCTAGTTTTTACCCGGCTACAGCAAAGCAATGAATGTATGTATGTTTGTTTGTTTTCTACCTTAGCGCCTACACTACTGGTCCGATTTTAATAAATGTCAATATATTCGTATTAATAGCCTGGGAGACATAGGCTATATAATTTACGTAGTCGGGTTACAGTTTTTTTATACAATTTTAGTTTTTGTGGCTATTCGCCGTGAAGAAGTAACTACAATTTGTATGGCATGAAATTACTTACCATTGTTTGCCACTAAGAGCGTTGTTTCGATGCCATACAAATGAAGGCGAGCAGTGACAAAAACTCGCACTCAGCACTAAGTTCAAAAAGTGGCAGTTGCGGGCTCCAAAATATAATATGTCAGTGGTAAAAGTCACTTAGACCAGTCAACTGGTCCCGCAACTTTCTGCCTCACTTACTCAACGTAACAAGCTTTTTATGTTCTGTTGGCGCCACTGATAAGAAACCTCTTGAAAATTGAAATTAATTATAATACGTAGAGTACCTGTGTAGAGATCCTGAGTTAGAAAATATTTCATTAGTTATAGTTGTAGTAGATAAGGCGTAGATTGTCTGAAGTTTTTTTACTGATATTTTAGAAGGGTTTTCGTCTAAGATATGACAACCTCATCGTGTCCACCGTAAAGAAATTCACTCAAAAACTTCAATCACTCATTTGTACACAGCCAACGCTCTTGATGTAGGTTTGCACAAACAGCTCTGTATAGTGTATCCACACTACATCTAATGGAATTATACTAAACTAGCTATTGCCCGCGGCTCCGCCGGCTTAAATACAGTGTCCCACAGGAACACTGCACTTTTTTGGGATAAATAGTATCCTAATGTTTCATCGAAATTCGTTCAGTAGTTTTTGCTTAAAGGAGTAACAAATATCCATCCATCCATCCATACATCCATCCATCCTCACAAAATTTCACATATATAATAGTAGTAGGATTTTTCATCCACACATTTCATGTCCATAAAGGAAATCAAAAATCAAATCAGTACCATTCTCTTGTTTGTATATCCATGTCAACGATAACATTTAAGGTCACATCACAAACTACGCAACAAGGAAGTTGGCACCTTCAGAACATAACTTAGTTGCAACGTACTCATCAAGTTTTAAAACTTTAAACTTACGATAGAATCTTGAAAGGGTTAAGGTATTATTAAAGTGTCATTATATACGGTTTTTACGAGTCTAGGAATCCCTTGCACGTTGGAATTCCAGAAAAACCTGGGAAGCAAATGTCGTCTTTCCAAGAAGCTTTACTCAACTCATAGGATTTCAATTCTTACAAGCTTCGATGTAAGGTCTAAAATAGCTCGTGCATGAGTATTCATTTCAAGTTGGCTTGAATTATAACTGGCTTCGACCAATGGCTCTCCGGTGGCTCAAGGCTTGCGTTTGGGAGATTTTCCATATCATCGTATTTCCAAGCGGAGATTCGCAAATAAATGCTCCAAAAGATGGTTGACTTAGCCCTCACTTCCAGGAATAAAGATAATATAGCTTATGTTTTGTTTCTGTCGCTCGGTATAAAGTAAACAGTGACAAAACTTTTGAATTAGCTATCCGACACATATTAGAAGATTATGAAACAGTCCCTAAGTAGTAACTATTTATTAATCTGTGCCTAAGTATATATTCAATCTATACATCTATACAGATAAATAAAATTTATCTGTATAGATGTACACTTAATGCATATGAAACTATATTCGGTACTAACAATAAAATATCAATTTTTAAAATTTTTGTCTGTCCATCTGTCTGTCTGTTTGTTCCGGCTAATCTCTGAAACGGCTGGACCGATTTTCACGGGACTTTCATTGGCAGATAGCTGATGTTACATGGTCTAACATAGGCAACTTTCATTTTAGGGTTCCGTTTCCGTTAGATCTATGCAAACGATGTTGCGGGCGTCAGCTAGTAATGTAATAAAATACAATGACAATAAATTATGTCCTACCTCATTTATCTAACCTTGTTATTACGATTCTTCCCATGGAACTAAATAACTATTCGCAAGGAGCATTGGTCGAAAAATATGAAAAAAAAAATTATGAAAACGTTACAGGTAAATATACTTATTGTGTTTAATATTAGTATCGTACTTGCTGCCTCGACACACGTTATTCTGTCTTGAAATAGATAAAAACCAGGCCTAATCATTAAAAATATCTAACATTTTTCAGAAGAAGAAGTGCATATGAATAATATAATATTGATATGTACATTTGCTTTTAATTAATTTTCAATCCCACTATCCTACTACTATAATTATAAATGTGAAAGTTAAAAGTACAGTGTTCCTGTGGGATACTGTATTTACGCGGGCGGAGTCGCGGGCATAAGTTGGGCATAGTTTAGAATATAAAATAGTGTGTATTTATTCTTTCAGAATTATACGTTAAACAAAATTCTCGCTCGCTTTACTCGCTAAATAAATAAATTGAGTTATCAAAATAATACTTACCATTTTGGTAATAAAACAAGTTTAAACATGTGTTTGGTAATAAAATCTTTATCTTTGTAAAATATTGTACATAAATATTCAAATTTTTACGTTTTGAGATAAAGTCTCGTAGGAAAATACGAAATGAAAAAAAAAAACTATAAAGATAAGTTTTCAAATGTTAAAACTTGGAAATGAATGAAAGAAATAAGTCAATTATTATGTTGGAAAAGTAAAAATACTATGCAAATTACTGAACTTTCTTTTATTCTTATAGGTCAAATTAAACAACATTGTTAGTTTTTTATCCGATTAAAGAAAACGCAATCACAAATCTAATTAATATTAGATTGTAGAATTTTCATTTACATTTAATTTTCCGTGATTATTTTAATTCAGATCTATGGAGAAGTGGAGATAATCATTAAATTGTTAATCGTATTTTTGTGAGTTTATGTGTTTATTTGTTGAAATGAGTTAAAATCACAGTAAGTATTGAGTGTACTGTTGGTTCTTGGTGGGAATGGTGGTCCATAATAATATCACACAACTTTTTTATACACTTTCCATTTTATTTAGGTTTTTACAATATATATATATATATATATATATATATATATATATATATATATATATATATATATATATATATATATATATATATATATATATATATATATATATATATATATATATATATATATATATATATATATATATATATATATATATATATATATATATATATATATATATATATATATATATATATATATAAACACATTTAACATTTGGATTAACTCATCATCAGGTCACAGGTGTGTGTAAATAATGTATAAAATGTATAAAAAAGTTGTGTGATATTATTATAATATTATTATGGTTGGTCGTCGTGGGTTATTGTTCCATAGTAAAATTCCCAGTGTTCTTTGTACCAATCTTGTGTTTAAATAATTGATATGCTTAAATTCCGTTGCTAAAAATACCTCTTATGAAATATTAATTTCAGACATTGCATTTCATTTCAATTATAAATTCTAGTCTTTGTTGATCATTGTTTATACCTATTTATAATATTATGTATAGTATAAAACATCTGCTGGTTCGTGACATGGTGACGTGTTACTTGTCACGTCCACCAAAGTCAGACTGAAGAAGAAGAAGAAGACAGTAAAACCGGGCAAGTGCGAGTTAGACTCGCGCGCATAGGGCTCGGTACCATTGTACCAAAATTTGACATGTTAACTTATTATTTCGTTATTTTGTACGAAGTTACTTGGAGTAAGCGCATTTTACAAGTTAAGTAACTATAACTCCTGAACTAACAAAGTTATATGGGCCGATATAGTTTTCCATCAAAGTTTATCACATGGAGTACCATCATGAATTTTGTCAGATTTTTCGAGCCAGTAATGTAGCTTTTAGAGGGGCAAGGACGTATTGACGTAGGGGGAAGGAAGTATTTAAAAAAAAGCGTTTTATGGTTTTAAGGTTATTTCGGAGATATTTCTCCGAAATCGAAAAATCATCTTAGCAACCTCTCAATATTTTAAAATATCAATCTACTATACCCACACTATGCGGTGGACGCGAGAAAAAAAAACATCCCCAGTTCACTAGCAGGTACCAAAAAAAAACACACTTTTCGTGATTTTATTTCAGCACTTTTCAACGTAGTAAATACACATATCCGTGTAGAGTTGTAACACTATGTAACACTGTTGCTAAAATAATATTGCACATTTTTCAAACACGAAATATATGTATATTCACTGATGGACACGATAAAAACACAGTCATTAAATTAACACACGAACACATGTCAATCGCCCGTTATACGTTTAGTATTCAGTGGCACGTGTGACAGAGCCTTTATGGGTGTATGATGTAATGTATGGCTTTGTATGGCAACGAACTGTGTGATATGAATTACATACGCGTATTTTTACAACTCGTTTTTGTACAATTCAAAACGAATTGCGGATAAGTATTTGGCCATATGATCTAATGCTTGTGTAAACTGCAAAGACGTTAATGCAAGAAAACAACTAAAAGAAACAAATATAATATACTAAATAAAATTGCATTGCGCTCTCTAAGGCGCTGAGTTCGTCGTTCGTCGAAACTCACAGAAACGGGTGATTTAAAGAGGATTTAGTATATTTAGTATACATATTTTTTTCTAAATGTGTAATTATTATTCCGCCTAAACGTCTTGACATAAGCAGCAGATCAAAATATACGTAAACTTTTTTAACATCCTTATATAAAGTGTTAGAACTAGTTGTAAAAAACGTGTATGTAATTCATATCACACAGTTTGTTTCCATACAAGGCTATACGACAGAGTAATTAATAGTTACTAGTTACTACGTAAGCCATACTGCGCTAGCCCACTGCATGATGGCAGATTCCACGTGCCTTCGAAGGTTGTGAGTCTTCATTTGAGCATCCGTAAATTAGAGTCATTATAAAAAATAATCGGTTTTCTGTAAACTCGATTTACTGAGGATAGTTGAACGTGACAACGTCATAAGAAATGGAACGCTTTAGAGCGAGGTAACGCCGCATGAGTCATGTTTAGCGAGGAAATGCCGGTAACGCCGCATGAGTCATGATTTTTCATGCGTGCAGCCGGCTCCATCGAATTTTTCAAATTCGATGAAAAAAGAAAAATTGGTACTTACACGCCTCAACCCAGGATCGAACCTTTACCTTTCGAGAGCAACTCTAGGGATCTAGTCAGCCAAAATGCTCCTAAACCTGCGTTGCGTCGACGCACGACATCACAACGCAAGAAGGTGACAGCACAGCGCAGCATCCACCCTCCCTCTTCGTCTCCTGTTAGTCGTTCTGTTGAAACGTCGGGGTTATAAAGGGGTTGCAAATCGAATATTCTATTAATCCTCATGTTTCGAGGAGGGAATACTAAATACACACTGTAAATAAATTAGAAAGCTCGTTATCCAATCTTAATGACCTATGTTTATTTGCTTGTGTGCTCCGAACCTAAATACTAAATAATGCTGCTGACGCAATTTCTACTTTCAATATTTATCTTAGAAATAATTTACAGCTGTCCAATAAACTAGACAGTTTAATCTTTGACCTGACTGAGCTTAAGTTGGTCTATAAACGCTATTTACTACGATTGGTCATTTGAAATATAGCCTGTAAAATTAGTAATAGGAATTAAAATACAAGAAACATTCTCATAAACTTTTATATTTATAAAAGTTGTAGGAATAGTAGTAGCACAGAGAAGCAAATATAATATTATATTATATTTACGTACAGAGAAACACCTTTCATAAAACGATCAAAATTTGAAAATTTTGACGTCCCCTTTAACGGGCCACAATTTTCCACACAATTGTGGACATACCGTATGCTTGTAGTATTCCAATCAAATCGAAAACTAACTATGTAGTTGTTTATCGGTTCCTATTTCTTTAATCTGTGGTAGCACGTATCACTTCCAGATATTTATTGTATGAACTTTTTTAAGCAACGTGCATTTTTGCACTCGGACCTATTCGATAATATGTGATAATATGGTTTAGATTTATTCTGACATGATTGATTTTGTTTAAAGATTGCTGTCTTTAAAAACACTTTTGAACTTTACTCGAACTTTAGGGCGAACGATTTTTTCAGTGGCGAGTATTTTAGCTACAAGATGACTCGCCATTACACTAAAAAAATAGCCTATGTCGCACTTTCACTGCTGCAGTTGACGTAGGATATATGTAGGAATGTTTGCAACCGTATCGCTACAAAAGGTCGCAAGGTGTAAGGGACCTTAAGCACGGCATATTTGTTAAGCGCGGGACGGCAGGTGCGTGTCTGTAATGTATGGGCGTTTTGCCCCAAGTTTTTCTAATAAATGAGTATTCCGATTTGTTGTATTGAATATTTCATGGCGTTTAAATCTTGAAATCAGATGAAACTTTACAAGTAATATAGCTTATATTACTGTAAAATTTCATCAAAATCCGTTCTTTAGTTTCGGCGTGAAAAGGTCACAAAATTTCACATATTTTATACCTTATAATAGTAGGATATAAGCATAATAAAGAGTAATGTAGAACACGTTGCCTGTAGTACGTTAGTAGGGCAGCGGAAGTCTGACACCTACGTTACACAGAGCGAGCTGTCCTGCGAGCTGGCCTAGTCAGTTGCTACTTACTGTGTGACCGCATCATACGCGAGACATGTGCGAGTCGGTTAGTATCCGAGTTACTACAACATTCTTTGATTTCACTTGCCCCTCGCCTGTCTGCCACGCAAGCAGAGAGCATACAGAGAAGTCGGAAGGCGTGTACACAGATCTGCTGCTGTCTACTGTCACATCAGTAGCTCGCACTTGTGTGACCGGGTGAGACGAGTCGAGCCACTGCCATGCAAGTACAGGGGGACAGTAGCTGTCTACTGTCACATCAGCAGCTCGTACTTGTGTGACCGGGTGAGACGAGTCGAGCTACTTCCATGCAAGTACAGGAGTACAGTAGCTGTCTACTGTCATATCAGTAACCTGTACTGTGTAACCTAGCCTTTAGGCGTGAATAATGTAAGCACTAAGAAGCTATTCACGGCTTTGCCTCCTTATGGACTAAAGAGCGCCTTTATACCATATCTTGGAATCTCATGCCAATCTCACCTTTGAGTTGTGAACGACTAAAGGGGTCATGAGTGATGTCAGATAAAATAGCTTTGCACTTTCATGTAGATTTCAGGCAGAGGCATTTAAAATGTTAGTCGCTACATAGTGTTGTTGTTAAGAAAGCTATACATTCCCGTCAAGGAAATTTGAATTAGATCCGCTACAAATTAAATAACTTTTGCAGATAAAGAACAATTGTGTCTTTGTAGGTGGAGAATGCAGTTACTAAGAGTAATAAATAATAATGTTACATATTTTCTATAAGTAACTAAATTAATGTAAAACGACAAGAAATACATTTTATCGTAACTCCTACACATAATATAGATAGAGATTAATCTAATTTCTTCACTATAATAAAATAAATTACCTATCTCACTAACTAGTGATATTATCAGGGATGTTATGAAATAAATAACTATCTGTAACCGTAATCGAATCCGATATAAAAAAGAGCATAAATAAGACTTGTTATAATATATTGTTTTTTTTTTCCGGTCGAGGCGTCTTACCAGCTTTTTAGGCCAAATTATGAGATCTAAGCTTGTAAATTTGACATAAGTATTAGAATTTTACTCACATTCGTCATAAACCTAATTTCCGTATCCGAAGTTAACCGAAACTAACGGATAATCTGAAATAATTTAATATCCGTAACCGTAACCGATATAAATTTTATTCCTACATCCGTATCCAGATCCGAAATGTAATATATTTAACATCGCTGGCTTTCACGGAATAAGCCCGGCAGACGAGCAGATGGGTTGCTCGATAGTAAGCCTTATTGCCGCTATGTACAACAGACCAGAGGAGTCACAAGAGCGTTTTCGGTTTTTCGAACCCCCGAATTTCTATTACATACTCGGCGAAACACAAGGCAAGCATTATTTTATGCCGGTTTTCACTGAGACTGTTGTACGAAACATCTTCATCATACTTCTTCTCTTCCCTGAGACTGTTTCTATTTCTATTTCTCTCGAGCTGGTCTCCCACGCTAAACTCTAACTAGTTAATAGAAAAATATGTCTTCCTGTATCCAGATAGTAAATTTGTGTCCAATTTTACAATAAAAGTTTGGCCAATTTAGCACGTCGCGTCAGAAGTGCCATCGAGTCCATCGAGATCAATTCAGGTCTTCATTCGAGAGGACACCAATTAAATTCGAACTTCTCAATCGATTTTTCACCGACTACCAAAAGGAGGAATGAACTTTTCAGGAAAATTCAGTCAGGAAATTTTAAACACGCTGTAAATATTAGCCCCCTTACTAATAAAAATGCAATTAGGCAATGGATATGCTATACAATGTTTTGTCCTTGTCTGATACGTTGGAATAGTCACTTCACAGACAAGGACAAAACATTGTATAGCTTATCCATTGTCTAAATATTTTTTTTAGTAAGGGGGTAAGAATTATCATAATATATTATATTAATGCGTTAATATATTATATTAATTCCTTTTTACGAAAATTAAGCAAACGGAGGAGTATAAAATTTGGCCCAGTTAAAGTTTATGTGGAGGGAAGTAGGCAGAAGGGGAAAGTGTCAAGAAAGATAAATAAAAAACAAAAAAATTTAACCGAACACTTTTGTTTAACGATATAAATAAATATTTTCTTATATATTATAAATATTTTATTATTAATGAGTACATATTTGATTAAGTAGAACTAGGCCAAATAAAACTGTGTTCTCTACATCGTGGTGTCGTAACGCGTTGCCACGTCAAGGTACAACAGATAGAAAAATCAAAAACGAAAGAAACGGCGTTTTTTTAATTCACAACAAAATATACAGTGTGACGGCAGTGACATTAAGTGACCATGGAATTTTACACAATAGCTAACATATCCATTGTACCAACTGGCCTTTTACTTTGAATGACCAAGTGCTGACCTTATTCTAAATCATAATTGACTCGTGACAATACTGATTGGATATAAATATGTAAAGGTGAAGTGATTTAAATGACTTATACGGAATTGTTACGATTAATTAATATCATTACCAGAAAATATTAATAATATCTCAACACACCACGTCAATCTGGTACCGGGTAAGTTCTCGAAGATCTTGTGTTACGGGTACCAAACAACGGAAATATATTTAATATTTTTCATACTATACTAACATTTAACAGATTTTTATTATATAATACACATCCATGACCCAGGAACACAGAAAACGTTTTGTTACCTGGCAGGGTTCGAACCCGCGACCTCCGGTTGGTGCGCCAACGCGCTAACTCTCTCAGATCCACCTCGACTCAACCTTATCTGAGGTATCCTTAAGGCCTTAACAGACCAGAGGCCGATCGTTTCAGTTAGAACTGACGTCAGTATGGCCTGAACGGATTCGAGCACATACACGGAAAAATCGCATCAGTTCGTTCTGGTTTACCGCGAGCTACGGTCGTGTTTATTAATTGTAAACTCACTACGCTTGTACACGAAACGTTGAGGCCAGTTATCAATAATATAAAAATAATCACGCACTCTTTCCATGGGAAAATTCTTCACTGCCAATCGTACGAATTGTTTTAGGGACTCCAAATTATCATGGCGTTTAGAGCAAGCCGTACTCTCTAAAACTGACTTGATCATAATCCAGCGGATTAAGATCCGGTCTAAACGACGGCCAGTCTTCAGCTCTGATGAAGTCCGAAACGTTCGTTTCCAACCAAGACAGCGTAGACCGAGCTTTATGACCCGGCGCCGAGTCTTGCTGGAAGGACCATTCTTGGTTATTGAACATGGTGTTGTTAAGGGGTTTACCTACCTTCTCAAGAATGGTATCTTGATATACTTGTGCCGATGTTTTGATACCTTTTTCACAAAAGTATGGCTTAGTCACTCCTTCATAGCTAATACCCCACCAAACCATCACTGAAGTCGGATAGTACCCACCTTGCACTCTGTCGACTAATTGGGAAGCTTCCTTTGAGCATAAATACGGTCATTTTATTTGTTAAAATCTTGCTTAATTGTAAAAATTTTCTCATCCGTAAACAAAATTTTTCTGTGACCTCCCTTTGCGTACCGCTTCAGTAGTTGTTTCGATTTTACCACCCTTTTCATTTTAAATTATCAGTTAAGAAATGGCCAGTACGTCTCTTATAGGCTGCAAGTCCTAAGTCATCTTTTAAAATACGCGACATGGTTCTAGGTGCTATCTTCATCTCTCGAGATAAAATCTTTTGCTTTCGGACAAGATTTCTTCGAATTCTTTTCCTTACTTCTTTGACCACCTTTTTCGTACGAACACTACGTGGATGGCAAAACTTTTTTCTATCACAAACAGAGGAGGTCTCATTGTACCTATTAATAGCCTGGGTCACAAACATTTTACTAATACCAAGCGTATGGAGAGTTTTTAAAATTGCATTTGGCTCCATACCTACTTTGTGTAATGTAATCACAGCGATTCGGTTCTCTTTATCGCCCCACTCCATTTTAATATCGCAAAATATTGTACAATGTATTGGCGCCAAAATGAAAAAAAACAATGAACAATCATATAAATATTTTATTTATTTTAAATTGTAACAGTATTTATGGCCAGACTAAGTATACGTTTGTAATGAAGATGTATGGATAAAGTAATAACTTCCAGCTTCTCTCTTGGTTCGATAGAATCGCCGATATCGACAAAAGAGCTGCGCCGTAATTAAAATGGCTGACGTGATACGGAATGCACGTTTTAGTTCGAACTGTGATCATCCGCAAATTTTACTGTTTCAGCAAACAGTGTTTCAGTGATTTCCCTAAACGGATTATTCGGTGTTCAACCCCTAGGTTTTTAACCCTCCTTCTACGTAACTTCCACCTAAGAACGAGAGAAGAAAATTTATGTTTTAGTTCAAACTTCTTTTAATGGTAACTTTTTACCCGACTACGGCGAAGCCAGAAGGCTAATGATTTTGGCGGTCTACGTATGTATGTATGTTTGTTCCACCGCGCCACCGTAGCGACTAAACTATCGGTCCGAATTTAATAAATGAGGTGTCAATAGATTCATTATAATAGCCCGGGTAACAAAGGCTATTATAAAAAATAGTTGTTATAAAAAAAAAATGTTATAAAAGTAAAAAATCTTCATTCAACGAGGGAGGAAATGGATATTCAAGACATTCAGTTCTTATATACACCGGCCTAAAGATACTTTGGAACACTTTTTGCTATTCCTCACAGTTTCGTATTTTGTCTACCACGTCCTACGGTATTAAGATCTTTGCTGAAGGGACGCCTTTTACAAAGGTAATACTCAAAGCAAGATACTGAGTACCGACCAGCTTCCTGTCAGCTACAGGATCGGTAGAAAGCTACTAGGAGGTAGCTTCCTACCGATCCTGAATGTCGTGTACCGTATATTATGTTGTCAATAGCGCGATAACGTGGTAATACTGATAGTAAAATAGCCTGTATCACGGTTTCGTGTGCACAACTTGCGATATCTAGATCTATGTAAGATAATCCTATGGCAGGTTCGCACTATTCTTAGGCTGGGACTATATTGTCCGGAATCTGTAAGGCCGGGGAGAATTCAGAGCACTGAAAATTGAATTCTGCGCTGCTAGGACAGAGCTGAAAATGAAACACACAAGTGTCGAGTCAAATGTCAATGTTGTGGCGTACCAATTAGCGCCACAATCCCCGAATCGCGCTATCGAAGTTTTCTGAGATCGGCACTATATATACGATATCTGAAATTCATACAAGTGGGCTTCGGCCTGACCGAGCATAGCACCTCGCTCGGTCGGAGATCTCCCTTTGGGGCTTGCCATATGACAGCTCGACAGTCGACTAATCGAGTTTCAATTCTATTGTAATAGCGCAGGGTTCTATTTCAGTGCTCTCAATTTTCCCGAGCCTACCGGATTCCGGATCATATAGTCCCAGCCTTAGCCCCACGTTCCCACGAGCGTTTTTTTTTATCTCAGTACTTGTGAAAACAGCGCTGAAAATAGAACACACGCATTGAGTATCTAACTGTCTCGTATTAGATTTTCAGCTGTATTGTATTGGCACAGAGCATAATATTTTCAGCGCTGGTTTTACTAACTCCGCGATAAAAAGCGCTTGTGAAAACGAGGCCTCAGGCTTCATCAACATTCAACAATTTATCTTTTCATGCTCGCTTTCTTACCTATCTTTAGTATTAAACCGGTATCGCGAGATCGTATTTTTATCGTGACAAAAGACGTTTACGAAGCCGATAACTCAGAATATATCGAGGAGAAAATTGAATGTCAAAAGCTCCTAACTTTTGCATTCGAGTATTATTAATTTATTCTTTCGAGATTTATGGTTAATGTTGGTAATTCTGGTAAGTTTAATCTCGGCTTAATCATGTATATCAATTATTCGTATCTTCTGCGAGCGAGATAAAAATTTTTTTAAAAACTTTGAACGTTTGCATTGCTGAGTGCGAGTTTTTGTCACTACTCGCCGTGTAGAAGTTAACTACAATTTGTATGGCATCCAAACAACGCCCCTAGTGGCAAACAAATTGTACAGCTTGACCAAAAAGTCCTGGTGGTGGTGACAGATGGAACTAAAATCTTTTTCAATTGTATCAGCTTTTATGCTTATAAGATTTGAATTATATTATAATATAATGTATATTTTAGTAAACACACACACACGTAGTATAAATGTCATGCCAATCTATAATGGCTTTATGATGCTATGGTTGAAAAAGTTTTTAGTTCCATCTGTCAACGCCACCAGGGCTCATTTGCCAAGCTGTAGTTAACTTGTTCCACCGACAAGGGCCCAGCTCTTAAATTAAAGTAGAAGAAGTTAACTTGTTCACGGCGAGTAGTGACAAAAACTCACTCGGAACACAGACCGACGCTTATGATGATGATGATAGAGGCTGTTCTTTTCCACAATTGAACAATACTTCTCTCCACTTTGTAACGAAATGAATTTAATCTCGATCGCTACACCGGACTCTTATTTTCGAAGAACAAAACTCTTGTAAGAAAATCAAGCGGAGATTTAATTTTATTTTTAACTACTTTCGAAAGGGTGAGTTTCACCGCTTTTACAACTTTGTGTAAGTTTGAGCACCTAAATCTTAACGTTTCTAGAAAAGTACAAAATCTATTGAGATAAAGTTTTAGTGTGGTTCTAAATTGAAGAAATCGTGTTAAGTACATGTATATTCATTTTATGTACTTGTATATTCATTGTAGTAAGTAATATTTTGTGTGCAATAAAACTTTATTTAGTTGAGTATGACAGTACCAATTCAATACGTAGCCGTATTCAATGCAGTCGCAAAGTCCAAAATATATTTTTTATGCACCAGCAGTGTATTTAAATTACTCCATTATTTTAACCAGGATCTCCACGATTCGTTTATTTTCTAGGTAACATGCAATTTTGAAATTATTTTAATGACATATTACGTACAAATAACGATTATTTTTTTAGCATACACAACAAACACCTGGCAAACACTAACGACATACAGAAATGTGTTTTTAATGATACATTCGACGTCCGTGCGTCCGGGATTTGAGTAAAATATCACCATAACCAATTTTCTATACACATAAATTATTGTTATATAATTAAGTGGAGAAAGGTGAAAATAATAGGCTATTATTTCGTCAGTGCTACATACTAGCCTAGTATATTAGGTGAAACACGGTCAATGGTAAGTAGAATTTTTATTTTGGAAAATTAAACAGTTGGAAAAACATCACGAGGAAACTTGCATGTCGGTCGAATTTCTCTAACGTTTCTTATGGGGTTGTGCGCTCGATAGAACTGAAAATTGGAGTTCTTAGAAACCTTTCTCTCCGTCATAGTCGTATCAAAAAATCCCATCATCTGGGTCACTGCCGTTACACCGAGGCATAAAGTTAGGGCCGATCACACCGAAATGGCCGCCGATGGCCGCTAGCGACCGTCGGTGGCCGTGAGCGGCGGTGGATGTCTCAAGCGAAACTGTGTTTTATAGTAATGAAGTTAAAAATTATATGACAACTATGCTGCTGGCCGCTCCGCTACCGTTTCGATGTGAATTGACCCTTAGGGGCCGCCTATATCAGAGGCTGTCACTGTCTCCGCTTGACAGAATGGCAAAGACAGTATGTGACTTGAGAACCTCTTAATTTAAGTAGCGATTGAGTACGCGGCCGTAAGATGACGGCGTATTTTAAACGCGCAGACGACGTGAAGATTAATACGGTATTTTCCTGTATTTTTTTATTACATGAATGAATAGTAACTCTGAAAAATAAGACAGTTTACAAAAGGAATAGTATACTAAACTTCAATATTTTCAGATAATGCGGATTTTTTGAAGCACTTTTGTGAGTCTCGTGAAAATGCCCCATATAAGGCCCGGTTCAGACACAGCGGAAACCGCACGATTTGTGCGCGTAATCAGCGCGGCTTAGAGTAAATGTTCTAGTACGACGCTTTTGTAAGGCCCGGTTCAGACACAGCGGAAACCGCACGATTTCTGCGCGTAATCCGCGCGGTTTAGTATGAGCGTTCTAGTACGACGCTTTTGTAATAGGCTGCGCGCGGTTGATCCGCACGATTCTTTACCGCGCGGTTTTCGCCGTGTCTGAACACAACCTAAAAGTCGTACAAGTAAGTGACGTCACACGCTACTAATGTTGCTACGAAACATATGGCCATATGCACAAAATTTCCGATATCTCCGAAGTTTCCGCGTTTATGTTCATACGTACCATAGTAAAATCTTTTGTATTTGATGTAAGTAAACTAATTATGTAACACTAATGTTGTAAAAAAAACATTTCAACTTTTTTGTGACTTCGAAATGCATATAATTACAAAACTACACATAAAATCCTAATTCTTTTTACTTTCATCAAGTTGTAATAGGTACCTGATTATTTTTAACACGCTTTTATTAGCTCGGGTTGTATGTATCTATGTATGTAACGGAATCTTTGAGCTTAATTTTCACCGGTTTCTAGACGTCTGATCAACTTGAAACTTTGCACACGTCTTAAGGGCCGGTGACATACTAAACTATAAGGGTCAATTCAGACCGAAACGATACGTGACACACCGCTACATTTTAAAGTGAAACTTTTATTATATCGTCTCAAACTTTTTCGTCTGCTTGTTGCATGTCGCGTGACGGTCGGCCGCGGAGTAGGGATAAAGTAAAAGGCGCTCGTCAGAGCAGCCGAGGCCAATATGGCGGCGCCTATAGTTCGCATCAGCTGACCGTGCAGTGTATAGACTAGTACTCATTTGTGCCAGTGCTCCACGCTATTTTGTTATTAAGTTTCACTTTTACCGTGGTTTCATAAAACCACACAATTCTTTTTATTTCAGATAGCTACGTAAAATTGAACTTTATTCACTACACAAGAAGACACTAAAAGTTCGGAGGTCATATGAAACGTGTATATTTTTGTGTCGTGAATATGTTCAATTTTGAATAGCTATCTCGAAAACGCCACGGAGCGTCGCGCATCATCGCAGTGTGAACTGACCCTAAGGATTCCTCGTAGTTACTGCGGAACCCTAAAAAGCGGAGATCGACTGACTCTTCACTTTTTATCTATCCCCTCAACCTAGCATTAAACATCGTAAGTCACTTATCACGAGTCAGCTACCAATTACTTATCTATCCATCTAATTGCATCAGTCGATTCCCATGTACACCATTGTTTACAGAGTACAGTAAAAGCTTGACAGAGTTTTGTTAAATTGGATTAACTGCTTGGTAGTGAAAGCTCTAATAAAGTTAAGGAAAACAAATTAGACTCAGATGAGAAAAGAGTTAAATAAATTAAGGTACGAAATGTGAAACTGATTGTGAAAATTCCAAAGAAGAAATTAATGTATGTATTTAGAAATAAAAGTAAACAGCTTCACAGTTTGGCGATTTATGTGTCTAACAGATCTAAATTATGTTTTTTTTTTTAACTGACATACCGATGGCTATATATATATATATATATATATATATATATATATATATATATATATATATATATATATATACATGTGTATGTTCAACGAATAACGATCGTCTGTTGACCGATTTTCAAAATTATTTTTTTGGTGTAAAGGAAATGAAAAAAAATATAATCCGTATGGAATAAAAGGGTATGGTCCCTTTTCCATAAAAGTGGTGACCTGATGATGGTATCCATGAGGAATCTAGGGAACTCCTCGAAATTTATATCGACACATATGGAGATTTCGACTTTTTCTAAAGTAGTCTAAGCATATGCTACCAAAAAGTAAGATTTTTCTTCAAGGTATACCCTGGATCCAAAAGTACTGAACAGAACTCCTGACTCCTTACAGATACATGTTTGGGGATTTCGGCGTTGTTCAAAGAACTGCATGCATATGCCACTACGTCAATTAGAGTAATCATCATCATCACCACCATCATCATATTATGATGAAATAAAAGATACTTCTCATAGTAATTTACACCGACACGGATATCTTTGAACATTACTCTGCCGTTTATGGACCTATTTGCAAAATTCTTTTATTGTTGTAAAGGGTATAATTCGAAATTGGGTCTTTATGCCACTTATTATTTATATATTTGGGCCTTATATTGTTGCACGACGAAAGAAAAAAACACATAATATAGGTATAGCTTAATATGCGAAGTTTCCTAGGGATTAGATCTAAATAGATCAATTCTCTCTCCCAAAACTCCCTGCACACTAAATTCATGTAAGTACTTGCAGCCGTTTTCGATAAACCGATTATATATACGCAAGATTATCTCGTTTATAGTATAAGATAAAGTAAAACCACCGTATAAGGACATTTTGCTGCACTTCTAGTCTTGGCTTGTAAATAAATTAGGGTAACGCGAAAGTGGAAAAGCGCCATTTCACAATTAATGTATTATAACAATAGCACTGATGCTGGATAATTTGCCTTTAACAGCACCTTGGCCCGGGCTATGCCGGAGTCCCGTTAAATTTCGTCACAACTCACAATGCGCCGAACTGCAGCGATAAACAGTTATGTAACTTCTAAGGCACCGACCACACAGAAATAGATCAAACATATATTGTTACTGGCTTTGTAGATTTCAGTGGCGAAATGTAAATAAATAATATGTTGCGTTAGTTACAAGTTACAACATGGTTAAAGAACTTGGTTGGGTTGCTTTTGAAACCTATTGATTCCTTAAATTCATTATTTTTTAAATACAGACCTTCCGATGATGACCCGCGGGCGCGCGGGAGGGGTGGATCTGAACTAAAGATATGTTTGTATTGAAACTGAATGAATGATTGAACGACATGACACAAGTGAACTAGTTCAATTGAACGTATCATTCTGCGAACTACACACGCCTATATTATACTATGTATTTGTTTGCAGCAATAGATTTAGTTGAATGCAAGCGACCGTCAAAAACTTGTCCAGCGGACAAAAGTCCTGTATTATACCTAATGCTTTATAATGAATCAGGCAAAGTACCATTAACGTTCCGGTGGGTAATAAAAAGTATAACAAATCGCACGTAGCGGCAAATTGTTAAATTATGTTAATTATATCCGCTAAATAATTAGGTCGAGCGAATGCATACGTCTAAGCTAGGCACGATGTTAACTAGGGCTGGTACGAGGGGGTTTTCTAAGTTATTTAAGAGAGGCTTGGTTAAAACGATTTTTCTGAAATTGTTCTAATTTGTTTGCAATCAATATATCAGGTTAAGGATGTTTTGGCACGAGTTGTTTTCATTTGCACTATACATATCAATGTAGAGCCAAGACATCTAATAGGAAACCGGCCAAGTGTGAGTCGGACACGCGCACGAAGGGCTCCGTACAAAACAGCTAAAATCACGCTTGTTGTATTGAAGCCCTACTAAAATTAATATTTTTTGTTTTTAATATTTGTTGTTATAGCGGCATCAGAAATTTTTTAACTGTTTAGCTATCACAGTTCATTAGATACAGCCTTGTCACAGACGGACAGAGGAGTCTTAGTAATAGAGTCCCGTTTTTACCTTTTGGGCACGGAATACTAAAAAAATGTATTCATATGAAAGACAAGACGCGTATATAATACTTGAAGCTAAGCATGCCGAACGTTTGAAATGTTACCTAGATATTAGTAAATTTAACCAAGATACTAGATTAAAATTGCATCCATTTTCTCTTGGTGACAGCCTTAAGTGCTCGACCTCAGTTCAGTTGACTAAAGCTAAATATTTATAAGGCTTATATAGAGCATACTATCTCCTTTATGTACTCAGTTATTTTGACTTTTGACCTTCATCCCATTAAATTATTATAATGTCATAATAATAAAGCTTTAAGCTCTCTCTCTCTCTATATATATATATATATATATATAATCATAATCTCGGCAACGGCTGCAAGTATTTACATGAAATTTAGTATGCAGGGAGTTTAGGGGTAGAAAAATCGGTCTAGCTAAGTTAAACTGCGCATTTTTTTTTATTTGCGAAAGTGATTTATGTTTTTCTTTTGGTTTGCAACAATATATCAATAATTACGACTCTATTATGTCAGTCCGATTGGCAGTTCGGTTTATTTTGCGTTGTTCGGAAACGTGGCGTGAAATGAAAAAATGTGGTGGGTTCGAACCTCGGTAAAATATTTTCAGCGATTCTTTTTTTTGATGCGACAACGTCTTACGACGGCCGAACGCACGACGAAACATGCGGCGTTACCGGCGTTACCTCGCTAAACATGACTCATGCAGCGTTACCTCGCTCTGAGGCGTTCCATTTCTTATGACGTTATCACGTTCAACTATCGTCAGTAAACCAACTTCACAGACAACCGATTTTATTTTTCTTATCCAATAGAGCTCCGAGCAAAGTTCGGTTACCCTGGTACCTCCTTCATATTTATACCTATAAGACAGCAGAAGCTTGATTTGATTTAATTAAATACTGCAATAATACAGTTACGATCCCCGTGTGTTAAAACTGCAAAATGGTATTCTCATCTCAATCTATCTTCCATCACGTTTTGATAGGTTCAAACTCCACAATTAGTTTATGATATCAAGACGATTCATTTAGAATTCAATAAAAGTAAAATTAAAGTGTAATTCAATTACGAGAATTGGGGTTCAGATTTAAACGGATTCTAGCTTTTAAAAACTGTACCCACATAATAAGAAAAAGCTATCATTATAAAAACACTTTTTCTATAGTTTTAGTTCATAGATCATTTCATGAACTAAATACATTCCATATATCATCGCTAATGTTATTGGATGTTCCGGTGACGCGAGTTACGGAAAAATTTCTTCTCTAAACTATCCTCCTCGTAATTTATAGTCGCGAAGAATTCCGTTATTACAAAAGTTGGGAAATGATAAGCGCTTACGGCCAGTCCACATGTCCACGGCACGACGTCGTCAACGTAAAACGGTGCGGTGTCGCGGCACGATGCGTTGGCATAACGTCACAGGGGCAAATTGAGCCTAATGTTGACACCAAAATAATTTGAAACGTCGCGTCACACAAATCTATTATAAATATTATGAAATTATAATGTCAAAGCACGAAATGACCAGCGGCCAGCCCCGTGAAAGTCCTGGCTTGAAAAACCTACGTCCTGCTCGCCGCGCGCGCTCACGCATACGTCTAGCCACGCACACATAGCTGTGAGCTGATATTCGTGTAAGTCTATTGAATGATGGTACTTTATATTAGTAATATATCTATATTTTTTAATGCACGTCACGACGCCGGTTCGCTGTGCCGTATAAAATTTTGGTACATTTTGCATCGTTCCGCGGTGACCCTGCCGTGTCGTGACAAATCACGACGCGGCAACGCACTGTGTCACGTTGATGACATCGTGACGTGGACATGTGCCACAGGCCCTTAACGACGCTCTTGCATTCTGCACGGTGTTTCATATTACTATAATTAAAAAGCAGTCAAGTGCGAGTGAAACGTCGGATATAGAGTTCTGTAGTTCATTATTATTATTAACCTGTTTAGTCTTTATTTAGTTTAGAATTTGTAATAACCTTTATATTATGGGATATAATAGTTTACCTTATTTTAATATACTTTTTAGTATCTTTTTTCAAAATTGACAAGCCTACGATCTCTTTGGAGGTGGCTGTACTTTTTCACAATGAGTGGGACGTAAAGATTTCAAAACTAAGGATGGGCTATGACGTACATTAGGCAGAAAACATCTTCATACAAGAAAAAACTTAGGCGATCTTGATTTCAGAAGATTGAATTTAATGCGGAAAGCAAATGTCAAAATGTTAAGATAACAAATGTCAAACCTAAATGACCCCAAACAACCCGATGTTTGGGGTCATTTAGGCGTAGACATTTTTTGCCTTAACATGCCTTGTCTATAATATTATATACGTCTATAGTGGGACGTATACAAATAAAGCCTCTTAAAAAAATAAGAAAAAACATGACTGTAGTCGTTGCGTTCACTTCCTTTGTGTTTGAAAATTTTGAGACGTCCAAGTGATAAGGAAAGTGTTAAGAAACTGGTCGAGCAGGAAATTTGTCGATATTGTACATATACTAGTTAAATGACATATCGAAAGTTCCAGTACAGTAACATAGAAACCGGATGACCAATCAAGATTATTAAGGGTCCAATCCCATCTTGCCGGATTACTACGGGCTAATGTCCGGGACACGCTCGTAAAACATAATGAAGCCTCCGAATAATCCAACTTCACTATGAATCAACTGAAGGTTATAGTTTTACTGAAAATTCTAGAATGTTGAGTCGGACTCACTCTGTGGTAACGCGGTTGTTTTGCTAGACATTTTGTACAACAATATTAAATGAAAATATTTTTAAAGATACAGCGATTTGTTTACAGAATTTCGTAAGTCTCAAGAAGATAAAATATTTTGACTATTGACGCCCTATACAAAAACTATGGCGTCATTTGTTCGTAAAGTTGTAAGTAATATATAAAAATATAAATCAGTACAAATTCAACAAAATATTTTACATGTAGTCATACACTCCTATTGTTTCATGTATTTTTGAATGGGTAACAGAAAGTCTTCGTCTGACATTTTGCAAACTGACGTACAAAGAATACCCTCTGAAACTGCAATAGTCTCTTCACATAGAATACCTATATTGAGACCTAAACTTTACAAACACACGGTACATTATGGTATGAATAAAAGATACCACACTCTCCGAATCCGAAATAGAAACTGACTAGTGTTAACTTATAGCTAAGCTGGCAAATGAAAAATAAATAATTTGACCTTAAGTCTAAACACGTTTATTTTGTGTTCATAATTTAAAGAAATAAAATATAAATACAAAAAGGTTAATTTGTTAATTTGTACAAACTTAATATGCTACAAAATAAGCAATTTTTATTGGAATGAAACAGTAACTGTTAGGGTAGATGGTGAGATTACAGATTTTGTAGCTATGTACGAAACTACCAGCGGCCAGCCCCATGAACGAAAGTCCTGGCTTGAAAAAACTCACGTGCCGCTCGCCGCGTGCACCCCCCGCATAGTCGAGCCACACACACACATAGCTGCGAGCAGTCATTCGTGTAAGTCTATTGAACGATAGTTCTTTACATTATTAATACTATATATTCTTTGACAATGTGGCATTCGACAAGGATGTGATCTTTCCCCACTTCTGCTTATCATAATATAAGGATTTTCAAAATCAATTACGGATATTTTGGGCATATCTGTATATATAGGTAATGAAAAATAACCTATGAAATTGCCGTTCTGCAGTACTGGCCATTTCAAATCAAAATAATTTTTGTTTGGCTAAGGATTCTAATTTAAAATTAATATTATTTTAAAAACATGGAATTCTTTTTCCAAAAGTAGTCATTTGTTTATTGATTAGTGTTACATTTTCATCGCATTTCAATATTTTTCGTCATCATGGATACTGTAGGGGACTGTATTATTCCACAGGGTTTCAACCGCCGGCTCAGATTAGAATCGAAGATAGCAAGGTTACACCGATTTGGGCAGAGCCGGGGCAATAATAAAACACTATTTGAGGAGAACGATTTTCACTTTTTTCGTTAGGATTACCTGGCGCGTTGTGTGAAATACTTTATTGTTATGACCATATACATAAACTCTTATATACTAGAAATCTTATTCTATAGAAAAGATATGTACATCTTAAAGTTTACCTTATAAGAAATGTTCTACATTTTTACCATTATTTTCGTAAAAATTTCTTACCATTTATTCTATAACCTTAATCGTTAACTACACGTTAGGTACTATATTTATTCATGTAAATCAAAAGAAGCTACGTTAAAATTAGCTTTAGTTAAAAATATACAAGCAAAATAACCTGCACCTGATAAAACACCATTTTAACACGACTTTTACACACTGATGCCATATAAATCTATACATATAGTCACTGAGTATTCACTATTATAGTTTTATGTACTGTTTGAAATCACTCGTTTATCGTTCACATTTAAATTCACTTATGTATTACGTTACGAGGCCGCTGTCCTTAACAGATACGTTAAAAATTCGAGTAATTATGGAATATACCATCCCGTCCGTAATAGTACCGTCGTGGCAGCAACGCGGCACAAGCGGCACGTAACATCAACGACGTTTACGGAGCTAACACTACAAACCAACGCACCACCTGTTATTGGTTTGCTCGCTTCCGTTCTGGAAATTTCGACCTGAAAAATGAACCTCGCGGTCGTCCGAAGACTTTGGTCAACAATGACGAATTAAAGGCGATTGTGGAAGCTGATGATCACAATCTTTGGCTGAATTCGGCTTTCGACGTTAGCGTCAAAACAATATTGGTCCATTTGCGTCAAATTAGCAAGGTAAAAAAGCTTGACAAATGGGTGCCCCACGAACTCAATGATCACCAGCGCGATGTACGCATCGAGACGTGCCTTGCACTGCTCAACAGACACACAAATGAAGGAATTTTGACCCCATTGTTACCTGCGATGAAAAATGGATTCTGTTTGATAACCGCAAGTGCTCAGCAAGTCGGTTGGATCCTGGTTCAGCACCTAAACAATGCCCTAAACGAAAACTTACCCCTAGAAAAGTGATGGTCACTGTTTGGTGGTCTAGCGCCGGTGTGATTCACAGCTTCTTACCAAACGGGGTGAGCATTACTGCAGATGTGTACTGTGAAGAACTAAATACAATGATGGATAAGCTGGCACATCTCCAACCAGCATTGGTCAATCGCTCGTCTCCGCTGCTCCTGCACGACAACGCGCGACCTCATACTGCACAGCAGACGGTCTCCAAGTTGCAAGAACTGGGGTTGGAAGCTCTCGTTATCCGCCCTACTCACCAGACCTTGCGCCTACAGACTACTACTTTTTTCAGAATTTGGATAACTTATTGGCGGGAAAAAAATTGAATACCCGAGAGGCAGTACAAAATGCCTTTGAAGAATTTGTTGCCTCCCGTCCAGCTAATTTCTTTAAGAAGGGCATCAATAAACTGCCACTGCGTTGGCAAAGATGCATTGATTGCATGGGTGATTACTTCGATTAATACAAATAAAAAATACATGAAAAAAATTCGTTTTAATTTTTTCATACAAAACGGCAATTTCATAGGTAAAGACCTAATATATCATATATATGATCTATTGATTATTTAAAGACGTTTAGGCAACAAAATAACTAATAAAAGGTGATGTCCCCACTGACTGGCTGACTTATAGACGCTCGCGACGACAGCCGAAACTGCTTATAGTAGAAGCGCGAAATTTGGACAGTAGTTTTAATTTACAATATGTTGAAACACGGGCTGAACATTTGTATGGAAAATCTTTAAGTCTGCACCAATTTCGATGAACATTAATATTCACGCTCTTAAATACATTTAATTGAAAACGTGTATCATGGTTAGTTAGAATTCATCCTCTGAGGTTGTAAAATAAGGGTTGAAAGTTTGTATGAAAAAAATTAAAATCTGTCCCGATTTCTATGAAATTTGATATCCGAGGAAATAAATGGAAATTATTGAGTACTTTTTTTTTAGTTATTTTTAAATTCAACCACTAACGGGGTGAAATGGAGTCCAAATTTTGTATGGTGAAATATCAACAGCCGGTCCGATTAAGTTGAATATTGTCACGCAGATAGTTATTATGACGTATAAAACAGAAACGTATTAAAACGGTTTTTTGAAATACATACCCTACGGGGGTGCAATGTCGATCCACGCGGACGAAGTAGCGTGAAAAAGCTAGTACTAAATAAAATTACATTGCGCTCTCTAATGCGCTGAGGTTATTAACCTCAAAGAAACAAGTGATTTAAAGAGGAAGCAAAAACTTTATCTTTTGCATAAATAGAATCAGCTTTGTGATGTTAATGACCTTAACAGCGCCATAAAGAGAGTATTTTTTTGCTATATTTTTATTTAGATTCTGCCTTAACGTCTTGACATAAGCAGTAGATCATATGCCCAAAATATAAACAAATTAAAAGTAAACAAGAGAGATGTAAAACTTGGCTAAAAACAGAAAAACAAAATTGTTAATAGTAAGGTAGGGTTTGGATGAGGGTCTTCAAAAGGTAAATGGTAAGTGAAGCCCATAGGAATGGAGTTATAGGAACCCCACGCCACTGCTGAAGAATATCTGAGAGCGGACACTGGACAGGGATAAAGTCTGTACTTTTAAGAATTGCCTTAGACAAATTGCGGAGCTTCACTGCCAACCTTCAGTGATTGAAGAGGCGCATGAAGAAGAAGAATATGCAAACGTGCTAGCAGGTCCAGCAACATAGGTACCTATTATTGGATAAAACAAAAATACAAAGATTTAGCTAATTAACGAATAATTTTTTCGTCCCATTTCCGCTTTAAGACGTTCAGGACCTGACCGCACGGCGGTTTTTCTCCGTGCAGTATTAATTTCGCAAATCTGTAATATATTGAATGCTATGGAAGTATCCGCACTAGCTGTAAAAATCGTCCGGATAAAAATCGTGATTTGATACAAATTTTACGCGATCGTGGAATGATAGTCCGCGCGGTGAAAACCGCAGTGTGTCTGGACATCAGGTCTAAAATGGTCACATTAAGTGAAATACTATGAAACATTAACTTTTAAAGAAGTTACAATGGCTCATCATTCATTGATCATTCACCATCATTTAATAATGAGTATCAAATTATTTGAAAGTCTATGTGCCTAGGATGTATTAGAATATTGGTAATTTCATAAAAAAGATTATAAACAAAAACAATTACGTCATTCCAAACAAATTAGTTTTTGTCACTTATAGACTTTGACAGTTCTGTCAAGTATCAATTTGATTTATTTTCTGTTCTACAATGTAGAGTTAAAAATTTATTGATTATTAAAAAAATGATCTAAATTATCAAATAATTTAATAACCATTTTAAGCATTTTTTATGAGAATTTTAATAATTATTTACATACACTTCCGCTATGAAATATTGCCATAACTTTCTTTTGGTTATTTCTTTCGGTATTAAAATTGCGTCAAATAACACTTATAAAAGGTTGTGCCGCCATTTTGATGTTAGACCGATTGATCCCGTGCACCTTAGCTTAGTAAATAGCGAGGTCGATAGCCGACTCTCGAGGCCACCTGATGTAGATAGGGTGAGGATGGTGGACTCGGAGGAGGTCAGTGACATTATTAAGTGTATGTCAAGTATATGTAATGCCAAAAAGGCCCCAGGCCTCGACGGTATTTCAAACAAAACACTTAAAATGTTACCGTCCGAGCTAATTCAACTCCTAGTAAACATCTTTAACGCCATCTTAGTAGGATGTTCATTTCCAGACATTTGGAAGGTAGCTATTGTCATAGGTATCCACAAACCGGGGAAACCCTGGAAGATGCCTGGTAGCTACCGTCCAATAAGTCTCATTAGCTCCCTCGGTAAAGTCTACGAAAGAGTTATTAAAAGGCGCCTCAATGACGTCATAACCGACAAAAAACTCCTTCCAGACGAGCAGTTTGCCTTCCGCGAAATGCACAGCTGTCCCGCTCAAGTACACCGCTTAACGGAGTACATAATATCTAGCAAAAACGACAGGAAGACGACATGCGCCGTATTCTTTGACATTGCAAAAGCTTTTGATAAAATTTGGTATAACGGACTGTTATACAAACTCTATCAAATGGAAATACTCGATTATCTTGTTCTACTAATTAGTAACTTTTTAAAAAACCGTAAATTTCATTTCCGCGTAGAAGGCGCACTGTCGTCGCCAAGATATATGGATGCGGGAGTACCGCAGGGCTCGGTCCTCTCGCCCTCCCTATATAACCTGTATACTAGTGATATCCCTAAACACGCTAAGGTGCAATTAGCTATGTTCGCGGACGACACAGCCCTTTATTATTCCCACACACGAGCCTGTACCGCGTCTAAATTCCTCCAGGAGTCAGTTACCGCTCTCGGTAACTGGTTCTCCAAATGGAGAATAGAAGTTAATCCCGACAAAAGTCACGCCATCCAGTTCAATAGTAAAAGGGCAACGAGGCGAAATTGCCCCCGTAAACTAATGAGTCCTATTAGCCTGCACGGCAATATAATCCCTGAGGTCACTCAGGTCAAATATTTAGGCGTAGTACTAAACAATTCGATGACGTTTTCGAGTCACATTAGTAATACATTATGCAAAGCGAAATTTGTACTCTACAAATTATATCCGCTACTTAATTCGCGAAGCAAAATGTCCCTAAGACATAAGCTTACATTGTATAAGGTTTGCATCAGAACGATACTCACTTATGCGTGCGTCTCTTTCGCACAGATAAGCGAGTCTCAATTGGACCAATTGCAAAGAGTCCAAAACCAGTCTACGCATGGCAACAGGCGCAGTACATGCGTAACATCGACTTGCATAGGGACTGCGAACTCGTCACTATTAAAGCCTATAACTTCAAGGAACTCGTAGAGAGATTTCTTGATAAAGGCAAAAATCACCCAAACCCCCTTATCAAAAATGCACTGGACTATAATCACGACGCACAGACTTTCCGACACCCGACAAGACAAAGACAAAGACAAAGAAATATTTATTGCTTAAAAACTGTGTTACTAAGGTGTTACAGATTTGATGGTTTCAGCAGTTTACCCGTTCGGGCATGCAATATTTGCATGAAAAGTAAACACTAGGGAAACATAGAGCACTCATCCGAGTAATTTCATTTTATAATAATAATAGATTTGATTTTATAATGATTAAAATACATAACATTGAATTCTAATTTATAAAACATAATTATTATTAAAAGTCATTTCATAAGCATAAAATTACAATAATTAGTAGTTAATAATTTTTAAAAAATCGAAACAAAACAAAATATAATATTTATCATTTTACCTCTTTATTATACATACTTATATTAGGCACAATTTATAATTAGTTAGTCATTTTTCTTTGCAAAATTCGCCCAAATTATAGAATACTTTTGCAATTATCCATTTTTTTAGTTTATTTTTGAATTTAAGTCAATTTAATTCTTTTATTTCTGTAGGTAAATGATTGTAAACTCGTATAGCAGTAATATAAGCACTTTTGTAGAAAATCATATTATTAATTTTTGGAAGAGATAAGTTGTATTTATATTTAATGCGTAAGATTCTGTTTGTTTCCGATTTGGAGCTAAAGTATTCTATATTATTTTTTACAAATAGACATTTTAATTCAAGGATGTATATGCCAGTCAGTGTCAGATAATTGTTTGTTCTAAATAAGTCCCTTAGAGATTCTGTGTTATGCATGTTATATATAGTTCGAAGGCATTTTTTTTGGAGTGTAAATGTAGACTTGATGTTTGTTGAATTACCCCAGTATATAATCCCATAAAGCAGCAATGGGTACACGTTTCCAAAATAGGCACTTCTTGTGACATCTGTATTTGTTGTCTCGGGAAGGATAGAGAGGCCGTAGCAGGCACTTGAATTTTTTTTATTTATATTGTTTATATGTGCTTTCCAGCTTAGATGCTGGTGTATTGTGACGCCAAGAAAACATAGTTGGTTTACTTCCTCAATAGCAACGTTTGATACTTCAACGTTGAGCGTGGAAGGTTTACTTTGGTAACTTTTAAATTGCATAACATTGGTTTTTGAGAGGTTAACTTTTAGATTTAGTGATTTGAGCCAATTAGTGATAGTTGTTAAGATTTCATTTAATTCCTTTCTGAAGTCTTCCTCTGATGCATATTCATTTCTTATAAATATTGTCGTGTCATCTGCATACATGATGCCAAGGTGTTTAGGTATAATGTTAGGAAGTTCATTAATGTAGAGTAAAAATAAGAGCGGCCCTACTATACTACCTTGAGGTACACCGTGTAATACCTTTTGGAAGCTGGACATAATCACCTCTAACATTTTTGTAGCGCAATCATATGTTTCTATTGCAGTAGCTTGCCATCTGTCATTTAAATAGCTTTCGATTAGTTTTAATGCTGTGCCTCTTATACCAATAATTTCTAATATATTCAGGAGTATATCAAATTTTACACAATCAAAAGCTTTTGACAGGTCGATAAATATTGCAGCACATTTCTTCTTGTCGTTCATATTATTCCATACTGATTGAAATAGTTTAAATATAGCCAAAGACGTGATTTTATTCCTTTGGAATCCAAATTGGTTTTCATTTAAAATTTTGTTGCAATTCAAAAATTGCATTAATCTATTATAAATAACTATTTCAAAAATTTTAGAAATACTTGGCAACAATGCTATCGGTCTGTAGTTATTCATGTCATGAGTGGAACCTTTTTTATGTATAGGTTTTATTACAGCTTTTTTTAATTGTTTTGGAAATTCACCAGTTTCCAGCATAAGGTTTATAATGTGTACAAGCGGATTTACTATATAGGAGATACTTTCTTTAACTGCCTTTATCGGTATATTATCATAACCATAGCTTGTTTTATTTTTTAGACCTTTTACTATTTTAGTTACTTCTTCGCAGTCTGTAGGGTATAGGAAAATGCTATTAGGGTTCCTTTTGGGAAGCATTTTATTTTTGTTTAGTAATTCTGAACTGCAATTTTGTTTTATAAAAAAGTTGTTAAGAGTGTGGACGAGTTTAAGTGGTGATTTTATAATTTTTTCATCTTGTATGATGTAATCAATAGTAGGCTTAAGTGTTTGTGTTCTTTGTGTTTGTTTTTTTATTAGTTGCCATGTTGCTTTAGTTTTATTAGTGCTTTTTTCTATAAATTTAATATTTGCATTTTATTTTGATAATTTAATAACGCGTTTAAGTATTTGACAATATTGAGAGTATCTATTTTTTATTTCAAGATTGTAATTTTTTTTCGCATGAATATAAAGCTTTCTTTTAATTTTTGTACACTTTAATATACCTTTGGTTTTCCATGGTTTTTGGCTTTTATGAAAAACTTTTTTCATCTGTAGTGGGACACATAGTTCATATATTAATTGAAATAGATTGATAAATGTTTCATAAGCTAAGTTAGGGTTATTTAATTTATATACATCGTTAAAATTTACTTGGGAAATATATTTTAAGAATATTTCTATATGATAGTTTACATTGCGTCTCATTGTGTACCAATACTTTTCTCTGTAGCAAATACTGCATGGTATTTTGACCACTTGGCTTGTGTGGTCTGAAATCCCTAGGTCCCATATTTCTGATGTACATTTTTTATGGTTTGTTATAATATTGTCTATGCATGTTGCAGAGTGAGACGTTATTCAATTTGGTTGGTTAAGAGTTAAGAAAAGATTAAATTTTTTTAGTGCGTTTTGAAATAGCTCAGTTTTGGTATTATTTACAAGCATGTCTATATTAAAATCTCCCAAGATAAATAGTTTTTTACAAGTTGTTCTAGTTCTAATGGTTAGTATAAATAATAGGATTTCTAATTTTTCAATAAACAAGTTAAAATTTCCACTTGGTGCACGATAAATACAAACAATATATCAATTATTCTCTGGAATTATTATACCACAAAATTCAAAATGGGATTCTAATGCCATATCTGAGATCCATGTTATATTTTTGAAGTTTATTGATTTTTTAATATAGAAACATACAACCCCCCCGAGACTTATTTTTTCTTGAAAAATATGAAGCAATATTTAAGTTTGATAACTGAAGTATTTCCGGGGTATTATCTCGTAGGAAATTTCGCTTATACAGAGAACATCTATGTTTTTTGACTCAACCAGTAATTCTAGGTCACCTATTTTCGATCTTATGCCTTGGATATTATTGTGTAAAATAGTAAAATGCGGCTTATTAGTCTCGAAATAACAGATTTTCAGTTTGTGTTTCTACAGATGACATATTTTGATTCAACAATAAATCGGTTTGAGTACTCTTTGTGTAACATTCAGTATTTATCTTAATATATTGGTCGTATTTTTGTTTATAGTTGAGACGTAATATGGCTCTTAGTAAGAGTCTACATAGAGTCAGATAATAGGCCCTGTATGGAGTATAAGTGCTAAGATTTACAAAAGTACTAAGCTGAAATTGATTGCTTATGAAATTAAGTGTATTCTGCAGTTTAAATTTGTTTAAGTACACATTTCTTTTCATTTCACATAATAATACATTCGTATGTTTTAACTTATCTAAGTAGAAGTATAGAGCTGATTGTAATCTTAACGGATCTCTATCATTGTTACCACACATTATTACAACGTAGTCATTTTTGTTAAAATCTTTGCAGAGCTGCCCCGATGTCTTCAGAAGTTTATCAGTTGTCGCACCAGGCTTACTAAATGATGAAACTTGGAAGTTAGGTCCTGTCAAAGGTTGAAGTAGCTTTCTCAAGGATGTGCGCTCATCTGAGAGTATTAGAATTTTATTTTTGATAGCTGGGGAAGTGTAAGTTTCTGCTGGTAAGGGGCTATTTTCTTCACAGACGCTTTCTCTATCTAATTCCGTAGTTTGTGTCTTGTCTTGTATATAGTTTTCTTCATTTTGAAAATTCTGTACTGATGTTATATCGGGATTACTCACTTCGACGCTCAATGTATCGATGTGCAAGTTATTGTAGCTTTCGTCAAGATTAATTTTTGCATGTGTTTTGGACTTTAGATTTGACTTTGTTTTTCTTGATTTTATGGACGACTTCTTGCTTGAAAATTCTGTGCATAGAGTTTTTAATGTATTTATTGTAGTCTGTTGGGATTTAACTAAATTGTGCAGGGAGACATTCTCTGAGTTTAGATTTTCAATTTCATATTGAGCTCGTACAAACGGCCTAAGCATATCTTAGCCGATCCCATTGACCCGATCACAAAATACGTAACGTACTGTGTACAGTTACGTAAACACAAACCACACGCACACGCGAGGTTAGTATCGCACCGGGGTCGACGCCGGCGCCTACCCCGAGGTCCCACATCCGACACGACAACACGTACAGACGTACAGACCGACCCTAACACGGGACTGGACCCGAACCCGAGTTCGAGTTCGCATCTTAGTAGACTAGGTTCACTTCAAAATAGTGTCCGCGACCGCGATATTGATATAGAGAGCTCTACCAATACCGCGAACCTCATCGACATAAGGACTTACGCACGCGAGTCATCCCGACCGTACGCGGAAGGGGAGAGGGACGGCTCTCTCAGTACCGATACCATTCAAAACGAGAGCTCCTCTATCGCGATAACTCGCACGCCGCTAGTTTTTGCTACCACGCGCGAGCAACCTCACTCATCAGCGAGTGAGGAAGGGGTCGGACCCCTTAGCAGAAGAGACCCGCGTCTCCCCTGTCATAATAATAGCTCACAATCCGTACCTGTCCCCAATATCCGGTCTGAACATCACCCGGGTGATGTTAGGGAGGGTCAAACCCTCCCATCGACTCTTACCAAATAAACTAGCCACCAGGCTAGTTATAGTCTAGATTTAGCTACAGCGGTCTTAACCCGACACTTAGCTTAGATCCGTTCGGAAAAAAAAAAAAATTATGTTAGTCTTGGACTGGCCGTGAGAGGAACCACACAAGATAAGTAACATTGTCTAAACTCTAAACCTATAAGTTATAGCTAAATTATTAAGTAATTATCTTAATTGATAATTTTGTAATGTTAATTAATTTATTATTATTAATTTAATTATTACTTTGCTTGGATATTTTGAAAGTATTATGGAATTACGAAATGGTTTTATTATGCTGTAATTCGTACAGAGTTAAAATAATATCAACTTATTAAATAATGTTATAATTAGTATTTCTTTCATTTGTGGTTTGATTAGCTATAACTCTTACAGTCGTTAAAATACCAAGTTATTAAAGAATATGATGATTAGTATATCTTTATTTTATCGTTATTTACCTATTACCTACATTTGGTTAATGATTATAAAAATAAATTTTAGTATATAATTTGGGTTGTAACTTGAAATTATTAGTATTTACTATTATAATAAGGAAAACTTTGACACAATAAAACTATTTAACAATGCTTTTGTGTTTTAATTCACATTTTTGATAGTAACTATTTTGGTCATTCTGAGTTATCATATTATAGCCTCTCTTATTTATATATATTATACCAAACTGCACCAACAAAAATATTATGTAATTTAATAATCGATTACTGTAAAAGGACAATCCAGTAGATGCGAGTAATTGTTGCTAATTTAAGTCTTGTAAGTTAACGTTCGCTATTCTAAATATAAATTAGACCTTCTTGTTAACCGGACAATATGACTGCAGCTATAATTAATATAACGATGAGAATAATTTATCCACTTTAGCCACCACTTTAAGGGCCCCACAGACGAGAGGCCGATAGTTTCAGTTAGAACTGACGTCAGTTCGGCCTGAACGGATTCGAGCACATACACGGAAAAAAATCGCATCCGACCCAACTGACGTCAGTTAATTAATAACGCCCTTAGCCCTTAGATTAATAACGCCTAGATAGTTTTCAAACAAATGAATCGTACAAAGTGAAGCAAGCAACAGATAGATGGAAATGGAAATGGATAGAATCAAAAGCATATAAACAAAAATTTAAAGTTGTGGGGTGTGTACAGTTTTAAGGGACAAATGTTGCTCATAAAATTGGAATTATTGTATTTGTTTTTCTTAATATCTTGAGATGCTATAACTTATATTTAATTTTAAACCATCTAAATACGATTTGTGAACATTATTTATATTAAACTGGTATTAAGGAATATATTAAGGATTATCTTAATACTGGCAATAATTTAAATTGATAGTTAAAAAATGTTTAAAAAGTTGCAATTATTAGTTAGCCATGAAAATTTTGAAATAAATTTATTATTACTAGTAACATTTTTCAATTCACAATAGGGCATCAAGATGGCGACATAATATGAATTTATTTTAAAATGTTTTAAATATTTTACTTAGTAGGTACAAGTCAAATTGTTCTAATTTTTAATTCTTTTCCGATGCACTGTGACACCCAATAACGACACAAACCATCATAATGTTTTTAATAGTCGGAGATGTATGCACTAGCGCTTGACTTTGACAACTGACGGGTCGTTCGAACAAACTGAGCCGATATGGCTCAGTATGATTTACGACAGTTAAAATTTTCACACAATATGTATGGTGTATGTATTTCTATTGCCGTTATAACAACAAATACTAAAAACAGAATAAAATAAAAATTCTAGGCTCACATACAAAAAACGTAAATTTTTCCGTTTTGTACGGAACCCCTCTTGCCGACTCGCACTTGACCGGTTTTATTCCACACTCGAATTTTATTACCGTTCAGTCTAATTTTATTGCCGTTCAGTCCATCCGTACAGGTCAGAATTAATGTTGCCAACTTAGTTGTCTTACAAAGTTTTACAACTAAATTTTGTATTTAATTCCCTTATATATAATATATATATATATATATATATATATATATATATATATATATATATATATATATATATATATATATATATATATATATATATATATATATATATATATATATATATATATTATGACTTCGTTCCATCCGGGTGTCCCTTGACACCTCTCAAGTTTTTTTTAAAATTTAACGGATAAATATTAAAATCTGAAAATGTATGTATGTTTGTAAACACAAAATCCCTAAAAAACTTTTAGGGATTCCTAAGTTTAGTAGCTTTTTTATGGTTATCGGTACTCTTTTAGTAGTTTTGAGTAGAAAACAACGCGAGTTTAGTAGTTTCGCAAAAACAGAGTTGGCAATACTGGTACGAATCGCTTCACTCCATACGCCGACTGCACACAGACGATACTATTTTGCATCCGTTCAGGCCAAGCTGAAGGAAAACCGGACTGTGTATGGGGCCCTTTAGCCAGACACGTAAACGTCTGAGGAGGCGATAATTGCCTGTGGTGCGAGTTGTATTAGCTACTTAGCACGTCGCGTCGCGTGAAGAAATCGACACCACGCGTTTTAAACCGTAATTTCAGAAAATATGGGATACTGTCTAGTCAAGTAAGAATATTCTGGTAATTCTTGCGGATAAGTCAATTTCTTACCAAGCGTTCGTCCCTCGCTCAAAGACACGTGTAATTTGCCTACCGCTTGCCGTGTCTCTTACGAGACAATCGACAAAGTGCCGCTGCACGTCGCACGCCCGCCAGAGCAAAGCACCACACGTTCCCGCGCTTACGCGTCGAAATGCCATGTAATTATTGTGCAGTGGATGGCTGCAGTGTAGTAGTTTAACAACTTTTAGTAGTTTTTGACCTCTTTAGCAGGAATTTATTTCTTAGTAGTTTTTTTTTACAAAATAGTCTCCAGCCAGAAAATAAAAGAAAGAGCATTCTCAAATAAGTATTGTATTGTATTGTATTGGACACTACTTCAGAAAAATGTTAAATCGCCATATGTGTCCATATAATTTTCGAGGAGTTCCCTCGATTCCTCATGGGTCCCATCATCAGGTCACCACTTCGATGTCAAAAGGACTGATTTGGGACCCTGTTACCCTTTATATCCAAACATGAATTTTGAAAATCGGTCCACAGCCAAATGTATAACCGCCTCCTTTTTTGGAAGTCGGTTAAAACCAGGCGGTAGGTTGAGAATCGGTCGTAATCTATCTTTTATATATGGCAAAATAACGTTTGCCGGGTCAGCCAGTAGATCTTCTACTATTACGATTACGATTACGATTACGATTATAAAATTAATAGATTAATATAAGTATCCTCGACATAACACCTGTGAACAAGCAAATTGCAAAAATTCAATTTTTTTTAAATTTTTAATAAATTTAAAATTAAATTTAAGCAATTTTGAATAAATGTCGCTGTGGCGCATAAGTATACAGTTCCTGGGAGACCGAGCTTTGCTCGGAATTTTAGTAAACGATAAAATAATAGAAAAATATATAAAAGAAAAAAAAATAAGAATCACAAAAATATTTATCTGACCGGGATTCGAACCCACGACATTCCAAATTTCCAAACAACGCAAAAATTATACATAGGTTCGCATACGAAGCTGCCAGTCACACATACGTAAAGGAGTCGAAATAATTGATATATTGTTGCACATGCGCAGTTTCTATGGGATAAGATAGGTCTTATAAAAATCTATCTACCTAAGGCTCGATCGATTTTTCTCACCTAAAACTACGTACGTGTACGCGTACTAAATATCATGTCTCGTTTAAAGTATAAGATATATATATTTTTTTTCAAAAAGGTTAGGCAGGGCAAACCCATAACCAGATCATATTTGTTTAAGACTCAAATTGTAGCTGACTAAACTGTCCAGAGGAGTATTTCTCGAATGTTCGATATCGTTCTTCGTTTTCAAAATATAGAACGCCAAAATCATAATTTCGGAAAAATTTGTTTTTTTTTTCACTATTTCGGACATCTTTTTTCGTATTTTATTTTCTCGAATAATTCTTTTAGCACCTTATTTATAGCTCTCGTGAATACGCGTCTTTTGAGCCTTGTTTTGAATATCATATCTTCCCAACTCTCCGAGATATAAGGGGATCGCACTTTTTCGTGAAATCGGCCCCTATACTGGAGCGAACGAAAAGACATTTCCAATGTCAAAACTAGATTAAAGTCGGTTAATCGGTTCATCCGTTTTTAAATAGAAAATGCGGATGAAATAACATATTAGCACTTTATTACCTTTTCGTGCGATAGATGATTCGGGTCTTACATTTTTCTGAATCGAGGTATCGTTGTGTGATAAGAGAAATTTTGGTATTGAAATAATAGGTCTTATATAGGACCTATGAAATTGCCGTTCTTCAGTACTGGCCATTTCAAATCAAAATAATATTTGTTGGGCTAAGAATTTTAATTTCAAATTAATTTTATTTAAAAAAAAAGGATTGTGTGGTTTTATGAAACCACGGTAAAAGTGAAACTTAATATAATAAAATGCGCTTCTTGTGTCTTCGCGTGAACTACATAACGAGTTAAATGCGGTCTTTATCAATATACAGACTGTTTATGCGTTAGATTTTAAGTTAATTTTCTTAAGGAACTTTGGTGCTCATATGGCATACTAGATGGCGCTGATTTGCCGCTAGATCACGCTATAGGTAAAGCAAACCTATTTGCATAAGATGTTTATGAGGGCCTTACTAATGGGTAAATGAGTAAATACTTTGGGTTTGTCAAACCACACGTTTGGGTTGGTCTAAACCAATCAAGAAAAGGATTGTGTGGTTTTATGGAACCACAGTAAAAGTGAAACTTAATAACAAAATAGCGTGGAGCACTGGCACAAATGAGTACTAGTCTATACACTACACGGTCAGCTGATGCGAACTATAGGCGCCGCCATATTGGCCTCGGTTGCTCTGACGAGCGCCTTTCACTTTATCCCTACTCCGCGGCCGACCGTCACGCGACATGCAACACACAGACGAAAAAGTTTGAGACGATGTAAGAAAAGTTTCACTTGCAAAACATGGAAATCTTTTTCCAAAAGTAGTCATTTGCTTATTGATTAGTGTAATCATTTGCACTCGCATTTCAATCTTTTTCATCATCATGGATACGTTAAAAATTCGAGTAATTATGGAATATGAGTACCGTCATGGCAGCAACGCGGCACAAGCGGCACGCCACATCAACGACGTTTACGGAGCTAACACTACAAACCAACGCACCACCTGTTTTTGGTTTGTTCGCTTCCGTTCTGGAAATTTCGACCTGAAAAATGAACCTCGCGGTCGTCCGAAGACTTTGGTTGACAATGATGAATTAAAGGCGATCGTGGAAGCTGATGATACACAATCTACGGCTGAATTAGCAGCAGCTTTCGACGTTAGCGTCAAAACAATATTGGTCCATTTGCGTCGAATTGGCAAGGTAAAAAAGCTTGACAAATAGGTGCCCCACGAACTCAATGATCGCCAGCGCGAAGTACGCGTCGAGACGTGCCTTGCACTGCTCAACAGACACACAAATGAAGGAATTTTGAACCGCATTTCACCGAAGATGAAAAATGGATTCTGTTTGATAACCGCAAGTGCTCAGCAAGTTGGTTCGATCCTGGTTCAGCACCTAAAGAATGCCCTAAGCTAAAACTTTGGTGGTGTAGCGCCGGTGTGATTAATCACAGCTTCTTATCAAACGGGGTGAGCATTACCGCAGATGTGTACTGTGAAGAACTGAATACAATGATGGAGAAGCTGGCACATCTCCAACCAGCATTGGTCAATCGCTCGTCTCCGCTGCTCCTGCACGACAACGCGCGACCTCATACTGCACAGGAGACGGTCTCCAAGTTGCAAGAACTGGGGTTGGAAGCTCTCCGTCATCCGCCCTACTCACCAGACCTTGCGCCTACAGACTACTACTTTTTCCAGAATTTGGATAACTTCTTGGCGGGAAAAAAATTCAATACCCGAGAGGCAGTACAAAATGCCTTTGACGAATTTATTGCCTCCCGTCCAGCTGAATTCTTTAAGAAGGGCATCAATAAACTGCTACTGTGTTGTCAAAGATGCATTAATTGCATGGGTGATTACTTCGATTAACACAAATGAAAAATACATGAAAAAAATAAGTTTAAATTTTTTCATACAAAACGGCAATTTCATAGGTAAAGACCTAATATTAAGATCTCAATCTCAATTGCGTGACCGAGCTTTGTTCGGAGTTCTAGTAAATAAAAAAAATTAAAAGAATCACAAAAATACGTATCTGACCGGGATTCGAACCCACCACATTCCAAATTTACGAACGAAGGCCTGCCAATCAGACTGACATAATAGAGTCGAAATTACTGACATATTGTTGCACAACGAAAGAAAAAGACATATATAGCTTAAAATGCGCAGTTTCCAAGGGATAAGATCTAGCTAGATCGATTTTTCTCCCCCAAAACTCCCTATATACTAAATTTCATTGTAATACTTGGCCGTTGCAGAGATTCCGATTATATAATATATAAGATTGTCTCGTTTAAATTATAAGATTCCAAAAATATGTTCGATTGGGAAACGGAAAAATACGAAATAAAAAATAAGTTTGAAAAAACTATAACCTGACTACGTAAAAAAAGCGGTCTAAAAAGGCCGAAATAAGAAAATAATTGAGATGTGAATCCAGAAATGCATAGGTACAAAAATGGTCCAGGTAGAGTCGTGGTCGCACCTACTTTATAAGGTTCGGTACAGTCGATGTCAAATCGCAGCAGTATCTATCTTGGGATATGCATGTGTATGATGAATATAAGCATTTTTTAGAAACTTCTCTAGGCCAGGTCTACTGACGCATCTCGGTGTGAACTGACGCTTAGATGCCATTAGAGGGTGCGACCACGACTCTACCTTGACCATTTTTGTACATATGCATTTCCGGATTGCTATCTGAATTGTTTTATTGTTTCGGCCTTTTTAGACCCCTTTTTTACTTAGTCTGGTTATAGTTTTTTTAATTCAAGTCTATTGTATTAGCGCAGAGTTCAATTTTCAGTGCTCTGAATTTTCCCGGGCATGCCGGATTCCGGACCATATAGTCCCAGCCTAAAGGGTATAGATTTCGTTTCCTGCTTGCTTTATTATAAGTATTTGCACTAAATATCGAAGAAATATTTTTTGACTTAAAAAGAAATGAGGCGTCACTAGACACGTGGCAAATGAGTCGAAATTATTTTGTAAATTGGCACGGCGACGCGTTACTTCTACATTCTACATGTTACCACAACAGTCACAATCCATCGCAATAGGTGTTTAAATACTAAAAACAAAATACGCTCTTGTAATGTGGCACTCGGGGACTGCCGCGGTAAAGCTATTGCATAGCATTATTTATACTTTCTCACAAATAGCTGCTTTCGTATTCGCCCGATTTCGGAGCAGCTCGTCTCGATCCGTGCGAGCTTCGTACATTCGTACCATCTACATACACGTTAAGGTTCAACTAGTCGCGGGCTCGAACTCACTCGTGGACGCGGCCAAAAAGCACGCTGTCTCACCTAGCATTGTGTCTAAAAGAGATAGAATCAGTTATGAGCAGTTAGCAGCTAGTCTACACGCACACAAACACCGTGCCGAAGTCTGCCGAACTGAAACGACGTTAGACGATGCACCTCTTTCAACGCCGCACCGCTGTACCGGTCGGAGTCGGGGGTGTTAGGTTTATTTTCGTTACGGAATTTCTTGATTCGGTCGCCGCGCTCAAAGCCCGCGATAAAAGCTTTGCAATAGCTTAAAAAAACCAAACCATGATACCTATATATGATGGTAAAGGTGTTTCCGCTTATGACTATGTACTACAGGTTAAAGGTTTACACGCGCTAAGTGACGTTAAAAGTTCACTGTGTGGGTGCAAAGGGAAAGTTTTACAATGCAGAGGCTGTACAATGAAGTAGCCATCGCATTTTCCTAGGGCCGGTGCAAACAAGACAAACGAGCAAACCTACCTAACCTAAACACGCTACCGCGACACAATAAGGATGTTGCCTAGTGTCAAATATCACATTATACAAATTCATAAAATTGTTGAATAGTTAAACATGAAACTATAAGATATACTTATAAATATTGCCCATCTCTTTCACGCACAACAATTTGTTACTTCACGAACTGTTATCGTCATACTTTATTTATGAAAATGTATGGCGGTAGCAGTTGGTGACGTCACAGGCCGATATATCGCTCTTACTACTACTAAGTAAAAATTTCAATTGTTTTGCGCGAGCGAAAGCTCGTTTGCGCCTAACACCCGCTTCACACTTAACGATAAAACTGCGCAGTTAGGTTAAACCAGTCGGCAACGCACGGCTCGCGGGCCAGCGTCATTCTAATTTTTTTTTAATTATCCTAGCTTTTTTATATAAATAATTTTTTTAAATCTTTGAAGTCTTTGTTTTATTTTTATTTTTATTTTCCCCTCTTTTTATCTGCATAGCTCCTTTGTCATCTGTATTAATTTAATGAAAATAAATAATTTTACATTTTTAATATATAGGCGATTTTACGTACATACATATAAATGATATCTAGGTACATATCAATTAGGTACAAGGTCCACCTTTATCTATTTTTCCAGTATGTGCCAAAAGGTTGACGTCCCTTGGCTTACACCGTTAAATTAAACCGAACAGTCCAGTGGGATTAGCAGGAATAATTGACAACTACGTATTCGTAACGTTATCGAAAGAAAATAGTATACAAAATATGACAGCGCCCAAACGATTGGCGTTCGATAACGTTACGAATAGTAGTTATCAATCATTCGTGCTTGTAACTTTAGCCAGTTTTATCGTTACGTGTGTAGCGGGCATTAGTTATGAAATTAAATGGAGACTACAGGACGCAATTATTACCGGCTTTACTTGTGTGGGGGAAGAAGGAAAGAAGGAAATTAAATAACAGTAGCAGTTATATCTATAAATATTATCAGCACTTTAATCGTCTTCATAATTTGTTCGTATAATAATGCCGCGGTGTTGCCATTAGTGTCAGCTCACACCGAAACGAAACGACTGAAAAGTGATTCAAAATGGCGGTGCAATTTGACATTCGAACTCTGCAAATAAACGTGTATCTTCTTGTGTTGTGTATAATGTTCAAACTTGAATAGCCATCTTAAAAATGCAGCGCAGCATCACGTATCGTCTTGTTTCGGTGTGAACTGACCCTAAGTCACATACTCGAAATATAGTGATATTACCAATTTTAGAAACAAGTATCCCATAACAGTCTGCTAAGACCTAGGAGCAAAATACCAGCAGGCTAAGCATGCGCACCCTAGAAACACCGAAGAATTGATAAATGCTGATTAAAGAAACTATTAATACTATTCGGAGCAAAATAGTTCATATTGTAAGGCAGCAAGGTCGATGCATCGTCGTTATGTGAAACAACATTTCTTTTCTTTCCGAGCACGAGCTCACAAAATGGCCTCTTTTGACAGCTAAAGTAAAAACGTTTTTTTTTTATTTCAAAGTCAAATAGTCTTACAATAATGTCAACTACTCCACATCATGGCGGCCGGGCCCAAGACAAATAGTTTCTTTACGTTCGGTCATTTACTTGAAAATTTGATCATTTTTGACAGAAGATTTCCCGGCAGCCATTTTAAAAATATGGCTATTTAGAAATGTTGACTTCTATTGACGACCTTGTTACCATGGATTAAGAAGTTTTGTATAGAATATTTCTTCTTAAAAATGATTTCTTCGGATCGCCATGCTGAGCCCGAAGGTAGCCACAAGTCAGTATCTAACAGTCATACATGTTTTACATTCCTTTGTCTATGGACGGTCAAAAATTAAGACTTATATTAATACCTACAGGTTGCCATGTGGTCGAATTTCAGCTATAATCCTACTACTAATATAAATTTAAAAGTTTGTAAGGATGGATGGATGTATGGATGTTTGTTACTCTTTCACGCAAAAACTACTAAACAGATTTTGATGAAATTTGGTATGGTAGTAGTTTGAGCTCTGGATTAACACATAGGCTACTTTTCATCCCGAAAAAGTATTGTTTCCGTTAGATACTGTATTTACTCGGGCGTAACCACAGGCAACTAGCTTTTGCCCGCGGTTCCGCGTAATTCATACAATTTTTATTAAGTTTGGACTCTATAAGGGTTTTTTTAACTCTCAGATAGAAAATGAATGTTGTGACAGATTGACAAACATTAACTTCTAACAAAATTGTATCTATCAAACGCACAGTCACAGAGTAAATATATATAGTTCTCTGTTTTTAATCTGTGGCTCAGTAGTGTGTGTTAATAATCCGAAGTAGTGTGTGTGTTGTGTTGTTGTTGTTATTTTTTTATCTATTTCTAAGTAATACTTACAATAAGATAGATTTTCTGAACAACTTCCTCCACACAAACTTTAATTTATCGGACAAATTTCAAACGCCTCCGGTCAATTCATCTACCTTTTTAACCGACTTACAAAAAAGGAGGCGGTTATACGTTCGGCTGTATATATATATTATATAGGTATATATTTTTTGTATGTTCAACGCAAACTCCACCGCCTGTTGACCAATTTTCAAAATTCTTTTTTTTAAAGTGTACTCCTTAGGCTAAGAACTCACAGAGCGATTTTTAGTAACGCCCGCCGCGAGTTTGCGGGCCGCTAAACAAAAGTACAATCAGTTTCTGACTCGATTTTGGAAATCAAAAACTGCATTATAGCATTTAAAATGTCAACGAAAACGTGCTGTGTTATTATTACACCATTTGCAGATAAAATACCAATTTTTGAGGAACATATTTTTTTGTAAATTTCATTACTCAAGAAATATTCATATTTTGCGAGGTATTTCATTTCACAATCACATACAATTAACTGCTACCTTGTTACACAGACAAAGAGCTTCAACTTTTAACAACGCGAAAGAATTCACGAAATTCTCGAAACTTCGACGGAGATAGAAACTGTCATTGTGCCAATTAAAGTCGGGGTAATTAAAGGGATAGTCTTTGTTTTTGTAATTCGAAGCCCAGTAGGGTTGTACGCATCGGGAAAAAATCTGGCTTTTAACTGACTTAAAAATTTCTGTTGCCGCTACAAGAACAAACACTAAAACAGAATATAATCTTATAAAATCTTGTATATATACAATCGGTTTCTCGAAAACGGCTACAAGCATTACCATGAAATTCAGTGTGCAGGGAGTTTTGAGAGAGAAAATTCGATCTAGCTTGGTCTTATCCCTGGGAGACTTCACATTGTTAGGCTATATATTATGTTTTGATGTGATAACGTCTTATAATTTGATGGAGCCGGATGACGCACGAAAAAACATGACTCATGCGTTACCTGTTACCAGCGTTACCTCGCTAAATATGACGCATTGCCGTTACCTCAGCTAGCCGCGGCTTAGGTATGTGAGCAGTGGGACGGAGAGGTGGGGCGCTTGATGTTATTACTCAGTTCGGCGCCGGACTTCACGGCGGCAACACCCTTACCTAAGGCGCGGCCAATTAGTCCCGCGCGCGCTATAAGCATGACGTTGTCACGTTCAGCTATCGTCAGTAAACCGACTTTACAGACAACCGATTTTTTTTCCATCGTGCAATAATATATCAACAATTTGGACTCTACTATGTCAGTTCAATTGGCATTTGTTCGCACTTCGTTCGAAAATTCGAAATAGGGTGGGTTTGAATCCCGGTCAGATAAATATTTTTGTGATTATTTTTACTTTTTTTAATTTATCAGAACTCCGAGCAAAACTCGGTTACCCAGATACTAAACATTTAAATGGGGTTTAAAACACGAACGTAATATTTTTTTGCCGTCTTGTACGGATCCCTTCGAGCACGAGTCCGACTTGAACTTGGCTATATTGTCAATGACTTCCGACTTTTTCGTCAAATTTTAGGGCTCCTTTTGGGCAGTATTTGTAACACTTGTCATTTGTTGGATTCCTGCCGCCTGGCTAACATTTGATTGTGGGGAAAAAAATTTCCCGTCCGGCTTTTAGATTCAAAGAATTAGCAACCCTAGACCCAGGGCCCAGACATTTGCCTTATAAATGTTGTAAGTCATTGCACCAGCTGTTCGGTTATTATTCTCAAGTTGGTATAATTGTGGTCACAATTTATAGCATCGCTTAAGCTTTGTTGTAGATAAATAAGTGTGAAGGGATTATTTAAGAATATTTGTAACATCGCCAAATCCCCGTTTAGTGGTTTATCGTCATCAGCACTAGCCAGGAGCCACCTACTAATGTCTATAGGATTTTTATATAATAGACATGAAGGCAATTTTTAAACTAAGTATAGGATATGACGTACATTTCACAGAAAAAATCTTCCTACAACACAGATGTATATGTTATAGTCGAGTCATGGTGAGGTGAAAACTGTCTCCACTTAAATGGCCACACTTTTGGAGTTTTTGGGGCCATTTTGACATTTGAAGTATGGTGAAATCAAGATGGCTAACATTTAGGGTATGGTGAAAGCCAAGATGGCGTAACTTTTATCTTGTATGAAGATTAGTTATGTCAAATGTACGTCATAACCTATCTTTACTTTTGAAATCTTTGTCATACAAGAAAAAGTTACGCCGCCTGCGCCGTATCGATTTCAGAAGACTGAATATACTGCGGAAAATAAATGTCAAAATTAAATGGCCCCATGGAACCGTTTGAGGTACGACACTTTTGTCTCGACTGTTGATTAACTCGTCTTTATTCTATGCCTGAAGGTCGATTCTGCTAATTAAATCCTGCAATAATATAGTAACGATTCAGTCCCGATATGTTAATACTGCTAAATGGTATTCTTATAAACGTCAAACCAACGTCAAACCCGTATTGATTGAAATCCAAATCCGATCCAAACTCCAAACATCAGTTTATGATATCAAGACGATTCATATATAATTAAATAAAAGTAAAATGAAAGTGTAAGTTAATTACGACATGGGGTACAGGAAACGAGCAGACGGATCGCCTAGTCGTAAGCGATTACCGCCGCCAATGGACACTCGCAACACCAGAGGAGACACTTGTAACTCCTCTGGTGTTGCGCACTTGCATTTCCAGTCTTTAAAATCCACAATAACGGTAACCTCACTAATTTGGCGAAACACAACGCGTTATTTCACGCTCGTTTTCTGTAAGACCGTGGTATTTATCCGGTTGAGCCGGCCAATTCGTACCGAAGCATGGCTCTCCCATGTTTAAAACGGATATAACCATTCAAATCAATTGTAGAAACTGTGGGCACATGAATTCCAAGAGGCAGAAAAATAAATACAAATCGCAATTTCTTTTCATACAAAATAAAATTTGATGGCACTCTTTACGACACTGAGATCATGATTTTAATAATATTTCAAATAATTGATCTCATCTGAGTGTATTGTGAGGTGAATGACCTCAGTGCCGTAGACTTACGCTTCCTACTAGATTTTTTTTCTGACAACTTCTTTAAATCATCTTCTTCTGTAAATCATGTGCTCAAAGTTTCTGTGGTTGATTTGTAAATACTTTATAGAAGCACGGGTCTCTCATGTTGTTGTTGTCTATGGATGGCTATAGAATAATTTTGGGTTGCTGGTGTTGTGAGTTTCTGTTGTTAATATAAAAACTTTTTAGGTATTGATTGACACCTGATTGATGGAGAAAGTTAGTGGCGCCCTAGCTGTCCCCAAATTAATGGAGTATACCTTTTAGCTAAGATACTTCAATATTGTACTTTTGTCTGTCGTTTCTTTTAACATCATTGTCGCCAAACCGGAAAAAACGGAACTCAATTTTTTTAAACGGAACCCTTAGGGAAGGGAGGCTAAGTTACTCCTTATAACATCAGCTATCTCCTAGTGAAAGTCCAGACAAATTCGGTCCGACCGTTTTAGAGATTAGCCAGAACAAACAGAAAGACGAACAGACAGACCGATGTGTTTTATCTTTGGTGTAGGTACCGTATATTCTACTATCATATCATATGCTTTAGTGCAAAGCTGTTAATTTGAAATTATAAACAAACTACAATACATACATGAATTTTATTTATTAGTATAAAACATATTTTGGTTTTTACATTTTTTCCTTAAAATTGTCCACTTCATTTTCGTTACATATATAATTATCTATCTATTCGTGATTTTTTTATTTCGCCCGACTGCAATACTAAAAATCAACTTAATTATAGGTAAGTCTAATAGTCTTCCAAGTTTTTATAAGCAAAGTCCTACTGATATTATAAATGTGAAAGTTTGCGAGGACGGATGGATGGATGGATGTTTGTTACTTTATCACGCAAAAACTACTAAACGAATTTCGATAAAATTTGGTATGGTAGTAGTTTAGGCTCTGGATTAAAACATAGGCTACTTTTTATCCCGAAAAAGTACAGTGTTCCCGTGGGATACTATATTTACGCGGGCGGAGCCGCGGGCAACAGCAAGTACAAAATAAAATGCCATCTGTGCACTGTGCAAGTGTGCAGTCTCAGTGCAGACGGAATTAGTGATGTAGACACATCTGTGTAGGAAATGAGTTGAGAAAATTGTCCGAGGGAATTGCTTCAGCACGCTTAATAAATTAAAGATTTATCGAAGACGACTGCGGGATTACACCTCGCGTGGAGATTAAAAAGAACTTGCGACAATGAAAAAATATTGCTAGAGCAATTTAAGGCCTGTCCGCACTCCGCACGCCGACTTTTCACCACGCAGTTTTTGGAACGAAGTTCCTTATGGCGCGTTGCGAAATGTATGGAGGCTAGACGGATTATAGGCACGACACTTTTTGCCACTCGAAATCACAATGTAATAACGACTATTAAGAATGATACAAAAACGACGACGATACGACCTTATCACCTTGACAATAATGTAGAATTTTGCAATTACACATTGTGACTGTTATGACTGTTACATATTGTGACTAGCTAGCCGGGCCTTAGGGAGGCGAGCGGTAGGTCGGAAGGGGCAAGCAACCCGCCCCCTCACCCTACCTAAAGCACGACCAACTAGTTCCGCGCGCACTATATATACTTAGTTCAACTATTTGTTTTGTATAATATAATATATTATATCTATACAGATAAACAAAATTGAAGTGTCTGTTTGTAATTTCAAATTAACAGCTTTTATTTTCACTTAATGCATTTAAAAGTATGTCTGTTCTATGTATGTCTGTGTGTCTGTGTGTGTATGTCTGTGTGTTTTTTCCGGCTAATCTCTGTGTATATATATATACATATATTATAACTTCGTTCCATCCGGGTGTCCCTTGACATACAATTACTGCCTGGTAATTATAATACGTTGCTACAAAAAGTATTTATTGTAGGTTGCACTTTATGAACATAAGAACAAAAAAAAACAATAATATTTTATAAATATAGCATAAAAGATGATTAATTAAATATAAACTAACCTATTGTTCAAAAAATTGCCCTAGTGGCGGTTTGCGAAAAAGCGACATCTATTATTGGTGTTGTCAATTACGTAATGAAATAAATAACAAGTTTTTTGGAAACGCAATATTACAGATACATGATAGATGTCGCTTTCACGTTACGAAAACCAATAACTTTTTTTTCTCATAACATAAATATAGTATAGAGGGATCTATCTATTTTACACCCCAAGTAACATTTTTTTTCATATAACTAGTACTAAAGCTGAACTATAGAAAAACAAAATAACTTTATACTCCAATTAAAAATAAATCTATTTAATGGGCCATTAAATGTTGTACGCGTCAAATTGACAATTTACAGCATGATAACCATAGATTAAACAGATAAGATGACAACGATTACCACAGATAAATACACATTTTGCACATGAATTATCTGATATTCGGAGACTCATTTCATCAACTTTTTATTCTCAAGTAAATATAATATATTTTTTTGTTTAATAACTTTTTAAGTACTATAAAACCACATATTATTATGTTCAAAACTTGGCTGCTCTTGATAGAATATCAGGCAGGATTCGCCAGTGTCCTTTGGACAGTAGTTTTAATTTACAATGTAGACGCGCACTATGAAGGGATTATGAAAAATTCCATCTTTATAGTAAAGAAAATCTTTAAATCTGCACCGATTTCGATGAAAATTAAGATTCATGCTCTTAAATACAAAATTTAATTAAATATGTACTCGTATTTCAGAGTTTGTTAGAATTCACCCTCTGTGGGTGTAAAATAAGGGTTGAAATTTTGTATGAAAATAAATTAAAATCTGTCCCGATCTCCATGAATTTTAATATCCGAGCTAGTACATAAAAATTATTGAATACCTATTTTATAGTTTCTTTAAATTCGTTACCTAAAGGGGTGAAATGAGGGTCAAAAGTTTGTATAGTGAAATAACAACAGCTGGTCGGATTACGTTGATTTTTGCTACGCAGATAGTTATTATAAATATACAGACATAGAAATCCGTTAAAAAGGGTTTTCCGAAATACATACCCCGCGGGGTGCAAATATGGTGATCCATGCAGACTAAGTCGTGCGCTAAAGCTAGTATGGTGACAAGTTCACTACATGGTCTTTGCATAATATATAGATTGTAATAAAAATATAGGTAGTGATAATTCATTGTCAAGATCTCAATCGCAAAATTTCTTGAAGAATAGGGCTCTTAATTGAGCCTCTTAACGTTAAGAAACGTTTGAGTTCGGGCGCTATTGTTATAGTCATATAATAATAATAATAACAATCCCCCCGGGGGGCCACCTTGACGTGGTGGGGCGGCTTAGGGAAGGCAAGAACTGCATAAGGGCCACTAACAACTAGACCCAGTAACACCAAAGTCAATAAGGCCACGAACATCTCGGTTACGCTAAAATAAATAAAACCACTAAGATCTCGGTTATACCCTTCCCAACTAACTTGGTCCCAAGCCCCAACGAAGAAGAAGAGGAAGAGAAGAAACATATGTGATGCGCCTAAGAACAAAAAATATACCCCAGGCGGGTACCGGAGCGAAAACCAATGGAGAATCCGAGAGAGAGAAGAAAAGAATGGCCTTCGGGTCCGGGCTGCCCTACGTATTCTGGGGAGGGCACCGTGTCGCACAATGATATCACCCTTCATAATCGAGACAACTCATCGTCTCGACTCTCACCAATATCATCGCTTTTTTCATCGCTACCATCATCCCCAGCTTCATATCTCAATATAATAATAGTAATAATAATAATAATAATAATAATAATAATAATAATAAGAATAATAATGATAATGATAATGATAATGATAATGATAATGATAATGATAATGATAATGATAATGATAATGATAATGATAATGATAATGATAATGATAATGATAATGATAATGATAATGATAATGATAATGATAATGATAATGATAATGATAATGATAATGATAATGATAATGATAATGATAATGATAATGATAATGATAATGATAATGATAATGATAATGATAATGATAATGATAATGATAATGATAATGATAATGATAATGATAATGATAATGATAATGATAATGATAATGATAATGATAATGATAATGATAATGATAATGATAATGATAATGATAATAATAATAATAATATTATTATTATTATTATTATTATTTATGGACGCTTCAGACCACGTCAATCTGGCCCCGTGCTAAGTATCCAAAGAACTTGTGTTACAGGTACCAGAAAACGGGAAGTATATTTAATACTTTTATACTATACATATATTTAAGATTTGTATTATATTATACGCATATTTAATACACATCCATGACCCAGGTACATAGAAAAACTTTTTGTTCCTTCGGCGGGATTCGAACCGGCTACCCCCGACTTGAGCACCAACGCGCTGAACCACTGAGCCGCAGAGGTCGTCATTGCAAACGAATCCAGTTCATCAAATTCATCATTATCACCATCGATCGAATTTTCTGTGGATGTGTGCAGGAGGCTATCCCAGCATACTAGCTGCATAGCCAGATATACTGCATCCGCCCACAGTAAAGGGTGCAAACGGTGGAGTAAAGAACTTTCATAATGCAATGAATGAATGAATGCTGCACATATATACATACTGTACTGTACATAATGCACCAATATTACATACTAACCAAATTAGGAACGGATACTAAATCATACGTCACTCAATTACATACTTGCTTTTCATCAGAATTTCCCGATATGGCCGCTACAAAACAAAGAGTAAGTGATCAAAGACGTGCAATAGTTCAAAGACAACTCTTAACCAATGACGAACTTTTAAATATTAAAAATAAAGTAGAAATCATATTACAAAACGAATCAAGTAATAGCGTAAGTACAGCAGAATGCACACAATTTCAAAGAATGAGGTGGTCAAATGAAATAAATGAAATAATCATGAGTAGTTATTACTAAATTACAAAACTAGAAACTGACCTTACAACTTAGAGACCCTTGCTACATAAAAAAATAATCACTAAATGCCCCTCTATAGCCTACCTTTCGATCCAAAGAATTGCAGATCAACGTAGGTCTATAGTCAATAACCACCTTCTAACAAATGACCACCTCAATAGAATCCGGAAAATAACATAGGATTCAACATTAAATATCACCGACAGCATACATCACGTTCACATCTCATGTACATGGATGACATTAAACTCTCTGCAAACACACAAAAGAACATACACACAATGTTTTAAAAACTTACGGATTATGTCGCGGTACACTTTTCTTTTTCCCGACGTTTCGGCTACTTTCCAGCAGCCGTGGTCACGGGAGGACTGAGGTGTCAATTGTCCTATTTGTTCCTATTTCTAAGGAAAGCTTCTATAAAAACATATTTCAAGCCACCCAAAAAGATAAGTCAATTTTTACCACCAGTGAAATGTAACATTCCCCTTCAAGATTCAGGAGTCTACAAGCTCGACTGTGACTGCGGTCTCTCCTATATAGGGCAAACTAAAAGATCCATCAACACCCGCGTAAAGGAACACATCGCAGATGTTAAACACCGTCGCAACAATAAATCTGCAATTTGCGAACACACACTGGATCAACCTCGCCATTACATAAGATTTGATAAGCCACAAGTACTGGCAAAGGAACACCGTTATCGCCCAAGAATGATACGCGAGGCTATAGAAATTAAAAAGTACCCTAATTTTAACCGAGAAGATGGCTGGGTGCTGTCATCTAGTTGGGATCCAATAATTAACAAAATAAAATGTAATTTAAAATCACCGCGGCTTCAAGATACTGTTAGTATATTTTGCGTGGATCGGAACACAAATAATAATTGAAGAATCTTCGGGTAGTTTGAACAACTTCAACAAATAGGACAATTGACACCTCAGTCCTCCCGTGACCACGGCTGCTGGAAAGTAGCCGAAACGTCGAGAAAAAGAAAAGTGCTCCGCGACACAATCCGTAAGTGTTTAAAACAATGAACAATATTCGTGTATACCTAAGAAATCAATACACACACTGGCTAATTTGACACAAATTATTTCAAACAACATACGTATGGAGTTCGGGATAGATAAATGCAAAATTCAAGCGGGAAAAAAGGGAATAGTAGAGCACACATCCTACAAACTAAATAATGACGATATTATTGACCCTGTGGATCCCGTGGATGGATACAAATATTTACGTTACTCTCAGTCACAACAAATACATCATAAATATACAAAAAAATCACTACACCAAATATTTAGAGAAAGATTACACAAAACTCTACACACTCATCTTAACGCAAAAAATTCAACTAAAGCCATAAATACATACGCCATAGTCATACTCACCTATTTATTTGGTATCATACGCTGGAATCAAATCGAACTTAAGGCTCTACAAAGGATTGTTAACACAACCATGACTAAACACAGGAAACACCATCCAAGGGCCTGCATTCAAAGACTAATTATACCTAAAATTGAAGGTGGGCGAGGGCTCATAGTCATAGTAAACTTACACAACAAACAAATAACACTACTCAGAAAATTCTTTCAAAGTCACGCTCATACATCAACACTCCACAACGCTGTATGCCAGGCAGACACTTACACACTACTACAGCTCGCAACAAACAAACAAATACACATTTATACAAACCAGCAAAAGATTGATACATGGATAAAATAATCGTTACATGGTCGGCATCGACTTAATTTAACCAATGACGGCGTTGATAAGATAGCATCAAACGCATGGCTGAAACAAGGCGAGATGTTTCCTGAAACGAATGGTTTCATGCAAGCTATACAGGACCAAGTTATTGACATAAAAAATTACAGGAAACACATAATTAGAGACAGGACTGATAGCAGCGACCATTGCCGCCACATCCACAAACAACCAGAAACTATACAACACATAACCGGCGCTTGTTCATTCATCACACTAACAGATTACAAACATAGACACGACCAAGTAGCAACAATCATACATCAGATACTCGCACTCAAACACAACCTCATCATAGACAAAACTCCATACTACAAATACACACCACAAATCGTACTAGACTCACCTGATTACAAACTATATTGGGACAGGAAAATATTGACAGACAAGACCGTTCATCACAACAGACCTGACATAACACTTCATGACAAACTAAATAGAATCGTTTACCTCGTAGACATCGCCATACCTAACTCACATAACCTCACTACCACACACACAAACAAAGTCACAAAATACACAGACTTGTCGATAAAGCTAAATTCACAGTGGCAAGTTAACACAATTAAAACCATACCAATAATCATATCAAGCACAGGCATCATTCCAAAAACATTAATACTAGTCTTCACACACTCAACATTCACCCACATACTTAAATTACAATACAAAAAGCTGTAATTCTAAATACGTGTCGAATTGTCCGAAAATTCTTGTCTATTAATTAGCATCATATTTTACCTGAAGTTGTTGTTTCACAAGCCCGCAACTTCAGTAAGGTTGTTACAAAGGAAAATAGAACATTTAAAAATAATAATAATATGAACAATGAATTTTACATTATTTGTATAACATTGTAGACGTAGATACTATTGAATTCATGCGAGGCTAAATATTCAAAAATCGAACGCGCTTCACATGGATATTTTGATGAGGGAATGTTGCGATACTCGTATCTCGTATGTTCACAATGTTACATCCTATTGCTATTATAAATTTGAAAGTTTGTGAGGATGGATGGATTTACTGACGACCTCCGTAGCTCAGTGGTTAGCACGTTGGCGCTCAAGCCGGAGGTCGCTGGTTCGAATCCCGCCAAGGGAACAAAAAGTTTTCTGTGTTCCTGGGGTGGTTCCATGAATGTGTATTAAATATGTGTATCTTATAACAAAATCTTAAATATATTATGTATAGTATAAAGGTATTAAATATACTTCCCGTTGTCTGGTACCTGTAACACAAGTTCTTCGGATTCTTAGCACGGGACCAGATTGACGTGGTGTGAAGAGTCCATAGATATATTATTATTATTTATGAATGGATGGATGGATGTTCCGTACTTTTTTGAAAAAATGGATTTTGATAAATCTGGTATGGTAGCAGTTTAAGCTATGGATTAACACATAGGCTACTTTTTTATCCCGAAAAAGTACAGTGTTCCCGTGGGATTGCATTTACACGGGCGGAGGCGCGGGCAAAAGCTCGCACTTTATACTTCTTAAACAGATTATGGTACATGTATAACTCGTTTTTTTAAACTGACACAAATTAAGTCTGCATACGATATGTCAACTGTAAGCTTTCATTTGCCTTAGTGCTCGCTTTATTCAATGAGTTCTTCTTCTTCTTTTTTAAAATGGCTTCTTTGTAAGTCGCCAATGTCAGAGCGTATTGACGAAGACTCTGGCTTACGAGTTGTTTTTATGGAGATTGGAGACACAAGGGTACCTACGGTGAAATGGAGATAGTCTTTTGATAATTCTAGAACCTATAAGAAATACAAACATTTAGGATTAGAACCTACCACACACCTTACAGTTTTATTTTGTTAGTTACAATTTATGTACATAAAGTTTCTTTACTTATAATCTAAATACAGACTCACCTGACTACAAAGATTATAAGTAAGACCTAAATAGATTATTCATAAATTTAGAATTTTTATTTTTGTAAAAATGTGATATTCGACACTGGACAACGTCCCTATGGTTTGAAAATGTTGGCCATTGCCTTAATGCCATGAATCGAGGACAAAACTCCTACATCTTTCAGTTTTCATCAGTAATGTTTATATTGTATCTGTCATAACTGCCGTTCCGAGCCATTACACGGACGACCGCTGGCCGCCGGCCAACATACAACATTTGTCCCAATTACTTACAATAAAACCTTATTCATTTAATTATAAGACGCCGCTTGTTAGTGACAGGGACTTGTTAGAGCACTTTTTAGACTTAGTAGGTATGGACTTGATGTTTATTCTGAAACCCATTCTCCCTTATTTATAAAAATACTTACGGGACATATACCCATATTGCTGTCGATGGAAAACAAGTGGGTTTTCCAACTGATTAGACAAACAGACAAATACAGCAACATGGAGTAGAGTATCCGTGGTGTTATTATTTTTATAAGTAAGGGGTGAGCAAGGAATTATATGCTTAATATAGTTAGTCTCTTTCGATTTCTTTTATTTTGTGAACTAGAGATCAGAATTTTTTAAATTATTTAACAAAAGCACTCATGAGTACTCCGAATTTTTTTTTTTTGAAAATACGATAAAGAATACGATTTTACTTCGGATGTGATTTCTAACTTTTAGATAGAAAAAGTTAGAACAACAAAAAAAATTGTTTTCAAGTCTGGTTAATGCAGGTTGATCATCTGATTGTCTGATAAGAAAGATGATCCATGCTTCGGGCATGTAAAAAGTTGGGCCTGTGCTTGATCTCTTGCCACTCGTATTAATCATCGGTTTCACTCGGTTAAAAGAACAATTTTCCATCTTTTTGATAAAAGCTGGCCCCGCCCGAGTTTCTTACGCCGGTTCTTCTCGCCGGGCTAGTTCCCGAACCGGTGGTAGGCATCATGTAGACCGACGTTCAGAAAGTGTATAAAAATACCAATTTTGAATAAAACATTTCGACTTGACTTGATTTGACTGGGTTGGGGGAGTACCTAAAGGAAGAGATATAGTATTGCGCATACACTTGGACACTAGAAAATAACTCCTGCGAAACTGGTCCGGTTTCAATGGAACCGGCCACCGTCACCGAAATCGGTGTATCGAGCTATGACCTCTTGATTGTAAGTCCTTCTTGCGCTCGTGTGGTGATGATAATAATACAGCAGCAATTCTTATACTCTCCTTTATTGGTGCTTACCACAAATACGTATTACAATATGTAATGAGATATGCTTAACACAATATATACGTCTACACTATGTATAGCCTTTTGGCCAACTAAAATAAACTAACTCGATAGAGCTTACTTCATGACATCTGTCAATGTCAATAATGACATTGACAGTTACATCTTACTGTTGATATATGTAACAGGAGCTATTACTACTCCTATTGTTATTACTGAACTAAACTAAGAACTAGAAATCCCCCCAAAGCAAGTCCTAATATAAATATTGACCAAGATTAGCGTTGTTGTCCGCTGGAACTTGGCTAAATCCGTCCAAACAACTTTCATTAAATTCGGCATTCCGGGATAGACAAGTTGGTCGAACAACAGAGATTGAGCGGCCAGATGTTGCAGAACTTGCAATAATATTATGTAGTAGTATATTGCATAGGTGTTTTCGATATTTGCATGCATATTCTGTTCAGATCCAGTTTAATATTTTTGTAAATGATAATCGAAAGTTAAAAACTATAAACCGACTACGCTAATTATATACCTAGCCTTTGTTACCCGGGCCATCATTACGAATATACCTAGCCTTTGTTACCCGAGCCATCATTACGAATCTATGCTCCTCAGCTATTGACCTGAGCCTCATTCATTAAAATCGGAACAGTAGTTTGGGCGCTACGGTGGATCAAACATACATACATACATACAAACATACAATACATACATAGTCTGCCAAAATCATTATCCTTGGCTTCGCCTTAGTCGGGTTAAAAGACAATTAGATGTCGCTTATTTACCTTGCTTATTGCAGAAATACAATGAATCCCAATTTTCCTTTTACAAAGTAGGATTAACATTCTTTAGTTGTCCACGAACTAGATGATATGTCTTCATGGAGTTCATAGTACGAGTATCACATGTACCCACTTACTTACCTGTTCTTTCTTTTAAGTTCGTCAGTATCATACTTTTTTTTTGTACTCCAAAGAACCATTATAGTTACGCTGTGGCTGTCCGTCCGCTGCTAACTTCGGTTATTATGTGAAGTGGAAATATTTTTTTTTCTCATTTTTCTCCGTTGTGTAAGGGGTATCTTTCAATAGGTCTTTTTAAATAAGGGTAAGGTTTCATACACGACTGATATAAAGTTAAAAGTGGTTGTTTACAAGTTGGTCCCCACTGGCATTTCTAAACTATGAGGTGGAAACTTGTACCTACTTTCGATGCTGATAGGCCATGCTAAATACTTTTTAAGAAAATTATTTTAAACGAAATCGGACAATAACTTTTGAAGCAATAAAAAAAGACCTATAATTGTGCGTTGATGGTTACGAAACCCCCCTTAGACATGTCCGGAAATGCTCTTAGACAATTTTATTTTTAACCGACTTCCAAACAAAGGAGGCAGTTATTTTCTTACTTAATATCATATAACTGGTCATTAACTGGTCATCATCACAGCTTTCCTTTTATATTCGACATAAATAGACCAGTTTTTAAGACAACGCAAAACCGTAGCTGACAGATTTTATCGGTGTTTTAATAAAATTGTATAAAACCGTCCGTCCGTATTTCGCGTCCGTTTCGAGCGTACAAAGATTTTAATATCGATTGTACTAACAAAAGACCTCTTTAATAAAAAATATGTGACCTTTGGAAAGGTAAACATCAAAAGGTCGTCATTATAGGAATGTCCTTCCGCGTTTGAAAAAGGAATTGTTATTATACTTCAGATATTATTATTTCTTTTTTCAGTGAAACTTTTCACGATGAAAGTATAGTATTCTATCGTTGTTGTTGTATTGTGCTGTACACATACAGTGTTCAACTACATTCTTAACGTCTTGCGGGAATCTTCGTTTTCGATTTCGAAACGCGATGATTAAGCATAAGTTAAGCATACAAAGTAGGATGTTGTCTTTCTATGGCAGAAAAGCTAAATGGTGTCGGACAAAATTATTACGGAATTGTTTCAAAATTGGCGCTAGAGTCAAAAGTGTGTGTAATATGGAGCTAGCATTATGAGATGGAAAGTTAGGAGTGAATTGAGCTGAGTTTCGTTATTTAAATTATTTGTCAACTTAAGCAGCATCAGAAAATGATGAAAATTCTAATTACTCTCGCGTAGCTCGTAATATTTTTGTAAATAATAATAATAATATTTATGGACGCTTTCACATCTCGTCAATCTGGTCCCTCAAAAAATGTAAGCGACGAAGATGCTAAGATTCTCCATTTAAATTTTGCCGATTTACACCCTTGCGACAGTAGCGCCACCCCATCCATATTTAACGCTTTTTACGTATATTTTTTCACGTATCGTACTCCTTTACAGTCTCCATGATTATAGTATTTTATAGGATGGTCTTTCAAAAAACCGGACAAAGTGCGGATTTAAAAAGTTGTTGACGATGAACGTCAAGATTCTAGCTGTAAAAGCTTTTTGCGAGTCCGACTCATCTCAACGAAAGCATTGAAATTGTTCAATCTTCAAGTGGTCAATAGCAAAAGTTTTCTCTTTATATTTCTTTGTGCAGTCGAGTAAATTAAATGTTTAGCTGGTTGGCTCACGTCAATGTCACTACTCCCCGATAGAAAGCGACTCTCCTCGCTATTCCTATACTATAATGTTTAAACGATTAATTCTTGTTGGTTGGTTTAAACGAATTACGGATATTTTGGGCACTACATCTACTGCTTATGTCAGGAAGTTTAGGCTGAAAAATGTAATATAAAATTTGGAAAAAAATAATTAAATAAATTACATTACGCTATTTACAGCGCTGTTAAGGTCATTGATCTTCTCCGTGTATGTTTTTGACTTTTCCACAAAGCATACGAGATAGATACAGCAGTAAATCATATTATATAATATGTTTATGATTCGGTAAATATTTCCGAGTTTTCTACCAAGGGGTGTACAGGGGACAGTTGTCCCCCGTCGAGCACCCTCTCCCGCACCGTTTAGCACGTACCGGTGGGGTACACGTGGAAACGTTACTAAACATGTAATTGTTATTGACTTATACACAACTTTCACCCTCCCGTAAAATCATGTGGCCCTACTGGATTAAAACGAAAGAAGAAATAATAGTAGACACGCCATTAAATTTTTTATTAAAACGTAAACTGTGAGGTATAAATAGGCACATGTGTATTAAAAGAAAATACATTCGACACTGTGCGCTTTGCAATAGGATATTTATTATTAAGGATTATTGATAAGGATATTTGAAATTGCAATAAGAAAAATAAACATAGTAATATTATGATTATTTTTCTTAGAATAATTTACACATTAGGCTTACTTAAAGCTCAGAGGTCACTTTTGTTATAAGAATTCCTATTACAATAATTATTTCTTATGATTTTTTATCTCATTTAGTAAACTAGTGTTATAACGAACGATTATAACAAACAATTACAAAAAATACTTTTGCTTGCGACATATCTGTAACATACCGTACTCTGTATTCAATACCAACTTTTACAGCTGTTGTCAAAGTTTTTCCTCTTTATCACCTGTCTCATATCCAATTGAGGGTTAGATAAGGACAGAGCGTATCATTGGGTTTCCGTGTCTGTGCCATCATGTGCCTGTCCCATATGGAAATTACATTCAACTTTAATACCTGATGCATAAAGTTAGTTTTATTTTAACTTTTAATAATTAAAAAAAGTCTAATTATGCTTCTTACAGTGCTAATTATGTTATTAAATATTTCTATGTTGAAAACAAATAATATATTATAGTATCTATCCATATTATCTATAAAAGGAGATGTCCACACTGATTGACTCACGGTCGTACAGCCATAACCGCTAAAAGTAGTTTTAATTTACGATGTATACGCGCATTAAGAAGGGATTTCGAAAATTTTCACCCATAAAAGGGTGAAATAGGGATTGAGTAATAAAAATCTATAAATCTGCACTGATTTTGATGAAAATGAATGTTCATGTTCTTAAATACATTTCATTAAAAACGTGTTTCAGGGTATTAGAATTCACCCTCTGAGGGTGTGAAATAGGGGTTGAAAGAAAGCCGAGGAAATAAATAAAAGTGAAAATTGAGCACGTATTTTATAGTTTTTTCAAATTCGTCCAAAATGGGGGTCCAAAGTTTGTATAGTGAAATATCAAAAGCTGGTCGGATTAGGTGCCTACATTGAATTTTGTCACGCAGTTATTACGACGCAAAAATCCGTTACAAATAGTTTTTCTAAATACATACACCCTCGGGGGTGCAGTGGGGATTCACGCGCTAAAAAGTTGGTACATTATGGTTATCTTCAAACGTAAGGACATGGGATTTGGCGGATAAACAGTAATTGATAGGAGCACCTCTAAAGTTATCACCATAACTCCACTTACTTATTGTTGTGTAGTAAGTACTCGTAAGAGCTATACAATAATTAAGTATGATAGAGGACACTTGACGCTTAGGGTCAATTCACATCGCGACGAAACGATACGCGACAAGGCGCTGCATTTTTTAAGATAGCCACTCAAAATTCTACACAAGAAGATACAAGTTGCACAGCGCATGTGCAGTGTATGACCGATGTCATATGAAACGTGTATCTTTTTGTGTAGTGAATTAAGTTCAATTTTGAATAGCTATCTCAAAAATGCAGCGCTGCGAAGCGTTGCGTATTGTACGCAAATTAACCATAGCATTTAAAGAATCTCAACACTGTGGTGTACATTGACTGCACTTAATTGACAGTGACAGCATTAGTTATAATTGAAATATAGTGTGTCATTCGTCCATCGCCTACTTCGCACCCTTACTCACTCTCACATACTCACACTTCATAGTCCGTAATAATCATTGAAAAATGGTTTATTTTTGTGGACAAATAACATATTTCAAGCTGCTTAATATTTTTATATTATTTAATACAGGTTTTTACTATACTTTTGTAAACTGTCTTATTTTTCAGAGCACTATTCATTTATGTAATAAAAAAATACAGGAATATACCTGTATACGGTATTGAGTTATTGTTGTAGGTATACAAGTTATCGATTTGGGTAGCTGATAATAGCTCCCCGCACCGATTTCGGTGACGGACGGCCGGTTACATTGAAACCAGGCCAGCTACGCAGGAGTTTTTATAGTACCCAAGTGCGTACGCAGTACACAAGAGTACTCTCTCCTTCTTTACTCTCGATACCTAGTGGGACGGATGACCGACACGACTGGCGAGTGGCGAGAGATGGATCATTTTTCTTTCTTTTTTTTTCTAAGGTTCACAAATTGGCTGTATCACAGCACAAGATATAAAAATATGCAATACCAATTAGTCGAAGTGTACACCCTTCTACCGTGAACACAGCATTCACTATACTAGGTATTACGCTCTAGCAAATTAAAAAAAAATATATTTAAATTATAAAATTTAACAATATATTGGATTTAAAATTTACAATTTTGAACATAAAATGGCGTTTAACCGATTTGACCGATGCATTAAATTGAACATGTTGAGTTTTGTAAGTTGAGCAAATGTAAAGTTCGTGTCAGACAATCAGGTGATCAGCCTGCATTATCCTAACCAAACTTAGAAACAAGATTTTTTGTTACTCCAACGCGGAAATCGAACCCACGACCTCCGATTTGAGAGCCAAGCTCTGTAACCTACAAAATGTAATGAACCTACCAAAACATTCTAAACGATAAACATTAATTTTCTCTCACAGTACATCATGTGTACAAGATGGTCATTAGGATTAATGAAATTTAAAAAATATAATTACAATAACACCTTTTCTATATTGTAACGCAGATTTCCGATAGCAGACACAATCCTAGTATTCAGCTGTCCAACCACTTCGTAAGAACGGAGGAAGCGATCGGTTGGATAGTTTCTCAGAACTCAGAAGCCACCGATATAAACTAAGCTTATAGTCCAGGGGCCTGAGCGGAATATAAGCAAGCTATCTCAGCTGCTGTCTGTCTGTCAAGACTCGAGACCCTTTATTAATTAATATGAATTTGTTTTTTATAATTGGAATATAACATTTCGACGGCGCCTACGTACGATCAATTTTATTTTTCGTATAACTTTATCCTTAATGGTTAGATCCTTATGAAAATTTGCATAAACAGTATTGTTAGTACATTGTATCAAAAATCTAAAATGTTTAATAGTTTTCGCGAAAATTGAGCTACGATAGTATGCCATGTAAATGAGCTTGCTCTCTTAGTCGTAACTGGCACATCCAAATATTTTCAAGGAACTGTATAAACAAAAATGTATCGGATTTGGCGATTCCCATAATCTACGTAAATATTTTATTGTGTCACATTCGATTATGTATTTCGTAGATTGCTTGTACTTACGATCTATTTTGATAAAATAACAAGATCAAAATTTACATAAAATATCTTTACTATCGTTGTCATTACTTTGCTTGGCGCATTTATTTGTTGTTCTTTATTTCTAAACCAATGTATTACAGTAACAAACAAAATTAAATTATTCGGGAAATACGTATTTTGTGTATAATTTGGTACTGGATTATCAAAAAAATTTATGAGTCATCGTTTGTAGCACGTGTTGCGATAAAAGTAACCTATATCCTTCTCTAAGTTCTGATTTATCCCAAATTTTGTAAAATCAGTTCAATAGTTTGTGCATTGTGCATGATTGCATTACAGACTGACTTACTTTTGCATTGATAACATTAATAGTATGGATTCTACTTGTTAAGCGAAAAAATAAAAAATAAATAAAAAAATAATGTTATGTTTTGCTTTAATTGGTAATAAAGAAAAAATATCTTAATCATAGCTTTTTAAACTGATAAAATAGATTTAATGTAAGATTGTTGTTTTCTTTCATCATCGATATTTTTATTATCGTTGTCAGATGAGAGAGCTAATAACGTCGATTTAGGCATCCATGACTGTTTTCATAGCTGAAATTGGCAAAACATAAGAGGCACCAAAGAAGAGGAAAGAGTCAAATTAATTCCTAGTGTGACAAACTTTATAACCTTTTACTGCATAAAACACAAGATCTGTAAATCTCTGTAAAGGCCAACAGAATGTATGCTACAATTAAAAAGAGGAAATTAACAAATCGTTATTTGAGACAAAATCAGGATTGTTTTACTTCTATTTCTTTTATTTCATTATTCATCGTCTTAATCTCCTTAACCTAAGATTACTTACACTTGAAAAAATAATAGGAAATATCCTGAAATTTTAAGTTGACAGCTAAGTAGTAACTTAGCTAGAATTTCTAAGCTGATATTCTGAAATAACCTCGATAAAGCCAAATTTATTATAACAAACTATTTGAATAGGTGAAAAATATCAATAATTATAATATGGTTTCTAAATTAGAAAAGCCTTGTATAGTAGTCATCTCAATAAGCATAATTATTAGTCTTCTTCCATTATCTTCTTAAGTCTTCAAGAAATAACTGTTGATTTTTTTACTACTTTTAAACTGAGCTAAAGGAGCGCATCCGACTAGTAGCTTAGTAGTAGCTTTTATTAACACCATGAAAACTCTCTTCATGGCAAAAGCTTTTATGTGAAGCCGTACACCATACTGCCTATCGTGTAATTAGCGCTACCTATTGAAGTAGGCGTAGATTGTCATGACAGTTGACACTGTTTTATTTCAACATGGAACTGATCCAATCGATAGCATTGATTCGATCGGATAATGGGTAGTATGGTGTATACTAGGGTACTGTAAGAATATTAATGATCATATTCTGATGTAATCTTCGATATAACTACTTTTAAAATTACTTCCATAATTACTGACATAAGCTTCCAACTTCCTCATTGATAAAATACTTTAACTGTCAAGTGATCTTTTAAAAGTATCTGACAAAGATTGATTAACTAATTCGTCGATTAAATATTTTCAAAAAAACGGGGCTCAGACTTTTATATAACATGTGATCGACCTTGCTGCCTGAAACTTTAAAACTTGCTGATGAAATTTTAAATCGGTGAAAACCTCTTGTGCTAAACTTCTATCCGACAAGGGTTTATCACCCACGAACTCTTTCAAATTGTTCCAATAAGCAGGTAAATTAAATAAATATGTAATTTAATGTTGTTTTCATAAAGAAATTTGGTCCCTATAATTAAACACAAAACTTCATCAAAACAAAGTATCATTTTTTCAATAAGTACTTATGAATCTGTATAAAAACTGCAAAAATGCTCCAAAACAATCGCAAGCGGCACTTTCAGTAATATAAGAATTTCAAATACCACGTAAAGTACCGTAATTGTCAGATTCGATACAAGTACGTTAACAAAAAGCGATGGAACTGCCACTTACGTTACTTTTGGAATATGAAAATCCATCTTAAGCAATCGGTTCTGCCCAATTCCATGTTTTATTCAGTAACATTTTCAATTCAAGAAAAACAATATGAATTCTAATTGGTACAACATAATATTTATGTAACTAACACTTAAAAATAAAAATTAAATGACGCGCGTATAATGCAGCGAATACTCACGTTAGTGGCAGTTACGGCCTTGTCGCATACTCAAGTGCGCCAAGTTAACTTGAGTTAACACACGTCTGACAGACTCATATGTTACGATAAAATTTGACTCAAAAAATGCACTTGCAATGGGTTTTTAAATTTTTGAAAACGTGATACTAAAGATACTATTTTTACCACATTAGGTACTATATAGACAGTAATAAAAAAATTACCATTTTGTAGTTACAATAATGTTACGTACATTATTGTAACTACAAAATGGCGCCGTCGATTTACAAGTCATAATAATAACTAGTTTTAAAAGGTCAAGTAATTTTTTTTTTGTGCACCTAATTATAATTAACCTATTAAAGTACATTTAATTTGTATGCAGCTAAAGTCCATTCATTTAATTAATAATTTATTTCATATTTTAAATTCATATTATAAGCTGCGTGTCAAACCACTACCCTCTGTGGTCAACGGTTGCTCTGCCAAAGGACAGGCATTTTACTTTAATTAATTAATTTAACAGACTTCAATGTGTAAAAATATTGTTATAATTACTTTATCATAAAGAATTTCCTTTTTGACATGTTTAAAATAATAAATGACTTACAATAATTGTCTATGCAATAGAGTATGTATTTAAAATTTGGAATATGTAATTAGCTTAACAATATCGAGCTGTAATTATTTTCAAACCAATTATAGATTCTATAAACGTACCTACTTAAAAACAAACTTGGATTTATTTATTTTTATTATTTTATTATTGACTTTTTATCACCCCGCTATTTATCTTTTTTATTTGCCTCTCCTGTCCAGATTATTCGTCTCATCTGGGTTGGCTGGGTCAACCCAGCAGGGTTGCCTGGACTAGATCGCATATTGCGATTAGGCCGCTCGTGTACACATTTAGGTTATAAGTTTAAATAATTTTAGTAATTTGATTGTACCTGCTTTAATGTGAGCAATAAAGTGTTTATCTATCTATCTTTAATGACACTAAATTAGTATATAAATAATTATTTCAGTGGAAAAATTACCGTACAAAATATTATTATTATTACATATACAAAATTTAATTACATGGTTTCGGAAATACTGACGCCAGCTCCTTGCCTATTTCGCGCCAGGGTATATTTAATGTATGTTCCTAATCGTACGTGCAGTTGGAAGAGACAAACTTAGGATTTATATTATACTTGGTTTTAGAGATAATACATATCCCTCCTGCTTCCTGCTATACTTTGCTCCTTGCTCTATTCTCTTTGGAATTATCCGCGTAAACTTTGAAATTTCGAATTCTCAATTTGATTTTCTGGTTCAGACTTTTAAAAGACCATTGAAACTTCCAATTCTCTTGAGTGTCTTACTTTAAATGCTGATTTAGATATTACAAATTCACAATGTGATTTTAGATATTACAAATTTATCTTACTTAAACAGAGTGTATTCAAAACAAACGTAGTTATTCAAATAGCGTGAAGTGTACGACTCATGTTCCAATAATATATTATGTAATTTATGACCTTCAGTTTTGACCAGATTATACTATAATCGACAATGCGAGTCGGTCGCGTGGCCTGCAAAGCCGGCATACGGTGGTGTGACGGTGTCCAATAGGCTAGATGACTAATCCTTTTTAAGAAAGAAGAAACAATATATCAAAAGTCAATATTTTCAAAGGTGCAGCGAATTGTATATAAAATTTCGCAAGTGTCGTGAAAACACTCCATACTAAAGTACGACTTTACTGACTAGCAGTGACGTCACGCCTAGGTTAAAGTGTATGAAGTATACGGCCGCAGGAACATATTTGTAAATATCTCCGATATTTGTTCATACTTACCATAATTAATGTTTTTGATGTAAGTAAACTAATGATGTTTAAAACTTTTTTGTACTTTTTAGATGTATATAATTACTAAACTACACATATAATATATATTTTTTTACATTTACCAAATAATAATGCCTCAATATATCTGAGTATATTAATAAAATAAAATTAAATAGTTTAGCCCCCTTACTAATAAAAATGTTTACACAACGGGTAACTTAAACAACGTTGCTGTCTTTGTCTGTCAAGTGACTTTTTCAACACATCAGACAAAGACATCAACGTTGTATTGGTTATCCGTTGTATAAATATTTTTATTAGTAAGCGGGTAGATGTAAACATCATCGCTATTGTCCAGACTTAGTGAGAATGGTCAGGAAATGTTACTATACATGTTAAATTACGAGAATCTTTAGCTAAACATACTGTTATTAGTTATTACTTATTTAATAGTGTAGCCTTGGGTAAAATATTCCATTCGGATAAATGCGAAAGTTTGTGCTATGATTGTTACTTTCACGCAGAACCCACTGAACGGATTTTTATGGATTTCGACAGATAGCCAAAGTGCTAAGTGTGAGTTTTTCTTTTCGCATTCGATTGTGAGCGCGTTTGGTGTTTACTAGGAATTTGTATGTGATTTTACCTAGTTGTCGCGGTTACAACTAGGTGGCGCTGTACAAATCACATACAAATTCCTAATAAACGCCAAACACGCTCACGATCGAATGCATAAAAAAACTCACACTTAGCACTCAGTGGGCCTAGCAGGAACTAGCCCTAGCCCACACCATTGACATTCCATAACGTTACGTTCACGTCAATTGTTCCTGCTAGGCCTACATATGAAAGATAGATATATTCTGTTATTATAGAAACCTATTTTTTATACAGTAAAAATGTACGGATCCGAGGGATTCAGGAACAACAATCATAAACTTGGTAATCAGTGAATAGGAATTAGAGTAATATATACAAATATACATGTAACCGCTTCATTTGCCTACGGACAAACACACAAACAATTGCTCGTGCGTATTGACTTAAGCTTCGCGTGGGAGGCATATGGGGCTGTCCCTTGCTAGTTACTGGTAAATCATGACACAAGCTTTCGGTTGCTTTGTTTAAGTTAACCGTGAATTAAATATCACGATAATTCTCTCGTTATGTAAATAAATGAAATGTGTGAATGAAATGGTAAAAAAAGACGTGATATTTAGACAAACGATTAACACCAACCAAATTAATATGTCAGTGTATTTCTTTGTAACTTTTATATTTGTAGTATTACTGTTACTTCGTATCCAATTTAACCTAAATGTACATACAATTTAGGTTAAATTGGATCTAAGCGTGACATAAATCCTGACATACATAGCCTTTTTGGTTGCATCTTTTTATCATGGACTACTTTAATTAGGGTTTAAACTTTAAATACTAGTAGGCTAGCTGTCGTGGATCAGTTTTTAAGTGACGAATTCTTTATAATATTCATTTATCGTCTAATGACGTAGCCGTCATTAGACGATTAGCAAGAATTGATATATTTTACATTACGTTGAATACAAAATAATATGTCCAGGAAATCTAGATTTCCGGCTATTAAAACCTGGCGAGTGGGAACCCTAGCATTATAGCTGTGGGTTCAATGACCCCGGAAATATCTGGACATACGGGATCGCCGGGATGAAAATAAAATCTTTTTGCGCGTAGATTATTTATATTTATCATAGTTATAGACCATAAAGCTGTAATGTATTTGAAAAGTTTTATGGTTAAGTGTTATACTCTTTATTACCCTAGTGAAATTCCAATGACCCTGACAACCCACAAAATGAAGTAAAAAGTTTGCAGTCTTTCGCGTAGGCTTACCTTTTTTAGGGTTCAATACCCAAAGGGTAAAAACGGGACCTATTACTCAGACTTCGCTGTCTGTCCGTCCGTCTGTCACCAGGATGTATCTCCTTACCCGTGATAGCTACACAGTTGAAATTTTCACAGATTATGTATTTCTGTTGCCGCTATAACAACACCATACTAAAAACAGAGTAAAATAAATATTTAGGGGGGAGCTCCAATACAACAAATGTAGTTTTTATAAATGTAAAATTACTAACTCTATCTGTTGTTACGTTGAGTATTTTTGAAGTGTGCAGCAATAATAATAATAATTAATGATGAATGAATAATAATACACAGTTTTTTTAATGCAATGAGCTACAAAATACAATTATATTTATTCAATTGCAGCCAGAAGTTCTGAGAAACAGACTTTACAGCTTTACTAACATGAAGTATAGATTTAAAATATAACTGTCATAGCTACAAAAGTAAACTCTATTATTTAATTTATATTGATTTAATCCTAATTTGATATTCATCGATACTAGTTTGACGACGGCAGGAGACCTGATGGTATGACCCTCATTCCGTGGAGCCGTGGAAGGCCGCTAGTGTGGGACGCTACCTGCGTGGACACGCTGGCGGTGTCAAACGTGACGGCCACTGCAAGGGTAGTGGGGGCGGCAGCTGCACACTCAGAGACTCACAAAAAAAAATTAATCTATCGGTGATGGTTACATTTTTCTGCCTTTCGGCGTCGAAACTCTGGGTGCGTGGGGCCCGAGTGCAAAGCTCCTTTTTAAAGATTTGGCCAAAAAACTGGTGGACAAAATCAATGACCCTAAGGCTGGAGCTTACCTCGGCCAACGAATCAGTTTGGCCATACAGCGAGGCAATGCTACCAGCCTCTTAGGTGCTCTACCCGCAGTCTCCGACCTAGATACAGTTTTTTATCTATAGCCCTTTTTTTATTAAACACAATAAGTTATACATAATTTAGATATTTTAACTAGTTATTATTATTTTTAATTTTTATTAGGTATACGTACCTAAGGAGTCATAATCAGATATACACTCGGAACTCAGAGCCAAAATGGCTGTTTACTGTGTGTGATCCTATTTAATAATTATGTATTTTGTACGTTATCCTAGAACCACAAATCACATTGAATTATTCGGAATTATTTTACCACCGCGATTTCTACAATGCAGTTCTATGGAAACCCATAATTAACGACCGAAGTACCTACAAGTGCGCTGAACGGTTTTTCATAATTTATGACATACATAATAATAATACATAGACATATACATTATAGACGTGGCATGTTGAGGCAAAAAATGTATCCACTTAAATGGCACCACTTTCGAGCTTTTCGGAGCCATTTTGACACTAAATGGTAAAATCAAGATGTCTGACATTTGAGGTACGGTGAAAACCAAGATGCCGTAACTTTTTTTTGTATGATTTGTTATGTCAAATGTACGTCATAGCCAGCCATCTTTAGTTTTGAAATCTTTGTAATAATATGATATACTTACATATTTAAAAAAAATGGTGACGTGCCGATTACGGCTTATGAGTTATGGATATTATAAACTCGGTTGTAAAAACTCGTCCACTTTTTCGGGGAATGATTCGTTTAGAACGAGCGCTCACTTAAAACACGACAGTCTTAAGACAGACTATTGCATTACAAAATATATGAATCTGTGTAAACTTTAAACAAATTAAGCTACTCATACACGGAACTGTCTCATGCAAGCATCTCACGGCAAGATCTGCACGGCGACAAGTCTGAATAATAGAGCGAATGCCAGTGAACCCCAGACCTTCGTCATTTTGTTAAGGCTGAAAGTTTGTCAGCGTATGCTGCCAACACAGGTAAGAAAGATGGCCAAGCTGTGTTAAAAAAAAAACGGCCAAGTGCGAGTCGGCCTCGCGCACGTAGGGTTCCATACCACTATGCCAATATTTTACATGTTTACCTATTATTTCGTTATTTTGTACGAAGTTTTCCACGTAAGCTCATTTTACAAGTTAGGTATAATACCTATATCACCCCTAACTAACATAGTTATATGAGCAGTAATAGTTTTCCTTTAAAGTTCATCAGATGGACCAGCATCGTGAATTATTCAGATTTTTCGAGCCATCCGTTTAGCTTTTAGGGGGGGGGGGGGGGCAGTTCAGCAAAATGCTCTTTAAAGTTGAATATCTCGCAAACGAATACCTTAATCAAAAAATTGTCTAAGCAACTTCTCAGTGTTTTTAAAATGCCTATCTAATGATATGCCACAGTGTGGGGTAGACGCGAGAAAAAAGAACATCCCCACTTTACGTATACCCCAGGAGGTATATTTTTCGTGATTTTATTTTAGCACTTTGTCGACGTGGTAAATACACATATGCATGCAGAGTTTCATCTTTCTAGCATTAACCGTTTGGACGGCAAGCCGAAGACGGACGGACGGACATGACGAAACCATAAGCGTTCCGAGGCGTAAACTACGAAACCCTAAACGGACGGACGGACTTTGACAGATACACGGTACCTATTAAACGTGTGCCTGGTGTTCACTGGTTCGTAGTCCATAACGACGGTTGGTTATCTTTATATTACATTTGATCAGAACAAAGTACATTATACTCAGATACCTTATAATCCCAGTCGTTATAATGATATCTTACTTCTTAATTATTACACCTCTCTTTCCTTCTTTGTCAGTTAGTATAGAGAAATAATATAATTTTACTGAGATTAAAAATTATATTTTTCATAATTTTTTGATTCCTATATATACTGATGTTCAAACGGTTGCTGATGTTTTATACTGAATACTGGTGTTAAAATAACTTCACGAGACGAAAATTTCGTAATTTTTTCTGTCTTTGCCGAAAAGATAAAATCTAATATGGTGCATAATGTTGAAAATACCCAATATAATAAATACCCTTTTCCATTTCAGCGCATACAGATGGATCACAAAATATTGATTGGTTGGTACAGTTTTTTTGTTTTGATATTAAGAGGAATCTAATAAACCGAAATAGTTTGAAAACTTTTTACCATTGGAATATAAATTGCCGAAAGTTTGTGAATTTCGAGTTATTGTTATGGAAATGAACGGTATGCTCGGACAAAACTTAGGTTCCGTAATTTTAAAGTTTATAAGTTAGTATCCAATTTAGATAAAAATAATTTTCCTTAATGCCTTATCAGCATGGATAATTACTATTTTCTACCTCTTATAGCTTAGAAATGGTACCACCTACACCTGCTACTACAGCTTCATCTACACCTACATATACACCTGCCTACCACCTACCCGTATACACCAATAATTTCATCACAAGAAACTGTTTTGCAGTCCAATCAAACAGACAAACTGAATGCACCTATAAATATGTATTTGACAGTCAAGTGACACTGGAGACCCGAAGCTACGCTACGAACAATTAAAATGAGAAAATTTAAGTGTTTGTTTCTAGTATTTTCCCACACATTTTTTCAACATTTGTCACCGTTTAAACCTTCCCTGAACTTACACAATTAGCCAAATCGGTTCAGCCGTTCTCGAATTTTAGCGAGACATAGAAACTGCAATCCATTTTACATATAAGAAGGTTACAGGAGTTATAAGTGCAGACAGACAGACAGACGGATAGATGGACGGACAGAGCGAAACTATAAGGGTTCCTTGTAGTCGATACCCTAAGCCTTTCATTTGATATAATATATCTGTTGTAGTGCTGCAATGGTGGGGACAAGATCCATACAAAAAATGTGCCCCCTCTTCATTAAAATCCATTTGGTTAATAAAACCACTGATAATGCATATAAGGGTCAAGTCGCACCGAAACGAATACGCCACATGGGGCTGCATTTTTAAGATAGCTATTCAAAATTGAACTTTATTCATGACACAAGAAGAGTTAAGAGTTCAAATTTCTAGTTATACAGCGCACAGCACATGTGCAGTGTATGACTGATTTTATGAAATGTGTATCTTTTTGTGTAGTTAATAAAGATATTTTTATAGCTATCTTAAAAATACAGCGCCGCGTATCGTCACGGTGTGAACTGACCCTAAGATATTTTCAAAATGGCGCATCATCAAAGAAGTTTATAGGCAATTTTTTTGCTATCGTCACTTTGAGTTTTCGTTCATAAAATTTTACGATGTTGACTCATTTGTGCCGTGTCGTGGGTTTGTGGGGTTTTACGGCGTTCTTGGTGTTCGGGCAGGGTGTCAAATCTTTAATGGAAATCAAAGGTTACCGCATTTTTTGACGTCCAAAAAACGTTTCATCAGAGTACTGCAGAGAAGTTACATACTTTCATACAGACAAAAATATTTAGCAATTTGATCTTGCTCTCGCCCCAATTCTCGTAATTAACTTACACTTTGAATTTGCTTTAATCGAATTATAATTGAATCGTCTTGGTGTCATAAGCCGACGTTTAGAGTTTGGACAAATCAAAACGGGATCGACGTTGGTTTGACGTTTACGAGAATACCGTTTTGCAGTCAAACTGCAAAACGGTATTCTCGTAAACGTAAACATTTCGGGATTCGGGACTGGATCGTAACTGTATTATTGCATGATTTAATTACCAGAATCGACCTTCAGTTTGTGTGTATCGTTCCTAGCAGCTTACTGTAATAATACAAGCATGAATAGAAGAATGTAAACTGCTAAACATTATGTTTTCTCCGCCGTACATCATGGTTCTTTGACATAACAAGTGTCTATGTGTACGCGTAACTGAATGTTCCCAACTTTTTGACGACCTTATATTATTCAGTTACAGCTTTTATGATTATCATCAGTCTCTAGAGCCAAAGGTAGCCGACAGCCTACAATCTTCATAAAATAATACCTTTTACCTAATTTCATGCGAAGAAAGAGGTTCGTTCGTAAGAAGCTCACTGTAAAAACTGCTGGCATAAAAATTTAACGACCAAGATGTGAATATTCATATAATTTTTTACATATTTAGTATAAGCCACACTTTATATACTTTTCACGAGTTTTCACGAGATTTCATGTCATCTTATTTTTTTATGTTATGATCCTTAGAAGAGAGTTAATGGATAATACATTTCATATGTCATCATCATCAATATCGATAGATGTGCAAAACTGCACACATTTTGTGTAGTTTCACACCTCATACCTTGGACTACTTCAGAAAAAGTCGTAATCACCATATGTGTGATGTATAAATTTAGAGGAGTTACCTCCATTCCTCATGGATTCCATCATGAGGTCACCACTTGTCACACGATGTCAATTTGGGATTATACTCTATACATCAAAAACGAATTTCTCAAATCGGTCCACAGACGACAGAGTAATCGTTGAACATACAAAAATAAAAAAATACAGCCGAACGTATTACCGCCTCCTTTTTGTTGGAGTCTGTTAAAATGCAACTCGATGCGCAATTAGTTTTCATTCGAATGTAATTTGTTTACATAATGTAGTGAAAGTGTAGTAAAAGTGTCCGATATTATCAAAGTATTAAATTGGTGGAGCCATTTAATTAGACATTAGAACTGAGGGTCTAGATCCCTCTCCATAAAGGTCAAGCGTCTTCAACGGTCCAATTTGAATATTGAATAGAATATTCCGGAAATACTTACAGTATCCTACTTATATTATAAATGTTAGTGAGGATAGATGGGTGGATGTTTGTTACCCTTTCACGCAAAAGGGACACACAGAAAGGATTTTGATGAAATTTGGTATGGTAGTAGTTTAGGCTCTGGATTAAAACATAGGCTACTTTTTATCCGGGAAAAGTATTCCCGCGAGATACCCGATAGAATATTTACGCGGGCGGAGGCGCGGGAAACAGCTAGTATTTTATAATTAGAATTTTTAAAGAATATGGTAGGTACTGTAAAAAAGTTGAAAGGTATTTAATATTATATTGGAAACTAGATGTTGCCCGCGACTTCATGCGCGCAAAAGGAAATACCGCGAAAACCGTACATTTTGCCGCAACAAAAAGTTGCCTATGTATAATATGTTTATTGATATTTGAATTCTTGGTACTTTTGGTACTAAAAAATTAAGAGCTTCAAATCACTTCTTAACTGCCTTCCGAAAAAAGGAGGCGGTTATGCATTCGGCTGTTTGGTCCCGTTTTCACCAAAGTGGTGACCTGATGATGGGATCCATGAGGAATCGAGGGAGATCCTCTAAATGGACACATATGGTGATTTCCATTTTTTCTGAAGTACTCTAAGCATATGCTACCAAAAAGTAAGATTTTGCACGAAGGATACTGAACTGATTTTGACGTAGTTTTTTTTGTTCGAAAGCTGAGATGAATGAGCAATTTATGAGCTATAATTTATCATCATCAACTCACTCACCGCCTGACGATTCGAGGGTTACTTACTTTTTAAAATTTTGTTTTATATTATTAATACCATTAATCACAGAAGTTAAAGTCAAATAGACTTTGAAGCCCACTTGGGCAGATCTGGGTTAAAGTTAACCCTGGGTTAAAACAATATCATGCCTTCTCGGTCATAAATACGTAGAATGAGAGAGATAACATGATAATTAACCCAGGGTTAACTTTAACCCAGAGGGTCAATTCTGCTAAATAAAACATGCAATAATACAATTACAACTAGTCCCGATACGCTAAAACTGCCAAATCGGTGTTCTCGTAAACGTTAAATCAGCGTCAAACGCGTTTTGATTGATCCAAACTTCACAAAATCTGTTTGCGATAACAAGTCGCTTCACTTATAATATATTACAATCGAAGTAAAATGAAACTACGTTAAATACGAGAATTGAGGTTCAGATCTGCGCAAGTGTGTTTAAGTCATGCAGAATTTAATGTCGCTACTTTATCAAATAATCTGATAAAAATCTTACTTATTGAAATGAATGAAAATACTAAAACACACACATTTTAAAAGGTTAAAATAGCAAGCAAGTGAGGTAGATTAAGGCAAAAAGAAATAGCAAAGCTTAACCCTCGCTGGGTTATTCCAATTACATATCACCACCACCTAGTTTAAGCACACAGTATCGCATTTCAAAACATTTTACACTAAGGATCGGCTCGCACTGAAACGAGACGATACCCGACGCGGCGCATTTTTTTTCACATTTTTGCAAACAGTGATTAAAAATTGAACCTTATTCAGTACACAAGAATATACACGTTTCAGTGCAAGAGCGCGAGCAGCGTCGCGCTAAGCAGAGCTACTGAGTAGAAAATATCAATCAAATATCATCATAGAATGATCCAAATCGTCTGAAATTTGAACATTTTGACGTCTCCTTCAGCGGCCCACAATTTATCCACACGATCGTGTACACACATATTATGCTTGTAGTAGTGCAATCAAATCGAAAGCTAACAGCTATGGAGCTGTTTATATGTTCCTATTTCTTTAATCTGTGGCAGAGCGATGCAGTTTGACATTCGAACTCTTGCAATTAAGCGTCGTATTTTCTTGATTTTGTGTATTGAATAATTTTGATTTTGAATCGCCATCTTAAAAATGCAGCTTCGCGTCACTTATTTTACGTCTCGTTTCGATGTAAACTGACGCTTATTCTACTTGATTATACCACCTATTCATAGTAAAAAGGCGTAGCCTTTTACTAGCTAATTAATTAGAATGGGTGTTATCGCTACTGTCAGATAAGCTGGGATGTGAATAGGGTGACCATATTGTAAAAACTTTGTTAACATGATATTATGAAGGCTAAACTACGGTAGTACGGTGCCGCGATTTAAAAAGTAAATAGATGAAATATTTTTACTTAAAAAATTATATTAGCGTTAATAACATATTATTATACATACTGATAAAAATATATATATAAAATGTATATTAGCGAGTATGCATACGTTCATTGTATACACTAACCACAATATGATATACATTTTATCAGTAAGAATATGAGGGTAGTTTGGTGGGCCTGGGATCTCAGTCCATTAATATCGTATGCCAACGCTAATGCCACTCATTGGATACATTACTTTTACGTATTATGAAAAGTAGATTTTTTAAATGAACTAAAATGAACTAAAATCCGTAAAAGCAGTTTTATTTTCAATGATGCATGCTAATAGATCTACTAGGTAGGGTTATCCCAAGACAGTTTTAGCATGTCCCATCAGCACGCCTAGCATGGGATCATAAACAATTAGTTTTCAAAGTGTTCAATTCGTGGTTACCGTTGTAAATCCTGGGTACACAGGAGTGAAAGGAGCGTGGATGTAACGTGGTGCATTTCCCGTTGAAAAAAAAAACCCCCGCCAAGTGCGAGTCGAACTCGCGTACCAAGGGTTCCGTACAAATAGTATGGGAGCCTTTAACAATTATTTAATTTTGCATGTTTATAGATTTGATTGTTATAGCAGCAACAGGAATACATATTTTGTGAAAATTGCAACTGTCTAATTATCACGGTTCCTGTGATACAGCCTGGTGATAAACAAACAGATAGACGGACGGACAGCGGAGTCTTAGTAATACTTACTAGTACTAGTATAGTTTTACCCTTTGGGTATGGAACACTCAAAATAGGTAGATAAATAACGTAGGCATTTAGTTTACAAAACTTCTGGACCAGACTGAAATTTATTTTTGTCTGTAAAATCATGAGTACATGGTTGCCCTAACGACAAAACATTGTGGCTTCTTATCTGTTTTGAAGGCTACGAAGTTACGTTTGTTAAAATGATTTAAAAGTCCGTCGAGTGCTTTTAAACTCGCTTAATTTTTAATTAATTACCTAAGTCTAATTACCTAAGTCTAATTTCCTTTCTCTATTTCCTTTAATTTCCTTTTCTGATAATATCTATGATATTAAAATGATTATCAAAGTGAAAACTTTTTCGCAATTCCGAAAAATTACAACTTTACAACAAGTTCGAACGAATGCTTAGAAACAGACTGCGTAATCGTTTATGAATTTTGTCAGTGGTTTCATGTAAAAAAGGGTTCTTTGTACTACGGAACCCTAAAAATTAGTAGAAGATATCAATAACGTAAAACAACGTTGGGTGATAAATACTATTACGGAGGTCAGCTTCACAAAAGCGTGTCAATGTGGATGTGTATCAAATATCAATAGATACGTCTGTTCTCATATGCTGTGCATCTAGGTTCCAGTGTTTATTGTACACGATCATAGCACTTAGAAGATGTAGATGTGGCAGAGATTAGCTGCACAATAACCCCCTTACTAATAAAAATATTTACACTGTGGATAAGCTATTCAATGTTTTGTCCTTGTCTTATATGTTAGAAAAGTCGCTTGACAGACAAAGACAAAAGATTATGTAACTTATTTGTAAATATTTTTATTAGTAAGGGAGTAAGAATTTTGTGGTTAGTTTGAGATAAATGCCTTGCTGCATAAATAGTGTACTATCGAACGAGTTGCCGTTCGATAAGATGAAAATCGCTTATCAGAGCCGTTGCACGCGCGCACGCACACATACTCATACGTACATAAGTACGTAGTTCAACCATACCTGCAGTCGTTGCGGTCACTTCCTTTGTGTTTTAATGTTTTGAGGCGACCTAGTGTAATTAAAAAGTAATAAAAAAAAGTAATAATATTCTGTGCTAGTACCAATTCCCCAAGTAGTGGGAAGTGGGCACCTCTATGCCAGACAACTTACTTACCTTGCTTCCTATGGTACAGATTATTATTAAATAATACTACGTAATCTATGGTTACTATATTTTTACTCTGTGCGTTGGTGGCTATGTTGTCTTTGGGTGTGGCTCAGGGTCAATGACCCACAGTGGATTTTGGCCTCCGATTTGATATATTTCCCTTTTTTAAATTATAACATTTTGTTTTTTTCACTTAAGGCTGATTTTTCAATCGTCAGAGTGCTAAGTGTGAGTTTTTTTTCGCATTCAATCGTGAGCGCGTTTGGCGTCTACTAGGAATTTGTATGTGACTTGTACAGCGCCACCTACTTGTAAACGCGATAACTAGGTCAAATGACATACAAATTCCTAGTAAGCGCCAAACGCGCTCACGACCGAATACGAAGAGAAAAACTCACACTTAGCACTCAGATTACTCTTACCTGAGTAATAAATATGTAATTAATAAGCATATACATATTTATTCCTCAGTTATGAGTTATCTGATGATTAAAAGATCAGCCCTTACTCGAATGCAGAAGTTGTCACTGCCATTTAACCCTTTTTAGGGTTCCGTAATACACAAGGAACCCTTATAGGTTCGCTCTGTCCGTACGACTGTCTGTCTGTCCGCGCTTCTAGCTTTTGTAATTATTAATCTAAATGGATGAAATTTGGTATCTTTTAAAATAAAGGTAAGGTTTCATACATGACTTTTTACAAAGTCGACCATTTTCGAGTTTTCGGCCTCCAAAGTGTTTTGCAAGTTGGTCCCCGCTCTAGCATTTCTAAAATATAGGAGATAGAAACTTGTAAATTTCTATGCTAATAGATCATGCTAAAAACTCTTTAGGAAAATTATTTTGAACCAAAATTAGGGCCAATTTCGAGTTTTCGGCCTCCAAAGTGTTTTGCAAGTTGGTCCCCGCTCTTGCATTTCTAAAATATAGGAGATAGAAACTTGTAAATTTCTATGCTGATAGATCATGCTAAAAACTCTTTAGGAAAATTATTTTGAACCAAATTAGGGCCATTTTCGAGTTTTCGGCCTCCAAAGTGTTTTGCAAGTTGGTCCCCGCTCTAGCATTTCTAAAATATAGGAGATAGAAACTTGTAAATTTCTATGCTAATAGATCATGCTAAAAACTCTTTAGGAAAATTATTTTGAACCAAAATTAGGGCCAATTTCGAGTTTTCGGCCTCCAAAGTGTTTTGCAAGTTGGTCCCCGCTCTTGCATTTCTAAAATATAGGAGATAGAAACTTGTAAATTTCTATGCTGATAGATCATGCTAAAAACTCTTTAGGAAAATTATTTTGAACCAAATTAGGGCCATTTTCGAGTTTTCGGCCTCCAAAGTGTTTTGCAAGTTGGTCCCCGCTCTAGCATTTCTAAAATATAGGAGATAGAAACTTGTAAATTTCTATGCTGATAGATCATGCTAAAAACTCTTTAGGAAAATTATTTTGAACCAAATTAGGACCATTTTCGAGTTTTCGGCCTCCAAAGTGTTTTGCAAGTTGGCCCCCGCCCTAGCATTTCTAAAATATAGGAGATAGAAACTTGTTAATTTCTATACTGATAGATCATAGTAAAAACTCTTTAGGAAAATTATTTTGAACCAAAACTTTTGAAGTAATTTGGAAGGAAAATACGTATTACGCATTGATAGTTACGGAACCCTCCTTAGACATGTCCTGACATGCTCTTGAAATATTTATTAAAACTTTAATGTACGACATTAAAATCCTATCTGAGTTTTTAAATATGATGTCACACGACATATCTAACGTTGCTTTTCTATGGTTACGTTGTTCCTACAATGTGCTGGCTTTTATGAACCTTTGTGTACAACTTTTCCTTATCTGCTGCCATTGTGTTAAGCGTCTGCTTATACAGAGTGGTTTCGCTTTTATGAGGAAGTTGAAAATGAAAGCCTAGTATTGGTGTATTAAAAAAAAAACAATCTTTATAGGGGGTGTCTTTTAAAGTAACGATGAGAAACGAAGTTCACGTAATTATCTTCTCCTTCTTCTTGTATATAAAACTGGATTCTAATTTCTCGCTGCTGGGCCGGACCGATTTAGCTGTTTTGATCTACAAATAGTTGTGGATGTTCAGGGAAGGTTGAAATGTGAATAATATTGAAAATGTATGTATTGAATTTTCCCATACCAAGGCTACGCCCACGAGAGTTTTTTAGTGGTTGCGACAGAAAAAACAGAACTGTAAGTAGAACTCTGTCAGGTGTCGAGTTGTCAAATGTGAAATATGACACTTCAATGTGTAGTGTAGTGTAGTGATGTAGGTGTAGCTGTAGATTGTAGTTGAAGATGTTGGTGTAGCTTATAGGTGTAGCTTGTAGCTTTTTATTTATTCTACTTCATAGTCAAGACAGAACAACAGGTGTCAGGACAGTTAGTCCTACTAATATTATAAATGTGAAATTTTGTGAGGATGTATGGATGGATGAATGATGTTTGTTACTCTTTCACGTAAAAACTACTGAACGGATTTTGATGAAATGGGAATGGTAGTAGTTTAAGCTCTGGTTAAAAATAAGCTACTTTTTAACCCGAAAAAGTAAGTAAGTTTTCCTGTGTGATAATGTATTTACGCGGTGTGAGCCGCGGGCAAAAGCTAGTTTTTGATAAAATATAAAATATAATAAATAGGAAAAGTTTGTTTGTTTGCATTGAATAGGCTCTGAGACTACTGGTCCGATTTTGATGAAATTTGGCACAGATAAAGAATATATCACGGGAAAGGACATAGGCTACTTTTTATTGTGACAAAATGTACAGTTCCCTCATGATTTCCTTTTGCGCGCACGAAGTCACGGGCAACATCTAGTTTTTGATATAATTATAATGCTGTTACACTCACACACATGAATTATGAATTTGAAACTTGTGTGTCAAAAATAATTACGAGAATTTGCTTCTAGATATGGAAAAATCTTGGAATTCTCGTATTATATTCCAAATATAGTATTCGAATTGAGCTATGTAAACAGGAACAGAAAATATATCTTTTATTTCGCCATCAGTACTCTGAAAATAACTTAATCCGGTCGCGCAAATTCTTAACTTTTCAATTTAAAACAGCTTAATATTCCGTAAGCTATTTAAGTACTTTGGCAAAAGTAATTAGGGTTATAATTGTTTGTAAACGTAACTTAAAAAGCGGGGGCGGCGCGCAAAATTAATGTTTCCTGTAGATAAGGTTGCACGCTCGACATACCGACTACTTTGGATAGGTTTACCATAGACGTATATGTTATAGACGAGGCATGTTGAGGTGAAAACTGTCCCCACTTAAATGCCCCCACTTTTGGAAATTTTGCGGCTATTTTGACATTTGAAGTATGATTAAAACCAAGGTGGCGTAAATTTATCTTGTGTGAGGATTTGTTCTGTCAAATATATAGCCTATCTGTAGTTTTGAAATCTTTCTCTTATCTTCTACACCCGCAACTCCGCTCGCGTGGTCCAGTACCAGTCTTTTTCACGAGAACCGTGCTTTTTGTAGAGATTGAAAGTAATAGTTCCAGAATGGAGACTGGAGACTATATAAATAGATAGTTTACATGAACCTGAAAGTGTACCATCGTTTTATTCAATGACTAGTATTATGGAAAAACGTAATGACTCCTGTTAATAATAATCAGAACATTAGAATAAGCCTGGGAAGGCCGGAGAAAACTCAGAGTGCTGAAAATAGAGCTCTGCGTTATTAAAATAAAGCTGAAAATCGAACACTAGAGTGTCGAGTTGTCAAACTTGACATAGACATTTGATTCGACGCTCGTGTGTTCGATTTTCAACTATATTGTATTAGTCCACTGCAGTCCAGTTAGTTCTATTTTCAGTGCCCCGAATTTTCTTTGGCATTCCGGATCGCGGATCACACAGTCCCAGCCGTACTCATTTCAAAAATATTACGAGTTATATGGTAACATATAGATATTGAATTTTAGGCTCAACTCACGTTGGCGCAGAGTCAAAACGCAAATGGTGACAAAAAAGACGCGTCTACTTTGTACTCTAATAATCGAAAAAATAGAGATGAAACTTATGCTATGGGTTAAAAAACATGACACGTCGAGTCACTTCGACTCTGCGACAGTGTAAGTTGAGACTTATGAAGACGGAAATGACGTCACTGAAGGCTGCGCTATGTAGCTCCTAATAAAGTCTGTATCACATTATATTATTATAATGAAACATGTCTGCAACATACTAAAACTACGAGGAATAAAATTTGGAATTACGTTGCCGCCTCGCGTCTACCATATTAAATTATCTATCTCTACAGCCTCATGTAATATTACCGACTTGGATTTCTCTGACGTTTTACAGTTGTATGAAGTTTACTGCTGAAGGAAATGTTTATAGAGTTGTATTATAAAGTTTTATTAACATTTCAACTTCTATGGAATGCTACAAAATACAGAATGGTTCACTTACTCCCTATGCTTTAAACTTACAAGCTGCATTTCTATTTTGTAATCTTGCATAGCTTTACACATTTTAACAATGAATTTTACGCATGTTGCTGGTATAATCACACCCAATTTTTTATTTCACACTAGATGTCTCGCGCGACTTCGCAAAACGATAAAAAGTATATGCCTTCCCCGTGGTCTATTCTATATCTGTTGCAAATTTCATCAAAATCGTTCCAGAACTTTCTGAGCCTATTCCATGCAAACAAAATAAACATACAAAGAAACAAATCTTTCCTCTTTACATTATTTCACAAAGGTGGAAAATCATTTATTTTCGACAACGAATACACAGAGATCTAGTAGCTGTCTAGTCTAGTCTTACTGACACTACAGTTTAATTTATAAGCAGAACAACAAAATACGAGTAGCCCAGCAGAGTACTAAGTGTGAGTTTTTCGATTCGCATTCGATCGTGAGCGCGATTGGCGTTTACTAGGAATTTGTATGTGATTTGTACAGCGCCACCTAGTTGTAAACGCGACAACTATTTCAAATCACATACAAATTCCTAGTAAACGCCAAACGCGCTCACGATCGAATGCGAAAAGAGAAACTCACACTTAGCACTCAGTTTTCTATAGCCCATAAAGGCCGAAGAAAACCGACTCAGTGGGTGAAGCCCAGAAGTTGTTTAAACAAAGGAACAACTTTGACACATGTTAGGGAAATTACACTATAGCTACTTCGGTCATTCCTGACGCTGGCAGTTGTTATTGAATTCTAAAGTTACATGAGCATTTTGTCAACAACATCGAGTGAATGTTTCGCGCTTAGAAATAAGTGTCAGATTATTCAGAATTTTTGCCGCTGTTTACTTTGTATCGAGCGATAGAGACAAAATATGCATATCAGCTATCTGACAGTTATCAATAGATTGTGAAACAGATACTTTGGAGTAAAAGCTCAAATCCAAGATCCTCAAATCCAAAACTCTTAAACTTCTTTATATGTCATTAGCAGATTCAGATAAATTATGGCCTGTCTAGTCACGGAAGAACGTATAAAACATATCTAGATTACAAATAAGGCTGCCGAAAACAATTGTCCCTTTGAAAATTAAACTCAAACATAAAAATAACTATCACAAACTTGTTCCACTACTGTATAGATATGAGTGTTTCTGACAAAATAAAGTTATCAATTATAACTCAGTACAGTAACTATGTAAATAACCTGAATAAAAGAAGAAGGTCTGTCAAGGAACAAGGTCTTACGTAAGCTGGATACTTTGCCATTGTATGAAGTACCTAGATGCAATAATGAATATGGGTAAAGAGTATGGAATAGTATATTACCAAAAATACTTAATGAATTGCCAAGAAAGTTAGTCCATAAGATTCTTATAAAAAGAAAAGGCATCTAGCTCGAAATATACTAAATCAACTTTCTAAACAATCATATTTAAGTAAGTATTACTTTCTGAAGCCTGCGTCTAATAAAAAATAAAGTATGTATATTTAAGCTCTAGAAATCTGAATAAGAAAAATGTATAAATGTACTCACACTGTAGACACTCTAGTAGTCATAATGACTGATCCCAAGAATTTCCGTAGGTCTAGGGGATCTACTCACTCACTCACAGATACACACACCCACACACAGCAAGCACCCTAGTAGCCACATGACTGATCCCAAGACTTGTTGTAGAGCTATTGTGCTACACAAACACTTGCTCTCACTCACACACACACACATACCTACTTACTTTCATATACATACCCCTTTACACCACTCTCACCATCTCAGCAACTCCTTATGTATAAAATATCACTAGAAATACATAGCATAAGTTATTGTCTTTTTTTCTCTAACTTGTTCCTTTTTATGAAATAAATAGATTTTTTATTTTATTTAAGATTTTCAAATCTTTAAATCTAACGGCCGAATACTGAAACGCTAATCAAGTTTAAGAGCCCTCCTATTCACAGGCTGTCGCTGTCTCTGCTAGCCAAAATGACAAGGACAGCATGTGACTTGAGCGTCACTTACAGTCTGTCAAAAAAGTAAAGAAATTAAAAAGTGGAAACATCGTAGTGTCATCCCTTTTTTCTTAGATTGATTTGAAAGGGATGACATTATGATGTTGCCACTTTTTAATTTCTTTACTTTTTTGACAGACTATAATTTAACTATCGTTCCAGTAGTATACGTTAGTCTAGGTGAGAGCCGGTCTACTAACGAGTGTGGGTTAAATACCAACTAGATTGCATATGCAAGTTTAGTTTTGTTTCTTAAGTTTTGCCACTGGTAAAAATATGGCAATGGTTCCTGCGGATGCCTAAGGACTGTTGTATTGTTCTGTTGAACATTGGTTGTGGTGTATCAGACTAAGTTAAGTTAATAAATCTTTTTAAGGGTCAATGTTTTCACCTATACAATATAATCCCAGAAAATGTTCAAAATCTGTCTATTAATAAATTTAAAATGTAGTTAAAGAACGTTTATGTTCTAAAGCTTATTATAGGGCCAATGATTTTATTGACAATCGCACACCATGGGAATAGGATGGTCATGTATTATTGTACTCTATTATGTAGTTTTATTTTAGTTTAAGTTAAAACTACCTTTTTTATTCTAAAATAAAAAAAATTCATCCTTTTGGTAAAATATGCAAAATGAACCGGCGCGAGTTTCTTACGCCGCGCGCCGGTTCTTCTCGCCGGGCTAGTTCCCGAACCGGTGGTAGGCATCACGTATACCGACGTTCAGAAAGTGTATTATAATACAATACCAACTTTGAAAAAAAAATTGACTATGACTTTGACTTTGACCGGATTTTTCCAAAAAGTAAATCCAGAGAAACGCCTAATTATATTTTGACTTAGGGTTAGTACTCAGTTCACACCGCCACGACCACCGCAACGCCACGCGGCGCTTTTTAAACGGTTTTATTTAGCTTGGCCAGTTTATTTATTTATTTGTTTGGGTCAAATTTAGTAATTGGAATTTTACCCCCTTCCTGAAACTATATCGATCTGATATTTGGTACCTACTCTTAATCTTGATGACAATATAATAATAAAAAAAAATTATGACTGTAAATCCAAAATGGCCGCCGATACAAAATGGCGGATTACATATTACTTCACAACAACTATATGGGTATCAAATGAAAGGGCTTTATTGGTCGAATAGATCTCACTATAAAAAAATAAAATTCAAGATGGCTGCCGCCACAAAATGGCGGATTACATGTTTTCCACAACTACCTCAATATAGGTGTCTAATGAAAGGTCTTGATTAGTAAAATATAGCTCATTCTGAAAAAATAAAATCCAAGATGGTCGCCGCCACAAAATGGCGGAATATTCACAATCACCTCAATACAGGTGTCTAATGAATGGGCTTGATTAGTAGAATAGAGCTCATTCTGAAAAAAAAATAGAATAGCTTTGACAGTGTAGGTATATTTACTTTTACAACTTAGAGTCGGGATCCAAGCATGGGTCTCCCACCCAAGTCAAGATTTTGTATCGTGTCGAGGACTGTATGGCGTTAGGGTGGCTAAAAATGATACGTCGTTAGCGGTACATAAAATGCAAGGTAGCACAGTAGACCACGCAGTTGTATATCTAGGCTCAAAATTGTTTGAGGAAGGATAAGCTTACGTAACTCTGAGTCGAGTGAAGTCTTTGAAAGGATTGTGTATAGAAGAGTTAGATTGCAACAAATTGTCAGGAAATAAACCATGTAATAGTGAGGCATTAAATGAACTCAGTAGAATGAGAAGTATCATCTAGCAACAAAACTAAAAACTTGAAAATAAATTAAATAAAAAAATATTTTTATGGTAAACGGTTTTATTACAATAAAAATAAAGTAGGTCATTACCTACTTTAGCTTTTAGTACATTTACTAAAAGCTAAATAAGAATTCGGTAAGTCCTAGCTACCAGATCACACCAATCTTCTCATCAATCTGGGGTATTGATCAGACAAATAATAAAATCGTTGGGCGCGTGAAACTATCATATATTAACTCTAGATACGCAACGCCCAACAATTTTATTATTTGTCTGATCAATACCCCAGATTGATGAGAAGATTGGTGCGATCTGGTAGCTAGGACTTACCGAATTATTTTTTAGCTTTTAGTACATTACCTACATTATTTTTATTGTAATATAACCGTTTCAATAACCGTTAATAACATATAACCGTTAACATTAAAATATTTTTTTATTTAATTTATTAAGATAGCTAACTAACAGTTACGTTTCGGTGTGAATTGAGAATAATTATGTGAATAATATCATAATTTTTCTTACTTTCGTGTATTTGTGTTTGAGAAGTAAAAAAGCATCTACATTCAGTTGTTAGTTGTTACTGAAACTGGTTTTGAAAAACGTTTTTTCAATAGAACAAAGGACTTTTAACAAACTAAATTTTAACGGAACGGAAAAATCTAGTTAGGGGACCGTAAAATGTCATAACTCGTTACGTTTAGATCACGGCTTAGTTATTTTAGTTTAACATTCGATTGCCTGTGCACAGTTAGTTGAGTTTTTATTTATGGCTAGAGTTACCAGACGAGCGTATGAAGTAGAATAAAGTCTTGTTAACTGCATGTCTTTCATTATATGATCCGGCCTGTCTGTCGTTTGATAAGCTCCTTCATTTTGGCTATTTCTCTACTATATACTGCTATCGTAGCGGTATTTGCTTCTGCTTATCACTATTCTTACGTTAAACCAGGACAAAAAATTTAGGGATTATCGCTCTTTACCCAAATATACGAATAACAGGATCTGTCCGGCTTTTCAGTAAGACCTTGACACCCCATTCGTGACGCAGTCTGTACGTCACACTTTGTTAGGTCGTCAATTATATTGTGAAATGGAAATCAAATAATTTCGTACTGTCCAATAAATATCTCTGCGCTGACATTGACAAATGCGTTATGTAAGCCTCGAAAGCTAGAGAATTATCAATCATACACAGATGGGTTTTATAAAAATGCTCATTTGGGAAAATGCACGCTTTACCGAAATTAGGGTCAATTCACACCGAAACGAAACGATACGCAATGCGGTGTTGTATTTTTAAGCTATTCAAAATTGAACTTTATACACATCACATGAAGACTTCGCGTCTCATTGTTCGATTGTCAAGACGGCCACGATGTTAGAACCCAAATTCTCGTAATTAACTTAGACTTTCATTTTATTAACCGAATTCCAAAAAAAAGAGGCGGTTATAAGTTCGGCTGTATATATATATATATTGACGTTGGTTTGACTGTATTATTGCAGGATTTAATTAGTAGAATCGACCTTCTGGTCTTGTTCTGGTCGGTTTTTGATACCTTCTCGACTCCTCACGCTTATCGCGGCGAATCGTGCTTAGGGTTGGCGTATTATATTTTGCGCAAATCGTCTGTTGCATGTATATTTCATAAAGCGCGTCACGTGTCAGCAAACGATTACCACAATGACGTCATCACGAATGCAATATTCACCACCGTGACGTCATCGAGAGACTCCCTGATGAAGCGCGCATCACGTCGCCGGCTATACGTGACAAAAATGTGTGTGTTAGTGAGTGTGAGTGTAGGTTATGATTTTAGAATAGTATATGTGTAATAGTAGTTATAATTTAAATTATATATCTGGTACTAGTAACACAATTTAAACTTAGCACGGGACTAGATAGGCGTGGTGTGTATTAATATAATTATGTATAATATTATTATTTCGTATATTGTTATTAGTATAAAATTATGCGTGTATTGTATAAAATATATATCCGTTGTATATCGTGTGTAATCCGCAGCATAAGGGAACGCTAACTAATGTGGCAATTATTATCTGTGTGAACCGCCACAAAGCGGCGATCCAAGCATTTGCATAGAAATGAGACGGCTTCACACGAAATAAGTAACTGCGATCGGTCAGAGATGTATGTTATCTTGATTGTGGCCGAATTTATATACCGCCGCCATATTTATATAGTTTTTTAGGTTTACGTACCGCAAAGGTAAAAACGGAACCCCAATAATCACTTACATGTCCGTCCGTCCGTTTTTCTATATTTTAAGACCCTTTATTTTGGGAACACATGGCCTATGCAGGTATCGAGTACAAATTAAAACAATGTACTCAAGTCTACGGACCCTTGAAGCTGTAAAAATATTAGACTTCTAACTAGCAAGTAAAAAAAGATACGGCCACGGACTGCCACAAAAAAACGCATATTTCAACAACATCTTAGGGGCATCAAAATTCATGGGGTACTACGTCCCATTGACCTAGAACGATAAAATTTGGCAATTAGCATTGTTATATACCTAGTATTGCCATAAATACTGAAACAAAGAAAAAATATTTCTATTGCAAATAACATTTATTACTTTTACAGTGTGTTAGTTTAGTACATAAATATAAAACAATTATAATTATATAATATAAAACAATTTTAAATATAAAAAGCTTATTCGAAGTGGTCTCCATTGGCTGCAATACAGTTCATTTTCACGTTGAGGCCAGTTATTAATAGAAGCATGCACTCTTTCCATAGGAAAATTCTTCACTGCCAATCGTACGAATTGTTTTAAGGACTCCAAATTATCATGGCGTTTAGAGCAAGCCGTACTCTCTAAAACTGACCATAAATCATAATCCAGCGGATTAAGATCGGGACTAGACGACGGCCAGTCTTCAGCTTTGATGAAGTCCGAAACGTTCGTTTCCAACCAAGACTGCGTAGACCGAGCTTTATGACCCGGTGCAGAGTCTTGCTGGAAGGACCATTCTTGGTTATTGAACATGGTGTTGTTAAAGGGGTTTACCTACCTTCTCAAGAATGGTATCTTGATACACTTGTGCCCATGTTTTGATACCTTTTTCACAAAAGTATGGCTCAGTCACTCCTTCATAGCTAATACCCCACCAAACCAACACTGAAGTCGGATAGTGCCCACCTTACACTCTGTTGACTAATTGGGAAGCTTCCATAGAGCTTTGAGCATAAATACGGTCATTTTGTTTGTTAAAATGTTGCTCAATTGTAAAAAAATTGTCATCCGTAAACAAAATTTTTCTCCCTTTGCGTACCGCTTTAGTAGTTGTTTCGATTTTACCACCCTATTCTTTTTTAAATTATCAGTTAAGAAATGACCAGGACCAGTTTTAAAATACGTGACATGGTTCTAGGTGCTATCTTTATCTCCCGAGATAAAATATTTTGCTTTCGGACAGGATTTCTTCGAATTCTTTCCCTTACTGCTTTGACCACCTTTTTTGTACGAACACTACGTGGACGGCCAGATCTTTTTCTGTCACAAACAGAGGAGGTCTCATTGTACCTATTAATAGCCATTTACACACAAACATTTTACTAATACTAAGCGTATGGAGAGTTTTAAAAATTGCATTTGGCTCCATACCTACTTTGTGTAATGCAATCACAGCGATTCGGTTCTCTTTATCACCCCACTCCATTTTAATATCGCAAAATATTGTACAATGTATTGTCGCCAAAATGAGAAAACACAATGAACAATCATATAAAAATAACATAATATTCCAAATTCAAAAGTAATATTTTGTTTATTTTTAATTGTAACAGTATTTATGGCTCTCGCGTTCGAACAAAAATGTTGTATTTTACGTCTGGTAAGGATAAGGCCAGGATAAAGAAAGATGTCTATGCGTCGGATGGGCATGTAAAATCCGGTCCTGCGCATGATCTCTCGCCAGTCGCCAGCCGTCCCACTGGATTACGGAAGTAAAGGAAGTGAGAGTGCTCTTGTTTATTGCGCATACATTTGGGCACTATAAAACAACTCCTGCGTAGCTGGTCTGGTTTTGCTGAACATGCCACCAACGCCTACATAAATCGGTGTGAGCTATATTGTGTAAGTGTATACCTAATCTGTTCAGTCATCATAACTGAATCTGTATATTCAAACTAGTGCAGGACAATTGAATCATAATGACGGGAAGTTGGACAATTAAATGAGACCACGTTTCCAACAAATAAAACCAGCTAAGTGGAAAAATCTGATTGATATGCAAATATCTATGCTCGATTACATAAGTCGGACATTTCAACAATTGATTCCGACGATCCAAATGAAATAATACAAGTGTAATTAAATTGTGATTGCTAGTGTATTGGATTTTAACACCTTTGTGGTTTTTTGTATAGCGGTGAACAATAACGTCGTGGTGAATCTAAAGCCCAGTCTGATTCATTACTAATCAGTCAAAACCCCGATTTTTAAATCTAATAACTAATATTTTTATAAAAACTATAACCCGACTAGGTAGTCCGAAATAATTCCCCTTTTAAATTCGGCAAAAGTTTTAACTATTTCTCTACTCAATCTTCATAATTTTGAAGTCGGTACCAGCCCAAACAATATCCTCATAAAACAATATTTTGTACAACTTACGTCCAAGTTGGCTCGTACCGACTTCAAAATTATGAAAATTGAGTAGAGAAATAGTTAAAATTTTAGTCGAATTTAAAAGGGGAATTATTTAGAAAATAAGACTTATTTCATACTTTTTTGTGCATTTCTACTTTGGAAGTCGGTTTTCATTTTTTGTTTAACAATAATAATATTTCCATTTCTAGTTTTTATTATATTATTATTAACACATTTCAAAAAAGTTATGAATACATAAAAGCCTCCCCTATTCTCTCTCTCTCGGCAAAACAAACTCGAGCGTTATTTCACGCCAGTTTTCTGAGAGGCCGTGGTATTTCTCCAAATAAGCATTATCGATAATTATGTGGACCTAATAAATAATCACCTGTTATGATAATGATTAGATACTATATTATTACTTATCTATTGTAGTAGTCGGCGGGAAAAATGTAGCAGTTAGCATTAAATATATTACTGTACCTATTATCATCATATTGTGATGATGTATGGTGTGATGATGGTGGTGATGATGATGATTACTATATGTACTGACATAGTGGCATATACTTGCAGTTCTTTAAAAAACGCCGAAATACCCAAACATGTATCTATAAGGACTCAGGAGTTGTGTTCAGTATTTCTAGATCCAGGATATACCTTGATGCAAAATCTTATTTTTTTATAGCATATACTTGGACTACTTCAGAAAAAGTCAAAATCACTATATGTGTCCATATAAATTTCGAGGAGTTCCCTCGATTCCTCATGGATCCCGTTGTGGCGGAACAATAAGAGCCAACATTGTGGTGCCACTTATTGATGAATGTCCTGAACGCTGTCCCGAACGAAACGCCCTGAATCGCGCTATCGAAGTTTTCAAAGATCGGCACTATATATACGACATCTGAAATTACTACAAGAGGGCTTCGGCCTGACCGAGTATACCACCTCGCTCGGTCGGAGATCTCCCTTTGGGGCATCCACTCTTCCCTCATTGGTGACCCTCAACAAGAACACGTCTCCTTCTGGACATCATCATCATCACCCCCCACCCCTCCGCACCACGCCAGCCAGCTTCAGCCTCATCGGGTATCTCGACCATCAGCCTCAACGCACCGCAGCCTGGTCGAACCCTCATCGGCTTCAACGAGCACACTCACTACAACGACCGGTCAGCAAGCAGAGCACATCTCTTCTGGTCAGCACGTAGTATCGGCCCGCACGGCAGCACTCCGACTCACTGGAGTCCGTGCAGCAGCAGCACAGTTCCGACTCACTGGGATTCTCTGGCACTGGTGACTCGAGCAAGACGACTCAAGATTCGTCTTCGGGGGGGAGTGATGTGGCGGAACAATAAGTGCCACCACAATTTTGAATCGCGCTATCGAAGTTTTCAAAGTTCGGCACTATATATACGACACCATACGACATCTGAAATTCATGCAAGTGGGACGAGAACCGGTGTATTCAACGTGGTATGGACGTTGGCAAACGAAATGCGCCCAGTACTCGTAGTGGGCGCGCCATCCCACCCCAATTAGAGGGGCTCTAGCCCCTGGTATTGGTTCCCCGTCCAAGGCCCTTTTCAGGGGCCCGGCGCGAGAAGACGTACATCCCACGCAAGTGGGCTTCGGCCTGACCGAGCATAGCACCTCGCTCGGTCGGAGATCTCCCTGTGGGGCTTGCCACCATATTCCCACACCGTCATCAAGTCATCATTTAGGTGACAACGGACCTAATTTCGGATTATTCCCTGTACATCAAAAAAATAATTTTGAAAATCAGTCAACATACGGTAGAGTTATCGTTGAACATACAAAAATACAATTGTACAGCCGAACGTATAACCGCCTCCTTTTTTTTTCAGTCGGTTAATAATGCTTTAGTCACCCATGTAAATTCCGAATAAGGGTTCCCGCAAGGTCCACTAATAGGGGCCATATGGCCATATGCCTATTAGGCTAGGTGCTTCTCTGACTACCCCCTTTGGGATCGGTGATCTCTGCAAACCCGTTTTGGGAAATAGGCGTGAGCTAAGTGTAGCTTACTCTCTCAATGCATATTATTTGATTTTACGTATGTTTCGCTATTCACACTTCAACAAAAGCATATGTGATATAATTGAATGTAGGCAGTGCTCGTCAGTCTGGCCAGAAGCTAAAACAACACCTACGTTTTAGTGAGGAGCCAGGATGAATGATAATCATGTTTAATTATTAACTTTGTGATAGAGATTGAAGAGTATTAAAACTGTAAAGGGAATAGTGCATTCATTGTAAATAACCAGGGCCCCAATTCTCGTAACTCGAATCTCGGTTCTATTGGCAGTCTGTCCCGCTCGCGCGCGCATGATTTGCCGCCTCTGAGAATGAGTCAGCGCGATAATCGAACCGAGATTCGAGGGACGAGAATTGGGGCCCTGCGTGCCTAATTTTATTAACAATCGTTACTTATACCAAAAAAAAAAATTACAGACTTGTAGTATTTAAATACTTTGAGATAATCTTGCAACATTACCATTTTATGGAAAAGAAGTTTTAACAGAATAAAAATCGACTTATAAATATTAAAATTTTACATATACTTTAACATTTTCTTCTTGATTGATCGCACCGTTAGAACAATTAAGATTCGAATTATTACAAACATTATATTTTTACTTCACTTAGGAGTTTTTATTTATTATTTTTAGTTATTATTTATTTATTTATTTACACACATACACTATTATTACAGGGCAATATAATACAAACGATAGGAATCTTAATTATTTTTATTTATTTATTCATTGTTCAATATTTCACAAAAATAATAATAATTATAATAATTCAATGAAAATGTTCTTGCCACAAAAACTTCAAAGAGTTTATCCGGACAAGAGTCGCGGCGCGCGTCGTTAGCTAATTACCTAAGTGTGTTATTTACAGGTATTTTCAAAAGGTGTTTTTTAGTTAGCGCCTATATTTACATGTGCCCCGATACAACTACTGCAAAGTCTTCCGGCAGCTCTTCTACAAACATAGGTATTTAGTTACTCAGCTTTCTGCTTCCATAATATTTATAACTAAAAGTACTTTAACAAATAAACCTTCAAGTTAAAGCTAGGCTGGTGGTAATTTAGGTATATGATTTCATCGTCGTTGATGCTAAGACGTGAAACGATGGTATACTTTTGGACAGTTGTTTTATTTCAAAATTATCTTACTACTATTATAAATGTGAAAGTTTGTGAGGATGCATGTATGGATAGATAGATGTTTGTTACCCTTTCACACAAAAACTACTGAACAGACTTTGAAATGTGGTAAATAATTGAAATTTGGTACGGTAGTAGATTGGGCTCTGGATTAAAACATAGGATACTTTTTATCCCGAAAAAGTATAGTGTTCCCGGAGACATCTTATTTACGTAGCTGAAACCGCGGGCAAAAGCAAGATTAAAATAAAAATCAGAACTACCTGAGCTCATCACAATTTTTCTCTAGTTCACATAGTCGCACTTTTATAAAAATAGTGAAAAATTTACTACATAACATAGTATCAACAACGATGAACGCACATACCTACATTGCAACCAGCTCCCTAGCTTTAAATCGACTTAGCTCTATGTATTTTAATTTTTACTCTAAGTTCTAAGTCTAGATCAGTCTCATCACTACACGGACTGGGCTTAAGGCTATCATATCGCATGTGGGCAGATTGTGCTATTGCATGTGCGTTTCCTCAACACCTACAACACTATCATATTGTAACGACTATGAAAATAACATAGTTACACATTGTAAATGCGATCAGGGCCCCAGTTCTCGTACCTCGAAAGTCGAAACTCGGTTCGGTTGTCAGTCTGACCCGCTCGCTCGCGCAGGATTTGATGCCTATGCGAATGAATCAGCGCGTTAATCGAACCGAGATTCGAAGTACGAGAATTGGCGCCCGGATGAAGTAGAGCTTGGAACGCGGAATCGGAGTGATTTTTAATTCCGTTGCAGTATAAGCCTTTCTTTCTAATTTGGTGAAAATGTTTTTTTACATCACCGCGCTACTAATTTAAAATTATTTTTATTTCATTTGTATTTCAGAAAAAATAATGAAAATTATAAATATTTGTCACCCTACTAAAGCATGTTGGATTAGGATGCACCTAAAACTAATTAGGGCACCCACCTTCCAAATAATTATGAACAAATTTTTTATACAAATCGGCCAAGCGGTTTCGGACACAGATTAGTAATATGTAGCTAGCTAGTTTCGGACTCATCGGAGTTCGACAAACACGAGATTTTTCTATTATAATAATGCAACGTATTCTTATTTAAACACAGGTTAAACTAATAACCTCCATTTTGGGTCGTTTAAAAATAGACTGTAGCAGTACTTGTAGGTCAGTTAGTTCACCAAATGCTTACAATTGCAACATGTTCTACTGAAATCATACTGCAGGTGTGCATTACATATACATACATTCTGATTCATATATCTGTTCATAGTTACACTTCATCTGTCTCGCTCTCTCTTTACCAAAAATATTGCGATCTCTTTCACACCTATGACAGCCATGGCCTTATTCGATTGACAGAACATTCTAGAACGCCAAGAAAATTCCATCAAGACAATTCAATGAAAATTATTCGCATATTCGGCATCAACAATTGAACAGGACAACCAAAGATTTCAAAACTAAAGCTCATTTCAGACTACGTTACACTATTGTGCTATATAGTATAGCAAAGAAGGACCTAATGCTATACTATATAGCATGGCGATCACATTACGCGATATTATCTGAATCATTTTAAAGCGTATAGTAAGCCAATAATATATAGTTCAGTAAAGTGTGAACGCGTCCGTAACAATGTATGGTGCGTGATATTGTTGCGTTATGAGCTATATACTATATGCTATTATATTATATTATAGCGTAGTCTGAAACGTACATTTGACAGAAAAAATGTTTATACAAGAAAAAGTTGCGCCATCTTGATATCAGAAGACTGAATAATGCGGAAAGCAAGTGTCAAAATGTCCAGATGACAAGGCCCTAAGCAACATGTTTGAGGCCATTTAGATATAGATTGGGGAATATTATTTGAATATTCGATTTATTCCAATAATCGTCAATTTTATTATTCGAATATTTCGAATAATAGGATTCGAATAATATAAAATAATAATACGCATACAACTAATATTTTAATTTAATTTTAAATAATATATTAATAGTAAAACAAAACTTGAATAAAGGGGAAAATTGACGTTATTAAATACAATAATATTATTTTTTATTAATATTGTCGTCAATGATTTCTGAAAATATATTTTACTACACTGTTTGTGTAAGAATTTAAATCTGTTTTTAAATAAATTAAAAAAATAAGGTGCATACAGACAGCGAAATACGCCACGTTCACGCGCAAACTGTACCTACATACTTTTTGCCTCGACATGCCTCGTCTATGACGACAACACGTTTTTTATATTGTAAATAATTCGAAGATAATATACGCCTTGCTGTTATCTGCAGGCTTAGCATCCGCACCCTAGAAACACCGATGAATCGACAAAATGAGAGACGATTGAAGAAACATTAATACCATTCGGAGCAAAATAGGTCTTATTGTAAGGCAGCAAGGTCGATGCATCGTCGTTATGAGAAACAATATTTCTTTTCTTCCCGAGCATGAGCTCCTAGCTGAGCATGAGCAGCCATTTTAAAAATATGGCGGTTTAGAAATGTTGACTTCCATTGACGATCTTGTTACGATGGATTAAGAACTTTTTTGCAACGAACTATTTGGATAGAATATTAATTCTTCTGTAAATTTATAATAGAAATAAATTTGTGTAAAACTGGAAGTATTCATTCGAATCCAATACCAAACAGTATCTAAATCAGCCGATTTAATATAACTGTTATATTTTAATTTAGATCGCCTTGGAAAACAAATCTAACACTAGGCGTAAAAATATGGTAAAGGCTACGCCAGTAATTATTCGGTCTATGTTGGCTGTTAGTTTAAATTGATAAATAATAAACTATCACTTTAAATATCACGTGACCAGCATCATCATCATTATCACCAACCACTGACGTCCCCAATGCCGAGGCAGGCTGTAGGCCACTTCCATGGCATGGAAACAAGTCCAACACTCTAGCCAATTCAATTCAATTCTTTAGTACCTGGGTAGCTTTTCTCTAGCTTCGTAGCTTAAAGAATCACAAAAATATTTATCTGACCGGGATTCGAACACATTCCGAATTTTCGAACAAAGCAAAAATAATGCACAGGCAGACCAAATTGCCAATCGGACTGACACACCTAATTAGAGTCGAAATTTATATTAGGTATATTGTTGCGCGACGAAAGAAAAAACATAAAAAAGAAAAAAATGCGCAGCTTCCCAGGGATGAGACCTAGCTAGATCGATTTTTCTCCCCCAAAACTACCTGCATAGTATATTTGATGGTAATACTTGCAGCCGTTTTCGATAAGCCGATCATATATTCTATACAAGATTGTCTCGTTTAAAGTATAACATTGAAAGAAATAAGTCTAATGCAGTTTAAAATATTAAAGTATTATTAAAAATAAAGTATTTTTGTAAAAAAAAAATCCGCACATTCCACCATGATGTTGCAAGATGTGTGAAATTAAATAACTACTGCGGCCCAACCGTAAAATGTGTGTGTGTAAAGTCAATGAGTAAATAGTAAGTTCTTAATACTATTTACTCATTGACATAACCATCCAACAGCTGATAGTTTTGACCCAACATTATGTACAAGAAGTCAATAAATTAAACTTACGCTTCTTAAAAGAAGGAACAAATAAGATTTAAGAAGTTGAATTATGAGCTTATAGGAATCCGAAGTTCTTGATTGGAGCTTCATACATTTTCCAAGAACGCCAGTTGAGGATACTTGAGAGATACATTAAAATGAAACTTATCTGATTCTATATTTATCATTTATGAATGCATTTTAAACACTTTCTTTTAATATATTAAAATCTAGCTTTTTTCCGCGGCTCCGCCGGCGTTATACATATATAGCACGGGAATTCCTTGGAAATACTGCACTTTCTCGGGATAAAAAGTAGGTAGAGTTCCATTTTACTTCGATTGTATTATAAGTGAAGCGACATGTAATCATAAACGAATTATGTGAAGTTTGGACCAATCAAAACGCGTTTGACGCTGGTTTAAGGTTTACGAGAATACTGGTGTGGCGGTTTTAGCGTATCGGGACTTGATTGTAATTGTATTATTGCAGGTTTTTAGTTAGCAGAATTGATCCTCAGATCCTAAACTATGACCGCACCAAATTCCATCGAAATCTATTCACTAGTTTTTTCGTGAAAGAGTAACAAACATCCATACATCCACCCTAACAAAATTTCACATTTATACAGACTTTGCAAAACGTCATGTTTGGTTTTCAGTAGGTAATCACTTACCGACACGTGAGATTTGCTCATTTACCCATATATAAATATCCGATAAAGGTTTCAAGTACAGAGCCGACAGAAAAATGTTCAGACAGTAAGCCCTCGGAAGTTAATGGGATGAGCGTGGTGTCGTGTTACATTGCTACAATCCTTTAATCTTATCAAGGTTTTTGCTGCGCGTGTTTGGCTTAAGCGCCAATTACACGTATACGTTCTGCAGATAAAGAATAAGCTTCACTCACTAATGAGCTACATAAATGACTTCAATTAAGGAGCTCTCGAGTCACAGGCTGTCTCTGTCGTTCTGCCAAGTAGAGACAGTGACAGTAGGTTCAGTTGTCAACGGGTCAGTTCACTCCGTGTCATTTTTAGGAAATCTATTCAGAATTGAACGTTATTCACTACACAAAAAGATACAACGTTCCATAAATATGACATCAGTCATACACTCCACACGCAACATTCGAACTCTTACAATGAAACGTGTACCTTCTTGTGTAATTAATAAAGTTCAATGCCCGTATCGTTTCGTTCTGGTTACGAATTGACCCCCTCACAAATAAAAATATTTACACCGTGGATAAGTTAACAATGTTTTCACCTTGTCTAAAGGCGCGTCTCGTGCTCGTGTTTCTTTTTTTTTTTCGAAACATTACAAGGAATTATCAATCCCAAATCGGTCTTCTACTCGTAACTCCTGAGTCCTGAATATGGCATAAATCGAAATCTGTATTTTCTCCCAGGTATTTACTGCATATTATGCAGTCGCTTAAACTGCGAGTTCGTCTCTCTCATCGGAACTCATGATGTTGTCTACACAAAATGTTTTGTTTCAATCAAAAACATTTTCTATAGCTGGAGACAGCTTGTGTATGAAAAGAAATGTTTTTGTTTCATGTTTTCTGTATAATGTTTCGAAAAACATGCTTTTTTTTCGAAATGGTCTACGCTAACGGTCGGGTTAAGACCGCTGTAGCTACGTCGGACTATAATTAGCCTGGTGGCTAGTTGATTAGGTCAGAGACAATGGGAGGGTTTGACCCTCCCTAACATCACTCGGGTGATGTTCAGACCAGATATTGGGGACAGCTATGGGTTGTAAGCTATTATTAGGTCGAGAGGGACGCTTGACAGACAAGGACAAAACATTGTATAGCTTATACACTGTATAAATATTTTAATTAGTATGGGGATAATTTTATATTACTTACTCTGTGGTAACAGCCTGTGACTTAGGAGGCTCCTAAGTCAAGTAGTCGATAATTAGCGATTCAGTATTCGGACGTAAATATTTTTTCAGAATGTTGATAATAATATGTGGATCAATAACTTTATGTTCCATACTTGACTATGGACATTTTAGTTGCGAGCCTATAACCTAACTAATTAATAAGAATATCTATGGACGCTTCACGTCAATCTGGCCCCGTGGTAAGTATCCGAAGAACTTGTGTTACGGGGACCAGACCAAATAATATATAAACATATTTAATACACATTACACATCCATGACCCAGGAACATTGAAAACTTTTGTCGTTCCCTCAGCGGAATTCGAACCCGCGACTTCCGGCTTGAGCGCCGACGTGCTAACCACTGAGCCACAGAAGCCATCAATTTTAAGTTCGAAGGCAATATATCGATTTGAGTTTAAAAAAAATGGATCATTAACATATTAATATTTTAAACTTGTCATTGACTTGGTACTTTAGAACTTAAAAATGTATTCACCCATGTATTGATTCTATATATTAAACCATTTAAACGTCGCTTACTTAATCGCTTATTGGCCTGGGCGCTTAAACGAGACGTTCTAGTCTAGGTTTATTATTAGTTAGTAAATACAAGACTGGCTAACGTTAAAATTAGTAGTTGAATTGTACTAGTACTGGCCCGAAATACTCGCGCGGTACTCGGTCGATGCTCTGATACATTTATATCGGCTAAAACTGCATGGTTAGCACTTAGGAACGAAGAGATGTGACACAAAAAAAATGGCGAGATAGGATTAAAGGAAAATATTCCATGACCTCTGTGGCCCAGTGGTTAGCGCGTTAGCGCTCAAGTCGGAGGTCTCGGGTTGGGATCCCGCTAGGTAACAGAAAAGATTTCTGTGTTCCTGAATCATGGATGTGTTATAAGAATAGTATTACAAAAAAAATCTTAAATATTTGTAGCTTTAGTAAAAAAGTGTAAAATATATTTTACGTTGTGTTTTAACCAACACAAGTTCTTAGAGAACTTATCACGGGACCACATTGACGTGGTGTGGAAGCGTCTATAGATATTGTTATTTATTGAAATCTATATTTTATACTAATACGGAAGCATACATTTTTTGTCAAAATAGCTGTATAAAAATTTACAATTTTTTGATTTTTTTAAAGTTGTGTCTATGATTTCAAATATGACGTAACTCAACAATAGGAGGACTCTCTGACTTTGAGTTTTTAGTTGTATAATATTTAGATCATCAGACAAATCATTGGTCTCTGATTTATCTATGATTTAGATTTAGCGAGATAAATACCATAGCTAAATCACACACATTGTCGTGTAAAACCCAATTTTGATGTATGATGTATATTGTCATCATGAAGCATTTAAGGAAGGCTTAGAGAAGTCCCTTGGTTGTCATTAACTATAGGTTCTTTGGGATGTTTCCAAGGGTACCCCAGTAAACTATCTTGAAAAATGCAACATTTATATGAAGAAAGAAGTAGAAGGAAAGAGAAGAAAACAAAGTAGGAAAGAAGAGGATAAGCCAGGAGGGAAAGATCTGCTATCCTTCCCGTATAAAAATTTAAATGGAATATTCTACATTACTATTATAAATGTGAAAGTTTGGGAGGATGAATGGATGGTTGTTTGTGACTCTTTAACGCTAAAATTTCTGAACAAATTTTGGTAAAACTCTGCATAGTAGTAGATTAGGCTTTGGATTAAAAAATCGGCTACGTTTTATCCCAAAAAAGTGCAGTGTTCCCGTGGGATACTCTATTCACGCGGGCGGAGCTGCGGGAAAAAGCTAGTAGGAAATAAATAGATTATGACGGTGGTCTAGGATCGGGTATAAGAAATATTTACCCTCATCTGTTATTTATTAGTGATAAGAAATAAATTATAGATAAAATTCACATTGATTAAATTTGAACCGTTCTATGAAAGCTGTTCCTCTGTACGATATATTTTTACTGTGTAGTCGCGGGTTCGAAGCCAGTTGAAGGAACAAAAAAGTTCCTGGATCATGGATGTGTATAATATACTCAAAATCTTAAATATATGTTTAGTATAAAAGTGATAAACATAAAAAATCTCTATGACCATCTCTATCAGTTTCCTTAGCCTATGGCTTCGGCATAATTATCATCGGCTGGCTCATTAGATGTCCGATAGACCTAATCATTGCATTGATAGAGCGTGCCGCATGCATATGCGTAATGTCATTTCATACAACATATTATTATGTGTAAAAGCCCCCGTCGATCAGTGGTTTAGAGCTTGGCTATCGACTCTGAGCTCGTGGTTGCAGGGCCGGACCGTGAGTCAGGGGGCCCGGGGTTAATACTAATACTACTTAGGAGCCCAATTAATTACTCAAAAAGAAGAAATAATACATTAAAATCCTTATTAACTATTTAATCTAATAAAATTATGTTTTTTTTTGCACAATCGTCTATTTTCGTCTTTTGCTTGACTTAGCTAGCCTCTTGAATCGACGGGGCCCTGGGCTAAAGCGCAAAAAGCCATAATATGAAGCGCAAATAGCTGCGTGGTCGATTCCCCCGTTGGAGCATCAAAAAATATTGTTGCCAACGCAGGCTGATCAACCGATTCTCCGATAAGAAAGATGATCCATGAGTACTCTTTAAGCGAGGACATGGACGGCCGTACAATCATTTTCCAAATCTTTTTCATGGTAAATAAACCATACTAAGAAAGAGAGAGTTCCGTCGAGACACAAGACGTATGATTAAGTAATCGTCATAAATAGAAAGCGAAGTATCTATAACAACTAATCTTTTCCAAACAACCCTGTAATCTTTAAATATTTATACTTAGATATAATAAAACGCTAGCTCCGGTAATAAAAAGGAGGCACGTGTTATATACGGACCTAGGGTTGCCGATAAATTATTTCATTAAGGTCGTTTAGGGCAATGAGAAAATCATTACCCGTTATATATTTTCATTTTATTATCATTTTGTGTTTTGGACCAAACATACATATTTACATTCATGAGTATAACGTACGTATTATTAAATGTTTATGAGTAATTTAATTGCGACTCTAATAATTAATTTTTGTTATCAAAAGTATATTACCCACTCTGTTTAATGTGAAATTCCAACAAGTGCTATTTGATTTTGCAAGCTTTTGTAGTGTTTTATGTTTTAAATAAAAGCGTACATTATTTAATGGATATTCATAAATTATTTGCATGTTTAGTTTTCTGTCTGTCTGTCTGTCTTTCAGCACAAAAATTTAGTTGCATTTTTATTAGTTACCATGTTACGAGAAGCTTGTTAAGCCGCATGTATAAATAATAACTATTTCTAATGTCTAGGCACACCACTCACCGCACAATACACGAATATAAATAATCGGCCAAGTGCGAGACAGACTTCCGCACCAAGGTTTCCGTACAAAGCGGCAAAAATTGTATGGGAGCGCTCCTTTAATATTTATTATAACATAGAAATATATCTCCTGTGACAACTATACTGTCTAAAGGTATCGCGATTAAGGAGATACAGTCTGGTCAGACAGACGGACGGACAGATAGCGATGTCTCAGTAATAGGGTTCCGGTTTTTTTAACCTTTGGAATTACGGAATCCTAAGAAGTTTCACAATACCTTGAAACAATTAATCACTGAACTTCACTTACTTTCCTAAGCAGAACAAAAACAATGTAAGTATATTTTTTGGCAACCCTGCAATATGTTCATACATTTCAGCTTTACTGGCGCAATGAAATGAATACGAGACTGACCTTTATTTTGGTGAACCATTCATAAATATGCGATTTTTGATATTGTATGTGGATTGTGGAATTATGTTTAAGGATGTCCCAGACATATTTTTATACGAATCGTTGAAATGACTCATTGCGACGTATTTTCTATTAAAACGCTATCTATTCAAATGCTGTTTCTGACAAATCATTAAAAAGAGAAGTAAATGGCTTTTTCCATGTTCAACCCCCTAGATTTTCAGTGTATCTTAACATGAACATGTTAATGCCAATAAAGGTTTGATGTTGAGAGCTTGTGTAGATAAAATGGTTAATTTGGATTCAAGTGAATGTAAAATTTTTAATAGGTAATGACGACATATTACGTAATCATTTAAGTTTAGCTATAAAAAATCTGAAAAAACTATATGGAGACCATAGACATAATATATATATATATATATGCCATGTAGATGCCATTTTGACATTTGAAGTATAGTGAAATCAAGATGGCTGATAATTGAAGTAGGTATGGTGAAAACCAAGATGGCGTAACTTTTTCTTGTATGAAGATTTGTTCTATAAGAATGCACGTCATAGTTTTGAAATCTTTGATGGAGAGCCATAAAATACAAACTGTTGAAAAAGCCGATAAGCCCTTGGATTTTGGACTTTTTCCTGTCACACGAGTGTGGCAACCCGCGTGCGGCGTCACAGAAAAAAAGCCCCTAAGCCCATGTTGGGTCCTCAGAGTAAAAAACCATAATTCGCCTACGCAAAGTATAGCCTATATTACCCGGTTCTATATTGAATCCATTGACATCTCGCTCATTGAAATCGGATCAGTAGTTTAGGCTCTACAGTGGAACAAAATGTTAACCAAATTTTGGCTTCGCCGTAGTCGGGTAAATATTCTTCTTACAAGGGTGGGCTATTATGTTAATCTGACATCAGTGACTGTGACACAGATCAGTGTCACAATCGACCCAAATGACGATCAAAGGCGTCACAGCGCCATAAAGCCGTAGACGATAGTTTAATGAAGTATATAAACGTATTTTTATGTCTGTTGTCTATGTTTAAAGCCTGTACACAGATCATAAGATTCCCTTCTCTATAGATGAGGCTAAATAGCTATTTAAGTAGGATAGGATAGAACGCGTATTATACATTAATAAACTGTCTTTACTAATAATATAGATTATAGAGGAAAGATTCGTTTTTTGTTTTTAGTAGACTACGAGGAAGGACATAGGATATATATATATATTAAGGTAGGTATGTGATGTAAAATTGAAGTATAAATTAAATTTTTGTCTGTCCGTCTGTCTGTCTGTCTGTCGGTCTGTGTGTCTGTTTGTTCCGGCTAATCTCTGGAACGGCTGGACCGATTTCATTTTAGGGTTCCGTTTCCGTTAGTTCTATGCAAACGATGTTGCCGGCGTCAGCTAGTATGATATATAACTTACTAGCTGTTGCTCGCGGCTCCACCCGCGTAAGTATAGTATCGGGAACACTACTTTTTCGGTATAAAAAGTAGCCTATGTTTTAATCCAGAGTCTAAGCTACTACCATACCCGAAATCCGTTCAGTAGTTTTTGCGTGAAAGCGTAACAAACATCCACGCTTTCACATTTATAATATTAGTAAGGATATGGTTGTACATACGAGGGCGGCACTGAAAATTTCGGGAATCAAGGAAGTGACACAACATTACTATTTAAAAATGTATTTATTGCTTTTCTAAGTATTCTCCGCGAAATTTGACACATTTTTCCATACGATGGAACCAATCATTGAAGCAACCATTCCATTTGGAAGTTGGGGTCTCCAAAATGCCCGTTTTGTAGGCGTCCACAGATTCTTCAGGTGATGAAAATCTCTAACCACGCAACTTATTCTTTATTTTAGGAAAAGTATAGAAATCATTAGGGCTTAGGTCGGGGCTGTACGGCGGATGGTCTAATAATACTATGATTTCTTGCTCTAAAAACTCTTTTGTTCTGTGCGCGGTGTGAGAATTCGCATTGTCGTGATGGAGGATGATGCGGCGGTTGCAGTTCTCTTTACGGAGTTCAGAAACGACCTGTGGCAAACAAATGTTAGCATACCATTCTGAATTAACCGTTCTTTGTCCCTTAAGAGGAATAGTCGCAACATGGCCAGTTTTGGAGACAAACGTGGCCACCATTTTTTTTTGCAACACTCCGTGAACGAACAATTTTTGTTGGCTTTAACTCATTTTCAAACACCCAAACTCGTGACTGGTTTTTTGTTTCGGGTTCGTACGCATATATCCAGGATTCGTCACCTGATACGATGTTGTATACAGCATTTGAGGATCCTGCGTGGAATCTTTCGAGAGTTCTGACGCACCAAGTAACGCGAGCCGCTTTTTGCTCTTCACAGAGCAAATGCGGTATCCATCGGGAAAACAACTTTTTTACACCTAATTGTTCATGCAAGATTATTTGTATGTGACTCATGCCAATGTCTAAAGTTGCCTGAATTTCGCGGTATGTCACATGTCGATCTTCCTCAATCAGCTTACGCACAGCATCAACGTTTTCTTGGGTGACTGCAGTTTTTGGACGACCTTGACGGGGATCATCACTGAGCTTGACACGTCCACGTTGAAATTCAGCAAACCAGCGATAAATTGTGGTTTTGGATGGGGCTTCATCACCAAAAGCAGAAATCATCCGGTCAACATACTGTTTTTGTGTTAAACCACTTCGAAAGTCATAATAAATCATCGCTCTAGAATTTTCTCGAGTCAATTACATTTTCTCAACGACTAAACAAGTTTGACAAGACCGAGAATCTTTTTTTAAATAAATAAACGGTATTCGATTTTTAAAACCAAAGAGTTTTAAATTAAAAAGATTTTAATATGACAGGAACAGTGGAAATATTCCATTCCCGACACTTTTAGTGCAGCCTATGTAATCAACTACGGATATTTTGGGCATATGATCTACTCCTTATGTAAAATCGTCTAGGCAGAAAACCCAATATATATATACTGAGTATTTTTTTAAGCAACTTTTACTATAGGGTCAACTTTCCTACTTGAAAAAAAAAAAACTTATATTCAAGAGTATATTAACTCCTGAAAGTTTGGACACTGACTGAAAACACACAAAGTATCCTTATACAATTTAGTTTCGAAAAACAATGGATATTTTGGGTATAGAATCTACTGCTTATGTAAAAACATTTAAACACAAAAAAAAATTAAAAATGGTAAAAAAAAAATGAATGAAATTACATTGCACTCTCTCATTCGGTTTAAGTTCGCGCGGTTGTGATCATTAACCTCACAAAAACAGCTGACCTAATGGGGAAGCAAAGATATTGCCTAAACAACATCAATATATTCAGATGTGTGAGGTCAATGACCTTAACAGCGCCGTAAAGAGCGTACCCACTGTAATTTTATTTAGTATTGTATTTTTTTTTCGAAATTTTAAATTATTTTCTGCCTAGACGATTTTACATAAGGAGTAGATCATATGCCCAAAATATCCGTAGTTGATTACATAGGCTGCACTAAAAGTGTCGGGAATGGAATATTTCCACTGTTCCTGTCATATTAAAATCTTTTTAATTTAAAACTCTTTGGTTTTAAAAATCGAATACCGTTTATTTATTTAAAAAAAGATTCTCGGTCTTGTCAAACTTGTTTAGTCGTTGAGAAAATGTAATTGACTCGAGAAAATTCTAGAGCGATGATTTATTATGACTTTCGAAGTGGTTTAACACAAAAACAGTATGTTGACCGGATGATTTCTGCTTTTGGTGATGAAGCCCCATCCAAAACCACAATTTATCGCTGGTTTGCTGAATTTCAACGTGGACGTGTCAAGCTCAGTGATGATCCCCGTCAAGGTCGTCCAAAAACTGCAGTCACCCAAGAAAACGTTGATGCTGTGCGTAAGCTGATTGAGGAAGATCGACATGTGACATACCGCGAAATTCAGGCAACTTTAGACATTGGCATGAGTCACATACAAATAATCTTGCATGAACAATTAGGTGTAAAAAAGTTGTTTTCCCGATGGATACCGCATTTGCTCTGTGAAGAGCAAAAAGCGGCTCGCGTTACTTGGTGCGTCAGAACTCTCGAAAGATTCCACGCAGGATCCTCAAATGCTGTATACAACATCGTATCAGGTGACGAATCCTGGATATATGCGTACGAACCCGAAACAAAAAACCAGTCACGAGTTTGGGTGTTTGAAAATGAGTTAAAGCCAACAAAAATTGTTCGTTCACGGAGTGTTGCAAAAAAAAATGGTGGCCACGTTTGTCTCCAAAACTGGCCATGTTGCGACTATTCCTCTTAAGGGACAAAGAACGGTTAATTCAGAATGGTATGCTAACATTTGTTTGCCACAGGTCGTTTCTGAACTCCGTAAAGAGAACTGCAACCGCCGCATCATCCTCCATCACGACAATGCGAATTCTCACACCGCGCACAGAACAAAAGAGTTTTTAGAGCAAGAAATCATAGTATTATTAGACCATCCGCCGTACAGCCCCGACCTAAGCCCTAATGATTTCTATACTTTTCCTAAAATAAAGAATAAGTTGCGTGGTTAGAGATTTTCATCACCTGAAGAATCTGTGGACGCCTACAAAACGGGCATTTTGGAGACCCCAACTTCCAAATGGAATGGTTGCTTCAATGATTGGTTCCATCGTATGGAAAAATGTGTCAAATTTCGCGGAGAATACTTAGAAAAGCAATAAATACATTTTTAAATAGTAATGTTGTGTCACTTCCTTGATTCCCGAAATTTTCAGTGCCGCCCTCGTATGTACAACCATATCCTTACTAATATTATAAATGTGAAAGCGTGGATGTTTGTTACGCTTTCACGCAAAAACTACTGAACGGATTTCGGGTATGGTAGTAGCTTAGACTCTGGATTAAAACATAGGCTACTTTTTATACCGAAAAAGTAGTGTTCCCGATACTATACTTACGCGGGTGGAGCCGCGAGCAACAGCTAGTAAGTTATATATCATACTAGCTGACGCCGGCAACATCGTTTGCATAGAACTAACGGAAACGGAACCCTAAAATGAAATCGGTCCAGCCGTTCCAGAGATTAGCCGGAACAAACAGACACACAGACCGACAGACAGACAGACAGACGGACAGACAAAAATTTAATTTATACTTCAATTTTACATCACATACCTACCTTAACAAATATTTTGCATATATATTTATGAAATATATTGAACAAAAGAAGAAGAGTTGCGGATACTTTACAATTCCCTATCGTTAGTTTGAAAACTATTCTTATGGCTAAAGGCCCTCATTTTTCAAACGTCGAATAAGTGTCTGACATCTTATTTGCATGTTTTGTCTCTGTCGCCTGATAGAAAGTGACAAAACTTCCGAATAAGCTGGGATTGAAAATCGGCCCACAATCAAATAAACATAGATATATATATAAATATATATAAAGGAGAGTTTATAAAACAAAAATAAAAACAATTTTCTCGGCTAGAGAATACACTGTGTCAACTTGAGTTTCTTCATTATTGTTGAACCTTTGCACGGTTTCATAATTGTATTGACATAGCAATGTTCTTATTTATATAAATTGTGCTATTTGCCAACGAGCTGCCAATTAACAAGACTCGGTGTTGGTTTAATAACAAAACAATAGTTTGAATTAAGAACACTGTTGTTGAAGTTGATACAGATTAAAAAAACCGATGAGCCCGTGGTTTTTTTAACTATGGCTGGAACTATATGATCTGGAATCTGTAAGACCGGGGAAAATTCGTAGCACTGAAAATAGAACTTTGCGCTAATACAATAGAGCTGGAAAACGGGCACACAAGTGTCGAGTCAGATTTCAATGTTATAAATGACAGCTCGACACTCGTCACTTTCATTTTCAAGTCTATTCTAGTATATGTAGAAGCAGAGTTCTATTTTCAGTGCTCTAAATTTTCCCGGGACCGACGGATTCCGGATCATATAGTCCCAGCCTAAGACTGTTATTTACAACTTTTTATTTTTTTATGACAGGGCAAAAGATGTTTAAAAAAACATACTTCAAATGCAAAAGGCAAGCATTGAGCCCTCGTTCCCACGAGAGTTTTTAGCGATGGAAAAACAGCCTGTAAATAGAACTCGGCGCTTATACAACAGAGCTGAAAATCGATGTGTCAGGTGCCAGATTTGACAATTCGACACTTGACACATCGATTTTAAGCTCTACTGTATTAGCGCAGAGTTATGTCTACAGTGTTGTTAGATAAAAAAATACTCTCATGCGAACGTAGGGTAAATCCTACTAATATTATAAATGGGAAAGTTTGTGAGGACGGATGGATGTTTGTTACTCTTTCAACCAAAAACTACTGAACAGATTTCGATGAAATGTGGTATGGTAGTAGTTTAGGCTCTGGATTAAAACATAGGCTACTTTTCATCCCGAAAAAGTATAGTGTTCCTTTGGGATACTTCATACTCCATTTACGCGGGCGGAGCCGCGGGCAACAGCTAGTGATAAATATAATCCATAGATAAACAAAACACATTTACAGAACCTCCTTGCTTATGAAGCCTGATCCCGGTATAATAGCATGTTATTAAGTATTTACATCCTGTTGGCCTGTAACAATTACGTACGAGATCCAGATGTAGGTTGCGTAGGCGGTGATATGTGTGTATCCTACGAGCTTACACAGAGTAGGAATATTTCAAATCAGATTTGAATAAAACAATTTATGGTATGGTTAAGTGGTATTGAAAAAAGTGACGTTGGAATCTGAATTTTAATTAATTATTCCAATATGTATTAGAATAATTAATTATTTGGAATTATTAATTGGAAAAATAATAAATGAAGCAAAAATGTGCACTTAAGAAAATTATACGAACTGATATTAAGTCCGACTGGTCTCCGAGGAGGTAAATGTCTTCCTACTTTCCCCCCCCCCCCCCTCCTCCCCCCCCAAGTTTCTCCATCTCACCGAGGGAGGTCCAAAAGACCCTTACGCGTCTAAAACCAAAAAAGGCCCCCGGTGCAGATGGCATCCCAAATTCCGCTCTTCGCCACCTCCCCTTCAGAATGGTGGCCACCCTGACTCGCCTCTACAATGGTATTGTCAGGACCGGCCACTTCCCCTCCTCCTGGAAAATGGGTCTGGTCGTAACCATACCCAAGCCTCACAAGAACTTAAGAAGGGCTGATGGCTACCGGCCCATTACCCTCCTTTCCACCCTTTCCAAAGTTTTTGAACTCCTTCTTCTAAAATACCTCTCCCCTTACCTCCCTCCTCGTGAGGAACAGTTCGGGTTCAGGTCCAACCTGAGTACCACCCTTCAGTTGGTACGTGTTATTCACCACCTTTCCGTTGCGGCTAACAAAAAGGAATCGTCGGTAGCCGTATTCCTAGACATGGAGAAGGCGAACGCCTTGAACGTTGAACGTGTCTGGCATGAGGGTCTGCTCTGCAAGCTCATCCGGGCCAACGTACCTCCCCACCTGGTAAGGTTAGTGGCTTTCTTCCTCTCCCGCAGGACCTTCAGGGTTCGCGTTGACGGAGTCCTCTCAAACGAGCGCCCCATCGCCGCAGGCGTCCCCCAGGGTAGCGTCCTCTCGCCCGGACTCTACAATTTCTACGCCAGCGATGTGCTCGTGGACCGGGGCACCACCGTGGCGTTATACGCCGATGACACGGCGTACTTCTCCTCCTCGTTGACCACCGAGCATGCGGCCACCAAGATTCAGAGGACGCTGGATCTCCTTCCTGACTGGCTGAGCAAATGGCGACTGTCTGTCAACGCAGGTAAGTCCCAGGCGCTCGCCGTCAGCACGAGGTGCTCTTTCCCGGCGCCTCTGAAGATTGGTAATGCTGTGATCCCGTGGGGGAGGACAGCCAAATATCTCGGGGTCACCCTGGACCGCCGTCTCTCCATGGCCCCCCAGTGCGCATCGGCGGTGGTGAAGGCAAACGCGGCGGTAGCGCTGCTGCGCCCGGCCTACGCGTCCCCGCAGATCCCCCTGAGGATGCGCATCGCCCTCTACCGGGCGTACTTACGGTCCCGCCTGACGTACGCGGCACCCGCGTGGCACCACCTGCTCTCTGCACCCCAGAAAGGGTTGCTGCAGAGAGTCCAAAACCGGGTGCTGCGCAGAATCGCGGGCGCACCGTGGTACGTCCGCAACGCCACCATTTCTAGGGACCTCAGGGTGGAGAGCGTGGAGGCCTTTGTGGCCCAGCTCTCCGCGAAGCTGTTCGCGCGAGCGGATGCCTCGCGCCTGGTCGAACTGACCGACCTGGCGCCGTGGCATGCCCGCCCGCCCGACCGCCACCGCCTGCCGAGGGATGCCGTCCCTCCGGAGGACCCAGCGGAGCCACACAGCCCGCCTAAACTACTGATCCGATTTCAATGAGCGAGATGTCAATGGATTCAATATAGGACCGGGCAATATAGGCTATACTTTGTTATATTATAGAATTATTAATTGGAAAAATAATAAATGAAGCAAAAACGAGCACTTAAGAAAATTATACGAACTGATATTAAGTATGAAATTTGTCACATTTGAAGTTTATATGGAGGTGGAGTGAACTGCTTATTTTTTATTTTTATTTTATAATAATGCATATATACAACATACACTTAAGATTTACATATTATTATTGGGCATAAAAAGGCCATGAAATTTGAATAAAGAATCCTAGAGGCCTGTAAAATAATTTACTGATAAGTGTCAGATAGCTTATTTACGTGTTTTGTCTCCGTCGCTCAATATAAAGTAAGTAGCGGCAAATCTTCCGAAGAGGTATCCGTCACTTATTATAACAAGATTGTGAAACATGCCCAAAGTTAAAACTTAAAAACTAGTAAAATTCAAAATTCAAAAGGTAAAATGTCATCATGAATATCATCATGATCATTTGATTACGTTATTTCTTCTAAAGAGCTGATTTTTCAATCGTCAGTTACCTTTTACCTAAGGTAACTGACGATGAAAAATCTGTCAAAGTTACATAATATTTATTATATTATGTAACTTTGACAGATTTTTCATGAAAAAGTCACATATTTATTCCTCAGGTAAAAGTTATCTGACGATTGAAAAATCAGCCCTTAAAGTTATTTTTATTCTGGTGGGTAGTAATGCTTAATGGTGGCCTCCGTGGTCCAGTTGCTTAGAGCTTGGCTTTCGACTCGGGTTTCGTGGGTTCGATTCCCGTATTGGAACAATAAAAATGTTGTTTCCAAGTTTAGTTAGGATAAGGTTTGCCAACCCCAAATTTAAAAAACTAGGATTTGAAGTTTTTTTTTATGTAACCGTTGGTATTTATTTTCCAACAGCCTTTTTTTCTTTATAATTTATAAAAAGTGATATGGTGCCTTCTTTTTTTTTCCTCGCCTTTCTATTTATGTTGCTTGTTGACTCTTCTTACGATGATTCTTGCATTATGTGTCTTAGGTTATCTCTTTCTATTTTTACGTTTATTTTCTGCTCAGTGTACGAGGGCGGGTCAATAAGTCCGTGACTTTTGGAATAAAACACAGATTTTTTGATAAATAAATCATTTTATTTTTCAACGTAGTCCCCCTTGAGCTCTATACACTTTGTCCAACGCTTCTCCAATTTTTTTATCCCTTCCAAAAAATATGATTTGTCGAGGTCCTCAAAATAGGCCTTTGTTTGCGAGATGACTTCTTCATTGGAGTCAAATCTTTTTCCACCGAGACATTTTTTCAGGTTTGGGAACAAGAAGTAGTCACTCGGAGCCAAATCTTGAGAATAGGGTGGATGTGGGAGCAATTCATAGCCAAATTCATGGATTTTTGCCATGGCAACTGCACATGTGTGCACCCTTGCATTGTCTTAGTGAAAAAGAACTTTTTTCTTGGCCAAATGAGGTCGGTTTTTTTTCAAATCCTCATTGAAGCGGTCCAATAAGTTGGCATAATATTCCCCATTAATTGTTCTTCCCTTTTGAAGATAGTCAATGTGGATTATCCCACGGGCATCCCAAAAAACAGTCGCCATAACTTTATTGGCTGACTAACCCACCTTGGCCTTCTTTGGCGCCGATTCACCCTTAGAAACACACTGTTTTGACTGTTGTTTGGTCTCTGGTGTATTGTGATGGATCCATGTTACGTCCACGGTTAAAAAACTCCTCCATATTGTGATTAAACAATGCCAAACCTTCCTGTGAAGTTGTTACACGATTGCGTTTGTGGTCGACTGTGAGCAAACGCGGCACCCATCTTGCGGAAAGCTTTCTCATGCCCAAGTGATCATTCAAAATTGAAACCACTGAGCCATGCAAGATGCCTATGGCTTCCACAATCTCTTGCACTTTCAATCTTCGGTCGGCCAACACCATATCGTGAATTTTTTCGATTGTTTCGGGTGTAGAGACCTCAACTGGGCGTCTAGGACGTTCGGCATCTTCAGTGCTTGTAAGGCCACAACGAAATTCAGTAAACCACTTTTTTACCATTGAAATCGATGGTGCAGAGTCCCCATAGTATTTATCAAGCTTAGCCTTGGTCTCGGTAATGGTTTTTTTTCGCAAAAAATAATGCTTAATAAGCACACGAAATTCACTTTTTTCCATTGTTTCCTTAAGTTACTGGATAGTCTGATAAAGATAGCTGTAAAACACAAACTAACTGACGCAGCAAGTTCAAATTTTGATAGGAGTCAACTGACAGATGCCTGTTGACAGGAGTAGTGTTGCTTTTTCAGTAAGGAGGTTCGAAATTCAAAAAGTCACGGACTTATTGACCCGCCTTAGTACATTCTTATGATGTTGTATTTCGGGCATTCGCACAGGCAATGCAAAACTGTCTGGTCCGTTGTTCCGTCGCAGTCGCAATGTTTAAATAGCTTTTTATATAGCGCAATAAAATACCAACTCGCATACATACATACAATGGACGAGTTCCAAAAAGAGTACAATAAATATGATAAAACAATCTCAGATTTCTTTGGAGACATTCGCTGAGCCCACAAAATTATTAAACCATAAAAATGAATAATACCATGGCACAAATTTTTACAGGACACGGAGGCTTCGGCGAGTACTCCATAGATTCAACATAGAAAAAAAAAAGGATTTGAAGTTGGAAAAACCAGGACAATTCAGTTTAAAAACAGAACGCTGTAATGTTAAATGAAATCCATGTAAAGAAAAATTGTAAAAGTGGCGCGCGAATTTTAAAATAGATGACCTTATCAGGGCACTTTCAAACCCCAGGACGCTGCTTTAAAACTACCCAGAACACCCCAGGACACTGCAAAAACTAGGACATGTCTTGAGAAACCAGGGCGGTTGGCAACCCTAGGTTAGGACAATGCAGGCTGATCACATGATTGTCGGACGAGAAAGAAGATCCACGCGTCGGATGTAAAGGAAGAGAGAGTGTTCTTGTGTATAGCGTACACACTTGGGCACTATAAAATTAACTCCTTCGTAGCTTGCCTGGTTACAATGAAACCGGCCGCCGTCATTGAAATCGGTGCGGGGAGCCATTGATGCTTGAAGAAACTGGTGACTTCTAGTAATGTTCCATGAAAAAAGAAGACCTAGGCGTCGCGTTGTGGGTGGCATAATATGAAGAACAATAAAGCAAACATAACAATAAACTAATTTATGTAACAAAACAAACATTAAACTAGTTACAATTGTCGCGTCTACAATTTAAACTCTGGACAAGTTGTTGTACGACACGCGGTCCACAAAGTCGATTATAAATTGCGAGAGAAATAGCCGCCATTTTGTTTCTTGATATATTTGCCATGTTCTTTCTTGATAAAGAGTGACAAATTGTGCGGGAGATAATTAGTTAACGTATTTTAGTCCTACCTCGTTTATGTCGAATAAAAAAGTAAGGAGGTAAGTACATCGTAAGTCTGAAATTAGCTTAACATGGGTTTCGTAGGATAAGTGATTATGATTATGTATAACACAATATACCTATAATTGGTATGTTGCTTATAAAAAAAATATTTTTGTTACGATGTTAGATATCATGTTAATAAACAGTCTAGAACCCATTTTCGTGTATCTTAAAAATAACGAACATACAACAAAAAATTTAAATTTACAATATGAAAGAGAGCGATATATCGGCCTGTGACGTCACGAGTTGCACCCGCCATACATTTGTCATTACAAAATGTATGGTAGTTGCAACTTGTGACGTAACAAATAGTTTTGCGAGAAAGAGATGGGCAATATTTTTTATTTGCTTATAATTTTTAATCGCGTTTATCTAAAAATATATTTCTTTTAGATTTGTGTATCTTTAATCAACAATTTTAAAATTAAATTTATAAAAATGTGATTTTCCACACTAAGCAATGTCACTCTTCACAATTCTACTTGAAACGTAAATAACGTGAAGCGGAAATAAAATAATTTTGAAACTGGGCAATATAATAACATTCCTCCAATTAATAACTGAGCAATATCGGCTTATGCCACTTTGCCACAACGCCAATTCCATATCGAAAAAAACTTCTCCTTCTTTAATTTAGGGCCCTTGCCGGTGGAGCTTCCGCCACTTTTCTCTATCCTCAACTAGTACCTTCAGCTCTCTATAGGACATGACATTTACATTCTATCTTTCCTTCTAATATTGACTATTGTCCTCATGAATGTGTCATGTCTTATAAGATGTCCAATCATTGTTCCTCTTCTATTTTCTAGAGTTTTTAATATGTTTCTCTTTTCTCCTACGAGTATCATCTGTGGCACTTCTTCGTTTATTTCCTTTTCTTTCCAACTTATCCGCTGCATCCTTCTCCAGCATCACATTTCGAACGCTTCTATTCGTGCTCTATCCCTGCTTCTCACTGTCCAGGACTCGTTACCATATAAAGCTAAACTCCAGATAAAGAAAAAAAAAACGTACTTAACGTCTTAAGGTAACCTTCCGATCTATGCGACCATGACCCGCGACCGCGACCAGCAATCTAGCGAATCAGGTTCTCTGGCTCACCGGTCGCACGACGCGGGTCGCGGAGATTGTTTACTGTTTAGTCATCCATATAAATTCATACTAAGCAGTGGCTCCGCGACAAACTAGGTTCGTCGCGGTCTAGTGTCGCGAGCATCGGAAGGTTACCTTAAGACTACATGATCCGGAATCTCTCCAGCCGGAAAAAAACAGCGCTGAAAGCTCATGTGTTCGATTTTCAGCTCTATTCATCGTAGATAATCATTAGCGATGATTTGATGACAAATAACATTAAAAAAATATATATTTATGTCCAATGAATGCTTAAACTTTTTTAACTTAAAAAGTGGTTAGATATTTTGTACTGTGTGTATAGAATAATAGAATAAATATTTTATTTTCTAGGAGATGTCTTGTTTTATTATACGAGCGTCCATGATCTAGTGAATAAACCCCCTGAGTCACATGCGTGATAGTGCAGGTTCGATGCCGGGTTGTGATGTGTACAAATGAGATTTTCTCATTAACCGTATACTGACTCTAGCCCTTTAATTTACCCCCATCTTCTGTGACAACCCTGATAAAGTTTGGATGGTTCTATGAAAGGTGTTTCTCTGTACGTAAGTATTTTTACTCTGTGCCAGAAGTCCGTGTAATTGTAACTATTTACGAAATTAATCAATGTACGAAATTCTACGTGCTCCGCGACCGCACTTTATAAGTGAAGTGGACTAAAGCCTTAAGGCACAAAAACACTGTCGGGCCGCATCACTGCCGCACCGTGAATTTTGCATCGTAATAACCAAAATCCACGGGGATCTGATAATATTATGATCTTTGAAGGTCTATGCGTCTGTTAACCAGCACTAGGATAAAGAACGGTCGCGGAGCACGTAGAATTTGAATGAATTCTACGTACGTTCAAATGAATTGAATGAACATTGACGCACAGAGACTTGTCTCTTTCACTCGCATGAAATTCTACGTGCTATCCGACCTACGGCTGGCTAACAAATTTCACGGACTGTAGGGGACTGTATTATTCCACTGGGTTTCAACCGCCGGCTCAGATTAGACTCGAAGATAGCAAGGCTACACCGATTTGGGCAGAGCCGGGGCGATAATAAAAACACTTATTTTTGAGGAGAACGATTTTCACTTTTTTCGCTTTGCTTACCTGGCTCATGGCAATGCCGTATAGAGAACTACTTAACACTTTATTATATAATCTTAATCGTTACGCTACACGTTAGGTATTATGTTTATCTATATAAATCAAAAGAAGCTACGTTAAAATTCACTTTAGTTTAAAATATATAAGCAAAATAACATTCACTTGATAAAACACCATTTAACACTATTTTTGCACACTGATGCCATAGGAACTGGAAACCACGGAGGACGTTGATCAATATGTCAATAAATTCACGACTATTGTCCGAGAGGTGGGAGAGGTATTTTGCCAACGAAAACGTGGGAGAAAAGTGTCCAAGATCTCAGCAGAAACGGTAGATCTCATGCGACAGAGACGAGAGATGGCAGCGGATTCGTCAGAGTGTCGCCTTCTCAATAAGCGTATAAAAAAGCGGCTACGTTTCGACCTGCGCCAAAGCAGTAATCGAGAAATTGAAGATGCAATAAGGTGAAACAAAGGCTCGAAAGTATTTGCTAAGCAATTGGGAAGGAGTCATCTGACGAAGCTGACGACATCTAATGGTCGAGTCGTCACATCGAAAAAGGATCTACTTGTGGAAGCTTAGACCTTCTACGGACAACTGTACTCTTCACATGAACCGAAACCCACAACTCTCGATAGGGACAATAAACGTGCCCAACTAACCCGCCACTTCACGGACGAGCTACCGGACTTCGAGAGCACAGAGATGGCGAAGATCGAGATGGCTCTTAAGCAGCTCGAGAACAACAAGGCAGCTGGAGATGACGGTATTACAACTGAGCTTTTAAGAGCTGGAGGGCGTCCAGTCATAGACCAACTACGGAAGTTATTTAATACCGTCCTTCAGAAAGGCACAACGCCGGAGGCGTGGTCCCGAAGTGTAGTCATCTTGTCATTCATGAAAGGTGATAAACGCGCCTAAAGAACTACCGACCGATATCACTTCTGAGCCATGTCTATAAGCTGTTCTCGAGAGTCATTTCAAACCGTCTTGCCCGAAGATTCGATGACTTCCAGGCCCCGGAACAGGCTGGGTTTCGAAAAGGCTACAGTACGGTGGACCACATTCACACACTGCGGCAGATCGTACAAAAGACTGAGGAGTACAATCACCCTCTTTGTCTTGTATTTGTGGACTACGAAAAAGCCTTCGACTCCATCGAAACCTGGGCTGTTCTAGAGTCTCTCCAGCGTTGCCAAGTCGATTGGCGATATATTGATTGTTTAGATGTCTATATAAAGCCGCTACGATGACCGTCCAAAACCAAGATGTCCAGACAAGACCAATCCCATTACAGCGTGGATTGAGACAGGGAGACGTTATTTCTCCGAAACTGTTCACTAACGCACTGGAGGACGTCTTTAAAACACTGGACTGGAACGGAGGAGGCATCAATATAAACGGCGAATACATCTCACACCTTCGATTCACAGACGACATAGTCATTATAGTTGAATCGCTGGAGGACTTGACGTGGATGCTGCAAAGCCTAAGTGTTTCTTCCAGACGGGTGGGTCTGGGAATGAACTGAAATGAAATGAAATGAAAGACAAAAGTCATGTTCAATTCATTCGTAGACCCAATGCCAATCACCGTCGAAAACGTTAGCATCGAAGTTGTTCAGGACCTGGGACAGATTGTCCAACTGGGTAGGAACAACTTCGACAAGGAAGCTGACAGAAAAATACGGTTGGGCTGGGCAGCATTCGGAAAGCTTCGCCATATCTTTAAGTCGCCACTGCCCCAGTGCCTCAAATCGAAGGTCTTCGACCAGTGCGTACTTCCGGTCCTTACCTACGGAGCCGAGACGTGGACACTCACAAAAGGCCTCGTCCACAAGTTCCAGGTCGCTCAGCGAGCTATGGAGAGGGCTATGCTCGGAGTCTCTTTGAAGGATAGAATCCGGAATCAGGAGATCCGACGAAAAACAAAAGTCAGCGACATAGTCCTCAGGATAAGCAAACTGAAGTGGCAAGGGGCGGGGCATATTTGTCGAGCAGCCGATGGCCGATGGGGCAGAAAGGTTTTAGAATGGAGACCGCGAACAACCTGCCCCGTAGGACGACCTCCCGCGAGGTGGACCGACAACCTAAAGAGAGTGGCGGGAAGCGGTTGGATGCGGAAGGCAGAGGACCGGGTATGGTGGCGCGAAATGTGAAAGGCTTATGTCCAGCAGTGGACTTACTATGATGCGGGCTTACGATGATGATGCCATAGAAATCTGTACATACATAGCCACTAAGTGTTCACCATTATAGTTTATGTACTGTTTTAAATCACTTGTTTATCGTTCACATTTAAATTCAATGATGTATTACGTTACGAGGCCGCTGTCCTTAACATCCTCCCCCCAGCGCAGTAGCCAGGGTCTTCGCAGCCTCCTCAGGTGACTGCGGGCTCGCCAATCCCGCCGTGGACTGCTCCGGTGACTGCCAGCTGCTCGAGCTCGCTGTAGGCTGGTGCGGCGGCGATTGCGGGCCGTTCGTGCCCGCCGCAGACTGCTCCGGCGACTGCGAGCCGTTCGGGCTCGCTGCGGGCCGCTCCGGCGACTGAGAGCTGTCCGTGCTCGCTGTAGGCTGCTTCGATGCTCGTTCCGCGCCCGGCGCGGCGCCCGGCGCCGCCCCCGGCGTCGTCCGCTCCGGCTCCGGCGTTCACTGAGTACTCCGCCCGGCCATCAGTGTCTGGAGTACCTCTTCCTTGGGCGACTTCTCGTTCAGCGTGGCTAACAGGGCGGTTTTCACTGACCTCACTATCCTTTTCCAGGCACCTCCTTGACTCGGCGCCCCGGGCGGTGTAAACTTCTGCATTGCATCCGATGAGTGAGGCCCAGCTGAGCCATAGCCGGCGCCCACTCGGCGTACGCCTGCCGCAGCTCGACGTCCGCGCCTTTAAAGTTCGTCCGATTGTCGCTGTATATGACTGACGGCCATCCTCGCCGCGCAACCATCCTTCTCCAGGCAAGCCACCAGCTCCAGGTGGACCGCCCGCGTCGTCAGACATGTGAAGAGAGCTCCCCACCTCTTCTCGTGATGTCGGCCGATGGTGACCGTCATCGGGTCGAAACAGTCGAGACCACAATATGAAAATGGTCTCTGGAACGCCCTCAGGCGTTCGGATGGCAGTTCTCCAGTTGGCGAGGTCCTCGGGTGTGCCCGTTGTAACCGACAGAACGCACATTTGTTCATGATAGTACGCAACGTCGGCCGCAGCTTCAATATCCAGAACTTCTGCCTGAGGTCGTTCACGACTCTCTCGCGGCTCCCGTGTCCCGCTCTGGCGTGCTCCCTTGCCACCAGTAACCTTGTGAAGTGATGTCTTCCATCCAGGATGATCGGGTTTTTCATCTCTGCCGGCACCTGAGCTGCTTTGATCCTTCCGTCTAGTACGAGCAGCCCGTCCTTGTACACTGGGTTGAGCCGGTACAAGGAGCTCCATCTAGGCACCGTCTTGCCACTTGCCATCTTCTCGATTTCTTGTGCGAAGCTGTCTCGTTGTGATTTTTGATACCACAACCTCTCAGCCCTTTCCAGGTATCGTACGTCGAGGTGGGCCCGACGATCTCGGCACTTCTCGACGAACAGCAAGACCATCGCCGTGCATCTTATGAGGCGCTCGTAGTTTGAAAAGCGCGTCACATCTGGTAGACAGCTCAGCTCGCTCGCCTCCGTGGTGTGGAAGGCGACGTATTCTTCTTGATTTTCAATTCTAGCGGGACCCTCCGCGGGCCACTCGTTCATAGGCCTGCGCAGGAAGTCCACCACTGGTGATCTCCACCACCACCACCATCTCCACTGGTGATCAGACGTCAGCTCGGCGATCTCCCCTAGCCGATGTGCGACGTATGGCGTGTATTTGCGGCTGCCGTTCTGTATCCAACACAGAACTACTTGTGCGTCGATCCAGTACAAAACCGTGTCCGTTTTCCACCTGTGTTCTGCCGCGAAGGCGTTTCCCAGCCTCGCTCCGACCAGGGCAGCCTGTAGCTCCATCCTTGGTATTGTTTGTGCCTTCAGCGGCGCCATCTTGGCCTTGGCGGCGGCCAACACGACTCGTACTTCCTCATTTTCTTGCAATCTGCAGTCCGCACGACTACCCCCGCCGTCCCTGGGGTTGTGACACCTCCCGCGTGCCACTGGAGTCCCGGTCACGCCCTGCAGATTGTTCGGCTCCCCCCGTTGTAACCCCGGGGTAATGTGACGCCCTCTTTGCGCCACTGGAGCCCCACTTCGAATCGACCTTCTTCCCTTCGTTTGGCCGTTCTACCAATGAGGTCGATGACCCGCTGCTCTTCTGGTCAGCTTTGCCGTGGACGCTATTCCCCGTGCGTTTATTTCGAAGTGTTTCTTCACCATTTCCTCCAGTCGTTCGCCTCGAGTCTCGATCATAGACACGTGCAGGATGTTCTCGTGTTCTTCCTGCTTTCTGAGGCGTCTGGGGATGCTTCCATGGATTACCCAGCCGAGCTTCGTCTTCGAGGCTGCAGGCTGGTTTCTCTTGCCGATCCTGGGGAGGGAGCTGAGCTGCCAGTTGTCCGTGCTCTGGTGGCGTCCTCTGTCTGTGGGGCGCCGCCGGACCTGTCTTCGTGCAGCAGCGCGTGATGAGTCAAGTTGCAGCCCTTCACGCCGCACGGCTTCGCTCTGCAGTTGCATCTTCTGTGCCTGCTTCGTATGCACCAGAAACACAGCCGTTCCTTTTTGACTGTGTCCCATCTCTTTTGCCTGCTCAGTTTCTTGAAAGCAACGCAGCGAAACAGAGCGTGATCTTCGGCACATATAGGGCACTTCGTTGACTCTTCACGTATTCTCTTTGGCTGGCTTTGACTCGGCGAATCCCTGCCCTCGACTGCTATCGCGAAGACTGGCTTTCTTATTCGGGCTTCGTTCTTGTTAGGAGGTGGACGCGGTGTTTCATTTTTCGGTGCCGTACTGAACTGCGCTACGCGCAGCGCCCTGTCCGCTTCTCTGATTAAGAATTCAGAGAGAAGGACGACATCGGGCTCGTTCCTGAAGCGCGATGTCTCTTTTGCGTAGTCGTACCACTTGCTCTTCTCGTATGGGCTGAGCTTCTCCAGGATGTCTCTCGTAAGCAACGGGTTAAAGAGGTACCCGTGCCTCAGCTTCCTCAGGATGACTATCATGTTCTGAATCTTCACTGCAAATTGGTTGAGTTCTGCCGCCGAACCTCCGAGCCTCGGTATCTTCTTCAGGTCTTCCATCATGCGATCGACCATAACCTCGGGTCGACCGAAGTATTGTTTCAAGGTCTTCATAATTTGTTCGCGCGGCGTCGCGACGCTCAGCAGTGGTGCCACGGCTTCTCTTGCTTCTCCCCGTAGGCAGCTTCTCAGACGAGCTAAGTTCTCGATCGGCTTGAGCTTGTAGAACGCAGTGGTATCTTCCATGGCTGCTTTGAATGGCAACCATTCGGTGGAAGCACCCGAGAATATGGGCAACTCCATAATGTGGCGCGACTGGCGTTGGTTCAGCAGTTTGTCCAATGTTTCGGCAAGATGTTCCACCCCATTAGCCCAAGACGTGGGCGGTGTGGGTGAGCTTGGGCGGCGTTGCTGCGGCCACTCGAACCTCGTCTTTTGGGCTCCCTTCGGTGGCATGTCTTCTGGCTTCGGCGTCTCTCTTTCTTCCATTGATGTCAGCTCTTGTCTAGCCTCTTCGGGTTCGGGACCCTGTTCGCTTAGCCAGGCTCGGACATGTTGCTCCACCTGCTCTGATGGCTCGTCGTCGTCGGGGCTGCTACCATCTTCTGCAGCGGCGACGTCAGCGGCGAACTTCTTCTTTATAAGTTCTGCTTTGATCTGCAGTTCCTTTTTACGAAGAGCGGCAAGTTTCTCCTCCGCCTTGTAATGCATACGTGCGACGATACTTGCTGTCGATCGACACGATCTAAATGAAATAGCCTTCTTTCTGGCTAGGGTTTGTACTTCCGAGGCTGCAGACCAGGTGCCTTGCTGGTACCTGGTCTCGGTTTCAAAATAGTTTGAAGCAGATCCGCTCTTCTCTCGGTCGGCGGCGGCTGGCTCGTAGCGGTAGCGGCCGGCGATCGTGGCGGATCCGGAAATCTCCGTGGTTGCTGGTTCTCCTCGGCCCCACTCTGACTTCTTGTCATAACCATCTTCAAATGTTAAGTTAATTTTCAAATGTTAATCTTCAATGTTAATCTTCAAACTTAATTCCAAATTCCTATTCAAGAATCTTCGGTAGGTTTTTCCGCTGAAAAATCTGCGAATCCTTGCTTCCGTTCACAGCGGTGTATCCTTGTATCCTCGAGTCCGATCTTCTGAGTCCAATCTAATCCCTGGCGTTGATTCCCGTTGATAAATCTTGATAAAGTTTCCAATGTTCTGACTTGATAAAATTCTTCTATGTCCGGTCTTCAGTAAAAATTTATATCTTGAATCTTCAAATTTTTCTATGTTCAAAACAGCTGTTCCAATTTTTTTTAAGTGCCGTCTTCGTTATTTTCAACCTGATATGGACTTCGAATATTTCTTCGATCTTGAAATTCGGCTCGCCAAAGGACCACGCACTACTGTAGGGGACTGTATTAGAGTCAAAGTCAAAGTCAAACATTTTTATTCAAAATAGGTATTTTTATACCCTTTCTGAACGTTGATCTACATGATGCCTACCACCGGTTCGGGAACTAGCCTGGCGAGAAGAACCGGCGTAAGAAACTCGCGCGGGGGGAGAAATTATTCCACAGGGTTTCAACTGCCGACTCAGATTATACTCGAAGATAGCAAGGTTACACCGATTTGGGCAGAGCCGGGCGATAATAAAAACATTTATTTGAGGAGAACGATTTTCACTTTTTTCGCTATGCTTACCTGGCTCATGGCAATGCCGTATAGAGAGCCCTGCCCGTACGCCTCTTTCGGGCCGATTTGCTATCTCACTTTTACCTCTCTATACGGCTATTTTCCATAATTTTCCCTATTTTTCGTGAGCCAGGTGAAGCAAAACGCGTTGTGTGAAATTTTTATTGTTATAACGATGTACATAAACCCTTATATACTAGGAATCTTATTCTATAAAAAATATATTTACAACTTAAAGTTTACCATACAAGAAATGTTCTACATTTTTACCATTATTTTCTTAATAACTACTTAACCCTTTATTATATAATCTTAATCGTTACGCTACACGCTTACAGCTTACTCGATGCCCAACGTTAAAGACCCAGCTCAACCGCCTCACCGCAGAGGTAAGATCCCATCTAGAACTCCTCAATGCGGAAAACTGGACCCGACGCATCCTGGAGGCGGGAGAGGACTGACCCTCTGTACATCGCTTTTGCCGCAGCCTCACCAGAGCCACTACCCCTGCTTACCCCCTGCTCCACCCCGATGGTAACCTAAGGTACCGTGCAGAGGACAGAGCAGATATTCATGCTGAACACCTCGAGCGCCAGTTTTCACCACTGCCAACGACCGCAACGGACCACGCCAGAATGGTCTCCGAGGAGGTAAAGGTATTCCTACTTTCTCCCTCCTCCCCCCCTTCCTTCTCCTTCTCTCCGAAGGAAGTTAAAAAAATCATCTCCTGCCTTAAACCAAAGAAGGCCCCCGGAGCAGACGGCATTCCCAACTCTGCCCTTCGACATCTACCTTTCAGGACGGTGGCCGCCCTGACCCGCCTGTACAACGGAATCGTCAGGACCGGCCACTTTCCCACTACCTGGAAGTTGGGGATAATCACTACTATCCCCAAACCCCACAAAAACTTGAGAAGGGCAGAGGGCTACCGCCCCATAACCCTCCTCTCAACCCTTTCCAAAACATTTGAACTCCTCCTCCACAAGCACCTTGCTCCCCACCTCCCTCCTCGTGAGGACCAATTTGGTTTCAGGTCGGAGCTCAGCACCACCCTCCAGCTGGTAAGAGTTATTCACCATCTGTCCGTTGCGGCGAACAAGAAGGAATCTTCGGTTGCAGTCTTTCTCGACATGGAAAAGGCGTTCGACTGTGTTTGGCATGAAGGTCTGCTCTTCAAGCTCATCCGAGCCAACGTCCCACTCCCTCTGGTAAGGCTTTTGGCATCTTACCTCTCTGGCCGCACCTTCAAGGTACGTGTCGACGGTGTCTTCTCCGAAGAGCGCCCCATCACCGCCGGTGTCCCTCAAGGCAGTGTGCTCTCTCCGGAGCTGTATAACTTCTACGCCAGCGACGTCCCCAAAGACCCTGGCACCACCGCAGCGTTATACGCCGACGACACGGCGTTTATAACCAGTTCGCTGACACCCGACCACGCCGCCCTGAAGCTTCAGAGGACGCTGGACCTTCTCCCTGACTGGCTGAGCAACTGGCGACTGTCTGTAAACGCAGGTAAGTCCCAAGCGCTCGCCGTCATCACGAGAAGGGGGTTTCCAGCCAGCAATTAGGTCCCGCCTTACCTACGCAGCACCTGCGTGGCACCATCTGCTCTCTGCACCCCAGAAAAGGTCGCTGCAGAGAGCCCAGATCTGGGTGCTGCGCTACATTGCGGGCGCCCCCTGGTACGTCTGCAACTCCACCATTGAGAGAGATCTCAGGATGGAGAGCGTGGAAGCCTTTGTGGCCCGGCTCGCCACAAACCTGTTCGCGCGAGCGGATGCCTCGCGCCTGGTCGAGCTGACTGACCTGGCGCCCTGGCACGCCCGCCCGACCGCCATATTCTGCCGAGGGACGCTGTCCATCCGGCAGACCCAGCGGAGCCCCGCCACCCCCGAAGAGGAGGAGCCCTGGCGCAATGATGCGCCACCCGCCCTCGAAGAGGAGGAGCCTAGGTGCAATGACCCAGATTGAGTAAGAATGAGGGATTGGTGGTAGAGGACGTAAAGAATAAAAACCCCCTTCTGGCCTTCAGGGATGTGATGAAGTGCGACACGGTCGACTTCGTCATTGCGTTCTCTAATCAGAACGCGAACATCCTTGAGGGCTTGAAGGGGGAGGAGAGAAAGGTGGAAGTAGTGTTCGGGATGACAGCGGAGAACCCCCTACAAAACTACCTCATAGTTAGAGTTAGCCCACAGATATGGAAGAGGTGTGTGAACGTAGGATACGCTCATATAGGTATGGGCAGAGTGAGAGTGGAGGACCATAGTCCGCTGGTGCAGAGCTTCCGCTGCCTCGGGTATGGGCACACGAAGAGGGTGTGTAGGGAGGAGACGGATCGATGCAGTCACTGCGCAGGTCCTCACATGAGGACTGTTTGCGAAAAGTGGCTGCGGAGAGAAGTGCCTCAGTGCATAAACTGCACAAAGGCCAAAAGAGGTAGCGCGGAGCACAGTGCCCTTGATAGAGAGTGTGCAGAGAGAAAGAGGTGGGACGCTCTAGCTAGATCGGCGGTGTCGTATTGCTGAGGTTGTCCCCGGTGAGTACTTCCAGTACCGAATATATAATACCGAATATAACCGCAGGCCAACCTTCAGCGGAGCCAAATCGCCACAAGGGAGTTATTACTCGAGGCCACCAAGCGTAAGGTTAGCGTAGCGTTGCTGCAGGAGCCCTACATAGGTGGGGCGCGGAGTATGAGGACACACAACGGAGTGAGGGTCTACCAGAGCGATGGGGAAGGGGGCGGTGTTGTCAAGGCGTGTGTTGTGGTATTCGACGACACATTGGACGTCGAGCTACACACACGCCTCAGCAACAACAACATAGCTGTGACCACCCTCCGAACCAAAGCCTGGGAGACGGTTGTAGTGTCCTTCTACTTCGAGCCCGATAAGCCTGTAGGGCCCTACCTGGACCATCTTATGTAGATAGGAAGAGAGTTGGGATCTGATAAGATGATCTCGGGAGGCGATGCGAACGCTAAAAGCCCGTGGTGGGGTGGCGACGCGGAAGACCCGCGAGGAAGGGAAGTGTCTGCTGTACTGGAAGCAATGAGTCTAAACATACTCAACACTGGAGACACCCCAACTTTCGATACCGTCAGAGAGGGAAAAAGGTACTCCAGTTACGTGGATGTGACAGCGTGCTCCGACGACCTGCTGGACCGAGTGGGCGACTGGAGAGTTGAAGAGGGTCTGACGAGCTTGGACCACAACGGCATATCATTTGGCATCAGACAACAGAAATCCACAGGCACAAACATAATACGTACCACACGCATGTTTAACACACAGAAGGCAAATTGGGCTCAGTTTCGTGAGAAACTGACCCAGCTGATGTCGGACAGACAATTAACTGTACAGGACATGGACACAATACACGACACACGACAAATAGAAGATGTAATAGACAGATACACGGAAGTCATAACACAGACATGCAGAGACACCATGCCGACCAAAAAACACACACAGAAATTCACCTTGTCGTGGTGGAATGATGAGCTCGCGCAGATGAAGAAGGAGGTCGCCACGAGGAAACACAGGATCCGTGACGCTGCGCCTGATCGCAGAAACCGCGTAGTTGGACAGTACCTGGAAGCGAAAGAGAAGTATGAAAAGGCAGTTAAGGATGCGCAGGTTGAGAGTTGGAAGGAATTTTGCCGGAAGCAGGATAGGGAGGGGGTCTGGGAGGGTATCTACAGGGTGTTGAGCAGAGTCAGAGGGAGGGAGGAGGATCTGCCCCTTACGAGGGACGGTGAAACCCTCGACGCCCGAAGCTCTGCGGAATGGCTGGCGGAGACCTTCTACCCCGAGGACCAGGAACATGATGTAAGTGAGGAACATCGGCGTACGCGCCGGCGAGCGAAGTCCTTGGACATCGAACCACCGGCGGGTCCGGACGACCCTCCTTTCATCATGGAGAAGTTGAAGAGAGCCGTAAGGTCCTTCAACCCCAAAAAGGCCCCCGGGGTGGATGGACTCACGTCGGACATCTGCCAACACGCTGTAGAATGTGACCCGGAATGGTTCCTTGCTCTGCTGAATAGGTGCCTCACCGTCGCCTGCTTTCCCAAACAGTGGAAGCGGGCGACCGTGGTGGTGCTAAGGAAGCCGGGCAGGGAATCGTACCGTGTACCAAAAGCCTATCGACCGATCGGCCTCCTGCCTGTTCTCGGCAAAATCTTCGAGATGCTGGTCGCCCGACTTAGGTTCTACCTGCTGCCCAAGATTAGCCCTAACCAATATGGCTTTATGCCCCAAAGGAGCACCGAAGACGCTCTCTATAGGTTGGTGAACCACATCAGAAAACGGAGGGAGGAGAAGAAAATTTCTGTTGTGATTTCGCTGGACATAGAGGGGGCCTTCGATAGTGCTTGGTGGCCGGCCATAAAGGTTAGGTTAGCTGAGGTTGGGTGTCCGGGGAACCTGAGGCGGTTGATCAGCAGCTACTTGAGTGAAAGAGGAGTGAACGTAAGGTATGCGGGTATGGAAGTGAGCAGGGAGACCAACAAGGGGTGCGTGCAGGGATCCATAGGTGGACCAATCCTGTGGGACCTCTTGTTGGACCACCTGCTATGGATGTTAGAGGAGATGAATGTTTTTAGTCAGGCTTTCGCCGACAACATTGTGTTAGTGTTTGAGGGGGACACGGCTCTGGAAATCGAGCGAAAGGCTAACGGGGTATTGGAAAAAATTAATAAGTGGGGGGAGCTGAACAAGCTGAAATTCGCCCCCCACAAAACATGCGCATTATTACTCACGCGGAAGCTTAAGTATGACGTGCCTCGACTCGCTATGGGGGGTGTTTACTTACAGTATTGCGACGACATCAAGGTATTGGGCCTGACAATAGACAACGGCCTCACATTTAACGCCCACGTAAGCAATGTATGCAAGAAAGCCATAATTAGATATAAGCAGTTAGCAAAAGCTGCAAGAGTAGGATGGAGGCTTAACCCCCAGATAGTTAAGACGATATATATGGCCGTGATAGAGCCGACTATTTTGTACGCATCAGCAGCGTGGGCACCCACCGTGGAAAAGATGGGGGTCCGAAAAAGGCTCAACTCCGTCCAACGGGGTTTTTCCCAGAAGATTTGCAGAGCATATCGGACCGTCTCCCTGAACTCTGCGATGCTGCTGGCTGGGGTGCTCCCTCTTGATCTCAGGATACTCGAAGCTGCGAGGCTCTATGAGATCAAGAAGGGGGTACCACACCCGGTGTTGAGGGACAGGGAGGTGGACCCATGTCCGGCAGAGCAGGAAGAGCTGAGGTTCGGGTTGGTAGACGAGGACTCGTATGCAGACGTGGTTAACAGCCACATCTATAGGATCTATACGGACGGCAGCAAGATCGAGGGTCGAGTCGGAGCCGCACTCTCCGTATGGAAGGGTGAGGCCGAGACGAAGGCCGTCAAGCTTGCGTTGCTGCCGTATTGTACCGTCTACCAAGCCGAACTTCTAGCGCTCCAGAGAGCAGTAAGTATAGCCTGCAAGAGTGGAATGACGAAGGTCGGTATCTTTAGCGATTCCAGATCAGCTCTCCAGGCTGTCACCCTTAGTTTCCCTCATCCCCTGGAAGTGCAAACAAGGGCGGCCCTCCGAAAAACTGCATCGCAGAGGCGGGAGGTTTCCTTGTTTTGGATTAAGGCGCACGCAGAGTTGAGAGGGAATGAGAGGGTTGACGAACTAGCCCAGGAGGCCGCGCTGCGATTGAAAAGGAAACCTGACTACGATCTGTGTCCTGTTTCATTCGTCAAGCGTATCTTAAGAGAGGATACGGTTGAGGAATGGGACAGGAGATACGAAGTGGGAGGGACAGCCGGATCCACGAAGCTCTTTTTTCCAAGCGCTGCTGCAGCATACAAAATAGTCAAGAAAATAGACATAACACACCACACTACACTGATACTGATACTGACTGGACACGGCGGGTTCGCCTTCTACTTGAACAGATTCAAGTTAAGGGGGGCCCGTCGTGTTCATGTCAGCCAGGAGTTGAGGAGACGGTTCCTCACCTGTTACTCGAGTGCCCGATTTTTGCTAGCAGTAGATATGATACTGAGCAAAAATTGGGCACATCGATTACGGGTGAGAGCCTGTCTTCCATCCTGGGGGGAAAAAAGAGGGAAATATTCCTCTCCTATTGTAAGGACATTGTTGTATACGTCAATAGGAAAAATTGTGATAAATTGGTGTGATAATAGTTAGGTTCTATGTATAATGTGTTTCTGCTGTGATATTAGGTTAGTCTTTTACTTTGTGCCGTCGTTTTATTGTTGACATCTTAATTGTAATTTTACTAAGTCATTTTATTGGAAATTATTATTAGAATTATTATTTTATTAGAATTATTATTATCGTGAAATTTTATTATTATTATTATATTGGACATTATTGTATTGTATTGGATTTTATTCTAAATTATTGGATTTTATGTTATTAAAATTGTATTGGCTTTTAAACATATTCTGTATAATTTTGACTTTTTACACTGTAAAAAACTGACATATACATGTTATAGACTTAATTTACTGATTGTTAAAATAATGTAAGATGTGTTAAAAAGAATGAAAAGACGGATGTTATTAAAAAATGTAACTATAAATAATGGAAGGGAAAAAAGAAATAAAAAATTAAAAAGAATGAAAAACCAGACAACAGAAATGAACATGCCCTGATCATGTTAGGGGGATGGGAAAAAAAAAAAAAGGTGCAATGACCCGTCACCACGCCCTCGAAGAGGAGGAGTCCCGGTGCAATGATGTGCGCCCCGCCGAGGCGCATGTTACAGCGCTCCATTCACCGCTGGTTCGCAGCCCCCCTCCTCCCCTTGCACCGATAGAAAATAAAACCTACCGGTGCAACTTTCTAACTTCACCTCACCTGGGGCCTGACGGAGTGGCAGCCCTCTTGCCACTCCGTCGCCCCCTTGGTGCACCTTCCCCCCCGACACCAAAAGTCGGGGCCTGGAAGTTTTTACAAACTCCCACCCTTTGCCCAGGTCGCTCGTGTCCACGATCCGGTAAACGCGGCGCGTGAGGGAGTGGACCCAAACACGTTTCTCGGCCCCCGGGTCGTGACCCCCACGCGTCGTTTGGAGTCGACCGCCGGTCCTGGTCGCGCCTGGTTTTGGCGATCTTCACTCCAGTTGTTTCGTGGTTGCCCCCCCATGGGTTTACCCCGCGTTCTGCCGCGGGGGGTCTTCCCTTAAAACCTAATGACTCTATGCGCTCAGTACTCGTACTGGGCGCGTCATCCCACCCCAAGTAGAGGGGCTATGCCCCTGGTTTTGGTTCCCCGCCGTAAGGCCCTTTTCAGGGGCCCGGCGCGAGAGAAGAGTCTCCTTCGGAAAACCTCATTGATAGACGCCACACCTCGACATCGAACCTGCGCCCTCTCGAGTCCAGGCCAAACGTGCCCAAGAAGCCAAAGACGCTCCTAAGTATAGACGGTGTGTTTAATATAATCAATGTATACTTTACATCAGTATGTAAATGTTACACGTAGTACCGAAATGCAAGTTGGCTCGTGTACCGCTCACGGCGAAATAACCTACTTCAACTACACGCCGCTGCAAATAGTTTGCGACTTGTAGTGATGGGAAATAAGACTTACCGATTACCGACATTTCCTCCAAAGAAATTTGTTCTTCGGGTTCCAAGACAGATTTAGCATGTCCCCCGGGCACCCCCGAGATCATATCAAAGGGTTTTTGCGGTTGGTTACCACTGTCGATCCTGGCTACACAGGAGTTGCAGTGTTGGGTAATTGTGGTGGGCCAATTACCGATTACCGACAGGGGATACTGATAGAAGATATCAATATCAATGTCGAATATTATGAAAGTATTATATATGGTACCTATAAGAAAGATATTTTATGATTTTCATTACCATCGACAATGAACATTGGGTATGTATGTACCTAGTCAATTGATACCGGGGAATGGGCTGGGCTTAATGCGAGAATGAAGTATGCGAAGCAGATTAATAATTTTGTTGTGTTTCAGGCAGAGAGTTTCTGTATCAAACAATTCATATGTTTTTTATCTGTCTGAGGTCTCGCAAAACTTATAGATTTTCGTCAATACCGACGTAACAATTTTAGAATATTATGACCCGGGATTCACAGCTGTTCCATCACTAGGGTGCTGCCTAAGGGATATTATGTGTATTAGGTGATTGGTGGGTTGAATATTCGAACTGATTTACGAGTTTAGGTTAGCGTTATATAATAGAGTTGGAACTTAGAGAGTATATTTTATTTACTCTAGCTACTTATAGTTACCGTTAGAGCTTAAAATGGGGCGGACAAAGTACCCGGTATATACCGGCATTGGTTATAAGCCTTATAGGTCTGTATGGTCAAGACCACTCAAGTGCTTTACACTTAACATCATTAGTACCTGGGTAACCGAGCTTTGCTCGGAGTTCCGAAAAATTAAAAAGATATCACAAAAATATTTATCTGACCGGTATTCGAACCCACCACATTCCGAATTATCGAACAAAGCAAAAATTATACACACGCATACAAAACTGCGAATCGAACTGACATAATAGAGTCCAAATTATTGATATATAGTTGCACGACGAAAGAAAAAACATATAGGTATATTATATAGCTTAAAAAGCGCAGTTTCCAGGCATAGGACCCAGCTTGATCGATTTTTCTCCGCCAAAATTCCGTCATACTAAATTAAATGGTAATACATGCAACCGTTTTAGAGAAATCGATTATATATATATATATATATATATATATATATATATATATATATATATATATATTTTTTTTTTAATTATTTTTTTACACGATTTATTATACTCGTTTAAAGTATAAGACATCGCGGAAGAGCCATGCTTCAGCACAATTGACCAGAGAACCATACCACGACCACACAGAAAACTGGCGTGAAGTATCGCTTGCGTTGTGTTTCGTCGAGTTAGTGAGGATATCGAAGGTAGTTGTAATTAAAAGATATTTGTTAGCTGGTAATCTATACTGCCGTCCTTATCATAAACAACGCAATCGACATTTTTTTACGAAATTTAGTTATTAGTATATTCGGAATCGCTGACACGAGATCTACCAGGATCAATCACTCGTTTTTTAATATCTTCCATAGTTTTCATTTTATTGTTAGTCATAAACAGCGTATGTGATCTTTTCCAAAATTATTACTAGTAATAAACATCATATGCAAATATGCGTTTTATGGCTATTTTACTTAGAATTTCGACGTATGAAATACTAAGCATAAATAACGCGTTTGGAACTTGTGACGTTTACACTTAGTAAAGTACATATTTTTTTACCATTTTATACAAATCATAAACATCACAAAATCACATGCGATGTTTATGCTTAGGAATACATTTCATTCACATCTATATTTCATTTCTCATTTACGATTATTAAATACAAATAAATAATATTTAATTATTACGATTAGTAAAGTGTCTCAGTGCAGGCCAGTGCGGGTGAAGAATAGCAAAAGACTGACACAAAAGGAAAACACGGCGAAAGAGATAGCGAGCGACGAATCAACTCAGCAGGAAAATAACACAGCAGAAGAACCTATTATAAACGACCAACAGAAACATTTAAATGTGGTAATCAATAATAACACTAATCAGAAAGAAAGCATTACTGACGAAATGACAAAATCCGGAAATCCAAGGAAGAGGAGAAAATTTAAAGAATCTTTGAAAGACAGAAAAACTAAAAAGTTAGAAGAAAAGAAACAAAAGCTTTCATTAAAAAACCCGTGTAATGAAACATGTAAAAAGAAATGTTACATAAAAATAAATCATGAACAAAGGCAGAAAATTCATGATACTTATATTAATATGAGTTATGAAGAGCAGGGAGTATTCATAAAATGTATGATAGACCAAAAAGAAGTACATAGAAGAATAACAACAAGTAATAATCAGAGATGAACTCTGTTCATATGTTTATCATTTAAAAGTTGGTAATGACCGAGTTGAGGTATGTAAATCATATTTTTTAACTACACTTGGATATAATGCTAAAAATGACGCCAAAATTAGATGTGCAATAAAAAAGCCTTTGATGATCAAAAATGCAGTCGTGGTACTTATAAAAGAGTGAACAAAATTGACAGAGACATAATTAAAAACCATATAAATTCATTTAATCCTTGTATCTCGCATTACAGGCGTGAACATGCGCCAAATAGATTATATTTACCTAGCGATGTCACTACAACCGTGATGCATAAACAATTTAATATAAAGTACCCACAGTTAAAAGTTTCATTTGAGTTATATAGAACAGTTGTTAAAGATATGAACATTTCTTTTGCACGATTAGGTAATGAGGAATGTGAACAGTGTGCATTGTTCCATAAACACAATCCGAATCATAATGATGAAAATTTGTGCGAAACTTGCAATGAGTGTATAACTTATCAAATACATAAACAAAAATATACTGAAACTCGAATTGAATACAAAAAAGACGTAGATGTAGCAGCCCAACATCCAAACGATGTACTGTATTCGGTAGATCTGCAAAAGGTTGTGGGTTCCTTATATATGGTTATATATAAGGAATGATATGATGGCTATCAGGTTTGAGAAAGGGCTCTACGAAATGAAATATAAAAGAAGTCGTTCTGATGACGAGTTTCAGGATCTTGATTTTTTGCAAGTTAGAGTGAAAAAATCACAGGAATTTCCCACAGTCACTGCTAAGGTACAACCGCGAGGTATTAATGAAGAGCGAAAACTGTCCATTATTTCAAAGCTTGTTCCTCTTATGCCAGAAAATAGAAAACATTTTTGGTATAGTTTATTCGTTTCTGATGCCAAAGATTTAACTCAAAATTACTGATTTTTCTACTAAATTAGTATCTTAGAATTTATTTTGATATGTTTTGATTTTATTTTAAGTGTATGAAGGAAAGAGTTTGTTTTTTTTTGGTTTCGGGGGACAATTTTTTTAATTCCCGTTATCCTTGTTATTTACGTAGTAAATTGTTACTCATTACGTAAAAATGCGGTATCTGTTATAAATTACAACTTATTAATGTAGTAAATAACAGATTGGATAGATTCATAGTTCTATTTTATATTATGTGTTTTATAATTTTACGAAGAGATAATTTTTACTTAAGTACTCAAAGAAAACCTGATCTCAATTATTTTAGTTCAACTTATAATAAGTTAAGTATTGCCATGAAAATGATTGTGATAAACTAAGTACAACTAATAAATTAAGCAATAACGCACCGTCCATTGAGTGCTATGCATCTATTTTAAGCATTTATTTCATTAACCGACTTCTTTTTGTTATTCTAATAAATATTTGAAATGATTTAAGTTGTTTTTTGGTTCGGTTACAAAAAAAATAAACATAATATGTGAGCTGATCTTAACATTCTTTGCTAGTCATGTTGATACGTATGTGCAACATATACGTTATAAATGTGAACTTAAATGTAAGTAATTCCATTATCTTTGCTAGATATAAACAACACAAATTCATTTCCCGAGACATAAACAACGCAACTGTCATACATGCGTTGATTATGCTTAGTAAATTAACATTATTGCAATCCATGTTTTCTAGTCATAAACAATTTTTCGTCTTTAAAAATATTCAAAATAACTAAATATATAAATATAGCATCGCACATGCAAAGTTCACATTTAAAGGCACCAAAGAAAACAAAAATATTTGGAATATTCCTGTTAATTTCATAGGGACAACAAAAAAAAAAGAATTAAACTTTAGGCGCGAATTACTCGAAAGTTGCCGCCATGCAAATGCGTTGTTTATGATAAGGGCGGCAGTATACTAGTATTATAAAGAGAAAAAGTTTGTTTGTTTGTTTGTTTGTTTGAATTGAATAGGCTCCGAAACTACTGGACCGATTTTTTGGACGAAATTCGGCACAGATAGGTATAGAGTAGACTACGAGGAAGGACATAGACTTTTATCACGGCAAAATGGACCGTTTCCGCGGGATTTCTATTTGCGCGCACGAAGTAGCGGGCAACATCTAGTCGCTTATAAACAGGCGATTGGTACTTGTTTACCAGACTCCACAAAAACAATAAGATTAAAATAATGTTTTCATTAAATTATCTTAACACTCGAGTTGTTTCCAACTGTCTAGTGTGGTGGAGTTGAAAAACTAAGTGTTCAGATTAGCGACTTAGTGGCGAGCAGAAAGTCGAAACTAATAATTGCAAACTGATGTACGGAGCTTAAGCGGTTCACTTGTGTGTGTTTCGTGTTCATCTGTAGCTTTTCTATGTAAATCTATACGTTCCTTATTTTAAACCTATTTGAAATGAAAGTTAAAAATTCAAACACAACTTGGCTATCGATTTGACAGGTATCAAAATACACACTTCATTGTAAGAGTTTCTAATATCAAGTTGCGCCGCGCTGCACAGCCCATGCTGACTGAAGTGTATGTCTGATGTCATATTATGAAACGTGTATCTTTTTGTGTAGCGAATAAAGTTCAATTTTGAATAGCTAGGTATATTTAAAAAAAAAACATACCGGTTGTCTGTAAAGTCGGTTTACTGACGAAAGTTGAACGTGACAACGTCAACAACAACAACAGCAACAACAACAACAACAACGATGACGACAACAACAAAAACACCACCAACAACAACAACAATAATAATGAGGTAAAGGCAATGCGAGGTTACGCTGGTACTTGGTAACGGTACTTGGTAACAGTAACAGGTAACGGTACTTGGTAACAGTACTTGGTAACGCATGAGTCATGTTTTTTCGTGCTTGCAGCCGGCTCCATCGATTTATAAGACGTTATCACGTCAAAAATGCGGCGCTATGTCGCGTTTTGTTTCGTTTCGGTGCAAACTGACTCTAACATGGGTATTTTGAGACCTGTTAAATCGATAGTCAAGTTTTGTTTGAATTTTTAACTTTTATTTCAAATAGGCTTAAAATTAGGAACGTATAGGTTCACATAGAGAAGCTACTTAAAAAATGCAGCTTTTGAGTATCTATCTTAAAAATGCAGCACCGTGCAGTATCGCGTATCGTCGCGGTGTGAACTGACCATTACCATGTTACCTCACAATTAAATCATATTTAATGCCGCCTCATCATCGTCGCTTGCGGCCGAATACTGAAAGGCCAATCAAAATTAAGATACCTGTCTGTCGCTGTCGCTGCTAGTCGAAATGACAAAGACAGCATGAGACTTGAGCGTCACTTAATGTAACTATCGTTTCAGTATTCGGCCGTGCAAAGAATTCTAACGCAAACCGTAATACCAGACAAGTTGCAAGTGCGTTGCGACTTGTGGCACTACGAGTTGAAATAGCTTTACAAATATATTTTTTTCCCTCGAATACGAAACTACAAATCTCAGAGCAGAACATGTGTGTCGGTATGTTAAAATATTTATTTAATAATTAACTAATAAGATAGTGTTTTGCTTAAAGTTGCTGGAAAATGATGCAACATTTTTATTCTTTTAGAAGTAAGTTTTGCACCATAATTGTTTTTGTGGAGAGTTTCAGAGAAGAAACAAGTTAAAATTTTATAGGCAAAGTTTCGTATTATCTAAATAAGTTTTGCGGTTTCTTCCAGAAAGTGTTTAACAAAAACTAAGTATTTGTAGTTTTTACATGCCATTAACTAAGGTAGATTATTATTTTGGTGGTTGAATCTTTACAATTAATAATAATTAATTAACAATAATAAACGTTATATTACATTTACGGCCTGTTTCACAATTTTACTGACAAATATCAAATAGTTTATTTGCATGTTTCGTCTCTGTTGCTTGATTTCAAGTAAGCAGCGACAAAACTACCGAATACGGCTGGGACTATCCGGAATCTGGTGGGCCCGGGAAAATTTTGAGCACTGAAAATATATTGAGCCCTAGATACAATAGAGTTGAAAATCGAAGTGTCGAGTGTCCACCTGTCATATATGACATTTACATTTGATTCGATACTTGTGTGTTCAATTTTCAGCTCTCTGCAAGAAGACCTTATAGTTTTGATCCGTCTTTCCGTCCGTTGTCGGGGTTTGTAAGTAGGCACCAACCCCTACGACAACGGACAACAAGTGGTAGAGCCTTGGTTCAGACTGACATTCTTTTTTGTTTCTTCCACACTGAATATTAATGGACAAACACCAACATGATACCAGTTAAAGAAAAATATACAAACAAACGGAATTATGAATTTAATCCAACGTATTCCGTTACCATCTCGATTGCAAACGAAATCACGTCAGCGCATTATTGCGGACCTCCGAGCTCCGTTGCTTTGTTATTTTTTTATTCTCTTCTACAAAGTAATCTGCAAGTGAAATATTTTTTAATGAATATCCAATAAAGGAGGCGGCTATTACACACTTATTTTGATCATTTGTCTTTATTTATACAATGTTGAAGTCATGATTGTTGCATAATATAGCAGTAATAAAAAATAGAGGTATCAATGTATTGTTGACAGATGTCACAAGTACGGCCTATAAAATGTTAGTTTATTTCAGTTAGCCAAAAGGCCTATATATAGTGTAGACGTATCTGTGTTGAGAATCTGGCTATATATATCTAGTGTAGACATATCTGTGTTGAGAATCTCCCTCATATGTGCCAATAAAGATGAATATCACAATTGTTGCTGTATTATAATTATCACCACTCAAGCGTAAGAAGGATCTGTAAGAACCGTCGCAGCTAACAACAACAATTAGATAAACTAAGGATTGAAAAACTTTCATTTTTAGGGTTCACTACAAGAAACCCTAAGGCCTTTTAACGGAACGCCGGTGAAAATTCAGAGCACCGAAAATAGAACTCTGCGCCATATACGGTCCGGTTTTCCTTCAGTTCGGCCTGAACGGATGCAAAATCGTATCGTCTGTGTGCAATTTCGAGATCGCATCAGTCGGCCGAATGGTCTGAAGCGATTCGTTCCAGTGTTGCCAGCTCTGCTTTTGCGAAACTACTAAGCTCGCGTCGATTTCTACTAATAACTACTAAAATAATACTGAAAACTATTAAAAAGCTACTAAATTTAGAAATCCGTAAAGCCCCCAAAAAACCACGGCATTTTAGGTTTCGTTATATTCAAAAAAAATTTTTTGAATTTAATTATAAATTTTTCCGATAAATTAAAATATACTAGGAAATATATAGGAAATATTACGTACCTATATAGTAATTAAACGTTTTAAGCAAATTACGGACGAATGTTTTATTATGATAAGGTGAAATTTTTTTTATGCCTAACTGTGCTAGACCTTTTTGCATATGATCACTGTTTAGCTTTTTCCTACTAAAACACTACTAACAACTAAATTCTTACTAAGGAGGGAATAAAATACTTAATTTAGCAGTAAAACTTTGTATAACTAAGTTGGCAACATTAATTATGGACTGTACGGATGAACTGAACATTGGTATGTTCAGTTCATCCGTACGTGTGTGGACAAATCGCTTCAGTTCTCGCCAGAGCCGCGGCCGTGCGGGCGTGTATCGTGTACAAGTGTAGTGAGTTTTCGCGGTGTTTAATTATTACACAATTATTAAACACTATTACGTAGCTAGTAGTAAACCAGAACGAACTGATGCGATTTTGCCGTGTGTGTGCTCGAATCCGTTCGGCCGAACTGACGTCAGTTCTAACTGAAACGATCGGCCTCTCGTCTGTGGAGCCTTAATACATTAGGGTTGAAAATCGAACACATGGTTGTCGAGTCAAATGTCAATGTCATATATGACAGCTTGACACCAGACACTTCGATTTTCAACTCTATTGTATTAACGCAAAGTTCTATTTTCAATGCTCAAGATTTTCTACGGCCTTCCGGATTCCGGTGCATATAGTCCCAGCCTTATAACTTCTCTCTCCGTCCGTTCGTCTCCCTTGCTAACTTCAGTAATATTTACAAAGAAATAAAATTGAAGTGTCTGTTTGTAATTTAAAAAAAAAACAGGTATTCACTTAATGCGAAAGTATTTACGGTAATTACAATGAAATATCAATTTTTAAAATGATTGTCTATCAGTCTGTCTGTCTATCTGTTTGTTCCGGCTAGTCTCTGAAACGGCTAGACCGATTTTTACGGGATATGGGACTTTCACTGGTACAAATCTGATGTTATAAGGCATATATGGGCAATAACCGACCCGCGGGCCGGATCCGGTACGCTGTAAGATATGATCCGGCCCGCAAGACATTTTGAAAAAACCCAATTAAAAAAATATTACATTAGGTACTTATACTCACGGGAGTAACAGTGAGGCGGCAAACATCAAATCCTTTGATGTTTGCCGCCTCACTCTTTGATAATCGCCGCCACTCGGCTTGCTCTATCAAATTCTTTGAGGTGTGCCGCCTCACGGGCGACACATCAAAAGATTTACTGCTTCTCAATTATTCTAAACTAGTTTATTCCAGTTTATTCCTTCATTTTGCCTATATAAGCGGGTGGATGGCCCGAACGTCAGTTCAGTTCTATTTGAGCTACCGAGGTGATAATTTGGACAAGCGATATCCTAGCGAACTGCTCGAGCCGTCAACTTGATTTGTGACTTTGTGTGCACCTTGAGTGGTTACTAACTATAGTTTGTTATTAAGTTTATTGAACCAAAAGTAAACAATAATGATGTCTGGTGGAAAGAAACGAAAAGTAGATACAGAGGGTCGCTAGTTTCAAGAAAAATAGACTGAATTATTCTTTTTTATCTTGCACAATGGTAAGCCTATTTGTTTGCTGTGTAATGAATCCATTTCAGTTATGAAATAATTCAATATAAAGAGGTATTACTCAACTAAGCATGCTACCCTGCACTCCTCACTAACAGGACAATTAAGAACAGACAAAATCACAGACAAGCTCACCGCAAATTTGGAAAAACAGCAATAAATGTTTCATAAACAAAGAACACAACTTGATAATGTTGTGAAAGCTAGTTTTATAGTTATCTCAAAATTGGCAAAGCATTAAACCATTTGCCGAAGGAGAATTTATCAAGGAGTGTATGTTAGAAGTTTGCGGTATTTTGTGTCCTGAAAAGAAAAATGAATTTGAAAAAAATTGTTTGTCAAGACGAACTATTGTTCGACGTATAGACAAGAGTGGATATTTTTATTGAAGTTTAAAAGGTATTCACAAGCTTTGGCTTGCCATGGTCAAAATTAATTGGAGTATGCACTGATGGCGCACCTTCTATGATCGGCTTACGTAAAGGTTTCATCGGAATTTTGAATGAAAAAGCAACAGAATTAAATGTGCAAAAAGATGATTTGATAGCATTGCATTCATTCATTGCATTATCCACCAACATAACTTGTGTTCTAAGTCCATTCGACTCCAGAATGTTATGAATGTGGTAGTAAAAACCATCAACTTTATTCGATCCCGAGGGCTTAACCATCGTCAGTTCAAGGCGTTTTTGGATGAAATATCAGCTGAATATAACGACGTAACATATTATTGTGAAGTCAGATGGCTGAGCAAAAGAAAAATGTTGAAACGGTTTTACGAGCTTATAAATGAGATAGCAGACTTTATGAAAAAAAAGATAAACCACTATCTGAATTAAGTGACCCAAAATGGATATGTGACTTAGCATTTCTGGTCGATCTTACAGGCTATTTAAATGATTTAAATTTCAAAAAACAAGGACAGTTAGTAAATGATTTGTACAGCCATTTGAAAGCGTTTCAGATCAAATTACGCTTGTGGGAGTAACAGATTCTGTCTGGTAACAGTTACCATTTCAACACGCTCTCTGCGTATGAAAATATTGCTTATGCTCAATATGCTGAAGAACTCAAGTTACTGTCGGAACAATTTTTGAACAGATTTAGCGACTTCAAAAACATGGAAGACTGTTTCAGTTTATTTGCTATTCCTACAAAATGTAATGTACAAAATGCTCCAATACACTTACAAATGGAGTTGATCGAGATTCAAGAAAACTCACTCCTAAAATCCAAATTTGAAGACGTAGAGTTGTGACATTTCTACAAAAAATACCTAGAAAAAGACAATTTTCCGCAGCTTAGAAAATTCGCAAGAGGATTTTTTTGTGCGTTTGACAGTACTTATTAATGCGAACAGTTATTTTCATTGATGAAAGTTAATAAATAAACATATCGTACAAGACTGACTGACGATAATTTGGAAAATTCTTTACATCTTGTATCAGTGGAATTAATCCAAATATCGATGGATTAGTTTCCCAAATTCAAGTGTCTCATTGATTTCGGTGTATTTAACTTTCGTAGTTTGTAACAATTGCAAATTTAACGATTTAATGATAATGTACCATTTTTTTAAATTTCATTTTGTTATTTTAATAAATTTTACTATAATAACATTGTCGTATTATTTCATGTCTAATATCTATCGCAAAAAATATTATCACTACTTTAAAATGCACTAAGTACTTTTAAACGCGGCCCGCGATACGTTCGCGGGCGTTTTTGCACGCTAAAGTTTGGCCCTCAACATGTCAAAGGTTGCCCATACCTGTTATAAGGTGTAACATAGGCTACTTTATCTAAGGGTTCCGTTTAAAAATAGGGTTTCCGTTCCGTTTAAAACGGAAGCGGAACCGTTAGTTCTACGCAAAGTAAGTTGTGGGCACAAGCTAGTTATGATTATAAATAGATGAAATGCTGTATAGATAATAGTTATAGATATTCCCCCTTACTAATAAATAACGGATAACTTAACCAACGTTGCTGTCTTTGTCTGATGCGTTGGAAAAGTCACTTGACAGACAAAGACAGCAACGTTGTTTTAGTTATCCATTGTGTAAATATTTTTATTAGTAAGGGGGTTCGAGTTTATTTTTGGCATCATAAATTAATTATAATTATGTATTTTAGGGGTTCCCCATACATGTGAAGTGGGGATTTTTTTTTTGCAACCCTCCTTAGACCTGTCCCGATTTGCTCTTGTTTAGATTATAAATCTTTTAATCCGGAGGAATATTTCAACTTGATCGACGACCGTACTTGCTACAAAATAGCAATCACGATGATTGGCAACCTCAAGTCAGTATTTATTTGTTTTATCTACAGGAGATTCAGCAAAACGGCAATAATTACGAATAATAAATTACAATTCTCAGCACATTAGCGCAAATTACAGAATCTCATATTTAACGATATATTTTATAAAAGCACTAATAACTGGTGCAACGTTTATACTTACATACTATTCTCTGGAATCACTCTCTCTATTGCTGAATACTGCATTAAAATCCGTTGAGTAGTTTTAAATATCTTAGCGAACAGACGGCGGAAGTGACATCATTTTATACTAGGGTTGCCAACCCCTTTAAAAAAAACTAGGTTTGAAGTTGGAAAAACCAGGACAATGATGGTTTTAAATTCGTGACATCTGACAGCTTTTTGAGACGACAAGGACCTTGTCTGGTGACAGAAAAATAATCGAAAATATATTTTCTGAAATGACTTTTTTGGAGGTAATTAAGAATGTATTTTTCATTTACATTTACTTTCAGATTGGAAACAAAACTATTAACAATAATAATTAATAATGATATCTTATTATGAGTTTATTTCTACGGCTCTTACGGCCCGTTTCAATATCTATTTGTAACTATTTGTTAAAAACGTCGCCCATCAATAATTTGACGGTTTTTTGCCATACAAGTTTGACGTTTCTAACCAATAGTTATTGGTAGATAGGTTATTGAAACGGACTATAACTGACACTAATTATTAGCAGATCGTGAAACACGAGACAATGTTTTTGAGGAAACAGGTTATTTAAAACCTCTTTAACCTAAATTGTTTATCAATGTTTCATAAGTTCTGCAAAATGTTCTTTACAAAACACGCGTTCAGTCATTTTTACAAACCAAACCTCAATTAAGCGTCCCCTCCATTTAAGGTATAATACCTTTATAATATATTTTAAGGGATGACAGTTCATTTTCGCTTAAACAAGTCCACTTTTATCACCTGAGAATAATTAAGCGCTTTATTGTTATATACTTTTATCGTGCTTAAACTCAGCTTCGTATGGAAAATCAATGTTTCATGCTTACCTCGGGAACTGTCTGAATACAGTTTAAAACGATGTGGATACAGTGGATTTTTGTAATGATTTTTGTAAATACATTATTAATTTCTTCTGACGTGCCAAAATGATTACTGGTATGGCATCTAGGAATTACAGCAGAAGCATAATATGGAAGTTCTGAGCCCCTCTTCAATCTATAATCAAAAATTTTTGAAATAAGTATACACTTCTTCATACTTTACAAACCGTATGTACTTCAATTGGCTTTAACTCGTAAATATAGCCATCCATCTAAAATAGATACAATTTAAAAAAATTGAGTTGTAATATTATTTTAGATACGTATCCCTACAAGCGATATGTCACGTGGATTTGTATTTTTGATTTGTTATCCAGTGCCACTGTTATTGATGTTTCGGGATCCTATCTCAGATTCAGATAGCGAGGCAATTTATAAGGGGACTCCCCTAAGTGCTCACACAAAACTCCGATATCGCAACGTAAAAGTCTACAAACTCGCATAGTGATAGGCTTTTTCCTGTGAATCTAAAATATTTGTTTGTTCTTGCTATATTTTCTTATCAATAACAGAAGACGTATGCAACTCGTATCAGTCAACGTTAACATATAATAGTAAAAGTTATTCAGTACGGTTAAATATCGTCAAAGGGCTGATCATCGAAGCAAAATCCCTTGCCGCATGAAATCTCATCGCAGTTTTCCGCGTCGCGAATTTGCAGTTTTGTGTACAAGCCCTTAGTGCTCGCATAAAACGAAGCCACGCAGCTCGCAACGTACACGGGAAAAATCTCGTCACTTTACAAGATTAATTAATTTTATGAATCTTTCTTGGATTTAACTTTAATTTGATAAGTTTATGTGAAAGTCTTTGTAATTGGAGCTTCTGTAATACATTTAACATTTTGTAATTGTTCAACATTTAATTTCTGAAATGTAAGCTATTTTACAGATAAGTACTATTTTCAAAATGGAATTGGGTTATGACTTTCAAAGTTTTCAAGGTTTTCTTGTTATTACTAAATTAATTTTATCTTTGTCGTAGATTTTAGTTTATAGATTTTTTGCTAGTTTAAACTTTCTAAACTACGAAAAAATATATAAACTAAAATATACGACTAAGATAAAACTAATTTAGTAATAACAATTACTTTGAAAAACTTTGTAAGTTTGTACTAAAATAGATGTACCCATCCTTTGCGTCAATACATCTTTTATTTTATTCCAAAAAGCTCAATATTTGCTTTGAACAATATCGAACTATTAAAGGCATATTTTTACCGCACATCAGTACATGACAAGTCCTATGTTCCTTCGTAGCCTAATATTATCAACCACCTACATAGATATACATTTGAAAGAAGTAGATATTGTGTTACAGCTAATGAAGAAGGACTAGACTCTAGAGAGCCTAAAATGTTAAAGCTATTTTCAAAAGACTAAGATAATTTAGGATTTTGTAAGTTTGATGTAAGAATTCCGGCCCATTAAAGTCGAGATTATTATATATTATTTTCTTATATAAAAAAATAATTGCAATTCCAATGTCTCGCTAAAACTCGAGAACAGCTGGATCGATTTGACTAATTTTGGCCTTGAAATAATTGTAGTAATTCAGGGAAGGTTTAAACGGTGAGAAATATTGGAACAATTGTGCAGAAATTACTGAAAACGACGATTGAATTTTCCTTTACTAACTGTTCACTTTGTTCAATTTGTCATTTAACTGTCAAATATTTATGGGTACGTTCAGTTTGCCTGGTTGGTTATTTATTTATTCCAGTTTATAGTTAAGACAGAACAACGTATGTCGGGATAGCTAGTTTGTGATAATTCTAAAAATCCAAAAAAGGAATATTCCAAGAATTTCCATGAAAATATAAGGAGGATGTTACCTTAGGAATTACTTTGATAGAGTTCCTTTATTTGCTATTCTATGCCTTATGATTAATTTGCACCAAATCTGATTTCTGCTTTATTTTTTCCAACGAAAATCTTGTTAGAAACACGTTCACCTATTATTTTTTCGTTCAACATTATAAATATTTTAAAGTAAAACATAAAAACATATATTATATTCCTTTAACAATGTCCGTGTAATTTGTTTATTTGTTTTGTGTGATAATTTCAGTTACCATCAAACCGTCAAATGATTGAGGTGGCGACGTTTTTAACATATGTACATATATATATATATATATATATATATATATATATATATATATATATATATATATATATATATATATATATATATATACATACATATATATATATATATATATATATATATATATATATATAATATATATATATATATATGTATATAATAGAAATAGAAATAGTTTCTAGACAGTTTCTATATTCTTCTCTGGAAGAGATGAATGAATGCAGTAGCTTGTTTAAACTTTCTAAAGTAGGAAAAAATTTATAAACTAAAATCTACGACAAAGGTAAAACTCATTTAGTTATAATAATTACCTTGCAAAACTTTGTAAGTTTGTACTAGAATATATGTACCCATCCTTTGCGTCAATGCATCTTTTATTTTATTTCAAAAAGCTCAATATTTGCTTCGAACAATACCGAACTATTAATGCAATATTTTTACCGCACATCAGTTCCCCCAGAGGAACATAGCGCAATCGCATTGTTTCAACCCTCCTTAAGATAACATTGTACGGTATCAGGATCACAATTTATATTGCCCGACTATGTATTTGACAAGTCCAATGTTCCTTCGTAGCCTAATATTATCAACCACCTACATAGATATACATTTGAAAGAAGTGGTTGGTTATTTATTTATTTCAGTTCATAGTTAAGACAGAACAAAGTATGTCGGGACAGCAAGTTTGTAATAATTCTAAAAATCCAAAAAAGGAATATTCCCAGAATTTCCATGAAAACATAAGGAGGATGTTACCTCAGGAATTACTTTGATAGAGTTCCTTTATTTGCTATTCTATGCCTCTTACGATTAATTTACACAAAACGTGATTTCTGCTTTATTTTTTCAAACGAAAATATTGTAAGAAACACGTTCACCTATTATTGTTTTCGTTCAAAATTATAAATATTTTAAAGTAAAACATTATAAAAACATAATATATTATATTTCTTAAACAATGTCCGTGTAATTTGTTTTGTGTGATAATTTTAGTTAGTCCATTTATGGCCCGTTTCAATAACCTATCTAAAAATAACTAATTGTTGGAAACGTCAAACTTGTATCGCAAAAAACCGTCAAGTGATTGAATGGCGACGTTTTCAACAAATAGTTATAGATAGATAGGTTATTGAAATTGGCCGTAGGTAGGGGTAGTGCGTTGAACATTATATTCCAGTAGTTTTTAGATAATTTCTATATTCTTCTCTGGGATTGAAAGCAGCAGCTTGTTGACGTGTACCACAAGAGGAGTGATGATTTCTCTGATGATTGGGTCACCGAGTTCCTCCGCGATTTCCTTCCAGTTGGTGTCGAAGACTTGATGTACCAGATTAGCTGCAATAGGAGTATAAGAGAATGTAGGTATAAACTAGCTTTTAACCGCGGCTTCGCCCGCGTAAATATACCGCGTTAATAAATGGGATACTTCCCACGGGAATGTACTTTTTCGGTGTTAATCAAGAGGTTAAACTACTACCATACCAAGTTTCATCGAAATCCGTTCAGTAGTTTTTGCGTGAAAAAGTAACAATCCATTCGTCCATCTGTCTATCCATCCATCCTCAGAAACTGTTACATTTATAATAGTAGTAGCCAGTAGGATAATAGTTTTTCTTTCCAAGTTCAAATCCAAGTTTTTCTTGTAAATCATAGTCATTATTATCATGAAATGCCATTAAAGTTGGAATGGCAGTTGATGGCAATTTGTTGCCATCAAGTGCCTGCTGCTGAGTGTTAAGCTGTAGTCCGCCATGATAAGATACTGGGAGTTGGCTTGCACACGCAATAATGCAACTTACGTGTAAGGATTATGTTTTAAGGATTATTCATTATTGTATTGTAAGGAAAATTCTACTACTATTATAAATGTGAAAGTTTGTGAGGGTGGATAGATGTTTGTTACTCTTTCACGCAAAAACTACTGAAGGGATTTCGATGAAATTTGGTATGGTAATAGTTTAGGCTCCGGATTTAAACATAGGCTACTTTTTATCCCGAAAAAATACAGCATTCCAGGGCGGGGCCGCGGTAAAAAGCTAGTTGCTTCCATAATCCATAGTGGAAAATTGGCAACACAGAAACGAATGTTACCAAAAATGGAGACAGATAGGTATTAAGCATTGAAGGTACATTTCTATCGCCACCATCCAAATTTCTTCTACACTACTGGATAGCTGAAGTATGAAAGAATTAATTTCGCAAGGAATCTTACCACTAGTCTCATCTCCACCTAACAAATTCTCCAGGTCGAAGTGTACTTTTTCTACCACATCGTACTTATAGTCGAACGACGAGAATTTCCAGTGCTTCTGTCCATCGTTCCCATTTTCGTGTTTGATTTTATACGTAACAGTGAAATGCACTTTATCTGTAAGAAAAAGTATAGTACATATCTCTAGATGTCTCGACACACGTTGTTCTGTCTTAACTATGTACTGGAATAAACAAATAACCACAACCACACCTGCATTAACAACTACACTTGTGCCTAAACCTACATCCACAACTACACGTACTCCTACAATTTACACCAACATCTACAACTACAACATAATATATCTACAACTACTTCTTCACCTACATCTACAACCACACCTGCAATAACATCTACACCCGTGCCTACACCTACATCTACAACTACACGTACTCCTACAAATTACACCAACATCTTCAACTACAACATAATGTATCTACAACTACTTCTTCACCTACATCTACAACCACACCTGCATTAACATCTACACCTGTGCCTACACCTACATCCACAACTACACGTACTCCTACAATTTACACCAACATCTACAACTACAACATAATATATCTACAACTACATCTTCACCTACATCTACAACCACACCTGCATTAACATCTACACCTGTGCCTACACATACATCCACAACTACACGTACTTCTACAATTTACACCAACATCTACAACTACAACATAATATATCTACAACTACATCTTCACCTACATCTACAACCACACCTGCATTAACATCTACACCTGTGCCTACACCTACATCCACAACTACACGTACTCCTACAATTTACACCAACATCTACAACTACAACATAATATATCTACAACTACATCTTCACCTACATCTACAACCACACCTGCATTAACATCTACACCTGTGCCTACACCTACATCCACAACTACACGTACTCCTACAATTTACACCAACATCTACAACTACAACATAATATATCTACTACTACATCTTCACCTACATCTACAACCACACCTGCATTAACATCTACACCTGTGCCTACACCTACATCCACAACTACACGTACTCTTACAATTTACACCAACATCTACAACTACAACATAATATATCTACAATTACATCTTCACCTACATCTACAACCAACACCTAACCTACAGTGGCCGGCAAATTTTTTTTTAAATCTAACAGGTAATATTTCATAGACAAGTATCAAATTGAACCTGTGGAACTTAACCAAAGTATGGGAAAATTCAATCGTCGTTTTTATCCGTTTTAAGTTCCGGGAATGTTTAATCGGTGATACGTTTCATTCCCGGAACTTATAATTGCAATCCATTTTAATATATAAGAAAAAGGAGAATAATATTATTACCTCAGTATTTAAAGTCACCAGGACTAATTAATATAGCTGCTAGGACCTTTCGGTCGGTTTGAAAAATTATGTAAATACATTTCTATGAAAATCTCTCACACGGTGCATACCTATTCTATTGCTTACAACATCTTCTATGTACGTGTACATAGAAGAATAACATAGGTGAAATGAAGAATCAAGTAACACTAAAAAAAGTTCGGTGAAAAACTTACTTGTTTTTATTTCACAACGTCCTTTGCCGCGTAATTTCAAAATTAGTACATTGCCGTCAAGGTCATACTGGCCAACCGCTCTCATTGGCATTTCTGCCTCTATCTTGACTGTGTTTGCTTTAATGTCACGCCTGAAAAAAAACTTAAACTATAGGCAAAGAGAATGTAACTATACTACTTAATAACTATAGGCCTTCCCGACAAAAAGAGTAAATTTTTGATAAGTTAAAACTAAATTCGTTAAAACACAATAACTTCCTAATTGCCTTGATACTCGAACCATAGCAAAAAAAGGGTTAACGTTTACTCTTAATGAGGCAATAATATTCTAAAGTTATTACTTAGTTAATTTATTTGATTTCATTCTATGTCAGAGAGTATGACGTGTTAGAAGTATAGATTTTGAGGATAATCTTATCCTTGTTAGCATTTTTACGTGTCTTCGAAAATTGTCCCCTTGGACCCGGCTTTATCGCGACAGCAGTAAAAACTGGTCAAGTTTGAGTGCATTTTTAGAATGGTCCATGTCTGCCTAGAGTCTATTCGCGTCAAGAAGACAGTGAAATGAAAAATCAAAGATGAACAATGACGCATAAGCCGTGTTCAAATTAACTAATACTTTTTATACTACTTTTTATCCTGAAAAAGTACAGTATTTCCGTGGAATACTATATTTACGCGGCCGGAGCCGCAGGAAAAAGCTAGTATTAACATAAATACTTACTCAACATTCAGCACCTTAATATTCTTAGCACCAGTAACAGCCAGATCAGAGTATTTGACCACCAGGTTACCACTCTCGAACTTGCCACTCTTGATGAACAGCGGGTCCCATGACGGTATATCCAGCTCGGGTATACCTTTGGTTATGATGGGTATGACTGCTTGGGTGCTGGAGATTAGACAGGCCTTGTCGTCCCATTTGCACGGTTTTATGAAGGTTGCTGAAAAAAAGAAATGTATTCAGTACTGGCTTTTTAGGGTTCCGTAATACACAAGGAACCCTTATAGTTTCCCTCTGTCCGTCCGTCAGTCTGTCTGTCTGTCTGTCCGCGCTACTAGCTTTTGTAATTATGAATATAAATGGATATAATTTAATATAGTTTTAGATTGGGTATAGATCTCAGTTGCGACATCACAAAATAATAATAGTTTTATATTTTAGGGGTGGTTCTCCATATTTGTGAAGTGGGGATGAAAAATATTTTTTACTCTACCCCATCGTATGGGATATGGTTGAAAAGGTCTTTTAAAATAAAAATAAGGTTTCATTTATGACTTTCCTACAAACTTGACCATTTTTGAGTAATCGGCCTCCAAAGTGGTTTGTAAGTTGGCTTAGAAATGCTTGGGCTTGAGGGCCTGACTGCTGCTGTTATGCATACCCCGGTGACTATCCCCAGTCCACCGGGGATCCATAAAGTATTTCCCCAAGTCAAAAAAAAGCCATGGAGGCCTGTCATTTCTGAACTAGAGAAGATAGAAACTTGTAAGATTTCATGATGATGTAATTTATAATTTTCACGGTAGGCCATTATTTGGCACAAATATTAGGAATCTAATAATAACCAAATTGATATTGCTTAAATAACATTCATATTAATAATTAAACACATTTTATAATGTCTCCTAAAAGTTTCCCACGACCTCGTACGAGCAAAAATAAATCCGCGAGAACCTTAAATTTTACTGCGTGTAAAAAGTAGTCTCACTTAGTCTAAGTTTAAAGACTTAAATGTTACTCCAGAGTCTAAACCACTACCCTACGAAATTTCATCAAAATACGTTCAGTAGTAATTGTTTGGAATAGTGACAAACATCCAAACATACTACATACAAACAAAAATAAAACATACAAACTTTCGCGTTTTAATAATATTATTAGTAAGGATTGGGATTAAATATTTTTACCTAAACGAAATAAAACTGTAAAACTTATAAAATAAAAAATTATCTTTAATAAAGGCAATACTTAAATTATTTAGCACCTAAGAGACCGTGCTTTGCTCGGAGTTTTAGTAGAATGATAAAATAATTTAAAAAATATATAAAAGAAATATTAAGAATCACAGATCATTTGACCGGGATTCGAACCCGAGACCAATTCGTAAATGACGTGCCGTGACCCATTCTACCACCCGACTGTCAAAATTATTAAAGTATTTTCTCAGAGTCAAAATATATTTCTATAATCTGTTGTATTGTTGTACGAGTAAACAACAAATGTAAATTTTTGATAAGTAAAAACTAAATTAGTTAACACACAAGAACTTCCTTGAGCCTTGAGACTTGAACCACAGCGAAAAAAGGGTAAACGTTTCCTAAGAGGTAATGAGGTAATATTATTCAGATTATTAGAGGTAAACATTAATAAAATTTGATTAGTTTTTTTTTAATTATTTAAATTATATATTATATATATATTATATATATATATATATATATATATATATATATATATATATATATATATATATATATATATATATATATATATAATATATATATAATATATAATTTAAATAATTAAAAAAATTTATATAATAAATTAATTATTTACGCGGCTGGAGCCGCATTCTTCGAGCACTCAACATTCAGCACCTTAATATTGTGAACACCAGTAACAGTCAGATCTGGGATTTGACCACTCTCGAACTTGCTAATTATTGAAATATTTTCACAGTCGAGTCAAAATATATATTTCTTTAATCTGTGTTATTGTTGTACAAGGAGAGAAAAACAAAATAACTTAAAAAAGTGCCGTTTCTCAGGGAAAGATCTAGCTAGATCGATTTTTCGTCCCGAAATATATGAAGTCGTTTTAGAGAAACCGATTATATATTGTGAAATATACAAGATTGTCTCGTTTAAAGCATAAGACTATATTTTGTCTAATACATATTATATTTGTAGGATTACAATTTTGAAAATGCCTCTAGCACTATGGTGTTAAAATGGTTAGGTAAAATAGAAAACTTGATCCCACAAACCCCCCACCAGCGTTCGTCATATTACAATTTTCATCTTAAGCATCCGGACAATCCATCTTCGTTATCACGGACGGAAAAAGTTGTAATGTTCACAGTTATGAGTATCTCCCCTATATTCTATTTATACCTTCTTGATTAATTTGATTAAATTGATACTACAAAAGTTGGTAGCTTTTTGAGAATCTTGCTACCTACTATTATAAATGTGCAAATTTGTGAGGCTGGATGGATGGTGGGAATGAAAAAATCTTGATGGAAAGGAAAGGTGGGTACCTCATGAATTGAGTGCAGTAAGCCGACAAACGCGCGTCGACTGCTGCGTTTAATTACTCAACGGGCACAATAATGAAGGGGTTTTAAATCGAATCATTACCTGTGATGAAAAGTGGATCCTATACGATAATCGGAAACGCTCATCGCAATGGCTGAACCCTGGCGAACCAGCCAAAGCCTGCCCCAAGCGAAAATTGACCCAAAATAGTTACTTATGAGCGTTTGGTGGACTAGTGCCGGTGTCGTTCACTACAGCGGTCTTAAATCTGGCCAGACGATTACGGCATATGTCTATTGCCAGCAACTACAATAATGAAAAAGCTAGCTACTAAACAACCGAGGTTGGTCATTCGCTCTAGGCCACTGCTGCTTCAGGACAACGCTAGACCACACGCTGCACGACAAACGGCTACCGAATTAGAGGAGCTTCAATTGGAATGTCTAAGATATCTACCATACTCCCCGGACCTTGGTCCAACAGATTACCATTTGTTTCGAAATTTGGATAACTTCTTACAAGGGAAACAATTCAACTCCGATGTTGCAGTCCAAAGAGCCTTCAAATATTTTATTGATTCCTGTCCGAATGGTTTTTTTAGTAAATAATAGTAAAGTAGAATCAATGAACTATCTATGAGATGGCAAAAGTGCATAGGTAGCATTACTTTGATTAAATAAATATATTATGTTTTAAAAAATCGATTTTATGTTCCTCCTTTGCAAAACGCCAATTTCATATATAATTGCCTAATATTATTTAAATGCGAAAGTTTGTATGTATGGATGTATGGTACTATTCCTCGCTATAACTACTGAACGGATTTGGATGAAATGGTACTAGTCTAGACTCTGGATTAATACATAGGCTCCTTTTTATGGCAGCAAAATGTACGATTCCGCGGAATTTCTTTTTGCGTGTACGAAGTCGCGGCCAACATCTAGTACAAGCTATTTTTTTTTTTTTAATGTTGAAATAAAACAAAATTGAATGTCTTAAACCCCCGAATTGTCAAGTAGTGAGCGAGCTGATGATGATGTATTCACTATAGCTAACAGTGGCGTGGGGTTTTGGGGTAATGGGGTACATTTGGATTTAAAAGTATATTCTGTCTATATATAAGTTAGAAAAGTATAGGGATAGTTTAAAAACTCACCAGAGTATGCCTCAAAATTGAAAACACAGGATAATATTAAACAAACGAACAAATATAACTTTATCATGTTTACAACCGTCGTCTCCGTAACTATAGTGTGTAATGTGGTATTATATTGAGTTTTTACTGTATAAACCATACAATTTATCCAAAATCCAGTTTTATTTATTTCTTTCGACGTCTAGATTTTTTGGCATTTAGTCTCCAGATAACAATCAGGTATTTATTTTAATACATTTTTTTATGTTACCTATTATGAACTTGAAAATAAACATTTATATTATAATATTTCATTCCATTCGCCAAACTGTATGACTAGTGGTCTCCTAGTATTCGAATTTCGACCACGATTCATTTAATTTTAAGTTTGAACTTTATTAGGGTTTTTTTCTCATAGGCTTTATTTATAGATAAGCTAATTAGTAGCTAAGAAATTAAACTGTAAACGTTGTCTATGGAATGTGAAAAACGTACATTGGCAAACGTGTGACAAAATTGTGTCAAACCAAACACCTACTGTTAAATTTAAACTATGGAGGGTAGAGGAAAGGAGGACTATCTCTTTAAGGCAGAAAAGCTAAAAAGTGTCCGACAAAAGTAGCTAAATAATAGTTCCAAAACTGGCCATAATGGCGCTAGAGTCTTAATTGAATGAATTGCAATAAGAGATGAAGTGAAGTTAGTTGAGTTAAATAACTAACTAATAGGAGTTTTACCGGGGAGTTCAATGGGTGACGTTGTGATATTCGTATATCTTCATAAATTTGTGTAATTTCGGTTCTTAATGTGTAATATTTGTAGAATATTTTAACCATTAAATATTTGTTAACGTGCACAAGTTCTTTTCTACCACTTTACTGAATCGACTGACATGACTCATGGGACTGTACTGACTAGATATTTGGACTTTGACTAGACTTTAGACTTGACGAAATAGGAATACGGTGTTGAAAATTGAAAAGAAAGTTCTATTTCCCGCCTTTTTAACTTGACACTGGCAAATGGTTATAAGTCGATGCCATATTTAAATAAAAAAATAAAAAAAACTAACCAATAACTAGAACTCAACTAATTTCACTCCATCTCTTATTTCAAACTTCATATCATACCCTCTTCTTTCTCTAGCGCCATTATGGCCAATTTTGGAACTGTTATTGAACGATTATTTACGAACATTTTTCATGTATGGACATAGTCCTCCTTGCCTCTACCCTCCATAATTTAAACAAAACGGATGGTAGTGTGAGTTATTAATCTGACGTAGTGTGTGTAACGCTATTTTAATTCATACAAAACGGCTAAAAAAATTGCGTTTGTTTTATGCGAATTGGGATTTCCCTTAAATATTTATTTTATTCTGTTTTTCCTATTTGTTGTTATAGCGCACTATAATAACAAATAAATAGCGGCAACAGAAATACATCATCAGTAAAAATTTCGACTGTCTATCACGGTTATGGATATACAGGCTGATCACAGTCAGACGGACGGATAGAAATACAGCGAAGCCTCAGTAATAAGGTCCCGGTTTCCATTTTAGCACTCCTTCCATTCTTCTTTTTTGAAATATTTTTTTATACACACAGAAAAAGATTCAAGTACATAAGTCACACCATCTAATGAAAGCATCCCTACAATTATCATATTTTCAAACACCTGGCAAATTACTGCTTTTATTACCGCCTATTATTAAAAAGCTGTTTACTTGTGTTATTTATTACCTTCATAGGTTATCTTAAGTGACATTTATAGACCGGTTTCTCAGTAGGTAAGTACGGAAAAATAGCAGGTCAAGTTCAGCATCAAATCATGGCCATTCTGATACCCTGATCACTAATATAGTGTTACTACTTATAATATGTGTCAGTAATGACTTTATATTTTTACCGGATGCAGAAAATAAATTAGTTTAAGATCCTGTTTTACTATCTCTAGTCGTCAGATAGCTTATATTCGTTATTCAATTGTAAGATAAGGTACTTAAGTGATTTGAGACCAATCTTGTAGAAATATTCAATACGTTATTATTTATTTATCTCTTGGTTAATCAAGATTATCTATTGCCAAAAGAATTTTGTCACGAATCCTGCTGGTTTTTGCGTCAGTTATAATGCATCTTGGCCTGTTTCAAAATCTTCTAACAACTGTCGGATAGCTTATTTAGAAGTTTTGTCTCAGCTTATTTTATATCGAGCGACAGAGACAAAAAATGCAAATAAGCAATATGACTCGTATTAGTAGATTGTGAAACAGGCCGAAAGTCAATATAAATATATAATTAGTCAATACATAAATAATATTCGCCAAAATTATAATATCACTGACCGAATGTTTATAAATTTTTAACCAACTTCCAAAAAAGGAGACAGTTATACATTCGGCTGTATATATCTTTTTTTTGTATGTTCAACGATAATTCCGCCGTCTGTGGACCGATTCATATGCCAATATGTCAATTACAGTAATCATTATCATCACCACCATCATCACACCATACATCATCACATTATGATGAATGAGGCACTATTAAGCACTTCTCTTTGCCGTTTGTGGAGGACCTATTTGCAAAATTCGTTTGTTTTTGTAAAGGGAATCCAAAAGTACTGAACACAACTCCTGACTCCTTATAGATACATGTTTGGGGATTTCGATTGGGCGTTGTTTAAAGAACTGTAGGCATATGCCAATATGTTACCTCCTGTAATCATCATCATCATCTTATATACAATACCTAATGGAAGTTTGGCGCGTATTCAATTATACATTCGATCGTTATTCAAACGTTCCTAAAGTGTGTTGATAATAATGTAAAAAGTATGACTAAAAAGGGACAAAATATTATTTTTAAACAAAAGAATAAACCGACTTCCAAAGTAAAAATACACAAATAAGTATAAAATAAATCTTTGTTTTTGACTGTGACTGGATCTTAAAGAATACTGGCAATTATAAATTGTATGTATGAAATTATTAAATTATGTACTATCGACAAAGTTTTCGCTCGACCAGGCTTTAGCCTAAAATCACTTGGCAGCCATGAATCATCCTGCTTCATCACGGACACATACTCAGGCGTAAAAACCTGCTTCAAAGACGTTTGCAATCGAAGCCATAATAATTTTATTTTGTAATTTTAATTACTCATTCGTTCATATTTTGAAAACAATATTCATATGATAATTAATATATTATAATATTACCTACTCACTTAACATCTTTTATATTAGATCATTACATATGAAGTTGGCGTTTTGTAAAGGAGGAACATAAAGTCGATTTTTTTTAAACATAATATATTTATTTAATCAAAGTATATACCATTGCTATCTGCATAGATATCAATGAACTTCCTATGAGATGGCAAAAGTGCATAATTTTGTCATCTCATAAGTAGTTCATTGATTCCTTTACTAAAAAAACCATTCGGACAGGAATCAATAAAATTTTTGAAGGCGCTTTGGACATCGGAGTTGAATTTTTTCCCTTGCAAGAAGATATCCAAATTTGGAAATGAAAAAAAAATGGTAATCTGTTGGAGCAAGGTCCGGGGAGTAGGTACGGTGGATGTCTAAGACATTCCAATTGAAGCTCATCTAATTTGGTAGCCGTTTATTGTGCAGTGTGTGGTCTAGCGTTGTCCTGAAGCAGCAGTGGACTAGAGCGAATAACCAACCTCGGTTATTTAGCAGCTAGCTTTTGCATCAAGATTTGCAGTTGCTGCCAATAGACATCTGAAGTAATCGTCTGGCCAGATTTAAGAAAGCTGTAGTGAACGACACTGGCACTAGTCTACTAAACGCTCACAAGTAACTTTTTTTGAGTCAATTTTCGCTTTGAGCAGGCTTTGGCTGGTTCGCCAGGGTTCAGCGATTGCGATGAGCGTTTCTGATTATCGTATAGGATCCACTTTTCATCACAGGAAATGACTCGATTTAAAATCCCTTCATTATTGTGCTGGTTGAGTAATGCAACCCAGCAGTCGACGCGCGTTTGTTGGTTTGCTGCACTCAATTCATATCAAAATAATAAGGTACCTTTACCTTTAACCTTTCAAGCTTTTTCACCTTCCCAATTTGCTTCAAGTATATTAAAACAGTTTTATCGCTAACACAGCAGCCTGCAGATAACTCGGACGTTGTTTGCGATGGATTCGCTTCCACAATAGCCTTCAATTCTTCATTATCAACTTTGGTCTCCGGCCGTCCACGGGGCTTGTTCTGCAGGTCGAAATTTCCAGAACGAAAACGTTGGAACCAAAAACGCACTGTCTTTTCGCCGCCATACACATCATTAACCCTTTGAGCCGTTTCTGTAGCACTGGTGCTATGGTGGAACTGGTACTCAAAAATAATACAATATTTCAAGTTTTCTATTTTGTAAAACAAATGAATTACGGGTTTTGAAACACAAATGCATGAGAAAATAGCGGTATAAATTTGAAATTGGAATACCTAACCAAAGAAGATATAAAAATACATTTGAGATCAAAGTGACCAGTACGCCAAAATGCCAATTTCATATGTAAAGACCTAATATCTGTAGAGGGCTACGACCACATAGTTTTATCTTATCCTTCTTACGCTTGAGTGGTGATAATAATAATACAGCAACAATTCTTATATTCTCCTTTATTGGTGCTTAACACAGATACGTATAACATATGAGATATGCCTAACACAGTACGTCTACACTATCTATAGCCTTTTGGATAAGTAAAATAACTAAATAGGCTGTACCTATGACATCTGTCAATGTGATATTGACAATTATATCTCTTATTGTGTATTTCAATTGTTTCACCGTATATTAAAATGTCATCACACCAAATTATTACACCTTCAATGTCTTCGAATAGATCTATCATGGTTTTATAGACAATTACTGTAGCCGTGTTTATTCCAAAAGGTAATCTTAAAAATGTGTATCTGCCAAAGGGAGTTTGAAATGTACACAGATCACTACTTTCTTTAGTTAATTTTATATTATAAAACCCAGAATACGCATCTAAATGTGAAAAATAAGAGGCTTTGGACAATTTAGACCTGAATTCATCTATGTTTTTAATTGCATAATGACATCTCAATAAATTTTTATTTAAATTTCTAGGATCTAAGCAAATTCTCAATCCACCAATCCCATGACTCCCATGTTTTTCATGAGTTGAAGCTCTTTCTTTTACGGTTCAACCAAAGCGAAAGGTACCTTTCTAGGGGGATTAACGCACGGAATAGCATCCTTCTTTAGCACGATGCTGTGTTCGTATGGAAGACAGCCCAGACCCTGAAACACATCATTATATTATCTGGTCACAATATTTTTGACATTTTCGTTTCTTATAGAAAAGTTTTTGTTATTAGATTTAGCTTTATACAAGTGGGTAAACAAATCACAGTTGGACAATTTAATTTTGTTACAACAAAAGTGATGTTTTCCGGATTTGTTTTGTTTTCAAATAGGCAGCAAATGTTTGACACTGACATTATCGGAATTCTGTGCCAAATGTAGGCGAAGATAATAAATTTTTTACACATTTCTTTACTCTGCTTGTCAAAATTTAGATTAAATTCTTCAAAGACTTGGTAAGATATTACATATATGTCTGCTCCAGTGTCAATGAGGCAATCTACATTCTTGATGTTTATTTTAAGAGAATAATGCCAGGAATTGTCTGTGTTATTCTAATTTGTGCTAGTATTTTGCGACTTTATGTTTTTAATGTTGAACAATGCCCCAATTGTAAATCTCTCAGCCTCAGCACTTTTTGGGCTTGATTCATCATCGAAATTTATGCTACCTACCCCAGAAACAACAGTCCTAACACCGTTTTTCTTAAAGCATAAATGAGTAAAATGTCCATATTTAAAACATGACCTGCATCTGTGTTTCCATGCTGGACAGTTGCAGCGACCATGCGATGTGTTGCACTTTGCACACGACATTGTTCTGGATCTAGGTGTAGCTGACCTTGGGTGACCTTGGCGTGATGGGGATCTTGAGATTTTCTTTTCTGGTATGGGGGAGAACTGGCCCGACGACTTTTGTGTAGCTTGTATATTGTGGCTTCTTCTCTTCCATCTGCTGCATTGATTGATTCTACACTTTTATGGGTCATAGTAAGTGTTCTACACAGACTTTTGGCTCTGTCTTGGGATAGATCTTGCTCTTGTAGGAGCTTTTGATGAAATTGCGAGAAGTTTGTGGCCATATTAGCAATGAGAATGTCCTTTACAAGGGAATCGCGTAGCGAACCAAACTCACAGGCATAACTTGCGTTTTCTAATTCCATTAGAAAATTTTCCAAGGATTCGTTTACACGTTGCTTCAACGTAAATAATTTGTACCGCGTCACCGTCAAATTCTTTTTGGGTTCAAAATACTCGACGAATTTTGCCTTGACCTATTGGAATGTAGCAGTGCTTAGGTCCAAATTAAAGGAATTGTAGATATTTAGACCCTTTTCTCCCATGGAATGCAGCATGATTGCAATTTTTCTTTTGTCTTCCGTTTTCTCCATCCCCGACGTCAATAGGAATATCTCGAATGATTGCGTCCATTTTTTGAAATTTTCAGCATTATTGTTGATAATTTCTGTAGAAATTCCAAGCTTCTGCACTCCGCCAGCCATTGCAGCCATTGTTAATTTACCAGATTGTCTCGATATACCCTCTTTTGCGTTCATAATTTTTGTTTTTTTTCCGACACTTCTGACACCGTGTACAGGGCTACGACCTCTTGGTTTTTTTCTTATCCTTCTTACGCTTGAGTGGTGATAGTAATAATACAGCAACAATTATTATATTCTCCTTTATTTGTGCTTAACACATATACGTATTAATATGAGATGTGCCTAACACAAATACGTCTACACTATGTATAGCCTTTTGGCTAACTAAAATAAACTAAAAAGTCTGTACCTGTGACATCTGTCAATGTGAAATTGACAATTATAGTTCTTAAAATACTGTTGAGATTATGCAACAATATCTACTAATATAAGAAAGAGGAAATGTTTGTTTGTTTGTTTTTTTTTGTATTGTATAGACGCCAACGAGCTACCGGACTTCGAGAGCACAGAGATCGAGATGGCTCTTGAGCAGCTCAAGAACAACAAGGCAGCAGGAGATTACGGTATTACAATTGAGCTTTTAAGAGCTGGAGGCGTCCAGTCCTAGACCAGCTACGGAAGCTATTTAATACCGTCCTTCCGAAAGGCACAACGCCGGAGGCCTGGTCCAGAAGTGTGGTCATCTTGTTCTTCAAGAAAGGTGATAAAACGCAGGTCGGTTATTCTTTAGGCAAAGAACTACCGACCTATATCACTTCTGAGCCATGTCTATAAGCTGTTCTCAAGAGTCATATCAAACCGTCTTGCCCGAAGATTCGACGACTTCCAGCTCCCAGAACAGGCTGGGTTTCGAAAAGGCTACAGTACGGTGGACCACATTCACACACTGCGGCAGATCGTACCAAAGACCGAGGAGTACAATTGCCCTATTTGTCTTGCGTTTGTCGACTTTGAAAAAGCCTTCGACTCCATCGAAACCTGGGCTGTTCTAGAGTCTCTCCAGCGTTGCCAAGTCAATTGGCGATATATTAATTGTTTAGATGTCTATATAAAGCCGCTACGATGAACGTCCAAATCCAAGATGTCCAGACAAGATCAATCCCATTACAGCGTGGAGTGAGACAGCGAGACGAAACTATATATTTTTTAAATATATTTCTCCGAAACTATTCACCAACGCACTGGAGGATGTCTTCAAAACACTGGACTGGAATGGAGTAGGCATTAATATAAACGGCGAATACATATCACACCTTCGATTCGCAGACGAGATAGTTATATAATGACTGAATCGCTGGAGGACTTGACGGGAATGCTGCAAAGCCTAAGTAAAGCCTAAGAACATTTTTCGGGTTTTTTACATGTAACTGATACTACCGGACAAGGGTTGGTGACATATTTGTTAGATTTCTTAAAATCATGTGACATTGAATTAGAATCATCTAATTCATCCTCAGCGCGTTTTGTCGATGGATTTAAATAAATAAACCTCACAATAACAGTAAGTTGTTCTTGGTGTGAAATATCAGGTGTGCAATCTAGAATTACAGAGTAGTATTTATATTACTTCAGAAGTCTTATTATAGCAAATCATTGCGAGGCCAAGGATATGATAATTGGACCAATATGAAGGGGAAAATATAGGCCTCCAAAAAAAATATTGGACATGAATCCTCGTGCTTTGTACGTACCGTGTGCTGCTCACTCTCTTAATTTAGTAGTAAATGATGCCGCTAAAAGCTCATTGGAAATTACAAACTTTTTCTGTATTGTCCAAGAAATCTATGCTTTTTTTTCAGCATCCACATCACGCTGGGATGTAATTATGAAACAGATTCCTACTTTGACATTAAAACCTCTTTCAAATACGCGTTGGGAAAGTAGATTTGATGCTCTTAGAGCACTCCGTTTTAACATGGATAAAATTTACGATGCATTGTACTATATTTTTACAGATAACAAGTATGACAGCGGCACTAAAAACATAGGGAGTTCATTAATAGCCAAATTAAAGTCTTATAGATTTATATGTTCAGTAGTTATATGCTTCAATATTTTACTAAAGATTAATATTGTAAGCAAAAATTTGCAAAAATCGGACGTAATTATTTCAGAAGCTACTAAAATGATTCATATAGTTAAAAAATATTTGGTGAAATACCGCACCGATAGCGCGTTTGAAAAGTTGTTATCTGATGCAAAATTAATTGCTGAAGAATTAGAATGCGAAACAGAATTAAAAGAAACTGCTCGTCCACGTCCCCGAAAAAGACATTTTGATTACGAGGCTGCAGATGAGCCCATTTTAGACCCAACCACCAAATTTAAAGTATGTTTTTATTTTTTTCTACTGGACACTGCTATCTCGACATTAAATGAGAGATTCGATTTGCTGACTGAACACAATTCAGTTTTTTCACTCATCCAAGACATTGAATGCTGGAATAAATTAGAGATGCATGAAAAAAAATCTCAGTGTAATCGGCTCCAAGAAAAACTAACATTTAAAAATAGATTTGATATTAACGGGGAGGATTTATATAATGAATTAGAATTGTTGCCAATATTTTTTCCCAATGCATCAACAAGTACTCCCACTGATACTTTAAGCTTTATAATATATTCTAATAATTTAATTTCCTCATTTCCTAATATCTCAACAGCTCTGCTTATATATTTAACACTGCCTGTTATAGCAGCAGAAGGTGAAAGATCCTTTTCAAAATTAAAATTAATGAAAAATTATCTTCGTTCAACCATGACCCAAGACAGACTGACAAACCTAGCTATTATAAGTATAGAATCCAAAAATGATGTAAAAAAAATGTATTTAATTAAAATATTAGCCAATTCAAAAGCAAGAAAAATTGAGTTTGTTTGATGTATGCGTATTTATATTGTACATGTAATAAATATATATTAAGTAATCGAAGTTTTAAGTTTAATTTAGTTTTTTAGAGCAATAAATAAATAAATTATCAAAATTACGTGTATCGTGTTTTCTTGGTTGACTAGGACCCTTTTCATACTGCAGTGTGTCGTCGGTCGCGTCACGCTGCAGTGTAAAAAGAACGAGGGCGCAGGCTGAGTCCCGCACCCCGGCGCAGAATAGACTTAAGACGGCCCCCTGTCAAAGTTGTTCAGGAATACACATACCTGGGACAAATTGTCCAACTGGGTCAGAACATCTTCGATAAGGAAGCTGACAGATGAATACACTTGGGCTGGACAGCATTCGGAAAGCTTCGCCAGATCCTTAAGTCGCCACTGCCCCAGTACCTCAAATCGAAAGTCTTCGACCAGTGCGTCCTTCCGGTCCTTACCTACGGAGCCGAGACGTGGACACTCTCAAAAAGCCTCGTCCACAAGTTCCAGGTCGCTCAGCGAGCTATGGAGACGGCTATGCTCGGAGTCTCTCTGAAGGATAGAATCCGGAATCAGGAGATCCGACGAAGAACAAAGGTCAGCGACAAGGCCCTCAGGATAAGCAAACTGAAGTGGCAATGGGCGGGACATATTTGTCGAGCAGCCGATGGCCGATGGGGCAGAAAGGTTTTGGAGTGAAGACCGCGAACAACTACGCCCGTAGGGCGACCTCCCACGAGGTGGACCGACGACCTAAAGAGAGTGGCGGGAAGCGGTTGGATGCGGAAGGCAGAGGACTGGGTATGGTGGCGCGAAATGGGAAAGGCTTGTGTCCAGCATTGGACGACTACGGGCTGATGATGATGATGTTGATGAATAGACGCCGAAACTAATAGACCTATTTTAATGAAATTTAGCACAGACATACAATAGACCATGGGGAAGGACATAGCTACTTTTTGTTGCGAAAAAATGTACGGTTACCCCGAGAATCCCTGTTGCGCTCACGAAGTCACGGGCAACATCTAGTTTTATACATATATTACCGTAATTTTTTTTAAATAAAATAGTATGACTTACCGTGGCATTAAATTCCCGTGATATGTTTGCGATGCCCTTGCTGGTTGGTGCATGACGAGAATTGGACGCGTTCTTCCCTTGTAAGGTTTCTGTTCATGATGAATGACAAGAGTCCTGACTAAAGGGGTCTAAAAAGAACACTTTAGGTGTATCATATTATGTTTCATATATTTTTTTCAACTCATATTAAGTCCGCCATTTTACGTATTTCTATTGAAAACTGTCAAAATTGATGTTTTCTATTATGATGAAATTAGATGAATCATGTCGCTATTTAACCATTTCACGATTTTTATATGGGAAAATGTATATGAAACATAATATGAAACATCTAAAGTGGTATTTTTAGACCCCCAGTTCACACTCACAAGCAGTAAAGCAATCAGAAGTCCATTAAAACGCAGCACTGATTATTTCAGCTAGTCCAGTATAAAAAGCGAGGGTCAGAAGTAGGAGTCCGTAAACAAAGAAATGAAAAAAAAAGCGCGTCGTTAATCGGCAGAACTGTAGGCCTAGCAGGAACATTTGACAGCGGCGTTTGACTGTATAAAAATCTGTCAAAATTATGACAGCGCCCGTACAAATTTCATTCGATAACGTTATGTGTACGCCGCTGTCAAATGTTCCTGCTAGGCCCCCTGAGCTTTGATCGTGTTCGCTGGCATATTTGTTAGCGCATGCGCTGTCAAATACCAATTAAAAACGTTTATTTTTGGTTACCTGTCAATTTATAAACAAATTTGAGCAACTTTGCTTCGGTACTAAGTTTCGGTGATCGCATGCACCTAAAAGTACGCCGACGAACACGACCTTACAGCTAATAATTTTTACGGTCGAGCACACGACGATGTGTGCGTTAACCAATCACGCTATAATTTTCTATGTGCTTAAGATTTTTTTAGGCGTCCCCGTGCAAAGGAAAATTTTAACAGAAACTGGTCGAGCAAGAACTTTGACGAAGTACGTACTTATTCCTGGAGCATTTTTCACATTACGCGATACGATATTGGAAAGGAAACGCTCTTATGTCGTCGGCATAAGAGCGTTTTCCCATTATACCAATCCCGTATCCGATATCTCGCCGAAGATAATGACAAAGACATATTGAAATGAATGTATACCTGTTTTTTTCATGTCTTTGTTATAATCGGTGAGCGATATCGTAACGCGTAATGGTGAAAACGCTCTCACAATCCTTGATTTGCTGCTTGTTAGTGATAGAACAAAACATAGTAGAGGATTTTTTATTCTGGGGTGTGATTTTACCCCACATTTTGAATAGCACAGTTGGTAATTACTTGGTAGATAAGATTGACTAAAATTACAAGCGTAGGGAGAGAATTTTGGGGACGAAACTGCATAAAAATATCTGTGCGTTTAGTAGCGTACGTATTGAGGGGAGCGATAGTCAAAATGTCGTCGAATGGAAGCCATTGTTGGTTTAGTCTGAACAGTAACTCTTCTTATTATTTAAAATAATAGTAACTTCTATAAAATTATTAATTCCTAGATATTGCCCGCGATAAAAAGTAGCCTATGTCATAATGCCTTTTCTCGTACTCCCGTAGTCTACTTTATATTTGTGCCAAATTTCATCCAAATCGGTCTAGTAGTTTCGGAGCTAGCTAGAGCTTATTCAATGCAAACAAACAAATATACAATTATACAAACTTTTCATTCGGTGTTCAAGTGGTCGTCAGTAACTCTTTTTATTATTAGTGTTTAAACCTCTTTTAGGTTTTATTATTTTTATAAATTAGAATGTTTCTTAAGTCATATTCTGAAAGGTATTTAAATTTTTAGTTCTTTTATATTTTAATAGATGTCAGTAAATGTTTTCTACGTCACGCTATCAAAGCACTGAGAGTTATGTATATAAGGCAGGGAGTAGTTTGTAAAGTTGAATTGAAATACAGATCTACTGATGATACCTTCGTTTCATTTAGTAGAGATTTTTGGGGATTCTGTTCATGGTCCTTCGATGTCATAAATAATCGTTGTGGCCTGTGCACTATCCTGGGGTAACATCTGGGGCCTTGGAAGATTGGAGGAAGACTGGCAGCCTGAAGAAAATCAGCGAGGTACTCTGCGACCGGACGACATTCTGCGACCGGACGAGGAACAACCGGAGGCTGGTGGTTGGAGCAGAACCTTCAGCAGCAGCAGAGTAACCCGAGGTGCTGGAACAGGTGCCAATCTACACTCCAAGTGGCCGAGCCGGAACTCACTAACAGTTAGTACACAAGTCCCGAGTGAGTAATTTTGAGCCTTATTCCCTAGTGTTAACAAATAGTGCAAAAATGGAAAAAAAATAAGAAACAAGAATAATATAGTACTGTGCGAATTGCGAACAAAGTTATTATAAGTTTTTTCCAAAGAATAGTTAGTTACTGGACATAGTCAAAGAGCACAAATATGGAGGCAATAGTTATTCAGAAAAATGTAATTTGCAACATTAATAAGGCTCAAATAAATTTTAAAAAGTCGCCGAAAGAGCGCTTAAATAAAGGATATATAGAGACCCGTTTAGAAACCCTGGAAAACTACTGGCAGACATTTACTTCTAATCATAATACGATTATATTAGAAGTAGAAGCCAAAGACCTAGAAAAATCTGATTACATTACGAATGATTTGTACGAGCAGGCTGAAGAGTTGTACACTGATTACAAATCGCTGTTAAAAATGCTTTATGTTATTTTGTTAACAGTGTAAATAGTGTTAAGGAATCAGTTGCAACTGCGAATGATAAGCCTGCAGTAAGTTTACCTAAAATTAGTTTGCCAAAATTTTCGGGGAAATATTCGGAATGGGTTAGCTTTCGGGATTTATTTATTTCTTTAATACATAAAAATTCTTGCATTGATGATGTCCAGAAACTTCACTACCTCAAAAGCAGTGTCACTGGTGAAGCCGAACAGCTTTTAAGATATATACCAACACCACTGACAATTATAGTATTTGTTGGAACCAGTTAGAAACTAGATATAATAATAAGAGATACTTATCAAATAATATTCTAGCTAGTTTAACCAACCAAAAGGTTATAGTCACAGAGTCGGCAGTAGCTATTAAAGTCTTACTAGACAATACCAAAGAATGCCTTCATGCACTGAGGAACATAGGCATTGATACTAGCAGTTGGGATTCGATAATAATCTACCTTATATCCCTTAAATTCGATTCAGAATCCCGCAAACGTTGGGAACAAAAGGTTTGTGAGGCCAAAGTAGACCTACCTAGTTTTAGTATGTTTGAAGAATTTCTTCAAAGCAGATTTAGGTCTTTGGAGTTTCTGGATACCAAAAGTTCAAGAGTAGATAGGCCGAACTTTTCACATATTGCAACTGCCATCCTTGTTTGTAAGTTTTGCAATGATAATCATAAGATTCACACTTGTAAGATGTTTATTAAGGAAAATGTAGGGACACGACGTGAGTTCGCACAAACTAATAATCTATGCTTCAACTGCTTAAATTCGGGACACTCAAAGTACCAGTGCACAGTACCAACCAAAAGCTTTTATTGCAAAAGAAAGCATCACAGTCTACTACATTTAAAAGTATACAAAGCGCCATCACGACCTGATGAGGCCTTTAGTTCAAATAGTCAATCTCCAAAAAACAGTAAAGAGTCTCCAATTCTGCCAGTAGTTACTACATGTCACTATTCTGAGCTTCAAGGGCATGTACTACTGGCTACCGCCCTAGTAAAAGTAAAATCAAATAGGAATAGTACAGTTGTGTTGAGATCTATCCTATTGATATTGATATCTATAGACCAAGGGTCTCAGGCCTCTTTTATAACGGAGTCTGCAGTGCAATTGTTGGCACTAAAAAAGATACCAGGTACTAGTTTAATATCCGGGCTTGGCGGTGATCAGACGACTTTGACTTCAAAGTCGTCTGTTATAGTTAAGATGATATTCATGCCTTGACCCTAATTTCAGTATAGTAGTAAGGGCTCATGTCTTGGGAAAAATTACAGCTTTGTTGCCATCAAATAAAATAATGGTCCAAGTATTGCCTTCGTTGCCAGTAGATGAATTAGCAGACCCTACTTATGACGTTTCTAGTAAGATCGATTTGCTCTTAGGAGCTGAAGTTTACAGTCAAATATTACTTGAAGGTATAATAAAAGGTCCATCTCAATCTATTGTTGCCCAACGCACAATGTTGGGCTGGATTTTATCTGGAAAAATTTGTTCACAAAAAACATCAAAAGAAATAAGGCATTGTCATCACGCTAAGTTGGAATGCTATGATAACGAAGAGGACGAGCTCCTCAAACGTTTTTGGGAGTTAGAATCAGAACCAAAATTATGTACAAGGAAAATTTTAACTCCTGAAGAGAAGAAATGTGAAGATTTCTTCTATGAAACAGTAAAACGTGATGAAACAGGAAGGTTTATAGTAAGACTACCGTTCAAAACGGAGAATCCACGTTGGTTACAGGGCAACTTAAGAGAAGTCGCCAAAAAACGATTTTCTAATTTAGAGAGGCGTTTATCAAAGGATCCTGAGCTAAGAGTAGAGTATACAAATGTACTCAATGAATACAAGGATTCTGGTCATATAGAGAACGTGGATACTTGTGATATTAATAAAGAAGCAGTATACTTACCTCATCATCCCATAGTCAAGAAAGACAGAATAACAACCAAGGTACGTATGGTTGTAGATGCATCCTGTAAGGATAAAAATGGGATATCATTAAACAGTGAACTGTTGGTGGGGCCGAGGCTCCAGCCAGAACTTCGTCATTTTATTATAAGGTGGCGCTGCTATCCTATTGCTCTAGTTGCGGATATTGTGAAAATGTATAGACAATTGAAAGTCGCACCAGAGGATTTAGATTCCCAAAGAGTACTATGGCGAGACAGTCCTGAGGCCGAACTACAACATCTTCGTTTCACACGAGTTACCCTTGGAACTTCATCTGCACCGTATCTAGCAGTTAAATGCCTTCAACACTTAGCAACGATTGAAGGTTCTCAGTTTCCTCGAGCAGTGTATACAATTTTAAATGAGTATTATATGGATGACATGATGAGTGGTTGTTACACAAAAGAAGAAGGAGTACAACTTTATAAAGAAGTAACAAATTTACTTGATCGTGGTGGTTTCACGCTTCAAAAGTGGGCAAGTAATAGTAAAAGTTTGTTACAGAAGATACAAGTGGATTCAAAAGAGTCAGACCTTAAACTGGAATCTAAATTAGATGAAACGATAAGTCGTCGTCGATGTTCTTCCTCAGAGTTCTGTAACTAAAAGGAAAATTATCTCGGACATATCATGCCTCTACGATCCTCTTGGATGGTTAGCACCAACTATTACAATGGCAAAGATATTCATCCAAAAGTTATGGCTAGCTGGGATTGATTGGGACCAGAAAGTTCCTACTAATTTATTAGAAGAATGGAAAAAATTCTATAAGGACTTACCAGTACTTACTAAGATAAGAGTACCACAATGGAATAATTGGAAAACGGATGGCCAAATTCGTGAACTTCATGGCATTTGTGATGCATCCAATGCAGCATATGCTGCTGTAGTATACTTAAGAATCATTGATACCACTGGAGAAATAAAGGTTAGTTTAATATCATCAAAAACAAAAGTGGCTCCAGTAAAACAAGTTTCAATCCCACGTTTGGAATTGTGTGGTGCAGTTTTGCTGTCGAAAATCCATATCAAAATCTCTGAGGTACTTAAAATATCTAAGAATCATATACATGCTTGGACTGATTCATCGATTGTGTTGGCGTGGCTCAGTAAACATCCCAATAGATGGAAAACTTTTGTGGTGCATAGAGTCGCTGAAATTTTGACGGCAATGAATATAAATCAGTGGACTCATGTCATATCTTCAGATAATCCAGCTGATCCAGCATCACGAGGACTCTTACCGTCATAACTAGTAAAAAATAAACTCTGGTTTCAACGACCTGCCTGGCTGCACATGAAAAATATTAAATATGAATTAGGAAACATAGAAAATATACATTTAGAAGAAAGACATACGGAGATTACAAGTCATATGGTCACGAATGGAAACAGTATGGATTTATTATCAAGATATTCATCATTAAATAAACTTACCCGAGTGATCTCCTACTGTCGTAGAGTAATACACTGGAAGTCACCTGAGAAAGAAAAAGTTAGTGCACAATTAACAGCAAGAGAAATTAATGAAGCATTACTTACTTGCATTAAATTAAGTCAAAAGCAACATTTCCAACAGGAAATGAATATAATTTTAACAGGACATAAAGTTAGTAAAAAAAGTAAACTCACCTCTTTAAATCCGTTTTTGGATTCAGTTGGCATCCTCAGAGTAGGAGGTAGAATACAGAGTGCTCAAGTAGAACTTCAAATGAGACACCCTATTATCTTATCACATAATTCACCACTTTCCAAATTAATAATTACAGATGCTCACCAGAAGACTATGCATGGCGGACCACAAATTATGCTCAATTTTCTACGAAGTAGATATTGGATAATAGGAGCTAAACGTCTTGTTAAGGGAATTGTACATAAGTGTATAATTTGTGTGAGACACTCGGCGCACTCTAGTCAACAGATGATGGATCAACTACCACAATCACGAGTAACACCTAACAGACCTTTTCATAAATGCGGGGTAGATTACGCCGGACCCATAAATATCCGCTGTACGAAAGGACGTGGAAATCGTTCTACTAAAGGTTATGTTTGTTTATTCATATGCATGGCAACGAAGGCTATACATTTAGAGTTAGTAGGAGATATGACAACAAAAACTTTCTTAGCTGCATTTAAAAGGTTTGTAGCGCGACGCGGACATGTCACTGAGGTATGGAGTGATAACGGCACTAATTTTGTTGGCGGTACTAAAGAATTATTTGATTTATTTAAAGCGGAAAAATCCAGTTTTACTACCGAAATAGTAGATTAGATGGCAACAAACAGTACTAGTTGGCATTTTATTCCCCCACACTCTCCTAATTTTGGAGGATTGTGGGAATCGGGCATTAAGTCTACCAAATATCATTTGAAAAGAATTATAGGTAATAGTACTCTTACTTTCGAAGAGTTAAATACAATATTAGTTCAAATCGAGGCATGTCTTAACTAAAGACCCATTTCACAATTATCGAATAGTCCAGATGATCCGAACCCTTTAACACCAGGGCACTTCTTAGTAGGGGAACCTTTAGTTCTAGTACCTGATATGAACTATGAAAACTCCAACATTAACACGTTGAGAAGGTGGCATTACACACAACGTCTAGTTCAAGGTTTTTGCCGTAGGTGGTCCAAAGAGTATCTTACTCGACTACAACAAAGATACAAATGGACTGATCAAACTTCAGAACCGGATTTAGGTAGCATAGTATTAGTAAAGGAGGATGATCTTCCACCTGCGAGATGGCTTTTGGGGATAGTTGTACAAAAGTATCCTGGTTTGGACGGACTCACGCGAGTTGTTACTTTAAAATACAAAGGTCATACGATTAAAAGACCAGTATCAAAGCTTATTTTGTTACCAGTAGAGAACAGTAATTAGATAATAATTATACTCTATAACTATAAGCATTTTCTATACAGTATGTTCAGTTTAATTAAAAAATAATAATTTTATGCTATTATGCATTTGATAAAAATTCATGTCACTTTCAAGTTAAAGTTTATGTGCTTACAAATGTTTATTAGTTTCAGTTTTAATGTAAGATTAGTTGTAGTAATATTAATTAAAACAAGTATGGTTAGTTTTGTATGGATTGTTATTTTCTTTAAATTTGGTTTAAGTTGACCAACATCTAATAATTATTATTATTACTTTTTAATTGAATTATAATGAACGTGACCGTTCATGGCGGCCGGTATGTTTAAACCTCTTTTAGGTTTTATTATTTCTATAAATTAGAATGTTTCTTAAGTCATATTCTGAAAGGTATTTAAATTTTTAGTTCTTTTATATTATAATAGATGTCAGTTAATGTTTTCTACATCACGCTATCAAAGCACTGAGAGTTATGTATATAAGGCAGGGAGTAGTTTGTAAGGTTGAATTGGAATACAAATCTACTGATGATATTTTCGTTTCATTTAGTAGATATTTTTGGAGATTCTGTTCAATTAGTATTTAAAATTTTAATACAATTCCTTTTGTGTTGTCGATTGAAATTCTATTCGCTTTAAGAATGCAGTGACTTATTATACCAAATGTCAAAGTTGGCCAATGACGCATAAGTTTTGTTCACATTCACATCAGACATTCAATCAGTGCAGACGCGTCATTGGTATATTTTGACGTTTGCGCTAATGACTTACTGTAATCATAACGCGAATGCGTATAATAATATGTATACCTTTTTTTTTCTATGACGTACTCTCAAAAGAGTTGATGATGGTCATGATGATGACCTAACTGGCTGTTGGACGTCTCGGAGCAATTTCCACATAACTTGTATCGGATTACGCGATCCTTCGCTCGCTGCTTCCAATGCTTCAATCAACTTCCTATGAATATTTATGTGATAGGAAATTTCTAGATCGGGTCTAAGGATAGTGTGTGTGGGGATGGTATCTTAGATGTACTGAGGAAAGTCTAGATCTTAGATGTAGGTACTATATTTTTAGTTAATATAATGTACTTAATTCTTAGTTATATTCTGAATTCTACACCAACTGGGAGCAAAACATAATATTTTGTTATACCTACCGTGCAAATTCTGTAGCATGTAATCGTACAGTGGATTTCTACGTGTCTATTCCTTTTAACGGATGTCTACCTTATAATAACTATTTGCGCCAAGCACGCAAATAGTTATTATAAGGTAGACGAAAAGCTAATATAATATAATAATATGTGTATATGTGTATAAAACTGTTTTACAATACATTTATCAATTCACATTTTCCTTAAAAAAACAATTATTGGCTCCAAAGAATTTCAAAAGAATAAACAGTATGCCACAGACGTACAAATATTTATTGCCATAGATTTATTGGAGTTGAAATAAATATTTTTCGTGATTCAGGAAACAATAGAAGGCAAACAGGGAACTTGTCAGAGTGCAAACTGCATAGTTCTCGGCGGGAACTTGCTGCTCTTTTTGTTTATCCGTTTCCTTGGGGAACGTTCGCATTAACTGTCTAAATATCTTGAGATTGTTACACATACCAACAAAATCTATTTTGCTGATGTATCGCAAAGTGTATTTATTCTTAGACAGCTAGAGCGGTAAGTGTAATTCTTAACAAACTGTACAAAACTTCATACTAATGAATAGTAGATCATAAGAAAATAGCTATGCTACGTAAAGAGAGGCAGAGTTTTTTTTTCTATTTCTTAGATCAAAACAAAGAGTTCATTTGGACCCATAATATAGATTAAAGAAAGAGGAACAAATAAATAGCTACATACTCGTAGTTAGTTTTCGATTTGATTGCACACAATCGTAGACACACCGTATGCAAATAACGTAAAGAATCGTCCTTTTAATTTTTAGTCAAGATATGTGGCTTGGCCGTTTCGTTCCTACACGAGTAGTATATCAGAAAAACAGTCAATGAATTCTTCACCTTACGACTAAGTATCTAAATGTATCGAAATGACCAGGCCACATATCTTGACCAAGGTGTAGAGTTTGTGAAGTTAGTCTTGTAGAGTTGGGGAGTGTAGAGTCAGAAGCTTAACTTTACATGAGATCTGCCAACTTTTTGACAGTGCGGTATATCATCATAATATGGTATCGTCTTGGCAATATTTTAACATGCATATGTTTTTGGTGTGATTTTATCTATTTATTAAAAAAAAAACAGTATTAAATTGACTTATCGTCTCGAGGATCTTGTAACATCATTACTATCATCATCATCATTATTATATTATTATGTATTGTGACAGCATGTCGTCATTATAATACAAATAAATTATGAGAACACTCTACGTGTTTTTGAATTAGATTCCCTGATACTACCTAGGTTGGTCTTCAATTTAGAAAATGGAAATGCGTCGATCACGGCTGCCTCTTTCTAGATAAATATTAAAGCAATCAATCTCTCCTCTATACCCCTTATGTGAGAAGACCCTCAGGGCGTCACAGCTCTGTTAAAACTTTTCACTCAGACAATACTTCTGGAGTTCAATACGACTTTAGCACTTCGCGTCGCACTACACACTTGAGTAATTATTGCGCATCTAATACATTTAGATCACAAAGTAGGGTTTATAGAAGTCATTAATAAGGAATACTATGTCTCAGAAGTAAAATAACATTAATGGATCTCAGCTAAAGAATATATATTACTAACGTAAAGAACCGTCATTCGCTAGACTTACACGATTGATAGCTCGTAGCTATGTGTGCGTGGCTAGACGTATGCCAGGGGTGCGAGCGGCGAGCGGGGTGTGAGTTTTTTGAGGTGTTGGCCCTGTGACTCAGCTAAAGCTGCTTTAAAGTTTCATGTTTGTGGGAAGATGCTCATAAGTATAATATAGTAATTTTTCGACGATAAAGCACTCGTCACACGTACAGTTCTGATCGCGGGAAATAAGGTTCCAATCCTCGCTCAAGGTTTCATGCATGACTTTTTCACAGAGTCAACCATTTTGAGTAATTGGTCAAGAGGTTTTATAAGTTGGTCCTGGAATTTATAAACAACTAGCTGTTCGTAAATATAGTATCCCTCGGAAACACTTTCCTGGATAAAAAGTAGCCTATGTTTTAACCCAGAGCCTAAACTACTACCATACCAAATTTCATCGAAATCCGGTCAGTAGTTTTTGCGTGAAAGAGTAACAAACATCCACGCTTTCACATTTATAATATTAATAAGGATAAGAGATAGAAAGTTGTAAGTTTCCATGCTAAAAGTTCATGCTAAAAACTCCTTTGAAAAGTTATTTCTAGCGTAATCGGACAATAAAATTTAAAGTAATTAAAAAAATAACCTATTGCGCGTTAGTAACTACAAAACCCCTTATTCAATATGCCCTGGCATGCTTTTGGTTAGGTTAATAGTCGTAAATCGTAATACAGTTCCATCCGCACACATCCCTCCGCGGTTTAGAACGCAGTTCGATCCGAACTTTACGTATGCAGGGCAGGGCGCTAATAATTATGGAGGGTAGAGGAAAGAAGAACTATCTCTGTATGTAAAAAGTGTCCGCTGAATTGCGTTAAATTAAGGTGGCGCCACAGTAGCAACAGGGTAAATTTCAAAGTAAGCGCCATAGGTAATTACACTAGAATAAAAAATAAACTAGGACAGAATAACTTTTTTTTTATTCTAGTGTAATTACATATTTAAACGTGCATTTTATAGAAACTTCTCTGGCCTCTGTGGCTCAGTGGTTGGTGCTCAAGCCGGGGGTCGCGGGTTCGAATCCCGCCGAAGGAACAAAAAGTTTTTCTGTGTTCCTGGGTCATGGATGTGTATTAAATATGTGCATAGTATAATATCATAAAAATATTAAATATACTAACCGTTGTCTGGTACCAGTAACACAAGTTCTTCGGATACTTAGCACGGGGCCAGATTGACGTGGTGTGAAGCGTCCATAGATATTTATTTATTTAGGGTCAGCTCACTCCTAGACACGACGCATCTCGGTGTGAACTGGCGCTTAGAAGGTACGACCACGGCTCTAGCTTGACCATTTTTGTACCTATGCATTTCTGGATTTCTATCTGAATTATTTTCATATAAGAAAAAACATAATGAGCTCCGTGGTCTAGTGGGTAGACCGTTTATCGCGCTTAAGAGAGTGCAAGTTCGATTCCCAGGTTGTGGCGTGTCCCAATGAGATTTTTTCAGATCTAAAGTACATTATACGGACGCTCTAACGGTGAAGGAAAACATCGTGAGGAAACCCGCACATGGTTGGCCCCAGGCGTATTGACCCGTCATTCCTCCGGAATAAGCTGACTTTGTTGTGCTTGTTTGTGTTGTGCTGAGATGTTGTGAGAATGCCGTATGTGTTGGATTTTTAAATGGCGTGCATACGACATTTAAAAATCCAACTCTCCAGGCTCTACAATATTATCAAGAGTGGAGAATTTCGCTCGGAGAATACTGTATAAATCATCCAATATCGGATGAAAAGGCCTAAGTTTTTTTTATTTACTGCGCACAGCTGGACACATTTGCAAGTTGCCCCCATATGAGATAGAGACCTTTCCTCTACCCTCCATAGCGCTAATATAATGTGTAATGATGAATATGCCTGCCAAAATACATTTGAAAACATTTTAGCTGTATTGCTATTTTCCCCGCGAAGCTAAAGGAACGATAATTGATTTTGGCTCATACTATGTATGTATGATTGTTCCACTAGGCACTACGACCTAAAGTACTGATCCGATTTAAATAAATGCGGGGTCATTTGATTCGTTATAATGGCCCGGGTAACAAGGAGTACATAATTTGCGTAGTCGGGTTATGTGTAGTTTTTAACTTTTGTCTATTAATTCAAAATAATAAAATTTTACAACGAGCTCATGCGAACTGTGGTAATGCTAGCGACCAAAAGTGCAGGTGTTTTAATATCAATCCCGTATTCGATCTTTATTCCCATATCAAGTAGCTCGCACTTAGTTATCATCATATTATAATATGTGAAGAAAAACTTTCAGTACAGTTTAACGAGAATTGTGCGAACGGAGGAGTATGATATTGGCACAGTTAGGGTTTATGGGGAGGAAGGTGTGCAGAAAGCTAATAATTTTCAAATAATGCTTAGAAATACATAACATTGATAAAAATAACAACAACACACTGCCTCAGATTATGAACACAAACTACTGTACGTTTGATAGTAAGTAATATCTAAAAGCCAAAAGAACCCTTATAGAGTTCAAACTTAAAAGCCTCTGCAATTAGAAGAAATAAGTTGGCATGCAAAAACAACCCGCCCGTGAAAAACTAACGTTGTAATTAAATGAAATCTCAATCTATATTCAAAGAGTTCAAATAATGTGCATACAAATATTCCCTAGTCATTATTCTCTAGTGCTCTCAGTTCCCCATCAGTACCCCACCAACCAACACGTTATAATTATTCGAGAAAGTTCTATAAATGGTAGTCGTAGTCGAGGTAGGGGAGTTCTTTTGTGCGCTTACGTTCGCGCATCCTTAATAAGTAAAGCGTTTTTAAATGGAAAGGGGTATGTATTTCATACATAGAAAATGCTTTGATCAATTTGCTATATAAGTAAAAGTACCTAAGTAATCGAGCTTTGCTCGGAGCTCTAGATAAAAAAATAATAATAACAACAAAATATATTACCGGGGTTCGAAGTTCGAACCCACCACATTCCGAATTTCCGAACAACGCAAAAATTACACTTAAGCTTACGAAACTGCCAATCGGACTGGCATAATATAATTAAAGTCCAAATTATTGATGTATTGTTGCTAGACGAAAGAAAAAACATAATATATAGCTTAAAATGCGCAGTTTCCCAGGGATAACATCTAGCTAAATTGATGTTTCTCCCTCAAAGCTCCCTGCATACTAAACTTCATGTTAATACTTGCAGCCGTTTCCGAGATTACGATTATAAATACACAAAATTGGCTTGTATAAGTTTAAGATGTACTTAAATAATATCTATGGAGCTTCACACTACGTTAATCTGACCCCGTGCTAAGTGTCCGAAGTTCTCGTGACAGTATATTCAATACTTTTATACTATTCATATATTTTAGTATATATATATATACAACTAACACACTAATAATCAACACAGAAAAACTTATTTGTTCCTTCGGCAGGATTCGAACCTGCGACCCTCAGCTTGAGCACCAAAGAGCTCTACCACTGAGCCATATCGTCAAATGTCTAATAAGTAATATTTTAATGCTTCCCTTAGTAGGGAACGCGGGGTTCTTTTCTATAACAGCGGTTTTTTTTAAAAACATTTTCAACCTTCGTGCTCGATGCTACATGATGACGTCATGTACACGTACCTGCTAGAAAAAAATGATCTTTTAAAAATTTACGAAGAGTGAAGTCCGTTATTTTTAGATGCCTAATATTTTCATCAATTAATTTGTAACAAAAACCAAAAAACATTGTTTCTTATAGTTAAAAAGTTGAAATTATTAACTTTTTTTATCGATTTCTAAATTTGAAGCCGGACGTGAAAATTTCAAATCGATATTTGAGTAACTTCAACCTTTATTTTTTTAAATATTTTAACCTTGAACTAAAGCTTTAAATGTATTAATTCTTCACAAAAAAAAGTGATCGTTAATAGTTTAAGACATGGCTGATTTGTTCATGAGAGAGATAAACTAGAGTTTGTTATTCGGCAGATATACTTATTTCAGGGTTAAAATTTCGATCATTGTCTTCAACAGACCGACGGGTTAGCTATCCTATGGTCATGTATGTGTGACTGTGAGCTTTATCTCTCTAGGGGTAGGGGTAGAGGTAGACCCAAATTTAATGTATGTACTTATTGTACTTAATGTTCTCCGTTCTAATAAAAGTTTGCTACTTATTATTTGTTTACGCTAAATCATCTAGTTTTTTTGATTTTTTTTTCAACATATTTTCATGGGAGATCGAAAAAAAAATTAGTCGGTTTTTTGGGCCACCCTAATATATATATTCACCTCTATCTGTTTAAAACAATCAAAATTTTCACAAGTGGGAAGGAAATATTATTCATTTTATATTTAACATTTGAAGAATCGATGTACAAGCATGTGCAGTGCCATGTAAACTCTACACTGTAGAGATTTACGTACACACTGACATCAGTAAGTTAACTGCCAGGTATAAAGTCAGCCCAATATTTATCCTTAAGACAAAAATATTCGGGGGTTATTTTTTAAACTGGAGTAAAGAAAACGAAATCTCCAGTTAACTCACGTTAACTAACGGATAACTAACTCTAATCGTAGGACAACTACGAGTGAAGAAATCGGCCATTAGAGCATAAACAGTACATATACATAGCTATGAGCATTTTCTGAGCAATCCGGTTTATGCGCAAATATGCTAAAATACTACGCTACTAACATTTTATTCGTTCATTCTAACATGAAAAAATACAAAAATAAACGTTTTTTTATAAAATATAATTAAAATTAAAAATATACGCATTTGTTTTAATAAATAATAACAAGCTCATACAAAAGATTAATTTCAAAAACTATGATACGACTGTGAAAACACACCAGTAGGTAACGTCATCTCGTAGCTATAATAAACCGACCAAGTGCGAGTTGGACTCGCTCATGTAGGGTTCCGTACCATTATACCAATATTTTGCTTACTATTTTGTTCTTTTTGTACGAAAATTTCCAAGTAAGCGCATTTTACAAGTCACGTATCTATAACTCCTGAACTAACAAAGTTATATGAGCTGTTATAATTTTTTTTTCAAAGTTCAGCACATGGACTACCATCATGAACTTTTTCAGATTTTTCGAGCCGGCCGTTTAGCTTTTAGAGGAACTGTTATAACAAAAAGCGCTTTAAAGCGCTTTGCTTTAAAGTTGAATATCTCGCAAACAAATACCTAAATCAAAAAATCGTCTCGGAAACCTCTCAATGCTTTTATAAGACCTATCTAATGATACCCCACACGTATAGACGCGAGAAAAAAAATTATCCCCACTTTACATGTAGGGGAGGGACCCAAGAAATATTTTAGCACTGCTGCGTGGTAAATAAACATCCATGCAAAGTTTCATTTTTCTAACTCGAACCGTTTGGACGGTAGTCAGAAGACGGACGGACGTCCGAATTAAATTCCGATTAGACGTGAACTACAGAACCCTAAAAAGTGGCACTAAGAAATACAATACTACTCGTCGTCCAAGTGTAAGTGTGTAGCAAGTGCTAGAAAGAGACAGCTACTGTCTCTGTGTGTATTATATATGTTTTTTTTTTTTTTTCGAACGGGTCTATGCTAAGGGTCGGGTTAAGACCGCTGTAGCTAAATCGGACTATACGAGTAACTAGCCTAGTGGCTAGTTTATTTGGTAAGAGTCGATGGGAGGGTTTGACCCTCCCTAACATCACCCGGGTGATGTTCAGACCGGATATTGGGGACAGCTACGGATTGTGGGCTATTATTATGACAGGGGAGACGCGGGTCTCTCCTGCTAAGGGGTCCGACCCCTTCCTCACTCGCTGATGAGTGGGGTTGCTCGCGCGCGGTAGCAGAAACTAGCGGCGTGCGAGTTATCGCGATAGAGGAGCTCTCGTTTCGGTTGGTATCGGTACTGAGAGGGCCGTCCCTTTCCCCTTCCGCGTACGGTCGGGATGACTCGCGCGCGTAGGTCCTAATGTCGATGAGGTTCGCGGTATTGGTAGAGCTCTCTATATCAATATCGCGGTCGCGGGCACTATTTAGAAGTGTACCTAGTCTACTAGGATGCGAACTCGAACTCGGGTTCGGGTCCGGTCCCGGTTAGGGTCGGTCTGTACGTCTGTACGTGTTGTCGTGTCGGATGTGGGACCTCGGGGTATGTGCCGGCGTCGACCCCGGTGCGATACTAACCTCGCGGGTGCGTGTGGTTTGTGTTTACGTAACTGTACACAGTACGTTACGTATTTTGTGATCGGGTCAATGGGATCGGCTAAGATATGCTTAGGCCGTTTGTACGGGTGTCGGAAAGTCTGTGCGTCGTGATTATAGTCCAGTGCCTTTTTGATAAGGGGGTTTGGGTGATTTTTGTCTTTATCAAAGAATCTCTCTACGAGTTCCTTGATATAGGCTTTAATAGTGACGAGTTCGCAGTCCCTATGCAAGTCGATGTTACGCATATACCAGGGCGCCTGTTGCCATGCGTAGAAACTGGTTTTGGACTCTTTGCAATTGGTCCAATTGAGACTCGCTTATCTGTGCGAAAGAGACGCACGCATAAGTGAGTATCGTTCTGATGCAAACCTTATACAATGTAAGCTTATGTCTTAGGGACATTTTGATTTGCGAATTAAGTAGCGGATATAATTTGTAGAGTACAAATTTCGCTTTGCGTAATGTATTACTAATGTGACTCGAAAACGTCGACTTGTTTAGTATTACGCCTAAATATTTGACCTGAGTGACCTCAGGGATTATGTTGCCGTGCAGGCTAATAGGGCTCATTAATTTACGGGGGCAATTTCGCCTCGTTGTCCTTTTACTATTGAACTGGATGGCGTGACTTTTGTCGGGATTAACTTCTATTCTCCATTTGGAGAACCAGTTACCGAGAGCGGTAACTGACTCCTGGAGGGATTTGGACGCGGTACAGACTCGTGTGTGGGAATAATAAAGGGCTGTGTCGTCCGCGAACATAGCTAATTGCACCTTAGCGTGTTTAGGGACGTCACTAGTATACAGGTTATATTTGGAGGGCGAGAGGACCGAGCCCTGCGGCACTCCCGCCTCCATATATCTTGGCGACGACAGTGCGCCTTCTACGTGGAAATGAAATTTACGATTTTTTAAAAAGTTACTAATTAGTAGAACAAGATAATCGGGTATTTCCATTTCCATAGAGTTTGTATAACAGTCCGTTATGCCAAATTTTATCAAAGCTTTTGCAATGTCAAAGAATACGGCGCATGTCGTCTTCCTGTCGTTTTTGCTAGATATTATGTACTCCGTTAAGCGGTGTACTTGAGCGGGACAGCTGTGCATTTCGCGGAAGGCAAACTGCTCGTCTGGAAGGAGGTTTTTGTCGGTTATGACGTCATTGAGGCGCCTTTTAATAACTCTTTGGTAGACTTTACCAAGGGAGCTAATGAGACTTATTGGACGGTAGCTACCAGGCACCTTCCGGGGTTTCCCCGGTTTGTATACCTATAACAATAGCTACTTTCCAAATGTCTGGAAATGAACATCCTACTAAGAGGGCGTTAAAGATGTTCACTAAGAGTTGAATTAGCTCGGACGGTAGCATTTTAAGTGTTCTTCTTGAAATACCGTCGAGTCCTGGGGCCTTTTTGGCATTCATACACTTAATAATGTCACTGACCTCCTCCGAGTCCACCATCCTCACCCTATCTACATCAGGTGGCCTCGAGAGTCGGCTGTCGACCTCGCTATTTACTAAGCTAAGGTGCACGGGATCAATCGGGAGAGTACTCGGCCGGCACTATTGTTCGAAATTATCAGCTAGGCTCTCGGCCTTGTCTAAGTCTTCGAATGCAGGAGGACGGTTAGGTCTGTCTAACGGAGACATATCGCTCTCCGTGTCGTTTTTGAGGGCCTTCGCGAGTGGCCAGTACGCCACGTGAGACGGTTCTAAATCACTGAGAAGTCGATCTCAACTCTCGGCTTTGTGCTGTTTAATTTTAAACTTAATTTTAAACGGAGGGCTTTCCTCCACTCTTCCGACGGGTAGCGATCATATGTGCGCTTAGCCGCATTTCGGAGTCTGATGGACTCCCTTATGTCCTCAGGGAGGGGCCAACGGCCCTTGGGGGTCGTTGGCACCTCCCTAGATGAGTTCTCTATGGTCGCTACCGGGTGATTGGTCAAGTGGGAGGCAGCCTCTATGGCTGTCTCTTTACTATCTATAATATCGGGGATTTTATCTAGGTGACTAGATTGGAGGACTTTGATGTTCTCCGCTAATGATTTATAATCTACTATCTTCTTAGTACTAGAAATATTGGGGTTAAGACTACAAAGTGTAATCGTAACCGGTCTGTGGTCCGAGTTAAGCTCGTGGAGAGTCTCAATATAGATATTGAGGGAAACATTTTTAACTAAGTCTATGTCTATCGTACTAGGATCGCGTATGACACCGTTGATGTTTTCATTGATGTCATAGCGAGTGGGGTCAGTGGGAGCTAACAGCGCAAAATTTAAAGTATCGGTTAAACTACAAAGGATGGAGCCATTTCTATTGTTATATACATTGCCCCACTCGGTGTGTTTGCAATTTAAGTCGCCGGCAATGATGACAGCGTTGCCTAATTTGAATAGCGCCTGTAGGTCGCTGGAATGTAGTTCTTTGTTGCACGCTAAGTACGCGCTTACTATAACAATGGGTCCGTGACCGGACACGATAATATGGCAAACAGATGTCTCTAAAGTTAACAATGGCGGTGGCTCTAGGGGAATACAATGTACTGATTTTTTATAGTAGATAAGAGTACCTCCGAGTCGGGATCGAGTTCTATCGTTTCTGACTATTTTTTAGTTAGCTATTTTAGGGCTCCGCGTACTAGGTTTTAAAAACGTCTCCTGCACTAGAAGAATATCGACATTTTGGCTGCTTACAAAATCGCGATTTTTGCTTATGTTATTCCTAATGACGTTCGTATTGAACGACACTACGCGTAACGAGTGCGGCTTTGTCCTTCCCGAAGGCTCCATTAGTTACTGTTGGTGGAGAGAGCCTTGATCTGACGGATCAAGACCTGATGGTCTGACAAAGCTTGGATGCGGTCTGTGGCCGATCCTTTTAGCTTTGTCGCTAAAATAGAAAGCTCCATCGGGTCAATAGGCCCAGAGAACACAGCTGGGGGGTTCGGACTCCTCAACTGGGCTTTTTCGCGGACAGTCAGAGGTGCCGTGGTCACCGAGGCACTTTACACATCGCGGCCTAGCTTAGCAATTCCATGCCGAGTGCCCGTAAAGTTGGCATCGGTGGCACTGGCCAGGGATGCCCCTTTTACGGGGGGGCTCGACGCGGATGCCCGTAATGTGGCAGATGGCTTGGATATTGAAGATATCCTTGCCCTCTGGCGTAAGGGGGAGGGTTACGAGTACCATATTGTACTCGTGTTTTTTGATAGGATGGTACATATGATGTACCTCTAAGGCGGGATAACCCTGAGACTGGATGTCCATGAGTACCTCTTGTGTGGAGAGGCACTTATCGACTCCGGTAATGACGACGCGCAGAAGGCGCTCGTCTTCAAGGGCGTACGTATGATATCCTATGCTTTTATTACGTAGGAACGCGGTGAGGAGGCGGTTGTCCTCCGAGGTCTTAACCTGCACCTTTATGCCGATGGGGGTCGTATGTGCAGAAGAGTAACGGAGCTTATGCTCGTTAATCGCTGCAGAGATTAGGTTTCATTTAGCCTTCTCCTGTATGATTACCGGAGAAGGCATTTTGGGGGAACGGACGGCCTGAGGGGCCTGGGATGCCGGAAGGACCTGTGAGGCCGGAGGGGCCTGAGAGGTTCGGGGGACCTGGGAGGCCAGAGGGGCCTAGGTGGCCAGAGGGGCCTGGGAAGCCAGAGGGGCCGATGAGGTAACGGGGGCCGCGGAGCCATGAGCCTGCACGGTTTTCCTATTCTTCGGGACCGATTTGGTCGGGGAAGATAAGACTGGAGAGGAGGTGCCCTTTGGGCGCTTCCTCTTCTTTGTCTTCTTAGATATGACTGTAGTGAACTCGCCTTCACTACGATCGGATTCTTGCTCCGAGCAAGACATCTCTGAGGGAGATGATTGGTTCTCTATCGGTATGTTGACTACGTCGCTATCGGGCGACGCCGGTGAGTCAGCTTCGTGCGTGCGCACGAAGCGTTCTCACTTGGACGCGACTTCGGGGGATTCGAGTTTCAGGAACTCCAGGATCTTTCTAATCATGGCGTCAGACATGATTAGAAAGTTTATCCCGGGAGTGGGATTCAGCTCTCTAAATTATTATTGGGGATACAGCCCCTCCCGGCGACCGGGAGGGAAGGTGTGTAGGGAGGAAAAACTCCTCGTGTAGTGTGCCTAAACGTGTCACGGTACTTACAATTGTTCCTTGGGCGGCTGGAACTCACTCACTAACGTTACGCTAAACACTAGTGTTCGCGAACGAGACGCGGCGGAGCGCGAGCAGAAGGCTCGCGCTAAAAACAAGACAGACGATGCGACCGGTCGCACGCTCGTCCTAACGCGGCGATAGCTACGCGGCGGGTGTGCGAGCAGAAGGCTCGCACTGAAGAGCGAGACGGACGATGCGAGCGGTCGCACGAATCGTCCGGTAGGCGGCGGTCGCGGCGCGGCGCGAGACACGGTGCGGCACGGGTCGGGCAGCAAAGGCGGTTGGGTGGCGCCTTTGAGTCTTCACACTTGCTGTCTTGCCTCTTGAGTCTTCTTTCTTCGGTCTTCTTTCTTCAGGTGGTACACTTTCACACGAGAGAGCGCAATACTGCGGGAACGACGGCAACGATCGGAACGAGCGGAGCTCGGAGGTTCATCGGACGGTGTCCGTGAGCAGAATGTATCTATCTGTCTTGGTAATACATTATTTATGTTGTGATATTAGGTACAATCTGTCAAGAAAGAGTTCCCATTTCCGGTTACTATAAAAGATTTTGATACTTTAATTAAATACAGTTTTGGAAAAGACATTGTCCAATAATTTATATTATTTAATTTCCATCTACAATTTATATTATACTCTGTCAGAGCTTAAGCTACTAAATTACTTAAAAATCCGTAGTTTTTGCGTGAAAGAGTAATAAACATAAATCCACCCGTCACAAACTTTCACATTATACATTACTCCTCGCTGCGAACAGCAGATATTATTATTAAGATTTTGAAGGCTATTTAGCCTTTGTTGTGGTTTTAGTATATTGAGTTTAAATTAAGGTATCTTATATTCTAGTCTACAATTTTTGGAAATCTATTTAAGAGCCATATTCCTGAGTACCATAATCCTACTACTATTATATGTGAAAGTTTGTGTGGATGGATGGATGTTTGTTACTCTTTTACTCTTTCACGCAAAAACTACTAAGCGGATTTTGATGAAATTTGGTAGTACTTTAGGCTCTGGATTAAAACATAAGTTACATTTTATTCCGATAAAGTATAGTGTTACCGTGGGATACTGTATTTACGCGGGCGGTGCCGCGGGCAATAGCTAGTATTATAACAAACATTTATTTCTCAAATTTTCAGGAATTGTATAAAAATAGACAAACAAAAACAAAATGCTTTTTGCTAAAAGGGATACAATGGTGTCTTTTTATGTAAGGAATGGGCAGAGCCTGCCATGCGGGGAAGTTAAATATTAAATACATATTAACAAATAAAATCAGATATTTAATATTATTTTGAAGATATTCTACTTTTTATGCAGCTATATTATGTAGCTTTTCTATCAACTTCGACTGGCATTTCATAGACTTGAACCCAAACACTCTAAGCACTTGCCGCAATTGTTCGTGGCTTCCATGATAACGCAAATCTTCTCCTATTATAGGAAGTGAGTTTCTTAAAGTTAGTGACTAAAAAAAGATGTTGGTATTAGAATATAATATTATCACAATAACTAAAAATATTTATTTCAATCTGTTGTTAATTAACGGGAGACGCGAGAGGGCGCTACAAGTGTTCACATCGTCACCGCGAACAATTTCTTTTAAATATAGTAAAAACAAGTATTTTTATAATAGTGATACAAAATATTACTTCATAAATGACAATAAACAAGTGAAAGTGTAATCCATGAAAAATTATAAGTATTTGTGATAATGTATCGTGTTAAAACTTCTAAAGTAATCTTAGTAATAAAATCATAATAGACCAACAAAATTATGACAAAGTGCGTAAAATTAACTATTATCATAATAATAAAGTAATTTTCAAAAGTGTTAGCAGTGAACAGTGATTAAAGATATATTTCAATAGAGCTTGCAAGAACAAAGACCTTTTAAATTGTTAAAAATCAAACGGTCGAAATAAATTATTGAAAAGGCTATGGTTCAAATTAAATCCGAAGACTTAATTTTTTCTGAATTTTTAAAACGTCCTACAATATTAAGATTACAAAAAAACACAAAAAAATATACAATCAAAAACAAAAATTCACAAATAATCTTAATCTAATAACTGCCTGTCTACTGCCATCTATCGGCCTTAAAGTAAAACAACATAATATAGAGGTATTTGGCCACTAGGTTACACTAGTATTATCAGTGTGAACATTAATTATGGAAAACCATAACATTAGGTACCTTTAGAAAACCGCTTACACTTACATTAGGAAAATCTGAAATGGATCTTAGTAAATCTTAGTACACTAGCGAGTTCGGAAGACTTGAATCTATCGCTATGGAGTGTTCCTGAATTAATACACCAAATTGAAATCCTAGAATTCTAAAATAATAGCGCACGAGAAGAAATTATAAATCTCAGCTTGGAATGCTCACAAAATTATAAATGAAAAAGATAAACAGTTGGACTTCATTAAAAATATACCAACACCCACAGCTACCCCAATCACATCTTCCACTTACCAAAAATGTCAAACACCGACTATTCAAAAAATAAATTACCTTAGAACAAACTCGTCATACATATCACCAATAAATCTTGCAGAAAGATGTTATTTAAATTATACACACAAACGTCACTTACCAAAAAGACCGATTTCCCCTCTGGAAGGTTTCACCACAATCATCAGTCCCAAGCAATGCAGAATACCAACCAAAATACAAGAAAAAACATATGCAACCCAATGCTCAGTGACATCAGCCGAGCTAACCAGTACCAGCTCTATTAATACCGAGAAAAAAATATACATACTGGGAGAAGAGCAGGTCAAAGGTCTTGCATCGCAGATTCTCTATAATAGGAACAAAAGAGACGATCACACGTCGTCCTCGGCATAATATTGTCTTCAGCTAATAGTAAAGATATACTCCAATATTGTGAGAATTTAAAAAAATCACTAAAACATTTAGATATTGTTATCCTAGCAGTTGTAGCAAACGATACAAACCCTTACTTTACAATATCAAATATTAGTAATATTCTATATATTATGCTGCGTCATCACAATGTCTTCATTTTAGATGTTCAATATAACCCATATTTAAATACAAATTTATTAAATAATAAGATAAAAGTAATAGATAATACTTGTAAATTTTTTAAATGTATACAACTTCATAATATTTACTACAATTTTAAAAAATATAAAAAGGATTATATAGAATTATAAGTTTAAAATTATATGTTGAAATGGAATAATATCCAGTTATGTAAAAATTTTCTAAAGAATTATAATAATAATAATATCAACTCGCTATCTTCTAACAAAAAAAACGACCAGACAAAACGAACAATACCATTTTATTTTCTACCAATTGAAAAAAATCACCAAAATATCTTCAATGAAACAAAAACACATCACATTTCAACACCTATTTTTTTTTTCGTTAACAATACAACCTTACATTTAAATTTATTACATCAAAATATTCAAGGAGTTTTAGGTTAACTGGACAAAATAGAAGCGACTCTCCATGAACTCCAGCCCCATATTGATATATTTTGCCTCTGTGAATTATTCATAAAGAGAGGGTCAGAAAACCTTAATTTAAATAACTTTCATGTGTCGTCAATTTTTACCCGTCCACATCAGCGTAAACAAACCACATCAGGAACCTGTATAATGGTAAACAACAAATATGAATCTAGACAAACAAATATCTCTTCAGAGCCGATTCTCAATAGATTTGAATATTGCATAACGATATTCCTAGAGCCAACTTAATAGTCGTATGTCTTTATAGAACACCTAAATATGAAAAAAAAGCTTCAGACTGGATTACCTCTTATTTAAATAGTCGTTCACAATGCGTTGAAATATGAAAATTTACAAAAAACGACAATTTCAAAAAGGTTTACAGATCAAAATGCATCTTAGTTCCTCAGCTGTTTCTCATTTATATTAATGATTTCCCAAAATGTTATACTCATGACCCAATATTATTTACTGACGATATAACTATTATAATTAAAGATAAAAGCAATAATCCTTTGGAATTTGAAAATGACATTAATATTACTCTAAATCTGACAAAATAATGGATAGAAAAAAATAACCTAATTATAAATATTGACAAAACTAATATCATAATATAACATCAAACATATAAAAGTAAATAAAGTAATTCAAATATTATACTATAATATGGTTAGTATGGATAAATACTTTAATTGGAAAAGACACATTTAAGATACTTGTTTTAAATTAGACCAATTCGTTTTTGTATAAAATCGACTGAGAAATGTGAGTATCAACGAATCGGCGTTACTGCCATACCATGGTTGTGTAGCGTCAGTGCTAAGATATAGCATAATTCTCTGGGGTAACTCAACAGACTGCGAAAATGTATTTGTCGCTCAGAAAAAAGTATACGTGCAATATTTGGTGCAAAACGCATACGCACGCAATACCTTTTTTTAAAAATTAACTGTTTGCCTGTACCTTGTATGTATATATATGAAATTAATGTATTTATTAAGAATAACAACGCCCTATTCGACCAAAAGTCTAATAACACAAGTCGATCCCTAAGACACAAATAAACTATGTTTACCTATACAAATATTAGATGTTTATAAAAAAATGCTTACAGTATGGGAATTAAAGTTCACTATTTCACTATTAATAAATAGACTATTTAACTATTAATAAATAAATGCTACTACTCTGTAAATGATTACATGAATGATAAAGAATTAAATAAAATGTAAATAATTATAATACAAAATAATATATTGTTTAACTATGTTATTAAAAATTCAATAAAAAATGTAGAATATAATTTGAATAAGTTAGGTTTTTTAAATATTTGCACGCCGTATGGCGTATGGCAGAACGTGTTTGTACCTATTATACTTAATAACTGTAACATATTTTGTACCATATTCTGGCAAATAAAACACTTGATTGATTGATTAAAAATTATCACTAAAAACTATGTGTTACCTATTTCCTTGCTATATGAAGAAAAAATTGTCGCATAGCACACAAATTGAAATCATCAAACTGTTTTTTGGCTCGACGTTTTCTATGCTTTCCAGGAGTAGAAATATGCTATTATTTCTAAACTCTTCTCATAGTAGTTACAGATTTTCCTGAATTAAAAATTAACCACAATTAGGTACTTTTATATAAATAATGATGATTTGAAGCAAATGTAAAAATTAAACTTTATTTGAAATAGGACTTAATTAATATGTTATGTCACTTATGACCTACTGGCTAAAGTACAAATATGCGGTAGGTCAAAGTATCAAATAATTTATGTGCTCTATACCATAAGCTTCACGACTTGTCATAGACATTTGTAAACATAACATAAGTGCAAAATGATATTTCTCAATAAACCAATTATTACGCTGAGAAGCGACTTATAACAGCTTTGGATGTATCAATTAACATTCGATTTAACAAAATAAACTCACAAATATCTGTCATTTCAGCGGTTCTTTTATATACATCGTTAAGATCCGAAAGTGTAGATTTGGCCTCATATTGCACAAATCATATTCTGTACTTCTGTAGTTCTCTATATGTTACTTCCCAGGCTGAACTACGAATCGTTCGATTCATTTTTATTAATTGTTTACCTAATTTGCCACGGTTTTTTATTAAATAATACGAACTTGTAGGTTTTGCTTACATAAAACTGCAGGAAATGTCACTTTTGTGAGAATGTTGCCAGAATAAAAAAAAAATTGTTCCGCTCCACAGTTTTTTGACGGGCCTTAAGTCCTTTATTTTAAGTAAAATCTTTGACGCTCATCAACTGATGTGAGATGTGTTACTATTTCTCTCCACTCTAAGTTTTAAACTATTAGCGATCACTGTTTAATTTTTTCTGTTAAGAATAATGTACATTTAAAATCTTTAATTCAAGGTTAAAATATTTAAAAATAAAAAGGTCGAAGTTACTCAAATATTGATTTGAAATTTTCACTTCCTATACGCAAAAAATTTCAAATTTAGAATTCGATAAAAAAAATAAAAATTCAACTTTTTAACTATAAGAAACAATACTTTTTAGTTTTTGTTACAAATTAATTTATGAAAATAAATATTAAGCATCCAAAAATAACGGACGTCACTCTTAGTAATTTTTTAAAAGCTCAGCAATAAAGTATGATGAGAAAAAAACATTGTGTGTACACCTCCAGGTCTACTAGAAGTATAACTGAGCAGAGTATAAACAAAATTCACGACCTCATTTTTTTTTGGTTGTCCGCTTGACGTGAAATAGTAAAGCTGATTGTCTGATGTATCAACGCACAGGCCAAACCCTTAATGGTAGAAATTTGAAATTTTGTACACGTTTATATTCTCTTAAGACGAAGGTATCCACTAAGGAAGGATTTTTGAAAATTCAACCCCCAAGGCGGTAAAATAGGAGATAATCGTTTGTATGAAACTTTTTATTCCTTGGATATATTTGCATGAAATTTCGTTTAAATTGAGTAGGTAGGGAAAAATAATGAGTTACGTAAATTATTGTAAATATATCGTTTAAAAACCAATTTCACGCGGGCGAAGCCGCGGATAAATGCTAGTAGTATATAAATAAAATTGCAAGCTTATTTCACGCTGGTTTTCTGTAAGGCCGTATTTTTTCTCAGGTTGAGCTTCTTCAGAGTTTTCATATTTAAAACGGAAAGAAACTAGTAAAAATTAATATTCAAAATTATTTTTTGATTTGATTATTGACCTGCGATGTTAAAAGAACCAGTTTTATAAAATTAAAAAATAAACTAGTCGTTCCTAAGTAATTTAATTTAATGGCTTAATTTCGTCGTAAATCACAATATGTACACGTATGGTTTTTTATCTTCTATATATTATATATAAAAGCAAAGCTAATTGACTATTATATTAACGCACAGGCCAAAACTTTAGGCTAGAAATTTGAAATTTTGCACACATATTTCTGATATGACGTAGGCATCCACCATAGGATTTTTCAAAATTCAACCCCTAAGGGGGTAGAATAAAGGATAAAAGTTTGTATGAAACTTTTAATTCCTCGGACATATTTGCATGATATTTCGTATGAATTGATTACGGAAAAAATAATGAGTTACGTATTTCATCATTTTTTTAAATTCAGTCACTAGGAGCGTAAAATAGAGGATGAAAGTTTTAAATTATTTCAAAGGTATCGTTTAAAACTAAATTTCACGCGGGCGAAGCCGCGGGCAAATGCTAGTAGTTCAATATATTGGCAGTTGTTTCATAGTTTCTATGTGTATGACTCATCTGGTACTATGTTGCCATCCAACATGGGTATTTGCATCTAGCAAATGGAGTTTGCTTCTTAAAAATTTTTGGTATTGAGAGGAGCTCGAATTAGGGTACATTGTAGACCTTATACATAGATTTGGAGGTATTCAGATGAGTTTTTGGAGAGTGGGGGGGTTTGAACTTCACGCGGGCGAAGCCGCGAGCAAATGCTAGTATTTCAATATATTGGCAGTTGTTTCATAGTTTTTATGTGTATAACTCATCTGGTAGCATTATAATTCAGTATATTGGCCCATATATTTTCCACCTACGTCGTCGTGTCTGCAAAAATATCTAAGGGTCTTTGTTATTTGTGCACCGAAGAGGTCGTGACTCGTCAAAATGATACACGATTGCTGACCTTGTAGAAACTCTTTACACGTCAAACTTGAAGTACAGTAATGTTTTTTTTCTTTATATATAAACGAACCTATGCCCTTCATCGTTATCTATATCTAAATCAAATTTCATCAAAACCGCCCTATAGTTTCGGAACCTATTCAATGCAAACAAACATACAAAACCTTTGCTCCTCATAATATTAGAGTATATTTTGTTTTAAAAATTCCAATGTCTCGCTAAAACTCGAGAACGGCTGCACCGACTTGGCATATCTTGGTCTTGAAATAATTGTGGAAGTTCAAGGAAGATATAAACGGTAAGAAATATTGGAAAAACTAGGAGGACAATACAAAAACACGACAATAATTCTTTCCCATACTAATTACTGCTCCTACCTGTGAAATATATTTTGATGTTCGTTTCGTCGATAGCGTTAATTAGTTATATACATACCAGCCGTGGCGTGCACAGGATTATGGCACTGGGTATGCGGCGAAGTACTCGGTCACAAAAACTTTTTCGTTTATAGATTTTTAGCATAGCTACAGCCAAGCGACGGATCTCTAAGTCGAAACCATGCCAACAGAGCAAGTCTTAGATGTACTACTATTCATGTGCATCTTCTACGGCAACGCAGACAAAACAGCGATCGATCGTCGCGGCGGAAGAAATTCTAATAAGTAAAATAATAAGCATATTTTAAAATATTATAACTACTCACCAGTCAGTCAGCTTCAATTTTCACATATTCAAGGTTCCGGTTACTTGAGATTACTATATCCCGATGTAAATTACTAAATAATATGCAAGGAAAACAATATAATTTAATAGTGTGTACACAACCACACAGCCAGTTATACGTTTCATAACTTTTAGCATGAAATTTTCGAGTAACATTATTTTTTTGCTGGTTTAATTGTTGTTACTCGGGTACACACCTACCTTTAGACAGAATTTGAATCTTTTCACTTAATGACAATTGTGAAAACTTGTTATTTTTAATTTTTAATAAACACACATTATGAACTCAAACCTCACAATCAAATGTTGTACTTTCAAATGTTAAAATGAAAAATCTTTTAAGAAAACTATAAATAAACAGGAGCGATTAAATTGTAAACAATGCTTATCACATGAAATATGCAATATGGCCCTCGCAAACATAAAACATTTCTTCTATTTAAACAAATAAAACCTTACTAAACAAAAATGCATAATGTGTATAGATAATTCATTAGATTCAAGTCATATTGTTTTTAGTCGGATTATAGGCAACAAATAATTTCCGACAAGCCAGTTCGGCGGTTTTCGGGAGCGATCGGATAGCCGAGGCCCGAGAGCCTGCCGCATGAGTTACCGGTATATAATCATGTCGATATTTATGGGTGTGTACGTTTGCGAAGTATGAAAATTACACATACATGCGATGATTTGTCCTGCAGCACGCACCGGCATTAGTTGCTATTTATAAAATATTAGGCGTTTTTAAGTTATTATATTTTTTTAAATTAATTTATTTACTATTAATTAAAGTCATCTAAAACGTACGAACGTTGTATTAAAATATCTGTGAATGACAAGTAAAGCACTGCATTTCTGCCTATATGGAGCGCACGCCCCTGCATACCAGTTCATAGTTAAGATAGAACAACGTGTGTGGGAAGTGGGCACAGCTAGTTTATAATAGTTAAATATCAGTCGCTATTAACTTTTTTCCCATCTTGTTTAAGTCAATACAATAGGTTGTCCCATAATATTGCGTCTACACACCGAGTTCGATCCGAGCAGCTAATTAGACACTGCGAGCAGCTAATTACACAATGCGATCAGCCCCCCTTGTTCTTGCCTAGAGTAGAATATCACATTTTTACAAAAGAAAATAAAAAATTGTTGTATAGAGATACAAAAATCTAAAAGAAATTGTTATTCAGGTTGACGCGATTAAAAATTATGAGCAAATAAAATTATTGCCCATCGTATCGCAAACGATTTGTTACGTCACAAGCTGCTACCGACATACTTTTTTAAATATGAGTATTAATATATATTATGATACTAGCCGTTGCCCGTGGCTCCACCCGCGTAAATACAGTATGCAACAAGAACAGTGTACTTTTTCGGAATGAAAAGTAGCCTATGTTTTAATAAAGAGCTTAAACTACTACCATAGTAAATTTCATCAAAATCTATTTAGTAGTTTTGAGTGAAAGAGTAAGAAACATCCATCCATCCATCCCCACAAACTTTTAAATTTGTAGTAGGATTTATTATATGGCGCAGGCGAAGTATAATATTATAGTAATATGTAGCATCTTCGGCCTCGTAGCGTTCCACCCAGCGTAGGGCGGAACAGGCTGCGTGTAAACCAAACCACCGGGCACCTTACCAGCAGCGACGCGTGTATATAACATGATTCACCCCGGCTTCACGTTTAGGATCGTCCTGTCTACTATTGTCTGTTACTAGTGCGCGCTCTCTCTGTCACTCTGACAGAGTTCCCGCCTACGTGCCGTTCATAGGGCAGTGCCTACAAACTCCTAATAGCGATCGTCAATTCACACCTTATTCATTAGAATAAAGTGTAGATTTGCGCCTTGCTGTTGTTTTTGAGCCTGAGAGAGCCAGAGAGTTGAGTTGCCCTGCTCTTGGCCTCCCGTTGAGTCTCGGCTCAACGTTGCGTCACGAAGAGACAGCCCCCAGAGTGTGTGTCCCGTCTTCGTGTGCGTACACTTAGTGTATCGTTTCTCCACGTTAAGTGTGAGTACCTTTTTGTTTCTGGGATACGTACACTTGTTGCCGTTCAGTGTTGACTGTTTGTGTGACTCGTGTATTTGTATGTTGTGTTCCGTCAGTGTCGAACATGACGGACTATGACCCGTGGCTATCACGCCGCGACCACCTAGACTATTCCCGTGCGGACTCCGAGTCGTCGTACAGCTCAGCCTCATCGACGTCCAGCTCACGCTCGACCCAGGACCGCACGCATCACCGCCTTCTCACCGAACCTAGCTGATGCGGAAAGGACACCGCCCGCCCCGGGTCGCCTTCAGCATTCTCGCGGGGGTGTACTGGTACCCCCCCCGCCCCAATGCCTCCCGACGGCGGCCTGCGGCGAGTCTGGGCCCCCGCCCCGCACAGCCGATCAGGGTTCGGCTTAATCTATGCGTGCATCGCGCCATACTGCACACGCAAGCGACCCTCGCCGGCCTGCCGCACACCCTGGACTCGACAACGTCCTTCAAGCGGACACACCCTGCACCACCGCGGGCTCAGCCCGCCCCTCGCAGGCTCCTCAGACGCGACACCACCGCGCCGTGCTGGCTGCTCAGCCGCATAGTCCACACCAGACCACCGCGAGCACTCCGCGCTCGCCTGATGCTTCGCCGGCCCCACAGCCGTGCGACAACCGCCGAGCCGCACCCACTGCGGCCTCAGAAATCCGCTCAAGCTCGCCGCGCGAGTACCATTACCGCGCGCCTACCTTCCCGCCACTACTAATCAACCTACATGCACCACGACCGGCCAGGTACACCGACCGCCCAGCTGGCGGTCGGTGTACCTGGCCGCTCACCTCGGCGTAGGTCAGCACCACCGAGGTGAGCGCCACCAGCCCTCAGGTAGACATCTACCGACCCCTCGCTCCGGCGTCGGTGACAACAAACACGTCGCCAACCCCTACTACGTCTCGCTACCCCCCCTGGTCACCGAGAAAATCGACGACTGGGTGCGTCATTTCCGCCGTCTTCGCGACATCCTGGGGCATGCACCTAACGCCAAACAAAACGGTCCTGGTAATCGCTTCATGCCCCGAAGCGAACACGAATACAGGACCGTTAAGAGATACCTTACGGACCTGGAGAAGCACGGACACGCCTCTTGGTTCTCCTACTCGCTACCACAGGAACGGCAATCAAGGTAGGTATCAGGGGACTGCCTTCTTCCACAGACACCGAAGATATCAGGGCCGGACTCGCCGAACTAGGATTCGTGTCGGAATACGTTTCCCTGGTTCAGGCGAGGTCTGATCTCTGCGGCTGTTTATTCTTTGCCCTTATCGTCGTACCTGGCATATACAAGGTCAGTGAACTACTAAATATGCCGGGAATCAGCATCGAAGCCTGGCGGGGCCGTAGCTGCCCGGCCCAATACCACCGATGCCACCAATTTCGCCACTCGAGCCACAACTGCCACCGGAAGGTGGCCTGTGTCCGGTGTGCCGAAGAACACTCCGTGCGGGACTGCCCCCGTCCCCCCTCCGAGACGCCTACTTGCGTGAACTGCAGGGGGGCCCACCCTGCAAACAGCAGACAATGCCCAGTCTTCCGTAGGGCCGCACGCCCCTACGTACCTACCGACTCGCCTTCCCCCGAGCAAGAGGCCCCTCCTCCTCCGCCAACATCTACATCATTGATGGCGGAGGCAAACGACCATACTCCAAGGTATGTCACTCCCTAGGCTCCCGACTCCCCCATGCAGCCTTCCAGGAGGAAAAAGAAGCCGAGCACCCGGAGAAAAGATGCCGCATCCCCTGTGGCCACCCCCTTCGATGTCGCCTCTATCACAGCCAGCACCCAACTGGAGCTGGAGCCACCTACGCTCGCTCCACCGCAGCCGGATCTCACGCGGGCCACTCGACGCCCTCAGCGCCCCCCGCGCCCCCCGCGCACACCTAGTGACACCTCCGCGGCCACCACAGCAGTGGAAATAGTAACCGCCTCGGAGCCCGCAAATAGCACGGCTGCTCCGCACTCACAGCCTCCGGTGCTTCCTCCGCTGCCCCAAGAGTTAGTGCAAAACGAGGTCCCCGCATCGACAACAGAGCTGCTGCAGTCTCTCCCCTCCCTGGATGTGAACTTCGTCCAGAAGGCTGAGACGCCCTCATGCGCGGTGCGCCCCCGACAAGCACCGTTGGATCGATCCCCTACCCCGCGTGGGTTATAAAAACTGGCGCAAATATGTTTCTCGTGCACCAAGCGTATGACGAGGGGCAACCCTATTGCCCATTCGCCAACTCCGTGGTAGCCTTTTCCCCCCCGACATTAAAAGTCTGGGGCTCGGGAACACCTCCCCCCCTCCCTTCTCAAGTCGGTTGTGTCCGTGGTCGACAAAAGCGGCGCGTCTGGGAATGGACCCATACACGCTTCCTGGTCCCCGGACCAGGACCCCACGCGTCGCCGCAGTCGACCGCAGGTCTTGGCCGCCCGTGGCCCTCGTCACCATCATCACTCCATTGACACCTCGGGTTTCCCCTGCGTTCTGCCGCGGGGGGTCTTCCCTTAAAACTATGACAAAATACGTCCAGTATAAGTACTGGGCGCGTCATCCCTCCCCAATTAGAGGGGCTCTAGTCCCTGGTATTGGTTCCCCGCCCAAGGCCCTTTTCAGGGGCCCGGCACGAAAAGACGTCCTTCCTTCACGTTTAATTAAGACTAGCTTTTTCCCGCGGCTCCGCCGGCGTAAATACAGTATCCCACGGGAACAATGAACTTTTTCGAGATAATAAGTAGCCTATGTGTTAATACAGAGCATAAACTACTACCAAACCAAATTAATTCAATTAAAATCCGTTCAGTAGTTTTTGCGTGAAAGAGTAATAAACATCTATTCATGCATCCATTCACACATCCATCCTCACAAACTTTCACATGTATAATAGTAGTAGGATATAATAACCAAGAAAATACAGTTTGAAACTTGGTAACCTAAAACATTGACTTACAGATCTGTAATACCTAATTACTATAGTACTAAATTTCTTAAGATAGGTATAAAAAAAAGTGTGTGTCAGCTCCGACGCACGACTGGAGTTTACTCTAAAAAGTAAAACACGTCCCTCAGAAGGAACAAAAACTTTAGCGATCGATTTGAGTTCAAAAATTCGCGACATGTGAAAAACGGTGATGCATTGAAATGTACATAGATGGCGCTTTACACATTTCGATAGAATAATTAATTATAATATTTAGCTCTGAGTACTAGGAGATTCCTCTTGAGCAAGACTTGTTGACATTTTAAATGCTTAGTATTTAAATTGTATAATATTAATTTATTTTATTGGGCAATGTTAAAAAGTGCGTATTTCGAACAATAAACGAATATTATGATAACTAAAGTGATTGATGATAGGAAATTTTATTTTAGTACAGCAAAATATATATAAAAAAGTATTTAAAATTAGAAACAATCTACTCCGTATAAGCGCCATCTATATTTTTTCTGTAAAATTATTAAGACCAAACCAATGGTTAATGTTGGAAAATAGATGGCGTCCGGACTGGAAAACAATAATATGAACTTCTATTTCCCTTAGTGAAAATTGGGTACTAAATGGGTACTAGGTATTAAGGCTTTAAGTAAGTGCCCACTACTAGGAGAAATAGGCAAAAAACTAGACAAAGTTTTTAAAAACTTTAGCGATCGATTTGAGTTCAAAAATTCGCGCCATGTGAAAAAGTGACAGGTGCGCAAAATAGGTTGCGCACGAAAACGTAACAAGGTCATTCGTTCAATAGGTTTTACATCTCATATTTTTTTCATACCGGGCGCCTTATATGAAAATCGATTCTTAAGGAGTAAACTCCAAAAATAAGTTCTGCAAATGACCTTACATCTGCAGGCTAGGGCTTCCCTTTGATGGAGAACCAGCCCTCGCTACTGCGCCTTACAGAAGCTTTTATTCACAGATCGGAGCCAGTGCATACGTAATATATTAGGTCTTTACCTATGAAATTGCCATTTTGTATGAAAAAATTTAAACTATTTTTTTTAATGTATTTTTATTTGTATTCATCGAAGTAATCACCCATGCAATCAATGCATCTTTGCCAACGCAGTGGTAGTTTATTGATGCCCTTCTTAAAGAAATCAGCTGGACGCGAGGCGACAAATTCTTCAAAGGCATTTTGTACTGCCTCTCGGGTATTGAATTTTTTTCCCGCGAAGAAGTTATCCAACTTCTGGAAAAAGTAGTAGTCTGCAGGCGCAAGGTCTGGTGAGTAGGGCGGATGACGGAGAGCTTCCAACCCCAGTCCTTGCAACTTGGAGACCGTCTCCTGTGCAGTATGAGGTCACGCGTTGTCGTGCAGGAGCAGCGGAGACGAGCGATTGACCAATGCTGGTTGGAGATGTGCCAGCTTCTCCATCATCACAGTACACATCTGCAGTAATGCTCACCCCGTTTGGTAAGAAGCTGTGATGAATCACACCGGAGTTAAACCACCAAACAGTGACCATCACTTTTCTAGCGGTAAGTTTTCGTTTAGAGCCTTGTTTAGGTGCTGAACCAGGATCTAACCAACTTGCTGAGCGCTTGCGGTTCTCAAACATAATTCATTTTTCATCGCAGGTGACAAAGCGGATCAAAATTCCTTCATTTGTGTGTCTGTTGAGCAGTGCAAGGCACGTCTCGACGCGTACATCGCGCTGGCGATCATTGAGTTCGTGGGGCACCCATTTGTCAAGCTTTTTTACCTTGCCAATTTGACGCAAATGGACCAATATTGTTTTGACGCTAACGTCGCAAGCTGCTGCAATTCAGCCGTAGATTGTATATCATCAGCTTCCACAATCGCCTTTAATTGGTCATTGTCGACCAAAGTCTTCGGACGACCGTGAGATTCATTTTTCAGGTCGAAATTTCGAGAACGGAAGCGAGCAAATCAATAACAGGTGGTGCGTTGGTTTGTAGTGTTAGCTCCGTAAACGTCGTTGATGTTGCGTGCCGCTTGTGCCGCGTTGCTGCTACGACGGTACTCATATTCCATAATTACTCGAATTTTTAACGTATCCATGATGACGAAAAAGATTGAAATACGATGAAAATGTAACACTAATCAATAAACAAATGACTACTTTTAGAAAAAGAATTCCATGTTTTTAAAATAAAATTAATTTGAAATGGCCAGTACTGCAGAACAGCAATTTCATAGGTAAATACCTATTACTAAAGTACCTTTACTTACGATCCGAACTCATAATCTTTGTCTTATTCTATTTACTGTAGAGTCTCATTTTGTGTGGGCCTAGCGTAGGTATATTTAAAAAAATTATATGTCTAAATTTTTGTTAATTGTTTCCTAATTATGATTATAATAATAAAAATAAATTGTTAATAGAATCAGGCGTTACTTTGCGGAAATCCATAGCATACAATTTAATTAATATTAGGTAAGTTATAATCTAGCAATATCCCGCGACAAAAAATATTCGCGGGATATTGCTAGATATAATATTACGGCTGCTGGAAAGTAGCTGAAACGTCGGGAAAAAGAAAAGTGCATCGCGACACAATCCGTAAGTGTTTAAAATAATGTTTCAAACAAAGATATAATATTAATTAAAAATAAATTGTTTTAATTTATTGTTAACATTTTTAGCAGATCTTAATTTTATTGTATGATCACAGTAACTTCAAAGTGCAATTAAAATTATACAATATACTGTAAGTTAACTGTAAGGTACTGTTGACCACATTTAAGCGGCTTTCAGACTACGCTATAATATAATAGCATTTAGTATATAGCTCATAGCACAACAATATCGCGCACCATACATTGTTATGGACACGTTCACAGTGTACTGTACTATATATTACTACGGCTTACGGCTTACTATACGCTATAAAATGATGCGATACGCCGTTTATGCTGTGCTATATCGTGCGTCGCCCTCCTCCTCCTCCCTCCCCCTTGGCCGTCCCGCAAGCGAAACGAGCGACACCACCATACTGAGCTTGCTATAAAATACTATAAATGCTTGCGATAATATCGCGTAATGTGAACGCCATGCTATATAGTATAGCATTAGGACCTTCTTTACTATGTAGCATTATAGTATAGCGTAGTCTGAAATGTGCTTTACATTATAAGTTTAGTTTTAGTCTAACGATTGTATTCTTTAATGTGAGCAATAAAGAGTTTATCTATCTATCTAAGTAAAGCGTTAAATAAAAGATATGTAAATGATTTTCGAGTTTGAATCTTCATAATAGGTTAATAGGTACACGACCCTAGAAACACAATGGACGCTGTATGACCAGAGATCACACTCCCAGAGTATGTGATGCGCAGTTTGTACTTATGGGCTGCCTTCGGTCGAACACTCACATAGCGGAGACGAGACTAATGTAAATCCAAAAAGCTTAGCTTTAAAGTTACCGTGACATGTCAAAAACTGTGCGACGTAGTGATCTATCCTGCTTAGAGAGTCGATTGCGTACCGAAAGGAAGAAATTATAAAGGTGACGCCCTTTGATAATGTTGTCCCACCGCTCCTGCCACTCAGAAATAATGTTTTGTATAGAGACATCTAATGGCTCGAATAATCTAGTTATTTTGTTTCTCTCTTTTGCGCTTAAAAACTCAGGGATAGGTATTTTTAATTTTTATAATATAATGCTGCATGTCGCTATATTTCTAAATCTACCGGCAGGACTCCGGATAAGACTGGAAGTGCTTCAGTACTTACGGTACGATATACCTTAAATAAAATATTAAAGCGAGACGTTGGGTTTGTAAATGTTTACGACGAACCGCTCCTATTGTAGCCCTATCTGCCCAAGCTGGTGCGCCATAGTATATGCTGCCTAGGTACGTCGCTGTATAAATTATTTTTAATGTTTTAAATGAAAGGCCCCATGTCGACGTTGATATTTTTGTGAAACTGTAAAAAATATTTCTGTTTTCTCTCCAATTTATTTTTCAACATAAGTCCGAGATAACAAAGCGACTGTTTACGTTTTATATTGATGTTGTTCAGTTCAATGCAAGGAGTTGATATTAATGATCATTTAAAAAGTACTTGAAGGGTTTTATGTGCTGCAAATTCTAATCGATATTTCTATATGATGAACAGGCTGCAGGCTAGGCCCAACACGATCCTGAATCCTGAAGACCCCTGCTGAGGCATTGGATTAGCCTACATGCGCCCTTACGCCCGAAATTAATCTTAATCTTATTTTAGCTATCTGAGATCAAGATTTCAATATATTTCAACAATCCTTGGATTAAATTCACGTCAATTTTTGTTTGAGAATCTAAGGCCCGTATTAATAAACCGTTCTCAAACTCGTTCTCAAGACCTTTCTTGGCTGAGACAGTCTCAAGTAACGATTAGCTTCTCAAGATGGTCTTTAATTCATAGTATGATCTCAAGACCGTCCCAGTTGATAACGTTAATGAGATCACTTGCTCAACTTTTAAGCGCCATCTACAGGACAAAGAATTAATAAAATAACGTTTGGTTTACACTTCTACAAAGAACGGATTTATTGATTATACATTCCTTCAATATTTCTTTTTAAAAATGTAATATTTAATAATATAAATACCAAAAAAAGTTTAGTCTGTATTTTTTATATTGAAAAAACTTATTTTCAAATTTTTTACGTAGATATTAATATTTATTATTGTCTATCATAATAATATCCATATTTTTTGAAAACTACGTAAAACGGAATGCGGATCATTGCCATTCGAAAAAAGTTCTTCTTCTTCTTATTCTTTAAAGTGGCTCCTTAGTGATTCTCCAATGTGTTGTGTTGACGAAAACCCACTCATAAGGCAGACCTTATGAGTGGTGGTGGTTTTATGAATAAACAAGGGCACGGTGTACAGGAGGAAGTCTGTTGAATAATCTAAAACCTAAAACAGACACAAACATTTAGGGCCAGTACCACAGTATGTACATAAAGTTTCAGTAAAAGGAGTATTTACAAAACACAGAACAGATTTAAGGTTGATAGGGCGAGGAATTGTAGGAGGGAGGGATCATATAATGAGGATTGTTTTTTGGACAGCGAAATAAGTTCTGCTGTCAAGTGTCAAATCAAGTCAATTAATATAAATCAAATAGGTAATTCGTTTAATTTATATTTATAAATAAAATAGTAAATATTTCTACAAACACTCGACACTGTCAGAATGGTGCAAAACCTTTGCAACCGCGATTACCAAAAAAAAGAGGAGTAAGTATCAATAAGCGTCTTTTTTTTTATAACTTTATTTTGTGTTGAGTATGTAGTGTAAATTCTGAGTTTGTTTAATCATAAGCATTTAGATTTTAATTTACATAATTGTAACACACCCAAAAACACCACAAATAATAATGTTCTGTATCCCAACTTCCAAGCAAGCCGTTCTCAATACAAGGTTTGACTGTACCCACGAAACCGCGTCTCAAGTAACAGTTTGACAGCAATGACAGCGTACTTGAGTAACGAGTCTCGTTTATTAATACGTTCGCACTCACTTGATACGCCATACCTACAGCTGTACGTAAGTACGGTCTATTAATTAAAACAACATCTTAAGTACTTTCTTGAGAATTGTCTTAGAGATAAGAACGCTCGATTAATACGGGTCTAAGATTGAAGTCAATCTAAGATTTTAGACATGTTATTAATTTCGGGCGTTAGCCAGGTGCAATATATTATAAAAACTACTAACATTACTAGGTAAAATTGTTACTAACTGGATTACTAACTATTATTATAAATGTGTATAATCAATAACATACATTAAGGAAAAATTGTAACTAACTAGATTATGTCCTACTAAGACTTATGGATGTTCAATATCCGAAATAAATGAATATTAATTTATTTATTTATATATTTCTATATGTGGCGAATATCCCAAAACAGTCCAATCAAAGGGGCCTCAAAGGGGGTTCAAATGATTTGTATTCACCCCCCAGATCTGTATTCTACCGAACACTCTGTATAAGATGTTTGACAACCTCTGCGTGTGGAGCGCGTCAGTGCTCAAGCCGGAGGTCGCGGGTTCGAACCCCGCCAAAGGAAGAAAAAAGTCTTCTTAGTTATAAATGTGTGTAATATAATAAAAATCTTAAATACATGTATAGTATTAAATATATTTCCGTTGTTACGGGTTAACACAAGTACTTCGAGAACTTACAACGGGACTAGATTGACGTGATGTGGAAGCGTCCATAGATATATAAAAAAATATATGTCGAAATAAATGATGTTTAACAATGGGAAAAAAATATGCAGTGACCATGAAATTACTCTACTTATTGAAATAATATTTTATGTTCTTGCTACATAGTGATTAAAATACTATGCAAATTGCAGTACCTACGAGGAAAAGTCCTTTTGTATATCTTTTTAGTTTTTGTACAGATTGACTGCATTCCGCAGAATGCAAAATATTTTGTAACTTTGATATTATAGGTTAAATGTAGGACCGCACTAGGCGTAACTACGCGGCAGCGGAACTACGAGAAGCGACACGGCCAAATATTCTTTGTATGATATATAACGCACTACGCGGCATGACTTGATATTATAGGTTAAATGTAGGACCGCACTAGGCGTAACTACGCGACGCGGCACTTTATTGCGGTATAATTAGTAGAACGCGTCGCGTCGCTCCGCTGACGCCTAGTGCGGTCTTACCTTTAGTCACTATGATATTGTGATTATTTTGATAAACTACAATTTGAACTAAGAGTCGGTTCACACCGCGACTAACTTTAAGATGGCTTTTCAACATTAAACTTTATTCACTACAAAAAAACGCCGCGAATCCTTTCGTTTCGGTGTGTATTGACCCTGATGCTATAATAAGTAGTAATTGATACTTACATTACACCACAAAAATATAGCATTATAAAAAAAATATCTACATGTGCATAAAGTTCTTGTAGTTTTTTTCAGCTTGAAGTTCACTTCCATATATGTTCTGACAGGATTACAATTCTCAATGGAGAATTGTAATCCTGTCGGAATATATAAATAAATAAATGATTTATATATTATTTCTGGTCTGTTTCATAAATGATTACTGGCGCCTGAGTCGATGTACCATTCGCGATTGTCAAAACTGCCATTTAAAAACACTGCACTGAATGCATTTTCTTATTTTTCTTTGATTTGTGGACATTGGTTCTTATAATGGCCACTTTATTTACATATGTAGCATCTAATTGTTTTGACAGTTTTCATGTTGGTACTTGTCTTATAAGGAACACCACCTTTTCCTGAGCAATACATATTTTGTTTACGCTTATGTTGGCTATTCATAAATGTAACAAATGCGCTTTCGTCATTAGACTAACTTCTGTTTCCCGTTTCCATATCTAAAAGTCTGCTTTTAATCGCGTCCGCCGTTACTTGAATACCCGAATGTTCTATTGCCATGATCATAGGCGAGTATTTTTCAGGCAATCCAGGTAGTAGAAGCAAACCGATTCATCATTTATTGCAAATCCTGTCCAAAAAAGCTTCTGTCCCGTCTCGATGATCTGCGTAGTATACGCTATTATGGAACTGTGATTTTCCAATTGAATGAATATCAAATGCCGTAAAAGACTTATCCTTCTGGTGAAACCGGAATCATCAAAGAGTGATTTTAGTTTTTCCAATAATAAGACACAGGACTTCGTGCACTATTTCTACTTTAATAAGTATTTTACATTCATTTTAATATAGTATATGACCGGTTTCGACAAAGTCATCATCAGGTGTAGGTAGATTAAAATTTTTAAAAATTTTGTAAACATTGTGCAAAGGGTTGCCAGCATCATTAATTTTTTACAATTTTGTGCAACGTAATTTAAATTTTTATACCAACTTATTCTATTTTGTACTGTTTATCAGAAATTAATATTAGTATATTATTATAACACATTAGATTGATAAATTAATAACGTATTGATTTGTAATATCATAGAATTATATAATCTCTGAATGAATTATAAATCTATAATTATATAAATAAGTCTGGTCATTTAGTAAGATCCCACATACCTTTCGATCTCCATATTATTGCAAGACATTATTATTTATAGGTTCTATGTTCTACATTTCACCATTAAATCAATTTATATGAATTTTTGATATAATTTATTATTTATTTTTTTGGCATGTTTTAATTTCATATAATTTATTTACCATTATTTATAATATCTTAGATTCTTAAGTATTATGGACATTTTAATTTAATTTAATCATTGGTGATTTATTAATTTACTGCAGCCTCAGTGCCACTTTCTAGCTTTATACACTTTATTATACCTTTGAGTATCAGAAAGTTCTCTACCGCAAACACCTTTCCCTACCACGCAATTTAGGCACATTTATATAGTTCGCCACCATTGTGAATTTCAAACCGGCCGGCGTCCGAACGCAAAACGATTTTACTCAGTAAATACACTAAACTTGCCGCACTAATTTTGAAGAATCTATTATACTTCACTAGTAATTAGTTTTAACACGCAAAATACTGGGCGAATAACCTTTTAAACATTTAACAGAGTTTAAATAAAACAACACGTTTAGCATTTTACAACAGACTAATTTATTTTTTTAATCTTACACATCCGGTAACAAGGCATAGATAATCATAGACACTCGTGAATAATATATCATAGTCAATATCTTGGTATAGCATATTTAACAATTATTATTATGAGCCTTTACTTTTTTCTTTACTTCAGCTTTTACAATTTTAGGCTCCCAATACAAAATAGCCTATGTGTTAATCCAGAGTTGAAACTACTACCATACCAAATTTAATCCAAATTCGTTAAGTAGTTTTTGCGTGAAGGAGTAACAATCATCCATTCAACAATCCTCACAAACTCACATTTATAATAGATTAGCTTTTTCGCGCGGCTCTGGCCGCATAAATGTATTATCCCACGGGAATACTGTACTTTTCGAGATAAAAAGTAGCCTATATTTTAATCCAGAGCCTAAACTACTACCACACAAAATTTCATCGTAATCCGTTCAGTACTTCAGCGTGAAAGACTAACAAATCTTTCACGCAACATCCATCCATTCATACATACATCCATCCAACCATCCTCATAAACTTTCACATTTGTAATATTAGTAGGATAGAATTTAAATCTAAGTAAAATACGTGGCCATAATAAAAAGTATTTATTGTAAGTTGTACTTTATGAATAAAGTGAAAAAATAAGCAATAATATTATACATCAAACTCGGGGACTAAAAGATAATTGATTAAATAAAACCTAACCTATTGTTCAATAAATTGCCCTAGTGGCGGTTTGCGGAAAAGCGACATCTTTCAATTAGTTGTGATGTCAATTACGTAATGAAATTAATAACTAGTTTGTTTGGAAACGCAATATGCAAACTGATAAATGATAGATGTCGATTTTACGTTACGAAAACCAAGTACATAATAACTATTTTTCTTAGTATATATATAAATAGTATAGAGAGGGGTCTTTTTCACACCCCAAGTAATATTTTTTCATAAAACTAGTCTGCTGAACTATAGAAAAATAAAATAACTTTATACTCAAATTAAAAATAAATCTATATATTGGGTCACTAGGTGGAGCTTTCACTCCATTGACCATAGCCTCAAGAGAGCCTCAAATTGACCATAGACTATACAGATATGATGACAACGATTACCACACATAAGTACCTACGTATTTTGCACATTAATTATGTTCGAAACATGGCCGCTCTTGACAGAAAATCAGGCAGGATTCTCCAATGTCCTTTTACAGCTCCTAGAAGACTAAGGCTCTTATGTACGTGACTATATCATTGAAACTCCTGTAGTTTGGTGCGATTCAAGTTAATTTCTTGCACGACTAAACTTTAGTTAGAACTTACTGTCAGTCAGGGCGGCGATGTGGTTCGCCACCCATCACGTCTCGTTTCTCGCGGGGGTGAAAAGCGGCCCATGGAGAGCCGCTTCGCTACGTTGAATGTAAGAGGAGGAATGGATGGTAAGGTAGATGAGGTATGTCAGATGATGGATGAACGATGCATAGATATCCTATGCGTGAACGAAACCAAGAGGAAAGGATGTGATACCACGGTTCATGGTCCCCCAAACCAGCCGAGGCTGTCAGGGAGTTGGTGTGATTCTTTCCTCTCGAATAGTTGAATGTGTGATAGAGCATGAATGTGTAAGCCCAAGACTCCTCTGGATAAGGTTAAAAGTCGGACTCACTCGCTTGTTTATCCTTGGGGTCTATGCACTGAGGTGGGTCATTAAAAGCCCAACAAGAGAGAGAGGAATTTTGGGATAGCATGAGAGAGGTCTTGAATAAATGCGGGGAAAATGAACGGATCGTGATGTTAGGGGATTTTAATGGGTGGGTTGGAGTAAAGCGTGATGGGTATGAAGGAGTTCTGGGGACGTTTGGGGACGAGAGAGTGAATGACAGCGCGAGAAGCCTGCTTGAAGTATGCTTGGAATGGAATCTTTGCGTGGCCAACACAATGTTTGACCACAAAAAGATCCATTTGTATACAAGAGATGAGGGTGAGTCTAAAAGTATGATTGATTTTGTAATTGTGGATGAAAGACTGCGGAATAAAGTGCTAGACACTCGGGTATACCGCGGTGTAGGCCTCGGCACAGACCACTTCCTGGTCATAGCCCGAATGCGTGGCCTCTTTAAACGGTGGCGCCACCGTAGGGCCGAGCCTACGAGTGTTCTGGACAGAGTAAAAGTGGAAAATCTCCAAGAAAAAGAAAAGAAAGACGAGTATGTAGAGAAACTGAAAGAAAGTTTTAAAGGCATAGAAGAGATAAGTGCGATTGAAGATTTGTGGGAGACATTTAAGAAAGGGGTCGTGAATGTTGCTATTAAGGTATGCGGGGTAGCAAAAAGAAGGAAAGGAAGAAAGAACTATAATGTGTGGATGGATAAAAATGTACAAAGGGCTGTACAAGAAAAGAAGAAAGCGTGGTTGGATTGGTTAGCAACAAAAGCTAACCAAAAAGTTCAAAAGGCAACGGATGATGAGATAAAGGAAGCAAGAACGAAGTATAAAAGATTGAAATCAGCAGCGAAAGAAGTTGTGTCTAGAAAGAAAGAAGAACTAAAGTATGATTTTGATAGGAGACTCACTGAAGATTTCCAGTCAAACATCAAGTTTTTCTGGAAATCCATCAAAACAGCCAGAGGAAAAACTTCTACTTCGGAGCTGAGTGCAATCAGGAGTCAAGATGGGAGTATTATTAAAGGCGTAGAATGTGTGTTAAAGAGATGGAAAGAGTAATTTGAAAGTTTGTTTGAAAGAGAGGAAGTGCAGGTACAACATCCGGCATCTTCCATGGAAACTAATTTAAATGTTGATGAAAGTGAGATAAGCATGGATGAAATAGTGAAAGCGTTGAAAAGAATGAGATTAGGTAAGGCTGCAGGATATGACAGAATTACCGCCGAGATGCTGAGGGCTGGACAGGGCATAGTGGCTAGCCAGCTGTACCGCCTTTTAATTTGTGCTGGCGAAATGGGCAAGTACCTGGAGATTGGTGCAAACGTAATCGTGCCATTATTTAAGGGAAAAGGGTCACGGCAGGACTGCATAAATTACCGCGGTATAAGTCTTCTCAGCGTCGTCGGGAAATTGTATGCGAAAATATTGATTGAAAGGGTTGTGAATGAAACAGACGAAAAAGTATGGGATGCACAAGCAGGATTTAGAAAGGGAATGGGATGTACGGATCAGGTCTTTTCATTGCGATGCATAGCCGAAAAGTATTTGGCTAAAAACAAGAAGGTCTATTGCACGTTTGTGGTTCTTGAAAAGGCCTATGATAGAGTCGTGAGGAATGAATTGTGGTCAGCATTGTCCGTGAACGGGGTGAGCAGTATCCTCAACGAGCATTGCAATCTCTTTATAGTGATTCTAGGGCTTATGTAAGGATAAATGGGGCATACACTGAATGGTTTAATATCGAAAAAGGTGTTAATCAGGGATGTGTAGCGTCACCGTGGCTGTTCAGTCTGTTCATGGACAATTGCTTGACAGATTTAAAAGAGAATGAAAGTGGGTTGAGAATGAGTGAGCGACTCGTCAAATGTTTTCTCTATGCTGATGACCAAGTATTACTTGCGTCTTCGGCTGAGGAGTTGCAGGAGATGGTACTACTATGAGTGGAGCTTTTGTTAGAAAGGGAATGAAGATGAATGTAAAGAAGACGAAAGTGATGGTGTTTGAAAGAGATGAGGCAGTGACAGACTGCAATATCGTGATTGGAGATGAACAAATTGAACAGGTGATTGAGTTTGTGTATCTAGGATCAAAGTTTACAAGAGATGGAAAGTGTGAGAGTGATATTGAAAGAAGAGTGAATGCAGGAAACAGGGTGAATGGAACTTTGCTTTTTGAATTGAAATTTGAATTTGAATTGAAAAAAAATGAACCTTTATGAGCAGTCGGAAGGTGTCTAACAAGGCTCGTTTGGCTGTGCATGAGAGGGTGTTGGTTCCGACACTCATGTATGGAAGTGAAAGTTGGGTATGGCAGAAGAAACATGAAAGCAGAATAAATGCAGTTGAAATGAGAGCGTTAAGAAGTATGATAGGAGTTAAACTGAGTGACAGGATAAGAAATAGTGAGATTAGGAAACTTTGTGGTCTGAAAGAAGATGTAGTGACAAAAATTGAGAAAGGTATGCTGAGATGGTTTGGCCATGTCGAGAGAATGAATGAAGAACGATTGACGAAAAAAGTGTATAAGGCGAGTGTGAATGGAAGTGTTGGAAGGGGTAGACCTAGGCGGACGTTTCGGGCCCAAATCAGGGATGTCTTGAAAAAAGGCCAGGTCAAGAGTACCCTAAACCGAAGAGCATGTATGAAGGGAATAATGAAAGTGGACGAAGCGAAACATGTATGGATATGTAAGGATCGTAGCAAGTGGAAAGAAGTGGTCTCTGCCTACCCCTACGGGAAAGAGGCGTGATTATATGTATGTATGTATGTATTACTGTCAGTGGCTTAGTGTCAGACCTACAAAATTTATAGGACTTTAGTCCTCAGTAGAATAAAAGTTTTTTATTTACAGTTAGGTAAGGCGAAGCTCACACTAACAACACAGAATAGAAAATATGTATACTTACGTACAGAGAAACAGCTTTCATAGGACGAACCAAATTGATCCAAATTTTAAAAAATGACGTCCCCTTCAACGGTCCACAATTTCTCCACACAATCGTGGACACATCGTATGCTTGTGGTAGTGCAATAAAATCGAAAGCTAACTATGTAATAGTTTATCTGTTCGTCTTTCTTTAATCTGTGCTAACAACGCGCGACGCGCTTTCGTTAAATTCTGCAATACCGTGCGAGACGTAGGTTTAAAAATATCCACTTAATTTCATAAAAATAGATAAGCTTTACTTATGAAAGATATTGCCGTGCATAGCCGCGGCCGTGGCGGGCGACGAGTTATATCGTGCGGTGTGGTATGTTACTCGCCTTATGGTATTTACTTATTTGTATGGAATGGAATATTTTTCTACCCAAAATACAACACAGCAAAAACTATTTACAAAGAAACACGTTTACTTAGAAACAACAATAAATTCTAGCAAATTAAAAATGTTAACAATGAAAAGGTATAATTATTGCATTTGTATATTGAATAATAAACTGTTTTATTATTTGCAGTTATTAAATACATAAATGGTGCAAAATATCAATAACTTAGCATTTATTAAGCAAAATATAAACAATTATTAACACAGTGCTATGACAATGCAATAGTTTGTGTTGATAAAATATACAAAATCTATACTTGTAGATTAATATTAAACTGAAATACTAGGATTTAATAAATACTGTTTTATAGATAAATAACTAAGTTGGTTTTTATCTATATATTATATAAAAGGCAAAGCTGATCGACTGATGTATCAACGCACAGGCCAAACCCAAAATTTAGGCTAGAAATTCATAATTTTGCACACGTATTTTTCATATGACGTAGTCATCTACTAAGGAAGGATTTTTCAAAATTCATCCCCCAAAGGGGTAAAACGGGGGATAAAAGTTTGTATGAAACTTGTTATTCCTTGGACATATTTGCATGATATTTCGTACGAATTGAGTACGGAAAAATAATGAGTTACGTATTTCAGCGTTTTCTAAAATTCAGCCCCTAGGTGGGTAAAATAGGGATGAATGTTTTAGACCTAATTTCACGCGGGCGAAGCCGCGGGGAATCAATGCTAGTAGTAATGGGTATGGGATAAATGGGTTATAATTGAGTCTATGAAAAATAAAGTGGCTAAACGATATACCTGTATAACTGAATTTGGTAGCGAATTAAAGCCTACATAAATTAGCGGCAACATAATATGGTGACTGAATTACTAAACTGGCGAAAACGATCGAGCACAAAAATACCAAAATTGGCAGATAAATTTTTATAATAAATGAACAGTAAACCGGTACAGAAGTTTTTAAGTTGGCGACTAAATTTCCGAGTTATACGATGTAAGCAATTATAAAAAACCAGATTGGGCTGATAAATTAATACACCAAAATCCAATTGAGATAAAGGCTGTGAAAAACACCTTTGGATATTGTTGGGGCTTATTTTTCTTTACTATTTTTTTAATTTCTTGGAATATTGTTGATGTCCTTTTCTAGGTTTTGGGGGTGTTGATATTTATTGAATCAATTTTAATTATTGGAACAATCATTAAAATTTATTCAATCAATAAATCAAAAAAAAATCATTAAAGTTTTAAGAAAGCGGTCATACATTTTTTAGATTCTCATGGGTGCTGATCACGAGATATTCGTATATTCGGTAAATCATCAAAAGTTTTAGGGGTGCTGATTAAAATGTTATCCATTTTTAACAACATCAAAAATAATTTTTTGCCATCTTGGAATTTCAAAATAGACATAACTTTTGAGAACCCTAAAACCTTAAAAAAGACACTCATATAAATTTTACGAAAATAAATACTTATCTGCCATTTTAAAATTCCAAAATGAATGAGTTTTTTGTATTCAGCAAAATCCTTTTATACATTATTAATTTTATTAAAAATAAATGTCCGCCATCTTGGAATTATAAATAAAATTTTGTATGCTCCATTTTTGCGCCCTCGGATCACTGCCGATCACTGATGTTTATCGAATCGCCTAAATTAGGGAAAAAATTATCTGTGCCCGGCACGTTTTTGGAATAAAATGTGTGCTCTAAAGTATGTATGTAATATATGTGTGCCAATATGTTTATTTGTACGCCAAAATAATATCTCTCTGTCGATTTTGAATATTGAGTATTTTTTTTGAGCCAACATTCTTTCGCCAAATCATTAATTCAATATGGAATCTTCAGTATTTTTTTCACGCCCAAAATGTCTTCGCCACCAAAAATAATTGATTCATCAGTTACTAACTTTAGGTTGTTTAACACGCTTGAATCCACTATTTTATATTTTTCTATATCGAAATTATGTTTTAGTCATTTACATGAAATTTTCGTTGTTTGGTTCCGTGTTTTATAATGGTAGCTGTTCTGATCTGGTCCTAATTTTATGGTAAATTTTTATTCATTACATGGGTACAGGTCATGACTTCATACGTCGCGTGAAAAACCATAAAACTATTTTCGTTTCATTGTTTATCAAAAATTAAAATAATACTTACTTACTTACTTCCAACTTCTAGAGCTGTAGCAAACCGGGCGTATTCGGTACTGAGTAACGGGTGCGCCATCTAGTACCGAGTAACGCAACGTTACAAACGAATACATTTCGTTACTCACATTTTTCTTAGTATGGGTACCTATACTGATTCCGTCACCAGTTCACTTGTAGTTCTACACTTTACCTATTATATCAAACTAAATTTAGAATAACTTAAACACAAGTATAGTTCGAAATACGGAAAAGTGAAATAATGCACCTTACGCATAAGTTATTATGTATTGGTACGTAATGTATAAGTATGTTTTTTACAAATTACGAATGTTGCGACACCGCGACCCGCGATATCATACTATACGCGTACGCAATACGACTTGATTCGTTGCTCTAACATAACAAAGCATGTTAGGAGGTATCAGAAGTAACGAGTAACGTAACGATACTATAGTACTGATTGTTAAAGTAACAAATACATACGGGCTTTTCTGCGTTACTTTTACACCTCTATTCCTAAACAATACATAAGGTTCAATTAAGACCGCCAAAAAAACTGAGCTCATAAAATATTAGCATTTAACTAGCTTATTTCTAGCATTATAATTGTTAGATAAGATTTAAGATTTGTTATAAATGAACAATGGCTCGTTCATTATCATATTTGATGAGATTTACATCGCGAACAAAAACTTTGCGTTTTTATATAAACGTGTTTTTTCATATGTTTTTTGATAAGGGAACCTACCTGTTCCTATACATAAAGTGTCTATAAAAATAAATTAATACAAAACATATATAAGATGTGGATCGGGCGATATATCGTTATATTTCACTTCATAACACAGGTCCGGACGTGTTGAAAATGATGAAATATTTTTGTGTATTAGTTTTGGCGTGTTTGGTTCAAAATATTTATGCAGGGCCTGGTAAGATATTGTGAAAATTTAATAAAACTAAAAGAGTAAACTAAGGACACAAATAAGTAATGAATAACAAAAATTGTCCTTTTACACGCACAAAATTGTTAACAAACCAAAATTATCGTTATAATTGAAATATATTTTTGTTGTTACATAATATTTTTCCTAGTCGATTTGAAACTTGTTTATTTTCTTCGAATATTTTTCTATACAACTAACGCAGATGAGAAAATTAATAATTAGGGGTAATTAAATAGTTGTTTTATTTAAATTAATTTTATTCAAAAGGAAATATTTTTGTTCGATTTCCTATTATTGTTCTTAGAACTTTTTTATCCCAATGCCGCTTAGGCAATTGTATAAAAATATAAAATCAAAAAAACTTAACAGTGACGAAGTTAAAAAATTATACTTACATGTTTTATACCAGATTTCGGCGCACGAACAAGTTTTTTATTATTAAGTTGCCCTTCACGCAGACCTAAAAAAAAATCCATGCTGGGCTAGGCACTCAATTTTACATACTAAAATAGAGCAACATTGTAGCTAGAATATTTTATGAGTTTACTTAATTATAACCGTGAGGGCCATGTGTCTTTGTATTTCATGTGAATTGAAACTTACAGACTAACAAAAGTACTTTAAAAAATTTACATTAAACATTTTATTATTAGGTTTAGATACTCTTTAATAGTTTTTACTATGAAGCAATAAATTAATAATATTATTTTAAAAAGGAAAGATTTTATATAAAAAAAAAAACAAACAAAAAAAACTGAAAAGAAAAATTAAATGTTAAAAGAATGAGATTACTTTTTAAATATTTAACGATCATCGTTTTTTACAGCATTTTTAACACCATGCAAAGCAAGTGACAAGAAATGCTTGGTGTCCAGCACGCAAAAGACATTTAATGTGTTTGTCAAGGGCCTCCCAGAGTACAACATCCCTGTAACCGACCCTTTGTTCGTGGAGGGAGGCAAGTCCGAAAACACTGGACTCACCATCAAATACAATAATCTGAACATTCATGGATTGAACAAGGCCAAGATTGTTGATGTAGAGTAAGTATTCAAAGACAAAGTAAATTTTTCTTATTAAAAGTTGGTATTTTCATACACTCGCTGAACATCGGTATACATTTAGATGCGTAGCACCTTTGTTAAGCAATTTGGACTACATACGGAAAATGTAGTTGACGGTAAAACCTATTCACATTTGAGATCTGTTAAGTGCCGAATAGCTCACCAGGAAGTTTTGTCGCCGATTACTTTACAGTGAGCGGCAGAGACAAAAAATGCAAAAAAGCTATCTGACGTACTCGTCGTTGTGAAACAAGACCCTTAGTGTTAGCAACATTGTTGCCTTAACGTATTCTGGAGGTTTTTATTTTTTTATTTTATGGAATTTCTTTTCGGTCTGCATTAATTTGTAATAGCGATAATTTTACTTAGTTTTAGCGCAGTTTTATTACACGATTTTGAATCATTTGAATTATCGCTCTAAAAAATTTAGCCGTGGCAGTAGCCGTCAATACACACTGAGACGAGACAAGATACACGTTTCATTACTAAGAGTTCGAATGTCCAGTTGCATCGCGCTGCAATGCGCATGTGTAGTGTATGACTGATGTCATATGGAACTTGTATCTTTTTGTGTAGTGAATAAAGTTCAATTTTGAATAGCTATCTTAAAAATTCAGCGTCGCGTAGCATCGCGTATCGTCGCGGTGTAAACTGAGCCTTAATTAAAGTGAAAAGAAAAAAATGGTTACTTTTCTCAATAAGTTCGTAAACAATCTCTTAGATTTTGTATTGTATGAGATTAGAAACTTGTTAAATTCTTAATACAGGTATCATACAGCATACATTAATAGATTTTATACGAGATTATTAAATAATAATGAATAATAAATTCCATGTTTAATTCAATGTTTCCGATCAATCATCATCATAGTGAGCAAAATAGAATTTGGAAAAAAAAATGCGCTCATTGACAATGAAATATACTACTAGATATTTCCAGCGACTTTGTACGCGAAACCCCCTCGAGAACAGTGAATTTTGCTGTATTAAAAGTAGCCTATGTCCTTCCTCGTGGTCTAATCTATATCTGTGTCAAATCGGTCATCAAATTTGGTCCATTAGTTTCGGATCTATTCAATGCAAACAAACAAATCTTATCTTTTTACAATATTAGTATAGACTATAGATATTACATACAAACATTACAACAGCTAGTGAAAAATGAAATGATTTTTTTAATTTCCAAATGAAACTCAACAAGCTTTTTTCGGAAAGTCAACAGATAAATCTACAACTATTTCATTAATAGTAGGATGATTTACTTATGAAATATCTGTTTCAGGCGTGTCAACTCCAACATCAAGTTGGTGATAGAGCTGCCTCTGGACTTCGACGGTCTGTACGAGCTGAATGGCAAAATCCTTTTCTTGGAAGTTATAGGAAAGGGCAATGTGGACATCAAAACAAGTAAATATGTCGTCAGACAAGTTTTGTTTCTTTTTTATCTCATCCTTGATTCGTAACTTTCCCCTGCGATTGTTACATGAGAAATGAATTATTTTTGTATTCAAATGAAACTTAAGAAGCTTCGGAAACTTAAGAAAAAAGCTAGCACCGGTTCAACCCTAACCCGCCGAGTAGAACCGGGGTAAGAAACTCGCACGGATTTAAAAATTATCCAACTTTTAGCAAAAAGATTATTTTAAAATTTTATTAAAATAAATATATATTTAACATTGCATTGTGCACTTTAAAATGTTAGATATTAGATATAACAAAAAGTCACAAAGTACCTGCAGACAGCTCTATTAATTATTAATTTCTATTATGATTTTACACGTTAGATTATATTTATTATTACTACAAATATCTGGAATATTAATAAGATTTACTGAGGATAAAGAATCTGTTTTACATTTTGTTTTTTTTTTTAAATGGCATCTATTTTTAGTGCAGTTCTGTGTTTAAGCATTGTCGACTATTTTCAGATAATGTCAAACTGACTGTTACTTTGAAGACTACCACTGTGAAGGGTGCTGATGGCAAGGACTACTGGAAGGTCACGGGCTTCGACTACAAATATGATTTCATCGACAAAGTCCACATCAAACTTTCTGGTCTTTTCGAAGGAAACGAAGAGAGAGGTAACATATCCTTCTACTATTGTAAATGTGAAAGTTTGTGAGGATGGATGGATGGATTTATGGATGTATGGATGTTTGTTACTCTTGCACGCAAAAACTACACAATGGATCGTGATGAAATTTGATATGGATTAGTTTAAGTCTACAGCCTCCGTGGTCTAAGTCTAGCTTGGCTCTCGACTCGGAGGTCGTGGGTTCAATTCCCGCATTGGAACAATAAACAATGTTGTTTCCATGTTTGGTTAGGACAATGCAGGATGATCACCTGATTGTCTGACAAGAAAGATGATCCATGCGTCGGATGGGCATGTAAAAAGTCGGACCTGCGTCTGATCTCTCGCCAGTCTTGTCGGTTATCCGTCCCACTGCGTTACGAGAGTAAAGGAGGAGAGAGTGCTCTTGTATACTGCGCACACACTTGGGCACTATAAAATAACTCTTGCATAGCTGGCCTGGTTTCAATGAAACCGGCCACCGTCACCGAAATCGGTGTGGGGAGCTAATATTAGATAAGCTCTGGAATAATACATACTTTATTGGCGCGGGCGGAGCCGCGGGAAAAATCTAATTATCAATTATAATATTATATAATCTAATATTGATTACAATTTCGTAAGGTTTTATTTCGCAAAACTTTTTTGTTTAACGTTACGTAAGGAAAAAATACAACATAAATCTGTAGGGATAACAAAATACTCACTACTAAATTCATAAAAAAATCATACAGAGCGTCAATAACAAAAGCGTTGGATACCTATATCTGCACACTAGAGTAGCACAGAGTATATATATATATATATATATATATATATATATATATATATATATATATATATATATATATATATATATATATATATATATATATATATATATATATACTCTGTGTAATCAATCCAAATTATAAAATTTTGACGTCCCCATCAACGGCTCACGATTTTTCCATACAATCGTGAAATGCTTGTGCAATTAAATCAATAGCTATTTACTATGTACCTGTTTATCTGCTCCTCTTTAATCTGTGATAGAAGTGTCTGTTTGGTCACATCTAAGGACTTTATTACGTAACAATATGTCGTTAAATATTTTTTCGTTGCGTACAATTATATACCATTAAATAACCAGTTACCATACTGAAGTTGTTCGATAATCAGCAATATGCTGATCAACATGTAGGACAACTTGTCGAATATTATTATCTCCTCCTAGACAGGGTCTAGGAGACCTTTTGAAATATCCCCAAACTTAGGTCAAAAACCCCCAAAATCGCTACAAGTAGTTGAAAATCCCCTTTAATTTTTAAGCGATTTCCGAAAAAGGAGGCGGTTATATTTTAGGCTGTACATATTTTTTTTATTTTTTTGCATGTTCAACGGTTACTCCGCCGTCTGTGGACCGATTTTCAAAATTCTTTTGGTGTTTAGTGATCATCCCAAATTGGCCCTTTTGATATCAAAGTGGTGACCTGATGATTGGATCCATGAGGAATCGAGGGAACTCCTCGAAATTTATATGGACAGATATTGTGATTTCGACTTTCTATGAAGTAGTCGTACATAAGTACTTAGTGAAGTAGTATGAAGTAGCATATAGGTACTATCAAAAAGTAAGCTTTGCACCAAGGTATACCCTGGGTACAAAAGTGCTGAACAGAACTCCTGAGTCCCTCATATATACATGTTTGGGGATTCTGGCGTTGTTTAAAGAACTTCGAGCATATGCTATCATACCACTTACAGTAATCAGCATCATCATCACCACCATCTTCACACGAAACACCAACATAATATTATGATGACAAAGGTACTCACTACTCATAAATGTTTTGTGCAACTAATACCGATAAAATTTGGCTTTGAAATTTGGCTATTGCCAAAATTATATTCACGATAATCGTCATCACTATAACTATAACTGCTACATTTTTTCCGTCGACTACTACAATAGATATTAAACTAATCATCTAACTGGTAATTGTTATTAGGTCCACAGATCGGTGATTCTTATTTGGGGAAATACCACTGCCTCTCAGAAAACTGGCATAAAATAACGCTTGACTTTGTTTTGTCGGCAAAAGCTTAAAAGAGTGAGAATAGTGGAGGCTTTTTGTGTTTATGACTTTCTTAAAATGTGTTAATAATATCTAAATATTATATAAAAGGTAAAGCTGATTGACTGATGTATCAACACACAGGCCAAACCCTTAAGGGAAGAGTTTTGAAATTTTGCACACGTATTATTCATATGACGTAGGCATCCACTAGCGAAGAATTTTTCAAAATTCCACCCCTAAGGGGGTAAAATAGGAGATTTAAGTTTGTATGAAACTTTTTATTCCTTGGACATATTTGCATGAAATTTCGTATGAAATGAGTACGGAAAAAATAACGAGTGACGTATTTTAGCGTTTTCTGAAATTTAGCCCTTACGTGGGTAAAATAGGGGATGAAAGTTTAAAACCAAATATCACGCGGGCGAAGCCGCGGGCAAATAATGCTTGTAATAAATATAACTAAAGAGATAAAAATTATTATTTTTAAACAAAAAATTAAACCAAATTCGAAAGTAAAATTTCACAAAAAAGTGTGAAATAAAACTTATTTTCTAAATAATTCCCCTTTTTTATAATATAAATACTACAAAAAAGCAGTTAAGGATAGATTATGGTCATCTAAGTATCCCCTTAAATAGTAGAAAAGATAACCAATACATTATTTTGTACACAATCATTTTGAAATGTTCTGAAAAAAACACGCACAATACTAACGTAATTTTTTTCCAGCCAAACCAATCCGCGACTTGCTGGACAACAGCTGGAAGGAGGTGATCGAAGAGATCGGAGACCCCATTATCAAGCAGATCCTGAGCGTCTGTGTGAAATACGTCAACAACTTCTTCGCCAAGGAATCCGTTTCCGAGCTTGAGTTGGCGTAAACTGATAAAATTGAATTGCTCAATATAAGATCTGTAACCTAATTTAGAGGTACATAATGCTTGTGTTTTATTTTTATCCGACTACGGCGAAGCCAAAAAACGAAGGGTAGGAATTTTGGGAGTATATGATGGATGTATGTATACTTGTTCCACTGTAGCGCTTAAACTACTGGTCCGATTTTAATAAATGAGTTGTCAATAGATTTGTAATAATAGCCTGAGTAACATAGGCTACAAAATTTACGTAGTCGGGTTATATTTTTTATAAAAATCGTATTTATTATATATAGAGTAGCTATCTATTCGATAACGCTTTTGAATCGCTATCGCGCTAATCGCTAGAATTAGCTAGTTAGAATTGGAATAGTTTGCCATTATATTTATTTTACCCTTTTTCATACAATTATATTTTTTAAATTGGGACATAACGTCCCTAACGGCAAAAGATACCCAATCACAACAAGACTCTTAATTCTTGTCATTTATATAGCGCCTAACTTTTTATAAATTATTTTGAATGTAAGGCATAATCGTATTTGTAGTTATTTAACAGGTGTATAAAATTCTAAAGCTGCCGTGCTGATATTGCAAAGTGAATAGTTTCATGTGTCCAGTTAAAATTTTTCAGTCCTAGAATAATAATAAGTACATATTATTCCTAATCTTATACTTTAAACGAGCAATTCCTGTAAATATTTACATAATGAGAATCTCCGAAACGGCTTCCAGAACTTCCATGAAATGTAGTATGCAGTGGAGTTTGACGGTGAAAACTCAATCTAGTTAGGTCTTATCCCAGTGAAACCGCAAATTATTTGCGGTTTTTTTCTTTTGTTGCGGAATAAGATATCCCACTACAAACATATTAATGTTTCCATTTCGCTACATTTAGCCACTTGGGCGTAAGGTGAAAAATTCACTGACTGTTTTCTTTATATATCTGTTATACTTACTATTCTTGTAAGAAAGAAACGGCTAAGCCTTCACACACATATCTTGACTAAGGTGTAGAGTTTGTAGAGTTAGGGAGTGTAGAGTGTAGTGTATGCAGCTTGGATTTAGATGAGATCTGATAACTTATTGACAGGGCGAGTCATATTACGGTCTCGTCTTGGCAATATATTTACATGAATATGTTTTCGATAGGATTTCATTCCTTTTTGTAAGTTGTTACGACAATATTTTTCGTAAGTCGCCAGTCTAATCCTAATATAAATAATCGCGGGTTGGTATCCCGGTGGTATGGTGATTATTTTTATTTTTAAATTTTTTATATATTTTAAATAGATTTTTTTCGTACAATTAAAACTCCGAGCAAAGCTTGGTCGCCCAGATATTTACTTTTATTCGAATCTTTTGGTGAAAATTTTTTTGAAACATAGTCTCTTGTTATCTAGTTATCTTGTATGCATTATATTTACAACACACCAATAGCGTGATACAGGTAGAAGCAGTGACATCTGTCGGTAGCATTAAGTACTGCTTGAATACACATCATTGATATTTTATTTATTAGCTATTGTAACGGAGGAAGGGTGCGAGAGGTGATGGAGTTGTAGCGGACCAATTAGCTCCACAATCCTGAATAGCGTTATCGAAGTTTTCTAAGATGGGCGCTATATATAAAACAGCGACTTTACAACAAAGGCGTATATTGTCGTACAAGGTAACCCTATAAAACGGTTTACAACAATTTGATACGTGAGGATCGAGGAATTAATTAGTATGCCACCCGTCTATACGTTCGCTAATATCTATAAATTCCTTTGCATGCAAGAAGCTGTCCCAGCAATGGTGGAAGCAGCGTAGGAATGACGAGAGCACATAAAATTGTCGCAAAACAATCATCATGAGCGTACTTATATGATCACTGACGGTGCTCCGATTGCGTTAACAGGGTGCTTACAGCGCCATCTAGCGGCGGTTAGAGAAACTAATATTATTGTTCAATACACTATGTTTTGTAGTGTTACTTTGGTTTTGTTGTTGTTTTGGAGTGTTACAGTATATGTTTTCCTAGATGGCGCTTTTTACCCGTTTTTATTTTCTTCTAAGCTAATATAACTAAAATTTAGCTAAAAGCTAAAAAGCTAAGCAGGATACTGTAAATATTATATTAGATAAAAACTAAATAGGTATGTTGAATGGCTTATATTATAACTGTTGTTTTTTGATATTCTTATTTACTTCAATTAATGAATAATCATATTCTAATTAAAAATCATTATATATTTTTAAAGTTTTGTTAAAAGCGCCATCTATCGCGTATATTATGAACTATGCTATCCCTTATTTATCGTCGTTCGTCGCTTGAATTGGAAACTAATTGATGTAATATTGAAATAATTATTTCCCGAGTTTTCTATAGTAATTTCAACGGAAAATTATACCTATAGGTTACAATTTTTTATTGAATGTTACATATATCAACAGTGAGATGTAACTGTCAATGTCATTATTGACATTGACAGATGTCATAAGTAAAGCCTATCGAGTTAGTTTATTTAGTTGGCCAAAAGGCTATACATAGTGTAGACGTATATATTGTACTAAGCATATCTCATTACATATTGTAATACGTATTCGTTGTAAGCACCAATAAAGGAGAGTATAAGAATTGCTGCTGTATTATTATCGTCACCACACGAGCGCACGAAGGACTTACAATCAAGAGGTCATAGACCAACACATGGTGTCAGAAGTAAAAATTTAAAAGAAAACGAAAATTATGAACAAAAAAGAGGGTACGTCGAAAACTCCGGAAGATTCGAGACAATCTGGGTGTGGGAACTTAACAATGGCAGGCAACGGAGTACAGAAGCTTGAGATCTCTACAGAAATTATCAACAATAATGCTGAAAATTTCAAGAAATGGACGCAGTCATTCGAGATATTTCTACTGGCGTCGGGCATGGAGAAAACGGAAGACAAAAGAAAAATTGCAATCATGCTGCATTCCATGGGAGAAAAGGGTTTAAACATATACAATTCCTTCAATTTGGACCTAAGCACTGCTACTTTCCAAGAAGTCAAGGCAAAATTCGTCGAGTATTTTGAACCCAAAAAGAATTTGACGGTGGCACGACACAAATTCTTTACGTTGAAACAGCGTGTGAACGAATCCTTGGAAAACTTTCTAATGGAATTAGAAAACGCAAGTCATGCCTGTGAGTTTGGTTCGCTACGTGAGTCCCTTGTAAAGGACATTCTCATTGCTAATATGGCCACAAACTTCTCGCAATTTCGTCAAAAGCTACTACAAGAACAGGACCTATCCCTAGAAAGAGCCAAACTCCTCTGTAGAACACTGACGATGGCGCAGAAAAATGAAGAATCATTCAATGCAACAGATGGAAGAGAAGCCACAATATACAAGCTACACAAAAGTCGTCGGTCCAGTTCCCCCTCATACCAGAAAAGAAAAAACGCAAGATCTCCATCATGCCAAGGTCACCCAAGGTCAGCTACGCCTGGATCAAGAACAACGTCGTGTGTAAAGTGCAACACATCGCATGGTCGCCGCAACTGTCCAGCTTAGAAACACAGATGCAGGTCATGTTTTAAATATGGACATTTTACTCATTTATGTTTCAAGAAAAACAGTGTCAGGACTGTTGTTACTGGAATGGCAGCACAATCAATATGCCTCCCATGCAGGAGAGTATAGATCCCATGAGTTTAACACAACGCGGAAACGGTCCCGTTCAAAATTGCATTAACGATGAGAACTGTGTTCCTATGGAGAGTCTAGAAAATACCGGTTACGTAACCAGGTCTGGTAGAAGTGTAAAGCGTCCTAAATTGTACATGCATGAGAAATTTGAGTAGATAAGTAATGTATTTGTTATTAGTTATGTACCTATATTTTTAGTTTGCTTTTATACTCGAAAAGGGAGGTGTTACATATATCAACAGTGAGATGTAACTGTCAATGTCATTATTGACATTGACAGATGTCATAAGTAAAGCCTATCGAGTTAGTTTATTTAGTTGGCCAAAAGGCTATACATAGTGTAGACGTATATATTGTGCTAAGCATATCTCATTACATATTGTAATACGTATTCGTGGTAAGCACCAATAAAGGAGAGTATAAGAATTGCTGCTGTATTATTATCGTCACCACACGAGCGCACGAAGGACTTACAATCAAGAGGTCATAGACCAACACATTGAAGAGACGTTTCAAGTACATTTAATATGTCGATAAAGATTAAAAATACCTATTGTGTTTATTGTTGTTAATAAAGGGTTACATGGTTATTTTATTACATTTATTGTTATTACTGATAATAGGGATCCCTACAAAAATTTTCAGGCATCTAGCGACAAAATTTGCGGAAGTCTCATACAAACTTTCATCCCCTAGTTTAAGGAGTTGGAGGATAAAAGTTCCAATTTTGACAATTATTATGTTAGTTGTGTACTACAAGCTCACGTACCAAATTTAAGCTTTCTAGGACATCTGGAAGTACCACATAATTTTGTTTATTAACTCACTGATGGGAGTCAGTGACGAAATCAGGGGTTAGATATCTAAAGTTATACGTCGACCTGTGACCTGTGCTATCAAAACTTTACAAGTTTAATAAGTCCGCTACTGGAAACATCCTTAAAATTTCATTTATCTGGTATAATTCAAACCCAAGATATGAGGGTTAAAAAAAATCGACAAAACGCTTCAAGAAAAGGTGGTAGTGCCCTTGCGCTTCGCTTGGCTCGATTTGACAATGAGATTTTTTCGCTCTCTACTCTCTGTATGTTGTTGTTGTTGACAAATTCGTGTCGCGGCTTCGAGTCCCGGTTAGACTAATATTTTAGTGTTTTTTTTTTAATCGCCGTTTGTTATTTTTATCGTTCAACTAAAACTCCGAGCTTACTCGATTTTCCCGGTACTCTTTATTTAAGTACCAAAATGAAATCGAATTTAACAATTAATCCGAATAAATCTTCAAAATTGCTCCATAAGAAGGATTGATATAAGGATGCCATGTGCTCAGCTCGGACGAAAATGTTTGTAACGTGCAAATAAACATTTGCTGATCGTCAATCATTCCATGAACCCATTCATTTCGCAGGAATTTCTGTCAAGATTACCCTGTCGTAAACCTACCCTTGGGGTAGGCAAATACCAGCACCCGTATCTATCAGGATTCCAAGCATGTTGGTTTTAATTGCGGAATTGCAGACCTGCAAAATCGCTGACGCAGAAGCGAAATAAAATCAAGTTTCATGTAGTAATTACGTTAATGTGGCGATATTTTATACTAATGTATACATATGGTCTAAATATATGGTCTAGATGTGGAATGAAATATGTAATTTTAAACGACTTTCATTGCCATTTTGAACAGAGTTAGTGGGTTTGTTTGTTACATATTGACATCATTGCAAGTCATATTCAAATAGGCACACTGATTTATAGACTTCGATTTCGAATGTAAAGTTTGCAATATTTGACAATTTATTTGAGTTTTAGTTTTTGGTTAGGGCCTTCTAATGTTTAGGAGAGACAAGAGCCATAATATTATTGGTTAAGACTTACGTGTATCCTCATCACCAATCACAAATATCCCCACTTGTAACTTGGAGGTCGATTACTCGAAAATGGTTTACACTACAAAAAGTCATATATGAAACCTTGCCTTTACTTACAAATACCTATTAGCCGATCCCAGATGATGGGATGGAATGATGAAAAAAAATGGATTGATATATTATGATGCCAAAAATATGCAATCTATATTTATAGACAAGGACGGACAGAGCGAAACTATAAGGAAACCCTTAAAATGTCTGCCTAATAGATTTCACATTTGCCCATTTCAACGTATCTACTAATTGTTAGTAAAATTGTTTTGAAAGACAGCCAAATTCTTAGTAAATTGGTTTGCCCGATTTTGCCTATTTCTAAAACTTCTCTGATATAGCGGTCTGCAGTCAGACTCCCGCGGCTGTCAATCACTACCAAGTCTGTGCGAGCTCCCAAACAAATGCCCACCCAAACCATTATTGATCCACCACCGTATGCATTTGTAGTTTCAAAATTTGTGTGAATGTATCGTTCTCCTTTGCGTCTGTATATTCTTTGCCTGCCATCAATTTGATTTAAGAGAATTTTACACTCATTACTAAACAATACCTTACTCCATTGGTCTGCGTTCCAAAGTCGATGTTCCTGAGCAAAAGTTAACCTGTTTCTACAATGATTTACCTCGAGCCTTGGAGCCTTGGCGGGTACAAATGAACCCAAACCAGCTTCTTCGAACCTTCTTCGTACCGTACGCTCACTTACGGTTACACCCCGCACTGCTTCTAACTCATGTCGGGCTTGAACGGCAGTCAAACGGGGGTTCCTACGTATACACGAATCCGAATGAAACGATCATCCCTTCTCGAAGTGCGTCTTTTTCTGCCTTGTCATGCTCTTCTCACAAAAGTACCGGTTTTCCTGAACCGTTGGATACTGCGCTGGATTGTTGAAACTGGTCGACAAAGATCTCTGGATATCACACTGTTAGGTTTGACCATTTCTTCGCATTTCGAGTGCCCTGGCAATCTCCGTTGGGGCTAAGTCAGGCATAATTCAGTCCTCAACTCCAAAAAGATACGCGAATAAAAACAAACTAACAAAAAACAGTATTTCAATGAAATTTTAAATCAAACTCAGAAGGAAGAAATACTCGAAGTTCGCTCCAGATAAGGTGTATTTGAATAAAATTAAAACAATTGCATAAAATGTGATGTTCAGTTATTTACGTAATAACTACCTACGTATTTTGCACATGAATTTACTTTTTAACTACTATAAAACTATATATGTTCGAAACATGGCCGCTCTTGATAGAAAATCAGGCAGGATTCGCCAATGTCCTTTTACAGCTCCTAGAAGACAAAGGCTCTTATGTACGTGACTATATCATTGAAACTCCTGTGGTTTGGTGCGATTCAAGTTAATTTCTTACACGACTAAACTTTAGTTAGAACCCACTGTCAGTGGCTTAGTGTCAGACCTACAAAATTTATAGGACTTTAGTCTTCAGTAGAATAAAAGTTTTTTATTTACAGTTAGGTAAGGCAAAGCTCACACTAACAACACAGAGTAGAAAATATGTATACTTACGTACAGAGAAACAGCTTTCATAGGACGATCCAAATTGATCCAAATTTAAAAAAATGACGTCCCCTTCAACGGCCCACAATTTCTCCACACAATCGTGGACACATCGTATGCTTGTGGTAGTGCAATAAAATCGAAAGCTAACTATGTAATTGTTTATCTGTTCGTCTTTCTTTAATCTGTGCTAACAACGCGCGACGCGCTTGCGTTAAATTCTGCAATACCATGCGAGACGTAGGTTTAAAAATATCCACTTAATTTCATAAAAATAGAAAAGCTTTACTTATGAAAGATATTGCCGTGCATAGCCGCGGCCGTGGCGGGCGACGAGTTATATCCAGCCAGTAGCCTCGTGCGGTGTGGTGTGTTACTCGCCTTATGGTATTTACTTATTCGTATGGAATGGAATATTTTTCTACCCAAAATACAACACAGCAAAAACAAACAAATATAAACAATTATTAACACAGTGCTATGCCAATGCGTTTGTGTTGATAAAATATACAAAATCTATACTTGTAGATTAATATGAAACTGAAATACTAGGATTTAATAAAAAATGTTCTATAGATAAATAACTAAGTTGGTTTTTATCTATATATTATAATATAAAGAGCAAAGCTGATCGACTGATGTATCAACGCACAGACCAAACCCAAAATTTAGGCTAGAAATTCATAATTTTGCACACGTATTTCTCATATGACGTAGTCATCTACTAAGGAAGGATTTTTCAAAATTCATCCCCCAAAGGGGTAACACGGGGGATAAAAGTTTGTATGAAACTTGTTATTCCTTGAACATAATATTTGCATGATATTTCGTACGAATTGAGTACGGAAAAATAATGAGTTACGTATTTCAGCGTTTTCTACAATTCAGCCCCTAGGTGGGTAAATCGCGGGGAATCAATGCTAGTAGTAATGGGTATGGGATAAATGGGTTATAATTGAGTCTATGAAAAATAAAGTGGCCAAACGATATACCTGTATAACTGAATTTGGCAGCGAATTAAAGCCTACATAAATTAGCGGCAACATAATATGGTGACTGAATTACTAAACTGGCGAAATCGATCGAGCACAAACATACCAAAATTGGCAGATAAATTTTTATAATAAATGAACAGTAAACCGGTACAGAAGTTTATAAGTTGGCGACTAAATTTCCGAGTTATACGATGTAAGCAATTATAAAAAACCAGATTGGGCTGATAAATTAATACACCAAAATACAATTGAGATAAAGGCTGTGAAAAACACCTTTGGATATTGTTGGGGCTTATTTTTCTTTACTATTTTTTTAATTTCTTGGAATATTGTTGGTGTCCTTTTCTAGGTTTTGGGGGTTTTCTAGGTTGATATTTATTGAATTAATTTTAATTATTGGAGCAATCATTAAAATTGATTCAATCAATCAATCAAAAAAAAACATTAAAGTTTCAAGAAAGCGGTCATACATTTTTTAGATTCTCATGGGTGCTGATCACGAGATATTCGTATATTCGGTAAATCATCAAAAGTTTAAGGGGTGCTGATTAAAATGTTATCCATACTTTTGAATTCAGAACTCCTAAAACCTTAAAAAAAGACACTCATATAAATTTTACAAAAATAAATACTAACCTATCTGCCATTTTAAAATTCCAAAATGAATAATTTTTTTGTACTCAGCAAAATCCTTTTATACATATTAATTTTATTAAAAATAAACGCCATCTTGGAATTATAAATAAAATTGTGTTTGCTCCTTTTTTGCGCCCTCGGATCACTGCCGATCACTGATGTTTATCGAATCGCCTAAATTAGGGAAAAAATTATCTGTGCCCGGCACGTTTTTGGGAATAAAATGTGTGTTCTAAAGTATGTATGTAATATATGTGTGCCAATATGGTTATTTGTTCGCCAAAATAATATCTCTGTCGATTTTGAAAATTCAGTATTTTTTTCACGCCCAAAATTTCTTCGCCCTTACACGACCAAAAATAATTGATTCATCAGTTACTAACTTTAGGTTGATTAACAAGCTTGTATCCACTATTTTATATTTTTCTATATCGAAATTATGTTTTAGTCATTCACATGAAATTTTTGTTTTTTGGTTCCGTGTTTTATAATGGTAGCTGTTCTGATTTGGTCCTAATTTTATGGTAAATTTTTATTCATTACATGGGTACAGGTCATGACTTCATACGTCGCGTTAAAAACCATAAACCTATTTTCGTTTCATTGTTTATCAAAAATTAAAATAATACTTACTTACTTCCATATTAGAGCTGTAGCAAACCGGGCGTATTCGGTACTGAGTAACGGGTACGCCATCTAGTACCGAACGCAACGTTACAAACGAATACATTTCGTTACTCACATTTTTCTTAGTATACCCATACCCATAGGTATCCACCTATACTGATTCCGTCACCAGTTCACTTGTAGTTATACACTTTACCTATTAAATGAAACTAAATTTAGAATAACTTAAACACAAGTATGGTTCGAAATACGGAAAAGTGAAATAATGCACCTTACGCATAAGTTATTATGTATTGGTATGTAATGTATAAGTATGTTTTTTTTACAAATTACGAATGTTGCGACACCGCGACCCGCGATATCATAATATATATACGACTTGATTCGTTGCTCTAACATAACAAAGCATGTTAGGAGGTATCAGAAGTAACAAGTAACGTAACGATACTATAGTAATGAGTACTGATTTTTAATGTAACGAATATATACGGGTACACTTTTCTGCGTTACTTTTACACCTCTATTCCTAAACAATACATTAGGTCCTATTAAGACCGCCAAATAACTGAGCTCATAATATATTAACATTTAACTGGTTTATTTATAGCATTATAATTGTTAGATAAGATTTAAGATTTGTTATAAATGAACAATGGGCTCGTTCATTATCATAATTGATGAGATTTACATCGCGACCAAAAACTTTGCGTTTTTATATAAACGTGTTTTTTCATATGTTTTTTGATAGGAAGGATAGGATTGAAGGAACCTGTTCCTATACATAAAGTGTCTATTAAAATAAATTAATACAAAACATATATAAGATGTGGATCGGGCGATATATCGTTATATTTCACTTCATAACACAGGTCCGGACGTGTTGAAAATGATGAAATATTTTTGTGTATTAGTTTTGGCGTGTTTGGTTCAAAATATTTATGCAGGGCCTGGTAAGATTTTGTGAAAATTTAATAAAACTAAAAGGGTAAACTAAGGCAACAAATAAGTAATGAATAACAAAAATTGTCCTTTTACACGCACAAAATTGTTAACAAACCAAAATTATCGTTACAATTGAAATAGATTTTTTGTTGTTACATAATATTTTTCCTAGTCGATTTGAGACTTGTTTATTTTTTTCGAATATTTTTCTATACAACTAACGCAGATGAGAAAATTAATAATTAGGGGTAATTAAATAGTTGTTTTGCTTAAATTAATTTTATTCAAAAGGAAATATCTTTGTTCGATTTCCTATTATTGTTCTTAGAACTTTTTTATTCCAATGCCGCTTAGGCAATTGTATAAAAATATAAAATCAAAAAAACTTAACAGTGACGAAGTTAAAAAAATATTCTTACATGTTTTATACCAGATTTTGGAGCACGAACAAGCTTTTAATTATTAAGCTGCCCTTCACGCAGACCTAAAAAAAATCCATGCTGGGCTAGGCACTCAATTTTACATACTAAAATAGAGCAACATTGTAGCTAGAATATTTTGTGAGTTTACTTAATTATAACCGTGAGGGCCATGTGTCTTTGTATTTCATGTGAATTGAAACTTACAGACTAACAAAAGTACTTTAAAAAATTTACATTAAACATTTTATTATTAGGTTTATCTACTCTTAAATAGTTTTTACTATGAAGCAATATATTAATAATATTATTTAAAAAGGAAAGATTTTATATTAACAAAATACTTAAAAGAAAAAAAAATAAATATCAAAAGAATGAGATTACTTTTTAAATATTTAACGATCATCGTTTTTTTACAGCATTTTTAACACCATGCAAAGCAAGTGACAAGAAATGCTTGGTGTCCAGCACGCAAAAGGTATTAGATGCGTTTGTCAAGGGTCTCACAGAGTACAACATCCCTGTAACCGACCCATTGTTCGTGGAGGGAGGCAAGTCCGAAAACACTGGACTCACCATCAAATACAATAATCTGAACATTCATGGATTGAACAAGGCCAAGATTGTTGATGTAGAGTAAGTATTCAAAGACAAAGTAAATTTTTCTTATTAAAAGTTGGTATTTTCATACACTCGCTGAACATCGGTATACATTTAGATGCGTAGCACCTTTGTTAAGCAATTTGGACTACATACGGAAAATGTTGTTGACGGTAAAACCTATTCACATTTGAGATCTGTTAAGTGCCGAATAGCTCACCAGGAAGTTTTGTCGCCGATTACTTTACAGTGAGCGGCAGAGACAAAAAATGCAAAAAAGCTATCTGACGTACTCGTCGTTGTGAAACAGACCCTTAGTGTTAGCAACATTGTTGCCTTAACGTATTCTGGAGGTTTTTATTTTTTTATTTTATGGAATTTCTTTTCGGTCTGCATTAATCTGTAATAGCGATAATTTTACCTTAGTCTTAGCGCAGTTTTATTACACGATTTTGAATCATTTGAATTATCGCTCTAAAAACATTAGCCGTGGCAGTAGCCGTCAATACACACTGAGACGAGACAAGATACACGTTTCATTGTAAGAGTTCGAATGTCCAGTTGCATCGCGCTGCAATGCGCATGTGCAGTGTATGTCTGATGTCATATGGAACTTGTATCTTTTTGTGTAGTGAATAAAGTTCAATTTTGAATAGCTATCTTAAAAATTCAACGTCGCGTAGCATCGCGTATCGTCGCGGTGTAAACTGAGCCTTAATTAAAGTGAAAGGAAAAAAATTGTTACTTTTCTCAATAAGTTCGTAAACAATCTCTTAGATTTTGTATTGTATGAGATTAGAAACTTGTTAAATTCGTAATACAGGTATCATACAGCATACATTAATAGATTTTATACGAGATTATTAAATAATAATGAATAATAAATTCCATGTTTAATTCAATGTTTCCGATCAATCATCATCATAGTGAGCAAAATAGAATTTCGAAAAAAAAAATGCGCTCATTGACAATGAAATATACTACTAGATATTTCCAGCGACTTTGTACGCGAAACCCCCTCGAGAACAGTGAATTTTGCTGTATTAAAAGTAGCCTATGTCCTTCCCCGTGGTCTACTCTATATCTGTGTCAAATCGGTCAAATCATCAAAATTGGCCCATTAGTTTCGGATCTATCAATGCAAACAAACAAATCTTATCTTTTTACAATATTAGTATAGACTATAGATATTACATATATGAAATTAAGGGCTATTTATAATCCTCATAATATTATAAATGTGAAAGTTTGTGAGGATGGATGGATAATATATAAATCCATGATGATATGGATGGATGTTTGTTACTCTTTCACGCAAAAACTACTGAACGGATTTCGATGAAATTTGGTATGGTAGTAGTTTAGGCTCTGGAGGCATAAGCTACTTTTTATCCTGAAAATGTACAGAGTTCCGTTGGGATATTATGGATTTACGCGGGCGGAGCCGCGGGCAACAGCTAGTAAAAAATGAAATGATTTTTTTAATTTCCAAATGAAACTCAACAAGCTTTTTTCGGAAAGTCAACAGATAAATTTACAACTATTTCATTAATAGTAGGATGATTTACTTAAGAAATGTCTGTTTCAGGCGTGTCAACTCCAATATCAAGTTGGTGATAGAGCTGCCTCTGGACTTCGACGGTCTGTACGAGCTGAATGGCAAAATCCTTTTCTTGGAAGTTATAGGAAAGGGCAATGTGGACATCAAAACAAGTAAATATGTCGTCAGACAAGTTTTGTTTCTTTTTTATCTCATCCTTGATTCGTAACTTTCCCCTGCGATTGTTACATGAGAAATGAATTATTTTTATATTCAAATGAAACTTCAGAAGCTTCGGAAAGTTAAGAAAAAAGCTAGCACCGGTTCAACCCTAACCCGCCGAGAAGAACCGGGGTAAGAAACTCGCACGGATTTAAAAATTATCCAACTTTTAGCAAAAAGATGGATTATTTAAAAATTTTATTAAAAGAAATATAATATATTTAACATTGAATTGTGCACTTTATAATATTAGATATTAGATATAACAAAAAGTCACAAAGTACCTGCAGACAGCTCTATTAATTATTAATTTCTATTATGATTTTACACGCTAGATTATATTTATTATTACTACAAATATCTGGAATATTAATAAGATTTACTGAGAAAAAAGAATCTGTTTTAAATTTTGTTTTTAACTGGGCGATTTTAAAATAATTAACTATTTTGAATAATATATAATACAGGTTAGGTAGGCCCGGTATCTACCTAACCGGTATTTTTTAAATGGCATCTATTTTTAGTGCAGTTCTGTGTTTAAACATTGTCGACTATTTTCAGATAATGTCAAACTGACTGTTACTTTGAAGACTACCACTGTGAAGGGTGCTGATGGCAAGGACTACTGGAAGGTCACTGGCTTCGACTATAAATATGATTTCATCGACAAAGTCCACATCAAACTTTCTGGTCTTTTCGAAGGAAACGAAGAGAGAGGTAACATATCCTTCTACTATTGTAAATGTGAAAGTTTGTGAGGATGGATGGATGGATTTATGGATGTATAGATGTTTGTTACTCTTGCACGCAAAAACTACACAATGGATCGTGATGAAATTTGATATGGATTAGCTTAAGTCTACAGCCTCCGTGGTCTAGTCTAGCTTGGCTCTCGACTCGGAGGTCGTGGGTTCAATTCCCGCATTGGAACAATAAACAATGTTGTTTCCATGTTTGGTTAGGACAATGCAGGATGATCACCTGATTGTCTGACAAGAAAGATGATCCATGCGTCGGATGGGCATGTAAAAAGTCGGACCTGCGTCTGATCTCTCGCCAGTCTTGTCGGTTATCCGTCCCACTGCGTTACGAGAGTAAAGGAGGAGAGAGTGCTCTTGTATACTACGCACACACTTGGGCACTATAAAATAACTCCTGCATAGCTGGCCTGGTTTCAATGAAACCGTCCACCGTCACCGAAATCGGTGTGTGGAGCTATTATTAGGTAACCTCTGGAATAACACATAGGCTAATTTTTATCTCGAAATAGTACAGTATTCCCGTGGGATACTTTAAATATTGATTACATTATTATTATATTAATATACAATTTCGTAAGGTTTTATTTCGCAATTTTTTTTTGTTTAACGTTACGTAAGGAAAAAATACAACATAAAGCTGTAGGGGTAGCAAATTACTCACTACTAAATTCTTAAAAAAATTATACAGCGTCAATAACAAAAGCGTTGGATACCTATATCTGCACTATAGTAGCACAGATTAGAATATATATATATATATATATATATATATATATAATTACGTACAGAGAAACAGCTTTCATTGAACGCGATCTAAATCAATCCGAATTAGAAAATTTTGACGTCCCCATCAACGGCTCACGATTTTTCCATACAATCGTGAAATGCTTGTGCAATTAAATCAATAGCTATTTACTATGTAGCTGTTTATCTGTCCCTCTTTAATCTGTGATAGAAGTGTCTGTTTGGTTACATCTAAGGACTTTATTGCGTAACAATATGTCGTTAAATACCTTTTCGTTGCGTATAATTATATACCATTAAATGCCCAGTTACCATACTGAAGTTGTTCGATAATCAGCAATATGCTGATCAACATGTAGGACAACTTGTCGAATATTATTATCTCCTCCTAGACAGGGTCTAGGAGACCTTTTGAAATATCCCCAAACTTAGGTCAAAACCCCCAAAATCGCTAGAAGTAGTTGAAAATCCCCTTTAATTTTTAAGCGATTTCCGAAAAAGGAGGCGGTTATATTTTAGCCTGTACATTTTTTTTTTTATTTTTTTGCATGTTCAACGGTTACTCCGCCGTCTGTGGACCGATTTTCAAAATTCTTTTGGTGTAATCCCAAATTGGTCCTTTTGATATCAAAGTGGTGACCTGATGATGGGATCCATGAGGAATCGAGGGAACTCCTCGAAATTTATATGGACACATATAGTTATTTCGACTTAATATAAAGTAGTCATACATAAGTACATAGTGAAGTAGTATGAAGTAGCATATACTATCAAAAAGTAAGCTTTGTACCAAGGTATACCCTGGGTACAAAAGTACTGAACAGAACTCCTGAGTCCTCATATATACGTATTTGGGGATTCTGGCGTTGTTTAAAGAACTGCGAGCATATGCCATCATACATATATACTATACATTACTCATAAATGTTTTGTGCAACTAATACCGATATCAATGGCTTTGAAATTTGGCTATTGCCACATACGATCATCATCATCACTATAATTTATTTAAATCTTACTGCTACATTTTTTCCGCCGACTACTATTACTATATTACTATACTATTTTTTTTACTTACTATACTATTTATAAAATAATATGGTACCTAAACATCTAACTGGTAATTGTTTATTAGGTCCACAGACAGGTGATTCTTATTTGGGGAAATACCACTGCCTCTCAGAAAACTGGTATATATAATATGGTGGTTAATAATATCTAAATATTATATAAAAGGCAAAGCTGATTGACTGATGTATCAACACACAGTTCAAACCCTTAAGGGAATAAATTTGAAAATTTGCACACGTACTTCTCATATAACGTAGGCATCCACTAGGGAAGAATTATTCAAAATTCAATCCCAAGGGGGTAAAATAGGAGATTTTAGTTTGTATAAAACTTTTTATTCCTTGGACATATTTGCATGAAATTTCGTATGAATTGAGTACGAAAAAAATTACGAGTTACGTATTTTAGTTTTGTATTTTCTGAAATTTAGCCCCTAGGTGGGTAAAATAGGGGATGAAAGTTTAAAACCAAATTTCACGCGTGCGAAGCCGCGGGCAAATAATGCTAGTAATAAATATACTTAACTAAAAAGAGAAAAATTATTATTTTTAAACAAAAAATTAAACCTAATTAAAAAACCTTATTAAGTAAAAATGCACAAAAAAGTGTAAAATAAAACTTATTTTCTAAGTAATACCCCTTTTTTATACTATAATACTACAAAAATATAAATACTACAAAAAAACAGTTAAGGATAGATTATGGTCATCTAAGTATCCCCTTAAATAGTAGAAAAGATAACCAATACATTATTTTGTACACAATAATTTTGAAATGTTCTGAAAAAAACACGCACAATACTAACGTAATTTTTTTCCAGCCAAACCAATTCGCGACTTGCTGGACAACAGCTGGAAGGAGGTGATCGAAGAGATCGGAGACCCCATTATCAAGCAGCTCCTGAGCGTCTGTGTGAAATACGTCAACAACTTCTTCGCCAAGAAATCCGTTTCCGAGCTTGAGTTGGCGTAAACTGATAAAATTGAATTGCTCAATATAAGATCTGTAACCTAATTTAGGTACATAATGCTTGTGTTTAATTTTTATCCGACTACGGCGAAGCCAAAAAACGAAGGGTAGGAATTTTGGGAGTATATGAATTTATGTATGTATACTTGTTCCACCGTAGCGCTTAAACTACTGGTCCGATTTTAATAAATGAGTTGTCAATAGATTTGTAATAATAGCCTGAGTAACATAGGCTACAAAATTTACGTAGTCGGGTTATATTTTTGATAAAAATTGTATTTATTATATATAGAGTAGCTATCTATTCGATAACGCTTTTGAATCGCTATCGCGCTAATCGCTAGCAAAATGGTTAGAATTGGAATAGTTTGCCATTATATTTATTTTGCCCTTTTTCATACAATTATATTTTTTAAATTGGGGCGTAACGTACCTAACCGCAAAAGATACCCGATCACAAGTCTCTTAATTCTTGTCATTTGTGTAGCGCCTAACTTTTTATAAATTATTTTGAATGTTAGGCGTAATCGTATTTGTAGTTATTTAACAGGTGTATAAAATCCTAAGGCTGCCGCGCCGTACATAATGAGAATCTCCGAAACGGCTTCCAGAACTTCCATGAAATGTAGTATGCAGTGGAGTTTGACGGTGAAAACTCAATCTAGCTAGGTCTTATCCCAGTGAAACCGCAAATTATTTGCGGTTTTTTTCTTTTGTTGCAGAATAAGATATCCCACCAAAAACATAAAATTAATGTTTCCATTTCGCTACATTTAGCCACTTGGGCGTAAGGTGAAAAATTCACTGACTGTTTTCTTTATATATCTGTTATACTTACTATTCTTGTAAGAAAGAAACGGCTAAGCCTTCACACACATATCTTGACTAAGGTGTAGAGTTTGTAGAGTTAGGGAGTGTAGAGTGTAGTGTATGCAGCTTGGATTTAGATGAGATCTGATAACTTATTGACAGGGCGAGTCATATTACGGTCTCGTCTTGGCAATATTTTTACATGAATATGTTTTCGATAGGATTTAATTTCTTTTTGTAAGTTGTTACGACAATATTTTTCGTAAGTCGCCAGTCTAATCCTAATATCTAATCCTCAGACGTTAGAGTTTGCTTAATTGGAAAATAATTGGTCGCGGGTTCGTATCCCGGTGGGATGGTAATTATTTTTATTTTACATTTTTTATATATTTTAAATAGATTTTTTTCGTACAATTAGAACTCCGAGCAAAGCTCGGTCGCCCAGATATTAACTTTTATTCGAATCTTTTGGTGAAAATTTTTTTGAAACATAGTCTCTTGTTATCTAGTTATCTTGTATGCATTATATTTACAACACACCAATAGCTGCGTGATACAGGTCGAAGCGCTGACATCTGTCGGTAGTATTAAGTACTGCTTGAATACACATAATTGATATTATATTTATTAGCTATTGTAACGGAGGGAGTGTGCGAGAGGTGATGGAGTTATAGCGGACCAATTAGCTCCACAATCCTGAAAAGCGTTATCGAAGTTTTCTAAGATGGGCGCTATAAAACAGCGACTTTACAACAAAGGCGTATATTGTCGTACAAGGTAACCCTATAAAACGGTTTACAACAATTTGACACGTGAGGATCGAGGAAGCAATGAGTATTCCACCGGTCTATACGTTCGCTAATATATTTATAAATTCCTTTGCGTTCAAGAAGCTGTCCCAGCAATGGTGGAAGCAGCGTAGGAATGACGAGAGCACATAAAATTGTCGGAAAATAATCATCATGAGCGTACTTATATGATCACTGACGGTGCTCCGATTGCGTTAACAGGGTGCCTACAGCGCCATCTAGCGGCGGTTAGAGAAACTAATATTATTGTTCAATACACTATGTTTTGTAGAGTTACTTTGGTTTTGTTGTTGTTTTGGAGTGTTACACTATATGTTTTCCTAGATGGCGCTTTTAACCAGTTTTTATTTTCTTCTAAGCTAAGGGAATACTGTAAATATTATATTAGATAAAAACTTAAAAAGTATGTTGAATGGCTTATATATAACTGTTGTTTTTTGATATTCTTAATTACTTCAATTAATGAATAATCATATTCTAATGAAAAATCATTATATATTTTTAAAGTTTTGTTAAAAGCGCCATCTATCGCGTATATTATGAACTATGTCCCTTATTTATCGTCGTTCGTCGCTTGAATTGGAAACTAATTGATGTAATATTGAAATAATTATGTCCCGAGTTTTCTATAGTAATTTCAACGGAAAATTATACCTATTGGTTACAATTTTTTATTGAAGAGACGTTCCAAGTACATTAAAATATGTCGATAAAGATTAAAAATACCTATTGTGTTTATTGTTGTTAATAAAGGGTAACATGGTTATTTTATTACATTTATTGTTATTACTGATAACAGGGATCCCTACAAAAATTTTCAGGCATCTAGCGACAAAATTTGCGGAAGTCTCATACAAACTTTCATCCCCTAGTTTAAGGAGTTGGAGGATAAAAGTTCCAATTTTGACAATTATTTTGTTAGTTGTGTACTACAAGCTCACGTACCAAATTTAAGCTTTCTAGGACATCTGGAAGTACTACATAATTTTGTTGATTAACTCACTGATGGGAGTCAGTGACGAAATCAGGGGTTAGATATCTAAAGTTATACTTTGACCTGTGACCTGTGCTATCAAAACTTCACAAGTTTAATAAGTCCGCTACTGGAAACATCCTGAAAATTTCATTTATCTGGTATAATTCAAACCCAAGATATGAGGGTTAAAAAAATCGACAAAACGCTTCAAGAAAAGGTGGTAGTGCCCTTGCGCTTCGCTTGGCTCGATTTGACGATGAGATTTTTTCGCTCTCTACTCTCTGTATGTTGTTGTTGTTGACAAATTCGTGTCGCGGCTTCGAGTCCCGGTTAGACTAATATTTTAGTGATTTTTTTTTAATCGCCGTTTGTTATTTTTATTGTTAAACTAAAACTCCGAGCTTATCTTGATTTTCCCGGTACTCTTTATTTAAGTACCAAAATGAAATCGAATATAACAATTAATACGAATAAATCTTCAAAATTGCTCCATAAGAAGGATTGATATAAGGATGCCATGTGCTCAGCTCGGACGAAAATGTTTGTAACGTGCAAATAAACATTTGCTGATCGTCAATCATTCCATGAAACCATTCATTTCGCAGGAATTTCTGTCAAGATTACCCCGTCGTAAACCTACCCTTGGGGTAGGCAAATACCAGCACCCGTATCTATCTGGATTCCAAGCATGTTGGTTTTAATTGCGGGATTGCAGACCTGCAAAATCGCTGACGCAGAAGCGAAATGAAATCATGTAGTAATTACTTTAATGTGGCGATATTTTATACTAATGGTCTAGATGTGGAATGAAATATGTAATTTTAAACGACTTTCATTGCCATTTTGAAAAGAGATAGTGGGTTTGTTTGTTACGTATTGACATCATTGCAAGACATATTCAAATAGGCACACTGATTTAATATAGATATCGATTTCGAATGTAAAGTTTGCAATACAGACAATTTATTTGAGTTTTAGTTGTTGGTTAGGGCCTTCTAATGTTTAGGAGAGACAAGAGCCATAATATTATTGATTAAGACTAACGTGTATCCTCATCACCAATCACAAATATCCCCACTTGTAACTTGGAGGTCGATTACTCGAAAATGGTTTACACTACAAAAAGTCATATATGAAACCTTGCCTTTACTTACAAATACCTATTAGCCGATCCCAGATGATGGGATGGAATGATGAAAAAAAATGGATTGATATATTATGATGCCAAAAATATGCAATCTTTATTTATAGACAAGAACGGACAGAGCGAAACTATAAGGAAACCCTTAAAATTTCTGCCTAATAGATTTCACATTTGCCTAATTCAACGTATCTACTAATTGTTAGTAAAATTGTTTTGAAAGACAGCCAAATTCTTAGTAAATTGCTTTGCCCGATTTTGTCTATTTTCTGAGTATTGGAAATAGTACCGGTTTTGGACTTGTATAAGATTAATTGTACATGTTAAAGAGATTAATGCTCATTAGTTGCTTGATTAAAATCTCATACATACGTTCAAATAGTAAGTATGTAATTTTAAAAATTAAATTGGATTTGATTAAATTTGAAGATTGAATATTATAAATAAATGTATATTTAATCAATAAGCTATGTAAAGTGCGATTTTGACTAGATATCTTAAAAAATTCAGTGTCGCATATCATTTCGTTTCGGTGCGAATGACCCTTACGGTTGTTCGGTTCAATAACCTAGATAGGTTATTGAACCGGATTCGTAGATACCAATAACTATTTGTTAAAACCGTCACCTTTGGTATCATTTGCTGGTTTTTTGCGTTTCAATAAAATAACTTAGTTAGAGGAACAGGTTCCTCTGTTCTGTTCTGTGCTATATCGTTGTGTATAGTATTGTGTATAGTATCGTTGTGTACACAACGATACTAAATGTGACGTTTTTAACAAATAGTTATTTGTAGATAGGTTATTGAAACGGGCCGTTAGACGGTCATCAAAAGTCAAAACCAACAAGTACACATGTACACATGTAAGTGTTGTAAGTGTTGAACAACGTTTGCATTTTGAAATATTAATAAGAGTTAAGGGTATACTTAGGTATAGTATCAACTAGCTATGATAACTCCCGACCCACGTTGTTCTGTATTAGCTATGAACCGGAATAAATAAATAATTAATTTACGCTACCGCTATCAAAATATGTTTTACACACAAAAGTTAATATAGGAATATTTAATTGTTGTTTATTGTATTTTCTCACAATATTTCTAATATTGTTATTGTTGTTAATATTGTATAGAAGTTTTAGAACTTGCAATCCCTTTTTATATACAAGAAAAGATTACTAAGTCAATATACCCTATATTAGCATAAAATTAGGCTTTAAATAAATCATTATCAACATGACGGACATCCTTAAGATCTATGATCATGTGTATTATTGGATTGCTGAATTGCATTCCTCTAAAAGATAAAGTTTTAAGATATGGTAGTTGTACTATTCCTTTGTTTAGAATAGTTGGCGAACATGTTATTTGCTTAACTAAAACAGTTTCTGACCAAAATGTATGATTTATGCCACAAAATCGAGTTGAGATATGTAGCGAAAAACAAAGAGTTTTCAGCTGTGGTGAGGTGTGAATACAAAGGATATATTTTGCGGTTGGTCCTTTATGAACTTTTCAAACTATTCTTCAATTGGCTTTTGTATTTTTACCGTACGCTTTTCGACGTTTCGTCTCTTATTAGTTTATGGTAGTATTAGTATTTATCTTCACATTTTTGTTGTCATAAACCAAAGTTGGAAAATTCTTTTAAATCTAACTGAAACATAATAAATAATTATATAAGTAGTTATAAAAACTATGTGATGCCAACTGCTAAATGAATATGATTTTAAGTTGTAATTGCACACTTAACTTTGGCATTCTTCCATAATATAAAAACTAATTCCTCTCACTTATTTTCCTTATTCTTTGCATTTCTTCTTTCCCAATAAATTTTCTATTCCCCTACCTACATTACTAATTATTTTCTTCTGATTTATTTACTTTTCAATTTTCATTATTCATATCAACCGACTAAGCTTTTACGTTGTACTTTGATTTTAGATGTATTTAATCAAATTTGTTCACATGTTTACATTACCTAGTATCTGTTTGAGGTTACAGTGCAGGGCAGGGGATTCGTGAACTGACTGCTGGTAGGCGATAAAACGCTTAGTCGGAGCCTTCGTCTGCGAACTTCGAGCTTTGTGGCGTTGAATAGAGCGACTTGCGGGTATATAAGTTGTAAACTGTTGACTTTTTGTATAGAAATGATTGTTCTGGTGAAATAACGAATACTGAAACACTAATCAAAATTAAGAGCCCTCCTATTCACAGGCTGTCTCTGTCTGTGCTAGCCGAAATGACAAGGACAGCATGTGACTTGAGCGTGACGTAATCTAACTATCGTTCCAGTATTCGGCCGTCAGACTCACAAACGAGTAGATGGGTGGTAACATGTAAGGAATAACCGCCGCCCACAGATGCTCGCAAAATTATGACAGTTACGTAAGTACAATGGCATATCCGGTCTTTTAATAGGCTTCTGAACTCTGATATCACACGTACTTGATACACAACACAAGCATTATTTCACGTTGGTTTTATGTAAGGCCGTAGTACCTCTCCGGACAGTCACATCTATCTAGTATTGCGGGTGTCCAACTGTCTGGCGGCAATAGCTTTTGAGGCCTTGTCTGTTTGTTTGTAGGTCTAATTTTATTAAAAAACGTAGAACCATATTAATGGCTCCCCGGCCAGCCGGTTTCATTGAAACCGGGTCAGCTACGCTGGAGTTGTTTTATAGTGCCCAGGTGTGTGCGCAGTACACAAGAGCACTCTCTCTCTCTTTCTTTACTCTCGTAGCCCAGTGGGACGGACGGACATACACGACTGGCGAGAGATCAGGAGCAGGACCGACTTTTTACATCCCCATCCGACGCATGGATCCATGGTCAGCCTGCATTGTCCTAACCAAACTTGGAAACAACATTTATTGTTGTTCCAACGCGGGAATCGAACCCACGACCACCGAGTCCAGTCGAGTGCTAAGCTCTAAACCACTTGACCACGGAGGCTAAGAACCATAATATTAACTATAATCCACCGCTCATGCCTTGCACCACTAAGCCGGTGGGTCTTTACCAGTAACAGCTTTGTTGGTTCGTTACGTCTTCCGTGCATCGGGCGAATAAAGTTGTCTTTGACGCATTTGCATGAGCGATATACTTACAATACACTTAGCTTCCATAATAGGAAGCTTTTAAGTGATTGAAAAATATGATTCGCTTCGTAAAATAATATTTTATTTTCCCTCTTTCATGCTGAAATTTTGCCAGATTGAAATATCTTCAAGATGTAGATGTTTTTAAAATTCTTGTAATAAGCAGGAGAGAGGCTTTTAACCCCTGACAACGACGACCACGACGATGTGTGTGTGTGTGTGTGTGTCTGTCTGTATATCCGTGGCATCGTAGCGCCCAAACGGCTGAACCGATTTTGATGTAGGTTTTTAACCGATTATTTTAATACTGTGTATAAGTTACGACGCTTTTATGTATAAGGGGATTATATAAGTTTGACATGTTTTTTTGTATTTGTCTCTGTCATCGTAGCTTCTAAACGAATAGACAGATATTATAGATGCGGTTTTTTAGATGGAATCTGATGTGCGAAAATAAACCTGAAATAATACAATTACAATCAAGTACCGATACGCTAAAACTGCCAAACCGGTATTCTCGTCAACGTTAAGCCAGCGTTAAACGCGTTTTGATTGGTCCAAACTTCACAAAATCTGTTTATGACAACAAGTCGCTTCATTTACGAGTATAATACAATCAAAGCAAAATGAAACTACGTTAAATACGAGAATTGAGGTTATGATGTATGGCTACAAATATCCAAGCAATTCCTAAAGACCTGGTGTGGTTATAAAACCATATTTTATGGAGTTTAATTTCATTTAGTTCACCTGATGCAGTCTCGTTTTATATTGGCAACATGAATCACGGGCTCGGGTAGCTTTTGCGAAATTGTCCATTTCTTATAGGTACTGACTATCTCGTGAAAAACTATTTTTAATAAACAAGTATATAATTACCCCAGTTCCGGGTTTATTTTTTACCGCATCCCAAGGGCACGAAAGGGTTGGTTCGACCGGGAAGGTATTGAGAGCCTCACGAAAAAACGGCGTGAAGTAACTTGCATAGTGTTTCATCAAGGGAGTGTGAAGGTATAAAAGACTGGTAGGGCACTTGCGTCTCCTTTAGTATTGGGTATAGATATTCTGTTTGCTGTTATAATAATATATTTTTGATTCAGAACTTCCTTGAACCTTCGCGTGCAAAAGTATAGAACTTACATTCGCTTTTGTATTGAAATCTTCTAAATATACTTATACAAAGAGAAAAGCTTTGTTTGCTTGTTAGCATTAAATGGGCTCCGAAGCTACTGGACCGATTTTAATGAAATTTGACACAGACATGGTAGACCACGTGGAACGAATATACATTCCTTTTAATCTACGCGAAATGTGGGGTTCCCGCCATACATGTGAAGTGGGTATGAAAATTATTTTTTCATTCTATCCCATCGTGTGCCATCAATATTGACAAAATATAGGTCTTATTAAATAAAGGCATGGTTTCATTTCATGGTTTCATTAAAAGTTATGTAAACTTTTTCACAAAGTTAGTAACTTCATTTTTGAGTAATTGGCCTTCAAAGTGCAGTTTAAAAGTTGGTTTTTCTAAACTTTAAAATATATAAACTTATATGAGTTTCCACTTTGATAGATATTGCTAAAAACTGGTCAGGCAAATTATTTTGAGTGAAATCGGAATATAACTTTTGAAAAAAAATCAATCTCGCGTTGATAGTTACGGAACCCTCCTTAGACATATCCTGAAATACTCTTGGTTAAGTTTGTTGTTACGGTCCGTTATACTAATTTTTATTGGGCAAAATAATATACGGTGAAAGTATTTTTTGCCGGTAGGTAAAACGAAAAAACAACTCAAAAAAGCTGTAGATCATATTATATGGGCAACAACCGGCCTGCGGGCCGGATCCGGCCCGCTGTAAGATATGATCCGGCCCGCGAGACATTTTGAAAAAACCCAATTAAAAAAATATTACATTAGGTACTTATTTTCACGGAAGTGACAGTGAGGCGGCAAACATCAAATCCTTTGATGTTTGCCGCCTCACTCTTTGATAATCGCCGCCACTCGGCTTGCTCGATCAAATTCTTTAAGATTTGCCGCCTCACGGGCTTCTTAATTATTCTAAACTAGTTTATTCCAGATTGTTCCTTCATTTTGCCTATATAAGCGGGTGGATGGCCCGAACGTTAGTTCGGATCGTCCTGTCTCCCGTGCGTGCTAGTGTGTTCCTGCTAACTCCGCGTTTCGTGCCGTCCCGCTCTATCCGTGTCGTAGTGACTCGCTCACTCCGCGGTAGTGCCGTCCCGCTCTAAACGTGTCGAGTGTCGCGCTCACTCCACGCTCGTGTCGACCCGCCACAGTGCAGTGCCGATAAACTCCACATAGCGATCGACAATTCACCCCTTATTCGTAAGAATAACAAGTGGATTGTCGCCTTGCTGAGGAGTTGCCCTGCTCTTGGCCTCCCGTTGGAACTTGTTCCAGCGTTGGGTCACGGGGAGCCAGCCTCCTCTAAGTTTTAAATACCGTGCAATTACGTACACTTTTGTGACTATTTTGACACTTAATACGTGTTCCGTGTTTAGTGTTTACCTGTGTTGTGTGAGTACCTTTATTACTGTTATTGTTCGTGGACATGTTACACAGTGTCACAGTACAGTGTCTTCTGATATTATAAACATGTCCCCTATTTTACATGGTGGACACTAAATAGTGCCCCGTTACCATGGCCGACCGTGGTTCGCAGCCGCATAGCTGCGACCGCCCTAGCCATTCCCGCGCCAGCTCTGTTGCGTCGCGCAGCGGACCTTCATCGAGGTCCAGCTCGCGCACGTCCGAGCGCGCGTACCTTTCCGCCACCGAGCCCAGCTTGAGCGCCACGGATACCACTCGCCCCGGGCCGTCCTCGGCATTCTCGCGGGGGTGTACTGACACCCCCCGCCCCAATGCTCTCCGACGGCGACCCGCCGCGAGTCTGGGCCCCAGCCCCGCTCAGCCGACAAGGCTTCGGCCTCTCCACCGCGCCCCATGCGCCGCACTGCGGAGGCGAGCGCCCCGCGCCCACCGCCTACACCATCGCCAGTGAACTCACAGCCCGCTCCCTCGTCCTCGCCGGCCACGCCGCCGGAAGAAGACCGAAGAGGGGCAAGTACCCCTAACCCAGGTGGCCCCATGCTTGCCCCCGTGTCGACAAGCATGCCCCCACCCCCTGTTGCCCCCGCACCTTTGAACAAGTGGCCGAGGCAGGAAGTCTCCTCGGACATATCGCCGCCGGCCAAACGTGCCGACCGCCCGGCTACCTATGCAGTAGTAGCCACCGCCCCCGCACCAACCGAATCCACCGGGGCCCCCACCTCGAGGGCCCCCTCGCCGATGGAGGTAACTACCGCCCCTCCCTCAGCGAACGTGCCCCCACAGCCGCCGAAAGCAGCCCCCAGGTGCCCCCCACTCATAGTGGAGAAGCTGGAGGACTGGATCGGCCACTTCCGCCGCCTCAGTGACCTCCTGGGGGACCCCCACACGCGAAGCCATTAGGACTGGGGGTAAAGTTCTCCCCACGTAGTGAGAACGAGTACAGGTGTGTGCAGCGGTACCTGTCCGACCTGAGCAAGTCCACTCAGGTCAGCTGGTACTCATACGCGCTACCCCAGGACCGAGGACTAAACACACGGCCTCCCTTTTTACACGCCCACGGAGGAGGTAGCAGCGGATCTCACCACCAAAGGCTTTGTAGTAGAGCACGTGTCCCGAATTCTCGCCAGACGGGACCATCCCGGGTGCTCCTACTTTGTCCTGCTGAGACGTACCCCGAACCTGGTACCAGGCATCTACCAGGTAACGGAAATTTTAAATATGCCGGACATCAAGGTGGAGGCCTGGCGTGGGAAGAGTGGCCCCGCCCAATGCCACCGCTGCCAGCATGGCGTGCGTCAGATGCGGCGAGGAGCACGCCGCCACTGACTGCCCCCGACCTACAACCGACCAGCCCACTTGCATAAATTGCAAGGGGCCCCACCCTGCCAACAGCCGCAACTGCCCGGTCTTCCGTCGGGAGACCAGGAACCACCACGCGGGCCCTATTGCCCGCACCACCCGGACTACGAACCGGGTGCGCACCAATCGGGTGAGTGACGCCCCTACCATCTCCGAAAGAAAGGTTCCCCCGCCGCCGCCCTCCGCCACATCTCTAATGGCGGAGGCCAACGACCCCCCCCCGTCCCCCCCCCCCCCCTCGTCGGCCCGGAAGCAGCGGAAACGGACCAGGACCAGGACCAAAAAGAGGGCCAAATCCGGTGCGACCTCGAATGCCGCCATGGACTCGGAGTACGAGCCTCTCGGACTTCCCCTCCCCCCTGTTGTAGCAGCCCCGCCGGCTGAAGAGGCCATCCTACCGCCCCCCCCCCTACCGCAGCGTACCCCGCGCCCCCCGCGCCCTTCGCACACCAAACGTGCTGTCCAGCCGGTCACCAAACCTGAGGTGACCGAGCTCGCCACTGAGCCCGCAAACCCGGCGATCACTACCGCCATTTTGCCCTCTCGTGTCCCCCCTTCTTCTCGTCGCCGAGAGTCCCCCAGGACCACGGCCCAGCTTTTACAAGCTCTGCTCTCCCTGGCCTTAGATGTGTTTAACAGAATCCTGGCCGGGGATGATATCCTACAGACCCTCCTTAAGGCCCTCCCTGAGGGGGCCACCTTCTTTGCTTCCTTGATTTCCCAATGGCTTCCCACGCCCCAGTTTCATTAAAGGTTGTCCACTGGAACGTCCGGGGGGTCCGCGGCAAGGTGGCCCCGATTCGCCACCTCCTTCGGGAGTACGAGGTGGACGTCGTCTTGCTGAGCGAGACCCTCCTGTCCCCTCAGGACCGCTTCAATGCCCCCGGCTATTTTGTATACCGCCAGGACTTTCTGGGGGGTGAGTGGGCCAGCAGAGGCCTAGCCGTTCTGGTCGGCAGGAAACTTCTGCACCAACTCCTACCCCCCCCCTCAGTTTCATCGCTGCACGCCCTTGGAGTGGAGGTACTCCTCGGGTCGCACCGCACGCACATTTATGCGTGCTACAAACCTCCGGGGTCGCGTTTAGATATCTCCGACATCCACAGGCTCCTATCAGAAGAGCCGACTGTGATTGCCGGAGATCTGAACTGCAAGCACCCCGGATGGGGATCTCGTGCTCCCAACGAGTGAGAGCGAGTCGGGTACTCGGTGGTGGGTACATACTCCCCCACCCATTACCCCGAAAACCACTGGCACACGCCTGACGTCCTCGACGAGGCTATCACCCACCAACTTTCGGGTGACCTCCACCAAGAGGTCCTCGATGTGGCCCACGGCTCTGACCATCTTCCGGTCGTAGCCATTATACGCGCTGCTCCCGCTAGCGTTCCCCTCCTTCCCCCCTACCCAGCCCACGACTGGGACGCTTTTTCATTGCAGCTGCACGAGTCCACGCCCAACTTTCCGGTTGACTCTGCAGAGACCGTCGAGTCTATGACGCTGCAGATCACCGAGGCGATAACAGCTGCAATGAACGCGGCAACCCAGCCGCCCACCCGCCGCCAATTCAAGCGGCCCCCGCTCCCTCGCCACATCGCAGACCTCTTGGCGGAGAAAAAGCGTCTGCGTAGGAGATGGCAATGCACACGCTGCCCCACGCAGAAGGCGCAGCTTAATCGCCTTACTGCACAGGTAAAAGCCGCGATCGAGGACCTACACGCCATGGAATGGACTCGTCGGATACAGGAGGCCGGAGAGGACTGGCCCTCCTTTCACCGGTTTTGCCGCATCCTTACCCATGCCACCGCCCCCGTCCACCCCCTGCTCCACCCGGACGGCAACCACAGGTACCGTGCAGGACAGAGCAGACATCCATGCCGAACACTTAGAACGCCAATTATCGCCGCTGCCCACGACCGCAACGGAACACGCCCAAATGGTAACCGAGGAGGTAAAGGCTTTCCTAATTTCCCCCCCCCTCCCCCCAAATTTCTCCTTCTCTCCGAGGGCGGTCCAAAGGACCCTCTCCCGCCTGAAACCCAGAAAGGCCCCCGGTGCAGATGGAATCCCTAACTCCGCCCTCCGACACCTACCCTTCAGGACGGTGGCCGCCCTCACTCGCCTGTACAACGGCATTGTTAGGTCCGGCCACTTCCCCTCCACTTGGAAGATGGGACTTATCATAACCGTCCCCAAGCCCCACAAAAACCTGAGGTTGGCCGAGGGCTACCGGCCTATAACCCTCCTATCTACCCTATCCAAGGTCTTTGAAATCCTGTTCCTCAAACAACTTTCCCCCCACCTCCCTCCTCGCGAGGAACAATTTGGTTTCAGGTCCCAGCTGAGTACAACCCTCCAGCTGGTACGCGTGATCCACCATCTTTCCGTTGCGGCAAACAAGAAGGAAGCTTCGGTCGCCGTTGTCCTGGATATGGAAAAGGCGTTCGATAGTGTCTGGCATGAGGGCCTGCTCTGCAAGCTCATCCGAGCCAACGTACCTCCGCCCATGGTAAGGCTTGTGGCCTCTTTCCTCTCCGGCAGGTCCTTCAAGGTGCGCGTGGACAGAGTCCTCTCCGCCGAGCACCCCATCACCGCTGGCATGCCCCAAGGTAGCGTTCTCTCCCCAGGGCTGTACAACCTGTACGCCAGCGACGTGCCCACACACCCTGGCACCATCGCGGCGCTTTACGCCGATGACACGGCCTACATCGCCAGCTCCCTAAACAGGGACCACGCCGTCACAAAACTTCAGAGGACGCTGGACCTTCTCCCGGACTGGCTGAGCAAATGGCGACTATCTGTAAACGCAGGCAAGTCTCAGGCGCTCGCCGTCTCTACGAGAACAGGTTTTCCGGCTCCTCTGAAGATCGGAGACGCCGCAATTCCATGGGGTAAGACGGCGAAATATCATATATTGACAGATAATAGTCATTATTGACCGCCGACTATCCATGGCCTAGTGCTCAGCGGCGGTGACGAAAGCGAACTCCGCAGTAGCCCAGTTGCGTCCGGCCTACGCGTCCCCGCAGATCCCCCTGAGGATGCGCATCGCCCTCTACAAGACGTACGTACGGTCCCGCCTTACGTACGTGGCTCCCGCGTGACACCACTTGCTCTCCACACCCCAGAAAGGGTTGTTGCAGAGGGCCCAGAACCGGGTGCTGCGTCGCATCGCGGACGCATCGTGGTACGTCCGCAATTCCACCATAGCGAGGGACCTCAGGGTGGAGAGCGTGGAGGCCTTTGTGGCCCAGCTCTCCGCGCAACTGTTCGCGCGTGCGGATGCCAAGCGCCTGGTCGAGCTGACCGACCTGGCGCCGTGGCATGCCCACCCGCCGGACCGCCACCGCCTGCCGAGGGATGCCGTCCCACCAGAGGACCCAGCGGAGCCACGCAGCCCGCCCCGTCGCCCTCGAAGAGGAGGAGCCCTGACGCATTGATGCGCCACACCCAGCGCAACGATGCGCCCTGGCGCAACAGCGCCATACCACCGCGGGATTGTATCCCCCCCCCCCCCTATTGCCACCCCGTCCCCAGGGCGTACCTTTCACTGGATTGGCACATCGACATTTCTTTGTTTTGTTGTTGCCCTCCCCATGGGCTTACCCCGCGTTCTGCCGTGGGGGGTCTCCCTAAAACTATACGACTCATGCGCCCAGTATTAGTACTGGGCGCGTCTTCCCACCCCAAGTAGAGGGGCCATGCCCCTGGTTTTGGTTATTTCCGCCGTAAGGCCCTTTTCAGGGGCCCGGCGTCGAGAGAGAAGAGTCTCCTTCTCTAACTTGAACGTTAGTTCAGTTCTATTTGAGCTACCAAGGTGATAACTTGAACAAGCGATATCCTAGCGAACTGCTCGAGCCGTCAACTTGCTTTGTGACTTTGTGTGCATCTTGAGTGGTTACTAACTATAGTTTGTTATCAAGTTTATTGAACGAAAAGTAAACAAAAATTATGTCTGGTGGAAAGAAACGAAAAGTAGATACAAAGGGTTGCTAGTTTCAAGAAAAATGGCCTGAAGAATTCTTTTTTATCTTGCACAATGGTAAGCCTATTTGTTTGCTGTGTAATGAATCCATTTCAGTAATGAAAGAATTCAATATAAAGAGGCATTACTCAACTAAGCATGATACGCTGCACTCAGTGACAGGACAATTAAGGACAGATAAAATCCAGAAGCTTAGCGCAGATTTGGACAAACAGCAACAAATGTTTCATAAACAAAGAACACAACTTGATCATGTTGTGGAAGCTAGTTTTATAGTTATCTCAAAATTGGCAAAGGCATTAAAACCATTTGCCGAAGGACAATTTATCAAGGAGTGTATGTTAGAAGTTTGCGGTATTTTGTGTCATGAAAAGAAAAATGAATTTGAAAAAAATTGTTTGTCAAGACGAACTGTTGTTCGACGTATAGAAATGATGGCTAATGATATAAAAGCAACATTGACTGATCGAATGGCTGGTTCGAATCATTTTCCATAGCATTAGATGAGAGCACCGATTTGTCTGACACAACTCAACTGGCTATATTTATTCGAGGTGTTTGATAAGGAGTTCACTGTTACTGAGGAATTGCTTGCTTTACAGCCGCTAAAAGGAACCACTACAGGAGAGGATATTTTTATTGAAGTTCAAAAGGTATTCACAAGTTTTGGCTTGCCATGGTCAAAATTAATTGGAGTATGCACTGATGGTGCACCTTCTATGGTCGGCTTACGTAAAGTTTTCATCGGAATTTTGAATAAAAAAGCAACAGAATTAAATGTGCAAAAAGATGATTTGATAGTCCTTAATTGCATTATCCACCAACAGAACTTGTGTTCTAAATCCATTCGACCCCAGAATGTTATGTAATGTGGTAGTAAAAACCATCAACTTTATTCGATTCCGAGGGCTTAACCATCGTCAGTTCAAGGCGTTTTTGGATGAAATATTAGCTGAATATAACCACGTAACATATTATTGTGAAGTCAGATGGCTGAGCAAAAGAAAAATGTTGAAACGGTTTTACGAGCTTAGAAATGAGATAGCAGACTTTATGAAAATAAAAGATAAATCACTATCTGAATTAAGTGACCCAAAATGGATATGTGACTTAGCATTTCTGATCGATCTTACAGGCTATTTGAATGATTTAAATTTTAAACTTCAAAAACAAGGACAGTTAGTAAATGATTTGTACAGCCATTTGAAAGCGTTTCAGAGCAAACTACTCCCACAAGGGAGTCACGGATGCTGTCTGGTAACAGCTACCATTTCAACACGCTCTCTCCGTATGAAAATATTGCTTATGCTCAATGTGCTGAAGAACTCAAGTTACTGTCGGAACAATTTTCGAACAGATTTAGCGACTTCAAAAACATGGAAGGCTGTTTTAGTTTATTTGCTACTCCTACAAAATGTAACGTACAAAATGCTCCAATAAACTTACGAATGGAGTTGATCGAGATTCAAGAAAACTCATTCCTAAAATCCAAATTTCAAGACGTAAAGTTGTGCGATTTCTCCAAAAAATACCTAAAAAAAGACAATTTTCCGCAGCTTATAAAATTTACAAGAAGATTGATTTGTGCATTTGGCAGTATTTATAAATGCGAACAGTTCTTTTCATTGATGAAAGTTAATAAATCAACATATCGTACAAGACTGACTGACGAAATTTGGAAAATTCTTTACGTCTTTGTATCAGTGGAATTAATCCAAATATCGATGGATTAGTTTACCAAACTCAAGCTCAAGAATCTCATTGATTTCGGTGTATTTAACTTTCGTAGTTTGTAACAATTGCAAATTTAACGATTTAAATATAATGTATCATTTTTTAAAACATTTTGTTATTTTAATAAATTGTACTATAATACCATTGTCGTATTATTTCATGTCTTATATCTATCGCAAAAAATATTATCACTACTTTAAAATGCACTAAGTACTTTTAAACTCGGCCCGCTAACGTATTTGCACGCTAAAGTTTGGCCCTCAACATGTCGAAGGTTGCCCATACCTGCTGTAGATCATTAGAAAGGTCTAATGACCTTACCCACTAATGAAACCACTGCCGCAATACAAAAAAAACTTAATTAGTTATAATTGAAATAATAAGTTATTAGTGACAAAATAATGTTTAGATATTGTAACAACCAAAAAACCTGAAAATAAGTAGTTAGTTGTTCGACGTAACTTTTTGACCTCTTTATACTAGATAGCGTCAAATAGTAATTTGAATTCGTGGCACTACCATACACAAATTTTCATCCTTATTTAAGACCATTTAAATGCAAAGCCGCGAGAGGTAATTAAGCTCCAGGAAGGCACAAAATGTAGTTAATTAAATCCTCTTTTTACTGAACGTCAACTTGAAATATAGTGTAAATGTTGTTTTAGTAACGTTTTAGTGGAGAGTTCTAGAATGTTAATAATAATAATAATATCTATGGACGCTTCTCCACCATGTCAATTTGGTCCTTCACTAAGTATCCGAAGAACTTGTATCACAGACAACGGAAATTTAATACTAAACACATAATATTATTTAAGATTTTTATTATATATAGCATACTTAGTACCTAGGTAACCGAGCTTCGCTCGGAGATCTACTAGATAAAAAAAAGAAGAATCACGAAAATATTTTACGGCGGTTTGAATCCACCACATCCGAATTTCCGAAAAACGCAAAAGTTAACCTAACTGAAAAAACCTATATAACTTAAAAATGCGCAGTTTCTCGGATATAAAACCTAGTAGGAACCATTTTTCTCCCCCAAAACTCCCTGCATACTAAATTTCATTTAAATACTTTCGGCCCTTTCCGAGAACATAATTATATACCTGGTGTTTTTCCAGTCAGTATCCAAGTACTTTTAGGAGTGAATATACTCTTGAATATAAGCAACTTTTACTATGGGATCAACTTTTCTACTTGAAAAAAAATTTTGCTGTTTCATACAAAAGGGCTACGGCATAGATAGCATTTGAACTTGAAATGTGGTATGGTAGTAGTTTAGGCTCTGGTTTTAAACATAGGTAACTTTTTATTACGTAAAAGTATAGTATTCCCGCAATATACCTGAATAGTATATTTACGCGGGCGGAGCCGTGGGAAACAGCTAGTATTAAAACCTAACACTCCTGCAAACATTTTCCTCTTTCTCTAAAAAGTTGGTACTTTTCAGTTTATTTTAAATTGGACTTCCCTTTGATCTTGAAATAGGTAAGGGGTACTTACTATGTGGGGATAAAATAATGATTTCAAGTCTGGTTAGGGTAAAGATATAATATTCTTAGAGGAAGTATTGCAGCCCTCGTTGCGCTTAAATTATGTGTGTATTCTGTGTAAAAGGGAATTTGTTATTCGCTTTACAACAACTTGTTAAATGTTTATCAAAACATTCAATAAAATTAATAATTAAATATTCTTTATCTCTTCTCCAAATATATCTCTAAATAAAAGTCCCCCCGCCTCGTCTGTCTGTTTGTCAGTCACTATAATCTCAAAAACTACTGAACGGATTCATGCCGTTTTCATATATCAACGGAGTGGTTCTTAAGAAGGTATTGATAGGTGTATGATTAGTTAAGGTTTTGTAGGAATTCAAATCAAATAAAACAATATGTTTCCTCATTGGTTATTTTATAACACTCACAGAATTGTCCCCACGTAATGCCTACTACCGGTTCAGAAACTAACCTAGCGAGAAGAACTGGCGTAAGAAACACGCACGGGCCATCTTTTTGCAAAAATATGGAAAATTTATTAAATCGCTTAATCGAAAACGCTGTTATATGATATATTATTATAACAAAACAATGTGTGGTGGGATTGTTTCTTTTTATAGGTCTACAAAAAAAGGTCGGGATGGCACATCACTTTTTCACAAATGTTATATTTTCAGAAGTATACAATATTAATCCTTATCAAAGAAAATACGTTAGTCACTTTAACCATTTTATAGACATTATAATTGCGCGTTAAATCATGCCATGGTTGTATCTTAGGAGACATCTTAAAATTAAAAAGTACGCACAATAAAAATTAATTCAAATTGTGGTCGGCGTGCGGCGCGACGACTATCGAAAGGCTCGCTCGAAGCAGGTACTCTGCCCGTCCTCATACGACGAATATACTTTACATTATAAAGATACTAGATTTTTCCCGCGTATATATAGTATCGAGTATCCCACGCGAATGAGGACTTTTTTCGGGATAAAAAGTAGCATATGTTTTAATCCAGACCCTGAATTACTACCATGCCAAATTTCATCGAAATCTGTTTAGTACTTTTTGCTTCAAAGAGTCACAAACAGCCATCCGCCCATCCATACATCCATCAATTCATCCTCATAAACTTTCACATATAAAATAGTAGTGGTATAGTTTTAAACACAATTCCACGCGGGTGAAGTCGCGAGCATAAGCTGCTAATAAATTTTCATAAGAAGTAAATTCGTCGTATTATACAAGAAGTAAATTTGATGCTAGCCAGTAAAACGTATGACAAAGAATTATACAATATGTACCTAGGTATTCACCATTTACGATAACGACAAAAGGGCAAAAAACTACAAAACTCAGGAATCGATAACCAATGGCGAAATGAGCAATCAGGTGTATTGTACGAATAGAAGACCGAGTTTCGCTGAACGAACGAATTGTGATAATCGTTCAATAGAACGAACCGTTCGAGTTTATAAATTGCGGTGCAAGTGCTTAGTGCACTTGAATTGGTCCGACTTGTTTGGAATACAACACAAATGTACAAGTAATGTTTAATAAGGCCACATTTTATTCTCCGTACACAAAACACGTTAAATTTAAACGTTTTGGTATTACCATAATAGTACCATATAGTGGTACCATTAATTTTAAATGTTAACTTCATAACACACTCGTATATTCAAGCCAATGTAAACATGTGAGGGTAACTTATTTATTTAGGTAGACATTCAGAAATACTGCTTTAGATTGAAAATGTGTGAAATGTGAATAGCAGAATCCTGTAGAAAAACGAGATAAACGAAATTCTGATCCAGTCTTTGCAGTTTTATGCCTTGTAACCTCACCTTTATTCTTTGTTCAGATTTAACCAAGTAAACAAACGCTGAGAATTTCATAAAAATGCCTTTACATTTCAAATAAAATTTACCGTGGAGATTCAACATATAAAAGCAGTTTTCCCATCCTTCCTCCATAAAATAAGGTAATAAAAACAAAATAAAATTATCAAACCACCAGTTTGCAACACCTGTAGTAACTCGTAAGTCACATAAAATTCGTATTCCGATCGTGTAATCATAGACAATTCAATGCACATCTGCGTCTCTAGAGTCCAGGCTGACACTTAACTCCATCAAACAAATTTAAACCCTTTTACAATACATTTAAGTGTATTTTTCTCAAGCATCAACTCTAAGGGGATTACTATGCCTACCAAGATGATCAGTCTGGTTTAGTGGATTACAGTTGTCTCATTTGGCAACTTACAATAGGGATGGGTAATTTGTCCGTTATTTGGGTTTTTGATAAATTGTTTTGTAAAATTGACATGGCAGTGCATTATTGAATTTAAAGGGTCACCCCTACTTTGGAGCGTACTGTTAGGAAAATAAGTTATTGAAAGTAAGATAGCATAAACAGATTTTTGCACTACCTTTAAATACAATGCAAGACACAGTAAACTTATGTAAGTGGTACCTACGCTCGTACTCGTGTTTGTTATTCTGAGGTTTTGTACATCCATGTATAGTAAAACCATTTTGGTAATGGCGCACGGCTATCGTCATTTTTCTATGGAAATGACATACGATGTATGAAAAACGACGATTGCCGAAAGCTATTGAGTTAGTGGTCGTGCTGTAAGTTATTTTGTCAGACTTGGAGCTTTTCTGCCCATACTTAATTTACCTCCTTAAAATTTTTCTGTATTTCTTTGAACATTTGCACCTGAAAGTTTTTAAAGATACCAAAAAAAAAATAGACGCATTATCTGATATTCTTACGGCCGGTTTCAACAACCTATCTACCAATAACTATTTGTTAAAAACGTCGTCAACGATTGAAATCATTTGCCGGTTTTTTGCGATACTTTACAACAAAATATAAGTTGGCGACTGCACATGACCATACTTTTTTACTGAATTTGTCAGCGATTTAATATGTTGGCGACTAATTTACTAAACTGGCGAAAGCGACAAATAATAAAAAAATCGGCAAATAAAAGGTGGCGAAATTTAATCCAAACTGGCACTGAAATTTATAAGTAGGGGACTTAATTTCCGAGTTGGCGACCATTGAACGTAAGCAGCTATAAAACCAGGTTGTGTTGATAAATTAATGGCTGCTAAATTAAGACGACACCCATATCAATTTTACATAAAAATAAATATTCGCCATTTTGAAATTTCAATATGAATGAATTTTTGTAATCAGCACCCCCAGAAATCTACAAAAGGACAGCCATATTAATTTTTATAAATTGAAATATGTCCGTCATCTTGGAATTTCTTCCTTTTTTTCATCTTGGAAAATGAATGTCATTTTCGTATCCAGCACCCCCAAAAACCTGGTGAAAGACATCTGTATCAATTTTACGAAAAATAAATATCCGCCATTTTGAAATTCCAAAATGAATGATTTTTTTGTTATCCACACCCTCCGAAACCGAGAAAAATTAAAAATGAAAAGTTTTGTACGCTCCTTTACGTTTTATTTAGTGCGCTCGTTTTGCTGCTTATTATGTTTTTTGAATTACCTACATCAGGGAAAATATGTGCCTATTCTTAATTTATAATAATATCTATGGACGATTCACGCCACTTAAATTAAATGTGTACTCTCAAATTGTTGCCAAGATGGTTATTTGTTCGCCAAAATACGCGTACGTCGCGTACGAAATTTGACGTTTTTAACAAATAGTTATTGATAGATAGCTTATTGAAACGGGCCGTAAGTTATTTTAAAATATAACTAGTTGTTTTCTATAGTTGTAAGTGTAGAATTGATAGGCGCATATCTAATAATATGACTTTTTTTAACTAGGTAAAACTCAAGTAATATTCCTGGTTTAACCAAACAAAGTGATAGACAGACAAACAGACGGTTAGTTGTAAGCTGCATCTATTCACAGCATATTATTTTCATAATGCATAAAGGTTTTATGATATTACAAAGCTATTTATCACGTACAAAGAAACTGAAGCTTCATTTTCGGTGAACCACTTTCGCCATTTCTGTGTGAATTCACCGCGCGGGCGATTCGCTCCGCTGAAGTCCCATTTATCCACTAAAAGCGCAATAAACGGCCACACTAGCGAGGAATTAGGGCAACTTATTCGAAATAACCTCCTCCTTTTAGTTAATAAACTCTTTCAATTTATATTTTTTATCCTTTTAATGCGAAGTACAGTAGATAAATTATGAAAAAATGTAAATCGAAACATATTTTTGCCCATGCCACGTTTGAAGGAGTGTCCTGTATTTTTAATAAAAGATGGATTACATTTACTTTTTATATGCAATCTCTGAGTTCCAGTATTTGAAGTTTGCATCCACATTACTTTAAAATTTATATTTATGTATTTACTAGCTTTTTCCCCGCGGCTCTGCCTGTACTTTTTTAAAGTGAAACTTTTATTATTACATCGTCTCAAACTTTTTCGTCTGTGTGTTGCATGTCGCGTGACGGTCGGCCGCGGAGTAGGGATAAAGTGAAAGGCACTCGTCAGAGCAGCCGAGGCCAATATGGCGGCGCCTATAGTTCGCATCAGCTGACCGTGTAGTGTATAGACTAGTACTCATTTGTGCCAGTGCTCCACGCTATTTTGTTATTAAGTTTCACTTTTACCGTGGTTTCATAAAACCACACAATCCTTTTCTTGATTGGTTTACAACTCAAAAATACTTCACATTAGTAAGGCCCACATAAACATCTTATGCAAATAGGTTCGCTTTACCTATAGCGGCAAATCAGTGCCATCTAGTATGCCATATGAGAACCAAAGTTCCTTAAGAAAATTAACTTAAAATTTAACGCATAAACAGTCTTTATATTGATAAAGACCGCATTTAACTCGTTATGTAGTTCACGCGAAGACACAAGAAGCGCATTTTATTGTTATAAAGTTTCACTTTTACCGTGGTTTCATAAAACCACACAATCCTTTTTTCTTTTTTGGGATAAAATGTAGCCTATGTTTCATTCCAGAGCCTTAACTACTACCATACCAAATTTCATCGAAATCCATTCTGTATTTTTTGCGTGAAAAAGTAACAAACATACATCCATCCATCCATATATCCATCCTCACAAATTTTCACGTTTATAGTAGTAGAATATGATGAAAATATGTAGAATAGATGAAAAGGTATAATAATTATGCATTTTATAAGGCGTACTCGATTCGCGTTGATGGTCCAGACGGAAAAAATGCAGTGTCGGCAAAGATAGAAACTTAATGCTCTTTGAAGACCACGTTTACAAGCGACACACAAGGTTTCACGATTTTCCGATAGATGGCGCTATAAGCAGTATTCTGGGTTTGTATCTTGCTCGGTGTTTTAGCGCCAATATTAGGGGTGCCAAACCGCTAAAAGCCAGCGGTGTTCTTTTTTGTCGAAATACAGATTGAATTCAAGACATGCGAATGTAAAAATAATACAAGTCCTATTATAACAATTACATTGGCAACAATTATTATTCTATTTTTTACAAATGAATACATGTACTTAGTTACTCCTGAGTCCTGAGTAAGTAATTATGTAAGTACTTATTTGTAAAATTAGTTACCTATAACTACTGATTAATTACATAATTTACAATAGAATATATGAGTAGATGAACCGCTAACATCGAAAGGTCAATGCTACATTTAAAAAAAGTCAGTTTTGAGAAAAGAGCGTTGAAAGATAAAAAGTAGCCTATATATGATTTCAAAGCTTAAACCACCATACAAAAATTCGTCAAAATCCGTTCAGTAGTTTTTGCGTGAAGGAGTAACAAACATCCATCCATCGATCGTCAGAAACATTCATATTTATATAATAATAGTAGTAGGATTGGTATGACACTGTCATTCAAAGTCAGAACAATGTCCGTCGGGTCAGCTAGTTTGTAGCAACAAAATAATAATAATAATAATAAAAATGTTTATTTCTCCTCACAATATAGATTACAATTATACATAATTACAAAAGTGTCTTTCAGTCAAGTGAAATGTGAGGAGCTGGTGTCCATTATAGGTCATACCTGTATTACGGATCACCAGGTCCTCACCCCAAGGAACATTTTATGTAACATTTAAATCACATAGATTGTACTATGATTCACTAGATATATGTTGTTATTAAGTTGATTGAAGCAAAAGAGATAAATTATTATCATAAAGAGATGAGGAAAGAATATCAAAATTTAGTCTTAGATCTATTTTTATACAATAATAAATTTTTATATATTATATATTATTCGAAGCCCTTTAATCTTTTTTTTTCTTTTTTATGAATGTGTGACATAATGCTTGCGCACATGTGTGTGTGTGTGTGCGAATGTGTGTATGTATGTGTTAGTTAAGTATGTTCTCTGTAGGACCGTATTCCAAGTTTTGCAACCATTTACTAACCACTTCCTTGCATTTGTATTTTGTAAGGGGGTACATTTTAAGACATTTGTTGACTTTATTGTATAAATGACATCCCCGATAATCGAAGAAGCGTTGTGCAAATACGGTTTTACATTGTGATTTATCAAAGACTTTATCCCTTCTGCGGCGATTTTCCACTATCTTAGGATCATAGGTCGTACTGGAATGTTGCCTGATTATGGTCTGCAGAATATATAGCTGGCGAACGGTTAGTACTTTACTTAGCTTATAAACGTCACTTGTTGGGTGGAAGAAGGACAAAGAAAAACCAACCTTTAATACCGCCCTCTGAGCCCTTTCCAGTTTCAACATAAGGGTTTTAGTTGTACCGCCACAAACAGTAATACAGTAGCTTAGCTGTGACTGTAGCAGTGCGAGGTAAACGGATCTTATAAGCTCCTTGCAGGCAACATGACGCAGATTTTTAAACATGAACATTAGTTTGCGTATACGTGTAGCTAACTGGTCGATGTATTCATGGAAGGATAGCTTACTATCAATAACCACGCCCAGGGGCCATATTACAAGCTCTTAATTCCAGCCAGTTTACGCCACAAAACAAACTGGCTGTAATTTTCGTATTATAGTCACATGTTACCAGCCAGTCAGCAGTCACGTGACTCTTGACTTACTTCGGCATTGAAACTTGAGTGGTATTTTCGTATTATGACAGTACTTCTGACATTAGCTGGCTTGTATTTACGACAAAAACTGTTTAAACGAAGCCGTTCAGTTTACGCTCAACTTCATTAGCTTTTATTGAATAGTTTTAAATATTTTAGTGTTCTCTTTTAATAATATATAGGTTAGGTTAGTAACGTAAAATATTGCTAAAGTGAACATAGAATTTAATTTATAAATAATTAATAATTTAATTAATAATTTAATAATTTAATAACTTTTTATTATTATTATTATTATAAGCCTAAGCTGTCCCACTGCTGGGCAAAGGCCTCCCCCAAAGACTTCCATCTGTCTCTCTCCTGCGCCACCGCTGGCCAGCCTGGCTGGTATGCCTCCAGCTCATCACGCCATCTTTTTCTAGGCCGGCCTCGGCGGCGGCGTCCGTCTTCAGGTGCCCACTCTGTTGAGATCTTTGCCCAGCGGTCGGAATTTAATAACTTAATTTATAATAATTTCTCCCATAGAATACAGTGTATCTGAGACGTCAGTCCACATGGGTTTTGAGTATTCTCGCGCCTGCGCCGATTTGTTGAATCCAACAGCTATATCCTTGTGAGAATTCAAAAACTCCCACAAAGATTCTAGCTGGTTGAATGAAACCCGGCGACGACGCGAAAACACCTCTTGTGAACTAAACATGAATAGCCTTTGTTTCAGTCTAAACTAATATGTACTAAATATACTTTATATTTGATAAATAAAACACAAATAATACTTACGCCATTCCTAATTATTTAAATCTTATATTATTGAGATAACAAATTAAAAAACATTACACTTTTCTAATCATCTAACAGTCCGGTCAGATCAGTGTTGCCAAACTCAGATTATTTAAATTTGCCGCCTTTTTTCAGTTTCATTAATCGCTGGCCGAATGACCAAATCGAGCTGTAAAGTAGTTAAATTGGCAACACTGATTTCACTCCTGACAGGACCTCTATGCCGACGATCACTCACTATTCACTATTTAGAAACTCCGAGGTTATTGAGCTGTGAATTCCGTTTTCCAAAATCTTCGTAACCCTAATTGCGCCTTAAACAGCATACTCACGCACGGTCCGATCCAGCCCCGTGGCCGTGGACCGTGAGTATGCCGCTTATTTTACCGATAATTTTTTTAGAAATAAGGTTTTTGGTAGAAAATAAGCACATTTTTTTCTTGAAATAGGTGTATACGACGTAAAAACGACGGCTATTTTACCAACTTAAACCATTTATTTTTTTCAGTCCATAAAATTTGCTTTAACTTTAACAATAATTGTACATATTCTATGTATAGTTAAAAATATTTAGTACAAGTTTTCTGTTCGTTATTAGCTATTCACTTCATAAGTGCATGGCAAGAAAAAAACATACTGTAATACGTCAAATTTGACGTATCCGAATGTTACCTTTATGCTTCATTAAACCAGTCAGAGCCATTAAAACCAGGATGAATCCAGTCAGCATGAAATATCGTTGTAATACGAAAAAAGAACAAGGCACTTTAAGGCCGTATATTTAATTGCCTGGACACAAGCTGGTTTTTTAAAAGATCATAATACGGCCCCAGGTACTTAATTGTATTGGTCCTTTCAATTGTGGCACAATCACAGCTGGAGGTAACATATTTGGAGCATTCATGGGATATTATGCTGTATTGCATATTATTTTCTTTTTTGTTTCTTAAGGAGAATCTGATGTATTTAGTTTTGCTTATATTTAGAGTTAAAACATTAGATCGCAACCATTCCGTGACAACGTTAAACCCATTTTGTGCGTATGAGAAAACTTCAGCCCAAGTTTTCCCGCTAAAAAGTAATGCTGTATCATCAGCGAAGGTTATAATTTTAGCCTGAGGTAGTACTAATTGACACATATCATTAATATATACGAGAAACAGTGTCGGGCCCAGTATACTTCCCTGGGGAACCCCAAAGTGGACTGTTGTATCATTGCTTTTGAGGTTTTCTACTTTTACACACTGTGTCCTCTCAGACAAATAACTTTTGAAGAGTTTTAGTTGAATGTCCCTAATTCCTAAGCGCTCCAGTTTGTTTAATAATATTGGAATAGAGATCATTTCAAATGCTTTTGCAAGGTCTTAGAATATTGCAATTGATTTATTTTTACTATCTAAGTTCATAACTGTAAAATTAGCTAATTCATGCACCGCATCTGTGGTAGATCTGTTAGCCCTAAAACCAAATTGTGCTTGCGATAATAGTTTGTTATCCTCTAGATATTTTATTAATCTTTTGTTGATTAGTCGTTCTAATATTTTAGATAATGTTGATAGGATGGATATAGGTCTGTAGTTATCGATATGCTCTCTATCTCCAGTTTTATGAATAGGATATATAATATAATATAAAATAATAAGCTAATACCGTCTAATGAAACTCAGTTTACTCGAAATTTTATTTTTTCTAACTGCGTCAAAGAATTTAATATGATAGCTAGTAAGGTAACTATGCGGTTCATCCACTCAGCTATTTAATTATGTTCTGTTACAATCTAGGTAGGTAACGTGTTTTACGTTTTTATTGTATAAATTACTACGCAAAAATTGAACGTTACAACCACAGATTAGGCTGGGACTATATCAAGTGGAATTCGTAAGGCCGGAGAAAGTTAGAAAGTTCAGAGCAACGAAAATATAACTCGGCGCTCATAAAATGAAGCTGAGAATCGAACACGCTAGTGTCAAGTCAAATGTCAATGTCAAATCTGACAAATCGACACTCATGTGTTCGTTCAAATCTATTGCATTAGTCCAGAGTTCTATTTTTAATGCTCTGAATTTTCTCCGGCCTTCCGGGTTCCGGACAATATAGTTCCAGCCTTATAGCTATAAACCACGATATACTTTTATTATGAATTACTGTGCCTTTGGTTTTTTACGTACTTACAGTATAATTCCAAGTTTGGGCCCAGGTGGAAATTTTTCTTATGTTGTTTATTGCGTTTTATATAATTGAACAACCTTGAAGGCAATCATCCAGATCGTTCCAACAATTAATTATGATATTTATAATATATTACTCCAAATTACAAACAACATAATTTGTCACTCTTGAGTCTTGATAATATTAATAAGGACATGAACTAGGGATGACAGCCTTAAAATTTCCAAAATGAATCTAATATAATATATTACGAGCCAATCCCCCCTACATATTATGTAGGAGGGGTTGGCTCGTCGTCGTGAGGAGTGGAAAATAAAGAAAAGCTTCTTCTTATCTTCTTTTATTAATTATTTCACTTTTACGTCTTAAGCACACATCCTATCCTCTCACATCATCCACCATAATCTAACTATCTATCACCCTTAGTCTCATACTTCCCTTTCACTCACATTATAGCTGCGTTCTCTCCGTCGCTTCGCGTCGTGTTCACTTTAACTTTAAATATGTTTATTGTTTTAAACACTTACGGACTGTGTCGCGGTGCAATTCTCTTTTTTCCGACGTTTTGGCTACTTTCACGTCACGGGAGGACTGATGTGTCAGTTGTCCTATTTTTTGAAGTTGTTCAAATTACCCGAAGATTCTTCAATTAATATTCGTGTTCCGATCCACGCAAAACATACTAACAGTATCTTGAATCCGCGGTGACTTTAAATTACATTGTATTTCGTTAATTATTGGATCCCAACTAGATGGCAGCACCCAGCCATCATCTCGGTTAAAATTAGGGTACTTTTTAATTTTTATAGCCTCGCGTAAAAAGTACCCTAATTTTAACCGAGATGATGGCTGGGTACTGCCATCTAGTTAGGATGGACGATGGATAAGACAATTGACATCTCAGTCCTCCCGTGACCACTGCTGCTGGAAAGTAGCCGAAACGTCGGGTGTTAAGAATCTACTCTTTCCTATATGATGACAAGGGTGATCTTCAATGAATGCTTTTATTTGCTTTCTTCAAAATATAAACGTATATTTTATGAAATTCGACTTTTTTACAAAAAATAGTTTTTAGACGTTCAACGAACTGGAAGCGAGTGAAGTCGTTGCCATTATTGTTAGATGGAGTTATATTTTATGCTGTGTTCACGCCAGTGTAGGTTTTTTAAAAAAATTTTGACTCCCGTTGTCAAGGAGTGCTTGAACTGTGTGATAGTAATTACTCGAGTCAGGAACATCGATGAGTGCCGTCGACAATAAAACCTGTTGTATCGCAGCACTGCACGTAAGTGCATTGCGCCCGCAGTGTACTTGCTGCGTATCAGCTGATTTGTTTTCACTCGATGATGGACGCGAAATGGTCGTGTATGCGGCCTTACCTATCCTTTCGCTAGAAGTATTATTGTTATGAAGCAATGTGTTATGATTATTTTTACATAATTTACATGGACCATATGAGCATTCGCTTGGTATGTGATTATTAGAAAGAATACAATTTTGACAAAGGGCTTTATTTTTCACAATTATACATCTATCTTGCACGGGCAAATTTAAAAAAAAATGGACAAGAATACAAATAATGGTCTCCGCCGCAGTCAACACAAGTACGTCTTGGCTTATTATTTTCGGAGCTATATTTATTATGACTGGAATTAGTTACGTATGAATGTGTGACAGGTTGCGAATGTATAACGTTTGATTTACTGCCATATTTTTTGGTTTGATTGTAATTCAACTTAATGGTATCATTATTATTGTGCTTAAACGTTTTAATTTAATCATTTCTAACATATCCGCACAGTTTTTCAAAAATTCTAGAAGATCAGTTAATTTGATGTTATTTGAATTATTTTTAGACACAAGAAGTGTGTTTCCCAGTCCACCGAACGTGAGATTCCCACTCACGTTCGGTGGACTGATCGAGTTTAGATAAACAACGTATCCCAAGCATCGGTTTGCTCGTTCAGTGATTTAAGTGCTCGCTAATTACGTAATATTGAGTCTATTAATTTTCTAATCTGAACATACGATCCGCTTTGAAGTGACTGAACAGTAAATAACACTTTTACATGATTTTGTACTAATAAACGATTGTTGTGAAACCTATTTTCTAATAAATCTTATTTTAACGGGACCCTGAACAGATTCTAACTGAAGAGACTCATCGATACTCATTCTGAAAGGTTCTAAGCTTAGGAAAGCAAGAGTACTTACAGTTTCCCGCTCGGCAATTTCCCGGCGCAGCGCCGCACAACACGAAAACTGAGACGAAAAAATAACAATATTAACGCAAATATTTGGACATGGATTAGGGAAATAGGTTTTGTGACCTGACCGGATGTGACTTGCCGTCAATCCTGGACAATCCTTTTCTCCAATGCCTTCTGATGTAACGCTCCACGTAGCCGCGTGGTTCTTCGTAATTAATCCGTATCGTTAGGACCAGAATGTTAAGAATCTACTCTTTCCTATATGGTGAGGCCAAGGGTGATCTTCAATGAATGCTTTTATTTACTTTCTTCAAAATATAAACGTATATTTTATGAAATTCGACTTTTTTTTCCACAAAAATAGATTTTAGACGTTGAACGAACTGGAAGCTAGTGAAGTCGTTGCCATTTTTGTCAGATGGCGTTATAGTTTATGCTGTGTTCACGCCAGTGTAGGTTTGCGCCATTCGCCGCTAGATGGAGATGTAGGTATATTATTGAACATCGGGAAAAAGAAAAGTGCATCGCGATACAATCCGTAAGTGTTAAAAACAATGAACAATATTCGCGTAAACATAAGAAATCAATATTTCAATATTTTTTTTTGTTTGATAAAATGTTTTACTGTGTTCCTGGGTCTTGGATGTGTATTTAATATATGTATATTACTATAAAATCTTAAATATCTGTAATGTGTATAGTATAAAAGTTCTTGTGATACTTAGTACAGGGCCAAATTGATGTTATGTGGATGCGTCCATAAATCTTATAAAAAAAAACATTTGGCGTTTTAACCTCGTCTCCGGAAGGTCATGTCACAATTTCATGTACTTAGTTAAGTTAAAAATAGCGTTTGGTAAAACGTGACGTTGATCAAACGATAGCTATCTTCTGAGAATTGATGTAGCGAAGGAGCAGCGAAGTAAATAACTCGTTGAGATACACGAGTATTACAGTAAATATTGATCCTACTTAGGGTTTGTTGCACAATCTACTGATATCTTATTTGCATGTTTTGACTCTGTCACTCAAAATAAAAGTAAGCAGCAACAAAACTTCCAAAATAAGCTATCCGACACTTGTTACAAGATTGTGAAACAGGCTCTCAGTCGAACATTTTCTTTTCCAGCCTCTATACAATACTAATATTAAACACGCGTAGAAAAACTCTCTCCTGAGGCCCAATTCTCGTATTTAACTGAGACTTTCAGCTTACCATCAATAATTAATTATAAATCAATCATCCTGTTATCATAAATTGACCGAAATTCGGTATTCTGCTACACTGTTTTAGTACATATTATATCCCAACACAGTCATTTTGAAATAATTACATTGACTACATTTCATATTTATAACGACAGCTGTTGCTTGACGTTTGTACGATTCAGTGTTGTCAATGGTACAATAGGTAAGTGCAGTGACAATACCTATTTGTCACATATATTACATACATAACATTACACAAAATCATCGAATGTAGGTATGTAGGGTAGGTATACACATGTACACGGAAAACATTCCCCGCGCGGGTAGAGAGCGGGGAAGGCAAAAAAGTGCTTTGTGCGTAAAATTTTATATTTTTATGTTATATATTAACTTAAAATTTAACGCATAAACAGTCTTTATATTGATAAAGACCGCATTTAACTCGTTATGTAGTTCACGCGAAGACACAAGAAGCGCATTTTATTGTTATAAAGTTTCACTTTTACCGTGGTTTCATAAAACCACACAATCCTTTTTTCTTTTTTGGGATAAAATGTAGCCTATGTTTCATTCCAGAGCCTTAACTACTACCATACCAAATTTCATCGAAATCCATTCTGTATTTTTTGCGTGAAAAAGTAACAAACATACATCCATCCATCCATATATCCATCCTCACAAATTTTCACGTTTATAGTAGTAGAATATGATGAAAATATGTAGAATAGATGAAAAGGTATAATAATTATGCATTTTATAAGGCGTACTCGATTCGCGTTGATGGTCCAGACGGAAAAAATGCAGTGTCGGCAAAGATAGAAACTTAATGCTCTTTGAAGACCACGTTTACAAGCGACACACAAGGTTTCACGATTTTCCGATAGATGGCGCTATAAGCAGTATTCTGGGTTTGTATCTTGCTCGGTGTTTTAGCGCCAATATTAGGGGTGCCAAACCGCTAAAAGCCAGCGGTGTTCTTTTTTGTCGAAATACAGATTGAATTCAAGACATGCGAATGTAAAAATAATACAAGTCCTATTATAACAATTACATTGGCAACAATTATTATTCTATTTTTTACAAATGAATACATGTACTTAGTTACTCCTGAGTCCTGAGTAAGTAATTATGTAAGTACTTATTTGTAAAATTAGTTACCTATAACTACTGATTAATTACATAATTTACAATAGAATATATGAGTAGATGAACCGCTAACATCGAAAGGTCAATGCTACATTTAAAAAAAGTCAGTTTTGAGAAAAGAGCGTTGAAAGATAAAAAGTAGCCTATATATGATTTCAAAGCTTAAACCACCATACAAAAATTCGTCAAAATCCGTTCAGTAGTTTTTGCGTGAAGGAGTAACAAACATCCATCCATCGATCGTCAGAAACATTCATATTTATATAATAATAGTAGTAGGATTGGTATGACACTGTCATTCAAAGTCAGAACAATGTCCGTCGGGTCAGCTAGTTTGTAGCAACAAAATAATAATAATAATAATAAAAATGTTTATTTCTCCTCACAATATAGATTACAATTATACATAATTACAAAAGTGTCTTTCAGTCAAGTGAAATGTGAGGAGCTGGTGTCCATTATAGGTCATACCTGTATTACGGATCACCAGGTCCTCACCCCAAGGAACATTTTATGTAACATTTAAATCACATAGATTGTACTATGATTCACTAGATATATGTTGTTATTAAGTTGATTGAAGCAAAAGAGATAAATTATTATCATAAAGAGATGAGGAAAGAATATCAAAATTTAGTCTTAGATCTATTTTTATACAATAATAAATTTTTATATATTATATATTATTCGAAGCCCTTTAATCTTTTTTTTTCTTTTTTATGAATGTGTGACATAATGCTTGCGCACATGTGTGTGTGTGTGTGCGAATGTGTGTATGTATGTGTTAGTTAAGTATGTTCTCTGTAGGACCGTATTCCAAGTTTTGCAACCATTTACTAACCACTTCCTTGCATTTGTATTTTGTAAGGGGGTACATTTTAAGACATTTGTTGACTTTATTGTATAAATGACATCCCCGATAATCGAAGAAGCGTTGTGCAAATACGGTTTTACATTGTGATTTATCAAAGACTTTATCCCTTCTGCGGCGATTTTCCACTATCTTAGGATCATAGGTCGTACTGGAATGTTGCCTGATTATGGTCTGCAGAATATATAGCTGGCGAACGGTTAGTACTTTACTTAGCTTATAAACGTCACTTGTTGGGTGGAAGAAGGACAAAGAAAAACCAACCTTTAATACCGCCCTCTGAGCCCTTTCCAGTTTCAACATAAGGGTTTTAGTTGTACCGCCACAAACAGTAATACAGTAGCTTAGCTGTGACTGTAGCAGTGCGAGGTAAACGGATCTTATAAGCTCCTTGCAGGCAACATGACGCAGATTTTTAAACATGAACATTAGTTTGCGTATACGTGTAGCTAACTGGTCGATGTATTCATGGAAGGATAGCTTACTATCAATAACCACGCCCAGGGGCCATATTACAAGCTCTTAATTCCAGCCAGTTTACGCCACAAAACAAACTGGCTGTAATTTTCGTATTATAGTCACATGTTACCAGCCAGTCAGCAGTCACGTGACTCTTGACTTACTTCGGCATTGAAACTTGAGTGGTATTTTCGTATTATGACAGTACTTCTGACATTAGCTGGCTTGTATTTACGACAAAAACTGTTTAAACGAAGCCGTTCAGTTTACGCTCAACTTCATTAGCTTTTATTGAATAGTTTTAAATATTTTAGTGTTCTCTTTTAATAATATATAGGTTAGGTTAGTAACGTAAAATATTGCTAAAGTGAACATAGAATTTAATTTATAAATAATTAATAATTTAATTAATAATTTAATAATTTAATAACTTTTTATTATTATTATTATTATAAGCCTAAGCTGTCCCACTGCTGGGCAAAGGCCTCCCCCAAAGACTTCCATCTGTCTCTCTCCTGCGCCACCGCTGGCCAGCCTGGCTGGTATGCCTCCAGCTCATCACGCCATCTTTTTCTAGGCCGGCCTCGGCGGCGGCGTCCGTCTTCAGGTGCCCACTCTGTTGAGATCTTTGCCCAGCGGTCGGAATTTAATAACTTAATTTATAATAATTTCTCCCATAGAATACAGTGTATCTGAGACGTCAGTCCACATGGGTTTTGAGTATTCTCGCGCCTGCGCCGATTTGTTGAATCCAACAGCTATATCCTTGTGAGAATTCAAAAACTCCCACAAAGATTCTAGCTGGTTGAATGAAACCCGGCGACGACGCGAAAACACCTCTTGTGAACTAAACATGAATAGCCTTTGTTTCAGTCTAAACTAATATGTACTAAATATACTTTATATTTGATAAATAAAACACAAATAATACTTACGCCATTCCTAATTATTTAAATCTTATATTATTGAGATAACAAATTAAAAAACATTACACTTTTCTAATCATCTAACAGTCCGGTCAGATCAGTGTTGCCAAACTCAGATTATTTAAATTTGCCGCCTTTTTTCAGTTTCATTAATCGCTGGCCGAATGACCAAATCGAGCTGTAAAGTAGTTAAATTGGCAACACTGATTTCACTCCTGACAGGACCTCTATGCCGACGATCACTCACTATTCACTATTTAGAAACTCCGAGGTTATTGAGCTGTGAATTCCGTTTTCCAAAATCTTCGTAACCCTAATTGCGCCTTAAACAGCATACTCACGCACGGTCCGATCCAGCCCCGTGGCCGTGGACCGTGAGTATGCCGCTTATTTTACCGATAATTTTTTTAGAAATAAGGTTTTTGGTAGAAAATAAGCACATTTTTTTCTTGAAATAGGTGTATACGACGTAAAAACGACGGCTATTTTACCAACTTAAACCATTTATTTTTTTCAGTCCATAAAATTTGCTTTAACTTTAACAATAATTGTACATATTCTATGTATAGTTAAAAATATTTAGTACAAGTTTTCTGTTCGTTATTAGCTATTCACTTCATAAGTGCATGGCAAGAAAAAAACATACTGTAATACGTCAAATTTGACGTATCCGAATGTTACCTTTATGCTTCATTAAACCAGTCAGAGCCATTAAAACCAGGATGAATCCAGTCAGCATGAAATATCGTTGTAATACGAAAAAAGAACAAGGCACTTTAAGGCCGTATATTTAATTGCCTGGACACAAGCTGGTTTTTTAAAAGATCATAATACGGCCCCAGGTACTTAATTGTATTGGTCCTTTCAATTGTGGCACAATCACAGCTGGAGGTAACATATTTGGAGCATTCATGGGATATTATGCTGTATTGCATATTATTTTCTTTTTTGTTTCTTAAGGAGAATCTGATGTATTTAGTTTTGCTTATATTTAGAGTTAAAACATTAGATCGCAACCATTCCGTGACAACGTTAAACCCATTTTGTGCGTATGAGAAAACTTCAGCCCAAGTTTTCCCGCTAAAAAGTAATGCTGTATCATCAGCGAAGGTTATAATTTTAGCCTGAGGTAGTACTAATTGACACATATCATTAATATATACGAGAAACAGTGTCGGGCCCAGTATACTTCCCTGGGGAACCCCAAAGTGGACTGTTGTATCATTGCTTTTGAGGTTTTCTACTTTTACACACTGTGTCCTCTCAGACAAATAACTTTTGAAGAGTTTTAGTTGAATGTCCCTAATTCCTAAGCGCTCCAGTTTGTTTAATAATATTGGAATAGAGATCATTTCAAATGCTTTTGCAAGGTCTTAGAATATTGCAATTGATTTATTTTTACTATCTAAGTTCATAACTGTAAAATTAGCTAATTCATGCACCGCATCTGTGGTAGATCTGTTAGCCCTAAAACCAAATTGTGCTTGCGATAATAGTTTGTTATCCTCTAGATATTTTATTAATCTTTTGTTGATTAGTCGTTCTAATATTTTAGATAATGTTGATAGGATGGATATAGGTCTGTAGTTATCGATATGCTCTCTATCTCCAGTTTTATGAATAGGATATATAATATAATATAAAATAATAAGCTAATACCGTCTAATGAAACTCAGTTTACTCGAAATTTTATTTTTTCTAACTGCGTCAAAGAATTTAATATGATAGCTAGTAAGGTAACTATGCGGTTCATCCACTCAGCTATTTAATTATGTTCTGTTACAATCTAGGTAGGTAACGTGTTTTACGTTTTTATTGTATAAATTACTACGCAAAAATTGAACGTTACAACCACAGATTAGGCTGGGACTATATCAAGTGGAATTCGTAAGGCCGGAGAAAGTTAGAAAGTTCAGAGCAACGAAAATATAACTCGGCGCTCATAAAATGAAGCTGAGAATCGAACACGCTAGTGTCAAGTCAAATGTCAATGTCAAATCTGACAAATCGACACTCATGTGTTCGTTCAAATCTATTGCATTAGTCCAGAGTTCTATTTTTAATGCTCTGAATTTTCTCCGGCCTTCCGGGTTCCGGACAATATAGTTCCAGCCTTATAGCTATAAACCACGATATACTTTTATTATGAATTACTGTGCCTTTGGTTTTTTACGTACTTACAGTATAATTCCAAGTTTGGGCCCAGGTGGAAATTTTTCTTATGTTGTTTATTGCGTTTTATATAATTGAACAACCTTGAAGGCAATCATCCAGATCGTTCCAACAATTAATTATGATATTTATAATATATTACTCCAAATTACAAACAACATAATTTGTCACTCTTGAGTCTTGATAATATTAATAAGGACATGAACTAGGGATGACAGCCTTAAAATTTCCAAAATGAATCTAATATAATATATTACGAGCCAATCCCCCCTACATATTATGTAGGAGGGGTTGGCTCGTCGTCGTGAGGAGTGGAAAATAAAGAAAAGCTTCTTCTTATCTTCTTTTATTAATTATTTCACTTTTACGTCTTAAGCACACATCCTATCCTCTCACATCATCCACCATAATCTAACTATCTATCACCCTTAGTCTCATACTTCCCTTTCACTCACATTATAGCTGCGTTCTCTCCGTCGCTTCGCGTCGTGTTCACTTTAACTTTAAATATGTTTATTGTTTTAAACACTTACGGACTGTGTCGCGGTGCAATTCTCTTTTTTCCGACGTTTTGGCTACTTTCACGTCACGGGAGGACTGATGTGTCAGTTGTCCTATTTTTTGAAGTTGTTCAAATTACCCGAAGATTCTTCAATTAATATTCGTGTTCCGATCCACGCAAAACATACTAACAGTATCTTGAATCCGCGGTGACTTTAAATTACATTGTATTTCGTTAATTATTGGATCCCAACTAGATGGCAGCACCCAGCCATCATCTCGGTTAAAATTAGGGTACTTTTTAATTTTTATAGCCTCGCGTAAAAAGTACCCTAATTTTAACCGAGATGATGGCTGGGTACTGCCATCTAGTTAGGATGGACGATGGATAAGACAATTGACATCTCAGTCCTCCCGTGACCACTGCTGCTGGAAAGTAGCCGAAACGTCGGGTGTTAAGAATCTACTCTTTCCTATATGATGACAAGGGTGATCTTCAATGAATGCTTTTATTTGCTTTCTTCAAAATATAAACGTATATTTTATGAAATTCGACTTTTTTACAAAAAATAGTTTTTAGACGTTCAACGAACTGGAAGCGAGTGAAGTCGTTGCCATTATTGTTAGATGGAGTTATATTTTATGCTGTGTTCACGCCAGTGTAGGTTTTTTAAAAAAATTTTGACTCCCGTTGTCAAGGAGTGCTTGAACTGTGTGATAGTAATTACTCGAGTCAGGAACATCGATGAGTGCCGTCGACAATAAAACCTGTTGTATCGCAGCACTGCACGTAAGTGCATTGCGCCCGCAGTGTACTTGCTGCGTATCAGCTGATTTGTTTTCACTCGATGATGGACGCGAAATGGTCGTGTATGCGGCCTTACCTATCCTTTCGCTAGAAGTATTATTGTTATGAAGCAATGTGTTATGATTATTTTTACATAATTTACATGGACCATATGAGCATTCGCTTGGTATGTGATTATTAGAAAGAATACAATTTTGACAAAGGGCTTTATTTTTCACAATTATACATCTATCTTGCACGGGCAAATTTAAAAAAAAATGGACAAGAATACAAATAATGGTCTCCGCCGCAGTCAACACAAGTACGTCTTGGCTTATTATTTTCGGAGCTATATTTATTATGACTGGAATTAGTTACGTATGAATGTGTGACAGGTTGCGAATGTATAACGTTTGATTTACTGCCATATTTTTTGGTTTGATTGTAATTCAACTTAATGGTATCATTATTATTGTGCTTAAACGTTTTAATTTAATCATTTCTAACATATCCGCACAGTTTTTCAAAAATTCTAGAAGATCAGTTAATTTGATGTTATTTGAATTATTTTTAGACACAAGAAGTGTGTTTCCCAGTCCACCGAACGTGAGATTCCCACTCACGTTCGGTGGACTGATCGAGTTTAGATAAACAACGTATCCCAAGCATCGGTTTGCTCGTTCAGTGATTTAAGTGCTCGCTAATTACGTAATATTGAGTCTATTAATTTTCTAATCTGAACATACGATCCGCTTTGAAGTGACTGAACAGTAAATAACACTTTTACATGATTTTGTACTAATAAACGATTGTTGTGAAACCTATTTTCTAATAAATCTTATTTTAACGGGACCCTGAACAGATTCTAACTGAAGAGACTCATCGATACTCATTCTGAAAGGTTCTAAGCTTAGGAAAGCAAGAGTACTTACAGTTTCCCGCTCGGCAATTTCCCGGCGCAGCGCCGCACAACACGAAAACTGAGACGAAAAAATAACAATATTAACGCAAATATTTGGACATGGATTAGGGAAATAGGTTTTGTGACCTGACCGGATGTGACTTGCCGTCAATCCTGGACAATCCTTTTCTCCAATGCCTTCTGATGTAACGCTCCACGTAGCCGCGTGGTTCTTCGTAATTAATCCGTATCGTTAGGACCAGAATGTTAAGAATCTACTCTTTCCTATATGGTGAGGCCAAGGGTGATCTTCAATGAATGCTTTTATTTACTTTCTTCAAAATATAAACGTATATTTTATGAAATTCGACTTTTTTTTCCACAAAAATAGATTTTAGACGTTGAACGAACTGGAAGCTAGTGAAGTCGTTGCCATTTTTGTCAGATGGCGTTATAGTTTATGCTGTGTTCACGCCAGTGTAGGTTTGCGCCATTCGCCGCTAGATGGAGATGTAGGTATATTATTGAACATCGGGAAAAAGAAAAGTGCATCGCGATACAATCCGTAAGTGTTAAAAACAATGAACAATATTCGCGTAAACATAAGAAATCAATATTTCAATATTTTTTTTTGTTTGATAAAATGTTTTACTGTGTTCCTGGGTCTTGGATGTGTATTTAATATATGTATATTACTATAAAATCTTAAATATCTGTAATGTGTATAGTATAAAAGTTCTTGTGATACTTAGTACAGGGCCAAATTGATGTTATGTGGATGCGTCCATAAATCTTATAAAAAAAAACATTTGGCGTTTTAACCTCGTCTCCGGAAGGTCATGTCACAATTTCATGTACTTAGTTAAGTTAAAAATAGCGTTTGGTAAAACGTGACGTTGATCAAACGATAGCTATCTTCTGAGAATTGATGTAGCGAAGGAGCAGCGAAGTAAATAACTCGTTGAGATACACGAGTATTACAGTAAATATTGATCCTACTTAGGGTTTGTTGCACAATCTACTGATATCTTATTTGCATGTTTTGACTCTGTCACTCAAAATAAAAGTAAGCAGCAACAAAACTTCCAAAATAAGCTATCCGACACTTGTTACAAGATTGTGAAACAGGCTCTCAGTCGAACATTTTCTTTTCCAGCCTCTATACAATACTAATATTAAACACGCGTAGAAAAACTCTCTCCTGAGGCCCAATTCTCGTATTTAACTGAGACTTTCAGCTTACCATCAATAATTAATTATAAATCAATCATCCTGTTATCATAAATTGACCGAAATTCGGTATTCTGCTACACTGTTTTAGTACATATTATATCCCAACACAGTCATTTTGAAATAATTACATTGACTACATTTCATATTTATAACGACAGCTGTTGCTTGACGTTTGTACGATTCAGTGTTGTCAATGGTACAATAGGTAAGTGCAGTGACAATACCTATTTGTCACATATATTACATACATAACATTACACAAAATCATCGAATGTAGGTATGTAGGGTAGGTATACACATGTACACGGAAAACATTCCCCGCGCGGGTAGAGAGCGGGGAAGGCAAAAAAGTGCTTTGTGCGTAAAATTTTATATTTTTATGTTATATATTAACTTAAAATTTAACGCATAAACAGTCTTTATATTGATAAAGACCGCATTTAACTCGTTATGTAGTTCACGCGAAGACACAAGAAGCGCATTTTATTGTTATAAAGTTTCACTTTTACCGTGGTTTCATAAAACCACACAATCCTTTTTTCTTTTTTGGGATAAAATGTAGCCTATGTTTCATTCCAGAGCCTTAACTACTACCATACCAAATTTCATCGAAATCCATTCTGTATTTTTTGCGTGAAAAAGTAACAAACATACATCCATCCATCCATATATCCATCCTCACAAATTTTCACGTTTATAGTAGTAGAATATGATGAAAATATGTAGAATAGATGAAAAGGTATAATAATTATGCATTTTATAAGGCGTACTCGATTCGCGTTGATGGTCCAGACGGAAAAAATGCAGTGTCGGCAAAGATAGAAACTTAATGCTCTTTGAAGACCACGTTTACAAGCGACACACAAGGTTTCACGATTTTCCGATAGATGGCGCTATAAGCAGTATTCTGGGTTTGTATCTTGCTCGGTGTTTTAGCGCCAATATTAGGGGTGCCAAACCGCTAAAAGCCAGCGGTGTTCTTTTTTGTCGAAATACAGATTGAATTCAAGACATGCGAATGTAAAAATAATACAAGTCCTATTATAACAATTACATTGGCAACAATTATTATTCTATTTTTTACAAATGAATACATGTACTTAGTTACTCCTGAGTCCTGAGTAAGTAATTATGTAAGTACTTATTTGTAAAATTAGTTACCTATAACTACTGATTAATTACATAATTTACAATAGAATATATGAGTAGATGAACCGCTAACATCGAAAGGTCAATGCTACATTTAAAAAAAGTCAGTTTTGAGAAAAGAGCGTTGAAAGATAAAAAGTAGCCTATATATGATTTCAAAGCTTAAACCACCATACAAAAATTCGTCAAAATCCGTTCAGTAGTTTTTGCGTGAAGGAGTAACAAACATCCATCCATCGATCGTCAGAAACATTCATATTTATATAATAATAGTAGTAGGATTGGTATGACACTGTCATTCAAAGTCAGAACAATGTCCGTCGGGTCAGCTAGTTTGTAGCAACAAAATAATAATAATAATAATAAAAATGTTTATTTCTCCTCACAATATAGATTACAATTATACATAATTACAAAAGTGTCTTTCAGTCAAGTGAAATGTGAGGAGCTGGTGTCCATTATAGGTCATACCTGTATTACGGATCACCAGGTCCTCACCCCAAGGAACATTTTATGTAACATTTAAATCACATAGATTGTACTATGATTCACTAGATATATGTTGTTATTAAGTTGATTGAAGCAAAAGAGATAAATTATTATCATAAAGAGATGAGGAAAGAATATCAAAATTTAGTCTTAGATCTATTTTTATACAATAATAAATTTTTATATATTATATATTATTCGAAGCCCTTTAATCTTTTTTTTTCTTTTTTATGAATGTGTGACATAATGCTTGCGCACATGTGTGTGTGTGTGTGCGAATGTGTGTATGTATGTGTTAGTTAAGTATGTTCTCTGTAGGACCGTATTCCAAGTTTTGCAACCATTTACTAACCACTTCCTTGCATTTGTATTTTGTAAGGGGGTACATTTTAAGACATTTGTTGACTTTATTGTATAAATGACATCCCCGATAATCGAAGAAGCGTTGTGCAAATACGGTTTTACATTGTGATTTATCAAAGACTTTATCCCTTCTGCGGCGATTTTCCACTATCTTAGGATCATAGGTCGTACTGGAATGTTGCCTGATTATGGTCTGCAGAATATATAGCTGGCGAACGGTTAGTACTTTACTTAGCTTATAAACGTCACTTGTTGGGTGGAAGAAGGACAAAGAAAAACCAACCTTTAATACCGCCCTCTGAGCCCTTTCCAGTTTCAACATAAGGGTTTTAGTTGTACCGCCACAAACAGTAATACAGTAGCTTAGCTGTGACTGTAGCAGTGCGAGGTAAACGGATCTTATAAGCTCCTTGCAGGCAACATGACGCAGATTTTTAAACATGAACATTAGTTTGCGTATACGTGTAGCTAACTGGTCGATGTATTCATGGAAGGATAGCTTACTATCAATAACCACGCCCAGGGGCCATATTACAAGCTCTTAATTCCAGCCAGTTTACGCCACAAAACAAACTGGCTGTAATTTTCGTATTATAGTCACATGTTACCAGCCAGTCAGCAGTCACGTGACTCTTGACTTACTTCGGCATTGAAACTTGAGTGGTATTTTCGTATTATGACAGTACTTCTGACATTAGCTGGCTTGTATTTACGACAAAAACTGTTTAAACGAAGCCGTTCAGTTTACGCTCAACTTCATTAGCTTTTATTGAATAGTTTTAAATATTTTAGTGTTCTCTTTTAATAATATATAGGTTAGGTTAGTAACGTAAAATATTGCTAAAGTGAACATAGAATTTAATTTATAAATAATTAATAATTTAATTAATAATTTAATAATTTAATAACTTTTTATTATTATTATTATTATAAGCCTAAGCTGTCCCACTGCTGGGCAAAGGCCTCCCCCAAAGACTTCCATCTGTCTCTCTCCTGCGCCACCGCTGGCCAGCCTGGCTGGTATGCCTCCAGCTCATCACGCCATCTTTTTCTAGGCCGGCCTCGGCGGCGGCGTCCGTCTTCAGGTGCCCACTCTGTTGAGATCTTTGCCCAGCGGTCGGAATTTAATAACTTAATTTATAATAATTTCTCCCATAGAATACAGTGTATCTGAGACGTCAGTCCACATGGGTTTTGAGTATTCTCGCGCCTGCGCCGATTTGTTGAATCCAACAGCTATATCCTTGTGAGAATTCAAAAACTCCCACAAAGATTCTAGCTGGTTGAATGAAACCCGGCGACGACGCGAAAACACCTCTTGTGAACTAAACATGAATAGCCTTTGTTTCAGTCTAAACTAATATGTACTAAATATACTTTATATTTGATAAATAAAACACAAATAATACTTACGCCATTCCTAATTATTTAAATCTTATATTATTGAGATAACAAATTAAAAAACATTACACTTTTCTAATCATCTAACAGTCCGGTCAGATCAGTGTTGCCAAACTCAGATTATTTAAATTTGCCGCCTTTTTTCAGTTTCATTAATCGCTGGCCGAATGACCAAATCGAGCTGTAAAGTAGTTAAATTGGCAACACTGATTTCACTCCTGACAGGACCTCTATGCCGACGATCACTCACTATTCACTATTTAGAAACTCCGAGGTTATTGAGCTGTGAATTCCGTTTTCCAAAATCTTCGTAACCCTAATTGCGCCTTAAACAGCATACTCACGCACGGTCCGATCCAGCCCCGTGGCCGTGGACCGTGAGTATGCCGCTTATTTTACCGATAATTTTTTTAGAAATAAGGTTTTTGGTAGAAAATAAGCACATTTTTTTCTTGAAATAGGTGTATACGACGTAAAAACGACGGCTATTTTACCAACTTAAACCATTTATTTTTTTCAGTCCATAAAATTTGCTTTAACTTTAACAATAATTGTACATATTCTATGTATAGTTAAAAATATTTAGTACAAGTTTTCTGTTCGTTATTAGCTATTCACTTCATAAGTGCATGGCAAGAAAAAAACATACTATAATACGTCAAATTTGACGTATCCGAATGTTACCTTTATGCTTCATTAAACCAGTCAGAGCCATTAAAACCAGGATGAATCCAGTCAGCATGAAATATCGTTGTAATACGAAAAAAGAACAAGGCACTTTAAGGCCGTATATTTAATTGCCTGGACACAAGCTGGTTTTTTAAAAGATCATAATACGGCCCCAGGTACTTAATTGTATTGGTCCTTTCAATTGTGGCACAATCACAGCTGGAGGTAACATATTTGGAGCATTCATGGGATATTATGCTGTATTGCATATTATTTTCTTTTTTGTTTCTTAAGGAGAATCTGATGTATTTAGTTTTGCTTATATTTAGAGTTAAAACATTAGATCGCAACCATTCCGTGACAACGTTAAACCCATTTTGTGCGTATGAGAAAACTTCAGCCCAAGTTTTCCCGCTAAAAAGTAATGCTGTATCATCAGCGAAGGTTATAATTTTAGCCTGAGGTAGTACTAATTGACACATATCATTAATATATACGAGAAACAGTGTCGGGCCCAGTATACTTCCCTGGGGAACCCCAAAGTGGACTGTTGTATCATTGCTTTTGAGGTTTTCTACTTTTACACACTGTGTCCTCTCAGACAAATAACTTTTGAAGAGTTTTAGTTGAATGTCCCTAATTCCTAAGCGCTCCAGTTTGTTTAATAATATTGGAATAGAGATCATTTCAAATGCTTTTGCAAGGTCCAAGAATATTGCAATTGATTTATTTTTACTATCTAAGTTCATAACTGTAAAATTAGCTAATTCATGCACCGCATCTGTGGTAGATCTGTTAGCCCTAAAACCAAATTGTGCTTGCGATAATAGTTTGTTATCCTCTAGATATTTTATTAATCTTTTGTTGATTAGTCGTTCTAATATTTTAGATAATGTTGATAGGATGGATATAGGTCTGTAGTTATCGATATGCTCTCTATCTCCAGTTTTATGAATAGGATATATAATATAATATAAAATAATAAGCTAATACCGTCTAATGAAACTCAGTTTACTCGAAATTTTATTTTTTCTAACTGCGTCAAAGAATTTAATATGATAGCTAGTAAGGTAACTATGCGGTTCATCCACTCAGCTATTTAATTATGTTCTGTTACAATCTAGGTAGGTAACGTGTTTTACGTTTTTATTGTATAAATTACTACGCAAAAATTGAACGTTACAACCACAGATTAGGCTGGGACTATATCAAGTGGAATTCGTAAGGCCGGAGAAAGTTCAGAGCAACGAAAATATAACTCGGCGCTCATAAAATGAAGCTGAGAATCGAACACGCTAGTGTCAAGTCAAATGTCAATGTCAAATCTGACAAATCGACACTCATGTGTTCGTTCAAATCTATTGCATTAGTCCAGAGTTCTATTTTTAATGCTCTGAATTTTCTCCGGCCTTCCGGGTTCCGGACAATATAGTTCCAGCCTTATAGCTATAAACCACGATATACTTTTATTATGAATTACTGTGCCTTTGGTTTTTTACGTACTTACAGTATAATTCCAAGTTTGGGCCCAGGTGGAAATTTTTCTTATGTTGTTTATTGCGTTTTATATAATTGAACAACCTTGAAGGCAATCATCCAGATCGTTCCAACAATTAATTATGATATTTATAATATATTACTCCAAATTACAAACAACATAATTTGTCACTCTTGAGTCTTGATAATATTAATAAGGACATGAACTAGGGATGACAGCCTTAAAATTTCCAAAATGAATCTAATATAATATATTACGAGCCAATCCCCCCTACATATTATGTAGGAGGGGTTGGCTCGTCGTCGTGAGGAGTGGAAAATAAAGAAAAGCTTCTTCTTATCTTCTTTTATTAATTATTTCACTTTTACGTCTTAAGCACACATCCTATCCTCTCACATCATCCACCATAATCTAACTATCTATCACCCTTAGTCTCATACTTCCCTTTCACTCACATTATAGCTGCGTTCTCTCCGTCGCTTCGCGTCGTGTTCACTTTAACTTTAAATATGTTTATTGTTTTAAACACTTACGGACTGTGTCGCGGTGCAATTCTCTTTTTTCCGACGTTTTGGCTACTTTCACGTCACGGGAGGACTGATGTGTCAGTTGTCCTATTTTTTGAAGTTGTTCAAATTACCCGAAGATTCTTCAATTAATATTCGTGTTCCGATCCACGCAAAACATACTAACAGTATCTTGAATCCGCGGTGACTTTAAATTACATTGTATTTCGTTAATTATTGGATCCCAACTAGATGGCAGCACCCAGCCATCATCTCGGTTAAAATTAGGGTACTTTTTAATTTTTATAGCCTCGCGTAAAAAGTACCCTAATTTTAACCGAGATGATGGCTGGGTACTGCCATCTAGTTAGGATGGACGATGGATAAGACAATTGACATCTCAGTCCTCCCGTGACCACTGCTGCTGGAAAGTAGCCGAAACGTCGGGTGTTAAGAATCTACTCTTTCCTATATGATGACAAGGGTGATCTTCAATGAATGCTTTTATTTGCTTTCTTCAAAATATAAACGTATATTTTATGAAATTCGACTTTTTTACAAAAAATAGTTTTTAGACGTTCAACGAACTGGAAGCGAGTGAAGTCGTTGCCATTATTGTTAGATGGAGTTATATTTTATGCTGTGTTCACGCCAGTGTAGGTTTTTTAAAAAAATTTTGACTCCCGTTGTCAAGGAGTGCTTGAACTGTGTGATAGTAATTACTCGAGTCAGGAACATCGATGAGTGCCGTCGACAATAAAACCTGTTGTATCGCAGCACTGCACGTAAGTGCATTGCGCCCGCAGTGTACTTGCTGCGTATCAGCTGATTTGTTTTCACTCGATGATGGACGCGAAATGGTCGTGTATGCGGCCTTACCTATCCTTTCGCTAGAAGTATTATTGTTATGAAGCAATGTGTTATGATTATTTTTACATAATTTACATGGACCATATGAGCATTCGCTTGGTATGTGATTATTAGAAAGAATACAATTTTGACAAAGGGCTTTATTTTTCACAATAATTATACATCTATCTTGCACGGGCAAATTTAAAAAAAAATGGACAAGAATACAAATAATGGTCTCCGCCGCAGTCAACACAAGTACGTCTTGGCTTATTATTTTCGGAGCTATATTTATTATGACTGGAATTAGTTACGTATGAATGTGTGACAGGTTGCGAATGTATAACGTTTGATTTACTGCCATATTTTTTGGTTTGATTGTAATTCAACTTAATGGTATCATTATTATTGTGCTTAAACGTTTTAATTTAATCATTTCTAACATATCCGCACAGTTTTTCAAAAATTCTAGAAGATCAGTTAATTTGATGTTATTTGAATTATTTTTAGACACAAGAAGTGTGTTTCCCAGTCCACCGAACGTGAGATTCCCACTCACGTTCGGTGGACTGATCGAGTTTAGATAAACAACGTATCCCAAGCATCGGTTTGCTCGTTCAGTGATTTAAGTGCTCGCTAATTACGTAATATTGAGTCTATTAATTTTCTAATCTGAACATACGATCCGCTTTGAAGTGACTGAACAGTAAATAACACTTTTACATGATTTTGTACTAATAAACGATTGTTGTGAAACCTATTTTCTAATAAATCCCTTGCGTGTGAGTAGTTTTCCGCAGTGAATTCCAAAGCAGATATAACTTGAGAAGCAGTACCATTAAGAGACGATTTTAAATAATGACTCTTCTGTATGTCGTTGAGGTCTTCACGATTGTGTATCATGGTGAGATATGAGTTTCTATACTCCAACCACTGGTCATACGCACCATCAAACGCAGGTAATAGTTATTACTGGCAACTTAATGGACACAGTACATACACTTGATAAGAAACAGATTGAGTTTGTTCACTACTATTAGGATTCACTAAGCACTTTGCGTCAGCCATGATGGAGAAGTACTGCTGTTCAAATGATTCGCGATATTCTAATTGAGTGGACAAATCGGGCTCATCAATGAATTGCTCAATTTCACCTTGAATATTATTAAAACTTTGGAAAATAGTGCAAGTTGACTGTATTCGTAAATCTAATTCAGTTTTCATATTCGAATTTAATGTTGATTGGTCTAATTTTGAAATATACTTTTCAAATAACGTGAGCCTGCCTTTCAGTGTACCTCGCTGCTTTTTCAAATCGGCGATATGTTTATTTGGCATTTTGCTTACACCTAAACGAAGAGATATAGCCCTTTCGCTTATTTTAACGGGACCCTGAACAGATTCTAACTGAAGAGACTCATCGATACTCATTCTGAAAGGTTCTAAGCTTAGGAAAGCAAGAGTACTTACAGTTTCCCGCTCGGCAATTTCCCGGCGCAGCGCCGCACAACACGAAAACTGAGACGAAAAAATAACAATATTAACGCAAATATTTGGACATGGATTAGGGAAATAGGTTTTGTGACCTGACCGGATGTGACTTGCCGTCAATCCTGGACAATCCTTTTCTCCAATGCCTTCTGATGTAACGCTCCACGTAGCCGCGTGGTTCTTCGTAATTAATCCGTATCGTTAGGACCAGAATGTTAAGAATCTACTCTTTCCTATATGGTGAGGCCAAGGGTGATCTTCAATGAATGCTTTTATTTACTTTCTTCAAAATATAAACGTATATTTTATGAAATTCGACTTTTTTTTCCACAAAAATAGATTTTAGACGTTGAACGAACTGGAAGCTAGTGAAGTCGTTGCCATTTTTGTCAGATGGCGTTATAGTTTATGCTGTGTTCACGCCAGTGTAGGTTTGCGCCATTCGCCGCTAGATGGAGATGTAGGTATATTATTGAACATCGGGAAAAAGAAAAGTGCATCGCGATACAATCCGTAAGTGTTAAAAACAATGAACAATATTCGCGTAAACATAAGAAATCAATATTTCAATATTTTTTTTTGTTTGATAAAATGTTTTACTGTGTTCCTGGGTCTTGGATGTGTATTTAATATATGTATATTACTATAAAATCTTAAATATCTGTAATGTGTATAGTATAAAAGTTCTTGTGATACTTAGTACAGGGCCAAATTGATGTTATGTGGATGCGTCCATAAATCTTATAAAAAAAAACATTTGGCGTTTTAACCTCGTCTCCGGAAGGTCATGTCACAATTTCATGTACTTAGTTAAGTTAAAAATAGCGTTTGGTAAAACGTGACGTTGATCAAACGATAGCTATCTTCTGAGAATTGATGTAGCGAAGGAGCAGCGAAGTAAATAACTCGTTGAGATACACGAGTATTACAGTAAATATTGATCCTACTTAGGGTTTGTTGCACAATCTACTGATATCTTATTTGCATGTTTTGACTCTGTCACTCAAAATAAAAGTAAGCAGCAACAAAACTTCCAAAATAAGCTATCCGACACTTGTTACAAGATTGTGAAACAGGCTCTCAGTCGAACATTTTCTTTTCCAGCCTCTATACAATACTAATATTAAACACGCGTAGAAAAACTCTCTCCTGAGGCCCAATTCTCGTATTTAACTGAGACTTTCAGCTTACCATCAATAATTAATTATAAATCAATCATCCTGTTATCATAAATTGACCGAAATTCGGTATTCTGCTACACTGTTTTAGTACATATTATATCCCAACACAGTCATTTTGAAATAATTACATTGACTACATTTCATATTTATAACGACAGCTGTTGCTTGACGTTTGTACGATTCAGTGTTGTCAATGGTACAATAGGTAAGTGCAGTGACAATACCTATTTGTCACATATATTACATACATAACATTACACAAAATCATCGAATGTAGGTATGTAGGGTAGGTATACACATGTACACGGAAAACATTCCCCGCGCGGGTAGAGAGCGGGGAAGGCAAAAAAGTGCTTTGTGCGTAAAATTTTATATTTTTATGTTATGAATGTCAATTTTATAAATATAAGAGAATACCGCTTTCTATGGATAAGTGGTTTGGTCAATCTACAATCATGCTTCGATACAATAATAATTGCATCGAATTGAAATTCGTCGTTTGACGTATGTTTGAAGATAAGTAGAATACGATTTTGCTGTTTGATAGGATCCGGACTGTAACGAGCAAGTATTTAAGCGAGCAAGTCAGTTATTGTTGGAATAAAACAGCAGAATCGACCTTCTGGTATTAGTTAAAAATATATATATAGAAAATAATTTGTGACAACCCTAGTAACGTAATATGACTTGAAATTAATCCTTTGATTAATAGCTTGGTGTTTACGTGCTCTTAAATAAATGAATACACAGCCTGTTCGAGACACGAAAATAAGAAAGTTCTTAGGAACAGGGAGGTATCGGGGAGAATTTATAAGTTTGGTAACTATCCGACTAATGCTCGGCTTAATGAACATAAATAAATAAGCTAATCAAAAGCGCTTTTGAATAGATGAACTACCGACAAAAGTTAAAAAAACCAACCCTTTTGACTGTTAGATAGGAAATATGTAAATGTTTTAACTTATTGACAGCCATCAACGTGTAACAAAATTGTATTGCTATCAAACCCACAGTGCGTTTTATTAAATTTTTTTCTATCTAAAAATCAAAAGAGCCCGTATAAAGTTCAAACTTAAGATTATATGAATTATTATGTGTGAATTTTGACCACAGGGTAACTTTAGTTATTTTAATATCATATTATTACTAGTATTAATATATTATTTGAGCAAGAGCTATACCCACAAACATATTTGCTCCAATAAAGCGTCGACTATAGCCCTGCAGCAATTATTGTGACTTTGGCCACTATAAGATACCTATTTGAGTTAAGAGTCGAATAATATATCAATACTAGTAATAATATGATATTAAAATAAGTAGAGGTCGCACTGTGGTCAAAATTCGCACTTAATAATTCATTGCTTGGGTTAAATAAAAATACTTCTAATTTTATTTAACCAAAGCAAACAGATCAATACCTATTTGCTTTGGTCAAATAAAATTCGAAGTATTTTTATTTAAAATGATCAGTGCCTTTGAATTTTCAAAGGCACTGATCATTTTAAATAATATTCAAATACGTTTAAAGTATTTGAGGCTGCACTATCATGATTCATGACACATTGTTCCGGAGCGGTATCTTTAACACTTAGCAGCGGCTTAGCGTTTAATGTGATGTAGATAGAGTATTTGGTGCAATAAAAGTTTGCTTTTTATTTAAATCAGAATATGACATGAATGAAGTCCTTTACTAACGGAACTTTGTAATTTTTAACAAATGAAAGTCTAAACTAAAAAAGCTTCGAGGCCCATTGACAGTTGCGATGGATCGTAACGATCAAACTAGAATGAACATACAAATTTTTAGTAAACGCCAAACGCGCCCACCATCGAATGCGAAAAGAAAAACTCACACTTAATACTGTGGGCCTTTAGCAAGATACATTCGATGACTTATGTCAAATCCCATACATTTTTGATTTTGAACTTCGAAATTATCGAATGCATCTTGACTAATGGCGCTGGTTTGGTCGAAAGCAAATCGTTTGCGACGGTCGTACTTGGTCGTATACTAAACGATTTAGTACAAAAATTTATTGTATAGGAGTCAGCTCAGCTTTCAATGTATATTGGTAAATTTGTTATAACATAATTTACTACGAGTAGACCGTTCTACTGGGTCATGACCCATAGTCCATGGACGTAATTTCAAGGGTTACGTAATTGTACTTAGTACTTACAGCACTTATCGGTGCTGTATCTGTTAAATCTCGTTTTGATTTTTCAGGCATTCCCCGCTCGCGCGTCTCAATTTGACGCGTATGCGATTAAATCAGCGCATTGACCGAACCGAGATTATATTGAAAGTAGTTAAGAGAATTGGGCTTCTTAATGCGTGCACGGTGCAAATCGAGGGAAATCTTTTGGCTATGGGCCCAAAAAAACAAGGCCCAATTAGGACAAGATCTGGAATTTACACAAAATTTAACAAGAATATATACTTTTGCTTTTCACAATTGATTCGTGTAAACATAATTCCACGAGGCACGAACTAAAGACGGAACTCAAAATATACTTAGAGATTTTATCCTTATCAATATACATATAAAAATCCTATACAATATACATATAAAATTAATTGTTTACAGATTAATCATTTTTATAACTTAAATATTTTTTTCTCACATGGTTTACGTAGATAATATTATAATGAGTATTATATTGAATACCAAGAAATGTAGTCTTAATTTTTTTTTAATTTAGTCTAAAGTACCTTTAATACGATATTTTCCTGTACATTTTTTCTTACATAAATTAACAGTGCTCTGAAAAATAAGACATTTTACAAAAGGAGTAGTTTACTAAAAATCAATATTTTCAAAGATATTGCGGATTGTTTGAAGCGCTTTTGTGAGTCTCGTGAAAACGCCCCATATAAAAGTCGTACAAGTAGGTGACGTCACACGCTACTAATGTTGCTACGACATGTATGCACAAAATATCTGATATCTCGTAATTTTGCGCGTTTATACATACTATAGTATTTTTTTTGTATTTGATGTAAGTAAACTAATTATGTAGTAACTTCGAAATGCATATACCTAATTACAAAACTACACATAAAATCCTAATTCTTTTTACTTTTATCAAGTAGTGATACCTAATTATTTCTCAATTCATTTAAAAAAACCTTAACCTTAATATGTAGGAAAATACCCAATTGTAGAGAACGGGGGGAGAGCCCTACATTCTGAAATGCATGGCAACAATTACAGTGTGTTATGAAGATGAAAGACTGGCCAAGTGCGAGTTGGGAGTCGCGCACGAAGGGTATCGTACCAAAGGGCATTCAATCAGGTTAGTTGTATAGGAGCCCCACAAACATTTATATGTTATAGCGCCAACAGAAATACATCACCTGTGAAAATTTCTACGGTCTAGCTAACACGGTTCATGAGATACAGCCTGATGACAGACAGACGGAAAGACGAACAAACAGACGGACAGCCGCGACTCTTAGTAATAGGGTACCGTTTTTGACCTTTGGATTTGGAACTCTAAAAAGTAAACATTGAACCACTGTTTATTTTTCTTCTAATATTTATCAGTATCGCAACGATACGCGACGATACGTAGCGCTGCATTTCTAAGATAGCTATTCAAAATTGAACTTTATTCACCACAGTATAAAAGATACACGTTTCACATGACCTCGGTCGTGCACATGCGCCGTGCAGCGCGGTGCAACTTGACATTCAAACTCTTACAATGAAACGTGTATCTTCGCGTGTAATGAACAATATTAAATTTTGAATAGCTATCATAAAAATGCAGCGTCATGTCAAGTATCGTTTCGTTTCGGTGTGAACTGACCTTTAGTTTATTAGTAATGACGATACGCTCTACGAAGATGACAAGAGCGCCAATTGACGAACAAACACGCTGACATAATCCTATCAGGATATCGAGATCAATGTCAACAAAAAGTCCAACAGCTTGCAAATAATCACAAGTTCTATCAGGTTACTCGAGTTACAATTTTTTCTGATGGTTCCGTATGTTACTGGTCAACTATTTTGTGACGAACTTTACAGCTTGAAGGTTGGCGCTGCCAGTAGGTACGGGTCAGCTCACACGCGGCGCTGCATTTTAATATAACGATTCAAAATTGAACTTTATCCACTACACTAGAAGATCCACGTTTTATTACAAGAGTTCGAATTTCAAGCTGCAACGCGCCGCAGCAATGCTCTTGCAATGAAACGTCAAACGTGTATATTTTCGTGTAGGGAATAAAGTTCAATTTTAAATCGCTATCTTGAAAGTACAGTGCCGCGTCAGATCCCGTCGCGTCTCGGTGTGAACTGAAAATAACCTTAATAATTTTCCACTACTTGCCGGCAAGTAGGTATATTGAGTTGGTCTGGAGAAAATGATAGTCCTACTACTATTATAAATGCCTCGGCATGCCTCGTCTATGATACTACGAGTATAGTGAATAGTCCTTATTCTTCAAGCCAATCAATCTATATTCGATATGTTTTTTCGAAATCTTCCATGCGTCCTTAATATGTCAACATGTCGTATTTGTGCAAAACAAACATAGCATATTTATGTACTATAAAAACTACACTGTCGGACTGAACACATCAGTTTTGTCCTTCTGATTCAAATATGCATGGTTACTGCAGTTTTGTCCTCTTATTTTTGTCTGGATATCTTTTAAGTTTAAATGCTGGTATGTTAAATATTGATTATTATAACTTAAGATTATATTAATAATTGAGTTTTGTTTTATCATATATAGCTATTTACATCTTATACTTTAAATGAGACAATCTTGTATATAAATATAATATAATCGGAATCTCGAAAATGGCTTCAAGACGTATAACCATGAAATTTAGTATGTAGGTAGTTTTGGGTGAGTCTAGCTAGATCTAGTCTCTGAGAAACTGCGCATTTTTAAGCTATTTATGTTTTTAACCGACTTCCAAAAACAGGAGGCGTGTTATACGTTCGGCTGTATACCTATATTTATTTTTTTCTTTCGTCATGCAACGATATATGAATAATTTCGAAACAATAGGCATGATGTCATTTTTTTTTATTGCATAAATGAATAGTGCTCTTAAATATCAGTAACATCTCAGAAGAAATAATTATCAACAGTCAATATTTTCAAAGGTACAGCGATTTGTAAACAAAATTTTGCAAGTCTCGTGAAAACGCTCCATTCTAAGGTCGTACCTAGCTGACGTCACGTCTAGGTTAAAGTGTATGGCAGGAACATATTTGTAAATATCTCCGATATTTGTGCATTTAAGTTCATACTTAACATGATTGTATATGATGCAAGTAAACTAATTATGTAGGGTTTGTTTACTAATTTAGCAAAAAAAAATAATTTTCTTTTGTACTTTTTAGATGTTAGATACATTACTATACTACAAATAAAATATCATTTTTTAAATTTACCAAGTATCAATATTATATCTAAGTGTATTAATGAAACTAAATATTTTAGATGTAGTCATCATCCCTATTGTTGGCGACTGGTTGGATAGCCGTAAGTGAATATATTTGAAAATAGCCATACGAATTTGATTTATACTGTTTTGAATTTATATTTTTTTGACGTTTATTTAAATGACATTGTTTTTATACTTTTGTATTAGTATTCGCTCTGAACTCAATACAGTTGCCATTATTTTGATTTCTTCTTTAATTTTTAGTAAAGAGTTATCGTAGTTCCACATTTCAGCTTCATTATTATACATTCGTGAGGTTACACAATAGGTGATGGGTGTCAAACACCCATCACCTATTCTGTAACCTGTCGCTAACACCTATTGTGTCAGTCGGATTGGCAGTTTGGTTTGCATCTTTTGCTTTGTTCGGAAATTCGGAGTGTGGTGGGTTCAAATCTCGGTCAGATAAATATTTATGTGATAATTTTTTTATTTTTTTATTTATCAGATCTCCGAGCAAAGCTCGGTTACCCAGGTACTAATAATTGTAATATTATGGTGTAGCAAATTATTATATAAAAACAATAATTACAATGCGCTAATTTCTGAAATGGCGATTTTTCTCTTTATAATTGTAAAACTCTTGATAACAACAAATTTATAAAAAAACTATAACCCGACTATGTAAATTATATTACCTATGTTACCCGGACCATCATTTCGAATCTATTTACACCTCATTGATTAAAATCGGACCGGTAGTTTAGGCGCTACGGTGGAACCAACATACATACATAGTCTGCCATGCCATGTAAATTATTACCCTTCCTTTTGGCTTCGCCGTAGTCGGGAAAAATTGTACAGCCTTCAATTTCATCAAAACAAAACTTCTTTTTTCAGCGCCATCTTTACAAAAATGTAAGAAGGAAGACAGCCAGTGTCTTAAGGAGCTGGTTCAAGCCATGATTACAACCGTGGCAGAAGGGGTCCCACAATATGGCTTGGCTCCATTGGACCCAATGTATATTCCCCACATAGACTCCAGCTCGTCAAATCTTCAGCTCAACTTGCAAGATGTTATAGTGACTGGCCTAAAAGGATGCGTCGCTAAGAAAGTCAAGTATGGTTTTTACTACTTTTGTACAATTTCAAGGACAGTCACTAAAAACTAGCAGATTGATTGTCCTCGTGATTTATTGATATAATAAAGTGTCGGTGTCGTCATCAGTCGCTTACCGTCGTGAGATAATAACATTACCAAATAAAGAAGTCTAGGTTAGGTTAGGTTAGGTTAGGTTACTACCTACCTACCTACTTACCTACTTACTTACCTACTTATATATTATATCAGACTGCTAAATATTAATTATTGGATCGTAAACATTTCCGAAATTCGAACAATTGTCTAGATGTTATAATTTGTGACCGACCTGAGATGTTGCATACTATCAGGGAATCTAATCAAAAGCAGGTAGAGTGTTCTCATAATTTATTTGTATTACAACGACGCCATGCAGTCGCTATACAATTGTCAGTGGCATGTCAGTTTGGTATCATAATATTAAGCACCTGGGTTACGTAGTAACTATTTAATCTGTGACCTGGGTAACAGAGCTTTACTCGGAATTCTGATAAATTTAAAAAAATTGAAAGGTTCACAAAAATATTTTTCTGACCAGGATTCAAATCCACCACATTTCGAAAAAAAATTCCACACACTTCCACAGCAAAAATTATAAATATGCATACCAAACTGCCAATCGGATTGACATAATAGAGTCGAAATTATTAATGTATTGTTTCCGACGAAAGAAAAAACATATATAGCTCAAAAAAGCGCAGTTCCCAAGGGATAAGACCTAGCTAGATCGATTTTTCTCCCCCAAAACTACCTGCGTACTAAGTTTCGTGGTAATACTTGAAGCCATTTTCGAGAAACGGATTATATACAAGATTGTCTCGTTTAAATTATAAGATACGAATATAGAATATAAAATAATAATAGAAAATACGAACAAATTTTGACATCGGTCAACCTGCTTATTAATTAGATTCCCCGAGTGTACATCATATTATTATACATTTGCATTCTTAGGTACAATACAGAGAAAACAAGTCTTTTTATGAAGCTAATGTGCTCGGTTGATATGGACGGCCAATACAAAATGCAGGGAAAGCTGCTGTTTTTGCCCATCGAAGGAAATGGGAAAAACCATGTCACGCTCAGTAAGTGTTAAATTATATCATTACTAGCTTTTGCGCGTGACCTCGTCCGCCTGGCAGCATTGCAGCCCCGGGAGGGGATTTTGAAAAATCGTTTAAATAACGGATGTCTACGTCAAAATAACTATCTGCGAGCCAAAATTCAAAGTAAATCGTCCAGATGTTGATATTCCAGTAGACAAAATTTGGACCCCCATTTCACCCTTTGGGTGACGAAGTTCAAAAAACTATTAAATAGGCACACAATGTTTTGTATTTATTAGCTCAGTCATTAAAATCGGGGCAGATTTTTAATATTTTTCATACAAACTTTCAACCATTATTTTACACCCTCAGAGGGTGAATTCTATTAAAACCTGGACACTTATTTAATGAAATATTTTTAAGAACATGAATCAACATTTTTAACAAAATCGGTACAAATATTTGCCATACAAACTTCAAGTCATTCGCGCGACCCTTTAGGCATGGAATTTCTCAAAATCTTCGCTTCTATGCTCAATTGTACTAGGAAGTGGGAGGGATGCGCTATCAATAAATAAATGCCATCATCCCATTACAGAAGATGACAAGGAAAAAGGTTTAAATCTTAAGACGGTCGTAAAATACTAATTAATTGAACAGTAATAAAATAATGAAATGGCAGTGGCTGGTTACAAAATCGATGTGATCACATCATCACATTAAATATACAAGTGAACGCGACACACTACACAATTACACGTAAAGGATTCGATTATATTATTTTTATCTCTCGTATATGAAAATGAATGCAAATGAGTTACTTTTCGTACACAACCCTATATTATTATTTCGTATACGGTAGAGGGGATGAAGGAAAATATAGATGACATAGCTTTTTTTTGTATGGGCAATAATTGTTGTTACTCTTTTTTTTGCTATTGTTACAATAACGACAGTAATCGCTATTGTTCCTGCGATTTTTTTGACCTTTTGTTTATCTGCTTGATGGACAAGTCCCGTAATTATCGTGTAATCACCACTAAGCCATATGGATGATATTTTTTTCGTGCCTGCTATAATAATTATTGTTAGTTGTTTTTTTTTTATTATTGATACAAATTATAAAATAACAGCTGTTGGTGTTATGGTTGTTGTTAGGTTTGGGAATAATTACCTGGTGCAAACTACTTTAACTCGTTTAAATGATACCTATTTGAACAAACTATGCACAGTTTTGAGCGAATTATTCTTTATTTAAATAAGTCGAAAGCCTTAGCAATAACAAAATTCGTACGTAAATCAAAAGCCGGTGCAAAAATTTCAAAATTTTAAACCCGCCGCAAAAGGCTGCTAACTTGCAGCCTTTTGCGGCTTATCTGCACAATAGCTTATATAGCACTAGGAATTTACACATTTGAAAATTCAAAGTGTAATTTTTCATAGTTTTTATACAAAAAATGTTAAAGTTTTTTCCGTAAAAATTAATTTTCAAACATTTTTTTTTTCACCTTAACAAACACAATCCTGTAAAAATTTTATGAAACATTTATTATTGCTATTAAAAAAACTTGTCGAACAGCATTTTTTCCAGACCAAAATCCTAGTTTTTGGCGAATGTCCACTATTTTGCGATGTCGAAACGCGCCGCGCCGCACAGTGGTTCAAGTTGTATGGGGCGGCGGAACTAATTATTTTTTGGTTATTAAATGAAAGTATACGTATGTTTACTGCACATATTGTTTTATTAACATAACAAACATTACTTAAAAATAAAAAAATATATTAAAAGCCAAATTCTACAGCAAAAAATATTTATAAACAGAACATTTTTTGCTGCAATCTCCTATAGGTATAATAGCAATAAATTAGAAAAAATGTATTAGTGAGTACATCATGAGTTGCATCATGAGCTCTAAAATTATTAAGATAGGGATAGGACCAAGTAAACATTTATCACGTCCTCATTTGTAAATTCACGCGAACACTTCCTGGTATGATACAACCTGTACTGGCCTTTGTCCCAAAGTAAGTTATAATACCGACTCCATAGTGTATTGGATTATAAAATCCCATCTTCTACAAGATTCTGCAGACCAGTACAATTTCATTCTTTAAAAGAAATCACAGAAGTAATTGAAGTACTACTAGCGATATTAGTACCTACTTTAACCATCAGTTTACGATAACTATTTATTTTATCACCTGTAGGTTGTATGGGTAGGTGTAGGTGTAGTCTAGGGTCTACATCTACATGTAGATACGTACGTACGTACGTAGGTCATTTATGTACGGAACGCTTGATGAACAACAATAGCTAGAGACACCTAGGTAAATTGGGATGTGTATGGATTGACCAATTAATTATTAGACATCTCTTTCTTCCCCATTAGCTAGTTTTGTAGGAAGCATAAGAAACGATATAATATTATGATGTCTTCTTCTCCTACTAATGTAGTTCCTGGGTATCCTCAATACGTAGTTGTCATTTGAGCCTGCATGAGCTGCTGCTGCTCGGCGAGATAGGTCAAACATGTATGAAGTAAATGGCAATGAGGTTTAGGCTTCGACTATAAGATTCGGAATCCGGAAGGCCGAAGAAAATCAGAGCATTGCAAATAGAACTTTGCGCCAATACAATAGAGCTGAAAATCAAAGACACAAGTGTTGAGTCAAATTTCAATAATATATATGACAGCTCAACATTTGACACTTCTATTTTCAACTCTATTGTATTAGCGCAGAGTTCCATTTTCCAGTGATCTGAATTTTCCTAAGCCTTACGAATTCCGAACAATATAGTCCTAGCCTTAAAAGTGGCACCTTATTTGTAGTCGACGGTGGGAATATAATAAATAACGTGAACCAAAAACTTGTATTCCTGGTTGACTCAAAGATTTCGAAACTAAAGATAGGCTATGACGAACATTGGTCAGAAAAATGATTTTGAGAAATGAGAAAAATTCATTCAAGAAATAATTACGCCATCTTGGTTTTCACCATACCTCAAATGTCAGCCATCTTGATTTCACCATAATTAATTATTATTTTTTTTATATATAATCAGGGGGCAAAGGGATCACTTTTTGGAAAGCGATTACCGTCGCCCATGGACATGACAGGGACATGCTCATGCAACACGTCCCTTCTTGAAGGTTTGCAGTTCGTAATGGTCCGGAAATACCGCTAGCGACATTTCATTACAGAGTTTTACTGTGCGCGGTAGAAAGCTTCGGGTAAAGCACACGGTGACTCATCAAGGTTATGAGGATGTTAAATATTTTGTCGCTTGGAACGGTGTCAAACGTCAAAATAACCCCAAAATTTTAAAAGCGCTCCATTTAAGTAGGGACAGTTTTTGCCTTAGCATGCCTCGTCTATAATATATTATAATATAAGGTTCGGTAAAATCAACTACGTATATTTTGGGTATATGATCTATTACTTATGTAAAGACGCTTAGGAAGAAAAATAATTGTCATACTCGAAAAAAACACTTCCTTTATATGGGCGAGTTTGCGTTGAGCGGAGATTCTCCCATACATGTGATGATTTTATTGTTTAGAATAATTTTTTTGCCTAAACGTCTTTATAATAAGTAGTAGATCATATACCGAAAATATCTCTGTATATACGTCTATGGGTTAAAATATAGATATTAAAAACAGTTATTTTGTTGTAGGTAAAGCTGTATTTGGCGTGGACAGCGTGCTGTCCAAAGTTACCGACGCACATGGAAGGGAACATTTGAACATCGTCGACTGGACACATAGCTATGATCTGAAGGGCAAAGCTGAACTACACTTCGATAACTTATTTAATGGCAGTGAAATTCTCGGTAAGTTAATCATTACATACGTAATAAGTTCGCCTATTACGTCCATACGATATAATATATAAGACCATTCTTAGGAATAGAAAACTTAAATGACAGAAGAGGGCTTTTTTATTATAAATACCAATAATTATAATAATATTATCTATGGACGTCAATCTGCCCCGTGCTAAGTTTCAGAAGAACTTGTATTTTGGCTACCAGACACCGGCAAGTGTATATAATACTTTTAACTATATTATACACATATTTAATACATATCCATGACCCAGGAACACAGATAACTCTTTGTTCCCTCGGTGGGATTCGACCCTGAGCCACAGAGGTCATATTTATGTATATATTTATTGCATTTACAGGACCTAATTACGGAACCAATGATAGATGTTAAGTTTTAACCTTTCACAATAGGTGTAACTCAAGTTTAGGTAAAGACTAAAAACGTAAGAAAAGAAGAAAGAACGATGTAGAAGAAAGGCAGTTTAACTTCTAAAGCGTTAAAAATTCAGTTGCTATTATTTATATCTTATGTAATAGACTCACATGAATTTGTTGACACAATTAAGTAGAATTTGCATTTTTAATTAAAGCTGTCTCGCCATATAAGGTGATAGCTATATTTAGTTTACACTCTTTTAAACCCTGCGTTTTTATGTTCGAGTAGAGTAGCTATACCTTTTGAAGAACCTCATCCAAATCCCTACCTATTACACAGGCTAGTGCTTCCCTATGAAGGAGACTAGCCTGATTTGATGTCTTGATCCAATATGCAGTTCGTCCATATACACCTAAAACGTATAGCGTGATGCCAATCCACGCCCATATGCGGTCAGTTCTAACTGATCCAATCGGCAGCGTAGGCTGTATAGTGTATGGCTACCGTTACTTAGTTAAGAACAATAAGTTTGTATGTTAAATAATGACATTGAAATCCGGTTGGTTTTTGTTCAAACCGGTTAGTAAAAACCCCTAAGGTGGTAAAGTTATTGCTAAGGTCAAACAAAAACAAGATCAAGTATCATGTTTTCGTAACAGTGTCAAAAGAAAATAAGTAGAATACTTTTATTAAAAGATTTGGTGCCGATTTTGATGGAATTTGATACAGACGTAGAGACGTCCACTAGGAAGGACATTGGCTACTTTTCATCGCTGAAAAGTTATCGGTTTCCGCGGGATTTCTTTTGGCGCGCACGAATTCGTGAGCTACATCTAAATGTTAAATAAACTGGTATACTGACAATCAGAGAAACATTCAAGTTAATATTTTTATATTTTTATAGCTTTTACCCGCGGCTCCACCCGCGAAAATATAGTATCCCACGGGAATACTCATCTTTTTCGGAGTAAAAAGTAGCCTATGTTTTAATCCAGAGTCTAAACAATAACTGTACCAAATTTCATCGAAATCCGATTAGTAGTTTTTGCGTGAAAGAGTAACACACATCCATCCATCCATCCGTCCTCACAAACTTTAACACATATATAATAGACTAGCTGTTGCCCGCGGCTCTGCCCGCGTAAATATAGTACAATGTTCCTACAGGAACATTGTATTTTTTCGGGAGAAAAAGTATTTAAGGCTCTGGATTAAAACTCCAGAGTCTAAACTACTACTTTACCAAATTTCATCAAGATCCGTTCGGCAGTTTTTGCGTGACGTGAGAGTAACAAACATCCATCCATTCATTCATCCTCACAAACTTTCACATTTATAATATTAGTAGGATGTATGATTTTACGTGTAAATTTGAAAAACCGCCTTTAATCAGCTATTTTATTAAAAATATTTCAGGTAAAGCAGCCCAAGACGTGATTGAGAACAACAGCAACGAAATAGTACAAGAAGTGGGATCTCCTATAGTCAAGACCATTATTTCTAAAGTGGTAGAATCAGTCCAGAAGATGTATGATGTTATACCACTGGAAGACTTAATTATAGATACGTAGAAAATAATGTTATTTTTTTAAATTCTAATTGGAATATAGGATCTGTTTACGACAGAGTGGTTTATAAAAGATAATATATTATTTTCTATGTGAGTACCTGTTTTTGAAACGACTGATCAGTGCTCAACTGTAGGCTTAGCATAATCACCGTGTAGAAATGAGTTCTTTCCAGCTTAGCATGGCAATCCGAAGAAATAATTTTAAAGAAGAAATATTCAATCCAAAACAGTTCGTTGCCAAATAGTTCTTAATCCATGGTAACAAGGTCATCAATGGAAGTCAACATTTCTAAATAGCCATATTTTTAAAATGGCTGCCGGGAAATCTTCTGTCAAAAATGATCGAATTTTCAAGTAAACGACTGAACGTAAAGAAACTATTTGTCTAGTAGCGCCATGATGTGTAGTAGTTGACATTATTGTAAGACTATTTGACATTGAAATAAGAATACGATTCGACTTTAACTGTTCAAAGAGGCCATTTTTGAACTCATGCTCGGAAAGAAAATAAATGTTTTTCCTCATAATGACGATGCACGAACCTTGCTGCCAATTAGAACTATTTCGCTCCGAATGGTAGGTAATGTTTCTTCAATCTGACATTTTGTCGATTCTACGGTGTTTCTAGAGCGCGCATGCAAAGTTTACAGGGAAATATAGAGAAATTTTTCGTAGTAAAATAGTTCTTAATGCATGGTGGTAGCAAACTCGTCAAAAGCAGTCAAAATTTCTTGGCAGACATGTTTTATTGTCTACTTTTGACGGATGAACGCGAACCAATTTTGAGATCAATGCTTTTAGCGGGATCATTAACATTTCACGATTCGATAACTTTACCGCGCGGCAACCAATAAACTCTAGCCAGTTTTAGTATTCACCAATCGCCGCACGGGAAAGTTATCGAATCGTGCCTTGTGAATAGTCCCGCATAACGGATAGAAACTGTTTTAATGGAACACCATGTTGAAGACTATTTGACATTTTTAAGAAGAAACCAGTAGCGAAGGCTGGTTTTCCATCAGAGGGAAGCCCTCGCCTGCAGATGTAAGATCTGTTGTAGAACTTAATTTTATACCTACCTAAACAAATTACCTAGTACCTTGGACAAAAAAGATTGTCGCGTCCGTAAATTAGTACAAATAGGTATTCATGATGTAGAAGACAATATTCTAGGTTACAAACTGTACTGTCATAGTAAGGTATTGTATCTTAATTAAGCATGAAGCCGGTGTGAATCGTGTTATATGCACACGTCGCGTCGCTCCTGGAAGAAAGTTTTCTACTTACATATAGCTGACAAAAGTTGACGGTAAATGACTACGATACGAGTTCGTGCTTGATCGTTGATAGCAAAAAATAAATGTTGTCTTCTCTTGACGACGACGTTTCGGTCTTATTGCCTTACAATAATAACTATTTTGCCACGACTGGCATTAATGTTTCTACAAGCTGTGATTTTGTATATTCTTGCGTAGAATATAGGTACTTATTTCTAGGGTGATCATGATAATTCCGCTGATGGTAATAATTGAGATGGGTTTTCTGCGAGACGATGGTTTTAGCCCAGGCAAATGCAAAATGATAGTCGTAAATGTGTCATAACTAATTACAAAATCAGCACAGTAACTGGAAACATAAAACTTTCAACACAAGAATATCTATGTGGGAGGTAGCTTCTTTAACAAATCGAATCTAAATTAGAAAACATGAATCCACATGTTAGAGATACGATGACAAGTCTATGGCATATTTGTTATAATCTGGTATTTTTATGATCTGAACGCAATCGCAGATGCCGATGACAAATTGATGTTCAAATTATTTGAATTATGAGACGGTAGCAGTTTCTTTGCCCGTTTTCTATGTTATGGAATTATGCTATCGTTTTCATAGATAAATTATTTACTAGCTTAGAAAATATTAGAAACAATTTAAACTACTTTTATCTTTCATAGTAACATATGATATGACAATTTCTATGCCAAAAGAAAAAGAAGAAGAAGACAACAAGTACAAATTAAACATTTTGAGCGAGCTGATTATGACGAATCATAGCTAAGAACACTCTCGATCACGTCTGCTTTATACAAAAAAAACGCATCTTAATCGAACCTTTCGTTTAAGAGCTACGATGCCACGGACAGACAGATATGTCGAACACATAACACCACTTCCACTTCCTTATGTTGAAAACATTACCACACATCCGACAATGCGTTTCAAAGTGCATAATTATTTATTGAGAAAAAAAATATTGAAACCGTAAAATAAAACTAAAATGTTTTGAAAAAAGTACGAAAGCATGCACCGATATGCGTCATTCCTGACCTTTCTTTATTTAGAATATGTACGATAGACTATTCGTTTGTTAAGTAATTATTACAGCTAGCAACATAATTATGGTAATTTGTGCCATTAAATTAATTATGCAGCTGCCTTCGGTGATAAGATAATCATGATGTCGTAAATTGACGTCATCATGATAAAATCTCTTTCTCAATACCATGAGGTCATGTCCCATGTCGGCTAAAGTTATCATAATACTAAAAAAACTCGCCAGCGAGAAAGCAAGTCTACAGACCAGAAGATGATGACGATAAAATAATGTAAAAGTCACGTGGAGACTGCATATTCTGAAGGTATATTAAATTTATTAAGTGCTTTAATAAAAATTAATGCGTGAGAATCAAAAGTTTTATTTATTTATTTCACGGTCACAAAAAAGTAAAAATAATTTAAGCGTTTCCGCAAATTAAATTGTATGTTATTATAATATTTTACTTCCTACCATAATTATAATCCTACTACATTTAATATTACATCCTACAAAAAATCGAGATCGGCACTATGCAGATTGTGTGGTAGATAACTAGTTAATATTTTTCCTTGTAAGGTTTCTATAGACAAAGAAAGAAAAAAACATTGCATAACCGGTCATATTAGTGACTTAATTATTAAAATGCAGCAATTACTAAGAATATTATCTTGTTACATCAATTATGTTCTATTATGTACTATGTATGTATGATGTACTCCAGTTTTTACTTACAACTTGTGATGACAAGTTGTCGCCAGGAAATTGTGCATCTTATACTTGCGTATTTCCATGAAATGTAGTATGCAGAGGGATATGTGGCAGAATAATCGTCCTAGCTAAGTCTCATTTCTGGGAAGCCGTACATTTTAACTGATCTGATATAAATTTTATTTTCTTTCGTCGTGAAAATATAAATATTATTGACTCTATTAATGTCAGTTCAAATGGCAGTTTGGTATGCGTATGCCTACATAAGGTAGGTAAGTACAATTTTTGCGTTGTCGGAAAAATTATACCTACCCCATCTCGGCGTCGAATCCCGATTAACCGACTATTTTTGTGTTTCTTTTTTTTATCAGCTAGAACTCTGAGCAAATCTCGGTTACCCAGGCACAGATATTAAAAAAGGCACCAAAACAAAAAATAAATACTTTCTTTAATTAATATAATAAAAGAAATCGACGTTTATTATGCCTTCACTTATATTAAACGTTAAAACATATAATACATACAGTAATTATAATACATCGAGTACATAGCCTCCTCAAATGACAACCCTTGTCACGTCAACGAAGGCGTAATACTCGTATTATTGCGAGGCGCGAAGTAAAACAATCACCGTTTGCAACTTAAATAATAATAGGTACAGACCGTTCTTAGTTATTTTACCCCTGACAAGACCTTTATGCCGACGACATAAAGGAACATCTAATAGAAATTTTGTTAATAAGTTAGTAGCTCCGGCAAATATAGGCAAAATTTACTGTACTTACACATGACTTTTGTTAAAGAGAGATCCTTCTGTGATCTAAGTAATAACTTATTCTGCAACGTAACCGAAGCTGACGGCATAATCTGTCCATAATATATACTTGTAAAATATATTTCACCACTAAAAATGCACTTTATATGCCCCATTCAACATAAAACTATTCACCAAATGATTTACTAGCTAGCCCATGGGACATTGTTTGTTCGGATACAAGAGAATTGTGGGGTATCCCTGACTGTTAATGGTTCCGGCACGTGTCACAGACAAACATACAAAAACTCGGATTTTCGTTATTTTTTCTGTATAATATTGGGGTTCCATCTAGTAAGACTATCTAACCTCACAAACTTTCTCATTTTTAAGTACAATTGTTACAAATGCATTAAGTGTGTAAAAATATTCTATACAAGAATATACAAAAAATGCGAGGGTCTGTGTGATTGTAATACATTATAAGAAGGTGAATTTTTTACTCTTACTAGCTACCACCGAGCGAAAGAAGTAATTTAAGCATTCGGAGTGGAACGGTTCCCATACTAATATTCCGGCACATTTTCTGAGGCAAATGGTAATAATAATGCATGAAGTTGTGCGCAGCTATGTCCTTTCTATTAATTGCGCTCGCAGATTGAATAAAATAAAGAATTTTCATACAAAAATCGAATAAAAATCGATTAAAAAAAATCCTTAATTATACGCATGTGTATGTGACAGAATTTGCGTAAATACACAAGTTTTTGCGACGTTGCATTCGAAATAATGTGTGACGAAGATAGCCTATGCTTCTATCGCATGTGCGTGACGTTGTCTGGTCTACTCTGTCATATTCGCGCCGCACCAATATACATAATTTCTAATTTCTTCAAATCTTTTGAATCATCGTTGACAATGTTGCCAATATAAACAATTTTCCCTAAATTAGTTTGATTGTTAGACCAATGTTGCGATATACACCTTGCAAATAATTTTCTTTACTCTTTTTTTATTTTTTGAAATAAAGATAGTCGTATAATGCCTCGCATTTTCTCGATTGATCTAGATCATTTAGGGAATTGACGTTGTAATAAAAATACGATAACTTTAGTTATAAGGTACTTCTAACATACGGATATAGCAACACTGTCATTCCGCGGTCGTGCGTCAATGATTGTTGCTGCAACAAGATGTTTTTTATCGTTTATGTTTGTGTTGTTTGTGCCTTGTGAATTGTGAAATGAAAAACTAAATCTGGAAAAATGGGTCCGTGTCGGACATCTAGTGCGCGTTATAAAAAGCACACATATTCAGGACCGAAAAAGTCTCTAAAGCAAGTTCGAGCTCAACTAAAACGACTGCCATGACAGTGATCTAATGTCGTAAGTATAAACTATAATTACAGTCTGCGTGCCATCGATTTTTGTGTAACAATAAATTGTTTATTCAATATGCACATCTTTATCACTTACACCCGTTGTTTTATTTCAGCCGTGACAAGGTGTGGCGCGAAAAAACACAACTCCACAAAATGAAACACCGGGAATTGCTAGGTTAGTTTGTGCAGCATGTATACTCATATTGTTACTGGGACCTAGTATTGACTTGAATTTGGTTTTCACAGAGATAATAGTGTGAAAACTTACAGCAGACAGAAACCAATAATTTTACGAGTGGAGGCTACTTTCGATACACAAACATTGTCTCAAATATCAATTCCTGTCACTAATACTGAAACTGAATTCTTTACGGAGAGTTATAAAAAGGAAGTCCGACCAGCTGGCCTCTTTATTGACGAACAGTTTGGGTTTTTGAGTGCCAGTCCGGATGGTAAGAATCATTTTTAGAAACTTTTGTTTCCATTAATAGATTGTAACGAACGCATTATGGTGCATAATATGTATAGTGACTTTATTTATTTTGTTTCAGGAGTTGTGCAGGATGAGGATGCAATCATAGAAGTAAAATGTTTTCCATCTCTGCACTGCAAAAATCAAGACATCAGTAATGCTGCCAAGAATAACAAAAACTTTCCCATTATTGAAAAAAATGGAATCTTGAGTTTAAAACCAACTCACAATTATTATTAACAGGTAGGTTTTATAATTAAGATTTTTTTTTACATACTTTTTGCATATAATACACTAAGAAAAGATGTGAGGTGTACCTATTGAATAAACAAACATTGTGTTTTCAGGTCCAGGGACAACTTTATATTACGAAGAAGGCCAAATGCTACTTCATATGATTTATAGACATGTCATCACCTTTAACAGTAATAGAAGTAGCAAAGAATGAAAATTTCATTAATAGTATGATTCCACAACTGGTGAAATTTTATAAAACCTCAATAGTAGCAGAAATCATACTTAAGCGAATCCCTAAAGGTGAAAAATGCATTGATCTTCAGTAATGTGTAAAAAGGGATGTAAATAAACGTTTAATAAACGGTTTTGAATTCGATACACTTCACGTGTTTTATTAAGATTTTATTATAAAAATAATATAAGGTTACACATTATTTATATTTCTTTAATGTAAATTTATTATACAGAACAATGATTAATAAAATTAATGATAAAAATGAAATAAAATAGATTTAAAAACTCTGTGGTCTAGATACGAACCCTGAACTTTAGGAACTATATTACAAGTGTATATACCGTTATGCTATTGTCACTTAGTCGAAATTTGAAAAATTATATATTACTAGATAGTAACAGAGAATGGTTAGAAAAGTCATACATGTGTGAGTGATAGTCAAAATACGATAAATACCCAATTTTTTGCCATTGTTCAATAAATTAATTTATTTACATTTCTATTGCTTCATAATAATTATAATATTAGCTCGCGGAATCGTATTCCAAGTTAAAAATATGTAAAGCGAATTCTAAAAGTAAAAAAAAACCACAAAAGTGCAGAAGTGGTGCCATCTAGTTTATCTCTCTTTCTGCATATTTTTGAAAGATATGGCATGATATTAAAAACCCAGGGTAAACTTTAACCCAGATCTCCACAAGAGGGTCTAAAGGTTTCAAGCCAAAAAATATTAAAAATGGCTTTATATATATATATATATATATATATATATATATATATATATATATATATATATATATATATATATATATATATATATATATATATATATAAATACTTTTTTTTAACCCAGATCTCCACAAGAGGGTCTAAAGGTTTCAAGCCAAAAAATATTAAAAATGGCTTTTATATATTTATATAAAATATATATATATATATATATATATATATATATATATATATATATATATATATATATATATATATATATATATATATATAGTAATACAGTAAAAAAAAAGTATTTATATATATATATATATATATATATTAGGTAGTAAAAAAAATATAAGATAGATTTTCATGAACTTATGATAGGTGGAAAAGTAGTTTTGCCAAAGTACAGTTAAGTAAATACCTAATTGTATCATATATATATATCATCCATATGGAATAATATAGGAATTTGAGTTATTTGAAGATACCCTGGATCCAAAAGCACTGAATAGAACTCCTCAGTCTTTAAAGATACACGTTTGGAAATTTCGGCATTGTTTAAAGAGCTGCAAGCATATGCCATTGTCTGGTGGCTTATCGTATGAAGATACACTAACATAATGGAAGCTTGGCGCATATACAAATACATTCAAACGCTTATTTAAAACTGTCTGAAAATGTGTTCATAATAATATAATAAATATGACTAAAAGGGAAAAAAATATTAATTTTAAACAAAAAATTAAAACCGACTTCCAAAGTAAAAATGCATCCAAGGCTGGCGCCGACATTAAAATTGTGAAGATTGAGTAGAGAAATAGTTAAAATTTTATCCGAATTCAAAATGGAAAAATAAGATTTATATCATGCTCTTTTGGGCATTTTTACTTTGGAAGTCGGTTTTCATTTTCAATTAGTTGCACTTTCACGCCATTATTCAAATACATATTAATAACTGTTTACTCATATAGAAGTGGAAAAAGTATAAGTACCTAATGCAAACACATTATTAAGTAGGTATGTATCTTAAATAAGGATTCTCAGATTATATGTACATAATAATTGGAGCAAAATATAATTATTAAATTATATTTTGCTCCAATTATTATAATCGCCTACTTATTGCCTTATTTAATACTTAATAAAGTATAAAATTAAAATAAAGAAAGAACAGTCTCCGTTCCAGTGGTTTAGAGCTTGGCTCTCAACTCGGGGGCCGTGGGTACGATTCCCGCGTTGGAACAACAAATCAATATTGTTTCTAAGTTTGGTTAGGACAATGCAGGCTGATAACCTAATCAGGTTATCAGCCTGCATTGTCTTATTCTCATGATCATGCGTAGCAGACCTACGCATGATCTCTCACCAGTCGTGTCGGATATCCGTCCCACTAGGTTTCGAGAGTAAATGAAGAGAGAGTGCTCTTGTATAGTGCGCACACACTTGGGCACTATAAAATAAAACTCAAACTGGATGGAGCCTTTTAAAGGACTATAGGTAATAAATTCCCAAAAACGTAAGACTGTGATTTTATTACTATAAAATCACAATCTTTTGTTTTTGTGACTTAATTGCAAAATGATGAAACAAAGAAGGATTTGAGGTTTTTAACAACATTATCGACAGTGTAATTCTTATGCAAAGAAGCTAGCTCTATGTACTTGGAATAGTAATCCATGCACACAAGGAAATTTTCTCCATCAAAATATAATAAATCTATACCTACCTTCTCCCACGGAAGATGAGATATCTCATGGCATTTCAACGGTTCACTGGGTGTGTTTGGCCTGAACTTGGCACATACCAAACATTGATCAATTAAGTTTTTAATATCCGCGTTTCTCTAGCGATGTTTAGTGTCTTATTAATACCTAAATGACCACAGTAATATAATGTAATTTATCTAAAATCTGTCTTTGCAAGGACTTTGGAACAATAAGCCTAACGGTCTGGATGTCGGATATGCGGTAACTGGATTTGCGTTAGATACGGAGATCTATACCTTTAAATATTAAGAAGTTCATTATATGTATTTCATTTTGAATGTTCCGATATGGTTTCACCAGACAGTTTACTTTGTATTTGCCTTTTGGCCAACCATTCTGAATATAAGACTTGAGCAGATTTAAAGATTCATCATTTTTGCTTAGAAAGCATAAATAAGAAAGAATAATATAAATTTTAAATATGGCTTACTCACTGAGAGATTAGAAAACATTGAATTAACATTATACTGTAAGTCTTGTTCATACTGAGGTATATATTATGTATCACTAAGTGAGGCTCTTGACAAAGTATCTGCTATATAAATTTACCAGGTACATAAACCACTTCTAGGTTGTAACCCTGCAACGATAACATCATTCTTTGTAGTCTAGCAGGTACTTCACGAAGAGGTTTTTAAAAAAGGTAAATTAAAGGTTTGTGATCAGTATGAACAGTTGTTTTACTGCCATAAATATATCGGTGAAATTTATTACATCCAAACTGTATGGCAAACAATTCCTTTTTAATCTGAGCATAGTTTTGTTGACAGGAGGTTAGTGTTCTTGAACTATATCCAATGAGTCGTTTGTTTTGCATCAAGACCGCTCCCAGTGCATAATTAGTTAACACAGGTGCTTTAGATACGACTCCTTTTAACAAATAAAAGCACTTTTGACAATTTTTATTCCATAACCATAATATATCTTTTTTTGTATTGATTTCTTAGGTTTACGCGAATATTATTCATTGTTTTAAACACTTACGGATTGAGTCGCGGTGCACTTTTCTTTTTCCCGACGTTTCGGCTACTTTCCAGCAGCCGTGGTCACGGGAGGACTGAGGTATCAATTGTCCTATTTGTTGAAGTTATTCAAACTACCCGAAGATTCTTCAATTATTATTTGTGTTCCGATCCACGCAAAACGTACTAACAGTATCTTGAAGCCGCGGTGATTTTAAATTACATTTTATTTTGTTAATTATTGGATCCGAACTAGATGGCAGCACCCAGCCATCTTCTCGGTTAAAATTAGGGTACTTTTTAATTTCTATAGCCTCGCGTATCATTCTTGGGCGATAACGGTGTTCCTTTGCCAGTACTTGTGGCTTATCAAATCTTATGTAATGGCGAGGTTCATCCAGTGTGTGTTCGCAAATTGCAGATTTATTGTTGCGACGGTGTTTAACATCTGCGATGTGTTCTTTACGCGGGTGTTGATGGATCTTTTAGTTTGCCCTATATAGGAGAGACCGCAGTCACAGTCGAGCTTTTAGACTCCTGCATCTTGAAGGGGAATGTTACATTTCACTGGTGGTAAAAATTGACTTATCTTTTTGGGTGGCTTGAAATATGTTTTTATAGAAGCTTTCCTTAGAATATAGCCAACTTTATCAGTGACTCCTTTCATAAAAGGTAGAACTGCAGGTATTCGTTCGACAGTGGCTGGTTTCACTCGGTCATTGTGATCGTGGGACTCGAAGCTTATTGTCACGTAGAACTTGTGTGACATGATGAAGCTCGGTTTCCAAATGCTGCTGATCACATATTCCTCGTGCTCTTCTAAACAAAGTTTTTCCAACGGTAGATTGCTGTGAAGGATGGTGGTGGGACTTACCATTTAAATATCTATTAGTATGTGTAGGTTTGCGATACATAGTGTGACCTAAGGTGCCATTGGGATTCCTTATTACTAATACGTCCAAGAAAGCTAAAGAGTTATTGGTCTCTAACTCCATAGTGAATTGTATATTTGGGGTTGAGACTGTTCAAATGATTAAGGAATATGGTTACTTTGTCAGATGGTAAAATTTTAAAAGTATCATCCACGTAGCGCTTGTAGAACCTGGGTTGTATAGGTGAGGTCTCAAGAGCAGTCTCCTCGAAGTGAGTCTCCATGAATATGTCAGCAACAACGGGAGAAACTGGGGAGCCCATCGCTACACCATCTACTTGCTTGTAGAAGTCATAATTCCCCAACATGTAGCCAGATGTAAGGCAGTGAGCATTTACTTGAAACATACAAGACTAATTACATTAATTTAACCATAATGGGCGACTTCAGTACTTGTATGGTCAAAGATAATGGTAGATCAAAAACTCTTAAGTCAATTTTGGACTCCTATAACATGTGTTTACTGCCACTTAACCCAACACACTATTCTCCTGGTCGCTGTCCTTCCTTGCTGGATCTCATCATCGTATCAGTCGGCCAGAGTTCAGCAGAAATGTTCTTTTACCACGACCTTATATATGTTGCCTTTAATGTTCGCATACCTAAACCTAAACGTAAAACACTTCTTCAGCGTAATTTCTCATCCATGGATGTAGATAGCCTGGGAAGACGCACGCAAAACAGATTGGTCAGCACTGTACACAACGGAATCGGCTGATGATAAGGTAGAGATGTTTAATAGCCTACTTAAATATTTATACGATAAGCATGCTCCTGTCAAGCTAATTAGAATTAAACATCTTCCGGCTCCATGGCTGTCAGATAATATTAAATCTCTTATTAATGCCAAGCATGCAGCCAAAGCCAAATACAAAAATATAATACAAATGACTATCGCGATAAATATATTAAACTAAGAAGCCGCTGCAATACTATGTGTCGTGATGCTCAACGGCGTCATATTCATTCAGCGGTAGAGAATGGCGATCCAGCGAAAACATGGAAATTTCTAAAATCTCTCGGTATTATTAACACTAACTTACTAAATAAATACTTTACATGTATCCCTAACTTAGACCCGGCTATTAAATTACAAACCCTTAGTAAAATTTCACTGATGCCAATTTCAAACTCCGAGCCATTCTCTTTCGCTTCATTCACTGAGTGTGAGGTTAAAAGGCACGTCATTACGATAGCCTCGAATTCCGTTGGTGATGATAGCATCAGTCGCAGAATGATTATCCCGATTATTGACATAATTGCACCTATCCTATGTCACATTTTCAATTTCTGCGTATCAACCTGCTCCTTTCCTGATACCTGGAAATCCGCTCACATAATCCCCTTGCCTAAATCCTCTCGTCCTATTTTTTTTTTGTGATTTCCGCCAAATATCAATTCTTCCTTTCCTATCTAAAGTTTTAGAGCGTCTCTTGCATCATCAATTCAACAGATATATTACGCGCAACAATCTTCATAGCACGTATCAATCTGGTTTCCGCACAGGTCATAGTACCACTACAGCCTTAGTCCAACGATATTAGGTCTGGCATGAACAATAAGAAGCTCACCATCCTAACTCTACTTGACTCCAGCAAGGCATTTAATTCTATTGACCATGACATCCTTATTAGTCTGTTGGCGTCTTTTAATCTCTCACCTTCTGTGATACAATTACTTCACAGTTACCTTGTGGGCAGAGAGTTAAAATTTCTGAATCTTTTTCTGACTGGACCAATACTACTGCCGGCCTTCCTCAAGGCGGTATTTTATCCCCATTACTCTTTGCCTTGTTTATATATTTCATTACTGTATTTATTTCTGCTTTTTTTCAGTTATATGCAGACGATTTGCAAATTTATACGCAGTCAATTCTGGATTGCCTGCGGCGGTGGGTGTTATGAACAGGGACTTATCGGCTATATGTGACTGGAGCAAGGAACATGGACTTCTCATTAACCCCGTTAAGTCTCAGTTGATAATACTTGGCACTCCGGGGCTGGTCTCCAGAATTGACTAGGATACTTTACCGTAAGTGTCCATCAATGGTATAACAATACCATATAGTAAGGTTGTAAAGAATCTTGGTGTGTACTTTGATGAGCATCTATCGTGGTCTCAGCAGCTGAAAGAGATTAGCAGAAACGTTTACTCAACGTGGCACTCCCTTAAACGACTTCGGTATGTTATACCTGTTCCTACTAAGGTAGCCTTAGCTGAATCATTGTTTCTCTCCCTTCTTGATTACGCGGATGTTTGCTTCATTAACTTGACCGAAGACCAACTCTACAAACTTGAGAGACCCCAGAATCTGTCTCTGAGGTTCACCTTTGGCTTGCGCAAATTTGACCGCATATCTGAGTTCCGTAACAAGCTCAAGTGGTTACTATTTCGCTTACGCCGTTACGCCTTTACTCCATCCTATTTGATCCCAACAGCCCTCAATATCTAAAGAAAACCTACAGCTTTCGTTGCTCCGACAGGCAAGAGCTGCGGTCCTCTATAAATCTCCTTCTTGATATCCCCATCCACCTAAGTATTCCCACTCTTCATACCTCGTACAATCCGTAATACTCTGGAAATCTCTCCCTACCCGAATAAGACAAGCCAAAACATTGAATACTTTTAAATACTCCGTAAAAGAGTCAGATGTCAAAAGTCAGATGTAACGATATGCATATAGTGTTATATATATTATTATGACGTAAATTGTTTTTATTACTACCTCAGACTGTGTCAGACGTAACGATATGCATATAGTGTTATATATATTATTATAACGTAAATGTTTTTATTACTTATATTATTATTTAAGTTATTGTATATCTATTTAAAATATTTACAAACTATAAAAGTAGGTAAGTACTAAAAAAACACATAAGTCAATTTAGGTACAAAAATGCAAAAACGGATTAGGGTTAAGGCCATGTGACAGTTAATTTGGAGGAGGCGGTCTAAAGTATCATTAAAATTTTGTAATTTGTTATCTATGAAGTCCGGGAGAGATTCGTCGAAAATAGGTTAGCCCAAAAGGAAGAGCGAATCCTTGTCAATGACAGACAGTTGTGGAGCTATTTCTTTAAAGCTGGATATAATCGCGTTTCTATCTCCACAACTGTCTGGCACAAAAAGTTCGCACTTACCAAGGTTCATCTGCAGACCTATTTTTTGGAACTCGCGGATCAGAGTGTGGAAGTCGGATAGTACAGTGGGTGTTTCTTTCAGTTATTGTATATGTATTATTGTGTATGTATATATTTATTTATTTTACTTTATGTTTATATATTATGTTTATATCAAGATAAATACTTTTAGCGCAATACCCCTCTCCAGCAATTTGTTCCTTTCTTTCAAAGGTTGTGTGGAAGAAGTTGCTATTTAGTAATAAGGCCGCTTTTGTGTACTATCGTAGTGTTAGTATTTTAGTATTTTCTATATTTTGTGTATGTGTAACTACTGCTTGTGCACAATAAAGTATATTTTCATTTCATTTCATTTCATTTCATTTCATTTCATTTCATTTCATTTCATTTCATTTCATTTCATTTCATTTCATTTCATTTCATTTCATTTCATTTCATTTCTTTTCTTTTCATTATGTGGTGTTACTTGTTCCCTATGAGAAGTTGACCATAACTTCCGGTTGATAGCCTTGACTACGTCGTTGTATTCTGTTTCTATTTGGTAAAATGTCTGCTCATACTCCATATTCCTATCCCCTAGCACACTGTCTAACTCCCAGTGTAGAGAAATCTATTGCTGTCCAGCGAGAATGAATATTTCGGAGCAAATGTTCAAATTACCATTTTTCGTTGATCATATCTAAAGCAATGTTTGCTATTGTATGGAGAAAAGCTTTAAAATTACTATTCTGACGCCTTAATGATTCGTCAGTTCTACTATTTGTGCCATGAGATTGAGTTCCTGGCAATGGTGAAGGCTGGCGTGGCTGGCTGGTGTCGCAGGCCTTATTAGCGGGTTAGATGGTCCAGTCCTCGCTGGCGCCGGCGGCTGATAGTTGGCTATGGCAGACCGAATCTACTGAAATCTTTCTTTTGCTGTCTCGAATTGATTATTTTTAAAATACGTGAAGGACTGGGCAAACTCGTACGTACATAATTTTTTATGATTGGTTTCAATTTCAGCCTAATATTGATCTAGGGTGTGTAATTTCGCTTGGATGTAGGCCGGCGTTTTACGGTCCGCGCCGTCCTTTTTAAAGTTCGTGTATGATTGTTCTACTTGGTTTACCAGCTGCTGCTGGTTTGCTAGAAGTTCCTTCACGCTCGACATGATTGAATCGAGAAAACGAGGTGTTGTAAAATTAGAAAGATCTTACTTTGTGTGCTGCTACGTTTGATTTGACTGTTCTGATTGTTGATGCTGATTGATGATGTTGATGATGATCACTACTGCTGCTTGATGATTGTTATACACTGATAGTCAATAGTCACTAATGACAATTACAATATTCACTGATAAATTGATAGTCACTGATTTCACTGATTAAAAGTCACTCGAAGGACCAAAAAGGATGTAGGAGCTGCTTACTCAACTACACCTTTAGATGATATTGATAAGTAAAAGTCCTTGATATGATATTGATATTTATTAACACGAATACTAATTGCTAAAATAATTATGAGTGCGCAGTATCATTGCTTGATGCGGACTTTGGCCCGACAGCGTACATTTTGCCGCACAATGCAAAGAAATAATGTAAAGTCAGCAATGTACGTGCTAGATCATACAATCACGAATATATTTTTGGCATTAGCAAAATTTCAAAGACATACCAGTGTACAAAACTATGAGGAGTACGTATGTCACCATAATAATATGTTGGTGTATCGTGAGAAGATGGTTCTTCATTTGTTGGTTGGTTGGAAGGTTCAGTGCTTTTGGATCTAGGGTATACCTTGGCACAGTATTTAAATTTTTGGTAGCTTATGCATGAATTACTTTAATAAAAGTCGAAATCACTATAAATGTGCTTGTAAATTTTGAGGACTTCTCTCGATTCCTCATGGATGCCATCATCAGGTCTCCACTTTGGTAACTAAGGGAACAATTTTGAATTATACTCTTAACAACAACAAAATAATTTTGAAAATGCGTTGACAAACGGCAGAGTAATTTTCAAAGATATACGTGTCGATGTAAAAGACTACGAGAAGTACCTATTATCATCATAATGTGATGGTGTGTGGTGTGATAATGATGGTGATGATTGGTAATTACTGTAATTGACAAAGTGGAATATGCTTGCAGTTCTTTATACAACGCCGAAATCTCCAAACATGTATCTATGAGGACTCAGGAGTTCTGTTCAGTCCTTTTGGATCAGGGGGTTCAGGGTATACCTTGGTGCAAAATCTTACTGTTTGGTAGCATATGTTTGGACTTCTTCAAAAAAAGTCACAATCACTAAATGTGTCCCTATATATTTTCTAGGAGTTCCCTCGATCCCTCAAGGATCCCATCATCACGTAACCACTTTGGTATCAAACAAATCAATTTGTAGTCATACCCTTTACAGCAAAAGAAGCATTTTGAAAATCGGTCCACAGGCGGCGGAGTAATCGTTGAACATAAAAAAAATGCCGAATGTAATAGAACCGCCTCCTTTCTTGGAAGTAGGTTTAAAGAGCCGAGTATCTTCTTAATCAAATACTGTACTGACTGTAGTAGGTACTGGCAGCTTTTAACTATATTTTTTTTGTTGTAAACAAAAAACTGATAGAATCCCATGAATCTGCACTTTAACATCTCATAATAATTATTGATAATTTTTATAAGTACAACTTCTGCATTTTTATTTTGATTAAAACCGGTAGGTATATGTGCATGGATGTATATTTTTTGCACTGTAGTGTTGTTCTGAGACATATAAAAGAAAGCAAGTTCCTGCTTTTATTAGTTGTGTCTTGTATTTGTTAGTGGTCAGTAGTTAGTGGTTAGTGGTATACTGAAGATGGGTTTTGCGATAATCCTTCTTGTTGTAGTAAACTTAGTGTTGTTGAATAATGTCAACGCAGGTATTTTTTTTCTTCACTTCACTTACTAGGATAATAAGTCTGTTTAACAAAAAAAAGTCAATAGCATATTAAAAAGCAAGCTTTGTATCATTTTCGATTTTTACCTTGTATTATTTTATTTACCATTTTTGCTCCTTTTCAACCTACTTTTAACTGCAACTGTGACATCAGAAATGAAGCCGGTCAAGCCGTATTCGAATTTAAAGAGACCTTGACCAATATTCTTTTTTTATATGTATAGAAAGCTTTATTTTTGACACAGTAAATAATATATTAAATGATTTATTCTTAAAAAATAACTGATTAATAAACACATACTATAAGTTTTTCTTCACACCACTACCCGGTTACAAAAAGTACTTAAGTGTCACCAAAGATATTTTTGTTTTAGGACTATTTTCAAAATGCAAACTGAGCGATACTAGCTGCATAGTGAATGAAGCCAACAAACTGATCCCCATCTTTGCTCTTGGGATCCCAGAGCTTCAAGTTAGTTCGCTAGACCCAGTGTATATAAAGTACATTGACGCCTCCACTGGTGTACTGAAATTCCTGATGAATGAAAATCATATTACAGGACTAAAGAATACGAAGATCAAATCTATTAAGTAAGTAGCTAGATGTAAAAGTTTATATATAATGTTAAAAGGTAGATTTAGGTACAAAATTATTTTTTAAGTATCCCCAGAATTGTCAACAGTGAGCGAGCTAATAATGATGAATTATAGCAAATATGATGATTATGAAAAACAAAAAAACACAAAAAGTAATTTAAAACAAAAAAAGTAAATCAAAATTATTTCATCCGTTTGAAGCTATGCTCGAAGCTACAATGCCACCGCCAGATACACAGACTCACACAGACAGACACGTCAAACTTAAAACAGTGTTTTCGTCGAGGGTTAAAAATGTATTTGTGTTTTTTTTGTAAATGACTACAATTCCTAATTCTCTCGTCATTGACAAAGTATTCAAACGGGATTCTCGTTTCTACTTTTACTGTAAGCACCTTTTGGGTGGATCGAAACACAAATTATATTATTAAAAGCAGCGAGTGGTTCAGATAACTTCAACACATAGGACACCTGTCACCTGTCCTCCTGCTATCACGGTAGCTGCAAAGTAGTCGAAACGTCGATATCAACTAAAATGATAATACACCGCGATCAAGTCAGTTAAAATAGTATGACATTTTTCATAAAGTTTATCTTAACACATAGAACACGCCACAGTATTTTTTTACATGGCAGCTTAACGCTTAAGGTAAATCAAAGGGGTAGTCATGAAACACAAAGTATATATATATATATATATATATATATATATATATATATATATATATATATATATATATATATACAAATAAGAAGAAACACGTAGAAAAAAGAGGCAAAATTGATTTTATAACATTTTAGGTTTAACGAAAACAAGTCTACGATGTCCATCGTATACACGGTGTTCTGCCAGTCGGAGGGCCAGTACGAGATGTCCGGCAACTTGCTGTTCCTGCCGATCCTAGGAAAAGGGGCTTTGCACACTAAGCTGGGTAAATAATATATTATGCATCCAGCAGGTAAAAGGATGAATTAATGACAAAATTTGAAATTTTTTTTTTCACTAACTCAATTAATATTATGTAAAACTCCTAGACTTTCTAACACTTAACCTACAGTTATTAACTAAACATTTAAGGGCATAAGAAGTGAAGTTAAAGTTTTAGGTGTAACAACATTTTAAATGTGAGAAGTTTCTCAGGAAGAAGAAGAAGCTCATGGCTTGTAGCTAGTTCTGAGTAGGAAGCAGTAAATGAAATTAGTTTCATTGGGTAGTTTTACCTAGTTATATAAACTTTTTCGGGAGTTTTGAAAATAGATATTGATTTTTATGTTCCCTTTTTGAATTTTAACTTTGCCACCTCGTGTCTTTGCCACTGGAGCCGTCATTTTGAAAAAACAAACATTTTCGTGTTTGTACTACTGCCAGTCTCTCATGTTATTATAAACGTATGGAAAATATTAAATAATGAAATAAATAATTTCTTTGTAATTCTAGCTGGAGTGGAGGTACATCTCCATTTGAACCTGAAGGAAGTGACAGGAGAGGATGGCAAAAAACACTGGTCTGTGTCGTACAAAAGCCACAAGTACTACACCAAGGGCAAAAGCGATGTGGTGTTCGAAAACCTTTTCGATGGAAATGAAGTGCTAGGTAAAAATAAATTTAATCTTAGGGCCAATTCACACCGAAACGCGACATGGCGCTGCATTGTAATAATAGCTATTCAAAATTGAACTTTATTCATTACACAAGAAGAGGTCTAAAAAATGGCGACGTAAAATTAGCGAAATTGAAAAAAAAACACCTAAATTTGTTGCTTTTTTGTTGCTAATTAGTTGCAAAAAAATTAATTTTTTTGCTCTAACCGATCGCAAAAAATCGGCTATAACGCTAACTTTACATTAAGATAGCGTGGGAATCACTGAATGTAGACTGATCAATCAAGCAAATAGGGGTCAATTTGTTGCTGAAAGATGCTAAGAAAAAAAAATTAAAAAATAAAATTTGTTTTTTTTTAATTATGCCAAAATAAATAATATCCACGCCAGCTTAACTCTCGAGATTTCCGTGGAAAAACTATAGTGAAAATTTGTTGCTCCTCACAGTGCAGCTTGTTTTCTCAGAGAGAGTCAGCAACAAAATAAAAACTGGAAGTCAAGAGAAGTTGAAGATCGGTTTACAAAAAAACTGGCCGCGCTAGCTTAACTCTAGACTTTTCCGTGGAAAAACTATAGTAAAAATTTGTTGCTCCTGATAGTGCAGCTTGTTTTAACAGAGAGAGTTAGCAACAAAATAAAAACAGGAAGTCAAGAGAAGTTGGAGATCGGTTCACAAAAAAACTGACCACGCTAACTGAACTCTAGACTTTACCGTGGAAAAACAATAGAAAAAATTTGTTGCTTCTCACAGTGCAACTTGTTTTAGCAGAAAGAGTCAGCAATAAAATAAAAACCGGAAGTCTAGAGAAGTTGAAGATCGGTTCAGAAAAAAACCACGCCACGCTAACTTATCTAACGATTTTTCCGCGGAAAAACTATAGTAAAAATTCGTTGCTCCTCACAGTGCAGCTTGTTTTAGCAGAAAGAGTCAGCAACAAAATAAAAACCGGAAGTGTAGAGAAGTTGGAGATCGGTTCACAAAAAAACCGGCCACGCTAACTTAACTAACGATTTTTCCGCGGAAAACCTGTAGTAAAAATTTGTTGCTCCTCACAGTGCAGCTTGTTTTAGCAGAAAGAGTCAGCAACAAAATACGCTACCGCCAACTTATGACGTAAGTCGTAACAATTCGCTTTTAAAGTACAATTAATCAAAAGAACTCAAAAAGGTCACAGAGTTAACCCATTTTACCTTCTCAAATTTACATCAAAGTTTTTAAAGATCTACGTGATTTACCTCTCTGGTCCTGTGTGGTTAGAGATGAATTTGGGTTTGGTAGCGTTCCAGCATCGAGTGGTTCGGTGGAAAGTGACTTTAAAATACTTAAAAATTCATTTTTAAAAACTGAAGTAACACCAATGAGAGTGGATGAGTACGTTGCAAAGTATATAAAATATTTTAATGGTTGATTAAAACTAGTCGAATCAAAAATTAATCAAACTGCTGTTAGTGAGAATGAAGTTGAAGATTTAGATACCAGCAGTTCACATAATACGGATGTTGAAAATTGATTGAGTTGAAACAACAACAAAATAACAGGCGTTCATAAATGCTTTATATGCTATAAACCAGTCCATAATTTGGACGAATGCTCTGACCCACTAGAGATAGAAGAAGGATTCGGACAAAAAAGAATTTGTTTTATCTGTAAAAAGGCGGAAACATTGACGTTATCATTGAATCTCTTTAAAAAGAAAATTGACGAAATCAAACGCTAAAATTACCGGCAACAAAAGAACAAACTCCACCACTAGAATTAAATGATTCAAAAACTGAGACGCAAGAACAAAAAAAAAATTGCGAAATATTATGGCAAAAAGTGTAAGCAGATCAATGAAGAATTACGAATCCAAGGAAAAAAAAAATAAAAAAATAGTTATTTTGAGAAATGGTTCTTGTGATAAATTAAGTCCACTAAATATCGACGGTAACAGAGTGACTGCTATCTAAACATGCACTTTTGTCAGTGTTTATCACTTACTAGCTGCTGAAATTTGCGATTGGCCACAGTTCCGGGTTAAAGTGAGTATTATATTTAAAACTATAAGATTATAAATTCTCATTGATTACATCATTTTTCAACAGGTTGAACAGCAAAGGATCTTAAATGGAATGTTTGATTTTACCCTTACAACGCTGGACAAAGGCATCACTGCAGCATCATATAGGAATCGTGCAAAGTTCCAATATGACTTTATCGAACACAAACCACAACCAGATGGATCTATTTTATTAGAATGTGAAACCACTGTAGAGAATATTATCACGAAAATGTTTCAAGACACGCCGAGCATTGTAATCACAATCAAATGTAACATGCCAACAAAAACGCCAAAGAAATGTTATTGCACCCGTGATCTACCCGTCTAACATGAGTCAAGATGAAATTGACTTGAGCAGATTGGAAAATTTATCCATGAAAACACCATGCAATACAAAGGAATGTAAAGGACTTACAGAAAAGAATATTTCTTCCTTAGGTAACAATATTAACAGAAATATTTTTAAAAAATTTAGAAAATTTAATAATGTACGACTAATAACGCTCGATTACTTTTAAATAAGTGATATAATAATCTAATATCAATTGTGAGACTCATGATGCGAAGCATCAGAGTGCTTTACGATCAAAAAATTTTTTCGCCTTATTTCAGCTACTATTTTTATTATACTATTGTCAAGATAATTTAATGGAGATTAATTTGCCGATTTTCAAAAATTGATTAAGTGCGATAAAAACAAAAAAAAAACATCAAAATAGGTCAAAAAAATTTCCTGTCCATCACGTATGAAACTCTGAAGACACTGTAACTTGCGAAAAAAATCCAAAAAAATTGAGTTAAATTTTTTTTTTATTTCTTTGAAAGAATTGCAGGTCACCTAATGCGAATGGCTAGGTAATTCAGTGTCGTTTATGTACAATTAATAGAATAAAACAAAAAAAAGAAGACTGTATATCTATATATATCTATGTAAAATTAACGTGGATGGTGATATATTATACATATTATGTACGTTTATTCCGACAGGGGATCCTGCTCATTACCCTCCAAATATAGTTGTTTTTGCACTTGTTTTTTTTTTAATTTTATTTTTTAATAAAAAAAAAACTAGTAAAATCAAATAAATATAAAACGGAGTATTAACAAAATAAAATTTAACATATTTTATTTCATTATTATTTCATAATTAAATGAGTATTATGAGTCATGCACTTTTGGATTTTGAAAACTTTTTTGAAATATCAAATTAAAAAAAAATCATAAACAAAGTTTATGTTTAACAGGAAATACCATTATTTTTGAAGTGTTCGACAGAGGAACGAACGAGAAATAAAGTTGAACTCTTTGCCACGGAGTTTCAAAAATCCTGAGAACATGAAAGAAATTTACAAGCTCGTTGGAGCAGTAGATTTCATGCCCCCTGCATCAACCTTCGATCTTCGTCGGATGTAAGGTTAGGACACTTTACGGCCGTGTCTCTACGGGGTACTCAATGGACAGAATACGACAATCGATACGAAAAAGCAATAATCAGAAAAAATACACATTCAATTAATCCCCGAATGGTATTGTATGCTAAAATCGACTAACAAAAATTTTGTGTAATAAAAATAAATTAATGAATATATAACATGTTTTTAATGGCTTTGGTCACTTTATATGCATGCCGATCTCCAACTTCTCTTGACTTCCGATTTTTATTTTATTGCTGACTCTCTCTAATGAAACAAACTGCACTATGAGGAGCAACAAATTTTTACTATAGTTTTTCCGCGGAAAAATCGTTAGTTATGTTAGCGTAGCTGGTTTTTTTGTGAACCGATCTCCAACTTCTCTAGACTTCCGGTTTTTATTTTGTTGCTGACTCTTTCTGCTAAAACAAGCTGCACTGTGAGGAGCAACAATTTTTTACTATAGTTTTTCCGTGGAAACATCGTTAGTTAAGTTAGCGTGTCCGGTTTTTTTGTGAACCGATCTCCAACTTCTCTAGACTTCGGGTTTTTATTTTGTTGCTGACTCTTTCTGCTAAAACAAGCTGCACTGTGAGGAGCAACAAATTTTTACTATAGTTTTTTCGCGGAAAAATCGTTAGTTAACTTAGCGTGGCCGGTTTTTTTGTGAATCGATCTCCAACTTCTCTAGACTTCCGGTTTATATTTTGTTGCTGACTCTTTCTGCTAAAACAAGCTACACTGTGAGAAGCAACAAATTTTTACTATACTTTTTCCACGGTAAAGTCTAGAGTTAAGTTAGAGTGGTCAGTTTTTTTGTGAACCGATCTCCAACTTCTCTTGATTTCCGGTTTTTATTTTGTTGCTAACTCTCTCTGTTAAAACAAGCTGCACTATGAGGTGCAACAAATTTTTACTATAGTTTTTCCACGGAAAAGTCTAAGAGTTAAGCTAGCGCGGCCAGTTTTTTATAAGCCGATCTCCAACTTCTCTTGACTTCCGGTTTTTATTTTCTTGCTGACTCTTTCTGCTAAAACAAGCTGCACTGTGAGGAGCAACGAATTTTTACTATAGTTTTTCCGCGGAAAAATCGTTAGTTTAGTTCAGAAAGAGAAGTTGAAGATCGGTTCAGAAAATACGCCACGCTAACTTATAGCGTGGCGTATTTTCTGAACCGATCTTCAACTTCTCTTGACTTCCGGTTTTTATTTTGTTGCTGACTCTCTCTGAGAAAACAAGCTGCACTGTGAGGAGCAAGAAATGTTCACTATAGTTTTTCCACGGAAAACTCGAGAGTTAAGCTGGCGTGGATATTATTTATTTTGGCATAATAAAAAAAAAACAATTATTAATTTTTAAAATTGTTTTCTTCTTAGCATCTTTCAGCAACAAATTAGCAACAAATTGACCCCTATTTGCATGATTGATCTACATTCAGTGATTCCCACGCTATCTTAATGTAAAGTTAGCGTTATTGCCGATTTTTTGCGATCGATTAGAACAAAAAAAATATTTTTTTTTTGTAACTAATTAGCAACAAAAATGCAACAAATTTCGGTGTTTTTTTTTCAATTTCGCTAATTTTACGTCGCCATTTTTTTAGACCTCACAAGAAGAGACACGTTCTTTTTATGAGTTCGAATATCATGTAATCTTGCACCGCGCTGCAAAGCGCATGTGCAGTATATGACTGATGTCATATGAAAAGTGTATTTTTTTGTGTAGTGAATAAAATTCTATTTTCAATAGCTATCTTAAAAATGCATCGCCGCGTATCGTCTAGGTGTGAACTGATCCTTATGTTAATTATAAAATCATAAGAACTCACCTAAATCATAAAAGAAGTTCGATATTCTTAGAATTTTAGATAAAAATCGAAACAAGCGTACGGTCAATCGGTCGGTGATCCGACAAATTCGGAATCCGATAGTCATAATTATGTACATGGCTTTTAAGATGTGGGACCCAGCAGCGGCGTCAGTCTCCTGTACAATATATTATTATTATGTACACTGGACTATGAGCGTGACGGTGTTAATGATGATGATGTAAATGTAAATGTAAATAAAATATGTCTTAGACAGAGAACTGTATTCCATACCATAAGTCACTGGTTCATATCTGGCTTGAAATACCATTTTTTAGTGTAAATAAACGATTGTCTTAGAGAGAGGACTGTATTAAAGATAAAAAAAAAGATACCAATAAGCTAATAGATAAATAATATATGTCGCTTTCACGTTAAGAAAACCAAAAACTTATTAATTATTTTTCTTGGTATAAATATAAACAGTATAGAGGGATCTATTTGACCCCTAAGTAATTTTTTTTTTCATAAAACTAGTAACAAACTGTTGAAAAAAAAAAAACTTTATACTCCAATACAAAATAAATCTATCTATTTGGCCACTAGATTGAGCTTTTACGCCTCAAGTTGTCAATTTGCAGCATGATAGCCATAGACTGCAGATATGATGACGACGATTTCCACAGATAAGTACGAATTTGCACATGAATTCTCTGATATTCGGAAATTCTTAACTTTTTATTCCCAAGTTCTAAAAATATAATATTTTTTATGTAATAACCTTTTGAGTAGGTACTATAAAACCACATATTATGTTCGAAACTTGGACGCTCTTGATGGAAAATCGGGCAGGATTTGCCAGTGTCCTTTAAAACATTTAAAAAAATAATTTTATACCTAATACGGCTTGACGTGAAGTGAGGGACGGCGGAGAGGTTCGCGCGGGGAAGATATTATAATACAACAATATAAATAATGTACGGTAGACTATCTTCATACTAGACCGCCCGAATTAGCGCACGCACACATGCGCAATGCTTACACGGCCATTAACGAAACCTCTAATTGCTGAAGTAAGTACACTATGTACACTTGGCACGCCAAGCGCCGTGCGCCGCGCTGCGCCGCCAAGACTTGTCGCTGCATTGTACGACAAACAAGTTTAAGTTAGTTGTGCCGCGAGTTGCAAAATCCGTTTTGACGTGATAACGTCTTATAATTTGATGGACCCGGCTGCACGCACGAAAAACATGACTCATGCGTTACCTGTTACCAGCGTTACCTCGCTAAATATGACGCATTGCCGTTAGCTCAGCTAGCCGCGCCTTAGGTATTTGAGCGGTGGGACTGAGGGGCGGGGGCGCTTGATGTTATTACTCAGTTCGGCGCCGGATTTCGCGGCGGCAACACGCCTACCAAAGGCGCGGCAAATTAGTTCCACGCGCACTATAAACATGACGTTTTCACGTTCTTTACGTCACGACTTTACAGACAACCGAGTTTTTGTTTTCAAACCCGGGTTTTTTTCAGTTTTATATAATATTTTAAATTTTTTGCATATTTTATAAAACTTTGATGTTTTTTTAATTCGATGTTTTAGCAAAACCTACAATCGGTAAAAGATCTGATACCCTTTTATAAATTAACGTAAATAAATTTAAAACTACAATCTGAATAAATAAAAAAACAAAATCAAAATTATATGGGTAATTGTATTTATTTTTTCACGTTTAGAAATATTTTGAATTACTTCTTATATTCCTTCAATGTTCAGTTTTATAGTTAGTATATTATTTGGAACAAGGTACACTCGTGTCTATTAAAAATATTTATTTAATATGCATAGCTGATAGCATAATAAAATCTAACAAAGTGCGTAAAAACAATTAATTGTATAGTTATTATTATTATACCCATTTGAAATCTTAAAAAATAACATTATTGGAAATAAGATACTAGCTTAATGTTCTGAAAGGATCGTGATCTTGAATGAAAAACATAAAATCCTCTAGTCTTAGTTCGCTTAGGTGAGATCTTGTTAGATACTAAAATGATCCAGCAATAAAGAAATATAAAAAAGTCGAATAGTCTGTGATATTTTCAAAGCTTTTTTTAATATCTTATTAATTATTTAACTACACTAATTAATATCTTAGAAACAGTCCAATATCGGCCATACATACTATAGCAGATCTTCATCCCTCGCATCTTCATTTAACGGATTGACTACGTTCTAACAAATAACCTGTATAACATGGAAAAATGTGTCAATAAGTACAGCAGTACAACAAATAATGTCAGATTATTCAAATATTGCACGTCTAGAGTACCTTATATTTAACATATTTTATTTTTCATAATAGTAACCAAGATTAGAAAAATTAAAAAAATCAGGATTTTCATTTAAAAATCTGGATTTTATTCAACGCTGAAAAATCCAGATTTTTCAAATTATAATATATTATATTATATTATAATAATAGGATATAATTAAGTATCCGGATTGCAACCCCTAGCCGCGAAGCTTGCGCACTGTCAACGCCTTCTTTGTAGACGTACCAGCATTAGTGCTTGGTTCGGCCACGCTCAGTCATAGGTAAAAATTTTAAGGACACGACTGAGTTCCGTTACTGTATATTATTTATATTGTGACAATATGCTCGCCGTAGACGCAGCTGGCCGTGGCCACAGTGCTCTGTACAAGTGCGCGATGTCGCGAACACAGCAATGACGATGATTGTGTCAAAAAAACTACCGCACTTTTATAAATTTCAGCTCAAGCAACCAAGCAGATGATCTCTCAGAACGGTAACGCAATCGTCACAGAAATCGGTGGACCAGCCGTGAAAGCGGTGATCGAAGTTATCATCAAGAGTATTAAAGAGTTCTTAAAAGCTGTACCTACCGAAGATTTGTATGTTGATTAAAGTGCTATAGAAAACAGTGTTGCATATTTTTCTTTTTTACAACAATTGTTACAAAAAGAAATAATTTCGCGATAAAAAGTAGCCTATGTCCCACCCTGTGGTTCACTCTATATTTTTGCCAAATTTCATGATGATCAGTGACGTAGTTTTGTTATGAAAACGTAACAAGTAAACAAATAAACTCACATTCATAGTAACTAGGTAAGGATGCATCTAAAAAAATGTTTTCTAGTGTAACACAACACTAATCTAACACGCTGTCTACAAGTTATATCAATCACTTTTGCCTTACAATAGCAAAATATATTATATTAATAACAAATCATAATTGTCATAGTTGACGAAGTCTGAAAAATATTCATTTTGCTATGAATATTGTAAAGGTGATGTGTATTTTGGTGTTATTATTTAAACGTAAGGGTGAATTGAATACTCATTTATGCTGAAAAAAGAAATGAATAAAAACATTGGATAAAAATTACAACTTTAAAATACCAAAATACGTAGAACAAAATATGTAAAAATATGAATATAATATACCTACACGAGACCGACTCAATATCGTTTTAGTATCAGACATAATCCGATAGAGCAACATTGAAAAATCTAATATTATTGTATTGCTGCATATACTTACACAGTCGATTACCTTTATGCAAAATATATAATATTTTTTTACAAATCTAAAAAAATAAGGAGAACCTTATAAATGTATCTACCAGATACTATTTTTAACCGACTTCTAATAAAAGGAGGAGGTTATATTTAAGAACCATAGATTTTTTCATGTGTCTCAGTCCCCTTCTTTACATAAAGTAATAATAATTCATAATTCGTGCCAACAACTTAGGGGCCTCATATACGGTCCGGTTTTCTTTCTGTTCGGCCTGTAATCGTATCGCCTGTGTTCAATTTCTCGAAATTGCCTACTGAGGCCGGAGGGCCTGAAGCGATTCGTTCCAGTGTTGCCAGCTTTGTTTTTGTGAAACTACTAAACTCGCAATTTCTACTAAAAGAATACTGAAAACTATCAAAAAAGCTACTCAACTTAGGAATTCCTAAAGCCCCCAAAAGCCATTGTAATTTAGGTTTTGTTATATAACATTTTTATTATTTATTGAATTATACTTTAAATTTTACCGTTAAATTAAACTATACTATATAAACTATATTATATACTATAGAAAATATTACGTATTTTACTTTCATAACTATATAGTCAGTTTATTACAGAAGTTACATTAGTCACATATACGGTCCTTACAATAAATATCGACAGGTCACAACCGAGTTCTAAAAACCGATTGCCGCGCCGGGGCGGCCCGGCTCGCGCGCGGTGGTATCTACCACGACCCCGGGTGCATGTGCAGCGCCTCTCGATGCAGTGAGATGCGAGGGGCTCACGCGAGGTGAAGCGCGCTAGCGTCGATCGCTATAATAATATTAGCACGCTACGATTTGCAAAAGGCCGCTCACGTTTTTTTCTTTTTTTTCTTTTTAATATATTATATTTATAACCAACGGCGGCCCGCGACCTTCATAAGGTCATCGGTCCACCTAGAGGGAGGCCGTCCTACGCTGCGCTTTCCAGTTCGTGGTCTCCACTCTAGAACCTTTACTCCCCAGCGGTTATCAGTTCTACGAGCGATGTGGCCTGCCCATTTCCACTTCAACTTGCTAATTCTGCGAGCTATGTCGGTTACTCCAGTTCGTCTGCGAATCTCCTCATTGCGGATTCTGTCACACAGAGAAACCCCGAGCATAGCTCTCTCCATCGCTCTTTCAGTGACTTTGAGCTTATTTAAGAGGCCAACAGTGAGGGACCACGTTTCACATCCATAAGACATCATTGGCAGTACGCACTGTTCAAAGACCTTTGTCTTTTGACGCTGAGGTATTTCGGACACGAAGGCACTGTGTAGTTTCCTGAACGCTGCCCATCCGAGTTGGATTCGTCGTTGGACCTCACTATCGAAGTTGGACTTGCGTAATCAGACTGTCTGTCCCAGGTAGACGTATTCGTCAACAACTTCGATTTTAGTGTACCTAACAAATACTGGAGCGGGTACAACATGGGCATTAGACATAATTTTCGTCTTGTCCATGTTCATTTTTAGACTCACTCGTTGGGAAGCTCTATCGAGGTCATCGAGCATGGCGCTAAGGTCTTCCAGCGATTCTGCCATTATGACTATATCGTCAGTAAGCCGAAGGTCAGTGATGTATTCGCCATTTATGTTGATGCCGTATCCTTCCCAATCTAGGAGTTGAAAACATCTTCCAATGCTGTGGTGAAGAGTTTAGGAGAGATGATATCTTCCTGCCTTACACCTCTCTGCAATTGGATAGGTTTCGTACTTCCATTCTGTGCTCGGACCGACATGGTGGCATTGTTATACAAACACTTCAACACTTCTATATAGCGATAGTCAATGTGGCACCGCTGAAGAGACTGAAGCACTGCCCAGGTGTCGATCGAATCTCGGTTTTCTCATAGTCCACATACGCCAGACAGAGCGGACGATTATATTCCTCCGATTTCTCTATAATCTGGCTTAGTGTGAGGATGTGGTCTATGGTACTGTAGCCTTTTCGGAAACCGGCTTGTTCGGGTGGCTGGAATTCGTCAAGCATGCGCGCGAGACGGTTCGTGATAACCCTCGAGAACAATTTGTAGACATGGCTCAAGAGCGAGATCGGTCTGTAGTTCCTCAACAAGGTATTGTCTCCTTTTTTGAAGAACAGCACCACAACGCCCCTGAACCATGCCTCAGGTGTGGCGCCTTCGTGTATGACGGAATTGAACAGTTTCTGGAGGACTTTGAGTACCGGTTTTCCACCCGCTCTCAAAAGTTCTGTCGTAATTCCGTCTTCACCCGGCGACTTGTTGTTCTTAGGCTGTTTGAGGGCCATCCTAATCTCGTACAGGCTGACGTCCGGGATATCCTCGGTATAGTGTCGAGTTAGCTTAGCTCTTGGATCTTTAGCCGTGCTGATAACAGGTGTCCGTGTCAATGTGTACAACTGTCCGTAGAACTCTTCTATCTCCTCCAAAATCTCTGGCTTCTACGAGATGATCTTGCCTTGATCGGTCTTCAGCTTCGTCATCTGGCTTTGTCCGATAGACAGTTTCTTTGCTAACACTTTAGAGCCATTGTTTCGCTCAATCGTTTCCTCAATATATCTAGTATTGATGGGGCGTATATCGTGTCGCATTGCCTTGGTTATCTGTCTATTAATCCGTCTATATTCTGACATGTCAGCTGAAGACTGCAATCTCATTTCTCGCCTTTGCGCCATGAGTTCCAGAGTTTCAACGGAGAGCTTTTGAGTTCTACTTTGGCGTCGGGTCTTATAGAATTTCGACCCAATCGCATGGACAGTTTCCACAAACATGTTGTTTATATGTCCACAGATTTGCACCGATACCGATTGATAATTTTGAGTTCCAGGTATATCACCCTATTCGACACAGTCTCGATCTTCACTATATTGTTGACAAGAGACTTGTGGACGATAAACCCGGCACCACCTTCAGATTTACGTTCTCCTTCCCGGTAGTAGAACAAGTTTCCAGATTGGAGAATTATCGTATCCTCGCCCTGTCTTCGGACTTCAGATAACCCTATGATATGCCATCGCAACTTGTCCACTGCTACTTCCAGCTCAGCAATCTTCGAATCTTCCCTCAAAGTGCGTGCGTTGTATGTTGCCAGGTCGAGTCGTCGGGGGTGGTAGCCGGAATTTCGGAACCGGAGATTCTTCGTGCTCCCTGCCCCGCCGTTCCCGTAGCCGCTACCGTAGCCAGGGATAGCGGGGCTGCCGGTGACTAGGGGCCGCGGCCGTTTTGTGATGTTCATTTTGGGGGGGTTTGCCATAGTCACCCTTGGTTTGCTTGGCAGGCGGGTTGGTGACCGCAGTGGTGGATACCTACTTTCTTAGACGGATGCTGCTGCCCATTCGCCTGAGGTCCGGGTTAGTCGCCTCTAACGACACGTTTTTCCGGACGGCGGTAGGGATTTGTGAATACAAATCCCCACCGCCGTCCGGAAAAGCGAAGGAGAAAGAATTTTCTCCGTCCTCACACGGAAAATGTCAAGCTCGCTTTACACGGGTAGTTTTAAGCAAATAAGGTGTAATTTTTTTTTGCCTAACCTAGGCCATTTTGCATATGATTACTGTCTGGCTCTTTTCTACTATAACACTAGTAACAACTAAATTCCTACATATTAAATCATACATAGTAAATTCTAATTAATTCCTACATAGTAAATCTTTGTAAAATAAATTGTTCTAACTGAAACGATCGGCCTCTCGTCTATGGGGACCTTTACAGTTTACAGGATTAGGCTGACCCCACATTAGGCATGCGCGTTACTCGGGCGTGTGAGGTGCGCGTGCGCTGCGAACGCGCTGCGTGAGCGTTGCGTTTTGCTACTCTGCAGCGTGTGTAGAGAACGCACGCGGCGCGCACCCGGCGCTCGCGTCGTGTTCTTGACCCGTCTTCGGTCTTCGCCACTGAATCGGTCGTCAGTCACAGGGCGGCCAATGCGAGCGCCGAGTGCGCGCCGCGTGCGCGCTGTACACACGCTACACGGCGGCAACACGCGACGCTCACGCAGCTCGACTCGAGGAACGCGCATGCCTAATGTGGTGGACGCCTTAGAGACAAAGCTGTTTAGCTGTGATTTTTGCGTAAAATGGCCAATTATGGCGTTCTTGATCTCAGAAACAAAGATACATAACAATTTTAACATATTGAATAGTGCAGAATAGCTATTAGCCTAGTTTGTAAATTTTGCTTAACTTTTTAATTAAACCTTAAATTTAATTTTTAATTAAAAATTAAATTGCAGAGAAAGAGTTTCATAAAATGCGTGAAGACACTTTTTTGAGCTCCTGGATTGAACTACTGTTCAAAGCAAATGAAATAATAGAATGAGAATATTATCTCCTATATAGTCGTATAGTTTGTAGCCGCCTTAGAATTTTGAAATATATTTGATTTAATATAGAAAAGAATCTTATTCTAAGTCAAAAAAACTTCCAAAATCGCTTTAAGTTAACTGTGAATTACTCCTATCTACGATAATATTACTAAGCAAAATTTATACCCGAACAATTGTTACTTCATGAGGAATAAAGAATTTATAATTTTAAAGCATGAATTTACTAACCTATTTCAATAAAAATGATAAATACAACTGCAAAATTATTTTAAAATGCGAAATGTCGGGAACGCTTCAAATATCTTATCTCGCAGAGTGCAGATTTGTAATAGGGCTCTTAAGTCAGACGGAACGCTTGTTCGGAAAAATACCACGGCCTCACAGAACACTGGCGTTAAAACCACAATGTTGCGTGTAGTAAAAATACCGGAGGCCCAATGAGGGGCTTAAGAAGTGGAGTAATCGCGCAGACGCTCACCATAAGGCCACCAGTACAAAGCGAAATTTATAAGCTAAATACATATGTGACTACGGCGAATCCAAAAGGAAGGGTAATGATTTTGGCAGTCTATGTATGTATGTGTGTATGTATGTATGTTTGTTCCCTCGTAGGGTCCAAACTACTGGTCCGATTTTAATAAATGAGGTCAATAGATTCGTAATGATGCCATGGGTAACATAGGCTATATGTATATATATATTTTTTTAAATTTGTGTTTCGAAAATGAGACCTCAGATACTAAGAAAAAAAAATTTAACAAGGTTAACATGATGTGTTTGGTATCAAAATTGGCGAGCACATTACAAATATGTATATTATATTATATACTATATATTATATATTAAGCGATCTTAAAATGTGTTAATAATAATTTAACAAATATCACTGAAAAGGGAAAATTGATTATTATTTATAAACAAAAAATTAAACTGACTTCCAAAGTAGAAATGCACAAAAAAGTATGAAATAAAACTTATTTTCTAAATAATTCCCCTTTTAAATTTGGCTGAAATTTAATACTATTTCTCTACTCAATCTTCAAAATTTTGAAGTCGGTACCAGCCAACTTGAACGTGTGTTCTATTTTATATTTTGTATTACAGTTGTTCAACAACTTAGGGTTAGTTGTTGAACAACTGTGCGAGTGTTTGTAATTAAAGGATTTCAATTACAAACACACGCACAGAAGATTTTAATTATAATTACCTATATTAAAAAAAAATGGTTGTCTGGTCAGTAATTTTACCCATAAAAAATTAATTGATAAAACATCATCCAGTGGACCAAATTTTAAATCTTAACCATTCTCGAATCAACTTGAACACACAAACAATCTCATCAAAATCGTTCAAGCCGTTTAGGAGTTCAATTACAAACATAAGATTTCAATACTAATTACCCATATTAAAAAAATGGTTGTACGCTAAGTCCGTTTACGGATTATAATATTACGTAATAACGTCATAACAAGCCGAACGCTTAGGCCGATCGTGACTCTATCGCTTGTTCCACGCTCTGGCTTGCACGCTCGGCTCAGGCGGAACGTGACAATCAGGCGGAAACTGACAATTTTTCGTGTGTGCAGCCGGCGTTCATCGATTTATAAGACGTTATCACGTCAATATTATTATTGATGATGTATATAACTATGGACCAATAAAACTAATTCCTTCATGATATAACAAAAGAACAACAATATCTTGCTCAAGTCCAGTCCTACAACTTCATTAATATTAACACTAATAAAGCAAAAACATCTTGATAATTTTATTCTGTACTAGCTTTTACCCACAGCTTCGTTCGCGAGAGATAGTGTTCGTGGCAATAAACTTCTATAGATAATAAGTATACCTACTGCAATATAGTAAATAGTAATAGCACAGAGTAAAATTTATATTCCCTTGTTTAATTGTCCTAGATAAGGATTCATATTGTATCCGATTTCACCAAACTTCTTAAAACGCGCTTAATGCTACCCCCGGAATCTTTCTCCCTCCCTCATTCAATGTTAGAACGTGATAGACATATCTTAAACTGTAGCGCAGCCCCGAAACGTCGGTTTAACGCGTCGGTGAAATTGGTGAAATAATATGCCGTCGCGAATTGTTATTATATTGTATATTGTTTTGTTATAAGTAAATTATTTCCAACGGGTTAGGTTAGGCAGCGTTTACGATAAAAGCTCCCAGACGGCTTGATTTTTTCCGACACCTTCAACAATTATCGTCATAAATCATACTATTTCCACAAAACCTTAACATATTATCCACCTAAATCTTCCCCTTAGGAAGCTTAAACCACTCTGCCGGTTAATGTAAATTGCATGAAAATCCTTTCAGTAGTTTTAGAGATTATCGCGAACATACAGACAGACTTACTCGGCGGGGACTTAAATTTATAATACATTTTAGAGAAAAGTGGAAAGTGTGCCCACGCTAGTTAATATGACCATAGGCTGGGGCTATATTGTCCAGAATCCGTTAGCCGGGAACTATTCAGAGCATCGACAATAGAACTCTGCGCTAATACAATAGAGCTGAAAATCAAAGTGTCGAATGTCAAGCTGTCTTAATATGTGACATTGACATTTGACTCGACACACTTGTTTATTCGATTTTCAGCTCTATTGTATAAACGCAGAGTTCTATTTTTTGAGCTCTAAGTTTTGTCTTGAGGCGATAAATTATCTTATTTTGATAAAAAAATCATAATTAATTGTTGATATTATAACCAATAAACATCACTTCTTGTAGATTTTATAACGAAATTGTAAGTTGTAACGACACTTTTTGCTATAGTTGTGAGCCGTGCGGCGTGGAATAAATTATAAATTCCCTTCAATTTATTACCACAAGCCAATTATTACTAAAATTGAGCCTACTGATTAAGTTTATATTACATTATATTTGTTAATAATAAAAAATATTATTATAACATAAAAAAATAAAGTTTTATAACAATTCCTTCACTAATTAATCGAAACTTCGTTCCATTCGGGTGTCCCTTGACACCTCTCAAGTTTTTTATAATTCTTTTTATATAACAATCATATTTTTGTGACTTAAATAGGCTTCTCTATCTTCTATACATAGCAATAAAATTTTATTTTTATTAAGTTATAATAATATTTTTTTTATTATTATTAACAAATATAATGTAATATAAACTTAATCAGTAGGCTCAATTTTAGTAATAATTGAGAGAGAGAGAGAGAGAGACAGACAGAGATACACGCGCACGCCGCACGGCTTACAACTATAGCAAAAAGTATCGTTACAGTCTTAATTTTTTCCGTCTAGCCCCCTTTCGCAACGCGCGATAAGGAACTTTGTTCCAAATATACCTGTTGCCACCGTATGCAAGCGCATGTTTTTATCTTTACAATAGCGAGAAAATTCCTCTGCTGCAAAACCAGTCCCCGCATCTGTTATAATTCGCGTAGGGTTACCAAATATCTTAGTTATATTTTCTAATTCAGTATAAACATTTGTTTTTATTTTTAGTCTCTATAAATGGACCTAAATGGTCGAAAATAATTCTCCTTCTTTCGGACCGCCCTTATTTTTGTAATAAATACAGCTTTAACAGTTTTTGATATATTTTTTTACTATGTGAAGCATTCGAGGAAACCAGTATTGACTATTTATCTTTTCAACCGTTTTGTCTACGGAAAATGTCCCAAGTCATCATGATTACATTTAATTATTTTCCAAAAACATTTTCTCCCATCGTCGCCCTTGGGACGTTCTTTTATAAACTATGCCTAATAGGTCATATTTATTCAAAATGTCTTTATTTTTATCAATATCCCCGGACTCATAAATGGCTAAAATGCGTTGCAAGTCGGAATCTTGCAGCTGAACCGATAAAAGCCAATCCGCTTCAGTTATTGCCATTATAATTTCGACTTCCGATTTTTCTGCGGACGGTTCCGGACTCAATTTCCGACTTAAAGAAGTGACACTTTTTTAAATTAAGGTTTAAACCGTTTTTCTTTAATATTTTTAATACCTTTTCTTATCAATTTTAAGTTATCGTCTATTGTCTCAGTTACTAAATAAGCATCATCCATATCGCGAAAAGACCGCGATTATATTTAATATATAATCGCGGTCTTTTCAATTGAGTGTTCATTAATAATAATTTGGTAATATCCGCATTTCAAATCTAAACTTGTAAAATATTTACGTCCCTGTAAACGATCTATTAGATATTCGATACGTGGCATGGGGAACTTATCTTTGATAGTTATTTTATTTAATTGCCGATAATCAATGCAAATACAATCTTTTTTTTTTCGAAAGGGTCTACGCTAAGGGTCGGGTTAAGTCCGCTGCAGCTACGTCGGACTATAAGTAGCCTGGTGGCTAGTTTATTTGGTAAGAGTTGATGGGAGGGTTTGACCCTCCTTAACATAACCCGGGTGATGTTTAGACCGGATATTGGGGACAGCTACGGATTGTGAGCTATTATTATGACAGGGGAGACGCGGGTCTCTCCTGCTAAGGGGTCCGACCCCTTCCTCACTCGCTGATGAGTGAGGTTGCTCGCGCGCGGTGGCAAAAACTAGCGGCGTGCGAGTTATCGCGATAGAGGAGCTCTCGTTTTGATTGGTATGGGTACTGAGAGGGCCGTCCCTCTCCCCTTCCGCGTACGGTCGGGATGACTCACGCACGTAAAACCTAATGTCAATGAGGTTCGCGGTATTGGTAGAGCTCTCTATATTAAAATCGCGGTCGCGGACACTATTTGGAAGTGTACCTAGTCTACTAGGATGCGAACTCGAACTCGGGTTAGGGTCCGGTCGCGTGTTAGGGTCGGTTTGTACGTCTGCACGTGTTGTCGTGTCGGATGTGGGACCTCAGGATAGGCGCCGGCGTCAACTCCGGTGCGATACTAACCTCGCGAGTGCGTGTGATTTGTGTTTACGTAACTGTACACAGTACGTTACTTATTTTGTGATCGGGTCAACGGGATCGGCTAAGATATGCTTAGGCCGCTTGTACGGGTGTCGGAAAGTCTGTGCGTCGTGATCATAGTCCAGGGCCTTTTGGATAAGGGGGTTTGGGTGATTTTTGCCTTTATCAAAGAATCTCTTTACGAGTTCCTTGATATAGGCTTTGATAGTGATGCTTCTCGCTCGCAGCTCGCAGTCCCTATGCAAGTCGATGTTACGCATGTACCAGGGGGCGCCTGTTGCCATGCGTAGGAACCGGTTTTGGACTCTTTGCAAACGTTCCAGGTGAGACTCGCTTATCTGTGCGAAAGAGACGCACGCATAAGTGAGTATCGTTCTAATGCAAGTTTTATACAATGTAAGCTTATGTCTTAGGGATATTTTGCTTCGCGAATTAATTAGCGGATATAATTTGAAAAGTACAAATTTCGCTTTACGTAATGTATTACTGATGCGACTCGAAAACGTCATCGACTTGTTTAGTACTACGCCTAAATATTTGACCTGAGTGACCTCAGAGATTATATTGCCGTGCAAGCTAATAGGGCTCATTAGTTTACGGCGGCAAGTATACCTCACTGCACTTTTAGTATCGAATTGGATAGCGTGACTTTTGTCGGGATAAACTTCTATTCTCCATTTGGTGAACCATTTACCGAGAGCGGTAACTGACTCCTGGAGGGCTTTAGACGCGGTACAGGCACGGATGTGGGAATAATAAAGGGCTGTGTCGCCCGCGAACATAGCTAATTGCACTTAGCAATTGCACCTTGTCTTGCATTCGAAGACATTGACAAGGCCGAGTGCAGTTGCCGAGGCGTGTTTAGGGATGTCACTAGTGTATAGGTTATATAGGGAGGGCGAGAGGACCGAGCCCTGCGGTACTCCCGCCTCCATATATCTTGGCGACGACAGTGCGCCTTATACGCGGAAATGAAACTTGCGATTTTTGAAAAAATTACTAATTAATAAAACAAGATTATCTGGTATGCCCATTTGATAGAGTTTGTATAACAGTCCGTTATGCCAAATTTTATCAAAAGCTTTTGCAATGTCAAAGAATACGACGCATGTCGTCTTCCTGTCGTTTTTGCTAGTTATTATGTACTCCGTTAAGTGGTGTACTTGAGCGGGACAGCTGTGCATTTCGCGGAAGGCAAACTGCTCGTCTGGAAGGAGTTTTTTGTCGGTTATGACATCGTAGACTTTACCAAGGGAGCTAATGAGACTTATTGGATGGTAGCTACCAGGCACCTTCTGGGGTTTCCCCGGTTTGTGGATACCTATGACAATAGCTACTTTCCAAATGTCTGGAAATGAACATCCTACTAAGAGGGCGTTAAAGATGTTATGTGTAGGAATTGAATTAGCTCGGACGGTAAAATTTTAAGTGTTTTGTTTGAAATACCGTCGAGGCCTGGGGCCTTTTTGGCGCGCGGTAGCATAAGCTAGCGGCGTGCGAGTTGTCGCGATAGAGGAGCTCTCGTTTTTATCGCTATCGGTACTGAGAGGGCCGTCCCTCTCCCCTTCCGCGTACGGTCGGGATGACTCGCGCGCGTAAGTCCTAATATCGATGAGGTTCGCGGTATTGATAGAGCTCTCTATAACAATATCGCGGTCGCGGGCACTATTTAGGAGTGAACCTAGTCTACTGGGATGCGAACTCGAACTCGGGTTCGGGTCCGGTCCCGTGTTAGGGTCGGTCTGTAGGTCTGTACGTGTTGTCGTGTCGGATGTGGGACCTCGGGGTAGGCGCCGGCGTCGACCCCGGTGCGATACTAGTCTCGCGGGTGCGTGTGTTTTGTGTTTACGTAACTGTACACAGTACGTTACGTATTTTGTGATCGTGTCAACGGGATCGGCTAAGATATGCTTAGGCCGTTTGTACGGGTGTCGGAAAGTCTGTGCGTCGTGGTCATAGTCCAGTGCCTTTTTGATAAGGAGGTTGGGGTGGTTTTTGCCTTTATCAAAGAATCTCTCTACGAGTTCTTTGATATAGGCTTTAATAGTGACGATTTCGCAGTCCCTATGCAAGTCGATGTTACGCATATACCAGGGCGCCTGTTGCCATGCGTAGAAACTGGTTTTGGACTCTTTGCAATTGGTCCAATTGAGACTCGCTTATCTGTGCGAAAGAGACGCACGCATAAGTGAGTATCGTTCTGATGCAAACCTTATACAATGTAAGCTTATGTCTTAGGGACATTTTGATTTGCGAATTAAGTAGCGGATATAATTTGTAGAGTACAAATTTCGCTTTGCGTAATGTATTACTAATGTGACTCGAAAACGTCGACTTGTTTAGTATTACGCCTAAATATTTGACCTGAGTGACCTCAGGGATTATGTTGCCGTGCAGGCTAATAGGGCTCATTAATTTACGGGGGCAATTTCGCCTCGTTGTCCTTTTACTATTGAACTGGATGGCGTGACTTTTGTCGGGATTAACTTCTATTCTCCATTTGGAGAACCAGTTACCGAGAGCGGTAACTGACTCCTGGAGGGATTTGGACGCGGTACAGACTCGTGTGTGGGAATAATAAAGGGCTGTGTCGTCCGCGAACATAGCTAATTGCGTGTTAGCGTGTTTGGGGATGTCACTAGTATACAGGTTATATAGGGAGGGCGAGAGGACCGAGCCCTGCGGCACTCCCGCCTCCATATATCTTGGCGACGACAGTGCGCCTTCAACGCGGAAATGAAATTTATGGTTTTTTAGAAAGTTACTAATCAGTAGAACAAGATAATCAGGTATTTCCATTTGATAGAGTTTGTATAACAGTCCGTTATGCCAAATTTTATCAATAGCTTTTGCAATGTCAAAGAATACGGCGCATGTCGTCTTCCTGTCGTTTTTGCTAGATATTATGTACTCCCTTAAGCGGTGTACTTGAGCGGGACAGCTGTGCATTTCGCGGAAGGCGAACTGCTCGTCTGGAAGGAGTTTTTTGTCGGATATGACGTCATTGAGGCGCCTTTTGATAACTCTTTCGTAGACTTTACCGAAGGAGCTAATGAGACTTATTGGACGGTAACTACCAGGCACCTTCCGGGGTTTCCCCGGTTTGTGGATACCTATGACAATAGCTACTCTCCAAATGTCTGGGAATGAACATCCTACTAAGAGGGCGTTAAAGATGTTCACTAGGAGTTGAATAAGCTCGGACGGTAGCATTTTAAGTGTTTTGTTTGAAATACCGTCGAGGCCTGGGGCCTTTTTGGCTTTCATACACTTAATAATGTCACTGACCTCCTCCGAGTCCACCATCCTCACCCTATCTACATCAGGTGGCCTCGAGAGTCGGCTGTCGACCTCGCTATTCACTAAGCTAAGGTGCACGGGATCAATCGGGAGAGTACTCGGCCGGCACTGTTGTTCGAAGTTATCAGCTAGGCACTCGGCCTTGTCTATGTCTTCGAATGCAGGAGGACGGTGAGGTCTGTCTAACGGAGGCATATCGCACTCCGTGTCGTTTTTGAGGGCCCTCGCGAGTGGCCAGTATGCCACGTGAGACGGTTCTAAATCACTAAGAAGTCGATCCCAACTCTCGGCTTTGTGTTGTTTGATCTTCAACTTAACTTCCCTCTCGTAGTGACAGAGGGCTTTCCTCCACTCTTCCGACGGGTAGCGATCATATGTGCGCTTAGCCGCATTTCTGAGTCTGATGGACTTCCTTATGTCCTCAGGGAGGGGCCAACGGCCCTTGGGGGTCGTTGGCACCTCCCTAGATGATCTCTCTATGGTCGCTACCAGGTGATTGGTCAAGTGGGAGGCGGCCTCTATGGCTGTCTCTTTACTATCTATAATATCGGGGATTTTATCTAAGTGACTAGATTGGAGGACTTTGATGTTCTCCGCTAGTGATTTATAATCTACTATCTTCCTAGTACTGCAATTATTGGGGTTAAGACTACCAAGTGTAATCACAACCGGTCTGTGGTCCGAGTTAAGATCGTGGAGAGTCTCAATATAGGTATTTAGGGACACATTTTTAACTAAAGCTATGTCTATAGTACTAGGATTGCGTATGACGCCGTTGATGTTTTCATTGGTGTCATAGCGAGTGGGGTCCGTGGGAGCTAAAAGTGCAAAATTTAATGTGTCGGTTAAGCTACAAAGGATTGAGCCGTTCTTATTGTTATTTATATTGCCCCACTCAGTGTGTTTACAATTTAAGTCGCCGGCAATGATGACAGCGTTGCCTAAATTGAATAGCGCCTGCAGGTCGCTGGAATGTAGTTCATTGTTACATGCCAGGTACGCGCTAACTATAACAATGGGTCCGTGACCGGACATGCTAATATGACAAACAGATGTTTCTAAACTTAACAATGGCGGTGGCTCTAGGGGAATACAATGTAATGATTTTTATAGTAGATAAGAGTGCCTCCGAGTCGGGATCGAGTTCTATCATTTCTGATTATTTTGTAGTTAGCTATTTTTGGGCTCCTAATACTAGGTTTTAAATACGTCTCCTGCACTAGAAGAATATCGACATTTTGGCTGCTTACAAAATCGCGAATTTCGCTTATGTTATTCCTAATGCCGTTCGTATTGAACGACACTACGCGTAACGAGTGCGGCTTTGTCCTTCCCGAAGGCTCCATTAGATACCGTTTGTGGAGAGAGCCTTGATCTGACGGATCAAGACCTGATGGTCTGACAAAGCTTGGATGCGGTCTGTGGCCGATCCTTTTAGCTTTGTCGCTAAAATAGAAAGCTCCATCGGGTCAATAGGCCCGACGTTGCTTAGGAACTGCTGGACGAAAGAGAGGTCTGCTGGGAAAGGTAAGCTGGGAGTCGGAGGGGGCGTGGCCTTAGGCGCTTTGGGCGCGGAGGGCATGGCCTTGCTGGGGAGAGCGGGGAAAGCCGCTGGCTCCAACCTACTGTTCTGCGCGGGCTTGAACCATGCAGATTGGGAGGGTAGGGGGGCAGGGACGAATCTCTGTTTGGGGGGGGGGCACCTATCGTCTGTGGTGCAACGCGTTTTTTAACTTTGGGTGCTTTTTTGCACCCTCTGTAACTGGCGGGGTGTCCTTGGGACTTGCAGAGAACACAGCTGGGGGGTTCGGACTCCTCAGCTGGGCTCTTGCGGGGGCAGTCAGAGGTGCCGTGGTCACCGAGGCACTTGACGCAACGCGGCCTAGCTTGGCAATTCCGTGCCGAGTGCCCGTAGAGTTGGCATCGGTGGCACTGGCCAGGGATGCCCCTTTTACGGGGGGGCTCTACACGGATGCCCGTAATGTAGCAGATGGCTCGGATATTAAAGATATCCTTGTCCTCTGGCGTAAGGGGGAGGGTTACGAGTACCATATTGTACTCGTGTTTTTTGATGGGGTGGTACATACGATGTACCTCTAAGGCGGGATAGCCTTGGTACTTGATGTCCATGAGTACCTCTTTTGTTGAGAGGCACTTATCGACACCTGTAATGACGACGCGCAGAAGGCGCTTGTCTTCAAGGGCGTAAGTATGGTATCCTATGTTTTTGTTACGTAGGAACGCGGTGAGGAGGCGGTGGTCCTCCGAGGTCCTTACTTGCACCTTAATGCCGATTGGGGTTGTGTGTGCGGACGAGTAACGGAGCTTTTGCTCGTTAATCGCTGCTGAGATGAGGTTCCATTTTGCCTTCTCCTGTATGATTACAGGAGGAGGCATTTTAGAACGGACGGCCTGAGGGGCTTGAGAGGCCTGAGGGGCCTGGGAGGCCTGAGGGGCCTGAGAGGCCTGAGGGGCCTGGGAGGCCTGAGGGGCCTGGGGTGCCGGAAGGGCCTGGGAGGCCGGAGGGGCGTGCGAGGTTCGGGGGACCTGGGAGGCCAGAGGGGCCTGGGAAGCCAGAGGGGCCTTGGAGGCCAGAGGGGCCGTGAGCCTGCACGGTTTTCCTATTCTTAATGACCGACTTGGTCGGGGAGCTTAAGACTGGAGAGGAGGTGCCCTCTGGACGCTTCCTCTTCTTCGTCTTTTTATGTTGGACCGTAGTGAACTCCCCTTCGCTACGGTCGTCTTCTTGCTCTGAGCAAGACATCTCTGAAGGAGATGATGGGGATTCGTTGTCGGCCGGAATTAAAGGGACGTCGCTATCGGGCGACGCCGGTGAGTCAGCTTCGTGCATGTGCACGAAGCGTTCCCACTTGGACGCTACATCGGGGAATTCGTTCTGAAGGAACGACAGGAACTTCCTGATTAAGGCGTCTGCCATAATTAGGAAGTTTTATCCTGGTAAGTGGGGAATTCTGCTCTCTATCTTAAATGGTTGGGGGTACAGCCCCTCCCGGCGACCGGGAGGGGAGGTGTGTATGGAGGAAAAACTCCTCGTGTAGTGTGCCTAAACGTGTCACGTTACTTACAATTATTCCTCGGGCGGCTGGAACTTACACACTAACGTTACACTAAACAATAGGGCGCTAGTGTTCGCGAACGAGACGCGGCGGAGCGCGAGCAGAAGGCTCGCTCGAAGGCTCGGAGCGAGCGGAGCTGTTCATCGGACGGTGTCCGAGAGCAGAATGCAAATGCAATCAATGTAGGCTCAATTTTAGTAATAATTTGAGAGAGAGAGAGAGAGACAGACAGACAGAGAAACATGCGCACGCCACACGGCTTATAGTCTGGTTCACAAGTGCCATTTCCCTCGGTTCTTGACCACCACCACCGAAAATTATGATTTTGCGCTCATTCGATTCGGAATGGCATCTAGAATATTCTATCAAAGTGCCAAGAGGGGCCGAAAAAAAAAGCAAAAGTTATAAACAATAAAGTAAAATAAAAATAAGAGTTTGGTTTTTTTGAAATATTTCAAAAGCTATCTGAGAAAATCGGAATTTAAAAAAAGATCCTTAAAGAGCAGAAAATTTCCTAAAAAAAAGTCTGACTTCCCGGAACTGTACCGACAATCCTTATAATTTTAATTTAGCGGCAAAAATAACGGTAAAAACGCGTGATTCGGCTGCCGCGTGCATCGCCCCAATCTGACACATGAACTAAAAAAAATATTTTAACTGATGTAATATTAATATTCAGGAATAAAAAAATTGGGTACTATGTGGACATATCAATTAACAATAATCCGTCAACAGAAAATTTTTATCACAATTTTTTAAATAGGGGCAATAAAGTCCGGCACCCTTGTTTTGGTCAATTGATTTAATTTTTTTTGGTTTTGACAGTAATATGAATAATAAATACATACAGCGGTTTAATAAAAAGAAGAATAATACATACTGAAAAACTAACAAAACCGTCAATTTACTAATATAACTTATACTGTAACCGTAGGAAAATTGAATAAACAGCTTTTTATTTTATTTTATGTTTTAATCTAGAGACTAAACTACTACCGTACCAAATTTCATCCAAATCCGTTCAGTAGTTTTTTCGTGAAAGAGTAACAAACATCCATACATCCATCCATACATCCTTACACACTTTTACATTTATAATGTTAGTAGGATAGAAGGATATATGTCAATGTTAGTGGGGTCAGGCAAGGTTATGAGGGTGTACTTTGTGCACTACATGGAATTTGACCGTCCGGCAGTCCGATTTTTTGCCATTATAACGTCCTATGCAAATAATATAAGAGTATTTATTATAAATAGAAAATCGAATGTCGGATGGTAAAATTCAGTGTAGTGCACAGACGCCCCAGTACACAATGGCTTATGATGGGCCATGCTTTGCAATACACAAGTGTAGGCCATGATCACTTAGTGTGCACACAATGGCGCATGGGTCATTACTGTCAGGCGAAACACTCACGATGGACGTGGAAGTAGTTAAGGCCGCGGCTATTTATTAATATTTATGTACCACAGATCACGCTACACCACGATTCCTTTGAAGTGTGCCCAAAAAACCCACAACTTTCCGATTGCGCGCCACGATGGGCAATTGTCTGCCTGTCCTGTCCTGTGTTAGACAGATCCGGGACACTCCGCTTCATAGCGGATGATGGTAGCCCGCAAGTGGTTTTAGTGGGTAAGCCGATGAATAGCGTCGGGAGTACCATATACCCCAGGTCCACCCATCCTGGGGAAGGCGTAACATTTTGTTCCCTGCGAGATAAAAAAAAAATTATAAACTAAAATACCATGTAATTATGAGAAAATGAAGTAAGTGGATCCACTGTATTTGTAGGTATTACCGTAGATATTAAATTACAGTGGGTTCCTCATATTGCTACTCTTGCAGGTAGACTCAGTTCTGCAGCATATTATATGCAGTCAGAAAAATTTAGGAAATTTCTGACGACGAGACGGCGCGACTAGTTTATTTTAGTTATTTTCATAGTGGAATGTCTTACGCCATCCTTTTGTGGAGAAACGACCTCGATATTGATACTATATTTGTGATACAGAAGCGAGCAATACGATCGATTTAACCGTCATAAATTTTAGCCATAAAATATATTGCGACTTTAACCAATCAGCTCATGAAACCGAAAAAATTAGCGATAGATTTGAGTTTAAAAATTCGCGCCATGTGAAAAAAAGTGACAGGTGCGCCGAATAGGTTGCGCACGAAAACGTAACGAGGTCATTAGTTCAGTAGACTTAACACCTCATATTTTTTTCATACCGGGGGCCTTATATGAAAATCGATTCTTAAGGAGTAATCTCCAAAAAAATCGTCCTTCAAGCACATCATTTATACAATATTGGCTGGTTAAAAAAACAAACGGCTTAATTTTGCACTGTCATTGCAGTCTTCTTAATGACGACAGAGGTCAGGACAGGGCTCAGTGGTTCAGCGCGTTGGTGCTCAAGCCGGGGGTCGCGGGTTCGAATCCGACCGAAGAAACAAAAAGTTTTTCTGTGTTCCTGGGTCATGGATGTGTATTAAATATGTGTATAATATTTAAAAAATCTTGAATATATGTATAGTATAAAAGTATTAAATATACTTCCCGTTTTCACGGGGCCAGATTGACGTGGTGTGAAGCGTCCATAGATATTATTATTATTATAATGAAGATGACCATAATGTCACATTCCAAGACCTACCGTCTGGTTTTAACCTACTTCCGAAAAAGGAGGCGGTTATACATTTGGCTGTATATATTTTTATATTTTATAAAAGAGCTTATTTGGATCTCTAAACCTAGAAATTCATTGTTAACTTGATAAACTACTTGAATTAAGGATCTTAACCCATTATATTCTCTTATATTATTATCTAATTCCAACTTAATATGTTCTAAATCAATCGATTTAATGGTGCTCCAGTGATCAGTCTTCATCACTGCTGCACCAAGTATTATCGGAGCTGTGCCTGGATTCTTGGTCATGTTGTGAACTTTGGGATGCCATGTCAGACTCGCCATTTCTAGTACCAGGAAACACCACAAGTGGAGGCCGTTTTTTTATTTTTTATTGCTACTCTAGTATTTCTATTTTTAAGTTTAATTGGCATTATATTTCGCGAAACCTCCCCAGTAACTGCAGCTTCTTCAAACCTAGGTAATTGCTTAGCTTTTCTAGTTCTAGTATTTTTCATATAAATTTTTTCGGCTGGTAACCCTGGCTACAGTACAAACAAGCTCCATGTTTTTAATTACTTAAAATTATAAATTCTTATTTTATTACATTAAAAAGTGATAAAAAACGTTTGAAATTGGACAATAATCAACTGAAAGTGTTATCTCAGTGTTAGACGGACGATTTAAAAATAAAAACATTAAATACAAAGTGACTCAGTGACAGCGATCTAAGTGCTATAAGAAGTTCTGTACGAAAGCCTACGCCCGTTACAATAACAGTAGATACTTCTATAAAATGTAATTGTACAAACTATAATGTGTTAATATAGCGCATTTATATAGAAAGTGTAGTGAAATCATAATTTTACAACTAATAACATGAGCAATTTTTAATGATTTATTATAATATGACGGTAGTTAATATATTCCGAAATAAATAAGTACAATATTTTCACAAAAAAACGTAACGGTCCGGATGGTCATGTGGTACGGCTGTTCATTCTGCTGGAGGTTGACGAGAGTTCGAACCCCAGCTGACATCGTGGGAGTGTTTTTAAATTATTTTCAACTTTTATACGCGTACTGGAATTAGTAACCTAATAATTAATAATAATAAAATAAAATATGGCTCCTCCGCCAATGATAAAATTTGAATGTTGTCAAAAAATAATACAATCGAATGTAATATTAAAATGTCAAACTTGCAACAAAAAATACCATTACTCATGTGTCAGTGTCAGTATTTATGTCATTTAAAGATCTCACAGATCAATACAAGGTATCTTGGCTCTGTCCAGCTTGTTCAAGACCCAAAGCAGGCAATACTAATACGCCGATTAGAAACGCTCCATCAAGCAGCAGCAGCAACTACTCTATGGACAATTGTGTTGACGATAGAAATGTCACCTTAAGACGCAAAGACACTGATCCTAAATTCAAAATGTTTGAAGGAAGTGCGCGATATTATTAGAGGGGAAATGAAATTAATGATGAAAATTCACAAAGAGAGCATAATTCAAGAATTAAACGTTAAAATGACGGAAGTACTTACCAAGGTGGCGGATATGAGCTCAGCTATTAATTTCCTAGAACATAAATACGAAGATATTAAAAAGGACATAATACAGAATAATGAAATTACAAAAACACTGGAAAATGAAAACTAATTCCTGAAGCAGGATCTGATTGACATTAAAGGTAGACTTTCTGCTATAGAACAACATTCAAGGGCTCATAATCTAGAAATACAATGTATATTTGAACACAAATCAGAGAACATTATAAAAACGGTGAAACAGATAGCTACAAGTGTCCAATGCCCTATTAACGATAGTGATATACTAAGTTGCACTACGATAATGAAACTAAATAAAGAAAGCCCCCGACCCCGCACTGTTTTAGTTAAATTCTGCAATCCAAGGGTACGTGATAACTTCTTAGCGTCAACTATAACTTTCAACAAAAAAACAGCTACAAACGAAGATAAACTAAATACAAGTCACATCGATATGAGCGGTTCTAAGAAACCAATCTATGTCTGTGAACACCTATCACCGTTGATTAAGGCCTTGCACGCAGAAGCTCGAGCAAGTACAAAATTACTTAATTATCGTTATTTTTGGGTTAATAATGGACGAGTTTTTATGCGTAAGAATGATAAGAGTGAATATGTTTATGTAAAAAATTTGGATGTTCTTAAAAGCATCAATTGATTTACTGAATTCCTCTACCATTTAGTTAAGTAATTATATGCAAGCATTTGTGTTTTAGTCAATAAATTCACTTCCTTAAGCTGATACTATTAAAATGTTAGAGGCCTGAATACATGTATGACCCAAGTCAGACAAGAAATATTAAATAATAGTTATGACATAATTGTGTTTGTTGAGACATGGCTCAAAAGTAACGTATTTGACTCCGAAATTCTCGATGATAGGTATATTATTTATAGACGCGATAGAGAACCGTCTAAATTTTCATGTCATAAGAACAGAGGCGGTGGGGTCCTTATCGCAGTATCTAAAAAACTTTATACGGTGCGCTGTACTTCCTGGGAAAGCGACTGTGAGGATCTCTGGGTTTCTATAGATTTAATGTCAGGAATGAAACCGCTTACTCTTTACTTATGCGCAGTTTATCTTCCTCCACCTCTGACTTGCCACATACTTGCTACTTTTATAGAAAAGGCTAGTAATATTCTTATTATTAACAATATTACGAAACTATAATCCACTGAAGAATATTCTGTATGATTTTCTAGATTTAAACTCCTTAAATCAATTAAATAACGTTCTAAATAATAAAGAACGTCTACTCAATCTTATTTTAAGTAATGTACCAGCAGTAAGAGTTTCTGAATCGCATTTCCCTATACGAACTGTGGATGCATATCATCCCGCACTGGATATAATAATTGAAGCTCAATTGCAACATTCTAAACTAAAAGGAACCCAAAATTTTTACAAATTAAATTTTCATAACGATGACTATCAAAAATTTCAACTTCACTCAATTCAATTGACTGGGTACAGCAATTTAATCAATATAATGACGATGTTAATAAAATGACTGATCACCTTTATAAAACTCTCGATGATGTCATTACACAGCATGTTCCTAAATCACAAAGTAAATTAAATTTAAAATTTCCTATATGATTTTCAAAAACTCTAATCAAATTATTGAAAAAGAAGCATAACTGTCATAAAAGATCTAAAAAAATTAACAACCCACTTGATAAAACGGAATTTAACTTTCTTAGAAAGGACTGTAGTAAAATGATTAGGCAGTGTTATAAAGATTATATTTCCACTATTGAAGATACTATTCCTGGCACTCCCAAATTCTTTTGGACGCATATAAAGAATATGAGAATGAAAAGCAGCTCATACCCATCGTCCATGGAACTGGGAGATACTAAGGCAAATAATGACCCTGATATACGCAACCTTTTTGCTAGGAATTTCTCTTCGGTGTATGAAATTGATACCAATAGTCAATCTCACTATACAGTAATAGAACCTAAAACCTACATTTTATTTCTCACCTTTCTTATTTCTCAACGTGATGTACGTAAGAAACTATTGAAACTTGACTGCACTAAGGGATCGGGACCGGATAAAATTCCTCCAATATTCTTGCATAAATGTGCTCTCGAGTTATCTCAGCCTCTTCACTTTATTGTTAATATATCGCTTAGAACTGGCGTTTTTCCCACTGCATGGAAAAAAAACCCGTATAGTCCCCATTCAAAAAGGAAATGATCCCAGACTTATTAAGAATTATAGACCTAGGTATATCTATTCTGTCGACGATGTCAAAGGTTTTTGAGTCATTGGTTCACCAAAATCTCTCCAAACATGTAAATCAACTTCTTAATAGTAGCCAACACGGTTTCTTATCCGGTATATCATGTAATACTAACTTTAGATCTTACTCAACCTACCTAATCAATGCAATTAATAATGGTTTTCAAAGGCCTTTGACAAAGTCAATCATAACATTCTTTTACAGAAGATAAGGTCTTTCGGCATTGTTGGCTATTTATTAAACTGGTGCTCTTCTTACTTGAGTCAAAGACCATCCTATGTTGGCTTTGATGGTTATCAATCTGACCTCTTTATCGCTTATTCCGGGGTCCCTCAAGGGTCAATTCTTGGACCTCTTTTCTTTGACATTTTTATCGATGACATTAACGATATCTTGATAAACTCTAATGTATTTGTGTATGGAGACGACCTAAAATTAATTAGGATAATAAAAACAAAACTTGACATAAAAAAGCTCCAGGATGATATCGATAGTCTTGTCTTATGGTGTGCCAACATGTATTGTGGTATATTGTGCTTATGGTGTGTAAAATGTACCTTAATACGAAAAAATGCCATCATATTAAGTTCACAAGTAAAATGGTAGCTACTATCAGCGACTACACGATATCAAATACAACTATATCTCAAGTACAAACTATTAGGGATCTTGGAGTTGTGCTTGATTCAAAGTTGAGTTTTATTCGACACATTGAGGAATCGGTCAGCTCTGCCTTAAGATCTCTTGGTTTCGTGATCAGAAACTCTAGAGAATTTCACAAAGCCTCTACAATATTGACCTTGTATAATAGTTACATAAGAAGTAAACTAGAATACTGTTCTACCCTATGGAATCCATATTACAAAGTGCACATTGATCGAATTGAAAGTGTTCAACAAAAAAATTGTCCGTTATCTGTCCTATAGATTCTGTAACTCCTTGCGTGGTTGCTCATACGAGAAGAAACTACAGCATTTTGGTATGGTAACATTAGAATCACGAAGACATATTTTAGACATGTCATTTCTTTATCAGCTAATAAACAATAAAATAGACTGTATGCATCTCCTTTCTTCATTAAATTTTTTCCTCCCCGTGAGATCTTTTAGGAAACAAGTGCCCCTTTTTCGACCTAATTACCATAGAACTAACCTGGGTAAAAATAGCCCCATAACCAGACTTACATGTAAATACAATGAGCTATATCATCCGATATCATCGAGGATATCGGATCTTGATGTAAACCATGATCGTTTTCGCAATTTCAAAACAAAGATCCTCAAGTACTATGAATCCACTGATGTTACTTAATTGTGCCATAATTCTGTAATAATTTTTATTCAAATATTTTATTATTAATCTTGACATCATTAATTATATTATTATCATTGTTAACATTAATTTATCGCCCTTTTGACATTTATTTGATATAATTTTAATCTGTTTAAATTTTATGACTAAATTTCGTGTTTTGTATATTAAACCTATATGCTGCTGTTTTTTCTGTATAAAGCGTTTTTTCTCTACTTAAATTTTTGTGATTAAATAATTAGTATTATTATTATTATTGTAAATTTAGTACTTATTATTATTTTGTATTTTGGAAACTTATTTTAGTAATTTTTTTTTAGTAATTTTTAATTTTCTTTGTTTATGGTTTTTACTTTGCATGATGAAATAACCTATAATTTAAAGTACAATAAGCTCTTTACTTATTCTAATGTATGTTTAAATTTGTATCATTGTAACTTTTGTTGGTTATTCATAGTAAATAAATAAATAAATTTTATCTCACTTCTTGATTTTGGGGACCAGGTTTTCACCCCCTTTCTTATCTTTGACTTCTTTTTCGTCAATAACTAATTTTTCTGCTACATATTCGTACATAACATTGAGACGCTTTCTATGATCTTGTAATAGTTTTTGCATAAAGTTTCTATGTCTATCAATATCAAAAACGTTTCCTGAATCCGTATGTCCAAATATCATTTCAAAAGGCGTAAAGTTAGTCGCGGTATATATTGTATTGTTATAAGCCATAATAGCATAATTCGTAACACTACAAGCATCTCAATCTTTTTTATCGTATTTTGCTAGTCTATAAATTTCGATAATTGTAGAATGAAAACGTTCTACGATAGCCATTGAATTGGATTATTAGGGGTCATGATTGTCAATTTTATATAAGTTTAATAATTCTCTTATTAGTTCGTTATTAAACTCAGTTCCTGAATCACTATTTATTTTATCGGGTATACCATACATGCTAAAATATTTAATTGATGCTTTGACTACTTCCGGAGTACTTCTATTAGGTATATCATATATAGGCCTCAGCTAACTTACTGAATGCATCTACAATAGTTAAATACTATTTATTTTCTATGTTTTATTGAAATGGACTATTTTGAGTTTGCGTTATTGTAAATGCGGTTGAATCGGTTTCCTTTATTTCATTTTCATTTCCATATTTCATTTTTCTACACTGTTCACAGCTGTTTAAATTAGCTGAAATCATTTGTTTCATATTTTTCCACCAATAATGCCTTTTTATTTTCGTAAGTATTTCATTTACTCCACGATGGCATGTTTAGCCCTCACAGTATTTACGTACCGCATCCATTTGATCTACCTCTGATTCTAATAAATTAACTACCCTTTCTGTATACTCGACTAAATTCATTGTTCCATTTTTATATAATTCGGTAACTACTTTAGAAAATATTCGTCTAAAATTATCATCTTCAAGGTAGATACATTATTTATGCTTAGGATCTACATATTATTTAAAGAAATCCTTTACTTTTTTTGTAGTTAACTCATTATTTATAGATAAATGTACTTCTAATATTCTTTGATTTTATTCGATAAATCCTTTACTGTTAATCTAGAGCAAGCCACGAGTATACTAGGATCTGTTTAGTTTTATAATCTATCGCTTCTTTAAGAATAGGAAAACCTTCATGCTCCCTATTTGAAACTGAATGTGCCGTTTCGCCATCAGAATCCCAGAGTTCTATCGTTTCCATTTGCTCAGGTGCACTAATATTGGCTAAATCATTTTTTAACTTCACGACGACTCCTTGTACTACATCAGAGTCATCGATATTAACTAAAATTGAATCTAAGTCATCATCTAAGGCATTTATTTTAATTCGAGATAACGCATCAGTGTTTGTATTCTGTGGCCCTTTCTTATATTTAATTTCAAAATTATATTCCTCTAAACGTAATGTCCATCTAATTAATTTACTATTCGGTTCTTTTAGTGAGTATAACCAAGCCAAAGGTCTATGGTCCGTATAAATAGTAGTAACGGGGCATTAGTCAATAGCTTTTTACGCATTTCAAAACATTCTATGTAAGCTACATCAAAATAAATTTTTCGTCCTTTTTTTGAACATCTTTATGTTCAAAAAAAGGACATCATAGGTCTAGTAATTTTTGCAAAATCCTTAATAAATTTCCTGTGCCAGACCTATGAGACCGAGAAAGCTTTTTATTTCAGTTACAGATTTTGGAAGGAGAAAATAGCATCCATTTTATCGATATTTCGCTTAAGACCGTCACTAGTAAGCGTATGTCCTAAGTATAATACTTCCTAACGTAGAAAATGAGATTTATCTAACTGCACTTTAAGATTCTCCTCTCCTAGGCTAGTTGAGAATATTATGACGTCATCTATACAGACTAATCAATGAATACCTTGTAACCTTCTCAATACATTATCCATTGCTCGTTGAAAAGTGGCAGGCGCTATTTTTAATCCAAACGGCATTATATTAAATTCGTAATGCCCGAAAGGCGGTTTCTTCGTCTAATCCGTCTTTTTTCCTCACATGTCAAATAAATCGTGTATGTTCGGTAGGGGATATTCATCGTCAACAGTAATTTCATTTAAACGGTGTGGGCATTCTAACTCCTTCGCCGAATTGTTTATGTTTCAAAATGGCTTCCCCGTTTTTAATACTAGTTGACAATTTAGCTCTTAATTCCGAATGTGATGGCAACTCGTATGTTAGCCTAAATGGCGGTGAATAAACTATATATATAGGTATACAAGTATTCGGAGCGTTTTTTTTAAATGTCAAAATTTGCTTCAATTTGATTTAATAAATCGCTGCCGATTAATCGATCGATCCATCGTAATGACTATCGACACTGTAAACATAAAAATTATAACACTGTGAGCTTTGGAAAATTTCCAGCAATTGAATAAAAATTACTTGATCGTGTTTACTAGATGCGTGGGTGCTTACAACTTCGAAAGGTTATATTCTTAAAAAGTCACAAAATAGTTATTTGTGACTTTGGGGCTAATAAAAGATCGAGAACTAACCATGTCTATCATAAAAATGTAATTTAATTCTGGAATCTCAATATATGGCAAAGAACGTATACTATTAGAATTTACAGTTATCTTTTCCCGTGCCTTGAGGCTAGCATGTGAAAATTTTCGATACTGTTCATCGACTGAGATTGACTATTATTGTTAATATTTTGATCAAGTTCATAGTGATCGTGGTAATTATTATTTGTGCAGTTAATACGCCTTGAGTTACAGGTCGCATTGTTACTTCGGTGTTCGATCCCGAATTCGGAATTTGCTGAAACTGCGGTTGCATTGTTGCCGGCTGATGGGATGTATTATTAAAATTCCTATTATTATTTCTAAATTGGAGTGAATTACTTTTAAATGGATTATTTCTAAAATTATTTTGCTTTGATTATTATATTGGTATGATTTAAAGTTATTAATTATTATTATCGAAATTTCTAAATTGAGGCTTATTAAAGTAACTTGGCGGTGATTCTGATGATGATGATGGCATTAAGTGCTGTGGAATATTTTGATACCTGTTATAATTAGTATTAAGATGTTTTTGCGTATAAACTGTGTTGAAATTTTGTTTCTCCAAAACAACTTTTAATGCATCTGCTAAAGTGGAGATGTCCATTAATTTCACTATTCTAATTAAGTAAGATGGTAAATTATAAAAGAAAACGTTAAACGATGTATTCGTATAAATTTATTGTTTTGCTAGTCGAACACTAGAGTCTAACGTCGTTTCATTGATTTTAGAAAAACTAATACTTCTAATATGTTTCATTCGGTGACAAAAATGAAAATAATATTCGCCTCTATTTATTTTTAAACCCTGTTGTTCTAAAGCTAAACATTGTTCGGTTCTGGGATGGCCAAAATGTTGCCTTAATAAAGTTTTTAATTCATCCCAGTTATTAATTTGGTCCCGTTCTCCTACTAAACTAGCCGCCACTCCAGCCAACCTACTAGTAATGAAATGACATGGAACAAATATTCATTTTGCAAATGATCGTCCTGAAACGTTTGTAATACGTATTCACATTTATTTATAAACAATGGTAATGCTTTAGAACACTGAAATAATTTTTAAAATTTCGCTAGGAACACGGACCACACCTTCCATATATTTTAAAACAGACAAAAAGTACAAAGAGATAAAAACAAACCAAAATTGAACGTTTTCAAATTAAATATTATAAATAACTTCAAGTTATATTACTATTATTTTAAAATTTATCACATTATATTGAAAAAAACTGTAATAAGTTACGTTCAATAAATTCAATTATTATTAAATTATATCAATGTTCAAATATTATCTTTATTTATAAATATTACTTATTCTTCAAAAAAAATATTGAATAAAAAATCCCCTGTGGAGTAAAAACACATACACAGACAATAAAACAAAGAGCATAAAATAAAGGAAGTCAAGGAAGTGAATATGAATTTGATCACTCACAGTTCCGACGTCTTCACCATGCTCTGGATTACCAATCTGCCTTCTGGAACTCTGCTCGTCCTTGGTCTTCTCTCGGCCAAAAACCAACGTATTTTAGAAATTTATTTGTTCGTTAATCCCCGTAAAATGTTGAAACGCAAGTTGAAACTTTAGAATTTTATAACGAAATTCAACTAGGGGATTCCTGACCAGCTGCGCCAATTAAATACTTGGTCAGAGATTTGACAATAAAAAAATATTTATTTCAAACTTACAGAGTTCTTACTACTAGTATTACAAAACTGATAGTCAACTTTATTACTAAATCCTACGTTTTTATGCAATATTAATGTGCTTATTTAACATGTCAGCTATTCTACTTAAGAAACTGACAAAGCTTATATTACTAGGTTAGTCACTCTTAACTCACTCATACCATATCTACCTCTTTTTAATTTTATACATGTCGCAGGCCCAGTATCTATATAAATATTTCAGGTTGCTGACAAAGAAGTATTATGGACATGATCGAATGCTAAATAGAAATGCATGGTATCGTCAATGAATATAACTGCAACTGTTTTACTGCCTCAGGGTGTATCAGGGAATATCTATCTATTTTAAATCTCTGTTTAAGAAGAGAACATAATTTAACTATACTAAATAAATATGAACTCAGAACAAAAATGAATTAAAAAATACCTAATATTTATTAAAAATAAAATAAGGTTCAGGTCGTGTCAACTTGTCGCACTATGATAACCAGCAGCAAAAAGTTTGAAATAACCTAACCTAATAGGAAATACCCCATTATGTACAGAAAATGACGGTGTAGTGAACACTATGCACTATCCGTGACTTTGTTCGCGTTATATAAAACAGATAACTCCACTTATATCTAATTTTCCTGAACGATCTGGGAATTATCACTGTCTTTCTATGAATGTAGCAAAACTATAACTTTATAAGTATGATTTAAAAGCTTATTAGTTTTGATTTGTAGATCAATATTTTCTCCCATTTTATACATTAGGTATAATGCTGCAATTTTGAGACCTACATTTAACTCTTACCTGCCGCCCTAGCACTATTGCCTGTAAACGCGACATAAGTCTAGATAACTCTCCCCTGCCCATCAAACAAATCTGTAGCGAGCCAATAAATTTGGAAGATATAATAACATATTATTATATCTTCCAAGAATCGTCCGATAGAAAATTACAATTAAATAAAAAATAATCCAATCCAATGTGATCCAATAACTTGTATTATACTCTGCAAATAATTTTTAATAACAGTTTTGCAGGTTCATACCTCGTTTCACAGTCGTTATTATACCTACAATTACACTGCGTCTGCTATAATGAGCTTATTATTGCGTTAAAAATGTATATATTGGACTATTGTTATAAGTTTTGACTTATTACAAGTCCAAACTTTGCGGCAACATCGTCTACATTTTGCAGTCCCAATTATCACAGTTATAACCATGTGGAAGTCAACATTCTTATTCGTTGTTAATTCAATTTTGCACATGGATTGTAAGTAGAAAGTAAGTTTTAGAATAAGTGCTGATGCGTAACTTGCCAGGATTCACCATACTTTTAATCTATCTATATAGGCAATATGTGCACATTTTTTAAAATATATTTTGTTGTATAAGCCTAGTAATAGATTTTTGGTACCTACTTGGAAGGTAGCAGGCTCGATCTTTAGCTATGGCATATTTATGAGATTTTTCTCAGCTACAATCATTAGGAAAAGATCTTTGTCAGCAGTGTGACACTATCGGCTGGTAATAATAACACGAACGCCTAAACGGTGAAGGAAACCATCGAACTATCTTGTTTGTATAGGCTATAGTTTTAAAGGCCCTTGAAGTCTAAAAGTAGAATCATCACATTGGATTCAAACATTAATAAAATTTATTTGCAGTGCCTTTTCCAAACAAATGCAAGTTCGACGATTCAGAATGTCTAACGAAGACTGCTCAGGCTTTCGTCCCAAAATTCGTCGCTGGTATACCAGAGATTGGAGTCGAAGAGTTGGACCCACTATTCATTAAGCGTATAGACGCATCCACGGCTGGACTTAAGTTAATTGCGAGCGATGTGACCATTCTGGGATTCAAAGGCACACAGCTAAAAGAAATCAAGTAATTTTAACATCTACGACAGTGATAATATTTAGGTTTTTAAGTATGGGATAGTCAGCCATTTAGAGTTAAAAAATACGCCTAAATCGAGTAAAAATGTAAATGTAGTAAGCAAACTGAATTTTCTACATTCAGTTATGCCTTAATGCACGAAAATTGCATGTAAAAATAAATAACTGTAGTATAAATAATATTGTTGCTATTATCTGAATCCATATTCTATCACCCATATTTTCACATTCAGTTAACTAGGTTGATATTATGATACTAATTTTCTATTCATTGCGATATTTTAGATTTGACAAGACCTTCAAAACTCTGAAGATAAAGTTATTGGTAGATCTACATCTGAGCGGCCAACACGACACTTCAGGCAACATACTGATGCTGCCCATCGTAGGAAAGGGACCTTCGTTTATTACATTACGTAAGTAAATCTTTTATCAAAATTAATCAAGAGCATGTCAGGACATACCTATTGTTTAAGGAGGCTTTCATACTTATCAACGCGTAATAGGTTTTTTCAAATAAAGACGATAACTTTTGAAGTAAACGTTATCTTCCTGTTAGAGGTCCCTTCGGATTAGGCTTTTTAAAAAAAAGGTTTATTTCCACAACCACTTTTATTAAGGAAAATTACAATAGTATATGAAGGGACCCTTGGGCAGAACCGTCACGACCGAGGACTGAAGACCAACTGAGACTCACAGCTAGAGTCTAGACCAGACTAAGAAAGTCGAATCAATCGAAATCTCAATTCGTGACTTTGACCAAAGATCCCGCTCTAACAACATCGAAATCAAGGGAGTTCCTGCTTCACCCTCGGAAAATCTCTTCTCACTAATATCCAGAATTGGTGATTTGATTAAGTGCCCAATTACTAAGGATCACATAAATTACGTGGCTAGAGTACCTACTAACAATGATAAGAAGCCGAAGAATATTATAGTTTCTCTGCACAGCCGATACCTAAAGGAGGATGTTGTTGCTGCTTCTAAAAAACTCGTCATCACGCCACAGAAAATTGAGCTTCAAGGAGATGATAGAATCTTCGTTAATGACCACCTCACACCAGCTAACAAAATGCTCCTTAACAAAGCTAAGTTCATTGCTAAAGAACGTGGATATGCATTTATATGGGTCAAAAATAGTAAATTTTTTTTAAGAAAAACTTCAACATCCCAAATTGTAGCCATCAGGTCAGAATCGGATTTGTCAAATTTAAACAAGTGACGCCATTATTATTATTTTTATTACTGTTGCACATTACCATATTTCGTTTAATTAATCACATATTACCATCAAACTATTATTATGCTTATTTAAACTTTAATTACTATATTGCATCATTTTTCTGCTTAAAAAGGTTGCGCATCTCTTGCTTTTGGAATTATTCTTTTGCCTACCTTCAGCTATTTTATAACTTAATATTTTTCTTAAGTATATATGTATTTCTATTATCAATTTCTCGTTTTGTATTGTATGCTTTTTTCATTGTTTACCATTTGTTTTTAGTGCATAGCAATACATCACTCATCAAGTTTTTAGTTTTAAAAATATCTTATCACCTAACTCGTATTGTACGCCATATTGTCGTGGTCTATATGTATATCCTGCTCGCACCCATTATGTCCTCATACATCTCGCATCACCTTTCTCGCTCATTTCATATAATATCTGCATCAGCGCCATTACTTGCAACTTCTAACCAACCATAACTGTTTTTCACATTCATTGAACCCGTATTTCGTCAAATATAAGTGTTATGTTTATTGTTTTCTCCGAACTTTATATATAAAATGCAATACTAATATGAAGTATATTATTACAAAACATTACGATGTGATTAAGGTATATTACACGAATTCATCTCAGCAAGCTTACATTCAAGTATATTCCAATAGTTTCATGTGTTTTGTTTATTGCTATTTCAGAACATGCTCAGAACAAATTATTTATATGAATTATGATAATATTACTTTAAGCTATCATTATGTGACAAAGGTTTATTTCAAGAAATTAATAATTCCTATTAACCATGGATACTACTGATAATAAAACAATTTCCATTTATTATCAAAATGTGCGCGGATTGCGAACTAAGTCGTCAGACTTTTATCGGCAGGTAAGCTTAAACTCTTATGATTTAATAATCTTAACTGAAACCTGGCTAACGGACGATTTCAATGACTCTGAATTATTCAGTAATTATTATATTGTTTGGCGTCGTGATCGTAATTACAATCTGACTGGTCAAAGCAGGGGTGGTGGGGTATTGATAGCCGCCGGTAAACATCTATCAACTATTGCTCAACCATCTTTTCAATCCTCAGCTGAGGATCTTTGGCTAACACTATGTTTCGGAAACAAACATAACCTAAGTCCGATAAAAATACATATCTGTGCCATTTATTTATGTAATTTTGGGCTCACTAAGTCCTTCCACGATCAATTATCAAATTTTTTGAACAATTTAATTGAATTAAATCTTAGACATCCAGATGACACATTTTTAATAATTGGTGATTTCAATCTCAGTGGAATAACTTGGAAACTTAGCATTTCAGATGGGTTCTATTATCCAATCAATATCCCCAGTAGAGATGAATACCTGCTAACTGACGAACTTAGCATTCTATCTTTAAATCAATATAACGGCATTTTAAACTCTTACAATAAAATCTTAGACCTTGTTCTATGCAATGATAAGGTAAAATCTGTACATGAATGTGTTGATCCCCTTGTACCCCCTGATCCGTACCATCCTGGACTCATTATTGTTATTGATCTTCAATTTTCAGATCACTCGTTTTTGAAACCTGCACCATACGTTATAGCTACGATCGCTGCGATTTCAATTTAATTAATAAAGAAATATTACTAACTGACTGGCACCATGAATTGTACAAGCGGTCGTTAGATGGCGCTGTTAAATTCTTTTATCAAACATTAAATGACATACATAACAAACTAGTACCATCAAAACTTATTACTCCCAGTACATATCCAACTTGGTACACTTCTAATCTTAAACGCCTGATTCGGGAAAACACAAATTTCATAAAAAATATAGAAAATATGGAAGAATTGCAGATCTTTCAACTTTTAAGTTTTTACGTGACAGGGTCAAAAAGCTTGAGTCTGATTGCTACAGTAACTACTTGTCTCTGACGGAATCATCTATTGAAAGAAATCCTAAGAACTTTTGGAGTTTCATTAAACATCGTTCTAAAACTTACATGCTCCCTAAAAATCTTACTTAGAATGAAACTGACTCACCTGATGATAAGGTAGTCCACCTTATCATCAGGTGAGTCAGTTTGTGATGCTTTTTCTTACTACTTCCACTCATCTTTTCTCAGATCTGAAAATGTTACAAACGAAGACGATGTCACTAATCGCTACCATTCTCAACTGATATCTAAAAACTCCTGTGAGCCAACCATATTTTTGAGCTCCATTGAAGTCACACCGGAGCTAGTCAAATTTCATCTAGAGTCTAGACCCAAATAAACTAGCGGGGCCTGACTATCTCTCCCCTAAATTTCTAACTGGCTGTTATGAAACTTTAGCTTTACCAATCTCAATTCTCTTTAAAATGTCACTTTCCTCTTGTACAGTCCCTAAAATCTGGAAATCGGCCTTTATTACACCTATACATAAAAAGGTGACAAATCAGAAATTACTAACTACAGGCCGATTTCCAAATTATGTGCTATTGCCAAATTATTTGAACGCATAGTACATAATCAAGTATATGCTACTTTAAAATCTTCTTTCAGTGATTCACAGCATGGGTTCCTAAAAGGCCGATCTACTGTCTCAAACCTTATCTTGTTTAATGACTATTTAACAAGTAAAATGGACAGCGGCACTCAAATCGATGTCATATACACAGACTACAGTAAGTGTTTTGACCGTATTGATCACAAGCGACTTAAAACTAAACTTTTTAACATCGGAATTCATGGCGACCTATATAGATGGTTTTGCTCATACCTGGACAACAGGTCACAGGCAGTTGTAGTAAATAACTACATATCTGGTTGGGTACCCATACCTAGTGGTGTCCCGCAAGGATCGCTGTTGGGGCCTCTCCTCTTCATCGTTTTTGTCAACGATATCGACTCATGTTTACGCTATTCTCGTTCCATATATTTCGCTGATGATATGAAAATTTTCCTACCTATATCATCACCAGAAGACGTGGAGAATCTCAAATCCGATTTAGCCCGACTTGATGACTACTGCCTCTTCAATAACCTCGACTTGAATCCGTCTAAATGCTCCATTACTACTTTTTCCAGGAAAAGAAACAGAATCCTAACCTCATACCATCTCAAGGGGCATGAAATACCTAGAAGTTCTATAGTACGGGATCTCGGTGTATATCATGATGAAAAACTGCTGTTTGATGCGCACATTGATAAAATCATCGTGAAGGCCTCAAAGGCTCTGGGTTTCATAATGAGAGTAAGTTCTTCTTTCAGGCTAGCTAAAACTTTTAAAGTACTTTACTGTAGCTTTATCAGAAGCCATCTTGAATACTGCTCTCAAATATGGAATCCATGCTATAACCTATATATAGATCGAGTCGAAAATATTCAAAAACGATTTATTAGATTTCTATGTTACCGAATCAAAATTAATTATAGCTCTGATAACTATACTACACTTTGTAGGAGATTTCACATTCAGCCCTTAGCTAACCGTCGACGTATCGCTGATTGCACATACATCCTACAAATCATAAATAACGAAATTGACTGTCCTAATCTACTCTATAAGTTAAATTTTAATATTCCCTCCAGATCCCGTAGATATAACCCTCCACTGTTAGTCCCATTTTACAACACTAACTATAGAAGAAATTCCTTTTTGGTGCGAGCAAGTATTACCTTTAATGCACTTTGTTACTAAAGTTGCTAAAGCAAGATCGGAATTAAATAATAAATTTTTTATTTCTGATATTGATGCATAATGTGAGTATGGTACTTATATTATTTTTAAGTATATTGTCTTAAATTTCTAAGCTCAAATTACCATGTACTTAGATCTAGGTTCATATCTTATTGTTATTGGTGGCTTGTGATTGCTGTTAAGTTTGTTTAATATTATATTTTATAGCTATTAGTGGAAACCTATTATTGGCTTAACTATCAACTGTCTGTTTTCTACTTTTTATTATAAGCTGTTGGTTCCCCGAATAAATAAATAAATAAATAAATAATTTGACTATATAAAACTTAGGCCTTTTCATCCGTTTTTTCCGTCATTGGATGATTTATACAGTATTCTCCGAGCGAAGTAACTTAAAATACTGTAGTGCCTGGGACAGTTGGTTTTTAAATGTCTTATAAGCCCAAGCACATTCGGCACGGCACGGCATTCTCACAACATAGTCAGCATAGTCCAGAGGAATGACTGGTCAATACATCCGGGGCCAATTATGTGCGGGTTTCCACACTGTTTTCCTTCACCGTTAGAGCGTCCGTATAATGTACTTGAGATCTGAAAAAGTCTCATCGGTACACGCCACAACCTGGGAATCGAACCTGCACTCTGTCGAGTGCGAATCAAACGGTCTACCCACTGGGCCACGGAACTCTTGACTTTATTGTTTCTAAATTAAAAACCGGCAAATTGATCTAAATTAGCTAAATTTATACAAACGCTTATAGATACTGAATAAATATCATTATTTTGACGATGGTTGGTTGGATGGTTTTTTGTGTAGCCTTGGTATCCCCACTCGTGATTTTAGCTGAATAATTATCCAGTGTGATCTAATTAATGCGTTGGAAAAAATTATAATGAACCTGCCTCATAAAAAAATGGAATAAATTAAAATAGTTGAGAGAGGATGTTATAAGTGGGTGGAAAAGGCAACTTTTCAGTGACTACAATAAGAGAACTAAAACAAGAAAAGGAATAAAATACTTGTGTTGCTCTGAAAATATAACAAATGAAAAAATTGTTTATGTATCACATTTCAAATCCAATAACATTCAACAGTCATGTCAGCCCCAGTCGTGCGAGAAAAAGGGGGTTACTTGGAATTGAATTACTTTTGCCCACATATAGCAAACCATTGAACATATTACTAACCAGAGATGTTGTTTAATACAGATTTAATCTTTAATACATAAAAGGAAAATAATATAAATACATAATAAAATAATTAAATATATCACATAAATATATATCACATAAATATTCTTAATTATAAAGATCTCACCCATCAAACTGAACATTTAATGCAAACATTGAATTTCATATATATAGTTCCACCGTATGCCGATAGATGGCGTTCGTTCGATCCTAACCCGCGCTAGCGGTGTCTTTTGTAAGAATGATATAGGCATGAGGTGAATAAAAATAAAGTGAGTTCAACAGATGTGTGGTGTTTGATTTAGTAACGTGTTACGCAGCGACATCTGGTGCCGAAACCAGGGATTAAAGTGAATAGTGAGTGAAAAGGACAGTGAAACCGTGAGTACATGAACTTAAGTTAAATGTTAATAGACTCTCAAAGTTAAAGTGCCTTTAAGTAATTTGGACTGGACTTGTAAAATTTCGTGTGCATGTCGTAAGGGCCATGGCATAGTCTCTGGAGTGTGAATTTGGGACTTATAAAAATTTCCACGCCAGTCTTATATGAGCTGTGGACATAGTCTCTGGAGCAATTCCGAGACTTAGAAATATTCCACGCCGATTTGTATGGGCTGTGGACATAGTCTCTGGAGCAATTCCGAGACTTAGAAATATTCCACGCCGATTTGTATGGGCTGTGGACATAGTCTCTGGAGCGATTCCGAGACTTAGAAAATTTCAGTGCCGATTCGTATGGGCTGTGGAGTGTGGACATAGTCTCTAGAGCAAGTCAGAGACAGAACATTTTAGTAAAAGTACATTTTTACAACTATAAACATGGAATTACTTCTACTTGAACAAGAAGAAATTGGTATACAAATTAATAAAGGCTTTGTTAATTATAAAAAGACGAGCAAAGATAAACTAACATCAGTATATATAGACACCAGACTCGAGAGCCTAGAACCATTATGGACTAAATTTACGGATAATCATTTTAAGATTATGAGCGCTGTACCCAAGGCCGAAAAATCGAAGTTGGCTTATTGTGTGGAGGAACGGTATAACACTGTGGAAGAGACATACATTGATTATAAAACAAGGTTGAAATTAGATAAAAACAAAAAGAATAAAACAGAAAATGAACCAGCCCATGACTATAATGCCTCAAAACCAGAAGTAAAGCTGCCTCAAATTCAACTTCCTACGTTTTCTGGGGCATATGAAGAGTGGCAAAGTTTCCACGACATGTTCAAGTCTCTTATTCATAGTAATGACAACTTGAGTTCGGTGCAGAAGCTTCATTATTTGAAAAGCGGTCTGAAAGGTGAGCCCGAAATTCTGTTACGAAGTTTGTCTACTACAGAAGTTAATTATACTGAAGCCTGGGACAAGTTGGTTCATCGGTATAGCAACAAAAGATATAATGCTAATGAAATAATGAAACGATTGTTTTCCCAAAAATGTATCAGCAACGAGTCAGCTACCTCTATAAAAAATTTATTAGACACTACAGCCATATGCCTAAAGTCGCTAAAGAATTTAGGAGTTAGAACAGACACATGGGACGTCGTCATTATTTACTTGACCGTATCTAAATTGGATTATGAAACACGAATGGAGTGGGAGACAGAAGTCAGTCGTGTAGCATCGGATGATTTCCCAACCTGGGATCAGTTAGTTTCATTTTTGGAGAAAAAATTTAGAACATTAGAGATGTTGTCTGGATCAAAGCCTATTCGCCGCGTCACACCGCCCAACACAATCAAAACCTTACATTCAACTGTCCAAGAAGAGAAAAGCTGCGTAATGTGTAACAAATCACATTTGCTATATCAATGCAAACAATTTGGATCTAAGTCTCCTCAAGAGAGATCAGAGTTCATACAATCAAAGAGGCTTTGTTTCAATTGTTTTGTACCTACCCACAACGTTAAGAACTGCCACCAGGCTACGTGCTGTCGCCGATGTGGCAGAAGGCATCACACATTGCTGCATTTAGAGAGAAGTCGACCTCAAGAGGTTACTAGAACGTCGACTATATCAACGGGTCCTGCATTTGACTCTGTGGTAGATGCAGCTCACAATCATGAAACTCCAAAATATGAGAAGAAAGTAGTAGCTCATTTTGCTAGAGATGATCATCAAAATCGCAACAAAGTGTTGTTAGCTACAGCATTAGTTAAGGTTAAATCACAAAATGGCTTTTGTCAAACTGTACGTATTTTGATAGATCAAGGCTCAGAAGCCTCTTTTGTCACTGAAAGTGTAGTGCAATCATTAGGTCTTAAGCGTATACCAGTAAATGGTTTAGTGACAGGTGTAGGTGAAGGAAGACTTAGATCTAAGAGCATTGTTAATTTTGAGTTAGAGTCACTTCATAATCGTAACTTTTCTTTATCAATTAATGCATTTGTTTTAACTTCATTAACATCATTTCTTCCATCTGGTAAGACTTTCATCCTGAACTGGCCAGATCTCGATCATTTACCTTTAGCAGATCCTTATTATGGTTCACCCGGAAAAATAGATATTATTCTTGGAGTAGAGGGCTATAGTCAAATATTATTAAGTGGTCTTCTCAAACATCCAGCACTTCTGGATGGATCCATTGGTCCTGTTGCTCAGAATACCCAGCTGGGGTGGATTTTATCCGGCAAGGTAGGTGACACAGAAGAATCACTACCAAGAATTGTTAGTTTACATTTAATGGTAAGAGAAGAGGATATCCTGAAACAATTTTGGGAGATTGAGAGAGAGCCAGACAACATTGAAAAGAAATTTACAAAAGAAGAACGAAGATGCGAAGAAATATATGAGACTACAACTACAAGAACTAGTGAAGGTAGATACATTGTGCGAATACCATTTCGAGATCCTGATCCACAGTGCATGTACGGCAAGTCCAAGGATGTCGCTATGAAGAGATTCATGTTGTTAGAACGCAAACTAAGTAGAGATTCACACTTACGTCTTGAATATACAAGGGTTATGAATGATTATCTGCAACAAAATCACATGGAGGAGATTACCAATGAACAGGACATAGAGAATCCTTATGCTGTTTATCTTCCACACCACGCTGTAGTACGAGAGGACAAAGAGACAACAAAGGTCAGGGTTGTTTTTGATGCGTCATGTAAAGGTGTCAACAACGTATCATTAAATGAGTCATTATTAGTAGGTCCGAAACTTCAGCAAGATTTGCGCCACATATTAATGCGATGGAGAACACATCCGTATTGTATCGTAGCTGATATAACACAGATGTACAGACAAGTGGCAGTAAATCGAAGTGATGTGGATTTTCAACGTATCTTATGGCGTGATAATCCAAAAGAACCTATCCGTCATTTTCGACTTTTACGACTTACCTTTGGCACAGCTTGCGCACCATATTTAGCGGTAAAGTCTCTCCAACAGCTGGCAAACGATGAGCAATTAAAATACCCTTTAGCTGCAAAATTAACGCGACAAGATTATTACATCGATGACCTATTAACCGGCTGTGAAACAGATGAAGAAGCTATTGATATTTATAAAGAAATTAATAAACTAATGGGAGAAGGTGGATTTAGACTCCAAAAATGGTGTAGCAACAGTCAAAAGTTGTTAAGTTATATAGAGAAGAAAAATCAAAATTCTATGGATACATTTGTTTTTAAAATCAATGACACTATCAAGGTTTTGGGTATTTCATGGAATAAAAATTCGGACATATTTGAATATACCTACAACTTACCAGAGATTACTCAGCCAGTATCGAAGCGAAGAGTTTTATCTGAAGTTGCAAGGCTCTACGATCCAATGGGTTGGGTAGCGCCAGTGTTGATAACGGCCAAAATCTTAATACAAAAGCTGTGGAAATCTGGATTAAATTGGGATGATAATCTGACACCGGACCTTTTAAATGAATGGATTTGCTTTAGAGAAGAATTAAATTATGTAAAAATGATTTCCTTACCTCGATGGTTGTCGATCAGGAAGGGCGATCCCATAGAGTTGCACGTTTTTGCTGACGCTTCTCAGGTGGCATATGCTGCAGTAGTGTATATCAAATCTAAAGATAAAATGGGTAATACTTACGTTAATATCGTTACTGCTAAAACAAAAGTTGCGCCGGTCGACAAACAGATTACTATTCCAAGAATGGAGCTATGTGCAGCTTTGCTTGGTGCAAAATTGTTATTTGAAGTGTCACAAATATTGAAGATACCTAAAGAGAAGTGGTTTGCCTGGTCCGATTCAACTGTAGTTCTGGCTTGGCTTAGAGGAGAACCAAGTCGTTGGACAACATTTGTTAGTAACAGGGTTTCCGAAATATTAATTATTCTCGACTACGACCGCTGGAATCATATTCCCACAGATCAAAACCCCGCTGACTGTGCATCAAGAGGCACATCGGTAAGAGAATTGAGAGAGCACGAATTGTGGTGGTATGGTCCGAAGGCATTAAAAACGAGTGATGTTTACTCTAATAAATTAAATGTCAGTACCGACATAGAAACGAGACCAATCAAGGCGCTGACAACTTTAATACACCCTAAAGAAAATTTCATATGGTTGAGATTTTCGAGTTTGTCTAAAATGTTGAGAGTGTTATCCTACTGCATGAAATTCTTGAAGACTCGGGAACCTGAAACAAAAAAGGATAATAATTTAATAACAATTAAAGAAATGGATGAAGTATTAAATAGATGTCTAAGAGCTACGCAAGAATTTTATTTTGAACAGGATATTATAAATCTGAGAGCCACGGGAAGTGTTACTAAGAAAAATCAACTGCACACCCTTTCACCGATTCTGGATCAGAATGGGTTATTAAGGGTGGGCGGCCGAATTATGCAGTCTTCATTATCATTCGATAAAAAACATCCTATAATTTTGCCTAGTGAATCTCATATTACTAAGTTAATAATTATGGACGCGCATCTTAGAACACTTCACGGGGGGCCTCAGATTATGCTGAATTTTTTGAGAAGTAAATACTGGATAATAAGAGCAAGAGAGAAAGTTAAAAAATGCTATCGTGATTGTGTGATATGTGTTCGTTATTCGCGCCAGAACAACAATCAGTTTATGGGACAACTTCCAAAGACTAGATTAATACCTACCAAACCATTCCTGTCCACAGGAGTAGATTTCACAGGCCATATAGACATAAGATTTTCACCTGGTAGAGGAGCACGATCTTATAAGGGCTACATATGCCTTTTCGTTTGTATGTCTACGAAGGCTATTCATTTGGAAGCAGTATCTGACTTGACTTCGTCCGGCTTCATAGCTGCCTTTAAAAGATTTGTATCCCGTCGAGGACGCTGCCAGCAAATGTTTAGCGATAATGGCACAAATTTCGTGGGAGCTGATAAAGAACTCCGAGATATGTTTAAGAGAGCTAAATCTCAGCTTCCCGACGAAATCGCCCATCTACTAACCGAGGCAGGTACTACATGGCATTTTATCCCTCCGCATGCGCCAAACTTTGGAGGCCTGTGGGAGGCCGGTGTGCGGTCCACTAAAACACACCTCAAAAGAGTAATAGGTAACGGAACACTTACCTTTGAGGAATTGACTACGGTTCTGACACAAGTGTAAGCTTGCCTGAATTCGCGTCCTCTATCCTTTTTGAGCGAGAATCCAGATGATCCAATGCCTTTGACGCCCGGTCACTTTTTGGTCGGCGAACCACTGGTTACAATCCCAGAACCAGATTATACTGAAATCCGTCTTACTTACCTTCAGAGATGGAAGCTTACCCAAAAATTGGTTAATGATTTTTGGCGTAAATGGTCAGATGAGTATCTAGTGACTTTAAATCATAGATATAAGTGGTTTACTAAAAAGATTGAACCAGAAGTCAACGATATTGTGGTTATTAGAGATCATAATATCCCACCAGCTAGGTGGATGTTAGGTAAAATAATCGAAAAACATCCAGGAAAAGATAATATCACTCGAGTAGTTAGTATTAAAACCAAAAATGGTATATGTAAACGTCCCTGTAATAAATTGTGTTTTTTGCCTAAAGCCGAATAATTCTTGATTTTGTTTTTAACTCACAAAATACTTGCGTGGAGTGGTAGTTGCAGCTCAGTTAGATTAGTGCTAGTGTAATTTTTCATTTTAACGTGTTATATAGATAAGTAAGAAAATGTTGTTATTTACATTGAAAGTCCATTGTCATAAGTCGAGTATATGTGAATGGAATATGTTACTTTGTAAAATTTAAATTTAGAAATGTTGGAAGTAGAGTAGAAGGTTTTAAAATTTACAGGTGGACAATTAGCGCCTATGGTATTGTTTACTTTTTGATATTTTCTAACTGTCAATAAGTTTGAAAAGGAACAAGTCCTTTTGGTGGGCGGGATGTTTAATACAGATTTAATCTTTAATACATAAAAGGAAAATAATATAAATACATAATAAAATAATTAAATATATCACATAAATATATATCACATAAATATATATCACATAAATATTCTTAATTATAAAGATCTCACCCATCAAACTGAACATTTAATGCAAACATTGATTTTCATATATATAGTTCCACCGTATGCCGATAGATGGCGTTCGTTCGATCCTAACCCGCGCTAGCGGTGTCTTTTGTAAGAATGATATAGGCATGAGGTGAATAAAAATAAAGTGAGTTCAACAGATGTGTGGTGTTTGATTTAGTAACGTGTTACGCAGCGACAGATGTACTACTTTAAATGTTTTGAAGAGAAAAGGTGTTTTTGGTTCGTTTTTTTTTGTAAATAAATTATTACTTTTATACTTTTTACACATTTTATGTCTTAGAATTTGGGAGCTCAGACAACAAATTTTTAGAGGAATTTGAGAAAAATATGACTGATTTGGAAAAACAATTTACTTGAGAATATATTTTTAAAAGTTACTTCCGATAAGTGCACATCCGATAACAAAAAAAAAGTTATGAAGATTTGAACGCGACTATTTACGTACACAACTATGAAAATAGTGTTTCAGAACTTGCTAGTGCTTGTGATCGTGAGATGAATTGGGATCGAGAGATTATTGAGGGTTTCGTCCTTTATGATGTAGTCATAGGTGGAACGCAATATCACAACTCTTGCATCAGGAAATGAACAGTATAATAATGAGTTTTTCGTAATAGGAAAATAGATAAAATAATAACACTTGCAGCGCTCGTACGCTAAACTATTTATTTTACAAAAACAATACTAGGACTTAAATTGTAGGGAATTTTTGCTTGTTTATTTTTGTACTACATATTTTTATCACAAATTGAGTCGGAAAGAAGATAATCATAGTACTAAAACTACTTTAAGACGCATTTTTTCAAGATGGCAGTGCTAGCGGCCATGATAGGAGGTGGCAAAGTTGAAATTCGAAAAGAGCACGTCAATATCAAAAAATATACCAACAATCAAAACTCTCACAAAGCATTTCAGGAAAAACTACCAAATTACTGGGGTAAAAAACATAAAAAGCTAGATGACAAAGTAAGTCGGAGTAAGTACGAGCCACATGGATCCTCATGATCAGTTCTTACCACGAAATGTTTTGTACGACATATACTCAAAGGGTTGGTTTTTTCCTTTGCGAGCATAATATTTTGTAAGTCTAGTATGTTCCAGCTTATGAAAAAAATGAGCAGAATTAAGCTTGAATCAAAATTTATTAGCGACATTACAAACGGAAGAGTGTTTCTCTTCCGTTTGAAAGTATGACGTTTATGACTTTAAATTATTAGCCAGCTAAATGGAGTAAAGAACTTAGGGAACTTAGGAAAAGGTAGGTACTAAACAAGGTAGTAAGATAAGGAAAGTAAGCTTTTTATAGTGGAAATCTAATCTATCGAGGACGACAACAACCTAGTGATGAATGATGATATAATATTGTTTTACTATCAGAAAGTGTGTGAAATAGTAATGTTTGACGCAAACAAACAAGGGAGGCTAAACCGGACTGAACCTTGAGCACATATTTTATGAATATTATTAACTAGCTTTTGCCCGCAGTTTTGCCCGCATGGGAGTCTCCTTAGCAAAAACTTGTTTATTAAATATACCTTATGCAATATAAAGTATATATTTTTACTCTGTGATATAGTAATAGCTTAGATATATTTTATATTATATATATTAACAGCCTCCGTGGTCTAGTGGTTAGAGCTTGGCTCTCGACTCGGAGGTCGTGGGTTCGATTCCCGCATTGGAACAAAAAAATGTTGTTTCCAGGTTTGGTTAGGACAATTCAGGCTGATCACCTGATTGTCTGACAAGAAAGATGATCCATGCGTCGGATGGGCATGTAAAAAGTCGGACCTGCGCCTAATCTCTCGCCAGTCGTGTCGGTTATCTGTCCCACTGGGTTACGAGAGTAAAAGGAGGAGAGAGTGCTCTTGTGTACTGCGCACACACTTGGGCACTATAACATAACTCCTGCGTAGCTGGCCTGGTTTCAATGAAACAGGCCACCGTCACCGAAATCGGTGTGGGAGCTATTATTAGATATATTTTAAAGAAAAATTAAACCAACTTCCAACGTAAGAACGCACAAAAAAGTATGAAATAAATCTTATTTTCTAAATAATTCCCCTTTTAAATACGGCTAGAATTTAAACTATTTCGTTCGTAACTTTGAAGTCGGTACCAGTCAAAACAATATCCTGATAAAACAATGTTTTAGAACTCACATTTAAGTTGGCTGGTACCGACTTCAAAATTATGAAGATTAAGAATAGAAATAGTTAAAATTCTAGTGTATGTATCTCGTAGCGATCGTATGTATCTTTAAAGACTGAGTAGTTTAGATCCGGAGCACACCCTAGGCACTAAATTAAAAAAAAAAAAACAGTTCTACGCAAACGAACTTGCAGCCACCAGCTACTCGCGTCGTTACAAACAGTAACATTCCTTTAAAATAAATCAGCGGGGGTTTAAAATAAAACTTTGGTCCAATTTCAAAGAAATCCTTTATTTCGAAGTAATCTTTTAGCAACATTTTTATTCCTTCATAAAACAAGTTTTGAACATCATATCCAAAAACATCATTTTTAAGTGTATCGCTACTAAATTCATTTTAAAACTCTGTCAATGATTTGTTATTAAATTTATATAGTAAGTACATTAAACACACTGAAGTCCATACATTTTCTAGCCTACTATTATGAAAACGCCATTTCCTTGCATTTCTATTCAAAAACATTTTATGCATTCTCGTAGGAAAGCAACCATACGTATCAAAATATTCACCGATGCCATGACTGTCTATGTGGATGGCTACCCAGTGAGAACCTGGTTTTGAGTCCAGGTCCAAATTGCTTATAAGGTATGTGGGAACCGTAACATACATTGGTAATCGGTTTGCAGCATACACGTTATTTTGTAAGCTTGGATGAATCTTTTTTAAGTATGATTGTATTTGTAAAGTATTCATCATTCTTTAAAAAATACTTATCAATTCGCTCTATCACATGCAAGTGAAATAAATGAAATAAATAAGCCTTAACCTTCTTATTAAATATGCAATTTAAATGCTTATTTAAAATGAACAACTTCAAAATAATCATTTATTAACACATTGAAAACATATTACAGAGTACTTTCTTAACTACCGAAAGCTAATAAATTTTTAATATAATATCTATGGGCGCTTTCACACCACGTCAATCTGGTCCTGCACTAAGTATCCGAAAAACTTGTATCACAGGTACCAGACAACGGAAATATATTTAATACTTACTTTTATACTGTACACATATTTAAGATTTTTATTATACTATACATATATTTAATGCACATCCAAGACCCAGGAACGCAGAAAGACTTTTGTTCCTTCGGTGGGATTCGAACCCGCGACCTTCGGTTTAAGCGGCAATGCGCTAACCACTGAGCCACAGAGGACATCAAAAATTTAAAATATTTGTGGTTATTGGAACTAATTATTTAATGGTTTATTGTTAACAAGATTGATAACGAAGTAAGTTGGGAAATTACTAATTTTGATGGTTATTGAGACTGGATATATAATGGTTTATTTAAACTAGATTGTTAAGTAACTTATGCCTACATAAATGTGAAATGCTCTTCATAACTATACAGTTAAGTGCAGTGAAGCTTTAGTGCATAACTACTCAGTGTATGTGAATATTTAGTGTTCATCAATATAATGGAGGTCAGGTTTTCTTTTTTTCGTTTTATTTGAGTTATGCAATTTCTTATAATTTTAATATTCTAACAGTTATTATAAATATTGTTACAGAATAAATTTGAAGCAAATACTTATAAGGGATTCTACTTTGAATCTCCTGATAGTAAAATAACCGACTTGGAAATAGTAACTACTCAAGTAATAAGCCCAAGTAGAAAAAGGTGGGCATCACCGCCTGTTGCAAAGTTAGATAAACTATTTAATGTTCAGAAAAGTAAAAAGAAAAAGCTGTCTTCATCAGTATCACGTATGCAAAACAGTAGGGGCACAGCTTTCGTCTCTACCAATGCACACAATGGGCAAAATGCCTCTGCATTTGATAAAAATTGAAGTATACGATTTAAAGAAGATTTCGAAGATTCCTAGCATCGAACATTGGAAAAACACGGAGATAAGGATAAAATTATAAACATCACAAACAAAAATTTCGAAGACATTCAGAAATTAATATTAGGTCTTTACCTATGAAATTGCCGTTTTGTATGAAAAAATTTTAAACTAATTTTTTTCATGTATTTTTTATTTGTATTAATCGAAGTAATCAGCCATGTAATCAATGCACCTATGCCAATGCAGTCGTAGTTTATTGATGCCCTTCTTAAATAAATCAGCTGGACGGGAGGCAACAAATTCTTCAAAGGCATTTCGTACTGCCTTTCGGATATTGAATTTTTTATAAGAAGTTACCCAAATTTAATAAGTTAATTTAAGAAGTTATCCAAATTCTGGAAAAAGTAGTAGTCTGTAGGCGCAAGGTCTGGTGAGTAGGGCGGATGGACGGAGAGCTTCCAACCCCAGTTCTTGCAACTTGGAGACCGTCCGCTGTGCAGTATGAGGTCGCGCGTTGTCGTGCAGGAGCAGCGGAGACGAGCAATTGACCAATGCTGGTTGGAAATGTGCCAGCTTCTCCATCATTGTGTTCAGTTATTCACAGTACACATCTGCAGTAATGCTCACCCCGTTTGGTAAGAAGCTGTGATGAATCACACCGGCGCTAGACCACCAAACAGTAACCATCACTTCTCTAGGGGTAAGTTTTCGTTCAGGGCATTGTTCAGGTGCTGAACCAGGATCCAACCAACTTGAACTGCCGAGATAAAATCAAATACGTTAATCGTGAATCTAACTCTTCAGATAAACGTTTCAACCAGAAGACCCCAGTAACCTGTTACGTCTGTGGGGAACCAGGTCACATGGCATCTTCCTGCCCATCACGAAAAGAAGAAGTGAAGAAGATGCCAACGGCGACTGGCTCCAAGGAAGTCAATCTGTGCTCAAGAATCTGTCGTGGCGATATGGACTATAGTGGTAAAATAATTAGTTTTATTTTTGATTCGGGTTCTGAGTGTAGTCTAGTTAAACAAAGTTATTCTCATTTACTAACGGGTCAAAGAACGCATGACACTGTCGACATGACAGGAATAGGTAAAAGTAGTGTCAGCAGCACAGAGCAAATAACTTGTAACGTAAGAATTCAGAGTATTAAAATAAAAGTTACTTTCCATATAGTTCCGGATGATTGTATCAATGACCCTGTTTTATTGGGTCGAGATATACTTGAACATAATATTTTTGTAGAAATTTCAGAAAACGGCTTAATATTCAAAAAACATAATGAAGCTAACTTATGATCTCGGATTAAGCGCGTTTTGACATCGATTTAATTGATACTGATTTAACAAGGCTTGACAAAATAAGGCTTCATAAAATTTTATCTCAATATTCTGAATACATAAATAGAATCAAAAGTGGCGAATTTAAAAATTAACTTAATAAACCCACATAAAATAGTGCATAGAAGACCGTATAGACTTTCCCCCGACGAATCTAAAATAGTTGAAGAAAAGAAGAACAATTATTAAAAGCAGATATTATTAGAGAAAGTTCATCTCCTTTTGCTAGTCCTATAATTCTAATAACAAAAAAGAAGGTACTAGTCGTATGTGCGCTGATTATATAGAGAATTAAACAGCAACACTCAACCAAACAATTATCCTCTACCCTTAATTAACGAACAAATTGATAAGTTACATGGTGCTCATTTCTTTAGCAGTATTGATATGGCTTCTGGTTTTCATCAACTACCTGTACATAAAGATTCAATAGATAAGACCGCTTTTGTGACCCCCAAGGGACATTTTGAATACCTAACAATGCCATTCGGCTTACGTAACGCCCCTTCTGTTTTTCAAAAAGCAATCAATACGGCATTAAAACCTTTAAATGACGAAATAATTCTAGTTTTCATGGATGACGTACTTTGTGTATCAAAAGATATTAACGAAGGTTTAGTTCGATTTGATATATTACTTAAAACATTATCCAAAGTTGGTTTCTCATTCAATCTTAAAAAATGCTCTTTTATAAAAACTAAAACAGAATAACTTGGCTACGTAATTTCAGCAGGGGAGATAAGACCGAACCCTAAAAAGATACAAGCCTTAATAAATGTTCCCACCCCAAAAACTGTAACCCAAGTAAGACAGCTTATAGGATTAGCCACTTATTTCAGACAGTTTATTCCAAATTTCTCACAAATTATTCGACCTTTGTACCCTTTGACAAAAGAGAAAGGTTATATCAAATGGACTCCAGATCATGACCTAAATTTCATAAAAAAAACTATCCATATGCTAAAGTCGGAACCTGTACTAAAAGTGTTTGACCCGACATTACCAATTGAACTGCATACCGATGCAGGTTGCAATGGCTACGGCGCCATTCTTATTCAAAAACATATTGCTTATTATAGTCGAAAAACCTTAGACGCAGAAACGCGATATCATTCTTATGAACTAGAAATGTTAGCGGTAGTAAAAGCTATTGAGCATTTCCGTCATTACTTGCATGGCCGAAAATTTACGGTATTCACTGACTGTAACTCACTTAATGCTTCCCACTCCAAACGTGATTTAACCCCTAGAGTTCACCGATGGTGGGCTATTTTGCAGGCTTATGATTTTGAAATCGTGTATAAAGAAGGTCGCAAAATGGCTCACGCCGATTTCTTGTCTCGAAATTTGTTAGAATCTAAAAATTGCGAACTACGACAAATTAATTTTCTCGAATTAGATAAAGGATGGCTAATAGTCGAACAATCACGAGACTCTGAACTTTCCCAGATAATATCAAAATTACGTAATAACCAATTGCCGGAAGAAATAGTGCATACATACGACTTAAGACAAGGTATTTTATATAGGAAAATCGAACGTAGAGGAGCTTCTAGTTGGCTACCCATTATACCACGTTCCCTTGTTTGGTCTCTCATAAGTCACGTCCATAATGAAATTAAACATTTAGGCTTTGACAAAACATTGGACAAACTATATGAATTTTATTGGTTCCCTGATATGGGTAAATTCGTCAAAAAATTTATTAATAGTTGTGTAGTTTGTAAGACTTCTAAAGGTCCCTCGGGTGCGCAACAAATGCAGTTACACTCAATACCTAAAAACCCTATACCTTGGCACACTATCCATGTAGATCTTATGGGAAAACTTTCTGGTAAAAGCGATAGGAAGGAGTATTGCTCAGTGCTGATTGACGCCTTTACAAAATTTGTGTTACTAGAATTTACTCCAACATTGAGTTCTTCTTACGCAGTCAAAGCCATTACAAAAGCTGTTAATTTATTCGGCACTCCAAAAAGAATTATAGCAGATAGAGGCCGTTGTTATGACTCTAACGAATTTAAAAACTTTTGCAAAAAAACTAATATAGATCTTCACCTGATAGCAACAGGGTCAAGTAGAGCCAATGGTCAGGTCGAAAGGGTCATGCGAACTTTGAAGAACATACTTACAGTAATATAATGTAATTCAAATTGTGTATGGCAGGATCAACTGGGAGAAATTCAACTAGCTCTTAACAGCACCCGTTCTAGGGTAACTGGTTTTTCACCAATGGAACTAATGTTCGGATTTCAAGGGAATTCACTTAATCTCGCTAGAATTGCTTCCAGTTCTTCCAGACAAAACATTGTTGATATAGAAATGGCCCGATCATCCGCATCAGGAAATATAAAAAAAGTTGCCCATACCGATACTCTTCGATTTAACAAAGGTAAAGCTAATGTGAAACCTTTTTCAGTAGGTGATTTTGTTTTTGCTAAATGTGAAGGAAGACACCAAACTATATTGGATAACAAATTTATGGGGCATTTTAAAATTATTAGAATTTTAGATAATGATCGTTATTTTCGTTCGATCGTTAGCTTAAGCATATCAACGGTTCAAATAGGATTTATAAATATGCTCACGAAAACCTTAGGGAAGTGCCAAAAAGGCAAAGCGGTTATTTAGAAATATCTGAAAATGATGATGATGATGATGATGATGATGGGGCCGTGACGGTGGATGCTGAATCTCCTAACAGTGAGAGTGATGTTAATGATCTCCGTGTTGTACCACCATTGTCACTGTTAGACTTGGAGGAAACACACTCAGCAGACTCATACACTTTAACTGCCAGCGATGTAAATGATTCTGAGGAAACGTTATCCCTCGGTTCTCGAACGTTGAGTGTGGATTCTTCTGAGACTGAAAGTGCTAGTACTTTTTCAGGCAAAGCAACAAATGATTCAGAAGAAACATTGTCAATTGGTTTACAAACATTAAGCGCAGATTAAACAGAAGTTTAGAAATATAACTAGTGTTAGTCTCTCCTGCTTTAGTGGGTGACGACTTTCACGAGTGATGTGTGGTAATCTCTCCTACTGTTGTGGGAGACGATCTAGTTTATTAATAATGAAGTTTTATCTGCATTTGTGGGTAACAACTTATTATGTAGAGATCTCTTCTGCTATAGTGGAAGACGATCTATTCTGTTATTTATGAAATCTTACCGGCTCTTTTTGGGTTACGATTTTATCATGATGTAGCTCTCTACATAGAGTTAATCTCAATGAACTAATTGTAATTTTATTTTTTCTGTGCAGATACATAGCAGTATAACGCTCGATGGCGAGCGATCGTCAGAATGGCCGTGACGGTGGCCATGTTGTTAAGGTGTTTAAAGAGACGGCGATAATATAGCGCTAGCGGCACGTGACCCGGAACTTCAACAACTGCGTCATCGGCCGCCCCACCACTGCTCAGCTAGTATAAAACAGGCTGTGGCATTGAGTCGGCACTCAATGCTCTCACGCCGCCTCAGGACTCTCAGGCCCCTCAGGCCGTCCGTTCTAAAATGCCTCCTCCTGTAATCATACAGGAGAAGGCAAAATGGAACCTCATCTCTGCAGCGATTAACGAGCAAAAGCTACGTTACTCGTCTGCACACACAACCCCCATCGGCATTAAGGTGCAGGTAAAGACCTCGGAGGACCACCGCCTCCTCACCGCGTTCCTACGTAACAAAAACATAGGATACCATACATACGCCCTTGAAGACGAGCGCCTTCTGCGCGTCGTCATTACAGGTGTCGATAAGTGCCTCTCAACAAAAGAGGTACTCATGGACATCCAGTCCCAAGGTTATCCCGCCTTAGAGGTACATCGTATGAACCATCCCATCAAAAAACACGAGTACAATATGGTACTCGTAACCCTCCCCCTTACGCCAGAGGGCAAGGATATCTTTAATATCCGAGCCATCTGCCACATTACGGGCATCCGTGTAGAGCCCCCCCGTAAAAGGGGCATCCCTGGCCAGTGCCACCGATGCCAACTCTACGGGCACTCGGCACGGAATTGCCAAGCTAGGCCGCGTTGCATCAAGTGCCTCGGTGACCACGGCACCTCTGACTGCCCCCGCAAGAGCCCAGCTGAGGAGTCCGAACCCCCCAGCTGTGTTCTCTGCAAGTCCCAAGGACACCCCACCAACTACAGAGGGTGCAAAAAAGCACCCAAAGTTAAAAAACGCATTGCACCACAGACGAAAGGTGCCCCCCCCCAAACAGAGATTCGTCCCTGCCCCCCTACCCTCCCAATCTGCATGGTTCAAGCCCGCGCAGAACAGTAGTTTGGAGCCAGCGGCTTTCCCCGCTCTCCCCAGCAAGGCCATGCCCTCCGCGCCCAAAGCGCCTAAGGCCACGCCCCCTCCGACTCCCAGCTTCACTGCAGACCTCTCTTTCGTCCAGCAGTTCCTAAGCAACGTCGGGCCTATTGACCCGATGGAGCTTTCTATCTTAGCGACAAAGCTAAAAGGATCGGCCACAGACCGCATCCAAGCTTTGTCAGACCATCAGGTCTTGATCCGTCAGATCAAGGCTCTCTCCACAAACGGTATCTAATGGAGCCTTCGGGAAGGACAAAGCCGCACTCGTTACGCGTAGTGTCGTTCAATACGAACGGCATTAGGAATAACATAAGCGAAATTCGCGATTTTGTAAGCAGCCAAAATGTCGATATTCTTCTAGTGCAGGAGACGTTTTTAAAACCTAGTATGAGGAGCCCAAAAATAGCTAACTACAAAATAATCAGAAACGATAGAACTCGATCCCGACTCGGAGGTACTCTCATCTACTATAAAAATCATTGCATTGTATTCCTCTAGAGCCACCACCATTGTTAAGTTTAGAAACATCTGTTTGCCATATTAGTATGTCCGGTCACGGACCCATTGTTATAGTTAGCGCGTACCTGGCATGTAACAATGAACTACATTCCAGCGACCTGCAGGCGCTATTCAATTTAGGCAACGCTGTCATCATTGCCGGCGACTTAAATTGTAAACACACTGAGTGGGGCAATATAAATAACAATAAGAACGGCTCAATCCTTTGTAGCTTAACCGACACATTAAATTTTGCACTTTTAGCTCCCACGGACCCCACTCGCTATGACACCAATGAAAACATCAACGGCGTCATACGCAATCCTAGTACTATAGACATAGCTTTAGTTAAAAATGTGTCCCTAAATACCTATATTGAGACTCTCCACGAGCTTAACTCGGACCACATACTGGTTGTGATTACACTTGGTAGTCTTAACCCCAATAATTCCAGTACTAGGAAGATAGTAGATTATAAATCACTAGCGGAGAACATAAAAGTCCTCCAATCTAGTCACTTAGATAAAATCCCCGATATTATAGATAGTAAAGAGACATCCATAGAGGCCGCCTCCCACTTGACCGATCACCTGGTAGCGACCATAGAGAGATCATCTAGGGAGGTTCCAACGACCCCCAAGGGCCGTTGGCCCCTCCCTGAGGACATAAGGGAGTCCATCAGACTCCGAAATGCGGCTAAGCGCACATATGATCGCTACCCGTCGGAAGAGTGGAGGAAAGCCCTCCGTCACTACGAGAGGAAAGTTATGTTTAAAATCAAACAACACAAAGCCGAGAGTTGGGATCGACTTCTTAGTGATTTAGAACCGTCTCACGTGGCATACTGGCCACTCGCGAAGGCCCTCAAAAACGACACGGAGTGCGATATGCCTCCGTTAGACAGACCTAACCGTCCTCCTGCATTCGAAGACATGGACAAGGCCGAGTGCCTAGCTGATAACTTCGAACAACAGTGCCGGCCGAGTACTCTCCCGATCGATCTCGTGCACCTTAACTTAGTAAATAGCGAGGTCAACAGCCGACTCTCGAGGCCACCTGATGTAGATAGGGTGAGGATGGTGGACTCGGAGGAGGTCAGTGACATTATTAAGTGTATGAAAGCCAAAAAGGCCCCAGGCCTCGACGGTATTTCAAACAAAACACTTAAAATGTTACCGTCCGAGCTTATTCAACTCCTAGTGAACATCTTTAACGCCCTCTTAGTAGGATGTTCATTCCCAGACATTTGGAAAGTAGCTATTGTCATAGGTATCCACAAACCGGGGAAACCCCGGAAGGTGCCTGGTAGTTACCGTCCAATAAGTCTCATTAGCTCCCTCGGTAAAGTCTACGAAAGAGTTATCAAAAGGCGCCTCAATGACGTCATATCCGACAAAAAACTCCTTCCAGACGAGCAGTTTGCCTTCTGCGAAATGCACAGTTGTCCCGCTCAAGTACACCGCTTAACGGAGTACATAATATCTAGCAAAAACGACAGGAAGACGACATGCGCCGTATTCTTTGACATTGCAAAAGCTTTTGATAAAATTTGGCATAACGGACTGTTATACAAACTCTATCAAATGGAAATACCTGATTATCTTGTTCTACTAATTAGTAACTTTTTAAAAAACCGTAAATTTCATTTCCGCGTTGAAGGCGCACTGTCGTCGCCAAGATATATGGAGGCGGGAGTGCCGCAGGGCTCGGTCCTCTCGCCCTCCCTATAAAACCTGTATACTAGTGACATCCCCAAACACGCTAAGGTGCAATTAGCTATGTTCGCGGACGACATAGCCCTTTATTATTCCCACATACGAGCCTATACCGCGTCAAAAGCCCTCCAGGAGTCGGTTACCGCTCTCGGTAACTGGTTCTCCAAATGGAGAATAGAAGTCAATCCCGACAAAAGTCACGCCATCCAATTCGATATTAAAAGTGCAATGAGGCGTACTTGCCCCCGTAAACTAATGAGCCCTATAAGCCTGCACGGCAACATAATCCCACAGGTCACTCAGGTCAAATATTTAGGCGTAGTACTAAGCAAGTCGATGACGTTTTCGAGTCACATTAGTAAAACATTACGAAAAGCGAAATTTGTACTCTACAAATTATATCCGCTACTTAATTCACGAAGCAAAATGTCCCTAAGACATAAGCTTACACTGTATAAGGTTTGCATCAGAACGATACTCACTTATGCGTGCGTCTCTTTCGCACAGATAAGCGAGTCTCAACTGGACCGTTTGCAAAGAGTCCAGAACCGGTTTCTACGCATGGCAACAGGCGCCCCCTGGTACATGCGTAACATCGATTTGCATAGGGACTGCAAAATCATTACTATTAAAGCCTATATCAAGGAACTCGTAGAGAGATTCTTTGATAAAGGCAAAAATCACCCAAACCCCCTTATCAAAAAGGCACTGGACTATGACCACGACGCACAGACTTTCCGACACCCGTACAAACGGCCTAAGCATATCTTAGCCGATCCCGTTGACCCGATCACAAAATACGTAACGTACTGTGTACAGTTACGTAAACACAAAACACACGCACCCGCGAGACTAGTATCGCACCGGGGTCAACGCCGACGCCTACCCCGAGGTCCCTCATCCGACACGACAACACGTACAGACGTACAGACCGACCCTAACACGGGACCGGACCCGAACCCGAGTTCGAGTTCGCATCCCAGTAGACTAGGTTCACTTCTAAATAGTGCCCGCGACCGCGATATTGTTATAGAGAGCTCTACCAATACCGCGAACCTCATCGATATTAGGACTTACGCGCGCGAGTCATCCCGAACGTACGCAGAAGGGGAGAGGGACGGCCCTCTCAGTACCGATACCATACAAAACGAGAGCTCCTCTATCGCGATAACTCGCACGCCGCTAGTTTCTGCTACCGCGCGCGAGCAACCTCACTCATCAGCGAGAGAGGAAGGGGTCGGACCCCTTAGCAGGAGAGACCCGCGTCTCCCCTGTCATAATAATAGCTCACAACTCGTAGCTGTCCCCAAAATCCGGTCTGAATATCACCCGGGTGATGTTAGGGAGGGTCAAACCCTCCCATCGACTCTAACCAAATAAACTAGCCACCAGGCTAGTTATAGTCCGACTTAGCTACAGCGGTCTTAACCCGACCCTTAGCATAGACCCGTTCGAAAAAAAAAAAAAAAAAATGAGTCGGCACGCATTTCGAGTGGATGCGTCTGGGTGCACGGACCGTTGTCTCCGAGATAACCAGTACTGCCCTAAGGAACCAACTTGGTTTCTGTCACTGTCATTCTAGCGATTGGCGTGATTAATTTACATTATTAATTTATTTAGTTTGATTAATGATTAAAATTCATTAATTATTAATTAATTTAACATCTACGTGTTAATCATTATATCAGAATAGACTGTTCTATTATAAAATTCCTGTGTTTTAATTCTGTTATCCGGCCAAAACCCGACACATACATCTTATCAGTTAGACTACGATGTTTCAAAGGATATAAGTTCTAACTATTTTTCATTCCTAAAAAGATGGATACGTGCACGAGCATATACTTTAATTCACAAATAGATGAAATTCTGGAAAACATCGAATCAGTCCGATTGTGTGAAGAAGTTGACGAAGCTGATTAGTTCGCACACTGTTTCTTCGAAGACTATCAACATGAAGTTGTTGAAAATCAGAACAAGTAACTAAACCTCAATAAAGTAAAATAATATAATAAAATAATACTTTATAATATTATATTTCATATAATTTTTATTTTAACTCACAATTTTTCTATATTCTTTTAGTTAACCACAACTACAAGCTGGGGGATCCCTAAAAAGGAAGTCTGAAAGTGTGATCAGTCTGGAACATCTGCGTAAGATCTGATGAAAGGAAGAGATGATGACACAGCATCAACTTCGTCTAACATAACTGGAGGATCTTGCACTGGAGCAGCTTCAACTTCAGCTATAACAACATCAACTTCAAATCCGGATAACATGGATGGTTCTCTAAAAAACGTTCTCTAATTTATTATACTTAACAAATGGTACAAATAGTCACTATTGTTATATAAATTATATACTCTTACACCGTTAGAGCAGCCCAGCTGTGGAATGCTCTGCCTGAAGACGTTCAGCAGAGCCCAACAGTGGGCACGTTCAAAACAAGGATGAAGAGACACTATATTATGTCATATCTATGAATATTAATATATAATTATTAGTATATGTAGGTTTATGTATGTATGTTTAGGCATGTATTTATATTTTTATGTATTTTATTGGAAAATATAAGTTATTATGTATTATCATTAATTATTATTATAACTTATATAACTATTCGATGTATTGTTCTTCGTTGTTTCCTTTATTCTCTTGTGTACTATGTGTGTCCGTTTATAGCTTTTATGATGCCCTGTCGTAGGTCTGCTGGCAGAGATCTCTTATACAGATAAGCACACCTATGTACTTTCATCACTGTGTTGTCTTAGTTTCATTGTAAAATTTGTCTACATAAAGAATAAATAAATAAATAAAGAATTTATCGCGTTTGGTAAGCAAACAATTTTCAAATCAACATCATACGGTTTACATTTGAGATGGATGTTTGTTATACTTTCTTACAAATGAGAGATTATCTATCTAATCACAAACAAAATTACTGCGCTCATGTTACTGTCGTATTGCTAAGTAGTGACAAAAAAAATAAAAATTGGTTTGCAGAGTGAATATCCAACGAAAAAGTAATGTTGATTATTTTAAAAGAAAATTAAAAATACCTTTTGTAATTTATGCAGATTTTGAAGTTTTGCTGCATCCGGTCAATTCATGTGCTAATGAGCCATCTAAGTCTTATACGAATAACATTCAAAAACATGAACCCTATAGTTTTGAATATTATGTTAAGTGTTCTTATGATGATAATTTATCTATTATATTGTATATGAATCTTACAGCGGACCCAATTTTATGCAAGTCTTTATGAATAGGTTATATAATGATATAAAATCAATTTGTAGTAAAAATAACTTTCAGAAAGCTCCTAATCCTAATCCTCTGACTGGTAAAGATAAAAACAAAATTGATAATTGTTCCATTTGTCATATTTGTGAAACTATTTTAGACGAAGATAAAATTTTGGTCTTTGGCATACAAAAAATTTTAGAGGTTTATTTCATGTTGCACATGAATTATGCAAAAAAGTTTAGAGCTTCGAATTTCATTCCAGTATTTCTTCATAATTTAAGTCACTATGATTCACATGTTATAGTTCATGCGCTTAACTTCATCGAAGGACAAGTTGACTTAATACCTCAAAACAAGGAAAAATACATTTCTTTTACTAAAACCTTGATTAAAACAATCAAATGTTTAAATTAAGATTTGTTGAATCGCTGAAATTTTTACCTTAAAGTCTTGATCAATTAGCAAAAAATCTTAAAGATGAACAGTTTAATACACGCAGAACGAATTTTGCCAACAAAGAAGACTTTGTACGCCTAAAGAAAAATACTATACCTATGAATTCATGACATCTAATGAAAGTTTAAAACTAACATCCTTACCCAGTCAATAACATTTCTATAGCACACCAACTTATTCAAATGTATCTGATGATGATTACCATCATGCACAAGATGTTTGGAATCACTTCCAATGTTCAAAGATGTTAGATTAGAGTTATTAACAGACTTTGACAAAATAGCGTTTATCAGGACAGTTATTCATGGTTGTGTATCACAATGTAGCAATAGATATGCCACGGCAAATAATCAGTATTTGACAAGTTATGATAAAACAAAATCTAAATCTTTTCTCGCGTATTTGGACGCAAATAATACTTATTCATGTTTCACAATAATAACACACAAGACTTCTTGCACTATTTCCACTTTAATAAGTATTTTACATTAATTTTAATATATTACACGACCCGTTTCGACAAAGTCACCATCAGGTGTAGGTAGATTTAAAAAAATTTGTAAACATTGTGCAAAGGGTTGCAAGCATCATTAAATTTTTAACAATTTTGTGCAACGTAATTTAAATTTTTATACCAACTTATTCTATTTTCTACTGTATATCACAAATTAATATTAGTGTTAGTTAGTATTATTAATTTAATTAATATTTATAGGTTATACTATGTTCTTATGTTATGAGTGCTGTGTGTTATTACTGTGATACCCAAAAGTAAACAAAAAAAGTTAGGATATTTTAAAGATGAAAATATAGAGAAAAATATATAATTTAGAGGAATTTGTAGGACTCCGATCAAAAATGTATGCATTTTCTAGTAGGTAACAAATTCGTTGCAAAAGCCAAAGGTGTAAACAAAAGTGTTACAAAAAAGTTAGAGTTAGGAAATACAAATCTTGTCTTTTCAATAAAAATATTCAACACCATAGTATCAGGTCAATTAAACACACAATATTTACTCAGGAAATAAATAAAACTTCTTTGTCATACCAAGATACCAAGCGCTATATATTACCAAATCATATCGATACGTTGACGTGGGGCCATTACAAATTAAGAAAACCATAAAGTTAGCAATTTCAGGTTAATTTTCTATTTGTGTAGTATTTTATAATTTATGTGGTTTTATCGCAAATAAATTTTAATATTTTTTTATATCCTTAGTTTAAGTTTTTTTTGTATTCTAATGTAATAAAATCAACCCTTTACTAATGTACATTTTACCGTTATAAACTTAATATTCTCAGAATATATTTGTGAATAGTATCATTGGTAAATAAAATTTGTTTGTATTTATTCCTAGTGTTCATACAGTGATTATTGCTATTCATATCGAACATACTTAAATTTTTTCTAACACATCACATTGTCAAAAATGTATTGAGAAGCGACGGTCAGAATTCCTATTTTTTTTTAACTTTTCTCTCAGACATTCAAAGCAGGACATTTTGGAAATCTAACGTATTGAGCAATACAAAAAAAACTTCTGCAGCAAAAATATTGTATTAATGCCGGCGGCATTTCCCTATAAAATAATGCCGTAAGACATTCTACTATGAAAATAACTAAAATAAACTAGTCGCGCCGTTTCTTCGTCAGAAATTTCCCTAATATTTCTGACTGCATATGCTGCAGAACTGAGTCCATCTGCAAGATTAGCAATATGAGGATCTCACTGTAATTTACTATCTAGTTTTATACCTATAAACACAGGTTTAAAGTTAATGAAGTTAATTAATAAGTTAATTAAGTTAATTTTCTCATCATTTAATAGTTTATTTGGTTTGTACTTGCCTAACATTGGGAAAAGTAAACTTTAAACATTTTGTTTTATTTGAATTTAGAAGTAAATTATTAACATTAAACCAATGTACTATTTTGTGTTTGGTCTGTGGGACACCTAATTCTATTTTGGTCCCAGTGGACCTTTTTCTATTTATCGCTACCCTTTGAGTTCTATTTTTTAGGTAAGAACTCAAAAGATCGATCGAAGAGTCCCGTATACCATAGTGGTGCAATATTCTGATCAATGTAGCAATGCTCAACACAATCCTTGTCCAAAATACCTTGGAAAAGTCGCAAAATAAACCTAATGCTTCCTGTGACCCCTCCCAAGCTTCAAAGATTCTACAAAGAAGACCCATACCAGCATCCGTTGTGGATCTACCCTTAGTGAAACCGTATTGATTATTCTGTAATAAATTATTTCAATTAAAATGTACTAATAACTGTCTTAAAATTATTCTTTCAAAAATTTTACTAAAAATAGGTAGAATAGATATAGACCTGTAATTTGTCGGATTACATTTATTTCCAGCTGTGAATAAGGGTTTATACCTTGCTATACTTCTTTGAAAACATCACTTTTTATTTAAACAACATTTTTTAAAATCAGCGCTAGATAAATAGCTACGATGTCAATTATTGGTATAATATTTTTTGTAGACAGAGATCAGTTAAATGTGTTAATAATGTCCCTGGAGACAATTTCTTTAAACTTAAAATTGACATCATATTCCTTTACATTGTCTCTGAGTAGTTTTACAGCAGCTGCAGTTGAGGAATTTAATTTTTTTGTAGTTGAGATCGGAATGTCAGCAAAACATTTTTCGAAGACCGTCGCAACTTCTAGGTCAGTAGTAATGTTTTTATTTTCAAAATAAATTTCAAAATCAGAGCAACGACAGGTGACGTTTCCAGTCTCACCTTTTATATAGTTTTAATTTTATTGTTAGAATTTTTAATCTTTTTCTTTTCATAAAGAGCCTTATCAGCTTTACATACTCTTTTGAAAGTTAAGTTAGTCCCTTAATTTTGGGCGAAAATCCCTAAGTTGTCAACACTGAGATCTTTGTTCGGCCCAAACGCGCGACTGCTCTACACACGTACGGTTTTGGTACGAAGCGAACCAAATCCAATGCGGACAGTGGCGGACTCAATTAATAATAATTATGTTCGCCGGACTACTCTAGATACGGTCGGATTTGGTACGGAGCGGACCAAATCCGTGGTCCCCTCCATACCGAATACGTACGTGTGTTAGCTCTTTAAGTCAATTTACGAACAATAATTTTACGTGATAACGTCATCACAAGCCGAACGCTCAGGTGGTGCTTAGGCTTCTCTATCGCTTGTTCCGCGCTCTCGCTTGCACGCTCGGCTCAGGCGGAACGTGACAATTTTTCGTGTGTGCGTCACGTCACGTCAAAAACTCTAGTTGAATTCCTTGACAGATATTATAATATGACTGCTGGTTTCAGATTTGACGAAGCTGCAAAAACTGTTGTAGTAAAACTACAAGCCAACGTTCAAGTGGAAGGCCAATATGACATGAAAGGAAACTTGTTTCTGCCCATTGAAGGAAAAGGACCACTGCACGCGTCACTTATCACACAGTCATACTGCACTGCACATGCGCTGTGCAGCGCGGTACAACCTGACATTCAAACTCTGACAATGAAACTTGTATCTTCTTGTGTAATTAATAAAGTTCAATTTTGAATAGATATCTTAACAATGCAGCGCTATTTCGGGTATCGTTACATATTGTGTCGTGTCAAAATAATACTCGAATTAATATTATGACACCTTAAGTATTTTATACTAGCTGACCCGACATACGTTGTTCTTATTTTCTATATATTACATCTTAATGATGAACAACCTACTCTCCTGCAGCCGGGCCGCTCAATTTTTCTGAAATAGAACTGTTTTGTATTCCAATCAAACAGAATTTAAACTAAACGCACCTAGTGTCGTTTTTAATACCTAAGATTTTGTTTAATATTCCTGACCGTCTAAATCTTCTCTGAACCCCAGTTCTCGTAATTAATTTACACGTTAATTTTACTTTTATAATTGAATTGACTTGATATTATTACAAACTGATTTATGGAGTTTGGACCAATCGTATTTGACGTTGGTTTGACGTTTATGAGAATACCATTTTGCAGTTTTAATATATCGGGACTGGATCGTAACTGTATTAAAGGATTTAATTAGCAGATTACATCAGATCGACCTTCAGAACTTCCAAAATTATTCCAAGATCAAAATTGGCCAAATGGGTCCGGCCGTTCTCGAGTAGGTACTAGCGAGACAAAGGAACTGCAATGCATTTGTTTTATACAAGAATAATGCTCATTAGAAAACCGATTAACCTTATTTTTACTGCTTACACACCACGTCAATCTGGTCCCGTGGTAACTTCATGAAAAACTTGTGTTACGCGCGGGTACCAGTCAACGGAAATATATTATACTGTTTGTTTGTAACTTATTTGTTTTATTAACAAATATACATAATATATTTAATATACAATATCCATTACCTAAGGGCATAAAAAACTTTTCTGATCCCTGGTGAGATTTGAGCGATCAACCTCCGGATTGGGCGCCAAAGCGCGCCGCGCTATTATCTCTGAATACCTATATTACTTGAATACATAACTTTTGCAAAAACTTTGTTAACGTTTATAAGTAAATTAATATTTTTGTTTCAGGAAAATTAGCTATTACCATAAAGGCAAGCATTAAAAAATAAGTTAAAGATGAAAAAACACACTGGATTTTCGAGCTTACAGACAAAACTTACGAACTTAAAGAGAAATCTGATGTAGAATTCGAAAGTCTTTTTAATGGAAATGAAGTTCTAGGTAAGTTTTCTTTGTTCAAAATTATTGCTTTGAAGAGGTACGCCCTTTATATTGAATATAAAGCCAAAAATCACTATGTTATCATATTAAGTGGTATAGAATTGTTACTAACATAAAATAAAATTACAAAGCATGCGACATACTTTGATGAATTATACGTCATTTTTTAAATTCGTCGTATATTCATCGTTATTAGACAGGTTTTCATAATATTTATACATACCCGCAACTGGGCATTTAGTCGAGATGCCCTCGATAATTTCGACGGCGAATTTCGTTAACAAAATGTATGGGATTTAGCATAAGGCATCGCAAGTGAAATCCCGTACATTTCTGGTTCCGAACTTTGCCGTCGAAATTATCGAATGCATCTCAACTAAAGACCCAGTTGCGGGAAAATATAATATAAATAGTATGAAAACCTGTCTAATAACGATGAATATACGATGAAATTAAAAAATGACGTATGACCCATTAAAGTATGTCGCATAATATTTGGCCATAGTTCACCATTTCCTACACAAGAAGATTCACGTTTAGGCTGGGACTATATGCTCCGGATCCGAAACCCGGTAAAAATTAAGAGCTCTGACATTAGAACTCTGCGCTAGTAAAGTAGAGTTGAAAATGAAAGTTTCGAGTGTCGAGTGTGCCATACACATTGACATTTAACTCGACACTCATGTTTTCGATTTTCAACTCTATTGTATTAGTACAGAGTTATTTTTCAAATGTTCAGAATTTTCTACGGCCTTCCGGATTCGGGATCATAATATAGTCCCAGACTTAATTGTTATTTGCAAGAGTTCGAATTTCGAGCTGCACCGAGCTGCTTAGCGCGGCGCCGCTCCTGCAATGAAACGTGTATCTTCTTGCATAGTGTATAAAGTTCAATTTTGTATCGCTATATTAAAATTGTCGCGTCTCGGTGTGAGCTGCCCCTAAGCAAAGATTATGCAATAAAATTTTTATTTTCCAGCCACAGCAGCCAAAGAAACTATTGCCCAAAACGGGCAATAATGAAATAGTATTAGAAGTTGGAACTGAAGTGATTAAGGTTGTGATCGATAGCATAATAGAACGAGTCAACGAACTATTCCTGGCGAAGAAAATTGATGAGTTACGTATTAAATAAGAAATCAATGGTGTTCCTTTACAAATAAATAAGTTATATGTTACGTGCTCCTTTAATTTAATCTACAATCACAGGTATAGTAGAGGTTTTAACTTAAAACGCAATCATTCAATGTATGCACAATTTAAAATAATACTAGATGACTTTTGAAGGTCAGTGAAAGGAATGGCAATCTAAGTAAAATCCTCGTCGCAAAAAAAATCTGTGTTTCGAATTCGCATAGCAACGATACGAAGTTTAACCTCACTAAGGACAACTACCCTACGACCTATACTGAACCACGGCCGGACCATAAGAATAGTAGCCCAGCGCTAATACTACTCAGGGGCCCACCTGATTACGTTTCGATTTACGATTACGTACTCAAAGTATAGGAAAAAATAAAACGTTAAGAAATACTTACGATCTGTTTAATTTAATGAAATTATTGAGTTTTTTGGCACTATCGTTTATTATTGACTTTGACTTGAGTTAGCTGGCCCTCGAATCAAGTTAAAAAAGCCATACTATTATGGTAGATCCGGCCCTGTACTGAACTAACCGAAGTAATCATAACTGTATTTGAACTGCAACATAATATGAATTTTAATAACTGAATATTTTTGGTGACACTAATATAGATCTACTAAACTCTGATGCTGCAAGACGCCGCTACAAAACTACCTTACTGTTTCCAGATACAAGCTGATTAATAAATTTGACCCAAAATATCACACTAGAGAAACTGCAAGTACTTGCATAATAATTGATTATATTTCTACTAACCTAACAAACAATGGTGGCAGTAGTGGCACATGGCAATTATAGATTCTTCTAATTAATCAGATCACAAAAATATTTACCTGGAATTAAAAAGAGTTATCGCCCATATCGAGTAAAAGCAATGTTTGTATTCAATTACCACGAACAGCTTAGCGATTACATAAATACAATAATAGGCGAAAATAAAATAAAAAGAAATAAGATAATTAATGAGCCACGAAAAAAATGGAATTACAGATAATTGATAGCAGGAATAAAGGAAAGAAATATCTAATGGAATAAGCTTAATCGAGATCCAACAAATAAACGACTAGAACAAGAATTCAAAAATAAACGACATACAATGGCCCAACCAATCAAAGATACAAAAGGAACTTCACGGTGAGTTTACTCACACTTATGCCAAAACTCACTGCGCACGAAATTTCATGTTACAAATACTTGTAGCTGTTATGAAGATTCTGATTATATACATACAAAATAGTCTCGTTTACAGTATAAGATATTTAATTATTTTTTAAAAAAGGTTAGGCTACAGGGCAATCCTTAGATCGGATCGTATTCATTTTAGGCTCAAATTGTAGCTGACTAAACTGTCCAGAGGAAATTTTCTCAAATATTTAATACAATTCTTCGTTTCCAAAATATCGAGCACCAAAATCGAAAATTCGAAATATATATTTTTTTTATACTATTTCAGCCATAACTTTTTTCGTTTTTTACTTCCTCGAATAATTTTTGGCACCTTACATACGCGTCTTTTCAGCCTTTTTTGAATATTATATCCTGACAACTCCCTGAAATTGGCCCCTATACTGGAGCGAACGAAAAGATATTTCCAATGTCAAAATACAATCGACCAAAAGCACTTGGAACATTTATTGACCTAAAAAAGCTTTTGATACTGTAAGTCACCCTCTTCTAGTCAATTCAGTTTCGTGCCTCACACGGAAAAATATTGTCGTTGAGCGATGAGAAAGTCGGGATAAGAAAAGGTTACAAAATTAAACTACAAATGAAATCGAAATTATTTCTATAAATAATCGACACTGGCAGAATGGTGCAAAACCTTTGCAACCGCGATTGCCAAAAAGAAGAAGAATAATAAGTATCCATAAGCATCTTTTTTATAACTTTATTTTGTGTTGAGTATGTAAATTTGTTTGTTTAATCGTATTTAGATTTTAATTTACATAATTGTAACACAGCTAAAAACACAATAAATAATATTGTACTGTATTCCAAGCCGTACTCAAATCAAGGTTTGACCGTACTTACGAAACCGCGTCTCAAGTAACAGTTTGACGGCAATGACAGCGTACTTGAGTAACAAGTCTCGTTTATTAATACGTTCGCACTCACTTGATAGGTCGTACTTACAGCTGTACTTAAGTACGGTCTATTAATTAAAACCAAATCTTAAGTACTTTCCAGAGAATTGTCTTAGAGATGAGAACGCTTTATTTAATATGGGCCTTAGATTAGTTTTGCCCGCGACTTCGTACGCATACATGTTAAGGTGACTAATTTCCTATTATTTTTAGAATGAGACTATATATAATACAGTACAGATATTTAATCGTCTTCCAAAAAACATTAAAGAAGTAAAAACAATGTCTTAATTTAAAAAAAACTTATTAAAGAGCATACAAAAAATTTTAAACTTAATTAAAATGATATAAAAACAAGAATAGAGCTGACGATGATGATATTATTTAAAAAATTTCATGTTTTATATTTATTTTATATATATTAACTTATTTACTATATTTATTAACTTCATATTATTACTATATAATGTACAACTCACCTACAGGCCTCTACAATATCTATATAATATCTTTATTTAGTCTTATTCTAATAAATAAATTAACACCGAAACAAAACCCAAAAAAGAGTTAGCCACATCCAGTTATGTGATACGAGTAATATTATTATATCTAATAGTTAGGTTAATAATAATATCTAATATCTAATATCTAATATCTAATATCTAATATCTAATATCTAATATCTAATATCTAATATCTAATATCTAATATCTAATATCTAATATCTAATATCTAATATCTAATATCTAATATCTAATATCTAATATCTAATATCTAATATCTAATATCTAATATCTAATATCTAATATCTAATATCTAATATCTAATATCTAATATCTAATATCTAATATCTAATATCTAATATCTAATATCTAATATCTAATATCTAATATCTAATATCTAATATCTAATATCTAATATCTAATATCTAATATCTAATATCTAATATCTAATATCTAATATCTAATATCTAATATCTAATATCTAATATCTAATATCTAATATCTAATATCTAATATCTAATATCTAATATCTAATATCTAATATCTAATATCTAATATCTAATATCTAATATCTAATATCTAATATCTAATATCTAATATCTAATATCTAATATCTAATATCTAATATCTAATATCTAATATCTAATATCTAATATCTAATATTTTAGAAAATGATACATCATATATATCATCAATGATATTTCATTTTAACTATTTCAAAAGTGATTTTTAACAAAGAATTTGTGGATTGTTTATAAGTCAGCCGGAAATGTCAGACGATTTGTTATTGATGATTAAGAATAAAAATACATTTAATAAAAATGTGCAACTATTGTAAGTATTCGTCTTATAAATCATAGTTTATTATTTTGTGCTATTTTTAAAGTGTAAAAGTGCTGCAATAATTACATAGTGACTGTGTATCAAATTAAGAATTATAATTAAATAAGTGTGTATCTAGTGTGAAAAGATGAAACAGTGAATAAAGTGGAACAGCGAATAAGTCGACAATTGTAGTTTCATTTATTTTTACAATTCAGAAGCGGTACGACTCCAAGGAAATTCAATCCTTCGTGATATCTCACGCCCAAATCTGAAAGATGTCGACAGAACAAACTGAACGAACACCACGGAGCCCTAGTATTATATTAAGGCAATTAGGACGAAGGATCCCTAGCGTGGTGTTCCGGATACCAACTTGGAAGAACTCTGGTGTCTTGGAGAAGTCTTCAAGACGCAGCCGATCCAGACACGTCATAGGCCGAGTCATCGGGTAGCGGATGAGTACCACCATGACCAGACCATACGCCACAGGAACAGAAGATTGCCTTCGTCCAATTCACATGTCAGTAATCGAAGTCTCCGGTCCAGGTCCCGAAGCAGGTTAGTTACAAATAATTTTGAATATCGTGACCTTCGATCTAGAAACCGTAGCCGTAGCATACGCGAATATCGTCGATTGGAAACTCCATCTATATACAATGTATAATAACGCTAGATCACGTAGTCCAGTTCATGATAAACAGCCTTATGCTACTTGTGATCCTAATGTCGAATTACTACAGTGTATTAAAAATTCATTAGAAAATATTTCTACTATAAATTTACAAACTAAGGATAAATTTACAAGTATAAACGTAGTTCCAGAGTTTGATCAAAAAATAAAAAAACCAAACTATATCTACTTGGTTAAGTAAAGTAAAAGAATGCTCTGAGATTTATGTCTGGGATAGTAAACAGACAGCTCATTATGCCCTTCCAAAACTAGCTGGTACGGCAAAAAGATGGTATGAAGGGCAACCGTCTTTACTGCTTACAAGTGAAGATTGGTCAGTAAAGCTTATGTCTGCTTTTCCGTCTTACGAAAACTATGGTCATTTACTCTCTGAAATGTTATCAAAAAAAGCTTTTGAAAAATTTGGTGATGATCTTGAAGAATATTATTATGAAAAATTAAATTATTTAAATCGCTGCGGTATTACGGCTAGGAACGCTATAGATTGCATTGTTTATGGAATTGAGGATAGGTCAATACGGTATGGTGCAGAAGCAGTAGGTTTTGAAGATGCTAAGAAATTATTAGGCTATTTAAGAGGTGTTAAACATAAACGATTAGATAGGTACAAAAAAAACAAATACGCTTCTCGGATGAAAATTCTCGTTAAGTAACAAAAAATGTAAATAATAGGGAAGTAAAGTGTTTTAACTGTCACGAAACGGGTGATATTGTATCAACATGTAAAAAGCTAATTATTAAATGTCAAAAATGCAACCGTGTTGGTCATGATAATCCCCAATGTAATAAGAGTATCTGGGTAATGAACTCCGAGGTCAAAACCATATGACTAGATGAAAGTAGTAAAATAAATAAAGATTAAAAAAATATTAAATCGGTAAAAGTTAATAACGTACAATTAACAGGATATATAGATTTTGGAAGTCAATGCACATTGATTAAAGAGTCTGTTTTGAATAAACTTACTTCGTTTCAAACATGGCAACTAAACGATCTGCCATCGCTTAAGAGTTTCGGAAATACTTATGTTAATGCCGTGGGTAAAGTTAACATTATGCTAATAGTGGATAGTGCTAAAATTAACGTAGAAGCAATAGTTGTTCCTGATCATTATTTGAATTAAGATTTTCTAATCAGTCAAACTGCTACATCAGCCACACGTGTGGGTATTTAAGTATAGCACAAATTTATTTATAACTGATAAGCGAAATTCGGACGACAAATGTCTTGTTCTGAAGTCTTTTCAATCAATTACGGTAAACGTCAGTGCTACTGTGCGTCAGTTAAAGTGTTTATTAATTTAAATATCTTTTCAGGGACCATATTTGTAGAATGGTTATCGGTTAAACTTTACCTTTGAGGTTGGTAGCTATGAAATTAAAAATAATCTTTTACTTAACAATAAATAATTATGAAATTAGGGAAGTTAAATAGAGTCCCTCTAGTGTTAGGTGATCTTAATATTGATGAAAATTTACATGACCATCAAAGGTTACAATTACTAAACACTTTAAATGAATACCGCCATTGCTTTTCTTTGGATTTGTCAGAATTAGGACAATCAACAGTATCTGAAATGGATATTCAACTAGTAGATAAGGAACCAGTTGCTTATCGCCCGTATAGACTTAGTCATTCAGAAAGAGAAGAGGTCAGATTACTAGTCGAGGAAATTTTAAATTACTATATATTTTAAGTAGTAGTATAGGTAATCTCAATCTCCATAAAGAAAAAAACCGGTGATATACGTTTATGTGTAGATTATAGGGCATTATATAAAAATAATATTAAAGAACACTGTCCATTACCACGTATAGAAGATCAAGTTGATCGTTTAGCTGGAAACAAATATTTCTGTGCTTTACATTTGGCGTCAGGGTATTACCAAATACCTTTAACAGAAAACAGTAAAAATAAAAGTTCATTTGTTATGTGCCCGATGGGCAGTTCGAATTCAATAGAATGCCTTCTGGCCTACGTATACTGGATACTGGATACCACTAGTAGCTCGATGGTGGAGCTTGATTCAGGAGTACGATTTTAATATAGTGTATAAATCGGGTGAAGGTATGATTCATGTAGATGCATTAAGCAGAAATCCGATGACAGAAAATGCTGGAATACTTAATAATATTGACTATTGTAATATTATGACTATAACGGACGATTGGTTAGCAACCGTGCAAATGGAATATAGTGAAATTCAATGAATTAAAAATATTTTGTCTAGTGAGGACTTTAATAATATTATAGATGTACACAAAAACTTCGTTCTAAAGCGTGATAGAGTATGCAAAATCACTTACAACGGATTAAGATGGGTGGTGCAAAAAGGCTGCAGGTGGCAAATATTAAAAAAAATCAAGAAGAAATTGTTATATACTTGTTATTATTGAATCATTTACTAAAATCGCTTTAAGAGCTGTTAAAATACTAAAACTAATTCCTCTATTGTAGTTTTAAGAGATTATTTTAGAACAGTTGGCGTACCAAAACGGTTAATAAGTAACAGGGGAACATCATTTACATCGGCTAAATTTAAAGATTTTATCAATGAATTGGGTATAACTCACATTAAAAATGCCGTCGCTACTCCTAGGGCCAATGGGCAAGTAGAGCGATATACTCGTAATAGAACGATTTTAGATTCAATAGCTTCTCAAAATCATGGTAAAAATGAAAAAATGTCTTTTGCAAGTGGGCAGTGGGGGCTGAATAATACCATCAATAAAGCTACAGGTAAAACTCCTGCAGAAATTCTATTTAGATTAAGAATCAATGGTGTAAGTGACGGTAAATTAGTTACTGAAATTAATGATGACATGATTAGTACAAATGTTGTAAATGTTAGTAGTGACACAATATCTAAAATTAGGGAGCAGGTAGATAATTATACAAAAGATTAAAAAGAAAAACAAAAAAAAACAGTTTAATAGTAGAAGAATAGCTCCCCAAAAATTTAAAGTCGGGGAATTGGTCAGGGTAAAAAGAACTACGCATACGATAGGATGTTATATACATCGTACGAAGTTTCCCATGGTCGCAGTCGGTTCACTCGAGGTTGGTCTGGGAAGTTGCTGGGTCTCCTCGCGGATACTTCGAAGGACGCCGTTCAGCAGTGCAGAAAACTGGCTCTCAGTCATCATGGTGCCGCCCAAACCGATGCTTTGCATGGATGCGGCCGCCATGTTGGCGTCGCTTGAGGTACTTTCGTCGTCGCGGTTAGCGCTTCCCTGCTGTCGTGTTGTCGGCATCGTGGTTCGGCCACGAGTTAGGCGCAATTTATTATGATAATAACTTTTACTTTTATAATTATATTCGGTTTGTTACATAAGTTACATTAGTCACGTATACAATCGATCTTTACAACAAATATCGACAGGTCACAACCGACTTCCTAAACCGACTGCCGCGCCGGGGCAGCCCGGCTCGCGCGCGGTGGTATGTCCCGCGACTCCGCGCGCATGCGCAGCGCCTCTCGATGCAGCGAGATGCGAGGGGCTCACGCGAGGTGAAGCGCGCTAGCGTCGATCGCTATAATAATATTAGCGCGCTACGATTTGCAAAAGGCTGCTCGCGTTACAATTGTTATTTAAAAAAATGTTTATATAAGTATATAGATTATTAACATTGATTGTATCAGATTCAATTTGACTAGAATGCAAAGTGGCATTAATGTTACCAGAATAGTGTTTTTTTTATGTTATTAAAAGGTGACGTGTAATAGTTTTTGTTAAAGATAAAATAAACAAATTATGTACATCAATAAATATTATTATGTAATAAATTGCTTTTGATGTACAAAGAGTACAACATATTTTTTTTTTATTATAGTACTAGTAGTACAAAGTGTACAGTACATTCGTTTACAACATATTTTTCTAATATTTCAATGAATTTTATTGTATTGATTTTATACTATTTTTACACTTATGAATTTGTTGTTGCTAATGTTTGGACAATATTACTTATTATAGTAGCTAAAGTGAAGTGAAGCAAAATGAAGCAAAGTGCACTCGCGCAAGGCGCACACATTGTTACGACCTAGTATGTGCAAAGTGTACATAATGTTACTATGACGAAGAAAGTGCAAGGTGCACATATTAATACGACCATGTTATTTCAAGTTGCTCATCATGTTAAATGGTATTTAAGGTATGGTAATTAATTATGTTCGCGAGGACGCGACATTTGTCAGGATGGACGAATGTTAGCTTTATAAGAATTGACTTCTTGTTCTGACAGCTGACATTTGTTTTAAGCTATTGCATAGCTTCTATCGCGGGCCTTGAGCGCGGGGACCGAATCCAGAAATTCCGTAACGAAAAAACCTCACGCTCCCCACTCCGACGGGCAAATTACATACGGTACCCTAAAGGAGATCGCTGACGATGCGGCACGTGTCTGGTCAACGTCCCGGCTTCGAGGAATCATTCTGCTGTTCCAGCAATTTACCGCATTTTGCAATTTTAAATAATTATATTATTTCATTCATTCTATTCTGATCTAGCATCGATCACGCATATAATTTTGTAATTTAATTATAAGTTAATTAATAAAGTTTAAGATAATTTTTGGTTTTTTTTGGGAGTCCGGGCTGCCGAAATCGTTATTGGCGCAGTCGGTAGGATAATTTCGGGGCTACGGCGATTGCAAAAAGGAAGATTTCCGGGGTCTAGACTCGACACCGCGCGCAGTCGTTCTAGCTGTCGCTCTCAAGCGTTTACCGAAACATCGAACATCACTAGGAAGCAGCCGGGGCGCACTCAAACTTCAGTGCAGCTCAAAGAAAACCAGGGAAGTCGAAGAGGTATGTGAGTACATTGATTTATTTTCCATCAGTGTTGCTTTCTCCTCGTCACAATTTTCCGTCCTATGAAAAATAGTCCTGCCTCCTCCAGGCTTAAAATTCGTAGGGATAGTTTAGTAGACTGGAATCGTCAATTAAGTGAAGGCTTGAATTGCCCTCCAGTAGATTTAAATAATTCAGATTTATTAGCTATACATTTAAATAATTTTCCTGAGAGCTCGAATTGCCCTCGAGTAGATTTAAATAATTCACATTTATTAGCTATACATTTAAATAATTTTCCTGAGAGCTCGAATTGTCCTCCAAGTTAAGATAGTAGTTTGAATTTAAATTTTAGCAACTTAGATTATAAAATGGATCCTGATACAGTATATAAGGCTCTCCGCCCAGTTCCTGAATTTGACGGGAACCCACATATTCTTCCTAGATTTATTAGAATTTGTGATCAGATAGTAATTAAATGTGTGAAAGATGAGACAGGCTACGAATTATCGAACTTATGCGTAATTAATGGCATCTTAAATAAAAATTACTGGTCCAGCAGCTCGTACAATAAATTCAAACGGCATTCCTGAAAATTGGTTAGAAATTAGGAATACTTTGATTAACAATTTTTCTGACCAAAGGGACGAGACCGCTCTTTACAATGACTTAGCATTAGCGACACAATGTAATGAGACACCGCAGGAATTGTATGACAAATGACCAAAACCTTTTTAGCACTATAATGTCTTATGTATCGTTGCATGAGACACTAGAGACAACCGTGGAAGCTAAAAGAATTTTATATCGTAAATTAACTTTACAAGCATTTGTAAGAGGTTTAAAAGATCCTCTCGGGTCCCGTATAAGGTGTATGAGACCTGAAACTATTGAGAAGGCTTTGGAATTTGTCCAAGATGAACTTAATGTCATGTATTTGCAGCAGCGAAATAATTTAGCGACAGGTCAGAGAAAACCATCATCATCATCAACACCACACAACTCACACCAACAATTTATACAGCCTAAATTTCCTTCTATGAATAATAACTTTAATTCTCCTAAATTTTCACCTGGACCTAGATGGCAAAAACCTAATTTTAATCCCCAATTTAATAATCAGCAGCGCATGTCTATGCAACCATCACGTACTCAGCAAATGTTCCGAGCACCGTTGCCTAACTATAATAGCAGTTTTAGGATACCTAACAGGAATCCTCCACAGAATAATTCTGGCCCTAAGCCTATGAGTGGCGTGAGTCATTTTGTGACAAAACCTTTACAATTTTACAATTTGGCAATCCTCCTCCATCTAATTACTTTAAGTCTAGAGAACTTAATTTTAATGAATTTTATGATTATAATGATTATGAATACGGTAACGATTACAATGATTATGCTGACTACAATTACTGTAATACTGACTATGACTATAATGACTTTTATGGACAACACGTTAATTATGACTATGATAATAATCAGTATAGTGAACAACAAGACTCACTACCGATAGAAGATAGCCCGCGCTATGACAGTAATATACCTAGTACTAGTAAAGCTATTCAACCAAAACATTTTAATAGTAAGAAAAAGATAGAATAGAAGAAAAATCAGGATTTTCAACAGGGCCACAGAAAATCCGCACCAGAATAGAATTAAATTTACACTCTAAAAAATAATTACCTTATGTTAAAATTAATGATCCACCTTTGAAGCTTCTCATTGATACAGGAGCAAATCAATCATTCATAAGCCCTGAAGCAGTGGATAAATATTTCAGTAATATTCCAAAAATGTACGATCCCTTTGAAGTAACTAATTCTAGAGTAACAAGCATTCATGAACATTCAATATTAATTCCTAGTTTTTCCGAATTTAATGATACTAAAAATATAAAACTATTCATCTATAAATTTCATAATCACTTTGATGGTTTAATAGGATTAGATTTGTTAGAAAACTGTAGAATTGACCTTAAAGACAATATATTAATTACTGAAAATGCTAAAATTCCATTATTACGTTATCAATGTAGAAGGCGTAATACAGATCAAATAATACCAGCAAAATCCACTCGTTTAGTTAGCATACCGCTTCATCATGACGATGGTGACGTATTTATACCGGAACAATTTATATCTAATTGCATTATTCATGAATGTATTACAACTGTGACTGACCAGACTGGTATAGTAGAAGTTGAAAATATGACAGACGAAGACACTGTAATTTCATCTGAAAGACCTATACAACTTGATTTATTTAACTTTGTAAGTTCTTATACTGAACCCGACTCTGACAGAGTAAAACAGGTTTTGGATAAGCTTAAAACTGACCATTTAAATAATGAAGAACGAGCAAATTTAGAAACTCTTTGTAAGCGCTACGCTGACATATTTTATATTGAAGGCGAACCATTAGTTAATGGTTATACTATACACTAATAAAATTAAACATAGCATTAGGACTCATGACGAGAACCCCGTTTATACCAAAAGTTACCGATATCCTTTTGTACACCGTCAGGAAGTTAGAGAACAAATTTCTAAAATGCTCGATCAGGGTATTATACGACCTTCTGACTCTGCTTGGAGCTCACCCATTTGGGTAGTCCCAAAGAAAGCTGACGCTTCTGGTAGACAAAAATGGCGACTTGTAGTAGACTTTAGAAAATTAAATGACAAGACCATTGACGACAAATACCCAATTCCCAACATCACAGACGTTTTAGACAAACTAGGTAGATGTCAGTATTTCACGACCCTTGACCTTGCATCTGGCTTTTATCAAGTCGAGATGAATCCCGAAGACATACCAAAGACCGCATTTAACGTAGAACATGGTCATTTATGTCATGGAATTTCTACGTATGCCGATGGGACTAAAGAACTCACCATCGACATTTCAACGTGTAATGGATAACATCCTTAAAGGTTTACAAAACGAGATATGTCTAGTATATCTTGATGACATCATAGTTTTTAGTACATCTTTGCAAGAGCACATGATTTATTTAGAAAAGGTATTTAGCAGATTAAGAGAGTCCAATTTGAAGATCCAGATGGACAAATCTGAATTTTTAAAACTTGAAACCGCTTACTTAGGTCATATAATCAGTAATGAAGGTATTAAACCGAACCCTGATAAAATTAGAGCCATAGAAAGTTACCCTTTACCTAAAACGACTAAAGAAATTAAACAATTTTTAGGACTAGGTTATTATAGGAAGTTCATACCTGATTTTGCTCGACTGACGAAACCAATGACTAAGTGTCTTAAGAAGACTAACAAAATAACTTTAGATTCTGAATATATTAAATGTTTTGAGAAATGCAAAACCTTACTAACTAACGATCCTATTTTACAATATCCCGACTTCAATAAAGAGTTCATCCTAACAACAGACGCCTCCAACGTAGCTTTAGGTGCAGTACTCTCACAAGGTACAGTAGGCTCCGACAAACCGATCTGCTATGCTTCTAGAACATTAAGTGACAGTGAATTAAATTACAGTACAATCGAAAAAGAACTTTTGGCAATAGTATGGGCAACTAAGTACTTTAGACCCTATTTGTTTGGTAGAAAATTCAAAATTATAACTGACCATAAACCACTTCAGTGGATTATGAACCTGAAAGAACCGAACTCGAGACTGACACGATGGCGACTGAAACTGAGTGAATTTGACTATACAGTAATATATAAAAAAGGAAAGTATAACACCAATGCTGACGCTTTATCCCGTGTGCAGATTAATAATGAGGAAATAGAATCACTTCTTAAAGAATGTGGTATAGATGTTTCAATAAGACCTGAGTCATCAGGATCTACTACTGTAACAGCGCATACATCCGCTAAAAATCCCTTCCTTGAAATACCCATTACAGATGAACCCCTAAATAAATTCCATAGACAGGTTTGTCTGACTATAGTAGGTGAGATAAAAAAAAGACCGACTGTCACTAAACCTTTTGATACCCACACACGCACACACATACAAGTTTCAGAATCTTCATTAGAACAGGACGTTATAAATGCAGTAAAAGAATACGTAAATCCTAAAATAAAGACAGCCATTAAAATAACTCCACCATTAGGTATGTATTCTATAATTCAAATTTTGCAAAATAACTTTAAATGTAATTCTATGCACCTAGTTTTAGCAAAAACTGAGCTAGAAGATGTAAAGGAGTATTTACGGCAGCAAGAATTAATTAAACACTATCATGAAGGCAAAACTAACCATAGAGGCATCAACGAATGCTATTTAGCTTTATCACGTCGTTATTACTGGCCTAAAATGAGGGAAGAAGTTGTTAAATATATAAACGAGTGTACAATTTGCGGACAGACTAAATATGACAGAAACCCCATTAGACCACAGTTTAACATAGTACCCCCTGCAACTAAGCCCTTTGAAATAGTTCATATGGACCTATTCACAGCGCAAGCTGAAAAATATCTTACCTTTGTAGATTCTTTCTCCAAGTACGGCCAAGCATATCATTTACGAGATGGTACCGCCATAAGTATTATCCAAGGACTATTAAATTTCAGTACTCACTATGGACTACCTTTGACTATAGTGACAGATAACGGGACTGAGTTCACTAATCAACTTTTCGCAGAATTTGTTAGATTACATAAAATTAATCATCATAGAACACTAGCTAATTCTCCTAATGACAATGGAATTATTGAACGATTCCATTCCACTTTACTAGAACACCTTCGTATCCTTCACCTGAAAAATAAAAATGAACCTACAATAAATCAAATGCCTTATGCAATCCTAGCTTATAACAGTTCAATACATAGTTTCACCAAATGTAGACCACACGACATCATTAGAGGCCACTTTGACCCCAGAGACCCTTTAGATCTTAATTTAGCTGAACACCTCATGCAACAGTATATTATAACTCATAGAGATCAGATGAAGACAGTATACGAAATGATTAGTAAAGCTACAACTATTGACCGTACAAACTTAATGACTAATAGAAATAAAAATCGTGAGCCAGAAACTGAATATGTACCCGACCAGCAGGTTTTTATTAAGAACCCCTTAGCTACTAGACAGAAACTAGCACCACGGTACACTCACGACACAGTCCTTGCAGACCTTCCCATACACATTTACACTTCAAGGAAAAAAGGACCTGTTGCTAAATGTCGCCTGAAACGAGTACCAAAGTCATCAAAATTGTTACAGGTACCGACTAATACTGATAATGACAATGACGCAGGCAGCAGAGATAAAACTTGAGACTCTTGACAGTGGACCTGGACTTCTACCTTTTAAACTTGGTCAAGCCAAGCTAATATCCCAATACCATACTTTTATACAATATTTAGAACTTTCAGAATTAGAAAATCGTATTTATTCTATAAATGAACAGTTAGATTATTTTAAAACTAAACTTGATAATATTACTTTGCCTATCTATGAAATTCAAATTGATCATCTTTATACTAAGTTGTCAAAAATAGATTCTCAATTAAAAACTTTAGAACCTTCTAGAGTAAAAAGAGGACTTATTAATGGACTGGGATCATTTATTAAAGGTTTTACAGGTAATTTGGATCATGCAGATGCTGAAAGATTTAATGAAACCATAGAGTTCTGAATGAGTGTCTGAATTAAATGATCATATAAGTATCAATAAAGATTGGATGAGTCAATATTCGCAACTTATTAGTAATTTAGCAGAAAACCAAATTAAAATTAATGAAACGTTGAAATTAGTTGTAGATAAGTACTACCTTTTTGATGCTAAGTTTGCTAAATTCGCCCAACTATTAGCTATTATCACCGAAAATGCGGATGATTTATACCTAGAATTAATTAGAATAGAGAATATTTTAGGATTTGTACGTGCAGCAAGCACGCACCATAGTATGAAAAGCATAGATAACTTAGCATATATGATAAGTAGACTTAGAGAATTATATAGTAATAATGAAATCTTAGTATTTTATATATTATCATCTTATTTATATATATATTATAATCTTATAAAACCAGGTAGTTATTTTATAGGTAAGAGAATTGTTATAATTTTTAGAATTCCTATTATATCTGAAGATAGTTACGACTTATTTAGGCTTGCCATTGTTCCTAATAAATTCCAGCAGACCTTTATACCTATACATCCTTTCATAGCAACCAATGGGAAATTTTTCATGTACTTGCAAACCGAATGTCCGAAGATTGGCGAATACCTTCTCTGTGAAGAAAGCGCGAATTATTACCAGCCACGAGAACAAGCAGATTGCATCCAGAGTATCATCATCCATCAATCTTTAGACAAGTCATGCAGACCCACTGAAGTCTCCATCACTAGTCAAGCTATGGAACAACTGGACGATAGACACTATACTATCGTCTTCCCAAAGCCTACGAAAGTCGAACTCCAATGCGAACGGCAGGAATATGTATCCCTATCTGCCAGCTACTTAGCAACAATTTCCCATGAATGTTCTCTACGAACAGACACCTTTAAGATAACTAATAGTGAAGATGAAATCAAGGGACAGCCTCTGAAGATCACCGAGATACAAAGTAACTTCACTGAAGCTGAAAATAACGAGATCCCACATATCACTCTAAATTCCTTGAATCTTGATAGCCTGTATCACCTGGAAAATAGAATTCTACTACAGAACCCGGTTAATCTTGCCCCTTTTGATTCTTCACTGTACCATACAACGTTGCCTCTCTATGCACTTGTATCTGGTATAGTTATAACTTTCCTCGTCTTTTCTCTTCGACGATACCTGCGGAAGAACCCTGATACGCCAGAAGAAGAACCAAGAAGCAACCCTATATATGCTGTTCCTGATGACTCTGAAAACCATGGAATACCAGCAACATTTTCCCTCAAGGTGCTCAAATAGTTGCTGCTCTGAGGGTGGAGGAATTACATACGGTACCCTAAAGGAGATCGCTGACGCTGCGGCACGTGTCTGGTCAACGTCCCGGCTTCGAGGAATAATAATAATAATAATATAATATCTATGGACGCTTCACACCACGTCAGTCTGGTCCCGTGGTAAGTATCCGAAGAAATTGTGTTACGGGTACCAGACAACGGAAATAATATATTTAATACTTTTTATACTGTACTTATATTTAAGATTTTCATTATATTATACACATATTTAATAAACATCCATGACCCAGGAACACAGAAAACTTTTTTTTATTCCCTGGTGGGATTCGAACCCACGACCTCCGGCTTGAGCGCCAATGCGCTAACCACTGAGCCACAGAGGTCGTCGATTCATTCATCATTCTGCTGTTTCAGCAATTTACCGCATTTTGCAATTTTAAATAATTATATTATTTCATTCATAGTATTCTGATCTAGCATCGATCACGGATATAATTTTGTAATTTAATTATAAGTTAATTAATAAAGTTTAAGATAATTTTTGTTTTTTTTTGGGAGTCCGGGCTGCCGAAATCGTTATTGGCACGTTTTATTTATTTATTTATTTATTTATTTATTTATTTATTTATTTATTTATTTATTTATTTATTTATTTATTTATTTATTTATTTATTTATTTATTTATTTATTTATTTATTTATTTATTTATTTATTTATTTATTTATTTATTTATTTATTTATTTATTTATTTATTTATTTATTTATTTATTTATTTATTTATTTATTTATTTATTTATTTATTTATTTATTTATTTATTTCTTTATTTATTTATTTATTTATTTATTTATTTATTTATTTATTTATTTATTTATTTATTTATTTATTTATTTATTTATTTATTTATTTATTTATTTATTTATTTATTTATTTATTTATTTATTTATTTATTTATTTATTTATTTATTTATTTATTTATTTATTTATTTATTTATTTATTTATTTATTTATTTATTTATTTATTTATTTATTTATTTATTTATTTATTTATTTATTTATTTATTTATTTATTTATTTATTTATTTATTTATTTATTTATTTATTTATTTATTTATTTATTTATTTATTTATTTATTTATTTATTTATTTATTTATTTATTTATTTATTTATTTATTTATTTATTTATTTATTTATTTATTTATTTATTTATTTATTTATTTATTTATTTATTTATTTATTTATTTATTTATTTATTTATTTATTTATTGCATAGCTGTTATCGCGGGCTTTGAGCGCGGCGACCGAATCAAGAAATTCCGTAACGAAATTAACCTAACACCCGACTATACTCCGACCGACACAGCGGTGCGGCGTTGAAAGCCGTGCATCGTCTAACGTCGTTTCAGTTCGGCAGACTTCGGCACGGTGTTTGTGTGCGTGCGACTAGACGTATGCGTGTAGACTTACTATGCAATAGCTTGACCGCGGCAGTCCCCGAGTGCCACACGTATATTTTTTTTATTATTATAATTAGATCAACGTTTTAAGTCAAATTGTGTGAATTAATAATTTGATATCGGTTTAAAATAAATGTTAAATTGTTATTTTAGAAAATTGTGCATTCATTTTAACTATTTCAAAAGTGATTTTTACCATAAAGAATTTGTGGATTGTTTATTCGATTTATAAGTCAGCCGGAAATGTCAGACGATTTGTTATTGATGATTAAGAATAAAAATACATTTAGTAAAAATGTGCAACTATTTAAAGTATTCGTCTTATAAATCATAGTTTATTATTTTGTGCTATTTTTAATAGAGTACCGATTTTTATGGTGAGTTTCAGTAGAATTTAAAATGGCGCCAATGTCTCATATCCGTTTAACAAACACTCAACCGATTATGGAGGAACTATAAAAGGCCGTGCTCGACAGCGAACGGGATTATTACTCTATCGACAGATCTCTCGAAGTAATTGGAAAAAGTGTTTTATTTTAAAGTGTAAAAGTGCTGCAATATTTACATAGTGACTGTGTATTAAAATTAAAAGTGTATTAAAAATAAAAGTATTATAATTAAATAAGTGTGTATCTAGTGTGAAAAGATGAAACAGTGAATAAAGTGGAACAGCGAATAAGTCGACAATTGTAGTTTCATTTATTTTTACGATACTAATATAAGCTAGTGCACTCATACGAATTTTCGTCGAAATCTGCATTTTAGCGCTGACCGGCAACTTACGAGTAGGTCATACGTCAGATTTGAACGGGACGCCTTATGACCTAGGACATGTGCCTGGACAGGACAGCGCCTGAGAGGATAAAATGCTGTATTAAAACCACACCTACTTAATTTGTATGGGTAATATCGCAATGTCAAATCTAAACATTATCAAGTGCTACAAAATCGAATTATACCGACTAGGCATTAATTAAAATCGGTCTATGACACCTGTTTAATTGAACTCAGATCAGTAGTTTAAGCGCTACGATAGAACTAACATACATACATATTACATACGTACTATCGGTAGTACATACATAAATAGACTGTCAAAATAATTACCTTTCCTCTTGACTTCGCCGTAGTCAGGTAAAATAATTTATAAGGAGTTTAAATATATTGCATAAATTATCAACAATTTAACTGCGACCGCGGTGGCGACAAGGAAAACATTTAAGGCAATTAATGACGTCACCCACATTTTAGCTTTGTCTGGTGTAACTTGCAAGCACAAGATATAGACACTAAAGGCTAAAATCAAAACGTTCCGTATTTATAGGACTAAGGAGGAGCTACAGTTTTTATGCATTGCATTTAATGGTACTACAAACAAGTACCGTTTGAGTCTTGTGATTGTAATTATTGTTACATCCTTACAAAGTAGTACAAAAAACCACATTTTTTAACCACAAGTATTCAAAGTGAAGTCAATAAAATTGCTAGACCCAACGTCACACTCGAAACACGTGTACTTTTTTTTCGAACGAAACTTTTTATTCATCTGTCTCCTGCAAATGTCTAAAAACTGATCTAAGGGAACTATAATTTCAAATCAGATTTCGGTTTAAAAGATCTTTATTTCCCATTAAGACAATAGTCTTAACTAACTTACATGAGAACAGTAAATGCAAAATAAGGCTTACAGTGCGTTATAGGTCGTCGAGTGCGAGGACATTTAAAAACTTATAGAATCTTTGCTGCGTAATGTTAGGTGGTGGTCCAAATTGAAAACGCCTATAAGTAAATTTCTTCAAGTAAATTTGAAATTGAAATTTTATATAATTTTAATAAGATTTTTTTAAAAATAAATTAAATTAAAATAAAAAATTAGTACTTAGAAATTTTCGTTTAAAAGCAGTCAAAGATTTCGCCTCTTTTACAGATTTCGGTAGTTTGTTGTACAACTGTGCTCTCCTATACGTAATGTTATTTTTACCATGATTAGTTCTTATGGAAGGCAATATGATGTAACTGGCTTGTCGAGTTGTTTGTGTTTATTTGTTTCTTTGTTGGGAACGTGAGTTCGTGTTTTATTTTGTATACGAGATGTATGGTATGTGTAAAGTTAAGTGATAATCAAGAGCCTAGTTTCCTTTATATTTAGGTAGATATTCAGATGGAGTTAGGTAGTCGTAGTTGTATATTGGAACGAAGTTCCTTATGGCGCGTTGCGAATTGTATTAAGGCTAGGCGGATTGAATTGGCACGACACTTATTGCCACTCGAAATCACAATGTAATAACGACTATTAAGAATGATACAAAAACGACCTTATCACCCTAACAATAATGTAGAATTTTCCAATTACACATTGTGACTGTTGCATATTGTGACTAGCTAGCCGGGCCTTAGTGAGACGGAAGAGCGCTTGATGTTATTACTCAGTACGGAGCCGGACTTCGCGGCGGCAACACTGCGAGCAGCAAGCAACCCGCTCCCTGACCCCTGTCCCTACCTAAGGGATAACTTATTACTTACTTATAATTCGATTTTGTAGCACTTGGTAAAAAGGCAGAAATAAGAAAATAATTCAGATAGAAATTTAGAAATGCATAGGTACAAAAATTGTCATGCTAGAACCGTGGCCCACTCATGGCATTTAAGCCTCAGTTCACACCGATAGCTGACCCTAGATAAGTTTCTAAAAACATAATATAATACAGACGGCTGCGATTTGATATCGACTGTTCCTAATCTTATAAAATAGGTGCGACCACGGCTCTACCTTGACCATTTTTGTACCTATGCATTTCTGAATTTCTATCTGAATTATTTTCTTGTTTCGGTCTTTTTAGACCCTTTTTTACGTAGTCGGGTTATAATTTATTTAACTTTTTTTTATTTCGTATTTTGCCGTTTCCCAATCGAACATATTTTTGTTTTAAAATAATACTGTCAAGTAATCGAGACACTTCATATTAAAAATACCTTACCACGGGGTGCAATGGTAATTAATCTACGCGGAAGAATTCGCGCGATAAAGCTAGTTTATACATATTTGTAATGTGCTTGCTTACCTTTCTTTTGATACCAAACACGTGACGATTATCTCGGTTTGATTTGTTTAGATGTTAGAATTTGAGGTTCAAATTTCGAAATACAAAATTTGGAAAAAAATTATATAGCCTATATGTTACCCGCGGCATCGTTACGAATCTATTGACACCTCATATATTCGAATCGGAGTATTTTAGATGCTACAAGGGAAAAAACATACATACATACATAGTCTGCCAAAATCATTACCCTTTCTTTTGGCCTCGCCGTAGTCGGGTAAAAAAGGAGGAATACCAAAAATTATGTCTAAAAATACAAAAAAGGCAATATTGATTTGTTAAGACTGTATGTAAGAACTGATTTTTTGAGACATAAGTTTTTAATATTTACTGTTTATTTAGTTCTGAGTAACAATTTCAAAATGATTTGTTGTCGAAAAAAAATAATAATAATAAAAATATATACAAACAAAAACTAAGCAGATTGCAGTATATTGCAGATTTCCACACAAAAGTGATACCACCTCGCTCGGTCGGAGATTTCCCTTTGGGGCTTGCCACCACATTCCCACACAGATACCATCTTTTGTTCAATTTTATACCATTTTCAAATTAATCTTTAGAAAGTATAAAAATATTTCATATGCAATTATTAGTTTTTTTATCAGACTATCTTAAAAATAAATAATAAAATAAGTAGTTTTACTTTTTTAATGGTCTTACATCTACTTTTACAATTTTTCTTATCTCATTATATACATTCTTTGTAGTGAAATACTAGGGTACATGTCAAAAATATAAAGAGCAATATGTAAAAAATCTGAGATATAAAAACCAATTGTGTAAAAACCAATAAAATTTCAATAAAAATCCAATAAAATACAAAAAAATCCAATAAAATAATATAATAAAATACAATAATATCCAATATAAAAATATTTAAAAATACAATAATATCCTATAAAAATTTACTAAAATAATATAATTCAATAAGTCACTGATAAAAGATACTAAAAAAGATAAAACTACGGCACACACATTCAATTTAACCCTACTATCACAGTCTAATCCTACATCTAGAGCCTACACTAATATCACACAAGTTTATCGCAGTTTTTCTTATTTACTACTCCCACTATCTTCTTGCAAAAAGCCAGGAAGATATCCCACTTTTTTCCACCCAGGATGGAAGGCAGATTCTCACTCGTCATAGATGTGCCCAATTTCTGCTCAATATCATATCTATTGCTAGCAAAACTGGGGCACTCCAGTACCAGGTGAGGAACCGTCTGCTCAACTCCCGGCTGACACGAACACGACGGACCCTCCTTCAGCTTGAGTCTGTTCAAGTAGAAGGCGCATCCGCCGTGTCCAGTCAGGATCTGTGTGGTGTGTTATGTCTATCTTTTTAACTATATTTTATGCAGCAGCAGCGCTTGGGAAGAAGAGCTTCGTAACTCCGGTCGTCCCTCCTACTTCGTATCTCCTGTCCCATTCCTCAATCGTATCCTCTCTTAAGATACGCTTGACGAATGAAACAGGACACAGATCGTAGGCGGGCCTCCTTTTCAATCGCAGCGCGGCCTCCTTGGCTAATTCGTCAACCCTGTCATTCCCTCTCAACCCTGCGAGCGCCTTAATCCAAAACAGGGAGACCTCCCGCCTCTGCGATGCAGCTTTACGGAGGGCCGCCCTAGTTTGCACTGCCAGGGGATGAAGGGAACTAAGAGTGACTGCCTGGAGAGCCGATCTGGAATCGCTAAGGATACCGACCTTCGCCATTCCACTCTTGCAGGCTATACATACTGCTCTCTGGAGCGCTAGAAGCTCAGCTTGGTAGACGGTGCAATACGGTGGCAATGCATGCTTGACGGCCTTCGTCTCGGCCTCACCCTTCCATACGGAGAGTGCGGCTCCGACTCGACCCTGAATCTTGCTGCCGTCCGTATAGATCTTATGGACGTGGCTGTTAACCACGTCTACATATGAGTCCTCGTCTACCAACCCGAATCTCAGCTCTACCTGCTCTGCTGGATGTGGGTCCTCAATCGCTGGAGCCATTTGCTCCACCTCCCTGTCCCTCAACACCGGGTGTGGTACTCCTTTCTTGATCTCATAAAGGTTCGATGCTTCGAGTATTCTGAGGCCAAGAGGGAGTATCCCAGCCAGCAGCATCGCAGAGTTCAGGGAGACGGTCCGATATGCTCTGCAGATCTTCTGGGCAAAACCCCGTTAAACGGAGTTGAGCCTTTTTTGGACCCCCATCTTTTCCATGGTGGGTGCCTACGCTGCTGATGCATACAAAATAGTCGGCTCTAAAACTGCTGTATATATAGTTTTAACTATTTGGGGGTTAAGCCCCCAACCTACTCTGGCTGCTCTAGCTAGTTGTTTATAACATGTTATGGCCTTCTTGCAAACGTCTCCTAAATGTTCATTAAATGTAAGGCCTCCATCTATGGTGAGTCCTAATATTTTTATCGATTTCGAGTATTTTACATCGACACTCCCCATCTAGAGTCGAGGCACATCATATTTTAACTATCTAGTTGAAAGTAAGGCATATGTTTTGTGGGGAGCAAAATTTAACTTATTTGTTCTCCCCCATTCCCTTATACTGTTCAGCACTCTATTTGCCCTCTGTTCTACTTCTAGGGCCGTATCCCCATCCACCACAATCACAATGTCGTCGGCAAACGCTTGGTTCCACATATTCATATCTTCTAACATCCATAGCAGGGGGTCCAACAAGAGGTCCCACAGGATTGGTGGATCCCACACCTTTGGATATGGATCCTTGCACGCACCCCTTGTTGGTCTCCCTGCTCTCTTCCATACCCGCATACCTTACATTCACTCTTCTTTCACTCAGGTAGCTGCTGATCACCCGCCTCAGGTTTCCCGGACACCCAACCCCAGCTAACCTAACCTTTATGGCTGGCCACCAAGCACTGTCGAAGGCCCCCTCTATGTCCAGCGAAACCACAACATTCGTGGGCTTGAATACGTGCAAGATTAGTAATCTCAAGTAAGTTTTATAACCTCAAAAGACTAGGTATTTCATTAGATTTTCAATCCTACTTCCTACTACTATTATATATCTGAAAGTTTGTGAGTATGGATATTTGTCACTCTTTTACGCAACGACTACTGAACAGATTTTGATTAAATTTGGCATGGCAGTAGTTTAGGCTCTGGATTAAAGCATAAGATACTTTTTATCCCGAAAAAGTGCAGTATTCCCGTGGGATAATATATTTACGTGGGTGGAGACGCGGGCAAATGCTAGCTTGAAATAAATTAAAAGAACAAGCAAAGGAGATCGGGAAGTCACCATACATTTATTGCCTGGTAAACAAAATACATGGCCACAAAAAATAATTATTGTAAGTTTTACTTTATGAACAAATAGGCAAATCAAACTCGGGGGATAAAAGTTAATTGATTAAATACAACCTAATCTATTGTTCAATAAATTACCCTAGTGGCGGTTTGCAGAAAAGCAACATCTATTAGTTGTGATGGCAATTACGTAATGAAATTAATAACTAGTTTGTTTGGAAACGCAATATGCTAACAGATAAATGATAAATGTCGCTTTTACGTTACGAAAACCAAATGCATAATAATTTCTTTTCTCTATATTATAAAAAGTATGGAGGAATATATTTCACACCCCAAGTAACATTTTTTTTCATAAAACTAGTACTATTAGAAAAGAAAATTAATGTATATCCCATTAAAAAAATATATCTATTAGGCCACTGTATGGAGCTTATACGCCTCAAATGATAATATCCATAGACTATACAGATAATATTATGACAACGACTACCATAGATGACTACGTATTTTGTACATGAATTCTCAGATATTCGGATATTCATAACTTTTTATTCCCAAGTCCTAAGATTAATATTTTTTTATATACGTAATAACTTTTTAAATAATGAAGATCCACATAATATTATGTTCGAAACTTGGCCTCTATTGATGGAAAATCGGGCAGTATTCGCCAGCGTCCTTTCTTACATAATATGGTAAAGAGGTGTCTGAGAATGGAGAAGATCATATCTTGATTTTGATTAAGATTTAGAATTTTTAGGAAACCTACATCTATAATTCATGAACTTAAACGCCATATTATACATGGTGTTTAGTAGAATGTAGCAAAACTGTGAAATATAGGTCCGTGGGGTAAAGACCAATCAATCAATTGAAACCCCATTGTATGGTTAATTTTTACTATTATATATATATGTGAGTTTGCGGTTTTTTTTTTCAGAAGTGGTTCACCTAAACTGTTTGAGTCATAATAAAATACTGAAAATAGTTTATATTTATGAAAATAGTAGAATGAAAAATAATTAATCCGCACTATAGATGTATGGATAGTGGATACACCCCTTAAATATAAAATTATTATCATTTTATGATGCCAAAAATATTATCTGTACATTATCTCTCATATTATAATATCACTGTACTATATCAAATTTCATCTACATTAATTAATTATTAATTAATTAGTCTACATTCAAATTCATTATTACATAAGAAGGGCGGACAGACAGATATGCAGACGGACGGACGGACAGACAGAGCGAAACTATAAGATTTTCCTTGTACCTATTACTGCAGAGCCATAAAACAGATGTAAACTTATTGATTTCTTAGGTTTACGCGAATATTGTTCATTGTTTTAAACACTTACGGATTGTGTCGCGGTGTACTTTTCTTTTTCCCGACGTTTCGGCTACTTTCCAGCAACCGTGGTCACGGGAGGACTGAGGTGTCAATTGTCCTATTTGTTGAAGTTGTTCAAACTACCCGAAGATTCTTCAATTATTATTTATGTTCCGATCCACGCAAAACATACTAACAGTATCTTGAAGTCGCGGTGATTTTAAATTACATTTTATTTTGTTAATTATTGGATCCCAACTAGATGGCAGCACCCAGCCATCTTCTCGGTTAAAATTAGGGTACATTTTAATTTCTATAGCCCCACGTATCATTCTTGGGCGATAACAGTGTTCCTTTGCCAGTACTTGTGGCTTATCAAATCTTATGTAATGGCGAGGTTGATCCAGTGTGTGTTCGCAAATTGCACCGTCGCAACAATAAGTTGCGACGGTGTATAACATCTGCGACGTGTTCTTTACGCGGGTGTTGATGGATCTTTTAGTTTGCCCTGTATGGTGTTATGGTGTATGATGGTGCTGCCATCTAGTTGGGATCCAATAATTAACAAAATAAAATGTAATTTAAAATTACCGCGACTTCAAGATACTGTTAGACTGGACGGGAGGCAACAAATTCTTCAAAGGCATTTTGTACTGCCTCTACATTTTGTTCTTGCAACTTAGAGACCGTCTGCTGTGCAGTATGAGGTCGCGTGTTGTCGTGCAGGAGCAGCGGAGACGAGCGATTGACCAATGCTGGTTGGAGATGTGCCAGCTTCTCCATCATTGTGTTCAGGGGCCTTACTCCCGAAACTGATACGATTTCGATTTACGAGTCTGATCCGATGTCGATTTTGATTTAGTTTCGATCCTGATGCGTACTCCCGAACAAAATCGAATCGAAATCGGGATCGCGTTGAGATCGTGTCTTATCAGCGTCGTTAGCTGTATCCGGTTGCTGACATCACGTCCACAGTGTACCGCCATATGTATATTCGATTTACGAGTCTGATCCGATGTCGATTTTGATTTAGTTTCGATCCTGATGCGTACTCCCGAACAAAATCGAATCGAAATCGGGATCGCGTTGAGATCGTGTCTTATCAGCGTCGTTAGCTGTATCCGGTTGCTGACATCACGTCCACAGTGTAAACAAGTTACAGCTGAGAGCCGTAGTCTATGGACAGGAAGTATAAAAATATGGAAAAAGTACATATTTTTCACTTTAAATAACATTTTGTGTATGTTTATTCAAATGAATCTGCCTTAATTTCATGCAATGGTAGGTTTTTAAAGGTTATTTTTCTAAAATAAAACTGTAACAGTAAGTAATAGTTTCTAAATTCCTGTTTATAATCTTTGACATTCTGTCAAATGTCAAAGTCATATTTACTATGCTCGGGTTTTCTAAATGTAAACACTAAACACGAATTTGTTATTATATCATTTACATTAAATATACCACTTATATTTTAACCAAAATTAACAATTAACTACGAATTACCTATTTATCGCCAGTTATTGTAGTTATTGAATGTGTTTTGTGCACAACACTTGAGTTTTACTGACAAAATAAATCAAAATATGACTGGCCATAAATAGGTAATTGGTAGTTAATTGTTAATTTTGGTGAAAAGTAAGTGGTATATTTAATGTAAATGATATAATAACAAATTCGTGTTTAGTGTTTACATTTAGAAAACCCGAGCATAGTAACAATGTCAACACGACTTTTTATAACACCTTATTGACATTGTTTATTCAAAGACAGATTGAGACAAACGTAGTCTTCATATTATACGTTAATATAGATCATATTATGAAGACTTCATTTGTCTCAGTCCCTGTCTTAATTGAAAATATAATACAGGAATTAGCGGCCAATTGTGTAAACAAATGCGTAAAGGGTTTTAAATAACTTTACATAGAACGCTGATATAATTTCAGGGAGTCGGTTTCTTCATAAAGTTAGTTACCTTTTTTAGTTTAGTTAAATCTGCGACTCATACGTCAAATAAATCATTTTTAAGGCGATAATTGGATCGAAATTCCTCACATTCCATGTCCATTGCTAATGTTTTGAAGTTGATGAATCTTCGTAAATTTTGCATTTCCTGAACGCGTATTCTATTAGGTCCTTCAATAACATTATATTATTGTAGTATTGCAGCATTATTTAAAATTCTGCAATACTACACTAAAATCACGTAATTTAGTTCAAATACACTAAAACAACCAAACTCGATACTGTAAATGAGACTTCTTTAGCTATCGTGTAATTTGACGGTTGTTTTTGATCCTGCCATTCGATTCTCAGTCGATTGATTTCGTCGGGAGTACCAAAAGTTACGTACGAGTACGATCTGACGAACTTCTCGATCCAGTTTAGTTACAAATTGAGCCACCGCACGATCATACGCTAGTGTAGGTGTCGGGAGTAACAAAAGCTATTGAGATAGAACTGATTCGATTCTCGATTGTGTCGGGAGTAACGGGGCTGTTCTTCACAGTACACATCTGCAGTAATGCTCACCCCGTTTGGTAAGAATCTGTGTTGAATCACACCGGTGCTAGACCACCAAACAGTGACCATCACTTTTCTAGGGGTAAGTTTACGTTTAGGGCATTATTTAGGTGCTGAACCAGAATCCAACCAACTTGCTGAGCGCTTGCGGTTATCAAACAGGATCCATTTTTTATCGCAGGTAACAATGCGGTTCAAAATTCCTTCATTTGTGTGTCTGTTGAGTAGTGCAAGGCACGTCTCGACGCGTACTTCGCGCTGGCGATCATTTAGTTCGTGGGGTACCCATTTGTCAAGCTTTTTTACCTTGCCAATTTGACGCAAATGGACCAATATTGTTTTGACGCTAACGTCGAAAGCTGCTGCTAATTCAGCCGTGGATTGTGTATCATCAGCTTCCACAATCGCCTTTAATTTGTCATTGTCGACCAAAGTTTTCGGACGACCGCGAGGTTCATTTTTCAGGTCGAAATTTCCAGAACGTAAGCGAGCAAACCAATAACAGGTGGTGCGTTGATTTGTAGTGTTAGCTCCGTAAACGTCGTTGAAGTTGCGTGCCCCTTGTGCCGCGTTGCTGCCACGACGCACAGTGGAAAATTTGGGTCCGTATCGGATCAAAAATCTGTAACTTCAAAGTTTTTCATCGTATTGTATTGAGATTTAGCACATGTATACAGTGATATACAATTTTTTTTTAAAATTATCAATGTTTGTATTTTTTTTAATGTATACATATTTATTTTAGGTTAAAAAAAAAGAAAAGAGAAAAAAGTAATACGAGTAGTTATATGTTTATTTTTTATAAATAAGTACTCATATGAGTAAAATTAAGAAAACTTAAACAATTACTTATCACACAAGCATAATAAAATACATAAAATTATAAAATCGTATAGTACCTATCTATACCTCACACCAAACTAATTGATCTCACATTAGATAAATCTTATAATATTATTGGTTTTATATAACTAGGTATTAGTTACTTAAAATTTTATATCTAATTGTTATTATCCTCACTATTCCTAACTAAAATTACTTCCATTCCGGTGTAAATGTAGGATCACCTTCAGGTACCACCTTCAAAAGACTAAGTGCCTCTTCATCAAGATCCTTCACATTTCTCACATAAGGTTTTCTTAAACTTGAAATGTATGGATCTGAAGTATAAAGAAGCGTTTTAAATACGTCTTCATTTGTAGCTATACGGGAACATTTTCTAGCATGGTGCAGGCGCATATTTCTGTAGTTTTTATTGCGCGACTCTTGTGCATCTTCCGACAGTTGCCCAATAGGAAGAACAGAAAAATGTTTGATCACGTTTTCTCCGTGTATAAGTAATTTGTGCACGGAGGATGGCATGTAGTACCAATCATAGTTACTAACATAAATTCGCGCAGTTTCTAAGGCATAAACTCCAAATTTTTCGGGATTGATCATCATTCCAGAAGATAGAGCTTGTAAAATAATATACTAGCGTTTAATCAATGTTTCATCAACACCTGTTATGTTCGCCGAGCAAGTGTAATTGTAAAAGAACCTTCGTGCTGTATTTCCATCACTTGCGTTTCCACTTACTTGACGAGGTTTGTCGATAATTAATCCTAGCTCTTCCCTGAAACATTTTTGAACAAATTCCTTCTTTTCTTTCTTCAATTTCTTTTTTTCTTTTGTTGTAGCAGACCAAGTCTTAAAGTCATGATTGTAGCAAATGTTTAATACCATTTCCGTGCTGCGAATCCAGGCATGCAATGTGGATAATCCATATTGGTAAGCACTTTCATTTTCAGGTCTAGCAGTCACTTTTAATAGGTCATTCATAAGTCGAGGAGTAGCCCCACATATCCTGCACGTAGAACCCGATGGAGTTTCTGTTAGGACCTGAGCCACCTTACCATCAATCATTGTTAGAAAAAGTTCGTGCTTCACATTTACTGCAACACTATCTTTGTTTATTAATGACGGGCGTAAAGATTCAATTTGTCTGGTAATTTCGTCTACAACTGCCTTAGTTTTTTCAGAAGTTTCTTTACAAAATTCAACAGAAATGGGTCTACAATAACGAACAGATGAAGGTACTGGATTTTGCCAAATAAAGGCCTTTGACGGGTCATCAATTAATCTAATGGGAACTAATGAAGTGACGAACAGTTTGTCATCTGAAATAGTTTCCAATTCTTCAGGCAGTTTCTGCTTGTATTGACTTTGGCCAGATGAACCATCACATTCCCATTTACAATAACGGATTAAATTTCTGTGTTGTTCTTGGAAAACTGAATCAATTTTTAAAATTCTGGCAACTGTGTGGTCCAGTAAGTCTTGTATATTAATCACTTTAGCATAAGTATTTGTGATTTCGATGATGTAGAAGATGGATAGCAAGTTTGTTTTATTTCTTGTATTTTGTAATATGGGGGAAACATTGTACACTTTCTTTCGTTGGTTAAATTTCTTAGGTACATATATTGTGCTTTAGTTAGATCCAAATCAATAAAAGCACTCAATGATTCTGTATCAGATAAAATCTTCATTTGGTTTGACTCTTTCTACATAGTCGAGAAAACTTTTTTCTTTTCGCTCTCAAAGTTTCTTAGCTCTTCAACAAGATGAGCCTCTGCATACTCACCTAAGGCCCGCAGTCCTTGCAAAAGTGCGTTACAAATGTGCTCAAACCCATATTCTTCTAGTAAAAGAGTATTTTTCCTTTTTTTTGTTGATTCTGAGGAGTCTCCATAAGCAATGCACGGTCTTCCTCGTTCACCAGAAGTTGATGGCAGTGAATGTGCTTCAGACTCCGGAAACTGTACTGAATATCCTGACTCCAGCCAGCTTGTATTATTCCGAATAAATTTGTCCTTTTTCCGTGATGCTTGAGCCCAGCGCTTATTGAATGAAGGCAGAATATGTTTTTGAATGTCACCAATTACAAAACACAAGTTGTTTTCAGAAACATTTAATGTTTGCTGTAGAACTATGGACAACGATTCCAAGGTTCTGCCACGCTCGATATAGGGAATGATGAAATCGCCCTTAGTACAGTTGAAAGTTGACATTTTAATGGAAATAACCAATTTAAATAAGTGTCACTTAATATGAAATACACGCTGAAGTGTGCAATTTGAAGATATTTGCTTCCCCTTATATACTGTTTTTTAGATATGAAATACGTACTAATATCAATGTTATGCATATTTACTCACGCAAGACGAGTGCAAAATAGATGACAAGCTATTGCTATCAAAATATTGTGGTTAATATTGTTTTTGTAAACTATGTCAGCAGTAACCGCAAAAGATACCGAATTATCTACTCCGACCTCTATCACATTTTTTCCCATAACATCCAGGGCCGCAAACATCCGCAGCTGATTTTTTTAATTTTTCATTTATGAATAATTAGGCTATCAAATAACACATAAAGTTGCGCGTGGGGAGACGTGGGTAAATGTGAAAACCTTCAACGAAAAAAAAAAGTGAAAAATACCCTATTTTGTCAATGTGTCATTGTCATGTCAATGTCAACATGTCAATTTTTAAGTACTTACTCAAAAATAAAAAGCATATTAAAAAAAAGTTAATAGCTCATTATTAAGAACATAAAATATGCTTTTTAAAAATGTATAAAACCGCATGCATGTGCTAAATACTTTTTTCACAATATTCATCTGAATTATGTGTATGCAAACATTTGAATAAGCCATCCGCTACTTCAACTTACTTCAACCTATAAAAAAAAAAAAATATGCAGTTTTAGTACAAAAAAAGGTCTGATTAGGATTATTTGGTAAAAAAATAATCTAAATTTTTTATAATTTAATTTAGATATTAGAGTATCGAATGCAATAAATATTTCATTCAAATTGTGATATTTTTAAAAACCATTTATGATATGCTCTAGTTCTACCATTTTCCATAGTGCGACGGTACTCATATTCCATAATTACTCGAATTTTTAACGTATCCATGATGACGAAAAAGATTGAAATGCGATCAAAATGTTACACTAATCAACAAACAAATGACTACTTTTGTAAAACGAATTCCATTTTTTTAAAATAAAATTAATTTGAAATTAGAAATCTTAGCCAAAAAAAGCCAACAAATTATTTTGATTTGGAATGGCCAGTACTGCAGAACGGCAATTTCATAGGTCAAGACCTATTAAATTCCTGAACAAAGCTTACAATGTTTTCAAAAAATGCATACTGTAGGTATGGCTATTCGCATATAAAATAAACTGCCAAATATCCTAAAAAGTTTAACATTTAATCATTTAAAAATAGAATATTTAATAAAGTATTATACTGTTAATGAATTTAATAATGATCAAATCTTAAAATGACATTAAAATTTTGACATACTGGGTGTCCCAAAAATACCGTCTCATAGTGACATGGGAGATAGATTAGCCTTATATCTCTCGGATAAAATAAAAATGACCTTAGTAAAAGTTGCTTAGTTTTCGAGATATTTGGATTTTTTTGGTTTTATTCAAAATCTCCATTTTTAGTTAGTTTTTATTTCCGCATTAGTACAAATTCCTTTAATTTATTCATTTTAATTTTTTTTAAGTATCTCGAATAGTTGTTTGATGCATACAAAATAAACTTTTGTCAAATAGTAGTGTATTTTTTAAGAAAAAAATATTTTTGTGTTGCGTTTTAGCTCTCCCAAAATTTCGACCCAAATTTTGACAATCTGCCGTAGAAAAAAAATGTACTAAAGTAATCTGGCAAATTATTTTAAAAATTACTCAATTTATTGCAGATTTAGAAATGGTATAACACTTACATGAAAAATTTACAGAAACTTAGAAATTGCCATTTTTATCATTAAAGTCTGATTCAAGCCAGACTCTTATGTAGTAAAGAAGATGAAAAAGTACCAGGAATGTTCATCGCAATCTTATTATCTATCGACCTTTATTATCTTTTGTATCTGTAGACTTGTAAAACTGAATGTACTATTGCAACCCTAATTTGTTTTTTCGTTCTTTCCTTCGCTGTTATGGGGCACTGTGATAATAAATAAAATTAGAAAAAAACTTTAGAACTTAGATTTATTACAGTAAATGCTCGAACTGTCGACCTCCAACACGAATGCACAATCGACATCTTCTGATAAAATTATTCTTTAATCTTCTCAAACTTATCTGAGATATTTCTTGAGCCGCTGCGGTGACTCTGTCGCGTAGTTCCCTTTCGTTGCGTATTGGTTTACCATAAACTTTGTCTTTAAGACATCCCCAATAAAAAAAATCCAGGGGATTAAGATCAGGGGATCGTGGTGGCCATAAGATTGGCCCCAGTCGCCCAATCCACCTTCCCGGGAACCTGCGGTCCAGGTGTGCTCGAACGTCTCGAGCGTAATGTGCTGGGCAGCCGTCGTTTTGAAACCACATCGTTCGTAATGATTCCAGTGGCACATCCCCGAGGAGCGTTGGCAATTGGTTTTCTAAAAATTCCAAATAGGTGTGACCATTTAATATTGGAGGCAGCTCCACTGGTCCTACTATTGTACCGTTGTAGATTCCGGTCCATAAATTTATTTTAAACATGTGTTGCGACCGATCTTCTCTATTCTCGTGTGGGTTTTCTAGCTGCCAGCTATGAATATTATGAAGGTTTAAATAACCATCTCTTCTACATTGCGACTCGTCACTCCACAGTACTTTATGAAAAAAGTCGGGATCTTCCCTATTTTTTTCCAACATTCGTTGACAAAATTGTACCCGTCTGGCATAGTCACTCGTAAGGAGAGTTTGCACTCTTTGTATGTGGTACGGATGATACCTGTTCCTTTTTAAAACGCGATGAGCAGATGATTTCGGTATTCCAGTCCGACTTTGAATCAAACGAACCGAAGTTGACGGATCTTCGGTAACTTGCTGTAACACGACATCTTCGTCGGTTGTTTGCGGTCTCCCTTCACCACCTCGAGTTCCTGGGACTCTACCCTCTCTGTAGGCAGAATCCAATCGTTCAATCACATGATACGATGGCGGTGTACGGTTTGGATAACGTTCCGCGTACAATCTTGCAGCTAATCTTGAATTTAAAGTTACTACGCCTCGATTAGAAACACGCCTGGTTTCCCCATAAATTAAGTACATGTCGGCGTACTCACGATGAGTAAATTGAGTAGCAGCACCTCGTGGATTTTCCATTCTTAGCACAGTAAAACCAGCCAGCTGTCTGTAAGAGCGCAAACCGTCGTTGTTGTCACCAAATCAGTTCAACAATAGTCCAAATCGAAAGCAAATCAGAGTCCAAAAATAACGCCTAGTAATAAAAAAAATGAGAGAAACGAGAGCAGTACAAAATAGCACGTGTATCGCACAAAACGGAAGAGAACGTACTAAAGTCCACGAGATCGTTCGTGGAACACGGTGTTGTAAAATGTGGGAAGAGAGTAGCGCATATTGCGCGCTCCCTTGCACTTATTAGGCCTTTAACAAACATTACCGTTGATCATTGACAGCTATCTCACTCAGTTTTTAACCTAAGAACAGGATCACAAACGCCGAACACAAAGGACAACATGTGGCCTTTTCATTGTGTTTGAATATTGAATATTCACTTCATAGTTGAGTCCGGCTTGAATTAGACTTTAATGATAAAAATGGCAATTTCTAAGTTTCTGTAAATTATTCATGTAAGTGTTATACCATTTCTAAATCTGCAATAAATTGAGTAATTTTTAAAATAATTTGCCAGATTACTTTAGTACATTTTTTTTCTACGGCAGATTGTCAAAATTTGGGTCGAAATTTTGGGAGAGCTAAAACGCAACACAAAAATATTTTTTTCTTAAAAAATACACTACTATTTGACAAAAGTTTATTTTGTATGCATCAAACAACTATTCGAGATACTTAAAAAAAATTAAAATGAATAAATTAAAGGAATTTGTACTAATGCGGAAATAAAAACTAACTAAAAATGGAGATTTTGAATAAAACCAAAAAAATCCAAATATCTCGAAAACTAAGCAACTTTTACTAAGGTCATTTTTATTTTATCCGAGAGATATAAGGCTAATCTATCTCCCATGTCACTATGAGACGGTATTTTTGGGACACCCAGTATATTAATTTTCAATATTGATATATCAAACTTTTGACTGATACTGACATTTTATTTAATAATTTCTATTTTCCTATTTTTTATCTTATTTATTTAATTAAACGTTCATAACATGTGATCATTGTAATTTAATATTAACTTTACAATAATTTGCCCTTAATTTGTCCATAATCTGATGTTAATCATTATTATTAGATATATTAAATTAATTTTCACAAAACATTTGCACGTCGAGGTAAATCCGACAAAATATTAGTGTCATTAACATTGTACCGTCTTATTGTGCCATATTTTTGCAAATAAAATATTCTTATTATTTAAACTGAATTTTAAAATTTTGAATAAATGTTAAAGTTTGCGAGGATGGATGAATTTTACGCAGTAACTACCGAACGGATTTTGATAAAATTTGGTCTACATCCAGAGCTTAAACTACTCTCATGAGTAGTTTCAGCTCTGGATTGGATAAAGGCTACTTTTTATCCCGAAAATGTATCCTGTTCCAGTGGGACACTGTAATTTGTATTTACGTCGGTAGAACCGCGGGCTAAAGCTAGTTTTTATTAAATATTAATTTAATTACTAGAATAATTTTAGCTGGTATATGGATATCCGTTTCGATGTGAACTGCGGGCCAATCACAATGACTGGAAAGTATGAGACTGATGGCAGACTCATCATTCTACCCATCAAGGGACAGGGGGACTACAAAATAGACACACGTTAGTAAATGTGTACTACCCTTTCATTAATATTAATTAATATTAATGTACCAACAACTTTCCTATACAATATTATATTACGAATTCTAACGTCTATTGTTTATTATAGACGTTAGAATTCACTTAGCACATACGTCCCAACTGCTGGGGCTCAGGTCCCTTTTTGGATTTCTTAGGTTCAATTCACACGAAACAAAACGGCACGTGACATAGAGTACATATTTGTTAAGATTTGTTAAGCTATTCAAAATTGAACTTTATATATTACACAAAAATATACATACACGTTTCATTGTAAGAGTTCGAATGCCGGGTTGCACCGCGATGCACAGCGCATGTGCAGTGTATGACTGATATCATAATATGAATCGTGTATATTTTTGTGAACTAAACAAAGTTCAATTTTGAATAGTTATACTAAAAATGCAGCCGTCGCGATGTTACTGACCCTTAGGCGATTCCAATTTCTGTTGGTTAATTTTACTTTATGACAGAAGTTAACACAAACATAAATTTACTTTCAGATGGCTACAAAATCTCAGCAGAATGTGAGATAGACGTGATTGATGGAAGCAACGGCACCAAACACCTTCACATACACTCGTACAGGCTGAAAGAGACACCGACTACACCTATCGTGTTGGCGATGGACAATTTATTCAATGGTCAAAAAGAATTGTGTAGGTAATAAGCTATTCATCACTTACTAGGATTATGAAACAGACCCGAAAAACTGTTTCGCAATCGCCTAGTAAGTGACGAATGCTTATCCGAAAGTTTTGTCGCAGCTTACTTTATACTGAGCGACAGAGACAATACTTTCAGATAAGCTATTCGTCACTTACTAGGCGATTGTGAAACAGGCCATAAAACCTATTTCGCAATCGCGTATTAAGTGAGGAATGGCTTATTCGAAAATTTTGTCGCAGCTTACTTTATACTGAGCGACAGAGACAAAACTTTCGGATAAGCTATTGTAACTATTGTACTTGTTAGGCGATTGTGAAAGGCCCTTAGTGTTAATTAAATTATTTTTTGGCTGTATGTCTCATCCGTTTTCCAAATACTGTTTTTTTTGTAACTTTAATTAGGAAAATGTAGAGCACAGAAAATAGAACTCTGTGATAATACAATAGGGCTGAAAATCGAACACATAAATGTGGAGTCAAATGTCAACATGACATGACACGACTATGACAGCTCAACACGACGATTTTCAATTCTATTGTATTAGCGCAGAGTTTTATTTTCAGTGCTCTGAATTGTCCTGGGCCCGCTGGATTCCGGATCATAGAGTACCAGCCTTAGCAAGGTTGTGTTCGTGACATTCGTAATATTACCTATCACAGAGTATGTATATATATATATATATATACATACTCTGTGATAGGTGATATATATATAACATATATATATATATATATATATATATATATATATATATATATATATATATATATATATATATATATATATATATATATATATATATATATATATATATATATATATTATATATGTTTACTTACTACAGAAATTTTTGTGTATTTGCGGTGAAATTATGATATCGTACATTCCAACCTTGTGTAATTTATTCTAAGGGGCTTATATAATATTACGTCAACAAACCACGCCTATCATACGCCTATCGATAAACTAACATAAGAATAATCATTACGCTAGTCAAAAATATTTGCAATACCTACCAAAGGATCTGTTGTTGATCTTTTAGGTAGAATAGGTAGTCTCTGGAGATTAAAGAAGGTTTTTGGGTACCTACTCTACTGCAATGAATTTGAATTCTATCAACTAATGTTGGGAATCGTAAAATAGAACTGATACTAGGGAAAAATCTTATACTTTAAACGAGACAATCTTGTAAACAACGGCTGTTAGTATTTGCATGAAATTTTGTATGCAGAGAGGGTTGGGGAAAAAATATATATATATATATATATATATATATATATAGCCAGGTATTATCCCCAAGAAACTGCATATTTTTAAGTTATATATATATATATATATATATATATATATATATATATATATATATATATATATATATATATATATATATATATATATATATATATATATATATATATATATATATATATATATATATATATATATATATATATATATATATATATATATATATATATATATATATATATATATATATATATATATATATATATATATTCTTTCATCGTGCAACAATAAATCAATAATTTCGACTAAATTAATGTCAGTCCGGCAGAATGGCATGCTTATGAATAAGTAGCTGTTGCCCGCGGCTCCACCCGCGTAAATACAGAATCCCACTGTACTTTTTCGGGATAAAACCTTCGCTTTCAAAACACGATTTCTGTACATTTTGCTCGATAAAAAAATCATAATAACCATTAAAATGGATGTTCTTGGAGTTGTAACTGTTATTTTTTATTATTTGTGAACAAAAATGAGAAAATTCATAATAGTTACATAATAATACATTATAAATGGAAGAGAATTTTCGGTTTTATTTTTCGATTGGAATAAGATATTTGTTAGGATTAGTTTATTTCAATGATAAATAATTCGGACGAGTCGAATGAAACATCGCGAAATGGCGACCTGACATTCCTTCTCTTTCATATCTATGGAATCCGACAGTACCGGCTTAGGCTTCTTGTTATCGAGACATATATCATTTTTTTTCACTTTTTTTCTGCTCAAAAATAATTCGAATAATATTGAGTCTCGCACTAACTCCGAGCACTGATCTTAGGTATAGATTATTAGCATTTTGGTAGGGATTTCTATATAGGTGGTGGGAGAGAGGCCCCACCCCCTCCCATCAGGATATAAAACAGAGCGTCAGCGTGTAAGGACCACTATTGCGTCCGATCCTGTTGCCTTGTGGAAGCTCTGCTGGTTTGATTGTCGGTGTGATTTGTAAGAATCGTGAGTTCTATTTTAATTTTGTTACAGACTGTGTTAAATTTGTTCCATAATAAATAAATGTTAAATGCTTAAAATTAAAAGTAAATAAATGTAATCGTGTATAATAGATAGTTTTTTTTTTTAGTTAAACTGCTTCTGATTCCTAAAATCAGTAGTAGGATAAGAATCTAATTACCTAGACCGCTTTTCTTACGACTAAGGAACACATTGGACATTTAGTTTTTTTTTCTATCTACCCTCGATTTTTTGTGACTGTGGCGAAGGCTTTTGTGGAATTTTGTAATATTTTGTGATTTAAACTTGTGCGGTTACAATGAAACCACGTAGATCACGAGACAAACCACGCCGGCATCGCCAAACGCGACCTAGTCGTAATAACATGTCGCGTAGTGTATCCCGCGAGCGTTCCCGCTCTATCTCGGTTTCTTCTTCGCGCACACACAATAATTCTACCCGTCACCATTCGCGTAGATATACACGTACGCCTCCTTTGTTTCGGCGCGAATCACGAATTGTTGATAATAATTGCTCGTATCCGCGGGCCGTTCACGTTTGCGTTCAAATACGGATTTACAGTTGCGCTCACGTAATTCACATTCGCGTTCACAAGATAGGCAACTTTCGGAGTCGCACAGCAGGCATTCAACTCTCGATAATACATTGAATGCTATTTTAATACGGCTAAACGCGGTTTCAACATCCTCAAAGGCGCGACCCGAAAGCAGCGTCCATGCTCCTACTCCTACGCAAGTAATTGTCGACGCGTTACAATTTATAATTCCAGGACGTCCTCAAAACTATTATATTTCTAATTTTGATCCATCTATACACGATATCGATGAGTGGTGAGATGAGGTCGATCGAGGACATTTAACTAGTCAATAGGGAGACGGTGAATGCTTGTCCCGTGTCGCAAATTGTCTTAAAGGCGACGATAAGACGTGGTTGAACGAGTGGGTCACCTGTGATAGGACATGGAGTAGCTTTAAACGTGAGCTTAGACAGTTATGTTCTAAAAAATTAGATTACGCAACAATTCTATTCGAAACAATGAATACGAATTCCGATAAGTACTCGTCTTATAGTGAATATGCCCGGCACACAATTTTACGGCTGCGAATAGTGAGGGGATTGAGCGAAGAACTTATGACCCTTATCGTTATTCGAGGCATAAACAATGCACAGGTGCGCGCCGCTTAGACCCAAGTTAGAGTTAGACCCAATGATTCGGAAACATCTCATTGAAACTAAACAAAAACTTTTTATTGACTGGGCAATGTGTCGGTTCATCGATGACGTCGAACTTGTACGCTGCGCTAATTGTCAACAATACGGTCACATTGCTAAATTCTACCGCGATTCAGACCCGTGCTGTTGTCACTGCGCCGATAAACATACCTCAATTAACTGTCCCAAAAAAGACTTAAGAGATTTCAAACCGGTTTGCGGAAGCTGCACCCGGTATAAGAAACCTAACGCCCACCCCACGGGTTCCCCTGATTGCCCAACATACAAGGCAAAAATGGAGCAATTAATTTTAACAACTCGCTATGGATAAGTTAGTTATAGGACTGTTGAATCTACATAACAATAAGCACGCGACGATTGAATTAGAAAAATTGGTGTCGGATTATAATTTAGACTTAGTTCTCATACAAGAGCAATATCAATCCGCGTCGCTAAGGTCGAAAGTCGTACAAGTTAACAACCTAGCGCGCGTCGGCATTTACAGACCTCAGTCTAAATTTTCAATTACGGCCCTTACAAATCTGTCAACGTCTCACCTTGCGGTAGCGGAGGTTTCGTGTCTTCACTTTAGATTGTACGTAGTTAGTTGTTATTTTCAATACTCTAATCCTGTAGGTCCTCACTTACACCAACTACGTCATGTCCTACAATGTCTTGCGGGGAATAAAATTGTTATTGGTGCCGACGTAAATGCTTCTTCACCCTTAAGGCATGGGGAACTTAGATACACTGACCGCGACCGTCGTAGCTCAGTGGAAGACTTCATAGCAGAGTTCAACCTGCAAATTCATAACACTCCCAATGCACCACCTACATTTAGCAGCCCCTCTGGTGAATCTTCCATCGACGTCACGCTTTCCAGCGCGTACGTCCATAATAACAATATAATAAATTGGCGCGTCATTCCTGATACGTCATACAGCGACCATCGTTCAATTGTCTTTGAGTTTATTCGCGCACCCTCGAGTTGTCCCGTGATTGAGTCGAAAGATTATAAATATAATGTTAAAAATGGTAATTGGAATTTATTCCGGTCTATTATGTTCGCTCATTCCAGAGATTTCACTCGTCCAGATTTGAACTCAAATGATAGTGCGGAAATAATGACCAACACCTTTGTCTACTGTGCCGACACCGCCCTGGGCCGAAGGCCGCTTAAAACAGAAAATAAGTGTAATTGGTGGCACGATAATTTATATAACTTGCGTCGGGAGTTTAGGCGTCACCTATATAATTTCTTCCCTTCGGTACGCGATCGACTCTCGAAGCAATGGATAGAAATAGACCACTACGTCGCACAATTTTTGACAGGACACTGAAACTTTAAAGCGAAACTATTTGGATTTACATTAGTCTCGTCGAAGCGCGAACGAAGTTGCAGGCAAAAGCAAGTTTAGATTTATAAAATGTATGGGATTTGACATAAGGCATCGGCAACATGTCACTAAAAGCCCTGATTTGATACTTCTAAGCAATCGGTTGAACTTTCCATAATTAACTTCACTAGGATTGTCATATAACGCTTTGACTACAAAAATGCAGCGCCGCGTCGCGTTTCCCTAATTCTCTCCTTTATGCGGGTAGGATTTGGCCATAGTTAATCACGCTATCCTACTGCGACTGTTCCATATTATTAGTCGTACAACTCGACATATTATCGGCTTCCCTTAAGAATATACTTATCTATAGTATCAAAGTAAAAAAAAATGATTTATTAAAGACCTTATAATCTTAAAGACCTCCAGCCCAAATTTGTACCAGCCCATTGTCGTTTTGGTTTTGTATATCTTTATTTTTTTCGAATGGGTCTATGCTAATGGCCGGAAAAAAAACTAAATGTAACTATAATGTTAGAAATAAAATTTAATGAATAAAAGAAATGAAAATAAAAAAGTAAACAATAAGCCCTGTCTATAATAGGAGGACGGTAAATAAAAATAAAACGGTCGGGCCGTTAGCGTAGACCCTTTTCGAAAAACAAAAAACTGCTGTAGCTTCATCGGACTATAATTAGCCTCGTGGCTAGTTGATTAGATGAGAGACGATGGGAGGGTTTGACCCTCCCTAACAACACCCAGGTGATATTCAGATCGGATATTGGGGACAGCTACGGGTTGTAAGCTATTATTAGGTCGAGAGGGACACGGGCCCCCCTGCAATGGGGTCCGACCCCTTCCTCACTCTCTGAAGAGTGACGATGCTCGCGCACGGTAGCAAAAACTAACAGCGTGCAAGTTATCGCGATAGAGGAGGTCGAGATGTTAGTGATTTCGGGTTTTGTATATCGAAAATAATAATGTCTTAAACTAGTTAGGTTGGACAAGCGTTAGAGTTATGTAGACTGACTCGAGCGCCATCTATGCCCTGCACGCCGCAACTTTGACACGAATATTGGAATCACAGATCTCTTTATATGCCGATATAAGGAGATCATAGGAACCTTATTTTTTTAGAAATTAAGTTGAAATTCAACTTTATATGTCGAAATATTCGGAGTTATGGGAGATCATAGGAACCTTATTTTGTTAACAATAAAGTTGAAATTCAAACTTGTATTTAATGGCCGGCTGGCCAACTCAAGTACATTATTAATTTGTCCGATTACAGTTCCAAGAAAATAAGGGCTATTTTTCTGTGACATTAAGCCGCATTTTTGTAGCTTTTAACCAATGAGGAGCCGTTATTACATAATATGCATCATGAGACGAATGATGCACGTGATATTATAATGAATTTTGAAAAGTAGCTCGGCGGCCTAATCAGTGCGTCCTTGGATGTAGCTAGCACATGTAAAATCATGTTGTTACGTTAAATAATAATTGTTTAATTATTTTAATTGTTTAATTATTTTTCAAATTATGTTGAGCAGTGAGAAGTGATAAATATAATTCATCTCAAGGCTGATTTTTCAATCGTCAGACAACTCTTACCTGAGGAATGAATATGTTACTATGATAGATTTTTCATACAAAATCTATCAAAGTCACATATTTATTCCTCAAATAAGAGTTATCTGATGATTGAAAAAGCAGCCTTTAAAGTTTAAACCAATAAGTGTTTAAACCAATGATTGTGAATGTGTAATGATTATCTTAAAGAAGTTAATTCGTACACATATAACACGTTTTATTATTAAGTAAGTAGGTTACCTATTTTGTATTTTTATTTATAATTGCATTCTTATAGTTACTTAAGCATTTAATATCTCTCAGACCCGACTAAACTCTACACGTTTGTAACTAAACTCTACACCCTAATATAGTGCTAGGGCTTCCCTCTGAAGTAAAACCAGCCTTCGCCACTGGAGTGGAGTATTGACTCTTGAGTTTAAATAGATTACTACGTTAGGCTACTTCGGGCTGGAAGACTTCAGGTGCTTTTGAGGCCATGGTGGTCTTTTGGGCTATCTGACTTAATAAAGCTTCAGAAACTCAGATTTTCAACGGGCTTAGTTTTTATCCGAATAGTCCACTTTCCCAGGTCCCAAACACAGTTTTATTTTTGCAAAACAAACTAACTGATCATAATAATTTTATTTGTTTTGTTTTTAATATTTTATCGTTCTTCTAAAACTCCGAGCAAAGCTCCCTCTCACAGGTACGAGTTAATAATATTATAATATCAGTGAATAAAATAACTACTATAAGACTTCCAAAGTAAAATAATTGCATTCTTAAAAATCACTGAAAAGATGTTGCATAATTCGAACAATATATTATTAGTATTAAATGTATATTCTAATAACTTTGTATATTAAATTGTGAAAATATTGCAGATTGGCAAAGAGACAAATTATTGCTAGACACGCAATGTCAGGTAACACAATAATAGTAATTTAAGTGTTAGCTTGTTAACTTATTGGTTACGACATACGAGTACTTTATTTAATACGCCTGACTATGCAAAGATTTTTGTATAAAATTAATCATTTTCACATTTTTTTTTAAATAAATACTTCTGTAACCTCGTTGTGATTTGAAACTCGATGATACAAAAAAATACAGTCAAAAGAGACCACTAATTCAGTAGGATATAGTATTCAAAGGATTTATGTTATTGATTGTATTGTAGGTTCTTGGTGGAAATTCATGTTTCACACATACTTTTATCATAACTACTTTTCACAGTAATAACACAGGACTTCTTGCACTATTTCCACTTTAATAAGTATTTTACATTAATTTTAATACATTACCTATATTAAAATACAGGTAATATATTATAAAAATTAATGTAAAATACTTATTAAAGTGGAAATAGTGCAAGAAGTCCTGTGTTATTACTGTGAAAAGTAGTTATGATAAAAGTATATATAATACTTAACATAGAAGTGAGCATTATATTTTTTAATGTTTCTATCACATGAAAAATGCACGCATTCTAATTATGATGATAGTACTTGTAATTAATCACTGACACCAACTAACTATAATGGCAGAAGCGCCAAAAAACTTTTTAAACAGCGGCGATATACATTTTTAAGAGGAAAAAAAATGCTAAAATCTATTGAATGAGACATCTACGAGCACGAAGCTATAGCAAAAATAAAATTATTCGTCCAATCGAATTTTCAATCACTGTCAATTTATTAAAAAAAAAAAAAGAGTTCATAAACAATATTGATATATATCATAAATCATTGTGACGATGTAAGGGTTTTTGGGATAAAATTATTTATCAGTAACTGATTCTGTTTTTTTTAAATAATACGATGGATGAGATGTAGCTAGGCATGTTTTTTTTTAATAAAGGTAATATTTAGAAATTTTTAGATGCAATGGCCTCACTCACGTTTACTGATGTGTTTAATGAAAGGGACAAAGAAAAAAGTTTTAGATCATTTTATGACATCTGTGTGCTATTTTATCACCTCTGTTTCCCTTTCATAGATGTAAAAATTGACGACAGGCCCAGAAAAATACGTTGGCTAACAAAAGGAATTAAAAAGTCTTCTGTGGTTAAGCGTATCTTGTACTAAAAATATAGACATGGAGCTACTAACAAAAACTAATTAATTAAAAAATATTCGAGAGTCCAAAAAAAATGTAACAATGAATCTCAAATAAAAAATAATACTAATTTTACAAAAAGGTCAAATAATTTAATGTAACGCTACGTGGACACTAATAAAAATATTATTGATGAAATAAGTGCACGTAACAACATTGACACTATAGAAGCAGACAATAAATTATATAAAAGAATGAATGACATTATGTACGTAATTATTTAATGACTATTTTATTGACATAACAAAAAGTAATAATTCTAATGACAATAATAATAATAGTATTGACAGTAATAATAATAATAATTTTCATGACAGCAATTAAAACAATAATTTAATTAATACATTAAATTCAATATATTTATCACCTTTAGTTTCTAATGACATTCTAAATTCATTAAATAACACTCAGTCTACTGGATATGATCACATAAGCACTACTATAATAAAATTATCTGCGAAATACATATGTTACCCCATCTGCCACTTAGTGAACTTATTATTCTGATAAATATTTAGGTTGAGAATCAATAAAAATACTAATATTGCTTGCGTTTTAATTCGCGCTAAATTCATTACAGTACGTGTACAGAGAAAGAAGAAAAAAAAACAAAGATAACAATGACAAGTTAGAGCGGGAACCATGACAAGTGACATTTACACCTTATAAACATATTCTGTAGTAGACTACGTTCAAATACTCTTAACACCCTCCCCTGAACGTAGACCTACAAACCCCCTATCTAGAAACACAATACAGATGTTTTCTAATGCAGTTCCTTTTGTTAAAATATCGGCAACCATATAACTACCATTGCAATATTCAAATTTTACAATTAATTTATTTACAAATTTTCTGAGAAAATGGAAGCGTATATCAATAAGTTTTGTTGATAATTTTCATTTCAATATTCATTTAGGGTCCCATTTTTGACGTTTCTCTATAGGTTTTTGGGACATTACCTCAGAGCCAAAAATTTTTATATTTGATAAATTGAGTTTCTTGCCTGACCACACCTGTATAGGAGTCTTTCCATCAAGTGTTTTAGTAGGCGATCCATTAACTATATAGGCTGCTGATGCTAGCGCCTCTGCCCAAAATAGTTTTGACAAATGAGCATCTAACAACATACACTTGGCACTCTCTTCCAATCTTGCAGAAAGGATGAATAGTGTCCTATTCATCCTTTCTGCAAGATCGTTCTGTTGTGGCGAGTATGGTACACTTGTTTGATGCTCAATTCCATGCCTACTTAGAAAACTATTAAATTCTTTGTTACTATACTCTTTACCGTTGTCTGACCGAACTGACTTAATCCTTAAATTAAGTTCATTTTAAACTTTACTTTTAAAATCTTTGAACACATCTAATATATTTAATTTATCTTTCAGAAAATAAACATAAACTTATCTTGTAAAGTCATCGATGAAGGTAATAAAATATTTCATACCTCCCAGTGATATTTACTCCATCGGTCCACATAAGTCAATATGAATAAGCTGCAATGGGCATGAATATCTGGTTCCAATGTTATTAAATGGCAGTCTGCTTTGTTTACCTTCCAGACAGGTGGTACATGTGAACTGACCTTTACTCTTGTCAGGAAACGGATTCAAACCTTCTGTGAACTCGGGTAACTTATTAACATCTGAAAAATTCAAATGTCCCATGCGCCTGTGCCACAGGACAACGTCATATAAGTTATTTGAGCATGATAGGTTAGAAAAACTTCTCTGTGAGTGTTCAATTATTGATATAAATTGTTTATTAAAATGGCTGAACAGAGGAATTTATTATTTTTATCATAAATATCACAACTTTTGTCTCTAAAATTTACCTTACATCCATTTTTCACCATGGTACTTACAGATAAAATATTTGCAGCAATTTTGGGTATGTATAAAACTTCTCTCACCTGTATTTTATTTTGTTTGTTACCTTTCATCAATAAATTAACCTTTCCCATACTTTTCACAGGTAGCGGGGTCTTACTGGCAACAGTTATGGTGGGAATCGGTGGACTTGTTACGTCAAACATCCAGTCACATCTATTGGTCATGTGCATGGAGGCACCCGAGTCCACATACCAAAGGGCCGGATTCATTGACTGTGAACATGCTGAAAATGCTGCAACATAACCTTTGTTGTCTTCTAATTTTTCATTATTCTTCTTCTTCGGAGTGCAACAATTCTTGGCAAAGTGTCCATGCTTATTACAGTTGAAGCATCGGGGCCCTTTGGGAACATAAGCCTTTTCTATACTGCAATTCCTGTGAGCCGCTGTCTTTTTGGTGAAAAATGCTGTACTTTCTGAACACTGAACCTCTTGCGGAAGTTTTGTTTTTATGGAGTCAGGGCTGATCTTCATCCCTGAGCTCTCCAATCCCATAATCATTGGCTTATTTGTTTTGTTTTTATATATTGGGTTTCCGGTAAGCCAGCTTACATTAGAGTACCGAGCCATTCGTCGTCTATGTCGAATTTTATATTCCTCAGCTTGTGAGCGGTCGACATAATCTTGTTTACGTAGACATCAATTACAAATTATTACAATAATAAAATTACAAATTATTACAATAATAAAATTACAAATAATTAATATTAAAAGAAACAAGAATCATGCATTACAATTCGCAAAAAAAACTTCAATTACTAAAATTGATACAAACTTTCTTAAAAATTAAAAAAATTATAATACAATACCAAAAAAACAAAAACAATAAAATCATTAATAAAATAAAAAAAAAAAAGAAACCTAATTGTAATTACAAAATAATTAATAGTGACAAAAAAGAAATCTAATTGTTATTACAAAATAATTAATATTGAAAGAATGACAATGATTTTTGAGAACGATTTCTCGATTTCTCAAAAATGATCTCTTAAATGGTGGAAAAAAGACGGCGGAGAATAGAAGTGCAAGTCCAAGATATTACAGTATTCGTTAATTAATCTTGACATTCGAGTGAGAGGAGAGATCATGCCAAGATTTGTTCTCTTTGGCTGGCAATAAAGAGGTGTTACAGGGGCACGCGGGAACGAACTGGAACGCGATACTCTATACATTGCAGTAATTGGGATAAGAAAGTTGCATCTATTATTTTTGCCTGAAGAATTAGCGGATCAAATCCAGAGCGAGTAAATTGTGAAAAGTATTTTAATCTACTGCTATACGAATCAAGCTCCTTATTTTTGCCAAGAGAAAAAGCTAAGTGCCAAAGAAACCTCTCTTGGACTCGCTCTAATCGGAGTGTATGTGTAGCATAGTGGCCACCGTATTCCGTATTCAAGAACACTCCGTACTAAGGAATAATAAAGTAAAACTTTTACTTTAGGATTATGAAGATCCCTAACCTTATCACAAAGCCCACTAACATTGAACTTTGAACAAGATAAATGTCAATTTTCTATCAAAAATTATGCCCAGGTCCTTGGTTTTGTCAACGTTCTCTATTATTTGCTTTACTACATGGTAAATAAATTCAATTATTTTATATTTTCTAGTATAGTTAACGGAACTACATTTTTGTATATTTAGGAACATTAAATTATTGTTACACCAATTGTTAAGTCTATTAAGGTCATTTTGTAAAAGAATACAATCATTTGAGCACGTAACTATTTTACAAAATGTTAGGTCGTCAGCGTACATATAGACTTCTGATGAGTGAAAACATTATGCGATATCATTAATAAAGAAATTAAATAAGGTGGGTCCTAGATGAGATCCTTGAGGAACGCCGGATGTTGCATAATTATAGCAGGGTTGATATCCATTAACTACGACAAAAAACGGGCGGATTTTTAAGTACGATCTAACAAAATTTAAAGTAAGTCTGTAATTCCATATACATTATCCATATTCCGATCTAACAAAATTTAAAGTAAGTCTGTAATTCCATATACATATCGAACGCTTTTGAAAAGTCTGTGTATATAACATCACACTATTTACCAGAATCCACGGCATTATTTATAAATTCAGTAAATGTAACCAAGTTTGTAATTACTGACCTACCAGAAACGAAACCGTGTTGACTTCTAGAGATGTATAACTGCAAATGACTTTGAAAAGGGGAACACAACAATGCCTCAAATACTTTAGCAAACACGGATAAAATAGAAATAGGGTGGTAATTAGAAATAACATTATTGTCGCCAGATTTATGTATGATACTATTTTTGCTTTCTTCCATTCATAAGGAAAAACACCTGTTGTAAGAGAATGGTTAAATATCAATCTAAGAGGGACAATTAGACAGGTAGCAGACGATATTATAAAAATTGGTGGTATTTCATCTGGACCTGCCCCCTTGTTGCGATCTAAATTCTTAAGCTTTTGTAAAATTGTAAAATAGCCTCGTCTGACATTTTGGGCATTACCAATAATTTATTACCATATGTATTCAATAATCGCAAATATTCTGAATTATGATCACAGCGGTCGTCACTTTCGGGCTCATATAGAGACGTGAAGTACGTCGCGAACATGTCACAAATGTCCGTACCATTAGAGGTCTCAGTTACACCGTTAAAAAATGTACTTGGATAGACACGGGAATTAATTCTAATGTGCCAATTCGTTTTTTAACAATTGTATCTAAAGAAGCGGCATTATTATCTTATCATGGCTACGTCTCTTCAACGTTAATTCATTTTCATTTCAACGATACGGTTTGGTACTATGGGGGAACTCGGTAGGAGTAAACAGAGCGTTTATTACACAAAAGAAGTGTATTCGAGCTAAAGCGGGGGTAGACTATCGAAATCACTGTAAGCCGCTTTTAAAAAAAATTAAAGTTCCATCCTTTTTTTTTAGGAGGGGAAATACGTTACGTATTTCCCCCACCGTCTCCGGGGGAAGACGGCAGGGGTATGTCGGACTCCCCCGGCGCAATGGTGACGGAGAGCGCCGGGGCTTACCGACTAAAACCCCTCCATGCCTCCTTCTGGGCCAATGCGGGGTCATGGGATTTGCGTGATACTACTAGCACGACCCTGCAGCGCTTGCCGCGTCCGGCCCTCTTCTTCGCGGTGGCTACTTTGTATGCCGCCGCCTGCCTCACCGAGAGCTCCCCGGGCATAGAGGAGCTTATCTCCTCGGGACCCATCGTGTGAGCGGCTATCCCCTCCATGGCGGAGGCGGATGGTTTTACCCTTGCGCCTTTGACCTTGGGCTTTTGCCGGGCCGTCGATGCCGGAGCCTTACTCTTCCTCTTGTTGGGGGGCGGCTTGGCTGTTGAGCCGCTGCTCCCCAACACATAGTCTCGCCTCTCCTTTCTCAGCGCCTCACACACGGGGAAATTGGGTGCCGCCGTGCACTCGGGCGCCTTGTGTCGTCCCGGCTTCCCACAGCGGAAACAACTCCCACTGAGGTCCACTGGGCACGAGCACTTAACCGCCAAATGGCAGGTGTCCAGACAACGGTAGCACCGCCTTGGCCTCGCGGCCAGCAGCACTACCCTCGCCTGGACCCAACTGACCTGCAGCCGCCCGGAGCTGCTATGCTTCTTGGCGGCCGCGGTTGGTATGCCGAGCTTTGGCTCGCCCATCACAATTCTGCCCGACCGAAACTCGGCGGCCGGGCAGCTGCCTTCTCTTGCGACGGCCTCGACGATGTCTGCGGCCGTCGTCGAATCGTCCAGCCCGGTGACAAGAACTTCTGCTTTTTTCACCAGGCGCGCTATTCGGACTACACTGTGGTCCAGGACCGCCCTCATCTTTTCGGCCAGGGCGTCCGCCTTCTCTTGGGCCCCCTCTTCAGATATGTGGAGGACCCGGGCGCCCGTTTCAGCCAGGCGGAAGTCGACCTTTGTTATGCCGAGCTCCGCCAGACTGATCTTCCTTTTGGCCTCCCATAGGATGGAGGCGTATGTCGCCCTCCCTTCCTCGAGCACCCCCGCCTCCAGGGTGAGGGTGATCGCGGCCGTTTTGGAGGGTCTTAACTTTGTCCTTTTCCTTTTGGGGGGTGCTGTTTTAGCAGCAGCTCCCTTATTTTTCTACCTCTCTTGCCCGCGAGTCCCGACTGTGGTCCACGGGGCGTCCGTTGCGGACAGGGCGGATGTGGGCGCCCTAAGATTCCATACCTGGCTAGTCTATATATACTTAAAGTGTGTTTGAATAAACAAGAAGAATCAAGAAATATAACTTTTTGATTGAAAAAAAAATAGAAAGCAGTAGAAATAATCGCAAAAAAAAATAAGATTAACATACCCACAAAAAATCGGCAATCAACAGCAAGAATGCATATTGCATGACGTTAAAATATAAATGTAATAAGAATAATTAATAATATAGCATGATTAAAAAGACAATATTTCCATGTCCAAGAGGCAGAAATTTTGTTCCAAACTAAATTATTGTAAGACCCTGTAACAAATTTCTTGTAAATATACTAATTCTTTTCTATTCTGTTCTTAATATTCTATTTGTTGGTTACTTTCATATAATATGTATCTTGCAGATTTCAAATAAAAAGTAGCCAAAAATTTCCTTATCAAAATATTTACGATAAGGTGACAGTCGTCGTGTCATTATTTGGAATTAAATATAAAACGAATACTTAAGATAATATGTCAAACGCAATATTTTATTACACAATCGAATAATTATACTTAAATGGAAAACACTATTTAAAAATAACAACATATTCTAAGTAAATGCAGTCGTATGCAAATTAAGTAGTAAAATAATTTATGTTTTTGTATACAACAACTGACTTTAATGAGGAGATTTGTATGAGACCGTGGCATTATAATATATGTAATTAAGAATCATCTTTCCAAAACTTGACTATTCAACTTTTGATAAAAATGTTTTTTTTTTTGTTTGGTAACATTCAAATTTGCACTTCGCGTAAATAAAATTGGGCTACAACTTCTATAATTACATCAGAAAAAAAAGATTTAAAAAAACATGATTTCGGCAAAAATTTATTATTCCTTATGGAAAAAAAAGTTTTAAAAGAATGTAATGGAACCGCCTCCTTTCTTGGAAGTAGGTTAAAAATGTGACATCCTTTACTTTACACCTTTTAGATAACAATAAACTAAAAACAAAGTTTAAAGAGCCGATTATCTTTTTTATTTAATTCTGTACTGACTGTAGTAGGTACTGACAGCTTTTAACTATATTTTTTTGTTGTAGACAAAAAACTGACAGGATCCTATGAATCTGCACTTTAACATCTCATAATAATTATTGATAATTTTTATAAGTACAACTTCTGCATTTTTATATTTATTAAAACCGGTAGGTATATGTCCATGGAGGTATATTTTTTGCACTGTAGTTATTGCTCTCAGACATATAAAAGACATACATAAAGCGAGTTCCGGCATTTATTAGTTGTGTCTTGTATTTGTTAATGGTCAGTTATACTGAAGATGGGTTTTGCGATTATCCTTCTTGTTGTAGTAAACTTAGTGTTGTTGAACAATGTCAACGCAGGTATTTTTTTTCTTCACTTCACTTATTAGGATAATAAGTCTGTTTAACAAAAAAAAAGTCAATAGCATATTAAAAAGCAAGCTTTATATCATTTTCGATTTTTACCTTGTATTATTTTATTTATCATTTTTACTCCTTTTCAACCTACTTTTAACTGCAACTGTGACATCAGAAATGAAACCGATCAAGCCGTATTCGAATTTAAAGAGACCTTGGCCAATATTCTATTTTTATATGTATAGCAAGCTTTATTTTTGAAACAATGAACAATATATAAAATATATTTAAATATTTACAAACTATAAAAGTAGGTAAGTACTAAAAAAATAACTTCTCCAAAACGTAAAATGCTACAAGAAAAAGAAATCTCCCAGGTCGTCCTCACCAGGCAGAGTACCTAGAAGGCTCAAAGAATTTCCTCGCTGGATTGCGATACTTATTCTCTGGGGCAGGTAGGTACCGGCTCTGGGGTCTCGGGTGGCCTCAATGAGTTTTTTGGAGATTTCTCTGAAATGTTTGTGCGCACCCAGACCCCATGTACCTAGGGTTTCAACCCCAAATAGTTCAAATATGAGATCCCAACTAAGGTTCTCATATTTGTGCCGCTTGAGGTTTTCCGCCTGATTGGCGGCCGCACCTGCAGAACTCGAGGTGCCCTGGACATGGGACGGAGCAAGTATATCGACGCAAGTAGCATCCCATACAAGTGCCCGTCCCAATCTCCAAGGGACCATGGTCATACCGTCTGGTCTCTTGCCATCGTCACGCGCCAAACCAGAGGGTTCCAGCACAGCTGGCACTCCGGCGGTGACAAGAGCCTGACGGATGAGATCATTCAGGCAGTGATGTCGGGAGATGCGGCCGGCGCTTCGTTGATAGGACAGCCCGTAGTGTCCGAGGCTGTCCACGTTTGAACCACAAACACAGCGATGGGGGACGACGTGGGGGGTACCAAGACGCAGGGAAGCGGTGGTAACCGGAAAGCTGCTCGATCTAGCAATGTGCCCGTATTGGGTGACGGTAATGCTTGTAGCCAAAGGCCCGACTCCCACTTCTCCGCAGTTAAGAGGCGAGCTTGCTTCACAGGACTGGAGGACGTATTAAGAAAATTATTCCGTACCAATCTGCAGAGTGGCTCACCCCAGAGCCTTTGGGAAAAAGTATTGTCAATTTGTGTTCATAATAGTGGAGAGCGTTTGTCTTAAGGTATCATCCAACTGTTGCAGACTATGCAGACCTATTTTTGCAACTCGCGGAACAGATTGCGGAAGTCGGATAGTACAGTGGGTGCATCGCTTCCAAGGGTCCCATCATCCAAATACCAAACATTAAATTTTTAATTTAGAAGTTCGATGACCGGGTGTATAGCAAGGCTGAAGATTGCTGGACCTAGAGGGTCACCCTGTTGGCAGCCCACTTCGGATGTGATGAAGTGGTCTTTGTAAATGAGTTTAGTGGTGTCGTTGTAACACTGGAGCATAAATGGTAAAATGGCAGGTGCTTTAGATTTAATTTGGGCCAACATGGCGCCTCGGTCAACTGAGTTGAAAGCGTTTTTGACATCGACCTTCAGAAATACATCATCGCTTTGATTGTGGATTGCTGTCCTGAAAGAGTGAACGATGGCTCACAACCCCCTTTGCAGGTAAAACCGAGCTGTTTTGGCTGAAAGTATGACACGAGGAAAGTGTCCGATTCGTAAGCTAGTTTGGCTGTAAGGCGCCGGTTTGTGGAGTCGACAGCAATCGGACGAATGCCACCATCTCTCTTCCTCAAGGCGCAGAGGTTAGCTCCATACAGAATGTCTACGATATCTGATGTGACCCCTCCACGTAGCATCAGGTTGCACAGATTCGTAAGTTCGTGTAGGAGCTTCTCGCCGGCCTCCCCGTAGCAACCGCTGGTGAGGTACTTCAGATGCTGAGGGGTGAGACCGTTGAGGCCGCCAGCTGAACCCGGAAGAAAGGACATGATGGTTCCGCGTACTTTGTCTGTCGACGTTTGTAGTGGTGGTAATGCGTCATCGGACACTGTGAAAGGATTGAATTGGTTTCTGGGCAGTCGGGGGCGACCGTGTCATTGGAAAACAGGAGCCGCACTGCCTTAATGTCTCCTTCACTTATTTTATTTTCCACAGTTTTCACGATGTTATATTTGACCGAGGAATGTGAAGAAAAATTGGGGTTGAGGTTAATGTCCGAAACACAATTCTTTTTGATTCTTGAAGTGAGGGAGGCATTGTTGAGCGGATCTCTAGTGATATGCAGAAATCGGTACGGAAAGGTGAGTAGATTTTCCCAGGCTTGCCTCGAGTTCTCCAGCACTGTGTGGCGTATTTAGGGGGAATGAGAGTTGGAAGCTGGTTGTGGCATTTGCTTACGTGGATGTTCAAACCTCGCTGGTTTTTTTTAAATATCGGGAACATCGGGAACCGTGTCCTTTGGAAATCTGCTGCGAATTTTCAAAGGACACGGTCGAAATATTAGTGGAGGTCCCTGCATCCTGGCTGCTTGTAATAGGTTGGTAAAGATAAACTATAAACGATAACTTATAATAATATAATAAACTATGGACAAAAATTAAAAAACTGTTTAACTAATATAAAAAACTTGAAATATATTAAGGTCATTTTCTGGGGGAATGTTGGCTTGAGCGTGGGACAGTTCCTGGGCTCACTTTTCGCCAAAAAACACAGCATACCGTTTCCTGGGATTGCTTCGTTTTTCCTCCGTTGCAAGTCTTGTCAGTTGTGTGACCCATTCACCTTTGCTTGTGACCCAGTTTGGCCCTCTTGGGGTGCTATAAATTATAATTGATTCTATTGTAGATGTTTAAAAAGGTATATTTATTTGCTTTTGGCGTCTAGAAAACTGGTTTTATCGATTAATTTTTAATATTTTGTTTATATATTTTTAGAGTGACATGTTGATGACTGACATCCAGATTTATATTCACATTTATTTTTTATTTATTTAACAATATATTAAATAATTTATTCATAAAATAATTGATTAATAAACACATACTATATGGTTACAAAAAGTACTTAAGTGTCACCAAGAGCTTTTTGTTTTAGGACTATTTTCAAAATGCAAATTGAGCGATTCTAGCTGCATAGTGAATGAAGCCAACAAACTGGTTCCCACCTTTGCCCTTGGGATCCCGGAGCTTCAAGTTAGTTCGCTAGACCCAGTGTATATAAAGTACATTGACGCCTCCACTGGTACACTAAAATTCCTGATGACTGAAAATCATCTTACAGGAATAAAGGATACGAAGATCAAATCTATTAAGTAAGTAGCTACATGTAAAAGTTTTTATAAAGGATGGTCCAACTAGTGACGTCAATATTTTTTTTCCAGGCCACGGCCAGATACACAGACTCACACAGACAGACCCGTCAAACTTAAAACTGTGTTTTCGTCGAGGGTTAAAAATGTGTGTGTTTTTTTGTAAATGACTACAATTCCTAGACAAAATTGATTTTATAACATTTCAGGTTTGACGAGAACAAGTCTACGATGTCCATCGTATACACAGTGTTCTGCCAGTTGGAGGGCCAGTACGAGATGTCCGGCAACTTGCTGTTCCTGCCGATCCTAGGGAAAGGGACTTTGCACACTAAGTTGGGTAAATATATTATGCATCCAGGAGGTAAAAGGATGAATTAATGACAAAATTTGAAATTTTTAGTTGTTGAAATTATATTATTATTATATATATTTTTTTTTATTATTATTAAATTATATTATTTATTGCTTTTTCACTAACTCAATTAATATTATGTAAAACTCCTAGATTCTCTGAGAAAAAACCTACAGTTATTAACCAAACATTTAAGGGCATTAGAAGTGAAGTTAAAGTTTTAGGTGTAACAACATTTTAAATGTGAGAAGTTTCTCAGGGAGAAGAAGCTCAGGGCTTGCAGCTAGTTCTGAGTAGGAAGCAGTAAATAAAATTAGTTTAATTGGGTAGTTTTACCTAGTTATATAAACTTTTCGGGAGATTTGAAAAAATATATTGATTTTTATGTTCCCTTTATTGAATTTCAACTTTGGCACCTCGTGTCTTTGCCACTGGAGCCGTCATTTTGAAAAAAAATACCTTTTCGTGTTCGTACTACTGCCAGTCTCTCATCTTATTATAAACGTATGGAAAATATTAAATAATGAAATAAATAATTTCTTTGTAATTATAGCTGGAGTGGAGGTACATCTCCATTTGAACCTGGAGGAAGTGACAGGAGAGGATGGCAAAAAACACTGGTCTGTGTCGTACAAAAGCAACAAGTACTATACCAAGGGCAAAAGCGATGTGGTGTTCGAAAACCTCTTCGATGGAAATGAAGTGCTAGGTAAAAATAATTTAAATCTTCGGACCAATTCACACGGAAACGCTACATGACGCTACATTTCAATGATAGCTATTCAAAATTGAACTTTATTCATTACACAAGAAGAGACACGATTCATTCTAAGAGTTCGAATATCATGTAATCTTGCACCGCGCTGCAAAGCGCATGTGCACTGTTTGACTGATGTCATATGAAAAGTGTATTTTTTTGTGTAGTGAATAAAATTCTATTCTAAATCTAAATTCTTATGTTAATTATAAAATCATAAGAACTCACCTAAATCATAAAAGAAGTACGATATTCTTAGAATTTTAGATAAAAATCCAAACAAGCATACGATCAATCGGTCGGTGATCCGACAAATTCGGAATCCGATAGTCATAATTATGTACATGGCTATTAAGATGTGGTACCCAGCAGCGGCGTCAGTCTCCTGAACAATATATTATTATTATGTACACTGGACTAAAAGCGTGACAGTGTTAATGATGATGATGATGATGTAAATATAAATGTAAATAAAATATGTCTTAGACAGAGAACTGTATTCCATACCATAGGTCGCTGGTTCATATCCGGCTTGAAAGACCATTTTTTAGTGTAAATAAAAGATTGTCTTAGAGAGAGGACTGTATTAAAGATAGAAAGAAGATTCCAATAAGCTAATAGATAAATAATATATATCGCTTTCACGTTAAGAAAACCAAAAACCTATTAATTATTTTTCTTGGTATAAATATAAGTAGTATAGAGGGATCTATTTTACACCCAAGTATTTTTTTTATAAATCTAGTAACAATCTGTTGAAAAAGAAAATATATACTCTACCTATTCGGCCACTAGATGGAGCTTTTACACCTCAAGTTGTCAATTTGCAGCATGATAACCATAGACTACCGTAACTTGGCCGCTCTTGATGGAAAATCGGGCAGGATTTTCCAGTGTCCTTTACAACATTAAAATAAACAATTTTGTACCTAATACGGCTTGAGTTGAAGTAAGGGACGGCGGAGAGGTTCGCGCGGGGGAAGATATTATAATACAACAATATAAATAATGTACAGTAGACCATGCCGCCGTGCCGCCGCGCTGCGCCGCCAAGACTTGTCGCTGCATTGTACGACAAACGAGTTTAAGTTAGTTGTGCCGCGAGTTGCAAAATCCGTTTTTGTTTTCAAATTCGGATTATCCGGAGTTTTTTTAAATTCTTATATAATATTTTAAATTTTTTGCATATTTTATAAAACTTTGATGTTTTTTTAATTTGATGTTTTAGCAAAACCTACGCTCGGTAAAAAGTCTGATACCTTTTTATACATTAACGTAAATAAATTCTTATTTTTATTTGTATATATTTAAAATGACAATCTGAATAAATAAAAAAACAAAATCAAAATTATATGGGTATTTATATTTATTTTTTCACGTTTAGAAATATTTTGAATTACTTCTTATATTCCTTCAATGTTCAGTTTTATAGTTAGTATTTTATTTGGAACAAGGTTCACTCGTATCTATTAAAAATATTTATTTAATATGCATAGCCGATAGTATAATAAAATCTAACAAAGTGAGTAAAAACAATTCATTGTATAACCAGTTATTATTAATATACCCATTTAAAATCTTAAAAAAAACAAATTATTGGAAATAAGGTACTAGCTTAATGTTCTTAAAGGATCGTGATCTTGAATGAAAAACATAAAATCCTCTAGTCTTTGTTCGCTTAGGTGAGATCTTGTTAGATACTAAATGGTCCAGCAGTAAAGAAATATAAAAAAGTGGAATAGTCTGTGATCTTTTCAAAGCGTTTTTTAAATATCTCCACCACCACCACCGTTTTCGTAAAGTTCCATTTGTATGTGAAATTACTAACGTAGGCAAATAAGTGAAATTTAGTAAAACGTAGCAAACTGAAAATTATTTAAATTGAGATCCGGAAAGTGAAGACAAATCATTTCTAGCCCCATATGTATGGTCGAAATTGGACCGCTTTTGAGTTATCAAAAGTAAAAACCCCGCTTATTTGGGTTATAATAAAACACTTAAATGGTACTTTTAATTCCTCGTTAATTACTTCTTACTACTTGTGAAATCGTAAACATATTCAGTGTTTTATCAAGTGGGTCACATACTGCTACTGAACAAATATAAAATGGTGAATACCCTAGAAACAGTCCAATATCGGTCATACATACTGATGATGAGAGATACTGTACTGATACTGTCAGATCTTCATCTCTCGCATCTCCATTTAACGGATTGACTACGTTATAACAAATTAAAAAAAAAAAGATTAGAAAAATTCGAAAAATCAGGATTTTCACTTAAAAATCTGGATTATATTCAACGCCGAAAAATCCAGATTTTTCAAATTTCGGAGTATCCGGATTGCAACCCCTGGCCGCGACGCTTGCGCATTGTCAACGCCTTCTTTGTAGACGTACCAGCATTAGCGCTCCGTTCGGCCACGCTCAGTCATAGGTAAAAATTTCAAGGACACGACTGAGTTCCGCTACTGTATATTATTTATATTGTCATAATATGCTCGCCGTAGACGTAGATGGCCATGGCCACAGTGCGCTGTACAAGTGCGCGATGTCGCGAACACAGCAATGACGATGATTATGTCAAAAAACTACCGCACTTTTATAAATTTCAGCTCGAGCAACCAAGCAGATGATCTCTCAGAACGGTAACGCAATCGTCACAGAAATCGGTGGACCAGCCGTGAAAGCGGTGATCGAAGTTATCATCAAGAGTATTAAAGAGTTCTTAAAAGCTGTACCTGCCGAAGATTTGTATGTTGATTAAAGTGCTATAGAAAACAGTTGCATATTTTTCTTTTTCACAACAATTGTTACAAAAAGAAATAATTCCGCGATAAAAAGTAGCCTATGTCTCACACCGTGGTTCACTCTATATTTGTGCCAAATTTCATGATGATCAGTTACGTAGTTCTGTCATGGAAACGTAACAAGTAAACAAATAAACTCACATTCATAGTAACGAGTTAAAGATGCATCTAAAAAAATGTTCTCTAGTGTACACTAATCTAACACGCTGTCTACAAGTTATATCAATCACTTTTGCCTTACAAATATTATATTAATAATCAATTTGTCATGGTTGACGAAGTCTTTAAAACCCATATTGCTATGAAAATTGTAAAGGTGGTGTGTATTTTGGTGTTTTTATTTAAACATAAGGTTGGTAAAAGAATTTAAAAATTCGGTTCAAGTAGATCCAGAGATTACCTCTCACAATCTCGGTAAGTCACAAACTCACAAAGAAACAAACTTTACCTCTTTGTAATATGACTTTAACTCTTTATAATATTAGTATAGTTCAGATGTTAGCCACGACTTCGTACGCAAGTAAGATATCCTGGGAGAAGCGTTCTTTTTCCTGCGATAAAATGTAGACTTTGTGTTGACTTGTTAATCCAGAGACTAAACTACTACCATACCAAATTTCATCAAAAAATGTACAGACAGCGACCAGTTACAAATTTATTATATTATGTTTAGATGAGTCATAGTGAGATGAAAAAAAAATTTATTTTAGGTTATTATATTCCACCTGATAATAATAATGTGTAATTCTGAAAAATATGAAGAAGTAACATTGTCTATTTATTATTTGTTGCAATTAAAACATTTTTGGGGGTTTTTTTGACACTACATGAACTATTTAAGTTGCACTTTTTGATATTTATTATTAAAATTTCAATTGAAGCTAGTAGAGGAGCCTACTCGTTTAAACTAGTTTAAAGTTTAATTGATTTATTATAATAATATGGGTGCAGACGTTGCTTTGTGCACTTAGCTTTTTATTAGCTGCCAACAGTAAAGAAGGTAAATATAGTGTTTTTTTTAGTGTTCCGTAATAATCAACGAACACTTATAGTTTCACTCTGTCCGTCCGTCTGTCTGTCTGTCTGTCCGCGCTTCTAGCTTCTGTAATTATAAATATAAATGTATGAAATTTGGTATAGTTCTAGACTGTGTAATGTGTATAGATCTTGGTTTTGGCATCATAAAATAATAATAATTTAATATTTTAGGGGTGTTTCTCCATACATGTAAAGTGGGGATATTTTTTTTTCATTCTACCTTATCATGTAGGGTATCGTTAAATAGGCCTCTTTCAATAAAGTCAAGATTTCATACATAACTTAAAATAAGGTCAACTGATATATTCAGATATTTGCGAAAAACTGATTATCGTGACCATTTGACCTTTATAACTTTTTTAGCCGGTACGATATCAATGTCGAATTTTTACATCTTCATTACTGTCCCGTAGTAAAGTTGTCACATAGTAAAAATTCAGCTCACTAGGAATTTTTCCGCAAATTGGGGCTTAAAATGCCTAAAATTACTGGGCTAAGATACTACAGGTCATCCTGTTGTCGAATTGACCCATAGTAATTCATATAATTATTAAGTTTTAACATTATATGGGTTATTTTACCTCTTAAATAAAAAAAAAAAGGTAAATGTTATGGCTGATTTACAAACGTCAACGAGTAACAAAATTATATCTTTCAAATGCGCGGTAGTGTGTGTTAATAATCTGAGTGTGTGTTGTTGTTATCTATATATTGATACGTGAAGCGAAATTTCAGGTACAGTTTTACGGGAATTGTGCGTAGGTACAGATGAGAGTGAAATTTGGCACAGTTAAAGTTTATGCTGAGAAAGACGTGCGAAAAGCTTAAATTTCTTAAAATAATGCTTAGAAATACATGAAATTAATGAAAATAACAGCAGCACACACTTCCATGGATTTGGTTTACAGATACACACACATAGTGTATATTTTATAAACTGAAGATAGTTTGGACACGTTGTGTTTGAAATTTGTAGCGTTGTACCCTTAAGAAATTAAATCAATATTGTTGTCCCATCGAGAAAGTTAGTAGTTGAAACCAAATAGATTTTCGAATTGCCGTCAAACAAAAACGAGTACTTATTTCAATTCTCAAAACTATATCGATTTATGGTCGATTCATTTTTGTCAATCCGTATGAGTTTTGACGTTCGGTTCCATCAAGAAAAAGATGAGCGAAATTTTATTTTTGTAATTTTAATGGAGCTGCAGTGATATTCTTTTAATTATTAAATTAATTATAATTACTATCGCTACCTCAGTTAGATCACACTAACCACCGTGCGTTTGATATAATTTTATTACACGTTGACGTTTGTTAATCTGTCACAACACTTTTTTTTATCTAAGTGGCAAAATATAATAAAAATTAATATAGCTGTCTCTCACATTAAGGCGCGCGATAAGCGCCATTGTATCGCATTAAGTGAAATCGTTTATATTTAATATATATTTTATTTCAGTGACATTTTCATCAAAATGTAAGCTCCAGGATTCTGAATGTCTGAAGAGAACAGCACAAGACTTTATTCCTACCTTCACAGCAGGTATTCCAGAAATCGGTTTAGAAACTATGGACCCTCTTTACATATATTATATTGACGCTAGCAACTCTGTTTTGAATTTTAAAACCAAAAACATCACAATAACTGGCTTCAGAAGCACCAAAATGGCGGAAATCAAGTGAGCTATTCAGATTCTTCTATACAGATACTGGAGGATGGTGACAATAAAGTGCGAAAAGAGACTACTTTTCTACTTATTTGCACAATAACCATTTTTAGGGTCCCGTACCTCAAAAGGATAAAACTGAACATTTTTTTGTCTGTCCCTCCGTCTATCTGTCTGTTCTATCAAGACCGTTTATTTCGGAAACGCATGGAGTTTCCGATATAAACACATATTCATAACTACGGTCCCTTGAAAAAATCAGACTTCTAAGCAAACGTAAAAAAAATACGGTCGTGTGGCAAAAACCAAAAAGTATTGCATATTTCGACACTTTCAAGGGAATCAAAATTCATAGGTTACTTCCTGTTGACCTAAAACCATGAAATTTGGCAAATAACGTCCTTTTTTACCATATATACAATAATAAATCTAAAAACTTTGTAATTAAATGAAAAAAATTGGAGGTCTAAAATCTAAGAGGGGGTCAAAATTTCATGTTGAGCTACTAGTTCAAATGGGATATAATATGAATTCATGTGAGTATTCCAAAACACATTTTATTAATTTCCTGCGACGCATAAGATTTTATTTAAAATAATAAATGATAAAAAAACTTTCATCGCCCATTTTCAGGTTTGACAAAAAATGCGAGAGTCGATGTCGTACTATTTATTATGTTCCTACTTTGTACGGAACACTTTGGTGGGCTAGTCCTACTCGCTCTTATTTCATTTCATTTTTAATTTAAGTCATTCATTTTTATTTAAATTCCCATATCAGCAATTTTACCAACTTTTGCCTCGTCTATTAACTTAAGAATTATTATTTCTTAAGTCTATCCCCTTCTGTCTAAAGATAGCTATATTTTTTTTGTATTTTACTAGACTAATATACATTTTATGTTTTTTTTTAGTATTGATAAATCCATCACAACAATTTCTTTGAGAATACTCGTGGGCCTTGATTACACAAGTGATTATGAAGTGTCAGGTAACCCTAATCATTCTACCCATCGAAGGAAAAGGACCTATGACTATCGAAATACGTAAGTATTCTATTCTCATCTTAGCTATAGGGAGCCCAAGCAGGTATTTTCTGTCATACAATCAACAGAACCTATGTAACGTTCGAATAACTTTGACAGCACGACTTTCTCTACTATCTGTATAATAGGCTTGTTTCCACTAAGAATAAATCGGATGGCTTAGAGTTTCTAATGATTAACCATGATAATTAGTAAGCAAAAATACAACTTTTTTATTAAAATAATAAAAGATTATTAATATTTTTAGAAAATAAAATCGACATAATGAGGCGTTTTATCACGTGACATTTCACGAGATAGACAAAAACACCAATCAGAGAAGCGTGACGTCACACCTCGCGAAATACTTGTAGCTGTGATTTTCGTAACTGAACAGGACAATTCGAGTTTTCAGCAGTTATTGTTAAATTAATTCAGTTAATTTTTAGTTTAATCTTGAAAGACAGTTATAATTTGTCATAGAATCAGGATTTAACAAAGCAAACAGCGGTAATTTGCCCAAAATTGACGCTTTTATGCTTGGCAAATTTTTTGCAATGAACACCGACTTTTGTTCATTGGAATTCCGCAATGTTAAAACTTCTATGTAAGTATTATGTGAAGAACAAACAAAGTCTTATTTAATTAGCAGTTACCAATCAGGGAGTCACATTTACCTACTGTGGAATGTAAATACTTAACTGATTTTGAGGTTAGCGAATACAAAGTTTTAATAACTTTCACTTAGGTAATTAATTTTTAATTTCAGGTCATCTCGAGCTTCATACGGAGATGATGCTGTAAGCTATGTGCAGCTTAAGCGTGATGGCAAATTATGTATTGTAAAGTGCAAAATATGTCCTGAGCACAAAGTTCATGCAAAGCTGTATAGATGCACACTAGTTGTTGACGAGGAAGATGAGAGTATTATCTCTGTACAATGTAAAGACTGCGTAGCTTCACAGGGTGGATGTAAGCACGCAATAGCCTTCTTAATATGAAGAATCATAGACGAAGTGAGGAACTACGTACGAGTACTTTTACATTTGGGCACTACACAATATTTATAATACGAGGAAATCATTACTTAATAAAAAACACAATTGACTGTCATAAACAAACACGGCTGTTTCGCGAGGTGTGACGTCATTCAAGATGCCATGACAGTCTTGGCCTTTTTCGCGGTCGAATTTCTAAAAACTCCAAAATACTAATGTAAAAGACCTATTTTTCTTAAAATAATATCTTTTTGGGGTAAAATATACGTTAAGCTAAGCTAAGCTAAGTTTTAAACAAATTGCCAAATTTTGTCAACTAGCCTATTATGTCAGTACAAAAACCTTTTAGTATCTTTGTTCTTCTAAACAAAATAGACCAGACACCACCAGACCAAATAGAACACTTTAAATTACATTTGATATACTTTGTTTTAGCTAAAATTGAAGTAGGTGCGAATATCAACATATTGAGGAAAACTAAAAACGGAAAAACTTACCTCATGGGCACATACACGGACCATTATTATTCATTTCAGAGTAAATTAGAACTTACACTGGAGAATCTTTTTAGCGGCAACAGAGCACTCTGTATGTACTATCTTATGAATAGAACGACCTATGGGGCTCAGTGCTTGAGTGCGTCAGTGCTCAAGCCTGGGTCTTGGGTCAAATATCAAATAAATTCGGCAAATTTATGAAAAAAAGTTAAAGTCGAATATCTCGAAAATATAGATAGATAATGTTTATAACTATCATTATTAATTAGTATAGATAATCTTTTCGGTGTTGGGTTCGAATCCCACCAAAGGAAAAAAGAAGTTTTCTGTGTTCCTGGGTTATGGATGTGTATTAAATATGTGTATAATAAACTAAAAATCTTAAATAAATGCATGGTATAAAATAAATTAAATATATTTCCACGGTCTGGCATCAGTAGGTAACACAAGTTCTTCGAGAACATACCACGGGACTAGACTGACATGGGGTGGAAGTGTCCATAGATCCGAAAGATTATCTATACTAATTAATAATGATAGTTATAAACATTATCTATATTTTCGAGATATTCGACTTTAACTTTTTTTCATAAATTTGCCGAATTTATTTGATATTTGATTGTATAATATTAAATTTAGTAGTCAAAATTGCATCATTTTTTTCTCTTCACAATAAGGACAAGATGCCTTATAACTTCAATAACCAAAATTGTAAGTAAATTAACTTAACAGGTCGTACTAAGACATTGAAAGTTTAAAAATGTAATATTTATTTATCAAGTTTATTTTTCTTTAAAGGATATCCAAAAAAAATATTATCAAAGATGTTATGCAGATCTATTTTAAAATATCTACGTTTCATCAGCTATCCAACAAGGTATCACAATCAAGGGTTTTATCAAAAATCATAGATAAAACACTTAGTTAAAAGCACCCAGGTAGCAATTCTCGGTCCCGTGCCTATTGTCCTTTGAGTTGATTCGGGGCGTGCAAGCGAGACAACTTACGATTTATGCAGGTATGAGTGAGAAAGATAATGTGCCGATGCCGAAGGAGATTGGGAATGGGAATACAACATCCCCTATTGTTTGTGTTTGGTTGTTAGTCTGCTTATGTGATTCGTCCATGGTAGATGCGTTATCGTTTTGCTTTCTGTTTTCTGTTCGACTTGGCTGTGTTTCTGGACTGTTTCTTCCGATTTGTGACTATGGTGCTTGTTTACTGGACTTTTGCTTTACTTTTGCTTGTGATACGGAACTGTTGACGATGACGACCTACACGAACCAGGAATATGTAGATATGCTAGTTTGCTACGGATACTGCAATTGTGTGTCCGCGCAAGCTCGTAACAAGTACATAAGACGCTATCCCGGCCGTCGAGTACCGGATGTGAGAGTTTTTGTCGAAATGGAAAGTGTGGTATAACGCTCACATTGCGGGCCTATACTCATACCACTACTCGCCTGTACAGGATATTGAACAAGATGATCCCGTAAGACGATTGGGTTTCTGCCGATTCATGTTGAATGCAGATGTAGAAGACCCGACTTTTAAAAAAAAAATCTTGTGGACGGATGAGTCAAAGTTTGACAAAGACGGAATCACAAACTACCATAAAGTCCGTTATTGGGCCCCGAAAGAACAGGGAAATCCAAACAAGAAGAGGGTTAAGGGATCACAACGCCGATTCAGCTTAAACGTGTGGATGGGTATCATTTCCAATAATTTGATTGGCCCATATTTTCTCCCTGATAATTTAAATGGGGAATTTTATGAAAATTTCCTGAGAGGAGACCTCAATGATTTACTAGAAGATTTGCCACTCACTCTGCGCCGAGACATGTGGTTCCAACATGATGGCTGCCCTACGCATTACAGGAGAGATGTCAGAGAATGGTTGGATAGAAATTACCAGAACAAATGGATTGGGCGAGGTGGGCCTAACCTAACCCCCATAATTTTTATGTATGGGGGCACATGAATAGTCTGGTGTACAATGAGCCCAACCCGATATCATCTGTACAAGAATTGAGAACTAGAATAATTAACGCGGCGAATGAAATAAGAGGCGATTTAACAACTGGCGTAGTGAAAAGTGGACTGCAAAATGTGTGCAAAAAGGGGTGGTCATATTGAACATGAAATTTAAACATGTACATGTATTATTAAGTAATAAATGTTATTGTGTACTTATTTATTGTTTAATTTGTTTTCTGGGGTCAAGGGTTAAATTAAACGTAATCAACTAATAGCTAAGTTTTTGCACCAATTTCAATAATATTTTTGATTGTTATACCTTGTTGGATAGCTGATGAAACGTAGATATTTCAAAGTAGATCTGCAGAACATTTTCCATAATATTTTTTTTGGATATCCTTTAAAGAAAAATAAACTCAATAAATAAATATTACTTTTTTTAACTTTCAATGTCTTAGTACGACCTGTTAAGTTAATTTACTTACAATTTTGGTTATTAAAGTCATAAGGCATCTTGTCCTAGTTGTAAAAAATAAAAATAATGCGATTTGACTACTAGATTTCATAGTATACAATGAAATATCTAAAAATTCGGCAAATTTATGAAAAGGAAAACTACCCAAAGTAAAAAAGCGCATTGCACCACATACGAAAAGTGCCCCCCCCCCCCCCAAACAGAGATTTGTCCCTGCCCCCCTACCCTCCCAATCTGCGTGGTTCAAGCCCACGCAGAATCATAGTTCAAATTTAGCGGTTCTCCCCGCTTTCCCATAAGGCCATGCCCTCCGCGCCCAAAGCGCCTAAGGCCACGCCCCCCCTCCCCTCCCCCCCTCTCCCCCTCTCCCCCTCCCCCCACCCCCGACTCCTAGTTTCACTGCTGACCCGATGCCTATTCGGGCCTATTGACCCGATGGAGCTTTCTATTTTAGCGACAAAGCTAAAAGGGTCGGCCACAAACCGCATCCAAGCTTTGTCAGACCATCAAGTCCTGATCAGTCAGATCAAGGCCCTCCCCCCATACAGTAATTAATAGAGCCTTCGGGAAGGACAAAGCCGCACTCGCTGCGCGTAGTGTCGTTCAACACCAATGGCATTAGGAATAACATAAGCGAAATTCGCGATTTTGTAAGCAGCCAAAATGTCGTCATTCTTCTAGTGCAGGAGACGTTCTTAAAACCTAGTATGAGGAGCCCAAAAAAAGCAAACTACAAAATAGTTAGAAACGATAGAACACGATCCCGACTCAGAGGTACTCTTATCTACTATAATAAATCCTTACATTGTGTTCCCTTAAAGCCACCACTACTATTAATTTAGAGACATCTATTTGCCACATTAGTATGTCTGGTCATGGACCAATTGTAAGCGCCTTTTTAGCGTGCAACAAAGAATTACATTCTAGCAATCTACAATCGCTATTTAACTTAGGCAACGCTGTCATCATTGCCGGCGACCTAACTTACAAACACACTGAGTGGGGCAACGTACGTAACAATAGAAACGGCATCATTCTTTGTAGTTTAACCGATACTCTTAATTTTGCTCTACTAGCTCCCACTGACCCCACTCGTTATGACACCAATGAAAACATCAACGGTGTCATACGCGATCCTAGTAAGATAGACATAGCTTTAGGCAAAATTGTTTCTCTCAATATCTATATAGAGACTCTCCACGAGCTTAACTCGGACCACAGACCGGTTACAATTACACTTGGTAGTCTTAACCCCAACAATTCTAGTACCAGGAAGATAGTAGACTATAAATTATTAGCGGAGAACATCAAAGTCCTCCAATCTAGTCACCTCGATAAAATTCCCTATACATTAGATAGTAAAGAGACATCCATAGAGGCCGCCTCCCACTTGACCGATCACCTGGTAGCGACCATAGAAAACTCATCTAGGGACGTGGCACCTCCCTGCCAAAAGCCCGTTGGCCCCTCCCTTAGGACATAAAGGAGTCCATCAGACTCCGGACTGGTGGACTCGGAGGAGGTCAATGACATTATTAAGTGTATGAATGCCAAAAAGGCCCCAGGCCATGACGGTATTTCAAACAAAACACTTAAAATGCTACCGTCCGAGCTTTTTCAACTCCTAGTGAACATCTTTAACGCCCTCTTAGTAGGATATTCATTTCCAGACATTTGGAATGTAGCTATTGTCATAGGTATCCACAAACCGGGGAAATCCCGGATGGCACCTGGTAGCTACCAACCAATTAGTCTCATTAGGTCCCTTGGAAAAGTCTATGAAAGAGTTATTAAAAGGCGCCTCAATGACGTCATAACCGACAAAAAACTCCTTCCAGACGAGCAGTTTGCCTTCCGCAAAATGCACAGCTGTCCTGCTCAAGTACACCGCTTAACGGAGTACATAATTACCAGCAAAAATGACAGGAAGACGACATGCGCCGTATTCTTTGAAATTGCAAAAGCTTTTGATAAAATTTGGCATAACGGACTGTTATACAAACTCTATCAAATGGGCATACCCGATAATCTTGTTTTATTAATTAGTAACTTTTTCAAAAATAGCAAGTTTAATTTCCGCGTAGAAGGCGCACTGTCGTCGCCAAGATATATGGAGGCGGGAGTACTGCAGGGCTCGGACCTCTCGCCCTCCCTATATAACCTGTACACTAGTGACATCCCTAAACACGCTAAGGTGCAATTAGCTATGTTCGCGGACGACAATCCCTTTATTATTCTCACATCCGTGCCTGTACCACGTCTAAAGCCCTCCAGGAGTCAGTTACCGCTCTCGGTAAATGGTTCTCCAAATGGAGAATCGAAGTTAATTCCGACAAAAGTCACGCCATCCAATTTGATATTAAAAGTGCAATGAAGCGTACTTGTCCCCGTAAACTAAGGAGCCTGTACTATAAGCCTGCACGGCAATATAATCCCAGAGGTCACTCAGGTCAAATATTTAGGCGTAGTACTAAACAAGTCGATGTCGTTTTCGAGTCACATCAGTAATACATTACGTAAAGCGAAATTTGTACTTTTCAAATTATATCCGCTAATTAATTCGCGAAGCAAAATGTCCCTAAGACATAAGCTTACATTGTATAAAGTTTGCATTAGAATGATACTCACTTATGCGTGCGTTTCTTTCGCACAAATAAGCGAGTCACAATTGGACCGATTTCAAAGAGTCCAAAACCGGTTTCTACGCATGGCAACAGGAGCCTCCTATTACATGCGTAACATTGACTTGCATAGGGACTGCGAGCTCATCACCATTGAAGCCTATATCAAGGAACTCGTAGGGAGATTCTTTGATATAGGCAAAATCATACAAACTCCCTTATCCAAAACGCCCTGGACTATAACCACAAAGCCACAGACTTTCCAACACCCGTACAAACGGCCTAAGCATATCTTAGCCGATTCCATCGACCCGATCACAAAATACGTAACGTACTGTGTACAGTTACGTAAACACAAATCACACGCACCCGCGAGGTTAGTATCGCACCGGGGTCGACGCCGGCGCCTACCCCGAGGTCCCACATCCGACACGACAACACGTACAGACGTACAGACCGACCGTAACACGGGACCGTGTAACATAGTTACATTTTCCTCTGTTCATTCAGAGGCTTTAGCGCCATCTATCGGCGCACGTCCTTACTAAAACGGCGTTAGCCTTGCTTTATTTGATTCATAGATAGATTTTACTTTCGTCTTAAATCTTAGAAAAATATTTATTTAGTTTTTTAATAATGAAAAAACAGTAAATTTGTAATATTATATTACATAATATATTGATTATTGATATAATATCTTCTTATTTTGATTTCTGGATTTTGTATCTTTACGCTTTAGTTTATAGTTGTCAAAAGTTTAAAAAAGAGGAAGGAAGGGTATATATATGGCACTCCTTCGAATGACATTTCCTTTTTGAATAACATTTTCGCTAGACACAAGATGTAGTCGTTATAATAATTATATTTTAATCTCGTGTTCCACGGTGAGTAATTTAGTATATCTGTGTTGTGAATATTAATTGGAAAATCATGCTTTTATTAAAACGCATTATTCTTTCATGTAAACTATCATCTTGGTCAATTAGTTGTCAATTATTTGATTAGCCATACCACGTGTAGATTTGTAGTTTCATCTCACATTCCTTCATTGTTAAAATATTAGGATATTTGTATCCATGCCTTAATTATTCTGTATATCATCTTTTTAATATTGTAATGGCCACACAGCCCGTGATTTTTGATCGTTTGGGGTTAAAATCACACTGGCTGTGGGACCGGACTCCTACCCACACGTTCATCGTGAATTTTTCAGGAGCTTCGTTACGGGCACAAACACCGCCCAACTACAGCATTCGAGGCACCGATTAAAAGGACTTATACCTAGCTGGAGTTCTGAGTGCTGCTAGATATTGGACTGGGACTTTTTGGACGATCTATCGACGTCGATCGGACGCAGCGGTGACGGAGAAGCTACCAGAAGTGTGAGCCCCATCTCGCTCTCTCGCCACGTGCTAGACTCCTGGACTAAAGACCGGACTCCACAGCTAAGTTCCCACGTGGATTAAAGCCCCTTAGATTGTTACGGGTGATATTAAAAATAAAATAAGATTCTCCGTGACAATATATATATTTAAACTACAATTGAGCACCCTTTATTAAAGAAAAGAATCCAAAAAAATATCCTAGGTGGATAGAGTGCTGCCTAACTAAAGTATACACCTACACAACTCCTCAACAATGAGAGCTGGTATAATATTCCTAATCAAAACTCCATGCTCCAATTCAGTCATTTTAAGCAAAACAAATTTTATTTTTCCAGACATTGAGAAATAAATTAAAAAAAATTAAAGATTTTTTCCAAAGTTAAGTAAGTTGTCAAAAGTAAAATTTATTAAGAAGATAAGTAACTAAGTAAATTCAAAAGTTTAAAAAGAAATTAAGTTTTTCCAAAATAAATCAATTAATGAATTTATCAGAAGTTAAATTCAATTTTAAAAGTTAAGTTAACAAGTGAATTCAAGAAAAACTTTCACAATCCTAACGGTGAGTATATCTGTGTTGAGAAAATACAAAAATAATCAGATGTATTCTCTAAAAAATACACAAAAGAAATATAATTTGTAATCAGTACTATATAACTAACTACAAAAACAACAACTTCTACAGACTATATGGTACAGAACATATACAGTAAAATGAAAAAACAATCAGTACAAAGTTTATTAACAATTTTTAAACTTTACACAACAAGGGTTACTTTACTAGTTACAACTTTAAGTATATCCAACGCTCATAGTAAGTTAAGATTAAAATAAAGTTAAGTAAAAGTGATAAATCAATAGCAAAATAATTTAGAAAAACAATTTAAAGTTATATGTAAATATTTATGTTGAAGAAGAAAAAAAGTTAAATTAAAATTTAATTAAAACAAGGTTAAGGCCAAAAAGATCACATAAGCATCATTGAAGATGATGCTGATGTGTGTGCATGTAGCGTGTGGGTATGTGTAAAATAAATAATATGTATGATAAAATAGATAATATACTATATAAAATGAATATAAATATCCTGCCAAAAAAATAGAATACTAATAAATATATTTAATAATAAAGAATAAATTTAATAGTTTTTATAAATTTAATATTATGTCCACTGTGAAAAAAAACACAGGGTTCCTTATGTATCACGGAACCCTAAAAAAAAAACAGTGGGTGTGTGCTGTAACGTTACCTGCCTCTTACACGTGTCCGTTACGTAACCTGAACCAATTCTACCCCGGGCCCAGACGGGTAAAAGTACTGAGAGAGTTGGATATGAAAGACGGCACAAAACAAACACCAAACACTGGACACACAGACCCAGGAAGAGACACCAGATGCCAGACCAGACAAAACCACGTTTATGGGCGCCAATTGTTACGGGTGATATTAAAAATAAAATAAGATTCTCCGTGACAATATATATATTTAAAAAAAGGAAAAAATAGGGGTCGTGGGCAGAAGGCCGTATGGTCTGGACTAGCCTCTTGGTGTAAAGGTAGTGGTGTAAGGGGATTTAATCCAAGTAGGAACTTAGCTGAGGATCCAGCTGTCTAGCACGTGGCGGATGCGAGCTAGGGCTACAACTCCTGGAAGCTTCTCCGTCACCGCTGCGTCCGTTCGTCGTAGATAGATCGTCTCAGAAAAAAAAATCCCCGTCCAATGACTATCAGCACTCTGAACTCCAGCTAGATATAAGTCCTTTTAATTGGTGCCTCGAATGCTGTAGTTGGCGGTGTTTCGTGCCCCAAACCAAGTTCCTGGAATAATCACGGTAATGTGTCGGTAGGAGTCCGGTCCTACAGCCAGCGCGATTTCAACCCCAAACGATCAAAAATCACGGGCTGTGTGACCATTACAAAGGTAGGCAAAATAAAAAAGATAAGATGATATTTAGGACCCAATATGATACAAACATCGTAACATTTTAATAGTGCTAGATTGGAAAGACGAAACTACAATTGAGCACGTGGTATGGCCAATCAAATAATTGACAACTAATTTACCAAGATGATAGTTTACATGAAAGAATAATGCGTTTTAATACAAGCATGATTTTCCCAAATATTCACAACACAGATACACTAAATTACTCACCGTGCAACACGGGATTAAAATATAATAATTATAACGACTACATCTTGAGTCTTAGTGAAAATTTAATTCGAAAAGGAAATGTCATTCGAAGAAGTGCCATATATATACATTTCCTTCCACTTTTTTAAACCTTTGACAACTATAAACTAAAGCGTAAAGATAAGAAATCCAGAAATCAAAATAAGAAGATATTATATCAATAATCAATATACATATTATGTAATATAATATTAGAAATTTACTGTATTTCCATTATTAAAAACTAAATTATTATTTTTCAAAGATTTAAGACGAAAGTAAAATCGATCTACGAACTAAGTATTAAAGCAAGGCTGACGCCGTTAGTAAGGACGTGCGCCGATAGATGGCGTTTTAAGCCTCTAAAAATGACTAAATAATTAATTATACAAATCATAGATGACGCGAGTAACGCCGAAATAATCGATTTTTTGGAAAGGGAATGTAACTACGTTACAAGATACCCTTCAAACACCAAGAGGCTAGACCAGACCGTACGGCCTTCTGCCCACGACCCCCTTTTTAGTTAATATATATATTGTCACGGGAAATCTCTTTCATTTAATTTCACCCGTAACAACCGAACCTGAACCCGAGTTCGAGTTCGCATCCTAGCAGTCTAGGTACACTTCAAAATAGTGACCACGACCGCGATATTGATATAGAGAGCTCTACCAATACCGCGAACCTCATCGACATTAGGACTTAGGCGCGCGAGTCATCCCGACCGTAAGCGGAAGGGGAGAGGGACGGCCCTCTCAGTACCGATACTGAAAAAAATTAGAACTCCTCTATCGCGATAACCCGCACGCCGTTAGCTTTTGCTACCGTGCGCGAGCAACCTCACTCCTCAGAGAGTGAGGAAGGGGTCGAACCGGTCGGAGACCCGCGTCTCTCCTATCATAAAAATAGCTCACAACCCGTAGCTGTCCCCAATATCCAGTCTGAACATCACCCGGGTGATGTTAGGGAGGGTCAAACCCTCCCATCGTCTCTTACATAATAAACTAGCCACCAGGCTAGTTATAGTCCGATGTAGCAACAGCGGTCTTAACCCGACCCTTAGCGTAGACCCTTTCGAAAAAAAATGCATACAAGTGGGCTTCGGTGTGACCGAACATGCCGCCTCGCTTGGTCGGAGATCTCCCTTTGGGGCTTTCCACCATATTCCCACAAAGGCAAGCCATTGGACACATTTACTTTTATCGGTGTTTCTGTGAGAGCGTCTGGATGGGTAAAATGTAACTAGATGTTGGCTCTGTTGCTTTCGCTTACTCAGAAATCCGTAATAATAGAGGAACAATAAAATCGTTTACTTTTTTCGCGGAGAATAATTTAATAAAAAGTAAACCAACGCGTTACGCGCTGCTAAGCGGCGTTCATTTTTAAGATCTCTATTAAAAATTGAAATTTATTCACTACACTGAAAGATACATATTACATCAGTTATAGTATACAACATTCGAACTCGTACAATGAAACGTGTATCTTCTTGTGTAATGAACAAAGTTTAATTTTGAGTAGCTATCTTAAAAATGCAGCGCTAGGTCGCGTAACGTTTCGGTGTGCATTCTTTGACCCTAAGACTTTCCACAATCTCGACCTATTCAGTGATTTCAGTGGTATAAACGTTACTTGCAGAATTCTTTCGCATATTTTATAATATTTCTAGTACTAAGGCGGGTCAATAAGTCCGTGACTTTTTGAATTTCTAACCTCCTTAATGAAAAAGCAACACTACTCCTGTCAACAGGCATCTGTCAGTTGACTCCTATCAAAATTTGAACTTGCTGCGTCAGTTAGTTTGTGTTTTACAGCTATCTTTATCAGACTATCCAGTAACTTAAGGAAACAATGGAAAAAAGTGAATTTCGTGTGCTTATTAAGCATTATTTTTTGCGAAAAAAAACCATTACCGAGACCAAGGCTAAGCTTGATAAATACTATGGGGACTCTGCACCATCGATTTCAATGGTAAAAAAGTGGTTTACTGAATTTCGTTGTGGCCTTACAAGCACTGAAGATGCCGAACGTCCTGGACGCCCAGTTGAGGTCTCTACACCCGAAACAATCGAAAAAATTCACGATATGGTGTTGGCCGACCGAAGATTGAAAGTGCAAGAGATTGTGGAAGCCATAGGCATCTCGCATGGCTCAGTGGTTTCAATTTTGAATGATCACTTGGGCATGAGAAAGCTTTCCGCAAGATGGGTGCCGCGTTTGCTCACAGTCGACCACAAACGCAATCGTGTAACAACTTCACAGGAAGGTTTGGCGTTGTTTAATCACAATATGGAGGAGTTTTTTAACCGTGGACGAAACATGGATCCATCACAATACACCAGAGACCAAACAACAGTCAAAACAGTGTGTTTCTAAGGGTGAATCGGCGCCAAAGAAGGCCAAGGTGGGTTTCTCAGCCAATAAAGTTATGGCGACTGTTATTTGGGATGCACGTGGGATAATCCACATTGACTATCTTCAAAAGGGAAGAACAATTAATGGGGAATATTATGCCATCTTATTGGACCGCTTCAATGAGGATTTGAAAAAAAATCGACCTCATTTGGCCAAGAAAAAAGTTCTTTTTCACTAAGACAATGCAAGGGTGCACACATGTGCAGTTGCCATGGCAAAAATCCATGAATTGGGCTATGAATTGCTCCCACATCCACCCTATTCTCAAGATTTGGCTCCGAGTGACTACTTCTTGTTCCCAAACCTGAAAAAATGGCTCGGTGGAAAAAGATTTGACTCCAATGATGAAGTCATCTCGCAAACAAAGGCCTATTTTGAGGACCTCGACAAATCATATTTTTTGGAAGGGATAAAAAAATTGGAGAAGCGTTGGACAAAGTGTATAGAGCTCAAGGGGGACTACGTTGAAAAATAAAATGATTTATTTATCAAAAAATCTGTGTTTTATTCCAAAAGTCACGGACTTATTGACCCGCCCTCGTATGTAGCATGTTTTCTTCTAACATCAGCTATCTGCCAGTGAAATTTCGGTCAAAATCAGAACAGACATTTCAGAGATTAGCCGGAACAAACGGACAGACAGACGGATATATAGACAAATAAAAAAAAATGTTTTTTTGGTGAAACTGGTAAATCTATAAAATTATAATTAAATAAAAATATTCTACTTTCAGCTACTGCTGCAGAAGAGATGATCGCCCAGAACGGAAACGAAGCCATCTCCACATTCGCCGATCCAATCATAAGGGCTGTAATCGACAGAATAATTGTGCGAATCAATGAATTACTCAAAGCGTTTGAAGCCGATGAACTGTACATCCATTAGAAGTTATGAAAAAAAAAATACACAATTTTTTCTTAGCTTTTTTTTTGTTTACCACATCACGTGCAATGGGGATGTTGCCTCGTTTTTATTCTCACATTTTTACAAATTTAATTTAAAAATTATTACAAACATTTAACTAAGAGGAATAATTATTATTTAGGTTGACGCGATTAAAAGTAATAATCAAACAAAAAATATTGCCTACCTCACATTCACAAATTTCTTTCGCCATACGTCATTATTATTTAAGAAAAATGTATGCGGTAGTGGTTTATGACATCACAGGCCCGATGTATCGCCCTATTTCGTATAGCAAATTTAAATTATTTCATATTTTCGTTATTTTATAAAATTTACAAAAATTGATTTCAGATTGCTTTTTATCATGTTGTCTTTCATTGAATAGACGAAAAATATATATTTTTAGGCAACATGGCCTTTTTTCATTTCTTCAAATAACATATTTTGGATTATATTATAGTTTATACTATTGTACCAGTTAAATAAGATCTGTCAATTGGTCCTTTTTCACGAAAAAGTGCGATCCCCTTATCTCTCGGAGAGTTTTGAAGATATGATATTCAAAAATGACTCAAAAGTCACGTACGAGGTACGAGGGCTGTAAGGTGTAAAAAGAATTATTCGAGAAAATCAATAACGAAAGAAGTCACGACTGAAATAGTGAAAACAAAATTCATTTTTTTCCCAATTTTTGATTTTGATGCTTGTTATTTTGGAAACGAAGAAAAATGATATCAAAAATTTGATAAAAACTATAACTCCTCTGGACAATATAGTCAGCGACAATTTGAGCTTCAAACAATGACGATCGGGTTAAGGGTTTGCCCTGTAGCCTAACCTTTTTTAAAAAATAATTAAATATCTTATACTGTAAACGAGACTATTTTGTATGTATATAATCGTAATCTCGGCAACGGCTGGAAGTATTTACATGAAACTTAGTATGCAGGGAGTTTTGGGGGATAAAAATCGGTGTGACTAGGTTTTATGCCTGGGAAATGTGTATTTTAAGTTATATATGTTTCTTTTTCGTCATGCAACAGTATATCAATAATTTCGACTCTATTATGTCAGTCGAATTGCCATCTTGGTTAATTTTCGCGTTGTTCAGAATTTCGGAATATTCGAATAGGTTCAAACCCCGATAAAATATTTTAGTGTTTCTTTTTTTTTGTAATCCTCTAGAGCTCCGAGCAAAGCTCGGTTACCTAAGTACTCTTCTATTATATTAGGTCCTTACATATGAAATTGGCGTTTTGTCGTACTGGCCACTTTTATCTCAAATATTATCTTCTTTGGTTAGGAATTCCAATTTCAAATTTATACCGCTATTTACCTTGCATTTGTGTTAGGAAAACCGTAATTCATTTGTTTTTTCCTCTTTTAGTGTTTTCTTTGCATCACTCTGTTAACAAAATGGAAAACTTCAAATATCGTATTATTTTTGAGTACAAGTTACACCGTGGCACCAGTGTTACAGAAACGGCTCGAAGGATTTATGATGTGATGACTTTTGTAATGGACTCAATGAACCACCTATGAGGTAGCAAAAGTGCATAGATAGCAATGGTATAAACTTTAATTAAATAAATATATTATGTTAAAAAAGTCGACTTTATGTTCCTCTATATCTCACAACTCTCCGAGATATAAGGGGATCGCACTTTTTCGTTAAATTGGCCCCTATGCTGAGGCTGGAGCGAACGAAAAGACATATCCAATGTCAAAAACAAAGTTCACTTAAACTCGTTCACTTCGCGCGCTGCAATGATATAAGGTGGACAATAGAATCCACCAAATAGAAGGGCAAAAGAAAAGTTGGTAGACCAAAGCAACAATGGGTCCATCATGGGTTCACGGTGAGTAATTTAGTATATCTGTGTTGTGAATATTTAGGAAATCATGCTTGTATTAAAACGCATTATTCTTTTATGTAAACTATCATCTTGGTAAAATTAGTTGTCAATTATTTGATTAGCCATACCACGTGCTATCATTTGTAGTTTCATCTCACGCTCTTAACACGGGGTAAAAATATAATTATTATAACGACTACATCTTGATTATAGAAAATTTTATTAAAAAAAGAAATGTCATTCGAAGAAGTGCCATTCCTTCCTCTTTTTTAAACTTTTGACAACTATAAACTAAAGCGTAAAAATAAGAAATCCAGAAATCAAAATAAAGAGATATTATATCAATAATCAATATATTATGTAATATAATATTACAAATCCACTGTATTTTCATTATTATTCAAAATTAAATTAGTATTTTTTAAGATTTAAGACGGAAAAATCGATCTACGAATTAAGTATTATAGCAAGGCTGACGCCGTTTTAGTATGGACGTGCTCCGATAGATGGCGCTAAAGCCTCTGAATGAACAGAGGAGATGTAACTACGTTACAATATACTTATTTTGAATTAAGTTGAATTTATATTTGATGATAATATTATATTAATTGTGTTTCAAATAAAATAATATTGTGCATGTCTGTAATACATACAAACACTATAAAGTGTTAGCTAGTTATTAATGTAAACTGTAAATGCGTGTGTTTGAATAGTTGATATGTCTAATAAATAAATAATATAAAATAAATTCTTTAAATCTTGGGTTAATCTGGAAAATTTACCTCTCTACGGGTATAGACCTCCCCCAACTCTTTTCAACGTTCCCTGTCCTTGGCTATGTCAGTCCAGTCTTTCCAGCCACCTGAATTATATCATGGACCCATTGTTGCTTTGGTCTAACAACTTTTCTTTTGCCCGACCCTTCTATTTGGTGGATTCTATTGTCCATTTTTTATCCTTGCAGCGCGCGAAGTGAACGAGTTTAAGTGAACTTTGTTTTTGACATTGGATATGTCTTTTCGTTCGCTCCAGCCGCCTCAGCATAGGGGCCAATTTAACGAAAAAGTGCGATCCCTTATATCTCGGAGAGTTGTGAGATATAGAGGAACATAAAGTCGACTTTTTTAACATAATATATTTATTTAATTAAAGTTTATACCATTGCTATCTATGCACTTTTGCTACCTCATAGGTAGTTCATTGAGTCCATTACAAAAGTCATCACATCATAAATCCTTTCGAGCCGTTTCTGCAATACTGGTGCCACGGTGTAACTCGTACTCAAAAATAATACGATATTAGAAGTTTTCCATTTTGTAAACAGAGTGACGCAAAGAAAACACCACAAGAGTAAAACACAAATGAATTACGGTTTTAGAAACACAAATGCATGGTAAATAGCGGTATAAATTTGTAATTGGAATTCCAAACCAAAGAAGATATTATATTTGAGATAAAAGTGGCCAGTACGACAAAACGCCAATTTCATATGTAAGGACCTAATATAATAGAAGAGTACTTAGGTAACCGAGCTTTGCTCGGAGCTCTAGAGGATTACAAAAAAAAAGAAACACTAAAATATTTTATCGGGGTTTGAACCTATTCGAATATTCCGAAATTCTGAACAACGCGAAAATTAACCAAGATGGCAATTCGACTGACATAATAGAGTCGAAATTATTGATATACTGTTGCATGACGAAAAAGAAACATATATAACTTAAAATACACATTTCCCAGGCATAAAACCTAGTCACACCGATTTTTATCCCCCAAAACTCCCTGCATACTAAGTTTCATGTAAATACTTCCAGCCGTTGCCGAGATTACGATTATATACATACAAAATAGTCTCGTTTACAGTATAAGATATTTAATTATTTTTTAAAAAAGGTTAGGCTACAGGGCAAACCCTTAACCCGATCGTCATTGTTTGAAGCTCAAATTGTCGCTGACTATATTGTCCAGAGGAGTTATAGTTTTTATCAAATTTTTGATATCATTTTTCTTCGTTTCCAAAATAACAAGCATCAAAATCAAAAATTGGGAAAAAAATGAATTTTGTTTTCACTATTTCAGTCGTGACTTCTTTCGTTATTGATTTTCTCGAATAATTCTTTTTACACCTTACAGCCCTCGTACCTCGAACGTGACTTTTGAGTCATTTTTGAATATCATATCTTCATAACTCTCCGAGAGATAAGGGGATCGCACTTTTTCGTGAAAAAGGACCAATTGACAGATCTTATTTAACTGGTACAATAGTATAAACTATAATATAATCCAAAATATGTTATTTGAAGAAATTAAAAAGGCCATGTTGCCTAAAAATATATACTTTTCGTCTATTCAATGAAAGACAACATGATAAAAAGCAATCTGAAATAAATTTTTGTAAATTTTATAAAATAACGAAAATACGAAATAATTTAAATTTGCAAGCACCGCCAACTACAAGGCACCGATTAAAAAGGGCTTAGCATTCTCCCACGTCTGGAGTGCAGAGTGCCGCTAGATGTTCCGGACTGAAACTTTGATTTAAAATCGGACGAACTACCTATGACGAACGGACGCAGCGGTGACAGGGAGACGCTTCCAGAAGTTGGAGCCCCATCTCGCTCTCTCGCCACGTGCTAGCTTATAAGCTAATAAGCTAAGCTATATATATATATATATATATATATATATATATATATATATATATATATATATATATATATATATATATATATGTGTGTGTATAATGTCAGGGTATTATTAATAAGGTCAAAATTATTAGATTAAGTAAATTATAATTAGATTAGATTCTTTAGATTCAAATATAAAAAGTGAATGTGATTAGACTATAATATATGTAACATTATTTCTAAAATGACATGTAGTGGTCGTGATATATGTCTAAATCAAAAATTTTATGCCAATTATTATAAGTAGTAGCTAGTCTAGAAATAGGATTGTTCAGGCCAAGATTAGTTTCGGGCCTAGGAATGTTGAGGAACGATTTTTGCCTAGACCTAGCATGTATCCTAATAACCACAAGTTCAACAGACTCTAAAAATTCTTAAGAGGGGGTGGAGCCAGTTACTATTTCTTTAAAAAGGCTAGATCCAACATACTTCTGCGCTCGGATAGCTTGTTCTTTCGAGTCGACTCTTTCGTCATAAGATAGTCTATTAATTATGTGCGGGGTAATAAAGGCTAAGTGTCTAGTAAATGCTCTTTGAATGGACTCAAAACGCTGAAAGTGTGTTTCATAAAATGGGTTTCAAACTATACTGCAAAACAGGTTTTTCTTCATTATTGCTTTTTTTTATCACTAGATCAAAGTGTGATATAAAGGTTATCCTGGAGTCAATTAAAACACCTAGATCACGGATTTTAGTTGCAAGGGTAGCCATTTATATTATATTTTGTTGGTATTGTAATCCGTTTTCGTGTGAATTTTATGTGTTGGCATTTGGCCGCGATAACCTCATTTTATTGTCACACCACACACACCACTGGTAAATGCGATCAAGGACAGATTGTAGTAATGAAGAGTCGGCTTGTGACTTAATCAATCTCGATATTTTCATGTCGTCAGCAAACACAGAGCATTTGCTCCACCACCACCACACCACCACCACACACCACGCACCACCACCACAGGTGAACACAGTTAACGATGTCGTTAATACATGATAAGTATAGAATTGGTCCTAAATGGGATATTGAAGTTGCTTTGTACTTTATTGATTCCACCACCACAACCGTCTGTTCACGCTCAACCAAGTATGTCATAAGCTAGTCAGGCAACTTACTACAAACCCCATACTGATCATAGTCTCGTAGTATCTTAACCAGGATTTTATGATCGACTTGGTCAAAGGCACTAGCAAAGTCCGTATAAACTGAACCGACTTCATTTCTATTGTCAACAGCCTCAAAAATTGGGGTCAGATAAGAGACGAGATTCGATATCACCGACTCCAGACTCCAGCGATTTATTGAATATCTTCATTAGAGGAAGGGATAGATTGGGCACATCTTTTGATGAGGAGAGGCGGAATATTGTCAGGTCCGGCACCCTTATTTTGGTCAATTATAATAGTATGGAATAATACATACTGATACGGCGGTTTAATAAAATGAAGAAAAATACATACTGAAAAACTAACAAAACTGTCAATTTACTAACATAACTTATACTGTAACCGTAGGAAAATTAAATAAACGGCTTTTTATTTTATTTTATTTTTTAATCTAGAGACTAAACTACTACCGTGCCAAATTTCATCCCTTCCCTTCCCTTCCCCTTCAAATCCCTTCAGTAGTTTTTTCATGAATGAGTAAGAAACATCCATACATCTATCGTTACATCCTCACACACTTTTACATTTATAATATTAGTAGGATAGAAGGATAAATGTCAATGTTAGTGGGGTCAGGTCAGGTTATGAGGGTGTACTTTGTGCACTACATGGAATTTGACCGTCCGGCAGTCCGACTTTTTGCCATTATAACGTCCTATGTAAATGATATAAGAGTATTATAAATAGAAAATTGAATGTCGGATGGTAAAATTCAGTTTAATGCACAGACGCCCCAGTACACAATGGCTTATGATGGGCCATGCTTTGCAATGCACAAGTGTAAGCCATGATCACGTGGTGTGCACACAATGGCGCATGGGTCATTGCTGTCATGCGAAACACTCACGATGGACGTGGAAGTAGTTAAGGCCGCGGCTATTTATTTATATTTTATATACCACAGATCACACTACACCACGATTCCTTTGAAGTGTGTCCAAAAAACCCACAGCTTTCCGATTGCGCGCCACGATGGGCAATTGTCTGCCATTGTCCTGTCGTGTTAGACAGATCCGGGACACTCCGCTTCATAGCAGATGATGGTAACCCGCAAGTAGTTTTAGTGGGAAAACCAATGAATAGCGTCAGAAGTACCATATACCCCAGGGCCACCTATTCCGCGGAAGGCGTAACGTCCTGTTCCCTGCTCAAAAAAGAGGTGAGATCAAAAAAAGTATAAACTAAAATACCATTAAATGATGAGAAAATGAGGTAAGTGTATACGACTGTATTTGTAGGTATTACAGTAGATAGTAAATTACAGTGGGTTCCTCATATTGCTAATCTTGCAGATAGACTCAGTTCTGCAGCATATTATATGCAGTCAGAAAAATTTGGGAAATTTCTGACGACGAGACGGCGCGACTAGTTTATTTTAGTTATTTTCATAGTGGAATGTCTTACGCCATCCTTTCGTGGGGAAACGCCCTCGATATTGATATTATATTTGTGCTGCAGAAGCGAGCAACACTTTCGAATTGCTTGTCATAAATTTTAGCCATAAAATATATTGCCACTTCAACCAATCAGCTCATGAAACCGAAAAAATAAGAATATTATGTTAATGATAAAAAATAATTTATTGTAAAATTGTTTGTAGATTCCAAATTAAAATAAGTAGTTCTTCAACCACATCATTTATACAATATTGGCTAGTTAAAAAACAAACGGCTTAATTTTGCACTGTCCTTGCAGTCTTCTTTATAAACCTTTCTTAATGACGACAGAGGTCAGGACAGGGCTCAGTGGTTCAGCGCGTTGGTGCTCAAGCCCCGGGTTCGAATCCGACCGAAGAAACAAAAAGTTTTTCTGTGTTCCTGGGTCATGGATGTGTATTAAATATGTGTATAATATTTTAAAAGATCTTGAATATATGTATAGTATAAAAGTATTAAATATACTTCCCGTTTTCTGGTACCTGTAACACAAGTTCTCCGAATACTTAGCACGGGGCCAAATTGACGTGGTGTGAAGCGTCCATAGATATTATTATTATTATAATGAAGATGGCCATAATGTCACATTCCAAGACCTACCGTCTGGTTTTAACCTACTTCCAAAAAAGGAGGCGGTTACCTATACATTCGGCTGTATACAGGATGTGGCGTAATTAATGGATAATCCTTCACCTGCAGCTGGAGAATATCATAATGGATCAGAAAAATGCAATTCATGTTTTGTAAAAGTATCATGGTTTTTTAGTTATCGGCCATTTTTTAAAAATTATGAAAATTTTACCCTTGCTCACTAATTTTGTTGTCACAGTCGCAAAAACATGAATTATCTCTATCAGGTTTTTATTTACTATACTTGAATAGTTGTATTATCAAATGTATCATGTCATTTTTGTGCTGTTGCCTATTTCATTTTTACAAATGCTACCGAAAATAAGTTTTTTTCTTTCAAATCTTTTTTTTTTTGTGTTTGATCGCACATATCATAAAAAAAATGTATGGGGACTTGACTGAACAGCTTACAAATAATTATAATATTTAATTGAGATTGTAAAAAGGTATAACACATGGTATTTAATCCTTAGATTTCAAAGTGATTACCTAATGACTTTGATGAAAGCCTATTTTCCTAAAAACATACGTCTCAGAAAATATTTTAATTATTTCTTTTTTTTATATTTATAATATCTTTTTCACTATCACATTATACATTTTATAATAAGGCCAAAGCAAAGCTATTCAACTCGTAGAAAAATTCCCACCGAAAGACCCAGACCCAACGTTTTGTACCTGCTTTATTACCTGCTCCGACGACGAAAACCAAAAGACGGAAAAGTTGTCCCACTCTTTCATGCAATGGATGAAAGAGACACACAGAAGACTAACATAATTGTTTGTCGTAGTGATACTAGTTTTAGAGGGTTGCTGGAGTCAGTGTGCTACCATACTACTTCCAAGAGATACGTTTTGTTAGTAAGAAAGAATTAATTATTATTGATAAAGTGCTGTGACTTTGAATTGATTTTGCTCAGTGACATGGACTTGGTAATCCCGTAATTCAAATATTGGTCTTGTGCTCTAACCCCGGACTTGTTTATTGCTAGTGATTTGCACTTTTAACCTGGACATATCGCGCATCGAGCGCAATGCCTCGATTTGTATACATACCTGCGGAATATGCAGAAATGCATTTTATTTACTGTCAGTGTGGTGGTAATGCAAGTCAAGCCGTAGAACTCTATCGAGCAATGTTTCCTAATGCCCGTCATCCTGATTACCGGGTGTTTCCAAGAGCACATAATGCGTACAAGGCAAATCAAATCAAATCGACAAATCGAGGCATTGCACTCGATGTGCGGTATGTGCAGGTTAAATGTCCAAATCACTAGCAATAAACAAGTCCGGGGTTAGAGCACAAGATCAATATTTGTATCACGGGATTACCAAGTCCATGTCACTGAACAAAATCAAGTCCGAGGTTACAGCACTTTATCAATAATAATAAATTCTTTCTTACTAACAAAACGTATCTCTTGGAAGTAGTATGGTAGCACACTGACTCTAGCAACCCTCTAAAACTAGTATCAGTACGACAAAAAATTAAGTTAGTCTTCGGTGTGTCTCTTTCACCCATTGCATGAAAGAGTGGGATAACATTTCCGTCTTTTGGTTTTCGTCGTCGGAGCAGGTAATAAAGCAGGTACAAAAAGTTGGGTCTGGGTCTTTCGGTGGGAATTTTTCTACGCGTTTAATAGCTTTGCTTTGTGCTTATTATAAAATGTATAATGTGATAGTGAAAAAGATATTATAAATATAAAAAAAAGAAATAATTAATTTTTTTTTTTTTATTAAATAAGGGGGCAAACGAGCAAACGGGTCACCTGATGGTAAGCAACTACCGTCGCCCATGGACACTCGCAACATCAGAAGAGCTGCAGGTTCGTTGCCGGCCTTTTAAACCTTTTACCTTATACGCTCTCTTTTTGAAGGTTTGGAGGTCGTATAGGTCCGGAAATACTGCTGGTGACAGTTCGTTCCAGAGTTTTACAGTGCGCGGCAGAAAGTTACGCGAAAAGCGCACGGTGGAAGACTGCCACTCATCAAGGTGATGAGGATGGTATGTTTTTCGCGTGGGACGATGGCGAAAAGTTGCAGGTGGTATGATTCCGAACAATTCCTCAGAGCACTCCCCGTGATACAACCGATAGAGGATGCAGAGTGAAGCTACATCTCGGCGTAATTCCAAGGGGTCCAAGCTGTTTGAAACACTATGGCAGTCAACAATTCGAGCGGCCCTTCGTTGGATACGATCCAGAGGGAGCAGTTGGTATTTTGGCGCCCCTGCCCAGAGATGAGAACAATATTCCATATGAGGCCGAACCTGCGCCTTGTAGAGTTGTAGGCGTTGATCCGGACTGAAGTACTGTCTCGCTCTGTTAAGAACACCAAGCTTCTTCGAGGCTAACTTGGCCTTACCCTCTAGATGATATCGGAATTGGACTTCACTCGATATGTTGACGCCAATGAATTCTCTATTTTAGACACAAGTTCGTTTCGACTCTCAATGACATTTAGCCGAGAAATATTGGGGGAGCCGGTATATACAGCATCACCTGTACTATCATCCGCATAGCAATGAATGCCGTTGGTCTGTAACATGTCATTGATATGCAGTATGAATAGGGTAGGCGATAACACACAGCCCTGAGGGACACCAGCATCAACAGACTGAGTTTCCGAGCATTCGCCGTCAACTACGACCTTTATGCTTCTATCTGCTAAGAAACTAGTGACCCACTTACATAATTTCTCGGGCAGCCCGTATGATGGAAGCTTTGATAGCAGCGCTTTATGCCATAATGCAAAATATTTTCTGAGACGTATGTTTTTAGGAAAATAGGCAAAGTCATTAGGTAATCATTTTGAAATCTAAGGGTTAAATACCATGTGTTATACCTTTTTACAATCTCAATTAAATATTCTAATTATTTGTAAGCCTTTCAGTCAATTCCCCACACATTTTTTTTATGATATGTGCAATCAAACACAAAGAAAAAAAGATTTGAAAGAAAAAAAATTATTTTCGGTAGCATTTGTAAAAATAAAATAGGCAACAGCACAAAAATGACAGGATACATTTGATAATACAACTATTCAAGTATAATAAATAAAAACTTGATAGAGATAATTCATGTTTTTGCGACTGTGACAACAAAAGTGAGCAAGGGTAAAATTTTCATAATTTAAAAAAAATGACCGATAACTAAAAAACCATGATACTCTTACTAAACATGAATTGTATTTTTCTGGTCCGTTATGATATTCTCCAGCTGCAGGTGAAGGAGTATCCATTAATTACGCCACACCCTGTATATTTTTGTATTTTATAAAGGAGCTTATTTGGATCTCTAAACCTAGAAATTCATTTTTAACTTGATAAACTACTTGAATTAAGGATCTTAACCCATTATATTCTCTTATATTATTATCTAATTGCAACTTAATATGTTCTAAATCAATCGATTTAATGATGCTCCAGTGATCAGTCTTCATCAATGCTGCACCAAGTTTTATTGGAGCTGTGCCTGGATTCTTGGTCATGTTGTGAAATTTGAGATGCCATGTCGGACTCGCCATTGCTAGTACCAGGAAACACCACAAGTGAAGGCCGTTTTATATTTTTTATTGCTACTCTAGTATTTCTATTTTTAAGTTTAACTGGCATTATATTTCGCGAAATCTCCCCAGTAAATTCAGCTTCTTCAAACCTAGGTAATTGCTTAGCTTTTCTAGTTCTAGTATTTTTCATATAAATTTTATCTCACTTCTTAATTTTGGGGACCGGGTTTTCACCCCCTTTCTTATCTCTGACTTCTTTTTCGCCAATAACTAATTTTTCTGCTAAATATTCGTACATAACTTTCAGACGCTTTCTATGATCTTGTAATAGTTTTTGCATAATCTCTATCTCTCTATATCTCTATCAATATTAAAAACGTTTCCTGAATCCTTATGTCTAAATATCATTTCAAAAGGCGTAAAGTTAGTCGCGGTATATATTGTATTATTATAAGCCATAATAGCATAAGTCGTAACACTACAAGCATCTAAATCTTTTTTATCGTATTTTGCTAGTCTATAAATTTCGATAATTGTAGAATGAAAACCTTCTACGATAGCCATTGAATTGGTTTATTAGGGGTCATGAATGTCAATTTTATATAAGTTTAATAATTCTCTTATTAGTTCGTTATTAAACTTAGTTCCTGAATCACTATTTATTTTATCGGGTATCAATTAAATATTTTAGCATGTATGGTACATGCTAAAATATTTAATTGATGCTTTGACTACTTCCGGAGTACTTCTATTAGGTATATCTATTGCCTCAACTAACTTACTGAATGCATCTGCAATAGTTAAATACTATTTATTTTCTATGTATTATTGAAATGGACTATTTTGATTTTGTGTTAATTGTAAATGCGGTTGAATCGGTTTCCTTTCATATTTCATTTTTCTACACTGTTCACAGCTGTTTAAATTAGCCGAAATCATTTGTTTCATATTAATCCACCAATAATGCCTTTTTATTTTCATAAGTATTGCATTTTTTCCACGATGGCATGTTTTGCCCTCATGGTATTTTCGTACCACATCAAATTGATCTACCTCTGATTCTTATAAATTAACTACCCTTTCTGTACACTTGACTAAATTCATTGTTCCTCTTTTATATAATTCCGTAACTACTTTAGAAAATATTCGTCTAAAGTTATCATCTTCAAAGTAGATAAAATATTTATGTTTAGGATCTATATATTCTTTAAATAAATCCTTTACTAACTACTCATTATTTATAGATAAATGTACTTCTAATATTCTTTGATTTTATTCGATAAATCTTTTACTGTTAACCTATCTACAAGCCACGAGTATACTAGGATATGTTTAGATTTATTATCGATCGCTTCATTAAGATTAGGAAAACCTTCATGCTCCCTATTTGAAACTGAATGTGCCGTTTCTTCATCAGAATCCATGCACTAAAATTGGCTAAATCATTTTCTAACACCGCAACGACTCCTTGTACTAAATCAGAGTCAACGATATTAACTAAAATTGAATCTAAGTTATCATCTAAGGCATTTAATTTAATTCGAGATAACGCGTCAGTGTTTGTATTCTGTGGCCCTTTCTTATATTTAATTTCAAAATTATATTCCTCTAAACGCAATTTTCATCTAATTAATTTACTATTCGGTTCTTTTAGTGAGTATAACCAAGCCAAAGGTCTATGGTCCGTATAAATAGTAAACTTCTAAGTCTAAATTACTTTATTGCCCATATAATAGCTAATAGTTCCTTTTCTATTGTACTATATTTTTCTTCCGTAGGTGATAATGTCCTACTAGCAAATGCTATTGGCCTATCTGAGCCTATAGGTCCCTGTGACAGAACTGCACCGACAGCAAAGTTTGATGCGTCAGTTCAAAACAAAAGGCTTAGAAAAGTCAGTTTTTTTTTTCATGACAATATTTGCTTCAATTTGATTTAATAAATCGCTGTCGATTAGTCCATCGTAATAACCATCGACACTGTAAACATAAAAATTATAACACTGTGAGCTTTGGAAAATTTCCAGCAATAGAATAAAAATTACTTGATCGTGTTTACTACATGCGTGGGTGCTTACAACTTCCAAAGGTTCTATTCTTAAAAATTCAGAAAAATAGTTATTTGCGACTTTGGGGCTAATAAAAGATCGAGAACTAACCATGTCTATCATAAAAATGGAATTTAATTCTGGAATCTCAATATATGGCAAAGAACGTATACTGTTAGAATTTACAGTTATCTTTTCCCGTGCCTTGCCCGTGGTATGAAAAGTTTTGATACCGACCATCGACTGAGAGTCGGTGTTTGATCCCGAATTCGGAATTAGCTGAAACTGCGGTTGCATTGTTGCCGGCTGATGGGATGTATTATTAAAATTTCTATTATTATTTCTAAATTGGAGTGAATAACTTTTAAATGGATTATTTCTAAAATTATTTTGCTGTTGATATATTATATGCTGTTTAATATTATATTAAAACGTTATTAAAGAGATAACGAACAGCAAAAAAACGCGAAACTATTAGCCTTCCAACAAGTAACACCACTTTAACAATATTGGCTGCATAAGAAAGACCCCTTATTAAAGAAAATAATCCAAAAAATATCCTAGGTGGATAGAGCGCAGCCAATCCAAAGTAGCATAATAGTATTGGCAGCAAAAGAAAGACCCTTTATAATAGAAAGTATCCAAATAAATATCCCGAGATGGATAAAGTGCTGCCTAACTAAAGTATACACCTATACAATTCCTCAACAGTGAGAGCTGGTATAATATTCCTTATCAAAACTCCATACTCCAATTCAGTCATTTTAAGCAAATCAAATTTTATTTTTCCAGACATATTGAAAAAATTAAAAAAAAAAAGTTAAAGATTTTTCCAAAGTTAAATAAGTTGTCAAAAGTAAAATTTATTAAAAAGTTAAGTAAGTAAGTAAATTCAAAAGTTTAAAAAGAAATTAAGTTTTTCCAAAATAAATCAATTAATGAATTTATCAGAAGTTAAATTCAATTTCAAAAGTTAAATTACCAAGTAAATTCAAGAAAAAAATATTCACAACCCTATCGGTGAGTATATCTGTGTTGAGAAAATACAAAAATAATCAGAGGTATTCTCTAAAAATACACAAAAAAATATAATTTGTAATCAGTACTATATAACTAACTACAAAAACAACAACTTCTACAGACTATATGGTACAGACCATATACAGTAAAATGAAAAAACAAACTGTATAAAGTTTATTAACAATTTTAAACTTTACACAACAACAATAAGGTTTCTAGTTACTACACTAAGTATATCCAACGCTAATAGTAAGTTAAGATTAAAATAAAGTTAAGTAAAAGTTAAAGTGATAAGTTAGTAGCAAAAGAATTTAGAATACGAATTTAACGTTTTATGTAAATATCTATGTTGAAGTAAAAAGTTAAATTAAAGTTTAATTAAAACAAGGTTAAGGCCAAAAAGATCACATAAGCATCATTGAAGATGATGCTGATGTGTGTGCATGTATAGTGTGGGTATGTGTAAAATAAATAATATGTATGATAAAATAGATAATATACAATATAAAAATAATTACTAATATCCTGCCAAAAAGACAGGACAAAAAAAATAGAATAATAATAAATATATTTAATAATGAATAAATTTAATAGTTTTTATAAATTTAATATTATGTCCACTGAGAAAAAAAACACAGGGTTCCTTATGTATCACGGAACCCTAAAAAAAACAGTGGGTGAGTGCTGTAACGTAGGTAACGTTACAGCACCTGTCCCCGCGCCTCTTACACGTATCCGTTACGTAACCTGAACCAATTCTACCCCGGGCCCAGACGGGTAATAGTACTGAGAGAGTTGGATATAAAATACGGCACAAAACAAACACCAAATACTGGACATACAGACCCAGGAAGAGTCCGTGACAATATATATATTAACTAAAAAAAGAAAAAAAAGGGGTCGTGGGCAGAAGGCCGTACGGTCTGGTCGAGCCTCTTGGTGTCTAAGGGTATCTAAGGGGGTATCTAAGGTAAACCACGTGGGAACTTAGCTGTAGTCCGGTCCTTAGTCCAGGAGTCTAGCACGTGGAGGGAGAGCGAGATGGGGCTCCAACTTCCGGTAGCTTCTCCGTCACCGCTGTGTCCGATCGACGTCGATAGATCGTCAAAAAAAAAAGTTCCAGTCCAATGACTACCAGCACTCCGAACTCCAGCTAGGTTTATACCTATTATTCCTTCCTTTCTATTTCTATTCCTTTCCTTTTCTATTCCTTTTTAGTAGGTACCTCAAATGTTGTAGTTGGCGGAGATTTGTGCCCGAAACCAAGTTCCTGCAAATATTCACGACACGTGGGTAGGAGGAGTCCGGTCCCACAGCCAGTGCGATTTTAACCCCAAACGATCAAAATCACGGGCTGTGTGACAATTACAAAGAAGGTAGGCAAAATAAAAAAAGATAAGATGATATTTAGGACAACCAATATGATACAAATATCCTAACATTTTAATAGTGCTAGATGGGAAAGATGAAACTACAAATTGAGCACGTGGTATGGCCAATCAAATAATTGACAACTAATTTACCAAGATGATAGTTTACATGAAAGAATAATGCGTTTTAATACAAGCATGATTTTCTAAATATTCACAACACAGATACTTAAAATACTCAACGTGGAACACGGGGTTAAAATATAATTATTATAACGACTACATCTTGAGTATAGAAAATTTTATTCAAAAAGGAAATGTCATTCGAAGAAGTACCATATATATACCTTTCCTTCCTCTTTTTTGACAACTATAAACTAAAGCGTAAAGATAAAATCAAAATAAGATATTATATCAATAATCAATATATTATGTAATATAATATTTCAAATTTACTGTATTTTCTTTATTAAAAACTAAATTATTATTTTTCAAAGATTTAAGACGAAAGTAAAATCGATCTACGAACTAAGTATTATAGCAAGGCTGACGCCGTTTAGTAAGGACGTGCGCCGATAGATGGCGCTTTAAGCCTCTAAAAATGACTAAATAATTAATTATACAAATCATAGATGACGCGAGTAACGCCAAAATAATCGATTTTATGGAAAGGGAATGTAACTACGTTACAGTATGAGTTAAAATTATTATTACCGAAATTTCTAAATTGAGGCTTATTAAAGTTACTTTGCGGTAATTCTGGTGATGATGATGGCATTAAGTGCTGTGGAATATTTTGATACCTGTTATTAAGATGTTATTAAGTAGTATGTGTTAATTATGTTTTTGCGTATAAACTGTATTGAAATTTTGTTTTTCCAAAACAACTTGTAATGCATCTGCTAAAGTGGAGATGTCCATTAATTTCACTATTCTAACTAAGTAAGATGGTAAATTATAAAGGAAAACGTTGAAGGATGTATTCGTATAAATTTATTGTTTTGCTAGTCGAACACTAGAGTCTAACGTCGTTTCATTGATTTTAGAAAAAATAATACTTCTAATATGTTTAATTCGGTGACAAAAATGAAAATAATATTCGCCTCTACTTATTTTTAAACCCTGTAGTTCTAAAGCTAAACATTATTCGGTTATGGGATCGCCAAAATGTTGCCTTAATAAAGTTTTTAATTCATCCCAGTTATTAATTTAGTCCCGTTCTCCTACTAAACTAGCAGCCTCTCCAGCCAACCTACTTGTAATGACATGGAACAAATATTCATTTTGTAAATGATCGTCCTGAAACGTTTGTAATACGTATTCACATTTATTTATAAACAATGGTAATGCTTTAGAACACTGAAATAATTTTTGAAATTTCGCTAGGAACACGGACCACACCTTTCATATTTAAAACAGACAAAAAGTGCAAAGAGAGAAAAACAAACTAAAATCGAACGTTTTCCAATTAAATATTATAAATAACTTCAAGTTCAATTAAAGTTATTTTAAAATTTATCAAAGAAATTCATTTGATTGGAAAAATCTGTAATTAGTTACGTTCTATAAATTCAATTATTATTAAATTATATCAATGTTCAAATATTATCTTTATTTATAAATATTAAATATCCTTCATAAAAAAATATTGAATCAAAAAATCCCCTGTGGAGTAAAATAAAAACACATACACAGACAATAAATCAAAGAGCATAAAATAAAGGAAGTCAAGGAAGTGAATAAGAATTTGATCACTCACAGTTCGTTAATCCCCGTAAAACGTTGAAACGCAAGTTGAAACCTCAGAATTTTATAAGGAAATTCAACTCGGGGATTCCTAACCAGCTGCCCCAATTAAATACTTGGTCAGAGATTTGACTATAAAAATAATTTATTTCAAACTTACAGAGTTCTTACTACTAGTATTACAAAAATGATAGTCAACTTAATTAGTAAATCCTACGTTTTTATGCATATTAATGTGCTTATTTAACATGTCAGCTATTCTACTTAAGAAGCTGACAAAGCTTATATTATTAGGGTTGTCACTCTTAACTCGCTCATACCATATCTACCTCTTTTTAATTTTATACATATGGCAGGACCAGTATCTATATAAATATTTCAGGTGGCTGACAAAGAAGTATTATGGACATGATCGAATGCTAAATAGAAATCGCAATCGTCAATGAATATATCTGCAACTGTTTTTCTGCCTCAGGGTGTATCAGGGAATATCTATCTATTTTAAATCTCTGTTTAAGAAGAGAACATAATTTAACTATCCTAAATAAATATGAACTAAGAACAAAAATAAATTAAAAAATAACTAATGTTTATTGAAAATACAATAAGGTTCAAGTCGTGTCAACTTGTCGCACTATGACAACCAGCAGAAAAAAGTTTGATCTTAATAGGAAATACCCCATTATGTACAGAAAATGATGATGTAGTGAACACTAGGCACTATCCGTGACTTTGTTCGCGTTATATATATAACAGATAACTCCACTTATATTTAATTTTTCTGAAACATCTGGAATTATCACCGTCTTTCAATGAATGTCGCAAGACTATAACTTTATAAGTATGATTTAAAAGCTTATTAGTTTTGATTTTTAGATCAATATTTTCTCCGATTTTATACATTAGGTATAATGCTGCAATTTGGAGACCTACATTTAACTCTTACCTGCCGCTCTAGCACGATTACCTGTAAACGCGATATAAGTCTAGATAGCTCTCCCCTGCCTATCAAACAAATCTGTAGTGAGCCAATAAATTTGGAATATATAATAACATATTATTATAACTTCCAAGAATCGTCCGATAGAAAATTACAATTAAATAAAAAACAATCCAATTCAATGTGATCCAATAACTTGTATTATACTCTGCAAATAATTTTTAATAACAGTTTTGCAGGTTCACACCTCGTTTCACAGTCGTTATTATACCTTAAATTACACTGCGTCTGCGATAATGAGCTTATTGTTATTACTTGCGTTAAAAATGTATATATTGGACTATTGTTATAAGTTTTGACTTATTACAAGTCTGAACTTTGCGGCAACATCGTCTACATTTTGCAGTGCCAATTATCACAGTAACCATGCGGAAGTCAACATTCTTATTCGTTGTTAATTCAATTTTGTACATGGATTGTATAGAAAGTAAGTTTTAGAATAAGTGCTGATGCGTAACTTACCAGGATTTACCATACTTTTAATCTATCTATATAGGCAATATGTGCACATTTTTTTTAAATATATTTTGTTATATAAGCCTAGTAATAGATTTTTGGTACCTACTTGGAAGGTAGCAGGCTCGATCTTTAGCTATGGCATATTTATGAGATTTTTCTCAGTTACAATCATTAGGAAAAGATCTTTGTCAGCAGTGTGACACTATTGGCTGGTAATAATAACAAGAACACCCAAACGGTGAAGGAAACCATCGAACCATCTTGTTTGTAGAGGCTATAGTTTTAAAGGCCCTTGAAGTCTAAAAGTAGAATCATCACATTGGATTCAAACATTAATAAAATTTATTTGCAGTGCCTTTTCCAAACAAATGCAAGTTCGACGACTCAGAATGTCTAACGAAGACTGCTCAGGCTTTGGTCCCAAAATTCGTCGCTGGTATACCAGAGATTGGAGTCGAAGAGTTGGACCCACTATTAATTAAACGTATAGACGCATCCACGGCTGGACTTAAGTTAATTGCGAGCGATGTGACCATTCTGGGATTCAAAGGCACACAGCTAAAAGAAATCAAGTAATTTTAACATCTACGACAATGATAATATTTAGGTTTTTAAGTATGGGATAGTCAGACATTAAGAGATAAAAAATACGCCTAAATTGAGTAAAAATGTAAATGTAATAAGCAAACTGAATTTTCTACATTCGGTTATGCTTTAATGCACGAAAATTGCATGTAAAAATAAATAACTGAAGTATAAATAATATTGTTGCTATTATCTGAATCCATATTCTATTACCCATATTTTTACATTCAGTTAACTAGGTTGATATTATGATACTAATTTTCGATTCATTGTAATATTTTAGATTTGACAAGACCTTCAAAACTCTGAAGATAAAGTTATTGGTAGATCTACATCTGAGCGGCCAACACGACACTTCAGGCAACATACTGATGCTGCCCATCGTAGGAAAGGGACCTTTATTTGTTACATTACGTAAGTAAATCTTTTATCAAAATGAATCAAGAGCATGTCAAGACATACCTATTATTTAAGGAGGCTTCCATACTTATCAACGCGTAATAGGTTTTTTCAAATTACTTCAAATGTTATCGTCCGATTTCGTTCAAAATAATTATTGTTCTAAAGAGTACTTAGCATTATTATCCGCAATGAAAGTTACAAGTTTCTACCTCTTATAGTTTAGAAATGTCAGGAGGCCAACTTGTAAATCGCTTTGGAGGCCGATTACTCGTAAATAAACACACACTGCACTACACTTTATAAAGAAAGTCATGTAACAAACCTTACCTTTATATAACAACACACAATATGGGAGATGACTACGTCTAATATATTTAGTTTCATTAGTATACTCAGAAATATTGAGGCATTACTACTTGGTACCTCACTTCACATGTATGGGGAGCCACCAGAAGGAATATTTTTTATTAATTTATTTTTTACTAGCCTTAGCCCACGGCTTCGCCCGCGTTGAACTTTTTTCTCCCTTATATCTTTATAATGTATAGCCTACTCGTTATTCTATTGTATAAGCTATAGTTTCATCAAATTCCGTTTAGCATTTTTTCGTCAAAGAGTTTCTAAACATTCTCACAAACTTTCACATTTCAGCCGCGTTCGCGCGACCTGGGAAACAATTATCGCAATTATTGTCGGTTATTAAATCACTTCAAAGATTTTCAGGCTGTCCCATATGCATATGCAAATCAGTATGCAATGTAATGCAATCAGCGCGTTGACCGAACCGAGATTAAATCCAAAATAGTCAAGAGAATACTGATGGAAATTATACTGGTGGAATGAAAAACTGTAGGCACAAACTACAATGCGGAACAAAATTAGCGGTTTATTAATTACCTTTAAAATGAATTATAGTAGGTAATTCGTGTCAATTACCAAAAAAAAAATATCTGACCGAGATCCAAATTTTCGAACAAAAAAAAATTATAAAATACGCATACCAAACTGCCAATCGAACTAACATAATAGAGTCGAAATTATTGATATATACAATATCTCACGGAAACACTGTTCTTTTTCGGGATAAAATGTAGCCTATGTTTAATCCAGAATTGACTGTGAAAGTACCAAACCAAGTAGTTTTTGCGTAAATGAGAAACAAATAAGTTATTAATTTATCAAACTAATGTGTTATAATATTATACGAATATTAATTTGTGATATACAGTAGAAAATAGAATAAGTTGGTATAAAAATTTCAATTACGTTGCACAAAATTGTAAAAATTTCATGATGCTGGCTACCCTTTGCACAATGTTTACAAAATTTTTAAAAATTTTAATCTAGCTACACCTGATGATGACTTTGTCGAAACCGGTCGTGAAATATATTAAAATTAATGTAAAATACTTATTAAAGTGGAAATAGTGCAAGAAGTCCTGTGTGTTCTTACTGTGAGTAACAAACATCCATCCACCCTCACAAACTTTCACATTTATAAAATTAGTAGGATTACTATGAAATGGCACATTTTTTAAATTCCAATTGTAAAAGTCACATTCGCTACAATAAAGTTAATTGATAAAAAGTTGATGATTCTTGAAAATGAAATAAATGTCTCATCTTAAAAACAATCGAGAGCGGCGTATATGTATTTAACATACAATGAGTACAATTAGTGATTATTTTACACAGTTAAGAGAAAAGTTACGTTTCATTTCTTGGCTAATCAGAGTACCTACCTAAACATTGTATAATAAATAATTATTAGTTATCAAGTGTATTGTGTTTTATAGAAAGAACATTTTTTAAAGATCATTATTTAAGATTTAGTTTTTCATTAAAAGAAGAATAACATACATTTTATATTTCAGGTAAAATCGAAGTCACTGTCTACGTCACAGTATCAAGGGTCACTGAGGGTGACAAAACTTATTTACGCGCTGAGTACAAAGATTTCTCGTACATATTGAAAGACAAAGCTGATGTGATATTCGACAATCTATTCGAAGGCAACGAATTACTTGGTAAGTAAACAGATAAACCTTAATTAAATAAACAGACTAGACCATAATTGAGACCACAAAAGTACCCATGAATTTAATAATATTATAATACCCTGACTGAGCCATGATCCAAGCTGGCGTCAAGAAATACCACGGCCTTAAGGACAGCCAGTGCGCAACAACGGTACCACGTTGGGATACCAACTCCACTAGTATTGCAAGTGTCCAGGGGGAGGCCTTACCATAAGGCAATTACCACGAAAATTAGCCACATAATATAACTTAATGTTTGTTTCAGCTACTGCAACTAAAGAAATGCTGCACCAGAGCGCGAATGAAGTCATCCTCGGCATCGGATCTCCATTCGTTAGGGCTGTGATCGACGCCATTATTGTGCACGTCAACGAACTTCTTAAGCCTTTCGAAGCCGACGACATATATATCCACTAGTATTTAAGTTGTATGTAAGTACACAGTGTAAATTTTTTAAATAAATCTGGTTTGTAAGGTCTGTAATGAAATTATTAAAGGTTCTATTAAAATGTATGGACAATTCCAATAAGTCTAATAATATTATGAGGAGAATCTACGCATTCCTATTCTGATATTATTTTTGAAAACACAAAATTGTAACTATTTACAAAATAAGTATAAACAAATTATATATATAAAGAACTATAAAATATATTTTACTACTCTCCTTTCTGTACTTTCTTTAAAACTGTTAGACCTACTAAAGTTAATTTACCGTCTACAACAGATAGAAAGAGTATTGTCCTCGTTTGATATTAAAACAGTTTGAGCATGCGTACAAGGCAACTAGAATCAAATAATTTGTCTATGACTTATTTCGTTAATCAACAATCACACCAAAGAAAAAAACCTGAACACCCAACTTGCAATTCTATCATAAAAATATCACAGGTAATATTATTTTAAAAACCATTATTGGTATAAAAAATAAATTAAATTTAATAAGTTAAAATATGCCGCTCTTCCCTTTGGTCTACCAAGTAATAATTGTAGGTTATAATTATATTATGAGACTAATCTATGATTTGTTTGCAACATCTTAACAATGAAATAAAGAAAATATTATAAAAATTGTGGTAGGAATTATAGTACATAGATAGTGGATTAATAGGAAATATTAAAATTTATGATGAATGTATCAGGAAAACATTATGCCATGTAATATTCGTTTTGCTAAGTAAAATATATAGGCACAAATTAAATTAATAAGAAAATTATTGTTTTTTATTGAAAGACAATACATATTACTATTTGATTGAAGAGACCAAACATATTTTGATAAGATGAATTTCTTTGAAAAATTGAAACCCAAATATGATTATTGTGTCGTAGATGGTTTTACAATTATGTACAGGCATATTTTAAGGTAAAATATTACTTAATCACAATTCTAAAACATGAGATTTGGTAAATATACAGTTTTTAGGGTTCCGTAGCACAAGAAACCATTATATGATCGTCCGTCTGTGTATATGTCTATCTCGGACAGATAAACATACACACAGACGGACTTCTTCTTCTGTAATGAAACAAAAATGAAAACTGACTTCCAAAGTAAAAATGCACAAAAAAGTATGAAATAAAACTTATTTTCTTAATAATATGTCCCGTTTAAATTCGGCTAAAAAAACTATTTCTTTACAATTACACTATCTTCACAATTTTGAAGTCGGTACCAGCCCAAACAATATCTAAATAAAACAATATTTTATAGAACTCATGTTTATGTTGGCTGGTACCGACTTCAAATTTTTTTTTAAATTCAAATTCTTTATTCAACATACATAATAATATACAACATAATTATAATTTCGGCTCGACCGCAAACGGAAAGGAAGCAGCGGCGGTTGTTGATCCGTCGGATTTAACTAATGAGCAAAACGTGTCAACTTGCGCGCCTCGCCGTGTTTACTAAGTCAACCGAATGATTGGGTGACCTGCATAATGAATTATTACTTTTCATTTGCAATACTTAATTATGGAAATCACGGATAGTGGACTCCAATCTATTCAATCGACCTCGGATCTCGTCCAGCTCCGTCTTCATGGTGTTGACTTTCTTCAGCAGACTGGAGACGTTGACGTGGTCCATGGTCACCACCGGTAGCTTGTGGAGATCCCTAGTCAAGCTGGTATGACGATCCCTGAATCCATCTGCTTTAACAGGGTGATGATATCCTGTAAGCATTTTTCGCCACCATTTCTGTATCGCGATGGCATCTGCGACTTCTTACCAAACGCCTCGTACAGCATCAGAATTCCCTTACAAATCTCGTCATTGCTGAAGATCGACATGCAGCAACTCGTTGACTACGAGCGCAGTGGCGACGTGTAGCGGCTGACAGCTGCGCGATTCGCGAAATATTAAATTATTTTATTAATATTTTTGTCGTGTCTCGTAATGCGAAAAGCGTCCGTTAACCAACGCATGACACTCCTCTTTTAACAACGCCTAAATCCATAAACATGTATCTATAAGGAGTCAGGAGTTTTGTTCAGTACGTTTGGATCCAGGGTAAACCTCCTTGGTGTTTACTTTTTGGTAGCATATGCTTGGATTCGCACAACTGTTTTATACACTTTTCACTTTATTTAGGTTTTTACACTAATTTATATATAAACACGACACCTGATGATGAATTAATCGAAACCGGTCGTGTTTGTATTTAAATTATTGTAAAAAAACTTAATAAAGTGGAAAAGTGTATAAAACAGTAATTGTGTGATATTATTATGAACATGACTTTCCACCAAGAACCAACAGTAAGTACCCTCAATCAGTTATATGCTTTAACTACTTCAGAAAAAAATTGAAATCACCTTAATATGTGTTCATATAAATTTCGAGAAGTTCTCTCGATTCCTCATGGCTTTCATAGTCAGGTCACCACTTTGATGCCAAAAGGACCAATTTGGTATTATACCCTGTACGATGCAAATCGTACATCAAGCATTTTTAAGTTTAGGCCGTCAGCGGTTTGTGACACGCGCATAATTAATTAATTATTAAATATAATTCAGTACGTTCAGATCTATCAAGGTGATCGCGCGTGCTCGCACACCGGGTCATTTGATCATATCAAGGATCAATAAATCAGTTTATTTCTATTATTCGTAACTCTAGTTTCATTTCCTCTATCAAGTAAAAGTGTGTAGAGTCAATCAAGGACGCTACATACTTTATGGTCCTTCGATAAATAATAAGGGCTTCGCGAGTGAATAACACAATAGTGTGACATTTCGTGAAGTGATCAGTGGACATTGGATTGCAGTGCATTTTTATCAAGTAATTTATACAAGTAGTTGTTAAAGATGGAAGATCTTCTATCAATTCAGCAGCAATTGGTTGGAGCTATTGAGCAGCTCTACTCCAATTTCAAGAAAGATGGGCCGGAACGCAAGACCGGTGACTACATCAGGAGTAGACTGGAAACACTGGACCAATATTGGCAGGAGTTTCAAAACAACCACTTCAAGCTATGTGGTTATAGTGACAGGTCGCATGATTATTTTGTAACCGACCAGTTCGAGACAACCAAGGAGCGCTATGGGCACGTCAGGTCGGTCATCGTGAACTATCAAGCACGGGACGCTAAGCCGAGTACGTCGCTGCTGCGGCCGGCGACTCCGCTCGGTGGTGCGGCGACCGCGCAGCCTCCCGCACGCACTTTGTCTCCGGCAGCAAGGGCAGACGGCGCGCACGAGGGAGAAACAAATCAGGTGACTTTCAGGGCTCAGGGCGTCAACAGCAGGACAGACGAGTTGCTTAAAAAGCAAGCGAGCAACTTCAGGGCTCTTCAGAGAAAGGTAACTAGTGTTAACTCAGATACGGAGTTAGAAAAATGGGAGTTTGACGATTTACTAAAAATGTTACAATCTCGTTGGTCGGTGATTGATGCTTTACATCTTGAAATAGATAGTGAACTAGAGGGTAAAAATCAAGAATATGATGCGGCTTTTTATCATTATGAGCAAATGTATGAGGATATAAAAAGGGCTATTAACAAGAAAATGAGGTCTAATTGCCATAGGGAGAAGTCAACGCCGCAGATGGAGTTGCCTACTTTTAGCGGAAGTTTCCAGCAGTGGACGTCATTCAAGGACTTATTCACTGAAACTATCCACACCAACGTATCTCTATCAGGCACTCAGAAGATGCAGTTTTTAAAGGGTAAGCTCCGAGGTGAAGCTGAGCGCTTAGTTCAACACCTACAAATAAGCTCAGACAATTACATCACCTGCTGGGAGATACTCAATAATAGATACGACAATAGAAAACTTATTTTTACGACCCACATCAATACTTTGATGAATATTCCAGTGTCGCAGCAAGCATCGTTCGGACACATCAAGAGAATCCACGATACATCATTGGAATCATTAAATGCTGTGAAAAACCTAGGTGTAGACATAAGTTCATGGGATCCTTTACTCGTTCATATTCTAAGCCAAAAACTAGATACCGACACATACAACGAGTACGTATCATCATTAAAACAACCGAGGGAATTACCTACTTTAAAAGATTTCTTAAATTTCCTTGAAACAAAATTTACAGCTCTTGAGACTTCACGGAAAAAGCAAGAAAATCCGATTGCAAAGTCAAGTTTTAAAAATACATATAATTTTAGTAATAATTCAACTGCAGAAAATCGATTCAATTACAAGAAACCAACATATTTTTCGCAATCAAAGGTATCAAGTAACCGAGTCAATAAACCTGCATATCCGGTAAAAACATCGTGTTATTATTGTTCAAACCGCGGACACGGCTTATATTATTGCGCAAAATTTCTAGAACTACCTAATCATTTGAAGCGAAAATTAATAATAGACAAAAATTTATGTAAAAATTGCCTTTATGCTCATGAAGGTAAAGGTTGTTATTCTGAATCACGTTGTAAAGAATGCAACGGCAACCATAATTCAATATTGCACGATGCATTTTGTAATAATTCATTTACGTCAAAAAATGCAGAGTTGAAGATTTCGAAACCGGAGATGGAAATACACATGTTTCCGTAGAGGGCAAGGACCCCGAAATCCTGTTGGCAACAGCCATGGTGCAGGTACAGGCTCGGGATGGTACTTACCATAATATTAGGGCATTATTAGATCAGGGGTCCGAAACTACACTCATATCAGAGAGAGTAGCTCACATTTTAGCCTTACCGCGCAGACATTGCAAGGGGACTATAACTGGAATAGGTGAAAAGGAGAGTAATTGTAAGGGAATCATTAAAATCAAGTGTAAGTCGAATCAAGAAGACTTCTTCTTCGAAACAGATGCTTATATCATGCAAACTTTAATCAAGAATCTGCCCTCCTACAGTTTTCCTAAACCAGAGTGGCCCGCATTAGAAAATTTGCCTTTAGCAGATCCTTTCTTCAATGTGAGAAGACCGGTTGATATTTTACTTGGAGTGGATGTTTTTAGCAACTTACTGTTAGATGGAATTTATAAGGCTGGACCGAATCTGCCAATGGCGCAAAAAACGCGCTTAGGTTGGATTTTAAGCGGTTGTGTTAAAAAGAGCTTTAAATGTAATATTATTGTGCATGATATCAACGACATCTGTCAATTTTGGGAGTCAGAAGATATTTCAGAGACATCTTCTATGTCATTGGCCGACCAACAGGTCGTAAATTTTTACAACAAAACTACATTACGTCAGGTGGATGGCAAGTATCAAGTGCGCCTCCCCCTTAAAAAAGAAATAGAATATAAGTTAGGCCAATCAAAATCAAAAGCTATTGCGCAGTTTAAGCAGTTGGAAAGAAAGTTTGATAGAAATATAAATATAGCACGAGAATATAAATTATTTATTAATGAATACAAACAGTTAGGACATATGATACAAGCGAATAACTTCGACTCATCAGATTATTACTTACCGCATCATTGTGTTATTCGAAATGAATCAACTACAACTAAATTGCGAGTGGTTTTTAATGCCTCTGCGCCTTCTAGTACTGGTTTGAGCCTGAATGATTTAATGGAAAGAGGTCCTAATTTGCAGCAAGATCTGCAGAGTATTCTCATCAAGTGGAGACAATTTAGATACGGTTTTACATCCGATGTTGAGAAAATGTTCAGGGTCGTTTGGTTACATCCAGATGACCAAAAATATCAAAAGATCATATGGAGAGAATCTCCCTTCGACAAAATAAACATTTTTCAATTAACGACAGTTACATACGGCACCAAGGCCGCGCCGTTCCTGGCGATGATGACTCTTCGACGTTTAGCTCAAGATGAGAGACAGAATTATCAAGACAGTTCTGCGTCAAAAGTGATTGAGTCAGCATTCTACATGGATGATTTAGTTTACGGAAGTCATTCTGCCGAATCAGCAAAGCATTTGATACAGGATATTATTTCTATTTTATTATTTCTATTTAAAAATCATTCAACAGTGTCAGCAAGAATATTTTATTGAAGAATTACAAGATATTGAGAAAGGAAAACATGTTGCATCAAAAAGCAAGATTTGCATGCTCAACCCTATTCTCGATCAGTATCAAGTTTTAAGAGTGGGGGGGCGACTTAAACACGCTAATATTAATCTAGACATGAAACATCCCATTATCATACCAAAAAACAGTTGTCTATCAGAATTAATTATCGACCAATATCATGAACTTACCTATCACGGTGGCGCTAAGCTTACATCGGGGATCATTCGACAAAAATATTGGTTAGTAGGGGGACTCAAAGTCACGAAAAAGCGTATTTACCAATGTGTTAAGTGCAGAAAGCATAGTCCCAGCCAACACTATCAAATAATGGGCGATTTGCCTACAGTTAGGGTGAATCCATCGCGGCCATTCTACCACACAGGGGTAGATTATACCGGTCACGTGTTTGTCAAGGCCAACAAGGGCCGAGGTATTCTACCAAAAAAGGCTACGTGGCTGTATTTGTCTGCATGGTGACTAAAGCTTTACACTTGGAGTTGGTGTCAGATTTGACAACATCGTCATTTTTAGCTGCATTGCGCCGAATGACAGCTAGACGAGGAGTGCCGAAAAATATGTACAGCGATCAAGGTACAACCTTTATCGGAGCAAACAAGGTTCTACAGGAAGAATATCAACAGATATTTAGCACCTTCGAAAACACAGAATTTATCAACGAAGTAACGCGAATGGGTATCAAGTGGCATTTTAATGCTCCTTCTTGGCCCTCAGCAGGTGGTCTATGGGAAGCTTCGGTCAAAAGTCTTAAATATCATATGAAGCGGGTGATAGGCGAACAACGACTTACTTTTGAGGAATACTCAACATTACTCTCTCAGCTCGAAGCTTGTATTAATCAGAGACCTTTATGTGCAATGACCGAGGACCCAGACGACTTAAATTGCCTCACACCATCACATTTTCTAACTAGCGGCCCTCATTTAGCATTTTAAAATACTGTGACGGACTTACGTACTCGTTGGCACCAAACACAAAGATTGTTCGATGATATCTGGAAAAAATGGCGCTTAGAATATCTTACGCAATTATCAGTACGCAGCAGGTGGAGGCAACCACAAGAGAACATCAAGGTTAACGACATAGTTCTCATTCGAGACACTAATTTGCCGGCCGGAAGGTGGCCACTTGGCCGCGTCCTGCAGCTACAGCCGGGAAGCGACGGTTTCGTAAGGGTCGTTACGCTAAAAACAAAAGGCGGTATAATGAAACGACCGGTAGTTAAACTGTCAATACTACCAGTCAATAATCAAGAATCAAATGTAAAACAGAATGATGATATAAAGCAAGTATATCACATTACTCAACCTAACAAGAAAAATACCTATTCCTTTTCTAAATTGGTATTTACAATTTTACTTTTTATCGTAAACCCTTTATATCGAGCTCGGAAGGCTTATTTAATATTACACCGCTTCAAAATCAAAGTTTGTACTTCGACAAGGTGACAAACATGGCTCATTAAAGACGAGTGGCGCCTAGTCGTCTACTACGACATGAGTCCCTACTGGGAGGGCTCATTAACAGTTAGCAAGTACTTAGATTATTTACAAAACATGTGTAATAGTAAACAAGACCATTCACAATGTGCAGCGATCATGTTATAACTACACCACGGCTACGAACAATTAAGTTATTATAATAATGTTATGATGAACAAGCAAACTTCGCGCACGCGACGAGGACTGATAAACGGAGTCGGCAATATAGCAAATTCTTTATTCGGAATTCTGGATAGTAATTTCGCTGAAAAATATGAACAAGACATACAACTCATCAAGCATAATCAAGATCATCTCGCCGCACTCTGGAAGAACCAGACCTCCATCGTCGAAGCCGAATTTAATATTTTGAAACGTACGGAGAACGTCATGAACAAGCAGCATAAGCTTATCAATCTACGATTAAATCAGGTAGAACAACAATAAAACGCCGCAAAGAAGGAAAGCTTTGAAAACAACGATTTTATTCTCTCCGCAATAGTAGCCAACAATATTAGCTCATCTCAAGGGCATGCAGAGTACCCTATTAGACACTATGACTAACATCTACAACGGCCAACTCAGTTTACACCTCTTGACACCTGATCAGCTACGCCAAGAGCTAAATACTATTTCAGGGAAAATATCAAAGGATCTATCACTACCTTTTGAGAATATCAGTTTACCTAATATTTATCATTTACTAAAAGTTAAGGCTAGAATATCAACTGAATATTTATTATTTGAAACTAAAATACCTCTAATTCACCGAGATACCTATGAAATTCATAAAATCATTGCCGTACCACGTTTAGTAAATAACATGATGATTAATATCAAACCCGTATCTAGTTACCTAGCGATTAACCTTAAGAAAGACGCTCTGTTGCCCATGTCTGAAAGTGATTTAAAATCGTGTCTGCAGCAAGAATCAGGCACTCTTTGGTCTCCGGTGTACGCCTTGAAGGACGACGAGAGTCTCTGTGAAAAGGATGCACCCACCGGAAGATGCAGAATTTTTCAAGAACCGTGCCGGTCACAGTGGCATGAGTTAAATCAAGTCAATACATACTTTTATTTTTATTGTCAGCAACATAACGTAAAAATACTATGCGATGATCAAGTTTCATCGTTGCAGTTATTGCACTCCGGTTTATTGACAACAAATCAAGGTTGTCTACTGAAGTTCAAGGACTTTACTGTATATACTCATAAACAAGAAATGAGTAATTTGCACATAAAAGCAAACCTAATTGTTCCAATGTTATCTCCGATAAACTACCTTTTTAATATATCGGTACCAATCCTCGGCGCTACTAGCGCAGGTGAGGAGGATGACGTCAGCGAGCATTCAAAGCAGCTGATTCATCTGCCGAAGAAAATAGAGGAGATGAAGCAGAATGTTCCGCTGTATGACAGCGTCAGTAGCCACGACATTCATCATTATACTGCAACGTACATTATCGTTGTCGTGGGTATTGTTGGGACAGCTGTTTGGGGAGCGAGCAGGATCCGGCGCAAGCGGTCAGCGCGGGCGGCGACGGTGCAGGCGGCGGAGCGCGCTGCGCGGGCGGCGCCGGCCTCCCCGGTGGTGGCGAGGCGGCAGCCGCCCTCCTCCTCCACGGCGGTTAGTGATAATCAGTGTGTGTGTAGTGCAACTAGTGCAAGTGATAAGTGCGTTACTAAGGTTCCTCGGTATACGAGTTATCCAAACCTCGATAGTTATAGTGTTCCGTGTAAACAAGACGTTAAGCGTGTATCGTATTCTAGCGTAGCTAAGCAAAACAAAGGCACGTCACCGAACTTTCGCTCTGTATACGTAGTCGGTGACGATAGTGTTAAGTTTAATTCTGTTTAGATCATCAATTTGTATTTACTTACTAACAAGTGTAGGTTAAGAATAAAATGTTATCACCTTATATCATCTCATCACTATTAACCTTTCTACTCTTTTCGGTGTGGGAGCATGTACGATGCAAATCGTACATCAAGCATTTTTAAGTTTAGGCCGTCAGCGGTTTGTGACACGCGCATAATTAATTAATTATTAAATATAATTCAGTACGTTCAGATCTATCAAGGCGATCGCGCGTGCTCGCACACCGGGTCATTTGATCATATCAAGGATCAATAAATCAGTTTATTTCTATTATTCGTAACTCTAGTTTCATTTCCTCTATCAAGTAAAAGTGTGTAGTCAATCAAGGACGCTCATACCCTTTACACCAAAAAAATAATTTTGAAAATTGGACCACTGACGGCGGAGTAATACTATTGATATGCAAATGAAATAAACGTTATTTAATTTAATTTTATTTTATTTAAATTACATATTTACTGTTGAGATAGCAACACAAATATTTCTTTATAATCTGTAGGATAGACTCTTTTTGTTATCTGTGGTTTATGAAAACTACTTACAAGAAAAGAACATTCTTCTAAAACACATTGTAGCATAGCTACATTTTAACGCATTAATATAACTTATAACGACGCTCCTAGCGTCATCTATTGGCTGTTATTGCTAACTTTAATAACTAAATTATGTTAGACGACGCCATCTATTGGCAAAGGTTTTGTAACTAGAGCTTCATCTCCAATATTTCTTTATTGTGGCGGTTGGATTATGCATTACCGCTAGTTGTCAGTTAAAAAAAAAAACATTGTCAGTAGGAGTATATAAGGACTGTCGCGAGATGACAGGGCCTTTTTTTCCTCCTGCTAGAAGAAGAAGGATTTTTATTGTTGAAGTTTTTCCAGTATCTTTTAATTCTTAATCCCGTGTATCACGGTGAGTAATTTAGTGTATCTGTGTTGTGAATATTTGGGAAAATCATGCTTGTATTAAAACGCATTATTCTTTCATGTAAACTATCATCTTGGTAAATTAGTTGTCAATTATTTGATTGGCCATACCACGTGCTCAATTGTAGTTTCGTCTTTCCAATCTGGCACTATTAAAATGTTACGATGTTTGTATCATATTGGGTCCTAAATATCATCTTATCTTTTTTATTTTGCCTACCTTTGTAATGGTCACACAGCCCGTGATTTTTGATCGTTTGGGGTTGAAATCGCGCTGGCTGTAGGACCGGACTCCTACCGACACATTACCGTGATTATTCCAGGAACTTGGTTTGGGGCACGAAACACCGCCAACTACAGCATTCGAGGCACCAATTAAAAGGACTTATATCTAGCTGGAGTTCAGAGTGCTGATAGTCATTGGACGGGGATTTATTTATTTTTTTGTTGAGACGATCTATCTACGACGGACGGACGTAGCGGTGACGGAGAAGCTTCCAGGAGTTGGAGCCCTATCTCGCATCCGCCACGTGCTAGACACCTGGATCCTCAGCTAAGTTCCCACGTGGTTTAAAGCCTCTTACCACTACCTTGACACCAAGAGGCTAGTCCAGACCATACGGCCTTCTGCCCACGACCCCTATTTTTTTTCTTTTTTTAAATATATATTGTCACGGAGAACCTTTTTTTTTATTTTTAACAACACCCGTAACAACATATATTACAATATTTACAAAAATTCTACAGCGCAATACACATTGAGCCCACCGGGCCGCCGACATATGTCGGCAACTTATTTTCGGCGGTCTAGTTGGCGGCTTCACTTATCTTATCTGAAAGAGTCATGGCAAGATTGTACCTTAGTGTTTTCGGAAGCGTCTAAATATGTCACATATACAAAAACTAATCGTTTAATTTGCAGTTTTTTTCACGTAATAGTTTTTGTATGTAAAAGCCGGAGTTATTTTGTAAATAAATAAAAAACTCTCAATTTATTTCTATAAAATGGCCGCATCCAATGAGGTAATAAAATCTCTATGATTGGGCCGTTTAACTAAAAAAACATGATGACACTTGACAGTTGACGTTTTCACTTGTCAGCACTTAGCGTTTTACCGAGTTTACGTTACGTTGTTACTGCGATATCTTTGGATTGTCTTTGTTTTATAAACCTTGCTTGCCCCTGAACTTAGTATCTGCCTTTTGTGACGACTCTGACCCTTGCTTGCCCCTGGACTTAGTATCTGCCTTCTACGACTTGTATTTTTCTTACGGACAACGACTGCCTTACGATTATGAAGTTTGCTTGAAAATGGAAACGCAACGCACGTGCATCTTGTGCGTAAATTTCAACATCTGCGTGAACACTCTTCGCCGATATCGGATCATTGACCAGAATACACGATTATGTTCTTTACTGTGCATTTGGGTGTATCCGCAAATCGTAAGTTTTATTACACCTTAGTATAATATACACCGACAAGATGTTCGAACTTCCAATCTAACATAAAACTATTACTTAATAAATGCATATGCATTCATAATTAATAAACAGCTTTTAGTTCTATTTAATCCAAAAAATAATAATGTTTCTTTTTATACGTCTTCATAATAATAAGCTACATAATATGATAACTTTTTGTTTCAGATAACTGAAGATGATTATGTTTGCATAGCTTGTTGGGAACTAGCAATAGCTGTAGTTAATCACAATATGCAGCAAAACATCTCCAGTAGCAGTGATCAAGCTGGAACTAGTCAAGGAGGTCATATTCATGTTTGCCTTCTATGTGGCTGTTCTATTGCACGAAGGCAAAGTGATATTATTATAAAAGAAAACCCAACAGAACTACAGCATAATATGATGAACATCATCCAAGGGAGAATAGAACCACAACAGGTACATAATATTGTTTTAATTTGTATTGTTTATTTTCAATATAATTGAATGTGATATTTTAAAATTAGTTTAGTGGTTGATAATATGTCGATAATGTATTTATATTTTATTTCAATTGCAGCTAACACCTTTAGATAGAGTGTGTCATGTCTGTTGGTTGCGCATAAAGAGAGAAGCTCTTCGTATCAATGTTGTTGATGAAAGAAGACTGCCTGAAGCTGTTCCTCTACATGAAGATGAGATTTCACATGAAACTCAACCAGAACAGAATAGGACAAGTACAAATACCATTGTGTTACCAGATTACAAGAGGGCAGCAAATACTGGTAATCATTGCATTTTTACTGGTTGCATGAATACTGGTATCTTGCATGGTGTATCTGACCAGCTAAGAGCAATCATTGTAGGTAATCACCACTTCTACATATCAAAATTAGCAAGAATATGTGAAGAACATTTAACATAACTCCTGGGAGACTTTGTTTACATCAGTAAATAGTGTCAACAGTTTTAATACAGAGCAAATGCAACACATATTTTCATTTGTAAATACATTAACAACATTAGATTTTGAAAATATAGATCAAATGGAAAATAATATTATTAAATACTGGCTAGGGGTGTCAAAGGAAAACTTTAATATACTTTTGGAAGAAGTTCCAAGAATCAGACAAATAAAAAATGGTGTATTAGGGCTTATAACCTTTTTAATGAAATTAAGAACCGGAGATTCAGACGAAAGAATTTCGACATTGTTGAAAAAACCACGTCGCAGTTTGGAAGTTATAATGGACAAAATAAGAGAAATTCTCGTGCAAGATTTTGTGCCAATGTAGCATAGCTACATTTTATCGCATTAATATAACTTATAACGACGCTCCTAGCGTCATCTATTGGCTGTTATTGCTAACTTTAATAACTAAATTATGTTAGACGACGCCATCTATTGGCAAAGGTTTTGTAACTAGAGCTTCATCTCCAATATTTCTTTATTGTGGCGGTTGGATTATGCATTACCGCTAGTTGTCAGTTAAAAAAAAACATTGTCAGTAGGAGTATATAAGGACTGTCGCTAGATGACAGGGCCTTTTTTTCCTCCTGCTAGAAGAAGAAGGATTTTCATTGTTGAAGTTTTTCCAGTTTCTTTTAATTCTTAATCCCGTGTATCACGGTGAGTAATTTAGTATATCTGTGTTGTGAATGTTTGTAAAATCATGCTTGTATTAAAACGCAGTATTCTTACATGTAAAATATCATCCTTCTAAATTAGTTGTCAATTATTTGATTAGCCATACCACGTGCTATCATTTGTAGTTTCATCTCACATTATTTCATTGTCAAAATATTAGGATAATAGTATCCCCATGCCTTAATTATCTGTTTATCATCTTTTTTTTAATTTGTAATGGTCACACAGCCAGTGATATTTTAATCGTTTGGGGTTAAAGTCACGCATGGCTGTGGAACCGGACTCCTACCGACACGTTATCGTGAATATTTCAGGAACTTGGTTTGGGGCACGAAACACCGCCAACTACAGCATTCGAGGCACCAATTAAAAGGACTTATATCTAGCTGGAGTTCAGAGTGCTGATAGTCATTGGACGGGGATTTATTTATTTTTTTGTTGAGACGATCTATCTACGACGGACGGACGCAGCGGTGACGGAGAAGCTTCCAGGAGTTGGAGCCCTATCTCGCATCCGCCACGTGCTAGACACCTGGATCCTCAGCTAAGTTCCCACGTGGTTTAAAGCCCCTTACCACCACCTTGACACCAAGAGGCTAGTCCAGACCATACGGCCTTCTGCCCACGACCCCTATTTTTTTCTTTTTTTTAAATATATATATTGTCACGGAGAACCTTTTTTTTATTTTTAACAACACCCGTAACACCAAGATATGTTGGAATAAACCATATAACAAGAGAACAATTGATACGCCACAACTTAATTATCCCAAATGGATTATAATATGGAAATAATAATAATGCAATTGTTATTTGTGACGGGACATATATATTTATAAACAAAAGTTCAAATTATAAGTTTCAAAAGGAGACATTTTCATTACATAAGTCTAGAAACTTATTAAAACCCTTTTTAATTGTTGCTAGTGATGGTTATATTGTAGATTGCCTACAAAGCAACAACCTCAGATGCAGAAATAATGACATCATTATTTTAATAATCAGTCAGCTCCTCTTAGGTTGTATTTTCGAGAAAATGATGTCTTTATATTAGACAGAGGATTTAGAGACAGCATTAATTTATTGGAAGATTGTGGTTATCGAACTTGCATGCCTGATTCACTTTTAGAAGGCGAGTACCAACTTACCAGAGTTCAAGCAAATAGAAGCCGTTGTGTGACTCTCTGCAGATGGGTGGTAGAGGTTGTAAATGGATATTTTAAACGGGATTTTAAAATATTAAGACAAGAATATTCCCATCGATCTCTACCACATATGATACAGAATTTTGAGATAGCAGCGGCATTGATAAACAAGTTTGATGCTCGTCTTAGAAATAATCAATATACTAATGAAATATTAAATATAATTAATGAAAGAATGAACTTAGAAAATAATTTAGCTATTGTAGTTGAGACAAAAGATATGAACAGGCAAACAGCAAGCTTCCAAAGTATTACTGCTGATCGTGATAATACTTTTCAATTTCCTCGATTGGAATATAGAGACCTCATATTGTTTGCCTTGGGAACTTATCAGATTCGTCAAGCGCGTTCCTATTACGGTGAGCATATACGTTTTCATGGTGGATATCGAATTGAAGTATGCTCAGAGAGTTTAAACATATGAGAATACAATTTAAGAGGAAGTGCACCAACAACACTTATAAGGGGAAAAATAAAGTCGCGATATCTGTCGAGGAAGCAGTATTATGTTTACGTATTAAAAGAAAATAATAATTTGAGTCGATCTGGCATAGTTGAGTACTGCTGCAACTGCAAAGTTGGTCGACGAACTGTAGGATGTTGCTCACACGTTATGACGGTTGTGTGGTATCTGGGATGGGCTAGGCATGAAACAAATATATCAGCACCAGCAGAATATTTAGATGATATAGTTATACGAGAGGATGATTAATAAATATAATAATAAATACAAATATAATTATTATACAATAATATATACAAATATAATAAATACAAATATAATTAAAATATTTAAGCCATTATTCTTAATACAGTGGTACTTACTAGCGCTAAATAAATAATGTATTTTTTTGTAATATGAGATATATAGGATATCTATAATATAATAATAACATGCCATTTCTTCAACATAATGCTTTTATATACTTACTTACATGCAAAAACAGTTTTTACGATTTTTTTGGCTTTTTCTTCTATGACATAGATTATATTATAATATGTACCTGTAGGAATAATCATAATTCGGTTTTATTGTGACCCGTGAACAATTAAAATTCGCTACCTAGTAAAACTCCCACATACCTACCTATATAGATGTACCTATTATATTAAACGATGTAAGTACTTATTTTAGATTTTAATATAATCTAAAATTGTATTATAAGAATATAAGCGTAAATAAGGCGGGAAGTCAACAATTAACATTATAATTATTCTTTTTGCAATTAGTAGTATAAATAGCATTATATATATTATAACCTCAAAAAACCAAAATATATATTAGGTACTAAGTTTTTTTCGTGGCCTCGATAACACAAAATTGTTTTTGAATATGATTATGTAGTGCATTTGCTATCTTTTAGATATTTTTGCAACCTTAGACGCCGGAAAAAAAAATCAGGTATTTCGTTGTATGGAACTCTGCCAATGTTCTTTGCTCAGCGGCATATCAGCGGCTTGAGATGATAAATTTATTTGGCAGTCAGTGATTGCCGCGTGTCGATAAAAGTTGTGTGTCGATAAATGTGGTTGTGTCATATAATTTTGGTGGTGTATCTTCGATAATTCAGTAAATAGAAATAATCTTAAAAATGGACGATGGCAGTGACAGTTACGCAGGAGTCATTTTTTATAGTGCCCAAGTGTGTGCGCAGTACACAGGATCACTTTCTCTTCCTTTATTCTCATAACCCAGTGGGACGGATAACTGACACGAATGGCGAGAAATCAGGTGCAGGTCCCACTTTTTACATGCCCATCCGACGCATGGATCATTTTTCTCATCATCTGTTGATAGCAGCTTGTGGAATGTTTATTGCTGGATCGCTCCAAAGGGAACGAAGCTGTTGGGTTAGGCCTAGTTTACTGAGTCGAAATTGTTATAACAATCATGACAGATTAAGAGATTTGAAAGCAGATGACTTGATTGTACAAAATCCCATACATTTTAAAACATTCATGAAATTAACCAATCGGTACTTTGAATATTTATTGAATATTGTTGGGCCGAGAATAGTTAAAATAGATACAAATTGCAGAATCGCAATGTCGCCACAAGACAGATTAACAATAACATTAAAATACCCGAGTACGGGCGAATCATTCATTAGCCTTTGTGACGTGTTCAAAGTATCTCCTCAAATTATTTCATACATTATCCCAGAAGTATGCCTATATCTATATATAATCGATGGCCTTTCGGAGTATGTAAAGGTAAAATTAAATGTTTATCTTTTTTAAATAAATCTAAATGTTAATAAATATAAATGTAAATTTTAAATAGATGTATATTTTTTGTGCTGTTTGATTTAGTTCGAAGTATAATTTAGTTAATGTTCTTATTTTAGATTCCGAGAACTTCAAACGAATGGAAAAAAGTTGCAGATAGATATCTGGATAGATGGAATGTTCCTAATTGCCTTGGATCAATGGACGGAAAACACGTAAAAATTCAATGTCCACCAAGAAGTGGAAGTGAATATTTTAACTATAAAACTTATTTCAGTATTGTACTATTTGCATTAGTGGATGCAGATTACAAGTTTTTATACGCTAATGTGGGATGTCAGGGTCGCATTTCAGATGGCAGTGTTTTTTATAACTCTGCGTTATGCAGAATGTTAAATAACAATTCTTTAAATTTTCCGGACAACAAACCTCTACCTGGGAGAAATGTACCAGTGCCATATTTTTTTTGGGTGATGATGCTTTTGCATTACAATCCCACATTATAAAACCTTACGATGGTAATCACACAAAAAGAACTACCAAAAGAGTTTTCAATTATCGTATATGTCGAGGACGAAGAGTAGTTGAAAATGTGTTTGGGCAGTTAACCAGCAAATTTCAAATATTCAAGAGACCTATCCAGCTATGTCTACAAAAAACTGCTATTGTGACATTGGCCTGTGTACATTTGTTCAATTATATAAAAAAAATATACAGCGAAACGAATATGATTCTGAAAATGGAAACGGAGAAATCATACCAGGTGAATGAGAATGTGAACGAGTTGGTTGAATATTTTCTCTCCGATGTCGGAAGCTTAGAATGGCAGTATTATCAATGATCAATTTAATCAAAATCTAAATTTAAATATTTAATTAAAAACATAATAATGATAGTTATATTTTAATTTGTGCTTACAATAAGTGACTCTTACTTAATCATAACATTTCAAAAGACATATTTATTTCGTGATTACTTTTCTCATGCTAAGCTATATTTATTTCAAATTATAACAATATAATAAAGATCTTAAAGAAAGAAAATTATTTTTCATTTAGGGATTTAAAAACGTTCTCTATATCTTGGCTGCTTTAACGTTCACTATTAGAACTTTCATCAACCACTACTGGTACCGAAGATTCAACTCCAGGAAGTTGCGGATGAGGGCTTATGTTGATGGGATATAGAGATGAAGGCTTTGTATTTGGCTGATTATCAGGATTTGTGGTGGTAGAATACTGATGATCCGGGCTCGTAATAGTAGAATATACAGATGATGAGCGGTTAGAAGGATATGCATTTGGCTGATCATTTGAAGAACCTGTATAGTACCCTGGATGACTACGGGAGCTAGAGGGTTTTGCGTAATCTGCATACATATCTGTCTGATATCCAATTTCGGTTTCAAAAATAATGTTATTAATTTGATGTTTTACTATTGCATTTGTTGATTTATGCATTTTTCTCAGTTTTGCTGCAATATATTCTCCAAAAAGAGTGTCTTCATCTTTTTCTTGTGTTTGATTTTGTCGATCGGAGACAGATTTCATAATATTCAGAGCTTGTGAAAACATTTCATTGTTTAGATTTTTTTCTGGGACGTTTAATCGTGTCATCGGCAAATGAATGAGATGAATCATTTTACTGGGGTTGTACAACACTGCTCTCGTTTGATGTCTCCTGAAATTAAAATATTTTTAATCTGTTGTATTGTGTTACATAGAAAGTAAAGATAAATAATTTATTCAAATTTAAATCGGATGTATAAATGCATTTTTACTTACAGAATCGATCGTGTCAGTTGGAGTAATCTTGTTTTGCAAAAAACTAAATGATTTATATGCAAACCACTTGCTCTGATAAACACAATCTGTACCGATACCCGACATTTTTGAGTTAGTCACTTTTTTTCTCTCTCTATAATACTGACTTGTCAAGTTTTTAATTTTTCTTTCTATTTCTGATATCCACTATATATATATATATAGTCCCACTCTATGTCGTAAAAAAATACAAGCACAATATACAAAATACAAGCAAATACAAAAATACGTCACTACAGGTCGAGCGTCGCCGGGCAACTGAGCGCAGGCGTACCCAAGCCGCCAACATGTCGGCGGGTAACACGCACGGGCTCATGTTGCCGACATGATTCTTTTCATACAGGCCACCGGGTTGTGTCGCCGGGCTTTGTCGGCGGCCCGGCGGGCTTAGTGTGTATTGCGCTTACTATTCAGTTCTTCCGCAATTCGTCTCAAGTCTCGACCTGAAAGTCCCTGGATTGGAGGCAACTAAAATTACGGGAAGCCCCGGTACTTCGGGACACGAGACGTCCTGGGATCCAAACCCTAGTTAAAATATTTTTTTGAAAAGAACAATTTTCCAATTTCTTTACCAAAAGGTGGCCCCGTGCGAGTTTCTTACGCCGGTTCTTCTCCGGTTTTTTTTCCTTCTACCCCATCGTGTTGAGTATCGACGAGTAGTTTTTGACATTAGAAATGTCTTTTCGGTCGCTCCAGTATAGGGGCGAATTTCACGAAAAAGTGCGATCCCTTATATCTCGGAGAGTTGCAAAGATATGATATTAAAAAAAAAAAAGAATTATACGAGAAAGTTAAAAACGAAGAAAGTTATGGCTGAAAGAGCGAAAACCAATTAAATTTTTCCGAATTTTTGATTTTGGCGCTCACTTACAAAGAATATGGAAAGACCGTAACATCTCTCGGAATACAAAAATAAAACTAGTTTAGTCACTTTCATATTTCCATATTTTCCATATTTAACTACGAAGCAGAAACATGGACTTTAATTATTATTTTAAACAAAAAATTCCAAAGTAAAAATGCACAAAAAAGTATGAAATAAAACTTATTTTCTAAATAATTCCCCTTTTAAATTTGGCTACAATTGTAACTATTTCTATACTCAATATTCAAAAATTTCAAGTCGCTACAAGGTTACAAATACCTTGGACCGCCTTTCGTACTAACGTATCCATTCAACGTGAGCTACAAATGAAAAACAGACTATCATCCCTTACGTAAGAGTTCTGTAATTCTTTGGCCACATAGCAAGAAAGGATGGTCAGAACCTAGAACAGCTCATGGTTACAGGTAAGGTTGACGGTCGCCGCCGGAGAGGCCGAAGTCCAATCCAATGATCGCACCAAGTACGCACTACGCTCGACACTGACTTTCATGACGCTCTCCATACTGCAAAGGATCGCTATAGATGGCGCAAAATAGTCACAAACAAAATTATTCCGTGGGGGAATCACGAGCCTCAACAATAAGAAATACGACGTGAGGAGGAGGAGGATAGTAACTTTTGTTTGCTAGCATTTTTTAAGCTCTCTTACAGTTCGATTGTATGCTAAACATTTTATGTGTGTCGGAACGTTATTGTAACAACATCTACGCGTAAGAAGTCACGGCCAAAAGGTAGTCTAAGAATAAAATAATTATTATTTAACGTTGTTATAGTTTTATTTTGTAACTTTTTCCTATTATCCCGACTTTCTTTCGCTCAGCGACAATATTTTTTCGAATTCCGTAGATTTATTTTCAATGCTCGATAGTCGTGTGAGGCACGAAATATGTGTATTTTTTTAAATAAGGGCAATGTTATATACATGATTTTTGAACAAAAGCAACCATTTTCGAGTTAGCGGCCTCCAAAGTGATTTAAAAGTTGGTCTGGCATTTCAAATCTATAAGAGATAGAAATTTTTAGCTGTCCATGCTGATAGATCATGCTAAAAACTCTCTAGAAAAACTCTTTAGACTTCTTTCTTGAGCGAAACTGGACTTTTGAAGTAATTTAAAGAAAAGTTATTACGCGTTGAATGTTACGGAACCTTCCTTAGACATGTCCTGACATGTCTTGGCACCATAAATAAATGTATTTCTTTACTGTGCTCTTGGTTAGGTTATTTTTTGTCCCAGCAACTGAACATATTTAATGTCATACTTAGTTCTAATGAGGCTAATATTATTACAAGGACATTTCCGTTTCAAATATTTTGGGCATTTCGTAATCAAGTAATTTTGCTGTCCACAATCCACATGTCATTTGTTTTTACTAACTTCAATTGGTACGAAATTTGCTTGAATCATGCTTGAATAATATTTTCTTTACTAACCATGATTTTCCTAGCTTTTGTTTTAAAGGCGTACCTACACTATTATACGTATCATATAAAATAAAATCATGAATATCTAATGTTATACTAGCTTTAGCTTGTATTTCCAAATAACTCGAACTACTGTTTCCTCTACTTGTAGGTGAATTTTATAAAGTTAATTTCTTACCGAATGCTATTATGGGTGTACCTTGTACTGGTAGTAAGTACAAGTTGGTCAACTTCACGCCTTTCTAATGTAATGCACGTTATCTATCAGCTATGTGATGACTGCATTTATATTTGATATTTTTATTTATAATATTAATTTAGTCTTGACTAAATAATTTGACTATATAAAACTTAGGCCTTTTCATCCGTTATTGGATGATTTATACAGTATTCTCCGAGCGAAGTAACTTAAAATACTGTAGTGCCTGGGACAGTTGGTTTTTAAATGTCTTATGGTTGCCCAAGCACATACGGCATTCTCACAACATAGTCAGCATAGTCCAGAGGAATGACTGGTCAATACATCCGGGGCAAACCATGTGCGGGCATCCACACTGTTTTCCTTCACCGTTAGAGCGTCCGTATAATGTACTTGAGATCTGAAAAAGTCTCATCGGTACACGCCCCAACCTGGGAATCGAACCTGCACTCTGTCGAGTGCGAATCAAACGGTCTACCCACTGGGCCACGGAACTCTTGACTTTATTGTTTCTAAACTAAAAATCGGCCTAACTAAACTAAAAGTCATGTCAGCCCCAGTCGTGCGAGAAAAAGGGGGTTACTTGGAATTGAATTACTTTTGCCCACATAATATAGCAAACCATTAAACATATTGTTAACCAGAGATGTACCCTACTTTAAATGTTTTGAAGAAAAAAGGTTTTTTTTAGTTTTTTTTTGTAAATAAATTTTGACTTTTGTAGTTTTTACACATTTCATGTCTTAGAATTTGGGAGCTCAGACAACTAATTTTTTAGAGGAATTTGAAAAAAATATGACTGATTTGGAAAGACAATTTACTTGAGACTATTTTAAAAGTTACTTGGTGCACATCCGATAACAAAAAAAAAGTTATGATGATTTGAACGCGACTATTTACGTACACAACTATGAAAATAGTGTTTCAGAACTTGCTAGTGCTCGTGATCGTGAGATCAATTGGGATCGAGATTGTTGAGGGTTTCGTCCTTTATGATGTAGTCTTTATGGTGGAACGCAATATCACAACTCTTGCATCAGGAAATGAACAGAATAATAATGAGTTTTTCGTAATAGGAAAATAGATAAAATAATAACACTTGCAGCGCTCGTACGCTAAATCTATTTATTTTACAAAAACAATACTAGGACTTAAATTGTAGGGAATTTTTGCTTGTTTCTTTTTGTACCACATATTTTTATCACAAATTGAGTCGGAAAGAAGATAATCATAGTATTAAAACTACTTCAAGATGCATTTTTTCAAGATGGCAGTGCTAGCGGCCATGTAAGGAGGTGGCAAAGTTGAAATTCGAAAAGAGCACGTAAAAATCAAAAAATATACCAACAATCAAAACTCTCACAAAACATTTCAGGAAAAACTACCAAATCACTGGGGTAAAAAACATAAAAAGCTAGATGACAAAGTAAGTACGAGCCACATCGATCCTCATGATCAGTTCTTACCTCTAAATGTTTTGTACGCAATATACTCAAAGGGTTGGTATTTACCTTTGCGAGCATAATATTTTGTAAGTCTAGTATGTTCCGGCTTATGAAAAAAATGAGCAGAATTAAGCTCGAATCAAAATTTATTAGCGACATTACAAACGGAAGAGTTTCTCTTTCGTTTGAAAGTATGACGTTTATGACTTTAAATTATTAGCCAGCTAAATGGAGTAAAGAAATTAGGGAACTTAGGAAAAGGAACTTACTAAACAAGTTAGTAAGATAAGGTCAGTAAGCTTTTTATAGTGGAAATCTAATCTATCGAGGACGACAACAACCTAGTGATGATATAATATTGTTTTACTACCAGAGCGTGTGTGAAATAGTAATGTTTAACGCAAACAAACAAGGCAGGCTAAACCGGACTGAACCTTGAGCACATATTTTACGAATATATTTATTTACTAGCTTTTGCCCGCAGTTTTACCCGCGTCTCCTTAGCAAAAACTTGTTTATTAAATATACCTTATGCAATATAAAGTATATATTTTTACTCTGTGATATAGTAATAGCATAGATATATTTTTAAAGAAAAATAAAACCAACTTCCAACGTAAGAACGCACAAAAAAGTATGAAATAAATCTTATTTTCTAAATAATTCCCCTTTTAAATACGGCTAGAATTTAAACTATTTCGTTCGTAACTTTGAAGTCGGTACCAGTCAAAACAATATCCTAATAAAACAATGTTTTAGAACTCACATTTAAGTTGGCTGGTACCGACTTCAAAATTATGAAGATTAAGTATAGAAATAGTTAAAATTCTAGTGTATGCATCTCGTAGCGATCGTATGTATCTTTAAAGACTGGGTAGTTTAGATCCGGGGCACACCCTAGGCACAAAATTTTACTAAAAAAAAAAACAGTTCTACGCAAACGAACTTGCAGCCACCAGCTACTCGCGTCGTTACAAACAACAACATTCCTTTAAAATAAAACAGCGGGGGTTTAAAATAAAACTTTGGTCCAATTTCAAAGAAACCCTTTATTTCGAAGTAATTTTTTAGTAACATTTTTAAAACCTTCATAAAACTAGTTTTGAACATCATATTCAAAAGCATAATTTTTAAGTGTATCGCTACCAAATTCATTTTAAAACTCTGTCAATGACTTGTTATTAAATTTATAAGTAAGTATATTAAACAGTACACACTGAAGTCTATACATTTTCTAGCCTACTATTATGAAACCGCCATTTCCTTGCATTTCTATTCAAAAACATTTTATGGATCCCCGTAGGCCATACGTATCAACTACCCAATGACAACCTGGTTTTGAGTCCGGGTCCAAATTGCTTATAAGGTATGTGGGAACCATAACATACATTGGTAATCGGTTCGCAGCATACACGTTATTTTGTAAGCTTGGATGAATCTTTTTTAAGTATGATTGTATTTGTAAAGTATTCATAATTCTTTAAGAAATACTTATCAATTCGCTCTATCACATGCAAGTGAAATAAATAAGCTAAGACCTTCTTATTAAACATGCAATTTAAATGCTTATTTAAAATGAACAACTTCTAAATAATCATTTATTAACACATTGAAAACATATTACAGAGTACTTTCTTAACTACCGAAAGCTAATAAATTTATAATATAATATCTATGGGCGCTTTCACACCACGTCAATCTGGTCCTGTACTAAGTATCACAGGTACCAGACAACGGAAATATATTTAATACTTGCTTTTATACTGTACACATATTTAAGATTTTTATTATACTATACATATATTTAATGCACATCCAAGACCTAGGAACGCAGAGAAACTTTTTGTTCCTTCGGTGGGATTCGAACCCGCGACCTACGGTTTAAGCGCCAATGCCCTAACCACTGAGCCACAGAGGACATCAAAAATTTAAAATATTTGTGGTTATTGGAACTAATTATTTAATGGTTTATTGTTAACAAGATTGTTAACGAAGTAAGTTGGGTAGTTACTAATTTTGGTGGTTATTGGAACTGGATATCTAATGGTTTATTTAAACTAGATTGTTAAGTAACTTATGCCTACATAAATGTGAAATGCTCTTCATAACGATACAGTTAAGTCCAGTGAAGCTTTAGTGCATAACTACTCAGTGTATGTGAATATTTAGTGTTCATCAATATAATGGAGGTCAGGTTCTCTATTTTTCGTTTTATTTGACTTATGCAATTACTTGTAATTTTAATATTCTAATAGTTATTATAAATATTTTTACAGAACAAATTTGAAGCAAATACTTATAAGGGATTCTACTTTGAATCTCTTGATAGTGAAATAACCGACTTGGAAATAGTACCTACTCAAGTAATAAACCCAAGTAGAAAAAGGTGGGCATCACCGCCTGTTGCAAAGTTAGATGAACTATATAATGTTCAGAAAAGCAAAAAGAAAAAGCTGTCTTCATCAGTATCACGTGTGCAAAACAGTAGGGGCACAGCTTTCGTCTCTACCAATGCACACGATGGGCAAAATGCCTCGCATTTGATAAAAATTGAAGTATAAGATTTAAAGAAGATTTCGAAGATTCCTTGCATCGAAAATTGGAAAAATATGGAGATAAGGATAAAATTATAAACATCACAAACAACAATTTCGAAGACATTCAGAAATTAATATTAGATATTTACCTATGAAATTGCCGTTTTGTATGAACATTTTTTAAGCGAATATTTTTCATGTATTTTTTATTTGTATTAATCGAAGTAATCACCCATGTAATCAATGCATCTTTGCCAACGCAGTGGTAGTTTATTGATGCCCTTCTTAAATAAATCAACTGGACGGGAGGCAACAAATTCTTCAAAGGCATTTTGTACTGCCTTTCGGGTATTGAATTTTTTTCCCGCCAAGAAGTTATCCAAATTCTGGAAAAAGTAGTAGTTTGTAGGCGCAAGGTCTGGTGAGTAGGGCGGATGACGGAGAGCTTCCTACCCCAGTTCTTGCAACTTGGAGACCGTCTGCTGTGCAGTATGAGGTCGCGCGTTGTCGCGCAGGATAGCGGAGACGAGCGTTTGACCAATGCTGATTGAAGATGTGCCAGCTTCTCCATCATTGTGTTCAGCTCTTCACAGTATACATCTGCAGTAATGCTCACCCCGTTTGGTAAGAAGCTGTGATGAATCACACCGGCGCTAGACCACCAAACAGTGACCATCACTTTTTTAGGGGTAAGTTTTCGTTTAGGGCATTGTTTAGGTGCTGAACCAGGATCCAACCAACTTGCTGAACGCTTGCGGTTATCAAATAGAATCCATTTTTCATCGCAGGTAACAATGCCGTTCACAATTCCTTCATTTGTGTGTCTTTTGAGCAGTGCAAGGCACGTCTCGACGCGTATTTCGCGCTGGCGATCATTTAGTTCGTGGGGCACCCATTTGTCAAGATTTTTTACCTTGCTAATTTGACGCAAATGGACCAATATTGTTTTGACGCTAACGTCAAAAGCTGCTGCTAATTCAGCCGTAGATTATGTATCATCAGCTTCCACAATCGCCTTTCATTCATCATTGTCGACCAAAGTCTTCGGACGACCGCGAGGTTCATTTTTCAGGTCGAAATTTCCAGAACGGGAGCAAGCAAACCAATAACAGGTGGTGGTGCGTTGGTTTGTAGTGTTAGCTCCGTAAACGTCTATGATGTTGCGTGCCGCTTGTGCTGCGTTGCTACCACGACGGTACTCATATTCCATAATTACTCGAATTTTTAACGCATTCATGATGACGAAAAAGATTGATATGCGATGAAAATGTAACACTAATCAATAAACAAATGACTACTTTTGGAAAAAGAATTCCATGTTTTAAAATAAAATTAATTTGAAATTAGAATTCTTAGCCAAATTATTTTGATTTGAAATGGCCAGTACTGCAGAACGGCAATTTCATAGGTAAAGACTTATTATTTAATTTGATAAAAGAAATTTTCACCACTGACAATTGCAATAAATATCTTTTTAACAACTATTAGCTAATATTACTATAAATTCTACTGTGTATAATTTTGTATTTAGAAATTTCTTACTAAAATAATTTGTGATTGTTTTAGTTGTAAATTATCATTAGCTAATAGGGGTTTGTTGATGTATTTGTACCTGTGTTTTCCCTACAATTACTCCAGAAATTGCATACATCTTATCAGTTAGACTACGATCTTTCAAAGGATATAAGTTCTAACTATTTTTCATTCCTAAAAAGATGAATACATGCACGAGCATATACTTTAATTCACAAATAGAAATTCTGGAAAACATCGAATCAGTCCGATTGTGTGAAGAAGTTGAAGAAGCTGATTTGTTCGCACACTGTTTCTTCGAAGACTATCAACATGAAGTTGTTGAAAATCAGAACTAGTAAGTAAACATCAATAAAGTATACTTCATAATATTATATATCATATAATTTTTATTTTAACTATCAATTTTTCTATATTGTTTTAGTCATCCGCAACTACAAGCTGGGGGATCCCTAAAAAGGAAGTCTGAAAGTGTGATCAGTCTGGAACATCTTAAGCGTCGTAAGATCTGATGAGATGATGACACAGCATCATCAACACAGCAACAGCATCATGATGGAGTCTCAAACAAATTATAAGTTTGGATATAATATGAATGTTCATAAATTTAATCCCCTTCGTGGCACTTCTTATATCGAATTACATCGAGATATTAGAACAAAGAAGGCTGTTATTAATGTTCAAAATGCCGACTATATGTATTTAAACTGGGCATTACTCTCTGAATTATACCCAGTCAATAAACATGCTGGACGGGTATCTTCATACAGCATGCACGCGAATAAAATTAATTTTGATGGTATATCTTTCCCGATGAAATTAACCGATATCCACAAAGTTGAAAATAAAAATTATCAGCGTTTTTGGATTGAAATTTAACAAAAAAAACAAAATAATGTCCTAGGCCCCTTGTATTTTACGAGAACTCGCAAAAGCATACATATTAATAATATTAACAAATGGTACAAATAGTCACTATTGTTATATAAATAATTTATCGCATTTGGTAAGCAAACAACTTTCAAATCAACACTATACGGTTTACATTTGAGATGGATGTTTGTTATACTTTCCTACAAAGGAGAGATTATCTAATCACAAACATAATTACTGCGCTCATGTTACTGTCGTATTGCTAAGTAGTGACAAAAAAATTAAAAATTGGTTTGCAGAGTGAACATCCAACGATAAAGTCATGTTTGATCATTTTAAAAGAAAATTAAAAATACCTTTTGTAATTTATGCAGATTTTGAAGTTTTTCTGAATCCGGTCAATTCATGTGCTAATGAGCCATCTAAGTCTTATACCAATAACATTCAAAACTATGAACCCTATGATGATGATAATTTATCAAAATATGAATCTTACAGCGGACCCAATTTTATGCAAGTCTTTATGAATGGATTATATAATGATATAAAATCAATTTGTAGTAAATTGTACAAGAGTACAATTGTATATAGAAGTAGCCTTGCAGGTGGCCATCCTATTCCCATGGTGTGCGATCAGCAATAAAATCATTGACCCTATAATAATCTTTAGTACACAAACGTTCTTTAACTACTTTTTTAAATTTATTAATAGACAGATTTTGAACGTTTTCTGGAATTCTATTGTATAAGCGTATATATACATTGATTGACCTTTAAAAGATTTATTAACTTTACTTAGTCTGATCACCGGTATATTTAGTTTGTATTTATTCCTAGTGTTCATACAGTGATTATTGCTTTTCATATCGAACATACTTAAATTTTTTCTAACAACACATTGTCAAAAATGTATTGAGAAGCGACGGTCAGAATTCCTATTTTTTTTTAAACTTTTCTCTCAGACATTCAATGCAGGACATTTTGGAAATCTAACGTATTGCTCGCTTTTGCAGCAAAAATATTGTATTAATGCCGGCGGCATTTCCCCATAAAATAATGCCGTAAAACATTCTACTATGAAAATAACTAAAATTAACTAGTCGCGCCGTATCTTCTTCAGAAATTTCTCTAATTTTTTGACTGCATATGCTGCAGAACTGAGTCCATCTGCAAGATTAGCAATATGAGGATCCCACTGTAATTTACTATCTAGTTTTATACCTAGAAACACAGTAGTGTCCACTAAGTTAATTTTCTCATCATTTAACAGTATATTGGTTTGTACTTGCCTAACATTGGGCAAAGTAAACTTTAAACATTTTGTTTTATTTGAATTTAATCATTGTGTGTGGCCTGTGGGACACCTAATTCTATTTTGGTCCCAGTGGACCTTTTACTATTTATCGCTACCCTTTGGATTCTATTTTTAACGTAAGAACTCAAAAGGTCGAGTGTAATTTTCTGATCAATGTAGAATGCTCACCACAATCCTTGTCCAAAATACCTTGGAAAGGTCGCAAAATAAACCTAATGCTTCCTGTGACCCCTCCCAAGCTTCAAAGATTCTACAAAGTAGACCCATACCAGCATCCGTTGGGGATCGACCCTTAGTGAAACCGTATTGATTATTGTATAATAAATTATTTCAATTAAAATGTACCAATAACTGTCTTAAAATTATTTATTCAAAAATTTTACTTAAAATCGGTAGAATCGATATAGACCTGTAATTTGTCGGATTAGATTTATTTCCAGCTGTGAATAAGGGTATAAACCTTGCTATACTTCTATGAAAACACCACTTTTTATTTTAACAAAATTTTTAAAATCATCGCTAGATAAGTAGCTACGATGTCAATTATTGATATCATAATTTTTGTAGACAGAGATCAGTTAAATGGGTTAATAATGTCTCTGGAGACAATATCTTTAAACTTAAAATCGACATCACATTCCTTTACATTGTCTCTGAGTTGTTTTACAGCAGTCTGCAAAAAATTTTTCGAAGACCGTCGCAACTTCTAGGTCAGGAGTAATCTTTTTATTTTTAAAATCAGAGCTGAGGTGACGTTTCCAGTCTCACCTTCCATATAGTTTTAATTTTATTGTTAGAGTTTTTAATCTTTTTCTTTATATAAAGAGCCTTATCAGCTTTACATACTTTTTTGAAAGTTTTTGAATAATTTTTAATTTTAATTTTTAAAACTTTGCCTGCTTATTTTGATTACTGCAGTTGCCCATTCAATAAAGCTACTTTTTCTATTACTACGTCTAACGTTTTAGAAGTAAATACTAAATTAAATTGGGTTTTTATTATCTAAAATAATTTGTTAAAAGCTTCAACTGAGCTATTTGACCCATCTAACAATTGAATATTTGAATTTAAATTACTTTTAAATTTCTCAATACGTTTTGTATGCACAGGAAAAACACATGCTTGTCCTTGATGTTACTGTTACAAATGACATTAAAAGAAGCTAACTATCCTCGAAGATCAGAGCTAAGTTTATTTATTATCCTTTTTACTTGGAGTACTATTATTGTTATGTATCTTAACCTTCTTATACCGTGGTAGCTCGACAGTTGAAATTATTACCGTTATTACAACAAAATACACTAAAAACAGAATAAAATAAAATTTTGAGGCTCCCATACAAACAAACGTGATTTTTTCCGTTTTGTACGGAAGCCGACTCCCACTTGGCCGGTTTTATATTACTCTAGAATTTTATTACCGTTCGGTCCATGCGTTCAGGTCAGAATTAATGTTGCCAACTTAGTTGTTTCACAAAGTTTTACTACTAAATTTAGTATTTTATTTCCTCTTTAGTAGGAATTTAGTTGTTAGTAGCGATTTTGTAAAAAATAGTCATCTGACTATTTTTTACAAAATCGCTACTAACAACTAAATTCCTATATTCGATTACTGTCGCAGTAATCATAATAATATGTAAAATGGCCTGCTATGTGCTATTATGACTCCTTATCATAATAGCACATAGTAACATGCGTCCGTAAGTCGGTTTAAAACTACTCATTTAATTTCTATAATATACTGTAATGTATGTCTATAATATTATATTATATTATATTTTCTGCTATATTTTTTTATTCAACGGGAAAAATTATCATATTTGCAATATATTAAAACTGAAAATGCAGTGTTTTTGTGTTTTTTATGGATTCCTAAGTTTTATGGCTGTTTTATAGTTTTCGGTACTCTTTTAGTAGTTTTTAGTAGAAAACGACGCGAGTTTAGTAGCTTCGCAAAAACACAGTTGGCAACACTGGAACGAATCGCTTCAGTCCATCCGGCCGGCTTATGCGATTGCATACAGACGATACGATTTTAAATCCGTTCAGGCCAAACTGAAGGATAACAGGACCGTATATACCGTATATATACCGTATATATATTTTATATATATACCGTATATATATAAAACATCTAAAACAGCAATGAGAGCGAACTCAATTTCATGAAAAATTATGAGTAATTTCACTCTTTTAGGTTAATCACAACTAATTGTAGTTATACTTAGTACGCCTCATAATATTTTTTAGGTGAAGGGGACCGAATCCAAATTAAAGTCTATAAGTAAGTAAAATGTTTAGGGTGTATCAGCTTCTAGTGGGTAGAAAGCTAATCCTACAATTCCAAAGACCCAAAATGACCCAAGATATATTATATTGAACTTACTACTATGGTAGTGAGTTCAATATACCTCTTTGTATCTTCTTATACTTTTTTGGGATTTTCATGTTAGATTAAATTATAAATTGTTTCTTATCAGTTAAAAATTGAATGAAAAGGACAAGGTAGGTAGTTAATTTAAACTTGAGACTATAATGGCCAATGGCATTGCAGGTTTAGGCGTAGAAAAAATGTTTCCTGTTCAAAGCTATTTTTTTAAAGATATTTATCAAACTAATTTGTTTCAAGTTTGTATTAAATAAGGAAACAAAAAATCTTATTTTGAAGCAAAACAATGTTTAATGATTTTAACGCGGAGTATATATAGAGCGATTTCTTAGCCAATCTAAGTATTTACATTAAAGCCCCGGAGCCATACGATTCAAAATGCGGAGCTTACATGTGACGTCTGTGCTTGTATTGAATTTTTTATTCTTTATAAATAGTGAAGCAGGTAAATTATTCAATTATGTTTTATTGTTTAAACTATTAATTGTTGTGTCCTTATCGTATTTGATATTTGGATAATTTTAGGTGTACGTTGACTGGGACTTGTAGACTCGATGCTGATGTTACAAAAGCTTTCCCACTTCGAAAACTATCCATACTAGACCTAAAATATATTAATTATTGTTATCAGTTTGTTTCTGTATTTTGATAAAGTATTCTTTGTTTTTTTTTTGGAACTGTCGTTTTTTATTATTTCGTAAAGATCAATAAAAGCACAATTATTACTGAAAATATTTTGAATATTTGGATCATAAAAAAATATAATGTTAAGATACAGATCAAATTTTCACAGTTTCGCAATATTTTCCTTTTAATTTTATAACGATATTAACCCGACGATTGTAGAAAATTTCATTTTGGAAATAAAACTCTCTTAATAATAATAATATCTATGATCACATTCACACCACATCAGTCTGGTCCCGTGGTAAGTGCTCGAAGAACTTGTGTTACGGGCACCAGACAACGGAAATATATTTAATACTTTATACATTGATACAATATATATTTAAGATTTTTATTATATATCATACAATATATTTAATACACATCCATGGCCCAGGAACAGAGAAAACGTTTTTCTTCCCCGGCGGGATTCGAACCCACGACTTCAGCGCCAACGCGCTAACTACTGAGCTTTAGAGGTCGTCAAACGAACTCTTATTCACTCCGAGCTACTAGCGAAAATAATTATCTAAATTAATCTCTTTTTTTCAGCAACCTTTTCATCGCTATGTAAAATAGACGACAGTGCCTGTATCAAGAAAGTTGCGCAAGACTTCTTGCCAACATTCGCAGCTGGTATACCTGAATTTGGCGTCGAGAGCTGTGACCCTCTTCACATCAAGCGCATTAATGCCAGTTCTGACAATCTGAGGCTCATCACAAAAGATCTTACCATCACTGGTCTTAAGGGCATGATAGTAAAGAACATCAAGTAAATTTTTTTTAACGAAATCATTAAGCACTTAGAATTCTTTACCATTTAAATCAAAATTAAAACTCTTTTGACAAAAAAATAAAGAAATCAACAAAAATCACAACAATAATAATAGTACAACAGACATCCGCATAGCGCATCCGGTGTCGCTACACACGCACGGATTTGGTCCGGCAGACCGAATTGAAAACTCGACACTCGTGTGTTCGATTTTCAGCTCTATAGTGTATTAGAGCAGAGTTCTATTTACAGTGCTCTGAATTTTTCTGAGCCCGCTGGATTCGCAATCAATCAGCAATCAATTGAACTCGTGCAGTGATACCAACTCTCAAAAATATTTCTCTCCAACTTAACTTAACTTAATTCGACCCTGATTAGATAAACTATTTACAAGATTTACGCTGATTTTATTGGAATATAATTAGGTTATCCCAATTATAATAGTAATTGGGATAAGTCAATTATATTATAATATAATTATAATAAATAAGAGATAATAAGCTAGAAACTCCAAAAACTTTGTATTTATTTATACACATAAAGACATTTATACACGTAAATGACATAAAACTAACGTGTCACTTAATCTGATTTCACTCCCTATAAATTTTCATACTCCGGTATATACACATATAAAAATTGATTTTTAAAGGAGTAAACTCTAAAAATCCTGCTCCCTAGTAAACCCCCGTATATATTTTTCCCTAATTTTTGGGGAAAATCCCTAAGCTGTCAACACTGAGATCTTTGTTCGGCCCAAACGCGCGACTGCTCTACACACGTACGGTTTTGGTGCGGAGCGAACCAAATCCGATGCGGACAGTGGCGGACTCAATTAATAAGAATTATGTTCGCCGGACTACTCTACACACGGTCGGATTTGGTACGGAGCGGACCAAATCCGTGGTCCCCTCCGTACCGAATCCGTACGTGTATTAGCACTTTAAGTCAATTTACGGACAACAATTTTACGTGATAACGTCATCACAACCCGAACGCTCAGGTGTTGCTTAGGCTTCTCTATCGCTTGTTCCGCGCTCTCGCTTGCACGCTCGGCTCAGGCGGCACGTGACAATTTTTCGTGTGTGCAGCCGGTGTTCATCAATCTGTATGATGTTATCACGTTAAATACTCTAGTTGAATTCCTTGACAGATATTATAATATGACTGCTGGTTTCAGATTTGACGAAGCTGCAAAAACTGTTGTAGTAAAACTACAAGGCAACGTTCAAGTGGAAGGCCAATATGACATGAAAGGAAACTTGTTGTTTCTGCCCATTGAAGGAAAAGGACCACTGCACGTAACGCTACGTAAGGGTTTCACACCTCAACGATACGGGATGCTAAGCGTGCAGCGCCGCTTTTTGAATAGCGATCTTATCGCTATTCAAAATTGAACTTTATTAACTACAAAGAAGATACACGTCACTTAACACACAGTCATACTGAACTGCACATGCGCTGTGCAGCGCGGTACAACCTGACATTCAAACTCTCATAATGAAACTTGTATCTTCTTGTGTAATTAATAAAGTTCAATTTTGAATAGATATCTTAACAATGCAGCGCTATGTCGGGTATCGTTACATATTGTGTTGTGTCAAAATAATACTCGAATTAATATTATGACACCTTAAATATTTTATACTAGCTGAACCGACATACGTTGTTCTATCTTAATGATGAACAACCTACTCTCCCGCCGCCGGGCCGCCCAATTTTTCTGAAATAGAACTGTTTTGCATTCCAATCAAACAGAATTTAAACTAAACGCACCTAGTGTCGTTTTTAATACCTAAGATTTTGTTTAATATTTCTGACCGTCTAAATCTTCTCTGAACCCCAGTTCTCGTAATTAATTTACACGTTAATTTTACTTTTATAATAATTGAATCGACTTGATATTATCATAAATTGATTTATGGAGCTTGGATTCGTATTTGATATGATAATCGTATTTGAAGTTGGTTTGACGTTTATGAGAATACAATTTTGCAGTTTTAATATATCGGGACTGGATCGTAACTGTGTTAAAGGATTTAATTAGCAAAATCGACCTTCAGAACTTCCAAAATTATTCCAAGATCAAAATTGGCAAAATCGGTCCGGCCGTTCTCGAGTAGGTACTCGTACTAGCGAGACAAAGGAACTACAATGCATTTGTTTTATACAAGAATAATGCTCATTAGAAAACCGATATACCAACCGATATACCTTTTTTTTTTTTGTTTTACTGCTTACACACCACGTCAATCTGGTCCCGTGGTAACTTCTTGAAAAACTTGTGTGACGCGCGGGTACCAGACAACGGAAATATATTATACTATTTATAATTAAGTTTTATAACAAATATACATAATATATTTAATATAAACTATCCATTACCTAAGGGGAATAAAAAACTTTTCTGATCCCTGGTGAGATTTGAGCGATCAACCTCCGGATTGGGCGCCAAAGCGCTATTATCTCTGAGGCACAGAGTTCGTTATTAAAATACCTATATTACTTGAATACATAACTTTTGCAAAAACTTTGTTAACGTTTATAAGTAAATTAATAGTTTTGTTTCAGGCAAATTAGCTCTTACCATAAAGGCAAGCATTAAAGAACAAGTTAAAGATGGAAAAACACACTGGATTTTCGAGCTTACAGACAAAACTTACGAACTTAAAGAGAAATCTAATGTAGAATTCGAAAATCTTTTTAATGGAAATGAAGTTTTAGGTAAGTTTTCTTTGTTCAAAATTATTGCTTTGAAGGGCGTACATATTGAATATACAGCCAAAAATCACAATGTTATCATATTAAGGGCGGATTCGACCAAACTGAAGTAAAATTTTACTCGAGTGTAAATGTTTCCTAATCTAAGAGTAAGCTGGTTTTGCGTTTTTCCAACTTCTAATCCAAGAACAAGGTAATTACACAGGAGTAAATATTTACACGGGCGATTTTGACGGAGTAAAGTATTAAACTGAGAATAGTGGATAGTCGCACAGCTGGCTGTCAATTGTCACGATCAATGTCGTTGTGAAGTGTTATAATTTGACATTGACATTTTACTGTATAACTCTACGAAATTAAATTATTATGGCGTACAAGTCATTCTAATACAAACAATAGTACATGATTTTTTGTCGGTTTATACATTCGTTCATTATTCATTGAATAATAATACCGAGCATAGTTTACTCTTCGAGTAACTTGGTAAAACGCAAACGAAGATATCCTAGAGTAAATTGAAGGAGTAAAATTATTCTCATTATAGTTACACTCGTGTAACTTCAAGTTTGGTCGAATCGGGCCTAAGTGGTATAGAATTGTTACAAACATAAAATAAAAATTACAAAGCATGCGACATACTTTGATGAATTATACGTCATTTTTTTTATTCATCGTATATTCATCGTTATAAGACAGGTTTTCATAATATTTATACATACCCGCAACTGGGCCTTTAGTCGAGATGCCCTCGATAATTTCGACGGTGAATTACGTAAACAAAATGTATGGGATTTGGCATAAGGCATCGCAAGTGAAATCCCGTACATTTCTGGTTCCGAACTTTGACGTCGAAATTATCGAATGCATCTCAACTAAAGACCCAGTTGCGGGAATATATATTATAAATAGTATGAAAACCTGTCTAATAACGATGAATACACGATGAAATTAAAAAATGACGTATGACCCATTAAAGTATGTCGCATAATATTTGGCCATAGTTCACCATTTCCTACACAAGAAGATACACGTTTAGGCTGGGACTATATGCTCCGGATCCGGAACCCGGTAAAAATTAAGAGCTCTGACAATAGAACTCTGCGCTAGTAAAATAGAGTTGAAAATTAAAATTTCGAGTGTCGAGTGTCCCATACACATTGACATTTAACTCGACACTCATGCTTTCGATTTTCAACTCTATTGTATTAGCACAGAGTTATTTTTCCAATGTTCAGAATTTTCTACGGCCTTCCGGATCCCGGATCATAATATAGTCCCATACTTAATTGTTATTTGCAAGAGTTCGAATTTTGAGCTGCACCGAGCTGCTTACCGCGGCGCCGCTCCTGCAATGAAACGTGTATCTTCTTGCATAGTGTATAAAGTTCAATTTTGTATCGCTATATTAAAATCGTCGCGTCTCGGTGTGAGCTGCCCCTAAGCAAATATTATACAATAAAATTTTTATTTTCCAGCCACAGCAGCCAAAGAAACTATTGCCCAAAACGGTAATGAAATAGTATTTGAAGTTGGAACTAAAGTGATTAAGGTTGTGATCGATAGCATAATAGTACGAGTCAACGAACTATTCCTGGCGAAGGAAATTGATGAGTTACGTATTAAATAAGAAATCAATGGTGTTCCTTTACAAATAAATAACTTATATGCTACGTGCTCGTTTCATTTACACTACAATCACAGGTATAGTAGAGGTTATAACTTAAAACGCAATCATTCAATGTATGCACAATTTAAAATAATACTAGATGACCTTTGAAGGTCAGTGAAAGGAATGGCCATCTAAGTAAAATCCTCGTCGCTAAAAAAATCTGCGTTTCGAATTCGCATAGCAACGATGCGAAGTTTAACCTCACTAAGGACAACTGCCCTACGGCCTATACTGAACCACGGTCGGACCATAAGAATAGTAGCCCAGCGCTAATACTACTCAGGGGCCCATCTGATTACGTTTCGATTTACGATTACGTACTCAAAGTATAGGAAAAAATAAAACGTTAAGAAATGAAAAAAATTAATCTGTTTATTTTAATGAAATGTTTTTTGGCACTATCGTTTATTTTTGATTTTGACTTGAGTTAGCTGGCCCTCGAATCAAGTTTAAAAAGCCATACTATTATGGTAGATCCGGCCCTGTACTGAACTAACCGAAGTAATCATAACTGTATTTGAACTGCAACAAAATATGAATTTTAATAACTGAATATGTTTCTACTAACCTAACTGACAATAGTTTTCACATGGCAATTATAGACTCTTCTAATTTATCAGATCACAAAAATATTTGGAACATTTTGGAATATTTTGGAAAACCTGGAATTAGTTAGTTAGAGTTAGAGCCCATATCGAGTAAAAGCAAATAATCCAATAGGAATCGATAGACTTTAAAAAGTTACACGAGTTGGCTAAGACTTGTAAGTTTGAATTCAATTACCACCAACAGCTAAACGATTACATAAATACAATAATAGGCGAAAACAAATAAAAAGAAATAAGATATTAAATGAGCCACGAAAAAAATGGATTTACAGGTAATTGATAGCAGGAATAAACGAAAGAATTATCTAATGAAATAAGCTTAAACGAGATCCAACACATAAACGCTAGAACAAGAATTCAAAAATAAAAGACATACAATGGCTCAACCAATCAAATATACAAAAGAAACTTACTTTCACGGTGAATTTACTAAGGCGGGTCAATAAGTCCGTGACTTTTTGAATTTCTAACCTCCTTACTGAAAAATCAACACTACTCCTGTCAACAGGCATCTGTCAGTTGACTCCTATCAAAATTTGAACTTGCTGCGTCAGTTAGTTTGTGTTTTACAGCTATCTTTATCAGACTATCCAGTAACTTAAGGAAACAATGGGAAAAAGTGAATTTCGTGTGCTTATTAAGCATTATTTTTTGCGAAAAAAAACCATTACCGAGACCAAGGCTAAGCTTGATAAATACTATGGGGACTCTGCACCATCGATTTCAATGGTAAAAAAGTGGTTTACTGAATTTCGTTGTGGCCTTACAAGCACTGAAGATGCCGAATGTCCTGGACGCCCAGTTGAGGTCTCTACACCCGAAACAATCGAAAAAATTCACGATATAGTGTTGGCCGACCGAAGATTGAAAGTGCAAGAGATTGTGGAAGCCATAGGCATCTCGCATGGCTCAGTGGTTTCAATTTTGAATGATCACTTGGGCATGAGAAAGCTTTCCGCAAGATGGGTGCCGCGTTTGCTCACAGTCGACCACAAACGCAATCGTGTAACAACTTCACAGGAAGGTTTGGCGTTGTTTAATCACAATATGGAGGAGTTTTTTAATCGTGGACGAAACATGGATCCATCACAATATACCAGAGACCAAACAACAGTCAAAACAGTGTGTTTCTAAGGGGAATCGGCGCCAAAGAAGGCCAAGGTGGGTTTGTCAGCCAATAAAGTTATGGCGACTGTTTTTTGGGATGCACGTGGGATAATCCACATTGACTATCTTCAAAAGGGAAGAACAATTAATGGGGAATATTATGCCAACTTATTGGACCGCTTCAATGAGGATTTGAAAAAAAACCGACCTCATTTGGCCAAGAAAAAAGTTCTTTTTTACTAAGACAATGCAAGGGTGCACACATGTGCAGTTGCCATGGCAAAAATCCATGAATTGGGCTATGAATTCTCAAGATTTGGCTCCGAGTGACTACTTCTTGTTCCCAAACCTGAAAAAATGGCTCGGTGGAAAAAGATTTGACTCCAATGATGAAGTCATCTCGCAAACAAAGGGCTATTTTGAGGACCTCGACAAATCATATTTTTTGGAAGGAATAAAAAAATTGGAGAAGCGTTGGACAAAGTGTATAGAGCTCAAAGGGGACTACGTTGAAAAATAAAATGATTTATTTATCAAAAAATCTGTGTTTTATTCCAAAAGTCACGGACTTATTGACCCGCCCTCGTACTCACACTTATCCCAAAACTCACTGCGCACGAAATTTCATGTAAATAGTAGTAGCTGTTATGGAGATTCTGACTATATACATACTAGATAGTCTCGTTTACAGAATAAGATATTTAATTATTTTTTTAAAAAGGTTAGGCTACAGGGCAAACCCTTGATCCGATCGTATTTGCTTTAGGCTCAAATTGTAGCTGACTAAACTGTCCAGAGGAAGTTTTCTCAAATATTTGATACAATTCTTCGTTTCCAAAATATCGAGCACCAAAATCGAAAATTCGAAATATATATATATTTTTTTTACTATTTCAGCCATAACTTTTTTCGCTTTTTACTTTCTCTAATAATTTTTGCACCTTACATATGCGTCTTTTCAGCCTTTTTTGAATATTATATCTTGACAACTCCCTGAAATCGGCCCCTATACTGGAGCGAACGAAAAGCCATTTCCAATGTCAAAATACAATCGACCAAAAGCACTTGAAACATTTATTGACCTAAAAAAGCATTTGGTACTGTAAGCCACCCTCTTCTAGTTAAAAATTCACAGTTTCGTGCCACACACGACTATCGAGCATATTGGAAATTAATCTACGGAATTCGAAAAAATATTGTAGCTGAGAGATGAGAAAGTCGGGATAAGAAAAGGTTACAAAATTAAACTACAAATGAAATCGAAAATATTTCTATAAATAATCGACACTGGCAGAATGGTGCAAAACCTCTTGCAAACGCGATTGCCAAAAATAAGAAGAATAAGAAGTATCCATAAGCATCTTTTTTTATAACTTTATTTTGTGTTGAGTATGTAGTGTAAATTTGTTTTATGATTTTAATTTACATAATTGTAACACAGCCAAAAACACAACAAATAATATTGTACTGTATCCCAAGCCGTACTCACGAAACCGCGTCTCAAGTAACAGTTTGACGGCAATGACAGCGTACTTGAGTAACGAGTCTCGTTTATTAATACGTTCTGTTATACGGGATTCCAAATTTCCCTTTTTAAAAAAAAGATTTATTATACTTTAACTGATATAGAAAATAATACAAAGAATTAGAACTGAGACAACTGTCACCGTATGTATGGATCGAATGTATGGAAAATGTCTGGACTGAAGCGTAGGGCGATAAGAGAGATGCAGGATCAGCAAAGTCGGAAAGCTAGGGTGAGCATGTTAGGGTACAGGAGCGGGATATAACACCTCCCCGGGGTAGACTAAACTTCGGGGTCGAAGTTTATGGAAAACGAAATTTAGGAAATTAAACGTGGATTCTAAGGTTAGGAGTAGGAATAGGTTTAGTTCTGCTTTTGGATAGGTCTTGAAGCGGAATGGGAGGAGGAGAGGAGCCAGAAGAAGAAGAAGAAGAAGATGATACATCATGAGTTTCCTGTGTTGGAGATGGATTGACGGAGAGAGTTTTGGAAAATCGTGGAAGGTTGTAAGGGTGGCGACAGTTGTAACCTTTTATTAGTATTAAACATTTAAAAACACAAAATACGACTATAATAAAAGAAATAACGAGAAGAATGGAAGAATAATGTGTTTCATATTTAATAAAACTGTGTTGGTTGATGATTTCATCAGTTTTCTTTGTTAATGATTTTAACTTTAATATGTCTTCATTACTAATAGCGTCTAAATCAAAATTCTGTAAGTCTATATTATGGAACTCACTATTCTCTCCATCATTTACTTTAAAATTACAACATGAATCATTTAATATATTAATAGTAGGAAATATCTTATTTATTCTAAGTTTCACAATTTGAGATTTAGGTATTAATTTTGTGTGTTTAGAGTAACCGATACAGTTATTGGGAACATGAACAATTCCTGTACCTATCACATTTATATCTACATTTGTTTTGTTACGACATTCTATTAACACTTTAGTGTGAATGGATTGTACAAATATCCATTTATTGTTCGAGATAGATTTCCAAATATTGATTTTGCCGTTAACACTTTGAGTTTTGCACTGCACTGGTAGAACTTTTGTGGTATTCACTAGTAATTCACTCTCACAACTCGGGTGCTCACTGCTGAAGAAAATCGTAGTCACGTCGCAGATGTAGGTATGCGTGTTCATCGCTTTGCATTCCCGTAGTGAGTCTAAGTTACAATATATATTTGTCTTGGGTCATTGCAATGTATTTACTGCTAGGTACAACATAAGTATAATAACTAGGTTTAGATACATCATGTGGTGTCGGAAGAGCAATAGTGTGATATAGATTATATTCGTTCAAGGATACAAGAGGGATTCTAAGGATAAATACTATCTTATTGCTAACGCTATAACTAAATACACTAGAGACATTAATAAGAGTAAACATTTCATTTAATTCTAGGTTTATAGGTAATTTTGCGTTAACAGGTAAGTGACGAAAGTTATCGACAAGCTCCTGGTATAGATGGTTAGGCGGTAATATAGTTGGATGTAGTATATTCTGACTACTAAGCATAATTGCATTAATAATGTCTTCTATTTGAAATGATAAGGTTATAATGTTTGCTTCTAGGCTATTTAATATAGTAATCATGTTAGTTCTCATTATTAAGCTTTTAGACATTGTAGATATGTTATTTATTTTGTTAGAGAGGTTGTCGATAGCTTCGTCGAGGCTGTCTTCATTAATTTTTATTTTGTTTAAAGTAATGTTAATATTTTTTAAAATAGTAGTTGCTATGAGAATATTATCTTTAATTAATGAAGCCAACTTTTTCTGATTTGTTTGTACATTTCGTATAGCTTCATCATATTTAATGGCGTCATTTTCATCAAGAGTGCCAAAAATAGTTTTGAAATCAGAGCCTACGCCACCAAACCACGCAGATCTACGGAATCTTTGATCAATTAAATGTGATATGGAATTATAATTTTCTACTAATTCGTTATTTCTAATGGTAAGTGGTTGCAATACATTATGACATTCCAGGGTATCGTCAGATTCTATTTTTTCTTTATTGCATAAAAATCGTAATGCGCCAAGGATTGAATTTATGTTAGTTATATGCGATTGGAAATGCGATATGTCTATTGGAGTGACAACATGCATGATTTAACGTAATGTTCGACGTCGGCACGCATACCCTTCCAATAATACTTTTCTTTTATTCTGTCGTACATTCTGTTTGCTCCTAAATGACCGGAAATAGGCAGATCATGATTTTCTTTTAAGATCTTTTTTATTTCACTTAAAGAAGGATACATGATACTATTATGGTAGATATGAAGTTGAATATTTGTGCCGTCAAATAGATACCCTAATATATTGTATATTTTAACAAAGAGAAATTTATCAAATGGACTTTTGAAATCGGATATAGCAACTTGATATGATTTGGGAAATGATATCATAATATTATCGCGTGTATATTTCAGGGCTTTAAATAAATCTGGGTAAGTACATTGATCAAAATGGTTTACTTTAATGAATAAGAATAGGTAAAATTTGTCTTCAATTTGTAAATGATTATAAGTATAAAGTTCTCTTTCCATTTTTAAAAATTCTTCATGGATAGGACCATGACTAATACTAAATAGATCTTGCAGATAAGGTACCGATTCATCCAAGTCTATCGATGCAGGCACAATAATAAGTTTTTGCGGTGATTTCAAAAGAGTTTTATTATGTTCATGGATTATAGTGTTATAAGATCTAGTCACCTACTAATTTTAAGAATTTAGAATAATTTTCATCGACGACAGGAAGGTCAGGTCTAGGAGATTCATCAGTGACAGGTAGGTTAGATGTAGAAGATTCCAATGATATTGAAGATCCTGGTTCGGGGTAGGTAGATATGTTTTCGTTGTTAGAATCAACGTTAGAGTTGGGATTTGCAACATTAGAGTCAGTGTAGGGAATAGGATTTTCAGTGTCTGTTACCAGTTCATCGGTCATAGGTAAGTAATCAAGTAAGTCATGTTGGAATTCTGGAAAATCAACATTAAAATCGATAGGAGACAAGGGTACATCAGGTGCATCAGTAGGGGATGTTGGATTCGGCGGAGTAGACAACAGTTGAGAGTCATTGCTAGGATTGGTAAGTTGTTTATTTTCAGGATAAACAAGATTAACGGGGTACCTCGAGAGTGCGTCAGCTGCTGAATTTAATTTGCCTTTTCTATAAACAATTTCGTATTCAAATTCCTCTAATTTTAATCTCCATCTTTGCAGTTTACTGCTAGGGTCTTTATGATGGAATAACCATTTTAATGGTCTATGATCAGTCACTATCTGAAATTTCCGTCCAAAAAGATGGGGTCTAAATGTTTTGCAGCCAAAAAGAATGGCTAGCAATTCTTTTTCGGTTGTACTGTAGTTGCACTCGCTTTTATTTAAGGTTCGAGACGCAAAAGCTATCGGTTGGTCTTTACCAATCTGTCCCTGGGATAATACAGCACCTATTGCATAGTTTGACGCATCACAAGCTAGTATGAAAGGTTGTGCGAAATTAGGATAGGCTAGGAGAGGAGCAGTTGTAAGTTTGGATTTCAGTGTTTCAAAGGATAATTGCTGTTGATTCTCCCAATTAAAAGGAACATTCTTTTTTAGTAAGTTTGTAAGTGGTTTGGAAATAATAGAGAATTCAGGGATGAAACGGCGATAATATGAGATTAAACCTAGGAAAGACTTATGTCTTTTGGACATTTGGGAACAGGAAAGTTTGTAACAGCTTTGACCTTGTCAGGATTTGGTTTGACTCCTTTTTCAGTTATTATGTGTCCTAGGTAACCTACTTCTCGTCTCAGGAATTCGCATTTGTCAGGTTGAAGTTTGGGATTGGATTTACGTAGTCTTTGGAATATAGCAGGCAAATTCTCGATGTGTGAGTCGAGGTCATATGAATAGGAAACAATGTCATCGAGGAATACATAGCAGCGAATACCCTGAAGACCGGACAATACTGTGTTCATAAGTCTTTGGAAAGTAGCAGGCGCATTTTTCAGCCCGAGAGGCATTCTAAGAAATTGGTAGTGTCCCTCTGGAACGTTGAAAGCAGTCTTTGGTTTGTCTGATTCATTTAAGGGAATTTGGTGGAAACCGGAAGCTAAGTCCATTGTAGAGAAATATTTACTATTACCTAGTTGATCTAGGATTTCTGCAATTTGGGGAAGCGGGTAAGTATCTCCTATTGTTACGTCATTTAGTTTACGGTAGTCAATAACAACTCTCCATTTTTGTATATCGGATGCATCTAATTTTTTTGGAACCACCCATATGGGTGAAGACCATGGTGAGTCAGAGGGTTCAATGATGTTTTGTTCTAGCATTTTTTCAATTTGTTTACGAACTTCAGCTTTGTGGACTTCAGGGAATCGGTAAGACTTAGTATGTATTGGTGTGTCGGAAGTCGTTTTGATTTCGTGTTTTAGAGCGTTAGTATGTGTCAGGTTTTCGTCAGGTAAGTGAAAAATGTCAGAGAAATTAGCACAGAGATTAAAGAGAACAGATTTTTCTTCTTCATTTAAATGTGATACTCTGAGTTGATTAAGAACTCGGGTTGTCCGTCTTAAGTTATCTGTAGGTTGTGTTCTCTCAATTTTATTCACAGAAACAGTGGGGTTTTTGTCAAGGTCTCCTGTGTCAAATGGTGTCAATTTTAATTTTAAATTTGAGTTAATTGTAGCTGATTCTTCGGAAGTATTGACTATTGTTATATTAATGCGATTATTTGATTTGACTTTTATTAAGCAGTTTGCTACTAATAAATTATTTGAAATGTGCTGGTCTAAAATTAATCCTTCTTTGATTTCAGGGTTTGTGACGGAGCATTCAATGACAGTTTCACTTCTAGCAGGAATAATGTAGGTTGGATCTCGGAAATACAGTGGAAGGACGTTTTTGTGAACAACAATAAATTTTTACTATAATCGATTTTACAGTTATTACAATTTAGCATGTCCGACCCTATTATGCCATCGTATGGTAGATTAATATTTTCAATAACATGGAATTGGTGAGTAATACCAGATTTAGCTAACTTGATTTTAAGATTAAAATGTCCCAGAGTTTGTATGGAATCGACTGAGGAATCTATGCCTTTTAGATTAATAAATTCTTTAGTGAGTTTAGGGAAATTGGTTAGGCAGGACTTTTTAATTAGACTTATAGAGGATCCGGAGTCTACTAATAAGGTAAGTGGGAATTCTGAAACAGGGGAGTCAACGAGAATATAAGGTAAGAGTGTCTTAGTCGGATCATTAATAATTTCAAAAACATTTGATTTAGGATTAGTAGATTTGAAATCAGTGCTTTTAGAGTTAGTAGGCTTAGAATTTTTTTGTAACGGTGCAGTGGAATTAGAATTAATGGATTTAGAACAATTGTTAGATAGCGATACAGTGGATTTGGAATTAAATACAGTGGATTTAGAAATAGATACAGTGGATTTAGAATTAGATACAGTGGATTTAGAATTAGATACAGTGGATTTAGAAGTAGATACAGTGGATTTAGAATTAGGTAAATTGCTATTAATCGCGTGATGGTGCTGATTTGGTATATAAGAATTATGCAACTTGCCCATGTAGCGGGGTCGCATGGATTTAATTGAACTTGCACCATTTGCACGTTGAGTTTTAAACGACTCGCCCTTGTTACGGGGTTGAGTAAAACTAATAGATTTAGTAATTGCACCACTTGTGCGTTGATTTAGTATGGTGTCGGTTTTAAATCGAGCTTGTCCCGCACGACACCGAGACGAGACCTTAATTAGTTTTTTGGGGCGCTGTCGACTGTATCGTAACCTTCTTCGGTATTTGTTAGTTCGTTAGGATTTTCGTCATTAAAAGATGTAAAATTAACCCTTTGGTAATTTGGCCTATTAAAATTTTGATTACGATTACGATTTGTTAAAACTAGGCCGGGGAGAAGGCGATTTAAGTTGGATTTTTTCTTCCGATATCGCTATATTTGTTGCTTCGTTTAATGTTTTAGGTGACTTGCACCTCACAACGTTTGATATACGAGGTACAAGTCCCATTTGGAAGTGATGGAGAGCTAGTTCTTCCATTGCTGCAGTGCGGCCTACCATTTCTCTACTTTTACCGCCATGTGAAATGAAAATTTCTGTCAATAATTGCGACAAGCAAGTTTCAATTCTTAGGGCATATTGACTAACAGGTTCGTTTGGCTGTTGTCTGCACTCCTGCAAGTCTGTTAGCAGATGTGCGTAGTGTTTTCGTTCACTGAATTGTATTTTAAGGAAATCTTTTAATTGCGACCAGTTTACAAATTCTTTTATTGAGCAGGTCGTTTGGGCTCTACCCTTTAATTGACATAGGATATATTTGAAAACAATATATTTTTGTTGTTCGGAAGCTAAATCGTGGGCGTTATTACAATTCACAAGGAAAGAATTTAACGATTCCCTGGATCCGTCATAGGGTTTTATAAATTTGAGTAAAGTAGATAGATCTAACACCACTTTTGGCGAAGTGGTGGTCTGCGTTTTCTTTTTAGATCTGGTTTGAGGCCCAGGTTGAGAGGATGGGACAATTTCGTCCTCGGGCTCATTTATATTCAATTCGAATTTTGGACTAGGCGCCCTAGATTCCGACATTTTAACCTTATAAAAACGCTACAATAAATAAAGATACAAAAATACTAAAGAAATTGCAATGACCAAAGTAGAATAAATGAACGACTCACAGGAATGCGGCGATAAGAGCTTGTGTAAACATCCGTGCGGCGCGTCGGCTGCTGGGTTTCGTGGAACTCGGCGCGCTGGACCTGGCGAGATTGATGTACCGAACAAGAACTCGGGAACTGCGGACTCGTTACACTTTCAGGATTCGTTTAGAATTTACTTTAGGATTTAGAAATCAGAACTCACAGTTCGTGAGGCGTGCCCGGGATTATTTTAAAATCTCCTTTAGCTGCCACCAATTTGTTATACGGGATTTAAAATTTCCCTTTTTAAAAAAAAGATTTACTATACTTAAACTGATATAGAAAATAATACAAAGAATTAGAACTGAGACAACTGTCACCGTTAGGAGTCGGGGATCGAATGTATGGAAAATGTCTGGACTGAAGCGTAGGGCGATAAGAGAGATGCAGGATCAGCAAAGTCGGAAAGCTAGGGTGAGCATGTTAGGGTACAGGAGCGGGATATAACAGTTCGCACTCACTTGATAGGTCGTACCTACAGCTGTACTTAAGTATATCTATTAATTAAAACAACATTTAAGTACTTTCCTGAGAATTGTCTTAGAGATAAGAACGCTTTATTAATACGGGTCTTAGATTTTCTTTTGCCCGCGATTCCGTACGCATAGATGTTGAGGTAGTCACCTCAACATCTGATGTTGAGGTGACTAATTTCCTATTATTTTTAGAAGAAGACTTTTATTAATCTAAAATAAATTTAATGGTAAATGGTTTAAGATTATTTTAATATGTTTAAGTCTTACCTTGCAAATCGTTACCAAATCGTAAAAATTGATGAATGTGAAAGTAGTCTTAGACTTATCACATGTGGTTTCCCTCAAGGATCAATTTTAGGCCCCTTATTATAACCAAATTTACGTAAATAGTCTCAACTAGGGCTTAAGGGATCTCCCTTAGCTAGCATCCCTAGCATCTGCTAGACTTTACGCAGATGATACCTGTTTATTTTATTTTGGTCAAACGATACTCAGTGTCATTTCTGATGCACAACATGATTTGGATTTATGGTTTTGTGGGATAGATGGATGCCCCAAAGGGAGATCTCCAACCGAGTTAGAGTAGTTTATTTAGTCTTATTCTAATAAATAAATTAACACTTTATGTTATTTTATATCAAAATACCATTAACTCGGTATTATTTCGTAACTCATAAAATTAACGCAAATTATACATTTCCGTAAACAAAATATCAACTTATTATATTCAATAAAATGAATGTTAAGACTGACTATTATTTGTGAAGTGAATTTGATCTGTGACACGTCACTGTAGGTACGTTCTAAGTCTTTGTATTGTGTTACTTATTGTAAATGTTTTCTCATGTAAAGTGAATTGTAAGTTCTTGTGAGAAATAAATGTCTTAAAACATATTAATATTATAATGTATTATGTTATTGAAGGACCTCATTATATACAACAGTAACTGTATTGCCGTGCGGAGCAAGGATCACCACACTGCTAGCCGAACTTACTCTGGAACACGCAACATAGAACTGTCAGTGTGAGAAACAGTTGCCTCTTAGGTTTATCCCAGCCACTTTCAATGGCTGCCCCTGATCTTTATTGATAGCAAAGCATACTTTTAGGGAAAACTGCAGTATTTTATATACAAATGGATACTCTGATGAGATCAATGGTATTTTAGGTACGAATAGTTAGGAGATTAAGTGGTGGAAAACCTGTTGGGTTTATTATTATATTATACGTCACCTGTTTCAAATAGCTTGAGTAAAAGATCATTTATTGTGGCTGCGTTTTCATTTTTGAGAGTCAAAGTGGCACGCTCACAATATAACCTTTCAATGGGCTTTGTCATGAGATTAGTGACATCACGGTAAACTGCGTTAGTGAGTTCTGTAAGTTATGTCACCACTGCTGCCAAAGCAGAATAGTGATTTTACCATCAATTGTAGGGTAATTCCAGTTTCCTATTTTAAAAACTGTTTAGCAGACTATTCACCTCTCAAAATATGGACTCTTATGTTTTTTTAAAGCGAGCTTTTGTTTGTGACTCCACATGTATGATGACTTTAAAAACGACTTTACCTCATCCGCTCGTTTCTCCCTGAGTACTACGGTTATAAAAGAGAGCTTGAAAATAACATTCCAAAAATATACAACAAGTATAGTATAGTACCTAACCAAGAGCATGGCACATGTCTAAGGAGGGTTCCGTAATTATCAACGCGCAATAGGTTTTTTCAAATTACTTCAAAAGTTACTTTCCGATTTCGTTCAAAATAAGTTTCCTAAACAGTTTTCATGCATGATCTATAAGCATGGAACCTTACAAGTTTCTATCTCCAATAGTTTAGAAATGCTAGGGGGAAACCAACTTATAAACCACTTTGGTGGCTGATTTATTTGTTTTAAAAGACCTATTCAACGATACTCCACACGATGGGGTAGAATGAAAAAAACATTTTTCATCCCACTTCACATGTATGGAGTAAAATATATAATTATAATTTTTTTGTGATGCCATACCCGAGATCTTTACACTTTATCAAATTTAATTTATTTATATTCATAATTACAGAAACTAGAATCGCGGACAGATAGACAAACAGACAGACGGACGGACGGAGCGAAACTATTAGGGTTCCTTGAGTATTACTGAACCCTAAAAATGGTCAAGCATTAGTCTGACTCTGAAAAAAAATACATTCATACCCCTGTCCGCTATTCATCCCTTTAGGGGTTGAATATCGAAAAATCGTGATATACGTGTTTACTTATTTTCTGTTAGGACTACATTTACAAAGTTCCAAGCCCAAATGCTCATTTAATATTTTTCCCCTAGAAAGTTTAATACCCTTTTTACCAATTATTAGTTCGAATTTCCGAATATAATGCCTTCTTAGTGGACTTATAAGTCACAAAAGGACTTAAATACGTACGGTCCAAATATTACGTTTCTAGCTTCAGTAGTTCTGCCTCGGCGTTGATGAATCAGTCAGTCAGGACATGTTACTTTATTTAATAAAAGAGTACAGAGAGAGAACTCTAGTAGATTAAAAAAAGGAATCACAAAAACTTACAGTTAGACTGACATAATATTAAGAGTCAAAATTATTTATATATTGTTGCACGACGAAAGAAACAATATATAAAGCTTAAAAATGAACAGTTACTAGGGATAATGCAAAAATGTGAACAAACAATTTTCAAAATTTCCACACGCGTATCGAAGTTTGCATAATTGTCGCCGTGATGCATACGTATACAGTACCTGGGAGATCGAGCTTTGCTCGGAATTTTAGTAGAACGATAAAATAATTAAAAATAAATATTAAAAAAATAAAAGAAATTAAATAATAAGAAACGCAAAAATATTTATCTGACCGGGATTCGAACCCAATTCTAGGTTTCAAACCTATCTCAGTTAATAACTCTTGCCACTATACTAATTATTTAGTATGGCGACATTCACCTCAGGAGTGGGGTTTTCATAGAAACTGGAATATATTTTTTATTGTTTTGTATTAGCGACTTACTAAGCTAATACCAAGCCGCCAATCAGGCTGAAGAGGGTCGAAATTATTGATATATTGTTGCACGACGAAAGAAAAAACATATTGCTTAAAAATACCCAGTTTCTAAGGGATCGAAAAATAGATTTTTTTCACCAACTACTATTCATACTAATTATTTAGTAAGGCGACATTCACCTCAGGAGTGGGGTTTTCATAGAAACTGGAATATATTTTTATTGTTTTGTATTAGCGACTTACTAAGCTAATACCAAGCCGCCAATCAGGCTGAAGAGGGTCGAAATTATTGATATATTGTTGCACGACGAAAGAAAAAACATATTGCTTAAAAATACCCAGTTTCTAAGGGATCGAAAAATATAATTTTTTCACGAAAACTCCCTGCATACTAAATTTCATGTTAATAATATTAGCAGTTGCTGAGATGTCGATTAAATATAAACAAGATTGTCTCGATTAAAGTATTAAGATATTTCTTTTTTGGCCTTTTCTGGCCATCGTTGTCTGGTCGATTCGTCAGTTGAGTAATAGTACCAAAAACTAATTAAATTACGTGCAAAAAATATATGTTGATCTCTTTTTAATGTATTTAATATTGAAGCTAATGAAAAGGATGACAAATCTAAGATACACACATTTTTAATCCTAACAAATATCAAAAGCCAATTATTGAAAACAACATAAGTGGTGTCAAATTGCTTTCATTGTTTAGTATACTTCGTGACTGGATTACAGTGTGTTGTGAAGTACAATTTTGTTAAGAATATTTTTGGTAAGTAGCTAATTTTATCTAAAATAAAGGTAATATCAATTTTCGTCATAGTTTTGCTATTATGAACTTGTATTTTATAATTTAGTTGCGTCCATATACCAACCCAAATAATAACCGTTACAAAAACAGTTTTGTATTATAATAAACTTTAAATATTTCTGGTAATATTTAACTTCTAATAATATAAAATATTATTACCGATTGTTTTACTTTAATACAATAACTAGTTAGTGTTATAAATAAATCATAAAATAAAAAATAATAATACTATGTTTGCTAATAACCGTTGTACGGTGTCGGGACGCCAGGCATTTTCAAAGCAAAATGGCGGCGAAAATTTAAATTACTAATGAACATACAACTGTGGAGTCGCCTAAAAGTCGGTTTTATTTTCTACATACAACCCACTTTTTATTTTCGTATAAAAAACATACTTAAACACAAAAACTGTATGATAGATATAACTATAAATAAAGAAAATATATACTTTTTATTTAAAATCTATAATCTAACGTATTAAACTAATATTTTTATGTAAAATACTCAATTAAGTTATTTTATATGCCTAACAAAAACATTTTAAAAAATTGACGAAAGACGACTAATATTTTATGTAAAATATTCAATAAAGTTAATTTTTATGTCTTACAAAAACATTTTAAAAAATTGACGAAAGACGACTCCAAAGGTTTTTTGTTCATAAGTTTTTACATAACTACCTATGTAATTTTATCAATATTTCAAACAATTTTTAATAACTCTAGAAAAGCCTAAGAAATATTTATTTATTTATAATTTTGGTTACAAAATATAGTTTTGTGTAGTTTTTGACGAAACAGCTCATATGTAAAAACATCAAACCGTTAAACAGTTATCAGCCTGTTATGTAACAGTGAAATTTTTACCGTTTTTTTTTTTGTATTTTAAGATTTGTAATGATCGGGCCACTTAATATACATGATTTTTTTAAAAGAAACTATATTAGGTAAGGTATAATAGGAGACCACAAAAAATACATTTTATGTGGATAATCAGGTCCAAAAAGGCGTTTGGACCTGATTCCTCTTCTTCTGCTTCTAGTCTCTTACAATGATTTATTTTTGAAATAACGCATTCGCTTTAAACTATATTTTTTTGCAATTTTCTTAAGCAGAGGATATTGTGTCTAATTTATAATAATAAAATAACTTGTTTTTAATATAATTAGTCTATTAATGTTGTTGTTAATTTTTTAGATTATATTAAATAATTATAATAATTATAATAATAAAACACTTTATTGCTCACAAATTACAAAATAATAGACTTAGTCATAAAAACGGTTAGACAGCGTGGGCAAAGGCGGTCTTATCGCTTAAAGCGATACTCTTCCAGACAACCTTAGTGTCAAAGGAAAACTTAAATGTAAGTGGTTTATTTTATTTTTATTAAAAGATACACCAATGTACCAATTAGACTTAAGAATATAAAATACCAATAAAATTTGTAAATTGATAATTATTATGATTTTGACATAACAGTTTATTATTTTTATTATTATTCCTAATGTATTTTGTTTTTACCTATGACATCTCGCTTGTAATTATTCTGACAAAAATTTTATGGTATTATTATTATTGCTCATGTATTTTGTTTTTTACCTATGACATCTCGTTGCTTGTAATAATTATTCTAACAAAATTTGATTGTATTATTATTATTGCTAATGTATAAATTTGATTTTACCTATGACATCTCGTTACTAAACTTGTAGTTATTCTGACAAAAATTTAATTGTATTGTTTTTTTCTTTCTTAATTATAATGAAAAAAAATTAAATATTAGTTCTTCTAATTAATTGCAAGTTCGTTTATATTAATTATTTTAAATATAGTAAGTTAAGCATTTCTTATGACACATCTTAACTAAACTTATTTTTAGTGTAAGGAGCAAATACCTCTAAAACAGTTGCATACACAATGGTATAATTAATATAACTAAACATAAAATATAAGAAATTATTTACAAATACATACATCTACATACTGTACATAGACATAATAGATACTAAACCATGATGCTGTGTTGGTCTATGACCTCTTGATTGTAAGTCCGAGCTCCAAGATACGTATTACAATATGTAATGAGATATGCTTAGCACAATATATACGTCTACACTATGTATAGCCTTTTGGCCAACTAAAATAAACTAACTCGATAGAGCTTACTTCATGACATCTGTCAATGTCAATAATGACATTGACAGTTACATCTTACTGTTGATATATGTAACACCTCCCTTTTTGAGTATAAAAGCAAACTAAAAATATAGGTACATCTAATAACAAATACATTACTTATCTACTCAAATTTCTCATGCATGTACAATTTAGGACGCTTTACATTTCTACCAGACCTGGTTACGTAACCGGTATTTTCTAGACTCTCCATAGGAACACAGTTATCATCGTTAATGCAATTTTGAACGGGACCGTTTCCGCGTTGTGTTAAACTCATGGGATCTATACTCTCCTGCATGGGAGGCATATTGATTGTGCTGCCATCGCCATAAAAAGAAGGTGGAGGATTTATTTCTTTTAAATTCTTTTTTCTAGGTCTAATATGTCCCCTATTCTCCTATACACAACACCGTTTGGATCCGCAACATAATACGATCTACCACATCCTAATTTCTCTTTAATTATTCCCGGAGACCAGAACGATTTAGGATTTTTTTTGAAGTAAATGTCATTCCCCGGCTGAAAATCATAAGGTGTATGCTTCGCATTCCTGTCAAAATAAAAAGACAATTTGTCTCTGCTATATCTATGACATCTTTCAAATGACGAAAATTTTACAATTTTAGGTTTTAATTTTTTGTTAAGAATTGGTAAATTTACTCGCAAGTTTCTAGACATTAATAATGCGGCCGGACTGGGAAAATCTCCCTTCGCAGCGTTGCGATAGTGTAATAACGCCAAATGTATATCCGAGCCATCTTCTTTGCATTTTCTTAATATGTTTTTGACAATTTTAACTCCTGTTTCAGCTTGACCATTAGACCTCGACCAGTACGGACTTGTGGTTATGTGTTCTACATCCCAATCAACAAGAAAATACTTGAATTTGCAGGAGTTAAATGGTGGACCATTGTCAGACACCAATGCCTTCGGTATCCCATGTCGACCGAAAAACGATTTTAGACTTTTAACAACATTTGAACAATGCCCCTATTGTAAATCTCTCAGCCTCAGCCTCAGCACTTTTGGGGCTTCATTCATCATCGAGATTTATGCTACCTACCCCACACCTGACACCATGTGTTGGTCTATGACCTCTTGATTGTAAGTCCTTCGTTCGCTCGTGTGGTGATGATAATAATACAGCAGCAATTCTTATACTCTCCTTTATTGGTGCTTACCACAAATACGTATTACAATATGTATTACACATGATACTGTAAGTCTTGCTCATACTGAGGTATGTATGTATCACTAAGTGAGGCTCTTGACAAAGTATCTGCTATATACATATATTTACCAGGTACATAAACTACTTCTAGGTCATAACCCTGCAACGATAACATCATTCTTTGTAGCCTAGCAGGTACTTCATGAAGAGGTTTTTTAAAATGGTAAATTAAAGGTTTGTGATCAGTATGAACAGTTGTTTTACTGCCATAAATATATTGGTGAAATTTATTACATCCAAACTGTATGGCAAACAATTCTTTTTCAATCTGGGCGTAGTTTTGTTGAGAGGGGGTAAGTGTTCTTGAACTATATGCAATGGGTCGTTTGTCTTGCATCAAGACCGCTCCCAGTGCATTCTTTGATGAATCTACCGACAAAATCACAGGTAAGTTGCAATTATAATTAGTTAACACAGGTGCTTTAGATATGACTTCTTTTAATAAATCAAAGCACTTTTGACAATTTTCATCCCATAACCATAACATATCTTTTTTTAACAAATTTCTTAGGGTATAAGTTTTTTCTGCTAGATTTTCTATAGATGGTGCTAAAAAATTAATCATGCCTAAAAATCTCTGCAAATCCTTAATATTTTTAGGTATGGGCATATTTTTTATCGCTTTAACTTTTTCTGGATCAATTTTTACACCTTCTTTACTGAAAATATAGCCCAAATATGCTATTTCTTCTAGAAGAAACTTGCACTTGGCTTTATTTAATTTTAAATTAACCTGCCTAGCCCTGTCCAAAAACATTTCTTACCTTTTATTGTGTATTTCAATTGTTTCACCGTATATTAAAATGTCATCACACCAAATTATTATACCTTCTATGTCTCCGAAAAGATCTATCATGGTTTTATACAAAATTTCTGCAGCCGTGTTTATTCCAAAAGGTAATCTTAAAAATTTGTATCTGCCAAATGGAGTTTGAAATGTACATAGATCACTACTTTCTTTAGTTAATTTTATGTTATAGAATCCAGAAAACGCATCTAAATGTGAAAAATAAGAGGCTTTGGACAATTTAGACCTGACTTCATCTATATTTTTAATTGGATAATGACATCTCAATAAATTTTTATTTAAATTTCTAGGATTTAAGCAAATTCTCAATCCACCATTCTTTTTCATGGCTATAACTAAACTACTCACCCAGAGAGTAGGTTTGTTCACCTTCCGTATGACTCCCATGTTCTCCATGAGTTGAAGCTCTTTCCTTAACGGTTCAACCAACGCGAAGGGTACCTTTCTAGGGGGATCAACGCACGGAATAGCATCCTTTTTTAGCACGATGCTGTGTTTGCATGGGAGGCAGCCTAGACCCTGAAACACATCATTATATCTGGTCACAATTTTGTCACAAGTTTTTTGATACATATTATATACATTTTGCTCAACATTTTTTTCATTTTCCATTGATAGAGAAAAGTTTTTTGTTATTAAATTTAGCTTTATACAAATGGGTAAACCAATCACAGTTGGACAATTTAATTTTGTTACAACAAAAGTAATGTTTTCTGGTTTTGTTTTGTTTTCAACTAAACAACAAATGTTTAACACTGAAATTATCGGTATTCTGTGCCCACTGTAGGCAAATATATTATATTTTTTACACATTTCTTTACTCTGCTTGTCAAAATTAAGATTCAATTCTTTAAATATTCGATAAGACATCACATTTATGTCTGCGCCAGTGTCAATTAGGCAATCTACATTTTTGTTGTTTATATTAAGAGAACAGTACCAGGACTTGTCTGTTGTGCTTATCAAATTTGTACTAGCATTCTGTGATTTTATGTTTTTAATGTTGAACAATGCCCCTATTGTAAATCTCTCAGCCTCAGCCTCAGCACTTTTGGGGCTTAATTCATCATCGAGATTTATGCTACCTACCCCAGTAACAACAGTCCTGACACTATTTTTCTTGAAACATAAATGAGTAAAATGTCCATATTTAAAACATGACCTGCATCTGTGTTTCCAAGCTGGACAGTTGCGGCGACCATGCGATGTGTTGCACTTTACACACGACGTTGTTCTTGATCCAGGCGCAGCTGACCTTGGGTGACCTTGGCATGATGGAGATCTTGCGTTTTTTCTTTTCTGGTATGAGGGGGAACTGGCCCGACGACTTTTGTGTAGCTTGTATATTGTGGCTTCTCTTCCATCTGCTGCATTGATTGATTCTTCACTTTTCTGCGCCATCGTCAGTATTCTACAGAGGAGTTTGGCTCTTTCTAGGGATAGGTCCTGTTCTTGTAGTAGCTTTTGACGAAATTGCGAGAAGTTTGTGGCCATATTAGCAATGAGAATGTCCTTTACAAGGGACTCACGTAGCGAACCAAACTCACAGGCATGACTTGCGTTTTCTAACTCCATTAGAAAATTTTCCAAGGATTCGTTCACACGCTGTTTCAACGTAAATAATTTGTGTCGCGCCACCGTCAAATTCTTTTTGGGTTCAAAATACTCGACGAATTTTGCCTTAACTTCTTGGAAAGTAGCAGTGCTTAGGTCCAAATTGAAGGAATTGTATATGTTTAAACCCTTTTCTCTCATGGAATCCAGCATGATTGCAATTTTTCTTTTGTCTTCCGTTTTCTCCATGCCCGACGCCAGTAGAAATATCTCGAATGACTGCGTCCATTTCTTGAAATTTTCAGCATTATTGTTGATAATTTCTGTAGAGATCTCAAGCTTCTGTACTCCGTTGCCTGCCATTGTTAAGTTCCCACACTCAGATTGTCTCGAAGCTTCCGGAGTTTTCGACGTACCCTCTTTTGCGTTCATAATTTTCGTTTTCTTTTAAATTTTCACACCTGACACCATGTATCGGTCTATGACCTCTTGATTGTAAGTCCTTCTTGCGCTCGTGTGGTGATGATAATAATACAGCAGCAATTCTTATACTCTCCTTTATTGGTGCTTACTACAAATACGTATTACAATATGTAATGAGATATGCTTAACACAATATATACGTCTACACTATGTATAGCCTTTTGGCCAACTGAAATAAACTAACTCGATAGGCTTTACTTATGACATATATTATCTTACTGTTGATATATGTAACAGATGCTATAATATACATAGATACATACATAGTATTTATGTGTATAATAAATTAATAAATATTAATATATAGAATACATAAATATAGTTACAATCTAGTCGTTTTGTAGAAGATGTTTGTGCAATTTAGATTTAAAAATTGCAATTGAATTGGAGTGTCGTATGTCAGGTGGCAGTGAGTTCCAAAGGATTGAGGACTTTACGGTAAAGGAGTTATAGTAGTAGCCAGATCGAGCAAGAGGTATCTCAAAAGTATTGTCCATATCAGAGCGAAGAGAAAGGCTGTGACTAGCACCAAGGAATTTGAAGCGTTCCTTGAGATATATCGGTGCACGAGGATCATATAGAGTTTTGTATAAGAGAGTCAAAATATGCTCCTCGTGACGCAGTCTGATGGGCAGCCACTTAAGTTGACGTCTAAGCTTGGTTACATGATCAAACTTGCGCAAACCGAAAATGAATCTTACGCAGAGGTTTTGGATACGTTGGAGTTTATTGATCAATTCATCATTGAGATCGGATCAATTCATCATTGAGCGGACGTCTGCCTCATAAGGCAGACGTCCGCGTAGTCGAGGATCGGCAAGAGTAGCGACGTTATAAAGTTAATAAATATTGTAAAGAGGAGAGGAGAAAGTACACCGCCTTGTGGCAATCCGGCAACCACATCACACAACCTAGAGGACCTACCATCCACGCGGATGCATTGCTGTCGACCGACGAGATAACTGCTAAACCACGTGATCACTTTGTCAGAGCCGAGCAAATTTCGAAGCTTAGCCAGTAAAATATCGCTGTCAACCGTACAAAAAGCGTTGCTAAAGTCCAGGAGAACCATCGCAGTCACAAGTCGGTTGGACATCCCCAGACGAATGTTATCTGAAACATTGACTAGAGCAGTAGTGGTACTATGTCCTGGACAGAACCCAGACTGATATATATTTAAGAAATTAATAGAATTAATAAATGAATTGAGCTGGTTTGAAACAAGTCGTTCGAGAACTTTGGATAGGTAAGGGAGAATGGATAGGGGTCTTAAATGGGAGGGTAGTGAAGGATCATTAGTTTTTGGAATAGGGACAACCACTGCAGTACGCCAACAACTCGGAAAGGAACCAGTACTGAGCGAAAAGTTGAAAATGTGGCAGAGTATTGGAATGAGGATTTCTGCACCAATTTCAATCATTCTACGGCTTATGCCATCGACACCCTCTGCATTGGATTTAATAGCGTTCATGCTTGTTTGAACTTCTCGCTTAGTTAAAGACCTAAAAGAGAAAATAGATTGCCCAGAATTTTTGTTGGTACTTAAAGCGTGCAGTGTAGCCTGTTTTAGGTTACTGGCGATAGGGGGAACGGTAGTGAAGTGATGGTTAAGTGAGTCAAGATCAACCTTGATCTGTGGAGCAGAACCAGATTTACCGATTCCTAGTGTTTTCAAAAATGACCAAACCTTGCCAGGATCACCACTTGTAACTGACCGATGTATATAGAGGCGTTGTGCGTCTCGGCACACCTACTACAGCGATTACGCAATTCCTTATACCGATGACAATTTTCGTCCGAGGGATTGTGTTTAACCTTCGCAGCATTTCGCTTGGTCATCATGACTTTAATGTCACTCGTAAGCCATGGAGCGGGTGTTTAAGGTGAACAGGTCGAAGCGGAGCATGCATGTCAAATAGGTGGATTAAAATATTATTGAAGTTCTCCAGCTTCGTGTCTATTGTAGTAGCATTAAGCACCGTGTCCCAGTTATAACTGATGAGGTCGTTCACAAACTTTTGTCTATCTATACAGTCTAAGCTACGTCTTAAGATTGTTCGGGGCTTAGGCTTAGGACATCTAATCTTATAGGACAGGAAGACAAGGTCGTGATAAGAGAAGGCTTCAGCAGAAAACTGACTGTGGGTGGCGACATGATCAAGAGAAGATACCATACCAAGATCCAATAGTGACGGTAGACAGTGAGGTGCATGATGAGTTGCAGCTGAAGGCAGTATATTAAGGTTTGTACTCTCAACGATAGAAAGCAATCTTTTAGAACGAGAATCCGCTTTAAGGAGACAGGTATTAAAGTCACCCAAAATTAAAGTGTGATCAAATACCGGAACCAGTGATTCGAGCATCGTTTCAAAAGAACTGAAGTAGTCGATATGTAGGTTAGGGTTGTAGTATACTCCCAACAGAACCTTTGTGTGACCAAGGAGTACCTCCAGAAATAAATGTTCGGAGTATTGAGATGGAGAGGCATTAACGACACTGTAGGGGATATGGCTTTTAAGGTATATAGCTACTCCACCTCCACCCTTGCCCGTTCTGTCATTACGTATTATAGGAAATCCAGGTAGGGAGTAGGAATAAGAAGAAAGGCAAGGTTTCAAAAAGGATTCAGATACAAGAATAGCATGTATATGTGGTATGTCAGAGAATGTACTTAATAAATCCGGATAGTGCGCAGGAATGCTTTGCGCATTTATATGCACTACATTGAAGTTTTTGGAGAACATATAAAAGGTGGAGTTCAGCTGTGAGTCTAAGGATGGGGGCAAACTCTGGAAACTACCATCTGACGACAACGACTCATTAGTTGATTGTAACACTAAGCAATATAAATAAATACAAAAAAAAAATATATATAAATGTAAAATTGAATATAAAATAAGGTACTAAGGCGGGTCAATAAGTCCGTGACTTTTTGAATTTCTAACCTCTTTACTGAAAAATCAACACTACTCCTGTCAACAGGCATCTGTCAGTTGACTCCTATCAAAATTTGAACTAGATGCGTCAGTTAGTTTGTGTTTTACAGCTATCTTTATCAGACTATCCAGTAACTTAAGGAAACAATGGAAAAAAGTGAATTTCGTGTGCTTATTAAGCATTATTTTTTGCGAAAAAAAACCATTACCGAGACCAAGGCTAAGCTTGTTAAATACTATGGGGACTCTGCATCATCGATTTCAATGGTAAAAAAGTGGTTTACTGAATTTCGTTGTGGCCGTACAAGCACTGAAGATGCCGAACGTCCTGGACGCCCAGTTGAGGTCTCTACACCCGAAACAATCGAAAAAATTCACGATATGGTGTTGGCCGACCGAAGATTGAAAGTGCAAGAGATTGTGGAAGCCATAGGCATCTCGCATGGCTCAGTGGTTTCAATTTTGAATGATCACTTGGGCATGAGAAAGCTTCCCGCAAGTCGACCACAAACGCAATCGTGTAACAACTTCACATTAAGGTTTGGCGTTGTTTAATCACAATATGGAGGAGTTTTTGCGCCGTTTTGTAACCGTGGACGAAACATGGATCCATCATAACACACCAGAGACCAAAAAACAGTCAAAACAGTGGGTTTCTAAGGGTGAATCGGCGCCAAAGAAGGCCAAGGTGGGATTGTCAGCCAATAAAGTTATGGCGACTGTTTTTTGGGATGCACGTGGGATAATCCACATTGACTATCTTCAAAAGGGAAGAACAATTAATGGGGAATATTATGCCAACTTATTGGACCGCTTCAATGAGGATTTGAAAAAAAATCGACCTCATTTGTCTAAGAAAAAAGTTCTTTTTCACCAAGACAATGCAAGGGTGCACACATGTGCAGTTGCCATGGCAAAAATTCATGAATTGGGCTATGAATTGCTCCCACATCCACCCTATTCTCCAGATTTGGCTCCGAGTGACTACTTCTTGTTCCCAAACCTGAAAAAATGGCTCGGTGGAAAAAGATTTGACTCCAATGATGAAGTCATCTCGCAAACAAAGGCCTATTTTGAGGACATCGACAAATCATATTTTTTGGAAGGGATAAAAAAATTGGAGAAGCGTTGGACAAAGTGTATAGAGCTCAAGGGGGACTACGTTGAAAAATAAAATGATTTATTTATCAAAAAATCTGTGTTTTATTCCAAAAGTCACGGACTTATTGACCCGCCCTCGTACTTAAAATTGTAACCAAATGTGTAAAATATATAAAAATATGTGCTATCAAAATTCACACGCCGGCAGTGTATAAGAGGTTCGCTGTAATACATACCAAAAATAAAAGGCACGTGCACGGCAAAGGCACAAAATATATTTACTTATGCACACAGATTAAACAGCACCAAGTTAAATTTAAAAAAAAACATAAGTATTGTTTACACAACCAGGAAGTTAAATAAATACTACTTTACCACTAATACTATAGCTAAATACCTTAATAACCTAATATTGATTAGGGTAAACATTTTACTTAATTCTAAATTTACAGGTAATTTTACATCAGCAGGTAAGTGACGGAAGTTATCGACAAGCTCTTTGTATAGATATCTAGGCGGTAATATAGCTGGATGTAGTGTGCTTTGACTACTAAACATTATGGCATTGACTATATCCTCTAATTGAAAAGATAAAGTAATAACATTTGCTTCTAGACTATTTAATACTGTTATCATATTAGTTTTAATTATTAAGTTTTTAGAAATAGTAGAAATATTATTTATTTTATTAGAGAGGTTGTCGATAGCTATATTAAGGTTGCCTTCATTAACTTTAATTTTATTTATTGTTACATTTATATTTGATAAAGTTGTTGTTGTTATTAAAATATTATCTTTAATTAATGAAGCCAACGTTTTTTGATTTGATTGAATACCTTGAATTGCTTCATCATACTTAATAGAATCGTTTCCGTCAAGAGTACCAAAAATTGTTTTGAAAGCGGATCCTACTCCACCAAACCATTCATACCTACGGAATCTGTGATCTATTAAGTGTGATATAGAATTATGTTTGTCCACTAAATCGTTATATTTAACGGTAAGTGGCTGCAATACATTATTACATTCTAAACTATCGTCGGTTTCTATTTCTACTTTGTTACATAAAAATCGCGATGTTCCAAGAATGGAATTTATATTAATTATATGTGATTGAAAATGCGATATATCTATAGGAGTAACAATATCTAGAAAGGTTGAATATATTTTTAATCTACCTATTGGATCAAAATAAATTCCCGGACTTGAATTAATTTGTTGAATATAGTTCTGAGCCGCTTAGGCGGAGGTGTTGGAATAGAAAGACATTTCTCTTAAATTTATATTGTTCTAACTTAATTTACATCTTACTTTATCCTATAGGTTGAATTGACGCATGTTTAATTTGATCAACGTGATGCTTAACATATCTACGATTTATTTGCAGTGTCACAGTATTGTAACCATGAACTTTGACGATTTTGTAAGGGCCTTTCCATTGAGGGGATAAGGCCTTTCTTAGCCGCAAATGGTTTTTTAAATAAACTAAATCACCAATCTTATAGGTCATAGGTCTTGTTTTGTTGTCATAGTAAGTTTTAGAATTTTGCTTGGAATGGATAATATTTTCTATTGCTTTATCACGGGCATGCTTTAATCGATGTTGTATCATTTTGACATATTCAGGATATGTGGCATCTTTTGTGGTAGTATAAACTGAATCTGGTAGGAATAGTTTATGGCCGAATAGGAGTTCGTATGGTGAAAATTTAGTAGTAGTGTGGATAGCAGTATTAAATATTAAATTAAATATTCACAAATAATTAGCTGTATATATAACAATTCACAACTTGATAAAAGTAAAAAGAATTAAGATTAACTTATGTGTAGTTTTGTAATTAGGAGCATTTTAAAGTAACGAAAAAGTTGGGTAGTTCCGTAGAAAGTAAAGTTCCTACGTATAATAATAATATCTATGGACGCTTCACACCACGTCAATCTGGCCCCGTGCTAAGTATCCGAAGAACTTGTGTTGCAGGTACCAGAAAACGGGAAGTATATTTAATACTTTTATACTATGCATATATTTAAGATTTTTATTATATTATACGCATATTTAATACATATCCATGGCCCAGGAACACAGAAAAACTTTTTGTTCCTTCGGCGGGATTCGAACCCGCGACCCCCGGCTTGAGCACCAAAGTATATATATACAAGTATTGTAGGATAACATTGCTGTGTAAACATATCGTGGCCAATTATCTTGATTATCGTTTACGAATGATTTGAGATACTCCTTGTGTGTCGAGTGACTTCGCTCAAGTACTCCCTGAGTCTGAGGATGGTAAGGTGTAGACCAGGTTTGTTTTATTTTTAGAAAACTGCAAGTCTTTTTAAATAAATCGGTCGTAAAATTTGTGCCCTGATCCATAAGTATTGTTTTTGGAATTCCGAATAGTGAAATAAAGTGAACTAGACATTCACTTGTCTCTTCAGCTGTTGTTGTTCTAACAGGATATGCTACTGAATATTTTGTAAGGTCGTTTTGTAAGGTCATTATAAACCTGATTTAAGCGGTGCCCGATTCCGGTAATAGGTCCATTACCGGAATCGGGTACCGCTAAAATCAATTGATATTCGCTGAAATGGTGCAGTCGAAGTAGTAGTTATTTGCATTGGCGCTCTATTTATTTGTCTAAAAGCTTTATTTTCCTGACAAAGAGAACACGATTTAACGTAGTTTTCGACATCTGCGCGCATGCGTTTCCAATAATACTTTTCTTCGATTCTTATACATCCTGTTTGATCCTAAATGACCGGCAATTGATAAATCGTGATTATCTTTTAGTATCTTTTTTATTTCGCTTAGCGACGGATACATAATGCTATTATGATATATTTGTAATTGAATATTTGTGGAATCGAAAAGATATCCTAACATATTATATATTTTAACAAAAGAGAATTTATCAAAGGGACTTTTAAAGTCAGTTACAGTGACTTGACGTGAAGTAGGATATGACATAATTATCTGATCACGTGTATACTTAAGAGCTTTGAATAAGTCTGGGTAAGTACATTCATCGAAATGATTCACTTTAAAATATACAAAATAGGTAAATTTTATCTTCAATAACTAAAGGGTTAAAAGTATACAATTCTCTTTCCATTTCCAGAAATTCTTCGACAATAGGATTTGAACAATTACTTAATAAATCTTAAAAAACATATGGTACCGACTCGTCTAAGTCTATTGAAGTAGGTACAATTAATAATTTTTGCGATGAATTAGAAGAGTTTCATTGTGTTCATTGATTATGGTATTATAAGATCTAGTAGGACATTTTAGGAATTTAGAATAATTTTCGTCGGCTACAGGTAAGTTAGATATAGAAGATTCCGGTTGCACTTAAGATCCTGGTTCGGGGTGAGTAGAGATATTTTCATCATTAGAATCACTGTGAGGAATAGGATTTTCAATAGGTAAATCGTTGGATATAGGTTTTGGTTGTGCTGAAGTTCCTGGTTCAAGGTATGTAGGTATTATGTTTTCATGATTAGGATTTTTTGTGTCTACTACTGGCTGAATCACTTCTTCTTCAAAAACGGGAAGTTCGTGATCAGTCATAGGTAAGTAATCAAGTATGTCATGTTGGAATTCTGGGAAATCAATATTATAATCAATTGGAGACATAGATTAGTCATGTGCGTTATTAGCGTTAGCAGTTGATGTTGGATTCAGTGGAGTGGATAATAATTGGGAATCATTATTAGGATTGGTAAGTTCTGTATTCTCAGGATATATTGGATTAACTGGGTACCTTGAGAGTGCGTCAGCCGCTGAATTAAGTTTTCCTTTTCTGTAAATAATTTCATATTCAAATTCTTCTAATTTTAACCTCCATCTTTGCAGTTTACTACTCGGATCTTTGTGATTAAATAGCCATTTTAATGGTCTATGGTCTGTGACTATTTGAAATTTACGCCCGTAAAGGTAAGGTCAAAATGATTTGAAGCTAAAAAGTATGGCGAGCAGTTCTTTTTCGGTAGTGCTGTAATTACATTCACTTTTGTTCAAGGTGCGAGATGCAAAAGCTACTGGTTGATCTTTACCAATTTGTCTTTGTGACAGGACAGCACCTACCGCATAATTTGACGCATCACAAGTAAGTATAAAAGGTTGTGTGAAATCAGAATAAGCTAGAAGAGGAGCGGTTGTTAGTTTGGACTTTAATGTCTCAAAGGCTAGTTGTTGTTGGTTCTCCCAGTTAAATGGAGCATTCTTTTTTAGTAAATTATTAAGAGGCTTGGAAATAGTAGAGAATTCAGGGATGAATCGGCGATAATAGGAAACTAACCCTAAGAATGATTTTATGTCTTTAGGGCACTTGGGAATAGGAAAATTTGTAACAGCTTTGACTTTCTCAGGATTTGGTTTAACGCCCTTTTCAGTTATTACATGTCCTAAGTAGCCTACCTCTCGTCTCAAGAATTCACATTTGTCTGGTTGAAGTTTTAGGTTAAATTTGCGCAGTCTTTGAAAAATAGAAGTCAAATTCAAAAATGTGAGTCTAGGTCATAAGAATAGGTTACTATGTCATCAAGAAATACATAACAACGGATACCCTGTAGTCCGGATAAGGCTGTGTTCATAAGCCTCTGGAAAGTGGCTGGGGCGTTTTTAAGCCCGAAAGGCATTCTAAGAAACTGTTAGTGTCCTTCTGGGACGTTGAAAGCAGTTTTTTACTTATCAGACTCATTTAAGGGAATTTGGTAGAACCAGGATGCTAAATCTAGCGTAGAAAAATATTTGCTTTTACCAAGTTGGTTAAGTATTTCTGTAATTTGCGGAAGTGGGTAGGTATCTCCTATTGTTACATCGTTGAGTTTGCGATAGTCGATCACGACTCTCCATTTCTGTTCGTTGGATGCGTCTAATTTTTTTGGTACTACCCATATAGGTGAGGACCATGGCGAATCAGAAGGATCAATAATATTTTGATCCAGCATTTTGTCTATTTGCCTGCGAACTTCGGCTTTGTGGATTTCAGGGAATCGGTAAGATTTAGTGTATATTGGTATATCGGAAGTCGTTTTAATTTCGTGTTTCAGAGCATTAGTGTATGTCAAGTTTTCGTCAGGTAAATGAAAGATGTCAAAAAATTAGAACAAAGGTTGAAGAGAGCTGATTTTTCTTCGTCATTAAGGTGTGATACTCTAAGTTGATCAAGTACTAGTCTGTTTCGTCTTAGGCTATCTGTAAGTTGTGTTCTTTCTATCTTATTAACAAGAACAGAGGGGGTGTCGTCGAAGTCTTTCAAATTAATTGCTGTCAATTTTAAATTTAGGTTCGACTGGATTGTAGCTGTTTCTTCGGATGTGTTAACAATTGTTATATTAATACGATTATTTGATTTGACTTTTACTAAGCAATTCGCTATTAACAAGCTGTCCGAAATATATTGATCTAAAACTAATCGATTTACGAGAATCGATTTTTACAGGATTTACGACTGAACATTTGACTACACTTTCACTCCTAGCTAGAATAATATAGACAGGCTCACGGAAATATAATGGAAGAGATGTTTTAGAAAATAATAACAAATTTATATCATAATCAATTTTGCAATTATGAGAATTTAGCATATCAGATCCTATTATGCAGTCATAGGGTAAATGAATTTTTTCAATTACATGAAATTGGTAGGAAATAGTGGACTTAGGTAACTTAATTTTTAGATTAAAATGACCCAAGGTTTGTATAGAGTCGACTGAGGAATCAATTCCTTTTAAATTAATGAATTCGTGTTTGAGTTTCGGATAATTGCTTAGACAAGATTTTTTTATTAAGCTTACAGAGAATCCTGAATCCACTAATAAGGTAAGTAGAAAATCAGAAACAGGGGAATCAACGAGGACATATGGTAAGAGTGTCTTAGTAGGATCATTAACTATTTCAAAAACATTTGATTTGGAATCAGTGGATTTAGAATTTGTAGGTAATGATACAGTGGATTTGGAAACAGTGGATTTAGAATTTGTAGGTAATGATACAGTGGATTTCGAATTGGTAGGTAATGATACAGTGGATTTAGAATCAGTGGATTTAGAATTGGTAGGTAACGATACAGTGGATTTAGAATTTGTAGGTAATGATACAGTGGATTTGGAAACAGTGGATTTTGAAGATGGTAAATTGTTACCAGCGTGATCGTGCTGATTTGGCATATAAAAAATAAACAACTTGCCCTTGTCGCGGGGTTGTATAAAATTATTAGAATTAAGAATTGCACCACATGTGCGTCGAGTTGGGAAAGTGTCGGTTTTGGTAGAAATTTGTCCCGCACGACACTGGGACGAGACTATGCTTAGTTTTTTGGTGTATTGTCGACAGTATCGTAACCCTCTTCGGTATTGTTTTGTTCATTAAAATTCTCGTCGACATTGTAGGAAGCAAAGTTTACCTTTTGATAAGGTTTATTAAAATTTTGAGCGCGATTATTATTGTACTCACGTTTTCTACACTCCTCTATTGTGTGACCCACGTTTTTGCAGTATCGGCAAATCGGGGGTGCATTTGCATTAGTAGGATTTGAAACGCGATTGTTATTATTATTAACATGATTATTATAATTTGAAAAACGATTACTGTAATTGGAATGCGAATATTGATTTTGGTAGCGACGATTGGTGTTAAAACTAGGCTTCGGGGATTGTGATCTAAGTTGGGGATTTTGTTTATAATATAAGAATTGTTGAATTTTCTCTTCCGAAATTGCAATGTTTATTGCTTCGTTTAGAGTTTTGGGGGACTTGCATCTCACTACATTAGATATACGGGGCAATAGACCCATTTGGAAATGATGAAGGGCTAACTCTTCCATTGCCGCAGTACGGCCTAACATTTCTCTGCTTTTACGGCCATGTGAAATGGCAATTTCTGTTAATAATTGTGCTAAGCATGATTCAACCCTAAGAGCATATTGACTTACAGGTTCTGTAGGATTTTGTTTGCAATTCTGTAAATATGTGAGTAAATGAGCATAGTATTTCCTTTCACTAAATTGATTTTTCATAAATTCTTTTAACTGTTGCCAATTTAAGAATTCTTTAATTGAACAAGCCGTTTCGGCTTTTCCTTGAAATTGACACAATATAAATTTCAGTAAAAAAATCTTTCTGTGACTCGGATGCTAAATCAAATGCATTATTGCAATTAACTAAAAATCAATTAAGTGTATCTCGGCTACCATCATATGGCTTAATAAATTTTAATAATATGTTCAAATCTAATTCTGGTTTACTTGGAGGGAGGGAGGTTGAGATTCCTCCTCTTCCTCTTCCACATCGGAGACATTAGCTTCTACGCTTTCGAATTTAACTGGGCTTGGATTTCTATCTTTAGATGCCTTTTTTTTTAATTAAGTAAAATAACAATCGTGTGATTTTATAAAAGTATTTTAAAGTTCAGTTATATTTTAACAATTAAAATGCAATGACCGAATGAATAGAGATAATACAAAGAACTTACAGGAATGCAGCGATAAGAAGCGTCTGGTGCATTTCTCGGAGCTTAACTCGATCTCAGGCTCGATGATAAGGTGCTGCACGTAGACTGGATGCACGATGATGTTGATTAGTTATTATTAGATTTTATTAAGCGGATATTTTAATTTGCAATTATTTATTATTCGCGGTATTTGGATTTCGCGGACACTTTTGATTGAGTCTTTTCAGAAACATGAACTTGTGGATTTTACTTTTATCTTGGAATATAGTTCAGGAACACAGTTTATTTCTCTCGAACTTTTCACAGTTTATTTCTCACAATACTTATATACCGAGAAGTACCGGTGATGCGTTTTTAAACATCCCTTGCCGCTGCCACCAATGTTAGACAACACTCCACAGTTGCCCTTTTAAAAAAAGATTTATTATACAAACTGAAATAGTAATGAAATAGAAAAACGAAATAGTAATTATAGAAACAACTGCCGCGGTCGGGAGATGGAAACGGAGTGTCCAATTGTCTCGGACTTAGGATATAGGATAACAGGAGAAATGTTGTATCAGCAGATGGAAAAGCTATTATATTAGTATACAGGAGCGGGATATAACAGTACGGTCCAAATATTACGTTTCTAGCTTCAGTAGTTCTGCCTCGGCGTTGATGAATCAGTCAGTCAGGACATGTTGCTTTATTTAATAAAAGAGTACCTAGGTAACCGCGCTTTGTGCGGAACTCTAGTAGATTAAAAAAAGGAATCACAAAAACTTACAGTTAGACTGACATAATATTAAGAGTCAAAATTATTTATATATTGTTGCACGACGAAAGAAAAAAAAATATATAGCTTAAAAATGCACAGTTACTAAGGGATAAGACCTAGCTAGATCAATTTTTTCCGCCTAAGCTTTCTGTATACTAAATTTCATGGTAATGCAAAAACTGTGAAAAAATAATTTGCAAAATTTCCACACGCTTATCGAAGTTTGCATAATTGTCGCCGTGGCGCATACGTATACAGTACCTGGGAGACCGAGCTTTGCTCGGAATTTTCGTAGAACGATAAAATAATTAAAGAAAAATATAAAAAAAAATAAAGAAATTAAATAATAAGAAACACAAAAATCATTATCTGACCGTGATTCGAACCCAATTCCAGGTTTCAAACCTATCTCAGTTAATAGCTCTTGCCACGCTGATAATTATTTAGTATGGCGACATTCACATCAGAAGTGGGGTTTTCACAGAAACTTTATAGATTTTTTTTTATTGTTTTGTATTAATTAGCGACCTACTAAGCTAATAATACCAAGCCGCCAATCAGGCTGACGTAAAAGAGTCGAAATTATTGATATAATTTAAAAATACCCAGTTTCTAAGGCATCGAAAGATCGATTTTTCTCCACCAAAACTCCCTGCATACTAAATTTCATGGTAATAATATTAGCAGTTGCCGAGATGTCGATTAAATTTAAACAAGATTATCTCGATTAAAGTATTAAGATATTAATTTTTTTTTCAAAAAGGTTAAGCTAAAGAGCATACCCTTAACCCGACCGTCTTTGTTTTATGCTCAAATTGTAGGTGACTAAATTGTCCAGAGGTACTTGTCTCAGATTTTAATATCATTCTTTGTTTCCAAAATATCGAACACCAAAATAAAAAATTCGGAAAAAATTGATTTTGTTTTTCACTATTTCGACCATAACTTTTTCGTTTTCGAACGTGAACACTTTTTCGTGAAATCGGGGCCTATACCGGAGCGATCGAAAAGACGTTTCCAATGTCAAAACCAAGAAAAATACTTTGGATTAATCCTTGATAGTCATTTATAGTGGAATCCACATATCACTCACATTAAAAAATAAACTTTCCTCTCTTGTTGGCCGCATGCACCAAATAAACCGATGGATCCCAAAAAAAAACCCGTATTTTAATTTATAATGCTTTAGTAAAACCACATCTACTTAATTTGTAGGGGTAATGTCGCAAAGTCAAATCTAAACATTATCAAGTGCAAGTGAGGCGAAATCTTTGACTGCTTTCAAACGAAAATTACTAAGAACTAATTTTTATTTTTATTTAATCAATTTTAAAAAAATCGTAATAAAATTATATAAAATTTCAATTTCAAATTTACTAGAAGAAATTTACTTATAGGCGTTTTCAATTTGGACCACCACCTAACATTACGCAGCAAAGATTCTATAAGTTTTTAAATGTACTCGCACTCGACGAATGATAACGCACTGCAAACCTTATTTTGCATTTATTGTTCTCATGTAAGTTAGTTAAGACTATTGTCTTAATGGGAAATAAAGATCTTTTAAACCGAAATCTGAATTGAAATTATAGTTCCCTTAGATCAGTTTTTAGACATTTGCAGCAGACAGATGAATAAAAAGCTTCCTTCGAAAAAAAGTACACGTGTTTCGAGCGTGACGTTAGGTCTAGCAATTTTATTGACTATTTATTTCACTGTAAATCCTTGTGGTTAAAAAATGTGGTTTTTTGTATTACTTTGTAAGGACGTAACATTAATTACAGTCACAAGACTCAAACGGTACTTGTTTGTAGTACCATTGAATGCAATGCATATAAACTGTAGCTCCTCTTTAGTCCTATAAATACGAAACGTTTTGATTTAAGCCTTTAGTGTCTATATCTTAGTGCTTGCAAGTTGCACCGGGCAAAGGTAAAATGTTGGTGACGTCATTAGTTGCCTTAAATGTTTTCCTTGTCGCCACCGCGGACGCAGGTAAAGTGTTGATAATATTTGCAATATATTTAAACTCCTTATAAATTATTTTAAAGTAAGGTATGTAACTTTTAATTTTACTGTGATGAGTAAAAAAATCGTATGTTCGGTAAAAAGTCAAAACAAAATATGAAGACTAAAGTGTCAACAGAATAAAAGATTTTAATAATCAAAAGTTTAAAACAACAACCCGACTACGCATTAATTAAAATCGGTCTATGGACACCTGTTTATTTGAAATCAGATCAGTAGTTTAAGTGCTACGATAGAACTAACATACATACATATTACATACGTACTATCGGTGGTACATACATAAATAGACTGTCAAAATCATTACCTATCCTCTTGGCTTCGCCGTAGTCAGGTAAAAAGATGACACACGAGATGACAAATTGTTAGCCATTGTAGCGTTAAAATAAAAAGCTCTAAATATCCTGATACTAGTGCAAGCCAGAATCTTCTAATCAGAATCTAAAGAGTGAATTTCTGAGCGTCTTAAGCTTTAGATAACGACCACAAAAGTTTTTTTTTAATTTGAGTAAATTTTCCTCCTCGAGATCGGTTTATACCTACCTACCTACCTACCTACCTACCTACTTATTATTAAAAATGTTAAAAAAATCTAATTTTGGGCAATAATTTAGGTTAAATTAAATTAAATTTAGATTCGACTTAAGTTGAAAATTATTTTATGAAATATCTTGATGGAAAAATTATTTAATTGGATACTTACTGTACATATCGTAATTGTAGAATGATCAAGTGATCATTTCGACGGTGAAGTTCGAAATCAAAAATGTTTTTTTGGGATTTGACACAAGTCATCGCTAAGTCGCTTGCTATGCCTTATGTCAAATCCCAAACATTTTTGATTTGAATATAAAGGCATGTTAGATGTAAAAAATATGTATCTCATTGTAATACAATAAAATTAGGCTCATTGGTTTAAATTAAGTGGCGCATATGCTGTCCTTGTCATACTAGCAGAGACAGCCACAGCCTGTGAATAGGAGAGCTCCTAATTAGCGTTTCAGTATTCGGCCGTAAGTTTTCAATAGAGTCGCCAATAAGTCCCAAATTTTATTTTATAAAATTTTTGAATTTTAATATTCATAAAAATCCAAAATATTGTATCCATATCCGGCTACAATATTTTGGACACTTTAATGTAGTTAGTGTTTTTTTGGTATTTTCAGAATTTTGCTAAAAAGAATATTAATTTTACAGGATATTTCTCAGCAAAATGTGTTTTGAGCGACTCAGACTGTGTAGTGAAAGCAGCGGAGGAGTTTCTCCCAAAATTTACAGCTGGCATTCCAGAGATTGGTCTTGAGCCGAGTGATCCACTGCTTGTTAAACGTGTAGACGCTAGCAACAATCTTTTAAAGTTGATCCTTACAGATGTAAACGTAACCGGCTTGAGAAATACAATTATTAAAAGGATTAGGTACGTGGTAATTAAAATCAATTTAACCCAAACACGAAATGTCGTGTTTGGGTAAAAGTAAAGGCGTATTAAAAATATATAGAAAGTTATTAGGCTCAAATAAAATATATTTTTATTCCTGGTTACGAGTACCTAGTTATAAAACATCAAAATCTTTTTCTATTTTATCTTCTACTTTTTCCTATATATAAAAATGTATTGCAATTTCAATGTTTTGCTAAAACTCGAGAACGGCTGGACCGATTTGACTAATTTTGGTCTTGAATTAATTATGGAGGTTTGGGGAGGCTTAAATGGTGAGAAATATCGGAAAAATACCGTGGAAAATACTAACGATGTGAATGAATTTCACCATACCAACTGTTCACAATGTTCAATTTGTCACTTGACTGTCAAATATTTATAGGTTTAGTTTACCTGTTTCATTTGGTAGGTGTAGATGTAGGGGTAGGTGGAGTTATTTATTTCCTCCAGTTCATAGTTAATGTGTGTCGGGACAGATAGTATTTAATCATTTTTGTTTCAGGTTCGACGAATCAAAATCAACTATGTTTTTGAAGTTATTATGCAACATCAACTTGGAGAGCCAGTATGAAATGTCCGGGAATCTGCTATTCATTCCTCTGGAAGGAAAGGGTCCTACACATGTGAAACTTCGTAAGTCTTTTGCTCTGTATTTATTCCTCTGAAAGGAAAGGATCCTTTACATATAAAACTTCGTAAGTCTCTTGCACTGATACTCTTTTATATAATTATCTAATAGCTGGTTGTCGCCACTATGTGTCGTTTTTCAGTTTTATCGATTGTTTTTAGTAGCGAATTTACTCTTAAATAAAACATCTATCTTGATTTTTTAAGACGCAAAAAAAGTTAATTAATAGTTCAAGAGACATAATATACAATTAAGTAGATAATAATTATTATGTATTAGGCCGTGTGTTTTGATGATTATGGGAGCCTGTTTTACCTCGGCGAGTTTTTTTAGTTATTCTATATAATATATTTAATCTGATTTGACTTACTGCATATAATCCATGGTCGTGTGTGCTAGAAAGTCGGTTATTTATACTCAAAATACCTCACCAAAATATGAGTAATGGACATGATAAAACATTTTCGATGTACATTGGCCAGTGCCATGTGTATTACCAAAACTCCAGGTGAAAATGTAAATACTTGAAAAAACTATTAATTATTGACGCTGTCTAGTGACATTTTGCTGAAGAAATGAATATAATTAGTATAAATAGTTTATAAAATCGACATTCCTGATATAAATTTTAGTACTTACTTCCTTGTAAGTTTAAATTTTAAACACAAACATCAATCTTTTAACACCTGCTAATTAGACATAACCCATTAATAATTATTGTTTATCTACAAACATTCGAACTTATCAATAAAAAATACTAGCATGTGTTTTTATCCATACATTTTGCATAGGCCCTAGGTCCGGTACCTTGGCCTATGGAAAATATACACTGGCCAAGGTACAACACTGTGTCATCTTGAACGAAACGGCGGATTTTAAGTATTTTCAGTAACTTATCACGCAAGTTTACTAATGCTTTAATATTTGATGAATAAAAAAAACGTACATGTTTCAAATTGTTGTCCTTACGAGTATTACAACACTTTTAAAACTATCAGACTTCTAATAATGGTAAATATAAAACTTTTGTCACCTATAAAAATTCAAACGCAGATAATGTCAAATACTGACGTAATAACGGTAAATGATAGTTATTCGTATTCCGTTAACGACCAAGGTACACCTGGCTCCGATTCCACATGTTCCCCTACATGATTATCTTCCCCTTCTTCCAGGTAAAATGGAAATCAGTTTAGCTCTGGGTCTCAAGGAAGTAATTGGCAAAGGCGGTAAACCTCATTGGAATTTTGAGTACAAGAGTCACACGTACTCACTCAAAGACAGGTCTGATGTGGTATTCGAAAATCTTTTCAATGGCAACGAACTTCTTGGTACGTTTAATATTCGTTCAGAATAAGTTATAAAGGGTATATAAGGTAAAAGTTAAAAGTAAGGGTAAGGGTATACGCAAGGGTATCCTTGCGTATACGCAATCAATAGTACAATACTATACTTCAAATATACTTCAAGTACAATATTACCCTTCTTTTAAAGTTAACCTTTTGATAAGAAAAAACACATCGGGCATGTAAAAATAACGGTCATTTCACAACGAAACGATATGCGACGTTGCGCTGCAATTTTAAAATAGCTATTCAAAATTGAACTTTATTCATAACTCAAGAAGATATACGTTCGAATGTCAAGTTGCACCGCGCTGCAAAGCGTACATGTAGTATCTGTCACTGATGTCATGTGAAACGTGTATCATATAAATATGCAGCGCAACGTCACGACGCGTACCGTTGCGGTGTGAGCTGATCCTAATTCTGGTCTCTTTTAATCATGTTTCAGCTAAAACGGCAAAAGAAGTGATTGCGCAAAGTGGGAATGAAATCGTACAAGAAGTTGGACCTCCGGTTATAAGGGCAGTGGTTGATGCGATCGTTTTGCGATATAACAAACTGTTCAAAGCTGTTCCTGTTGATGAAACACATGCTTAACTTAGTATAACAACCGAGGAAGTATCCAACAATGAATGAAAAATATTTTTGCAATTAAAATTTATTATTCTAAATATGTGTTTTCTTTGTACATTATTTGCGAAATTAATTTATTTGGTTATTTAACGTGAAATCGTTACAGAAATGACCCTTAGTAAACCTGAAACAAAACGAATGGAAGATTTAGAATTGATATAATAGTCTTGTTTATGGAATATAATATTTAAATGTAATTTTTGTTTAGCGTAAAAAACTTAATCACAGACGGGGAAGATACTATATTATATAATATTTAACGTTAAGATAAAATATCGCTTGCTATAGTTTGTATGAACTATCACAGACAGCTCAGATATTTTGATATTACGTACTGTAATATGTAATATATTCAGGCATCTTAAGATAAAATAGTATAGTATCTTCGCCGTTGTGACCCCCTTGATACCTAAGGGAAAATGGATGAAAGCCCTCCCGTATATCACAAATATAACAATCAAGAGCTATTTAATACAAAAAGTTCAAGTGTATCTATAGGAAAAAGCTTTAAGATCTGACGAAGTCAAAAACAATTAAAATTAAAACTAACAACCAACACTAATGAGGGCCACTGTCTTCGTGCTCGCCAGTGGGCGCTACTGTAAAGTGAGGCATAGCTGTCAAAGTTTGTTATTAACTTGTTACGCACGTGATCATTTTTAATACCCTAAAACCATACTGTAAAAATATAAACAAGCATGGCACAGTGTTGCGCTGTCCGATTTTGTTCGGAAAAAAAGGAGGATTATGTCCTCCTTTCCGATTGATGAGACTGCGACTTTTTCTGAGCTTCGCTTTTAAAGCACAGACCCATGTCGGTGTTTTAAAAGCGGACTTACGGCTCTTTCCATAATTATGTATGGCAAAATATTTACCAAATTATTTAATTTTCATTCAGAAACACACTCCCGCCGGCCGCCCACAAAAACGAATCTAATTTATTATTTCGGAGACATCACGCTACACCAGCGCTTCGGGCGGCGAATTCACTCGCGGTAGCACACATTATAACAGAAAACAGTTTTGTACAAAGGCGCTACTTATTCCAAATTGGAATTTATTCCAGCAGACCTGATACAGGAAAGTTTAGTTATAAAAGTAACAACATATGCGTACAACTACAATTTACATATAACAATATTAATAAATGAAATCATATAGATACGAATACTTACATAGATATATTATAATAAACTAATATATATCATAATCATTACAATTGCAAGAAAATATTGGATAAAAATTACATACTAATAAATAATAATCAATCACTATATAATAAAACACTATATAACACTTTCATAAATATTATATAACACTTTCATTAAAGGCTAAGCCGAGATAGTGCTCACGCAGCCTTTTGTTAAATAGCCTAAGTGTCTTACACTCGCGTATCTAAGTTGGTAAGGAGTTCCAGAGCTTAGTAGCGTGGACCGTGAAGGAGTAGGCAAAAAAGTCAGTACGATGGGGAGGGATATCTAGGAGGGTGCGTCTAAAGGGTCTACAAGATAAGTTGTGAAAATTAGGAACTTACTTAGGTTAGGTTTGTAAGTAGGTTACTTTTCGTCGCTCCAAAATGTACGGTGTAAAGGAATTTAATTTATCAACCGAAGGAATACCGCCTGTACATCAAATAAAAAAAGGATATTTTTCTTAAATATTTATTCTTCATCATCTTCTCTTACAATATAGTCTAAAAATTCAGCTGGTGCTGAAATTTCATGTTCCTGGTGTCTAGCCCACCCCAAATACCACACCAGGGTCATGACGTGCGCACAACAGCCCACAGTCCGCCGACCTACCAAGCAACTGCAACAGTATGCTGTGATTCCTGCCCGGCCTGGTATATTATTTTGTATTATAATATATACATAATATTGTTTCATGCTCACATGGCGTGACTTTATTTTCCCTCTTATAATGTGTCACCATTTCTAATTTGAAAATCCAAAATGTTGATGGGTTCACTACAAACTTCTATTCTATAGCCGCCTTGAGAACGTATATGCTCGCCATAATAAGAGCGAGCTTGTTTTATTTGATACGTCCCCAAGGCGAACAGAATTAAATCTCTGTATTCCAGGGTAGGGAAGTTCGGCATTACGTTTTGAAAAAAAGATCTCCTTCTGTTCATATTAATTTCATCAACTGAGTATGCCAGATTATTCTCTAAATTCATGTTTTCATTAATTATTTGCAGTATTTCAGTTGCATACATATTGTCTTGGAAGCGAACACCAAACCTATTTAATAATGCTGCAGCAATTTTAAAATTTTCCATCATGTGTGGTAGAGACAGATGAAAATATTCCTGCCTAAAGAGTTTAAAGTCTCTCTTGAAGTGACCATTCACTGCCTCCACCACCCATCTGCAGATAGTCACACATCGACTTCGGTTGGCTTGTGCTGTAGTTAGTTGGTGTTCGCCTTCTAAAAGTGATTCTGGCATACACGTTCTAAATCCATATCCTTCTAACAAACTCATACTATCCCTGAATCCCCTGTCGAGAATGAACATATCACCATTTATAAAATATGACTGTAGGGCAGATCCCTCAATGAATAAGGTGGATATAATTTCAGCATCTGATGTAGTTGCTTTATATGGACCTAAACAATCAACAATATACCCATCAGCAGCTACTATTAAAAAAGGTTTTAATAGATTCCTATATTTATGCATTGAGTAGCTTTGTTTCTGAAACATATAATTTGAGCTTTTGTGTATATATATGTATGTACCATCGCAGATGACTATTGCATTGTTTCCATTTCCGTATAAGCCATTTGGAATAGACAAATTATGATTCTGTAATTCTTCTCTTGTTATGTGGTTAATGCCAAGATTTCTGGGCACAAAATCTTGAAGAAGAACCTCCCTCACTTTGTCCATTAAGTTTTCCAATGTCCGGCGGGGTACTTGAACTAAACTAGAAATTCTTTTATCGGAATCTCCGGTCCTCATTTTTAATAATAATGCTGCTAAGCCTAGAGAGCCTCTTCGTATCTCTAAGATACGGGGCACTTCTTCCATCAAACTGTTGAATTGCTGTTTAGTTCGTCCTATCCAGTACTCAAAAACTCTGTCATCCATGTCTTGCAGATTTTCAAAGTCCAAAGTTGGATTAAAAGCATTCACAAAAGAAAAAACATGTTGAATTTGATCCACAGTGAACATTGTCATACTGTTTTCAGACTCATACAAAATCCCAGATGAATTGCTTGTTAAATGGGGACCACAAACTCGAGCTTGGCTTGGCAAATAATAATTATGGTTGCTTAAAACAATGGCACGCAATTTATCTGAAATACTATGTAAAGAAGTACTGTTGCAATTTGGAAGGACACAGTGATTGTTAGAGTTGCTGCTGCTGCTGTAGTTTGGCAAAACTAATCCTTGATTGCTTGACATACTAGGTTCAGGATGATTAGAACCTGATGGTCTGTGTGAAGGTTCAACATCTTCTGATGGCTGCAGATTATCATGTATTGGTTCATGTGATTCTGATGAAGCAACAGGTGGTGATCTAGTATTGTCTAGAGTATTCATACGTCGAGCTTCTCTTTGTGTACGAAGCCAACAAGCGTGGCAAACACGATCAGTTTCATTGATCTGAAAAAAAGTAGTGTGAGTATAGTAAAAAGATAAATATCCAATAATAGTGAAACCATGTATTATCTAGGTCAACATACACAATTAATATTGTAAAAAATGTGAGAAAGTATGCCTAATTTTTGTAATATTAAGATTATTATATTTTAATAAATGAATAGATGTAAGAACTTAAATGTATTAACTAACCTGACGTGGTGCAACTCTGCTCTCTATAATATTGATCATACTCTGGTGAAGGTCAGTAGGATTCTTCCTCAATATTTTGTCACTTTGTCGTCGATGAATGGAACAGCCACATAAAAGACACAATTCAGTGTGTCCCCTTGGTCTTGATCCAGCTTGGTGCTCATTGTCACCAGAAGCTTGGTGCAAGTTCTCATTTACAGAGAAGATTGCAAGATCTCTGCATGCTTCACACACACAATCAGCTTCAGTAATCTAAAAAAAATTTAATTAAGTAGGTATAGTATAGTACAAAAAATTTTGTTTGTCATAATGATATTATGACTGTTTCGTTTTGATAAACTGCTTGAATTAAGTACTTAGTAATTTGTTCAAAAGTTATAAAACCTTGGTGTCTATTATTGATATTATATAATGATACAGGTAATAAACAACACACAATGTTTTTATTGTTGTTATGTGAAGCGGCAACAAGCTATTAAGTTGTGTTGATATAAAATATTTTACATACTATTTGTGGGTATACCCAGCTGCAAAGTAGTGCAGTGACTCTAGTATCTAGGGCCAAGGCAGGGCATCGGCAAAGTGTATTAACACAAATTCCATAGTTCCACACACAGGATTCTAGTACGTCTATCACGAGATGGACCACGTGAATCCATTGTAGCTAGAAGATAGCCCACAAAAGACAAAATCGCATTGAAGTATCAAAGTCCGGGAGGCAAAGCACAAAGTCACACAAAAAGGATAACGGAGTCCATATAACAAGTCAAATCACAGAGAATCAAAGTCCAAAAACATGCCGGGTCGAAAATAAAGGAAAGAAAAACAATATCAAAACACAATCACACACGAGAGGCAGCGCAGGAACACCGTAGAGTAACTTCTTTATTTGACACCAATTGCTAATACATTTGTTTGACAACTAAGCAGGGTTGCTAGTTATTTTAACTCATCCTTTCTTCCCTTCTTTTTTTCCCCGACTAATTTGAAAAATAAAATCGATTTATTTATTACAAGTTTTGAAATTAACTAAAATTGAAGATCTGTTCACAACTTATACGGTAGGATGAAATATTACTTTTACTATTTATGCCGTTCGCCGGCAGAGGCCTAGGCACCGCGCAGTGTGCGCCGCCGCTTTAGCAAAAAAATATCAAAATATGGCAATGTTAACGGTAGCTGAGGGAAATATATGAAATCCGTAAAAAGTAGTCAATTGATTTACAAAAAATAATCGGTTTTGTTTGGTAGCTTTTATTAAATCCTAGAATATATTGGTAAAATGTAATAAAATAAAATAATTGTTTTTGTTCATATGAAATTTGTAGACGCTTAAAAAATATCAAATAATATTTCGCCATTTTTCTTTGACAAACAGAGTAAAGAAATGTGTAAAAAATATATTATCTTCGCCTATAGTGGGTACAGAATTCCGTAATGTCAGTGTCAAACATTTGTTGTTTAGTTGAAAACAAAACAAAACCAGAAAACATTATTTTTGTTGTAACAAAATTAAAACGTCCAACTGTGATTGGTTTACCCAATTTGTATAAAGCTAAATTTTATAACAAAAAACTGTTTTATAAAGAATGAAAATATCAATAATGTTGAGCAAAATATATATAATATGTATCAAAAAACTTGTGACAAAATTGTGACCAGATATAATGATGTATTTCAGAGTCTGGGCTGTCTCCCATACGAACATCGTGATAAAGAAGAATCGGACGAAAGCACAAACGAAAAAGTCAGAACCGACCCGACTAACAACGTTTTAAAGACTACTCAAAGTCTCATAAAGAAATACACCGACTCAATGAATCTAGACACCAAGTCTTTATTGCCTTCATGTCCTAAGCCCCCTAAGATGTATGGTTTGCCAAAAATACATAAACCTAACGCTCCACTTCGCCCAATTGTAAGCCTAATTGACTCACCAACCTATAAATTGGCTCAGCTAGTGGCTAATGTACTTTCACCACTACATGGACACAATAGAGCTCATGTAAAGGATACTTTACTTACCACTTTGTTGATGAGATTAAACACCTATGTCTCACAGACAATGAACAATTGGTCAGTTTTGATATACAATCCTTATTCACTTGCTTACCAGTACAGGAATGTATTGAAATTGTAACAAGAAAGCTTAGAGAAAAGAACTTACCTGTTGAATATGCAGAATTATTAGAACACTGCTATACATCTGGCTACATGTTGTGGAATAATGACTTCTACAAGCAAGTAGATGATGTAGCGATGGGCTCCCCAGTTTCTCCCGTTGTTGCTTACATATTAATAGAAGACTTCGAGGAGACTGCTCTTGAGACCTCACCTATACAACCCAGGTTCTACAAGCGGTACGTGGATGATACTTTCACAATTTTACCATCTGACAAAGTAACCATATTCCTTAATTATTTGAACAAGTCTCAACGCCAAAATACAATTCACTATGGAGTTAGAGACCAATAACTCTTTAGCTTTCTTGGACGTATTAGTAATAAGGAATCCCAATGGCACCTTAGGTCACACTGTGTATCGCAAACCTACACTTACTAATAGATATTTAAATGGTGAGTCCCACCACCATCCTTCACAGCTATCTACCGTTGGTAAAACTTTATTTAGAAGAGCACGAGAAATCTGTGATCAGCAGCATTTGGAAACCGAGCTTGCGATGTCACACAAGTTCTACGTGACAATAAGCTTCGAGTCCCACGCCTGCATCACAGTGACCGAGTGAAACCAGCCACTGTCGAACGAATACCTGCAGTTCTACCTTTTATGAAAGGAGTCACTGATAAAGTTGGCTATATTCTAAGGAAAGCTTCTATAAAAACATATTTCAAGCCACCTAAAAAGATAAGTCAATTTTTACCACCAGTGACATGTAACATTCCCGTTCAAGATGCAGGAGTCTACAAGCTCGACGGTGACTGCGGTCTCTCCTATATAGGGCAAACTAAAAGATCCATCAATACCCGCGTAAAGGAACACATCGCAGATGTTAAACACCGTCACAACAATAAATCTGCAATTTGCAAACACACTGGATCAACCTCGCCATTACACAAGATTTGATAAGCCACAAGTACTGGCAAAGGAACACCGTTATCGCCCAAGAATGATACGCGAGGCTATAGAAATTAAAAAGTACCCTAATTTTAACCGAGAAGATGGCTGGGTGCTGCCATCTAGTTGGGATCCAATAATTAACAAAATAAAATGTAATTTAAAATCACCGCGGCTTCAAGATACTGTTAGTATGTTTTGCGTGGATCGGAACACAAATAATAATTGAAGAATCTTCGGGTAGTTTGAATAACTTCAACAAATAGGACAATTGACACCTCAGTCCTCCCGTGACCACGGCTGCTGGAAAGTAGCCGAAACGTCGGAAAAAAGAAAAGTGCACCGCGACACAATCCGTAAGTGTTTAAAACAATGAACAATATTCGCGTAAACCTAAGAAATCAATACAAAAAAAGATATATCATGGTTATGGGATGAAAATTGTCAAAAGTGCTTTGATTTGTTAAAAGAAGTCGTATCTAAAGCAACTGTGTTAACTAATTATAATTGCAACTTACCTGTAATTTTGTCGGTAGATTCATCAAAGAATGCACTGGGAGCGGTCTTGATGCAAAACAAACGACTCATTGCATATAGTTCAAGAACACTAACCTCCTGTCAACAAAACTATGCTCAGATTGAAAAGGTATTGTTTGCCATACAGTTTGGATGTAACAAATTTCACCAATATATTTATGGCAGTAAAACAACTGTTCATACTGATCACAAACCTTTAATTTACCTTTTAAAAAACCTCTTCATGAAGTACCTGCTAGACTACAAAGGTTAGGACCTAAAAGTGGTTTATGTACCTGGTAAATATATGTATATAGCAGATACTTTGTCAAGAGCCTCACTTAGTGATACATATATGACGATGATGATATCCTCCACGATGCATCCGTCGACGGCGACCCTTATAGCCTCCTTGCATGAGCCCGTATATGGCTGGAGAAACCGAGTTTAGTCTGAAAGACTCGGTCACACGCTGTGCAGTATAGTTGTCCGGTGGAGTTGTACGTATAGTTATACGTAGGCTTAGGACCAATCTTGCGGTGTTGGCGTTTGGCATCCAGATCTTCCATTCGAGCTTTTTCGAAGTTCTCAGTGCCTTCTTTTACAGCTTTTCGCCAGTCAAACCTCACACGCGCCAGCTCCTGCCAGGTATTATATTGTAAGCCACTCGCAATCAAATGCCGCTTGAGAACATCCCTGTAACGCAGATACTGGCCTCCAGGCTTACGCTTCCCAGTTGAAATCTCCGAAAAGAATACGCTCTTAGGTAGACGGGAGTCGTCCATGCGCACAAGGTGCCTGCATGAGCAGACACTCCATACCAGACATTTTGGTGCGCCTTAGAATCTCAGTGTTTGGGACTTTATCTTGCCATTTGACTCTAAGAATTGCACGAAGACACCTCATGTGAAAGCTATCGAGACGTTTGATATCAGCCTTGTAAAGGCACCATGTCTCGGAGGCATAAAGCAACAGGGGTAGGACGATTGCTTTGTATACGACAAGTTTAGTCTCTAGGCGTAAGTCATGTGAATTCCAGACTCTTTGATCCAGCCTCCCAAAGGCGCCAGCAGCTTTCGAGATCCTTGATGAAATGTCTGACTCTAGGCGGTTGTCACTTCGTATGAGGCTGCCGAGGTAGCGAAAAGTATTTACCTCCTCCAGCTGCTTTCCAGCCAGGATAATCGGGGTGTCGCTTGCACTAGCACCTCTTGCAGGTTGCTTAAGGATTTGCGTATTCGACACGCTGATCACCAGGCCGAACTTACGACATGACTGGTCCAGCTCATCTAGGTACTGCTGCAGGTGCTCAGTACTGTCAGCCATTAGGCATACATCATCGGCATAGAGTACTTCTAGCAGAGAGCGCTGTTGGGTTTTGCGCTTCGCTCTAAAACGTGACAAGTCAAAGACACTCTTGTCGGTTCGCACGTTCAATTGAATCTGACCGCTACAGTTCCTCAGGGCATCGTTCATTACGGCAGCAAAATAAAGGGCAAAAAGTATAGGGGCCATGACACAGCCCCGCTTGACACCGCTTGTCACCGGGAATTGCTCTGTGAAGTCGTTTTCGTTACGAACTCTGGCCGTCATTCCATCGTGGAATTGGCGCACTATGTTAACAAACTTTACAGGACAGCCCATTTTCCTCAGAACTGTCCATAGGGCTATTCTAGGTACTCGGTCGAAGGCTTTTTCCAGGTCGACAAAGCACATGTACAGTGCACGTTGCTGTTCTAAGCAGTTTTCCTGCAGTTGCTTGACCACGAAGACGGCATCAACTGTGTCTCTATTTGGGTGGAAGCCGCATTGGCTTTCAGGGAGACAGCGCTCAGCCAACTCACATAACCGTCTGTTCATGATATGGGCCAGTAACTTACCGGCTGCAGAAAGAATAGCAATGTCCCTATATGCACCGCAATCCGATTGGTCACCCTTGCCTTTGTACAGTTTACACCAACGATTCTTTTGTTCTCGCACTTTTAGTTTAAGCTCATGTAGTATGGCTTTTCGCCGAATGTTGTTGCCTTGGTGATGATTTAGTTCGCGTCTTGAGTCTTCGACAAGTTTCCGTATCACTTCATCGGAGTCATCAAACCAGTCTTGATTTCTCTTTGGCGGCTTACCAATAAGTGTCTTAGAGACTTTATGCAGTGTTTCGGCATAGTTACGCCAATCATCATCAATTGAGGAACTTTCGTCCGCAACATTCAGCGCTGCACCAAAAGCGCTATCGAGGTCACGTTGCAAGTCCTCAGTTTTATGAAGTTTCGCAAAAGCTAGTCGTGCGGGAACTTTATGTTGCATGCGGTGTGGAGGCTTATACTGTAGTTTTATCTTAGATCTTATGAGACGGTGGTCTGTCCAGCCCTGGGCTCCACGCATTGATCTCGTTATTAGTACATCTTTGAGGTCTTTTCTTCGAACAATGATATAGTCGATGATGATGGCGCTCAGCCAACTCACATAACCGTCTGTTGATGATATGGGCCAGTATCTTACCGGCTGCAGAAAGAATAGCAATGTCCCTATATGCACCGCAATCCGATTGGTCACCCTTGCCTTTGTACAGTTTAGATATGACAGCATCTTTCCAGTCTTGGGGTACGACTTCCGTAGTCCATATGTGCTGCACGATTTCAAACAGTCTGTTTTTAATATTGGGCCCTCCGTATTTGAAAACTTCGGCAGGTAGACTGTCTGAACCCGGTGACTTGCCGTTTTTTAGCCGTGCCGTAGCTTTACAAAATTCTTCAAATGAGGGTGGATTGTCAAGTTTAGGTGCATACGGAAGATTTTCAAGCGCACTGATGTAGGACAGATCCGCTCCTTGCATTCCAGGGTTAAGTATTTCATTGAAGTGTTCCGCCCACCGAAGGAGGACATTCGCTGGGTCAGCCAGGCGCTTAGATCAGCGCTGCACCAAAAGCGCTATCGAGGTCACGTTGCAAGTCCTCAGTTTTATGAAGTTTCGCAAAAGCTAGTCGTGCGGGAACTTTATGTTGCATGCGGTGTGGAGGCTTATACTGTAGTTTTATCTTAGATCTTATGAGACGGTGGTCTGTCCAGCCCTGGGCTCCACGCATTGATCTCGTTATTAGTACATCTTTGAGGTCTTTTCTTCGAACAATGATATAGTCGATGAGGTGCCAGTGCTTGGATCGGGGGTGCATCCATGACGTATTTTTCGGGTAATCGGAAGAAGGTGATTGTGATGCTAAGGCCAAATTCAGCACATAGAGTTAGCAGGATGGCACCACTTGTGTTACATTTGCCAACACCATGTCTTCCGAGAGCATCCTTCCAGGCTTCGTGTTCTGTACCGACGCGCGCGTTAAAGTCTCCAAGCAGTATCAACTTATCGCTGGAGGGAACAGCCCGTAGTACCTCCCTTAACTCATTGTAGAATATGCACTTGTCTTCATCTGATGAGGTCATGGTAGGTGCGTATACACTTATAAGGTGCAGGAATTTTTTGGGAGATATGTGCAGTCGCAACGTCATCAGCCTGTCATTGATACCAACAGGGGGTTCTACTAGAGTCCTTGCGATTGAGTTCTTGATCGCAAAACCGACGCCACTGGCCGATCTTTCCGTCGCCGGCTTTCCCATCCAATAGTAGGTATACCCACCCAAATCCTCACAGAGTTCGACACTTCCTGTCATGTGTGTCTCACTTATAGCAGCTATATCTACATTGTACCGGGATAGTTCGCGGGCTATTAGAGCGGTTTTCTTTTCCGGACATAAGTTAGTGACACTATCCAGTAGAGTTCTTACGTTCCAGGCTACTATTTTGAAGATTTTTGTTTTTCTGTTGTTCTGACCGCGATTTGTTGGTGCCTAAGTGACCGCGGTTGGACACCTAGGTGAAGATGAGACGGACTATGTTTGGGCCACCTTTCCCCGGATTGGAGAAAGCAGAGCGATCCTGAACAGGGCTGCTTTGTCACCAAAACGTGCTGCCGAATCCATCCTCCCGTCCCAGTCGAGTCTGGAAGCGACCACTCTTGTTTGGTCGCCTACGTGCAGAGAGTCAGCTAAGAGCCAGACCCACCAGTCCGGACTCCCACCACCAACGCTCTATCGCCGCAGGACTTGTGATTTCTCACTGTCAAGGTTCTTGCTAGGGTCATCAGCGCGTGAGTATATTATAGTGGATGAACGGTTGCGCAGCCACAAATCCACTCCCTCGTCCCCTTTCCCAGGTGCCAGTGGATACGAGTATCGATACGACCAGCCGAGATGCAGGGATGCAGCGAAAGGCCACAGGTCTCTTAGAGGATCCAGACGAGTGTCCTTGAGGCCCATGGACCCAGGGGGCCTTCCTGCGCCGCCATAGTCGCCAGAACAGTTGCCATACTGACGAGTCCGCCTTCCATGCCGGTACAGTCTTCGTGTACTATGCTATATCACCTATATATCACCCGACTACGCAACTGCGTCCACTGAGTGTGCGCAGTCCCCTCCACTAGGTTTAGCCCGCGGGTCGACGCGGTTTACCAGGGTGTGGCCACTGCGTACACAACAGCTACTTGGAGCCACTAGTGGAGAGACTTATGGGGGTCTGTAGTCCAGTCAGCAACTACCACTTACAGAGCAAAGCAAACAGGGAACAAGCAAAGCAAAGCAAGCCGACCGGCAGTCCTGGAAAGGTAGCACTACTAGACACCCGACTACACCCCAATGATACATGTATACCTCAGTATGAACAAGACTTACAGTATAATGTTAATTCAATGTTTCCTAATCTCTCAGTGAGTAAGCCATATTTAAAATTTATATTATTAGAAAGCAAAAATGATGAATCTTTAAATCTGCTCAAGTCTTATATTCAGAATGGTTGGCCAAAAAGCAAAAACAAAGTAAACTGTCTGGTGAAACCATATTGGAACATTCAAAATGAAATACATATAATGAACGACTTAATGTTTAAAGGTAATAGGCTTATTGTTCCAAAGTCCTTGCAAAGACAGATTTTAGATAAATTACACTGTGGTCATTTAGGTATTAATAAGACACTAAACATCGCTAGAGAAACGCGGATATTAAAAACTTAATTGATCAATGTTCGGTATGTGCCAAGTTCAGGCCAAACACACCCAATGAACCGTTGAAATGCCACTATATATCTCATCTTCCGTGCGAGAAGGTAGGTAGGTATGGTATTTATTATATTTTGATGGAGAAAATTTCCTTGTGTGCATGGATTAATATTCCAAGTACATAGAGCTAGCTTCTTTGCATAAGAATTACACTGTCGATAATGTTGTTAAAAACCTCAAATCCTTCTTTGCTCAACATGGTATACCAAAAGCATTGGTGTCTGACAATGGTCCACCATTTTACTCACACTTTACACTACTCCTGCAAATTCAAGTCTTTTCTTGTTGATTGGGATGTAGAACACATAACCACCAGTTTTTATCGGTCCAGGTCTCATGGCCAGGCTGAAAGTGGAGTTAAAATTGTCAAAAATGTATTAAGAAAATGCAAGGAAGATGGCTCGGATGTGCATTTGGCACTATTACACTACCGCAACGCTGCTAAGGGAGATTTTCCCAGTCCGGCCGCATTATTAATGTCTAGAAACTTGCGAGTAAATTTACCAATTCTAAACACAAAACTTAAACCTAAACTTGTAAAATTTTCGTTTCGTTTTAAAAATGTCATAGACAAAGTAGAGACAAATTGTATTTTTATTTTGATAGGAATGCGAAACATTCATCTTATGATTTTCAGCTTGGGGATGACGTTTACTTCAAGAAAAATCCTAAAACCTTTTGGTCTCCGGGAATAATTAAAGAGAAATTAGGATGTGGTAGATCTTATTATGTTGTGGTTCCAAATGGTGTTGTGTATAGGAGGAATAGGGGACACATTAGATCTAGAAAAAGAAATTTAAAAGATACAAATCAAAAAACAAATCCTCCACCTTCTTTTTATGGTAACGGCAGCACTGACAATATGCCTCCCATGCAGGAGAGTATAGATCCCATGAGTTCGGCACAACTCGGAAACGGTCCCGTTCAAAATTGCATTATCGATGATAACTTTGTTCCTATGGAGAGTCTAGAAAATACCAGTTACGTAACCAGGTCTGGTAGAAGTGTAAAACGTTCTAAATTGTATATGCATGAGAAATTTGAGTAGATAAGTAATGTATTGTTATTAGTCATGTACTTAAATTATTAGTTTGCTTTTTGACAGATGTCATGAAGTAAAGCCTATTTAGTTAGGTTTATTTTAGTTATTTAAAAGGCTATTCTCAGTGTTGAGATGATTGAGATGATACGTATCTGTGATAAGCACCAATAAAGGGGAATATAAGAATTATTGCTGGAATATAAGAATTATCATGACCACTCAAGCGTAAGAAGGACTTACATATCAAGAGGTCGTAGCTCGCTACAGTCTTTACCTATGAAATTGCCGTTTTGTATGAAAAAATGTAAACAAATTTTTTCATGTATTTATTATTTGTATTAATCGAAGTAATCACCCATGCAATTAATGCCAGCTTCTCCATCATTGTGTTCAGTTCTTCACAATACACATCTGCAGTAATGCTTACCCCGTTTGGTAAGAAGCTGTGATAAATCACACCGGCGCTAGACCACCAAAACAGTGACCATCACTTTTCTAGAGGTAAGTTTTCGTTTAGGGCATTGTTTAGGTGCTGAACCAGGATCCAACCAACTTGCTGAGTGCTTGCGGTTATCAAACAGAATCCATTTTTCATCGCAGTTAACAATGCGGTTCAAAATTCCTTCATTTGTGTCAGTTGAGCAGTGCAAGGCACGTCTCGACGCGTACTTCGCGCTGGCAATCATTGAGTTCGTGGAGCACCCATTTGTCAAGCTTTTTTACCTTGCCAATTTGACGCAAATGGACCAATATTGTTTTGACGCTAACGTCGAAAGCTGCTGCTAATTCAGCCGTAAATTGTGTATCATCAGCTTCCACAATCGCCTTTAATTCGTCATTGTCGACCAAAGTCTTCGGACGACCGCGAGGTTCATTTTTCAGGTCGAAATTTCCAGAACGTAAGCGAGCAAACTAATAACAGGTGGTGCGTTGGTTTGTAGTGTTAGCTCCGTAAACGTCGTTGATGTTGCGTGCCGCTTGTGCCGCGTTGCTGCCACGACGGTACTTATATTCCATAATAACTCGAATTTTTAACGTATCCATGATGACAAAAAACATTGAAATGCGATGAAAATGTAACACTAATCAATAAACAAATGACTACTTTTTTTACTTTTGATACCAAAGTGGTGACCTGATGATGGCATCTATAAGGAATCGAGGGAACTGCTTAAAATTTTAGACATATATATATAGGAATTTGAGTTATTTGAAGATACCCTGGATCCAAAAGCACTGAACAGAACTCCTCAGTCTTTAAAGATACACGTTTGGAAATTTCGGCTTTGTTTAAAGAGCTGCAAGCATATGCTATTATCTGGTGTTGGCTTATCGTATGAAGATACACTAACATAATGGAAGCTTGGCGCATATACAATTATACATTCAAACGCTTATTTAAAACTGTCTGAAAATGTGTTAATAATAATATAATAAATATGACTAAAAGGGAAAAAAATATTAATTTTAAACAAAAAATTAAAACCTACTTCCAAAGTAAAAATGCATCCAAGGCTGGCACCGACATTAAAATTGTGAAGATTGAGTAGAGAAATAGTTAAAATTTTATCAGAATTCAAAAGGGAAAAATAAGATTTATATCATGCTTTTTTGTGCATTTTTACTTTGGAAGTCGGTTTTCATTTTCAATTAGTTGCACTTTCACGCCATTATTCAAATACATATTAATAACTGTTTACTCATATAGAAGTGGAAAAAGTATACCTAATGCAAACACATTATTAAGTAGGTATGTAACTTAAATAAGGATTCTCAGATTATGTGTAAATTTATTCTTAATAATAATTGGAGCTAAATATAATTATTAAATTATATTTTGCTCCAATTATTATAACCGCGTACTTATTGCCTTATTTAATACTTAAAAGATTTTCCAAAACAATATTTAAAAGCTTACATGAATATTATGTATATTTAGTGTATTTTAATAAAGAACTTGTGGGCATAAAATTGTGGAAATATGTGGCAAAGCCCCAATCTTTAACCGAGCGAGGTGGTATGCTCGGTCAGGATGTTGTATATATACCGCCGATCTTAGAAAACTTCGATAGCGCGATACGGGATTGTGGCGCTAATTTGTCCACCACAAACTCAATAAAGAAAGAACAGCCTCCGTTCCAGTGGTTTAGAGCTTGGCTCTCAACTCGGGGGTCGTGGGTACGATTCCCGCGTTGGAACAATAAAACAATATTGTTTCTAAGTTTGGTTAGGACAATGCAGGCTGATAACCTAATCAGGTTATCAGCCTGCATTGTCTTATTCTGAAAAGAAAGATGATCCATGCGTCGGATGATCATGTAAAACGGCAGACCTACGCATGATCTCACCAGTCGTGTCGGATATCCGTCCCACTAGGTTTCGAGAGTAAAATATGAAGAGAGAGTGCTCTTGTATAGTGCGCATACACTTGGGCACTATAAAATAAAACTCAAACTGGATGGAGCCTTTTAAATGACTATAGGAAATAAATTCACAAAAACGTAAGACTGTGATTTTATTACTATAAAATCACAATCTTACGTTTTTGTAACTTAATTGCAAAATGATCATTTTGCAAAATTCTGAAAACGTAGTTTTGTCGTGAATATTTTTAGTACAATTTTTACATGAACAGGAAATATTTTTATCGTCGAAGTTTCTAATTCGTCGACCTGTGTAAAGTTGAAAAGTAATGAATGATGGCGCTCGGCACGTCACGTGATTTAAAAAATGCAGTTTATGAGTTCGCGGCAATCGCATGCGGCGCTGCAGGCGGAATGTAAGGGTCAGTTAACACCGCGACGATACGCGATGCGATGCAGCGCTGCATTTTAAAGATAGCTGTTCAAAATTAAACTTTATTCACTACAGAATAAAACGTGTATCTCATTTTATTATGAATAAAGTTTAATTTTGAATAGCTATCTAAAAAATGCAGCGCCGCGTTGCGTATCGTTTCGTTTCGGTGCGAATTGACCCTAAGTGCCAAACACACGCGCAGCAGCTTTGCGGCGCCATCGGAGCATACATGGATTTCGCCACTGCCACAACGGCAGCGGCGGCGCCGCAGAAGCTGCGATGTTCACCGTCGACGCTGCGGCAAAAAATGACGTACAGATCCTAGTCTAGTCTAGTAGGGTCTAAAAAGGCTACTTTATGTGTTTCATATTATGTGCGCCATTTGACGCATTTCTATTGAAAACTGTCAAAATTGATTTTTATATGGAAAAAATATATGAAACATGTGGCCTTTTTAGACCCCCAGATATCGAGTTACATATTTACTGACCTGTAATTTTAGTATTTATCAGGAGTTATGAAGAAGAAGAAGACTGATTTGGGATTGATAAATAATTTCTTCCGTATTTCTATATTTAATGGTCATGTGAGTGGTGTAATAATTAATAAGAAATGAAACATTCCTTCCCCTCTCTACCCGCGCGGGGAATGATTTCCGTGCGTCTCCGTAGACAAAAACATTGTGTATTCCTTCACAAATGTGTATAGCCACGCCCCAATTTTTCGATGTTTTGTGTGATGTTTCGAAAACATACGCGCAGGAGACAGAAAGTTATAATATATTTTATGTAATATCTCATTTTTTTACGGCCACTCGCCAACCACACATTCTCACCACCGCAACACCTGTGAGCCAGGATCGACAGCGGTACCAATCACAAAAACCCTTTGATATGATCTCAGGCACACCCGCAACGAAATTAATCAGAAGAAACTGCATCATAACATATCTGAATTATAAAAGTTATCATATTTTACAATTAGGTATTTACTTAACTGTACTTTGGCAAAACTACTTTTCCACCTATCATAAGTTCATGAAAATCTATCTAATATTTTTTTTACTACCTAATATTTTAAAACTCACAATTTAACCGTTATCGCTAACAGGGTTTAAATTTTAAATTAATTAACATTTCACCTGGCGTTTCTGCATGCGTAGACATTTGGACACCGTGACTCAGTCACATGGAATTACAGTTTCAGTTATTATTAAGCTATTGCATAGCTTCTATCGCGGGCCTTGAGCGCGGGGACCGAATCCAGAAATTCCGTAACGAAAAAACCTCACGCTCCGTGCATCGTCTAACGTCGTTTCAGTTCGGCAGTCTTCGACACGGCGTTGTGTGCGTGCGATTAGACGTATTGTACGACTCTACGAAACTCGCACGAATCGAGACGAGCTGCTCCGAAATCGGACGAATACATAAGCAGCTGTTTATGAGAAAGTATATAGGTGTATAGGTATTTATGTACAACAGTGAATAGCTGTACTTGTAAAATTTGTGTATAAAGTGTTTTGAATATGAATGAACAAAGTGCATTTATTATTAATGAAGAAAGTCACGAAAAAATAGTGAAAGAAAATGAGTGAGTACTCTATATACATACATTTTATTATTATCACAAATGCAGTATTAATTTTGAATTGCAATAGCTTTACCGTGGCAGTCCCCGAGTGCCACACGTCTTGTTCATATTCTTTTTTACTATTGATTCCTTTTATAAAATAAAAAATGTTTCTCCGTTTTCAATAATATAAGTAAAAAAAAGACATTTTTAATATTTTTTGGCTTGAAAACTTTAGACCCTCTTGCGGAGATCTGGGTTAAAGTTTACCCTGGGTTTTTAATATCATGCCATATATTTCAAAAATATGCAGAAAGAGAGATATAACATGACATTTAACCCAGGTATATTAACCCAAATCTGCGCAATTGGGCCTTAATGCTTAAATTACTTCTTTCGCTCGGTGGTAACTAGTAAGAGTAAAAAATTCACCTTCTTACAATGTATTACAATCACACAGACCCTCGCATTTTTTATATATTCTTTTATAGAATATTTTTACACACTTAATGCATTTGTAACAATTGTACTTAAAAATGAGAAAGTTTGTGAGGTTAGATAGTCTTACTATATGGAACCCTAATACTATGCAGAAAAAATAACAAAAAACCGAGTTTTTGTATGTTTGTCTGTGACACGTGCCGGAACCATTAACAGTCAGGGATACCCCACAATTCTCTTGTATCTGAACAAACAATGTCCCATGGGCTAGTTAGTAAATCATTTGTTGAATAGTTTTATATGTAGTGTATTGAATGGGGCATATAAAGTGCATTTTTAGTGGTGAAATATATTTTACAAGTATATATTATGGACAGATTATGCCGTCAGCTTCGGTTACGTTGCAGAATAAGTTATTACTTAGATCACAGAAGGATCTCGCTTTAGCAAAAGTCATGTGTAAGTACAGTAAATTTTGCCTATATTTGCCGGAGCTACTAACTTATTAACAAAATTTCTATTAGAATGTTCCTTTATGTCGTCGGCATAAAGGTCTTGTCAGGGGTAAAATAACTAAGAACGGTCTGTACCTATTATTATTTAAGTTGCAAACGGTGATTGTTTTACTTCGCGCCTCGCAATAATACGAGTATTACGCCTTCGTTGACGTGACAAGGGTTGTCATTTGAGGAGGCTATGTACTCGATGTATTATAATTACTGTATGTATTATATGTTTTAACGTTTAATATAAGTGAAGGCATAATAAACGTCGATTCCTTTTATTATATTAATTAAAGAAAGTTTTTTTTTTGTTTTGGTGCCTTTTTTAATATCAGTGCCTGGGTAACCGAGATTTGCTCAGAGTTCTAGCTGATAAAAAAAAAAGAAACACAAAAATATTCGGTTAATAGGGATTCGAAGCCGACACGGGGTAGGTATAATTTTTCCGACAACGCAAAAATTGTACTTACCTTATGTAGGCATACGCATACCAAACTGCCATTTGAACTGACATTAATAGAGTCAATAATATTTATATATTTTTCCACGACAAAGGAAAAAAAACTTATATCAGATCAGTTAAAATGTGCGGCTTCCCAGAAATGAGAATTAGCTAGGACGATTATTCTGCCACATATCCCTCTGCATACTACATTTCATGGAAATACGCAAGTATAAGATGCACAATATCCTTGCGACAACTTGTCATCACAAGTTGTATGTAAGTAAAAACTGGAGTACATCATACATACATAGTACATCATAGAACATAATTGATGTAACAAGATAATATTCTTAGTAATTGCTTCATTTAAATAATTAAGTCACTAATATGACCGGTTCTGCAATGTTTTTTTCTTTCTTTGTCTATAGAAATCTTACAAGGAAAAATATTACCTAGTTATCTACCACACAATCTGCATAGTGCCGATCTCGCTTTTTTGTTGGATGTAATATTAAATGTAGTTGGATTATAATTATGGTAGGAAGTAAAATATTATAATAACATACAATATCAGTTGCGGAAATGCTTAAATTATTTTTACTTTTTTGTGACCGTGAAATAAATAAAAAAAACTTTTGGTTCTCACGCATTAATTTTTATTAAAACACTTAATAAATTTAATATACCTACAGAATATGCAGTGTCCACGTGACTTTTACATTTATCGTCATCATCTTCTGGTCTGTAGACTTGCTTTCCTCGCTGGCGAGTTTTTTTAGTATTATGATAACTTTAGCCGACATGGGTCATGACCTCATGGTATTGAGAAAGAGATTTTATCATGATGACGTCAATTTACGATATCATGATTATTTTATCACCGAAGACAGTTGCAACATTTAATGGCACAAATTACCATAATTATGTTGCTAGCTGTAATAATTACTTAACAAACGAATAATCTATCGCACATATTCTAAATAACGTAAGGTCAGGAATGACGCATATCGATGCATGCTTTCGTACTTTTTCCAAAACATTTTGGTTTTATTTTACCGATTCAATATTATTTTTCTCAATAAATAATTATGCACTTTGAAACGCATTATCGGATGTGTGGTAATGTTTTCAACATAAGGAAGTGGAAGTGGTGTTATGTGTTAGACATATCTATCTGTCCGTGGCATCGTAGCTCTTAAACGAAAGGTCCGGTTAAGATGCGTTTTTTTGTATAAAGCCGACGTGATCGAGAGTGTTCTTAGCTATGATTCGTCATAATCAGCTCGCTCAAAATGTTTAATTTGTACTTGTTGTCTTCTTCTTTTTCTTTTGGCATACAAATTGTCATATCATATGTTACTATGAAAGATAAAAGTAGTTTAATTTGTTTCTAATATTTTCCAAGCTAGTAAATAATTTATCTATGAAAACGATAGCATAATTCCATAATATACAAAACGGGCAAAGAAACTACTACCGTCTCATAATTCAAATAATTCGAACATCAATTTGTCATCGGCTTCTGCTATTGCGTTCAGATCATAAAATTACTAGATTAGAACAAATATGCCATAGACTTGTCATCGTATCTCTAACATGTGGATTCGTATTTTCTAATTTAGATTCGATTTGCTAAAGAAGCTGCCTCCCACATAGATATTCTTGTGTTGAAAGTTTTATGTTCCCAGTTGCTGTGCTGATTTTGTAATTAGTTATAACACAATTACGACTATCATTTTGCATTTGCCTGGGCTAAAACCATCGTCTCGCAGAAAACCCATGTCAATTACCATCAGCGGAATTATCATGACTACCCTAGAAATAAGTACCTATATTCTACGCAAGAATATACAAAATCACAGCTTGTAGAAACATTAATGCCAGTCGTGGCAAAATAGTTATTATTGGAAGGCAGCAAGACCGAAACATCGTCGTCAAGAGAAGACAACATTTATTTTTTGCCATCAACGATCAAGCAGGAACTCGCATCGTAGTCATTTACCGTCAACTTTTGTCAGCTATATGTAAGTAGAAAAGTTTCTTCCAGGTGCGACACGACGTGTGCATATAACACGATTCACACCGGCTTCATGTTTAATTAAGATACAATACCTTACTATGACAGTACAGTTTGTAACGTACAATATTGTCTTCTACTCATGAATACCTATTTGTACTTATTTACGGACGCGACAATCTTTTTTGTCCAAGGTACTAGGTAATTTATTTAGGTAGGTATTAAAGTAAGTTCTACAACTGATCTTACATCTGCAGGCAAGGGCTTCCCTCTGATGGAAAACCAGCCATCGCTACTGGTTTCTTGTTTAAAATGTCAAATAGTCTTCAACATGGTGTTCCAAGAAAACAGTTTCTATCCGTTATGCGGGACTATTCAGAAGACACGATTCGATAACTTTCACGTGCGGCAATTGGTGAATACTGAAACTAGCTAGAGTTTATTGGTTGCCGCGCGGTAAAGTTATCGAATCGTGAATAGTGAATGATCCCGCTAAAAACATTGATGTCAAAATTGGTTCGCGTTCGTTCGTCAAAAGTAGACAATAAAACATGTATGCCAAGAAATGTTGACTGCTTTTGACGAGTTTGCTACCTTGCATTAAGAACTATTTTACTATGAAAAATTTATCTATATTTCCCTGTAAACTTTGCATGCGCGCTCTAGAAACACCGTAGAATCGACAAAATGTCAGATTGAAGAAACATTACCTACCATTCGGAGCGAAATAGTTCTAATTGGCAGCAAGGTTCGTGCATCATCGAGGAAAAACATTTATTTTCTTTCCGAGCATGAGATCAAAAATAGCCTCTTTTAACAGTTAAAGTCGAAACGTTTTCTTTTTTCTAATGTCAAATAGTCAATACTCAATAATGTAATATAAAATAAATAATCAATAATGTCAACTACTCCACATCATGGCGCTACTAGACAAATAGTTTCTTTACGTTCAGTCATTTACTTGAAAATTCGATCATTTTTGACAGAAGATTTCCCGACAGCCATTTTAAAAATATGGCTATTTAGAAATGTTGACTTCCATTGATGACCTTGTTACCATGGATTAAGAACTATTTGGCAACGAACTGTTTTGGATTGAATATTTCTTCTTTAAAATTATTTCTTCGGATTGCCATGCTAAGCTGGAAAGATGTACCGTGTAGCTCATTTCTACACGGTGATTATGCTAAGCCTACAGTTGAGCACTGATCAGTCGTTTCAAAAACAGGTACTCACATAGAAAATAATATATTATCTTTTATAAACCACTCTGTCGTAAACAGCTCCTATATTCCAATTAGAATTTTAAAAAATAACATTATTTTCTACGTATCTATAATTAAGTCTTCCAGTGGTATAACATCATACATCTTCTGGACTGATTCTACCACTTTAGAAATAATGGTCTTGACTATAGGAGATCCCACTTCTTGTACTAATTCGTTGCTGTTGTTCTCAATCACGTCTTGGGCTGCTTTACCTGAAATATTTTTAATAAAATAGCTGATTAAAGGCGCTTTTACAATTTACACGTAAAATCTTACATCCTACTTATATTATAAATGTGAAAGTTTGTGAGGATGAATGAATGGATGGATGTTTGTTACTCTCACGTCACGCAAAAACTACCGAGTTTAGACTTTGGATTTTTAATCCAGAGCCTTAAATACTTTTTCTCCCGAAAAAATACAATGTTCCTGTAGGAACATTGAACTATATTTATGCGGGCAGAGCCGCGGGCAACAGCTAGTCTATTATATATGTGTTAAAGTTTGTGAGGACGGATGGATGGATGGATCATAACATAGGCTACTTTTTACTCCAAAAAAGATCAGTATTCCCGTGGGATACTATATTTTCGCGGGTGGAGCCGCGAGTAAAAATAAAGCTATAAAAAATATAAAAATATTAACTTGAGTGTTTCTCTGTCAGTATACCAGTTTATTTAACATTTAGATGTAGCTCACGAATTCGTGCGCGCCAAAAGAAATCCCCTTATAACGAGAAAACGATAGCTTTTCAGCGATAAAAAGTAGCCAATGTCCTTCCTAGTGAACGTCTCTACGTCTGTATCAAATTCCATCAAAATCGGCACCAAATCTTGTAATAACAGTATTCTACTTATTGTCTTTTGACACTGTTACGAAAACATGATACTTTATCTTGTTTTCGTTTGAGCTTAGCAATAACTTTACCACCTTAGGGGTTTTTACTAACCGGTTTGAACAAAAACCAACCGGATTAAATGTCATTATTTAACATACAAACTTTTTGTTCTTAACTAAGTAACGGTAGCCATACACTATACAGCCTACGGTTCAATCGGCATGACGCTGCCGATTGGATCAGTTAGAACTGACCGCGTATGGGCGTGGATTGGCGTGACGCTATACGTTTTAGGTGTATATGGACGAACTGCATATTGGATCAAGACTCAAATCAGGCTGGTCTCCTTCATAGGGAAGCCCTAGCCTGTTTTATAGGTAGGGATTTGGATGAGGTTCTTCAATAGGTACCAAAAGGTATCCACGCCACTGATAGCTACTCTAATAGAACATAAAAACGTAAGGTATAAAAAAGTGTCAACTAAATATAGCTATCACCTTGTATGGCGAGACAGCTTTAACTAAAAATGCAAATTGCACTAAATTGTTTCAACGAATTGATGTGAGTCTATTACATAAAATATCAATAATAGCAACTGAATTTTTAACGCTTTAGAAGTTAAACTGCCTTTCTTCTACATCGTTCTTTCTTCTTTTCTTACGTTTTTAGTCTTTACATAAACTTGTAGAGTTACACCTATTGTGAAAGGTTAAAACCTAACATCTATCTTTGGTGCCGTAATGGTGTAATACATGTATGTAGGTCCTTTAAATGCAATAAATATATAAATAATTATGACCTCTGTGGCTCAGGGTCGAATCCCGCCGAGGGAACAAAAAGTTATTTGTGTTCCTGGGTCGTGGATGTGTATTAAATGTGTATTATATAGTAAATATCTTAATTATATATATTTAGCATAAAAATATTATATACACTTGCCGGTGTCTGGTAGCCAAAATACAAGTTCTTCTGAAACTTAGCACGGGGCAGATTGACGTCCATAGATAATATTATTATAATTATTGGTATTTATAATTAAAAAAGCCCTCTTCTGTCATTTAAGTTTTCTATTCCTAAGAATGGTCATATATATTATATCGTATGGACGTAATAGGCGAACTTATTACGTATGTAAAGATTTACTTACCGAGAATTTCACTGCCATTAAATAAGTTATCGAAGTGTTGTTCAGCTTTGCCCTTCAGATCATAGCTATGTGTTCAGTCGACGATGTTCAAATGTTCCCTTCCATGTGCGTCGGTAACTTTGGACAGCACGCTGTCCACGCCAAATACAGCTTTACCTACAACAAAATAACTGTCTTTAATATCTATTTAACCCATAGACGTATATACAGAGATATTTTGGGTATATGATCTACTACTTATTATAAAGATGTTTAGGCAAAAAAAATATTGTTATACTCTAAACAATAAAATCATCACATGTATGGGAGAATCTCCGCTCAACGCAAACTCGCCCATATAAAGGAAGTGTTTTTTTTCGAGTATGACAATTATTTTCCTTCCTAAGCGTCTATACATAAGTAATAGATCATATACCCAAAATATATGTAATTGATTTTACCGAACCTTATATTATATATTATAGACGAGGCATGCTAAGGCAAAAACTGTCCCTACTTAAATGGCCCCACTTTAAAAATTTTGGGGTTATTTTGACATTTGACACCGTTCCAAGCGACAAAATATTTAACATCCTCATAACCTATTTATATCAACCCCTCAGCACCCTGTCATCATTATATAATGCAGCGATGACAGATTAACTGCTTATCAACAATAGTTCTAGTTAAGGTTTTGTTTATTTAAGATTTAATTCATGGAACTTATCAACAATAGTTCTAGTTAAGGTTTTGTTTATTTAAGATTTAATTCATGGAAGCATTACATAGTTATATCAACCCCTCAGCACCCTGTCATCATTATATAATGCAGCGGTGACAGATTAACTGCTTATCAACAATAGTTCTAGTTAAGGTTTTGTTTATTTAAGATTTAATTCATGGAAGCATTACATTGTAATCTGGCTTGACCACCGTCTTGAGACGGGATAGGAAGTCAGTCGACCATAGAATGAGCTTCTGCTAGGTAGTCTCCGGACAGACCCTAGCTTTCTTGTAAAAGCTCTGCCCGTTAATTATAGTTAAGTTTTAATTAAGTATTAAATGTAACTTAATAATAAAATTTCATCTTTTTTTAAAAAGTCTTTTCTCGCTCCCGCAAACTTGTCTGGCGCAGCCGGCGCGGATTTTTCCGAAAAATTATTTACGTTAATCGTCGCGTTTAAATCATCGATCTGATAAATCGTGAACGAGCCTGGCGCAGTGAAGGAGAGATCCGGAGCCTACAAACAAATTCGACAAGGCAGCTGGAAGAAAGATGAATACGGCGTGTTGGTGAGTCGAACTTTTTCACCTCCCTTGCCCACTGTTAATCCAGGAATAAATCTTCCGTTTTAATCTGGTTTCCCAGTTAGTATTTTTAAGTGTGTTATATGTGTTAAAAAATTAAATGAATATTTTATGAATAAATTAATAAAAAGATAAGTAAAGTATAAATGAATTAAATACCTAATTATATAATACAATATAAATACTATATGAAGTAAATTGAAAGTGAAAATTTAAAGTGAATAAAAAATAAATTAAATATTATTGAATTATAAAGAGAATTATTGAATAAATAAATATATTAAAGTAAAAATTATATTGAGCAAAATAATTTCCCCTCATTTTGGTGATCAACGTAACGAAAAGTGCATAGCCATTGAGCTAGAAAATTTAAAAATTAGAACTCACGAAACCTATTTGGATTTTTGCAATAGGATACAATCTGTCAGATCAAATTTAATTTCTAAAGTCAATAGAATAGACAACGAGGAGATTAAGAAAAGTAAAATTATTATTTATAATAATATGGCATTGAATGTATTTTTATACAACTTACCTGAGCATATGGTAAGAATAGTGAGACTAAAAGTACCGAATAATTTGGAAAATGCACTTAGCATTGTATTAGAGGATGTGAATTTTCATCAACGCGAAAAATAAAATATATTCCCAAAATAAAAATTTTCAGACCAATAATTTTAAATATAAAAATAATTTTATGCAAAAGCCAAATACATTTAAGTTCGGAATTCCGCAACAGCCGCAATTTAATTATCAAAAACCAATGTCACAAAAATTTAAGTTTAATAATTATAACAATAATAATAATCAACAGTTCGGATATAAGTCTAATTTTAATAACAACCATCAGTTTGGTTATAGACCAAATTTTAATAATAATTTTCAGCGAATGACACCGCAACAGTTTGGTCAAAATAATAAGTTTCCGAACCATTTCTCAAATAAACCAATTAACCAATTACATGGCCAGAAGCCACAGTCTCCATTCAATAATAGACCTCAATTCGGTTATAGACCACCACAAAATTTAGGTTACAAACCACAGGTTCAACAACAGAATACGGATGTGTCTATGAGGACAGCCCCTAGACCAACTATAAATCATTTACAATTAAATGAGGAGAATCCTCAAGCTTCAACTTCCCAGGACTATGGTCGAGATGAAGTTGATAATATAAGTTTTGATTCAGAAAATTATGTAGCGCAGCCAATTGAAAATTTTTGGGGAAAAGCCTTAAAGGGCCCCATGAAATAATCGAAATATACTGTGATAAAAATCTTAGGTTGCCGCACATTTATATACCGGAAATAAATTCTAAATTCATGATAGATACGGGTAGTACGCGATCATTTATAAGACCTGATATAGCGCATAAATATTTTAGTAACTATATGTATAATGAGCCATTTGAAGTAATCAGTACACATGCGTCGAGCATACACCACGAAGTTATCAACATTCCTTTATTACCCATATTTAAACCAAATAATTTTCATAAGTTTTATGTGTATAATGTAGATTGTAAGTATGACGGATTAATTGGTAATGACTTATTAAAACAATTAGATGCAGTAATAGATTTAAAAAATAAAGTACTTAATATTAAAAATGGTAAAATTCCAATTATATATAACGAAAAAAGTCATATTATTAAATTACCACCACGTTGTGAATTACGTGTTAGCTTACCGACAACACTAAAGTCTGACGAAGCAATTTTAAATTTTGTAGAGTTTTGTGATGGCATACGTATGCCTAGTGCGTTAGTCACATGCGAAAATGGTTTTGCGAAAACCATTATACAGAATACAAGAGAGGAAGAGGTGATATTAACAATTCTAGCACCTTTTAAAACTACTAAATATAACGGATACATGCGTAAATGCGAAATATATAATATAAATAATTATAATAATATAGAAGTTGATAATTTGTTAGAAGAAAACTTAAAAACAAACTAAGGTTAGAGCACATGAATGAAGAAGAAAAAAATCAAATATATAACTTATGTAGAGAATATAAAGACATATTTTACTGTGAACATTTTCCATTATCGTTTACCAATGAAGTTAACCATTACATAAGAACAAAAAATGAGGACCCTATTTATATTAAACCGCACAGATAGGGCCCAGTACAGTCAAATGAAATACAAAACCAAGTAGAAAAATTATTAAGGGATAATGTTATACAAGAGTCATTTTCTCCGTGGAGTGCACCTGTGCATTTAGTTCCAAAAAAAATAGATGCATCGGGTGAACAAAAATATAGAATGGTGATAGATTACCGTCGCCTGAATGAAATTACGGTAGATGATAAATACCCACTACCACACATTACAGATCTTTTTGATAAATTAGGAAATAGCTCATATTTCTCAACCCTAGATTTAGCTAGTGGTTACCATCAAATAGAAATCAATGAAAGTGATCGTCAGAAAACAGCTTTTAGTACACAATCAGGACATTTTGAATTCCTAAGAATGCCATTTGGTTTAAAAACTGCACCGGCAACATTTCAGAGAGCAATGGACAATGTTTTAAGAGGATTACAAGGATATCATTGTATAGTATATATAGATGATATAATAGTATTTTCAGGATCACTGCAAGATCATGTAAAAAGCTTAAGAATAGTTTTTGATAGACTACGTAAAACAAATTTAAAAGTACAATTAGACAAATCAGAATTTTTATGAAAAGAAGTACTATATTTAGGGCATACAATCACTAAGGACGGCCTTAAGCCAAATAACGATAAAATAAAAGCAGTATTAGACTACCCTATACCTAAAACTATTACCGAAATTAAAAGTTTCTTAGGATTGGTAGGATACTATAGGAGATTCATAAAAGATTTTGCAAAAATAGCACAGCCTATGACAGCGTGTTTAAAGAAAGGAAATAAGATAATTATTAACGAAAAATATATAGAGTCATTTCAGAAATGTAAGGAGTTACTAATAAATGCACCATTGTTGCAATACCCAGATTTTGATAAGCCATTTATTTTAACGACCGATGCTTCAAACATAGCGTTGGGTGCAGTACTCTCTCAAGGATCGCTTGGCGAAGATCATCCAATCGCATATGCAAGTAGAACTTTAAGTGATACAGAATCGCGATATAGTACAATAGAACGTGAATTGTTAGCCATAATATGGGCAGTCAAACACTTTAGGCCATATTTATTTGGCAAAAGATTTAAAATTTACACAGACCATCGCCCACTGGCATGGCTTTATTCGATTAAAGAACCAAATAGTAAATTAACGAGATGGCGTTTAAGATTACAGGAGTACGATTTTGAAATAATTTATAAGAAAGGAAAACAAAATACAAACGCAGATGCATTATCTTGCGTAAAATTACATATAATAGAAGATGATGAAAATTCATTAGTAGTTAACGTAGATGAGAAGGAAAAGAATTTACAAAAATATTTAACAAATGTTACAGGTAAAATAGCTAGATTAGCCGAAAATCAAAGAGTATCAGAAGAGTCCAAAACAATAACCATTTCAGATTCATCTGCTACCATTTCAGTAAGCCCAGATGATTTAGAATTTGAGGAACAATACCCGATACCTTCAGTATCGAGCAGTAATGAAACAGTACATTCTAATGTAAATTATGACACCTCAGGTATACCAATATTAAAGGAAGAAATTGATACTAAGCCAAATCAAATTTTAGTTTTTTCATGGTTTGAAAACGAATTACATGTAAAAAATTTATCTAGACCCAAGCAAATAATTTTAGAGGTATTTTTACCCTTAAATAATATAGAACTAGTTAAAAACTTTTTAAAGGAATATGTAAGGCCAAAAATTAAATATTTTATCTATTTTGAAGGAAAGGAACACAGGGTTGATTTTGCAAAAACTATTATAACATTATTTAAAAAGGATACAATAAAAATGATAGAATGCACCGAACGAGTAGTGTATATAGAAGACGAAAAGGAACAAAAAGCGATAATATTAAAATATCACGAAGGAAAAACATGCCATCGTGGAATTAAAGAAACAATGGTTAGAATTAAAAGAAATTACTATTGGGAAAATTTACAGGAAACGGTCTCAGCTATAATAAATGCGTGTGAATTATGTAGGAAAATGAAATATGAAAGAAAACCTATAAAAACCTTTCAACAACTTACACAGACGCAAAATGCGCCTTTTCAGGAAATATTTATAGATTTATTTAGCATAGAGGGTAGATATTATTTAACTTTAGTTGATGCTTTTAGTAATTTAGGTCAAGCAATTAATATAAGTAATCGTTCAACGCCGGAAGTAGTCCGAGCATTAATTAAATATTTTTCATTTTATGGAATCCCTAGAAAAATATCATGCGACCCTGGGACTGAATTTAATAACCTGTTAATGAAGGAATTAACAGAAATGTATAAAATTGAATTACATATTACCACACCAAATAACCCAAATTCTACAGGTAAAATAGAAAGATTTCAGTACACCATTTTAGAAATCTATAGATTGGCAAAATATGAACAAAAGTTTACAGATGCACCATCAGTAATGACATATTCAATTATGGCATACAATAATACGATTCATAGTGTAACACAACTTACACCATTTGATATAGTCTTTGGACACACAGATTCTAACAGCACATTTAATATTAGCTTCGAAAAAACATATATGCAACAGTTATTAAAGGATCATGCAAAAAGAACGGAATATTTATATAATTTTATTACTAATAGAATGATAGAGTTGAAAGAAAGAGAAATTAAAAGGAAAGGTGGAGAAACTAGTCCCGAATTAAATGAAGGAAGCACTATTTTTGCTAAAGCAGTAAATAAGCGTCAAAGTAAAGATAAACCCTTATATCAAAAGGCCCAAGTCATTGGTCCAGAGAATCGTAACACAGTACCAATAAATATAGGAGCTAGAAATAGCAAGGTCCCATTAAAAAATATTAAACGTCCTCCACGCAAAGATTCAAAAGAGGTTTACTAAATCCATTAGGTACAGTGATTAAATCCATCACTGGAAACCTAGACAATGAAGATGCAATCAGATATGATAGCCTAATTCAGGATATAAATAAGAATCAAAATTTATTACACAACAAAATTACCTTAATTACCAAAGTATTGGATTATCAAAGCAACAATACTGAAATTATTTATAATAATTCTATTATTCAAAACGAACGTTTAAAGCGAATTATATCAATGGTTAAAGATTTAAACAATAAAGAAAATAAGTCAATTTACTCTACTTATATATTAAGTATGTTTACAACTTTTATAAATAGTTTCAGAACAATATATATTATTTTAAATGAAATTGAAAATGCTCTTGCCTTAAGCAAGGTTTCTGTTTTACACCAGTCAATTGTAAATTCAACTGAATTAATTTAAATTTTGATTAATGTACAAAAATCAAATAATCATTTGCTATATTCTGTAATAGAAAGTAATCTAGTTAAAATAGAACGTATGTTATTAGTTAAGGCCTATGTAAAAGGAAACCAGATAACGTTTATAATAGAGGTCCCATTGATAGATAATAATACTTACGACTTTTACCAAATTTATTCTTTACCAGTCTATAACGAGATTAAGAACAAGACCTTTATTATAATCCCTGAATATCCCTTCCTTATGGTGAAAGGTTCGTCATACTCATCTGTAGCATCACCTTGTGAAGAAATATCAAATGGGGAATTCCTGTGCACCGATAAAGAAATTGTGTCATATAAACTACCCACTTGTGTAGAACAGCTGATGGAATATCATGAAGATACGTCGCTGTGCATCCCTTGTGCTGTCTATATTGAGGATATTAAGGTCCAACGCCTTTCAACATCAGAATGGATAATATATTCAAAGGATAACATAATTATGACAGATAAATGCGGAAAGGAAATAAATAAAACACCTATTAAGGGGACGTATATTCTAAAGACGGACCCAGGTTGTGAAGTTAACTTGGGAAATTTATACCTAAGGCACTTACAAAATTCATTTGGAGAAATAACCTATAAAAGCACCCCCCGCATTAAATTAAATAAAATTAAGATTGAAGATACAGAAGCAACCCCTATAGACATGCAGGGAATAAACTTAGATGACACAAAGTATTTGACAAATTTAGTGAAGATGCAGGAGTCTATGAGTGAACTCAGTGAAAGTGAACATATAAAAGTCATTAAAGTGAAAAGTATAAGTGTAGCGACCATAATTTTGTATGTAATCTTTTGTGTAACCTTAATATTAAGTATTTTAAAATATAGAAATTCTATTTTTAGATTCTTGTGTTTTAAAGGTCGCAGCCCTCAAGAAGTTGAAATTCCTGAGGGTTCCGTGCTTAGGGAGGGAGGAGTTATATCAACCCCTCAGCACCCTGTCATCATTATATAATGCAGCGATGACAGATTAACTGCTTATCAACAATAGTTCTAGTTAAGGTGTTGTTTATTTAAGATTTAATTCTTGGAAGCATTACATAGTTATATCAACCCCTCAGGGGTGGACAGGGTGCTGTCATCATTATATAATGCAGCGATGACAGATTAACTGCTTATCAACAATAGTTCTAGTTAAGGTTTTGTTTATTTAAGATTTAATTCATGGAAGCATTACATTGTAATCTGGCTTGACCACGTCTTGAGACGGAAGTCAGTCGACCATAGCATGAGCTTCTGCTAGGTAGTCTCCGGACAGACCCTAGCTTTCTTGTAAAAGCTCTGCCCGTTAATTATAGTTAAGTTTTAATTAAGTATTAAATGTAACTTAATAATAAAATTTCATCTTTTTTTAAAAAGTCTTTTCTCGCTCCCGCAAATTTGTCTACCTTGATGAGTCACCGTGCGCTTTACCCGAAGCTTTCTGCCGCGCACAGTTAAACTGTAATGAAATATCGCTAGCGGTATTTCGGGACCACTACGAAGCGCAAACCTTCAAGAAGGGACGTGTTGCATGGGCATGTCCCTGTCATGTCCAAAAGGTGATCCCTTTGCCCCCTGATTATATAAAAAAAAAATTAACTATGGTGAAATCAAGATGGCTGACATTTGAGGTATGGTGAAAACCAAGATGGCGTAATTATTTCTAGTATGAATTTTTTTTCAAAATTACGTCATTCCAAAGTACGTCATCTTTAGTTTCGAAATCTTTGAGTTAACCAGGAATACAAGTTTTTGTTGCACGTTATTTATTATATTCCCACCGTCACTACAAATAAGTTGCAACTTTTAAGGCTGGGACTATATTATTCGGAATTCGTAAGGCTTAGGAAAATTCAGATCACTGGAAAATGGAACTCTGCGCTAATACAATAGAGTTGAAAATGAAGTGTCAAATGTTGAGCTGTCATATATATTATTGAAATTTGACTCAAGACTTGTGTGTTTGATTTTCAGCTCTATTGTATTGGCGCAAAGTTCTATTTGCAATGCTCTGATTTTCTTCGGCCTTCCGGATTCCGGATCTTATAGTCGAAGCCTAAACCTCATTGCCATTTACTTCATACATGTTTGACCTATCTCGCCGAGCAGCAGCAGCTCATGCAGGCTCAAATGACAACTACGTATTGAGGATACCCAGGAACTACATTAGTAGGAGAAGAAGACATCATAATATTATATCGTTTCTTATGCTTCCTACAAAACTAGCTAATGGGGAAGAAAGAGATGTCTAATAATTAATTGGTCAATCCATACACATCCCAATTTACCTAGGTGTCTCTAGCTATTGTTGTTCATCAAGCGTTCCGTACATAAATGACCTACGTACGTACGTACGTATCTACATGTAGATGTAGACCCTAGACTACACCTACACCTACCCATACAACCTACAGGTGATAAAATAAATAGTTATCGTAAACTGATGGTTAAAGTAGGTACTAATATCGCTAGTAGTACTTCAATTACTTCTGTGATTTCTTTTAAAGAATGAAATTGTACTGGTCTGCAAAATCTTGTAGAAGATGGGATTTTATTATTCCAATACACTATGGAGTCGGTATTATAACTTACTTTGGGACAAAGGCCAGTACAGGTAGTATCATACCAGGAAGTGTTCGCGTGAATTTACAAATGAGGACGTGATAAATGTTTACTTCGTTCTATCTCTATCTTAATAATTTTAGAGCTCATGATGCAACTCATGATGTATTCACTAACACATTTTTCTAATTTTTTGCTATTATACCTATAGGAGATTGCAGCAGAAAATGTTCTGTTTATAAATATTTTTTGCTGTAAAATTTTGCTTTTAAAATATATTTTTTTATTTTTAAGTAATGTTTGTTATGTGAATAAAACAATATGTGCAGTAAACATACGTATACTTTCATTTAATAACCAAAAAATAATTAGTTCCGCCGCCCCATACAACATGAACCACTGTGCGGCGCGGCGCGTTTCGACATCGCAAAATAGTGGACATTCGCCAAAAACTAGGATTTTCGTCTGGAAAAAAATGCCGTTCGACAAGTTTTTTTACTAACAATAATAAATGTTTCATAAAAGTTTTACGGGATTGTGTTTGTTAAGGTGAAAAAAAAATGTTTGAAAATAAATGTACGAAAAATTTTTTAAATTTTTTTTGTATAAAAACTATGAAAAATTACACTTTGAATTTTCAAATGTGTAGATTCCTTGTGCTATATAAGCTATTGTGCAGATTAACTTGTAGCCTTTTGCGGCGGGATTAAAATTTTGAAATTTTTGTACAAGCTTTTGATTTACGTACGAATTTTGTTATTGCTAATGCTTTGATTTGTCTTATTTGACTTATTTAAATAAAGAATAATTCGCTCAAAACTTTGTATAGTTTGTTCAAATAGGTATCATTTAAACGAGTTAAAGTAGTTTACACCAGGTAATTATTCCCAAACCTAACAACAACCATAACACCAACAGGTGTTATTTTATAATTTGCATCAATAATAAAAAAAACAACTAACAATTATAGCAGGCACGAAAAAAAATATCATCCATATGGCTTAGTGGTGATTACACGATAATTACGGGACTTGTCCATCAAGCAGATAAAAAGAAGGTCAAAAAAATCGCAGGAACAATTGCCCATACAAAAAAAAAGCTATGTCATCCATATTTTTCTTCATCCCCTCTACCGTATACGAAATATAATATGGGGTTGTTTACGAGAAGTAACTCATTTGCATTCATTTTCATATACGAGAGATAATAATAATATAATCGAATCCTTTACGTTTAATTGTGTAGTGTATCGCGTTCACTTGTGTATTTAATGTGATGATGTGATCACATCGATTTTGTAACCAGCCACTGCCATTTCATTATTTTATTACTGTTCAATTAATTAGTATTTTACGACCATCTTAAGATTTAAACCTTTTTCCTTGTCATCTTCTGTAATGGGATGATGGCATTTATTTATTCATATCGCATCCCTCCCACTTCCTAGTGCAATTGAGCATAGAAGCGTAGATTTTGAGAAATTCCATACCTAAAGGGTCGCGCGAATAAGGAGCTTAAAGTTTGTATGGCAAATATTTGTACCGATTTTGTTAAAAATGTTGATTCATGTTCTTAAAAACATTTCAGTAAATAAGTGTCCAGGTTTTAATAGAATTCACCCTCTGAGGATGTAAAATAATGGTTGAAAGTTTGAATGAAAAATATTTAAAATCTGCCCCGATTTTAATGACTGAGCTAATAAATACAAATCATTGTGTGCGTATTTAATAGTTTTTTGAACTTCGTTACCCAAAGGGTGAAATGGGGGTCCAAGTTTTGTCTACTGGAATATCAACATCTGGACGATTTACTTTGAATTTTGGCACGCAGATAATTATTTTGACGTAGACATCCGTTATTTAAACGATTTTTCAAAATCCCCCCCGGGGGTGCAATGCTGCCACACGGACGAAGTCACGCGCAAAAGCTAGTAATGATATAATTTAACACTTACTGAGCGTGACATGGTTTTTCCCATTTCCTTCGATGGGCAAAAACAGCAGCTTTCCCTGCATTTTGTATTGGCCGTCCATATCAACCGAGCACATTAGCTTCATAAATAGACTTGTTTTCTCTGTATTGTACCTAAGAATGCAAATGTATAATAATATGATGTACACTCGGGGAATGTAATTCATAAACAGGTTGACCGTTGTCATAATTTGTTCGTATTTTCTATTATTTATTGTGTTATAATATATGTGTAATATACCTTTATTTGGTAATGTTATTATCTCACGACGGTAAGCGACTGATGACGACACCAACACTTTATTATATCAATAAATCACGAGGACAATCAATCTGCTAGTTTTTAGTGACTGTCCTTGAAATTGTACAAATATTTATAAAGACGTCGATTCTTGCACGCGAGTGACGAGTGTTTTGTTTGTTTGTTTGTTGTTATTATAAATTACTGTCAGTGATAATTTGCGTGTTGATAATTGATGAATGAATTAGAACCTAAACCAATAGGTTTTATAAATTCACTAACGCAACGATATAAATATTCAATTTTACACATATTAACGGATTAAAGTTAACTTGCGTTAATTCTTCCGTAATGTAACGCTTAACGAAGCTAACTTTTTTTGTAGCGGATTAACGATTAACGAAGTTAACTACTTGATTAACGGTGCCCGGCTATGCCTAAAAAAACCTTTCCGCGATGCGGGGTTGTTGACGAATATAATATTTGATGCTGAAGCGAAGAAGATAATGTATTGGTTTATTACTTGTTGGTATTGGATAATAATATGTACGCTTGAGTATCTGAAAATGTAAATTATGAATATTTCGTCTACAATAAAAAAATAATAATTAAAAGACTACGACTGTGCAAATGGCAGTGCTACACTACCATCGACTTCTTTTTTTGCTTTGATTTTCTAATTATTTTTGATTACAAATAAAGGTTATTTATATAAGGCGATTACAAAATACATGTTGATATTTTTTTTCATTTTCGATCCCAATACCAATTAAATTCGCCTTTGACACAATGTTTTAATTAGTATAAAATTACTAGTGTTCCCGTTATTTAAATTTTTCATTCAATTACCAATAGCTACAGGACGGTTTACGATTTACGATGAGCCCTCGGCAAAAATAGTGGGGATGCACATATTGTTCACGCGCAACCATACTTGCCCCGCTACTCCCCCCGCCGCATTCAAAAGTTAGAGCTCATAAATCGTAAATGTAACTGAAACTAAGATGATTTCAAGATTCAAGTTTGACCATTTTCAATATCGAAAATTCCTATCGACCATAGCAAGCCCTAGCATGCGTGTGAATTTTGAGCATGTGGTTGTGTCGTAACGTTACCTACTCAACGTAGTGTGAGTACCAAATCGCAGCCCTCTGTTCTAGGTGTGATTTATTTATTAGTGTGCGTAATTCGTGTATGTATTATTATTTCTTATGTAGTGGAGTGCATTGGTGGGAGTCAGGCGGCGACGCTGGTTTTCAAGTAAAAGTATCAGGATTGCCAATCCAACCTCATTTATCTTATCCGTGGTCCTACCGCTCGCATACCTAAGGCCCAGCTAGCTAGTCACAATATGTAACAGTCATAACAGTGACAATGTGTAATTGCAAAATTCTACGTTATTGTCAAGGTGATAAGGTCGTTTTTTGTATCATTCTTAATAGTCGTTCTTTCATTGTCATTTCGTGTGGCAAAAAGTGTCGTGCCTATAATCCGCCTAGCCTCAATACAATTCGCAACGCGCCATAAGGAACTTCGTTCCACAAAAAAAAACATAAATATTTATCTGACCGAGATTTGAACCACCACCACCAACTCCGAATTTCCGAACAAAGCAAAAGATGCAAACCAAACTGCCAATCCGACTGACACAATAGGTGTTAGCGACAGGTGACACAATAGTTGATAGGTGTTACAGCCCACCTCACGACAGTATAATAATGAAGCTTAAATGTGGAACTACGTTAACTGTTTACTAAAAATTAAAGAAGAAATCAAAATAATGGCAACTGTATTGAGTTCAGAGCGAATACTAATACAAAAGTATAAAAACAATGTCATTTAAATAAACGTCAAAAAAATATAAATTCAAAACAGTATAAATCAAATTAGTATGGCTATTTTCAAATATATTCAAATACTTATGGCTATCCAACCAGTCGCCAACAATAGGGATGATGACTACATCTAAAATATTTAGTTTCATTAATACACTTAGACTAGACTTAGATATATTGTGGCAGTACTACTTGGTAAATGTAAAAAACTATAATATTTTATGTGTAGTATAGTAATGTATCTAACATCTAAAAAGTACAAAAGAAAAAAAAATTTTTTTTTGCTAAATTAGTAAACAAACCATACATCATTAGTTTACTTGCATCATATAAAACATGATTAATGATCATGTTAAGTATGAACTTAAACGCACAAATATCGGAGATATTCACAAATAATATGTTCCTGCGGCCGTATACTTCATACACTTTAACCTAGACGTGACGTCAGCTAGGTACGACTTTAGTATGAAGCGTTTTCACGAGACTTGCGAAATTTTGTTTACAAATCGCTGTACCTTTAAAAATATTGACTTTTGATAACTATTTCTTCTGAGATGTTACTGATATTTAGGAGCACTATTCATTTATGCAATAAAAAAAAATGTCATCATGCCATCATTGTTTCGAAATTATTCATATATTGTTGCACGACGAAAGAAAAAAATAAATATAGGTATACAGCCGAACGTATAAACGCCTTCTGTTTTTTGGAAGTCGGTTAAGAACATAAATAGCTTAAAAGTCAAAAAAGACTAATAGTCAGTTCACACCGAAACGAAACGATACTTGACATGACGCTGCATTTTTATGATAGCTATTCAAAATTTAATTTTGTTCATTACACGCGAAGATACACGTTTCATTGTAAGAGTTCGAATGTCAAGTTGCACCGCGCTGCACGGCGCATGTGCACGACTGAGGTCATATGAAACGTGTATCTTTTATAGTGTGGTGAATAAAATTAAATTTTGAATATTTTAACAAATTTAATTAGAAGAAAAATTATGAAAATAAACAGTGGTTCAATGTTTACTTTTTAGAGTTCCAAATCCAAAGGATAAAAACGGTACCCTATTACTAAGATTCGCGGCTGTCCGTCTGTTTGTTCGTCTTTCCGTCTGTTTGTCATCAGGCTGTATCTCATGAACCGTGTTAGCTAGACCGTAGAAATTTCCACAAGTGATGTACTCGTATTTCCGTTGCCGCTATCCTTACTAATATTATAAATGTGAAAGCGTGGATGTTTGTTACTCTTTCACGCAAAAACTACTGAACGGATTTCGATGAAATTCGGTATGGTGTTAGTTTAAACTCTGGATTAAAACATAGGCTACTTTTTATCCCGAAAAAGTAGTGTTCCCGAGGGATACTATTTACGCGGGCGGAGCCGCGGGAAACAGCTAGTAACATATAAATGTTTGTGGGGCTCCTATACAACTAACCTGATTGAATGCCCTTTGGTACGATACCCTTCGTGCGCGATTCCCTCGAACTCGCACTTGGCCAGTCTTTCATCTTCATAACACACTGTAATTGTTGCCATGCATTTCAGAATGTAGGGCTCTCCCCCCGTTCTCTACAATTGGGTATTTTCCTACATATAAAGGTTAAGGTTTTTTTAAAATAAATTGAGAAATAATTAGGTATCACTACTTGATAAAAGTAAAAAGAATTAGGATTTTATGTGTAGTTTTGTAATTATATGCATTTCGAAGTTAAAATATTTTTTCAAAACATTAGTATATAAATTAGTATATTTTTTTGTATTTGATGTAAGTAAACTAAATATGTATAATTAGTTTACTTACATCAAATACAAAAAAATACTATGATATGTATCAACATAAACGCGCAAAATTACGAGATATCAGATATTTTGTACATACATGTCGTAGCAACATTAGTAGCGTGTGATGTCACCTACTTGTACGACTTTTATATGGGGCGTTTTCACGATACTCACAAAAGCGCTTCAAACAATCCGCAATATCTTTCAAAATATCATTGAGTTATATCGTACTACGCACTAGAGAAAGCTATCTCAAACAAAAGATAGGGCGCGCACTTGCTGACGGCGGGGTATGCGCGGGACAAGCGGGGGGGTGTTATGTTCTCACGTAAACATGGCCGCCGCCGCGGTGACGCGTTGCAATTGAAAAATTATAATTAAATTAAGCGTGTTTTAAAGATAATAAATGAACTTACTGGTGAAAAGTCACTCCTTGACTTTTACTGATGTTTCTGGAGTTGTTTGAACAGTATCTCAATGCACACGAAGGCATAATTTAAAAAACAAAACTTCACTCAAACGTGTCACGTTGCAGCATGCGCTCGGCACAGACTAAGTACGATGGAGTGCGCGCGCTCCAACTTTTGTTACAAACAATCGAGTTGAGGCGTCTTCTTTAGTACGTAGTATATTATAATTCAATGGAAAATATTGATTTTTAGTATACTACTCCTTTTGTAAACTGTCTTATTTTGCAGAGCACTGTTAATTTATGTATAAAAAAATACAGGAAAATACCGTATTAAAGGTACTTTAGACTAAATAATAAAAAAATAAGACTACAGTTCTTGGTATTCAATATAATACTCATTATAATATTATCTACGTAAACCATGTGAGAAAAAAATATTTAAGTGATAAAAACGATTAATCTGTAAACAATTAATTTTATATGTATATTACTAAGTATTGTATAAGGATAAAATCTCTAGGTATATTTTGAGATTCGTCTTTAGTTCGTGCCTCGTGGAATTATATTTATACGAATCAATTGTGAAAAGCAAAAGTATACATTCTTGTTAAAGTTAGTGTAAATTCCAGATCTTGTCCTAATCGGGCCTAGTTTTTTTGGGCCCATAGCCAAAAGATTTCCCTTGATTTGCACCGTACATGCATTAATTAGCCCAATACTCTTAACTACTTTCAATATAACCTCGGTTCGGTCAATGCGCTGATTTATTCGCATACGCGTCAAATTGCGACACGCGAGCGGGGAATGCCTGAAAAGTCAAAACGAGATTTAACAGATACAGCACCGATAAGGCTGTACAATTACGTAACCCTTGAAAATACGTCCATGGACTATATATATGGGTCATGACCCAGTAGAACGGTCTACTCGTAGTAAGTTATGTTATAACAAATTTACCAATATACATTGAAAACTGAGCTGACTCCTATACAATAAATTTTTGTACTAAATCGTTTAGTATGCGATATCGTATACGATCATATACGACCAAGTACGACCGTCGCAAACGATTTCCTTTCGTCGAAACCAGCGCCTTTAGTCAAGATGCATTCGATAATTTCGAAGTTCAAAATCAAAAATGTATGGGATTTGACATAAGTCATCGAATGTATCTTGCTAAAGGCCCACAGTGTTAAGTGTGAGTTTTTCTTTTCGCATTCGATGGTGAGCGCGTTTGGCTTTTACTAGGAATTTGTATGTTCATTCCAGTTTGATCGTTACAATCCATCGCAACTGTCAATGGGCCTCGAAGCTTTTTTAGTTTAGACTTTCATTTGTTAAAAATTACAAAATTCCGTTTGTAAAGGACTTCATTCAAATCATATTCTGATTTAAATAAAAAGCAAACTTTTATTGCACCAAATACTCTATCTACATCACATTAAACGCTAAGCCGCAGCTAAGTGCTAAAGATACCGCTCCGGAACAATGTGTCAAGAATCATGATAGTGCAGCCTCAAATACTTTAAACGTATTTGAATATTCTTTAAAATGATCAGTGCCTTTGAATTGTCAAAGGCACTGATCATTTTAAATTCGTTTCGTATTACAATACTAACATTATCATTACGATTTAATTTTTAATTTCAATATGTTTTATCACTTTATTTCTAGTCAAAAAGTGTAAGCGATAAAAATATCAGGCCCTAGTCATTTACGAAATTAAAAAATACGCGGCATCCAAGCATTTCATAACTCACTCAATACCATATCATCGGTGTGTAGGTAGTTACAAACACGACCTAAGCCGCGGCAGCCATTTAGTTATTAGTGCGTTCGCCGACTTTGCTGCGGAAACACATGTCAGTCAAACTCTCAGGCCCTAGGTAAGTCGTTTTAAAGATAGTTAATTACTAATTGATCTCATTACTTATTGCAAATATGAGTTTGGTCTGCCTTGTTATTTTGACCGCCTATTGGTTTTGATGTTGATTTTGAATAGTTCATTTGTTTCATTTGATTTCGTTTCGTTTCATCAGTCCCTAGACCGTCAGGCCCTAGTCGTAATAGTGACTAGGGCCTGACGCCACATTTAGGGACTGATGGTCATACTGTCTGATGCATGGTTTTAAACATAATACCAACGTATTTGTTGTAGAATATGGCGCCTAGAAAGAAAAAAACAGGGTCTGATGTTCATACAGTCTGATGCATGGTTTTAAACATAATACCAATGTATTCGTTGTAGAATATGGCGCCTAGAAAGAAAAAAACATTGTCTAAAGAAGAAAAAGTCTGAACAGGCAGAGGCGATTGGAAAAAATTAAAATGACCCTGTTTTGCTGGCAGAGTACAAAGAAAAGGAACGACTAAAATGTCTAAAGAAAATGGACAACGGAAATTTGTCAAAGACATGACTTCCCGTGAGAACAGAAAGGCTAGAAAAAACTGGATAGCCTATTTATCTGATTACAGAAGAAAAAAAAGATTCGTGAAAATACAGATAAATACGTGGACCAAAATACGCCGCCATCATCGGAAGAAGAATTATTTCTGAGGATTCTTTATTAAATAATGAAAGAAGCTTCTAGCTGAAGCTAGAAGGAGGAGTATAGTTCAACGGAAAAAAAGAAATAGTATACTAAAGAGAAAGGACTTACTCATTAAAAATTTAATGAAAAAACTTGTCAGCGAACAACAAAGAAACAGAAGACTGAAACTTAGAATGATAAATAAGAAGCAAGCACTGTCACCAAAAAGTAAAATTGTAGAAATGGCCAACGACCCTTATCAAAAAGTAGAATTAATAAAAAAAAGCGTTATTTGGCGATATTATGTTTGGTGTTTCAATCTTATTATCTAATATTTGCCTCTGAAATTTTAGATAATAAGATTGAAACACACCAAAAAATAACCTGCTTAAAAACGATTTTGTCCAGTCCACTGACACCCTAAATATAAGATATGGTGATTTGGAAACAAAGCCATTACATATAAAAATATGGGGTTTAATCGTACAAAATATGAAACTAAGCTAAAGAGAAAGAGAGTTGAAGAAATCATACACAAGTTTTATGAAGATGACTATAATAGTCGCTGTGCGGCAGGAAAAAAAGAATGCATCACACGCAAAAAAATAAAAGATATAAGATATTTGCTGGAATCCTTGAAAAACTTGCATCGAAAATTTCTCAATACGAGTTTGATGGAAATTGGGTATAATTTGTTCTGCAAATTGCATCCATTTTGGGTTGTTGGGCCTCAGCTTACAGACCGTGACAGACGTGACCTGTGCTTGTGTTACTCATGATAACATCAATTAGATGCTTTAAAAATTGCAAATGTTCTTGACTTTGCAACATATCAAACTGCACTGGAAACAAGTTGCTGTGATCGTTACTCGGAAAAATGCTTACCGAGAACTTGCCAGGACTGCTCGATGAAAATTTTACCATACAAGGAGTTTGATAGTAGTATGGGCATTGCAATTTGATTAAAGTTTAAGAAAGTTAAAAGAAAAAACAAAATTGATTAAAGACATTAAAACTAAACAGAATCGATACGTCACAAAGTACAAGAAAGAGATGTACAACCTAAAACCTCGTGATTTAGTTATGCATTAGAAGAGAGTGATCAGCCAAAATTATTCCAGAGCATCGTCCATCAATATAAAACTATTAAATCTTTAAAAGTGTCACTTACAGAAAAGGATGCAGTAAGTAGAAGTTCACATGGACTTCTCGGAAAACTACACAACTAAATGCAATCAAGAAATTCAGTCGTATCATCATTCATCGAGCCATTTGGGCACATTTTGTAAATGTTCAGCCTGTCCTCTTAGGATTACCATCCTCTGTAGAAAACCTGCATTTTTTGAGTGACGGTCCTGTAACCCAATATAGAAATAAAACAATATTTCATATTTTGGGTTGCAGAATCGAGGATTTCTATCCACTGGCTATTAAATACACGTGGAATTTCCATGAGGCGGGACATGGGAAAGGTGTCCAAATATACAGATCTCTATTATCGAAGATGTTGACATAGAAAAAGTTAACAAAATGATCAAGGAACATGAGAAAGAGCAGAAACCGTGTAAAGGCATTCTTTTAGTGCATCAAGTCTCGGGTCTTATTTCTAACCCTAATAAATTTGCCTTGAAGTCACTAAGTTGCTTCTGTGATAATTTTGGTTGTAATTGTTATAACTTGGGGACTATAGCGTACTAAATTAATACACAGCGACTTCAAGTTTCAGATATTTTCACGGATGCTGAAGATGCTATGCCGTTTATTTATTTATTTTATTTATTAATTTATTTAAAGTTAATTAAAACGGGTGACCCCAATTACATCAATTCACTAATAACTAAGTTCTTATTTATTTAACAATTTATTGTACACAAAAAACATTTAAAAAATTACACTTTACATAGAAAAATGACACAAAGCTTCTGCTTATTTCAAAAAAAGAAATTTCTTCTAGCAGTCCTACGGAGAGAAAAGGGATAAAAGAAAGCAGATAGAACGTGTACAATTACAAATAATTTATATAAAATACAATACCTAAATACTATAAGTAATATAATAATATGACTATAATATATAAATACTATATGTGTATATATATAATAACAGTATTTATATGGATAGAGATTCGAGGTAGTGCTCTTTCAAACGTCTTTTAAAAATCGTAACGGTGGGACTGTCTCATACGGTGTGGGGGAGCGGGTTCCACAATCTGACTGCGTGATAGGGAAAATGAGTGTTTGGACAAGGAAAATTTTGGTGTGCAAAGGCCTAAGGCTCCAAAACTTTTTAGTTTTGGAGCCGCAGCATTAGCAGACCAAAAGATCTAGCCCAGACCGCTATGCGCTGCAGATCCGAGTTTATACCAGAAACTGCAGAATGAATGTCATTGATGTGTGAATGGCGATAAAGTTGTAAGTCGTCTGCGTAAAGATGGAAATTGGAAGTGATTAGTGTGGAAATTATCTTAATAAGAATAGAAAATAGAAGCGGAGAGAGTACGCCACTCTGAGGAACACCCTCTACAATATCACACCAATCCGAAGTAGCTTCATCATAGCAGACTCGCTGCGAGCGTCCCCGAAATTATGTGTGAAACCAGTCTATCACTGAGGGAGGTATGTTAAGAGAGCAAAGGTCAGAAAGGATGATGTCAAAGTCTACAGAATTGCACGCGCTGCTAAAGTCCAGTAAGACCAGAATAGAAATGCATTTATTTTCCATGGCTAGACGGAGATCGTCAGTGACTTTAAGCAGCGCTGTGACAGTACTGTGACCGGGACGAAAGCCGGATTGGAATGGAGAAAGCAGTTTGTTGGAGTATAAAAAGTATGAAAACTGTTAATGGACAACGTGTTCAAGGACTTTAGAGAGGTAGGGTAAAATGGAAATTGGCCTAAATTGAGACAAGGAAGAGGGATTAGGGGTTTTAGGAAGTGGAATGATATTGGCGCGTTTCCATACCGAAGGGGAAAGAACTCGTTGTCAAGGAGTAGTTGAAAATGTGATTGAGAATTGGCAAGAGTTCAGGAAGGGTAAGTGATATCATGCGGGGGCTCAGGTTATCATTACCTGCTGCAGTAGAAGTGACGTGAGTGTTTATAAATTTCATCTTCAGAGACAGGCCTGAATGAAAACGGAGTACAGGACGGTAGAGGAAGAGAGCGGAGATGGGATATAGTTTGCGCTTTTGTATCCTGGTCGACCATTACTGGTGGGACTGAGAAATGAGCATTGAGCTCGTTCAAATATTTTATTGTATAGTTGATGCTGGTGGATGACTTGCCAATACCGAGTGTTAAAAGAAATTTCCAGAGCTGTGAGGGGTTGCTTTGTTCAATAGAGGAATGTATGTGGCGTCTCTTAGCATCCCTACACAGACGACTACAACGATTTCGCAGTACTTACTCAGTTGGTCGTTTCCTGTATCGTACACATGGCACGATTACGTTTTGTCATCAAGGTAGTAATTTCTTGCGTGAGCCAAGGTGCCGGTACATGTTTAAGCTTAATTTTTCTCAGGGGAGCATGTATAACGAAGATGCTAGTTACGAGGTCAGTTAAAAGTGTCACTTTTTGGTCAATACTGGAGGCCGAGTATACAGAAGACCAGTCAGCATTAGATACATCATGTTTAAAAGCCTCCAAATCTATTGCCTTAAAACTACGTAGATAAAGGAACTTGGGTTTACAACGAGGGGATTTAATTTTAATGAAAAGAAAAATTAGGTCATGATATGAGAGGTTGCAAGGAAGTTGGCCATGGGATTTTATGAGATCTGGAGATGAGGTAACAAGAAGATCTAATAAGGAGGGGGAGCAATTTGGAGCATAATGGGTCGCTGAAAGTGGGAGTATGCTGAGGTTGAAGGAAGAAAGTAAAGCACGAAGTTTAAGAGCTCGCAAATCAGATTTTAAAACCTGTGTTGAAGTCACCTGCGAGTACAGTAAAGTCGTAATTTGGGCTATGTGTGGTTGAAAGAGTGCTGACGTGATTTATCTAATGTGCTAAAATAATCTACCCGCAGAGATGGGCTATAGAGCACACGTAGCAGAACTTTTTTGTGGTGCAGGGTGACTTCAATGCACAAATATTCAGCTGCTCCGGAGTAGCGATTTGGTGATGCTGTAATAATTTTGCAGTCTATTTCACCTCGCAGATAAATAGCCACTCCACCGCCGCTTTTTGCCACGCGATCTTTGCGGATTAGCTTAAATCCCGGCAGAGCGTAAGCTGTAGATGAAAGTGACGGCTTTAGCCAGGATTCGGAGACTAGAATAACATCTACAGGGGAACTATTTCTAAACATCGCAAGAAGATCCGAATGATGGCGCGGTATGCTCTGGGCATTAACATGAACGATATTAAAGTTGTTTGGAATAGAGAGAAAGACCTTATTTAATTGTTCAAGAGCAGAAGGAGAAGCCGAAATCTCGTCACCACTATCCACACTGAGAAAACTATCAGACGATGAAGGGCATGAAAAAATGTCATCATTAATGCTATCATAATCAATCAAATCCATATAACTACCAATACAATATTATAAAATATGCTAATATAACTGAACTCTTTGTATGAGCTTTTTAGTTCCAGATATTAAACGTGGGCCAAAAACAACATCTATATAGTTCAACTTTGATAGCACCAAACTCTACAAGACGAACACGCATTTCCACTGTCAGAAACAGTCTCACTCTGTATAGTATCTTCAGTCTTTAAAAGGAGTTGTTGACTAGGCTAGTTATATGTTCTTGGAACCGCAGATTACAATCAAGTAAAAGACCCAGATTACGTGCCGCATAAATGCGTTCAATTGGTTCACCCATTAAGTTTACATCACTTATTAGGCTCAGATGTTTGAGTTGATTTATGTAGCCACAGATTAAGTATTTGGATTTAGCAGGATTAAACACAAGCTGTTTTTTTGGGCCCACAGAATTAAACGATTAAGGTCCTCATTGAGCAAAGCAACTGCTTTTTCTATATCACTTGGCCTACAAGATATATAAATTTGGGTATCATCAGCGTAGAAGTGAAATTTACAGTGTCTAATATGGGTTCTTAAATCTGCTATGTATATAATGAATTATATTGGTCTCAAAATATAACCGTGTGGCACTCCATTTTCAACATCCAACCAGTCAGATAACAAGAAGGACCCGTCACTAAGGGAGAGCTGCACACGCTGGTGACGATCACTGAGGTAGCTATTAAACCATTTTAATGTTGCATTATCAAATCCGTAGTATCTTAGTTTTGATAATAGGATATTTATATTTATTGTGTCGAAAGCCCTGTAAAAGTCCAATAGGACAAGTAGGGTACAATGACCTCTATCTTGTGAAATTAAAATATTGTCAGTGACATCAAGTAGTGCAGTTACAGTACTCCGACCCTTCCTAAAGCCAGATTGTGTCTCAGGTAACAAATTATTATTTTCCAGGTAGCCTGTAATTTGCTCACACACCACCTTTTCCATTATTTTTGAGACGCAAGGCAAGATACTTATAGGCCTGAGATCTTTTGTCTCAATAGGGTTGGTGATTTTAGGTAGAGGCCTCACTACAGACTGCTTCCAGAAAAGGGGGTAAACACCAGTCCGGATAGAAGTATTTAATTATACATTTAATTACATCTAAGGAATTTGGCAGAGACAATAACAACATGTCTAAACCGATGCCATCAGAACCTACAGCTTTGGATTTTAATATTTTTTTAGTTTCGACTAGTGTATTGGTGGATACTGTCTCAAGGTGGAAGGTACTGTCACAAAACTTATGGTATTCGAAAAATGTAATATAAGATAGTTAAGTGATTGGAACCGAAGGTGTTTCTAAGAAATGTTATTAATTAGATTTGGGTTATTAAATTGTGAAAGTAGATAATTTTCATGTTTACTTAAAATAGTTTTCTTTATATTTTTCCACAGCTGTTTAGGTTCTTTGATTTTATGATTAATATTGTGTTTAAAGTATGCAACTTTTTCATTATACAGTGACTTATTTACTAGAGTTTTTATGCTTTTATAATATTCCCTTTTACTTTGTAACTTTGTTTTATGATAGTCCTGCAATGAAAAATCCCGCAGTGTCATCATTAATTTGATGGTGTCTGTAATTCAAGGGGAAGTAAATAAAGTAAAGTAAATAGTAAAGATCACTTAAATAGGGCAATCGAACTGACAAGCATTGTAAAAGTACTGAGTAAGGAAATAACAGAGGACAAAAATACTAAGTTTAAAGAGATAAATAAGTTGAATCAAGAGATTATAAAGGAATGTAAGGGTATAAAAGGGGAAATTAATAACAAGGTAGAGAAAATAAGGCAGATAAATCAGGAATAGGCAAAGGAAAGTAAAGAAAACTTAAATAGGGCAGTCGAATTGATAAGTGGGGTAAAAGAGTTAGATCAGGATATAAAAAAGAAGACAAGTAATAAACTGAAAGAGATAAACAAATTAAATCAGGAGGTCATAAAGGAATGTAAGGATATAAAAGGGGAGATAAATAGTAGGGTAGAGGAAATTAGAAAGATAAACTAGGAATCGGCAAAGGAAAATAAGGAAAACTTAAGTAGGGCCGTCGAAGAGTGGGGGCCAGGGCCCCGGCAGAACCGCAACCCGCGACATGCGAGTGTGGTCGGTGGTGGAGGGGAAACCACGCCACCGGAGCCGAGGCGCGTGACCCTCCACTCACTGGTAGTTACAGACAAAGAGGACTTTATGACGGGATCAGAGATAGTAGAGGACATAGGAAAAGTTATAAACGCAAAAAGTGAAGGAATAAAAATAGATAGAATAAGAAAAGGGAAAGATAGGAAAGTTATTATAGGTATTAGAAATAGAAACGATAGGGATAGGGTCAAAAATAAAATAGAAAAAAGTGGAGGTAAACTCGAAGTACGTAAGTATATAGTAAGTATAGAGAACAAGGATCCGCAGGTTGTGCTGTATGGGGTGCTCAAGTCAAACACAGACGAAGACATATACAACGCGATAACAACGCAAAATGAGCACCTCATGCAGCATATCTTGGACGGGTATGATGGTAGGATGAAGGTAAAGTATAGGAAGCGTGGGAAGGATGATGGCACTGAGCACGTGGTGATGACTGTGTCACCGGAGATGTGGCTGTGCTTCACCAAAGCGGGCTATCTATACATAGATATGCAGCGTGTTTGGGTCGCCGACCAGTCCCTCCTGATACAGTGCTCTAGCTGTTTAGGATACGGACATGGGAGGCGATTCTGCACTACCGCCGAGGAGAGGTGCAGCCATTGTTCCCGTGCACATCACCAGTCTCGGTGTGAGGATCGTAGGTCTGGCAGGCAGCAAACCACGCTGCATTAACTGCGAAAAGGCCGGCAGAAAAAATGTAGAACATAATGCGTTCAGTGCGGAGTGCCCGGTCCGGCAGAAGTGGGACGCTATGGCGCGCGAAACAGTTGCGTATAGTCCAGAAGAACAGTAGTGCCAGCACTGTCAGGAGTGAATTGGATGTATATTAAACTGCAATTAATAACACCAATAGATATGCAAATTGGGTGGACAGTGCGACACTGTTGGGAGAACCTGGGCATATATATGATTATGATAAACATAAGAAAGTATATATAGCCATAGCAACCTAAAACTGGTACTATTAGCGTATGCGCGCGCCATGGAGTCTCACTAGGGGAGAGGAGAGATGCAGCCATTGTTCCCGTGCACATCACCAGTCTCGGTGTGAGGATCGTAGGTCTGGCAGGCAGCAAACCACGCTGCATTAACTGCGAAAAGGCCGGCAGTAAAAATGTAGAACATAATGCGTTCAGTGCGGAGTGCCCGGTCCGGCACAAGTGGGACGCTATGGCGCGCGAAACAGTTGCGTATAGTCCAGAAGAACAGTAGTACCAGGACTGTCAGGAGTGAATTGGATGTATATTAAACTGCAATTAATAACACCAATAGATATACAAATTGGGTCGACAGTGCGACACTGTTGGGGGAACCTGGGCATATATATGATTATGATAAACATAAGAAAGTATATATAGCCATAGCAACCTAAAACTGGTACTATTTGCGTATGCGCGCGCCATGGAGTCTCACTAGGGATGCAAAGCATTTATATGGTCTATAAATTCTGAGCATACTAATTGTTGGGGCGGACACCTCGACCTGAATGCATGGGTAGGAAAGGAGACTGAAATTGAAATTGTAATTGAAGCCTAAGAATGATATAGAAATATAACTGTGGAAGAAGAATGTAAAATATGATATAAATAGGAAAATGAATGTAATAGAAAACATAAAAAAATGTATACAAATAAATAATTGGAGCAAATAAGACATGTAGTAGGTAATGATATAGTAAAAGAAATGTTAAAAATACTAAATAGACTTAAGAAAGCAAAGGTGTAAAGCAAGAATGTTAAAGTAAGGCAGGAAAAACAAAAAGAAAAAGAAAAAATGACAAAATTGAATTGTAAATAGTAGATAAAGTTAATGTAGCAAAACAAAATGTGAACAAATAAAAAATTGAAATAAAATAAGACATGTAATAATTAATGATATAGTAAAAGAAATGTTAAAAATACTAAATAGATTTAAGAAAGTAAAAGTGTAAAACAGGAATGTTAATGTAAGGTAGGAAAAAACAAAAAGAAAAGATGATAAAATTGAATTTTAAATAAAAGATAAAGTTAATGTAGCAATGCAAAATGTGAGTAGCGACGAATAAATATAAAATAAGTAGAAGAAAATAAAACAGCAGAATGAAAAATGTAATAGTAGAAGTGTAGATTAGAATGTAGAACTGTGAGATAAAAATAAATGTAAGCAGAAAAGTAATAATGTAAATAAGTATAAAAGAAGAAGAATTAAAAATATAAATAATTAGGAATAATTTAAAATGTACAAGTAAAAATTAAAACAAACGAAAACAATTGTCCTGGTTAAGGGTTGGGGGAACAAGGAAAAAAAAAACCAAGGGTAAGAGCATGTTTTTATACGGACAGTTACCGGTGCATGTACGTGTGCAATATATGTGCATATAATGTATTTCCGTTATTTGTTCCAATATTTGTAAAGCTGTCCAAATCTATGTGCTTAATAGGTCTATAGTTATAGAGTAAGGTTTAATTCTTTCTCTTTTTATATTAAATTCGCAGCCAATCAGACAGTGGCCAAATAAGGAACCAACATGTTCAATAAATATGTTTTTAGCTGTAAGATTGGAACTAATTGTGTCGATCAATGTCTGGCTGGACTGTGTGAAGTAACTTGGCGAAGTAATTAAGTGATTTAAGCCCAGGCACCGCAGAAAAGTTATAAGTTTATTTGATTTCGATCCATCAGGACATAAGAGATTTATATTAAAATCACCAGTCAAAATTAAGTGGTCATGGCTGGGCATTGCATTAATAACATTTGTAAGAGCGTCTATAAAAATGTCAATATCAAGCCATGGGGGTCGGTAAGCAATACCAATTACTAGCCTTCTACCATTTAAAGATATCTTAAGCCACATATGTTCAACATCTTTATATAGTGGGTCAATGGGTGGTGAAAGTATGCCTTTACCAATATCCAACTCCTCCCCCACGTGAACGTATCTCTCGAGGTCGTGGCTTATGGCAAAGTCGGTATCCCATGACATTGGGGGCACGACCTTCCTCCCCTTCTTAACCCCGTCTCATTAAGAGCCAGTATATCCAAGTCAAGTACATTAATTTTTGCCAAAAAATTATCGTGGTTTGTGCCAAGTACGCGGGCTGCGTTGTATAGTCCAACTTTTAGGGTTTTGTTAACCATTACTTAACAAAGTATATAAAACCATATAGTGGATCCACCTAGGGGAAAGAGGAATGTCATAATATTGGCGGATGAAAAGCAATTGTATTTGATGTTCGGAATTAATATTATGTATAAAGTTTTGTATTGAAAAATTATTACATTTTTTATATCTCTTTTGGCAAAACAAATTATAGAAAATTATGCTAGTGTTTTATATTAAATGTTAATAAATATTAAATTATATAAATTTGTAAATATTAAATTATATAAAATTCTAAATATTAAATTATATAAAATTGTTAATGTTGAATTATTGTAAATGCCATAATTATTTGATTGTGTTGTGACGTCAAGTAATTTTATATTAATAGTAAGTTAGTTAGTGTAAATGCTATAATTGTTGAATTGGGTTATGATGTCTAGTAATTTTAAATTAATAGTCTTATTAGATACATGTAATATAGGCGTTGTATATTGATTATTGCTGACTCTACTTTAAGTTTAATTGGGAATAGATTAGGATTATTATATGATTCGATTAGCAACGAGCATACACCATACAAAATTAAATCACACCAAAAGTGAAAAAAGTAACAATTACTGGCTAAAACATTATATACAGATAGAGTGACATAACGTAAACTAGCGCACTGACCGTCAAACAATAGTGGTCTTAAAAACCCGGTCAACGTCGGCAGTCGATCGAATGAGGTGCACCGATTTACCATCTCTATTAATCATCAATAGATTAACAATAAACATTTCACAAAGTATTTCAACGGTACACAATGTCAGGCAATCCTAAAAGAAGATGGAATTATAGCCTGGCAATTTATTTATGTAAATGAAATATGAATTTCCACTTGTACGGCCGGCGAAGTCCGATGTTAAGTTTTATTGTTTTCTCGCCGAATGTAGGCATGACGGTGTTGTTGGCGGCGTAAAGTTGAAATGGTAGCGGTTGAAGATATGTGCCTTTCTTTTTCGGTATAATGGATATATTGGCACCCGTGTCTACCAAAATGGTGAGTGTCGTTGTCTTGTCCGTGACGAAAAGGCGGTATTGTTTGTTGTGAACGCCGGAGTCGGCCGCTGCCAGCGTTTCAATTAGTTTCCCTGGTTGAACGTGCATGGTTGTGTGCATTTTCTGGCTTCTTTACCATATGTTTTGTGGTAAAAACAGTATGGTGACTGAGACTGGGCTCGTGGGCGTGATGATGAACGTTGGCGGTATCTTGATGTTGACCGGAATCGGGAGCGTTGATGATGCTGATGATTTCTTCTGTAATTGTTGAAGTGAGCTTGATGTTGCTTCAGTTCTGCGACTTCAAGTAACAGTTTTCTTATTTCCGCGATGAAGATGTTCTCGATGTTTGATGATGTTAAAGAAGTATTGATGCTATTTACAGTATTTACATGGTTTTGCTCCAGAATTTTGTCGGCCATCGCTGCCTGCTCGTCGGGTGTGGTCTTCGCGCTGAATGTTTCGCTGACGGCCACGACAGAGCGAACAGATGAAGGTAGGTGGTTGATCCACATCAATTTGAGTGTGGAATCGGGAACTTTGTCGCGTGCCAGGTTACGCATTCGTCTGAATAGTTGTGACGGTTTTTCCCTGAGTTCCATTTCTGACAGGAGCTGCTGGAACTGTCTGCTGTCGGATTCTTCATACGCCGAGATTAATCTGTTCTTGAGAGCTTGGTATTCGTTATTCTCTGGTGGATTGTACAGCAGGTTGGCGATTTGCTCAATGTCCTGTTTCTCAAGACGTGCGATGACCATCTGGGATAGCTGACTCTGGTCCTTCTGTAGGTTGCTTGTGGCTGCCTCGAATGTCACAAACCATAGTCGCGGTTTGTCCCTCCATAAAGGCGGTATTCGCATGGAGAGCGCGATACCAGTAATTTCTTGAGATGGTGTAGAATTTTCGGGCAGGGATTCACTTCTGGCTTCCATTCTTGATATATTCTTTTCTTGAGCAGAGTCTTCGGGCAGTATTTTCTTCTTGAAGGTGCTTGTACTTCTTCGGGTTCACCACTTTGGAGGTAGGTACTCTAATTTTGGAGGTACTTTTCGAGGCAGTTTGGGTAGAGAGTAAAACTCTACACAACAAAATGTACACGTATTTATACAAAAAAAAAACATTATTATTATTATCAGACAAAGAATTTATAAACTTAAAAATTGCTTCTGATTGGCTGTTTGTTTACGAACTTAGAAGGTCGATTCTTATTGGATGTTGTCTGCGCCAGTCTATGCGCATCGACAGGCATACCGCTCCATCGCGGACCGCGGCGCTCGGGTATAAATATATCTAGCGGTGCCGCGCGTCGGTCATTTGGGTTCGAGCCTTCGCTGGAATATGACGTCTCGCTGTCCTTCGGCGCAACGACTGTTGGCATGTAAAGAATGAAGAATGTTTGTGGTGTGTAGTAGTAGGTTGCACCGTTGTCAAGATGAATGAAGATGCTTCCAGTCACGGATTATTATTCGGATTTTCGTTTCATTCATACAAACATACGTAACGTAACATAAACATACTTCTATCGAAGCGTTCTTTGTTTCACTCGACAAACGACGTAAAAACGCTCTTGTCAGAGCGATGTACTTGTTTCGACGTACTTCGAGCGTATGCTACACGTTTATAGTTATGAAGGAAGGATTTAAAGCCAAGGATCAAGATATAATGGACTATATTAATACAAGAGTAGCGCCTTACAAGAGAATAACACAAATGGAATTCATAGACAATATTCCCAAAAATCCAGCAGGGAAAATACTGAGAAGCCTTTTTTAATGATGAGTATTATTTAATATCTGAAAGCTGCACTTTAGATGAAATTAAACATAAGTTTAATTGGAATTAAGTCTATTTTAAGTATTAAGTGACAAATAATATTTAAAACAATAATATTATTTTCATGTAACATTGAGCTTTATTATGCCTATATGTGAGCTCTGTGGCCTAGTGGGTAGGCCGTTTGATTCGCACTCGAGAGAGTGCAGGTTCGATTCCACGGTTATGGCGTATGCCAATGAGACTTTTTCAGATCTCAAGTACATTATACGGGCGCTCTAACGGTGAAGGAAAACATCGTGATGAAACCCGCACATGGTTGGCCCCAAACGTATTGACCAGTCATTCCTCTGGACTAGGCTGACTGTGTTGTGAGAACGCCCTATGTGCTTGGGCAACCATACGACACTGTACCAGGCACTACAGTATTTCAAGAGTGGTTACGTCGCACGGAGAATACCGTATAAATAACGGATCCAATAACGGATGAAAAAGTCCTTAGTTATACCTATCATCTATATTTAAAAGCCCTTTTGATTGCCTCTATGATCAAATTACGTACCTACCGTTGACCCTTGAGACCAAAAAATAATAATATTTTTAATGCATGTTTACGTTTAGATTAAATAGGATCTGAACATAGTAAGTATAAGTCTGGTAGTGTTGACTGTTGAACTGAAATAAAATGAATTTACTACACTTGCGTTAGAGCGTCGATTATAGGGACTTATCCATTACGTTTAGGACATTGTATCCTGCTACTATTATAAATGTGAAAGTTTGTGAGGATGGATAGACGGGTGCATGGATGGATGGATGTTTGTTATCCTACTACTATTATAAACTATCTGTTTCCCGCGGCTCCGCCCTCGGGAAATCTACTATCGGGTATCCCGCGGGAATACTGTACGGGGATACTGTATTTACGCGGGCGGAGCCGCGGGCAAAAGCTAGTAATTTATAAACAGTACCTGGGATACCGAGCTTTACTCAGAGTTCTAGAAAGATAAAACAATTAAAAATAAATTATAAAAGAAAAAGTAATGAAAATAATCACAAATGTGCAGTTTCCCAAGGTTAAGACCTAGCTAGATCATTTTCGCCCCTAAAACTCCCTGTATACTAAATTACATTGAAATACTTGCAGCTGTTTCCGAGATTCTGATTATATATACAAGTGTTGCTCGTTAAACGTAGTTTGTACGTAGAGATAAAACGTTATTTGAAAATGTGAGGTGTTGGAATTAGGATGGTATTTATTTTCATAGTCCATAGATTTTTTGTTGACATTTTGGGAAAGCAAAGGTTTTTCTTATCTTCTTGATGCATAAAAAATAACCAAATTTTTGTATTTCCCCTTTCATTTTTATACCGTATTGACACGGTTTAGAAAATATTTATTATACTTACGTACAGAGAAACATCTTTCATGGACGATACAAATTTGAAAATTTAGAAGGCCCTTCAACTATGTAGCTGTTTACCTGTTCCTCTTTCTTTACTGTGGTACTGTGGTTTATTCCTTAGTAGTTGGAAAGCTGAAAAACTTAATGTTAGTTATGCAGTACAAATACATTGTTAATAGCCCTTGACAATCATTGACGGTTCCCGAAAGACATTAGATACGACGTGGTCAATACCTACGCAGTGTTATGTTATGTTAAAAAAAATGTTTATGGCCAATAGACATTGTTTTTCATATCAACATGGCGCCACTTGCATCTTAAAATAATGGTCTGCTATTTAACATAAATTATTTGACCTCTGTAAACATAAGGTCGAAGTCATAATTTATCATACTATATCCTTGTTAGTATAAGATATATTATTAATAATATTTATATAATGTTTGGATTTCATATCCGCCATTTTATATTTGACAACTTTTTACTGCGGGAAATTGGACCTAGTTGTCGATTTCTCAAAAAATCCTTTTTCCGTACTATCCAAAGCGTGTTATTAAAGGGCTCTCTCAAAAATTTACATGAACAGTTATGAAACAAAATATATGAATCTAGGTAGGTAATTAGGTATTTAAAGATCAGAATTAGTTTGATTAAATAAATAATAAAGAGCTTTACCTTCATAGCCTTGGAAAAGTAGGAAAGTAAAATATAGATTAAAAAATATGTATTTTGCATTACTACGAATAATGAAATAAAATGATTTAGGAAAGTTTTAAGCTACGTTGAGCGTCGAGCGCTGTACCACAGCGTTGACAGCTACCCCTGCAAGCGTCGCGCGCTGTACCACAGCGTCCACAGCTACCCCTGCAAGCGTCGCGCGCTGTACCACAGCGTTGACAGCTACCCCTACAAGCGTCGAGCGCTGTACCAGCGTTGACAGCTTCAAACACGAACAAGAACAGCAGCAGAGGGTTTTTTGTGTTCGAATCAAGATTGCTTGTATTCATTTAGTATTTTTAAAATTCCAGTTACGTACATAGTCATATAGGGAATTTATTCTAGTTTTTAAATATATGTCATATGCATATGTTTTAGCAAGAATTTATCAATATAATCTTGAAAAAAAAAAAGCGGGAAAAAAAAAAAATTTAAAAAATATAAAAAAGAATCACAAAAATATTTATCTGACCGAGATTCGAACCTACCACATTCCGAATTTCCGAACAAAGCAAAAGTTGAAAACCAAACTGCCAATCATACTGACACAATAATTGTAATTCAATCTAAATCAAATCTAAATTATTGATATTGTTGCACGACGAAAGAAAAAACATATATAACTTAAAAATGCGCTGTTTCCCAGGGATGAGACGTAGCTAGATAAATTTTCCTCCCCCAAAACTCCCTGCATACAAAATTTCATGGTAATTGAAAAAGTGGCCGGTTTTTCGCGATACAAATTTGACATTTGTAACAAATAGTAATTGGTAGATAGGTTATTGAAACCGGCCGTTAGTCTATTAATCTTGGAATCGGTAATATTTTTTAAGCTGAGTCGACGGGTAGTAAAATACATATTTGAATTAAGCTGAAACGTGTAAATTATCTATAAGCTGTGCCTTAGATTTTCTAGAGTATCCCTTTTAGCTTAGATATTAGTATGCTTAGATATATTCGAGATTTCTTTGTTCACGATTTCACACAACAATGTGAACAAAACGTTTAAATTTTGTAAGCAAAGGCAAATAACGTTAAGGGCGGATTCGACCAAACTGGAGTAAAATTTTACTCGAGTGTTCGGGTTTTTTTTTTTCGAAAGGGTCTACGCTAAGGGTCGGGTTAAGACCGCTGTAGCTACATCGGACTATAACTAGCCTGGTGGCTAGTTTATTAGGTAAGAGACGATGGGAGGGTTTGACCCTCCCTAGCATCACCCGGGTGATGTTCAGACCGGTTATTGGGGGCAGCTACGGATTGTGAGCTATTATTATGACAGGAGAGACGCGGGTCTCTCCTGCTAAGGGGTTTGACCCCTTCCTTACTCGCTGAGGAGTGAGGTTGGTCGCGCGCGGTAGCAAAAACTAACGGCGTGCGAGCTATCGCGATAGAGGAGCTCTTGTTTTTATCGATATCGGTACTGAGAGGGCCGCACATTCTGCTCTCGGACATCGTCCGATGAGCAGCTCCGCTCGTTCCGTGGTCAGCCGTCAGTGCTCGCTAAGCGCTCTCGCTCGCGTGTGCGAAGTCACGAAAGGTTGGATGCGGTCTGTGGCCGATCCTTTTAGCTTTGTCGTTAAAATAGAAAGCTCCATCGGGTCAATAGGCCCGATGTTGCTTAAGAACTGCGTGACGAAAGAGCAGTGCAGTGAACCTGGGAGTCTAGGGGGGCGTGGCCTTAGGCGCTTTGGGCGCGGAAGGCATGGCCTTATTGGGGAGAGCGGGAAAAACCGCTAAATCCGAACTAAGATTCTGCGTAGGCTTGAACCATGCAGATTGGGAGGGTACGAGGGTACAGAGGGGGCAGGGACGAATCTCTGTTTGGGGGGGCACCTTTCGTATGTGGTACAATGCGCTTTTTTTCTTTGGGTGCTTTTTTGCACCCTCTGTAATTGGCGGGGTGTCCTTGGAACGTACAGAGAACACGGCTGGGGGGTTTGGACTCCTCAGCTGGGCTCTTTCGGGGACAGTCAGAGGTGCCGTGGTCACCCAGGCACTTGACGAAACGCGGCCTAACTCGGCAATTCCGTGCCGAGTGCCCATAAAGTTGGCATCGGTGGCACTGGCCAGGGATGCCCCTTTTACGGGGGGGCTCGACGCGGATGCTCGTAATGCGACAGATGGCTCGGATATTGAAGATATCCTTGCCCTCTGGCGTAAGAGGGAGGGTTACGAGTACCATATTGTACTCGTGTTTTTTGATCGGATGGTACATACGTTGTACCTCTGTGGCGGGATAGCCCTGGGACTGGATGTCCATGAGTACCTTTTTTGTGGAGAGGCACTTATCGACACCGGTTATGACGACGCGCAGAACGCGCTCGTCCTCGAGAGCATAGGTGTGGTAACCCATGTTTTTGGTGCGTAGGAACGCGGTGAGGAGGCGGTGATCCTCCGAAGGGTCGTCGGCAGAAAAGTAACGAAGCTTATGCTCGTTAATCGCTGCGGAGATTAAGTTCCCTTTGGCCTTCTCCTGTATGATTACAGAAGGAGGCATTTTTGGAGAACGAACGGCCTGAGGGGTCTGGGAGGCCTGAGGGGCTGGGAGGCCAGAAGGGCCTGGGAGGCCGGAAGGGCCTGAGAGGTTCGGGGTACCTGGGAGGCCAGAGGGGCCTGGGTGGCCAGAGGGGCCGGGAGGGCCGATGGGGTAACGGGGGCCGCGGAGCCATGAGCCTGGGAAGATAAGACTGGAGAGGAGGTGCCCTCTGGGCGCTTCCTTTTCTTCGTCTTCTTGTATTTGACTGTACTGAACTCGCCTTGTTCACTACGGTCGGATTCTTACTCCGAGCAAGATATCTCTGATGGAGATGATAGGGATTCGGCTTCGGCCGGTATTAACGGGGCGTCGCTATCGGGCGACGCCGGTGAGTCTGCTTCGTGTATGCGCACGGAGCGTTCCCATTTAGACGCGACATCGGGAATTTCAGCTTTTAAAAACTCCATGAACTTTCTGATCATCTCTATTAATTAATTATTAGGGATACAGTCCCTCCCGGCGACCGGGAAGGGAGGTGTGTAGGGAGGAAAACTCCTCGTGTAGTGTGCCTAAGCGTGTCACGGTACTTACAATTGTTCCTCGGGCGGCTGGAACTCACAAACGTTACGCTAAGCACTAGGGTGCTAGTGTTCGCAACAAAGAGCGAGACGGACGATGCGAGCGGTCGCACGATCGTCCGGTACGCTGCGGTTGCGGCGCGGCGCGAGACACGGTACGGCGCGGGTCGGGCGGCAAAGGCGGCTGGGTGGCGCCTTGTCTTCTTCACTCTTGAGTCTTGACTCTTGGGGCTTGACTCTTGAGTCTTCGGTCTTCTGTCTTCTTTCTTCCTGTTGTTTCTCTTTCGCGAGCGATGGCACACGCGAGAGAGAGAGCGCGCAATACTGCGAGAGCATAATAAATACTGCAAAATGTGCACATACTTACACACAATACTAGCTCCTAGACTTGCATTTTTATACATGTATTATTTTACAAATTTTTCAATGTATGGTATATTTTTCACACATGGGATACTGTGTACACTCACCGTTTATAAACTTACACTAAAGTCACACTTAAATTATATAAACACACACAAAACAAATATACACAATCACACTGTAAACATAATGTATACATACTTACACACAATACCTGCTAAATATTGTGATGGACTCTTACTGAACGAGGCATCCATAAAAAAGTCGTCAAACTTTTTTAATGCAACACAATCCCGAATTACTACCTCTAATTATATTAAACGTATTATTACCATCGATGAAATCACACTACAAACTAAGCCCATGAGACTTGTTGCTTTCAAAATTCGATCAAATAGATAATATAAATACACAATTAGATTCAATTTCGGTAGCCCTATCATCAACTTGTCTCATTGAAGACTGTTTCACGCGCTCTTTAGAACATGTCAATTCCTTAAAGATTTTCAGTCAAAACATTAGAAGTATAAATTGTAACGTGGACGGACTGCATACATTGTTACAAAGATCAAAACTTACCTGGGATTTTATAATATTGACGGAATGTTGGCTATTCAACGCCCCAATCATACCGGTGTTTGACGGCTACCGCTTCTTCAACACGAGTAGACATAAGTCACAAAATGAGGGTGTGATAGCCTACTATAATGAACACCATAATCCCACAATGTTTGAGCCCGAACTTAAGGATGCTAACGCCCTCGTAATTCTTCTCGATAATGACATTGTACTAATATGTATTTACCGGTCACCAGCTGAATACAACATTCAAAACTTTTTAGTATCATTGAACGAACTTATCCATAAACATAGAACCTACAAAAACATAATTTTATTAGGTGACATCAATATAGACATCTCTGATAGTAGTACAGATAATCGTTCTATGGACTATCTTAATATGTTAGCAGCGCACGGGATGCTTCCTGCTCACACTCTGCCTACAAGACAACGATCTTGCTTAGATCATGTTATCATAAGAACAAGATATTTGGCTTATAACTATATAATAAACTCATCTCTTACTGACCATGACAGTGTCGTTTTGTTCTTACAGATGACACATAAAAAACCGCGAAACTTGAAAGCATATATTAATAAACTGAATTATGAAACACTTACTGAAGATATGCATGCAGTAGATCTGGAACATCTCTATACCATACAGGACACAAATTCTGCAACAAACTACCTCCTTCAAACTCTAACTAATCTAGTAAAATTGCACACTCATAAAAAATATGTAACAAGCAGGAAAAAAATCATTAAACCGTGGATCACGGCGGGATTACTTAGGTGTATGAAAAACAGAGATTTGCTACATTTAAAATTAAAAAAGGCTCCAAATAATGATGTTTTAAAAATTACCTATGTAAGATATAGAAACTACTGTAATAAAATATTAAGGAAAGCAAAATCAGACTTTGAAAAGACAGAAATTACTAATGCAGGAAAGAACAACAAAAAAATATGGCAAGCAATCAAAAACATTACAAAAACTACACAACATAAATCAAGCGCAATAGAACTTATATCCCATAGTGATCCTATTAATTCCGTCAATATTGTTAACTCATTTTTCGTCAATATGGGCCAATCATTGGCCCAAAAGTTCATATCAACTAACTCACTCATTTCCGGATCTTTTGAGGATCCTTCTAATTCTTTCGTCTTATTGCCATGTGATGAGTCAGAGATCGAATTAGCTATTGATAATCTCAAGAGTGATTGCGCACCTGGTAACGACAACTTGTCTAGTAACTTTATAAAAACTTTCAAAAAAATTTTAATACCACCTCTAAATTATATCTGCAATTTGGCTTTCAATACTGGTACTTTTCCTGAAGATTTTAAGTTAGCTGAAATCACGCCAATACATAAAGGAGGGGACAGAGGCTGTGTCAATAACTACAGACCAATTTCCATTCTACCGACAATCTCCAAAATTTTAGAAAAATTAATAAATTCAAGGTTAAATCATTATTTAGAAAAAAATAATTTGCTTTCACAATCTCAGTATGGTTTCCGTTCTGGAAAATCGACTGATGATGCGGTTCAAGAACTTACTGACTATATCGTTTATAATTTAGATTGTAAGAAAAAAGTAATTGGTATATTTCTCAATTTGGCGAAAGCATTTGACACGGTATCAGTCCCAATCCTTCTATCGAAACTAGAGAGGATCGGAATCAGGGGGATGCCACTTATGCTATTAAGCAGCTACCTTTCCAACAGACGACAAAAGGTTAAGATCGAAAATTGGTTTAGCGAAGAGCGTGGTATAAGTTACGGTGTTCCTCAGGGTAGTATTCTCGGGCCTACGCTGTTTTTAATTTACATGAACGACCTCTGCCAATTACCGCTTTTGAGTGGTAGGATATTTGCCTATGCGGATGATACAGCGGTTATACTAACAGGGAAAAGATGGGAAGAAGCCTTTGAAAACGCTCAGTCTACGTTCAATGTTATATCCAAATGGTTAGAGAGAAACATACTTACTCTGAACGTTGACAAAACACAATATATCACCTTCACTATAAATGAAGCCACGCAACCAACTAGTACCACTCTGCCGCATGAGGATATAATAGCACACTCATGTTCAACATTGTCCAGCTCTTGCTCTTGTTCTAGGTTACGAAAAACCGATAAAATTAAATATCTAGGTGTAATAATTGATAAAAGATTGACATTTTATTCACACATAAGCGCTCTAATCTCGAGACTGCGTAAACTAGTCTTTGTGCTCAAGACTTTACGAAACTCAGCCAGCAGAAAACTTATAAAAACAGTTTACTTAGCTCTATGTCAGTCGTTACTATCATATTGCATAAGCACCTGGGGTGGAGCAATTAAATCCCATATGATCAAATTGGAGCGCACGCAGAGGATGCTTCTGAAAGTTGGCTGGCAACTTCCGTACTTATACCCCACAGTCACCTTGTATGAAACATGCAACGTCCTGACTGTGCGACAATTATATATACTGCACTCCACTCTAAAAATCCACCGCCGGGTACAATTTGACCCAACGCTGTCCGATGGTAGTAAACGTCGAAATAATATATGTCAACTAAGTAAAGTCAAGACATCATTTGCTCAGAGGTTCTTCTATTATAAAGGCTATTACATGTACAATAAAATTAATAGTTTGCTAAACATATACCCGAAATGTAGTTACCGTTGTAAGTTAATAATTGCGGACTGGCTAAGGGGTTTAGACTATGAGGCCACGGAAAAGTTTATAACATTTATTAGATAACTATCTATCTACTTATAACTTACATAATTATTATTATATGTATATACAACTTAATATAAGGCATACGATGACCAGCTTAAATATATTGCACACATATAACACACCCGTACACCCACACACACACACACACACACACACACACACACACACACAAATTAATAATTTTATTATATCGCTACTAGCTATTATTGTAATACATTTTATTTCTTTGCGTAGACGATTGTTATTTTTAAAGTAAATCCTCAGACACATTGTATTTTGTAATTGTAATGAGAGGGAGAGAGCCTGGGGATCTGTAACACAGGTACCCACCTAGTATCGACCCCAGTCTCTCACATGTTTATTAGCTACTTACCTTGTGTTGTACTTTTCTGTATCTGCTAAGTGATTGTGAGAGAAAATAAATAACTATTATTATTATTAGAGCGGGAGCGCTTAGTGAGACTATCGACGGAACGACGACAACGAGCGGAGCTGTTCATCGGACGGTGTCCGAGAGCAGAAAGTGCAGTTCGAGCGAATTAGAAGCGCATTTGAGTAATTCGAACCCGCCCTATTTTTTATTTTTTTTCGAAAGGGTCTACGCTAAGGGTCGGGTTAAGACCGCTGTAGCTACATCGGACTATAACTAGCCTGGTGGCTAGTTTATTAGGTAACAGACGATGGGAGGGTTTGACCCTCCCTAACATCACCCGGGTGATGTTCAGACCGGATATTGGGGGCAGCTACGGATTGTGATCTATTATTATGACAGGGGAGACGCGGGTCTCTCCTGCTAAGGGGTTCGACCCCTTCCTCACTCGCTGAGGAGTGAGGTTGGTCGCGCGCGGTAGCAAAAACTAACGGCGTGCGAGTAATCGCGATAGAGAAGCTCTTGTTTTTGACTGTATCGGTAATGAGTCAAACCCGCCCGCTTTAAGCAGGGCTATAAGATCCTTGGCTGTCTTAGGTGCCTCTTCTACCGAGGAGACGGAAGAAGCCAAGTCATCCATATAGCTGTCTCGCTCCAACACAGTTTCCGCATTTGACCATCTGTACCGCTCGTCAGCCGCAAGTTGACGTAATGTACGTAGTGCTAGAAATGGCGAACATCAAAGTCCGAACGTAACTCGATTAAAATTATAGACCTCAAGCGGATCACTGTTCGCGAAGCGATATAGTATGCGTTAATATTTACAATGAGTAGGATTTGTATGAATAGATAAAGACATTTTCCTTACGTCAGAAAAAAACGCGATACGAAACACACGGACAATTAATAGTATATCAAATATGTTAGACTGTAAATTACAACCGATATATAAAATGTCATTAAGTGACAGACCAGTGTCCGTTTTTGCGCTGCCGTCTAGAACTGGGCGTACCTTAGTAGTGACCTTGTCGTTGCGAAGAATAGGATAATGAGCTAGGAAAAACCCCTGAGATAAGTCCTCCTCGGGTGCGACACGAGACAAAATACCGGAAGTCAGTTATTCCCGAATTATGTCATCGTATTTTATTTTAAGTTCGGGGTCTCTTGCGAACCTTTATTCTAAAAGGAAAAAGCGATTTTTAGCGGTTATATAAGAATTGCCTAAACTTCTAGGGCTTTCTTTAAAGGGGAGATCGACCGAGTTACTGCCGTCGTCGCGACGAACAGTAGTAGAAGCGTAAATATCTTCGCACATTTGATCCTCGGGACTTAAAAACATACACGAGGGCAATTCCTCGGTCGCCCAAAGCTTCTCGACAACCTTGTATAGCGGTTCCGTAGAAAAGGCACACAGTGTGCGTGACGCGGGATTTAGTGAGACCACGGATGCGGTTCCCATTAATATGTAACCTAAAGCAGTTTCGACAGCGCACGGCATATCGGGCTTGGAACATTTAATATTATTAAATAATAAAATATCGCAATAAATATTTGCGTCTAAAGCATATCTATAGGTCCCAGCTGTGCGAACTCGTCATCTGCCAATTGTAGGTATCTAATAAATATAAAAATATAACTCATAGCAGCCCGCTCAATTTTCGAGTCGGGCAGCTGTGACGTAATGTGTTCCACTACCAGAGGCTGTGCGACATATTGACGACTATCGTCATTATACCTGGAAGTAAACTTGAGTTCGGTCGTTCCTAATATTTTTTGTGCAATACCTCCTATACCTTGTACCTCTAAATAGCAAGCTTGTTTACCAACTGACAACGATAAACGTTTGCAGCATTCAGCCGTGATATAGTCGCTCTGAGACCCAGGATCAATTAAACATCTCAAATGATGCACACGATTAAATTAATCGATAAACTTTATCTTGGCGGTGGCAAGTAACGCGGTGATATTATAACCGCGATCCTTGTCACATGCTAAGTTACATAATGGCGTAGATTGACTAGATTCACCGCTATGCTGCAAGCTATTGTTGAACTTATTAGTATTGTTAGGTTTTTAAATCAAAAATAATATTTTATTGCGTTGTTATCAATTTTATAATTAAAAATATTATTTTGTTTATTTTTTAAATTGACAGTTAATTATTCTGTGTAAACTAATAAATTGTATCGGGCAACACTGGGGGAATAGTTGACTCGGTTGACACACTCGGTGGAGCACTTTTGTTCCGGCTTTCAAGGGAGGTGGATCTAAGGTAATGATTATTATACTCATAACTCACTTGAATTACATAAGAACTATTGTATTAAGTTATGGTAGATGATTTAAGATATTAAATAAAAGTGTTAACTCGTAATTATTGTTCTTTTCTTTAAAATCAGGTGTTCTTGTATTTCAAATAGTACATTTAAGTTAAATCTAACAATTTAGAAGTGCGATCCGCCCCACATTTAAATTTTGTTAATCGTTATTTATTTTTAGTAAATAAAGTACCTACTTATTGCGTGTTACTTTTATAATGCATAGTTTTGGAGAAATTGATTTGTGTTTAATATTCCATATTGAAACGGTGATAAAAATAAAATTATAATAAAGCTATTGTATTCCAACAGAATATTTACAATTTTCTTATCATCTACCCTCCCACGTTTAGCGGAAATATTTTTTAAATTCTTGAACCTTTTTTTTATTATTTATTGTTACGATTAATTCAGTGCATAATCTTGTTAACACTTAGAATAATGTAAAATTATTTAAAGATTTTATTTTAAACTAACGTTAATAATTTATTTTAACATCTACCCTACACTTTGTGTTAGTGCTATTTTAATTACTTTATTTGATTCGAAGTGGGTTCCAAAACCCCAAACTCATTGTTATTTGTAGTTTAATATCGTAAGCATATTAATGTAGTCCGTATTAATACATTGCTTTAATTTTATGTACCTATACAAATATAAGCTCGTTTGAGTTTCAGAGAATGCCACGTGAAAGTGAAACACCTAACCACCGTCAGCTACTGACGCCATCAGACCGTGGTGGTGCTCATCAGAGGTTCGAGACGAGAGCAAGTCGCAGTCGCAGCCGAGTCCGTGTTAGTGGCAGCCGCAGCAGCAGAAGGCGCACGAGTCTGCGCGAACGCGAACAGGAACTCGAGCGGCAACGCGGCCAACTTCGTGCCCTTGAAGAGGACGTCATCAGGGAACGATGCCAACTCCGACACCGCGACACCGAGGGGTCAGCGGGAAGGAAAGGTTGCGCGCAAGATACAAGGTCACGTAGCCCTACTTTTCATTATAAGGATGTAATGACTTTTATTAACTTTATGAAAGTCCAAACCGCCTGCCACAGCGAGTGCCTCGTTACCTTCTACTAGTAATAATTATCATAAAAATATTTTACCTGATTTTGACCCGTCAATTAAATGTCAAAGAACTGATATTTGGATTCGGAAGGTAAACGAGTGTGCCACAGATTACGGGTGGGACGAACGAACGACAGTTCATTTTGCATTGCAAAAACTCCAGGGATTGGCGAAGGTTTGGTACGATAGTCAAAATACTATTTTATTTAGTTGGTCGCAATGGCAGGAAAAACTTTTAAATGCATTTCCGTGCGAACAAAACTATGGTCAATCTCTGGAGGAGATGTTTTGTAGGAAAAGTAGGTATAATGAACCGTTGGAGGTTTACTATTATGAAAAGTTAGCTTTGTTGAATCAGTGCGATATAAGTGGCAAAAATGCAGTCGATTGTTTGATACATGGGCTAACTGATAAGACTATGCGGTCTAGTGCGAATGCACTACGATGCACGCAACCCGATTAACTTTTAAAATATTTATTGAGTAATCAGGACGTGTCACAGAATATGATTAATCAGTCTAATGTAAGGCAACGGTCAAGGCCCGATTCAAATATTAGTAATAACAATAGTGATAGTTATCGATTACGGAAATTTTACAATAGAGCGCCGAGACAGTTATATTGTTTTAATTGCAAGGAGAAGGGACATCCTTATTTAAAGTGTCCTAAATCGTTAATTAAATGTACGAAGTGCTATCGTTACGGTAATAAGATTGAAAACTGTGTATTTAAAAATAATTTGTTGACAAATTCTACAAATAAGGATGAACCGATTCCGAAGACAATGCGCATATTAATGTCTAAATCGAAGTATATTAAAGAATGTACAGTTAACGGGGTACTCATGAAATGTTTTATCGATTTTGGTAGTGAAGTTTCATTAATTACTATTTCTACAAATATTCAATTGAATTTAAGTTTTTAAAAAGTATATCTACCCTTAAAAGGGTTCGGTAACGAAATTTACGTTTTAACGTAAGTTACGATTAATTTAGCTATAGATGATGTACAAGCAAAAGTGATATGCCACGTGATCGAAGACATATTATTAGAGGTACCATTATTGGTGGGTCAAACTTTTACTGAACAAGCCCAAGTGTTAGCTAATAAGAATTTTAGTGAACTAAAATTTTACAATTTTTTCTGAAGTAGTTCAAGCATATAACTGATTGAGTGTACTGTTGGTTCTTGGTGTAAATTCATGTTCATAATAATTATATCAAACAACTGTTTATACACTTTTCCACTTTATATAAGTTTTTAACAATAATTTAAATATAAACACGACCGGTTTCGATTCGTCGTTTCGTTCGATCAAGTGTCGTGTTTATATATAAATTAGTGTTAAAACCTAAATAAAGTGAAAAGTGTATAAAACAGTTGTGTGAGTCCAAGCATATGCTACCAAAATCATTTTGTTTTTTACTTTGGGTGGGATTTGTGTGTGTGTGGAATTGTTCATTTATTCATTATTATTATATTTATTTATTTTTTCGATTTTGTTTTACAAAGTAGGTTTGCTTTTTGCGGTGGCTTTTTTATTATTATTTACTATTTTATAATTTAATTTTAAAATATAAGTTCTTATAGATTTGAGGTTAAAATGAATTTAAGATTTTTTAATCACTTTCTAGCTTTTCTAATTTGTTGTGTATAAGTGAAAACTTGTTATTGGCTTTTTTATTTCTAAGTTAAATTAATAATGTTATCGTCTGTTAGCTGTAAGTTTTCCAAATAAAATAAAATAAAATAAAAAAGTAAGCATCAAGGAGGTTCACCCTGGATCCAAACGTACTGAACAAAACATCTGACTCCTTATATCTATAAGGGATTTTGGGATACATGTTTAGGGATTTCGGCGTTGTTAAAAGAGGAGTGTTATGCGTTGAGCGCTGGTGAACGGACGCTTTCCGCATTACCAGACATGACAAAAATATTAATAAAATAATAAATTTACCAAATCTTATGTTTTAGAATTGTGATTAAGTAATGTTTTACCTTAAAATATGCCTGTACATAATTGTAAAACCATCTACGACACAATAATCATATTTGGGTTTCAATTTTTCAAAGAAATTCATCTTATCAAAATATGTTTGGTCTCTTCAATCATATAGTAATATTGTCTATCAATAAAAAACAATAATTTTATCATTAATTTAATTTGTGCCTATACATTTTACTTAGCAAAACGAATATTACATAGCATAATGTTTTGCTGATACATTCATCATAAATTTTAATGTTTCCTATTAATCCACTATCTATGTACTTACTATAATTCCTTCCACAATTTTTATAATATTTTCTTTATTTCATTGTTAAGATGTTGCTAACAAATCATAGATTAGTTTCATAATATAATTATAACCTACAATTATTACTTGGTAGACCAAAGGGAAGAGCGGCATATTTTAACTTATTAAATTTAATTTATTTTTTATACCAATAATGGTTTTTAAAATAATATTACCTGTGATATTTTTATGATAGAATTGCAAGTTGGGTGTTCAGGTTTTTTGCGTTGCTGTGATTGTTGATTAACGAAATAAGTCATAGACAAATTATTTGTAATATTTATATGTTTATACTTATTTTGTAAATAGTTATATAAAGAACTATAAAATATATTTTACTACTCTCCTTTCTGTACTTATACGTTATACGTACGTATATATGATTTGTTTATACTTATTTTGTAAATAGTTACAATTTTGTGTTTTCAAAAATAATATCAGAATAGGAATGCGTAGATTCTCATAATATTATTACTTATTTGAATTGTCCATACATTTTAATAGAACCTTTAATAATTTCATTACAGAACATACAAACCAGTTTTTTTTTAAATTTTTACACTGTGTACTTACTTACAACTTAAATACTAGTGGAAATATATGTCGTCGGCTTCGAAAGGCTGAAGAAGTTCGTTGACGTGCACAATAATGACATCGATCACAGCCCTAACAAATGGAGATCCGATGCCGAGGATAACTTCATTCGCGCTCTGGTGCAGCATTTCTTTAGTTGCAGTAGCTGAAACAAACATTAAGTTATATTATGTGGCTAAATTTCGTGCTAATTGCCTTATGGTAAGGCCTCCCCCTGGACACTCGCAATACTAGTGGAGTTGGTATCCCAACGTGGTACCGTTGTTGCGCACTGGCTGTCCTTAAGGCCGTGGTATTTTTTGACGCCAGCTTGGATCATGGCTCACTCACGGTATTATAATATTAAATTCATGGGTACTTTTGTGGTCTCAATTATGGTCTAGTCTGTTTATTTAATTAAGGTTTATCTGTTTACTTACCAAGTAATTCATTGCCTTCGAATAGATTGTCGAATATCACATCAGCTTTGTCTTTCAATATGTACGAGAAATCTTTGTACTCAGCGCGAAAATAAGTTTTGTCACCCTCAGTGACCCTTGATACTGTGACATAGACAGTGACTTCGATTTTACCTGAAATATAAAATGTATGTTATTCTTCTTTTCATGAAAAAAAAATCTTAAATATTGATCTTCAATAAATGTTCTTTCTATAAATTACAATACACTTGATAACTTATAATTATTTATGATACAATGTTAAGGTAGATACTCTTGTTAGCCAAGAAATGGAACGTGACTTTTCTCTTAACTGTGTAAAATGATCACTAACTGTACACATTGTATGTTAAATACATATACGTCGCTCTCGATTGTTTTTAAGATGCGACATTTATTTAATTGTCAAGAATCATCAACTTTTTATCAATTAACTTCATGGATGTTTGTTACTCACAGTAATAACACACAGGACTTCTTGCAGTATTTCCACTTTAATAAGTATTTTACATTAATATTAATACGACCGGTTTCGACAAAGTCATCATCAGGTGTAGGTAGATTAAAATTTTTAAAAATTTTGTAAACATTGTGCAAAGGGTTGCCAGAATCATGAAATTTTTAATTATTTATAATTTTGTGCAACGTAATTTAAATTTTTAACCAACCAACCAACTTATTCTATTTTCTTCTGTATATCACAAATTAATATTCGTATAATATTATAACACACTAGTTTGATAAATTAATAACTTATTTGTTACTCATTTACGCAAAAACTACATAACGGATTTCGATGTAATTTGGTTTGGTACTTTCAATTCTGGATTAAACATAGGATACATTTTATCCCGAAAAAGAAGTGTTTCCGTGGGATATTGTATTTATCAATAATTTCGACTCTATTATGTTAGTTCGATTGACAGTTTGGTATGCGTATTTTATAATTTTTTTTTTTCGAAAATTTGGATCTCGGTCAGACATTTTTTTTTTGGTAATTGACACGAATTACCTACTATAATTCATTTTAAAGGTAATTGATAAACCGCTAATTTTGTTCCGCATTGTAGTTTGTGCCTAGAGTTTTTCATTCCACCAGTATAATTTCCATCAGTATCCCAATTCTCTTGACTATTTTGGATTTAATCTCGGTTAGGTCAACGCGCGGACTGATTTGCATATGCATATGGGACAGCCTGAAAATCTTTGAAGTGATTTAATAACCGACAATAATTGCAAGAATAGTTTCCCAGGTCGCGCGAACGCGGCTGAAATATGAAAGTTTGTGAGAATGTTTAGAAACTCTTTGACGCAAAACTGCTAAACGGAATTTGATGATACTATAGCTTATACATGAGAATAACGAGTAGGCTATATATTATAAAGATATAAGGGAGAAAAAAGTTCAACGCGGGCGAAGCCGTGGGCTAAGGCTAGTAAAAAATAAATTAATGAAAAATATTCTTTCTGGTGGCTCCCCATACATGTGAAGTGAGGTACCAAGTAGTAATGCCTCAATATTTCTGAGTATACTAATGAAACTAAATATATTAGACGTAGTCATCTCCCATATTGTGTGTTGTTATATAAAGGTAAGGTTTGTTACATGACTTTCTTTATAAAGTGTAGTGCAGTGTGTGTTTATTTACGAGTAATCGGCCTCCGAAGCGATTTACAAGTTGGCCTCCTGACATTTCTAAACTATAAGAGGTAGAAACTTGTAACTTTCATTGCGGATAATAATGCTAAGTACTCTTTAGAACAATAATTATTTTGAACGAAATCGGACGATAACATTTGAAGTAATTTGAAAAAACCTATTACGCGTTGATAAGTATGGAAGCCTCCTTAAACAATAGGTATGTCTTGATTAATTTTGATAAAAGATTTACTTACGTAATGTAACAAACAAAGGTCCCTTTCCTACGATGGGCAGCATTAGTATGTTGCCTGAAGTGTCGTGTTGGCCGCTCAGATGTAGATCTACCAATAACTTTATCTTCAGAGTTTTGAAGGTCTTGTCAAATCTAAAATATTACAATGAATCGAAAATTAGTATCATAATATCAACCTAGTTAACTGAATGTAAAAATATGGGTAATAGAATATGGATTCAGATAATAGCAACAATATTATTTATACTTCAGTTATTTATTTTTACATGCAATTTTCGTGCATTAAAGCATAACCGAATGTAGAAAATTCAGTTTGCTTATTACATTTACATTTTTACTCAATTTAGGCGTATTTTTTATCTCTTAATGGCTGACTATCCCATACTTAAAAACCTAAATATTATCATTGTCGTAGATGTTAAAATTACTTGATTTCTTTTAGCTGTGTGCCTTTGAATCCCAGAATGGTCACATCGCTCGCAATTAACTTAAGTCCAGCCGTGGATGCGTCTATACGTTTAATTAATAGTGGGTCCAACTCTTCGACTCCAATCTCTGGTATACCAGCGACGAATTTTGGGACGAAAGCCTGAGCAGTCTTCGTTAGACATTCTGAGTCGTCGAACTTGCATTTGTTTGGAAAAGGCACTGCAAATAAATTTTATTAATGTTCGAATCCAATGTGATGATTCTACTTTTTTGACTTCAAGGGCCTTTAAAACTATAGCCTCTACAATCAAGATGGTTCGATGATTTCCTTCACCGTTTAGGTGTTCGTGTTATAATTACCTGCCGATAGTGTCACACTGCTGACAAAGATATTTTTCTAATGATTGTAGCTGAGAAAAATCTCATAAATATGCCATAGCTAAAGATCGAGCCTGCTACCTTCCAAGTAGGTACCAAAAATCTATATCTAGGCTTATACAACAAAATATATTTAAAAAAAAATGTGCACATATTGCCTATATAGATAGATTAAAAGTATGGTAAATCCTGGTAAGTAACGCATCAGCACTTATTCTAAAACTTACTTTCTATACAATCCATGTACAAAATTGAATTAACAACGAATAAGAATGTTGACTTCCGCATGGTTATAACTGTGATAATTGGCACTGCAAAATGTAGACGATGTTGCCGCAAAGTTCAGACTTGTAATAAGTCAAAATTTATAACAATAGTCCAATATATACATTTTAAACGCAAGTAATAATAATTAGCTCATTATCGCAGATACAGGGTAATTGTAGGTATAATAACGACTGTGAAACGATGTGAACCTGCAAAAATGTTATTAAAAATTATTTGCATAGTATAATACAAGTTATTGGATCACATTGAATTAGATTGTTTTTTATTTCATTGTAATTTTCTATCGGTCGATTCTTGGAAGATATAATAATAATATATACTTATTTTGAATTAAGTTGAATTAATATTTGATGATAATATTATATTAATTGTGTTTCAAATAAAATAATATTGTGCATGTCCGTAATAGATACAAACACTATAAAGTATAGTGTTATAAAGTTAGCTAGTTATTAATGTAAACTGTAAATGCGTGTGTTTGTATAGTTGATATGTCTTATAAATAAAAATTAAAAAATAAATTCTTTAAACCTTGGGTTAATCTGGAAAATTGACCTCTCTACTGGTATAGGCCTCCCCCAACTCTTTTAAACGTTCCCTGTCATTGGCTATGTTAGTCCAGTCTTTCCAGCCACCTGAATTATATGATAGACCCATTGTTGCTTTGGTCTACCAACTTTTCTTTTGCCCTTCTATTTGGTGGATTCTATTGTCCACCTTATATCATTGCAGCGCGCGAAGTGAACGAGTTTAAGTGAACTTTGTTTTTGACATTGGATATGTCTTTTCGTTCGCTCCAGCCGCCTCCAGCATACGGGTCAATTTCACGAAAAAGTGCGATCCCCTTATATCTCGAAGAGTTGTGAGATATAGAGGAACATAAAGTCGATTTTTTAACATAAGATATTTAGTTAATTAAAGTTTATACCATTGCTATCTATGCACTTTTGCTATCTCATAGGTAGTTCATTGATTCCATTACAAAAGTAACCATTCGGACAGGAATCAATAAAATCTTTGAATGCGTACACATCATAAATCCTTCGAGCCGTTTCTGCAACACTGGTGCCACGGTGTAACTCGTACTCAAAAATAATACGATATATGAAGTTTTCCATTTTGTAAACAGAGTGACGCAAAGAAAACACCACAAGAGGAAAACACAAATGAATTACGGTTTTAGAAACACAAATGCATGGTAAATAGCGGTATAAATTTGTAATTGGAATTCCTAACCAAAGAAGACATTATATTTGAGGTAAAAGTGGCCAGGACGACAAAACGCCAATTTCATATGTAAGGACCTATAATACCTATAATAACCTATAATAGAAGAGTACCTAGATAACCTAGATTTTCCCGGAGCTCTAGAATTATTACAAAAAAAAGAAACACTAAAATATTTTACTGGGGTTCGAACCTATTCGAATATTCCGAAATTCTGAACAATGCGAAAATTAACCAAGATGGCAATTCGACTGACATAATAGAGTCGAAATACACATTTCCCAGGCATAAAACCTAGTCACACCGATTTTTATCCCCCAAAACTCATACTAGGTTTTAAGAACGTCTCCTGCACTAGAAGAATGTCGACATTTTGGCTGCTTACAAAATCGCGAATTTCGCTTATGTTATGCCTAATGCCGTTCGTGTTGAACGACAATACGCGTAGCGATTGCGGCTTTGTCCTGTCCGAAGGCTCCATTAATTACTGTCGGGGGAGAACGCCTTGATCTGACTGATCAAGACTTGATGGTCTGACAAAGCTTGGATGCGGTTTGTGGCCGATCCTTTTAGCTTTGTCGCTAAAATAGAAATCTCCATCGGGTCAATAGGCCTGATGTTGCTAAAGAACTGCGTGACGAATGAGAGGTCGGCCGTGAAACTAGGAGTGGGGGGCGGCTCAGGCACTTTGAGCGCGGAGGGCGGCCTTATTGGGGAGAGCGGGGAAAACCGCTAAATTTGAACTATGATTCTGCGTGGGCTTGAAGCACGCAGATTGGGAGGGTAGGGGAGCAGGGACGAATCTCTGCCTGGAGGGGGGGGCACCTTTCGTATGTGGTGCAATGCGCTTTTTTACTTTGGGTGCTTTTTTGCACCCTCTGTAATTGGCGGGGTGTCCTTGGGACTTACAGAGAACACAGCTGGGGGGTTCGGACTCCTCAGCTGGGCTCTTACGGGGACAGTCAGAGGTGCCGTGGTCTCCCAGGCACTTGACGCAACGCGGCCTAGGTTGGCAATTCCGTGCCGAGTGCCCGTAAAATTGGCTTGTATACATTTCAGGTGTTGTATATCTAGCGCCGATCTTAGAAACCTTCGATAGCGCGATTCAGGTTTGAGGCGCTAATTGGTCTGCTACACCTTCTCGTTCTCGCACAATAATTTAATTAGAGGGAAGACTATTGCGATACTTCTCACCGTGACCTTTTGCAAAACTTCTAGCCGTCTGAGTGATGATTAAAATTCATAATTTTTATGCCCAAACGGCTATTTGGAGACTCAAAATTCTTAACTAACTCGACTCGATTTTTTTCTATTTCTTATTTGATATCGTTACAAATTATTTCACGGGGTGATTTTTTTTTTCACGATTGTTCTTAATTAATATCAATCGGTATGATAATTATTATTATAGAAAATAATAAGGACTGTTACGCAAACGATTAACGTCATTTTTTCCATTTTTTGCATGGAATTTGAGCATTTTTATGTTGGTCTCTTTGATTGACTTTGGGTTTTTCGACATTGGTAGCTAATCTTGATTTTGAGGATAAAGTTTTGCGCAAGGCTAATGTGCACGCTGCTTATTTTATAAGCCACTAGATGTTGCCCCCGATTTCATGCGTCCAAAAGAAAACCCCACGCGAACCTATTTCTTAATCAATTTAATCAAAATCGGTCCAGTAGTTTCATAGCCTATTGAAACAAACAAATAATCAAATAATATTTCCCTTTTAAAATATTAACTATCATTAATAAATATAGATAATGTTTATAACTATCATTAATAATTTGTATAGATAATCTTTCGGATCTATGGACACTTCCACCCCAGTCTAGTCCCGTGGTAAGTTCTCGAAGAACTTGTGTTACCCCCTGATGTCAGACAACGGAAATATATTTATTTTATTTTATACTGTAGGTACATTTATTTTAGATTTTTAGTTTCATTTGTATAGTTAATAATAAAGACTGTTACGCAAACGATTAGCTTCATGTTTGCCATTTTTTGCATGGAATTTGAGCATTTTCCTGTTGGTCTCTTTGATTGACCTCGGTTTTTTCGACATTGGTAGCTAAGTAATCTTGATTTTGAGAATAAAGTTTACGCAATGGTAAAGTGCACGCTGCTTATTTTATAAACCACAAGATGTTGCCCGCGACTTCATGCGTGCAAAAGAGTCCCGTGGTAAGTTTTCGAAGAACTTGTGTTACCTACTGATGCCAGACAGTGAAAATATATTTAATTCATTTTATACTATACATTTATTTAAGATTTTTAGTTTATTATACACATATTTAATACACATCCATACCCCAGGAACACAGAAAACTTTTTTGTTCCTTTGGCGGGATTCGAACCCAAGACCTTGACCCAAGACCCAAGACCCAGGCTTGAGCACTGACGCACTCGAGCACTGAGCCACATAGGTCGTCCTATTCATAAGATAGTACATACCGAGTGCTCTGTTGCCGCTAAAAAGATTCTCCAGTGCAAGTTCTAATTAACTCTGAAATGAATAATAATGGTCCTTGTATGTGCCCATGAAGTAAGTTTTTCCGTTTTCAGTTTTCCTCTATATATTGATATTCGCAGCTATTTCAATTTTAGGTAAAACAAAGTATATCAAATGTAATTTAAAGTGTTAGTAACTGGTCTATTTTGTTTAGAAGAACAAAGATACTAAATGATTTTTGTACTGACATAATTATATAGATAGTAGAGAAGGCCGTGCTGTCAAAGTTATTCGAACGTTACATAGGTTCTGTTGATTGTATGAAAGAAAATAACTGCTTGGGCTCCCTATAGCTAAGACGAGAATAGAATACTTACGTATTTTGAGTCATAGGTCCTTTTCCTTCGATGGGTAGAATGATTAGGTTACCTGACACTTCATAATCACTTGTGTAATCGAGGCCCACGAGTATTCTCAAAGAAATTGTTGTGATGGCTTTATCAATACTAAAAAAATCATAAAATGTATATTAGTTTAGTCAAATACAAAACAAAATCTTTAGACAGAAGGGGATAGACGTAAGAAATAATAATTCTTAGGTTATTAGACGAGGTAAAGTTTAAGGTTAACAACAGTTAGTAAAATTGCTACTTAAATTAAAAATGAAATGAAATAAGAGCGAGTAGGACTCGCCCACCAAGGGGTTCCGTACAATTATATTTAAGGGGTTCCGTACAATTTGATACAACGTAAAATGGTGAATGTATTACATAAAACATTTTTTGATGCGCGCACGACAACGTAAAATGTTGTATATATTAAATAAAAATATTTTAACATACACTTAACAACGTATACTGTTGTAAGTAATCAATCATATAATAATTAAGGTTGGTTTCTTCAAAAACATCATCATCAAATGTATGGCGGCGGTGTCGCAAACGAAAACACAGTGCGTTTTTTGTTCCAACGTTTTCGTTCTGGAAATTTCGACCTGCAGAACAAGCCCCGTCGACGGCCGGAGACCAAAGTTGATAATGAAGAATTTAAGGCTATTGTGGAAGCGGATCCATTGCAAACCACGTCCGAGTTAGCTGCAGGTTAATGATAAATGAAAAAAAAAGACTGTTTTAATTAACTTGAATCAAATTGGGAAGGTGAAAAAGCTTGAAAGGTGGCTACCTCATGAATTGAGTCCAGCAAACCGACAAATGCGCGTCGACTGCTGCGTTACATTACTCAACCGGCGCAATAATTAAGGGATTTTAAATCGAATCATTACCCGTGATGAAAAGTGGATCCTGTACGATAATCGGAAACACTCACAGCAATGGCTAAACCCTGGCGAACCAGCCAAAGCCTGCCCTAAGCGAAAATTTACTAAAAAAAGTTACTTTTGAGTTTGTTTGGTGGACTAGTGCCGGTGTCGTTCACTACAGCTTTCTTAAATCTGGCCAGACGATTACGGCAAATGTCTATTACCAGCAACTGCAAATCATGATGAAAAAATTTGCTGCTAAATAACCGAGGTTGGTCGTTCGCTTTAGGCCACTGCTGCTTCAGAACAACGCTAGACCACACACATAGACGGCTACCAAATTAGAGGAGCTTCAATTGGAATGTCTAAGACATCCACCGTACTCCCCGGAGCTTGCTCCAACAGATTACCTTTATTTTCGAAATTTGGATAACTTCTTGCAAGGAAAAAAATTCAACTCCCATGGGGCAGTTTAAAGCGCCTTCAAATATTTTATTGATTCCTGTCCGAATAGTTTATTTAGTAAAGGAAACAATAAACCACCTATGAGATGGCAAAAGTGCATAGATAGCAAATATACTTTGATTAAACAAATATATTAGGTGTAAAAAAAATCTACTTTATGTTCCTCCTTTACAAAACGCCAATTTCATAATTATTTTTAATTATGAAATTGGCGTTTTGTAATTACCTAAGATTATGTTATTGATTGCAGGTAACTACTATAGGTTATTGATGGAAATTCATGTTTCACAGTAATAATACTCCAAATTCTTATGGGCATTACAGACGGTTAAGATACTATATATTTTCATATTACGTACTTTAATATGATATTATCCATATCCAGGCATCTTAAGATAAGATATTAGGTATAGTATCTTTGACTTCTGTGACGCCCTTTGAATTTTTTAAAACTTTTTTTATAATATGGCGGTATAGCTAAACAATCATTGCCAGTGTCAAATTAAAAATGAGGGATATACAGGTTGTAAGGTAATTAATGGATAACCCTGAAATGTTTTATAGTAGAACTTATGGCCGTTCAAAAAAAAAATACAAAATAAAATGTATCATAATTAGTACCTAAGATAAATTTTATTTAGAGATAAGCCTATTATTTTTAAGTTTAATTTAGTTTTTTGTACAATATGACCAGAAATGAATGAATGACATCGGTTTTTTATTGTATTCATATCATACACTAAAGCTGATAAATGAACAGTAAATAGTATGGCTAGCTATCGCACTTCTAAAAAAATATGCAAGTTCATTTATTTTAGAAAAAATTGCATAGTTTATTTTTTAATCGAAGCTTAAACATTTTGAGTATAAAAAAAATCTGAAGGCATGAGTGACCAATGTTTTTTTAAATAATGTCGGTTTCAAGTAGATTTTATAATGGTATAATTCATCATTGTATCTACCATGAATATTTAATTATTGCTATTAGTGTAGAAAAGGAGAAAAATGTACTAAAGGACGAAATTTGTAATTGGGGATTTAAAAGATAATTGTACCTGACCATTGGGGGTTAGTAAAAAACAACGTTTAACATTTACGTATTTACAATAAATGTTCAAATTGTTGGCCTCCCACTCTTATGCAGGCCCTACATCTACGGATAAATGATCTTTGATGCGGATGCGATGCGGATGACGCGGCTGCTCTGACACGGCTACGTAGTTCTTCCAAAGACCGTATAGGCTTACGGTACATCTCTTCTTTGAGGCAGCCCGAATAAAAAATTATAAAAAATAGAATTTCCTCTACATAAAACTTATCTTGGGTACTACTTACGATAGATTTTTTTTGAACGGCCAAAAGTTCTACTATAAGACATTTCAGGGTTATCCATTAATTACCGGACACCCTGTATATAATTATAGAATATGACCCAGGGACACAGAAAAACTTTTTGTTCCTTCGGCGGGAATCGAACCCGCGACCCCCGGCTTGAGCACCAACGTGCTGAACTACTGAGCCACAGAGGTCGTCAAAATATTATAAAATAATTGCTGTATTCGAAAAAAATCTTCCTTTATATGGGCGAGTTTGCGTTGAGCGGAGATTCACCCATACATGAGATGATTTTTTTACATTGAGTATGACAATATTTTATTGCCTAAACTTATTTATATATTATAAGCAGTAGATCATATACCCAAAATATTTGTAGTTGATTTTACCAAACTTAACATTAGTATGTAATCTAACTTGAAATATAAGTCGTCTTATATATTTACCCCCTGACTAATAAAAAGATTTACGCAACGGACAACTTAAACAACGTTGCTGTCTTTGTCTGATACGTTGGAAATGTCACTTGATAGAAAAACATAGCAACGCTGTTTGTGTATCCGTTATGTTAATGTTTTTATTACTTAGTAAGGGCGTTAGTAGGTAATCTAGTTTAAAATATTATAAGTAAGGTTATTTTTGTCTACAAGTAGCAGCCCTAGTTTTCAGGGGTCCTTTCAACACCACATAATATGTAAAGCGAGAAAGGGTAACATTTGGTTTTGTGGACTATAACATCGCGGTATCTTGGGATTTAGAAATGTAGGTATTTGAAGGTATTTTCTTTACAAAACCGACCAAGGTAAGATTTGAGTTTAATATACTGAAAATGTTGTTACTTTGTTGAAGTTAAAGAAAAAACCCAAACATTTAGAAAAAAACCGAACAAGAGCGAGTCGGAGTCACCTACCGTTCCGTATAAAGTAGGAACGCCATATTAAACTCTCCCAGTTTTGTCGAGCCTGAAAATGTACGAAAGTTTGTATGAAGAGGCCTTTATTTATAACATTTTTAATTTTAAATAAATAAAAATATGCGTTGTAAAAAATGTATAAAATATGTTTTGCAATTCATCAAGCACTTTCATAAGAACTACTATTGAAATTTTAACTAGTAGCTTAAACTTGAAATTTCGACCCCCGTCTTGGATTTTGTACAATATGGACTTTCAAAACGGTGAAGGAAACTTCGAAGTCTGCCAACTCCATGTAATCCAGAATAGTGGGTTAAAGCTTAATCCTCGTTTCATTCTTATATTGAGTTCCCGAGCCCCTGCAGCCCGTAAGCGGTCGGCATTTGTTTCGACATTGAAGCTACTATGGGCCGAATACTGAAACGCTTTATATCAAAATCAAGAGACAGCGAACGCCTGTGAATAGGAGGGCCTATTCGCAGGCGGTCGCTGTCTTTGCTAGCCGAAATGACAAGGACAGCATGTGACTTGAGCGTCACCTAATTTAACGATCGTTCCAGTATTCGGCCGTATGTTTGATAGTTCTCTAGTTCCCTAGTTAAATAGCCTCCGTGGTCCAGTGGTTTAGAGCTTGGCTCTCGACTTGGAGGTCGTGGGTTCGTAGAACTGTGGCCGGTCTAAGCTACGCATTGCCGTGTAATTACATAGTGTCACGCACACACATGTAACGAATCTACCTGGTAAGGTAAGCTGTCATGGTGTGTAGTTTGTATGCGTAGCCACACGCGCGCTCCATACATAAAAACCAACCTAAATTTTTGTTTGACAAAGCTGTGTCTTCACTTTTTTTTATTTAATTTTCCTAGTCGAACCTTAAAAAATCATGTCAAATATTACATATTTACATTGATGCCACAAAACACTAGATTATTTTGTATTGGCAGATCCTCCGCACTGGAATTGTTTTCTATTGGAAAGCGCGAGCCCGCTCTAGCTACACCTGGAGTCGTCCAGGTGTAGCTAGAGCGGGCTCGAGCTTAAGCCTCCGCTCTTTGCGTGAGCCTGCTCCAGTAATAGAACGACGGTCAGCCTCAGCAGTTACTGTATGAGCCCGCTCCGACTACTTTGCACCAGGACGATGGTCAGCCTCGGGCCACATACTGAGCCCGCTCCAGCTACACCACATCAGGACGACGGTTAGCCTCAGCAGTCCTAGCAGCGGCGCTGTCTAAGCCTGCTCCACCAGCTCCGGGTCTAACTCACCACACCGAGCGAATCATCTGCCCCAGTTCCGGGAAGGACATTGCAGCGGAACGCGACCCCGGCTCCACACCACGGCGTGTTACTGTGAATGTTTTTGTGTTTTTCCAAATCTTAAATCGGAATTTTTCTAAATCCTTAAATTTTCTAAATCAAAATCGTGTAGAGGACGCCGAGACGATTCTGGCAATACCTTTTTTGTTAAAATCGGTTGACTTTTCTGGTCGCACGCACGCGGGACCTTCTAAACCTGTCCTGCTCCCGCTCCCTAAAACTCTTCTCTCTTCATCTTTTGCCTCTCCCCGCTACTTATCATAATATCACTGCCGAAGATACCTGGCTTGATTTGATCCTTACCTCCAATCCCTCCTTAGTCCAAGCCCATGGTCAACTTCCCGCTCCTGGCTTTTCCCATCATGACCTCATCTATATTTTCTATATCCTTAAGCTCCCTAAACCTTGTCCTTGATTCATTTATAATCGTTGTTTTGGACGGGTTAATATGGAACAACTAAAGATCGACGCAGCTAAAATTAATTGGGAACCATTATATGAAGCAACTACTGTTGATGACAACTTGATTATGTTACATATATCAACAGTATGATGTAACTGTCAATGTCATTATTGACATTGACAGATGTCATAAGTAAAGCCTATCGAGTTTATTTCAGTTGGCCAAAACGCTATACATAGTGTAGACGTATATATTGTGCTAAGCATATCTCATTACATATTGTAATACGTATTTGTGGTAAGCACCAATAAAGGAGAGTATAAGAATTGCTGCTGTATTATTATCATCACCACACGAGCGCAAGAAGGACTTACAATCAAGAGGTCATAGACCGATACAGATAAGACTATACGATGTTCATGCGCCACTAAAGAAGACAAAACTGAAACATCTACCAGCCCCCTGGTTGTCTACAGAAATTCGGGATGCGATGAGGCGCAGGGATCGTGCCTTTACAAAATTTAAAAGGAATCAGTGTGTGACTAATTGGGACAACTTTAAATCAGCCAAGAATCGTTGCAATCAGATGATACGTAATGCTAAATGCCGACATATTTTCGAAAATGTAGCTTCTTTATCCCCTCCTAATGTTTGGAAGTTCCTTGGAACTATTGGTGTAGGTATGTCGCATGAACACCAAGAACTGCATTGCGCCATTAGTCTTGACGGCTTAAATCTCCATTTCTCTTCCACAGTAACACTAGATGATTACACAAAATTCCAGACCATTGGTTATTTAAATAGCCTATATCGTCCTAATATAGGTCCATTTCAATTTTCTCCAATTACTTCAGACGAGATCGACAAGACAATCTAGTCTATAGTATCAAAAGTATATACCATGGTATGTGATGACATCAGTTTATGTAGTTGTATGATTACCACCATTCATGTCCAACTCCTGACTGCCATCACCCACATTATAAATTTTTACCTTGATTCATCAGAATTCCCAAACCTGTGGCGCAAAGCCTTCTTTCGTCCGCTTCCAAAAATCTCCAACCTCACTCATCCTTCACACTGTCGCCCTATTTTCAAACTTCCTTTCTTATCAAAGGTTCTCGAAGCCTGCGTCCATAAGCAGTTGTCCAGGGTTGTTTATCAAAATAACTTACTTTCCCCTTTTCAATCCGGTTTCAGAGCTGGACATAGGACAAACTCTGCACTGTTAAAGTGACACGCGATGTCAGAGCTGGTTTCGAGAACTCTATGATTACCGTTTTAGTGTTAGTAGACTTCTCGAACGCTTTTAACCACATCAATCATGATATCCTACTGGCAGTACTCTCCGGTCTTATGATCTCGTCTGAAGCGCTAACATGGATTTCTTCCTATCTTCGAGGCCGTCAGCAGTCAGTACGCACGTATAGGATCTAATTGGCGTAATCTCGATGCTGGTGTTCCTCAAGGTGGTATTTTATCTCCCCTATTTTTCTGTATTTTTATAAATCTTATCACCAAAAGACTTCGCAGTACGTATCATCTGTATGCCGATGACTTGCAACTTTATATCCAGGCAGGATTGGAGGAGTTATCAACAGCCATCGAAGAGTTAAACCAGGATCTAAGAGCAATAAAAGGCGACTGACAAATTTGGTTTAATAATAAATCCAACTAAATGTTAGGCTGTATTGTTAGGTACATCTCGATGCATATAGGGCACTGTGCATGCTCTACTCATTGCTGCAGGGACACGTTCAAGCACAGCGTTCGTGAATTTTATTTTAAGCAATTGGTAGATTCTTAGTATTTGTTATTAGTTAGTGTATATATATATATATATATATATATATATATATATATATATATATATATATATATATATATATATATATATATATATATATTATTGTATTGTATCATGATTGTATCCCTATTTCATCTAGAATTTTTTGATTTCTTCTTCTCAGCATTTTTTTTTTCACTTTACCGGCACCTATATAATTTTGCTCCTGTAACGCCCAAAGGTTGACTGATAGATAATTCCATAAGGCATTAAGTCCGCCTTTGTACATTTTTGTGCATTAAGTTTCAATAAATAAATAAAATAGAGAACGCGTCAGCCTGACAGTTATCAGCCGATCTTATGAATTCTATTGGGAAGTTATAAGCGACTAGTAGCACCGCGTAATGTTGAAGTCTACTAGCGGCAGTCACCGGAATGCCCTTTTTCTTACCAAAAATTTAACTAAGCGGCTTATGGTCACTACGTAGTACAAAATGTCTTCCATAAACATAATGATGGTGCTTAGTCACACCGAATACGATAGCCAGGGCTTCCTTATCGAGTTGGGAGTAATTGCGCTCAGCAGCGTTAAGAGTCCTCGAGGCGCAGCTGACTGGTCGCTCGCGTCCGTCCGCACCGTGCTGCGCCAGCACCGCACCTAGTCCATACGCACTACTATCCACCGATAGGATCAGCGGCAGTCCCGGGTCAAAATGAGCTAGCACCGGAGCGCTATTTAATACGTTTTTTATTATATTAAAAGCCGTCCCACAATCATGCGTCCACACCCATTCGGCGTTTTCCTTAAGCAAGTCATATAACGGTTCCAATGTGTCACTCATATTTGAACTAAATTTAGCATAAAAATTTACAAGGCCCATAAAGCTATTCAACTGTGTGAGGTTCGTGGGCTGGGGAGCCCTGACGATCCCTTTAATCTTTTTAAAGTCAGTATGTAGACCGTGCTTATCTATGTTGTATCCTAAGTACGTTACACTATCTTTAAAGAATTGGCATTTTTCAAAAATAATACGAAGTCCGTTTTCTTGAAGTCTCTGTAAAACCGCCTTTAATTTTTTTAGATGGGTATCGCGGTCTTTACCCGTAACGCATATATCATCCGCGAACACAGCTATCAACGGCAACCCACTCAATGGCTCTTCCATGATTTTTTGAAAATTCTCGGGTACCTATACATTTTATGCCGAAAGGTACACAAATGTTCCTATATGCGTAGTAATTGCCGTCATCGCCAGGGATTCATCATCAAGGAGACATCGCTGAAAATTTTTAGATAAATCGAGCTTAGTATATTGTTCGCCACCGCCTAAAGTAGAAAATACTTAAAAGCGGATAGTGGAAATCTTTGAGTTTTGGGTTGATAGTAGTTTTGTAATCCCCACAAATACGAATATTGCCATTAGATTTGACAATGGGTACAATAGGATTCCCGTAGTCCGAGCGTTCTACCTTATAGATAACGCCCTCGCGCACTGCAGCCGATTGAGTTTACTCTCGACGCGCATGCGCAGTGCCAACGGCAGGGGGTGTGCCCTTATAAAAACGGGTTTGCTATCATTTAAATACAAACGAATGCGCGATTTAATAATCCCTTCGCAAAAACTTCAGGATATTCTTGTTTTAGTCTAAGAGCTATCGAATCGCTATTTATTTTATTATCGGTTGGTTATATATCGGTTGTATTAATGTTGTGACATTCTACAATACTTAATTTTAATTTTTGAATCCATTAAAGGTGGGCCGCCGTTCACCACAACATACAACTGAAGTTTAGCCGAGTTTCGTCCGCAAAATACATCAACATTAATATATCCGAGCGTCTCGATAGTATAAGATTTTAACATTAGTACATTTTTATGCTATTCTATATTTTGAAAAAATTTATCATAAAACTTTTTCGATATTGCAGATATTTTACTTCCCGTGTCAATTTCAAATTTACATCTAAAATTATAAATAAGTAATTTAATATAATAAGGCCCATCGCCATCTCCCCCAGACACTAAATTATAAAAATATTTTTTTTCGTCCTCGAAATCACTAAATATAAACGTTATATAGTTATAATACTTAGTAATGCAACGACGATTTATTATTCTGTTATGAGCCGAACGTAATTTACAATACTCACTAGTTATTTTATATGCAATTTAAACATTAAAATATTTTGTAACTAATTATGACCTGAGAAAATTTTATGTGATATTATTGGCACAAATTATGTAGGAGCTAGGATTCATCAATTAGAGGTGCAACAATTTCTCAATGATAATAACGACGCCATTTCTCATAAACTCGCAACTCAAAATATAACTTGGTTACTCAATTCGCCTAAAGCCCCATGGATGGGAGGCATCCATGAGATTAATGTTAAATCCACAAAGCAACTTCTATACCATGTTATCGGTGAACAACACCTCACTTTCGAGGAATTCTTAACTCTGATCTCTAGAATCGAAGCTGTGTTAATCTCTCGGCCCATCAGCCCACTTTCGTCCGATCCCACGGACTATCAGCCCCTTACTGCCGGCCACTTTCTCATTGGCCGATCGCTCACAGCTCTCCCCGAGCTGACTCTAAATGAAAGAGTAATATCTCCGCTCAAACGCTTTCAGCTCATTCAATCACTCTCTCAGCGCTTTTGGAACCTTTGGACCAATTCCAATACCTCCATACCCTTCAAATCCGCTCCAAATGGCTTTCCTCTTCCTCTCCACCCAAAATTAGATAACTGGTTCTGCTCAAAGAAGACTATTTGTCTCCTCTACAATGGAAGATGGGAAGAATCTCACGTCTGCTACCTGGGAAGGATGGAGTAATCAGAGTTGTGGACTTGGACACCACTCAAGGCTAGCTGCGGAGACCTGTCAGCAAGATTGCCCGGCTCGCATTGGATTCTGCTCAAGATGGGGAGATCAAGTAAATTTTTTATATCTATACTTATTCGGCGCATGAGTAGCCTTCCCGCAACGCGCACACGGCGCTTGCACGCCACCGCTCGGTCCTGCGCTGCCGCCGCCAGCACCGCTGAGCCCGGCCGCTCGTGCCCGCACGTAGCCGCCGCTGACTCGATGCATCGCGTCGCCTCCCGCGCTCCCTCCGCCCGCCGAAGAACTCGCCGGTCTCGTGTGCTTCTCCGCTGCCTCGAGCGCACTCGCTAACTCCACAGCCCTTTTTTAGCTTGTTGCAATGTTTTTCTCCCCGAACAATCTCGAGCGCATTTCTTCGCAGTAGCCGGAGACCAGTTCGTCTGTGTGTGTTCATGGAATTACAGGTTTTAGCTAAATGCTTTAACCCCTGAAGGTATTAACGAATGCTTTCTCCCTGCTGTTGAGTTTTATGCCGAAAAATGTGTATCTTGGCTATCTCGGATTTTTCAGGCTCAAAGTAAACTTTTAACAGAGCAGCAATCTCATCGAATGATTTATTTTCAGGATGAGCGGGAGAACACAATTAATCACAAAGCAAATTATAACACTCACTACCTACTACGGTAAGCAACGTAGCCACTTTGCGATAGTCATCTCATACTATTCAAAGGTATAAATTGTTTACGCGACGCACATAATTGCCCCAGTTTTGTGATTCCTCTGAAAACGGTTCGATTTTGCCGATAGGTAAAAGCTGGTTATAGCAAATTACACTAATTATTTTTAAAATAAAAACCGATTGCGCCAATGTTATGTCAATGAAACGCCGAGATCCCAAGCAGACTGGCTTATTAAACTGAATATTACAAGTGTGGGTACTTGTAATATGTTATGTTATACATAACAAATAACATACACAACAACTAGTTATTCAGTAGTGTTAATATTTTTATTAGTAGAGATCTGTCTCTGAGTTGATGTCTGAATGGTTTAAATTTGTTCGTGTTTCAAGTATTTATTCACAGCGGCTATCAACTTCTTCGCATTCGCGTACCAAACAGGGCCCTGTACTATTTGAGTTACTTCCCTCCAATTCTCATTTGCGAATTTATGCAGGGTGTCAGCTGGAATGGAGAGATTTGTGTTACTCGAAATGGTGTAAATATTATATTTTCGGTTTCCTTTTGAAGCTATCTCATAGAAAAAAAATACTTGGTTTTATTCAATTGATCACTTACCATAAGAATTCACAAATTTTGTGAAGATATTATGATCATACGAGACTTAGGAGCTAGAACTTACATAAATCCTTTCTGCCGTTAAACAGATTTGTGTAGGCAAAAACTAAAGGGCCAGTAGCAGTTGTGTCTAGCTTGTAAGTGTTAATGTGCCAATGTTTGGCGCCGTCGGCAGTTTCAACTATATCAATTCCACACTCAAGTTGCAGTTTGTATCCATCTGCAAAAATGCGAGATTATCTTAAATAGTTACATTCATTCTTTTGTATTTTGCACACTGTATAACAGATATATTATCATACCAAGAGTCGTTTTAAGGGCTCCGTAGTTTACGTCTCGAAACCCTTATAATTACGTCATGTCCGTCCGTCCGTCCTTTCGTCGGATGGTTAGTGCTACAAAAATGAAACTTTGCTTGGATATGTGCATAATTAACACGTCGACAACGTGCTAAAATAAAATTACGAAAAATATTTTTCTGGTTCGAAAAATATATAAAATTCATGATCGTAGTCCATGATGATGAAGGAAAACTATAACGGCTTATGTAACTTTGTTAGTTTATTTGTTGGGAAACTTCGTACAAAAATAACGAATAATAAGTAAACGTGTAAAATATTTGTTATAATAATTTAACGACACCCTACGTGCGCCCGACTCGCACTTGGCTGGTTTATTTCTATTCACATTTACATCAATTGTTATTCAATAATAGCTGCGTTGTACGTTTATACGGTAGGTTATGTAACTAACCTAAGTAGGAAAAGTTGATGGTGAATGAGACAAAAACGAATCATTTCAGTTTCCTCTTTTCAGTTCTGTCATAAATAAATAACTACTCCTTTACGTACACCAACACCTACACCTATACCAAACTTAATAAGTCAAGGTAAACTTAACTCATCTATAAATATTTGACAGTCAAGTGTCAAATTGAACGTAGTAAACAGCTGTTAGTATGGGAAAATTAAAAAAACATTTTTAGTATTTTTCCTGAAATTTTTTCCAGTCCTTTTAAACCTTCCCTGAACTGTCACAATTATTTCAAGATTTTAATTAGCTAAATCAATCCAGCCGTTCTCGACTGTATTAATTCGACTTACTTGTCTGTATTTCGTAATCTCCATTTCCTTCGATGGACAAAGCAATAAGTTTGCCAGTGATTTCGTACTTCCCGTTTATTTTTATCGGCCCAAAGTCGAAGTCTACACGCATCTTAGCGGATTTTTTGTCCCAGCTGAAAACGAAAAATTGAATAGAATTTCCATAAATTCATCATAACAAAAAAAAAGACAATAAATAGAGATTATTATAATATACAAATTATCAAAGAAGACAAATGCAAATAAAATTAGGGAAAGGAAAATGTAAATATAAAAGACAATGTAATACGGAATAGGGAAATAGAAAACAAATAACTAATGTAAAAGATATGTAAAGGGAATGTATTAAAGGAAATGTAAATTTAGTGTATAATGCAAAAGAAATTAATAAACGTAAGCAAGAAGTAGAGTTGTAGAAGTAAGTAGGAAATGTAATAAAGATAGCAAAATTAAAATAAATAATAAAACAGAGAAAAGGAAATGTAATAGAATAGAAGAGAATAGAATAGCTAAAAGATGTAAATGTAATGTAAAGGATGTATAAAGGGAATGTATTTAAGAAAATGTAAATTTAGTAAATAATGCAAAGGAAATGAGTAAATGTAAACAAGAAGTAGAGTTGTAGAAGTAAGTAAGAAATGTAATAAAGATAGTAAAAATTAAAATAAATAACTAAGGTGAAGTTAAATATATAGACTGAAATAGAGAAAAAAAAAAAAATACAAATTATCATATCTAATAGTGAGAAAGTTATATAGAAGCATACTCATGAAGTATTTAAATGTAGCTTACATTTATAATTATGTAAGTAATTTAGCAAAATTTAGGGGCATCCATACTTATTGATGTGAAGCATCTTATTTATACAAAACTAGCGACCCGCCCCGGCTTGTATGTATCTTACATAATATACATTACGTTATGTATTTTAAATAAACCTTCTTGAATCACTCTATCTATTACTGAAAATTGTATTAAAATCCGTTGAGTAGTTTAGAAGATGTAAGTGAACAGAAAGAGGTAGCGACTTTATTTTTATACTATGTAAAGATAATAGCTTCTTCTAGGCTTCTTGGCTTGTTGCTTACTTTAAATGGCTGATCTTGCCAGTATCCATTCCAGTAAACGTAGAGTTGTAGTACTTGTATTTTAGCACAGAGAGGTTTCCTTCGATGTATTCATGGAACAGCGGCTCATGGGGCTCGATGTTTCTCTCTGGGTCACCCTTCATGATGATTTGGTAAACTTCATTCGCCTTCTTCTCCATACAAGTCACGTCGCTGGGTGAGCATGATGGTATTATGTCGGCTGTTAAATATTAAAAATTAATTAATGTTCCGTGTAGAAAACTATAAGACAAATTGTCTGATAGTAAGCGCTGCTCGCTAATGTAATCCTTCAACACTTTAGAGCTTTTTTTATAGGTAGGCTCGTCATTCACTTTCTAATGCTGACTGGAAAATTATGCATTACATTCAGATAAAAACTATCTAGGTACCTTCATAGTTTATAGTAGGGGTTTTTTTTTCATAACTTAAGAAAATAACTTTTTTTACGAAAAATAATCTTTGTACTTACTCGAATCAGCATCTGATATTGATGATATAAAGTACATAAAGAAACACAAAAATAAATGTAACATATTGACGTGTAATCTAGTAACTGCTCCGAACACGAATAAATATAGTTTTAATAACATAAGTTATCACTAAGGATATTTATAGGTCAATGTGTTTTTATACTTGCAACAAAAAATAACGCCGGCAACATTTAAAAGTTTTTGCTAATTATAACATTTGACCATGATGACTTTATTTATTTATTTTATTTTTATGTAAACAGTAGATATTAAACAAAAAGGACACAGGTAGTATAAAAAGACTAATAACAAGAGTGAGAAAAGAAAAAATTTCAAATAATATTTATTATAAATGAGATTAATAAAATATACCAAGTAATACTCTATTTTACATCATTTTTTTTAATATATCGTCATCATCAACGTTCCCACTGCTAAATATTCATTCATGTCAATATCAAAGGTCCTAATATAATACTTCGTCCATTCATACTTATTTTACCTCGGAGATTCTATGAGAGTGATCCATACGTCGTCGGCATAAAGGTCCTGTTAAAGGTAAACGCTACCCTACGTTAGCCAACTGACTATAGTCTGTAATCACTATAATTTACTGAGAGTATGGAGGGTAGAGTAAAGGAGACCTGTCTCATAAGGGGGCAACTTGAAAAAGTGTCCAGCTGTACGCAGTAAATAGCAATTGGAAAATCCTCCATGAGCGGCGCTAGCAGCGGCAAAGAGTATGAAATATATTCATTTCTTGATTATTGTATTTATCAATAAGGATTTTAAAAACTGAATAAATTTTCTACAACGGAAAGGATCTTCTGTCCTTGTTTATTATTCTATTCTAGTATAATTACATATGTCGCATACTTTGAAATTTACCCTGTTGCTACTGTGGCACCACCCTAATTGAACGCATTTCAGCGGACACTTTTAACATACACCTTTCCTCTAACCATAACTGAGAATAAACAAAATTCTCCTACCTTCAAGGTTGTCAATCTGACGTCCATGGTTTTCTTCTTCTTTATAAAATAACACCCTCTAGGAGTCCAATGTTAGAGTGCTTTTGTGTAGACTTATTCATCGTCTCAAACTCGGACTTAAAACTTTATCTGAACGTCCTTATGATGAGCTATCACGGACTCGGAAAAACTTCACGATGCTTTTGTGGTGAAATAAAAAATTAGGCCTGGAACCTGCTCGGTTTTTATAGATAATATAATAATTAGTCTATACTAAAATATAATTACTAACAAAAAATATTTAAAGGACTGATTAGCTATATTTTGCTGTCTTTATCTGATTCGTTGGAAAAAACACTTGACAACAAAGAAACAGACAAAGACAGCTCCATTGAATAGCTAGTCAGTTACGTAAATATGTTTATTAGAAGGGAGGCCAGTGTTTAATTAGACTAGAATAGGTCCTGTCCGTTTCGAGGTAGTGGATTTGATGTGACTTTGACCTAGTGGTCAAAGCCAGTCATATCAAATGGTCTAGTGACCATCTGAACCTTTAAAATAATTAGTTTTTCTATAACAAAAATTACTGGTTTTCAACCGGTTGACTTGTTTTTATAATTTTATATTAAGATTTAAATCTACATTTAGAAGTGTAGGTACTAAAATTTTATGAGAAACGATTAAGTGCAGGACACTTATATACAGGGAAATATAAAATAAATAAAATATTTTCTTATTCGTTTTATTGTTTGAACTTTTTCGTACATTTATCAAAGCAGTAAAGTTGTCGGTGATTATATAAACACGAATAACATAATTTATAGCTTGGACGCTTAATTTAAGGTGATATTTAAAATACACGTGGCAGCATAGTATTAAAAGCGACCTCTATCGTTGCTTACAGAGGTCGTTTTATTACTATCACGTTAGCGTTTAACTTAATTTGTAGTATAAGCAAATTACAACTTTTCTGCTAAAAGCTGTTGAACTGTATTTTATGACATACCGTCTGCTCGATTTAATATTTTCTTACATTTTTTGGCTTCCACTCTGTCCGTTCGTACGTTTTTCGGTCCATCTGCCCCCCCTTCTAAGTTCTGTAACTATAACAATAACGAGGTTAGGCGAAATCGCACCCTGTCGAGCGGAACTCTCGCCCTCGCGTGAAATCTCTGAGAATTGTTTAGGGGACAACTCGCCCGAATGTATTTTATAATTAATAATTGGACTACTCATACCTCGGAAAAACAACTACGACATGCCTTATACTTTTTATCGCGGCAAAATGTAATTTATTTTTATTCGGGCAACATCTAGTTTTAGATAAATCTATGTTGATGAATAATATGAAGGATTATTAGGTAATTAGATATGATTGATACGAATATAATATGTAAAAATTACATTTTATGCAAAACAAACTTGACATAAGTAGATAAACAAATTAAATGATATCTATTGGACTTAAATAAAATAAATGAATTCCGTTATTAAGTAGTAGTAGAAACAGCCACTGACAACCTCTATCATATGTTGTTCGAACTTCAGATTTGAGTCAAATATAACCCCTGAATTACGTGCTACATTAACATGTTTAATCTGTTGACCAGATACCATGATAACAGATTGCATATATTATATTATGATGTCAGCAAGTTGCTTCTTCGAGACCAAAATGATAAATTTTGTCTTCATTGGGTTCATAACGAGTCTACAAGATTTAGACAACTCCGCTATATGTTGAAGGTCTTCATTTAGTTTTCTTAAAGCATGTCTCGTGGGTAGAAACATATGTGTATCTGAGTGTCATTTGCGTACACATGATACTTGCAGTGAAATATCATTTTCGATATGTCCGCATTATACAAGATAGTGGGCCAAGGATGGACACCTAAGGCGCACCCCGTGTGACATTGCTACATGCTGAATAAGACTTACTACTATTGCGAGCCGTGACCTTCTGTGTCCTATGCATTAAGTAGCTATAAAACCACTGGACAACAGAGGGCTCAAAACCATAATACGAAAGTTTTGATAGGAGAAGGGGAATACTAATAGAATCGAATGCCCTTGAGTAGTCCTATTAGTACAAGGATATTACCCATACCCTGATCCTGATGATGATAGTATGTTATCTAGAACATCAAGTAAGGGAGTAACTGTGCAATGCCTTTGTCGAAAGCCAGACTGAAACTTTGGTAAGATATTTTTTTTCTTCTTCTCTCTCTTTCTTCTCTCTCGCCTTCTCTACTATTTTGGATAAGCAGGGCAAAATACTGATTGGACGGAGGTCTTGGGGGGAAGAAGGCTTTTTTAGGGATAGGCTTAATTAGTGCAGTTTTCCAGACTAAGGGAAAGGTGGAGGTTAGTAGGGATTTGTTTACAATGTTTGTGATAGTTCTTAAAGTATTAGACAGTGTTAGGGTTAACTGCAGAGAGATGTTATCCACTCCTAAAGCATTAGACTTGGGTCCTCTTATTATAGTCATTACTGCGTCTTCTGAAACAGGAGAGAAACTAAATCTATCCGGACCAACGGTGTGCGATTTCAAATTGTTAAAACAGGAGGGACATGGAATGCTTGTATGGAATGCTGGGAATATTAAGGAAGTGTCGATTTAGATAAATTGCAAAAATAAGGATCTTTTTGTTTCGAATAGCTTATGTTATTTTTTTATTATTCTACAAAATTTTCGGATTATTAATACTACTGTTTATATTTTTGTTGAAATAAGCACGTTTTTCAAAATGGATGGCAGACACAAATAATGTTTTTAAATCTTTGTATGTTGTTTTATGAGTTACGTTCTTAGTAGCTTTATATTTTGAAAAACATTGGTCTCGCAGATCCATAATTTCTTTAACTGTATCAGTTAGCCAAGGTGGTATTGTTTTTCAATTGTAACAGTTTTGATGGGTGTATGAAGATCAAAGAGTAATAATATACGTCTGTTGAATTTTGAAATAATTTCATTAATGTTGGCCAGTCAATTCCATCCAAGTCCCGAGTAAAAGTATCCAATAATATGTCTTGGAATGCTATGTAAGCACTCACATAAGGCTGTTTGAAGTTAAACTCTGCTGTGATTACCGCATGACTCCCTAAATTATCTCATCTAAATGTGGCTTACTAGAACAGAATGTGCTATTGAGGTAGTACACACCATATCTATAAGTATTTTAGAATGCTCTGTGAAGTGTGTAGGTGTTGTAACAAGTTGATTCATCTGTAGAGTAGAAACAGAACTAGAAAGTGTGAGAGCAATTTAGTCTTTTTATCAGTTGGATGGAGTACATTTATGTTGAAATCACCCAATAAAATAAAAAGCCGTGTGGTGCCGTGGGACACCGGATAGGAACGAATATTTATAACGAATTATTATAAAAATATTAATTTTAAGTTTTATTCGAGGTATAAATAAAATAATAAAGACAATACTTAAAAATCTTACGTTACGGACGTTTTTTTCCGGCTAGGGGGTACCCCTCCACATCGCCCCATAAGGAAGTTCGTTCCAATATAGTCAAATGCTGATAGCGAACACCAAGATTGAGTTCTAGCGTCAATAAAAAGATTTAAATCCATCCATGGTGGTCTATATGCTGTGCCAACTGCAATTTTGTACCGATTAAGTCTAATACTAAGCCAAATTTGCTCAAAAGATGGTGTATCGTATTGGAAACCAGTCGTGCCCTAACACCTTGCCTGACATAAAAGCCCACCCCGCCTCTACGACCACCCCGTATCTTACTGGGACGTGGGAGGTGTCACAGCCGATATCTGAGAACAACTGGTGCTCCGCCTTCTTCACCATGCTTAAGCCAGGTCTCGTTAGCCATAGCCAGGTCTCGTCTCGATAGCCATAATATCGACTGATAGACGATGCATCATGGAGGTAAATTCGTCGTTCCTAGTTCCCAATCACGGGTTGATTGAAAAATTTATTATGTTTGCTTGCCATTTATATAATTAATATTTAAAGTAAATTTAAAGTATATGTATAAATCTATAAATAATTAAATGTTTATCAACAAATATGCAATAGTATAAAATAACATTAGAGAAAGGTTACAGTTAACAAGTTAAAAAGGTACAAGTTATAATAAAAATTAAATAAATCTTATACCTTTAAACGAGCAATTCTTGTATACAGGGTGTCCCGTAAATCGACGTCAAGCCGTAAACCCGTGATAGGCCAAGTTACAATAGTTATCAGAAAAAAAAAAGCTTTTAAAAAATATGGAAAAATCGACATCTCGTGGTGGTTTTTTAGTTCCCGGCACTACAAATTTCTACTTTTTTTGTAATTTTGTGTTTGTATGTAATCCTGAATAATGCTTTAGTAAACTGGTGCCTAAAATTTAAATCAAACAACTCCGTCTTGAAAGGAAATGATGCTTTTTGCCCAAAACAATGATTCGAATTTAATAGTTTGCTCGACTTTAACTGACTGTATTGGAAAAAAAATGTACTACGCTTGTTTGGCAGGTAATTTTTAAAGTTGGCGCAGCTAATAAGGATTCCAAAATGGTATGACACTTGCTAGATTATTTCTTCAATTTTGGACAATATTGATTTTTGTAAAGGAAGTCAGTTTTCGAAAATTTTTTCTTACTTACTTAATATCTTATCATGGCTACGTCTCTTCAACGTTAAGATACGGTTTGGTACTATGGGAGAACTCGGTAGAAGTAGACAGAGCGTTTATTACACAAAAGAAATGTATTCGAGCTATAGCGGGGGTAGACCACCTAAATCACTGTAAGCCGCTTTAAAAAAAAATTAAGTTCCATCCCTGGCTAGTCTATATATACTTGAAGTGTGTTTATTCCTCAAGAAATATGACTTTTTGTTTGAAAAAAAAGAGAAAATAGAAAGCAGTAAAAAAAATCGCAAAACAAATACGATTAACATACCCACAAAAAATCGGCAATCAACAGCAAGAATGCATATTGCATGACGTTAAAATGTAAATGTAATAAGAATAATTAATAATATTGCATGCTTAAAAAGACAATATTTCCAAGTCTATGTCAATCTCCAAGAGGCAGAAAGAACCTGTAACAAATTTCTTGGAAGTTCCGCGTGAGCGCTCACAACGGACGCGCGTGTATTAATTACTCCACTCATCGTGTATTCGTGACCGAGCTTGTTTACGTTCACAGAGATAAGGAATTAGCGATCGTAAAAAAATATTTAATTGATGCATTGACTACTACCGGGGTACTTCTAGTAGGTATATCTATTGCCTCAGCTAACTTACTGAATGCATCTACAATAGTTAAATACTATTTATTTTCTATGTATTATTGAAATGGACTATTTTGAGTTTGCGTTAATTTTAAATGCGGTTGAATCGGTTTTCTTTCATATTTCATTTTTCTACACTGTTCACTGCTGTTTAAATTATCCGAAATCATTTGTTTCATATTATTCCACCAATAATACCTTTTTTTTTTCGTAAGCATTTCATTTATTCTACGATGACATATTTTGCCCTCACGGTATTTACGTGACACAATCCACATCAATTTGATCTACCTCTGATTCTGATAAATTAACTACCCTTTCTGTACACTCGACTAAATTCATTGTTCCATTTTTATATAATTCCGTAACTACTTTAGAAAATATTCGTCTAAAATTATTATCTTCAAAGTAGATAAAATATTTATATTTAGGATCTACATATTCTTTAAAGAAATCCTTTACTAACTACCCATTATTGATAGATAAATGTACTATACTACTAAATGTAATATTCTTTGATTTTATTCGATAAATCTTTTACTGTTAATCTATCTACAAGCCACGAGTATACGGATCTGTTTAGTCTCATTATCTATAGCTTCTTTAAGTATAGAAAAACCTTCATGTTAACCTTTGAGGTGTGGGGAGCTGTTGCAAATAAGTAACACGACCGTCTTGGTTGAACTTATGATTTATTCTGACTAACTAAGTTACAAGTATAATACGAGTACAATATAACATAGATACTATACCACTACACCTCCGGGGCAAAATAAAGAAAAAAAAAATATAATTACAAACTATAATTTTTTTTCTAATTATAATATTAATTATCAATAAGTAACTGAAATTTTCTTAAAGTAAACATTAATAATCTTTAACAAAAGGTTTCGTTCTATCCTTGTGAACAACATCAATTTTTCCATTTTTCATAATTTTTACATTTGGTTCCTGTTCTTCTATTACAATATATGGTCCATTAAACAAAATTTCTAATTTATTTCCTGTCTCATTTTTCACTAATAATAAATCGTTTGGATTGTATTTTACTTTATTAACATTCTTATCATACTTTAGTTTTCGTTTTTCTTTACACTTTAACAAATTTTCTCGTGCGTCTCTATTAGCTACTTGCAACCTGTATTTTAACTCTAAACTATAGTTATCTGGATTATACAATGGTTCTATATAAGAAGAAATTCTACTCGGAATTTCGCATGGTTTGCCAAAAACTAATTCATATGGGGCATATTTTGTACTTGACTGAACAGTATTATTGTACGAGAAACACCAAAATGGTAGCCAGTGGCTCCATGTTTCAGGATGACTATCGCATTGTATACGTAAAAATGAACCTAGATGTTTATGCGTATTTTCAAGTGAACCAATAGTTTGGTAATGGTATGCTGTAGAGCTTAGTTTTTCTATGTTAAGTAATTTACATACCTCTTCCATCGTCTCCGAAATGAACTCTGTTCCACGACCTGTAGTGATGACTTTGGGAATGCCAAACCTTAAAATGAAATTGTTCACAAAACTCCTAGCTACACTTACCGTATCTTTATTTCTAAGAGGATAAGCCTCGACAAATTTGCTTAACTCGCACTGAATTGTTAAGATATACTTATTATGTTCTAAATCTAAATCTAAGGGGCCCACTATATCTAAAAATACTTTTTCAAAAGCAAAACTTGCCATGGTTGTTATAACCATAGGTTCTCTTATATACCTAGAGTGTTTCATTTTTTGACACTTTTCACATTTATGAACAAAATTCTTGACGTCATTTTCAATTCCTGGCCAGTAAAATTTACGTTTTATATTATTAATCATTCTGCGTACCCCAGCATGTCCGCTTGTTGGCAGCAGATGAAAGTCATTTAAAATAAATTGTTTTTCTTCGTCATTATCTATTCTTTTTATTCCTCTTAAAATACAAATGCGTGGTCCGGACCACTTTTCAATACTCTTTATTTCTTCTATCATATTTTTAATGAATAACGCGTTATCTTCACTTTTTATTATACAAATCTCTTTTATTTCTAACTTTTCACATAATTTTCTCAATTTTTCCACAAAAACGTCTCGCGTGTATTGTGCTTTAAAATCGAGATTTACATATAATACATTTTTATTAGCAATAAATGCGAAGCATTCAGATTCTAAATCTATGCTTTTATTCTTTCTCATTTTCTTTAATAATTCTCCCTCAATCAAACATAACTCAACTGATCCGTTCGGTATTCTAAGTATCTCCACAACTTTTGGTTGATCAGGCAAATCGTTAGGGTTGATACTTGGTATACCGCTTTTTTCACTATCATTACCACTTTCATTCTTATTTTCATTCATCTCTTTCATTTTTCTAGCTTGAGCTCTTGTTGTTACTGCTACTATTTTATCATTCATGTCCTTTAAATCTTGTGACGTTATAACTATTCGTGACAAAGCATCTGCTAGTACATTTTCTTTGCCTTTAACATAAGATATTTTAAAATTATACTCTTCTAATGCTAACCGAAATTTCAAAAGTCTACTTGATGGATCCTTCATTCCAAATAGATAAATAAGTGGCTTATGGTCAGTTACTATGGTAAAACTACGTCCGTATAGATATGGTCGAAAATATTTAACACTCCAGACAATAGCAAGAAGTTCTTTCTGAATAGTAGGGTAATTTAACTCTGCCTTATTCAAAGGTCTACTAGCATAAGCTACTGGTTTCATATTAATGTTAGAAAGTACTGAACCTATCGCTGTTCCAGAAGCATCTGTTTGTAATAAGAATTCGTTAGAAAAATCTGGATATTGTAGAATGGGTGGTGAAATAAGAGCATTTTTCAATATTTTAAATGAATTTTCGCACTGTTCTGTCCAATCAAATTTAGTATTTTTTCTACATAATTTATTTAAACAATTAGTTATATCTGCAAAATTTTCTATGAACTTTCTGTAATAATTACACATAGCGACAAAACGTCTGACTTCATCAATATTCGACGGCCTAGGATAATTTTGAATACACTTAATTTTTCCTTTGTCAGGTCGAATCCCATCAGACGATATAGTATGACCTAAATATAATAATTCAGTTTTTAAAAATTGACATTTATTTGGATTTAGTTTAAGATTAACTTTACGTAAACGTTCAAAAATTTCGGTTAAATTTTTGTAATGGGACTCTAAATTTCTACCAAAGCAAATAAGGTCATCTAAATAGATAAAACAATTTATAAAGTTAAGTCCAGACATAGCTATAGACATGACTCTAGAGAAAGCACTGGGACTCGTCTTCAATCCCATTGGTAGGCGTTTCATTTGATATTGTCCTGTACTGGTAGTAAACGCTGTAATTGGTCTCGAATCTGGTTTTAATGAACATTGATAATATGATTGACTGAGATCTAAATGTGAATAATAAATAGCACCAGACAACGAATCTAAAATTTCTGTAATGTTTGGTAGTGGAAATTTGTCATCTTGTATTATCTCGTTTAATTTTCTGTAATCAATCACTAAACGCCAATTTTTATTATTTGTAGTATCTGATTTTTTAGGCACCAATAAAATCGGACTGGACCATTCACTTTGAGATGGTTCAATTATGTCATCATCTAACATTTGTTTAATTTGTTTCTCTATTTCTGGTTTTAAACTATGTGGTAATCTATATGGTTTAACATATACCGGATTAACATTTTGTTTCAATTGAATTGTTTGTTCACCTAAGTTCGTGGTAGTTAGTTTATCGCCGGGCAAATGAAATATGTCAGCATACTTTGAACAAATGCTTTCTATGCTATGCCGTTCACTTGTACCTAAGTGATCAAGTTTCAAAGATTGCAACAATGTTTTTGCACGTGTAGAATTAGAAGTACACTTGTCAAATGTACATATATTATAATAATTTAAAGACACTAATTCGGGCTCAAATACAGAAATGACTATTTCCTTGTCACTAGTATTCATTAATCTAATAGGGATTATGTTATTTTTAGGTTTTACTATTAATCCAGCTAAAAATAAATTTTCTTGCAACTCTTTTGGTATAATCACACAATCTTCTTTCATATCTGAATTTAATTTTATGTAATGAATAGATTCACATCTGGCTGGTATTGATATATAATCGGTACATAGTTTAGGTGAAGTATATAAAGGCAAGAAACTTTGTTTTTCACTATTTAAGATTAAAATATTTTTTTCTAAGTCGATAGTAGAATTAAAATTCTGAAAATCTAACCCAATTATTCCGTCTGATTTACAAGGTAAACTGTCAAATAAATAAAATTTTTGTTCAAAAATAGTTCCATCGGATTCTTGTAAAGTTAAATAAACATAACCTTCTGAATAAGTCTTACCGCCTATACCATTTATAACTATTGGGTCTCGATGTATTGGTATCCGTCCCGATAAAGAGTTACTACGAATCGCTGATAATGAAGCGCCCGTGTCTAATAACCATGAACATTTTTGAGTACCTATATTTAAGTATATATATTTGACATTATTGTCACAAGTTAAAATATAATATTGTTTAGGTCCGAAAAATTGATTCCGTTCATGGGATTCTATTTCTTGGGGATTTTCGACTTGTACTGAACAAATATTTCGATTATTATTACTATTATTATTATACCAGTATTAAATCGACTACGATTCGAAGTCACAAAATTATTATGGTAATTATTACCACGTGTTTGACGGGCGTTATTAAATCTCCAATTATAATTATTATTGTTTACAAACCTGCCTCTCGTATTATATGTGTTACTAGCTTTTGCCCGCGACTTCGTCCGCGTGGAATAGTGACTTCCGGCAGAAAAGTATAGATAGCTGAGAATAAGTTAATGTATTGGTAATATTGTTTAGATTAAGTTAATGTATTCACATTCACATGAGGCTAAAGTATTCCTGGTCGATCAATACCACAGCAACTTCATTCGTGGATGGAGCATTATATTGCCCAGGGTGTTCCTGAGTTGGACGCCTATCGGAATTTATAACAATTTTATAATTGTTATCATCTTCTCGAGGAAGAGCTTCTAAAGCCGATTCAAAACTGCATACATACGAATTAACCTGATGCAACATGTTCTGAAGTTGTGAAATGAGTTCTGTATTTAAATTCGGGAAATATTGATTTCTTATATTCGACTGTTCGTTGTAGTCGGATACAAAATATATTTGAAGAAATTTAGGTTGGTCTTCAGGCAAAAGGGATCCAATCAAATGGTAAACCTGACCTTGTATCTTAAAAGTAGGCATGAAAGGACCTTCTGAAATTTGTTGAGCACCAAAGGATGTCATTTGAAACGCACTATTATAAGTGCGAATATTGTCTAAAAACTGCTTCGATTGCACATGTTCACCTAAAAGTAGTGATTTTAAAGGTTAAAAATAAAGGCAAATTTATTTTACCTCCAGAACAACAGAAACCAGCCGACTCCTTACTCCACTTTGAAGCATTACAAAAAGAACATACCACGTTCATATCGCCTATTACAGAAGATGATCTGTAATCAATTGTGAGGTTATAAGCAAACCCACTTTTATATTTGTCGGACCACGCCACCGAATTTCTAAATTGATCTTCTATGTATACATCTAAGTTATTAAGACTATGTCGAAATCTATCTGCAGTAAGACGGGCCTCTCGCTGTTCGTCCGTTTCAAGAGACCGAATATTTTCGGTTCTTAATCTCTCATTAGACAGACTTATTGATCGTTCGTGTCTCAAAGAATTGTAATGTTCGCGTACCGACTCATGATAAAGAAAGAATTATTAATATAATTATTCTCTGTCCGTCGTTGTTCATGCTCATGTTCATCTTCGAGAGATCGAATAATATTATGGTGCACCCTATCATTTGTTAAACGGTCTTCATATTGAGTAAAAGTTTCAGATTCTCGAGATAAAATATGCCGTTCGCGGTCAGCTGTGAGGCGCAATTCCCTCTCAGTAAAAGTTTCTGACTCGCGAGACAATGTATGCCGTTCGCGGTCAGCTGTGAGACGCAATTCCCTATCAGTAAAAGTTTCTGACTCGCGAGATAAAATATGCCGTTCGCGGTCAGCTGTTAGACGCAATGTCCTCTCAGTAAAAGTTTCTGACTCGCGAGAAAATGTATGACGTTCGCGGTCAGCTGTGAGACGCAATTCCCTCTCAGTAAAAGTTTCTGACTCGCGAGAAAATGTATGACGTTCGCGGTCAGCTGTGAGACGCAATTCCCTCTCAGTGAAGGTTTCGGACTCGCGAGACAATGTATGACGTTCGCGGTCAGCTGTGAGACGCAATTCCCTCTCAGTAAAGGTTTCTGACTCGCGAGAAAATGTATGTCGTTCGCGATCAGCTGTGAGACGCAATTCTCGTTGTGCAGCAGTTTCAGCTTCTCGGGATAACACATGTTGTTCTCGGTCATTGGTAAGACTCAGCTCTCGCTGAGAAAAGCTTTGAGACGCCCGTGATGTAGCATGTCTCGCTCTGTCAGCTGCTAATCGCACCTCTCTCTCAGGAGAGCTTTCATTGGCTCGAGAAGTTGAGGCACTAACTCTCATAGAGTTTAACCGATGCGCTCTTTCCTCTGCCGATTCTTGAGAACGCGTATTTCTCATCCTCTTAGCATCTCTCGAATTTCGAGATAAAGATGGTCGTTTTTAGGAGGCATTGTGAATTTTTAATCGACGGTAACAGAAGCTACCTTACACTTATGAAATCAAAATGCTTACTTAAATACCTAAGTATCTACCTAAACTACGTATGTTATAACCTATTTGACACCTAAGTACCTATTTAAAACTACTGCTAAATAAATGTTAACTTATAAGTAATCTAAAAGTAATTTAAATAAGGAGACTATTATCTATATGAACCTATAAAATGTGAAAAATATAGGTACCTACTAAAACTAAATAATTCTACTTTCGAAATATTTACCACTACCAAAATAACTAATAAACTAAAATAACTAAACTACTAATACTAACAAAACCTCTATACCTATTTCATAAAATAAAGACAACAAAACAAATCTAATAATAACCTATTCAAAAACTAAAAATCGCGCTGATAAGCACTAATAACTATAATTATTGTCTGTCAATAAGGTCGAACAATCTGAACGTCCTATCGCTTCAACAGCCAAATATTGTAAGTCGCACGCGGACCCCCCGCCTTTTTATACCTCCCGCCGCGAAGCGCGTCGAGCGCGGCAACTGATACACAAAAATAATCCTTATTGCATGATTCTGTATTCACGCGCGATGACTTATTAGTGTATTTCATGTATAACTTTGGTGTTTCTACACCGATTTACATGATTCTTTTTTTATTGAATAATTAATAATGTTAACTTTTTTTAATTAGGGATGAGTGAGAGTGTTGTAAACGTAAGATTAGACCAATATAATCAGAAAGCTCCGAATTGCTAAGCTACCGGAAGTTTCACGTGCTATTGTGAGTCAACCATAAAAGATAGACATTATGCTGTCAAGAAATATTTTTATATAATATTAAGGAAAATATTTCCGTCATACGTGATTTCTATGCAGCTCTAACCATTAAGGCTGCACACGCGGTGGAAGCTTAAAAAATGGAGTAACTTCTCCCGTTTTCCCAATATATCCCTTCACTGCTCTGCGCCTATTGATCGTAGCGTAATGAAAAGTATACTATAACCTGCCCAGGAGTATGAAGAATAATTGTGCCAAATTTCATTAAAATCCGTCGAGTAGTTTTTGTTTCTATAACGAACATACAGACAGACAGACAGACAGACAGACAAAAATTTTACTGATTGCATTTTTGACATCAGTAGCGATCCCTAATCACCCCCTGATAGTTATTTTTTAAAAAAATTTCATGTACAGAATTGACCTCTCTACAGATTTATTATAATATAGAAGATAATTCCGTCCTCGATTCGAATAAAAATTACCTCTAGTCATTTGACCTGATGGTGGTCGGCTTTTGCGCAGGAACCTAGAGTGATTATTAAAATGGTTACCTCTTTTTTGTGCGTTAAAAACGTTATTGGATGACGAAGGTTGTCCAAGCTCCTCATCCTCGGCCGCACGCACCGCGTCCTTCAGCTGCGAATAGTCCCTGGCTGATATGATGGTACTCAGCCGCCTATTACGCAAACCATCTGCAAACCTTTTAATTGCAAGTTTTTCATTTATAGGTCTCAGTATCTCACAAGCTTTCGGGTTTCCGTCACTTTGAGCGATAGTGAGGCCTACGAATAAATCTGACAATTTATCACCAAACTCATTGATTGACATATTATTTTGTGACAAATTATTTAATTGGCTAAGTGTAGAGTTAGCCGATTTCTTAGTTAGTAAATAATTTTTAATGTCTTGAATAAGACTCGTTACATCACTATACTCACTTTTTAACTTTAACTTAGCAGATTTTGACAACCTTGTTTTTAACACAAATGAAATTAGCATTTTTTTCTGATTATAATCTACAAGATATTCATTATCCATTTCAATACCATCTATAATTTTATCAATAGTTTGTTCTGAATTATCCATTACTGGAATTAAAGAAGTAGCGGTTTTTATATCAAATTTCTCCATTTTTGCAATTGTACTTTCACCACTACTAATTTTATATGTTAAAATTTGCTTATATGCTAGTTCTATACGGTCTATTAATATTTCAAAGACATATTCTGAAAGATCTAAACTACTTTCCTTACTTTTAAAAATATTAATTATATTTTTATACGCTAAATATAATTCATTAGCTTCTAAATTTTTTTCCTTAACATTACATGCATATTTTTCCCTTCTTGTAGGACCTAACTTTCTCAAATTATTACGAATGTCATTCAACTTACTCAGAATTAATTCCAAATTATGTTCCATAAACTATGTCACTTAAAGTCACTTAAATAATATTGTTTATTTTCTTTTCTTGAAACTAAACTTGAAAATGAAGAGCGACGCTCCAAGATTGTACGTAATATGCGAAAAGAGAGAAAGAGGAGGGTTTTCACAGGGGCAAGAGGACAAAATTACGTTAAAATAATTTGTACGAAATAAAAATTAATTAAAATAATTTGGGGAAGGGGCCGCGCACTTTTATTTTAGCTTCTATCATCAGGCTGGGTCAGCTCCCTCGTCTGCTCCGCCAAATCTTCCAGACAGCCGTTGCCGCATCCGTGAGAAAAACTGCTGCTGCATTTTCCTCTGCATCCACTTTCTTTCACTTCGCCTCCACTTGGTTAGCAAAAAGTAGATCACGGCAGCAATAACCATGAATAAAATCACAGCCAATAGGATATTATTTGTTAAGACCTGGTGCTGGATATCATTTTCTTCAAAAATTTGTGCTCTGTTGGAGCCTGCCGCATTTTGGTTGATCTGAATTTCCTTATCTTCAATTTTGGAGTAGGATTTTCCCATTATTAATTGTTCAAGCGCTTTTACAGTCACACGTTTGTAACCACGAGGTTCCAGAGTTTTTTGTAACGCACTAAAAGTTTTTATAACACCAACTTTTAAACTCGGCTAACTATGAGCACCGAGGCACACCGGAATCCGCCGCGTCGGCGAATTTCGCCGGGTCGCCGGTCACCCGACACTCGCCCACGCCACGGCATGGCAGGGTCGCCATGAGGTGTGGGGAGCTGGTGCAAATAAGTAACACGACCGTCTTGGTTGAACTAATGATTTATTCTAACTAAGTTACAAGTATAATACGAGTACAATATAACATAGATACTATACCACTACACCTTCAAAACCTTATATTTGAAACTGAATGTGCCGTTTCGCCATCAGAATCCGAGAATTCTATCGTTTCCATTTGCTCAGGTGCACTAATATTGGCTAAATCATTTTCTAACTCCGCGGCGACTCCTTGTACTACATCAGAGTCATCGATATTAACTAAAATAGAATCTAAGTCATCTTTTAATTCGAGATAACGCGTCAGTGTTTGTATTCTGTGGCCCTTTCTTATATTAAATTTCAAAATTATATTCCTCTAAACGTAATTTCCATCTAATTAATTCTAGGAGGCTATCACCACTGTATGCACTGAGATGAAGTCTCTGAGGGATGAAGTCATTAAGTTGAATACGGTCATTAACGATGTCAACAAACGCGTGGATACCATCGAGCAACGTGTGGCCGTGGTGGAGGAGAAGCTCAACGCGCACGCGACTGACCGCGCGCAAGACCCGGCGGTTACTGAACTCACCGATATAATCGATCGGCTGGAAGCCGAACTGAACGATCGCGAGCAGGAAAGCCTGCTCAACGACATCCAGATTGCCGGCCTGTCTGAGACTCCAGGAGAGAACGTCTTACACTTGGTGGGCTTAATTACAAAAAAAATAGGCATCGACATCAAAGAGCATGATATTGTTAGCGTTGTGCGCAAGGAAGTCAAAAGAGCAGCCACCGTGGGTGGATACCACCAGAAACCCAGGACGATCGTAGTCCGGTTAGCGAGGAAAGCGGTGCGCGACAGCATCTTGAGGCAGCTCGTGTGCGGCGTGAGTTGGATACCGCAGGTGTCCTAGAAGGCCAGCCGCGGCGTATATACCTTAACGAGCACCTAACAAGATGCAACCGCGCTCTGTTCTATAGGGCCCGCGAGGAGGGTCGTCGACACAGCTGGCGGTATGTCTGGACCCGCGGAGGCTTAATATTCGTACGTCGTGAGCCAGGTAACACAGTACATAGAATCAGAACTGATCGCGACGTAGATCGAATTTTTGGTACTGGCACTGTTGGTCAGTCAGAGTAACGCACTTCTGTGTTATACTCGTATTTGTATCAATAACAGTACTTAAGCCACATCTGTCTGTTGCATATTTTAATTGTAAAAACATTTATGTGTTAAAAATGTTCTTTTTCATTGCATATCCTCATCGTAATACTGTGTTTGTGTTTTGTTACATAATCTGTCGCATATTTAAATTGCAAAAATATTATTTTAACTGTCTTTTCTATTTGTATTTTAACAATGTGTACATACTATCATTTTAATACATTTTTTCATGTGTCAAGGCTATATTATGGAGGTTACGGTGGTGTATTGCTGAACTCTTTGACAAATAGTAGGTTATTTGGCCCATAATGACACAAAATTGTTATTGTGTAGTTGCAAGGACTTAACACGCAAAGCGTTTGCTTTTAATATATGTTTATTATAATGCATGTTTATGCATTATAACATATTTAAAATATTTATATATCATTATAATATATACACATATTTATATAATAATTGTTTTGTAATTTTTTTAACATTATATCATCCTATACGTCAATCACTATTATGTGACTATATTTTTTATAATAAACTATTTTAGCCTTGTATTTGCTTTCTAAATATAATTATATTTAACGTGCATAAATTGATTAAAATTAAAAATGATTCATTCTAAAAATATTAAAATTGGCTTTATAAAACCTGGCTCTTTAAGCTCCAAGCATGATGAGTTTCTAGTGGCTGCAAACCGTCATAACTGTGACCTTATTGCACTCAATGAGACCTGGCTGCGACCGGGTGAGAGAGGCCGCGCGCCGCGGGTCCCGGGCTACCGCCTCGTGCATATACCTAGGCCCGCGAGCGTGCGCTCCCGCGGTGGCGGCGTAGGTTTCTACATTAGGAAAGGTCTGAACGCACAGAAAGTTAACATAATACAGTAACACCAAACGTTGAACAAATGTGGATTTCAATAAAAACAAACGGCAAGCTTATCTCTGAGGGACGGCGTACCAACCTCCCTGGTTGTCTGTTAACGTTTTTACAGACGCACTAACAGATACAATTAGTAGTTTAACAGGGTACGACTTTTTGTATCTCGTAGGGGACTTTAACATTAATTATTTCAACACCAACACAGTGCATTACAGAATATTATGCGATTTTTTGTCAACACACAGATTGCGTCAGTGTACAACCGAGGCTACACATTTCACTGCGGACACGGAAACCCTGCTCGACCTAGTCTGCATAGTCGTTACGCAGACCTAGTCGTTTATGTATTTACGTAACTGTTTATTTGCTGTTGCTGAGTGTATTAAATCTGTCCATCAAACGACAACAATATGGAACCGCATAACACCAGGCATTGTGGCGTTACGCCGCAGTGATACATACGCCTGAGCGGTCTCCTTTTTGACAGTTAGGCATTACACACACATATGTTTTGTGTTGTTTTTCTGTCCTGTTTTTATGACTTTTGCATGTAAGTCTTTGTTTTATTTGTGGTGTAATGTCTCATTGTGTCAAATAAATGTTTATTATTATGTTTATTATTATTATTATTATTATTAATTTACTATTCCTTTTGGTGAGTATAACCAAGCCAAAGATCAATGGTCCGTATAAATAGTAAACTTCCAAGTCTAAATTACTTTATTGCCTATATAATAGCTAATAGTTCCTTTTCTATTGTACTATATTTTTCTTCCGCAGGTGATAATGTCCTACTAGCAAATGCTATTGGCGTATGTGAGCCTATAGGTCTCCGTGATAGAACTGCACCGACAAAGTTTGTGCAAAGTTTGATGCGTCAGTTCAAAACAAAAGGTTTAGAAAAGTCAGGGAATTATAGTAACGGGGCATTAGTCAATAGCTTTTTACGCGTTTCAAATATTCCATGTAAGCTTCATCAAAAGTAATTTTTCGTCCTATTTTAAACATAAAGTCATAAGTCTAGTAATTTTTGCAAAATCCTTTATAAATTTCCATTGACCGACCTATGAGACCGAGAAAGCTTTTTATTTCAGTTACAGTTTTTGGAAGGAGATATTTTAAAATAGCATCAATTTTATCAGTATTTGGCTTAAGATCGTCACTAGTAATCGTTTGTCGTAAGTATAATACTTCCTTACGCAGAAAATGAGATTTATCTAACTGCACTTTAAGATTAGTCTGTCTAAATCTTTCGAAAACTAATTTTAATTTTTCTATATACTTCCCTAGGCTAGTTGAGAATATTATGACGTCATCTATATAGACTAATCAATGAATACTTTGTAACCCTCTCAATACATTTTTCATTGCTCGTTGAAAAGTGGCAGGCACTATTTTTAATCCAAACGGCATTATATTAAATTCGTGATGCCCGAAAGGCGTGCTGAAGGCTGTTTCAGATTTATCTTCCTCTAAAATTTCGATTTGATGGTAACCACTTGCTAAGTCTAACATGGTATAATCCGTCTTTTTTCCTAACATGTCAAATAAATCGTTTATGTTCGGTAGTTTGGTATTTATCGTCAACAGTAATTTCATTTAAACGCCTGTAATCAATAACCATCCACCACTTTTGCTTACCGGAACTAATTAATTTCCAAATGTACGGGACATTTGGTAGCAAAAAAATTTGCAATTTGCAGCACTCCAAGGAGAATAAGACTCCTGTATAATATTATCATGGAGCATTTGGTATATTTGTTTTTTAATTTTGGCAGTTTGCGTTGGGGGTAGCCTACGTGCTTTAATAAATATAGGGTCCTCGTTTTTAGCACTTCATTTAAGGGAATATTTTCGCAATAAAATATATCTTTATACATCTTACAAAGGTAATAAATTACTTTCTTCTCTTCACTATTCATGTGGCCAAGTTTAAGTCGCATTAAATTTTTCGTCAGAATTTATTCAGTATTATCTCTGTCCCGAGTACAATTTAGAGTAAATTGCGAATTAATATGTGAATTTTCATAGGGGTACACGATAAAAGGGCTAGTAATAGTTAAAATCATATTTTGCGACGTGCAGTTCTGTATAACAGTATAAGCAAAATCTACATAGTTAACTAACGCTGTGGGCATTCTAACTCCTTCGCCGAATTGTTTATGTTCCAAAATGGTTGGCAATTTCGCTCTTAATTCCGAACGTGATGGCAACTCGTATGTTAGCCTAAATTGTAGTGAATAAACTATAGGTATACATACAAGTATTCGGAGATTTTTTTTTCATGTCAATATTTGCTTCAATTTGTATTAATAAATCGCTGCCGATTAGTCCATCGTAACGACTATCGACACTGTAAACATAAAAATTATAACACTGTGAGCTTTGGAAAATTTCCAGCAATTGAATAAAAATTACTTGATCGTGTTTACTAGATGCGTGGGTGCTTACAACTTCGAAAGGTTCTATTCTTAAAAATTCAGAAAAATAGTTATTTGCGACTTTGGGGCTAATAAAAATCGAGAACTAACCATATCTATCATAAACATTGAATTTAATTCTGGAATCTCAATATATGACAAAGAACGTACACTATTAGAATTTACAGTTATCTTTTCCCGTGCCTTGAGGCTAGCATGTGAAAATTTTCGATACTCTCCATCGACAGAGATTGATTATTATTGTTAATATTTTGATCAAGTTCATAGTGATCGTGGTAATTATTATTTGTGCAGTTAATACGCCTTGAGTTAGCAGTTCGCATTGTTACGTCGGTGTTCGATCCCGAATTCGGAATTTGCTGAAACTGCAGTTGCATTGTAGCCGGGTGATGGGATGTATTATTAAAATTTCTATTATTATTTCTAAATTGGAGTGAATTACTTTTAAATGGATTATTTCTAAAATTATTTTGCTATTGAATATTATATTGGTATGAGTTAAAGTTATTTTTATCGAAATTTCTAAATTGAGGCTTATTAAAGTTACTTGGCGGTGATTCTGATGATCATGATGGCATTAAGCGCTGTGGAATATTTTGATACCTGTTATTAAGATGTTATTAAGTAGTATTAAGATGTTTTTGCGTATAAACTGTATTGAAATTTTGTTTCTCCAAAACAACTTGTAATGCATCTGCTAAAGTGGAGATGTCCCTTAAATTTACTATTCTAACTAAGTAAGATGGTAAATTATAAAAGAAAACGTTAAACGATGTATTCGTATAAATTTATTGTTTTGCTAGTCGAACACTAGAGTCTAACGTCGTTTCATTGATTTTAGAAAAACTAATACTTCTAATATGTTTAATTCGGTGACAAAAATGTAAATAATATTCGCCTCTATTTATTTTTAAACCCTGTATTTCTAAAGCTAAACATTATTCGGTTCTGGGATCGCCAAAACGTTGCCTTAATAAAGTTTTTAATTCATCCCAGTTATTAATTTGGTCCCGTTCTCGTATTCACAAGGGCGGAGCCTCAAGCAAAAGCTAGTTTTAATATAAGTTATTAGTCATTTTATATTTATGATATTGTATAATATATTCAATTTCGTTATTTTATGTAGAATTGTATAACATATAATATAAAGATTATCAATTATTCCCTTTTTTAATTTTTTTTTTAACCAAATAAAAATATATTTATATAATCAAAATGTGTTTCATTTGAAAGTGTGTTTATTCAAGAGTATAAAAAAATCATGGAAATATCTTGAAAAACAAAGAAGTTACAGATTTATGACACGAAAATGGCCTAAAGTCCACATAGTGCGGCGGCGCTCGAGGCGCCGCGAGCAGCGTCCCCGCCACTGGTTAAAACTATTGAACTGCGCCCTCTACTGATAATAAATTATATTAATACGTACATATCAGTTTAATATTATGTGCATATCCATATTTATATTAGAATACTTAGATTTAAGTTAACTTTTACAGAATAATAATTCACTTCTTTAGTTTTGTTTCCTAACTCACTTAGCTATAATTTGCTTATGTAATTTTTAGATATAGTTATTAATTAAGTCGGGAGGTGTAGGTTACGCGCCTTACGCGTATACGTTTGTGCATCGTGCAAATGCAACCAATAAACCAGTTTGATAACCGCTGCCCGTGTTTCACTACCTATATCCAACTGTATTACACTCTGGCTCTGCAAATAATTTTTAATAACAGTTTTGCAGGTTCACACCTCGTTTCACAGTCGTTATTATACCTTAAATTACACTGCGTCTGCGATAATGAGCTTATTGTTATTACTTGCGTTAAAAATGTATATATTGGACTATTGTTATAAGTTTTGACTTATTACAAGTCTGAACTTTGCGGCAACATCGCCTACATTTTGCAGTGCCAATTATCACAGTTATAACCATGCGGAAGTCAACATCCTTATTCGTAGATAATTCAATTATGTGCATGGATTGTATAGAAAGTAAGTTTTAGAATAAGTGCTGATGCGTAACTTACCAGGATCTACCATACTTTTAATCTATCTATATAGGCAATATGTGCACATTTTTTAAAATATATTTTGTTGTATAAGCCTAGTAATAGATTTTTGGTACCTACTTGGAAGGTAGCAGGCTCGATCTTTAGCTATGGCATATTTATGAGATTTTTCTCAGCTGCAATCATTAGGAAAATATATTTGTTAGCAGTGTGACACTATCGGCTGGTAATAATAACACGAACACCTAAACGGTGAAGGAAACCATCGAACCATCTTGATTGTAGAGGCTATAGTTTTAAAGACCCTTGAAGTCTAAAACTAGAATCATCATATTGGATTCAAACATTAATAAAATTTATTTGCAGTGCCTTTTCCAAACAAATGCAAGTTCGACGATTCAGAAGCTAACGAAGACTGCTCAGTCTTTCGTCCCAAAATTCGTTGCTGCTATACCAGAGATTGGAGTCGAAGAGTTGGACCCACTATTAATTAAACGTATAGACGCATCCACGGCTGGACTTAATTGCGAGCGATGTGACCATTCTGGGATTCAAAGGCACACAGCTAAAAGAAATGAAGTAATTTTAACATTGACGACAGTGATAATATTTAGGTTTTTAAGTATGGGATAGTCAGCCATTTGAAGATTAAAAATACACCTAAATCGAGTTAAAATGTAAATGTAGTAAGCAAACTGTATTTTCTACATTCAGTTTTGCTTTAATGCTTTAATGCATAATGAAAATTGCATGTAAAAATAAATAACTGAAGTATAAATAATATTGTTGCTATTATCTGAATCCATATTCTATTACCCATATTTTTACATTCAGTTAACTAGGTTGATATTATGATACTAATTTTCGATTCATTGCAATATTTTAGATTTGACAAGACCTTTAAAACTCTGAAGATAAAGTTATTGGTAGATCTACATCTGAGATCTAATATTGATGATGCCCATCGTAGGAAAGGGACCTTTGTTTATTATATTACGTAAGTAAATCTTTTATCAAAATTAATCAAGACATGTCAGGACATACCTATTGTTTAAGGAGGCTTCCATACTTATCAACACGTAATAGGTTTTTTCAAATCACTTCAAAAGTTATCGTCCGATTTCGTTCAAAATAATTGTTCTAAAGAGTATTTAGCATGATTTATCAGCAATGAAAGTTACACGTTCTACCTCTTATAGTTTAGAAATGTCAGGAGGCCAACTTATAAATCGCTTTGGAGGCCGATTACTCGTGAATAAACACACACTGCACTACACTTTATAAAGAAAGTCATGTAACAAACCTCACCTTTATATAACCTATTAGAGGATTCCACACAATATGGGAGATGACTACGTCTCATATATTTAGTTTTATTAATATAAAACAGAAATATTGAGGCATTACTACTTGGTAAATGTAAAAAAAATCTAATATTTTATGTGTAGTTTATTAATTAGATACATCTAAGAAGTATAAAAAGGTATTTTTTATTTTTTGTTAAATAAGTAAACAAAACCTACATCATTAGTTCACTTACATCATATACAAATATTACATTCATTATGGTAAGTATGAACTTAAACGCACAAAAATAGGAGATTTTTACAAATATATTCCTGCGGCCTTAAACTTAATACACTTTTACCTAGGCGTGACGTCACAACTAGGTACGACCTTAGTATGGACCGTCTTCACGAGACTTTGTATACAAATCGCTGTTACCTTTGAAAATATTGACTTTTGGCTCGTATACTTTTCTTCTGAGAAGTTACTCATAATATTAATTAAGAGTATTAGTTAAGTGTAGAATTATATAAAATATAATAGTATAAATTTTCATCCTCACTTCACATGTATGGGGAGCCACCAGAAAGAATATTTTTTATTAATTTATTTTTTACTAGCCTTAGCCCGCGGCTTCGCCCGCGTTGAACTTTTTTCTCCCTTATATCTTTATAATATATAGCCTACTCGTTATTCCCATGTATAAGCTATTTTCATCAAATTCCGTTTAGCAATTTTGCGTCAAAGAGTTTCTAAACATCCTCACAAACTTTCACATTGCAGCCGCGTTCGCGCGACCCGGGACTTGGGAGACCATTATTAATTTATCAATGTTATGTGTTATAAATTCGTATATAATATTATACGAATATTAATTTGTGATATACAGTAGAAAATAGAATAAGATGATATAAAAATTTAAATTACGTTGCACAAAATTGTAAAAATTGCATGATTCTGGCAACCCTTTTAAAAAAAATTATCTACCAACACGATGACTTTGTCGAAACCGGTCGTGTAATATATTAAAATTAATGTAAAATACTTATTACAGTGGAAATAGTGCAAGAAGTCATGTGTGTCATTACTGTGAGTAACAAACATCCATCCCCCCCCCCCCCCCCCCCCAAACTTTCACATTTATTATATTAGTACGATTACTATGAAGTTAAGTAAAGTAAAAGTCACATTCGCTACAATGAAGTTAATTGATAAAAAGTTGATGATTCTTGAGAATTAAATAAATGTCGCATCTTAAAAACAATCGAGAGCGACGTACATGTATTTAACATACAATGTGTACAGTTAGTGATCATTTTACACAGTTAAGAGAAAAGTCACGTTCCATTTTTTGTGGCTAATTAGAGTACCTACCTAAACATTGTGTAATAAATAATTATAAGTTATGAAGTGTATTGTGTTTTATAGAAAGAACATTTATTAAAGATAATTATTTAATATTTCTTTTTTCATGAAAAGAAGAATAACATACATTTTATATTTCAGGTAAAATCGAAGTCACTGTCTACATTACAGTATCAAGGGTCACTGAGGGTGACAAAACTTATTTACGCGCTGAGTACAAAGATATATATTGAAAGACAAAGCTGATGTGATATTAGACAATCTATTCGAAGGCAACGAATTACTTGGTAAGTAAACAGATAAACTTTAATTAAATAAACAGACTAGACCATAATTGAGACCCCAAAAGTACCAATGAATTTAATATTATAATACCGTGAGAGAGCCATGATCCAAGCTGGCGTCAAGGAATACCACGGCCTTAAGGAGAACCAGTGTGCAACAACGGTACCACGTTGGGATACCAACTCCACTAGTATTGCAAGTGTCCAGGGGGAGGCCTTACCATAAGGCAATTACCACAAAATTTAGCCACATAATATAACTTAATGTTTGTTTCAGCTACTGCAACTAAAGAAATGCTGCACCAGAGCGCGAATGAAGTTATTCTCGGCATCGGATCTCCATTCGTTAGGGCTGTGATCGACGCCATTATTGTGCACGTCAACGAACTTCTTAAGCCTTTCGAAGCCGACGACATATTATATAATTTTGTGTTTTCAAAAATAATTTGAAAACACAAAATTATAACTATTTACAAAATAAGTATTAAAATTATATATATAAAGAACTTTTTTATTTAATTATAGGTATATATAAAAAAGAAAATTATATATAAAAAAAATATATTTTACTACTCTCCTTTCTGTACTTTCTTTAAAACTGTTAGACCTACTAAAGTCAATTTACCGTCTACAACAGATAGAAGGAGTACATACTGTCCTCGTTTGATATTAAAACAGTTTGAACATGCGTACAAGGCAACTAGAATCAAATAATTTGTCTATGACTTATTTCGTTAATCAACAATCACAGCAACGATAAAAACCAGAACACCCAACTTGCAATTCTATCATTAAAATATCACAGGTAATAATATTTTAAAAACCATTATTGGTAATAAAAAAAAATTAAATTTAATAAGTTAAAATATGCCGCTCTTCCCTTTGGTCTACCAAGTAATAATAGTAGGTAATAATTATATTATGAAACTAATCTATGATTTGTTTGCAACATCTTAACAATGAAATAAAGAAAATATTATAAAAATTGTGAAAGGAATTATAGTACATAGATAGTGGATTAATAGGAAACAATAAAATTTATGATGAATGTATCAGCAAAACATTATGCTATGTAATATTCGTTTTGCTAAGTAAAATGTATAGGCAAAAATTAAATTAATAATAAAATTATTGTTTTTTATTGAAAGACAATATTACTATTTGATTGAAGAGACCAAACATATTTTGATAAGATGAATTTCTTTGAAAAATTGAAACCCAAATATGGTTATTGTGTCGTAGATGGATTTACAATTATGTACAGGCATATTTTAAGGTAAAACATTACTTAATCACAATTCTAAAACATGAGATTTGGTATATATACAGTTTTTAGGGTTACGTAGCACAAGGAACCCTTATAGACTCGTTTTGTTCGTCCATCTGTGTGTATGTCTATCTGTCTGCCCTTCTTCTTCTGTAATGAAACAAAAATGATCGACTTCAATTTTTTTTTTCAAATTCAAATTCTTTATTCAACATACATAATAATATACAACATAATAAACATGTAATATACCTGAATCTAATCCAAAGGTAAGTTAAGACTTGTGTTATGGCAATCAGACAACGGAATAACATATGACAATTTTAAACTATAGTATTTTATCACACACTCTCACACTACACAAACATACTAAAAATAGTTTTTCACGTATTTTCTTTTTTCTGCGATGTGATACACGCTTCATTGCGGAGTCTCCCCTGGAACCTTCGGTAAACTACACCCGACAGCCAGAACCCCTCCACCTCAAGGGTAGATAAAAGTGGTGTCGGCACTCTCACCACAAAGGAACTGAAGTAGACCTTACGGCGAGACTGCAGACGCTCGACCCTCAAAATGCTCAAGCTCACGACGTCCTCGACCTCCATGGACAAGTGTAGGCGACACGTACAGCTGCGTTGCGGATACCATACACCGTAAGCGCAGCTCGGGTACGTAGGGTGCGGTTCCGCGATGGTTGCGGACGATGTGCTTCCTCTTCCTTCTTCTGTCCACCAGAATGAAGCCTTCCTCATTGCACCTCCTGCTCTCGTCCTTGACGGATCGAGAAGGCTCAGTCTTGTACGCTCCTCCATGCGCCCGTGGGGGTGTGGTGGGACCAGCGGCGACACTTGCGTAATTTTCGGAGTCGCTGGTGTCCCCGGTTTCGACTCGACCGCAAACAGTGAGGAAGCAGAGGCGGTTGTTGATCCGTCGGATTTAACTGATGAGCAAAACGTGACAGCTTGCGCGCCGCGTCGTCGCGTGTTTACTAAGTCAAGCGAATAATTGGGTGACCTGCATAATTATTTTATTACTTTTCATTTGCAATAATTAATTATGGAAATCACGGATAGTGGACTCCAGTCTATTCAATCGACCTCGGATCTCGTCCAGCTCCGCCTTCATGGTGTTGACATTCTTCAGCAGACTGGAGACGTTGACGTGATACATAGTCACCACCGGTAGCTTGTGGCGATCCCTAGTTAAGCTGGTATGACGATCCCTGAATCCGTCTACTTTAACAGGGTGATGATATCCTGTAAGCTTCTTTCGCCACCATCTCTGTGTCGCGATGGCATCTGCGCCTTCTTACCAAACGCCTCGTACAGCATCAGATTTCCCTTACAAATCTCCTCATTGCTAAAGATCGACATGCAGAGCTAAACGGGGCTGCCATCGACCATGGCGTTGATGGCGTGTTCGATAAACGCCAGCAACTCGTTGACTACGAGCGCCATGGTGACGTGTAGCGGCTGACAGCCGCGCGATTCGCGAAATATTAAATTATTTTATTTATATTTTTGTCATGTCTTGTAATGCGGAAAGCGTCCGTTCACCAGCGCTCAACGCATGACACTCCTCTTTTAACAACGCCGAAATCCCTAAACATGTATCTATAAGGAGTCAGGAGTTTTATTTAGTACGTTTGGATCCAGGGTAATCCTCCTTGGTGCTTGCTTTTTTATTTTATTTTATTCGGAAAACTTACAGCTAACAAACGATAACATTAATAATTTAACTTAGAAATAAAAAAGGCAATAACAAGTTTTCACTTGTACACAGCAAATTAGAAAAGCTAGAAAGTGATTAAAAAATCTTAAATTAATCTTAACCTCAAATCCATAAGAATTTATATTTTAAAATTAAATTATAAAATAGTAAATAATAATAAAAAAGCCAAACCTACTTTGTAAAACAAAATCGAAAAAATAAATAAATATAATAATAATGAATAAATGAACAATTCCACACACACATAAATCCCACCCAAAGTAAAAAACAAAATGATTTTGGTAGCATATGCTTGAACTCACACAACTGTTTTATACACTTTTCACTTTATTTAGGTTTTAACACTAATTTATATATAAACACGACACTTGATCGAACGAAACGACGAATCGAGACCGGTCGTGTTTATATTTAAATTATTGTTAAAAACTTATATAAAGTGGAAAAGAGTATAAACAGTTGTTTGATATAATTATTATGAACATGAATTTACACCAAGAACCAACAGTACACTCAATCAGTTATATGCTTGAACTACTTCAGAAAAAATTGCAATCACCTTAATTTGTGTTCATATAAATTTAGAGAAGTTCTCTCGATTCCTCATGGAATTCATAATCAGGTCACCACTTTGATGTCAAAAGGACCAATTTGGTATTATACCCTTTACACCAAACAAAGAATTTTGAAAATCAGTCCACAGACGGCGGAGTAATCGTTGAACATATTTTTTTATACATGGTGTTTTTTTCAGTCACTATCCCAACTTTCAGGAGTGAATATACCTTTGAATATAAGCTTCTAACTAAGCTTTACTAACTTTGGCTTTACTATGGGATCAACTTTCCTATTTAAAAAAAAATATCTGTTTCATACAAAAGGGCTTCGGCTTAGAAAGCGTTTTGTAGGAAACAGCCGATTTTTTTTTCAAGTAGGAAATTTGATCCCATAGCAAAAGTTACTTTTTAAATGTAAATTGCACAAACATCTTCTACAAAACGACTAGATTGTAACTATATTTATGTAGTCTATATATTAATATTTATTAATTTATTACACTATCTATGTATATAGTATCATGGCTTAGTATTCATTATGTTTATGTACAGTATGTAGAGATATATATATACTGTACGTTTTCCGATTGCTTCAAACGACTGAAACTCCTTTTTTAATGTTGCTTTTGTTTTTATCCAGAATCTCTGGTATATTCTCCTGCATATTTTTATTGTTTGTTCCAAAAGCCTACAATTCAATTCTTCCACAATTCGTCTCAAGTCTCGAACCGAAAGTCCCGGGAGTGGAGGCAACTAAAATTACAAGAAGTCCCGGTACTTCGGGACACGAGACGTCACGGGACCCAAACCCTAGTTAAAATATTTTTTTGAAAAGAACAATTTTCCAACTTTTTTACTAAAAGGTGGCCCCGTACGAGTTTCTTACGCCAGTTCTTCTCCAGTTTCTTTTCCTTCTACCCCATCGTGTTGAGTATCGACGAATAGTTTTTGACATTGGAAATGTCTTTTCGATCGCTCCAGTATCGGGGCTGATTTCACGAAAAAGTGCGATTCCTTATATCTCGGAGGGTTGTAAAGATATGATATTCAAATAAAGACGCGTCTCATGATTTTGGCGCTCAATTACTCGTAAAAAGAATATGGAAAGATCGTAACATCTCTCGGAATACAAAAATAAAAATAGTCCAGTAACTCATATTTTCAATATTTAACTACGGAGCAGAAACACGGAGTTTAATTATTATTTTAAACAAAAAATTCCAAAGTAAAAATACACATAAAAGTATGAAATAAAACTTATTTTATAAATAATTCCACTTTTTTGGCTGACATTGAAACTATACTAAACTATAACTACTCAATATTCATGAATTTGAAGTCGCTACAAGGTTACAAAGACCTTGGACCGCCTGTCGTACTAACGTATCCATTCAACGTGAGCTACAAATGAAAAACAGACTATCATTTTGTTGTTTGTAAATTGTATCAATAAGCAAATAAACCAAACTGTTTTTAAAGAACATCTTTTATTGACAAATCCAGCTACAGTACACAACACAAATTGGACCTCCGAAGTCGCATCAAACCAACCAGCGCATGGGCACTCGCATAGGTACGGCCGGCCATCTTGCATATTCCAAAGCATTTTCCTTCCCGTTTTCTGAAACCGTATCTTCCCGTGTTTTTTCAGGGTGGTTGTTCGCTACTGGCTACTCGCAGGGACCGCATCGTTCAGTATACTAAACAAAGTTGCCCTCGTTCACGCAACTTAAACTAATCTAGTGCTGCTAGAAGACACACCGAAGCGAAACAATACGTAACACTCTGCGTTTTAAAGATAGCTTTTCAAAATTGAACTTTATTAATTACACCGGAAGATACACGTTACATTGTGACAGTTCGAATGTAAAGTGGCAACTCGCGGTACAGCACATGCGCATGGCTGATGTCATAATATGAAACGTGTATCTTTTTGTGTAGCGATTAAAGTTTCATTTTGAATAGTTATCTAAAAAATGCAGCACTAGACTAGTTAATTACTTAAACTAGACTAACTAAGTTCGCAATTTTTTAGGCATTTATTAATGTTAATAACTTGGAAGATTTATAGAAAATTGATTTAAACTAAGAACATAAGTCACTTTTCAACGAATTCAATAATATACAGTCACAGATAGAGGAATCTGTCTCTGACTTAGACCAGCAACTATCGCAGAGGGAACTTTTCGAAAATACGTATTACAATATAGTTTCTCGAGCAGAACATTTACTTAGTCATAACGAGGCCGCAACGGGTTCTGAAAAATGCACTGGCAAAGGTTAGCACTAAATTGCCCACGAACTCACTACCGGAATTCGATGGAGCATATGAGCACTGGCTCGAATTTAGGGACACCTTCATATCCCTAGTCCACAATTCTAATCACATAAGCAGCATCGAAAAATTCCATTATTTAAAATCGTCGCTAACGGGAAGCGCTGCACTTGTAATAAATTCTGTAGATAATTTCTCCAGTGATAATTACCCGATTGCTTGGGATTTAATTCTTAACCGATACAACAATAGTAGGTTATTAGTGCATAACCATGTCAGGTCCTTGATTACTATGCAAAGCTTAAATAAGGAATCACCAACGCTAATTAGAAGATTAATTGACACTGTATTAAAAAAATACGCGCTTTAAAGATTCTCAACGAGCCCACCGAATTGTGGGATACTCTTGTTATTTATTTGGTCGTATCAAAGCTTGATCAAACCACTGAATGCGAGTGGGAAAGATACAAAGGCTCACTATGTTCAAGAAATAATGATACAAAAAAAGACTTAAAATTAAATGATTTATTAAAGTTTTTATAGGATCGATCTGATGTGCTAGAAACGCTACAAGTATCTCATAGTAAAGTAATAAGGATTATTATAAGAAAAATCAAACTACACATTCACTAAAAATCCACTGTAATACGTCCACAACCAATAAGTCTCGAGTGCAACACTTGCAAAATAGTTTCAATAACCTATGCATATTGTGCAAAAGAAATCATCCAATTTACGCGTGTCAAAAGTTTATTAGTTATAATTTAGACTCTAAAGTTAAATTCATTCATGATAATAAATTATGTATTAACTGTTTACGATCCGATCACACTTTAGATAATTGTAGATTTGGGACATGCAGACTATGCAATAACAAACATAACTCGTTAGTGAATCCTAATAACGTTCATACTATTGCGCATCAAACCGGTACGTCTCACGTGCCGTCAACTACTAATAAAAAATATTTTGAAGCCACGGTCGGGCCTACGTCCCCATCATCCGCTTCACCCTCCTCAGCCTGCTCTGACGTTGAAAAGATGTACCGTCAATGCCTAATACCTACAGATCAACGTGACCTTCAATTGATATTGTGGCGAGACTATCCCTCTCAAATGCTGAACATATACCGATTAAATACAGTTACATACAGCACCGCTTCAGCGGCATTTCTAAGTTGTAGGTGCCTAAAACAGTTAGCATACGAGTGCAAGGATAATGACGTCTTGCGAACTATTCGCGAAGATAATAACGTCACGCGAACTATTCGTGAAGATAATGACGTCACGCGAATTATTCGCGAAGATTTCTATGTTGACGATTTAATAACTGGCATCGACGACGAACAGCGATTGCTTGAAATTTGTAACAAAGTGTCAAATGTTTTAAAATCGGTTTGTTTTCCTCTCCGAAAATGGTTATTTAATTTTTAGCTAGACGGTGATGAAAATAGCGGTGCTAGTTCGCTTAAAGAATTATCACTAGGCGAAAACGTCAATTCCAAAACTTTAGGCCTAAATTGGAAAAATACATTAGATATGTTTTACTTTAATACGCATTTTAAAATTAATGATAGTGACATAATTACGAAACTTTATATTATGTCAACTATTGCACAAATCTTTGACCCATTCGGTTTATTGAGTCCTATGACTAGGGTTGCCAGGTCGCCAAACCTAATAGCCGGACAGACGAACCAGTTTGGCCGGACATTTGGGTAAAATGGCCGGACACCCAACATTATTGACGATTTTGTCTCAGTATTAATAAAAGTACGACAGTTAAATATTTACTTAAAACAAGCTTTATGATATTTACCATAAATATTCTTAAATTCTAATGAAATATAAATAAAATCGAAGGCCAAGTCAATCTAATTACTTTATTATTAATCAGTCCAATTATTGTTATAAAGCCAAGTCAAAATTAATTACTAAATAAACACTTATCAACATTTTTAAATCCTAAAAAGCCTTATAAAATCCGGATAAGCCGGACACCGTTTATTTTGGCCGGACACGCAATCAAAAAGCCTACCTATGTCCGGCTTTATCCGGACGCCTGGCAACCCTACCTATGACTATTGTTGCGAAAATATTGCAAAAATTGTGGCTATTGAAAGTAGACTGGGACGATGAGCTGCCAAATGATGTCAAATATACTTGAAATTGCTTTGTTAAATCACTGTTTCTCCTAAGTGAAATATGCGTGCCACGATGCATCGTCGGTCTTGACGCTGCCAGCGTCTAGCTTAATATATTCACGGACGCATCGGGAGCAGCATACGGAGATTACGTTTATGTTCGCACGATCGCTCGCAACTTGTCGGTATCCGTCCGGTTATGCTGCTCCAAGAGTAAGGTTGCGCCATTGAATCCCGTCAGCATTCCCAGGTTAGAGTTATGTGGCGTCTTACTAGATGCTAGATTATTTAATAAGGTGCGTGAGTCTTTTCGCCTCCACGGTCAACGTCAACGGTCTACCCACTAGGCCAAGGAACTCTTGACTTTATTGTTTCTAAACTAAAAACCGAAAAATTGATCTAAATTAGCTAAATTTATACAAACGCTTATAGATACTGAATATATATCATTATTTTGACGATGGTTGGTTGGGATGGTTTATTTGTGTGGCCTTTTTTATCCCCACTCGTGATTCAAGCTGAATGATTATCCTATCCAGTGTGATCTAATTAATGCGTAGGTAAAAATTATAATTAACCTGCTTCATAAAAAAATGGAATAAATTAAAATAGTTGAGAGAGGATGTTATAAGTGGGTGGAAAAGGCAATTATTCAGTGACTACAAAAAGAGAACTAAAACAAGAAAAGGAATAAAATACTTGTATTGCTCTGAAATATATCAAATGTAAAAATTGTTTATGTATCACATTTCAAACCCAATAACATACAACAGTCATGTCAGCCCCAGTCGTGCGAGAAAAAGGGGGTTACTTGGAATTGAATTACTTTTGCCCACATATAGTAAACCATTGAACATATTATTACCCAGAGATGTACTTACCTACTTTAAATGTTTTGATGAGAAAAGGTTTTTTTTAGTTCTTTTTTTGTAAATAAATTTTGACTTTTGTAGTTTTTACACATTTCATGTCTTAGAATTTGGGAGCTCAGACAACTAATTTTTTAGAGGAATTTGAGAACAGTATGACTGATTTGGACAGACAATTTACTTGAGACTATTTTAAAAGTTACTTGGTGCACATCCGATAACAAAAAAAAGTTATGAAGATTTGAACGCGACGATTTATGTACACAACTATGAAAATAGTGTTTCAGAACTTGCTAGTGCTCGTGATCGTGAGATGAATTGGGATCGAGAGATTATTGAGTGATTCGTCCTTTATGATGTAGTCATAGGTGGAACGCAATATAAAATTGCACACAACTCTTGCATCAGGAAATGAACAGTATAATAATGTAAGTACAAAAAAAAACCTTGAGCACATATTTTACAAATATATTTATCTACTAGCCTTTGCCCGCAGTTTTGTCCGCGTGGGAGAGTCTCCTTAGCAAAAACTTGTTTATTAAATATACCTTATGCAATATAAAGTATATATTTTTACTCTGTGATATAGTAATAGCATAGATGAATTATTTTTTAAGAAAAATTAAACCGACTTCCAGCGTAAGAACGCACAAAAAATTATGAAATAAATCTAATTTTCTAAATAATTCCCCTTTTGAATTCGGCTAGAATTTTAACTATTTCATTCGTAACTTTGAAGTCGGTACCAGTCAAAACAATATCCTGATAAAACAATGTTTTAGAACTCACATTTTGGTTGGCTGGTACCGACTTCAAAATTATGAAGATTGAGTATAGAAATAGTTATAATTCTAGCGTATTTATCTTGTAGCGATCGTATGTATTTTAAAAGACTGAGTAGCTTAGATCCGGGGCACACCCTAGGCACAAAATATTACTTAAAAAAAAAAGCTTCTACGCAAATGAAGTTTCAGCCACCAAGCTACTCGCGTCGTCACCATCAACAACATTTCTTTAAAATAAAACAGCGGGGGTTTAAAATAAAACTTTGGTCCAATTTCAAAGAAATCCTTTATTTCGAAGTAATCTTTTAGTAACATTTTTAATCCTTCATAAAACAAGTTTTGAACATCATATCCAAAAACATCATTTTTAAGTGTATCGCTACCAAATTCATTTTAAAACTCTGTCAATGACTTCTTATTAAATTTTAATTATAGTAAGTACATTAAACAGTACTCTCCACACACTGAACTCCAATCAATCATTTTGTATCCTACTATTATTAAAACACCATTTCCTTGCATTTCTATTCAAGAACATTTTATGCATCCCCGTAACAAAGCGACCATACGTATCAAAATATTCACCGATGCCATGGCTGTCTATGTGGATGACTACCCAATGAGAACCTGGTTTTGAGTCCGGGTCTAAATTGCTTATAAGGTATGTGGGAACCGTAACATACATTGGTAATCGGTTCGCAGCATACACGTTATTTTGTCAGCTTGGATGAATCTTTTTTAAGTATGATTGTACTCGTAAAGTATTCATCATTCTTTAAAAATTACTTATCAATTCGCTCTATCACATGCAAGTGAAATAAATAAGACCTTCTTAAATAAACAACACATTGAAAACATATTACAGAGTACTTTCTAAACTACTGAAAGCTAATAAATAGTCATGGCAAGATTGTACCTTAGTGTTTTCGGAAGCGTCTAAATATGTCACATATACAAAAACTAATCATTTAATTTGCAGTTTTTTTTCACATAATTATTTTTTTTATGTAAAAGCTGGAGTTATTTTGTAAATAGAAAAAAGCTCTCAATTTATTTGTATAAAATGGCCGCATCCAATGAGGTAATAAAACCTCTATGATTGGGCCGTTTATCTAAAAAAACATGACACTTGACAGTTGACGTTTTCACTTGTCAGCACTTAGCGTTTTACCGAGCTTACGTAACGTTGTTACTGCGATATCTTTGGATTGTCTTTGTTTTATAAACCTTGCTTGCCCCTACGGTGAGCATATACGTTTCCATGGTGGATATCGAATTGAAGTATGCTCAGAGAGTTTAAACATATCAGAAAACAATTTAAGAGGAAGTGCACCAACAACACTTATAAGGGGAAAAATAAAGTCGCGATATGTATCGAGAAAGCAGTATTATGTTTACATAATTTGAATGAATGGAAAAGGTATGGAACTAGTAGATACAGCTGTCTTTCTAGGTATAACTTTAGACGCAAAACTACAGTGGGGCCCACATATTGTTGGGTTGGCCGACAGACTCAGTTCAGCAGCATTTGCAGTGAGTAAAATAAGACAATTTTCAGACGAAAACACAGCAAGACTTGTATATTTTAGTTACTTCCACAGTATAATGTCCTATGGCATTCTACTGTGGGGAAATGCTGCCGATATAATTACTATATTTGTGCTGCAGAAGCGAGCTGTTCGGGCAATCTACAAGGTGGCCCCCAACACTTCATTAAGAGAGAAGTTTAAAGAAACTGGAATGTTAACTGTAGCTTCTCAGTATGTTCTATCAAATGTATTATATGTTAAAAAAAATTTAAACCTATTCAAAAAGAAAAGTGACAACCACAATAGAAATACCCGAAATAAGCATAAGCTTGATGTACCAGGGACTAGACTTAGTAAAGTTAAGAACTCGTTTAAAGGCCAGTGTATACGCCTATACAATAAGATCCCAGAAAGCGTTCAAAATTTTTCAATCAATAAATTTAAAAAGTAGTTAAAGAACGTTTGTGTGCTAAAGCCTATTATAAAGTTAATGATTTTATGAATGATAGCACACCATGGGAATGAGGTGACCCCCTGCAAGGCTACTTCTAAATTACATATATTATTGTACTCTTGTTATGTAGTTTTAGTCATAACATTGTTATATATGCCTTTTTTTTTGATAAAAGATGGCCCCGCGCGAGTTTCTTACGCCGGTTCTTCTCGCCGGGCTAGTTTCCGAACCGGTGGTAGGCATCATGTAGATCGACGTTCAGAAAGTGTATGAAAATACCTATTTTGAATAAAAAATGTTGACTTTTGACTTTTATTAATAGAAAATAATAATTTGAGTCGATCTGGCATAGTTGAGTACTGCTGCAACTGCAAAGTTGGTCGACGAACTGTAGGATGTTGCTCACACGTTATGACGGTCGTGTGGTATCTGGGATTGGCTAGGCATGAAACAAATATATCAGCACCAGCAGAATATTTAGATGATATCGTTATACGAGAGGATAATTCATAAATACTTTGAAATATCAATAAGTGTTTTATTTACTTAACCATTAAAATATTTAAGCTATTATTCTTAATACAGTAAATGGTACTTACTAGCGCTAAATAAATCATGCATTTTTTTGTAATATGAGATATATATATCTAAAATATAATAATAACATGCCATTTCTTCAATATAATGCTTAATATACTTACATGCAAAAATAGTTTTTACGATTTCTTTGGCTTTTTCTTCTATGACATAGATATATATGTACCTGTAGGAATAATCATGATTCGGTTTTATTGTGATCCGTGAACAATTAAAATGCACTACCTAGTATTATATTAAACGATGTATGTATTTATTTTAGATTTTAATATAATATAAAATCGTATTATAAGAATATAAGCGTAAATAAGGCGGGAAGTCAACAATTAACATTATAATTATTATTTTTGCAATAAGTAGTATAAATAGCATTCAAAAACATGAACCCAAAAAATATAGTTCTGGATATTATGTTGTGTTCTTATGATGATAATTTATGAAAATATGAATCTTACAGCGGACCCAATTTTGTGCAAGTCTTAATGAATAGATTATATAATGATATAAAATCAATTTGTAGTAAAAAAAACTTTCAGAAAGCTCCTAATCCTAATCCTCTGACTGATAAAGATAAAAACAAAATAGATAATTGTTCTATTTGTCATATTTGTGAAACTTTTTTAGACGAAGATAAACTTTTGGACTTTGACTGGCATGATATGAATTATGCAAAAACAAGTTTAGATCTCCGAATTTCGTTCCAGTATTTCTTCATAATTTAAGTCACTATGATTCACATTTTATAGTTCATGCGCTTAACTACATCGAAGGACAAGTTGACTTAATACCACAAAACAAGGAAAAATACATTTCTTTTACTAAAACTTCTTTATTAACAATCAAATGTTTAAATTGAGATTTGTTGAATCGCTGAAATTTTTAGCTTAAATGTATCTGATGATGATTACCATCATGCTCAAGATGTTTGTTATCACTTCTAAAGTTCAAACATGCTAGATTATTCTAATTTGTACCAAAAACCGGATATATTACTTTTAAGAGACATATTTGAAAATTTTAGAGATATTTGTATTAGTACTTACTCTTTAGATCCAACACATTATTATACTGCACCCGGCCTAAGTTGGGATTCCATATTAAAGTACACTAAATAGAACTAGAGTTATTAACAGACTTTGATAAAATAGCGTTTATCAGGACAGTTATTCGTGGTGGTGTATCACAATGTAGCAATAGATATGCCAACACAGATAACAGTATTTGACAAGTTATGATTGTTAGCTTTATAAGAATTGACTTCTTGTTCTGACAGCTGACATTTGTTTTTATTATAATTAAATCAACGTTTTAAGTCAAATTTTGTGAAATAATTATTTGATATCAGTTTAAAATAAATGTTAAATTGTTATTTAAAAAAATAATGCATTCATTTTAATTATTTCAAAAGTGTTTTTTACCATAAAGAATTAGTGGATTGTTATTCGATTTATAAGTCAGCCGAAAATGGAGGAACTATAAAAGGCCGTGCTCGACAGCGAACAGGGATATTACTCTATCGACATATCTCTTGAAGTAATTGGTAAAAGTGTTTTATTTTAAAGTGTAAAAGTGCTGCAATAATTACAGAGTGACTGTGTATCAAAATAAGTATTATAATTAAATAAGTGTGTATCTATTGTGAATAGGTGAAACAGTGAATAAAGTGGAACAGTGAATAAGGCGACAATTGTAGTTTCATTTATTTTTTACAATTCAGAAGCGATACGACACCAAGGAAAATCAATCCTCCGTGATATCTCACAAGCAAATCTGAAAGATGACGACAGAATAAACTGACTGAACACAACGGAGCCCTAGAATTATATTAGGGCAATTAGTACGAAGGATCCCTAGCGTGGTGTTGGGGATACCAACTCGGAAGAACCCTGGTGTCATGAAGAAGTCTTCAAGACTCAGCCGATCCAGAACACGTGGCAGGCCGAGTCATCGGGTGAGTACCACCATGACCACACCATACGCCACAGGAACAGAAGATCGCCTTCATCCAATTCACATGTCAGCAATCGAAGTCTCCGGTCCAGGTATCGAAGCAGGTCAGTTACAAATCATTTTGAATATCGTGACCTTCGACCTAGAAACCGTAGCCATTGCAGATGCGAATATAGTCGATTGGAAACTCCATCTTTATATAATAACGCTAGATCACGTAGTCCAGTTCATCATAAACAGCCTTATGCTACTAGTGATCCTAATGTCGAGTTACTAAAGTGTATTAAAAAAATATTAGAAACTATTTCTACTATAAATTCACAAACTAATGATAGATTTACAAGTATAAACGTAGTTCCAGAGTTTGATCCAAAAATAAAAAATCAAGCTGTATCTACTTGGTTAAGTAAATTAAAAGAATGCTCTGAGGTTTATGGCTGGGATAGTAAACAGACAGCTCATTACGCCCTTCCAAAACTAGCTGGTACGGTTTGCCGTACGGATGATGACGTAAGATGGTATGAAGGTCTTTACTGCTTACATGGGAAGAATGATCAGTAAAGCTTATATCTGCTTTTCCGTCTTACGAAAACTATGGTCATTTACTCTCTGAAATGTTATCAAAAAAGGCTAAAGTTGGTAATGCTCTTGAAGAATATTATTATAAAAATTAAATTATTTAAATCGCTGCGGTATTACGGGTACGAACGCTATCAATTGCATTGTTTATGGAATTGAGGATAGGTCAATACGGTATGGTGCAGAAGCAGTAGGTTTTGAAGATGCTGATAAATTATTAGGCTATTTAAGAGGTGTTAAACATGAACGATTAGATAGGTACAAAAAAAACAAATACGCTTCTCGAATGAAAATTCTCGGAAAGTAATAAAAAATGTAAATAATAGGGAAGTAAAGTGTTTTAACTGTCACGAAACGGGTCATATAGTACCAACATGTAAAAAGCCAATTATTAAATGTTAAAAATGCAACCGTGTTGGTTACGATAATCCCCAATGTAATAAGAGTATCTGGGTAATGAACTCCGAAGTCAAAACCATATGACTAGATGAAAGTAGTAAAATAAATAAAGATAACAAATTTATTAAATCGGTTAAAGTTAATAACGTACAATTAACAGGATATGTAGATTTTGGAAGTCAATGCACATTGATTAAAGAATCTGTTATGAATAAACTTACTTCGTTTCGAACATGGCAACTAAATGATCTGCCATCGTTCAAGGGTTTCGGAAATATTTATGTTAGGGCCTTGGGTAAAGGTAACATTATGTTAATAGTGGATAATGCTTAAATTAACGTAGAAGCAATAGTTGTTCCTGATCATTATTTTAACTATGATTTACTAATCGGTCAAACTGCTACAGAGCAGTCACACGTGTGGATATTTAAGTCTAGCACAAATTTATTTATAACTGATAAGTAAAATTGGGACTATAAACGTCTTGTTCTGAAGTCGTTTCAATCAATGACGATAAACGGTTGTGCGTCAGTTAAGGTGTTTAGTAATTTAAATATCTTTTCAGGTACCATATTTGTAGAAAATGGTTATCGGTTAAGCTTTACTGTTGAGGTTGGTAGCTATGAAATTAAAAACATTCTTGGTTACTTAACAATAAATAATTATGAAAATAGGGAAGTTAAATTAATAAAATGTCAGAATTTAACTCGAGATTTTATTTATGATGTATAAATATTAATAGGATATAATAAATATTTAATAGAGTCCCTCTAGTGTTAGGTGATCTTAATAGTGATGAAAATTTAGATGATCAGCAAAGGTTACAATTACTAAGCACTTTAAATGAATACTGCGATTGCTTCCCTTTGGATTTGTCAGAATTAGGACAATCAACAGTATCTGAAATGGTATTCAACTAGTAGATAAGGAACCATTTGTTTATCGCCCGTTTAGACTTAGTCATTCAGAAAGAGAAGAGGTCAGATTACTAGTCAAGGAATTTTTAAAATATAATATAGTTAGGGAATCTCAATTTCTATACGCAAGTCCAGTATTGCTAGTAAAAAAAAAACTGGTGATGAGTGTTTATGTGTAGATTATAGGGCCTCAAATAAAAAGACTATTAAACAACACTATCCATTGCCACGTATAGAAGATCAAATTGATCGTTTAGCTGGAAACAAATATTTTTGTGCTTTAGATTTGGCGTCAGGGTATTAACAAATACCTTTAACAGATAACAGTAAAAATAAAATTTCATTTGTTACACCCAATGGGCAGTTCGAATTCAATAGAATCCCTTTCGGCCTAGCAAACACACCCGCGGTTTTTCAGCGAACTATCAATTTGGTCTTAGGAAACTTACGGTATAATATTGCATTAGCATACATGAATGACATATGAGTTACAAAATAAATCATTTGAAGAAGGCATTGAAAGATTAAAAAATATTTTGGAAAAATTTACAGGCTGGACTAACTTTTTTTTTTTTAAGTTTATGTTTTTTTTTTCTAGGACAAGTTGATTATCTAGGTTTTGAGATTTCTTGTGTGGGGATAAGGCCAGCTAGTATCGAAGCAGTTAAAAAACATACCGGTTGTCTGTAAAGTCGGTTTACTGACGATAGTTGAACGTGACAACGTCAACAACAACAACAACAACAACAACAACAACAACAACAACAACAACAAAAACAACAACAACCACAACAACAACCACAACAACAACAATAATAATAATAATGAGGTAAAGGAAATGCGAGCTAACGCTGGTACTTGGTAACGATAACGGGTAACAGGTAACGCATGAGTCATGTTTTTTCGTGCTTGCAGCCGGCTTCATCGATTTATAAGACGTTATCACGTCAAAATTTCCCAAACCTAAAGATGTACATAACGTAAGACAGTTTATAGGGCTTGCTAGTTTTTTCAGAAGATTTATTAAATATTTTGGTGAATTAGCACGACCTCTCACGTTTCTAGTAAAGAAAAATTCTTCTTGAAAAATTGAAACATGCACTTGTATCAAGACCAGTATTGGTAGTGCCAATACTGGTCTTGATACAATCCTAAATATGAAACTCAAATACATACGGACGCTAGTAAGCATGGTATGGGTAGTATATTATTACAGAAACAACTGATGAACTTTTTAAGCCAGTAGCTTTTAAAATAGTAGACAAAAATCTCCAGAAGAATCTAAATTTTCATCTTATGAATTAGAAACTCTTGCAGTTATTTCAGCATTAGTTAAGTTTAGGACCTACACTATAGGATTAAGATAGTGATATTGTCACTGATTGTAACTCATTAAGAGCCACTTTTCTTAAGCGTGACATGATACCACGAGTAGCTCGATGGTGGAGCTTGATTCAGGAGTACGATTGTAATATAGTGTATAAATCGGGTAAAGGTATGATTCATATAGATGCATTAAGCATAAATCCGATGACAGAAAATGCTGGAATAATTAACAATATTGACTCTTGTAATATTATGACCAACCGTGCAATCGGAAGATAGCACTTCTGCTGCAATCGTGCAATTGAAATTCAACGATTTTTTTTTTGTCTAATGAGGACTTTAACAATATTGTAGAGATACGCAAAAACTTCGTTCTAATATTTAAAAATGATATTTTTATAAATGAAATGATTAAATAGGATATTTTGCATTAGAAAAAACATTAGATAAAATCAAATAAAATTATTGGTTCCCACGAATGCGAAACTTTGTAAAAAGATATATAAATTCTTGTTTAGAATGTGCTCACAATAAATTACCAGCAGGTAAAACGCAGGGTTTCTTACACCCTATACCCAAGGAACCTGTGCCTTTTCACACCATATTGATCATGTTGGGCCATTTGTTAGATCAAAAAGAAGAAATTGTTATATACTTGCTATTTTTGAATCATTTACTAAATGTATCCTTTTAAGTGCTGTTACAAATACTAAAACTAATTCTCCATATTGTAGTTTTAAGAGATTATTTTGAACATTTGGCGTACCATTATCATCAACATCATTTACATCAGCTAAATTTATAGATTTCATCAATGAATTGGATATAACTCACATTAAAAATGCCGTCGCTACTCCTAGAGCCAATGGGCAAGTAAAGCGATATAATAGAACGATTTTAGATTCAATAGCTTCTCAAAATGAAAAACTTTGGGATGAAATGTTTTTTAAAAGTACAATGGGGGCTGAATAATACCATCAATAAAGGTACATGTAAAACTCCTGCAGAAATTCTATTTGGATTAAATAGTGTAAGTGATAGTAAATTAGTTACTGAAATTTATGATGACGTGATTAATACAAATGTTCTAAATGTTAGTAGTGGCACAATATCTAAAATTAGGGAGCAGGTATATAATTATACAAAAGATTCACAAGAAAAACAATAAAAAACAGTTTAATAGTAGAAGAATAGCTCCCCAAAAATTTGAAGTAGGGGAATTAGTAAGGGTAGAAGGGACTACGCATACGATAGGAAAAAGTAGAAAACTTTTTCCAAAATGGGTTTCAGATCTTCATATAAATTATCAGTAAAAAACTGGTATATAAAGCTATCAGTATCAGTGTACAATTATTTAGTTTTATTACCAAACTTTTTCAAAATGTAATCATAATGATTATAATATATTACTGTATGAGTAATATAAGTGATTTTGAAATATCTTATATACCAAATCCAAAATAATGGTTTCCGGTTGTAATCCGGTTATCATGTACAATTTTTGTTTTCCGTAGTTGAATTGCTGCTAAATTTTCTAAATATTGATAGACTATAGAATTCTGGTTTTGCTATCAAATTTTGAGCTCCTAAAGACTGACCCCGATTTTCCCAATGTATTAAAAATTTTACATTAACTCTTTTTTTAAGTTTTCCATAGTTTTGTGAAAAACCGAATTATTCATAAGTTTGTAAAAATCTTTTTCAAAATCTGATGTTTCTTTGTTCTCAGTTTAGTATTTAAATCAATGTATTTTTGAAGCTAAGGAATTTGAATGAATTTTAAAACTCTGTGAACTTTTTATAGTTTAATACCTAACTTCAGACATTGTTTCAAATTTCTGTAATGAATTTTATATTTTGTTTTATTATTTAAATTTGGAACTAATTTTATATTTTTCGTATTACCTACACAAATATTTTCTGAACAAAGACGTAAATCAGAGTGCAAATCGTGAAGTTCATCGGAATACTTAAATCAACTTCCAAAATGAAACCATATTCAGACGTATCAGGAATATCAAAGTCGGTGTCAGGATCTACCACTCAAATCCCCCTACAGGAAGGTATTGTGACATTGCCCACCCTTATAGATTATTTGCGTCAAAGTACGCGAGAAAAGATTTAGATTTGTTTTATCATGTAAAAATAAATGAAACTACAATTGTCGACTTATTCGCTGTTCCACTTTATTCACTGTTTCTCCTTTTCACACTAGATACACACTTATTTAATTATAATACTTTGATACACAGTCACTCTGTAATTATTGCAGCACTTTTCCACTTTAAAATAAAACACTTTTTCCAATTACTTTAAGAGATTTCAGTTTCTTTAAACTTCTCTCTTAATGAAGTGTTGGGGGCCACCTTGTAGATTGCCCGAACGGCTCGCTTCTGCAGCACAAATATAATATTTATATCGGCAGCATTTCCCCACAGTAGAATGCCATAGGACATTATACTGTGGAAGTAGCTAAAATCTAAAATATACAAGTCTTGCTGTGTTTTTGTCTGAAAATTGTCTTATTTTACTCACTGCAAATGCTGCTGAACTGAGTCTGTCGGCCAACCCAACAATATGAGGGCCCCACTGTAGTTTTGCGTCTAAAGTTATACCTAAAAAGACAGCTGTATCTACTAGTTCCATACCTTTTCCATTCAATAGAACGAGTTTTGGCGATTAATATTAAAAGTAAGTGACGTGTCATCGGCAAATAAGACTATCCCGGTTTTTCCATTAATAAGGTATGGTAGGTCATTTATATATAGACCAGAAAAAGAAAGGGTCCTAAAATGGTTCCTTGTAGGACCCGCATCTCAATTTTGGTACCATTTTTCGATTTTTCCATTTATCTCAACCCTCTGAGTCCTATTTAATAAATAAGATTTTAAGAGGACGAGTGCTGGTCCCCTTACTCCATAGTGGCTTAGTTTCCTGATCAATGTTGTGTGCTGCACTCAATCAAATGCCTTAGAGAGATCGCAAAAAACTCCTAGAGCATCCTGCGACCTCTCCCAAGCATCAAAAATATAACTAATCAGATCAACGCCAGCGCTCTTCAGCGACCCTTCGTAAAACCAAATTGTTTATTATGTAAAATGTTATTAATATTAAAGTGTGCTAGTAACTGAGTAAGTATTATTTTTTCATATATTTTACTTAGTGTTGGCAAAATAGATATAGGTCGAAAGTTAGATGGATTCGACTCACTACCAGACTTAAACAGAGGTAAAACTTTACTATGTTTCATTAGATCAGGAAATACGCCACTTTTTATACAATCATTAAAAATAGTTGCTAAGTAAGGTGCGATAATATCGATTATAAATTTAATAACATTCATTGATAGACCCCATAAATCTTCAGTATTCTTAATATTTAATAAATTAAAATTTTTAATAATGTCTTGCGGTCCTATTTCTTTGAATCTAAATTCGATTTCACATTCTTTTACATTATCTTTAAGAAGTAATTCAGCATTAGCAGGAGAGGCATACAAATCTTTGGTGGTTGAAACTGGAATGTCAGCAAAGAATTTCTCAAAATCAGTTGCCACTTAATTGTCGGATTTAATTATTTTATTATATATACTCAATTTAAAATATGTGTTGCGGCTGGTGACTCTTCCAGTTTCATTTGCAATGATTTGCCAAGTTGTTTTACTCTTATTTTTCGAATTCTTAATTTTATTTCTCATGTGAAGAGATTTTGCTGCAGAGCAAACTTGCTTAGATGTTTTTGAATATAACCTTACATCATTTTAAAATTCTTCACTTTAATTCATTGTTCTTTCATTATAAAGTTCATACAATTTTAATCTACTTTTTAAAATACCTGCTGTTGTCCATTCGCTGAATTTACTTTTACTGTTTGTTCTCACTGTCTTAGGGGTGAAGATAGTATCAAAATGTTTTATTAATTTAAACAGTTTATATGTAGTAATTGTTGACGATCTCATGGCCCCAATAGTAATTCTCTAGGACTTTAACTGAATTTTGTCCAGACTCTTCAGTGGTAATTTATTGCAGGGTTCCAAAAGAAAAGAGCCGTAATGTACATCAGCTTCTGAGTGTAAGGATGTGAACCCCACCAGACACCAGAGAGTGATAGGAGAATGTTAATATTTTTCTAACATTTCTTCGCCACATGGTTTATGTGATGGACGCCAGTTAGTCTGGAATCCAAATATACACCTAGAAACTTCACCTTATCCGTAACCGGGAAAACCTGTTGATTGGATTGAATGGTGATGGTTGGTATAATTTTGGAACGAGTAAAAACAACAACAGAGCTTTTGGCAATAGAGATGGACAACCCATGTCTATCCATCCAGTCATTAAGATGGCAATGGCAGAGTTGAGGCGGGCAGAGCATTCCGCTATATCTTTTGAAGCAATGTACATGGCTAAATCATCTGCGTACTGGAGGACCTCACAAAAACTATTGACAGTAAGATCAAGGTCAGAGGTATATATATTGTAGAGGAGTGGACTGAGGACATTACCTTGAGGGAGGCCTTTGTAAATAATTATAGGGATAGTTGGGAGTTTTGGGAAGAGATGATAGGAGAACGTAAGGAAAGGGAATTACAAATATAGTTTATCATCCTCGCTGGGACACTCAGCTGTTGCAGTTTTTGCCTAAGTACCGGAAGACTGACATTGTCGTACGTAGATGATACATCCAGGAACACCACTACCACATGTTCCATTTTCGAAGAAGCTATGCGAGTATCGGTTACCAGGGTTCCTATACTGTCCGTAGTGCAAAAGTCTTTTCGAAAACCGAACTGTGTTTTAGATAACACACCCCGACTCTCCATTAGCCATCCCAACCTGTTTTTGATCACATGTTCTAGAATTTTTCCTAGTGTAGCCGAAAGAGCAATGGGTCTATAGCTAGATGGGTTATTAGCAGGTTTTCCCGGTTTAAGGATAGGTAAAATAATTTGAGAACGCCACTCCTCCGAAGGAACCTCCGACTGGAAGATGTCATTTAAAACTCTCAGACATAGGAGTTGTGTGTCTGGACCACTGTTGACAATGAAGGAGTATGGAATTCCATCTGCACTAGGAGCGGTATCCTTTAATCACCCTAAAACCAGACGAAATTCCTCCAGAGAAAATGGGGAGTCTAAATAATTTGAATAGGATCCTACAGAAGTGACAACGCAAAGTTCGTCGAGGGATGGAGCCGTCGGAGGTGCCAACCTTCGCGAAAATGCGTCAATCCATTCAGTAAGATCATTGGACTGACGGTAATCGCTCGACGATAAGGAACCACGAATTTTTTTAATATTATTCCAAACGATCGAGGGTTTGGACGAAGGCGACAGACTTAAACAAAACTGTCGCCATCCTTCTCTCTTTTTTTCTGAAAATTATTTTGAAACCTCCGTCGAATTTTTTTTGTAATTTAGTAAATTTGCCATCGTCATGGCCCTTGCGTGGCCTGAAGTCGTCAAATCAAATCAAATCATTTATTCACTGAATGTAGTAAGTACATAGTATTACATATGCAGATGGTAAGTTTAAAAAAAAATACATTCTACCATGATAGCATGGTGTGTGAAATTAAAATATACAATCGCCAGTCTACTTATAAAATATAGATTTAAATATAAAGTAAAAACAATTGGTCGATCTATAGATTATACAATAAATAATTGGTTTTGACCATTATGTTAACAGAAAGTTTATTACACATTTATTAAAATAATAATGTTAAAAATCATATAAATAGTTAAAATGTTAATTTGAGAATGCATTAGGTCACAAAATATTTTAGGTCACAAGATAAATAATTAAATAAGTTCAATGTCAAATGTATTATAATTTAAAAATCACTTCAAAGCCATATAAATAAATGTCAACTTTATTTTTATTTATCAATAATATTACTTGCACTATAGTAATTTAACGAATTTAAGATTTTTGATAATGTTGACTAATTGATACAGGTCATTTTTTGTTCTGTAGTATAAATTAATTTATGTCATAGAAACTATTTTCTATAAGCCAAGATGTCAGATTTCTTTTAAATTTATAAATTGTAGGCAATTCCTTGAATTCATTAGGTAAATTATTAAATATCTGTATAGCTATTTTTTTTTTTTTTAAATATGGACGCTTCACACCACGTCAGTCTGGTCCCGTGGTAAGTATCCGATGAACTTGTGTTACGGGTACCAGACAACGGAAATATATTTAATACTTTTTATACTGTACTTACATTTATTTAAGATTTTTATTATATTATACACATATTAAATAAACATCCATGACCCAGGAACACAGAAAACTTTTTTTTTATTCCCTGGCGGGATTCGAACCCGCGACCTCCGGCTTGAGCGCCAATGCGCTAACCACTGAGCCACAGAGGTCGTCAAACCTTTGTATTGTATGTATGCATTATCTCTGTATAAATTGTATGTATGCATTATCTCTGTATAAATTCAAGTTACATTTATATCTTTCATTTTTTCTACTCTCCTCTGAGTTCTGTTTAAAGTATTCTGGATGTGACCTAACAAAGATACAGAGATCTCGAATATACATGCAGGCTAGTGGTAACAAACGTAATTTTTTAAAGAATGGTCTGCAGCTATCCAAATACCAGGCACCACAAATAGCTCTTACACATTTATTTTGGATACGAAATGCTTTTTAGATTTCTACCGAATTACCCCACAACAGCAGACCGTAAGAGAGGACCGATGATACATAGCCGTGATACGCGGTTAGTGCCGCCTCAGCACCTACCGTCTGACGTAATCTACTTAAATCATAAACGAACCGGTCCAGCTTATTACACACATAATCTATATGGGCCTTCCAGTTACAGTTCTTATCAAGCATGAGTCCTAAAAATTTAATTGAGTCAACTTCCAAAATATTTGTTCTGTCAAATTGTATATTTAAATTATATTTTTTACTTTTGTAAGTTTGAAATTGAATTAGCTGTGTTTTGTTAATATTGATTTTGAGATTATTATTATCAAGCCATTTAATTATGTTTTCCAGATTAAAATTTAATTCAGCTTCAAAAGTGTCCTTGTCATTTGATATTACACGATGAGAGTGGTGTCGTCTGCGAATAGTATCGTTGGATGATGGGTTATTTTGGGTAGGTCATTTATGTACAGTAAGAATAAGAAAGGACCTAGTAGGCTTCCTTGGGGAACACCGAGAGCATTTATTTTAAACTGTGATATCACAGAAAGTTTTTATTTATTTATTATTCTACTTATTTCGACGCATTGGGACCGATGTGATAGATAGGATTTTAACCAATTGTTGGCAGTTCCTCTTATACCGTATTTTTCAAGTTTGTACAGCAGAAGGGCGTGATCGACATGATCAAATGCTTTGCTCATGTCGAGAAATATAGCAGAAGCCGGTATTTTATCATTTAGAGATTCTGTGATTATTTTAATCAGATTGAAGCAGGCTAAGGCAGTGCTGCTGTTTTTTCGGAACCCATACTGATTCTGAGTTAAGATATTATGACGTGATGCATAACTTTCAAGACGCGTTAGCATTGCTTTTTCAAAAACTTTAGAAAGGATTGGTATTAATGCGATCGGGCGATAATTGTCGAGAACCCTTCTATCTCCTTTTATACGCAGAGGGATAACAAATGACTTTTTTAGAATATCAGGAAAAACCCCTTCTTGTAGAGATTGATTAATAATGTAACTTAAAGGTTTTGATAAATATTTTCAGGTTGTTTTTAATAATTTTGTACTTATGTTATCAATTCCTACCGAGCTAGTGTTGTTTAAACTGTTAATAATTTTATATATTTCTAAAGGGTCTGTTGGTCTTAAGAATATTGAATCAGAATTATTGTTTTTTGAATTAATTGTACTTGATATGTCATGAGTGTTAAATTGGAAGTCATTTTTATTAGTCATATTAATAAAATAATTATTGAATAGATTACTAATGTCAGCGGGATTTGTGTATAACTTATTATCATGTATTATATTGTCTATATTTGTATTAGAGTTTATGTCATTAATGTTTTCGTTAATTATTTGCCATGCTGTATGGCATTTACATTTGTTTTTCTTGTTTTCTATGATCTTTTTGTTAAAACGCCATTTAGATGTATGTATACATTGTTTCAATATTTTTGAATAGTTATTGTAATCATGATTTTGTTGTACGGTTCTTGTTTGTCTATGTTTTAGATAAAGTAACCTTTTTTTATTGCAACATCTTTTCAATCCTTTAGTCAACCACGATGTACTTAAATTTGATTTATTATATTTTTTAACTTTTAAAATTGGGAAGCACAAACTAAAAAATAAGGAAAGTAAACTATGAAATTCTTGAAAAGATTCTTTTACAGTAGTTTTTTCGTATACATCGGAATATGTTAGCGATGAGATATAATTCAGAAACTTATTACTATTGGAAATACTGTAATCGCTGACTTGCTCATACCAAAATCCCACCAAGGAGGGGATAATCAACGATATCCTGTCTTCTTGAGGGGGATCGACCTATCCGCAGCTTGCAGAAGGATGTTCTTTAAATTTTGATACTGAGTGTGAGGATCATTTATGTTTGTATTATCAGAAACAAGACTAGCTTCAAAGTCTGTAGCTATTGCGAATTCGGCCCAATTCGCCTTATCGAGCTTATATTTTTGTCTTGGTGGATTAGGGGCTATTGTCTGTCTAGTCGAGTACGTTATCGTTATATGAATAGGGAAATAATCACTACCATAGGAGCTGGAAAGGACAGACCATGAACACAAAGAAGAAATAGACGGTGAGCACAATGAGAGGTCTACCACACTCCTTGGGTTTTGCAAAGGCGAGACCCTACTAGTGGGACATCCATCATTTTCCTGTACCAAAGACTGTATTGAGAATTAGTTTATTAATTATTTAAGGGCAACAATTTGTTTGGTCAAAAAAGTGTAAAGAATCTTTTCAGTTGATTAAAAACTTAGTGTGCCAGAAGCCTATATTAACTATTTTTGATCCCGATTTACCAATACATATTTATACGGACGCCAGCATACTGTGTAATGGCGCTGTCATGAAACAGCCACAGCTTAATGGACAGGAAAAGCCATGTGCATATTTTTCAAGAAAAATGAATGAAACTCAGAAAAAGAGAAAAGCTATTTACTTAGAATGTTTAGCTATAAAGGAGGCTGTTAAGTATTGGCAACATACCAATGTTACTAGGGAAGAAGTTTATAGTTTTTACAGAATATAAGCCTAGAAAAATGAATATTAAATCTCGACCAGATGAAGAACTAGGAGATCTTACATATTATTTATCTCAATACAAATTTGAAGTTATTTATTTGTCAGGTAAATATAGCAAGCTATTTGGAAGCTAAGGAAAGAAGTAGAAATCGAGTATTTGAACCAGATTATAATCATGATGATATTTTAAAATTGTAAATTTTGTTAAAATAGAAGATATTCAATGTGATTAGCAAAGAAATGAATACATAAGACAAAATAAAATAAATTAAGTTTCAAAATTATACCAAAATGTAAGCATATCTTGTAAAGTGATCTACTAAAAGGTGTAAATATTTTTTTGTAGATAGAGATCCACCAAATCCTCAAATAGTGTCTATTGACATTATTTCATAAGGACATGTAGCTGATCCTAACTGAGACAATAACCTATAATTATATTTACCTCTGGACTTATTTCTTATGCACACTTCACATGTGTCACACATATTCTTTATATTTCTCATCAAGTTATTTGCAGTATAAAATGAGCTTATTTTATTCCTTATCTGTTCTGGCTCCTATGTGACAGTAGAGGTAATGAATATCTATTATTAGCTTTTTACTAAATTCATCCGTTAGTATGATTTTTTTCTTTTTTCTTTGACTTTTTATAGTATGTTAAATTTTGAAACTTAATTTATTTTATTTTGTCTTATGTATTCATTTCTTTGCTAATCACATTGAATATCTTCTATTTTAACAAAATTTACAATTTTAAAATATCATCATGATTATAATCTGGTTCAAATTCTCGATTTCTACTAAGACTATCAGCTTCCAAATAGCTTGCTATATTTACCTGACAAATAAATAACTTCAAAATTGTATCGAGATAAATAATATGTGAGATCTCCTAGTTCTTCATCTGGTCGAGATTTAATATTCATTTTTCTAGGCTTATGTTCTGTAAAAACTATAAACTTCTTCCCTAGTAACATTGGTATGTTGCCAATACTTAACAGCCTCCTTTATAGCTAAACATTCTAAGTAAATAGCTTTTCTTTTTTTCTGAGTTTCATTCATTTTTCTTGAAAAATATGCACATGGCTTTTCCTGTCCATTAAGCTGTGGCTGTTTCATGACAGCGCCATTACACAGTATGCTGGCGTCCGTATAAATATGTATTGGTAAATCGGGATCAAAAATAGTTAATATAGGCTTCTGGCACACTAAGTTTTTAATCAACTGAAAAGATTCTTTACACTTTTTTGACCAAACAAATTGTTGCCCTTAAATAATTAATAAACACTCAATACAGTCTTTGGTACAGGAAAATCTTTTATTGCAATTAAATTGTCTTTCAAAGGAGCAATCGTGATGTTCTTAATTATATGACCAAATTACGTAAAAGTACGTAGTAAGTACGACCAAAATGCCTATTTAAAATCAAATGCTGTAAAGCATTTACAATTTCGCACACTACTAAGTTTTCTATTAAGGGAAACGGTTGTGACTGGGGTATTACAATTTTATTTAAATCTCGGAAATCAAAGCATAATCTGGATTTCCGTCCGTCTTCTTTTTTATATGCCAGAGTAACAGGTGCTGCAAAAGGACTATACGATTCTTCAATCAAATTTTCTTCCAATAATTTAGCCACCTGCATTTCTATCTCTTTTTTACAACATCTATATGGTTTTTTAGCACAGTACTTATCGACAAATAAATCAATATGGGCTTCGTAATCTTTCACTCTACCAACATCGTACTTGCATGTTGCGAAAAGTGATTTATATTTTGATATAAGGTCAATAATCAAAATAAATAAAATCAAATATCAATCTCATTCCGTTGATACACATTAAGGTGATTCACCATAATAGTGAAATCTTTTTCCTCTAGATGTTCGTTAAAAAGAAATTCATATTCTTTGTTTGCTGTGTCAAAGTTTTTTGTTGAATTGTAGGCTCGATAAGCATATGTATTATTTGGAAGTGAAACCAATTTTCGGTTCAAATAAACATCGAGTTGAGTAAAAACCGAATGAATCCAATTGTTCACAGGTGCTACAACAGTTGAAGCTGCCTGTTTTGAAGAATCCTCATTTTATATTTTTGCTTTCAAATGAATCAGTGTATGAGATAAGTCTATATAATCATCGCCAGTTACAGGGACTTGAAATTCTATGGGGCCATCGTCAGCTCAAGATGATATTGGTTTGTAGTGCACCCACATTCCACTTTCTATGCTTGTTTGTGTTGATGGTAAAGCAAACAAATCTAATTCAGATTTTATACATTCACAAGAGTGACTATGTAAGAATGAAATTGTTTTTAAATTTATTAAAATATATGTCCTTGGTATTGACGAGTTGATTTTTGTTTCTTGACAACTTTTCCTTTACCATTCGATGAAGGATTGACTGTCCCAAGACGTTTTCTTTTAGTTATATATCCTGAACCAGTCATGTTTAATTTATAAATTTTTTGATCTGCTCTTCTTTTCAAATTAGAACTAATTTTCGTAAGACGTGATTTTATTAATTCATCCATGGGTCGTGCACGTGCCAGTGAACATCGTGACAGTGACGTGACATCAGATAGAAATCCAACACCCGCATCAAAGCTTCCTTTCTGATCGCTTTAGCACCGATAGAAAGCAGAGGTAAGACAGATCGAAACAACCATCACAAAAAGCTCCCAATGCTATGCCCACGTTGTTAAGGAACTCCTTTGTAGATTACTCCTATTCCAGAATCAGCTTGATGAGTATAATAATGTTCGTACGAACAATTTATGTTATTGCGAGTATACATTATAATTTTCTAAGGTGTAGTTTAATAGTCTTAGTTAGTTTATAACCTAAGCGTTACCGGCATGGACGCCGAGCCGCCTGACCCGGGCGGAGGGGGTCCTTATATCCAGGTACGCCAGCAAGAATCGATGGAATGTGACAATATAGGCTCAAGAAAGCATGCTAACCCTGATAGCATTAACTAAACCGCTAAAAGAATGACCGATAATGCTCATTCCATCCCTTCTATACAGCTAAATTATGTTTGTCCCGACTATGATACCAAAAAAGTGTATACTACAAATGATGTCCCACCATTTTTGGTACATGTTTCGAAGACAGAGTCTGACAGTGGACTTACACTGACCAATGCAATTGGGACAGTTTTTATACAAGAACAATATAAAAAATGTAAAAATGGATATATATATATATATATATATATATATATATATATATACCTAGAGCCGAACGTATAACCTTTTTTTCTTATAAGCCTCCTTTTTTTTGGGTCGGTTAATAATATATACTTTATGATAAATTTTCACAAGTGTTTTTTCATTTTAAGATATCTCCTAGATAAGGATTAAGTAATATTGTATCCGTTTAAATAGCTCCTGAAAATACCACAAAACAAAACCTATCCTTAAAAGATAGACATATCTATGCTATCGCGGACTTTTTTCTGGGCCCGTAAAAGAGAAACAATTCCACCATACATTGTTTTGTTATTTATCTCCAACGGGTTAGGTTAGGCAGCATTTTCGTTAAAAGCAGCCAGATGACTTGATTTCTTCCGACACCTTCAACATTTATTATTATCGTCATAAATAAATAAATTTCTACAACAAACCTTAACAAATTATCGACCTAAGCATTCCTAAGGAACCACTCTGTCGGTAAATATAAATTGCAAGAAAATCCTTTCTTTCTTGAGATTTTTTTTCGCGAACATACAGACAGACTCAGCGGGATACTTAAATTTATAATTTTTTTAAGGAAAAGTCTTTTCTTTCTTTTTTTTTTAAAGAAAAAATGTGAAAAGTATTGCGAAAATTTCGAAATTTTAATTATGTCAAAGCCGCTGCTTGCCCTAACCGGCCACGCTAGATAACACGACCTTAGGCTGGGACTATATTGTCCAGAATCTGGTAGGCCGGAGAAAATTTAGAGCATTGAAATTAGAACTCTGCGCTAATACAATATGAGTTGAAAATAGAAGAGGCGAGTGTCGAGCTGTCAAATATGACATTAACATTAATTGTCTTGACACTTGTGTGTTAGATTTTCAGCTCTATTGTATTAACGTAGAATTCTCTTTTTAGCGCTCTGAATTTTATCTGACCCTGCCTGCCTGCCTGATCCTCTGCCTGCCTGCCAGCCTGATCTCTTGAACCATCAATCCAAATTTTTCATTAGTTTTTAATATTATAAGTATGGATTTTTTCGTTCTTTCGTACGTGTTTTAATGATTAGGAAAATCGTTTGAATAGGAAAACGTTAGTCGGTATTAAGGATATAGGTTTTGACCTTAAACATACTTGGGATTGTGGTCACCTATCCTAGTTGAATCCACGAGCGGCGTTGCTTAACATGAGTTAGCGCTACGACCTTAAGCATAACTTCTCACTTATTCCTCCTGGTATTAATGTAAAACAATATTCTTTAGACCATGTTGCTAATTTTTTAGAGTTCCGTACCCAAAGGGTAAAAACGGGACACTATTACTGAGACTTTGCTTTCCGCCCGTCTGTCACTAGGCAAAGTCAAAGTCAAAAATTTTATTCAAAGTTGGTATTATTATATACTTTCTGAACGTCGGTATAAGTGATGCCTACCACCGGTTCGGGAACTAGCGCGGCGAGAAGAACCGGCGTAAAAAACTCGCGCAGGGCCATCTTTTACCAAAAAGATGGAAAATTCTTCTTTTAGAATAAAAAAGGTATATAACAATGCTATGACTAAAATTACATTACAAGAGTACAATTGTACATAGAAGTAGCCTTGCAGGTGCCCATCATATTCCCATGGTGTGCGATCGTCAATAAAATCATTGACCCTATAATAAGCTTTAGCACACAAGCGTTCTTTAACTACTTTTTTAAATTTATTAATAGACAGATTTTGAACGTTTTTTGGAATTCTATTGTATAAGCGTATACATTGATTGACCTTTTAAAGATTTATTAACTTTACTTAGTCTGATCACCGGTATAATATTTAGTTTGTATTTATTCCTAGTGTTCATACAGTAATTATTTTATTTCATATTGAACATACTTAAATTTTTTCTAACATACAACACATTGTCAAAAATGTATTGAGAAGCGACGGTCATAATTCCTATTTTTTTTAACTTTTTCTCAGACATTCAAAGCAGGACATTTTGTAAATCTAACGTATTGCTCCCTTCTGCACACAAATATTGTATTAATGCCGGCGGCATTTACCCATAAAACAATGCCGTAAGACATTCTACTATGAACATAACTAAAATAAACTAGTCGCGCCGTATATTGGTCAGAAATTTCCCTAATTTTTCTGACTGCATATGCTGCAGAACTGAGTCTGAGAAGTGAACTGAGAGTATCTGCAAGATTAGCAATATGAGGATCCCACTGTAATTTACTATCTAGTTTTATACCTAGAAACACAGTAGTGTCCACTAAGTTCATATTCTCATCATTTAATAGTATATTGGTTTGTACTTGCCTAACATTGGGCAAAGTAAACTTTAAACATTTTGTTTTATTTGAATTTAGAAATAAATTAAAATCCTGTCCGAAAGCAAAAGATTTTATTCGGGAGATGTCATCTTTTAAAATATGCGACCATGTCGCATATTTTAAATATTTTAAAAGACTCCTAGAGCATCCTGAGACCCCTCCCAAGCATCAAAAATATAACTAATCAGATCAACGCCTGCATCTGTTGTAGAGCGACCCTTCGCAAAACCAAATTGTTTATTATGTAAAATGTTAAAGGAACGAGGTTCCTTATGGCGCGTTGCGAATTGTATTGGGGCTAGATGGATTATTAGGTACGACACTTTTTGCCACTCGAAATCACAATGTAATAACGACTATTAAGAATGATACAAAAAACGACCTTATCACCTTGACAATAATGTAGACTTTTGCAATTACACATTGTGACTGTTATAACTGTTACATATTGTGACTAGCTAGCCGGGCCTTAGGTATGTGAGCGGTAGGACGGAAGGGGCAAGCAACCCGCCCCCGCACCCCTGTCCCTACCTAAGGCGCGGCAAACTAGTTCCGCGCGCACTATATATACGAGGGCGGGTCAATAAGTCCGTGACTTTTGGAATAAAACACAGATTTTTTGATAAATAAATCATTTTATTTTTCAACGTAGTCCCCCTTGAGCTCTTTACACTTTGTCCAACGCTTCTCTAATTTTTTTATCCCTTCCAAAAAATATGATTTGTCGAGGTCCTCAAAATAGGCCTGTGTTTGCGAGATGACTTCATCATTGGAGTCAAATCTTTTTCCACCGAGCCATTTTTTCAGGTTTGGGAACAAGAAGTAGTCACTCGGAGCCAAATCTTGAGAATAGGGTGGATGTGGGTGCAATTCATAGCCCAATTCATGGATTTTTGCCATGGCAACTGCACAGGTGTGCACCCTTGCATTGTCTTAGTGAAAAAGAACTTTTTTCTTGGCCAAATGAGGTCGGTTTTTTTTCAAATCCTCATTGAAGCGGTCCAATAAGTTGGCATAATATTCCCCATTAATTGTTCTTCCCTTTTGAAGATAGTCAATGTGGATTATCCCACGTGCATCCCAAAAAACAGTCGCCATAACTTTATTGGCTGACAAACCCACCTTGGCCTTCTTTGGCGCCGATTCACCCTTAGAAACACACTGTTTTGACTGTTGTTTGGTCTCTGGTGTATTTTGATGGATCCATGTTTCGTCCACGGTTAAAAAACTCCTCCATATTGTGATTAAACAACGCCAAACCTTCCTGTGAAGTTGTTACACGATTGCGTTTGTGGTCGACTGTGAGCAAACGCGGCACCCATCTTGCGGAAAGCTTTCTCATGCCCAAGTGATCATTCAAAATTGAAACCACTGAGCCATGCGAGATGCCTATGGCTTCCACAATCTTTTGCACTTTCAATCTTCGGTCGGCCAACACCATATCGTGAATTTTTTCGATTGTTTCGGGTGTAGAGACCTCAACTGGGCGTCCAGGACGTTCGGCATCTTCAGTGCTTGTACGGCCACAACGAAATTCAGTAAACCACTTTTTTACCATTGAAATCGAGGGTGCAGAGTCCCCATAGTATTTATCAAGCTTAGCCTTGGTCTCGGTAATGGTTTTTTTTCGCAAAAAATAATGCTTAATAAGCACACGAAATTCACTTTTTTCCATTGTTTCCTTAAGTTACTGGATAGGCTGATAAAGATAGCTGTAAAACACAAACTAACTGACGCAGCAAGTTCAAATTTTGATAGGAGTCAACTGACAGATGCCTGTTGACACGAGTAGTGTTGCTTTTTCAGTAAGGAGGTTAGAAATTCAAAAAGTCACGTACTTATTGACCCGCCTTAGTACTTAGTTCAACTATTTGTGTGTCCGTCTAATCTCTGTATATATATATATATATATATATATATATATATATATTGAGAAGGTAGTGAAGCCCCTTAACAACACCATGTTCTATAACCAAGAATGGTCCTTCCAGCAAGACTCGGCGCCGGGTCATAAATCTCCGTCTACGCAGTCTTGGTTGGAAACGAACGTTTCGGACTTCATAAGAGCTGAAGACTGGCCGTCGTCTAGTCCCGATCTTAATCTGCTGGATTATGATTTATAGTAAGTTTTAGAGAGTACAGCTTGCTCTAAACGCCATGATAATTTGGAGTACCTAAAACAATCCGTACGATTGGCAGTTAAGAATTTTCCCACGGAAAGAGTGCGTGCTTCTATTGGTAACTGGCCTAAACTTTTAAGGGACTGTATTTCACCCAATGGAGAACACTTCGAACAAGCTTTTTTATAATTTAAATTGTTTTATATTTATCTATTAAACTAACACGCTGTAAAAGCAATAAATGTTATTTGCATTAGAAAATTATTTTTTCTTTGTATATCAGTATTTATGGCAAGACTAGGTATACAACATTAACTGTATTGCCATGCGGAGCAAGGATCACCAGACTGCTAGCCGAACTTACTCTGGAACACGCAATATAGAACTGTCCATGTGAGAAACAGTTGCCTCTTAGGTTTATCCCAGCCACTTTCAATGGCTGCCCCTAATCTTTATTGATGGCGAAGCTTACTTTTAGGGAAAACTGCAGTATTTTATATACAAATGGATACTCTGATGAGATCAATCGTATTTTAGGTACGAATAGTTAGGAGATTATGTGGTGGAAAACCTGTTGGGCTGTTTGTAAATTTATTGTGGCTGCGTTTTTATTTTTGAGAGTCAAAGTGTCACGCTCACGATATAACCTTTCAATGGGCTTTGTCATGAGATTGGTGAAATCAGGGTAAACCGCGTTAGTGAGTTTTGTAAGTTATGTCACCACTGCTGCCAAAGCAGAATAGTGATTTTACCATTAATTGTAGGGTAATCGCCGTTTCAAATTTTAAAAACTGTTTAGCAGACTGTTCATCTCTCAAAATATGGACTCTTATGTTTTTTTAAAGCGAGCTTTTGTTTGTGACTCCACATGTATGATGAGTGATGACTTTAAAAACAACTTTACCTCATCCCCTCGTTTCTCCCTGAGTACTACGGGTATAAAAGAGAGCTTGAAAATTACATTCCAAAAATATACAACAAGTATAGTATACCTAACCAAGTAGTAGTACCTAACCAAGAGCATGGCACATGTCTAAGGAGGGTTCCGTAATATCCACGCGCAATATGTTTTTTTTTAAATTACTTCAAAAGTTACTGTCCGATTTTGTTCAAAATAATTTTCCTAAACAGTTTTTATGCATGATCTATCAGCATGGAACCTTACAAGTTTCTATCTTCAATAGTTTAGAAATGCTAGGGGGAAACCAACTTATAAACCACTTTGGTGGCTGATTTATTTGTTTTAAAAGACCTATTCAATTACCCCACAGATACCCCTCACGATGGGGTAGAATGAAACATTTTTCATCCCACTTTACATGTATGGAGTAAAATATAGTTTTTTTTTGTGATGCCATACCCGAGATCTATACACTTTATCAAATTTAATTTATTTATATTCATAATTACAGAAACCCTTAAAAATGGTCAAGCATGAGTCTGACTCTGAAAAAAAAACATTCATACCCCTGTCCCCTATTTATCCCTTTAGGGGTTGAATATCGTAAAATCGTGATATACGTGTTTACTTATTTTCTGTTAGGACTACATTTACAAAGTTCCAAGCCCAAATCCTCATTTAATATTTTTCCCCAAGAAAATTTAATACCCTTTTTACCAATTATTAGTTCGAATTTCCGAATATAATGCCTTCTTAGTGGACTTATACGTCACAAAAGGACTTAAATACGTACGGTCCAAATATTACGTTTCTAGCTGCAGTAGTTCTGCCTCGGCGTTGATGAATCAGTCAGTCAGGACATGTTACTTTATTTAATAAAAGAGCACCAGGGTAACCGCGCTTTGCGCGGAACTCTAGTAGATTAAAAAAAAGGAATCACAAAAACTTACAGTTAGACTGACATAATATTTAGAGTCAAAATTATTTATATATTGTTGCACGACGAAAGAAAGAATATATATAGCTTAAAAAAGAATAGTTACTAGGGATAATGCAAAAATGTGAACAAATAATTCGCAAAATTTCCACACGCGTATCGAAGTTTGCATAATTGTCGCCGTAGCGCATACGTACCTATAAAAATTAATTAAAAAAATAAAAGAAATTATATAATAAAAAACACAAAAATATTTATCTGACCGGGATTCGAACCCAATTCCAGGTTTCAAACCTATCTCAGTTAATAGCTCTTGCCACGCTAACTAATTATACTAATTATTTAGTATGGCGACATTCACCTCAGGAGTGGAGTTTTCACAGAAACTGGAATATTTTTTTTATTGTTTTGTATTAGCGACTTACTAAGCTAATACCAAGCCGCCAATCAGTCTGACGTAAGAGGGTCGAAATTATTGATATATTGTTGCACGACGAAAGAAAAAACATATTGCTTAAAAATACCCAGTTTCTAAGGGATCGAAAGATAGATTTTTTTTCACCAAAACTCCCTGCATAAATATAAACAAGATTGTCTCGATTAAAGTATTGAGATATTTCTTTTTTGGCCTTTTCTGGCCATCGTTGTCTGGTCGATTCGGCAGTTGAGTAATAGTACCAAAAACTAATTAAATTACGTGCAAAAAATATATGTTGGTCTCTTTTTAATGTATTTAATATTGAAGCTAATGAAAAGGATGACAAATCTAAGATACACACATTTTTAATCCTAACAAATATCAAAAGCCAATTGAAAACAACATAAGTGGTGTCTTATATAGTAGTAGTGGTATACTTCGTGACTGGATTACAGTGTGTTGTGAAGTGCAATTTTGTTAAGAAAATTTTTGGTAAGTAGCTAATTTTATCTAAAATAAAGGTAATATCAATTTTCGTCATAGTTTTGCTATTATGAACTTGTATTTTATAATTTAGTTGCGTCCATATACCAACCCAAATAATAACCGTTACAAAAACAGTTTTGTATTATAATAAACTATGAATATTTCTGGTAATATTTAACTTCCAATAATATAAAATATTATTACCGATTGTTTTACTTTAATAAAAGAACAAGTTAGTGTTATAAATAAATCAGAAAATAAAAAATAATAACACTATATTTGCTAATAACCGTTGTACGGTGTCGGGACGCCAGGCATTTTCAAAGCAAAATGGTGGCGAAAATTTAAATTACTAATGAACTTTTTTTTTTCGGGTAGGTGCAAAAAAGTATACAGATGCTCTTGGGAACTAATTATATTATTTAAATAGCCCAGCAAAAAATATTGGAAATATTATAGTATTATTGAGTTTAATACATACGGTTTTGTGATCAACAAACGTTTGTGGAACCCTATGTGAAGCACTATTACTTATTCAAGACACCACCTGCCAGCTGATTCATCTTGCATTCAAGTAAATCTTCTTTTTTTCTCTTCTTCAATTTAAAATGTCACAATTAACTGAAATCACAAAGGCACAACTAAGTCTCGAGGAACTTGTGTTGAAGAAGATGGATGAGCTTCAGGCCCAGCTACAGAGTGGTTCAGCCAAGGACACTGTCGCTAAGGTGGCCGAAGAGTTCCGTACATTTCGGGAGTTAACCTACTCTATGCTCAGTCTTCTCCGCAAGCAGATAACTGAATGCTCTAGGGCTGTTGATACAGCTGAGTGCAGGTCACGCAGGAAGACCCTTATTTTCTCTGGAGTTCCTGAACAAGACGGCGAAAATTGTACAACCATTTTACTTAATATCATCCACAATAAACTGGGCCTTCAGGAAATTGCAGCTAATTCATTCAAAGCTTGTCATCGCCTGGGTAGTAATGAGCCAAATAAAACACGGCCTATACACGTCAAGTTTGCTTCCTTTGACAATAAGACTGCAGTTTGGAGAGCCAAAACAAAGCTGAAAGGTACTTCCACTTCAGTTAAGGAGTTCTTAACAAAGGCGCGGCAGGCAGTGTTTGGCAAGGCGAGGCTGCATTTTGGTTTAAGGGCATGCTGGACACAAGAAGGTATAGTTGTCATCAAGACTTCTGATGGGAAGCGTCATAAGGTGCTGTGCATAGAAGAGCTGCAGCCCCTCATATCGAAATACCCTAAAGTATCTTCAGGAAAACCCTTTTAAAGACGAAAGAGTCACCATTGTATGTAAATTGCTCCTCGTTTATCCTGTCTCTAGTTTTTTGTTTTCATTTTCACTGTGTCTACTTGTAGTGATCTCACATGTATTGTTCCGTTTCCCTCTGTAGTTGTAGATTATCCTTAGTTTATATTCTGTTTTATGTTGTTGAAGGGTACTTTTTGTAGGTAATGAATAATTAATTATTAAAATCTAATTTGTTTTGGTAAAATTGCATAATTTTACTGACAGTTGATAAATATCAAGTTGACACTTATCATGTCAAATTTCGCTTTGACACTTTACAACAGTGTGTGTTCGGATAACTGTACTGATAATTTTAAGACTATACTTTCTTGTGTGATATCGAAATTGTTTTGTTTATGCTATAATGTCATTGTTTTATCATGTTATTCTTAATATTGCTTTGTTAACTTATACTGTTATATTTTCTCAGTTGGCAGGTGGTACAGATCTGCAAAATTTGCATATTTTTTTACGTTTAATTTAAAGTAAAGTCCTGCTTAACGTAGGAGTATTATTTAATATAAATATAATATATATTGTATTTTATTATCTTATTTATATTATTTTATTTAACTGTAGGTATCTATGTTGGATACCGAGTCATTTTATTCTGCCAATGGTTCAAGTATTTCATCCACTGATGACAGTAATTTTTATACGTTAGGTGAAACCATATCTCATAACTTTAGTTTCCTAAATAATCGTGTTATAAACATTTGTCACATTAATGCGCAAAGTGTTCCAAGTCACTTTAGTGATTTGATCGAAGCATTCACTGGTAAAAACGTACATGCCATCCTGATCTATGAGAGTTGGTTCAAATCTCATCTTCTCTCCACATCTTATGCTTTGCCCGGCTACGTTCTTATCCGCAATGATCGGATCGATCGGCGGGGTGGTGGAGTAGCCATCTATCTCCGTAGCGATTTTCCCTATAAAATAATAGCCTCCTCCTCTACCGATGGTTTTGCTGCTGCAGAATACCTCTTTCTTGAGATCTGTATCAAATGTACTAAATTAGCCCTTGGAGTAGTCTACTGCCCTCCTTCAGTCGATTACTTTTCTGAGCTAGAGTCTTTTTTGGAGGCGTTGGATTCGGAGTATGCACACCACGTCATAATGGGTGACTTCAATACAGATCTTTTAGACCCGTCTTCCTCTCGATCACTAAAACTCTCCCACATAGTTGAATCAGCCAGTCTTCATCTTTTACCGCTTTCTGCTTCACACCATAACATCAACGGTGATGATACCTGGCTTGATTTAATACTAATTACTTCTAATCCCTCTCTGGTCCAATCCCATGGTCAAATCCCTGCTCCTGGCTTTTCTCATCACGACCTCATATTCATTTCCTATATCTTAAATCCCCTAAACCTCGTCCTAGAATTATATGTAAGCGATGTTTCAATAAGATTAATATGGATCGGCTAAGAAACGACGCCGCAACTATTAATTGGGAACCATTACTTAGTGCATTAACTGTTAATGATAAAATCAACATTTTTAATGAGACCATAAATAGGTTGTACAACACTCATGCATGATAAAGAAGATCAAATTAAAACACCAACCAGCACCCTGGTTGTCTGAAGAAATCCGGGTGGCGATGAGGCGCAGGGATCGTACCTTTATTAAATTTAAAAGAGACCGATGCGTGACTAATTGGGAAGCATTTAAAGTTGCTAGGAATCGTTGCAACCAGATGATACGTAATGCCAAACACCGCCATATTCTTGAGATTGTAGCTTCTTCATCCCCTTCCAATATTTGGAAGTTCCTTCAAACCATTGGTGTAGGCAAGTTACATGATCTATAACTGCCTAGTACTATTAGTCCTGATGATATTAATCTCTATTTTTCTACCACGACAGCACTAGATGGTCATACTAAATTACAATCCATCAGGTACTTAAACTGCTTACCTCGTCCCAATATACTGCCACTTCAGTTTTCTCCTGTTGCTTCGGACGAAATCGACAAGATAATCAATCTATTGTTTCTAAAGCTACGGGATGTGATGACATTAATCGTCGTATGATTACTTATATCCAAGTCCAACTTTTGCCTGCTATCACCCATATTATTAATTTTTCCCTCAAATCATCTGAATTCCCAACCTTGTGGCGCAAAGATTTTGTACTTCCGCTTCCGAAAATCACCAACCCCAGTCATCCTACACATTTCCGCCCTATATCCATCCTTACCTACCTATCGAAGGTTCTTAAAGCCTGCGTCCATAGGCAGTTGTCCAGTTTTGTCTACCAAAACGATTTACTTTCTCCACTTCAATCCGGTTTCAGACCTAGACATAGTACAACCTCAGCACTGTTTAAAGTAACAGGTGATATTAAAACAGGCTTCAAGAACTCTAAGATTACAGTCCTGGTGTTGGTAGATTTCTCAAACGCATTTAATCATATCAATCATGACATCCAACTAGCAGCACTCTCATGTCTTTCGATCTCGTCTGAAGCACTAAATTGGATTTCTTCCTATCTAAGGGGGCGTCAACAGTCTGTACGTACAGATCAGTCGTCCTCCAATTGGCAATATCTTGGACTCTGGCGTCCCCCAAGGCGGTATTCTATCTCCCCTTCTCTTCTCAATTTTCATAAATCTTGTTACTAGAATACTTCGCAGTGCGTATCATCTGTATGTGATGACCTACAACTCTATGGCCAGGCAGAATTAGAATACCTATCAACTGCCATCAAAGTCGTAAATTGAGATCTTAATGCCATTAAAGATTGGTGTTAAAGCTTTGGACTAACCGTGAATCCGGCTAAGTGTCAGGCCATTTTATTGGGTAGTCATAGATACTTAAGCAAAGTGGACCTAGGAACCTTTCCACCCGTTATCTATAACGGCTCTGTTATTGCTTTTAGTCCAAGCGTCAAGGATCTTGGTTTACACATCGATTCGACTCTTACTTGGCAGATTCATATTACAAATGTTTCTTGTAAGGTCACTGGCATCTTGCGGTCCCTCTATCGTATTAAAAATTTCCTTCCTCTCCCGGTCAAGACAATGCTCGTCCAATCACTTATTTTTCCCATCATAGACTATGGTGATGTGTGCTATTTCGATCTCAATGCCGACAAACTTAATAAACTTGATCGCCTTCTCAATTCTTGTTTAAGATTTATTTTCAATCTGCGAAAATTTGATCATGTTTCCACCTATCGCTGTAAACTGCACTGGTTACCAATACGACAGCGCCGCTCTGTGCGGGCCTTGTGTATGCTGTACTCTCTGTTACATCATCCCAATACTCCAAAATATCTAACTTCATCATTCCAGTATCTTTGCAGCAGTCACGACAAGATCCTCCGATCCTCTAACAACGCACTTCTTTTTGCCCTTTCCATAGATCCGGTATCGTTCACTCGTCATTCAACATACAGGCTATTCTTCTCTGGAATGCTCTTCCTCTAGAAATCAGGATGTCCAAAACCAGAGACACGTTTAAGCGCAGAGTCCGTGAGTTTTATGCGACACAATTGGCAGAATCCTAGTATATTATATTGATATTATTTATATGTAATATAGTATGGTATTTATATTTTTAATATTATATGGCATATTATTTGTATTTGTTAGTTATATACATATTGTTTGTGTATTTATATTATACTACTTTATTTATGTGTTTTAGCTACATCTTATTATTTTATTTAGAGCTGATTATTGACTTGTTTTATTTTTTTCTCTATTAGCACCTGCACAATTTTGCTTTTGTACGCCTAAAGGTTGACTGGTAGAGAATACCATATGGCATTAAGTCCGCCTATGTACCTGTTTTTGTGCATTAAGTGTAAATAAATAAATAAATAATGAACATACAACTGTGGAGTCGCCCAAAAGTCGGTTTTATTTTCTACATACAACCCACCTTTTTATTTTCGTATTAAAAACATTTTAAAACACAAAAACTGTATGATAGATATAACTATAAATAAAGAACATATTTAAAATCTACAATCTAACGTACTAATATTTTTATGTAAAATACTCAATTAACTTATTAATTTATATGCCTAACAAAAACATTTTAAAAAATTGACGAAAGACGACTTAAAGTTTTATGTAAAATAGTCAATAAAGTTAATTTTTATGTCTTACAAAATCATTTTAAAAAATTGACGAAAGACGACTCCAAAGATTTTTCGTTCGTAAGTTTTTACATAACTACCTATGTAATTTTATCAATTTTTCTAACAATTTTTAATAACTCTAGAAAAGCCTAAGAAATGTGTATTTATTTATTTTGGTTCTATATTATGTGCAGTTTTTGACGAAATAGATCATATGTAAAATGATGTTTTATAAACCGTTAAACAGTTATCAGCCTGTTATGTAACAGTGGAATTTTTACCTTTTTTTTGTGTTTTAAGATTTATAATGTTTTATAATATAAATTAATAGGATACAACAAACATTTAATAGAGTCCCTCTAGTGTTAGGTGATCTTAATATTGATGAAAATTTACATGACCATCAAAGGTTACAATTACTAAACACTTTAAATGAATACTGCGATTGCTTCGCTTTGGATTTGTCAAAATTAGAACAATCAACAGTATCTGAAATGTAAATTCAACTAGTAGATAAGGAACCAGTTGTTTATCGCCCGTATAGACTTAGTCATTCAGAAAGAGAAGAGGTCAGATTACTAGTCAAGGAACTTTTAAAATACAATATAGTTAGGGAATCTCAATCTCCATACGCAAGTCCAGTATTGCTAGTAAAGAAAAAAACCAGTGATAAACGTTTATGTGTAGATTATAGGGCCTTAAATAAAAAGACTATTAAACAGCACTATCCATTACCACGTATAGAAGATCAAATTGATCGTTTAGCTGGAAACAAATATTTTTTAATTTAATATATATATTTTTTAATAAATAATTAATTCATTAATTTCAGTAACTAATTTACCGTCACTTACACCATTTAATTTTAATCCAAATAGAATTTCTGCAGGAGTTTTACCTGTACCTTTATTGATGGTGTTATTCAGCCCCCATTGTACTTGCAAAAGACATTCATCCCAAAGTTTTTAATTTTTACCATGATTTTGAGAAGCTATTGAATCTAAAATCGTTCTATTAGAGCGTACTTATAAGTAGAGCGTACTTGCCCATTGGCTCTAGGAGTAGCGACGGCATTTTTAATGTGAGTTATATCCAATTCATTGTTAAAATCATTAAATTTAGCCGATGTAAATGATGTTCCCCTGTCACTTATTAACCGTTTTGGTACGCCAAATGTTCCAAAATAATCTCTTAAAACTACAATAGAGGAATTAGTATTAGTATTTTTAATTGCTCTTAAAACGATAAATTTAGTAAATGATTCAATAATAACAAGTATATAACAATTTTTCTTGATTTTTTTAAAATATTTGCCACCAGCAGTCTTTTGGCACCACCCATCTTAATACGTTGTCAGTGATTTTGTATACTCTATCACGCTTTAGATCGAAGTTTTTGCGTACCTCTATAATATTATTAAAGTTCTCACTAGACAAAATATTTTTAATTCGTTGAATTTCACTATCTTCCATTTGCACGGTTGCTAACTAATCGTCCGTTATAGTCATAATATTACAAGAGTCAATATTGTTAATTATTCCAGCATTTTCTGTCATCGGATTTCTGCTTAATGCATCTACATGAATCATACCTTTACCCGATTTATACACTATATTACAATCGTACTCCTGAATCAAGCTCCATCATCGAGCTACTCGTGGTATCATGTCACGCTTAAGAAAAGTGGCTCTTAATAAATTATAATCAGTGACGATAGTGAAGCTTAATTCTAAGATGTAGGTCCTAAACTTAACTAATGCCGAAATAACTGCAAGAGTTTCTAATTCATAAGATAAAAAATGAGATTCTTCTGAAGATGTTCGTCTACTATAATAAGCTACTGGTTTAAAAAGTTCATCAGTTTGTTTCTGTAATAATATACTACCCTATACCATGCTTACTAGAGTCCGTATGTATTTGAGTTTCATATTTAGGATTGTATAGTGCCAACACTGGTCTTGATACAAGTGCATATTTTAATTTTTCAAATGATTCTTCTTGAGTTTGCGACCACTCCCAAGAAGAATTTTTCTTTAGTAAAAACGTGAGAGGTCGTGCTAATTCGCCAAAATTTTAATAAATCTTCTGAAAAAAACTAGCAAGTCCTATAAACTGTCTTACGTTATGTACATCTTTAGGTTTGGGAAAATTTTTAACTGCTTCGATTTTTTTACTACCTGGCCTTATCCCCACACTAGAAATCTCAAAACCTAGATAATCAACTTGACGTTGAAAAAATAACACTTTGTGGTTTTTAAGTTAATCCAGGCTCAAGCTTTTAAGCCTCAAAATAATTTTTAATCTTTCAATGCCTTCTTCAAATGATTTACTAGGAACTAATATGTCATCCATGTATGCTAATGCAATATTATACCGTAAGTTCCCTAAGACCAAATTGATAGTTCGCTGAAAAACCACGGGCGCGTTTGCTAGGCCAAAAGGCATTCTATTGAGTTCGAACTGCCCATCGGGTGTAAGAAATGAACTTTTATTTTTACTGTTTTCTGTTAAAGGTATTTGGTAATACCCTGACGCCAAATCTAAAGCACAAAAATATTTGTTTCCAGCTAAACGATCAATTTGATCTTCTATACGTGGTAATGGATAGTGCTGTTTAATAGTCTTTTTATTTAAGGCCCTATAATCTACACATAAACGTTTATCACTGGTTTTTTTCTTTACTAGCAATACTGGACTTGCGTATGGAGATTGAGATTCCCTAACTATATTGTATTTTAAAAGTTCCTTGACTAGTAATCTGACCTCTTCTCTTTCTGAATGACTAAGTCTATACGGGCGATAAACAACTGGTTCCTTATCTACTAGTTGAATTTACATTTCAGATACTGTTGATTGTTCTAATTTTGACAAATCCAAAGCGAAGCAATCGCAGTATTCATTTAAAGTGTTTAGTAATTGTAACCTTTGATGGTCATGTAAATTTTCATCAATATTAAGATCACCTAACACTAGAGGGACTCTATTAAATGTTTGTTGTATCCTATTAATTTATATTATAAAACATTATAAATCTTAAAACACAAAAAAAAGGTAAAAATTCCACTGTTACATAACAGGCTGATAACTGTTTAACGGTTTATAAAACATCATTTTACATATGATCTATTTCGTCAAAAACTGCACATAATATAGAACCAAAATAAATAAATACACATTTCTTAGGCTTTTCTAGAGTTATTAAAAATTGTTAGAAAAATTGATAAAATTACATAGGTAGTTATGTAAAAACTTACGAACGAAAAATCTTTGGAGTCGTCTTTCGTCAATTTTTTAAAATGATTTTGTAAGACATAAAAATTAACTTTATTGACTATTTTACATAAAATTTTAAGTCGTCTTTCGTCAATTTTTAAAAATGTTTTTGTTAGGCATATAAATTAATAAGTTAATTGAGTATTTTACATAAAAATATTAGTACGTTAGATTGTAGATTTTAAATATGTTCTTTATTTATAGTTATATCTATCATACAGTTTTTGTGTTTTAATATGTTTTTAATACGAAAATAAAAAGGTGGGTTGTATGTAGAAAATAAAACCGACTTTTGGGCGACTCCACAGTTGTATGTTCATTATTTATTTATTTATTTACACTTAATGCACAAAAACAGGTACATAGGCGGACTTAATGCCATATGGTATTCTCTACCAGTCAACCTTTAGGCGTACAAAAGCAAAATTGTGCAGGTGCTAATAGAGAAAAAAATAAAACAAGTCAATAATCAGCTCTAAATAAAATAATAAGATGTAGCTAAAACACATAAATAAAGTAGTATAATATAAATACACAAACAATATGTATATAACTAACAAATACAATTAATATGCCATATAATATTAAAAATATAAATACCATACTATATTACATATAAATAATATCAATATTACAGTCCTGGTGTTGGTAGATTTCTCAAACGCATTTAATCATATCAATCATGACATCCAACTAGCAGCACTCTCATGTCTTTCGATCTCGTCTGAAGCACTAAATTGGATTTCTTCCTATCTAAGGGGGCGTCAACAGTCTGTACGTACAGATCAGTCGTCCTCCAATTGGCAATATCTTGGACTCTGGCGTCCCCCAAGGCGGTATTCTATCTCCCCTTCTCTTCTCAATTTTCATAAATCTTGTTACTAGAATACTTCGCAGTGCGTATCATCTGTATGTAATGACCTACAACTCTATGGCCAGGCAGAATTAGAATACCTATCAACTGCCATCAAAGTCGTAAATTGAGATCTTAATGCCATTAAAGATTGGTGTTAAAGCTTTGGACTAACCGTGAATCCGGCTAAGTGTCAGGCCATTTTATTGGGTAGTCATAGATACTTAAGCAAAGTGGACCTAGGAACCTTTCCACCCGTTATCTATAACGGCTCTGTTATTGCTTTTAGTCCAAGCGTCAAGGATCTTGGCTTATATATAAAATGCTGTATTAAAACCACACCTACTTAATTTGTAGGGGTAATATCGCAAAGACAAATCTAAACATTATCAAGTGCTACAAAATCGAATTAAACAAAAAATATATAACTACGACTACCTAACTCCATCTGAAACCTTAATATAAGGAAACTGGGCTCTTGAATATCACTTAACTTTAGACATACCATACATCTCTTATACAAACAAATTATTTTAAAGGAAGGTATGTAACTTTTAATTTTACTGTGATCAGTAAAAAAATAGTATGTTCAGTAAAAACTTAACAAAATATGATGACTAAAGTAACAAGAGAATGAAAGATTTTAATAATCAAAAGTTTAAAAATATAACCCGACTACGCATTAATTAAAATCGGTCTATTGACACCTGTTTAATTAAAATCAGATCAGTAGTTTAAGCGCTGCGATAGAACTAACATACATACATATTACATACGTTCTATCGGTAGTACATACATAAATAGACTGTCAAAATCATTACCTTTCCTCTTGGCTTCGCCGTAGTCAGGTAAAATGATTTATAAGGAGTTTAAATATATTGCAAATATTATCAACACTTTACCTGCGGCCGCGGTGGCGACAAGGAAAACATTTAAGGCAATTAATGACCTCACCCAAATTTTAGCTTTGCCTGGTGCAACTTGCAAGCACAAGATATAGACACTAAAGGCTAAAATCAAAACGTTCCGTATTTATAGAGCGTGGCTCACTCATGGCATTTAAGCCTCAGCTCACACCGATAGCTGACCCTAGATAAGTTTCTAAAAACATAATAATATAATACAGGCGGCTGCGATTTGACATCGACTGTTCCTAAGCTTATAAATAGGTGCGACCACGGCTCTACCTTGACCATTTTTGTACCTATGCATTTCTGAATTTCTATCTGAATTATTTTCTTGATTCGGCCTTTTTAGACCCTTTTTTACGCAGTCGGGTTATAGTTTATTTTACTTTTTTTTTATTTCGTATTTTGCCGTTTCCCAATCGAACATATTTTTATTTTAGAATAATACTGTCAAGTAATCGAGACACTTCATATTAAAAATACCTTACCACGGGGTGCAATGGTAATCTACGTGCACGAATTCGCGCGATAAAGCTAGTTTATACATATTTGTAATGTGCTTGCTTATAACCCGGTCACATTAACTTGACGCATCGCTGGAATGCAAAGCCCTGCCCGCTTCCCCCTGCGTCCCCTTAGCTCGCCCGGCAAACGTCAGTATGGTCAGCATCTCTGTTATAGATACACGCGGTTGCAGTTGCAGTTTTCTGTTGCAGTTTTTGGACATTTTGTTAAGCTTTCGTTATTGTTTTCTTAAGTTTGGACTATTTTTATTGTTATTTTTGTTACTTTTGGACTATTTATTTATTTATGAGTCATCCGACGAAGGAAGAATCGTTATAATGACGTCTCGAACGTGACGAATGAATCCAACGACTCCTTCAGAAAAAGTCAAAATGACCATATGTGTCCATATAAATTTCGAGGAGTTCCCTCGATTCCCCATGGATCCCATCATTAGGTCTGGTCCTAACCAGGGATCCCATCACTTTGGTGAAAACGGAACCAATCTGGGATTATACCCTTAAAATAAAAAAATATATAATTTAAATCGGTCCACAGACGCTAGTTATCGTTAAACATAACTAAAATATTATAACATATAAATATATTATATAATATATTATAATATATATATACAGTTGGCTGTGCAAATGCATAACCACCTCCTTTTTTTGTAAGTAGGTTAAATATGCAGCGCCATGTAGTGTCGCGTATCGTCGCGGTTCAAACTGATTCAAAATTGTTGTTTGAATAGGCACTCTAACGGCCGCGTTCAATAACCTATCTAATATACCAATAACTATTTGTTAAAAACGACGTCATTCAATCTTTTGCCGGTTTTAAGCGATACAATGCGACCTTGAAATTTCACTCTCAACACCGCTAAGGAGTTACACAAAAAAAAAGTTATTAACCCCCACTGCACTAATTTTATATTACACCGTGTCAAAGTCATGCTTCAGCATGAATTGCCACCCGGTTGACCGCAGAAATATCAGGGCTGCACAGTTAACTGGCATGAAAAAACGATTTCGTTGTGTTTCCTTACACTTAAGGTCTTATAATAGTGTTGCCGCCGACTGGTGTCCTTGTGCAGCGGTAATGACATCAGCTGACGAATCATCCGCTCGTTAGGAGGCCTAATTTAAAAAAAATATAGTCTTTCTTGGCTAAGCCGCATACTAATTTAACTGTTTTTAATCATTTGAATTAGTACTTTATTTTCTTATTTTCTATAAATACGGGTGAAATAAAAAATATTTATTTATTTATTTAAAAATATTTAATCACAATTGGTACGATATTATCATCACTGACTTCTTCGCTTCGTCGTTCGTTTATAATATTTTAGTTATGTTTAACGATAACTGGCGTCTGTGGACCGATTTAAATTATATATTTTTTTATTTTCAGGGTATAATCCCAAATTGGTTCCGTTTTCACCAAAGTGATGACCTAATGATGGGATCCATGGGGAATCGAGGGAACTCCTCGAAATTAATATGGACACATATGGTGATTTTGACTTTTTCTGAAGGAGTCAAAGCATATTATGCTACCAAAAAGTAAGATTTTGCACAAAGGTATACCCTGGATCCAATAGTACTGAACAGAACTACTGACTCCTTATAGACACATGTTTGGGGATTTCGGCGTTCTTTATTATGAATTATGCTATAATAGCATTATAAATGTGAAAGTTTCTGAGTATGTATGTATTGATGTTTGTTACTCTTTTTTTAGTTTAATTTAGTGTGGTAGTAGTTTGGCTTCGGGATTAAAACAGCCCTTTTATGCCCAAAAAGTACAGTGTTCCCGTGATATACTTTATTCACGCGGGCAAAAGCTAGTTTTATCTATTTTCAGGTGACCTAACAGAATGCAAAAAGAACGATATGGCGTGTGTAGAAAAGAACCCCAACACTGTATATCAGATGATTATGAACGGAGACCCAGAGAGACACATAGAGCCTCACGAGCCTCTGTATCATGAGCTAATTGAAGGTAAAATGTCCATACTGAAGTACAAATTCTTCAACTTCCACCTTCACACTTTTTTTTATCATTAGTAATACGAAATATATAAAATTTCAAGTCATAAATAAAAATGAAGAGAAAATTTACATTAACGTGTAATTTTAATGACAATAATGATATAATAGTAATAGTAATAGCTCCCCCACCGATTTCAGTGACGGTGGCCTGTTTCATTGAAACCAGGCCAGCTACGCAGGAGTTATGTTATAGTGCCCAAGTGTGTGCGCAGTACACAAGAGCACTCTCTCCTCCTTTACTCTCGTAACCCAGTGGGACGGATAACCGACACGACTGGCGAGAGATTAGGCGCAGGTGCGACTTTTTACATGCCCATCCGACGCATGGATCATCTTTCTTGTCAGACAATCAGGTGATCAGCCTGAATTGTCCTAACCAAACTTGGAAACAACATTTTTTTTTTGTTCCAATGCGGGAATCGAACCCACGACCTCCGAGTCGAGAGCCAAGCTCTAACCACTAGACCACGGAGGCTGTTAAAGGATATAATAGTAGAAGTTATTTATCACTACTACATTTTTAGGAATAACTATTGACAGATACCTGAATTGGAAAGCCCACATTAACATAATTGTAACCAAACTAGACAGATTTGTTTATGCTCTAAATAGATTAAGACAAATTGCATCCAGACAAACCTTGGACACGTGTGTTGTCTGGAGGATCACACAACAACTGCTTATCACGGATACGCGTCATCTAATTTACGATATAGAATAATACTGTAGGGTAATTCAAGCGAGAGTATTAGAGAGTATTATTTAAAGTGAACTGACTGACTGAAAAAATATATAAGATCGGTATGTGTTACTTGTGTATTTAGACAGTTGCAAGTCGCTGTTTAAGAATTAAAATGTACTGCCACTGCCATATTTATACATTTAGGTAACGGCAATTTTGTTTTCAAACATGCATATTTGTTTCCTTTAAATAAGGATTATAAATATAGAGGTAGAAAAGGACACCAATTATATTATTTTCCTGAACAAAGCTTACAATGTTTTAAAAAAATGCATACTGTAGGTATGGCTTTTCGCATATTTAATAAACTGCCAAATACTACGTGGTTACGGCCAATCAAATAATTGACAACCAATTTTACGATGTGATAATTTTACATAAAATAATAATGTGTTTTAATACAAGCGCGATTTACCAAATATTCACAACACAGACATAAAATAAACTCACCGTAAAACGGGATTAAGAATATAACGACTACATCTTGAGTCTATAGAAAATTTTATTCTAAAAAGAAAACGTCAATCAAAGAAATGCCTTAAATACCCTTCTTCGTCTTTTTTTTAAACTTTTGACAACTAAGAAACTTAATCGTAAAGAGAAAAAATCCTGAAATCAAAATAAACCTAGGTAGGCTTCGCCACTGCTAGGTATAATACACAGCTGTGGACACTTCTTAGACATTATTTCCTCACAAACTATTCCTTTTCCTTTCCCCTTTACCATTTCAGTAATTTAATATTATTTTTTTCTATTATTACAGCTGATACTCTTCACAAATTCGCCAACGAGAACTGGAAGGAGGTCGCTGACCTCGTTCAAGAACCCCTTTGGTACGCGCACGCGAAGAAACTTATCAGTGTCGTCAATAAGTACTTAAAGATGCGAATCATAAACTTCTATTTGGCGTAATTTTAGGGATTTTATGATGACTTGACATCATGACATTGTCATTTTGTATTTTAGTATTATTTATCGATCAACATCACGACTATACTTGGATTTTCCATTAAGTATCTACTAAGCCTTAGTAAATTTTTAGCTTACTACTACTAGCTTACTATACTAGAAGTATTAAAGGGCCTGCTAAAATCTTCCGTACCAAGTGTCAACTTAGTATTTAACGTATAATATTCTTTTCATGTGTAAAGACTTGCATTTTCTTATTGTTCTGTATATCAAATACTAAATAAAACTGCAGCATACATTTTTATTTATATCTCATAATTTAAATATTTTTATAAATAGATTTTTTTTAATTTTTGTAATTATTATCATAAATATAATATTAGGTATAATTTAAAACAAAACTTGTTTTTTTTATTTTCCGTATATTAAATATTATTACTACAATAATAGTTTCCTAAAGGACTAGGTATACGTATACGTATTTTCTTAAGACAAAATGACGTAAAAATAAATTTCAAAGGTTTTGAAATTCACCTGCTAGTGGCTAAAACTATCTTTCTAGTTTTCCGACATTCGTGTATACTAATATTATAAATGAGAAAAATTTGACTGTTAGTTTGTATGTTTGCATTGTATTGGTTCCGAAACTAATGGATTTTGAAAAAATTGTGCACAGTGGCCCACGCGGAAGGACACATGATATTTCTTGTCGCGGCAAATGGTTCGGTTCCCGCGGAATTTTCTTTTCCACGTGCGAAGTCGCTGTCAACTTTCTGTTTTATGTTTTGATGATAAAACTAGGTATTATAATTAAGTAAGTATAGGATCCTGTCTATGACATGTTGGTGACGCAACGACTTGCAGATTCAGCGAGGAAAAGGATGAGACGGCTCTCCACCTTCTCTTTGACTGTCCAGCAGTTCAACAGAACAGAGGCGGGTACCTTGGGTAGCACGAATACTCTCCCACAGAGGAAATTCGCAGCAGCAACTCTAGCCATACCGTTCAGTTTATGAGCAGCATAGGGCTAGGGTTCAGAAAGTGTATAATCATACCAACTTTGAATAAAAATTTGACTTTTGACTTTGACTATAGCGCGAAGGAGTTACAATAGATCCGCTTGGGTCGCAGTGATGGCAGGGCTTGGATATGAGCTGCCTTCGATTAAAAAAAAATATATTATTATATGACTATAATTATAGTACACTGGTCTTCTTAATAGCATGTCTGATCAGTTTCATACATTGGAAAATGAAGTACATGCTCAGTACGTAAAGATGTCGGTACGAGTAAGCATTGTGAACCATGGAAAAGTCAATCACATTAAAAGCACAATTAAACCGCCATGTAACTTGTTTTGTTTTACGTCAGTGATTTATTTGGTTTTATTCTTCAAAATTTTCAATGATTACTGAATACAAAATGAATTTATAACAATATTTTATTCATACAACGCCCTTTTTTTAAAAAATTAAATTGATAAAGCACATCGGCACTACGGGACTCTTCAAATTAAATATCGTCGATTCACGATAGATGGCGGCCTAGTTAAAACGACGACGCAACGCGCAGGTGGCGCTATGGGCGCTAATTTAACAATTTATCTTTATAGCACAGAGATAATAATATACTACGTTAGTACGTAGATAATAATATACTTAGTTATGTTTGGTAATGTTCGTTCTCTGAAAATAGTGTCATTTATAATTTTCACGTAAAGTGCCATCTAGTATGTTTTCTTAGTAAATAACATTATACTTACAATCATAGAACTCGTTGTAGTACCAAGCTCGCGCCACGGGCACCCGCGCCGCGCGACTTAGTGTGGGGTCAAATCGACCAATGAGATTGTCCCTCTGTTGTACGTAGTATATTATTATCTCTGTGCTAGTAGGTACTATAATAAATGTTAAAGTTCGTGAGGATGGATGGATGTATGTTACTCTTTCACGCAAAAACTACTGACCGGATTTCTATGAAATTTGGTATAATTTTAGTTTAGGCTCTTGGTTAAAACATAGGCTTCTTTTTTCCCGATAAAGTACAGTATTCCCGTAGGATAAGTATCCTTCCTTTTCTCGTGTTTTCTCGTTTTCTTTTCAAGTGAAAAGAAAACGAGAAAACACGAGAAAAGAAAATAAAAAAGTAAACTATAAGCCCTGTCTATAATAGGGGAACGGTAAATAAAACAAAAAAAAAACGGTCGGACCGTTAGCGCAGACCCTTTTCGAAAAACAAAAAACCGCTGTAGCTTCATCGGACTATAATTAGCCTGGTGGCTAGTTGATTAGGTGAGAGACGATGGGAGGGTTTGACCCTCCCTAACAACACCCAGGTGATGTTCAGACCGGATATTGGGGACAGCTACGGGTTGTAAGCTATTATTAGGTTGAGAGGAACACGGGTCCCCCTGCTATGGGGTCCGACCCCTTCCTCACTCTCTGAAGAGTGAAGCTGCTCGCACGCGGTAGCAAAAACTAACAGCGTGCGAGTTATCGCAACAGAGGAGGTCAAGATGTTAGTGATTTCGGGTTTTGTTAATCGAAAATAATAATCTCTTAAACTAGTCAGGTTGGACAAGCGTTAGAGCGATGTAGACCGACTTGAGCGCCATCTATGCGCTGCACGCTGCAACTTTGACACGAATATTGGAATCACAGATCTCTTTATATGCCGATATAAGGAGATCATAGGAACCTTATTTAGATACAAATAAAGTTTAAATTCAAATTTATATGTCGAAATATTCGGAGTTATGGGAGATTATAGGAACCTTATTTTGTAAACAATAAAGTTGAAATTAAAACTTGTATTTAATTGCCGGCTGGCCAACTCAAGTACATTATTATTTGTCCGATAACAGTTCCAAGTAAATAAGGGCTATTTGCTATCTGTGACATTAAGCCTCACTTTTGTAGCTTTTAACCAATGAGGAGCCGTTATTACATAATATGCATCATGAGACGAATGATGCACGTGATGTTATAACGAATTTTGAAAAGCTCGGCGGTACCTCATCCGTGCGTCCTTGGATGTAGCTAGCGCATGTAAAATCATGTTGTTACGTTAATAATAATTGTTTAATTATTCTTTTTAAAATGATGTTGAGCAGTGAGTAGTGATAAATATAATTCATCTTAAGGCTGATTTTTCAATCGTCAGATAACTCTTACCTGAGGAATAAATATGTAACTTTGATAGATATTTCTATTTTTTAGAATATAGTGCTAAATTTCTCTCAAAATCTCTCTCTACAACACAACTCTCGTCTAGCGACTAGGGCTTCCCTCTGAAGTAAAACCAGCCTTCGGCACTGGAGTGGAGTATTGCCTCTTGAGTTTAAATAGATTACTACGTTAGGCTACTTCGGGCTGGAAGACTTCAAGTGCTTTTGAGGCCAAGTTGGTCTTTTGGGCAATCTGACTTAGTAAAGCTTCAGAAACTCAGATTTGCAACGGGCTTAATTTTTATCCAAATAGTCCACTTTCTCAGGTCCCAAACACAGTTTTATTTTTGTTAAACAAACTAACTGATCATGTTTTGTTTTTAATATTTTATCGTTCTTCTAAAACTCCGAGCAAAGCTCGCTCTCACAGGTAATCAGTAAATAAAATAAAATTAAAAAATATTTAAACAGACTTCCAAAGTAAAATAATTGCATTCTTAAAAATCACTGAAAAGATGTTGCATAATTCGAACAATATATTATTAGTATAAAATGTATATTATAATGACTAATAACATGTAAATTGTGAAACTATTGCAGATTGGCAAAGAGACAAATTATTGCTAGACACGCAATGTCAGGTAACACAATAATAGTCATTTAAGTGTTACCTTGCTAACTACTTGGTTACGACATACGAGTACTTTATTTAAAACGCCTGACTATGCAAAGATTTTTGCATAAAATGTATCATTTTCACATATTTTTTTTTAAATAAATACTTCTGTAACCCCGTTGTGATTTGAAACTTGATGATCCAAAAAAATACAGTTTAAAGAGACCACTAATGCAGTGGGATATAGTATTCAAAGGATTTACGTGCGAGAGTAAAAGTACTTATAGATATGTTATTGTTTGTAGGTTCTTGGTGGAAATTCATATTTCACAGTAACAACATACAGGACTTGTACGAGCTAGCACGTACATTGCTGACTCTACATCATTTCTTGGCATTGTGCTGTAAGGTGCAGGCTGTCGGGCCAGTCCGCATCAAGCAATCATACCGCGCACTCATAATCATTTTAGCAATTAGTATTCGTGGTAATAAATATCAATATCATATCAAGGACTTTTACTTATCAATATCATCAAAAGGTGTAGTTGAGTAAGCAGCTCCTACATCCTTTTTGGTCCTTCGAGTGACTTTTAATCAGTGAAATCAGTGACTATCAATTTATTAGTGACTATTGACTATCAGTGTATAACAATCATCAAGCAGCAGTAGTGATCATCATCAACATCATCATCAACATCATCAATCAGCATCAACAATCAGCACAGTCAAATCAAACGTAGCAGCACACAAAGTAAGATCTTTCTATTTTTACAACACCTCGTTTTATCGATTCAATCATGTCGAGCGTGGAGGAACTTCTAGCAAACCAGCAGCAGCTGGTAAACAAAGTAGAACAATCATACACGAACTTTAAAAAGGACGGCGCGGACCGTAAAACGCCGGACTACATCCAAGCAAAATTACACACCCTAGATCAATATTGGGCTGAAATTGGAACCAATCATAAAAAATTATGTACGTACGAGTTTGCCCAGTCCTTCACGTATTTTAAAAATAATCAATTCGAGACAGCAAAAGAAAGATTTCAGCAGATTCGGTCTGCCATAGCCAACTATCAGCCGCCGGCGCCAGCGAGGGCTGGACCATCCACCCCGCTGATTAGGCCTGCGACACCTCTGGCTGACGCAGCAGCGTCACGCCAGCCTTCACCATTGCCAGGAACTCAATCTCATGGCACAAATAGTAGAACTGACGAATCATTAAGGCGTCAGAATAGTAATTTTAAAGCTTTTCGCCATACAATAGCAAACATTGCTTTAGATATGATCAACGAAAAATGGGAATTTGAACATTTGCTCCGAAATATTCAGTCTCGCTGGACAGCAATAGATTCTCTACACTGGGAATTAGACAGTGAGCTAGGGGATAGGAATATGGAGTATGAGCAGACATTTTACCAAATAGAAACAGAATACAACGACGTAGTCAAGGCTATCAACCGGAAGTTATGGTCAACTTCTCATAGGGAACAAGTAACTCCACATATAGAAATTCCTGTTTTCAATGGCACTTATAATCAGTGGACTTCTTTTAAGGATTTATTTACGGAGACTATTCATAGTAACCCATCATTGTCTAGTGCGCAAAAAATGCAATTCTTAAAAACTAAAGTTAGGGGGGAGGCAGCAAGTCTCATCCAACACCTCAATATTTCCTCAGATAATTACACTATCTGTTGGAACATTTTGAATCATCGGTATAATAACAAAAGATTAATTTTTAACTCTCACGTTGATATTTTACTTAACATGCCAGTTGCTCATCATTTATCAATAAATAATATTAAACGCGTTCATGATACCGCTTTAGAGACTCTAAACGCTATAAAAAATATAGAAATTGATATCTCATCTTGGGATCCTTTACTAATCTATCTTTTGTCGCAAAAGTTAGATTCAGAATTACATAGCGAGTATTTAGCATCAGTAAAAAATCCACGTGAATTGCCAAATCTTGAAGATTTTTTAATATATTTAGAGAGTAAATTTACTACTTTAGAGTCTTCTAGAAGAAAGTATGATAATGGTGCATCAAAATCATATAATCGCTATATTTCACCTAGTAATAAAAATACGATGGCACATAATAACTCTAAAAGCTATAACATGCATAAAAACTTTAACATAAAACAATCCTTTCCAACGCAAAATAAAATTTCGCAATCGTTTTCACATGATAAAAATGCTTCAACTGTCAAATTGCATAAATGTCCCGTATGTAACACGAGCGATCACGCTCTTTTTAGCTGCCCGCGCTTTGACGAAATGCCCCCTTACTTAAAGCGTAAAATCATTAAACAGCATGACATATGTCAAAATTGTCTTTATTGTCATAACAATAAAGCTTGCTTTTCTATTAAACGTTGCAGACAATGCAATGAAAAGCATAACACTCTTTTGCACGAAGCGTTTGCGCAACAAGCGGCTTCTAAACACGAGCCAACGCAAATGAGTTCTCACGTTTCACTGCAACGTGGGATTCCAGAAATCCTTTTAGCAACAGCCATCATCAACGTGCAAAAATTAGATGGGACTTACGTTCAAGTGCGTGCTTTAATAGATCAAGGTTCCCAAATATCTCTAATTACTGAGCATGCCGCTCAGTTGTTAAATTTACCGCGAAAGAAATGCAAGGGTATCATATCTGGTGTTGGTGCCAAGGAAAGCAGTTGTAAGGGTGTAATATCTCTTAATTGTGCAGCAGTAAATGGCGATTTTAAATTTGAAACTAATGCACTTATCATGAGGAGTCTTGTTAAAAATTTACCAAGTTTTTCGTTTGATAAGCCTTCATGGCCATTTTTACAAAATATTTCTTTAGCCGATCCGAACTTTAACATAAGTCGTCCAGTGGACCTGCTGCTGGGAGCCGACATATACGCTTTTATTTTATTAGACGGTGTGCTTAAAGTAGATAATTTTACACCCATTGCCCAAAATACATCCTTAGGATGGATACTTACAGGCAACGTTAAAACTATTCAATGCAATGTAGTTTTAAACGATTTACGTCAAATAGAAAAATTTTGGGAAATTGAGGACATTTCCGAAAATTCTAAATTATCAGTTAACGATCAAAAATGTTTAGATTATTATAATGAGACCACAACGCGACAAGAAGACGGTCGTTATGTTGTTCGGATACCTTTTGAGCCTGATTTGTCGGATGAAAAAGAAAACTACTTAAACAGCGCGGCAGTCCCTGTCCTTGAGGAATCCTTTTATATGGACGATTTAGTGCATGGTCAGCATAATTTATCAGTTGCTAGGCAGCTACAGCATGACCTTATCATTTTATTGAAGTCAGGGGGATTCCACCTTAGAAAGTGGAAATCAAATGCACCTGAATTGTTAGCAAATGTCGACACTGAAACCGCCCCTGGTTTCTTTTTTAAACAAGAGCAAAGCAAAATATTAGGTTTAAGTTGGAACCCGAGTCATGATAATTTTTCTTTTCAATCAAAGATTGACTCTAATATTTCGAGTAAAGTAACAAAACGTACATTACTTTCTGAAATATCTAAACTGTTTGACCCTTTAGGATGGCTCTCACCCGTATCAACAAAACTCAAAATAATTTTTCAAAGTACTTGGCTAGCTGGCATTAAGTGGGATGATGAGCTACCGGCCGATATTTACGCGGAATGGGTTAAAATCAAGGTCGATTTATGTAACATTAATAAAATAAATTTACCACGGTGGATCGGTACTAAAGAAAACGAATGCATCGAGTTACACGGGTTTTGTGATGCGTCAACAAAGGCGTACGCTTGTGTAATATATTGTCGTATAAAACGAACTGAAGGGTCCCGTATAACTTTATTAGTAGGTAAAACGAGGCTCGTGCCTAGTAGCAAAACAATATCATTACCCCGATTAGAGTTATGTGGGGCACTATTACTATCTAAATTAATGTATAAAGTTAAAACTTGCCTCAGCAGTTACAATATAAAAACATACGGTTGGGTCGACTCCATGTTAGTTTTAGGCTGGTTAAATGGAAACCCCACGCGATGGAACGTTTTCGTGGCTAATCGAGTTCGCGAAATATCATCAATTATGCCAATTGAATGCTGGCGCTATGTAAAATCAGATGAAAATCCAGCAGACTCAGCAAGCCGTGGACTGACTGTATCACAGTTAATTGACCACTCTTTGTGGTGGCAGGGCCCAAACTGGCTCTCTAATTTCTGTGATCAACAGAATTATCAATCATATTTTACAAAATTAGAACTTAAAGTTCCTGCATCAGTTAACTTAGTCACGCAGCAATACCGTGACAGTTGTATCATATTACAATTACTTATGAAATATAGTTCTCTAAATAAAGTAGTTAGAACAGTAGCATATATATTAAGATTCGCAACATACAAAAAATATATAAAAATATAAATAAAAGCAAAGCACTTATCATTATCAGAACTAAGCAAAGCAAAAAATATTATCGTAAGAAATATACAGTATTTAAGTTTTAATAAGGAAATAGAAAATTTAAAACATAACAAGAAAATTTCATCTAATAGCATAATTTATAGCCTTAATCCTTTTCTAGATGAAAATGACATTTTAAGAGTGGGTGGTCGGTTAAAACATGCCAATTTAAATCCCGACATGAAACATCCTATTTTAATACCTAATAATAGTCGTTTAGCAGATCTTATTATAGACCAGGCCCACGAGCTCACCTTTCACGGTGGACCTCGTCTGACGTCCGCGTTTATGCGTCAAAAGTATTGGGTGATCAGTGGTAACAGGGCTACCAAAAAACGCCTTCGACTATGTGTCACGTGTAGAAGACACAACCCTAGCAAACATCAACAGTTAATGGGCGACTTACCAGCAGCTAGAGTCAACCCTTCTAGGCCTTTTCAATCAGTAGGGGTAGACTACACCGGTCACATAATGATCAAAAGTAACAAGGGCCGTGGCATCAAAACCAGTAAAGGTTACGTAGCAGTTTTTGTATGTATGGCTACTAAGGCTGTACATCTTGAGGTGGTCTCAGATTTAACTACCTCGACGTTTTTAGCCGCTTTACGTAGAATGTCCGCTCGTAGAGGGACGCCTCGTAAAATTTTTAGTGATAACGGTACAAACTTCTTAGGTGCTAGTAAGGTACTTCAGCAGGAATACGTCGAATTGCAAAAAGTATTTATGGATAGTTATCTTTATAGTGAAATCGCAGAAATGGGTATTAGCTGGCATTTTAATGCCCCGTCATGGCCACAGGCTAGCGGTCTCTCTGAAGCTGCCGTCAAAAGCCTTAAGCATCACTTAAAACGAGTAATTGGCTACCAAAAGCTGACGTATGAAGAATACAACACTCTTTGTACCCAGCTGGAGGCGTGTCTCAACTCCCGGCCCTTGTGTCCGATGACCGAGGACCCGGAAGATCTAAATTATTTAACTCCATCTCATTTCCTATCGTCCGGACCGATTTTAACTATTTACGAAACAGAACATGATTTAAGAACTAGATGGCATTTAACACAAAATATTTTTCATAACATATGGAAAAGGTGGCAACATGAATATTTAATTAATTTGTCAGCACGTAGTAAATGGAGACAGCCTTTAGAGAATATTAAAATTAATGACATTGTTATCATCCACGACAAAAACTTTCCAGCAGGCAAGTGGGCATTAGGTAGAGTAGTGCAATTGCACCCCGGAAGTGACGGGTACGTTCGAGTCGTTACTCTAAAGACAAAAAATGGATATATGAAACGTCCTATAATCAAATTATCAGTTCTCCCGGTTAATGAGTCTCAAAATGATCATTTGAACTCTACCGCACAATCAGAGCAACAAACTCCGAAATTGATAGGTGATAGAGTGAAAAGAAGCACCAGAAAAAGAAATAATTTGCCTACTATCATATCAGCTTTTTTGTTATTTTTTATGACCCTCATTGCTTCTTCCAATGGCTCATCTTATAACAATACTCCATTAAATAATAAAGCACTTTACTTTGATAAAATAAATAACATGCATGTAATTAGAGATGATTGGCGCCTTGTCGTCTATTATGACATGCAGCCGTTCTGGGAAGGCGTTGCGGCATGCAAAAAACATATTGTTTATCTTGACAGCGCGTGCGCGGAGATAAGCACAGTGTCTCATTGCGCCAGTGTCTTATTACAATTGAATCACACCTTTAATGAGTTGCAATACTATAATAGTTTACTATTAGATCAGCATTTTGCTGCGCGCACTAGACAGAGAAGGGGACTAATAAATGGCGTAGGATACATTGCGAACAGTTTATTTGGTGTCTTAGATCAAAATTTCGCGGATAAATATGAGCAAGATATAAGCATAATACGACAAAATCAAAATCATTTAGCATTATTATGGAAAAATCAAACCTCTCTAGTAGAGGCAGAATTTAATTATATAAAAAGAAGTGAGTCTGTAATGGAAAAACAACACAAGTCTATTTTTAAGAAAATAAGCGCCATCGATAACTCTGTTAACGCTTTAAAAGGTAACATACAAAATATATCTTATATTAGCGACTTTATTTTATCATCTTTAACAGCTAGTAACTTGATACATTATTTACATTATATACAAGACAACTTACTTGATACTATCACTAATGTGTACGACGGAAAATTTAATGTACACGTATTAACGCCTGAGCAGCTTAAGCTAGAATTACAAAAGATATCATCATTATTGTCTAAAGACTTAACTATTCCTTTCTATACCGATTTATCTCAATTATATAATTTGCTAAAAGTGAGAATGCGAATTAGTACTAATTATTTACTATTTGAAATAACTATTCCATTGATAGCCAGCGACTCGTACGAGTTGTATGGAATTTATCCTATCCCCCAAAAAGCAAATAACGCGATGAAATGCATTACTCCAATTGGAAAATATTTAGCAATTAATTTAAAGAAAGACACATTTATAATCATGACTGATACGGAGTTGCTTCAATGTTTTAACCAAAATTCCGAATCGTTGTTGTGTCGCTTAAGCAAACCGGAATATCAGCTGAAGGATAATGAAAGTCTATGCAAGCGAAATAAAATAACTGGGACTTGTCACTTCATCACCGATCAGTGTGATAACATATGGGTAGATACTCATAAAATCAACACGTACTTTTATTTTTGTTGTGAAAACTGCTCATTGAAACTACTTTGCGATGATGAAATAAATGCAATTCAATTGTCTCAGTCTGGATTGATTAGCGTTAAGCAAGGATGTATAATTAAGTCAAAAGACTTTTCTGTTCACTCGCATAAAGAAGACACAAGCATATTACATGTAAAGCATCAGGTTTATCTCGGATATATTGCTCCTATCAATAATCTTTTTAATATGTCGTTCCCGGAAACTTCATCTATAGCGCTCAATTTCAATGAGTCAGCTGAACATAAAGAACAATTAATGGTATTACAGAAACAACTTGACGACTTAAAGCAGAATGATCCAACTCTAGATAACTTTTCGTATCATGACATACATCATTATACCGCTATCTATGTTATAGCAGCATTAATTCTGATATTCGGATCATATTTACTATGGAAATGCAGGACAAAGATTGTTAGATCAACACCTCCCGTGGTGGAAAGGGAAGCTGGAGGAATAGAAATGATTTCTCGCGGTGATATCGTAATGCCTCAGTCACCAAAAAGTGATCAGTGTTTTAGGGAAGTGGTCAAGCGCATCAAGCAATCATACCGCGCACTCATAATCATTTTAGCAATAAGTAGTATTCTTGTTAATAAATATCAATATCATATCAAGGACTTTTACTTATCAATATCATCAAAAGGTGTAGTTGAGTAAGCAGCTCCTACAGGACTCCTTGCACTATTTCCACTTTAATAAGTATTTTACATTAATTTTAATATATTACCTATATTAAAATACAGGTAATAATAGGTCTTTACCTATGAAATTGCCGTTCTGCAGTACTGGCCATTTCAAATCAAAATAATTTTTGTTTGGCTCAGAATTCTAATTTCAAATTAATTTTATTTTAAAAACATGGAATTCCTTTTCCAAAAGTAGTCATTTGTTTATTGATTAGTGTTACATTTTCATCGCATTTCAATCTTTTTCGTCATCATAGATACGTTAAAAATTCGAGTAATTATGGAATATGAGTACCGTCGTGGTAGCAACGCGGCACAAGCGGCACGTAACATCAACGACGTTTACGGAGCTAATACTACAAACCAACGCACCACCTTTTATTGGTTTGGTCGCTTTCGTTCTGGAAATTTCGACCTGAAAAATGAACCTCGCGGTCGTCCGAAGACTTTGGTCGATTGTGGAAGCTGATGATACACAATCTACGGCTGAATTAGCAGCAGCTTTCGACGTTAATGTCAAAACAATATTGGTCCATTTGCGTCAAATTGGCAAGGTAAAAAAGCTTGCCAAATGGGTGCCCCACGAACTCATTGATCGCCAGCGCGAAGTACGCGTCGAGACGTGCCTTGCACTGCTCAACAGCACACAAATGAAGGAATTTTGAACCGCATTGTTACCTGCGATGAAAAATGGATTCTGTTTGATAACCGCAAGCACTCCGTAAGTTGGTTGGATCCTGGTTCAGCACCTAAACAATGCCTTAACTTAAACGAAAACTTACCCCTATAAAAGTGATGGTCACTGTTTGGTGGTATAGCGCCGGTGTGATTCATCACAGCTTACCAAACGGGGTGAGCATTACTGCAGATGTGTACTGTGAAGAACTGAACACAATGATGGAGAAGCTGGCACATCTCCAACCAGCATTGATCAATCGCTCGTTTCCGCTGCTCCTGCACAACAACGCGCGACCTCATACTGCACAGCAGACGGTCTCCAAGTTGCAAGAACTGGGGTTGGAAGCTCTCCGTCATCCACCCTACTCACCAGACCTTGCGCCTACAGACTACTACTTTTTCCAGAATTTGAATAACTTCTTGGCGGGTATAAAATTCAATACCCGAGAGAGGAGTACAAAATGCCTTTTAAGAATTTATTGCCTGGGAGTCCAGCAGATTTCTTTAAGAAAGGCATCAATAAACTGCCACCGCTTTGGCAAAGATGCATTGATTGCATGGGTGATTACTTCGATTAATACAAATAAAAAATCCATGAAAAAATTGTTTTCATACAAAACGGCAATTTCATAGGTAAAAGCCTAATATATTAAAATTAATGTAAAATACTTATTAAAGTGGAAATAGTGCACAAAGTCCTGTGTGTTATTACTGGGAAAAGTACTTATGATAAAAGTATATATAATACATAACATAGAAGTGAGCATTATATTTTTTAATGTTTTCATCACATGAAAACTGCACACATTCTAATTATGATGATAGTACTTGTAATTAATCACTGACACCAACTAACTATAATGGCAGAAGCGCCAAAAAACTTTTTAAACAGCGGCGATATACATTTTAAGAGGGTTGTCGTAAATCATAACAAATCGTGTCTTCATTACCATATTCTTAACTAATTTTAATCAATATTTAGGTAAGAGGGCAGTGACTGCCATAGATACTGCACTCTTGCTTAGTATTATTTCATACTGCTATATTGCTTACAGAATTCAAAATAATAAATTTATATTACTACTTAAAACAGCAGTAAGGAAGCATTATACTGCCCTTTACCTTAGATTTTAAATATATTTTGGCTATTTCACTATGGAGTACAGAATGTTACTGCTTTTTAGAGTAGTATTTTAAGTAAGGTGTTTTCAGAATTTCGTGAGCAGTATGTCTGTAAATAGTAGGGAAAAAAATCGTTAAAAATAATATGAAAAATTAGTTTTATTCATTAAATGTAATGATATCCTCAATTATATTGGTTCTTGTTATTTGACATAACGATATAAATTAATAAACTATAAGTAATAAAAAACAAAACTTCTTTAAAAATATAATTATTTATAAAAGCTTAAAACTTAATCAGACAATTCGCATAAATAATGGTACTGGTTTCTAGGCACAAAATTATTTTTACAATCTAACTTTCGCTTCAATTGTAAAACATAATTAATGAGATCAATAGTCTTAGTTGTAATTATTTGGCATAACACTTATATACTTAGTTAAAAACCGAAAATGTCTTTATAACATAGGTACTTATTATCAAAACCTAAGACTAGCAGATAAAATATCACCTTTTTGGTGCGTTTTTGGCACAAAATTACTCTTAATCACTAATACAAAACAAAAGTAGCTAAATTCGAAGAGCTTTTTAACATAAAATAATTTCTATAAAATAAAAAAATACAAAAGTTAAGGCACGTACACATGTAGGTATTTTAATTTAAAATACGCCCTGTTCCAGTTTTTAACGATAATTAAAAATATTACAACAAATCACTATTAGCTACTGTGTTTCATTTTCACCGACTTCATCTTCCTCGATTGCCAAGTTTTCAACATTATTTACAAACAAATTTTCCCAAAAAAATCTACGATTAACAGGCATTAACGGACACAAGTTTTGAATTATCTGCTTTTTCTTTCCGCCATCAATTCCTTTCCGTGATCAGGATAAGGTTTATCTTTTAATTTAAGGAATTTCACCTGTAAAAAGCTTAATGATCGGAATGTTTCGTCTTTATGGCTAATCTTGTAATGAATATCAAAACTCCCTCTGATAACTTGTACAGCAACTGTTACTATGTCTTTCAAGTAAACCTTGGGCTGAGAATTTCGGAGCCTATGCTGAGATGATTTATCTTGAAACTGGAAGAAGTCGGTTACGTTTACGTTACGAGCACTAAGTCGCTTGTCACGTGACAAGCGAGCGCGAGGACAAACGCGGATATAAATTATTATTTAAAACGGAATAGTAATTAGCTTTATTTTAGAAGTTAGGTAAGTTATTTATTTCACACAACAAAGCATATTAAATATAAGGACTCCTTACAATATTTAAAATAAAAAATTACTCACCTTATACCTACTTGGTGCCAAAACTATGCGTCACAAAATGGCGCAAACTATGTAGATGAACGGCACTAAAAATCAGACGACCATCACTCAACGCCGCTTGAAGCGAAATGACCGAATATTTTGATCAATAAGACGTCGCGTACCTAGTGGCGCATTAACAACCACTTACTGCTCTATTGATTTACAAAAATTTTAAATTTTTTCATCTTTTGCCATGTTATAAAAACAGTAAGGGAAGATACGAGTACTGTGTTTATATTAATATGTATTTATGAGACATTCATTATAATTACTATCTTAAAGTGCAGTACAGCTCCATACTGTAGATTTAACTAGTAAAATTCATTTTGTACATTGGTTAATACTAACTTAAAGAGCAGTATGCCAAAAATGAACTGTTCTTTTGGTAAGAAATATGTGAATACTAATGAAAATGACAGTATGTCAATGAAATACTGCTCTTTTACGTAGTTAACTAAATAATTTTACCGTTCTTACTGCTCTTCATCAAGAAAGAAAATGCATTACTTATATTACGTAGATTTATGAAACCTAGATAGGAAGAATGCTCGTTTGACGTACATTCCAAATCATTAATAAAAAGAAAATGGCCACCTTCGACTTACTGCCCTCTCTATTACCACGGCAGAGCGGCGATATATATTTTTAAGAGGAAAAAAAAATGCTAAAATCTATCGAATGAGACATCTACGAGCACGAAGCTATAGCAAAAATGAAATTATTCGTCCAATCGAATTTTCAATCACTGTCAATTTATTTAAAAAAAATAACAGTTTATAAAAAATATTGATATTTATCATAAATCATTGTGATGATGTAAGGGTTTTTGGGATTAAATTATTTATCAGTAACTGATTCTGTTTTTTTTTTTAATAATACGATGGATGATATCTAGCTAGGCATGGTTTTTTTTTTAATATAGGTAATATTATTTTAAAATTTTTAGATGCAATTGCCTCACTCACGTTTACTGATACGTTTAATGAAAGGGACACAGAAAATAGTTTTAGATCATTTGATGACATCTGTGTACTATTTTGTGACCACTGTTTCCCATAGATAGATGTAAAAATTGACGACAGACCCAGGAAAATACGTTGGCTAACAAAAGACATTAAAAAGTCTTCTGTGGTTAAGCAAACCTTGTACTAAAAATATAGACACGGAGCTACTAACAAAAACTAATTAATCTATATTAATAATTTCGCCTTGTATCGTCAAGGGGTACGGTTAACTCGATCGCAACCTTATATGAATAACAAAACTTTAAAAAAATATTGAATTCGAGTCGACATTTATCCGCAAAATTCGGATTATGCAGAATTTCGTTAAATTCTAATAATGTCTAATGGCACTGACAAACAAACCGCAGTCGCCATCTTGGGTAGTTAATTTATTAATTTTTTAATTTATTAATTATTGTTCCGTTTAATAGCAACACAACTTTCAACAAATCGCGTGCGTCACGCCAAAAAGTATCCATCACAAACAACTGTGCCTCATGTGACTGTGTAAAAAGAAACGTCTTGCCGGAAACATTGAGTGAATCTTATCAAAACTAAATACTTTTCTCCAGTCGTTGACGTTTCGCGAAAATATTATTTTAATGTTTTATGTTATTTATTTTATTTTTATTTATTTTATGTTATATATTTGATATACTCTTTGTTATGTATTTTTTCTTCAAACCTGAGATTAGCCGATTGCGATAACAGCCATAGAAAAAAGAATACTAACCATAATCATAAAAGTGGAAGTTTTAGTTCAAATGTCTAGTTTTGCATAGTGATTTGCTTTGTTTGGATTACACACATCATGCCGAAAATCGTAAGTATTTCATAAAATCTTTCATTGGTCGTGTCTCTGTCTTCGTTTAGTCTTTTGTTTGATGATACCGATATCATTTTGTTATCAGCCAAATCTCTTAGCATTTGGTAAACATTGTCACAATTGTGGAAAGTGGATGCAGCCTTCGGGCTCTTCGTAAAGATGGTGAGTAGTATTTTAGTAGGTATGTAGGCAGGTTGTGTTTTTAAGTGAATTTTGTTCTATGTTTTCTTCTTAAAGTGTGGATATATAAGTATAATAAAATAAGTACAAAACAAACACAATACAACTAAAACAAACACAGTACAAATAAAATAAGTACTTATTTACTTCCAGTGACATGCAATTTTTGTAATTACAAAATATTTGTAAGAAACTGCAAGCAAATGTGTTTCTTCGGAGAATGAGAAAAAACAAGAATCAATGCTGTCAGTCAGCAGTGATTTCTTTAGAAGACGAGGAGAAAGAAAACATATCAAATGGCGGGCAGACCCCCGAAGAAACGTAAATATTCAAGCAGGTTTAGTACAGAATATCAGCTCCCCAAGACTAACTATGTACATTTAGCACTTTCAAATACCACCATTCAAGTGTCAGCACATTCAGTTGGTTCTATGATTTATGAATGTGTTCATTGTCAAGCACTTCATTTTTTAGGTGAAAAAATTAAAAATCATTTTAAAAATTGTTGTCATAATGGGAAAGTATACATAGACCCAGATAGAGCATTAAAGCCAATTCCAGATATATTATTAGATTTATACGAAGGCTATACGTCTGATGCTAATCATTTTAAGGCTAATATACGACAATATAATTCAATATTTGCAATGGCATCCATAAATTCAAACTTGAACACACTCCCTCCAGGATTTTTCACTTATAGGGTACAAGGGCAAATTTATATGAAAACTGGATATTTGTTTCCATTGCAAGGTCATAAACCACAATATAACCAATTGTACATAATTGAAGATGAAGCAGCATTAAATGAACGATTATCTGATTGTAGAAATAACATATGTAGAAGCAATATAATGAGGTCCTTACAAACAATGCCCAATGAATCCAATCCTTTTGTCAAAATATACAAAAGGGTGGCTGCAATTTTAGCTCAACAGGAATTAAAAGCGGCCTCAGAATATCGAGCTAAATATTCGGTATCAATGCAGTTTTATAAACATAAATCGCTTGATTTGCGTCGGTATAACACTCCATCAAATAATGAGGTAGCGGTCATCTTTGTAGGAGTAAACGGCGAACCTCCATTAAATATAGACTTTTCTGTACAAGAATATCCTCAACATTTAACTACTCAAATCAACCAGTCCCAATATTGACCCTTTAGCCTTTAGCCAAATTTAATCCGAATTGGCAGCCCACGTTTCTGAAATTCAGATGGTACCCAAAATGGAGGTTATGCTATAATAAGAAGAAGAGACGACGGAAGAAAAATAAAAAAGAAGGATTTCGAGTGTGATAACAGATGGGTGGTGTCCTACAATCCCTATCTATGTAAAAAATTTAATGCTCACATAAATGTTGAAATTTTTTCAAGTGTCAAAAGTGTGAAATATATAAATAAATATATTTATAAAGGTCATGACCGAGCAAAGATACAAATCACAGTAGCGCCACAAGATTCCAGCGATCAATCGACATCAAGCAATGAACAGCATGATGAAATTAAGGCTTATATTGATACCAGGCCACATTTCGGCTCCTGAAGCAGTTTGGCGAATATTTGAATTTCCAATGCACAAAATGAGTCACAAAATTATACAGTTAGGTGTTCATTTGGAAAACCAACAAACTGTCGTATTTACAGATCAGAATGCTCATGAAGCAAGAGCTAGATCAGTTGAAACATCAACATTATTAGCAATTTTTGAACTAAATAGAACAAATGAAAGGGTTTGACAATAACTTTACACTGAAATTCCGAAACATTTTAGATTTATCCATAGACAGTGGCAACCACGAATATCTCAGTCAGCGGCTGATAAAGTAATTGCAAGAATGTATAATTATTCCTTTTCTGATCGGGAACGATATTATCTCCGGCTATTACTTTTTCACGTTAAAGGGCCGACTTGCTTCAGAGATGTTAGAACTTATGAAAATATTATTTGCAACTCATTTCGAGAAGCTGCTTAAGCAAGGGGGCTCCTTTTTGACGATCAGAAATGGGAAAGATGTTTGGATGAAGAAATTGGTTTTAAACTTCCTCGGAAATCACGACAGCTGTTTCCGTTAATTTGCGTATTTTGTGAAGTAACTGATCGTAATGCTCTTTGGGAAAAGCTTGCATCACATTTTATCGAAGATTTTACGAGATCACGCCCTGAAATATTATCCAAACAGTTAGCTTTACAAGAAATTGATGAAACATTAAAACTCCACGGAAAGAGACTAACAGATTTCGGACTTCCGGAGCCAGAGCTCCGGAACTCCGGAAGCTCCAGAGCAGAGAGCCAGAAAATGATGTTTTTTTATCTGATCCCATTTATGACTGTGAACTTGAAAAAGCAAATGGCTATGAAAAATACCAAAAATTGAACACCGAACAAAAATATGTAGTCGATACAATAGAAAACGCTGTAAATAATCCCACAGAGAGAAAGCTGTTTTACCTTGACGGCCCAGGAGGACTTGGAAAGACTTTTGTATTTACAACTATTTTACATATTGAACGACCAAGTTGTCGAGAAAATCCCCGGCCTGCTTAAGATTAATGAGAGTTCTGACGCTGTGGTTGAGGACGATCATAATGATGTTTTAAACTATCCTGTAGAATTCCTTTATTCTATAACGCCTGCGCAATAGTAGCGCCAACAGTATCGCACGACAGACATGTATGGCAATCTCTGGAGGAGGCCTTCACCTGAGGAGGGGTTCTTGCTCACTAACATATTGTACAAATTTATATATTTAATTGTTATTAAATTACATATAACAGACATTGAAGTATACATATACATAATATAATTATAAAAATGTAAAATGAATATTATAATATCCTATCCTCCTAACCTAAACATTAGAATGAAAATAATAATGAATAAATATTTACAAAAAAAATGAAACTACAATTGAAAACAAAATATGTAAACTTATGCTATTGTAATTTTATTTGTTTAACCTAATTGTAATGTAATTTAATCGAATTTTGTAATTGGCAAGAAATAAAAGGCTTTTTTTATTTTTATTTATTTTATTTATAACGCCTGCAGGAGAGGAGTACCACCACACATTTTAAAATTATAATTTGGTTGTATAGTAATGCTTTTGAGAAATTTAAACCCGACTGTTGGGTTGTGCAACGGAACCCGTCTTACTATTAGAGCGTTAGCTTCACGTGTCATTGATGCCGAAATTGTTTGTGGTAGCCATGTGGGAACCAGAGTTTTTATTCCTCGAATTCGTCTCCAGCCATCTAACGGTCAACTGCCTTTTAAATTTTGTCGGCTTCAGTTTCCCATTCGCATAGCATTCGCTATGACAATAAACAAAAGCCAGGGACAAACTTTCGACAAAATCGGTATATTTCTACCTAATCCTGTGTTCAGCCATGGCCAGCTCTATGTTGCCTTCTCTCAGTGGCGTGCACAGGATTATGGCACTGGGTATGCGGCGAAGTACTCGGTCACAAAAACTTTTTCGTTTATAGATTTTTAGCATAGCTACAGCCAAGCGACGGATCTCTAAGTCGAAACCATGCCAACAGAGCAAGTCTTAGATGTACTACTATTCATGTGCATCTTCTACGGCAACGCAGACAAAACAGCGATCGATCGTCGCGGCGGAAGAAATTCTAATAAGTAAAATAATAAGCATTTTTTTAAATATTATAACTACTCACCAGTCAGTCAGCTTCAATTTTCACATATTCTCGGTTCCGGTTACTTGAGATTACGAGTACGATAAGACTGAGTGCTTGAAACAAAGAGGCTTTCAGAGAATAAACCTTAAAAATTATATGTTTTGTTAATTTATGTTAGTCTATTTTGAATGTTGATTTAAAATAAAAATTATTTGTGTAAAAACTTTTGCAGTTTTTATTTATTATATTTGTTAAACACAATAAACGAAGCTTTAATATTCTTTGAGAACCAATGACTACAGAAATATCTACCCACATTTTACACCTAGATGTGTATTATGACTTATGAGTCACATTTCACCCGAGCGAAGCCGGGTTTTCATCTAGTTAAAAAATATTCTAGAGTCCAAAAAAAATGTATCAATGAATCTCAAATAAAAATAATACTAATTTTACAATAAGGTCGAATAATTAATGTAACGTGGACGTGGACACTAATAAAAATATTATTGATGGAATAAGTACACGTAACAGCATTGACGCTATAGAAGCAGATAACAAATTATATAAAAGGATGAATGACATTATGTAATTATTTAATGACTATTTTATTGACATAACAAAAAATAATAATTCTAATGACAATAATAATAATAGTCATGACAGTAATAATAATAATAATTTTCATGACAGCAATTATAACAATAATTTAATTAATACATTAAATTCAATATATTTATCACCTTTAGTTTCTAATGACATTCTAAATTCATTAAATAACACTCAGTCTACGGGATATGATCACATAAGCACTACTATAATAAAATTATCTGCCACTTAGTGAACTTATCTTTCGAACAAGGACATTTTCCGTCACAATTAAAAATATCCGAAGTCAGACCGCTTTTTAAAAAGGGCAATGCAAGGATATGCTTAGTTACGGACCAGTAACATTAATACCCATATTTTCAAAAATTTTTGAGAAAGCAATGCAGACCAAGATAGTAAATTACCTACTTTAATTTGAATAATATTTTTAATAAACAATTTGGTTTCACTAAAGGCAGCTCGACGACATTATCCGGATTTTCATTAATAAAAAATATAGTGCAAGCTATTGACCAAGATTTATCTGTAGCAGTTTTTCTCGATCTTAGTAAGGCATTTGATTTTGTAAACCATACAAAGCTTTTAGATAAATTGGATAAATATGTTATTAGGGGAAATGCATACAATTGGATTAAATTATACCTAACAAATAGAAAACAGTGTGTTGAAATAAGTAGCATTGAACACGGTAAAGAAGTTTCTTACAAATAGGAATATAAAACACTGATTGTGGGGTGCCGCAAGGGAGTATTTTAGGACCCAACTTATTTCTAATTTAAATAAAGACAATTTCCAATAGTTACAAAACATGACTGCTTTATGTTCGCAGACGATACAACATTACTTATAAAATGTCTAAAAATTAATATTAATGACGAAATAGAAAACGAAATAAAAAATGTTACTAAACGGTTCAGTAATAACAACCTAGCTGTAAATTTAGATAAAACAAAAATGATTAAATTTTATAAAACATTTGCCGATGAGGATACAAACTTAGAGACAAGGATATTTCCCATTAAATGCGTACAATCTACCACATTCTTAGGGTTCAATATAGATAAAATTTATGATTGGAAACGACATATTGACAATAGATGCAATAAAATTAATAGGTTCGTATTTGCGCTACGAATAATACAGAATATTGTTGTTGTTGAGCTTGGTGTAAATTAAACACACTTTTCGTTTCTATATTTGTTTTGCAGGTTTTCAACAGGAGAATATAATACACATACAATTTTACTAATACGCTTTTTATTTCTGTAACATGGGGTGAGCCCGGAAAAATAGACCATTTTTCCTCTTTGTTATTATTTGACATATGCCTTCAGAATCTGTTCTTTAAATTAAAAACTTTTTCTAATGTGCCAATACTTTTCATAACACACTGCCGGGGGAGGCATAACAGGTGCATATACTATCTATAAAATATTGTGTTCTAAGTATACAATACATATGCACATACTAATATTGTATTCCACACATTACAGACTCATTAAAAATTCTATCTTGACTGTTTTGAAACAAAACTTGTAATTATATTCTTAACACAAATCAGTCTCATAACAGTTTTGACTTTATCTCACGAAACATTAAAAACTAATCAAGAGTTTGAGCTTTAACAACATTAATTTAATACCTAAAAGTTATTTTTACTGTTCGTCCTGACCTCGTGATTTTAACTACGGGAGGTGGACTAGGTTGAGAATGGTTATCATTACCTGAGTCGACTATTTCCGCTGAGTCTGAGTCTGAGTAAGAGTAAGATCTTGAACCACTCCTGAGAAACCGCTGTGACTTCCAGAAGAAATAATCGTTGATATGGTCTTACCTTCTCACCTGATGCTGTTTTGACTCTTGCTGTTTCTAGTATTCTATTTAACCAACGTGAAATTGGTTTTAAATATTTTTTAGTGATAAAATATCAATAGTTTGATGTATATTTTCATTATAGGATTTTCGCCTATAGCAATATGGTACGTCGATTTGACTTATGATTGGGCTTTGTGTCTGTGGTCTACTGATTCTAATATTTTATGCATTCGATAATGATTCTTAATAGGAAGATTTGAATACTCAAAACTATGTCAATTTTGTCTCTAAAAATCTGATGGTGGGCTACTCAGGTATATAATGTAATGTTTAATACATTTCTTAAAAAAAGGCCTATTTAGACCCTTTTTTTACTTCGTAAAAAAAGGGTCTAAATAGGCCGAAACAAGAACATAATTCAGATAGAAATTCAGAAATGAATAGGTATAAAAATTGTCATGCTAGAGCCGTGGCCCACTAATGGCATTTAAGCGTCAGTTCACCGTGATCTGACCCTAAGGCTTGGATAAGTTTCTAAAAACATAATATAATACAGATGGCTGCGATTTGCCATCGACTGTTCCTAATCTGATAAAATAGGTGCGACCACGGCTCTACCTTGACCATTTTTGTATCTATGTATTTCTGAATTTCTATCTGAATTATTTTCTTGTTTCGGCCTTTTTAGACCCTACGTAGTCGGGTTATAGTTTATTTAGCTTTTTTTCGAAATCGAAACACTTCATATTAAAAATACCTTACCACAGGGTGCAATGGTAATCTACGCGGACAAATTCTAAATATATTTAATATATATTTAGAATATATAATAATATAATAGTTATATTATAATAATATAACTATTATATTATTATATAATATAATTAATATAAACCTAGTTTATACTCTCTCTTTCTTTCTACTCTTTTTAATTTACATATTTAGCCGTTAATTTCTTTTCCTGCTCCTATCTTATTCTACACTTTCTAACTTTACATTTACTTTTACATTTTGTTCATTTAAGTTTTGTTATTTACATTTTCATGCTTGCTTTATCAATTTTATTTTATATTTTTACATTGTGTCGTTTTCTCCTTCTCGATATCTTTTCATTCCCATTTACATGCTTATTATCATTAAATCGGAGTAGTTTAGACGCCACAAGAGAAAAAACATACATACATACATATTCTGCCAAAATCATTACCCTTTCATTTGGCTTCGCCGTAGTCGGGTTAAAAAGGAGGAATACCAGAAATTATGTCTAAAAATGGCAAAACAAAAAAGGCAATGTTGGTGCAGCAACGATCAGCCAAACTACGAAGGTCTTCAAATAACAATGTAGACTTGTTCTAATTGCGTTTATTTTTTCCGGTTTACAATGTTTCTTACAGCTTTAGAAATGTAAAAAAATATGGTTCGGAGCGTTACGATTTTGAAAAAAGAATGAATTTCAAATTTTTCACTGTCACTGTCTAATGTCGCACAAAATGGACGCTGACTCGATAGCCGCAGCGCCACACAGCGGATAACGGTAGCAACTATTTAAAGTGTCGTAGGCAGTTGCTTTATGTGCGAACTAGATGGCGTTGCTAGGCCACGACATACCCCCCGCCTTGGAAACACCGGCTTCCAACATCAGGCTTCGTCGCAGGATGGCTGCAGCGGCAAAGGGCAAATTTTTGAAAACGCCCTCCTCGTCGTTCCGGTTGCGGTGCGGATGTCGGCAACACGTGTGACACCATCAGTCCCCGGATAAATGCGAGTTATGCGTCCCAGACGCCATTTAAGTGGTGGTAAATTCTCATCTTTGATTAGGACGAGACGATCAATGGCTATATCGTCATGATGAGTTTTCCACTTGGTTCTCTATTGAAGTTCTCCAATGTATTCTCTGGACCACCTTTGCCAGAACTGCTGCCGTAACAGCTCCACACGGCGGTACCGGTTCATCGTCAGACCTGCAGCGTCAGAAATGGTCTCGCATGAACTAAATTTCGAATTTCCTTTTCAGCACCAACAAAATTTTTACAATTATCGGAATAAATAGCTACTGGTTTTCCGCGTCTACAAATGAAACGTTTTAAAGCTAAAATATAGTCGTCCGTCGAAAGGCTCGTGACTAGTTCGATATGTACAGCCTTAGTTATAAAACAAACAAATAAGGAAATATACGATTTAATTTGCCTAGCACCGTATCAAATCACTTTACAATTCAAAATCATAATAGGTCCAGCATAATCAACGCCGGTCCGTTCAAACAGAAATCCCACATCCAGACGTTCCGATGGTAACTTTCCCATTATAGGTTTAGGTATCCTACTGTTAAATCGAGAACATGTAACACATTGACGCACAACTTTTCTCACAAGACCTCTTGCACTTAATATCCACCATGTCTCGCGCAGGGTGTATAAAATGAGTTGAGGTCCTGCATGAAGTAGCCTCTTGTGTTCATGATTGACTAACAAATTAGACATCCAGTGTGTCGACTGCACATTTAAAACGGATGTTTTTTATTAAAATCGAAATTAGACGCGTTTCGAAGTCGACCACCAACTCGAATTAATTTTTTATCGTCCAAAAACACGTTTAATCCAGATACACGATTTAATTCTTTATTATTACCTGTGTAACTTCTTTCATTCAGTAAATTATCATAAATCGCCGGAAAGGATTGCATCTGTGCAAAACGAATCAACGTATACTGCGCTTCCTCTAGCTCAGACAGTGATAACAAACCCGTTTGCTTTGTTGTGCAACTATTAGCCCCGCCTCCTTGTACGTTGTTTATGAATCGAAGAACGTAGGCTCATACGCGTTTAAGTTTTGTGAAAGACGAGTATTTATTAAATTGAATAAAATCAAAGTTGTTGAAACGGCTAAAATTATGTACTACATTAGATTTTATATCAGGCAAATTTTCTAAATTAATTAAATTATTACTTAACGAATCAAAATTATTATGACATCGCAAGTAAGACGGACCATTCCACCAAAGGTCACAGTTTATCAACGAATCAAAGGCTAAATCCTCTAGATAATATATCAGCTGGATTGTTTTCGCTCGACACATGTAACCACTCGGAGTCACCTGTCAGCTCATTTATCTCGGTTACGCGATTTTGCACGAACGGCTTTAAGAGGTGCGGCGACGTCTTAACCTAGCCAATGACGATGGTCGAGTCAGTCCAAAAAATAACCTTGGAGAATGTTAAACGAATAACGTCGATTATCCTTTTATAAAGTCTTGTGCCTATTAAAGCACCACAAAGTTCTAACCTTGGGATACTTATAGACTTCAAAGGGGCAACTTTAGTTTTTGCGCATAATAATTTTACGACGATTTCGGAATCATCGTTATAGGTACGTACGATCGTACATAGGCACAAGCGCCGTATGCATTTTGTGACGCGTCGGTAAATATGTGCAGTTCTTTGTATTGCGTGTAACCGCTCATTACGTAACGAGGAATTTTTAACTCATTTAATCGTTTTAAAGCTAACAAGAATTTATTCCAAATAAGTTCAATATCGCGAGGTACTGGCGTATCCCAATCGAGCTTACTCAGCCATAATTTTTGAAGCAAAATTTTAGATATAATTACGGTGGGCGATAATAAACCCAACGGATCGTAGATCTGTGATATTATTGATAACATTACTCGTTTAGTTAACTTAGGTATATAGTTATACTCGTCTATTTGTGTAGTGTAATATAGGTAGTCATTCTCTTTATACCAACCAATACCTAAGGTAACCAATTTTGACGTATAAAGCGGGCCACACAGTAACCATCCTAATTTAGAATTTTGGAGGTAAGGCCCCCTTTCTAATCGAATTCTATTATCGTTTAATAATAATTCCCAGAATAAATCTGCACCGATTAGTAAATCGATAGCCGAGGAAATATTAAATGATGGGTCCGCAAGACGAATTTTATTAGGAATACGTATAAATTTACTATCAATGTTTGTCGTAGGCAAACTAGACGTAATGTGCTGCAAAATGTAGCACCGAATTTTTGTACTATAATCGTTTAACTTAGAACGCATAATAACTTCGCACGATTTATTCGATTGCGTTGTAGACATACCAACGCCCGAAATACGTTAAGTGGACTGTATAGGTTTTTTCCGAAATAAAACTATGTTGACTGCCGTTATCCAAAAGCGCTCGAGCTGTAAAAAGTTGATTGTTCCGATCTATTATATCTACCAACGCAGTGCATAACAAAACCGGTTGTAATGCATATCGCGACAGCGCGTGGCAAGTAGATAAGCTGTGAAGCGCGGTCGCGGCCGCTTCACGAAACTCGCAAAAATCATCTGATCGCCCGTTTTGAGTATATTAGCTTTTATTTAAATTATTATTAACATGTAATAAAGTATTATGTTTGTTCCGACATTGCTTACACGGGCCGAACATACATTCCGTTGCAGAATGACCTGAACAACGTAAACAAACGTCAAAACTCAAAGTCAACACAAAAACAAGTGCTCCTATATTAATTCAATTAAAAAATATTAAAACTGTAATAAAAAATAAATTGTATAGAAAAGTGCTGATAACCTAATAAGTTTCATAATATATTGTTTTCTGCAAGAAATAATTAGTGGAAGACTAAACAGCTGTAAGTACAAGAATTACAAGAAGTACTAGTACAAAACATAAATTTCGGTACCAAAAAAGTGTAAAAAACCATTAAATATACTTAGAAGCAATCCTGAACACCTAACATCCAGTGGTATAACAATCACTTTATTAATTCAAATTCATCAATTAATATATTGATCATCCCTTTATACAATTAAAATATACCATTTAAAGTAGGTATTATTTGATTAAATTTAAATAAAAAACGAATTTCGAGACCAAATTGACACAGGACTAAATTGACCAAATTGACACATGGATTCTCCTTACTTGGAGATTATTACCTATAGAAAATCGAACTTGAGAAAAGCTACATCCGAACAAAATTTGATTTTTAATATAACAGATGATAATTCCTTTTCCACCTCTGTGTTAGATTTATCAACAGAAAGTCAACCAAATGTTACACATAATACTTTGGAGGCTATAAATCTAAAATCTACAATAGAAAAATTACAAATGGAACTTACCTCAGCACACAATGAAATTGGAAATTTAAATTTGGAGTTAAAAGATTTGAAAAATGAGGATTTTAAGATAGAATACTTTTTTTTGCATACTTCCAATGCAAAAAAAGTATTCTATCTTAAAATCCGTCGCAGAAAATCAAGATTTTACACCTAGGAAATCACTCAGCACATCGAAATCAAGTAAAATAATAAAAACACACACAAAATCATCAAGATCGTTCGATCGTCGAAGAGACGCCACTCAAAATAAAACCTAAAAACTCAACTTTGTCACATATTAATAATATTCAAGATTTAACTGAAAATAATTATTTATTACGCAAAAAAACGACGGAATCGCCGATCGCTATAAGCAACTACATTGCGTTCCAAGGACGAGACAACACTGAAGGGCACTTGAGACAGAATAATATGATTTATGTATTAGGCGATCAACAAATGACCAGCTTATCAGTAGGCATTCATAACAAGTTTCGCAATTCAAAAGACTTTTACAATGCTTATTATAGTGTACATTTATTCGTTAAGCCTTATGCTACAGGTTATAAGATATTACAATATTGTAATTACTTGTGTGAATCGAATTTATTAACAAAAAATAGCATAGTTATTATTGGTATTGGTAGCAATGACAAGAATCCCTATAAACTGTTTACTGATATTTGTAATATCCTTAGCTAACTATAAAATGTGCAAGTGTTTATAGTAGGAGTAAAATTTAATCGTTACCTTAATACTCATTTTCTCAATAATACAATTTATTCAATAGTTAAGAATTATGAAAACTGTTATTATATTCATCCTGACATAAATCCTATTGTAAATTCAACGTATAATTATAATTATGATTATCACTTCTTACGTAAAATATGCTCAGAAATTAAGTGTATAATAATTAAAAACGTATATTTTAATAATTATCAACAAAGTAAAAATGAGGTACTACAATTAAAACAAAATAAAAAATCTGAGATATGTATTGTTGGAGATCAATATACAAAAGGTCTTAGTAACGTAATACAAAAATATAGGCAAAATACGTGGAACGATAAATATTCGGTAATAGGTATTATAAAACAAAATGCCACTTACTCACAGATGTTTAACATAAGTAATGAATCAGCAAAAATGTTTACAAAATTAGACTATGTCGTTCTGGCTGCGAGTGTTAACAAAAGGAACTTGAATTCTTTTATATCTGGTATCACGTATACGCTCCCAAAATTAGCTCAAACAAATGTAATTATAGTTCCATATTGTGTAAATAGTAAAAACTTAATGTCAGACTATACTATTCAAACTAAATTAGCATCAACTTTTCAAGATTTCCCTAGTGTGAAGGTTATTAATATTGGCTACAGCTTACATCAAAAATCATTGTTAAATAAAACAAGTGAAAAAAATCTCGAAATAGATAGCAAAGATATAATTGTTTTCTCATAGAAAACAATTATATCAGGATTTAAGCAACAAATTAATAATAACCTTAGTAAAAGTCTTAAGCTTAAGAAAACAATTCCGGACTACTTCAGTCAGAACATTAACAGTAGGTTTAACAAAAACAATTACAACTTAATAACAAACAGTACATGCAAAAAAAAAAACAATCTATTTCAAAAAAATATCACCTAAAAATGTTACAAATATAGATCACTCTTTTTTATACATAATGAAAACTTAATTATATTTCATCAAAATATTGCCGGAATCTTAAATAAATTGGACATATTACAGATTGCGTTAACAACAGTTTTACAGTCAAAGGTAGGTTCTGTAGACATTATTTGCTTAAGTGAAATATTTTTGATGAAAAATTCAGAAAAAAATTTACAACTGCCGAATTATGAAGTTGCAGCTTACTTTTCGAGGAAAAATAAAAAAAGGTGTGGATCTTGCATACTAGTTAAAAAAGGACTACACTTTAAAAACCTCCACATAAGTGAAAAATATGCTAAGGAACGCGTCTTTGAATGTTGCGGAATAGAATTAGTTTGCTATAATACAATAATAATATGTATATACAGAGTGCCTAAAGAAGACATTAAGTTTTTTCTAAGTAGCTTGGATTCTCTGATAATAGAGTGCAGCCGTCTAAATAATAAAAAGATAATTATATGTGGTGACTGGAATATCGAAGTAATGAAAGAGTCAAACGAACATAAAGAATTAAGGTCCGTACTGCTAAATCACAACCTACAAGCTAATATAAACCTACCTACTCGGGGTCGATCCAGCATAGATTTAATTGTGAGCAACTTAAAATCATACATAGCAGACGTTCACCACTTGGCTCTTTCTGACCTTGAAACTGGGCAGACAATTACATTTCCGGTACATAATAAAAATAAAAAATTAAAGGCTAGCTATTACTTTACCAAACGGCACGATTTTAATAAAGACAACATTACAAAATTTTTGAATTACATGGCCTCGTTAACATTTAATGATGTATTTTATATAACAGATTGTGAAGAAAGTTTTAATAATTTTTATGATATTTTTGTACTTTTATATGATCTTTGCTTTCCCTGGATAAATGTAAAAATCAATAATAAGCCGATAAAAATGGGTTGGCTTACGAAAGGCATAAAAAAATCTTGTGCGGTAAAACGTATTTTATATTTTAAATAAAGACATGATGCTGTGAATAAAAACGAATTATTAAAAAAATACAATAAATATTCTAGCATCTTAAAACATTGTATTAATACATCTAAAACAAAAAACAATAGTAAGTTTTTAAAAATGTCAAAAAACAAGTGCAAAGCCACATGGGCATAAATAAAAAATGACATTGATGGCAAAAGCACACATAATAATATTGACAATATATAAGTAGGTGATAAAATATACACAGAAATAACTGACATTGCTAAATTGTTTAATAAATACTACATTGACATAACAAATAATAATAATAATAATAAGAATCCAATTGACAGGCTTGTTAATAATAGAAATGACATTTTAATTAACAATGAATCAAATTTAATATACCTATCTCCCTTAATTCCCAATGACATCTACAAAATTATTAATTCTCTGAATAATACTCAATCGACTGGATATGACCATATTAACACCAAGATTATAAAGTTGTCTGCAAAGTATATCTGTTACCCCCTTTGTCATCTAGTTAATCTATCCTTTGAACGAGGTAATTTTCCAACTGCGTTAAAAGTATCTGTAGTTAGACCTCTCTTTAAAAAAGGCGAGAAAAATAATATTTCCAATTTAAGACCAGTTACATTAATACCAGTTATTTCAAAAATTTTCGAAAAGGCTATGCCATCTAAGATATTGCAATATTTAAATTCAAGAAATCTATTAAGCAAACAACAATTTGGCTTTACAAAAGGTAGCTCCACAACATTGGCCTGTTTTTCACTAATAAAACAAGTAACAGAAGCAATTGACAAAAGGTTATCTGTAGCAGCAGTATTCCTTGATATGAGTAAAGCTTTTGATTTTGTTAATCATGAACGCCTATTCGATAAATTAAATAGATATGGTAAAAGGGGGAATGCACATAAATGGTTTAAATCGTATCTAAAAGACAGAAAGCAATGTACTGAAATAACAAATATTATTAACAATAGAGAAATTTCTTATAGATCTGAATACAGAATCAATAGTTGTGATGTACCACAAGGGAGTATTTTGGGTTAAAACTTATTTATAATATATATAAATGATTTGCCAAAAATTTTAAAACATGAGGGCATCATGTACGCTGACGATACAACATTGCTAATAAAATCCTGCAAACAATATTTAAATGACGAGATTGAAAATGAAATTAATAATGTGACGAAATGGTTGTATTGTAATAATTTACGGGTCAATCTAGAAAAAACTAAAATAATAAAATTTTAGAAATCGACTAATAATAATGACAAACATTTAGAAATAAAAGTAAGCCCTATTAAATGCGTACCTTCTGCTAAATTTCTAGGATTTATTTTAGATAGTAATTTAAATTGGAAAGATCACGTAGATAATGTTTGTAATAAACTTAATAGGTTTGTATTTGCTCTGAGGAGGATAAAAAATATTGTTTCACTAGATGCCGCTGTAACAGCCTATCATGGATACGTTTCTTCAACATTAAGATATGGTCTAGTATTGTGGGGAAATTCAGTAGATTTAAAAAATCATTCTTAATACAAAAAAAATGTATCAGAGCTATGGCAGGAGCTGATAGACTAGCACATTGTAGACCTATTTTTAGAAAGTTTAAAATACTTCCTCTTGCTAGTCTATATATATTAGAATCGTGCCTATTTATAAAAAAATATACTGCGTTATTTGAAGATTAGAATGATAAACAAAATGCCAGATGTAAAAGAACCAGTAGTAAAAATATTACTATTCCAACACAGCGGTTAACAATTCATAGCAAGAACGCATGACTATTAAAATATACAATAATATACCCAATAGAATTAAAAATAATAATATTACATGCAATAAATTTAAAAACGAACTATTCACCTGGTTATTAGATAAAAGCTACTACACAACACAAGAGTTCGTTAATGATGTTATAGTTACCAAAAAATTCAAAAATATGTTTTAAATATTTATTTTATTCTGTTTTACGTTCTTTTATTTTATTTTCTATATCTACATATTACAAATAAAATGACATGATTACAAACACAACTATTATCATCTGGAAAAATGCGTGTATTAGAACTAAATGACTTCTTAGAATTATTATTTTTATTATAATTAGTAGACGTGTAAGTATGTCCTACGACATGACTTCTGGGTTGTGAATGTTTATTTTCGATTATTACGTGAGGCTTACATGGAGGCAGCTTATTTTGACTAGAATAATTCATCTCCAGAGTGTTCGACTTGTCTCTTAATGATTTTAAAGCACGGAGATTTCTTAGTGTAGTATCTATTAACCTACGAATCTGCAAATGGGATTCCTGCTTAAGCGGAGTGATAGAAAATAATAAATTCAAGTGGTTATGTATAAGAAGTCGCGTATTATGAAATCTACTATGAAGTAGATCCCAGGCATGCACGTAATTACTCGCTGTAAATTCTAAAGCGCTTATAACTTGTAACGCACAACCGCTCAGAGAAGCTTTTAAATAATGAAATTTTTGGATGTTGTCTAGGTCTGAACGATTGTGTATCATAGTAATATACGAATTCCTATATTCTAGCCACTGATCAAACGAACCGTCAAAGGAAGGTAATTTTATGTCCAGCAGTTTAACATTCGATTGCACTGACGAATTACTGTTACATTTTTGACTTTCAACGGTATTTTCGACAATACTTTCAGCTGTAGCTAAAACGTTAAAATATAATGATTCGAAAGATTCTACATACTCAAATTTGCTGTATATTCCAACTCGGGTAAAATGAGATCAGTTTGATTTTGGATGTTGTTAAAAGTATTAAAATGATCTTGAGCTGCTTGCATTCTAAATTTTACTTCTAACTTGAACTTGAGATATAGAATTACATTGCAAAGAATCTAAATACTTTTTAAATTGAGTTAACCGACCTTTCAAATTACCTCGTTGTTTTTTGAGTTCGGAAATATCTTTTGGCCGCTTTCCCGAGGGAGAAGCTGCCGAAGGCACTGATAGTTTATCTTCAGTGGCCATTTTAGAGGTCTACGTGTAAGAATAATGTAAGGTACGTTAGGTACGGTTATATGAAGACTTTGGATCAACACAAATCACAAAGAAACGTCACTAGCCTGAAATGTAAATGATACGATTTTAAATTCAAACGTTTATGGGAAAGGAGTAGAAAGGAAATAAGACCTGACCGTTGACTGAAGAAGTAGCTGCGTCGATTTTTCCTTGACGAAGACCAGGCGGCGCGAGGTCCAATTTCTTGGTAAATCCTGCTCGAAGACCAAATGTTGGGGCAGCAACGATCAGCCAATCACGAAGGTCTTCAAATAACAATGTAGACTTGTTCTAATTGCGTTTATTTTTTCCGGTTTACAATGTTTCTTACAGCTTTAGAAAAGTAAAAAAAATATGGTTCGGAGCGTTACGATTTGGAAAAATTTTTTGAAAAAAGAATGAATTTCAAATTTTTCACTTGTCACTGTCTAATGTCGCACAAAATGGACACTGGCTCGATAGCCGCAGCGCCACACAGCGGATAACGGTAGCAACTATTTAAAGTGTCGTAGGCAGTTGCTTTATGTGCGAACTAGATGGCGTTGCTAGGCCGCGACAGGCAATATTAATTTGTTAAGACTGTATGTAAGAACTGATTTTTGAGACATAAGTGTTTAATATTTACAGTTTATTTAGTTCTTAGTAACAATTTAAAAATTATTATTTATTGTCGAAAAAATTGTGTAGTTGTTGTAGTTGTGTAGTTAGTATTATATATATATATATGTATATATATATATATATATATAATAAAATATATATCTACAAAAAAAACTAAGCAGATTGCTTCGAAAATCGAAGTGGCTTTAAACTACATGGGAACTTAGCTGGATCCAGGAGAGCGAACTGGGGCTCCGGGTAGTTTCCCGCTGTTCACCGCGACGTAGTTCGTCCAATCGGCGGTGCAGACTGATTTCGAAACCAGTAGTTCAGTCCGGAATATCTAGCGGTCTCAGAAATCCGGTTGTGGGAAAATAGCCAATAGTCCTTGTATAACGGTGCCTTTAACCCGGTGTATAGATCCCTGGAAAATCCATGAAAAACGTGTAGCTAGGAGTCCCGTCACACAGCTTACGCTGTCTTAACCCCAAACGATCAAAATCACGGGCTGTGTGACCATCACAAAATAAAAAATGATATACAAGAAAAGAATAATTAAAGCATGCATAGTGCCATATATACCCTTCTTCGTCTTTTTTTAAAACTTTTGACAACTAAGAAACTATAGCGTAAAGAGAAAAAATCCAGAAATAAAAATAAAAAGATATTATATTAATAATCAATCTTATGTAATGTAATAATGCAATTCTACTGTATTATAAACATTATTCAAAACTAAATTATTATTTAAGACTGAAATAAAATCGATCTATGAATCAAATATTAAAGCAAAGCTAACGCCGTTTTAGTAAGGACGTGCACCGATATATGGCGCTAAAGCCTTCGAATGAACCGAGGAAATGTAACTACGTTACAATATTTAAAATAAATAATAAACTAAGTCGTGAATATCCTAAAATAACTGAAATAATGAAATAAATAGATTTCAGTTTTATACGTCTTTTCGACATTTAATTGCACTTTGACGCCATAAAAATCATGTTGGGCTTCTAGGGTTAATGATTTTTTTTAGGTTCTATTAAATACAAATTTATTAATTTATTTAAGTACCAAAACACATTAAGGAGAAAAGGAAAAAACTCAAAACAAATGCATTATATTTTACAGTCGCAGTGTGGAAATTGATTTATTTATTTGTCAAACCTGTCTGTGTGCGGTCGCAAAAATGTTTTCGTTTTCAGTTTTGTTCACAATGCTCTTCATACTATCAGTTTATACTTCAGCCGAATCCAGTAAGTTATTCTAGATAATAAATTACTAATTTCGAAATAATTTTTAAAGTTTAACAAAAATATTAAAACAGACCAATTTTATACTTACTTCTTGTGTTAAATTTTTAGTTCACTGCCATTATCTTCTTCTATACCTACATTTTCTACAGTATAAAATGGGGAAAATGTGATCATGATTTTTAGGAAGAAAGAAAACATTAGGTAGGCATTACCCCTAGTCCGACTGAGTTTTCCTACACATTTTAAAATTAATAAACATGCTGCTTGATCAAATTATTTTTTTGAATGGTGCCTTTTAAGGTCGTAAAGCAGGTCTACTTAGAACTTTTACTTTATACCAAGTCTACTCTTTTTCGAAATAGCATTCTATGTTAAAATAAGAAAATAAAGTATTAATCCAGATTAAAAACAGTTAAATTAGTATGCGGCTTAGCCAAGAAAGACTATATATTTTTTAAAATTAGGCCTCCTAACGAGCGGATGATTCGTCAGCTGATGCCATTACCGATGCCCAAGGACACCAGTCGGCGGCAACACTATTATAGGACTACCCACTTAACGAAATACAACCAAATCGTTATTTCATGCAAGTTAACTGTGCAGTCCTGACATTTTTGTTGTCAACCGGGTGACATTCATTGACACGGTGTAATATAAAATTAGTGCAGTGGGGGTTAATTACTTTTTTTTGTGTAACTCCTTAGCGGTGTTGAGAGTGAAATTTCAAAGTTGCGTCAAGTCACGACACCTGTCACGTCAGGACACGATTTTCGATATAACGCCATCTGTCGGAAGCTACTATATTTATAAAAACACGATGAGAGTATTTTTTGTATTTAAATGATGAATGTAGTTTCCCTTCTGCCACGTGTACTCTGTCTGTACACGTCATGTTTTATTAGGTCTTTACCTATGAAATTGCCGTTTCGTATGAAAAAATTTAAACGAATTTATTTTATGTTTTTTTTATTTGTATTAATCGAAGTAATCACCCATACAATCAATGCATCTTTGCCAACGCAGTGGCAGTTATTGATGCCCTTCTTAAAGAAATCAGCTGGACGGGAGGCAACAAATTCTTCAAAGGCATTTTGTACTGCCTCTCGGGTATTGAATTTTTTTCCCGCCAAGAAGTTATCCAAATACTAGAAAAAGTAGTCTGTAGGCGCAAGGTCTGGTGAGTATGGCGGATGACGGAGAGCTTCCAAACCCAGTTCTTGCAACTTGGAGACCGTCTGCTGTGCAGTATGAGGTCGCGCGTTGTCGTGCAGGAGCAGCGGAGACTAGCGATTGACCAATGCTGGTTGGAGATGTGCCAGCTTCTCCATCATTGTGCAGTTCTTCACAGTACACATCTGCAGTAATGCTCACCCCGTTTGGTAAGAAGCTGTGATGAATTACACCGGCGCTAGACCACCAAACAGTGACCATCCCTTTTCTACTTCCATCCAACTTGCTGAGCGCTTGCGATTATCAAACAGAATCCATTTTTCATCGCAGGTAACTATGCAGTTCAAAATACCTTCATTTGTGTATCTGTTGAGCAGTGCAAGGCACGTCCGACGCGTACTTCGCGCTGGCGATCATCGAGTTCGTGGGGCACCCATTTGTCAAGCTTTTTTATCTTGCCAATTTGATGCAAATAGACCAATATTGTTTTGAATTCAGCCGTAGATTGTGTATCATCAGCTTCCACAATCGCCTTTAATTCGTCATTGTCGACCAAAGTCTTCGGACGACCGCAAGGTTCATATTTCAGGTCGAAATTTCAAGAACGGAAACGAGCAAACCAATAAAAGGTGGTGCGTTGGGTTGTAGTGTTAGCACCGTAAACGTCGTTGATGATGCGTGCCGCTTGTGCCGCGTTGCTGCCACGACGGTACTCATATTCCATAATTACTCGAATTTTAACGTATCCAAGATGACGAAAAAGATTGAAATGCGATGAAAATGTAACACTAATCAATAAACAAATGACTACTTTTGAAAAAAGAATTCCATGTTTTTAAAATATAATTAATTTGAAATTATAATTCTTAACCAAACAAAAATTATTTTGATTTGAAATGGCCAGTAATGCAGAGCGGCAATTTCATAGGTAAAGACCTATTATTTGTCCTCTAGGGCAACCTCTGAGATTAAAATAAAGTCTTATGAATACAAATATAAAGTTTTTGCATTTTTATAAATAAAAACATTAAACACACAATCCTACCTACAACATTGTAATATTTTATTAGCGAATTACATCTAATTTAAATATAAAGACGATATTTCTATTTTTAATTAACAATTTATGCATACTTGTACACTCGCAATGTGCTGTAATTTATAAAACCTATGTTTAAAACCTAAAAATTTGTATCGCTTAAAACCGGCAAAAGATTGAATGACGACGTTTCTAACAAATAGTTATTGGTAGGTATATTAGATAGGTATAAATATTGGTAGGTTTATATATATATATATATATATATATATATATATATATATATATATATATATATATATATATATATATATATATATATATATATATATATATATATATATATATATATATATATATATATATATTGGTTCCGTTTTCACCAAAGTGGTGACCTAATGATGGGATCCATGAGGAATTGAGGGAACTCCTCGAAATTTATATGGACACATATGGTGATTTTTACTTTTTCTGAAGGAGTCTAAGCATATGCTACCAAAAAGTAAGATTTTGCACCAAGGTATACCCTGGATTCAATAGTACTGAACAGAACTACTGACTCCTTACAGATACATGTTTGGGGATTTCGGCGTTCGTTCTTTATTATGAATAATGCTATAATAGCATTATAAATGTGAAAGTTTCTGAGGATGAATGTATGGATGTTTGTTACTCTTTTTTGTTAGTTTAATTTAGTGTGGTAGTAGTTTGGCTTCGGGATTAAAACAGGCCTTTTATGCCCAAAAAGTACAGTTTTCCCGTGAGATAATTTATTCACGCGGGCAAAAGCTAGTTTTATCTATTTTCAGGTGACCTAACAGAATGCAAAAAGAACGATATGGCGTGTGTAGAAAAGAACGCCAACACTTTATATCAGATGATTATGAACGGAGACCCAGAGAGACACATAGAGCCTCATGAGCCTCTGTATCATGAGCTCATTGAAGGTAACATGTCCATACTGAAGTACAAATTCTTCAACTCCACCTTCGTGGGCTTGAATACGTGCAAGATTAGTAATCTCAAGTAAGTTTTATAACCTTAAAAGACTAGGTATTTCATTAGATTTTCAATCCTACTTATTACTACTACTATATATCTGAAAGCTTGTGAGGATGGATATTTGTAACGCAATATGCTAACAGATAAATAATAAATGTCGCATTTGCGTTACGAAAACCAAATGCATAATATATAATAACGCCATATCATACATAGTGCTTAGTAGAATGTAGCAAAATTGTGAAATATAGGTCCAGGGAGTAAAGACCAATCATTTGAAACACCCCATTGTATGGGTGATTTTTACTGTTTCTGAAATATACGTGATTTTGCGGTTTTTTTTTTCAGAAGTGGTTCACCTGAACTGTTTGGGTCATAATAAAATACTGAAAATAGTTTATATTTATGAAAATAGTAGAATGAAAAACAATTAATCGTCACTTTAGATTTCTCACATTAACATAATTGTAACCAAATTAGACAGATTTGTTTATGCTCTAAATAGATTAAGACAAATTGCATCCAGACAAGCCGTACTGCTTATCACGGATACGTGTCATCTAATTTACGATATGGAATTATATAATATTTATATAATATATAATATTTTTGCAATAAAATATTCTTATTATTTAAACTGAATTTTAAAATTTGAATAAATGTTAAAATTTGCGAGGATGGATGGATTTCACGCAGTAACTAGCGAATGGATTTTGATAAAATTTGGTCTACATCCAGAGCTTCAACTACTCTCATGAGTAGTTTAAGCTCTGCATTGGATTAAGGCTACTTTTAATCCCGAAAATGTATCCTGTTCCAGTGAGACACTGTACTTTGTATTTACGCCGGTAGAACCGCGGGCTAAAGCTAGATTTTTTTAAATATTAATTTAATGACTGGAATAATTTTAGCTGGAATGTCCAAGCTTCGTTAATCCGTTTCGACGTGAACTGCGGGCCAATCACAATGACTGGGAAGTATGAGATTGATGGCAGACTCATCGTTCTACCCATCAAGGGACAGGGGGACTACAAAATAGACACACGTTAGTAAATGTGTACTACCCTTACATTAATATTAATTAATATTATTGTACCAACAACTTTCCTATACAATATTATATTACGAATTCTATCGTTTATTGTATATTATAAACGTTAGAATTCACTTAGCACTTACGTCCCAACTGCTGGGGCTCAGGTCCCTTTTTGGATTTCTTAGGGTCAATTCACACGAAACAAAATGGCACGTGACATAGAGTACATATTTGTTAAGATTTGTTAAGCTATTCAAAATTGAACTTTATATATTACTCAAAAAGAAACACACGTTTCATTGTAAGAGTTCGAATGGCGGGGTACACCGCGATGCACAGCGCATGTGCAGTGTATGACTGATATCATAATATGAATCGTGTATATTTTTGTGCATAAAAGAAAATCAATTTTGAATAGTTATATTAAAAATGCAGCCGTCGCGGTGTTACTGACTCTTAGGCGATTGCAATTTATTTTGGTTAATTTTACTTTATGGCAGAAGTTAAACCAAAAATAAATTTATTTTCAGATGGCTACAAAATCTCAGCAGAATGTGAGATAGACGTGATTGATGGAAGCAACGGCACTAAACACCTTCACATACACTCGTACAGGCTGAAAGAGACGCCGACTGCACCTATCGTGTTTGCGATGGACAATTTATTCAATGGTCAAAAAGAATTGTGTAAGTAATAAGCCATTCGTCACTTACTAGGCGATTATGAAACAGACCCTAAAACCTGTTTCGCTATCGCCTAGTAAGTGACGAATAGCTTATCCGAAAGTTTTGTCGCAGCTTACTTTATACTGAGCGACAGAGACAATACTTTCAGATAAGCTATTCGTCACTTACTAGGCGATTGTGAAACAGGCCCTAAAACCTGTTTCGCAATCGTGTATTAAGTGAGGAATGGCTTATTCGAAAATTTTGTCGCAGCTTACTTTATACTGAGCGACAGAGACAAAACTTTCACATAAGCTATTTGTCACTTGATAGGCGATTGTGAAAGGCCCTTAGTGTTAATTAAATTAATTTATGGCTGTATGTCTCATCCGTTTTCCAAATACTGTATTTGGCACTTTCCTTTCAAGTAACAAGTTACAAAAAAAATTAGATTTTTTTACCATCGCCGTTGGTTTTCGCGATAATAGAGCGAGATTAGTATAGCGTTTACCAGCTGTTGTGATGCACCACCAAAACTCATTTCCCTTTAGTGTGGTCCCAGCATTATAAAACTAAGGCCGGGACTATGTTGTCTAGATTCCGTAAGGATTAGGAAAATTTAGAGCACTGAAAATAGAACTCTGTGCTAATACAATTCGAGTTCTATTTTCAGTGCTCTGAATTGTCCTGGGCCTGCTGGATTCCGGATCATAGAGTACCAGCCTTAGCAAGGTTGTGTTCGTGACATTCGTAATATTACCAAATTACCACAGAGTAAATAATATACGTTTACTTAGTCTACAGCAATTTTTGTGTATTTGCGGTCAAATTGCTAGATTTGAGGTTATGATATCGTACATTGCAAAACTTGTATAATATATTCTAAGGGCCTTATGTAATATTACGTCAACAAACCACGCCTATCCTACGCCTATCGATAAACTAACATAAGAATAATCATTAGGTACGCTAGTCAAAAATATTTGCAATACCTACCAAAGGATGTGTTGTGGATGTTTTAGGTAGAATAGGTAGTCTTCTGAGATTAAAGAAGGTTTTTGGGTACCTACTCTACTGCAATGAATTTGAATCCTATCAACTAATGTTGGGAATCGTAAAATATAACTGATACTAGGGAAAAATCTTATACTTTAAACGAGACAATCTTGTAAATATATTATAATAGGAATCACCACAATGGCTGTAAGTATTTCCATGAAATTTTGTATGCAGAGAGGGTTGGGGAAGAAAAATAAAAAATATATATTATATAGCCAGGTAGTTATTATCCCCAAGAAACTGCATATTTTTAAGTTATAATATATGTGTTTTATAATAAATAATAAATCTAAATAATTTAAATAAAATTTAAAATAATAAATCAATAATTTCGACTAAATTAATGTCAGTCCGATTGGCAGAATGGCATGCTTATGAATAAGTAGCTGTTGCCCGCGGCTCCGCCCGAGTAAATACAGTATCCCACTGTACTTTTTCGGGATAAAACCTTCGCTTTCAAAACACGATTTATGTTAATTTTCTCGATAAAAAAAATCATCATAACTATTAAAATGGATATTCTTGGAGTTGTAACTGTTATTTTTTATTATTTGTGAACAAAAATGAGAAAATTAATAATAGTTTCATAATACATTATAAATGGAAGGGAATTGTCATTTTTATTTTTCGATCGGAATAAGATATTTTTTAGGATTAGTTTATTTCAATGCTAAATAATTCGGTAATTCGGACGAGTCGAATGAAACATCGCGAAATGGCGACCTGACATTCCTTCTCTTTCATATCTATGGAATCCGACAGTACTGGCTTAGGCTTCTTGTTATGGAGACGTATGTCATTTTTTCCGCTTTTTTTCTGCTAAAAATAATAAGAATAATATTGAAAGTCTCGGACTTGACCACTTGACCTTTATACCGACGAAATAAGTATCTTAGTTTGTCATGTTTTTTCTTTTGTCGTGTAACACTAACAAGATAATATGAGTAATTTCACCATCTTATATCAGATAGCCTAGCGCAGTTGCGTAGGCCATTGCCTTTTTGCGTTGGTGACCAATTTGTCTCGGGTTCGAATCCCGGTCAGACGCTATTTTTAAATTCATATTTTTTGTTTTTATTTTTTTCTCGCACTAACTCCGAGCAGTGATGTTCTCTTAGGTACAGTATAGTATATTGTTCAAAGCGGTGTACCCTGATATACCCTAATTATTTATTTTATTATTAGTTTCTCTAAGTTGTTGTAAATATTAGTGTATAATGTACGCAATGTAAAAAAAGGTAAAGAAAAAAATATGAACTGATTGTATTCAATGAAAGTACAAAAACCCTATTTTTAGTATAAGTACCTAGCTACCTAAACTTTATTCCGAGTTTTAGTACAACGATAAAATAATTTAAAATAAATAAAAATTTATAAAAGAAAAGAAATAATAAGAATCACAAAAATATTTATCTTACCGGGATTCAAACCCACCACATTCCGAATTTCCAAACAATACAAAAGTCAAACGTAGGTACGCATACCAAGCTGCCAATCAGACTGACGTAAGAAGGTCGAAATTATTGATATATTGTTGCACGACGAAAGAAAAAAATATAAGATTGACAACAGAATGAATAATTATAAATTAGGTCCTTACATATGAAGTTGGCGTTTAGTCGTACTGGCCACTTTGGTCTCAAATATATCTCCTTTGGTTAGGAATTCCAATTTCAAAATTATACCGCTATTTACTCATGCATTTGTGTTTCGAAAACCGTAATTAATTTGTTTTTGCCTCTTCTGGTTTTTTCTTTGCGTCACTCTGTTTACAAAATGTAAAACTTGAAATATCGTATTATTTTCGGGTACGAGTTCCACCGTGGCACCAGTGCAGCAGAAACAGCTCGAACAATTAATGATGCGTACGGCGGTGGTCTCGCAAAAGAAAACAATGTGTGTTTTTGGTTCCAACGTTTTCGTTCTGGAAATTTCGACCTGCAGAACAAGCCCCGTGGACGGCCGGAGACCAAAGATGATAATGAAGAATTGCTAAAGCTATTGTGGAAGCGGATCCATCACAAACCACGTCCTAGTTAGCTGCAGGCTGCGGTGTTAGTGATAAAACTATTTTAATCCCCTTGAAGCAAATTGGGAAGGTGAAAAAGCTTGAAAGGTTTGTCGCGCGCGTTTGTCGGTTTGCTGCAATTGAGTGCAGCAAACCGACAAACGCGCGTCGACTGCTGCGTTACATTACTCAACCGGCACAATAATGATGGGATTTTAAATCGAATCATTACCTGTGATGAAAAGTGGATCCTGTATGTCAATCGGAATCGCTCATCGCAATGGCTGAACCCTGGAGAACCAGCCAAAGCCTGTCCCACGCGAAAATTTACTCAAAAAAAGTTATTTGTGAGCGTTTGGTGGACTACTATGCCGTTGTCGTTCACTATAGCTTTCTTAAATCTGTCCAGACGATTACGGCAGATGTCTATTGGTAGCAACTGCAAATCATGATGGAAAAGCTAGCTGCTGCCACTGCTGCTTGAGGACAACGCTAGACCACACACTGCACAACAGATGGCTACCAAATAAGTGAACCTTCAATTGGAATATCTTAAGAAATTCACCGTACTCCCCTTGACCGACCTTGCTTCAACAGATTACCATTTTTTTCGAAATTTGGATAACTTCTTGCAAGAGAAAAAATTCAACTCCGATGGGGCAGTCCAAAGCGCCTTCAAAGATTTTATTGATTTCTGTCCAAATGGTTTTTTTAGTAAAGGAATCAATAAACTACCTATGAGATGGCAAAAGTCCATAAATAGCAATGGTATATACTTTGATTAAATAAATATATTATGTTAAAAAAAAATAGACGTTATGTTCCTCCTTTACAAAACGCCAATTTCATATGTAAAGTGTATTTAATTATATCAATTAATATAATCAAAACAAGTATTAGGATGTATTTAGCAAATTAAGTTTATAATTCACGCGTTGTATTATTCGATTTATTTTTATTAAATAATACAATATTTACAATAAATATGATGTAGCCGAAGAGTCTATTCGGTTTAAGCCACTAATGTCAGAAACTGAAACTAGGTATTTGAAATTGTAATTTTTTTGGTGTCAGAAGACCAAAGTTTAATGTGGAAGGGAAATATCAAATTTTATTGTGTATTTATGTATTTTTTTAAATCAGGCTATTACGGGTAAGAGTAAATAAAATAGTAATTTACTGTGACAATATATATTTAAAATAATGGTCGTGGGCAGAAGGCCGTACGGTCTAGCTTAGCCTCTTGGTGTCTGTGGGGATCGGAGGGCTTTAACCACGTGGGAACTTAGCTGAGTCCAGGAGTCTAGCACGTGGTGAGGGCGAACTGGGGCTCCAACTTCTGGTAGCGTCTCTCTGTCACCGCTGCGTCCGATCGTCGTCGATAGATCGTCCAAGGGGGCGGTTCAGACTGATTTCAAAACCAAGTAGTTCAGTCCGGAATATCTAGCGGCCTCAGAAATCCGGTTGTGGAAAAACAGCCAATAGTCCTTGTATAACGGTGCCTTTAACCCGGTGTATAGATCCCTGGAAAATCCATGAAAAACGTGTGGGTAGGAGTTCCGTCACACAGCGTGTTCTTAACCCCAAACGATCAAAATCACGGGCTGTGTGACCATCACAAAATAAAAGATGATATACTAGAAAAGAATAATTAAAGCATGGATACAAATATCCTAATATTTTAACAATGCAAGAATGTAAGATGAAACTACAAATGATACTACGTGGTTATGGCCAATCAAATAATTGACAACCAATTTTACGATGTGATAATTTTACATAAAATAATAATGTGTTTTAATACAAGCGCGATTTACCAAATAAACACAATATCACAACACAGACATAAAATAAACTCACCGTAAAAACGGGATTAAGAATATAACGACTACATCTTGAGTCTATAGAAAATTTTATTCTAAAAAGAAAACGTCAATCAAAGAAGTGCCTTAAATACCCTTCTTCGTCTTTTTTTTTTAATTTTTGACAACTAAGAAACTAAATAAAAAAAATATTATATTAATAATCAATATATTATGTAATATAATAACACAAATCTACTGTATTTTCATTATTAAACAAAATTAAATTTTTATTTTTTAAGATTTAAGACGGAAAAATCAATCTATGAAGCAAATATTAAAGCAAGGCTAACGCCGTTTTAGTAAGGACGTGCGCTGATAGATGGCGCTAAAGCCTCTGAAAGACCAGAAGAAATGTAACTACGTTACAAGGCGACAAAATTTAGCTTTGTGCTGCGCGAATGAAGTTGCGGGCAAAAGCATTTTAGATTTACAAAATGTATGGGATTCGACATAAGGCATCGCAAGCAACATGTCACTAAAAGCCCTGATTTGATACTTTTAAACAATCGGTCGAACTTTCCATAAGTAACTTCACTAGAATTGTCATATAACGCTTTGACTACAAAAATGCAGCGCCGCGTCGCGTTTCCCTAATTCTCTCCTTTATGCGGGCAGAATTTGGCCATAGTTCATCACGCTATCCTACTGTGACTGTTCCATATTATTAGTCATACAACTCGACATATTATCGGCTTTCCTTAAGAATATGCTTATCTATAGTATCAAAGTAAAAAAAAAATGATTTAAAGTTGGTATTTTTATAAATTTTTTGCACGTCGGTCTACATACATTCATACCTACTAACATTCAACGGAACTCACGCTTCGCCACTGCTAGGTATAATACACAGCTGTAGACACTTCTTAGACATTATTTCCTCACAAACTATTCCTTTTCCTTTCCCTTTTACCGTTTCAGTAATTTAATATTATTTTTTTCTATAATTACAGCTGATACTCTTCACAAATTCGCCAACGAGAACTGGAAGGAGGTCGCTGACCTCGTTCAAGAACCCCTGTGGTACGCGCACGCGAAGAAACTTATCAGTGTCGTCAATAAGTACTTAAAGATGAGAATCATAAACTTCTATATGACGTAATTTTAGGGATTTTATGATGACTTGACATCATGACATTGTCATTTTGTATTTTAGTATTATTGATCGATCAACATCACGACTATACTTGGATTTTCCATTAAGTATCTACTAAGCCTTAGTAAATTTTTAGCTTACTACTACTAGCTTACTATACTAGAAGTATTAAAGGGCCTGCTAAAATCTTCCGTACCAAGTGTCAACTTAGTATTTAACGTATAATATTCTTTTCATGTGTAAAGACTTGCATTTTCTTATTGTTCTGTATATAAAATACTAAATAAAACTGAAGCATACATTTTTATTTATATTTCACAATTTAAATATTTTTATAAATAGGATCTTTTTTTAATTTTTGTAATTATTATCATAAATATAATACCTATTATAATTTAAAACAAAACTTGTTTTTTTATTTTCCGTATATTTAATATTATTACTACAATAATAGTTTCCTAAAGGACTAGGTATACGTATACGTATTTTCTTACGACAAAATGACGTAAAAATAAATTTCATAGGTATTGAAATTCACCTGCTAGTGGCTAAAACTATCTTACTAGTTTTCCGACATTCGTGTATACTAATATTATAAATGAGAAAGATTTGACTGTTAGTTTGTATATTTGCATTGTATAGGTTCCGAAACTAATGGATTTTGATAAAATTGTGCACAGTGGACCACGGGGAAGGACATATGATATTTCTTGTCGCGGCAAATGGTTCGGTTCCTGCGGAATTTCCTTTTCCACGTGCGAAGTAGCGGGCAACTTTCTGTTTTATGTTTTTATGATAAAACTAGGTATCATAATTAAGTAAGTATAGGATCCTGTCTATGACATGTTGGTGACGCAACGACTTGCAGATTCAGCGAGGAAAAGGATGAGACGGCTCTTCACCTTCTCTTTGACTGTCCAGCAGTTCAACAGAACAGAGGCGGGTACCTTGGGTAGCACGAATACTCTCCCACAGAGGAAATTCGCAGCATCAACTTTAGCCATACCGTTCAGTTTATGAGCAGCATAGGGCTAGGGTTCAAAAAGTGTATAATCATACCAACTTTGAATAAAAATTTGACTATTGATTGTTACTCCTTCGCGCTATACGCGAAGGAGTCACAATAGATCCGCTTGGGTCGCAGTGATGGCAGGGCTTGGATATGAGCTGCCTTCGATTAAAAAAAATATATATTATTATATGACTATTATAGTACACTGGTCTTCTTAGTAGCATGTCTGATCAGTTTCATACATTGGAAAATGAAGTACATGCTCAGTACGTAAAGATGTCGCTACGAGTAAGCATTGTGAACCATGGAAAAGTAAATCACATTAAAAGCACAATTAAACCGCCATGTAACTTGTTTTGTTTTACGTCAGGGATTTATTTAGTTTTATTCTTCAAAATTATTCAATGATTACTGAATAAAATATGAATTTATAACAATATTTTATTCATACAACGCCCTCTTTTTTAAAAATTAAATTGATAAAGTACATCGGCACTACGGGACTCTTCAAATTTAATATCGTCAATTCACGATAGATGGCGGCCTAGTTAAAACGACGACGCAACGCGCAGGCGGCGCTATGGGCGCTAATTTAACAATTTATCTTTATAGCACAGAGATAATAATATACTACGTTAGTACGTAGATATAATATAGTAATAATATACTTAGTTATGTTTGGTTATGTTCATTCTCTGAAAATAGTGTCATTTATAATTTCCACGTAAAGTGCCATCTAGTAAGTTTTCTTAGTAAATAACATTATACTGACAATCATAGAACTCGTTGTAGTACCAAGCTCGCGCCACGGGCGCCCGCGCCGCGCGACTTAGTGTGGGGTCAAATCGACCAATGGGATTGTCTCTCTGTTGTACGTAGTATATTATTATCTCTGTGCTAGTAGGAACTGTAATAAATGTTAAAGTTCGTGAGGATGGATGGATGTATACTCTTTCACGCAAAAACTACTGGCCGGATTTCTATGAAATTTGGTATAATTTTAGTTAGGCTAGTAGTAGGCTCTTGGTTAAAACATAGGCTACTTTTTTCCCGATAAAGTACAGTATTCCCGTAGGATACTAGAAAAGAAAACGAAAAAACACGAGAATAGAAAATAAAAAAGTAAACAAGAAGCCTTGTCTATAATAGGGGGACGGTAAATAAAACAAAAAAAAACGGTCGGGCCGTTAGCATAGACTCTTTTCGAAAAACAAAAAACCGCTGTAGCTTCATCGGACTATAATTAGCCTGGTGGCTAGTTGATTAGGTGAGAGACGATGAGAGGGTTTGACCCTCCCTAACAACACCCAGGTAATGTTCAGACCGGATATTGGGGACAGCTACGGGTTGTAAGCTATAATTAGGTTGAGAGGGACACGGGTCCCCCTGCTATGGGGTCCGACCCCTTCCTCACTCTCTGAAGAGTGAAGCTGCTCGCGCGCGGTAGCAAAAACTAACAGCGTGCGAGTTATCGCGATAGAGTAGGTCAAGATGTTAGTGATTTCGGGTTTTGTTAATCGAAAATAATAATCTCTTAAACTAGTCAGGTTGGACAAGCGTTAGAGCGATGTAGACCGAATGTACTGTAATGTAATAACTGTAATCGGATAACTTGAGCCGACTTGAGCGCCATCTGTGCGCTGCACGCCGCAACTTTGACACGAATATTGGAATCACAGATCTCTTTATATGCCGATATAAGGAGATCATAGGAACCTTATTTTGTTAGATATTATATCGGATAAATAATAATGTACTTGAGTTGGCCAGCCGGCAATTAAATACAACTTTTAATTTCAACTTTATTATTAACAAAATAAGGTTCCTATGATCTCCCATAACGCCGAATATTTCGACATATAAATTTAAATTTCAACTTTATATCTAACAAAATAAGGTTCCTATGATCTCCTTATATCGGCATATAAAGAGATCTGTGATTCCAATATTCGTGTCAAAGTTGCGGCGTGCAGCGCACAGATGGCGCTCAAGTCGGTCTACATAGCTCTAACGCTTGTCCAACCTGACTAGTTTAAGAGATTATTATTTTCGATTAACAAAACCCGAAATCACTAACATCTTGACCTCCTCTATCGCGATAACTCGCACGCTGTTAGTTTTTGCTACCGCGCGCGAGCAGTTTCACTCTTCAGAGAGTGAGGAAGGGGTCGGACCCCATAGCAGGGGGACCCGTGTCCCTCTCAACCTAAAGGGTCTACGCTAACGGCCTGACCGTTTTTTTTTTGTTTTATTTACCGTCCACCTATTATACAGGGCAGACAGCAGACAGGGCTTATTGTTTACTTTTTTATTTTATTTTCTCGTTTTCTTTTCTAGTATCCTACGGGAATACTGTACTTTATCGGGAAAAAAGTAGCCCATGTTTTAGCCAAGAGCCTAAACTAAAATTATACCAAATTTCATAGAAATCCGGCCAGTAGTTTTTGCGTGAAAGAGTAACATACATCCATCCATCCTCACGAACTTTAACATTTATTACAGTACCTACTAGCACAGAGATAATAATATACTACGTACAACAGAGAGACAATCCCATTGGTCGATTTGACCCCACACTAAGTCACGCGGCGCGGGCGCCCGTGGCGCGAGCTTGGTACTACAACGAGTTCTATGATTGTCAGTATAATGTTATTTACTAAGAAAACTTACTAGATGGCACTTTACGTGGAAATTATAAATGACACTATTTTCAGAGAACAAACATAACCAAACATAACTAAGTATATTATTATCTACGTACTAACGTACTATATTATTGTCTCTGTGCTATAAAGATAAATTGTTAAATTAGCGCCCATAGCGCCGCCTGCGCGTTGCGTCGTCGTTTTAACTAGGCCGCCATCTATCGTGAATTGACGATATTTAATTTGAAGAGTCCCGTAGTGCCGATGTACTTTATCAATTCAATTTTTAAAAAAGAGGGCGTTGTATGAATAAAATATTGTTATAAATTCATATTTTAGTCAGTAATCATTGAAAATTTTGAAGAATAAAACTAAATAAATCACTGACGTAAAACAAAACAAGTTACATGGCGGTTTAATTGTGCTTTTAATGTGATTTAATTTTCCATGGTTCACAATGCTTACTCGTAGCGACATCTTTACGTACTGAGCATGTACTTCATTTTCCAATGTATGAAACTGACCAGACATGCTACTAAGAAGACCAGTGTACTATAATAGTCATATAATAATATTTTTTTTTTTTAATCGAAGGCAGCTCATATCCAAGCCCTGCCATCACTGCGACCCAAGCGGATCTATTGTGACTCCTTCGCGCTATAGTCAAAGTCAATAGTCAAATTTTTATTCAAAGTTGGTATGATTATACACTTTCTGAACCCTAGCCTTATGCTGCTCATAAACTGAACGGTATGGCTAGAGTTGATGCTACGAATTTCCTCTGTGGGAGAGTATTCGTGCTACCCAAGGTACCCGCCTCTGTTCTGTTGAACTGCTGGACAGTCAAAGAGAAGGTGGAGAGGCGTCTCTTCCTTTTCCTCGCTGAATCTGCAAGTCGTTGCGTCACCAACATATCATAGACAGAATCCTATACTTACTTAATTATGATACCTAGTTTTATCATCAAAACATAAAACAGAAATTTGCCCGCTACTTCCCACGTGGAAAAGGAAATTCCGCGGGAACCGAACCATTTGCCGCGACAAGAAATATCATGTGTCCTTCCCCGTGGTCCACTGTGCACAATTTTATCAAAATCCATTAGTTTCGGAACCTATACAATGTAAACATACAAACTAACAGTCAAATCTTTCTCATTTATAATATTAGTATACACGAATGTCGGAAAACTAGTAAGATAGTTTTAGCCACTAGCAGGTGAATTTCAAAACCTTTGAATTTTATTTTTACGTCATTTTGTTTTCAGAAAATACGTATATGTATACCTAGTCCTTTAGGAAACTATTATTGTAGTAATAATATTAAATATACGGAAAATAAAAAAAAACAAGTTTTGTTTTAAATTATAATATTATATTTATGATAATAATTACAAAATAAAAAAAAACCTATTTATAAAAATATTTAAATTGTGAGATATAATAAAAATGTATGCTGCAGTTTTATTTAGTATTTTATACACAGAACAATAAGAAAATGCAAGTCTTTACACATGAAAAGAATATTATACGTTAAATACTAAGTTGACACTTGGTACGGAAGATTTTAGCAGGCCCTTTAATACTTCTAGTATAGTAAGCTAGTAGTAGTAAGCTAAAAATTTACTAAGGCTTAGTAGATACTTAATGGAAAATCCAAGTATAGTCGTGATGTTGATCGATCAATAATACTAAAATACAAAATGACAATGTCATGATGTCAAGTCATTATAAAGTTTCTAAAATTACGTCATATAGAAGTTTATGATTCTCATCTTTAAGTACTTATTGACGACACTGATAAGTTTCTTCGCGTGCGCGTACCATAGGGGTTCTTGAAAGAGGTCAGCGACCTCCTTCCAGTTCTCGTTGGCGAATTTGTGAAGAGTATCAGGTGTAATAATAGAAAAAAATAATATTAAATTACTGAAACGGTAAAGGGGAAAGGAAAAGGAATTGTTTGTGAGGAAATAATGTCTAAGAAGTGTCTACAGCAGTGCTATTCTCTAAGGACAAACGATCTAACAGCCTAGGAAACAGCCGCTGTAACAGCGGTGAGGACAGAATCGGTTTTTCCGCAAGTTTCGTCCCTACGCTGTTCGATACTAGCGCTTCATGGCTGTTGGCGGCATGATTTGAAATTAAATTTTTGACATTTCTTAGATGAATGGTATTCTTGAACAATTTTTGTTCCAAGCATTTCAACTTTCTTATGATAATTTGCTATTATTTTTAATGAAACCCATTCTAATAATTTGTTTATGTCATTTTGTTTATAAAAGTATTAATATAATAATTGTTATCACAACGAAATTGCTGATATTTACGAAACAAAAACATATCGATAATTTAAATACGACTGCGCCCATCTCTCAAAAACAGCCTTGCGAACAGCCGTGCGTTCACGCAGCCGAGACATCGTCGACGAGCTAATAGAGCTTAGACAATACCGAAAATTCCGCCTTGACTACAGCCAACGATGTCACGGCTGCGACATCCGTGAAAACAGCCACGAAAACAGCCTAAACGTGTTGCTTAGAGAATAGCATAGCAGCTATGTATTATACCTAGCAGTGGCGAAGCGTGAGTTCCGTTGAATGCTAGTAGGTATGAATGTATGTAGACCGACGTGGAAAAAAATTATAAAAATACCAACTTTAAATCATTTTTTTTTTACTTTGATGCTATGGATAAGCATATTCTAAGGGAAGCCGATAATATGTAGAGTTGTATGACTAATAATATGGAACAGTCACAGTAGGATAGCGTTATGAACTATGGCCAAATCCTGCCCACATAAAGGAGAGAATTAGGGAAACGCGACGCGGCGCTGCATTTTTGTAGTCAAAGCGTTATATGACAATCCTAGTGAAGTTACTTATGGAAAGTTCAACCGATTGATACAAAGTATCAAATCAGGGCTTTTAGTGACATGTTGCTTGCGATGCCTTATGTCAAATCCCATACATTTTGTAAATCTAAAATGCTCTAAAAACAAAGCTAAATTTTGTCACCTTGTAACGTAGTTACATTTCTTCTGGTCATTCAGAGGCTTTAGCGCCATCTATCAGCGCACGTCCTTACTAAAACTGCGTTAGCCTTGCTTTAATATTTGCTTCATAGATTGATTTTTTCGTCATAAATATTAAAAAAATAAAAATTTCATTTTGTTTAATAATGAAAATACAGTAGATTTGTATTATTATATTACATAATATATTGATTATTAATATAATATCTTTTTATTTTGATTTCTGGATTTTTTCTCTGTACGCTTTAGTTTCTTAGTTGTCAAAAGTTTTTAAAAAAAGACAAAGAAGGGTATTTAAGGCACTTCTTTGATTGGCGTTTTTTTTTTAGAATAAACTTTTCTATAGACTCAAGATGTAGTCGTTATATTCTTAATCCCGTTTTTACGGTGAGTTTATTTTATGTCTGTGTTGTGAATATTTGGTAAATCGCGCTTGTATTAAAACACATTATTATTTTATGTAAAATTATCACATCGTAAAATTGGTTGTCAATTATTTGATTGGCCATAACCACTTAGTATCATATTTTGTTGTTTCATCTTACGTTCTTGCATTGTTAAAATATTAGGATATTTGTATCCATGCTTTAATTATTCTTTTCTTGTATATCATCTTTTATTTTGTGATGGACACACAGCCCGTGATTTTGATCGTTTAGGATTAAGATCACGCTGTGTGACGGGACTCCTACCCACACGTTTTTCATGGATTTTCCAGGGATCTATACACCGGGTTAAAGTCACCGTTATACAAGGACTATTAGCTATTTTTCCACAACCGGATTTCGGAGGCCGCTAGATATTCCGGACTGAACTACTTGGTTTTGAAATCAGTCTGAACCGCCCCCTTGGACGATCTATCGACGACGATCGGACGCAGCGGTGACAGAGAGACGCTACCAGAAGTTGGAGCCCCAGTTCGCCCTCACCACGTGCTAGTCCCCACAGACACCAAAAGGCTAAACCAGACCGTACGGCCTTCTGCCCACGACCATTATTTTAAATATATATTGTCACAGTAAATTACTCTTTTATTTACAATTACCCGTTACAGCCTGATTTCAAAAAATATATAAATACACAATAAAATTTGATATCCAATAGCCTTCCACATGAAACTTTGGTCTTCTAACACCAAAAAAAATACAATTTCAAATACCTAGGTTTAGTTTCCGACATAAGTGGTTTAAACCGAATAGACACTTCGGCTACATCATATTTATTGTAAATATTGTATTATTTTCTTATTATTTTATTATAGGAGATAGTGATTAGCCGCCATATTGAACCCGCATGCATTTAACAATCTACAGTTTTTAATTTAGTATGGCTATTAAAAAGTGTGTGAAATGTAAAAAAAATATTACAAAAAAAGTGCCTGGACTAGAGTGTAGTAGGTGTAATGAAATAGTCCACGCGGATACAGTTTGTTCAAAATTATCCAACAAACATCTAAATACCCTGCGAAACTCGCCCGGAATAGAATGGAACTGTGAAGAGTGCTTAAAAAATATCTCCCGGAGGTCTTCATTTATCACACCAAATGAGGACGTCGATGAGGACGAAAGTGAGAATGAAATACCCGAGAATTCTCAAATAATTGACGCAAAAAAGCTGGCCCGAGATATAAGTCGAGAAGTACAAAAATCCTTTCGGGAAGAATTTCGTAATTTGGAGAACTCTCTCGAATTCCTAAGTGAACAACTAACAACAATGGAACAAGCGATAAACAAACAGGACAGCAGGATTAAGGACCTTGAAAATAAAAATCACGAACTTTCTAATAAAAACAGGAATTTAGAACTATAAATTAACATGCTGGAGCATGGAGGATTTAAGAGTTTTGAACAAAAATCAATCGCTCGCTAATTCAATCGAAATTGCTGGATTGCCAGAAGTACCCACAAAAGAAATAAAAAGAATGATTGACGCTATATCAGTTACTTTAAATGTTAACGACAAAGATATTCAGTCTTCGCAACGTCTACCAGGAACAAAAAATAAACCGGGATCCATTCTTGTTGAACTTAAGTCTAAAGTGTTCCAGGAACAGTGGATAGAATCTAGTAAGAAAAAATCTATGTATGAAACTGTATGACAATTTATGCCGGACATTCACAAGGAGAAGGCGGAGGACCGAGTTTTTATACGGGAAGCCCTAACTAAGTACCAAAAAACCCTATTGTATGAAGCTAAATCTCGCCTACTTAATAAAATTTGCCAATTTGTGTGGTGTAAGAATGGCAGAGTGTGTGCCAGACAAACAGGTACAAGTAAAATACACTACATTCGCGGTAATCAAGATATTAATTTAATTGAAAAAGAATACTCACCTCAAATTAATAAAACTAAAGCTTCTACTACATTGTAAAAAAACTCTCTTTTTGTAACTTGTTTATAACCAAAAACTTTTTAAAACTTAATGGATATAAAATAAATTCATAAATGTACTTCCACTAATCAATTTTATAATCATTTGCCACCTAAAAGTTGTATAAATATGTCATGTTTACATTTTAATATACGATCTTTAGTTAAAAACTTTACTAAACTCCAGCAAACGATTTCAAATTCTAAATTTCCAATAGATTTAATTGTACTGACAGAAGTCGGCATATCTAATAGTATAGTTCACTTATTTAATCTACCGGGCTATAATCTGCACTCACAACTACGCAATGATAAAAGAGGGGGTGGAATTATTATATATGTACGAAATCACATAAAATTTACCTGGACACCATACAAAACTATAATGTTTGGAATGTATTATAGGTACAATCAAACTAGCTTCTGGCTGTGATGTGGTTGTCTGTGCAGTGTATAGGCCACCGTCCACTAATAAGAACTTATTTGTTAAGGAGCTAAGTAATTATATTTCTAAATATGATTTGAAACAGAACTTCCTTCTCATTGGGGATACTAACATAGACCTAAAGAATATATCTTCATCACACCGAGATTCATACCTAGGAGCCTTGTCTGAGTGCGGACTAATGGTTAGAATCTCACAGTACACAAGAATTTTCAATTCTTAAGAGAACAAAAAAACTTCAAAAGACTTAATTTTGTCACTAAAACTTGCATTGACCACATATTCGCAAGGTTGCCCACATATCGTCCGTACTCGGCAGTGCTCGACGTTGTACTGGCCGATCACCGCGGTCTTATCTTTGCTTGTATCGAGGACGCACCTGCATCGTATATACAGCCCGTTCACAAACAAATCATTAACTTCGATATTTTTGTAAAGAACTAAAACATACTGAATGGACTAAAACAAAAGAATTTACTTCCCCAAATGATATTTATAACTTTATATGTCAATCTTTTGATAATGCAAATAAAATAGCAACCTCACGTATATTAATACCGTCAAATAAGCACACCAAACGCAATTTTCCCTGGATTGATGCTGATGTTACTCGACTTTGTAAGAAACGAGATAAATTATTTTCTAAATGGAAGAATAACACCGATAATGCTAAACTAAGACTAGATTATAATATGATTCGAAATAAAGTAAATAAAGTATTAGAATATAAAAAGAATAAATATTACATTAAGTACATAAATAATAATTTTAAAAATACGAGAAATACTTACAAAATTGATAACCAAATGCTAGGTCGAATAACATTATCCATTGATTCTGCCATACACAATGCATTTGATGCACAAGGTCTTACAACTAAAGAAATAGTTATAAATTTTGCAACCTCCTTTGATAAATCGGTTAAAGATATTATTCCGAACTGTACAACTAAATTGCTTTGCCCAAGTGATAAACTCCAACCCATTAACTCAAGCCTTCTTTTAAAAAAAGCAACTACCCAATCTACTTATAAAATTATAAATAAATTAAATGCAAATAAAGCACCAGGTCCAGATAACATAAAAATTTCTGACATAAAAATTGTGGGTCAAAGTATATCTTCTAGCATTGCAGACTTAATCAACTGTAGTATTAAAACCGGCCAGTATCCCGACGACCTGAAAGTAGGTAGTGTGAGACCTATTCATAAAAAGGGTAGACGAAACTCCTATACCAACTATCGCCCCATTACCCTGTTATCTACGATAGATAAAATTGTAGAGAAACATATGTGAACAAATACATCACTTTTATAAAAAACAAAATGTGATAAATGAAAATCAATTTGGTTTACAGTCCGGTAAGAGTACTTCTGAGCTTCTGTCTAAAACTGACGAAGTTAACGGTCTTTTAAATGAGAGGAGATATGTTTTTGCCCTTTTTATTGATTTTACACGCGCTTTTGATACGCTGTGCCACCAACAGCTAATAGATAAACTAGAAAAGTGTGGTATACGTGAACCACTACTTCAATGGTGTAAAAACTACCTACAGAACCGCTCCTTCTTGGTAAAAATTGATAATACTCTCAGCAAACCAATAAATGTGACGGAAGGCACAGCTCAAGGCTCTGTGTTGGGACCATTATACTTTCTGACATACGTAAACGACATGAACAGTCGTATCGCCCATTGCACTTGCTAACAGTTTGCAGACGATACCTGCCTTGTTATCGCATCAAAAGACCCTCGAACAGCAAGACTACTTATTCAACAAGACCTTGACGCTCTCATAGGGTGGTGCCACGATGCTGGCCTAGTCATAAATCGTAACAAAACAAAATTGCTTTTAATTAAATCCCCTTACATCAAGAAATCTCATAATATTGAAAATCTAATATTTCATAACCACGGCTGCCTACACTCTGATAATGTTGTATGTAACTGTCCTCTTATTGACATAGTTCAAGAACAGACGTATCTTGGCCTCCTCATTAATACAAAATTTAATTGGAGCTATCACATAGACCGTGTTTGTATCAAATTAAGGCAATTTCTCGCAAACATAACACTCCTTAATTATAAAATCCCATTCAAAATTAAGAGAATGCTTTATTTTTCATTAGCAGAATCATCCATTCAATACGGCCTCACCAGTTACGGGCGGACATACAAGACGTACTTGGATAGCATTTATAAATTGCAATTGAAAATACTCAAAACAATCGTCCCGCCTAAAATTAAACAACAGTTTAATAACGATGAAAATGAGCTATTTAACTTCTGTCATATTATGCCAGTATACAACCTAGTGCAATACATGCTTCTCAAAGACAATTATTTTAATGAGTCTCTAAAGAGCAAAATAGATCATTCTGTACATACACGAGCGATTTCTCAGAACCAGTTGTGTACGATAGGTGCGAATAATGTGTACGGCAAGCGAACGACGCAGTACCTAGTTATATCAACCTCTCAGCACCCTGTCATCATTATACAATGCAGCGATGACAGATTAACTGCTTATCAACAATAGTTCTAGTTAAGGTTTTGTTTATTTAAGATTTAATTCATGGAAGCATTACATAGTTATCAACAATAGTTCTTGTTAAGGTTTTGTTTATTTAAGACTTAATTCATGGAAGCATTACATTGTAATCTGGCCTGACCACCGTCTTGAGACGGGATAGGAAGTCAGTCGACCATAGCATGAGCTTCTGCTAGGTAGTCTCCGGACAGACCCTAGCTTTCTTGTAAAAGCTCTGCCCGTTAATTATAGTTAAGTTTTAATTAAGTATTAAATGTAACTTAATAATAAAATGTCATCTTTTTTTAAAAAGTCTTTTCTCGCTCTCTCAAACTTGTCTACCTCGTCCTCCGGCTTATCAACAACTTACCTCTTGAGCTGCGAAGTTCTTTAAAGCCCAATAATATTAAAAATAAATTAAAAAAACACTTTTCTAGCACACGATATAATGCATAGCTCCTATTCTCCTCTATGCCGAAATGCCATTATGCTTATCATAAACTAATATTACTTTATAATATTTACTTTACACTTAATTATCTATAACTTGGTGCAACTTGTAATACGTATCATCTATACAAACCTCTGTGGTTTCTTGATAATGTTGTAATACCAATGTCTTACATGTATTTTTGTTTTAACGGTAAATAAATTAAAAAATAATAATAATAATAATAAAAATAAATCGTATAATACAACGCGTGAATTATAAACTTAATTTGCTAAATACATCCTAGTACTTGTTTTGATTATAATAATTGATATAATTAAATACACTTTACATATGAAATTGGCGTTTTGTAAAGGAGGATCATAGCGTCTATTTTTTTAACATAATATATTTATTTAATCAAAGTATATACCATTGCTATTTATGTACTTTTGCCATCTCATAGGTAGTTTATTGATTCCTTTACTAAAAAACCATTCGGACAGAAATCAATAAAATCTTTGAAGGCGCTTTGGACTCCCCATCGGAGTTGAATTTTTTCTCTTGCAAGAAGTTATCCAAATTTCGAAAAAAATGGTAATCTATTGGATCAAGGTCGGTCAAGGGGAGTACGGTGAATGTCTTAAGATATTCCAATTGAAGGTCCACTTATTTGGTAGCCATCTGTTGTGCAGTGTGTGGTCTAGCGTTGTCCTGAAGCAGCAGTGGCCTAGAGCGTATGACCATTCTCGGTTGTTTGCAGCTAGCTTTTCCATCATGATTTGCAGTTGCTACCAATAGACATCTGCCGTAATCGTCTGGCCAGATTTAAGAAAGCTATAGTGAACGACACCGGCATAGTAGTCCACCAAACGCTCACAAGTAAATTTTTTTGAGTCAATTTTCGCTTGGGACAGGCTTTGGCTGGTTCTCCAGGGTTCAGCCATTGCGATGAGTGATTCCGATTGACATAGTGCTGTAAGATATGCATTAAATAAAAAAGAAATAATTCCGAGAATAGCCCGTTGGGTTTTATCAACTCAAGAGATTTCTTTTGAAATTATACACAGGGAAGTTTCACGGATGCAGCATGTGGATGCTTTAAGTCATAATCCTGTGCCATCTGGTGAAAAATCAGAACACGAAATTATCATGTCAATTACAGAGGCGGACTGGCTTTTATCAGTGCAGGTTCAGGACCCTGAGCTGGTCAAAATTAGGGACGTTTTATTATCAGGAGAGGCCGACGAAAATAAAGATATTTTTAATAACTACGAATTATTGGGCGGCAATGTTTATAGGAGAACTAGTCAAGGTCGTAGATGGGTGGTTCCAAAGAAATGCATTTGGCAGATTATTAGGTGCAATCACGCTGATTTAGGTCATTTTGCAGTTGATAAATGTGTTGAGCGTATACGTATATTATATTGGTTCCGTAGAATGCGTAATACCGTTAAAAAATATTATATTGTGGCAAAAAGGGGCACACACAATCCGTTTGTTATCATAAGAAAAATTTAACTTCAAAGTCTGTAGTAAAACCTGAACAAGAAATTAAATTTTTATCTACTAATCCGCGTAATAAATTTATTAAATACATTTTTTTTTAAATCACTGCTGTGAGGCATTCATTGATACGGGGAGCAGTTGCTCATTAATATCCGAGTTCTTGGCAAATAAAATTTCGTTATCTTTTATCACACTACCTTCACCTGTCGCTCTGCAGGGATTTTCTGTGCAAGTTTACAAATACGTTACCAAAAGGGTAACTGTAAATATTTCTTTACACTCAATTAGCTTCAGTGATATCGATTTGTATGTTCTAGACGATTTAGTTGGGTGTGAAGTATTATTAGGAAGAAATGTAACCGAACGTTCCGATTTAGTGTATTCTCGTATAGGTAACGAACTTAAATTTCAGTGCGCAAATAAACTCGCTGAGTTTTGTCATAATGTAACAGCGGTAGATTTGGATTGCTAACACACATCAAATGGAATTATTAGCTTTGTTTAACGAGTACAGTGATTGCGTTGCCTCTAACATAAAGGAATTAGGTACAGTTAAAAATTTTGAGATGACAATAAATTTATCTAGCTCTCAGCCAGTACAATGCAGACCCTTTAGAACCTCCCTTTCAGATCTACAAATAATAAGAGACATGGTTAATGAACTAGTCGGAAACAAAATAGTGCGCGATAGTAATTCTCCCTATGCTAGCCCAGTTCTTCTAGTCGATAAGAAAAATGGAGAAAAAAGGCTCTGCGTTGACTATAGGGCGCTGAATAAAATAACTATTAAAGATAAATATCTTATGCCCCGCATTGAAGACTTATTAGAGGGACTCCAGGGGCATAAGTGCTTTACATCTTTAGATTTAAAAAGCGGGTATTATCAGATATGTTTACATAAAAATTCTATAGAAAAAACCGCCTTTATTACGTAAGATGGGCATTATGAGTTCTTAGGACTTCCATTTGGATTAGCCAATGCTCCATCTTGTTTCCAACAAATGATGAACAAGACACTAATCAATTTGCGATTTGGCAACGTCATTATTTATTTAGATGATGTTTATTTAGTTACAGAAACGGTAGAAGAAAATATTAGGTTATTAAAACAAATATTACAGATATTTAGAACAAATGGGTTGATTTTAAATCTTAAAAAGTGCCATTTCTTTAAACATGAATAAGAGTTTTTAGGTTATAAGATTAAACCGGGTTGTATCATGCCAAATGATGCAAAACTAGAAGCCGTTAGAAATTTTCCAAAGCCTAGGACAGTCCATCAATTTAGACAGTTCTTAGGCTTAATAAGCTACTTCCAAAAATTTATACGGAACTGCGCGGTTTTATCGTCACCTCTTACAAAGTTACTGAAGAAAGATGCCGTTTGGGTGTGGGAGGATAACCAAGACAGAGCGTTTCATATTTTAAAAGATAAGCTTACTTCTGAAAGCGTACTGGCGATTTGTGATCCGAATAAAGATAAGATTTTATATACAGACGCAAGTAGGGAAGGCATTGCTGCTATTCTTTCACAGGTCGATGACGGTATCGAAAAGGTAGTACACTACTATAGTCGGCAAACTAGAGAAGATGAAAAGAAATACCATTCCTTTGAGTTAGAACTACTAGCTATTGCATGTTCGCTTCAAAAATTTAGATTACATTTGCTGGACAAACCTTTTAAAATAATAACGGATTGTAGTGCTGTAAGATATGCATTAAATAGAAAAGAAATAATTCCGAGAATTGCCCGTTGGGTTTTATCAACTCAAGAGATTTCTTTTGAAATTATACACAGGGAAGTTTCACGGATGCAGCATGTGGATGCTATAAGTCGTAATCCTGTGCCATCTGGTGAAAAATCAGAACATGAAATTATCATGTCAATTACAGAGGCGGACTGGCTTTTATCAGTGCAGGTTCAGGACCCTGAGCTGGTCAAAATTAGGGACGTTTTATTATCAGGAGAGGCCGACGAAAATAAAGATATTTTTAATAACTACGAATTATTGGGCGGCAAGGTTTATAGAACTAGTCAAGGTCGTAGATGGGTGATTCCAAAGAAATGCATTTGGCAGATTATTAGGTGCAATCACGATGATTTAGGTCATTTTGCAGTTGATAAATGTGTTGAGCGTATACGTACATTATATTGGTTCCGTAGAATGCGTAATACCGTTAAAAAATATATTAAAAATTGCCTCAATTGCATATACTATAAAAATAAAGGAGGTCCCAGGGAGGGACATCTATATTTCTTACCAAAATATGCACAACCCTTCCATACTCTTCATCTCGACCACTTAGGTCCTTTCGTGATAACTAAAACTAAAAATAAATATTTACTAGTAATTGTAGATTCTTTTACAAAATTTGTGTTTCTATCAGCTGTACGCAAAACAAACTCATCGGGTGTGATTAAAGAATTAGAACGCATTTCTATTATATTTGGTAACCCTCGAAGAATTATTAGCGACGCGGGTTCTTGCTTTACTTCCAGTCAGTTTTCTCAATACTGTAAAAATAAAAACATTAGATTACATGTTGTAGCAACCGGTGTACCCCGTGCCAATGGTCAAGCCGAACGGTTTAATAAAACTATTTTAGATTCTTTAAAAACTATGGGGGCTAATCTTGATGAGGATCGGTGGGATCTATGTGTGAGAGCATTGCAACAGGGAATTAATAGTACGATAAATAAAACTACGCAGGCAGCTCCCAGTGACGTGATGTTTGGCTATAGAATACGTACGGATTACGATAGTCTCGCCCCAGAACTTGATAACGAACCATTGATAGACGTGTCAAAGTTGCGCGAAACACAAAGGAAGTATATTGAGATGGGGTCAGATACATTTAAGAGTTAAGACGTCAATTTCATTGGAGTATTGCACACTTTTACACATGCCATGCAACGCTGCTTCCTGGACCTAAAGGGACTTTGCCACACTTAGGAGTATCCAGTATATCTATAACAGCCAGAGATCACTTGCACTTGAATAGCTTTTCACTCACTCAAGCGTACCAAGTTGATCTTCCTGCCAATGCGACGTAAAGCATTCATAGCACTTTAATGTTATGTACAATACAACAATAATTAACGTATCCTATCTAGACTCGCAAAATAAATTATTCTGAACCTTAAATAATTATAATCTTATTACCATGTAACTTGAGTTCATGATGAAGTAATACATTATAATTATTATTTTCCATTTACTTCATTACTTTTTTTACTAGCACTAAGTCTCTTCCTTATACCGCGTAGCTATGACTCGTGTTTTATCGAATCTCCTTTTTTAATCCTCTGCATTGACTTAATTTTAAGATCTATTTCTTCGCGCAACTTTGACACGTCTATCAATGGTTCGTTATCAAGTTCTGGGGCGAGACTATCGTAATCCGTACGTATTCTATAGCCAAAGATCACGTCACTGGGAGCTGCCTGCGTAGTTTTATTTATCGTACTATTAATTCCCTGTTGCAATGCTCTCACACATAGATCCCACTGATCCTCATCAAGATTAGCCCCCATAGTTTTTAAAGACTCTTAAATAGTTTTATTAAACCGTTCGACTTGACCATTGGCACGGGGTACACCGGTTGCTACAACATGTAATCTAATGTTTTTATTTTTACAGTATTGAGAAAACTGACTGGAAGTAAAGCAAGAACCCGCGTCGCTAATAATTCTTCGAGGGTTACCAAATATAATAGAAATGCGTTCTAATTCTTTAATCACACCCGATGAGTTTGTTTTGCGTACAGCTGATAGAAACACAAATTTTGTAAAAGAATCTACAATTACTAGTAAATATTTATTTTTAGTTTTAGTTATCACGAAAGGACCTAAGTGGTCGAGATGAAGAGTATGGAAGGGTTGTGCATATTTTGGTAAGGAATATAGATGTCCCTCCCTGGGACCTCCTTTATTTTTATAGTATATGCAATTGAGGCAATTTTTAATATATTTTTTAACGGTATTACGCATTCTACGGAACCAATATAATGTACGTATACGCTCAACACATTTATCAACTGCAAAATGACCTAAATCATCGTGATTGCACCTAATAATCTGCCAAATGCATTTCTTTGGAATCACCCATCTACGACCTTGACTAGTTCTATAAACCTTGCCGCCCAATAATTCGTAGTTATTAAAAATATCTTTATTTTCGTCGGCCTCTCCTGATAATAAAACGTCCCTAATTTTGACCAGCTCAGGGTCCTGAACCTGCACTGATAAAAGCCAGTCCGCCTCTGTAATTGACATGATAATTTCATGTTCTGATTTTTCACCAGATGGCACAGGATTACGACTTATAGCATCCACATGCTGCATCCGTGAAACTTCCCTGTGTATAATTTCAAAAGAAATCTCTTGAGTTGATAAAACCCAACGGGCAATTCTCGGAATTATTTCTTTTCTATTTAATGCATATCTTACAGCACTACAATCCGTTATTATTTTAAAAGGTTTGTCCAGCAAATGTAATCTAAATTTTTGAAGCGAACATGCAATAGCTAGTAGTTCTAACTCAAAGGAATGGTATTTCTTTTCATCTTCTCTAGTTTGCCGACTATAGTAGTGTACTACCTTTTCGATACCGTCATCGACCTGTGAAAGAATAGCAGCAATGCCTTCCCTACTTGCGTCTGTATATAAAATCTTATCTTTATTCGGATCACAAATCGCCAGTACGCTTTCAGAAGTAAGCTTATCTTTTAAAATATGAAACGCTCTGTCTTGGTTATCCTCCCACACCCAAACGGCATCTTTCTTCAGTAACTTTGTAAGAGGTGACGATAAAACCGCGCAGTTCCGTATAAATTTTTGGAAGTAGCTTATTAAGCCTAAGAACTGTCTAAATTGATGGACTGTCCTAGGCTTTGGAAAATTTCTAACGGCTTCTAGTTTTGCATCATTTGGCATGATACAACCCGGTTTAATCTTATAACCTAAAAACTCTTATTCATGTTTAAAGAAATGGCACTTTTTAAGATTTAAAATCAACCCATTTGTTCTAAATATCTGTAATATTTGTTTTAATAACCTAATATTTTCTTCTACCGTTTCTGTAACTAAATAAACATCATCTAAATAAATAATGACGTTGCCAAATCGCAAATTGATTAGTGTCTTGTTCATCATTTGTTGGAAACAAGATGGAGCATTGGCTAATCCAAATGGAAGTCCTAAGAACTCATAATGCCCATCTTACGTAATAAAGGCGGTTTTTTCTATAGAATTTTTATGTAAACATATCTGATAATACCCGCTTTTTAAATCTAAAGATGTAAAGCACTTATGCCCCTGGAGTCCCTCTAATAAGTCTTCAATGCGGGGCATAAGATATTTATCTTTAATAGTTATTTTATTCAGCGCCCTATAGTCAACGCAGAGCCTTTTTTCTCCATTTTTCTTATCGACTAGAAGAACTGGGCTAGCATAGGGAGAATTACTATCGCGCACTATTTTGTTTCCGACTAGTTCATTAACCATGTCTCTTATTATTTGTAGATCTGAAAGGGAGGTTCTAAAGGGTCTGCATTGTACTGGCTGAGAGCTAGATAAATTTATTGTCATCTCAAAATTTTTAACTGTACCTAATTCCTTTATGTTAGAGGCAACGCAATCACTGTACTCGTTAAACAAAGCTAATAATTCCATTTGATGTGTGTTAGCAATCCAAATCTACCGCTGTTACATTATGACAAAACTCAGCGAGTTTATTTGCGCACTGAAATTTAAGTTCGTTACCTATACGAGAATACACTAAATCGGAACGTTCGGTTACATTTCTTCCTAATAATACTTCACACCCAACTAAATCGTCTAGAACATACAAATCGATATCACTGAAGCTAATTGAGTGTAAAGAAATATTTACAGTTACCCTTTTGGTAACGTATTTGTAAACTTGCACAGAAAATCCCTGCAGAGCGACAGGTGAAGGTAGTGTGATAAAAGATAACGAAATTTTATTTGCCAAGGACTCGGATATTAATGAGCAACTGCTCCCCGTGTCAATGAATGCCTCACAGCAGTGATTTAAAAAAAAATGTATTTAATAAATTTATTACGCGGATTAGTAGATAAAAATTTAATTTCTTGTTCAGGTTTTACTACAGACTTTGAAGTTAAATTTTTCTTATGATAACAAACGGATTGTGTGTGCCCCTTTTTGCCACAATATTCGCATTTATTTGCTTCACACTGACTCCTTTTGTGGTTGCCGCCACAATTATAACATTTTATTATTTTACGACTAGAACCTTGAGTAACACTGGACTGAGATTGATACGTAAGGTTTGAATTAGTGGATACGGGGACTTTATTAGTTCCTGCAGCTTGGCTACTCGAAGCTTTAATATTGTGAGATTCGCGTAAACTACCCTCCTGTTTTATATTTTTCTTATAAATACTACTGTTTTATAAGAAAAACATAAAACACTGCTTCCAATTCCACGTTGGCCATTGTCTTTCCGTAGGTAACAACGAGTCGTACCACACTTTAGCCGACCCCTTTAGTTTATTGAGAGCCTGATAACGAATCATTTTATCAGACGAAAAAGTGCTCGCGTAGGATCGTATTATACTGAGCCAGGTGTCGAAGTCATCTTTTATGGGATCAAAATCGGGTATAAAATTATTAAGACTGATGGAGATAGTTCCACTTACAGATTCGCTGTAGTCACGTTGTACCTTATTCTTCCGCCTTGGCGCCGAAGGTGACGGCGTTCTGGCGCTGGAGCTCGAGCTAGAACTTGACGAACGCGCGTTTCCTTTTACCCATCGAGTGGATTTTACTTATCACTTCTGATGTTAGAAAAGACTGTGTTCTAAAGTTAATTTTAAATACTAGAGGCCTTAAATAAAAATAGAGAGACGAATAATCAAACGTTATATTATTACACACTTTTACAAAAATAATGGTCAGAATGCGATAAACAAAGTAATTAGGTTCCTATCCCGAATTCAGACGGAGAAAGAGGCCTCTGGCGTCTTCGACAGCCGTTAAATAGCTCCAGCTCCTGTCACTTGTCATCCGTCTCGTTGACAGTTCCGTCAGCTGATAGCTGTCAACCTGAAGGTTGCCAACATAAGGGAAGATACTGTGTTTATATTCATATGTATTTATGAGACATTCATTATAATTACTATCTTAAAGTGTAGTACAGCTCCATACTGTAGATTTAACTAGTAAAATTCAGTTTGTACATTGGTTAGTACTGACGTGAATAAACTATGACAAAAATATACTGCTCTTTTGGTAAGAAATATTTGAATACTAATGAAAATGACAGTATGTCAATGAAATACTGCTCTTTTACGTAGTTAACTAAATAATTTTACCGTTCTTATTGCTCTTCATCAAGAAAGAAAATACATTTCTTATATTAGGTAGATGTATGAAACCTAGATAGGAAGAAAGCTCGTTTGTCATATATTCCAAATCAGTAATAAAAAAAATGGCCACCTTTGACTTACTGCCCTCTCTATTACCACGGCAGAGCGACGATATATATTTTTAAGAGGAAAAAAAATGCTAAAATCTATCGAATGAGATATCTACGAGCACGAAGCTATAGCAAAAATAAAATTATTCATCCAATCGTATTTTCAATCACTGACAATTTATTTAAAAAAAATAACAGTTTATAAAAATATTGATATTTATCATAAATCATTGTGATGATGTAAGGGTTTTTGGGATAAAATTATTTATCAGTAACTGATTCTGTTTTTTTTAAATAATACGATGGATGATATCTAGCTAGGCATGTTTTTTTTTTAATAAAGGTAATATTTTAAAATTTTTAGATGCAATTGCCTCACTCACGTTTACTGATACGTTTAATGAAAGGCACACAGAAAATAGTTTTAGATCATTTGATGACATCTGTGTACTATTTTGTGACCACTGTTTCCCATAGATAGATGTAAAAATTGACGACAGGCCCAGAAAAATACGTTGGCTAACAAAAGACATTAAAAAGTCTTCTGTGGTTAAGCAAACCTTGTACTAAAAATATAGACACGGAGCTACTAACAAAAACTAATTAATCTATATTAATAATTTCGCCTTGTATCGTCAAGGGGTACGGTAAACTCGATCGCAACCTTATATGAATAACAAAACTTTAAAAAAATATTGAATTCGAGTCGACATTTATCCGCAAAATTCGGATTATGGAGAATTTCGTTAAATTCTAATAATGTCTAATGGCACTGACAAACAAACCTCAGTCGTCATCTTGGGTAGTTAATAAACGTTCCATTTCATAGCAACATAACTTTCAACAAATCGCGTGCGTCGCACCAAAAAGTATCCATCACAAAGAACTGTGCCTCATGTGACTGTGTAAAAAGAAACGTCTTGCCGGAAACATTGAGTGAATCTTATCAAAACTAAATACTTTTCTCCAGTCGTTGACGTTTCGCGAAAATATTATTTTAATGTTTTATGTTATTTATTTTATTTTTATTTATTTTATGTTATATATTTGATATACTCTTTGTTATGTATTTTTTCTTCAAACCTGAGATTAGCCGATTGCTATAACAGCCACAGAAAAAAGAATACTAACCATAATCATAAAAGTGGAAGTTTTAGTTCAAATGTCTAGTTTTGCATAGTGATTTGCTTTGTTTGGATTACACACGCCGAAATCATGCCGAAAATCGTAAGTATTTCATAAAATCTTTCATTGGTCTTGTCTCTGTCTTCGTTTAGTCTTTTGTTTGATGATACCGATATCATTTTGTTAACAGCCAAATCTCTTAGCATTTGGTAAACATTGTCACAATTTTGGAAAGTGGATGCAGCGAAGGGCTCTTCGTAAAGATGGTGAGTAGTATTTTAGTAGGTATGTAGGCAGGTTGTGTTTTTAAGTGAATTTTGTTCTATGTTTTCTTCTTAAAGTGTGGATTGTAAGACTTTCTGCATTCAAATAAAATAAGTACTTATTTACTTCCAGTGACATGCAATTTTTGTAATAACAAAATATTTGCAAGAAACTGCAAGCAAATGCAAATGTGCAGTCGATGTGTGGAATGCAACAATATTATACTCGGTAAGCGGCTCAATATTTTTTCTCTATAACCCGACAACTCGTAAATGACCACATGCATAGCCTGTGTTGAGGTGTCATGAACACATACAGAAACAGACACGATTTATTTACCGTTTTTCTTGATAATGGTATGGACCCCTTCATGCACAAGTTCAACTTGAACTTGGCTGGTTCTTATTACACAATTAGGCATTATTAATTGTATAATATATTTTTGCAGATAATTTCAATTATTGCGATTGTGTGGCCTAGAAACAATTAGGCAGTTAAGAAGAACCAAGGCTCGGACACCGGGGAAACCTTTTTCCATAACAAACAAATACAATACAACCTTACAAATCCCAAGACTTATTTGATGACTTTCAGGTAAGTTAATGGTGCAGGTCACCGAGTACAGTAAAATGAAAAATAATACTTATTACTAGATGTTTAATTTAATTACTTGCCGTATTTACTTAAATAAAAGATTGCTAACCTTGTAAACGTAGTTGGTGATATATTAATGGCCGTCTGCCTTGCAGGCAGACGGCGCGGGCGCATCCTCGCGCCCTTTCCGCTTCCGTATGTCATAGACAAGACGGAAGCATAGACATCCTGGGGGGCCGTTGGAGACTGGGCTCCAACACTTCTTCTGCTGACACGGGAATGACGCACATTTTTTGAACTGCCCTCTTGACGGTGCCCTTTGTGGTATGAACGTCAGCAACTCTGCAAATACTGTCTGTGCCTTCACACAGTTTGGTGACGCGACCCATCCTCCAGTGTAAGGGAGACAGATTTTCTTCCTTTAGCAGCACGAGATCTCCTACTCGTACAGACGGTCGATCCTTTGCCCATTTGGTTCGGGTTTGCAACTCCGAAAGGAAATCACGTCTCCATCGGTCCTAAAAATGTTGACGGATTCTCTCGATTAGCTGATATCGATTGGGTCTCGAGGGTGCAGTAGGCGGTGTCGGTACAGACATCAACGGGCGGCCAATTAAAAAATGCCCAGGAGTTAAAGGATTAAGGTCAGTAGGATCTGACGATAGGGCAGATATAGGTCGGGAGTTGAGAATTGCCTCTATCTGTGCAAACAAAGTGGTTAACTCCTCAAAAGTTAAAGAAACATTTCCTGCTATACGTTTTAAATAATATTTGGCGCAACGAACGCCTGATCCCTAAATCCCACCAAAGTGAGGGGCATAAGGGGGTGAAAACATAAATTTTATGCCTTTGCATAAGTGTGAATCGAATGTCGACTGGATCGCATAACTTTACCTAACTCATTATTAGCGCCTACGAAGTTTTTTCCATTGTCGCAGTATATTACTGCCGGTTTTCCGCGTCTCGATACGAATCGGCGTAGGCATGAAAGGAAGGCATCAGTACTAAGGTCGCTAACGACTTCTAAATGAATAGCCTTGGTTACAAGGCATACAAAAACGCATAAATATGCCTTGGTTATACGGTTACCACGTCCCTTTTTAGAAGAAATCATAAAGAGCCCGGCAAAATCGACACCACATTGATTAAAAGGAAAATCTGGACAAGTTCTTACTACAGGTAAATCTCCCATTTTAGGTTGTAAGGTCTGGCCACGCAAACGACAACAGACCACACATTTTCTATAAATGGAACGAGCCAAAACTCTGCCCCCGATGGGCCAATATTGTTCACGAATAGATGAAAGTAGCAATTGCGGACCCGCATGATACAAACGTAAATGTTCATGATGGAAAATAATTTTAGTTAAATGATGCTTAGCGTCAAGTAAGACAGGATGTTTTTTTGAATATTCCGAGTCGGAATGAGATAGTCTACCTCCTACTCTCAATAAATCATCGTTATCTAAGAAAGGATTAAGAGGTAGTAGTTTGCTTTTGTGATGCAAGGTTTTATTGTTTTGTAAAAGCTGTTTATCAGAAAAGAAAGTCTCTAATTGGCTTTGTTTTAATAAAAGTCTCAAGGAATTTTCAAGTACCTGCAATGGACCAGTGAGTTTAGATTTATTTACTTGACAATTGTTAACAAAACGTAATACAGATGCATCTACGTTTTAACTTTGAAAAGTTTGAATGATCAGAAAAATTTATAAATGACTCGTATACATTATTGTTGTGACAAACCAAGCTCTTAATCTCAGGTAAATTTGTAGGCAAATGAGGTTGAGTAGGCCAAGCATTATGACCTTCCTTCAGGAATGAAGGACCTTCCCACCACAAAACTGAGGCTTGTAAATTCTGGGGGTCAACACCTCTTGAAGTCAGATCTGCAGGATTTAAGTCCGTCGGAACATGATTCCATACACTGTCATGGGTGAGTTCATTAATTTTACTAACACGATTACGCATGAAAACCTGTAACATTTTACTTTGTGGTCTAAGCCAGCCCAACACAACTGTTGATTCTGTCCACAAGTAGCTCTGAGATATTTTGTATGGTATTGTTTTTAAAACTTTTTTAAGTAATTGAGATCCTAACAAGGCCGCGGTAAGCTCTAAACGTGGGATAGTTAGAGTTTTGATAGGTGCAACTCGTGATTTTGCACATAGCAATCTCACGCATATCTCATTTTTATATATTGAGCGTACAAAAATGCATGTACCATAAGCCTGTTTTGAAGCATTTACAAAACAATGAATTTCTATGGCTTCAGGATCACCGCCCATGACACAACGAGGGATTACCACTCTAGATAAATGATGAAGATTTTCCAAAAACGTGAACCACCGTTTTTTGAACTGTCCCGGTACCGGATCATCCCAATCTAATTTTACACTCCATAAATTTTGAAGCAAGATTTTTGGTTTTATTATACAACAACTAACTAACCCTAAGGGATCAAAAAGCTTACAAGTGGTAGATATGATTGTTCTTTTAGTAATTTTGGGTGTCGTTTCAATGACACTAGGGAAATATAATAAATCTGACTTGGGGGACCATTTCAGACCTAGAACATTAGCTTCGTCATGAAAATCAAGACAAGTAGAAGATCCTGATTGATCATTTAATATTTGAGGAAAATTAGTCCGAAATTTTCTTAACGGAAAACAAGCCGAGTCAAGAACCTTGGTAACATTTAACTGAATGTGTTTTAATTTTTGAGGAGTTTCTGCTCCTGTGTTTAGGTCATCTATATAAAAGTCATTCTTGATAACATTGGCTATGATTGGATCAGAACATTCATTCGCTAATTGAACCAGGCATCTTGTGCTCAAAAATGGAGCCGACGTCATGCCATATGTTACCGTTTGAAGTTGTAAAACTTTAATTGGATGACTTTGATATTCTACCTGATCTTCTGGATCTCTCCAGAGTATCAATTGTAAATTACGTTAAGATTCATCCAAAACAATCTGCCTATAAAATTTATTAATATCTGCAGTTAAAACAAATTTATGACTCCTAAAGCGGAGAAGAATGGAAAACTAGTCACTTTATAGAACAGGACCTACAGCTTGAATATCATTTAATGATTTTCCGGAAGTGGTCTTAGCAGAAGCATCATAAACAACCCGAAGACGAGTAGTTTCTCGTTGTTCTCTTATAACAGGGTGATAAGGAAGAAAATATCCAAATTTAGGTTTTTTAATTTCTTTAAGATGGCTTAACTCACCATATTCTTTTATAAATTCACAATATTGTTAATTGATATGTTTGTTTTTATTTAATTTTCTTTCAAGGTTGAAGAAACGTTTTATTGCAATAGAAAATGAATTACCAAGAGCCTGCTCCGGATCCTCCGTCAGCGGCATCATGACAGAAAATCGACCGTTAGGTAAACGCTTGGTATGCGTTATGAAATGAGATTCGGAAAATTGTTCTTCTGAAGAATGAGTATTGTTATCTAAGGGCAATTCCTCAATTTTCCAGAATTTCTTAATAGACTCATGTATGTCCTGAAGTGATATGAAAGAAGATAAGGAAGGACTTTTTTTAAAGTTTTACAGGAATTAGAAAAAGGCTCAGGAGTATCTTGTAGATGATCTTGGGAACAAGCAACCATATCTTTGAGTGATATGGAAGAAGACCCGGAATTATTATCTTGATGCGATACTTCGGAGTAGAAATTTAAAGGAGTGTACCCCGAAGTATCTAAAAGTGATACTTCGGAATAAGGTTTGACATCTCTAAGTGACACCAATAATGACTCTGGGGCATCTTGAAGTGATACCCGAGAACAAGCAACTATATCTTTACGTGATATGGAAGAAGACCTGGAAGTATCTTGAAGTGACACCTCAGAGTCAGGACTGATATCACGCAAAGCTTGTCCTAGTGATGGTGAAGGGTTAGACCCGGAAATATCTTGTATTGGTTTGAAATGGGAGAATCTAGACTTATCTTCACATGACACTTCAAATGAATGACAAAGTGGGAACTTGGGGGACCTAGAAGAATCTTCACATGACACTTCATGACAAAGTGGGAACTTGGGGGACCTAGAAGCATCTTCACATGACACTTCAGGACAAAGTGTAAAATTGGGGAACCTATGAGCATATTCACCTGACACTTCAGGACAAAGTGGGAACTTGGGGGACTTAGAAGCATCTTCACATGACACTTCAGGATAAAGTGTAAAATTGTGGGACCTATGAGCATCTTGACCTGACACTTCAGGACAAAGTGGGAACTTGGGGATCTATAAATATCTTCACCTGACACTGCAGGACAAAGTGTAAAATTGGGGGACCTAGAAGCATCTTGAAGTGATACCTCAAGGGAATGATGGGACCTAGAAGTATCTTGAAGTGATACTTCATTGGATAGATTGATGTCTTGAAGTGACATCAAAGAATTGGAGCCAGAAGTATCTTGAAGTGATACTTCATGGGGTAGGTTGACGTCTTGAAGTGACATCAAAGTGTTACATATTTCAACAGTAAGATGTAACTGTCAATGTCATTATTGACATTGACAGATGTAATAAGTAAAGCCTATCGAGTAAGTTTATTTCAGTTGGCCAAAAGGCTATACATAGTGTAGACGTATATATTGTGTTAAGCATATATCATTACATATTGTAATACGTATTTGTGGTAAGCACCAATAAAGGAGAGTATAAGAATTGCTGCTGTATTATTATCATCACCACACGAGCGCAAGAAGGACTTACAATCAAGAGGTCATAGACCGATACATGGTGTCAGGTGTGAAAATTTAAAAGAAAACGAAAATTATGAACAAAAAAGAGGGTACGTCGAAAACTCCGGAAGCTTCGAGACAATCTGAGTGTGGGAACTTAACAATGGCAGGCAACGGAGTACAGAAGCTTGAGATCTCTACAGAAATTATCAACAATAATGCTGAAAATTTCAAGAAAGTACAAGTACTGGCGCAGACATAAATGTGATGTCTTATCAAGTATTTAAAGAATTGAATCTTAAATTTGACAAGCAGAGTAAAGAAATGTGTAAAACATATAATATATTTGCCTACAATGGGCACAGAGTACCGATAATTTCAGTGTTAAACATTTGTTGTTTAGTTGAAAACAAAACAAAACCAGAAAACATTACTTTTGTTGTAACAAAATTAAATTGTCCAACTGTGATTGGTTTACCCACTTGTATAAAGCTAAATTTAATAACAAAAACTTTTCTCTATCAATGAAAAAAAAAATGTTGAGCAAAATGTTTATAATATGTATCAAAAAACTTGTGACAAAATTGTGACCAGATATAATGATGTGTTTCAGGGTCTAGGCTGCCTCCCATACGAACACAGCATCGTGATAAAAAAGGATGCTATTCCGTGCATTGATCCCCCTAGAAAGGTACCCTTCGCGTTGGTTGAACCGTTAACCTGGAGCTTCAACTCATGGAGAACATGGGAGTCATACGGAAGGTGAACAAACCTACTCTCTGGGTGAGTAGTTTAGTTATAGCCATGAAAAAGAATGGTGGATTGAGAATTTGCTTAGATCCTAGAAATTTAAATAAAAATTTATTGAGCTGTCATTATCCAATTAAAAATATAGATGAAGTCAGGTCTAAATTGTCCAAAGCCTCTTATTTTTCACATTTAGATGCGTTTTCTGGGTTCTATAACATAAAATTAACTAAAGAAAGTAGTGATCTATGTACATTTCAGACTCCATTTGGCAGATACAAATTTTTAAGATTACCTTTGGAATAAACACGGCTACAGAAATTTTCTATAAAACCATGATAGATCTTTTCGGAGACATAGGTAGAGGTATAATAATTTGGTGTGATGACATTTTAATATACGGTGAAACAATTGAAATACACAATAAAAGGTTAGAAATGTTTTTGGACAGGGCTAGGCAAGTTAATTTAAAATTAAATAAAGCCAAGTGCAAGTTTCTTCTAGAAGAAATAGCATATTTGGGCTATATTTTCAGTAAAGAAGGTGTAAAAATCGATCCAGAAAAAGTTAAAGCGATAAAAAATATGCCCATACCTAAAAATATTAAGGATTTGCAGAGATTTCTAGGCATGATTAATTTTTTAGCACCGTTTATAGAAAATCTAGCAGAAAAAACTAATACCCTAAGAAATTTGTTAAAAAAAGATATGTTATGGTTATGGGATGAAAATTGTCAAAAGTGCTTTGATTTATTAAAAGAAGTCATATCTAAAGCACCTGTGTTAACTAATTATAATTGCAACTTACCTGTGATTTTTTCGGTAGATTCATCAAAGAATGCACTGGGAGCGGTCTTGATGCAAGACAAACAACCCATTGCATATAGTTCAAGAACACTTACCTCCTCACAACAAAAATACGCCCAGATTGAAAAAGAATTGTTTGCCATACAGTTTGGATGTAATAAATTTCACCAATATATTTATGGCAGTAAAACAACTGTTCATACTGATCACAAACCTTTAATTTACCTTTTAAAAACCTCTTCATGAAGTACCTGCTAGGCTACAAAGAATGATGTTATCGTTGCAGGGTTATGACCTAGAAGTAGTTTATGTACCTGGTAAATATATGTATATAGCAGATACTTTGTCAAGAGCCTCACTTAGTGATACATACATCCCTCAGTATGAGCAAGACTTACAGTATCATGTGAATTAAGTATTTTCTAATCTCTCAGTGAGTAAGCCTTATTAAAAATGTATATTTTCCAGGTAACGATCACAGCAAATTGTTTCCAGTGCAGTGTGATATGTTGCAAAGTCAAGAACATTTGCATTTTTAAGGCACCTAATTTCAAATTGATGTTTTCATGAGTAACATAAGCACAGGTCACGTCTGTCACGGTCTGTAAGCTGAGGCACAACAACCCAAAATGGACGCAATTTGCAGAAGAATTATATCCCATTTTTATCAAACTCGTATTGAGAAATTTCCGATGCAAGTTTCTCAAGGATTCCAGGAAATATCTTTTTTTTAGTTTTGTTTGCGAGTGATGCATTCTTTTTTCCTGCCGCACAGCGACTATTATTGTCATCTTCATAAAACTTGTGTATGATTTCTTCAAATCCTTTCTCTTTAGTTTAGCTTCCTATTTTGTACGATTAAATCCCATCTTTTTATATATAATAGCTATGTTTCCAAATCTCCATATCTTATATTTCTGTGTCAGTGGACTGGACAGAATCATTTCAAGCAAGTTATTTTTTGCTATTTTTTAATCTTTTTATCTAAAATTTGCCTCTGAATAATATCGACAAATAACGCTTTTTTTTACTAATAAACTACTAAAATAACTACTTTTTGATAAGTGTCGTTGGCCATTTCTACAATTTTACTTTTTGGTGACAGTGCTTGCTTCTTATTTATCATTCTAAGTTTCAGTCTTCTGTTTCTTTGTTGTCCGCTGACAAGTTTTTTAATTGTAAAAAATAATTTAATAAAGAATTCTCAGGAATTATTTTATCTTTCGATGATGGCGGCGTATTTTGGTCCACGTATTTATCTGTATTTTCACGAATTTTTTTTTCTATAATCAGATGAATAGGCTATCCAGTTTTTTCTAGCCTTTCTGTGCTCACGCGGAGTCATGTCTTTTACAAATTTCCGTTGTCTTTTTCCTTTTTCTTTAGATATTTTAGTCGTTCCTTTTCTTTGTACTCTGACAGCAAAACAGGGTCATTTTAATTTTTTCCAATCACCTCTTTGCATGTCTAGACTTTTTTTGCATTTTCTTCTATAGACAATTTTTTTTTTCTTTCTAGGTGCCATATTCTACAACAAATACATTGGTACTATGTTTAAAACCATGCATCAGACAGTATGACCATCAGTCCCTAGATGTGGCGTCAGGCCCTAGTCACTATTACGACTAGGGCCTGACGGTCTAGGGACTGACGAAACGAAACGAAATCAAATGAAACTTATTATTCAAAATCAACATCAAAAAAAGGCCGTCAAAATAACAAGGCAGACCAAACTCATATTTAAAATAAGTAATGAGATCAATTAGTAATTGACTATCTATTTATTTATTTATTTTATTAGGTTTGTCAACAATGGATTACACGTATACATTTAAAAAATACAATTAAAATCACAATTAAACGTATACCAATTTGTCAAAGACAAACACAACCTGCATAATTAATTAAAACACATTACAAAGAATTAAGTTTAAAATAAACAAGAATCATGCATTACAATTCGCAAAAAAAACTTTAATTACTAAAATTATTGATACAAACTTTCTTTAAAATTAAAAAAAATAATAATTAAAAAACCAAAAAAATAATCACAATAAAATCATTGATAAAATAAATAAAAAAAGAAACCTAAATGTAATTACAAAATAATTAATAGTGACAAAAAAAGAAATCTAATTGTAATTACAAAATAATTAATATTGAAAGAACGACAATGATTTTTGAGAACGATTTCAAATTTTAGTAAGACTTAAGATGATCTCTTCAATGGTGGAAAAAAGTCGTCGGAGAATCGCAGTGCAAGTCCAAGACATTACATTCGTTAATTAATCTTGATATTCGAGTCAGAGGAGCTTTCATGCCAAGATTTGTTCTCTTTGGCTGGCAGTAAAGAGGTGTTATAGGAGCCCACGGGAGACGAACTGGAACTGGACGAAATGAAACTTATTATTCAAAATCAACATCAAAAAAAGGCCGTCAAAATAACAAGGCAGACCAAACTCATATTTAAAATAAGTAATGAGATCAATTAGTAATTGACTATCTATTTATTTATTTATTTTATTAGGTTTGTCAACAATGGATTACACGTATACATTTAAAAAATACAATTAAAATCACAATTAAACGTATACCAATTTGTCAAAGACAAACACAACCTGCATAATTAATTAAAACACATTACAAAGAATTAAGTTTAAAATAAACAAGAATCATGCATTACAATTCGCAAAAAAAACTTTAATTACTAAAATTATTGATACAAACTTTCTTTAAAATTAAAAAAAATAATAATTAAAAAACCAAAAAAATAATCACAATAAAATCATTGATAAAATAAATAAAAAAAGAAACCTAAATGTAATTACAAAATAATTAATAGTGACAATAAAATAAATCTAATTGTAATTACAAAATAATTAATATTGAAAGAACGACAATGATTTTTGAGAACGATTTCAAATTTTAGTAAGACTTAAGATGATCTCTTCAATGGTGGAAAAAAGTCGTCGGAGAATCGCAGTGCAAGTCCAAGACATTACATTCGTTAATTAATCTTGATATTCGAGTCAGAGGAGCTTTCATGCCAAGATTTGTTCTCTTTGGCTGGCAGTAAAGAGGTGTTATAGGAGCCCGCGGGAGACGAACTGGAACGCGATACTCTATACATTGCAGTAATTGGGAGCACGATATTTTATGTCTTAATACTTTATACAGGGTGTCCCAAGAAATAGTGTCAAGCGTAAGTCCAGAGTTAGAGCACCTCTTGGAGTACCCGAATCACCCCCATGTATGTTCCGCGATTATTCGTAGTTTTCGAGTTATAATTTTTTTTCTGACTTTTTGAAAAATTTCGATCTAAAAAACTTAAAAATTTAAATAAAAAAAAGTAAAACACATTTTAATGTTTTTCTTTTTGCTACTGAATTATCTTAAACGGTACTTTTATGTCTAAAATAATCAGCTTCGTAACTTTAGTGAAAATTTAGAAAACAGTAGTGTAAAGTCAAAATTTTAATGTTAGTGAATAATTACTTAAAAACTCAACTTTAAATTAAAAATCTAAACAGGCGAATTCATGGTTTCTAAGTATGTGTAAAAACTTTTCTAGACTCTGCTTTCATAATCATTTAAAACAAGAAGTACTTAATAGGGCTACTTTGGCTTAAATCAGCCATCAAAGACAGCGAGGTGAAAATTACATAAAATTTGACAAGTTGCTATCAGATGATAAAAAAAATATCTGGTCTTTTTATAATTTCTAAGGTTCAGATTAGTTACAATTTAGCAAAAATTAACTACATGAAACCCATATTTAAATATTATATTTCTCGCGGATCACATCGGTTGTAGTGTTGGATGTAACGCAGTACTTACCTGCTAAAAAATTGTCTGAGTGAGAGGATATGAAAGAACCGCATTATTGCTATCTCTCTCACTCTCATTGGCGAAATGGATAACTGTAACTGAGGAATGCTATTCTTTAGTGACAACGGGATGACGCGGGGGCCGGGGTGTAGTGCGAGCGCCTATTGTGTCCTGGCGCCAGTCGTTTGCCTGCTTTTGTTTGCGCCTTACGTACGATACGCTCATTTGTGATTACTGATTATTTGACGAACTTTGCTTTCTTTACGGACCTTGAGTGCGATTACGATTTGGTTTTGTGGGAATACGGGATTTTGACAAATTTGGCATTCTTAACGGACTTTTCGAGCTCTTCATTTTGTGATGTCTTGTTCATCGCAAGAGTATGCTCTTATGCATTACTTTTATGGATATGCAAGAGGAAATGCTTCTGAAGCAGCCAGGTTGTTCCGGCAGCAAGTACAAAGTGGAGGTGGACCTCAGCCTGAAAAATTTTAAGAGTACATAACTCTTACATGGAAGGACGCCTACCAGGTAGAAGATCGGGGCGCCCATCTGAAATGAGTGACCCAGATACTGTCCAATCAGTGCTCGAAGAAGTGGTAAGAGAGATGATTGTAGAAAAGCTAAAAATGAATTATTTGAAGGTCAAAAATAACTGTTCCTGCTGCCATCTTTAATAACCTTTGAAGGTTTATTATAACTAAGAATAAATGAAACAAAACGTTATTTTCAAAGTATTTATTATTCGATCGCTTAAAGAAAGTTTTCAAAATGACGACCTTCGTGCTCAATACATATTCTACATCGTCTAAAAAAGTTTTCTTTTAAATTTATAAATGCAATTCTGTTGTTTTTTATTTTTTCTTCTGCTTGTCTTAATTTTGTTCTTAACACTGTGACGTTTGTAATGTCCTTGGCGTATACTAATTCCTTGTAGTATCCCCAGACGAAAAAATCTATGGGGTTCAAGTCGGGGGACCGTGGCGGCCACGCAATGGGCCCTCCACGACCGATCCATCTGCCTGGAAATGTTTCAGACAAATGTCGTCTAACATTTCTAGCAAAGTGGCATGGAGCGCCGTCGTTTTGAAAAATCATATTTCTCCGCGTTAGTAGGTCTACATCTTCTAATAAGACGCCGAGATCACGTCGTAGAAATTGCAAGTAGGCCTCGCCGTTCAGTCGGTCCGGTAGTTCGAACGGACCAATCAGCTGTCCGTTTAGGATGCCTGACCACAAATTGATACTGTAGGGATGTTTGAAGTGAAACACCGGTAATTTGATACTGTCGTTGAACGATTTACGAAGCTGGTCGGGGGGCGCACCGCGCTTGGGGGCGTCTCGGTAGCGTAGCTCCGGGATGCTCCCTGCGTCGGGTGTCAGCAGGGTGGGTGCCGTTTAGCAAGCGGGCATGCCACGGCAGCGGGTCGGTGAAGGCCGGGTGCGTGACTTCCGCTCGCTCAGGAGTGCGGTGGTCCTGCAACTAAGGCGGAAAAATTATTGCGTTCGTAGGAGCGCGGGGGGGGCAGTAAAAAAAAAACACGCGTAAGTGTCCCGAGTCCGGAACGCGCAGCGCAGATCTCCGGCAGTCGACAGTCGGCTCCTCTGTTAGGAGCTTCTGGATGCCGGAGATATCTGGGCGCAGGTCCGGGTTAGGGCCGGGGGAGCCATATTTGTGCAAGGGCGGCTGCGAGGGGGGTGCCATCTACGATGGCCTTTAGGATGGTCGGAAGGACTTCCTCCCCGGCCATAAGCTTCTGGACGCAGTTCACGGCCAGGGAGAGGAGGGACCGCAGAAGCTCTGCAGTCGATGCGGGGGCCTCGCTTTCCGCCGGCTCTTGGGGCGGTGGAGTAGGCGCCGGAGGCTGTGAGTGCGGGGCGTCCGCACGATTTGCAGGCTCCGGGGCGATTTCTGTTTCCGCGGCTATGGTAGCCGCGGGGGGGTCAGCAGGTCTGCGCGAGGGGCGCTGTGAGCGCCGAGTGGCCCGCGTGAGGTCCGGCTGAGGAGGGGCGAGCGCAAGCGGCTCAAGCCCCAACTGGGAGTTGGCTGGATTAGCGGCGGCATCCCAGGGGGGGGCCACGGGGGACGTGGCATCCTTCCTCCTGGAGCTCGGCTGCTTTTTTCTCCTGGGGAGATGCACAGGGGAAAGAGGGGCCGAGGGGGGGACATACCTGGGCGTATGGTCGTTCGCCTCCGCCATCAATGAGGTAGCGGTCGGCGGAGGAGGGGGAGCTTCTTGCACCGGGAGAGGCGAGTTGGCAGGTACGCTGGGGGGGGAGGCGCGGGCATTTTCGGCTCGCGGTTTCCGCGCCGCCCTGCGGTACACTGGGCACTGTCTGCTGTTGGCAGGATGGGTCCCCCTGCAGTTTACGCAGGTGGGCGTCTCAGAGGGGGAGCGGGGGCAATCCCGCACGTAGTGTTCTTCGGCACACCGGACACAGGCCACCCTCCGGTGGCAATTGTGGCTAGAGTGCCGGAACATTTGGTGGGTGCCCCAGTTTGTCTCGTAGACGGCTAAAATGGCGCACCCAGTCGTCGATACGCTCGGCGATCAGGGGCGGGTAGCGGGTAGTAGAAGGCGGCGGCGGGGTTTTTCTCTCCGACTGCGTCGGAGTGGGGGGTCTAAGAATGCCTACTTGTGGGCTGATCGCACTCACCTCGGCATAAGACAGCTGACGGTCGGTGTACCTGGCCGTCGGTGGTGTCGATAGATCGATGGACGGCGGCGGAAAAGTAAGCGCGCGGTGGCGGTACCCGTGTGGTGCGCTTGAGCGGGTTTCTGTGGCCGCACAAGGTGTGGCTCGACGGTTGTCGCGCGGCTGTGGGGCCGGCGAGACATCTGGCGAGCGCGGAGAGCTCGTGGTAGTCAGGGGTAGGACAGCCAGCTCGGCGTGCTGGTGTCGCGGCTGGATAGCCGGCGCGGGGCGGGCTGTGCCCGCGGGGGTACGGGGTGTGTCCCCTTGCTGGACGTTGTGGCGTCCAGGGTGAGCGGCAGGCTGGCGGGGATCGCCAGGGTGCGCAGTACGGCGCGAGACGCGCGCATGGTTAGCCGAACCCTGGTCGGCTGTGCGGGGCGGGTGCCCAGACTCGTCGCAGGCCGCCGTCGGAAGGCATTGGGGCGGGGGCGTACCAGTACACCCCCGCGAGAATGCCGAAGGCGACCCGGGGCGGGCGGTGTCCTGCCCGCGCAAGCTAGGCTCGGAGAGCAAGCGGTGGTGTGTGCGGTCCTGGGTCAGACGTGAGCTAGACCTCGATGAGGCCGGGCTGTACGACAACACGGAGTCCGCACATGAGAAGTCCAGGTAGTCACGGTGTAACCGCGGGTCATGGTCCGACATTGTTACTTAACATAACAATAAAACACACAAGTCACACAGAAACAGTCAACACTGAACGGTAACAAGTGTACGTATCACAAACACAAGGGTATTCACACGTTACGTGGACGAACGATACACTAAGTGTACATACACGAAGACGATACACACACTTAGGGGGGCTGTCTCCTCGTGACCCAAGTTGAGTCGGAACTCAACGGGAGGCCAGGAGCAGGGCAACTCCCCAGCAAGGCGCAAATCCACAGCTTATTCTAATGAATAAGGTGTGGATTTACGATCGCTATTGGGAAACACTTGGCACTGCTCTAATGAAAGGGGTCGGCACGATCGCGGAGTGAGCGAGACACTCGACGCGTTTGGAGCGAGACGGCAACTGACGCGGAGTGAGCGAGTCACTACTACGCAGTCAGAGCGAGACGACACGAAACGCGGAGTGAGACACTGACACACGCGAACTAGGAGACAGGACGATCCGGTCAATGTGTCCTCCGGTGGCGCACTGGGACTTATATACGCTGCCGCCGTTGGAGCCGTGTGCAAAACATCGTAGTGGGGATAGTGGGGGTGCTCGGTGAGATAGATAGTCGGTGTGCGAGCGGGAACGCACTAGGATCCGCGCGCTGCACGCTTATCATTAATTCATCGTGTTACAATACTAAATTGTTCTTGGAAATTAGATTCCCTTGTGAGGTGTGGATTTTCAATACTCCATGAATGGTAGTTATGCGCATTGAACACCTCACATCGCTTAAAATGTGATTCATCAGTCCATAGAATATTTTTAATGAAATTTTCGATTGCAGCTTGTCTCCGTAACATTTCCTGACAAAATGCCACCCTTCTCGGGTAGTCTGTGGGCTTGAGCTGCTGAACTTTCTGGATGTGATATGGGTGAAAACGCTCTTGACGAAGTATTCGATGTGCTTATGATTTTGGAATTCCGATTCGACGTTCTATTGTTCTTACACTAACTGATGGCTCTCTTACCACTTCTTCGAGCACTGATTGGACAGTATCTGGGTCACTCATTTCAGATGGTATGGATTCTACCTGGTAGGCATCCTTCCATGTAAGAATTATGTACTCTTAAAATCATGCGATGATCAGGCCAAGTTTCAGGCTGAGGTCCACCTCCACTTTGTACTTGCTGCCGGAACAACTTGGCTGCTTCCGAAGCATTTTTTCTTGCATATCCATAAAAGTAATGCATAAGAGCATATTCTTGCGATAAAAAAGATGTCACAAAATGAAGAGCTCGAAAAGTCCGTTAAGAATGCCAAATTTGTCAAAATCCCGTATTCACACAAAAACAAATCGTAATCGCACTTAAGGTCCGTAAAGAAAGCAAAGTTCGTCAAATAATCAGTAATCACAAATGAGCGTATCGTACGTAAGGCGCAAACAAAAGCAGGCAAACGACTGGCGACAGGACACAATAGGCGCTCGCACTACACCCCGGCCCCCGCGTCATCCCGTTGTCACTAAAGAATAGCATTCCTCAGTTACAGTTATCCATTTCGCCAATGAGAGTGAGAGAGATAGCAATAATGTGGTTTCTTTCATATCCTCTCACTCAGACAATTTTTTAGCAGGTAAGTACTGCGTTACATCCAACACTACAACCGATGTGATCCGCGAGAAAAATATTTAAATATGGGTTTCATGTAGTTAATTTTTGCTAAATTGTAACTAATCTGAACCTTACAAATTATAAAAAGACCAGATATTTTTTTTATCATCTGATAGCAACTTAGCAAATTTTATGAAATTTTCACCTCGCTGTCTTTGATGGCTGATTTAAGCCAAAGTAGCCCTATTAAGTACTTCTTTTTTTAAATGATTATGGAAACAGAGTCTAGAGAAGTTTTTACACATACTTAGAAACCATGAATTTGCCTGTTTAGATTTTTTATTTAAAGTTGAGTTTTTAAGTAATTATTCACTAACATTAAAATTTTGACTTTACACTACTGTTTTCTAAATTTTCACTAAAGTTACGAAACTGATTATTTTAGACATAAAAGTACCGTTTAAGATAATTCAGTAGCAAAAAGAAAAACATTAAAATGTGTTTTACTTTTTTTTATTTAAATTTTTAAGTTTTTTAGATCGAAATTTTTCAAAAAGTCAGAAAAAAAATTATAACTCGAAAACTACGAATAATCGCGGAACATACATGGGGGTGATTCGGGTACTCCAACAGGTGCTCTAGCTCTGGACTTACGCTTGACACTATTTCTTGGGACACCCTGTATAAGAAAGTTGCATCTATTATTTTTGCCCGAAGAATTAGCGGATCAAATCCAGAGCGAGTAAATTGTGAAAAGTATTTAAATCTACTGCTATACGAATCAAACTCCTTATTTTTGCCAAGAGAAAAAGCTAAGTACCAAAGAAACCTCTTTTGGACTCGCTCTAATCGGATTGTATGTGTAGCATAGTGAGGCCGCCATATTCCGTATTCAAGAACACTCCGTACTAAGGAAAAATAAAGCAAAACTTTTACTTTAGGATTATGAAAACCCTTACATGTCCTTATCACAAAGCCCACTAACTTTGACGCCTTTGCAATTACATATTCCATATGCAAGATAAATGTAAATTTTCTATCAAAAATTATGCCCAGGTCCTTGATTTTGTCAACGTTCTCTATTATTTGGTTTTCTACATGGTAAGTAAATTCAATTATTTTATATTTTCTAGCATAGTTAACGGAACAACATTTTTGTATATTTAGGAACATTAAATAATTGTTACACCAATCGCTAAGTCTGTTAAGGCCATTTTGGACAGTCATTTGAGCACGTAACTATTTTACAAAATTTTAGGTCGTCAGCGTACATATAGACTTCTGATAAGTGAAAACATTCTGCGATATCATTAATAAAGAAATTAAAAAAGGTGGGTCCTAGATGAGATCCTTGGGGAACGCCAGATGTTGCATAATTATAGCAGGGTTGATATCCATTAACTACGACAAAAAACGGGCGGTTTTTTAAGTACGATCTTACAAAATTGAAAAGTGAGTCTGTAATTCCATATTTATATCGAACGCTTTTGAAAAGTCTGTGTATATAACATCACACTGTTTACCAGAATCCCGGCATTATTTATAAATTCAGTAAATGTAACCAAGTTTGTAATTACGAGTACTGACCTACCAGAAACGAAACCGTGTTGACTACTAGAGATGTATAACTGCAAATGACTTTGAAAATGGGAACACAACAATGCCTCAAATACTTTAGCAAACACGGATAAAATAGAATAGGGCACTATTTTTGCTTTCTTCCATTCATAAGGAAAAACACCTGTTGTAAGAGAATGGTTAAATATCAATCTAAGAGGGACAATTAGACAGGTAGCAGACGATATTATAAAAATTGGTGGTATTTCATCTGGACCTGCCCCCTTGTTGCGATCTTGCGTTGCGATTCTTAAGCTTTTGTAAAATTGTAAAATAGCCTCGTCTGGGGTATAACATTTGGGGTATTACCAATTTATTACCATAATAATCGCAAATATTCTGAATTATGATCACAATGGTCGTCACTTTCGGGCTCATATACAGACGTGAAGTACGACGCGAACATGTCACAAATGTCCGTGCCATTAGAGGTCTCAGTTACACCGTTAAAAAATGTACTTGGATAAGCACTCGATCCCCTCCGCTTTGTTTTAACATGTGACCAAAAAAGCTTAAGGTTACTTAAGAGATTATCCTCAAGTTTACATAAATAGTTTTTATTATTCGGCTTGTCTCCGGGACAAACTCATCTATCAGATGCTTTAATTTCTTATAAAAGAATTCTAGCATTACATTAACATCAGGCAGAATTTTAAATTCATAATATATCCATTGAATTTCATCTATTTTTGCACATATTGCTTTATAGTTAGCTTTATAATAGTTAAATGAAGTATTTGTAGAGCAACTTTTTAGTGGTCGCACCTTACGATATGAAATAATGTCTAATGAAGTATGCGACACATCCATAGGTACAAGAGGTGCGACTGTGTTAACAGTACAACTTATCGGCTTAGGAATAAGACAAAGGTCGAGAATGCGGTTGTTTCTGTTTAAAATTAAATTTAAAAAGTCTAAGAACATTTGTTGAGTGACAGATTGAGTGGTTTTATAGTCATTTGAACATTCCTAAGGCATTCCAGATTATATTGCCAAGATTAAAATCACCAAATATACAAATCTGCATCGCAGTTTGCTCCGCTACTAAATTACAATTATTATTGATAAAATGTTTAAGAACAGAACTATTGTTAAAATAATACTTTAAATCTATTAAAATGTATATATATTTTTTTATTCCTTGAAATTACAATTAACTAACACAACCAGTGACAATAAAAGCAAATTACAAGTATCCAGACAAAATTATCATTCACTACATTTGACAGCTATCTATGACAAGTGACAATGTGATGAATGGAGTTTTGCCGGGCAGTTCAATGGGTGACGTTGTGGAATTCGTATTCTTCATAAATTTGTGTTATTTCGGTTCTTAATGTGTAATATTGGTAGAATATTAACCATTAAATATTCGTTAACGTCCACAAGTGTGGGCAAGTGGTACAACTTCTTAAAACGTGCTATTTTGTGTTTCCCGCCAAAACACCCTAGGAACTTTCAGTAAAGCTTCTACCACTTTACAGTATCGACTGACATGACTCATGCGTCGGCTTATTGCAAGAAATCATTATTTGTCATTTCACTTATCTGAGATAAACGGCATTTTAGTTCGAATTAGTTTGTGGTTATGTTGATTTGCCTATTTTATCCTATATATAATTACGGTGACGAATAGTTAAATGTTTTCGATTAGCTTAATATCTATATTATTGTTATTAGTGAGATTCACAAGTCCTACGAAGTTATATATTATTTTTTTTTAAACCAAAAATAAAAGTTAATGACTTCTGGCTACTGAAAGATTGTTTGTGATGTAAATTACTTATTTCTTTATTTGTCATAAAACAAGGAAACATTAATCAAACGTTTATTTAAAAAAGGTATAGGCATTATTATAACGAACAGAATTTGAAAAACAAATTAAATTCTTCAAATCAAATAAAATAACTTCTTTTTTAACACCATGAAAAAGCTTTTAAGTAATGGAGCGCTGGAGTAAGTAGTTTAACTAGGTTTTATAATCAAAACGAAATAGTTTCCAAAAAATAAACAAAAACAACTCTTCTTAATATAATAGTTGAGTATTGCACTAACTAACAACAACTTACGTTCAATAGTTATCCATAACATTTAAAATTAAAATAATTTTTGTTCTCCATTTTACTATCAGTCATATAATTTTTTAAATAAAAAGTAGGAACTGCGATAAGACCGTAGAAAAATTTAAAAACATTAGATACTAAACATTTTCTGTATCAGAGATTTCTTCTTCAGGATGATAATCTGGACCTTCTTTGTCAGGTAAATTATTATACCAATGGTGTAGTTCTGCAGGTATAATTCTTTCGTTGCACATTTTTATTAATTCTTCAATTTTGTGTTTGGAAGCTTCCTGGTATATTATGCTTTTTTAAGAGGATAGTTATTATAGTAAAAAATACTTCCAGTTTCCTCGTGCGCCTTCGCAGGTTTTTTGTATAAGACACGGTCGCGGTTGGTGTTTCTTTTTTTGATACATCCAGGTGTTTATAGTAGAAACGTAGTTATACCTGTATTGAACAATGTTAGGCCCCTTTTTTTCAAACTTAAAGCACTTTAACCTTCAGCCACTGTAGCTTTTGTCCTTCGGAGTCAATTGACCTATTGAGCATTAAGTTGTTCCTTAGATCTTTTAGGTCCAAGGTATCAGAGTTGCTCATTACAACAGGTTCGTAAGGTTTCTTTGCTGTTTTATTCTTGTTTATCTTTCTTTTCGATCTAGCCAACCTTATAACATTACAGAGGTCTATCATAGAAAACATTGGCATAAGACGCATCTGATTTTCAATAGCGCTATGGATACTATCCACCTCCATACAAGTGTGACCCGATTCTAAATACTTATGTTCGACTACCTCAAGGTGGGTAACTTGAACTACGTATAACATTAAGCATAACAGGAACTGGTTATGATTTTGACCACCACACGTATTAGAAAATAAAGATATTTCGGAAACTGTTGACGGTAGTCGTTAGATCCAAAGATATAGTGCGGTTCCCACTTCATCAATTCCTTTTTTCCATCGATTTCAGACCACAAGTAACAAATGCTATCATTTAGAGAACGGGCTTCATAAATGGTAGCATTGTTAACGTTCAATTTACGCAGGTAGTAAAGTAAAGAAACATTACTAGTCGGCAAGTGCAATACTTTTTGTAAGTCGATCGTAATAGATTTAAAGCTGTTATCCTCATTCTCCCGAATTTTATCCAACTCTTTAGCTTTCCGACTTTGTTCTTTTAAAGACATGTGCTCATTATACATTTGCTGCATAACAGCAGTATCGGAGGCGTTTTCAGCTTTGGCGCGGTTATATTTATGGTACGTTAAACATTGGTCCTTCTTGGGTTTATGAAAATCTAAATTATACCGAGTACAAAAAATATTGCGATACACGTTGATGGAAACAGGCGTTATAGTTGCATTTTTACATTTTTCTTGGTACAGTTCATACATTTAAGAGATGGAAAGATTGTTATCCAAATACATTTTAGATGATATTTTTCTGCAATAATGTGACTTCATATTAGGGAAAGCCTCGATGTGTTCTTTGACAAATGCTATATCTATTTCATTCGTTTCATTGACAGGTTCATGCTTGCCACGTCTGTCCTGACCTTCAAAAGAGCCCCTCAGATGTTCCTACTTCTGAAAATGCCTTATTAATGGGACCATTGGATATACAAAGGGTGTTTGAAAAAATAATTCACAAAACCCTGATCTTTCGGTCGTCCTTAATATACGAGATACAGTCCTTTTCCGAGTTGCATTTACGAGACGTCTTTGTGGCGCCTGTGCTATAACATTCATCAGTATAAAATCTTTTTGTCGACAGTAATCCGATAGTGCCCAGTAAGACTTACATATTTCCATGCGATCTTCTTCAGAGAAATTTAATAAACAATTTAATTTAGGTACATTTACAGTCTCCAGATTTTGGTGCTTTGGAAGGCTGTGTCTGTTTTTTGTAGTTTTTATATGGTAAACTTTGTGAACGATTCCTTTTTTACTCATTTCGTTCATAAGTATCTGTTCTCCTTTTGTGCCACCTTGCTGTCTTAATTTTTTTAGGCGGTACGACCTCTGGTTGTACTGTTTCAGGGTCACTATCAATTTCTATATTTCTGGTAGGTAAGTCTTTAGGATTCTTCCAGTCAGGATCAGCAATAGAATCATCTGTTAAAAGTCATCTTCAAAGGACTACTACTTTACTTACTACATGATTGTTATTATATGGTGGGCTGATATTTTCAGAAACATTATCTATATTGGACAACATTTTGGAAATATTATTGACTTGTAATACTTAGCTATCGCTTTCGTCTGACGATAGTATCGTTTTACTTATTGGTCGACCTATGTTGCGGGTAATTGGCCGTGGGGATGGTGTATTTTCTATAATATCACTTAAGTGCTGAAACGAAAAGACAGAGGTAAGTTATTGGAGTAGTGAGTCCTATTAAGTAGCCTGCAAGAAGTTACTATATGATTTTAATCAATGTTAATTTCTTAAAAATATGGCAACGGACAAAATCAAAAGTAATTAAAAGCAATAAATGATTTTAGGGAAATCTTAGTATTAGAACCAGTATAAAAATATTTTTTACTAAAATTCATTAACATTACTTATTGTGCTCTTGTAATAAATGGTTCATTACAGGAACTAAATAAATGAAAATAATTATCTTTATCGAAACATAATAATAAGCTAGTTATGTTACACTCGTTTGGATTAAGTTAATTAAATGATGAGAATGAGTTATGTATATTAATGTCAGTTATTTTTTAAATAATTATCATATTGATAAAAATAACTTATGCAGGTTAGTGATTCTTTATAAATGCCTGACTTCCAAAGTTGCAATTATGGATTTTATAACAAGGACGTAACGGCTAATATTGACTAGATAGAAATTAATGAGTTTTTGCATTATGTAGCTTTTGTCAAACGGATTCCATTTGAGATAAAAACGTATTTAGTGATTTTTTGTAGTTAATGAGTTCTTGCAATAAGCCGACGCATGGCCTGTACTGACTATATAATTCGACTTTGACTAGACTTTAGACTTGATTATATAGAAATACAGTGTTTAAAATTGTAACGAAAGTTCTATTTCCCGCCTTTTTAACTTGACACTGGCAAACGATTATAAGCCGATGCCATATATAAATTAAAAAAATTCTACAATGAGAATTACAAAAATCAGAGATACCTAAGTAAAGCCTTATAATATAAGATTCACAAGACAAGCTGCATACATAATATAAAACAGATACAAATAAAGGAAGAAAATACTAAGAAGCATATAGCTTGATTGTAGAGAGAGTTATATAATGTAAAATCAGCAGAGTTACAAGTAGGTAATAATTTAAATATATAGTCAATCATCAGATTAAAAAAGAAAAATCGACTTTACTTTATTAATATTGCGTTTGATTTTAGGTGCTACTCGATCAACGGTTACCTCGGCTTGAGAAGGCGGCGCTACGGGGCGGCTTGATCCAGGTGTTGCCTTAAGATTCTTGTTGGCATCGAGGTCGACCATGCTCTGGACACGGTGTCTAGAGCCATCAGGTCCAATAAGAAAAATATTGCCATCCCTAGTCTAACACTTATTGCTGCTATGACGTTGACGAGCAGCCATAAAGATTTGATGACGCTTTTTAATCAGAAACTCTGACATTGTGATTCCTGTTTGTTTCAGATTTGTTTTCAAGTTCCATATCCTTGAGCGAATGAATATATCATGAAACTTGTCTAAAATAGGTCTTGGCTTATCCTTGTTCTGCTTGCCCAATCTGTTACAATATTTTATGCAGGATTGGTTCAAATTCGGTGAATTAAGTTGAGTAGTAATAACATTGATAATGGACGCAAGTACATTGTTGCCACTTTCTAGAACTCCATGAAACAATAAGATCTCTTTCCGGCTTCTCATCTCCAGATTATCAAATGTGTCATATAGCAATTGTACTTGGGACTGAAGACATTTGAGAGAATTGACAACAAATGCTTTGAAAGTACAGAACTCACTACTTAGCTTATCCGAACAACCTTTTCCATTGTCGGAAACAGATTGAAGATCTTGCTGAAAAGCCTCCATCCGTGAGTCATCTCTTCTATAGATTGTTTAATAGCTTCCATTGCTACAATAAGTGTTTTCAAGTCAGTGACAGTAATGAAGTGAATAGTTAATCTTGACAATGATGATTAATGAATAAATAAAGGAGACTTATGCACTGGTAGGTAATAGAAATACTTTAAAGCATTGTAGGATTGTGTAGACTTATTAAAGAGCTCTACAAAAAACGTCTTTACTTTTTTGCAAAACTACCCTATAACATTTTTGTGAGTGTGTACCATTCTTGTAATTATTTATCATAGGGAAAGTTTCGAAATTCTTTAGTAAATAATAAGATACCTAATTTAACCGAAGCGCTCATAGCTGCATTTGTGTTGATTGTGGAGATTTGCAGATTATCCCACTAGTAAAAGTTGTTCTTACTGAAGTTTTATATCTCCTTTTTAGTACCAAAACTAGTTTTTACGCAGCTCTTAAGAGTTTTGGATACTTAAGTATCAAAAACAGTTTTCTCCTAATATTATTATATTTTCTGGATGAGAAATTTTCAGATGAAGCTTCTGAGATTCTTACTGCTGAAAATGATAATATGGAGATACCTGTCCCAGTAAATGACAATCAACGTCAATGTCAAAATCAAAAGCACCACGGCAATAATAGTGAAGTAGTTATGGAAGAAGTGGTCACTGGCCCATCTGGCCCCACTGCGGAATGTTTGCCTGCAAATCTTTAAAATAAATAGGGAACAGTCTCAGTAGATGATTATTTAAAAGTTCGAATTGACCTACCCGAAGAAGAATCGGATACAAGAGCTACACATATTGCAATTGAGATGACTATACCGGAAACGTCCACTGCAAGCACCACACACGACCAAACAGTTAATATAATTGTAGGTAGATTATTGTAGGTGAAATTACCACTCAAAGAAATGCAAATTTAACTAATCCTACAATTATGGAATGCCATCAGTCTAATGGATCAAAAACTGTCAAGTCTCAAAAAGGTCGTAAACGTAAAGTCAGAACTATATAACAGAATAAAGTGTACATTGATTATTTGCCAAATGAAGATTTCTCAACTTTTATTGATTGTAAAGATGCTGCAAATTCAGATGAATGGGTAGATGTTACTTCTAAATGTCATCTAAAAATCTAATGTAAAACCAAAAAGGTCAGAAAGTCAAAAAAGAAAAAAACTTGAGAAGAAAAATACTAATTTAGATGACGCAGACGAAGAAACAGTTGGAGGAAAGGGTCTGAAAAACAAAAGGAAAAATTAAATAAAAGAACGGTTACAGGGAAAAAGTCTGAAAAAGAATATGTACGAAGCAATGGTGAAATAATGGAATCTAAATCTGTTTAACCACCCATGCAATGGATTCCATTCAAAAAACCAATATTTGAAAAGTTTCCATCAAGTACTCCTGATCCTGATACAAATTTGCTGATTCGAGCATGGTTGAAATCCATTCTAAGACCCGGGTACCTCTCATGGCATGTTATCATTCACGTCTGCCAATATCAAAGGCATAATACAATTACCTTACTAATCTTTGCCATGACAAAGTTATTCCTGCTCCATTCAAAAGAGAATTTAACGAGATTCCTTTTTCTGCATCTACAAAATATGCTTTGCCAGAACCAGAATTGAATCGGAATTGACATATTATGTCAAACTAGCAAACAACATATACTCCGTAATTAAAATTGCTTAAAAATAGTAAATTAGTAATTTGAACATTAATTTTTGTATAGAAATAGTGTCAATAACTGAATAATTAACATCAAATGTTTGTAACAAGAAATTAGCAGAGGAACACTAAAAAAACTGTGAGTACAAGATTGTTAAACAAAACAAGGACAAACTGATAAGTTTTCTATATCAAAAAAAAAAAAAACAGAAAATATATAGGCCCAGAGGAAATCTTATTCCATCTATTTGAAGAAATATACCAACTATAACATTTAACATTCCATATTACACCGATCACTTCTCTTATGAAGACTTAATGATAGCCGGTATGAACATTACTACCAATATTGGTTGATTAAACCGTTGCTGGCCTAAAATACAAACTATTTTGAAATAGAAACGATATTTTAATTTAATTTTGTACATCGTGCGAAAGCGCAACAGAAACATTTCAAAGTGACAATTGACAACGGACATTTGACGTATCTTCAATTATTGTCCATAGATAGTAGATTTTTTTTTTTACTTAAACAAATCAGAACAGCATAGATAGTTGTTTCGTAATAACACCATACAAGTTATAAACAATAAAAAACGTTAATATAAATAAGATATAAGTCAGAACCATGGAAAACATAACGTTTAGAAGAAGTAAATTATTAAAAAAGGCAAAATCAGATTGTGATTTAAGTAAATTATCGGATGACACTATTGTATCTTCCTCAACAATCATTGACATGTCAACAAATAGTTTGCCAATTACGCATAATATTGACCTGGACAGTTCACTTATAAATGATTTGAAAAGACAAATTAGGGAATTGAAAGACGAACTGGACATAGCGAACCAAGAAATATGTTATCGTAATTCAGAAATTACGTCATTAAATAAATCAACACTTGAAAATGATAAAAAAATAGATATATTATTGAAGATAGCCGGAGACCAAAAAGAATATACGCTCGGGGTGAGCGTATATTCTTTTTGTATATTCTATATTATATATATCTAGAAGTATATTCTATATATCTAGAAGAATAACAAAAATACCACAAAAATTACTATTACAAAAATAAAGAGCGATACAAGTACAGAAACAAGAACACAAAATTATGAGGAAAAATAATATCTTTATCTTTGGGGATCAACAGCTACGCAATCTATCTGTACATATGTACCAAACTAGACTAAATAAGTGGAATGACATATATAAAATATATGGTAACATTAAATCGTTCGCTTTGTCACATGACATACTTGACAATTATAACAGAGAATGTAAAAATATATTAGAGGATGACATTATAGTTATTGGTACTGGATCTAATGATAGAAATCCATATAAATTATATATTAATCTATGCAATACCTTGAACATATTTAGAGACCATAATATATTTATTGTTAGTATATGTCACAATCCGTATCTTGATACAAATTTGTTAAACTATAAAATCAAAACTCTCACAAAAAATTATCAAAATTGTACGTATATAGATATATCTAAATTATATAATTCTCAATACTATTTTAAAAATATAACTGAATATTTGACATTTAATTTAAATGTCGAGATTGATAACTTAAAATACAACAAAAGTTTTACAATGAAAAATATATCTAATAAATTAAATGACGTGTCCAAAACTTTTACAATTAAAAAAGGAACTATTACATACTATTTTACAGTGAAAAACAAAAATAACAAAAACGTAACACTAAATATTAATACAAACAATGAGTCACAAGGAAATCAAACAAAAAAGGGGACAGTTCCTTATTATTTTAAAAAAACTATGTATACAGTTAATTCGATAGATAAAAACAGGGTTTTTCTATAATAACAATTTAGTTACAATTTTACATCAGAACATAGCAGGTATATTAGGTAAGTTAGGTATATTTGAATTAACAATACAGAATTTACTGCAAGAAGCAAAGGTAAAGGATAATATATTCAATTCGGTTGACATTATATGCTTGACAGAAACATTTATAAAACGGGGTTCTGAACAAAACCTAAAACTAAAAAACTATAATATTGCTGCTCAATTTACAAGAGCTACTAAAAAAAGGGGAGGGGTTTGTATTTATTAAAAAATAAATTTAACTTCATAAAATTAAATAATTTAATTCGTGAGGTGCAACGTGTTGAAATACACTTTGAATACTGTGCAGTAAAAATACCAGACATAAATTTATTTATTATTTGTATATATATAACTCCAACAGCTGACATAAACATATTTTTTACAAAGTTAAATTTACTATTACTTAAATTAAGAATAACTTCCAAAATGAAAATAATTATTTGTGGGGATTGGAATATAAATTTAATGAAAAAAACTAAATTTTCTCAAGAACTGATTTCAATGTTATCTAATCACAACCTTACAAATTACATATTAAAACCAACAAGAAAGGAAACATGTATAGATCTAATAGTAAGCAATATTAGGGACACTTCATCAAAAACATGGTACCTAAGCTTATCAGATCATGAGACAGCCCAAACAGACTTTCATTTACAGTTCCACAAGCAAACTCTAAAAAAAGCAATATATTAGAATACTATTTTAAAAAAATTAGGGATTATTCTGAAAGTAACATAAATAAATTTAAGGATTGCATATCAGCGTTATCTTCTAAGGAAGTTTTAGAACAAGTGAAACTAATATTGCATGTAATATCTTTCACAATGAACTTATTTTATTTTATGAGTTGTGCTTCCCTATGATAACATCAAAAGGAGTAAGTAAAAAACTTAAAAATAAATGGATAACGAAAGGTCTAAAAAGGTCATGTATAGTTAAAAGAAAGTTATATTTACAATATTTATATTCGAAAGACAACAAATATTATAACAAAATTAAATACGCAAACTTCCAAATTACTAAAAAAATGTATATCTAAATCACAGGCTATAGGCTATAAATAACATGAAATATATTAACAAAGCTAAAAATAAAAGCAAGGCAGCCTGGGAAGTGATACACTCAAACGTTGACAATTAAGCTAAGATTTTGAATGAAATTGAATGTATCAAAGTGAATGGATTGACATATCGTAATCCTGAAAAAATAGCAGATGAATTTAATAAATATTTTATTTCTATAAGTCGGTTAAATTACCCAAATAATAATAATAACTTTAATTTATTAAATAATAATTTACTACCATTTAACGACACAACATTATTTCTATCTCCAATCACTAAATATGAGGTCATTAAAGTAATTAAAGGTTTGAGGAATACATATTCGACAGGTTATGACCATGTAGCAACGAAAATAATAAAGAAAATAAGTAATGAAATTGGTGAACCGTTAAGCCATATAATAAATTTGTCATTTCTTGAAGGCTAATTTCCAGATATTTTAAAATACTCAATAGTTAAACCTTTATTTAAGAAGAACGCTAAGGATGAAATGAAAAATTACCGTCCTGTAACATTAATATCCAACATAACAAATTTTTAAAAAAAATAATGTACAATAAAATTTATAGTTTTCTAACGTCTAAAAATATTTTTAACTCGTCTCAATTTGGATATAGAAAAGATAGTAGCACTAGTTTGGCAAGTTTTTGCCTAAACAAAGACATAACCGAAAATATTAACAGGGGTAATTCAGTGCTGGCTTTATTTCTAGACATGTCAAAAGCCTTTGATCTTGTATGTCACAAAAGGTTATTGAATAAAATAGAAAAATATGGAATAAGAGGTAAAGGACTTGACTCGATTAACAGTTATCTAAAAGATAGGAAACAAGGAGTAGAAATAATTAAAACAGAAGGTCATCGTGTAAATAGCATTGTTTCGACATATAGGAAAAATAATCCTTATGGCGTACCACAGGGTAGTGTATTAGGGCCTTTGTTATTCTTGCTCTATGATTTCCTAGCATTTATAGAACAAAAATGCACTATGTACGTAGATGACATTACGATTGTTTATGTGAACAAGAATAAAGCACTTTTATCTGATGAAATAAATAATAGTTTAAGAATAGTTTCTAGCTGGCTACAATTAAACAATCTAAAAATAAATGCTGATAAAACAAACATGATACACTTCAAACCATTTAATAGTGCAAACATAAATATAAATATAAATTATCAAGGTTCTAATATCGCGCTTACTAACGAAACGACATATTTAGGTATTATATTTGACAAACACTTCTCTTGGAAACAACATACTAAGAGATTGTGCACAAAAATTGATAGATTTATATACGTACTGCGTATGTACTTTGTCTCAAAATGTTAGTGAAAAGGTAGCTCTGATAGCCTATCATAGCTATGTATCATCCAACTTAAGATACGGTATTGTGTTATGGGGTAACTCTTACCATAGCCAGAATGTTTTTATAAAACAAAAAGCCTTCTTGAGAGCACTATGTGGTGCCCGACAATTTGAGAGCTGCAAGCCAATATTAAAAAAATATAAAATATTGTCACTTCCATGTCTATATATCTTTGAGATACTAAAGTTTGTAAAAAAACACAGAATTTTTCATTAAAAAAAAGAAGAAGTAAGCCAAAGACCACAAAGAGGAGACAAGCTACAAATTCCAATCAAAAGATTAAATATTATTGCTAAAAGTGCATACTGTATGGCTATAACTATATATAATAAATTACCCGAAAATCTAAGACAACAGAACTTTAACTCATTTAAAAATCGAATATTTAATTTTTTAATTGAGAAAAGCTATTATATCATAGATAAATTCATTAATGACAAGAAAATTTCTTTGATTTTTTTGACTAAATGTTAACAAAATTGAAGTATTTTTAGATTAGTAATTAGGTAGGTATTATGTACTGATACTAGACATTGACAGTTAATTTTAAATACACAATTTAATGTGACTTTTTAATTCAATTTTATTTTATTAATTGTACAATGGATATTATTATTTCTATTTATTCAATCCAATTAAATTTTATTCCAGATAGGTTAGTATAAATAAGAATCAATTAAGGGTAATGTAGCGTAAAGTCCTAAGAATTTAAATGTTAATGAGGTGCAAAATATTATGATGGTTTGATGAAATCTGAAGATTATTTTTTTTTTACCTCAATGTAGAGAAAATTGTGAAATTAAGTTTGACATATTAAATAATGGATAAGTGACTGACAAAATTGATTATGATGGATTTAAATACCTATGCGATGAAATGGTTTAAGATTGTATGTTATCAGTAGAATAATGGATTACTTATTTCAGTTTGTATTTCTTTTAAATTATTGTTAAAAGGACATTTGCACGCTTCTTAAAGTAGAATGTTGTGACACTATATTTAAATATATGAACATTTGTAACCTACATTCTATGCAATTAAACGATTATTATTATTATTATTATTATTATCAGATATCGAAGACAAAGAGCAGAATGAAGCTTAACACCTATTTCCACATATGATTCGATTTTTTATTTATTTTTTTTAATTATTGAGAAACATTTTTATGTTTTTATGCAACTTCTTAAGAGGCTGTATTTTTCATTGTGCTTAGAAGACATTTCTTACCTCGGATATTATAAAATCGGTTAGTTAGTTTAGGCGTGAAATCGTAACACACAGGTAGACAGATGTCGTTACTTTCACATTTATAATATAATTTATAATATAAAATATTATATAGTTTAGTATTAGTAGTAAGTAGAGTTTCATTTAACTTTCAAAAAGGTTTGGAATAATTTATTTTGTATGGAGACTTTTGGTATTTTTTATAAAAGTTCTTAAGAGGTTAAAGATTTACTATATGTAATTAGATATGAGAACATTTTTTGTATCTTATGTCAATGGATAGATCACAAGTTATATTAATAAGAGTAATCTAAATATACCTCACTCGTAGATAGGTAATTGGTTTTGAAAAGCTTAATTGTGATAAATAGTACAAAGTATTTTAAGTGCCATTAAAATGGTAAATTATTGCTGTTATTAATCTAAATATATACATATCTAATAAGTAGATTTTATCACAAACCTGTGGTTTTTAAGATTTTATTCTTACCGGCACTTAATTTAAGTTTTTGTATACAATGACAAATACTTGTGTAGACATTCTTAACAGATATCTATAGACGTTCATAACAAAGGGTTGGTCACTGAGCCACAACCTTCACTCACCTGCATTAGAGTAGTGTGGTGAAGTATACTCTAATTCGTCCACCATTCTAGATAGATGATTGTAGATAACCACAAAAGGGGTTGTAATGATTATGATGATGATTATCCTTTGAAATGTAAAGTTGTTTTTTTACGACTAAAACCTAATTATTTTTATACTTGTTCACCACCCCACACTTACCTTTTTTAATTTGTACAGTAGTTAAAATTGCTTGAAATAAAGGTTTTTCTACTTTCTATTTCGATCATTCTACCATTATGTGAAAATTGTGTTACTTCAGAGGCGCAATTCTGCTTCCAACATTATCATAATTTAGTGATGTTTAGCTCTTTGTTTTGTAGTTGACGGTTAGTAATTTTTATCTGTTTGTATTTTTATAGAAATTATTACTAAGCGACACTATTTCAGAGAATATAAATAAATTGCATAATCCCTAAATGAGTGGCCCCATACACGGTCCGGTTTTCCTTCAGTTCGGCCTGAACGGATGCAAAATCGTATCGTCTGTGTGCAATTTCGAGATCGCATCAGTCGGCCGCATGGACTGAAGCGATTCGTTCCAATGTTGCCAACTCCGTTTTTGCGAAACTACTAAACTCGCCTCGTTTTCTACTAAAAACGACTAAAACAGTACCGATAACTATAAAAAAGCTACTAAACTTAGAAATCCCTAAAAGTTTTTTTAAGGATTTTGTGTTTACAAACATACATACATTTTCAGTTTTAATATTTAATCGTTAAATTAAAAAAATGTAGTAGGAAATATTACGTATATAGAAATAAAATCGGTAGTTTTAAGCGACTTACGGATGCGTGCTACTATGTTCTATGGTTGATAAAATCTAAAGACTATTACTATAAAACAAAGAGAAATTCTTTCTGTAACATATTACTGGAAAAATGTATGACACGATAATTCGGTTCGGTCGATAGCGTGATTACAATTGCAGCAAAATACAATAAAGAAATAAAATAATAGCCTAAACTGAACAAGAGCATGTCACATGTCTAGGATAGCGGCAGACAGACAGATAGACGGATGAGCAGAGTAAAATTATAAGGGTTCCTTAAGTATTACGGAACTCTAAAACCACGACCGAAGCTCGCGGCAATTTTCCGTGTATGTGCTCGAATCCGTTCAGGGGCTGTATTACAAGCTCTTAATTCCATCCAGTTTACGCCATAAAACAAACTGGCTGGAATTTTCGTATTATAGTCACATGTTGCCAGCCAGTCAGCAGTCACGTGACTGTTGACTTACTTCTGCATTGAAACTTGAGTGGTATTTTCGTATTATTACAGTACTTCTGACATTAGCTGGCTTGTATTTATGTCAAAAACTGTTTAAACGAAGCCGTTCAGTTTACGCTCAATTTCATTAGCTTTTATTGAATAGTTTATATTTTAGTGTTTTCTTTTAATAATATTATATAGGTTAGGTTAGTAACGTAAAATATTGCTAAAGTGAGCATAGAATTTTATTTATAAATAATTAATAATAATTTAATAATTTAATTTATAATAATTTCTCCCATAGAATTCAGTGTATCTGAGACGTCAGTCCACATGCGTTTGGAGTATTCTCGCGCCTGCGCCGATTTGTTAAATCCAACAGCTATATCCCTGTGAGAATTCAAAAACTCCCACAAAGATTCTAGCTGGTTGAATGAAACCCGGCGACGACGCGAAAACACCTCCTGTGAACTAAACATGAATAGCCTTTGTTTCAGTCTAAACTCATATGTATTATGCTTAAATATACTTTATATTTGATAAATAAAACACAAATAATACTTACGCCATTCCTAATTATTTAAATCTTATATTATTGAGATTAGAAATTAAAAAACATTACACTTTTCTAATCATCTAACAGTCCGGTCACATCAGTGTTGCCAAACTCAGATTATTTAAATTTGTCGCCTTTTTTCAGTTTCATTAATCGCTGGCCGAATGACCAAATCGAGCTGTAAAGTAGTTAAATTGGCAACACTGATTTCACTCCTGACAGGACCTCTATGCCGACGATCACTCACTATTCACTATTAGAAACTCCGAGGTTATTGAGCTGTGAATTCCGTTTTCCAAAATCTTCGTAACCCTAATTGCGCCTTAAACAGCATACTCACGCACGGTCCGATCCAGCACCGTGGCCATGGACCGTGAGTATGCCGCTTATTTTACCGATAAATTTTTTAGAAATAAGGTTTTTGGTAGAAAATAAGCACATTTTTTTCTTGAAATAGGTGTATACAAAAACGACGGCTATTTTACCAACTTAAACCATTTATTTTTTGTAGTCCATAAAATTTGCTTTAACTTTACATTACAACAATAATTGTACATATTCTATGTATAGTTAAAAATATTTAGTACAAGCTTTCTGTTTCGTTATTGGCTATTCACTTCATAAGTGCATGGCAAGAAAAAAACATACTGTAATACGTCAAATTTGACGTATCCGAATGTCACCTTCATGCTCCATTAAACCAGTCATAGACAATCAAACCAGGATGAATCCAGTCAGCATGAAATATCGTTGTAATAGGAAAAAAGAACAAGGCACTTTAAGGCCGTATATTGAATTGCCTGGAAACAAGCTGGTGTTTTAAAAGATCATGATACGGCCCCTGGCTGAATCTTAGATTAAAACGCCTAGAAACCGGGTACGCGCATGAAAAGTGAAGTAAATCATACTGAGCCATATCGGCTCAGTTCGAACGACCCGTCAGTTGTCAAGGTCAAGCACTAGTGCATACATCTCCGACTACTAAAAACATTATGACGGTTTGTGTCGTTATTAGGTGTTACAATGCATCGGAAAAGAATTAAAAAAGCTTCGGACATAACATTTCATATTATGTGAGTATGAAATGTTATATCCGAACAATTTGACATATTGTATTAAGTCAAATATTTAAAACATTTTAAAATAAAATCATATTTTATCACCATCTTGCTGCCCTATTGTGAATTGTGAAAGCGTTACTAGTAAAAATAAATTTATTTCAAATTTTTTATGGCTTACTAATAGTTACAAGTAAGACAAAGTTTTATAATATTTTCTGATTTTTTAAATTATAAATTTAAAGTATTGCCCGTATTGATATAATTCTTAATAATATATTCCTTAATACCAGTTCAATATAAATAAAGTTCACAAATTGTGTTTAGATGGTTTAAAATGAAATATAAGTTATATTTTTACATCTCACGTTATTAAGAAAAGCAAATACAATAATCCCAATTTTAAGAGTACACACTCCACAACTTTAAAGTTTTGTTTGTGTGCATGTCGGTATGTAATGCTTACGTCTTCATCTATCTGTTGCTTGCTTCATTTTGTACGATGCGTTTGTTTGAAGACTATCTAGGCGTTATTAATCTAAGGGCCGAACTGACGCCAGTTCTAACTGAAACGATCGGCCTCTCGTCTGTGGAGGACTTTTATTAAGCCTTTGAAATACATTTCAAATTCGTTAGAATGAAGTAGTTTCGACTAATAGGTAACTTTCTATAAATTTTTACGCAAAAAAAAACTTTAACACGCTCTAGTGTAAAGTTGTATATTACATGTCGCTTGGTATTTTTTGCCTTTGAAGCGTCGATAATATTATGTTGTACGCAAAACACAGTAAAGGGTCTGGCCCTTTATAACATATGATACAAAATTTTGACATAGAAGGTAACATAGAAAAATATTATTTTAGGATTGTGCATCACCGAAGACACGGATAACATCCGCTTCAGAACAAACCTGGATCGGCGCCCATCAGCCTGTCGAGCACAGATACTTCCGCGCCTCGTCCACCAGTAGCGCCACTTCTTCGACTTGCATTCCTCTCTCACCCGACGATAGAGCTTTCGGTCGTGACGAGTGAGCCACTCGTTCATTAAGACGCGCCCCCGCTATACGTGATAAGGCCGCGGCGCAAGTGGGCGGCCCTCAACAGTTCGTCTCGCAGATCGTGGCACGCCAGGCACACCACTACGCGGCGAGGTGCCCTCCCTCGGGCAGCGGCACTCCCATACGTTTCGCAAACACCACGTCGCGCGCCTCCAGCGTCACCCCTAGCCGCGCCTTTAGCACGGTGACTGTATGCATTACGTTCCCGCCTTTCTCCTCGGGCAAGTGGCCAATGTCAAGGTCGGCGAGAAGCGCGTCTTGATCACGATCGTTGAGATCAAGCTTGAGCTCAGCCACGGTGTGCTCCAGCTCGCCGACCCTCTCCGCGCCCGCCCTGCCAGTGCCGCCCTGCTCCAACGCATACAGTCTCTTTTCGGCGCTAATCAACCGCGTCGATAAATCTGTAATGGTTTCTCGAAACAGAGCCATCTCTTGGCGGCACCCGCGAAGCTCGGCCAGGAAATCGGAAAACTCGCGCCGAAACACCGCTAATCTGTCGACGCCGACGTCATTTGTGCCGACGGCAGTCGATCCGTTCACATCTTCGAGCGAGCTGCTTGAATCAAAGCCGGCAGCCATCGCCGAAGTTGATGGTCCAGAGTGGGCAACAAGACTCCTGATAGGCGTGAGGCTGTTGTCTCCGCGTCCGTCATATTTTTAAAATCAGGACAGACCCAGTCCACGCCCACATTCGCATTGTTGGGCAATGCGAGACAGCCTTTGTGGTACTCGGTAGTACAGAAGCTATAGGCAGCGGCACCTATCGGGGACTTCCCATTTCCCACACTTTGCCGTCTTATCGGCCATTTCGTCGTCCAATGAGTGAAGTAGTCAGTCAAACTTCTAATAGATGGCGCTACTGAGATTGAAAATAATCAATGCTGGTAGTTCGGTAGGATTCCAACAGATGGCGCGACAGAGATCATGAGTGATCAATACTATCACCGTCGTTGATACTGCAACTCGACGTTAGATGTCGCTCCTGTCTCGATGATAATAATGATGATTTTGTGCACCAACTCTACCCTCACTGCGCGAAAAAAGTACGTAGACATGTTTGCGGGAGCGAGAAAACTTTTTTAAAAAAAGATGAAATTTTATTATTAAGTTACATTTAATACTTAATTAAAACTTAACCATAATTAACGGGCAGAGCTTTTACAAGAAAGCTAGGGTCTGTCCGGAGACTACCTAGCAGAAGCTCATGCTATGGTCGACTGACTTCCTATCCCGTCTCAAGACGGTGGTCAAGCCAGATTACAATGTAATGCTTCCATGAATTAAATCTTAAATAAACAAAACCTTAACTAGAACTATTGTTGTTAAGCAGTTAATCTGTCATCGCTGCATTATATAATGATGACAGGGTGCTGAGGGGTTGATATAACTATGTAATGCTTCCATGAATTAAATCTTAAATAAACAAAACCTTAACTAGAACTATTGTTGATAAGCAGTTAATCTGTCATCGCTGTATTATATAATGATGACAGGGTGCTGAGGGGTTGATATAACTCCTCCCTCCCTAAGTTCGTAACCCTCAGGAATTTCAATTTCTTGAGGGTTGCGACCTTTAAAACACAAGAATCTAAAAATAGAATTTCTATATTTTAAAATACTTAATATTAAGGTTACACAAAAGATTACATACAAAATTATGGTCGCTACACTTATACTTTTCACTTTATTGACTTTTATATTTTCACTTTCACTGAGTTCACTCATAGACTCCTGCATCTTCACTAAATTTGTCAAATACTTTGTGTCATCTAAGTTTATTCCCTGCATGTCTATAGGGGTTGCTTCTGTATCTTCAATCTTAATTTTATTTAATTTAATGCGGGGGGTGCTTTTATAGGTTATTTCTCCAAATGAATTTTGTAAGTGCCTTAGGTATAAATTTCCCAAGTTAACTTCACAACCTGGGTCCGTCTTTAGAATATACGTCCCCTTAATAGGTGTTTTATTTATTTCCTTTCCGCATTTATCTGTCATAATTATATTATCCTTTGAATATAATATCCATTCTGATGTTGAAAGGCGTTGGACCTTAATATCCTCAATATAGACAGCATAGTGATGCACAGTGACGTATCTTCATGATATTCCATCAGCTGTTCTACACAAGTGGGTAGTTTATATGACACAATTTCTTTATCGGTGCACAGGAATTCCCCATATGATATTTCTTCACAAGGTGATGCTACAGATGAGTATGACGAACCTTTCACCATAAGGAAGGGATATTCAGGGATTATAATAAAGGTCTTGTTCTTAATCTCGTTATAGACAGGTAAAGAATAAATTTGGTAAAATTCGTAAGTATTATTATCTATCAATGGGATCTCTATTATAAACGTTATCTGGTTTCCTTTTACATAGGCCTTAACTAATAACATACGTTCTATTTTAACTAGATTACTTTCTATTACAGAATATAGCAAATGTTTATTTGATTTTTGTACATTAATCAAAATTTCAATTAATTCAGTTGAATTTACAATTGACTGGTGTAAAACAGAAACATTGCTTAAGGCAAGAGCATTTTCAATTTCATTTAAAATAATATATATTGTTCTGAAACTATTTATAAAAGTTGTAAACATACTTAATATATAAGTAGAGTAAATTGACTTATTTTCTTTATTGTTTAAATCTTTTACCATTGATTCAATTCGCTTTAAACGTTCGTTTTGAATAATATAATTATTATAAATAATTTCAGTATTGTTGCTTTGATAATCCAATATTTTGGTAATTAAGGTAATTTTGTTTTGTAATCAATTTTGATTCTTATTTATATCCTGAATTAGGCTATCATATGTGTCATATGAGTGCATCCTCATTGTCTAGGTTTCCAGTGATGGATTTAATCACTGTACCTAATGGATTTAGTAAACCTCTTTTGAATCTTTGCGTGGAGGACGTTTAATATTTTTTAATGGGACCTTGCTATTTCTAGCTCCTATATTTATTGGTACTGTGTTACGATTCTCTGGACCAATGACTTGGGCCTTTTGATATAAGGGTTTATCTTTACTTTGACGCTTATTTACTGCTTTAGCAAAAATAGTGCTTCCTTCATTTAATTCGGGACTAGTTTCTCCACCTTTCCTTTTAATTTCTCTTTCTTTCAACACTATCATTCTATTAGTAATAAAATTATATAAATATTCCGTTTTTTTTGCATGATCCTTTAATAACTGTTGCATATATGTTTTTTCGAAGCTAATATTAAATGTACTGTTAGAATCTGTGTGTCCAAAGACTACTTCAAATGGTGTAAGTTGTGTTACACTATGAATCGTATTATTGTATGCCATAATTGAATATGTCATTACTGATGCTGCATCTGTAAGCTTTTGTTCATATTTTGCCAATCTATAAATTTCTAAAATGGTGGAATGAAATCTTTCTATTTTACCTGTAGAATTTGGGTTATTTGGTGTGGTAATATGTAATTCAATTTTATACATTTCTGTTAATTCCTTCATTAACAGGTTATTAAATTCAGTCCCAGGGTCGCATGATATTTTTCTAGGGATTCCATAAAATGAAAAATATTTAATTAATGCTCGGACTACTTCCGGCGTTGAACGATTACTTATATTAATTGCTTGACCTAAATTACTAAAAGCATCAACTAAAGTTAAATAATATCTACCCTCTATGCTAAATAAATCTATAAATATTTCCTGAAAAGGCGCATTTTGCGTCTGTGTAAGTTGTTGAAAGGGTTTTATAGGTTTTCTTTCATATTTCATTTTCCTACATAATTCACACGCATTTATTATAGCTGAGACCGTTTCCTGTAAATTTTCCCAATAGTAATTTCTTTTCATTCTAACCATTGTTTCTTTAATTCCACGATGGCATGTTTTTCCTTCGTGATATTTTAATACTATCGCTTTTTGTTCCTTTTCGTCTTCTATATACACTACTCGTTCGGTGCATTCTATCATTTTTATTGTATCCTTTTTAAATAATGTTATAATAGTTTTTGCAAAATCAACCCTGTTTTCCTTTTCTTCAAAATAGATAAAATATTTAATTTTTGGTCTTACATATTCCTTTAAAAAGTTTTTAACTAGTTCTATATTATTTAAGGGTAAAAATACCTCTAAAATTCTTTGCTTGGGTCTATATAAATTTTTTACATGTAATTCGTTTTTAAACCATGAAAAAACTAAAATTTGATTTGGCTTAGTATCAATTGCTTCCTTTAATATTGGTATACCTGAGGTGTCATAATTTACATTAGAATGTACTGTCTCATTACTGCTCGATACTGAAGGTATCGGGTATTGTTCCTCAAATTCTAAATCATCTGGGCTTACTGAAATGGTAGCAGATGAATCTGAAATGGTTATTGTTTTGGACTCTTCTGATACTCTTTGATTTTCGGCTAATCTAGCTATTTTACCTGTAACATTTGTTAAATATTTTTGTAAATTCATTTCCTTCTCATCTACGTTAACTACTAATGAATTTTTATCATCGTCTATTATATTTAATTTTACGCGAGATAATGCATCTGCGTTTGTATTTTGTTTTCCTTTCTTATAAATTATTTCAAAATCGTACTCCTGTAATCTTAAACGCCATCTCGTTAATTTACTATTTGGTTCTTTAATCGAATAAAGCCATGCCAGTGGGCGATGGTCTGTGTAAATTTTAAATCTTTTGCCAAATAAATATGGCCTAAAGTGTTTGACTGCCCATATTATGGCTAACAATTCACGTTCTATTGTACTATATCGCGATTCTGTATCGCTTAAAGTTCTACTTGCATATGCGATTGGATGATCTTCGCCAAGAGATCCTTGAGAGAGTACTGCACCTAACGCTATGTTTGAAGCATCGGTCGTTAAAATAAATGGCTTATCGAAATCTGGGTATTGCAACAATGGTGCATTTATTAGTAACTCCTTACATTTCTGAAATGACTCTATATATTTTTCGATAATAACTATCTTATTTCTTTTCTTTAAACACGCTGTCATAGACTGTGTTATTTTTGCAAAATCTTTTATGAATCTCCCATAGTATCCTACCAATCCTAAGAAACTTTTAATTTCGGTAATAGTTTTAGGTATAGGGTAGTCTAATACTGCTTTTATTTTATCGTCATTTGGCTTAAGGCCGTCCTTAGTGATTGTATGCCCTAAATATAGTACTTCTTTTCTTAAAAATTCTGATTTGTCTAATTGTACTTTTAAATTTGTTTTACGTAGTCTATCAAAAACTATTCTTAAGCTTTTTACATAATCTTGCAGTGATCCTGAAAATACTATTATACTAATACTATTATACTATTATACTAATAATTATACTTATATTATACTCGTATCATCTATATATACCAAACAATGATATCCTTGTAATCCTCTTAAAACATTGTCCATTGCTCTCTGAAATGTTGCCGGTGCAGTTTTTAAACCAAATGGCATTCTTAGGAATTCAAAATGTCCTGATTGTGTACTAAAAGCTGTTTTCTGACGATCACTTTCATTGATTTCTATTTGATGGTAACCACTAGCTAAATCTAGGGTTGAGAAGTATGTGCTATTTCCTAATTTATCAAAAAGATCTGTAATGTGTGGTAGTGGGTATTTATCATGTACCGTAATTTCATTCAGGCGATGGTAATCTATCTCCATTCTATATTTTTGTTCACCCGATGCATCTATTTTTTTTGGAACTATTTAGTTCCAAAAAAAATAGATGCATCGGGTGAACACACACATTGCACATTGCACAGGTGCACTCCACGGAGAAAATTACTCTTGTATAACATTATCCCTTAATAATTTTTCTACTTGGTTTTGTGTTTCATTTGACTGTACTGGGCCCTATCTGTACGGTTTAATATAAATAGGGTCCTCATTTTTTGTTCTTATGTAATGCTTAACTTCATTGGTAAACGATAATGGAAAATGTTCACAGTAAAATATCTTTATATTCTCTACATAAGTTATATATTTGATTTTTTTCTTCTTCATTCATGTGCTCTAACCTTAGTTTGTTTTTAAGTTTTCTTCTAACAAATTATCAACTTCTATATTATTATAATTATTTATATTATTTATTTCGCATTTACGCATGTATCCGTTATATTTAGTAGTTTCAAAAGGTGCTAGAATTGTTAATATCACCTCTTCCTCTCTTGTATTTTGTATAATGGTTTTCGCAAAACCATTTTCGCATGTGACTAACGCACTAGGCATACGTATGCCGTCACAAAACTCTACAAAATTTAAAATTGCTTCGCCTGACTTTATGTTGTCGGTAAGCTAACACGTAATTCACGACGTGGTGGTAATTTAATAATATGACTTTTTTCGTTATATATAATTGGAATTTTACCATTTTTAATATTAAGTACTTTATTAAGCTATTGCATAGCTTCTATCGCGGGCCTTGAGCGCGGGGACCGAATCCAGAAATTCCGTAATGAAAAAACCTAACGCTCCCCCGCATCGTCTAACGTCGTTTCAATTCGGCAGTCTTCGACACGGCGTTTTATTTTTAAGATTTAAGACGGAAGTAAAACCTATCTCTGAACCAAATATTAAAGCAAGGCTAATGCCGTTTTAGTAAGGACGTGCGCCGATAGATGGCGCTTTAGCGCCATCTATCCCCACCGTATCAGTCACATTTGTCATCTCGTACTGTAACATAGGCTGCAATTCGAAATGCAAAACTTGGATTAAACCAAGTCTCTGATTGAGCAATAATTAGTGGATTATATTTATTTATAATATAAATTAAGTCGGTCTTTTTAGGAATAATACTTCAATAATTGCACTGTATTATGTTGGAATCCATAATTAAGAACATCACTTGTATTAATCATTTTATCTAGAAGCAACGTTGGACGGTTTTAATATATTATCTTCCCACTCCGACGGGCACGGAGGTGTGGCTTGAAGGCCGTGCATCGTCTATCGTCGTTTCAGTTCGGCAGTCTTCGACACGGCGTTGTGTGCGTGCGATTAGACGTATTGTACGACTCTACGAAACTCGCACGAATCGAGACGATATTAATATTAATTATTAATAATATTATATTAGTATTATATTTTATATATATATATATATAAAATATAATACTAATATATATACATATATATATATATATATATATATATATATATATATATATATATTTCTATGCAATAGCTTTACCGCGGCAGTCCCCGAGTGCCACACGTATTTTTTTTTTATTCACTTTTAATTTTCACTTTTAATTTACTTCATATAGTATTTTAATAATAATTAGGTATTTAATTCATTTATACTTTACTTATCTTTTAATTGATTTATTCATATAATATTCATTTAATTTTTTAACACATGTAACACACTTAAAAATACTAACTGGGAAACCAGATTACGTTAAAACGGAAGATTTATTCCCGGATTAACAGTGGGCAAGGGAGGTGAAAAAGTTCGACTCACCAACACGCCGTATTCATCTTTCTTCCAGCTGCCTTGTCGAATTTATTTGTAGGCTCCGGATCTCTCCTTCACTGCGCCAGGCTCGTTCACGATTTATCAGATCGATGATTTAAACGCGACGATTGACGTAAATGATTTTTCGGAAAAATCCGCGCCGGCTGCGCCAGACCAGTTAATCTGTCATCGCTGCATTATATAATGATGACAGGGTGCTGAGGGGTTGATATAACTATGTAATGCTTCCATGAATTAAATCTTATTACAAAACCTTAACTAGAACTATTGTTGATAAGCAGTTAATCTGTCATCGCTGCATTATATAATGATGACAGGGTGCTGAGGGGTTGATATAACTACGTACTTGCTATGAAGATAAACGGCTTTAATGGAGCGATGAGCAAGCTCAGCCTCATAAACACTCACACAGCAGCAGCGGATCATTAGGCACACAATTCACGACTCCAAATGAATTAAGACAATATTTTACAATAAAATAATTAAAAAGTACAGGCTCGTATGCTAATTGCTTTGACGTATGTGACGTCACTCGAGTATTAAAAAGTAGGTATGTATTTTTTACGTACAGCCAACCATTTAACATAAAGTTAGTTTTAGTTTAACATAAAGCATCTCTTTGCAGACTACGTTGGTCTGCAAAGAGATGCGCTTACGCGGTACAATAACGACAAAGTTCCTGCTCGACCAGTTTCTAAACATTTTTATTGGGATGTCACAAAAAATTTAACACAAAGGACGTGACCGCAACGGCTGCAGACATGGTTGAAGTCCTTATTTACACGTGAGTATGTACAAGGGCTTACCCGGGATTTCAGCTAGGGCTAGTGCAGCTGAAAATTGACTTTTATTAATTAGTCAGCTGTCACAGTTACAAGTCGGGAGTATATAAATGCCCCAAATACGAACAAGCATACGATTTAGAGTGTGCAAACACACCAATTAAAGAATATCGCTCCATGACGGCCGAAAACCGGAGGAATTGGAAATGTCCAAAATGTGTTACAACACAGCGTAAATGCGGCGACAACTCGAATACCCCTATACGTCAGGCCAACACCAATTCGACTGATTTGAGTGGGAGCGATGATGATTATTTGAACAACATAACAAAACGTGTCAAACCATCGACTACTGATACCTCACCGTACGTCACAGAAGATCGTCTGCGGGACATCTTAGGACCAGAATTTGCCAACTCGCTGCAATGTACAATTAAGAATTTAGTAACAAAGGAATTAGCCAATATCAGTCAACAAATAACTACCTTCCACGATTCCCTAACGTTTTTCAATGAATCTTTTGAAGGCATTAAAAAAGATCTGGAACAGAAAACGGCTATTATTAAATCGCTTCAATCCGATAATGCTAAATTGGTATCAACGGTGAATGACTTGTCGGATAGACTATGTGCCCTAAAACAAAATATGCCTGAAAGTAACATCGAAATTAATGGAATACCAGAAAGCAAATCAGAAAACCTTTTGAATATCTTCTCCCACCTAGCTAAAGATACTAAGTTCCTGCTGCGAGACATACCATCATGAACATCACCCGATTCGCCAAACTTAATTGTGACAGTACAAGACCCCGCAATGTTATCGTAAAGCTTCAAAGCTCCCGCCACAGAGACGCCATCTTAGCTGCCGTCGCTACCCACAACAAAAAGGACCCGAAGAATAAATTATGCACCTCCCATCTTGGATTCGACGGACCCAGCACCCCTGTATTTGTAGTAGAGCATCTATCTCCATCGAACAAGTCTCTTCACGCAGCTACGCGCAAGAAAGCAAAAGAACTAGCTTATAAATTCGTATGGGTTCGCGGTGGACGAATCTACATGCGCAAAGACGAACACAGCCAAGCTAGGCTTATACGCAACTTTGCGTGCTTAAATAATATTCCGTAAATACGGTCTAACTTAATAATGTCAATGTTCCATACTTATCACTTATTCGATTATCAATTATGGATATATACTACCAAAATATTAGAGGAATTAGAACCAAAACGAATGAGGTTTACCTTAACATATCCCAAACGAACCATAAAATTATAGTATTTACAGAGACCTGGCTGAATCCAAATATAAATAACAACGAGTTCATTGACACTGATAGATACCTGGTATACAGAAGGGATAGTTGTTCCACTGCAAGTTGCAAATCGGACGGCGGTGGAGTGATGGTCGCAGTCTCTCGAGATCTGTCCTCCACTCGCGTAACAAATTGGGAAACTGACTGCGAAGACCTCTGGATCATTAATTTTAAGTATAAATGTTGGTAACACGATAAAAAAATTGCTCTTTGCGAGATATATCTTCCGCCTCCAGTCTATCTGGAAACCTTATCAACATTTTTAAACAATGTAAGCTACGTAACAAATTTAGTTGACGAGGTAGTATTGATTGGCGATTTTTATTTGGGCTCTATGTCCTGGTCGGAGCCGGTGGGCTTTAATTATTTGTTACCCAACAGTAGTAATAACGCTCTTGGACACACTTTGTCACACTTTGCTTATGAAAATATTTTTTTTCAATTTAACAAGATTCTCAATAGTGACAATAAAATGCTGGACCTAATTTTCACTACGATTTTAAAGTCTAAAGTGTCCCAACCTTTGCATCTTATTAGTAGATTAGACCCCAAGCACCCTAACCTATTAATCACATTGCCACTTGTAAAAACTAATTCTGGCTTACAACCTAAGTCCAGAAAAAATGTTCCAATTTTATAAAGCCGGTTACAACAAACTCAACCACCAACTCTACCTGAGCTCCTTGCCAGAGAAACTGTCTCACATTGTTGATGTCGATGATATGGTCGACACTCTCAACAACACTCTATTGTCGACGATTGATGCTTGTGTGCCCAAATATAGACCAGTAAAGACCCGTCAACCGCCCTGGTTTAACAAAGTTTTGATAAGGCTCAAGTCAGAGCAGGACAAACTAAGAAAAAACTATGCAAAATATAAGAATCCTCGAGATAAGCTAGAGTATCATATTGTCAGAGACCGCTTTCAGAAATTATACAAAAAATTCTATAACGATTATAAAAACAAGCTGGAATGCAACATACACACTAACCCCAAATCTTTCTGGCGTTTTATTAAGAATAAGAGGAAAGGCCGTTCACCCATACCATCACAAATGTTTCTCGATCAAGTAAGCGCTAGTACCGGATCAAATATCGCAAATCTCTTCGCTACTCATTTTTCATCCGTGTATACTAAAGAAAACTCTTATGCCACAAGTCGCCTACCGTCGAACGCTACCAATTTTCTGGGCAATATACATATCTCATATTCTGAGGTCCGCACGGAGATCACACGCCTGGATATAAACAAATCTGCCGGTCCAGACGGAATCCCACCGCTACTAATTAAAAAATGCTGCGAAAACCTAGCCCTTTCTCTCTCCATGATTTTAAACCGCTCCCTGTCAACTGGAAAATTTCCGACAACCTGGAAAAGAGCCCGGGTTACACCCATACACAAAAAGGCGACGAAAGTAGCGTTACTAATTACAGACCAATATCTATCCTTTCGTGTTTTTCCAAGATCTTCGAATCAGTCGTATGTCCATATATCACGCTACATTTAGACCCCAACTTGAGTGACTTCCAACATGGGTTTCGAAAGGGCCGATCTACCGAAACAAACCTCCTACTGACTTCACTAATGCCTTCGACAAAGTCTCTCACGCTCGTTTACTGCAAAAGCTTGAGGCGAGCGGAATTCATGGATCTTTGCTCAAATGGTTCTCCTCATACCTTGACAGAAGGACGCAGCTTGTCTGTGTCGGCGGTTACGAGTCATATGTCTACGAGGCAGAGTCTGGTGTACCCCAAGGTACCCACCTGGGTCCTATTCTATTCTCTCATTTTATAAATGACATCTCTTGCTCTATCAAGCACTGCCGATACTCGTTGTTCGCCGATGACCTAAAACTATATAAGACAGTACGATCACACCTAGATACTTTGCTTTTGCAAGAAGATCTTAACAGCCTTAATGAGTGGTGCTTAATTAATAAGATGCTATTAAATGCAAAAAGTGCTATCACATTAAATTTACCAGGAAAAAATGTCTATTTCCTTCTTATTACACCCTGGAGAACTCCATACTTGAGGAGGTAACTAAAATCCGTGACCTAGGCGTAATCCTGGATTCTAAACTGAAGTTCACTTCTCATATTGAATCTGTTGTAAAAAAGTCAGCTCAGATGATGGGCTTTATTAATCGCAACTCATCGGGCTTCCATGATAGCACTAAAATCCTCTTATTTAATTATCTGGTACGCAGCCACCTAGAATACGCCAGCTCGATATGGAACCCAACATACGCCGTTCATTCAGAAAGGATCGTATGTATCCTTAGGTCCTTCACCAGACGCCTCGAATACAGCTGTTCGGGAATTTCGCATAGGTGTCCATACGAGCTACGGCTGGACTACTTTGGGATGTCCCACTTAAGGACAAGGCGAACAATACACGATCTGCTCCTATTACATAAAATAGTTAACGGCCTTACCTCTTATTGTGATCTGCTAAATCTTTTCTCCTTGGCTGTCCCATACAATTTACCTCGGAAGCCGATGACCAAAATCCTGCGCGGCCCCATTTCCAGAACTAATTTGGGGATGCAAGCACCAATCTCCAGAATCTGCAATTTATACAGTAACGTTTCCACGAACCTCAACAATGACACTGATATTTTCGGTATGTGCCACAACCAATTTAAAAACAAGCATCTTCTTCTCACAATCTTATTTTTATAAAATCAAAAATAAGTCTAAAATTAAAAAGAAGTCAAAAATGAATGATTGACGATAATAAAAAAATTAAATTCCTATTATGTATCTTCACTACTTTGCTATTATGGTCAATTAAATTTTATTTGTATTGCATGACACAAAAATCAATTAGGTTTTTTTAAATGAACAATAACATTGACTAAATTTTGTTTAATATTATTTAATTATTAGGTTAAGTTTAGTATTAGTTTTTAAAAGTTAGTATTTAAAATTAATTTAAGTTTAACTTATTATTATATATATATATATATATATATATATATATATATATATATATATATATATATATATATATATATATATATATATATATATATATATATATATATATATATATATATATTATGTGGTTTTATGAAACCACGGTTAAAGTGAAACTTAATAACAAAATAGCGTGGAGTACTGGCACAAATGAGTACTAGTCTATACACTACACGGTCATCTGATGCGAACTATAGGCGCCGCCATATTGGCCTCGGCTGCTCTGACGAGCGCCTTTCACTTTATCCCTACTCCGCGGCCAACCGTCACGCGATATGCAACACACAGACAAAAAGTTTGAGACGATGTAAAAAAAGTTTCACTTTCACAGTAATCTTATATATAAATATAAGATTTCTGTTAATAATAAACTCACTATTTTCTTTTAAATAATTACGATGTACGCTCATCAGTCATAAGCCCGTAAGCCTTTCTTCACTTCTTCACCCATGGTACTTCTAAGTCATTATTTAACTCTTTGAAGCGTACTGAAGGACCGTTCTACGGTCGCCGTGGTGCATGGGATAGTGCTTAAAATAATCAACGCCTTTCTGACAGCAGGGTAAAAAATGTTGACTTCGTTGAACAGATCAACTACTTCTATGTCCTTAATTGATCATCTGATAAAACCTTCTTCACCCATAAATTATGCCAAAGGTTCAGTTCTCCGGTGATATTCAGGTTATAAAATTCTTAGAATGATTCTGCGTTCTTGTGTAAGTCTGTAATGCTGGTTTTGGTCATATACAAGGAATGTAGCTTACTTAAAGCAAACGCCGAAGTATTTTCTTGGGAGAATCGAATATTCAACGATAAAATGAGTGAATCAATGTATGGTATTATCAGGGAACGCCGCCAATATTAGTTATCATTGTCTGATGGCGGATTACTTCTATGTGTTTGCTTGTGAGCAAGACGTGGAACCGAAATTTCTATGTTCAAATCCATTGCAACAGCTCGCGATTTTTAAAGCATTTCATTACGTATTCTATCAGGAAACTCGCGGTCATTTCCGAGAATGTCTTTGACATTTTTGATGTTTTCCCCCACCGAGATCATGTCGATCGATTTAGCTTGCAGTGTGTTAACTACTGGTTCTATAACTGCTGAATATTTGGCTATTGTTTGTAGAGCAACAATAAACACTGGTTTTGTAACGGCTGAATGCAACTGATATGCAGATTTTCTGGTGGCATAATTTCCCTCTACGGATAACGTTTCTAGAGATTTCACAAGCTCTGGGAAATGTTGAGAAAACTTTCTGATTGATTTATATTTTTCGGACCATCTCGTCTCACACAATCGTGATAGGTTTGAGGCGTAGTTTCGACGTGTAGTCAATTCTCTGAAAAACGTTATAACATCCTTTACTGTGGCGACAGTATTTCTAATTTCTGGCACTGCGCTCGCATCATTCACAACAAGGTTGAGTTTGTGACTTGGGCAATGAAAATATAAAGCACGAGGATATTTTTTTCTCAAAATGGCTTGTATGCCACACTCTTACCCTGCCATTGTAGAACAGCCATTGAATCCAAATCCTACGCAATCTTCGGTTGGGAGGTTAGAACTAATCAAGAAATTGTCAATTGCTTCGGCAATTGCTGAAGCATTTTGTGCTTTTAGTTCATGGAACCCTACAAATTCTTCTCCGATTTTCCTTTTGCTTTCGTCGTAGAACCGCACGCCTATTGACAGCTGTTCTTTCCCAGCTACGTCTGCTGTTTCATCAACTAAGACTTCGTAAGCCATGGTCTTCTGAACCTCACTTATTATATTCTCCTTAATAACTTCGCCACATATATTTATCAATTAGTTTTGTATTTTTGGCGATGTGTAAACTGCATTGGACGGCACTTTTCCAGGTGACTCTTTAATTTGTCGTCCCCTGAATTGATTCTCAACTTCAATAAATCTAATAAAACATCCTCATCTGCTTGTTTTCCCCTAAGAGGCATATCATGTGTACCGCAAAATAATATAAAAGAAATAATTGATGACAATATTTGTCTGTTTTCATTGATCGCTTTTTGGTGTCCACTTTGCAGATGGATGTCTACAGGAACATTATCAAGTCGCTGTTAGGTGAAGGTTGGTCGTTCTAGGGGAGGGCAGCCCCCCCCCCCCCCTGCCCCTACCTGGGTACGCCCATGATTATGTGCGAGCTGTTAGGGGTCCCTTCTGATTAGGCTTTTTAAAAAAAAGGTTTATTTCCACAACCACTTTTATTAAGGAAAATTACAAAAGTATATGAAGGGACCCTTGGGCAGAACCGTCACGACCGAGGACTGAAGACCAACTGAGGCGCACAGCTAGAGTCTAGACCAGACTAAACACGGGATGTGCTGAACATCCCTAACAGGGACGGGACATAACAGAGCGCACGATTCATTGGCACTGCTAAGCGGTTTTCATCTTTATCTTTTCGCCTTATCGAGCGGCAACTTGTACGATAGTGTATCGATATACGTATATGATTCATAATCTGGTGTGTAAATGTTCGGATCTAATCTTGGCAGTCGGCACCTGACTTTTTATAAGATGGGACTGTAACTGTGTGTGTTTTAACCGACTTCCAAAAAAACGCCTCCTTTTTTAGGGTTCTGTAATACTCAAGGAACCCTTATAGTTTCTCTCTGTCCATCCGTCTGTCTTTCTGTCTGTCTATCTGTCTGTCTGTTCGTCGGTCTGTCTATCTGTCCGCCTGTAATTATGAACATAAATGGATGAAATTTGGTACAGTTATAGACTGTGCATAGATCTCAATTTCGGCATCATAAATTAATAATAATTTTATATTTTAGGGGTGGCTCTCCATACATGTGAAGTGGGGAAGAAAATTTTATTTTCTTTCTATACACATATTATTTTTTATTTTTTTGTGGCGGACCAATTAGCGACACGATCCTGAATCGCGCTATCGATGCTTGGCGCTATATATACAACATCTGAAATTCATACAAGTGGGCTTCAGCCTGACTGGGCATATCACCTCGCTCGGTCTGAGATTTTTCTTTGGGGCTTCCACCATAATCGCACATTGGTGACCCTCGACAGAACACGCCTTCTTTTGGACATTATCATCATCACTCCCCCACCCCGCACCACGTCAGCCAGCATTCAGCCTCATCGGGTATCTCGACTGCCAGCCTCGACGCACCGCGGCCTGGTCGAACCCTCATCGACTTCATCGGGCACTCTCACTACAGCGACTGGTCAGTAAGCAGAGCACATCTCTCCTGGTCAGCACGTAGCATCGGCCCCGCATGGCAGAATTCCGACTCACTGGACTTCGTGCAGCAAGCAGCACAGTTCCGACTCACTGGGACTCTCTGGCACTGGCAACTCAAGCAAGAAGACTCAAGATTAGACTTTAGATTTTTTAGATTAGACTCAAGAGTCTTCGGGGGGGAGTGATTTGGCGGACCAATTAGCGCCATAATCCTGAATCGCGCTATCGAAGTTTTCTATGATGATATGATGATGATCGGCACTTTATATACGACATCTGAAATTCATACAAGTGGGCTTCGGCCTGACCGAGCATACCACCTCCCTCGGTCGGAGATCTCGCTTTGGAGCTTCCATCTATCCCACATTTGTATGTTCAACGATTACTCCGCCATTGGTCATTTTGACATCAAAGTGGTGACCTGATTATGGGATCCATTAGGAATAGAGGGAATTCCTCGAAATTTTATGGATACATATAGTGATTTCGACTTTTTCTGAAGTAGTCCAAGCATATACTACTAAAAAGTAAGATTTTGCACCAAAGTATACCCTGGATCCAAAAGTACTGAGCAGAACTCTTGACTCCTTATAGATACATGTTTGGGGACTTCGGCGTTGTTTAAAAAACTGCAAGCATATGCCACAATGGCAATTACAGTAATCATCATTATCACCACCATCATCACCATATACATCGTCACATTATGATGATACACTGATAGCTTTGAACATTACTTTGCCGTTTTTTGAACCTATTTGTATAATTCTTTTGTTGTTGTAAAGGCTATAATTTATTAATAATAATTTTAAAATTAATAATAATTTGAGGTTTGTCCCTTGGTCACCAAAGTACCTCTGTCTGCTACCAAAAAGTAAGATTTTGCAACAAGGTATACCCTGGATCCAAGAGAACTGGACAGAACTCCTGAGTCATTAAATATACGTGTTTGGGGATTCCGGCGTTGTATACAGAACTGAAAGCATATGCCATCATACTACTTAAAGTAATTATCATCATCATCATCACCACCATATTCACACGATACACCAACATATTATTATGATTTATCAATTTTTTGATCTGCTCTTCTTTTCAAATTTGAACTAATTTCCTTAAGTCGTGATTTTATTAATTCATCCATGGGTCGTCATAGAAATCCAACACCCGCACTCAAAGCTTCCTTTCTGATCGCTTTAGCACCGTTAGAAAGCAGAGGTAAGACAGATCGAAACAACCATCACAAAAAGCCCCCAATGCCATGCCCACGTTGTTAAGGAACTCCTTTGTAGATTACTCCTATTCCAGAATCAGCTTGATAAGTATAATAATTTTCGTACGAACAATTTATGTTATTGCAAGTATACATTATAATTTTCTAAGGTGTAGTTTAATACACACTGTTCCAAACTGGAATAGTATTTTTTGACCAGTGTTTGATCTTATATCTATTTCAATTGTATCGAATTCTCTGCGCATGACTGATGAGTAGTGAGGAGGGGAAAACAAGTGCATTTTATTTGCTCCGTATGTATATTTTGAGGGATTTAGTGGTATAATTCTTAGTAAAGAGGTCATAACATCCCCAACAATCTGTGGTTCTACTATATCACAATAAACAAACAGTTACGATGGTAATCTAGATGTAAGTTTGCAGGGCGTTTGCCAAACATCTTTTCTGCTTAATTTCTATTAGGTTCAAACCCTAATTGAATACCTAACTGATTTCTGCTACCAGAATATCGAGAAGGTATTATTTTATCTATTTTGTGGTCTGAAGTGGGGCTAGGTGAAGTAACTTTTTGTATACCTCTTTCATAATACTTTAATAATTTCATAGAAACTAACTACTCATCAGAGTTGTGCACCGATATCAATGTCTTTGCAATTTTGCTATTGCCAAAATTATATTCGTGATCATTATCATTACTATACTATATTTAATGCTTACTGGTACATTTTTGCCGCTAACTATAACAATATAATATATAATAACAATTATTTAATAATATAGTATCTAATCATTATCATCACTAGTGATTGTCCGCAAATCGGTAATGCTTATTTGGGGAAATACCACGGCCTGTCAAAAAACTGCCATGAAATAACACTAAAGTTTGTTTTTCCGAGAGAGTGAGAATAGCGGAGGCTTTTTTGTATTTATAACTTTCTTAAAATATATTCATAATTATATAGATAATAAATTTATCTAAAAAGAGAAAAATCATTATTTTAAACAAAAAATTCACAGATTTTGTGCCTCACACGACTATCGAGCACATTGGAAATTAATCTACGGAATTCGAAAAAATATTGTTGCAGAGCGACGAGGAAGTCGGGATAAGGACCAATCATAAATCAATGTGAAGATTGGACTGCTAGCCGAACATACTTTTCAGGAACACGCAACATAGAACTGTCCGTGTGAGAAACACTTCTCACACGTTCACACACACGTTCTCTCTTAGGTCAAATGAAGCCACGTTCTGGCTGCCCCTGGGCTTTATTGATAGCGAAGCATACTTTTGGGGGAAACTGCAGTCTTTTAACTTTTAAACACAAATGGATACTCCGATGTTATGAATGGTATTTTAGGTATGAATACAGTTTCCCCTTGAGCATATCTAGTGAGTACAGTAGCCTCGAGAATGTTGCAAAGGAGAACTTTTATCTGGAGTCTGGTGCCATTGCACAATTTTAGAGGCTTAATATTTCTTAAAACATAACTGGTGCTCCAATCTTCAAAAGGAGATTATCTGTTGGGTTTAGAGTATTTAGGAACTCCAGGGGATAGTTTACTGCATCATCAGTTTGAACTACTGAATCCATTGACTTATATTGTACTTCATCGGCTTCAAATGGTTTGAGTAAAAGTTATTTTATTGTGTTTTCAATTTTGGGAGTCAAAAGGGCACGCTCACACATAATTTAACCTTTCTATGGGGTTTGTCATAATATTAATGACATCAGGGTAAACTGCGTTAGTGAGTTCTGTAAGTGATGTCACCACTGTTGCCAAAGCGAAATAGTAATTTTACCATAAATTGTAGGGTAATCGCCGTTTCCTATTTGAAGCAAGAATTCATAAAACTGTTCAGCAGACTTTTCACCTCTCAAATGGACTCTTATATTTTTTAAAGCGAGCTTTTGTATGTGATTCTACATGTATAATGACTTTAAACACGGCTTTACTTCATTCGCTCGTGTGCTCCTGGGTACTACGGGTATCAAAATAAATAGCTTGAAGATAACATTCCAAAAATGTACAACAAATATAGGAATATGCTCAAGCATAAGTCTGACTCTGAAAAATATACATTCATAAAACCCCTGTTCACCCCTTTAGGGGTTGAATATTGAAATATCGTGATATACATTTCTACTTATTTTCTTTAACTATTACATTTACAAAGTTTCAAGCCGAAATTCTCATTTAATATTTTTTCCCCGTACAAAGTTGTAGTAGATTATGTCAAAGAACAATATCACGTAATTACATAACATCTGACCACAAACAAAAAAGTTACATACAAACGATAATACCCCTTTTTACCCATTTAGGGAGTGAAATTCGCAAAATACCTTCTCAGTACACTGAGAAGGTATTTTGCGAATTTCACTCTATACGTCACAAAAGGAAGCCACGATCCAATTATTATTTTTCTAACTTCAGTAGTTTTGCCTCGGTGTTGATGAATCAGTCAGTCAGGAGTCAGGACATGTTACTATATATAATATAAGAGTACCTGGGTAACCAAGCTTTGCTCGGGAGTCTGGAAGATTTAAAATTAAAAAACACACACACAACAAATATTTTACTGGGGTTCGAACCCACCACATCCCGAATTTCCGAACAACGCGAAAATAAACAAAGATGTCAATCCGACTGACATTATAGACAAAGATGATATTATGTATAATATATCAATAATTTCCAATAGATGGAAATTATTGATATATTGCTGCACGACGAAAGAAAAAACATATTATAGAACTTAAATTATCCGGGATGAAACCTAGTTAAACCGATTTTTAACTACCAAAACTCCCTGCTTACTAAATTTCATGTAAATACTTGCAGCCGTTGCCGAGACTACAATTTTATATAATATACAAGATTGTCTCATTTAAAGTATAAGAGTACCTGGGAGACCGAGCTTTACTCGGAGTTTTAGTATAAAATAATGAAAAATAAATGTAAGATTGATTTTAATTAAAAACACAAAAATAATATTTAAAGTTAAAGTGAACGCGACGGAGTGAATGCAGCTATAATATTTGTGAAAGGGAAGTATGAGAGGAAGGGAAATAGTTAGATATAGTGAGAAGAGTGCGGACGATGTAAGAGAATAGGATGTGTGTTTATGACGTTAAAGTGAAAAAAATTAATAAAAGAAGATAAGAAGTTTTTCTTTAATTTTCCACTCCTTACAACAACGAACCAAACCCCCGCCCACATAAATATCTATACAAATAAATAGAATAAAAGTGACTGTTTGTATTTGAAATTAACAGCTTTTCACTAAATGGACATGAAAGTATGTACGGTAGGTACTTACAAAAAAATATATTCTTTTTTTTAAATTGTCGGTCCGTCTGTCTGTCTGTTTGTTCCAGCTAATCTCTGAAACGGCTGGACCGGGTTTCACGGGACTTTTAATAGCAGATAGCTTATGTTAGAAGGCGTAACTTAGGCTACTTTTATTTTAGGGTTCCGTTTAAAAAAATAGGGTTCCGCTTCCGTTAGTTCTGCGCAAACGAAGTTGCGGGCACCAGCTAGTAAAAATATTAAAGAAATAATAAGAATCACAAAAATATTTATCTGAACGGGATGCGAACCCACCACATTCCAAATTTCAAAATCAACTACGCAAAAATTATACATAGGCATACCTTACATAGGCTAGGCATACATAGGCTTCCAATCAGACTGATGTAAGAGAGTCGAAATTATTGATATATTATAGTTGCACGATGAAAGAAAGGGATAAAACCTAGCTAGATAGATTTTTCTTCCCCAAAACTCCCTGCATACTAAATTTCATAGTTATAATTGTAGCCGTTGCCGAGATTTAGATTATAATATAAACAAGATTGTCTGGTTCAAAGTATTAAGATATTTCTTTTTTTTTTCTAAAAGGTTAGGCTACGGGGCAAACCCTTAACCCGATTGTCATTGTTTTAGGCTCAAATTGTAGCTGACAAGATTGTCCAGAGAAATGTTATTCAAATTTTTGATGTCATTCTTCGTTTCCACCATAATCAAAAATTCGGAAAAAAATTTTTTTTCACTATTTTGGCCATAACTTTTTTCGATTTTACATTTCTCGAATATAATCCACTGTGTATTATTTTAACGACTTCAAACTTCAAGTAATTTCTTTTAAAACTATTTACATAGCATACCTACTGTATATATCTAGTACTGAAAATTGTATATTTTGTTCTTATTTTTATAGTAGTTTCGAATAAACTAAGTTATTTTGAGAACATGGAACAATTTCACAACTACCAGATGGATTTAAGAATCTAACTGTTTTTCAAAGGTATGACTGGCCCAGTCAAAAAAATACGTTTCGGCAAGATGTCTCCTAAATTTTTTTAGAGGGGACATCTAGCCTCAGGGCGAGATTTCGACCAGACGAACTGTATGCTAAGCTAACCCAATAAATCAGGTTATATATATATAACAAAACATACTTTTAAATATTTATTTGTAGTTATTTAGTTATGGATGGGCTTTCAGTTGTTTGCTCTGCTTAGAATGGTGACACGAACTGATTGGTAACAGGGGTTTCGTTTTCGAAAGTCACAGATCTCAGGTAGAGGTTTAAGTTGTTAAGGATCTTCTTGAAGCTGGCGAACATGATTGGCTCTTGTAGAACGTCACCAACGGCCTTCCAGGTAAGGGGAGTGAACTTGGAACGATCGGAAGCTGAAAGCATAAAGTATTTTTTAGTTTTTTTGGCCAGACAATTTAAAGCTTAATTTGCAAGGAGAAAAATAAAACAAAACATTGTGCTTATACGTGCGACGAGGCCGTAACTACCACTAACGTGAGTGTTCGCCGCACTATACGCGCGTCATTATTTTTTTATTTTTAAGTATTTAAATATGCTGTACCAATTAGCATTAATATTGTTTTTCTTGTATTGAAAATGTTACTGAATAAATTATTGAATCGGGCAGAACCTTGCTTTAGATGGATTTTCATATTCCAAAAATAACGTAAGTGGCAGTTCCGGCAGTTTACATGGCTTTTATTTAACATATTTGTATCGAATCTGACAATTACGATACTTTACGTGGTATTTGAAATTCTGATATTTATTGAAAGTGTCACTTACGATTGTTTTGTAGGATTTTTTTTACATTTTTATAGAGATTCGATTCATTCATTCTTATTTATGTAAAAATGAAGGTTTATGGCTAATTAAAGTGACAAAATTGATTTTCTGTATGAAAACAACATTAAATTACATATTTATTTAATTAACCTGTTTATTGGAATAATTTAAAGGAGTTGGTGGTTGGTGAACCTTTCTTGGATAGAATTTTACCACAAGAGATTACCACATTTTTAAAATTTCATCAGCAAGTTGTTTTAAGGCAGCAAGCTCGATCATATGTTATATAAAACCCGAGCCCCGTTTGTTTTGAAATTATTTAAATGACGAAGAAGTTAATCAATCTTCATCCAAATATATACAAAAATTCAAATCACTTGACAGAAAATTACTAGATCAGCTGACAGTTAATCGTAAGTATTTTATGAATGAGGAAGCTTATGTCAGTCATTATGCAAGTAATTTTAAAATAGTTGTATCTAATATTACAGCAAAATATTATCATTAATATAATTACATTACCCTAGTATACACCATTCTACCCACTATCCGATCGACTTAATACTATCGATTGGATCGGTTCAATATTGAAATAACACAGTGTCAACTGTCATAGCAATCTCAGACACATGCCTGACACATGGTCAGTTCTAACAGATCCAATCAGCAGCGCTGATTGGACGATACATGATAGGCAGTATGGTGTATGGCATCACATAAAAGCTTTTGCCATTAAGTATGAGGTAATTTGTATTAATTCCGAGTTTTCATGGTCTTAATTAAAGACCACTAGTCGGATACGCTCTTTTAGCTCAGTTCAAAAGTAGTAAGAAAGTTTCTTGAAGACTTAAGAAAATAATGGAAGAAGACTAATAATTTTATCATAGCTATTTGTGATGACTCCTACACAAGGCTTTCCTAATTTAGAAACCATATTGTAATTATTGATATTTTTCACCTTTTCAAACAGGTTTTATCATAATTTTGCTTTTTTCGAGGTTATTTCAGCTTAGAAATTCCAGCTAAGTTACTACTTAGCTGGAATTTAAAACAGTAACAAACAAACTATAAATAAATTTGATGCTATGAAAACAGTCATGGGTGCCTAAATCTTGTTAAGACGTTATAAGCTCCCTGATCTGACAACGATAATGAAAATATCGATGATGAAAGAAAACATCAATCTTACATTAAATCTATTTTAACAGTTCAAAAAGCAATGATTTAGATATTTGTTATTTATACCAAATGAAACCAAAAAATAACGTTATTTTTTTATTGATTTTATATTTTTCGCTAACAAATAGAATCCATACTATTTATATTATTAATTCAAAAGTGAGTGTCTGTGACGCGATCATGTATTAACTACTGAACTGATTTGACAAAATTATAGGTTACTTCTATCGCAACACGTGCCACAAACGAAGATTCTTAAATTTGTTTGTTATCCCAGTACCAAATTATACACAAAATACGTATTTCCCGAATAATTTAAATTTTTTCTGTTACTGTAATACAATGGTTTATAAATAAATATTAAAACAACAAATAAGTGCGCTAAGCAAAGTATTGTGAATAACCACGATAGTAAATATATTTAATGTAAATTTTGTTCTTGTTATTCCATTAAAATTAATCGTAAGTACAAGCAATCTACGAAGGACATAATCGAATGTGAAACTTACAATAAAATATTCCTGATAATTACCAACGTAGATTATCGGAATCGGCAAATCCGATACATTTTTGTATATGCAGTTCCTATAAAATAATTGGAAGTGCCAGTTACGATTAAGAAAGCAAGCTCATTTACGTGGTATACTATCGTAACTCAATTTTCGCAAAAAATATTCAACATTTTGGATTTTTGATACAATGTACTAATTTGTTATCCTAACAATACTGCTTATACAAAAAAAAATCATAAGAATCTAACCATTAAGAACAAAGTTATTCGAAAAATAAACTTTAAATCGCTCTGCTAAAAAGTAGCATTTTTCAGATACAATAATATAGATAGGCGCCATCGATATGTAGGTGTGGTCTAGCTGACTTCATTGGGCGGTAAACATTTTTACTTGTGATGAAAAATCTTAAAAATATGTATAGTATTGCCGCTCTGCAGTACTGGCCATTTCAAATTAAAATAATTTTTGTTTGGCTAAGAATTCTAATTTCAAATTAATTTTATTTTAAAAACATGGAATTCTTTTTCCAAAAGTAGTCATTTGTTAATTGATTAGTGTTACATTTTCATCGCATTTCAATCTTTTTCGTCATCATGGATACGTTAAAAATTCGAGTAATTATGGAATATGAGTACCGTCGTGGCAGCATCGCGGCACAAGCGGCACCAACGACGTTTACGGAGCTAACACTACAAACCAACGCACCACCTGTTATTGGTTTGCTCGCTTCCGTTCTGGAAATTAACCTTGCGGTCGTCCGAAGACTTTGGTTGACAATGAAGAATTAAAGGCGATTGTGGAAGCTGATGATACACAATCTACGGCTTAATTTGTATCAGCTTTCGACGTTAGCGTCAAAACAATATTGATCCATTTGCGTCAAATTGGTAAGGTAAAAAAGCTTGACAAATGGGTGCCCCACGAACTCAATGATCGCCAGCGAGAAGTACGCATCGAGACGTGCCTTGCACTGCTCAACAGACACACAAATGAAGGAATTTTTAACCGCATTGTTACCTGCGATGAAAAATGGATTCTGTGTGATAACCGCAAGCGCTCTGCAAGTTGGTTGGATCCTGGTTCAGCACATAAACAATACCCAAAACGAAAAGTTACCCCTAGAAAAGTGATGGTCACTGTTTGGTGGTCTAGCGCCGGTGCGATTCATCACAGCTTCTTACCAAACGGGGTAAGCATTACTGCAGATGTGTACTGTGAAGAATTGAACACAATAATGGAGAAGCTGGCACATCTCCAACCAGCATTTGTGAATCGCTCGTCTCCGCTGCTTCTGCACGACAACGTGCGACCTCATACTGTACAGCAGACGGTCTCCAAGTTGCAAGAACTGGGAGTGGAAGCTTTCCGTCATCCGCCCTACTCACCAGACCTTGCGCCTACAGACTACTACTTTTTCCAGAATTTGGATAACTTCTTGGCGGGAAAAAAATGCCGAAAGGCAGTACAAAATGCCTTTGAAGAAATTGTTGCCTCCCGTCCAGCTGATTTCATTAAGAAGGGCATCAATAAACTGCCACTGTATTGGTAAAGATGCATTGATTGCATGGGTGATTACTTCGATTAATACAAATAAAAAATACATGAAACAAATTTGTTTAATTTTTTTCATACAAAACGGCAATTTCATAGGTAAAGACCTAATATTTCCGTTGACTGGTAACCCGTAACACAAGTTTTTCGAGAGCTTTGCACGAGAGCAGATTGACGTGGGTGAAAGCATCTATAGATATTATTAAGTGTATGTTACTTTTAATACTTACTGATGAGGTTGGTGAAGATTGCCTTGGCTGGGGTCTTGACTTGGGCCCTGGCGACGAAGTTCTTGATTTCCAGGCGAATGTTGAAGTCGCTACGGATCTTCTTTGAGAATTTGGCATTTAGGTTGACCTTGAAGGCTCCTGAAATGAAGATACAACATGATTGGATTGAGTATTAAGAGATTAAATATTAAGAAATATTTCTTCGGAATCCTATCAGGAAACTTAAGTTCGAAAATCTGGTTGAACATGCTTAGTTTTTTAAAGTGCTCCCAAGTCCATACTTTATTGTTTAGTTTACCTCGCCTGGCCACCGTTGTACGGTCGATTAGGCAGTTGAGTAATAGTACCAAAAAACAATTAAATTACGTGCAAAAAATATATGTTGGTCTCTTTTTAATGTATTTAATATTGATAGTAGCTAATGAAAAGGATGACAAATCTAAGATACACACATTCATAATCCTAACAAATATGAAAAGCTTATAGCCAATTGACAACAACATAAGTGGTGTCAAATTGCTTTCATTGCTTAGTACACTTCGCGGCTGGATTACAGTGTGTTGTGAAGTGCAATTTTGTTCAGAATATTTTGGTAAGTAGCTAATTTTATCTAAAAAAAAGGTAAAACAATTTTCGTCATAGTTTTGCTATTATGAACTTGTATTTTATAACTTAGTTGCGTCCATATACAAACCCAAATAATAACCATTACAAAAATAGTTTTTTATTATATATAACTATGAATATTTCTGGTAATATTTAACTTCTAATAATAGAATATTATTAACGATTGTTTTACTATAATAAAAGAACTAGTTAGAGTTATAAATAAATCAGAAAATAAAAAATAATAATACAATGTTTGCTAGTAACCGTTGCTAGTAACCTGGCCGTTGTACGGTGTCGGGACGACACCATACAACGGCCAGGCATTTTCAAAGCAAAATGACGGCGAAAATTTAAAATACTAATGAACATACAACTGTGTAGTCGCCTAAAAGTCGGTTTTATTTTCTACATACAACCCATTTTTTATTTTCGTGTAAAAAACATACTAAAACATAAAAACTGTATTATAGATATAACTATAAATAAATAAAATATATACTTTTTATTAAAAATCTATAATTTAACGTTTTAATATTTTTATGTTAAATACTCAATTAAATTAATTTTTATGCGTTACAAAAACATTTTAAAAAATTGACGAAAGAGGACTAATATTTTTATTAGTCTTTAGTTTTTATTTTTATTAGTATTTAGTAAAATAGTCAATTAAGTTATTTTTATGTCTTACAAAGACATTTACAAAAAATTGACGAAAGACGACTCCAACGATTTTTTGTTCGTAAGTTTTTACATAGCTGTATCAACTTTTCAAACAATTTTTAAAAGCTAAGAAATGTGTATTTATTTATTTTGGTTCTATATTTTGTGTTGTTTTTGACAAAATAGCTCATAATATGTAAAAACATCAAACTGTTAAAATTTTATCAGCCTGTTATGTAAGTGGTATTTTTACCGTTTTTTTTTTGTATTTTAAGATTTATAATGATCGGGCCACTTAATATACATGATTTTTTTTAAAAGAAACTATATTAGGTAAGGTTAATTAGAAGACCACAAAAAATACATTTTATGTGGATAATCAGGTCCAAAAAGGCTTTTAAACTCGCGTCTCTTACAATGATTATTTTTGAAATAACGCATTCGCTTTAAACTATATTTTTTTGCAATTTTCTTTAGCAGAGGATATTGTCTAATTTATAGTAATAAAATAACTTGTTTTTAATATGATTAGTCTATTTATACTGTGTCTAGCGTCTTAAATTATTTTTTAAATGCTTTTTTCGACAACAAAGGTGTGATTTTACAAACTTGTGCGATATTCTTATTAGAATAATTCCACTTGTTAATTTTTTTAGATTATATTAAATACTTATTAAAGCAAATTTACCGTACATTCCGAATATAGTTATGTAAGCTAGTAGTGCACTCATACGAATTTTCGTCGAAATCTGCATTTTAGCGCTGACCGGCAACTTAGGTCATACGTCAGATTTGAACGGAACGCCTTTTGACCTAGGAAATAAACACTAGAGGGCGCTCGAGAGGAAAAATAATCTTCCAATACTATTACGAGTACATAAATGGAAGTTTTGATTGTTTGTGATTGATATTGAACGTGATACACGTATGAATATACATAATATTTTGATTATAATTAGGTTTAATGTTTATTATGTAAAAATTATATAAAAAATACCGACTTTTAAAGTAAAAGCGCACAAAAAGTATAAAATAAGCCTTATTTTCTAAATAATTCCTCTTTGAAATTCGGCCATAGCAATTTCTCTTCACAATATTAATTATTTTGAAGTCGGTACCAAACAATATTTTATACAAAACAATATTTTATAGAACTCACGTTTAAGTTAGCTGGTACCGACTTCAAAATCATGAAGATGTGTGGAGAAATAGTTAAAAATTTATCCAAATTTAAAAGGAGATTTTTTTAGAAATTATGATTTATTTTATACTTTTTTGTGCATTTGGAAGTCGGTTTAATTTTTTGTTATTTTTATTACATGTTAACAATATTTTTTCCATTTTTTAGTCATATTTTTATATTTTTATTATCACATTTTAAGACAGTTTAATATAAGCATTCGAATGTATAATTGAATACGCGCCAAGCTTCCATTAGGTATTGCATATAAGATAATGATGATGATTATTATATATAACATAATGGCATATGCTTGCAGTTCATTAAACAATGCCGAGATTTCTAAACGTGTATTTTAAAAAACTGAGGAGTTCTGTTTCGTGCTTTTGTATACAGGTTTATACCGTTGGCAAAAAAAATACATTTTGGTAGCATATACTTGATTTACTTCACAAAAGAAAAATCCCTATAGATGTCCCGATAAATTTTGGGGAGTTCCCTCGATTCCTCATTGATGCCATCATCAGGTCTCTACTTTGGTGACTAAATGATCAATTTCGAATTATACCCTTTACAAAAACAGAAGAATTTTGTAAATAGATCCACAAACAGCAGAGTTATGTTCAAAGATATCCGTGTCAGTGTAAAATGCTATGAGAAGTTCCTATTATATCATCATAGTGTGATGATGTATAGACATGGATGATGGTGATGATGATGATGATGATTACTGTAATTGACATAGTGGCATATGCTCCAAATCATGTCCATATAAATTTCGTAAAATTCCCTCGATACCTCATAGACCCCATCATAAAAACACCGCGTTGGTGACAATGGGACCAACTTCGAATTATATTCCCGTTGTTGACCGATTTTCAAAATTCTTTATTTAATATAAAGGGAATATAATTCGAAGTTGGTCCCATTATACAATTATAGTATTATCAGTACCACGTACCGAGAGTGAATTCATAGTCTCCGTTTCCGGAGATGGGACCGCTGAAGATACTACCGTTGATGTAGAACTGGCCAACAATCTTGGCGTCAGCGGGGCATTCGAGATCAAGGTTCAGTTTTTGGGTGACAAAGTTGGTCCTGGAAATAAAATAGATTTGTGTTTAAGAAAGAAGCTGGATGGAAGCTGGTCCAGTGAAACTGTCACTATTACGAGTATGTCGAACTAAGTTCAATGATAAAAAACAGAATAGTTAAAAAAAACGTATTTTTTATGCTATGTACTCTACCTATTTATGTATATTGTTTCAACCAAAGATATTAAAACTAAAGATAGGCTATGGCGTACATTTGAGAGCACAAATCTTTATACTAGATACTACTTCATACTATACGCCATCTTGGCTTTCAGCATAACTCAAATGTCAGCCACTACCGTTTTTGCCTCAACATGCCACGTCTATAATGTATATGTCTATGGTTTCAACATAAAAAAACACAACTTAATCAAGCAAATATAAAATTAACTTTTGACTAGTGACAGATTAGTGCGTCGTAAGATGATCAAATAGATTGACTTAAGTCAAATTAAATAAAATACTTGGCGTTCACGAGCTTGCAATTCTTGAATCCTGTGATGGTGCTGTTCTCGAGTTTGTAGTCGATGATGGTGAGATTTCCTTCGACGATGTCGAACTGCAGGGGGTCGACGGAGTCAATATAGAGAGAATCAGCGCCGGTGATGATCACCTCGGTGGCCTTGGTAAAGACTTTGTTGGCGCACTCGTTGTCGTTGAGCTTGCATTGTGTGTCCAGGAATAGTGCTAGAATTTTTTATTTATATAGATGATGACAGAATTTTACATGTTAAAAAGGTGCGGGTAATAATACCTGGGAGTATTAACGATTTCGACTAATTAGTCGAAATACTTTTTTTTCTCTTTCTCACATATTATGTGTGTAACCAATTGGTTACACACATAATATGTGAGAAATAAAATGTAGTAGATGTATTTTAAAAGTAGATCTCATGGCATATAAATAATAAAATTCATGGCATAATAAAAGTTGTTGCTATGATAAAATTGATCATGATTTCAAATTATATATTCATACAGTATGGATTTTTAATTAATTTATTAAATACAGGACTTAATAAGCAAGTCAGTACCAGCCCATCCAGATAAAACAATATTTAAAATAGAACACGTTCAAGTTAGCTGGTACCAACTTCAAATTTTTGAACATTGAGTAGAGACATAGCTAAAATTTTAGCCAAATTTAAAAGGGGAATTATTTAGAAAATAAGTTTTATTTCATATTTTTTGTGCATTTTTACTTTGTCAGTTTATGTTTTTGTTAAAAAATAATAATAATTTTCCCTTTTTAGTGATATTTGTTAAATTATTATCAACGCATGTTAAGAACGTTTAAAATAGACGATCGAATGTATAATTGAATACGCGCCAAGCTTCCATTCCGTATTGTATATAAGATAATGATGATGATTACTGTTAGTTACATAATGGCATATGCTTGCAGTTCTTTTAACAATGTAAAAAATTTCAAACGTGTATCTTAAAAGACTGAAGAGTTCTGTTCAGTGCTTTTGGACCCAGGATATACCTTGGTGCAAAAACTTACCTTTGGTAGCTTATGCTTGGGTTACTTCTGAAAAATTCAAAATCAATAGTGATTTTGAATTTTTCACATATATAGATATGTACATATAAATTTCGAGGAGTTCCCTCGATTCTTTATGGATCCCATCATCAGGTCACTACTTTTGTGAAAACGGGACCAATTTCGAAGTATACCCTTTACATCAAAAAAATAATTTTGAAAATCGGTCAACACACGGCGGAGTTATTATTGAACATACAAATAATAATAATAATACATACAGCCGAACGTATAACCGCCTCCTTTTTTTGCAAGTCGGTTAAAAAATAATCATAACACAAATATATTTGTTGGGCTACAAAAAGGTTTTCGCAAAATACGAAAAATTGAAATTAACTTTAAAGAAATAACACCAAAATCGCTGTAGGGTTATTAGGTTTTTTCAGTACATGAGAAAATAGTATGTATAACATGAAAATTGTGGCCGACAAATTGTGTGAATTCATTTTGAGACATCGCCATTCGCCAGCCATAATTTGATGACGTTTACTGGCGACACTGATGTTGCTCATGCATGACCTGTTTATTCCTTAAGTTCAACAAGTGTCCCGTGATCGCGATTCGCGTCACGAATTGCTTGTCGTGTGGGCTATCTAACCATAATATTATGTTTCGAGTGGAAATGTATTATTATAATATTATCATGTCTAATAATTAACATGGGGTGCAGTAGCTGTTTAAGATACTTTCTTTCCATCCTAAATTGCAGACTTCCATTATCGGTTCATTAAACATCAAGTGTTTCGTGCGCTAATATTAAATAGCCAGGATGGTTTCCAGATAGCTTAAATGCCCATATGTCCCATTTATTAATTTATTTTTAGCGGAAATCATTTGTGAAGATTTTCTCCGAGGCTGACTGTCATCAGAATTTCTCAAAAAATTCAGTAAGTTGTGATATAACAATATGGTCCAAGATCCGACAGCTGCAAAATATTACTGTGTTGTACATTTTTTTACCAGGTAAAACCAGGTAAAATGGCTGTGCATGCATGCATGTATTAAGTAACAAAACCAGAGTATGTTTTAATCAATATTCATCCTAGAGAATTGTTATAAAGAAAAACACGGTAGATATAAACAATATTTTGATCGGAATATTTAAGTAAAATAAATTATCGGCTTCATTTTAAATAATTATAATTAATAATATATTACAGGGTTTGCATTTAATATTATAAAGCGTTTTGAATCTATAGATATTATTTTCAAAATATTTATAATGTTACGAGTTGTACATTATATACACTATGATTGAAAAAGATAATCCTGCGATATCTTAATTTTCTTTTCAATTTCCTTTAACTTAGAATTCAAAATAATAAGATCCTTACCTGGCTCAGAAATAACGCCATTTATGAAAAGAAAGGCAGCAACGAAGAAAAATTTGGAAATCATTTTGTATGACAACCTTCCACCAGATAATCAATAACTAAATTGATCAAATATTTCCTGATCAGAGGATATATTTTGTGTCGTAAGTGCACAGAGTCTCCAATATAACCTTTAAGATACACCGGTTTTTTGATAAAATTGTCACCTTATAGACCAAGAGCCTACGATAATAATTATTATTATTATTATAATTATATTATGTATCGCTTTCACCGTATGATTCATACATTTTGATATAATTACAATAATAAAAAATTTCAATCGGCAATTCTTGTGATTATTATTGGTTATATGTTGTTTTTATAAACATTAAACTAAAGAATAAAATAAGGTACCTATCTAAATTTATTTTTATTTTTTCTAAGTCAAAATATAATTTTCTTATAAATACTAAAATACTCTATGAATCTTATATTTTTTCATTACACAGACAATTTTCAGTATCGTAAAATAATAACATATTGGCTATTAAAATACATTGCAAAAAGTTTTCCATATTATTTGTAAATATTATATAATACAATACAACATTAATTAAAACATTTTTCTAGTTTTCAATGAGGCATTTTGTAGGAAAATACCCATAATAATTATGATAAAACATACATTCAGAATCGCGTCACAATCCGCAATCTTCAAAAAAATACATAAAATCGTACTTTTTAAAGAAAATATTAAATTAGACTAATACACTCATTTCTTGGCTCTTAGACTATTTTCAGGTGTTCCGAAGCTCCGGGATGAATAATCAATTATTATTTCTTTTTTTTTTTCTCTTTTTAATTGGTTGCTCTAATAATCCAGCCTTTCAACTTTAGCTTTTAAAAGGTGAACTGGAAATATATTTAAATAGTGAATTTATTTCCCCAACATGAGATCATGTATCATCATCAACATTTTGCTATCAGTTTGAAAGTTTTATTCATGTGACTTGAGAAAAAAGTATAACTGCGATGAATGAAAGAATTAATTATTTAATGAAATGTGTAGTGGATATACACGTATATATAAAAGTCCGACGTGAGTATATAACACTTTATTGTTATTTTAGCACAACACACAAAACATAACAGTGTCCGCAATACAAAACATCACACAAAACTCTAAATCACAAGAGTCGCGGTTAAAACTTCTTTTCAAGCTCAAACATGTCTCCCGTTGTCTAAATTTTCATAGAAACCGCGTTCTCATTGGTTGAGCGCGGACCACACACTTACGGTCGCGATCATTTTACTAAAATTTACCGCCGCGATGCGTTCGTGTGCGTTCTGTTACAAACAATAAACAAAGCTGATTGACTGATGTATCAACGCACGGGCCAAGCCCTAGCCTTAAGGCTAGAAATTAGAAATTTTGCATACGTATTACTCATATGACGTAAGCATCCACTATGGAAGTATTTTTCAAAATTAAAAAATAGGTGATAAAAGTTTGTATGCAACTTTTTTATTTCTTGGACATATTTGCATATTTCATATGAATTGAGTACGAAAAAAATTATGAGTTACGATTTTTAGCGTTTTCTAAAATCCAGGCCCTAGGTAGGTAGGTAGAGCGAAGCCGTGGGCAATTAATGCTAGTTAAATCACAAATAATGATATCATATTATTTTATTAATGATAACAATTTAAACACTTTATTCAATATTTATTATTTTTGTTATGTAGTTCACAGTCTTGACATTTAATGTAATAGATGAGGCTTCAAAGTTGTTTACATAAATTGGTCACGGACTCTAAAATAAAATGAAGATTAAAACCAGCTGAGGGCTCGTAAAAGGTTTAAATATCTCGTATTATTACAAAGCAGGTGGTTTTAATAATTAATTTAGGATTCGGTGCGTACGTTAAGTGAACAGTTTAATTTTTTTAGTTAACGTCATTCTTCAATTTATCTCCCTTTTATAAGTCACTAGCTGCAGGTGCTCGCAACATCCAAATTTGAAAATTTTGACGTCCCCTCCAACTGGACACCCCGTATGCTTGTAGGAGTGCAATCAAATCGAAACCTATATAGCTGTTTATTTTTTTGACTTTCTTTAATCTGTTGCACCAGTGATATTTTCAAAATCACCTATCTATATCTAGTAATGTTTTGTCTACCTTCGTTAGATACCTAATTATTATTAAAATATGTTTCTCGGCTAGTTATATAACATTTAAATTATTCATATTAATTGCTACCGGTCAAGAATATTTACGTACAAGATGAAAATCTGATACAATATTATATTCATATCGACGATGGAAAACAGTAAGGGCGTATCCCGTTAGAAGGTCGTAACTAGACTACGTATAAGGTAATAATCAGCTTTTTTTTCTGCGTCGATTGATCTGGGTGTTTCTGCTCTACGACGACATAAAATTTAAAAAGATGGCATTTTGAAAAATATGATGATTTTTTTGGTGTAACTGCTCACAAAACTGCGTATAAATACGCAGTTTTGTGAGCAGTTACACCAAAAAACACTTTTTGGAGATACGACTTGAAGAAGTTTATGTTTTTAATTAAAAAATATTTACGCCGTTCCTGTTTCAATGCGCCACCAATGTTACGACCTTTTTGCTGGAATCAATTTTTATACTTCCTTACTTACGGTACACTTTAACTTTAACTACATTTTAACGGTTTATATTTTTCTATGGACAAATAAATACTTCTAAGATATTACAATTTCATGGATGGTTAAAATGAACCCAATCCATGATAAAACCCTATTACTCGCATCAATATTTTGTACTTTATGTAGTTAATACGAGTCATAGGTCCCGTCATTTGTGGAATATTCCGGTTTATCCTACCTACGCCCCAGGCAACTTACCTCAGTCGCTGCGCGGACGCCACGTGAAAGGTTGTGACGGTTTCGCCGTAGTGAACGAAATCGTGTTCGAAAACTTTGCAGTGTATAACTTCTCTAAACAAGGTATGTTATAGAATTAGAGATATAAAGATTTAATTACCTAGTAATAAGTTCCGGGATACATATTGTATTATGTATTCCTGAGCTAAACTCGAAAAATAATGATTGTAAACAAATCGAAATCGAATTCTGCGGGTAGGTATACGTTGTAATTTTGGATTTCTTTAGTACTACTGTAATTTTGAAAATAACAACTACGAGTTTAGTCCACATAAGTATGAATCCAGAGTACCTATAGTTATTATAAAATAGTATTTAGTAAACAGTTGCTATGTTATAAGATTTAACAAAAATAGGTAACTTTCTAAGTTTCAATTCATCTTTCTTTTTAGATGGCCAACCAAAGAAAATGGATAGATTATCTGAAACCTATAAAAATGACGAGGAAAATAATAATAAAGTTATTGTTTTGAGCGAAAAAATTTATAGAGATGGAAAACTGGTTAAGAAAACTAAGAATACAGAAAGAAAATATGATAGTAGTAAATACGATTCAAAGTTCCAATATTCTGGTTCTAAGAATAGTGATTGCCTAACATGCTTGCCATTGACTTCTCACCTGAGAAAAAGTAACGTTAATTCCTTAACACCGACATTTCGCAGTCCAAATTTATATAATATTACGGAAACAAAGAAAGTTCTAAAAAAGTTGACACCCAAAAAGTTGGCTTAGCCAAATGTTCAAGTGAAATTGAACATGAGTTAAGCAGCATTAACTTTAATAGGCTAATTGATTTACATAAATGTCAGAATGTGAATGATAATAATAATCCGACTCTCTTAATCAGTGTGTCTGTTGACCACTTACCGGAAAATACCAGCGTACCCCGAACTCCATCTCCTCGACCTGGAACCAGCAGCGAACCTGGTATTTATTGAGCTGACCGCGTACCCAGAACTCCATCTTCTCGTCTTGGAACCAACATCGAAGCTGGTAGTTACCGAGCTGCCAGCGTACTTCGATCTCCATCTCTACATGGAACCAACAACGTACCTGGTACTTACCGAGCTGCCAACGTACCCCGATCTTCATCTCCTGCACCTGGAACAAGCATTGAACCTGGTACTTATCGAGCTGCCAGTTTACCCCGATGTCCATCTCCTCCACTTGATATTGGAATCAGTTACAAACCTGATACTTACCGAGCTGCCAGCGTACCTCGATCTCCATCTCCTCGATTTCAAACCAGTAACGAATCTGGTACTTACTGAGCTGCCAGCGTACCCGGATCTCCATCTCCTCGATCTGGAACCAGCATAAAGACTGGTACTTACCGAGCTGCCAGTATATCCCGGTCTCCATCTCCTCAACCTGGAACAAATGGTGAACCCTCTACCTACCGAGCTGCCAGCGTACCCCGATCTCTATCTCCTCGACCTGGAACAAGTGGTGAACCCTCTACCTACCGAGCTGCCAGCGTACCCCGATCTCCGTCTCCTCGACCTGGAACAAGTGGTGAACCCTCTACCTACCGAGCTGCCAGCCAGTGGCGTGCATAGGATTATGACACTGGGTATGCGGCGAAGTACTCGGTCACAAAAACTTTTTCGTTTATAGATTTTTAGCATAGCTACAGCCAAGTGACGGATCTCTAAGTCGAAACCATATATAAGTCGGTACCAGCCCGAACAACATCCTGATAAAACAATATTTTATAAAACTTACGTTCAAGTTGGCTGACTGGTAGACATCAAAATAATGAAGATTGAGTAGAAAACTAGTTAAAATTTTAGCCGAATTTAAAAGAGAAATTATTTAGAAAATAAGTTTTATTTCATAGGTACTTTTCTGTCCATTTTACTTTGGAAGTAATTTTTTATTTTTTGTTTAAAATAATATTTTTTCTCTTTTTAGTTATATTTATATAATATGATTATTTAACAATATGGAAATAAAAGATAATGTGTTGCTTTACAACTAAAGAAACAACATTTCATGCTAATATTTCACAAATTAAATAATATTTTATACAAATAAATTTTATTTTATACATGAGAAATTAAATATAAGTCTCATTCCCTTGACAGTTGACATTCATTGTCAAGTCTAAAAAACAATGAGGTTACATCTCCCCCTCCAGATCAGACTCCGACCGCTGCAGCTGTAGGAGCTGGAACCACCTTCGTAATGTGATAGAAATTTGATTTACACTTGTTGTGACCAGTGTCTACTCTGTATATAGAGTCAGATATCTTTTCCAAAACATCAAAAGGCCCAATCTTTAATTCATCTAACTTTCTTCTATAAAGTTTATTTCCATTTTCAATATATTCGAAATCACTAACTTCCTGTGTTCCTGTTCCTGTGTCACTTTCTAAAATAACTTTATAAAATCATTTGACTTCTGTGTGTTTTGAGGTCTAAATGTAAGCATATCTTGTAAAGTGTTCCACTAAAATGTGTAAATATTTTTTTGTAGATCGAGATCCACCAAATCCTCCAATAGTGTCTATTGACATTATTTCATAAGGACATGAAGCTGGTCCCAACTGAGACAATAATCCATAATTATATTTACCTCTGGACTCATTTCTTATGCACACTTCACATGTGTCACACATATTCTTTATATTTCTCATCAAGTTATTTGCAGTATAAAATGAGCTTATTTTATTCCTTATCTGTTCTGCTCCTATGTGACAGTAGAGGTAATGAATATCTTTTATTAGCTTTTTACTAAATTCTTCCGTTTGTATGATTTTTTCTTTTTTCTTTGACTTTTTATAGTATATTAAATTTTCAAATTTTAATTTATTTTAATTTTGTCGTATGTATAAATTTCTTTGCTGATCAAATTGAATATCTTCTATTTTAACAAAATTTACAATTTTTAAATTATCATCATGATTACAATCTGGTTCCAATACTGGATTTCTACTAAGACTATCAGCTTCCAAGTTATATTTACCCGGCGAATAAATAACTTCAAAATTGTATTGAGATAAATAATATATAAGATCTCCTAGTTCTTCATCTGGTCGAGATTTAATATTCATTTTTTCTAAAGGCTTATGATCTGTAAAAACTATAAACTTTTTCCCTAATAACCAATGTTGCCAATACTTAACAGCCTCCTCTATAGCTAAACATTCTAAGTAAATAGCTTTTTTCTTTTTCTGAGTATCATTCAGTTTTCTTGAAAAATATGCACACGGCTTTTCCTCTCCATTAAGCTGTGGCTGTTTCATGACAGCGCCAATACCCAGTATGCTAGCGTCAGTATAAATATGTATTGGTAAATCAGGATCAAAAATAGTTAATATAGGCTTCTGGCACATTAAGTTTCTAATCAATTGATAAGATTCTTCACACTTTTTTGACCAAACAAATTGTTGCCCTATTCTCAATAAATTATGTAAAGGGTCTAATATAATTGATATATTTGGTATATATTTACCATAAAAATTGATTTTTGCTAAAAATTGACGTACGATCTTTTGCGTCTTTGGTACAGGAAAATCTTTTATTGCAATTAAATTGTCTTTCAAAGGAGCAATCGTGTTGTTCTTAATTATATGACCAAGGTACTTTACTAAATCTTGTGCAAAGTTACATTTTGAAAATTTTAATCTGAATCCTTCTTTTGATATTGCTTCCAGTAGTAATGATAAATGTGTAATATGTTCTTGAAACGTCTTAGAAAAAATCAAAATGTCATCAATATAATTTACAGTAAAGTTCGATAGTTTGTGCTTCCTTATTATATTGCTTAATACTCTTTGAAAAATTGCTGGTGAAGTTTTTAATCCAAAGGGTAGGCAGGTCCATTGAAAATGTCCATCTTGAGTTACAAAGGCTGTTTTATGTCTGTCTTCAATTTTGAGCGGGATTGACCAAAATACCGAAATAACATCAAGTGTTGTAAAGTATTTACAATTTCGAGTTTTAACCATTAAGTCTTCTATTAAGGGAAACGGTTGTGACTGTGGTATTACAATTTTATTTAAATCTCGGAAATCAATGCATAATCTGGATTTCCGTCCATCTTCTTTTTTATATGCCAGAGTAACAGGTGCTGCAAAAGGACTATACGTTTCTTCAATCAAATTTTCTTCCAATAATTTAGCCACCTGCATTTCTATCTCTTTTTTATCTTCTATATAACATCTATATGGTCTTTTGGCACAGTACTTATCGACCAATAAATCAATATGGGCTTCGTAATCTTTTACTCTACCAACATCGTACTTGCCTGTTGCGAAAAGTGATTTATATTTTGATATAAGGTTATCAATCTCATTCCGTTGATACACATTAAGGTGATTCACCATAATAGTAAAGTCTTTTTCTTCTAGATATTCGTTAAAATTAATTACATATTCCTTGTTTGCTTTGTCAAAGTTTTTTGTTCTATAAAATGTCTTTGTTTTATACTATGTCTTATTCTCCATAAACGAAATATTTTGTTTTTTTTCTAAGTGTTCATCTTGAACAAGATGATTTTTTTTTATTATGTCTAATCCAATCAAAAAATCGTAATCGAAGTTTTCTTCGTCTACGACAAATACATTGACATTTCTCTCTATATCGAAAATCCTTATTTTGAGTGTTATCATACCAACACTTTTTTTAACGCCATTAATCGTCTTGAGATTCGCATTTATACCGTTCTTATTATTTTGATTACCTTTTAATGATAAAATTTTGGAATTTATTAAGGACACATTCTGTTACATGCACGATCTTTAAAAGACTTTTTTTAAAAAATCCTTTTATTAAAACAATACAATACTAGTTTTACTTTACATAGACTTAACTTATTGTCTATCTTAAATAAATAGGAGACACGATCCCTAGTAAGGAGTCAAACTACTGTGTTATAGTGACTACAGTTTTATCACGACTACTGCGACGTTTCTAGGCGGACAGGGTGTATTTATTAAAAAGGTATGGTTACTTGTGAGGGTGTTGTAAGTACAGTGGCATCATATGTGTACGCAACTAGATAACAAGGAATACTATGGGACATTGTATAAGTTTTTGGAATCCATTAAATATCTAATCAATGTCCCTTGTTATAAACAATGAGTTCCTTGTTATATTCTTGGAGGAATAGATAAGTAAATATAATTACTATTAATTATTATTTATCCTATGCAATAAAAAAGTTAAGGGAAGTATACATCTTTTACACCCCCCGTCTTAGATTGGAAATTATACTCAAAAAGGACCTGAGTATTTTCCAACAACTACTTTAAAGGCAAGTATATGGAAATTCGAAAAGAAAGTAAAATTTTTAATTATTTATAAAAAAATAGGGATTTCGTGGTTCCTTTACATGAGGTATTATTTATTTTTTATTAAAAGAAAAAAGAATATAAACTATGAGTACACAATTAAAAAAATAAACATTTTAGTTTGTAATATTATTCCTTATTTACTAAATGAAACAGAACTACTTAATTTTGTGCAAATATTGAACATTTAATCATTTGATTAAATATAAATTATATAAAATAAAAGAAAAATTATTAGTAATCGTTTCCAACTAAATTTAAGAAATTAAAATTATTTAATTTTTAAAGCGTGACACTATTGTTTACAGGTTTTCAGGGATTCTATGAGTGATAGTAGAATAATGGAGTTCACAGGGAGCTTCTCTGCTTTCCTGGTGTTGCTGCATCTCGATGTCTTCACTGCGATGACGTCGTCTACCAAGACATCTCAAGGAGTGACAAAATCCAGGTACAAATTCATCTTGGGCTATGCAGCAGCAGCGATATATTACGTAGCCAATTACACAAACGGCAATTATATATAATAATATAGAGTTTTGATGCAACTCGGTTTTGTAACACACTCGGTGTAATTCTTGTTTTATATCCGTCATTTGCTGGGCTTCCACTTTGAGGTCGTCTAATTTTGCATGGTTGTAGTTTACTGGTTTTATTTCGACTGCAGGTAATTTATCACAATCACAAGAGGATGCTTGTACAATTCTTCTATTATATCTATTTTTATTTTAGGTAATTCCAATTGCGTTTTTACTACGCCTTCGCCGTGGAGTTTGGTGCTTTGCAGAGTAGCGGTGCAGTATTCATTTAAGGTGAGGATACCGGCCTTGGAAGTTGATTGTAGTAAAGTTCGATCGACATCCCTCGACAATATTGATAGGGTTTGTGAATAGTAATAACCATTTGTTTTTCGCTAGCCGATGTATAATTTTAAAGTTTCCTTTTGTTGACATGATATTACATAATTCGCTGTATTTTGATTTATCTTGATGTAAAATACTAGTTTCGCAAATTGGATCAGCATTTTCGTCTTGAATGATTAGTGATTTGCAAAAGTATTTATTCTCGTCGTAATTTTTGCACGTCGATAGTTCATCTAGGGTTACATAGAACCTTCTATCTCTGGTTAAGCCTACATACTTGCTCTGAACTAATAGGGTGTGATATAAGGAGGATTGGTTATCTTTTTTGGGAAGGGATAGTACTTGGTAACCCACAAAACAATCCTCGTCTACAAGAGGTATTTCTATAATTGAAACTAAAGTTAAATCTTCTAAATACGCGTTAAGATTACTGATTTTAATTAAATTATGAATATTGCTAAAACTTGGTATTTCTATAAATTTACCAGAATCTGGACTTTTATTTAATTCCTTTACTAAATTACTGTAATTTATTATATTTGCAGGTAATGTTCCAGACAAAGCGGATTCGATGGCGTTCGTCAGTTCATCAACTTTAGAATTAATTAACATTAAATTATCTATGACAAATTCATATAATTCGAAAATTGTTTCATGTTGTTTCATTTCCTGAATTTCATTCCTATTTTCCTGTACGTATTTCTGTATTTTAAGCATATTAAAATTTATTACGCGTTCACTATATAATATTGAGTTAATAGTTTTATTAAAGGAAGCGATAACGGACGTTCTTACTTGTATTTGTTTAGTATCGAGATTTTTAACAGTTTCGCCATTTTTCTCGACGTTTGAACCGTTCATTTCGGGTATCTTTATCTCAATATCCTTGAATGAAGTATTTATACATGTTGTAAAACCGATAAAGTTCTCGACTTTAATCATTGACTCTAGAATTAATAATTTATTGGAGTGTACAGAGCATTTTTCTATGATTACGTCTCCGTTTTCAATGTTAGATATTTTAACTGGAATTTTTTGTTCCGTGCGGGCTTTAATTAAGACAAAATTTTCGCGTGTAACTTGAGTGTTATCTGGTAAAGATAATTTAATTTTGTTATCGTCCGTGTTTATCGACGCTTTGAATCTTTTTAAGAAATCAATGCCCATTATTCCGTCGTATGGAATATCTATTTGAACAACGCAAAATTTATGCGAAAGATTATTTGTTATAGGCAACTCTACGTATTCTGAGATTTCTAATTTTTGTTCGCATATTCCTTTTATTTGAATTTTTTCTTTAAATGTTTTTAAGTTTTTAATTTGCGATGTTATTTTAGGAGAAATAGTACTGACGGCGGCGCCAGTGTCGACTAAAAATTTCATTGAAACATCGCCTACAAAATGTTTTATAAATAATAGTTTATTTAATTTTTCGCCTACAATATTATTTATGGCATTTATTTTTATTTAAATTTCGAGCAGATTCATGAGGACTTAGGCCTCGTCTTCGGAGGACGGCTGCTCGGTCGTGTCCTCCGGCTCCTCGTTTAAAGAATTTATTGTTTTTTTATCGTTAAAATTATTTTTAAGTTTATTACTGTTGCTGGGGCCCGGATGCAATTTTCTACAGAAGTCGATTGTATGCCCCTGCATTTTGCAATGCGTACAAAATCTGTCACTTTTATTCGATATTCTATTATTATCGTTCGATTTATTATTTTGCACGTAACTCGAAGATTTTTGGACTGAATTACGATAATTAGATGTTTGTTTTTTCGTATTATACGTCTCGGAATTTCTACGCATATTATTGTTTTTATTGTAGAATTCGAGGGCTCGTTCCTCTTCTAGTGCAAATTTGAAAGCTTCGTCGGTCGTAGTAGGCCTACGGGATCTTGTGACATTATAAAAATGCGGATCTAACCCGATTAAGAAGTTATTCATTACAAGCTTATCATATTCACTACATAAAATACCAGATTTGTCATTAATAATTTCTGTGTTTGATAAAAGCTCATTCTTTAAATTTTCGTAATATTCGACGAAACGCGCAACGGATCCTCTTTGCTTTACGTGCTGAAATTCCAATAAGATTACACTAAGGGTTCGACATTTATTAAAATGCGCATCTAATTCGTCTAAAAATTGATTTAGATCTGAGAAATTGCGTCTGTTAGCAAAACTAGCTGCTTTACCTTCTAATTGCGATATAGCTGCTGGCAATAATAATAATTTTTGTACACTGTTCGCCCAATTTTGTGCTTGGCGACAGTTTCTTATAAAAATGTTTAAATTATTTATATTTTCGCTAAATTTTGGTATAAGACTAAATATTTGATTTGTAGGTACCAAGGGATCTAGCTTGATGTCCAGGGCCTTTTGGTGATGGCTGGCAGAGTCGTAGGCACCTGGTTTGGGATCGGTCGACATATTTTTGATAGTCTTGGATCGTAGCAAAATTTTATTTAAAAATGGATACAAGGACGGCAAAAGAGAGCGAGGGAGATCCACACCCTAAAAGCACGAGAAAATATGAAAGACTTACAGTGTCAATATCGACGTCTTCATTTGCCCCTCGTTGTATGCTGCAACGTTCGGATGGCTCCTCGGCTGGGCTGCGGCTCACGCGGCGACGATGATTCTCTGAAAGTTTTATCGGAGAATTTTTCGCGACGCGGGTGGGCGCAAGGGATCTTTCTGAAGCGATTCAAAAATGACCTTTTTGCAACTTTTCGTATCCTACCGACTGCGCCAAAATGTTACATGCACGATCTTTAAAAGACTTTTTTAAAAAAATCCTTTTATTAAAACAATACAATACTAGTTTTACTTTACATAGACTTAACTTATTGTCTATCTTAAATAAATAGGAGACACGATCCCTAGTAAGGAGTCAAGACTACTGTGTCATAGTGACTACTGTTTTATCACGACTACTGCGACGTTTCTAGGCGGACAGGGTGTATTTATTAAAAAGGTATGGTTACTTGTGAGGGTGTTGTAAGTACAGTGGCATCATATGTGTGCGCAACTAGATAACAAGGAATACTATGGGACATTGTATAAGTTTTTGGAATCCATTAAATATCTAATCAATGTCCCTTGTTATAAACAATGAGTTCCTTGTTATATTCTTGGAGGAATAGATAAGTAAATATAATTATTATTAATTATTATTTATCTTATGCAATAAAAAAGTTAAGGGAAGTATACATCTTTTACAATTCGAGCCCGAATCATAGATCCCTTTTTTTTTAAGGAGTCATTTAATCATAGTCTCTCTCAATGTAGGGCGAGGGTGAAAATCGAGAGGGCTCGAGCTCATAACCGATATTGCAATAGGATGCAAAGCCATCTGGCGACGGATCCGCGAGCCTTTTGGAGCTACGTGAGATCCAGGAAAAACAGTTACAAAAATACAACAAGGTTAATGCGAAGGCACAGGCACAAAAAGGTTAATGCGAAATGGTCGACAATTGACTGAGCCAGAAGCCGCAAATGAGTTCGCTCGATACTTTTACTCTGTGTACAATCCAGAGCCGCCGGCGCTGAGCGTGGCGGTGGCGAGCGCAGCGGCGTCGTCGGCGCCGGGCGCACGTGTGGAAATCGCGCGCCTACGCCCTGGCGACGTGCGCCGCGCACTCGCTCGCCTGCCGCCCAAGCGTTCGGATGGTCCGGATGGTATACCAGCGTATGTTTTCAAGGACTGCAGTAGAGTGTTAGTAGAGCCTTTGACACACTTGTTCAACACGTGTATAGAAACCGCGCAGTTTCCCGAGCGGTGGAAACTTTCACGTTTTGTACCGGTACCAAAGGGCGGAGGTGGCACGGTTTACTCAGGTATGTAGCCAGTTGAATGACGCTCAGCATGGTTTTCGTCCTGAGCGAGCAACGACAGGAAACTTGCTGGATTTGATGACCCATCTTGTACCAGCTGTGGACACTGGCAATCAGGTAGATGTAGCATACTTTGATTTCAGAAAGGCGTTCGACACAGTCGACAATGATATTCTTCTGTCGAAGTTAGCTGAGGCAGGTTGTGCCCCGCATACCCTGGCTTTCTTTGAAAGCTATCTGCGGGATAGATGTCAGTACGTGGACTGTGGCGGATGCCTTTCTGAAACATATTTCACGAGATCTGGCGTGAGTCAGGGCAGCAATTTAGGTCCTCTTCTATTTATTTTGACTTTGAATAATCTACCGGAAGTTATAAAAAAACGAAAGCCTTATTATTTGCCGATGACCTAAAAATTATAATGGAAATAATAGAGGACGCTGATCATCACAAACTGCAGCAGGACATAGACAGAATTGTCAAGTGGTCTAGTGACAATAAGCTGTACTTCAATACGGCTAAGTGCTGCGTAATGTTATTTAGCCGCGCTCGCTCTCCTCGTCATCATCAATACCACATAGAGGGAACACCACTGACACCCGTCACTGAGATTAAGGATCTAGGAGTTAATTTCACACCCGATTTAAACTGCAGAAAACACATAGTTGACGTATGTAAAAAAGCTTATCGCAATCTAGGGTTTCTGCTACGACAAGCTCATCAGTTTGATAATATCGCAGCTTTGAAAGCACTCTACGAAGCTCTCGTGAAAAACCACTTAGAAGGCAATGCCGTGATTTGGTCCCCACACGAGGACAAATACATAAATATGCTAAAACGTATCCAGAACAAATTTGTGCGCTTCATACATCTCAAAAGGTACGGCGTGTACCCAGGTTATCCGTTGCTGTATCCAACGCTATTTGTTCTGGGTATGGTCGGCTACTATAAATTAGAAGTTAGAAGGGAAGTGGCCCTGGCCACATATGTGGTGAAAGTTTTGCGCGGTGTAATGCACAATTCAGCTGTGTGTGACAAGCGTCCAGGCTATGTGTGCCGGACGGGTACGCGGAGCGGCGGCGCCGACCGCCGCTGCTTTAGGTGTCGCGCGCGCGCACCAACCTGCTGCGGATGGCCCCGCTCACGCGGGCGCTGTGGACGCTGAACACGGTCGCAAACACCGTCGATTTATTTACGTGCTCATTGAACGAGTTCACTAAGGTCACCTATTGTGTAGCAAGTAAGATAGATTTAAGTACCTACTAGTAACACTCTATTGTATTAGGCTTAAACCTGTAATGATAGAAGTTGTAAGTTGTAAATAAATAAATAAATAAATAAAAAATTCAACTTCAATTTTGATTAATGGCGGGATATCAAGTTTTTTGGTTCAATTTCATTTAATTTAACTTCTTACTCTGAATTGTTAACGTTTTTTATGGGATATCTGGTTTCTCCTACTCCTCGTGGGTTTCTTGTATTTTTATTTTGTTTTTCTGATTTTTTGTCAACATTCCTTCTAAAGTTGTTTTCAAAATTCTTTCTGGTAACTAAATATTCTAGACCTCTTATTTGGTTAAATAAATCTTCTGTTGTTCTTAAAATATTTCTGTCGATTTTATTTATCACAAATGTAGGTAGTCCCGTTGCAATCAAATCAATCAAACTACAATGTTTTTGTTCACTTCCAATAAAAGTCTCTCCTTTTTCAAGGCATAGTCTAATAAATAACCTTGTCTGTATTGAAATAAAATTACATACTTGACAGGTGACCAACCTTTGTCAGCATAAGTTTCACAGAAACATTCCTTACATGTTTTCCATTCCGAATTAATTGTATATTTAATCATCATGGAGGTATACCAGTCTAGGTCCTCTAAAAATGCTCTTATAATCTCAATTTTCTTTTTACATCTTCAACAATTGATAATCGTGAACATTCCTCTTCAAATCTATTCATCCATGAGATGCATTAGATGTCCTGTTAAACTTTTCCAATATAAATTTGTCTACTATATTTCTCAAAATTTGTGGTTTATTTGATTCCATGCATTTATGTAATAATTCTGTCAAATACTCTTCCGAAATTCCTATATGCTGTGGTGCTCTTTCAATTTTTGAAGTTATTTCCTCTAAAAAATATCCAATAAATTGAATGTTTCCATCGTCATCTATATAGGTATCATGTATTTCTTGTGTCATTGTAATCCATACAAGTATGGATGGATGAAGTCTTCTCTCATGCCTTTTCATCAATGTTTTTTTATATTATCATATACTTGCGTCTTAAGAATAGCATCATGTAATTTAGCCGGCTGAAGCTCTTGCGGAATCAAGTATATTCTTTTATCAGTATCAGTAATCGAAGTTAAGCAGATAATATTAGATTTTGGATTTTGGATCACTTGCCTTTACTACAAATTCAAATCTCAGTTTTTCCATTGTTCATAAGTTATAGCGAAAATGTTGTTTTATAATATGATTATTTAACAATATGGAAATAAAAGATAATGTGTTGCTTTACAACTAAAGAAACAACATTTAATGCTAATATTTCACAATTTAAATAATATTTTATACAAATAATTCATAAGAAATTAAACATAAGTCTCATTCCCTTGACAGTTGACATTCATTGTCAAGTCTAAAAAATAATGAGGTTACATTTATTTTATTATTAACGCATTTTAAGAAAGTTATAAATACAAAAAAGCCTCCGCTATCCTCACTCTTTCAGCAAAAGAAACTCAAACGTTATTTTAAGCCACTTTTCTGAGAGGCCGTGGTATTTCCCCAAATAGACATTACCGATCTGTGGACCTTTATAAACAATCACCAGTGATGATAATTAATTAGATACTATATTATTAAATAATCATCATTATGTGTTGTAGTAGTCAGCGGAAAAAATGTAGCAGTAAGCATTAAATATATTATAGTGATGTTGATAATTACTAATATAATTTTGGCAATAGCAAAATTTCTAAGACATTGATATCGGTGCACAAAACTCTGATGAGTAGAGAGTACCTATGTCATCATAATAATATTATGTTGGTGTTTCATGTTAAGATGGTGGTGATGATGATGATGATTACTGTAAGTGGTATAAATGGTATATGATTGCAGTTCTTTAAACAACACCGGAATCCCCAAACATGTATCTATAAGGACCCAGCTGTTCTGTCTTTTGGATCCAGGGTATACCTTGGTACAAAATACGGCAATACCTGCCGACAAACTGTGACGCAGTTTGGCGGGTTAATGTAATAAGATGTTTATTTGCCAATAAAGATATATTTACAAAAAAAAAAGCTTACTTTTTAGTAGCATATGCTTGGACTGTTTCAGAAAAAGTCGAAATGACTATTATATTATAATATGTCTCCATATAAATTTCGAAGAGTTCATCTCTTGAAGAACTCATCATGGATCCTATCATCAGGTCACCACTTTGGTGACTAAGGGACGAGGACACTGGCGAATCCTGCCTGATTTTCCAACAAGAGCGGCCAAGTTTCGAACATGTGTGGTTCTATAGTACTTAAAAAGTTGTTATATAAAATAATCTATTATATTTTTAGGACTTTGGAATAAAAAGTTATAAATCTCCGAATATCAAAGAATTGATGTGCAAAATATGTACTTAACTGTGGTAATCATTGTCATTATATCAATAAAGTCTTATTGGTAATCATGCTGTAAATTGACAATTGGAGGTGTAAAATCTCCATCCAGATAGTGATCCAGTAGATAGATTTATTTTATTGGAGGAAAAAGTTATTTTATTTTTCTATAGCTTAGCAGTTTTGTACTAGTTTTATAAAAAAATGTTACTTGGGGTGTGAAATTGATCCCTCTATACTATTTATATTTATATACTGAGAAAAATAACTATTGTTTTTTGTTTTCGTAACGTGAAAGCGACATCTATCATTTATCTGTTAGCATATTGCTTTTCCAAACAAACTAGTTATTAATTTCATTACGTAATTGATATTGCAAATAATAGATGTCGCTTTTTCTCAAATCGCCACTAGAGCAATATATTGAACAATAGATTGGATATATTTAATCAATTATCTTTTATCCCTCAAGTTTGATGTATAGTAATAATACTTTTTTGTTCCTATGTTCATAAATTACAACTTACAATAATACTCTTTGTACCCTTGTATTTTAATTACCAGGCAGTAAATGTATGGCGACTTGCCGATCTCCTTTAGAGCTATAACCTTTACAACAACAGCATAATTTTGCAAATAGATTCACAAACAGCAAAGTAATGTTCAAATATATTATGTCGGTGTAAAATACTATGAGAAGTACCTATTATATCATCATAATGTGAAGATGTATGGTATAATGATGACGGTGATGATGATGATTACTGTAATTATCACAGTGGCATATGTTTGCAGTTCTTTAAACAACGCCGAAATCCCCAAACATGTATCTAACATGTTTGGGGATTTCGGCGTAAGGAGGCAGGAGGATCCAGGGTATACCTTGGTGCAAAAAGTTACTTTTTGTAGCATATGCTTGGACTACTTCAGAAAAAATGGAATTGGAAATCATCAAATATGTCCATATAAATTTCGATTCTTCATGGATCCCACCATCAGGTCACCAGTTTGATGTCAAAAGAACCAATTTGGGATTATACCTATACATCAAAAAATAATTTTGAAAAAAGTCTTCAGACGGCAGATGACCGATTCTCAGACCTGAGGAATATGCAAAAAATTTAATAAGAATCGGTCAAGCCGTTTCGTAGGAGTGTGTACCCGAACACTATGATACGAGAAGTTTGTAAATTAGACTAGCTATATAGATTACACATACTTAAATAGAATAATACTATATTATACTAAAAGTAAAAATGCACAAAAAGTTCCCCTTTTAAATTCAGCTAAAATTTTAACTATTTCCGAGAAACCGACCTCCACTTTTTTCACCAACTTCGCTCAAGGATCAAACAATAAGGCAGTCAAAAACCTAAAATACATATATCACCAATCGATCATAATAGAAGATCCACGGAAGCAAAAGAGTTCCCCAGTGTCAAAGATGCCAGCAATATGGCCATACAAAAAATTATTGCATGAGGCCATATCTATTTGTAATGTGTGCCCAACCTCACAAAACTGCAGACTGTCCAAAAATAGATCGTAAAAGTCCGGCCAAATGTGGCCTGTGCCTTGGAGATATCCACCGAATTACAAAGGCTACGAGGTGTACAAAAAAAATATTAGCCAGGAAATCTAATAAGCCGACCTATATTAACCAAAAAGGAAAGTCCACAAGAGCTGATAATCCCACTATTGAGATTTACTTTGAAAAAACGATAATGGTAATAATAGACGGCAATATGATGTAGTTTTGAGAGGTAATAAAAACCTTGACCGTGAAAACAAGCCCGGAAATGTTTCTTAAGCAAACCGAAAAAAAGGACTTTATCCTTCAACAAATGAGTACATTTATCAGTCTCATACCCTAATCTCAAAAATAGCAAAATGACCTCTCTAAAAATAGCAACCTGGAACCTGGACGGGCACTCAGACTAGGACCAAGTTGAAGTCCTGGTACATACACTAATAACATTGATATATGACTAGTCGCAGAGACACACTTCACGGCAAATAGCTGCGTCAAAATAAAAAACTATCAAACCTATGCCACTAATCATCCAGATAGTACAGCTCATTTAGGTGCGGAAGTGATAGTTAACGATAGATAAAAGATAGAAATCAAATATCAAATACAGTGAACAACTGCAATTCAAAATATCACACATGCAAGCAGCTACTGTTATAATAAAAGATCGAAACGAAACACTCAATATTTCCATTGAGCGGAGCAATGAAGAGCTATTTAACGCCCTTGGACCGCGATTTATTGTCGGGGGCGACTGGAATGCCAAAAATCTCCACTGGGGCTCCCGACTAACTAAGAGTACTAAAGAAAAGTCTAGATAAGAATAAACTAACCACGATCTCATCAGCAGATCCTACGAACTGGCCTAGTGACTCGAATAGATTACCAGACGTGATAGACTTTTCATTACCAAGGGTATTACCACTAAATACTCTAAATCATATCATAGAGACATACTTGGACGCAAACACTATTAATATATTTCTTCTGAATCAGAGAAAACAAAAGTAGAAAATTAGAAAATCCTGAAGGTTTCTAAATTTTCCATACCCAACATCTCTCGTTTCTTTGTCGAAGTAGACTAGATCGGGTATTCTGGCGTTGAAAATTTATAATTTTCAAAATATAGGCCGTTCACGGGCGGGCCCCGTACCTGATAAAATGTAAAAAAAAATATTTAAAAAAACAATAATTTATTTAATAAGTGACGATCAAAATTAAACAATTAAACCTTTAATAAAATGTATTCATTTTGAAATATCAGTATACAACAGGCACTGTCTTCATCAATCTGTTGGCGTGGCCCAGTATTCTCTTCCACGATCCTTCGTTAAGCGGCTCTTGTATAAATTCGGCCACGGGTTTCCAGTTGTCATGTATGAATTTGTGGAAAGATTCAGCTGCAAAAAGAACGGATAAAATTTTCCCTCTGGCGCAACTGGACGTATTAGCAACCGGAGGTTGTCTCAAAAGGACGTATTCGCAAGAAATGACAATCGCTAGTGGACAGAAATTGTACAGACCATGATATAAATAAAGTGTATGAATTTCGAATGTGATTTTAAACGTTTGTCCGATTTGGCTCAAAATAATTTTCCAAAAGAGCTAATTAGCTAAACATACATTATAATTTATAGACATAAGCCTTCCTTTTGAATCACTGTTTCTATTTCTCAAAACTGCATTAAAATCCGTTGATTTTAAGCTATTAAAAGGTCTATTCGAACAGGAATGGAAGCGACCTTATATCATCGGTATCACAAATTATGAATTTTGCCGGGCTTATTCCACAATAAAGTTCTGTAATCAGGATATTATTATGTACCTAATAAATAACTTAGTATACTCACATAAACCTTTCTGTCCTTCAAATAGGTTATTAATTTGCATGTGGAACGGGCTTGTGACTGTCGCGTTTGTTTTGTAAGTTTGAATCCTAAAGTAATCTTTGCCATCTTTGCCTTTTTTCTCTTCCAAATTCATTTGCAAAGTTGTGACAAATGTTCCTGTAGTAATTCAAGAAATAAATTAACTAAAAATATCCTTAATTGTCATATTTTATTTAGATAAACAAACTGCCTTTAACTTATTTCAAGAGCGTACTGCAAACTAAATACTGTTTAAAGAAAATAAAATGTATGGCAGTTTGGCATACTGATGATGATCATATTACTATATTCTGGCTCCTATAAGTAGAAGCCTAATTCTTTTAACTATTTTCGGTATTATGATCTCGTTTCGGTTAAGGCGCTGAGTTCTGACGCATTCGCATACACGTCAAATGGTGCGCGCGGTAGCGGGACAGGACGAAAATTCTTACCAGATAATTACAAGAATTGCCTTTGTAATGACGATACATCATTGTAACACGAGGAAGAAGTACTAAATATTAAATTTACTGATTATATATTGAAAAATTAAACAAATTATATAAGAAAATAAAAAATATTAAACATACCAAGTGTAATATCATAATCTCCTTTTCCTTTGATGTTCCAGTCAAACAATCTACCGCTAGTCTCATAATCACCGACCACTTTTACATTCTTCGGACAACGATAGTCGAAGCCTATGAAAAGTGTTTTTACGCTCGTCCTAAAATAAAAAAAGGAAAATGAAATGTTATCAAAATAAATTATGTCCGAGTCGAAAAAAAATGTTTATCAGACATGCTTCTGAAATTGGTCAACGACACGTCTACATCATAATAATAAATGATTATTTTTAAGTAAAAAATTAAACCAGACTTCCAAAGTAAACATTCACAAAAAGGTATAAAATTATACTTATTTCCTAAATAATTTCGCTTTTAAATTCGGCTAAAATTTTAACCATTTCTCTACTCAATCTTCATAATTTTGAGGTCGGTACCAGCCAACTTGAACGTGAGTTCTATAAAATATTGTCTTATCTGACTGAAAGTTGTATGATGACATATGCTTGCAGTTCTTTAAACAACGGAATACCAAAACATGTATCTATAAGGACTCAGGAGTTCTATTCAGTGCTTTTGGACCCAGGGTACAAAACAGGGTATAAATATTTTGGTATAAAAGCTTACTTTTTAGTAGAATACTTCAGAAAAAGTCAAAATCACTATTATGTATCCATATAATTTTCGAAGTGTTCCCTCGAATTCTCATGGATCCCATCATCAGGTCACCACTTTGGTATCAAAAGGACCAATTTGGGATTATACCCTTTAGATAAAAAAAAGGATTTTGAAAATCGGTCCACAGACGGCGTAGTAGTCATTGAAGTTTGAACATACAAAAAAATATATATATATATGTGTAACAGCCTAACGTATAATCGCCTCCTTTTTTTGAAGTCGGTTTGTATTTGCTGTATTAGCGTCAACAGAAATACATCATCTGTGAAAATTTCAACTGTCCATCTATTATGGTTAAGGAGATACAGCCTTGTGACAGATGGACGGACAGACAGACATACAATATTCCTTTTCCCTGACGGTGGTCACAAGACATTACATAACAATAATATGGCAAAGTTTGTTGTCATATTACATACCGTAAATTATTTATTTTGCACCTTTCAATACCAGTGACTGTAGTATTATAAAGTTTGTAACTCATAGTCAGAAGATTTGCATCCACCGAATCCAAGTAAAATGGTCGTACTATCCCGTGTGTAGGACTCAGAAGTACCTGCTCGATGTCAAGTATTACATCTTCCAAACACACATCGTTTCTTTTGCAATACACCTTGTTTTCTGAAATAGTAAAATACTAATCGATAGTTGCTATTTATTTTATTTTTAATGATTAATATTATATAATATTAATTGATTTTATATAGTATTATTCGATGTTATTCTACCTTTATAGTCTATCTCTTATCTTTAGCAAACATTGAATAAACTTTTAATTATTAAATAACTTAAAATGTTTTGTTGCTATAAACCTAAACATTTAACAAAACATTAAACTTTATTTATTACTTTATAAAGACATTAACTCTTTTTTGTTTTGTTATTGTGAAAATAATTATAATATATTATGTAGGTATTCATTTAATACAATTAAAATGGAGTTACAAAATATCACTTACCACCATTTGCAAGGTTTATTCCAAACAATACAAAGTATAAAATAATCACAGGACTAAAATAAGACATTCTGCTGATCCTGGTGGCCTGGTGGAGGCCTGGTGATCGCTAGCGTTCCAGAATGAGCTCTAGTTGGGATAATGAACAATTTCATTTATATTGCTAGCAAAAGAGACACAAAAAGGCTAGTTCGACTTAAGAGTATAACTGTAAGAAGTGGGATTCTGGATACAGGGTGGGTTGAAAAATTGTATAGCCTAATAGTGAAATCAGCAAGTCCAATATTTAATTTTATTCGATAGCAAAATATTTAAATCATCATTCTAAAATTAAATTTAAAGAAAAAAATAATATTATTCGAACGCGTTATCCAATCTAAAGCGCTATTGAATAGATTAAAACATAGGCTACGTTTTATCTCGACAAAGTACAATCTTCCAGTGGGATACCGTAACTACGCGGGCAAAGCTGCGGGCAAAACCTAGTGTTAATTAAAAGACTAATTCACTCGACGAGACAAACATTCAAATGATAGCCACATTCAAATATTTTTCAGGCTTACTTACAAGGGTAACAAACAAAATATAATTTTACTTTATATTATAGGGGGATATAATTAATCTTGCGAACAAAAAATAAGTTGGCGATGAACATGAGCAGACTGTATTACTGAATTTAGCAGCGAATTAATATATTGGCGACTAAATTACTAAACTGGCGAAAGCACTCAGGCGAAAAAAAATAAAAAAATTGGCAGATAAAAGGTAAAAAAAATTAAATCCAAACTGGCATCGAAATCTATAAGGCTACTTAATTTTTGAGTTGGCGATCATTATAAGATGTAAGCAGCTAAAAAACCAGATTGGGTTGATAAATTAATGGATACAAAAAAATCAATTTACGGGCTACGGAAATACTAATTTTTGGATACTGTTGGAGTTCGTTTTCCTTTGGCACGGGTGTCCTTTTCAAGGGTTTTGGGGGTGCTGAATAATATGAACATTAAACCCATTTTGAAATTCCAAACTAGCGTCCTTTTTTTATTTAAAATTAATATGGGTGTCTTATTCTAGGTTTCTGGGGTGTTGATTACAAAATTGTCTTCTAATTTCGATTTCCAAAATGGAGAATTTTAATTCTACGTAAAAATGACATATGAGTACTAATTTAAAAGTTCTTGGGGATGCTGATTAGGATTGATGATTATTATCAGAGTATGTTATGTAGTTTGAGATACCAGCTATGTTAAATCTATCTTGTTTTATTATGTGTTATTATTTTTTCAGTAGGATGCACCGTTTCCGAGATAGAAGAATTATAGAAAAAAAAACATGGCAATGCCTACTTTGAAATACGAACGATGTATAAAGCTATAGAAATATAGGAAAATCCAGGATTTTTACATTTCTTTTTCTCCCATCAAGAAAATATGTGGTTGCGGAGTTACAGAGAGGGAGCAAAATTTCATTATTTTTTCAGTAGGATGCACCGTTTACGAGATAGAAAAATTTTACAGAAATTGAAATACATCCGGAATTTTAAAATTTCACAATAATTGTTTTTTTTATTAATTAACATCCTCTTAAACCTAGAAAAGGTATTCATCACCCCTAAAAACCTCGAAGACGACACCCATATCAATTTAACAGAATAAATATTCGCCTTTTTTAAATTTCAATGACTGACTTTTTGTAATCAGCACCCCCAGAAACCTACAAGGATACCGATATTAATTATTATAAAATGATATATGTCCGTTAAATTTGAAATGAATGTCATTTTCATATCCAGCACCCCCATAAACCTTGTAAACGACACCCATATCAATTTTACGAAAAATAATCTTTGGTATTTCAAAATGAATGATTTTTTTGGATTCTAGTGTAGATTCCCGAAAAAATGGGAATGTTGTACGTTAATTTACGTTCTTTTATGTGCGCTCATCTTGTCTGCTTATTTTTGTTTTTTGAATTACCTATTTCAGGAAAATAATTGTGCCTATTCTTAAATTAAATGTGTGAATTGTACTCTCAACTGTACTCTCAAGTTGTAGCCAAGATGGTTATTTGTTCGTCATAATAATATTTGTCTGCCAGTTATGAATATTCAGTGAAAAGAACTGGTATTTTTTTATCGCCGGATTTGGAATTTTTTATTCCTTACATTCTTTCGAAAACTTGGTAATTTAGTATTCTATATTTGGTTTTTTCACACCCAAAATTTGATTGTTTTGTCGCAAGTTTAAATACATGCCTATTATAAGTAAGATTGGTAAAAGGAATATCGAAATAAGAAGTCCTTAGTCCAATAACGGAATTAATGTAAACAGCCTGTAGCGGTACTTACTACTTACCGAAGCCAGTATTCCTAATTCTATTTATAACCTACCTCAGCGTCTGGTTACCTGAAAGGTTAATAACCAGTTCACCAATGCTAATTTAATCGAAATGAATATCGGGACTCATCATCAGTACATACTATGGCACAGGTCTTCTCAGTGTGAGAAGTTTGAATCGAACCTCTAATTAATATTATACCAACCAGAAGAAATTATTAAAATGTACCTACTTTAAAAAACACAGTTTTACATAAAAATATAAGGACTTGATATTTATGTTTATGACTTTGATAAAAATACTATTCAAATACAAATTTTATCGGTACCTGCCAGGATGCACATTAGCAAAGTCTGCTGCCCGTAACGATAGTAATTTCTTAGATATTGACAGAAATAAATATATTTATTAACACTCGTAACTAAACGTACGGATATACTTTTAAACAAAACTTAACAATTGAATAGTAATTGATATTTTTAACATTAGACATTAAGTTTGATTTATGTAATTAATGAAGTAATGAAAATACTTAAAATAATAACTTTGGAAATATGCCTTCAATTTAAGAATAGCAATACAGATTTCAAAAAGCAATTATTGTTAGTAATAACATTGTACTTTTAGACCTGAATGTGTTTTTGACTATTTTTTATGAAATATAGGGGGCAAAGCATACGGAAACGCCTGATGGAAAGCGACTACCATCGCCAATGGACACCCCGCAAAACCGGAAGAGTCGCAAGTGCGTTGCTGGCCTTGCGATATGTGGCCAGTGTAGGTTTCTAAAAACCATCTGGTTTAAAAAATCAGTATAAAAGGTGTTGTTTTTAAATGGATTAATTATTGTAAAACAGTATACATAGGCTGCACTAAAAGTATCGGGACTGGAATATTTCCACTGTTCCTGTCATATTAAAATCTTTTTAATTTAAAACTCCTTGGTTTTAAAAACCGTTTATTTATTTAAAAAAAGATTCTCGGTCTTGTCACAAGGTCTTTTCAAACTTGTTTAGTCGTTGAGAAAATGGAATTGACTCGAGAAAATTCTAGAGCGATGATTTATTATGACTTTCGAAGTGGTTTAACACAAAAACAGTGTGTTGACCGGATGATTTCTGCATTTGGTGATGAAGCCCCATCCAAAACCACAATTTATCGCTGGTTTGCTGAATTTCAACGTGGACGTGTCAAGCTCAGTGATGATCCCCGTCAAGGTCGTCCAAAAACTGCAGTCACCCAAGAAAACGTTGATGCTGTGCGTAATCTGATTGAGGAAGATCGACATGTGACATACCGCGAAATTCCGGCAACTTTAGACATGAGTCAAATACAAATAATCTTGCATGAACAATTAGGTGTAAAAAAGTTGTTTTCCCGATGGATACCGCATTTTCTCTGTGAAGAGCAAAAAGCGGCTCGCGTTACATGGTGCGTCAGAACTCTCGAAAGATTCCACGCAGGATCCTCAAATGCTGTATACAACATCGTATCAGGTGACGAATCCTGGATATACGCGTACGAACCCGAAACAAAAAACCAGTCACGAGTTTGGGTGTTCGAAAATGAGTTAAAGCCAACAAAAATTGTTCGTTCACGGAGTGTTGCAAAAAAAATGGTGGCCACGTTTGTCTCCAAAACCGGCCATGTTGCGACTATTCCTCTTGAGGGACAAAGAACGGTTAATGCAGAATGGTATGCTAACATTTGTTTGCCACAGGTCGTTTATGAACTCCGTAAAGAGAACTGCAACCGCCGCATCATCCTCCATCACGACAATGCGAGTTCTCACACCGCGCACAGAACAAAAGAGTTTTTGGAGCAAGAAATCATAGAATTATTAGACCATCCGCCGTACAGCCCCGACCTAAGCCCTAATGATTTCCCTAAAATAAAGAATAAATTGCGTGGTTAGAGATTTTCATCACCTGAAGAAGCTGTGGACGACTACAAAACGGCCATTTTGGAGACCCCAACTTCCGAATGGAATGGTTGCTTCAATGATTGGTTCCATCGTATGGAAAAATGTGTCATATTTCGCGGAGAATACTTCGAAAAGCAATAAATACATTTTTAAATAGTAATGTTGTGTCACTTCCTTGATGCCCAAAATTTTCAGTGCCGCCCTCGTAATATATCCTTTTGTGCGTTTCTATATAAGAAATTTGAATGAATGTTTTATTTTAATTATCACACGAAATATTCGTCGGTAAAGTGTGAATTTGGCCGCACTCTGAACTTGCCACCCGGGGCAATGCCCCGTAGCCCCCCCTACATCCGAGACTGCGTATACGCCATCAAATGACTTTCATCCTACTGGATGCCTAAATTTTTACAAAAAAAAATATTAGGCTTCATGTTCATAAAAAAATAAGTTTAAAAAACTATAACCCGACTACGTAAAAAAAAGGGGTCTTTAAAGGCCGAAACAAGAAAATAATTCAAATAGAAATCCAGAAATGCATAGTTACAAAAATGGTCAAGGTAGAGCCGTGGTCGCACCTACTATTCGGAACAGTCGATGTCAAAACGCAGCCGTCTGTAACTATCTTGGGGTATGCATGTGTACATGACGATAAACGCAGTTTCAGTTTATACCTAGACGTCACGCATCTCGGTGTGAACTGACGCTTAGATGACGCTATTAGTGTGTGCGACCACGGCTCTACCTTGACTATTTTTGTAACTATGCATTTCTGGATTTCTATTTGAATTATTTTCTTGTTTCGGCCATTTTAGACCCCTTTTTTTACGTAGTCGGGTTATAGTTTTTTAAACTTATTTTTTTATTTAATATTTTTCCGTTTCCCAATCAAACATAACTATAGTAAATACTTTTATAGACTAAATAACTTACCTCCTGAACTAAATTAAAGACTATACCTAAATGTGCAAGACGTACACTATACTATAACAATAACTTTAATCTCATACAAAACTATACGTATATTATTTACAATTCAAATCAAGTTATTACCGTATCACGAAGAAACAATAATTAATATTATTTATTAAAGGACCTTAAAGGTAATAAAGTAACTGTAAAACTGAAATTAAAATGAATAGCATACACAGTAACTGACGACTTGATTCGAACTTGAAGAAAGATTTATAAAATATAACTATTTATAATTTATATTCAATAAGCGCAATAGAGGTCATTCAACATTCATTCATTTCACCAATGCAATTATATCATTTATTCACTTTTAATCATAATATTTTGATCATAAACAATAATTGTAGTGGAATATATCATAAACTTCTAAATACAACGATACTGCGATTCAGAAAAACATTTAAGACTCGTATAATGACATCTATCGAACGAGTGAGTAATAAAAGTGCTAGTAATTGATTTCATCTTCATTTTCTTATTAAAATCGGATGAACTAATTAACCGATTTTGATCTAGTTTTTTTTGTTTGAAAGCTGACATAATTAAGAGTGGTCTTAGCTATAATTCATCATCATCAGCTCGTTCACTGCTTGACAATATAGGTGTTATTTAATTTGCCTGTAATAATTATATTTATAAAATAAAATATAATGTTATGAAGGAACATAATATATAAATTATATATTTATAATTTAACTTATGTTAGAAAATTGGACAAATATTGATTGAATTGTATTTTAAACGTATGTTTTGACTTAAACAATATGATATAATATAATATATATACAAATAATGTAAATATTTGTAATGTGCTTCCAAAGACATTTCTTTTGATACCAAACATGTGATATTTATCTCGATTTCATTTTTTTAGATGTTAGAATCTGAGGTTTAATTTTTGAAATACAAAATTTTGAAAAAATCTATATAGCCTATGTTACCCGCGGCATCATTACGAATCTATTGACACCTCATTTATTAAAATCGGACCTCTAGCTTAGACGCTACGAGGGAACAAACATCCATACATACATACATAGACTGCCAAAATCATTACCCTTCCTTTTGGCCTCGCCGTAGTCGGGTAAAAATAGAATAATAACAAACGTCAAAAGATTCGATTCATGTATGAATTTTAATTAATTAATACGTCTTCAACAGGCAGGGTTTTGAGGATCTTGTTGACGTTTTTGAATATACTCTCCCAGGCTGGCTGCATCACCGGATCCTGCAGTACGTCAGCCAGGTCCCTCCAGTTTTCATGGGCGAAGTTGTGTATTGCGCTGGCTGTGAAAAAATATGAGAATAACTAGTTATTGCCCGCAAATTCGCTTGCAGATTAATGGGGGACCGTACATTTTCTAGTATTAAAATTAGAATTGTCCAGCCTAGATTATAAGCTGGGCGAGAAAAATCGAATCAAATCTGTACAGCAGTTCCACATAAAACAATATTATAAAAGAAGACAATAGAAAGATGGCAAGGTTTTCTGACCAGCAGGCTTAGTATGGCGATCCGAAGAAATAATTTTAAAGAAGAAATATTCTACCCAAAATAATTCGTTGCAAAATAATTCCTAGCTCATGGTAACAAGGTCATCAATAGAAGTCAACATTTCTAAACAGCCATATTTTTAAAATGGCTGCCGGGAAATCTTCTGTCAAAAACGAACAAATATTCAAGTAAATGGACTGAACATAAAGAAGCTATATTTTGGCTAGGAGCGCCATCATGTGGATACTGTTTACATTATTGTAAGATTATTTGACATTGAATTAAGAAAACGTTTCAACTTTAGCTATATGCTTAGTATGCGTACCTACGTATATTTTTTGCATTGTTTGGAAATTCGGAATGTGGTGGTTTCGAATCCCGGTAAGATAAATAAATATCTTTGTGATTCTTATATTTGTTTTGTTTTACATATATATTATATATTTATATTTATTTTGATTTTTTTAATTATTTTATCGTTCTACTAAAACTCCGAGCTAAGCTCGGTCTCCCAGGTACTATATTTTTAATAGTTGTCCTCATAATATAAAGTTACTTACATAATTCTTTCTGACCGTTAAATAGGTTTTGGAATTCGAAAATTAGCGGCTCCCTGGGGTCGTATTTAACTTTGAAAGTCTTGATACTCAAGTAAGTTTTTCCGTCTTTGCCTTTTCTTTTCTTCAAGTCAAGATTGTATTCAAAAAGGTATTTTCCTGAAAAGCAAATAAAACATTATTTAATTTACCTCAACAAATAAGAAATAAGATGTAATACTTATTTGGTAATTTTTTGTTCTGTTCATTCGATTATAGTCTGGTTTTTGTTAATCCTTTTGGATTCTCCCCTGCAGTTTTCCCATTTTTTTGAGAATTGGGCTTAGTGTCACTGCGGTTATACAATCTATATTTTTAACTTAGATCGATAGAGGTCTTTTACGCAAAACCATTTTGATAAATTTTATAAATTCTGATAATTTACATAATATCAAAACGACAAATTAGCCTTTTTATCGGTTGATATGAATCACTCCTCAGCCTACTTTTGTTAAACCAGATTCAAACTGGCTTAGAATGCTCGGTCTGAATGGTCTGTCGGACTTATGTACTTGACTAACAGAAACCTAACACAATTAACATACTGTAACATCTATTCAGATTTCAGTGTTAAGCAATTTGCTACTCTTTTTTATTACTGCCAATCCAGCAAGGTGGACTACACGGAGACTAGAATGGAGAAATTAATTTTATTATTTTCTATTCAATTCGTAGTTGGATTCTAGTGTCTGAGCACGATATCGCTCACGTGCACACTCGATTTGATGTGTGAGTGCGACAGTATGCGCAGACTGCTGTCAACTATACTATACTACACTTCTTCTTGTGAGGAGATCTCCTTATTAATGTGATCTCAGCTGTGGATGATAATGATAAATACCTCCCATCATAGTAAAATCTCCCTTCCCTTTTACAGGTATGATAAGAAGTTGGCCATCGAGCTCGTATTTCCCTCGTTGAAGAAGATCAGAACAATTCAGTTGATATTGAAGATTTGTGAGATCAGCATTGAGCCTTGAAAATATAATAAATTTACATTAAATTAAAAAATTTATACGTTTGTTCCCAACCTCATGCTTTTGGTTACTCTGGTCATGAATATGTATATTTATATATATAATAATTATAAAAATTATCTAATTATAATATGACTTAAAGTGTAATGTATAAACTAAACGATAAAAATGATTATGCCATTCATAATTCAATAATTAAAAAAAGAGGCTAAATCACAGCTAGAGAAATATTAATTTTAGCATCCCGCATATTAATGTAACAAGAAAATTTGAAACTTAAAAAGCGTGAAATTATTATTTTGTACTAGCTGCTTTCGTTCCGGTTCCGTTTCCTCCACCCTACCCTAACCCTAATTTTTTAAACGGAACCCTAAGATAAAACAGCCTATGTTATACTCGTACCTTACAACATCAGCTATCTGCCAGTGAAAGTCCCGTGAAAATTGTAAGTACAATAAAAAATCTATTTTTTAAATTTTTAAAATTTTAGCGACAAAAATTTAAAAAATAGATTTTTTATTGTAAGTACAATAAAAAAATCTATTTTTTAAATTTTTGTCTGTCCGTCCGTCTGTCTGTTTGTTCCGGCTAAGCTTTGAAACGGCTTGACCAATTTTCACGGGACTTTCACTGGCAGATAGCTGATGTTGTAAGGCACCGTATATGCTTTCGTAAGCATTTAGTTAAAAGCTGTTTATTTAAAATTACAAACCGACACTTCAGTTTTATTTATTTGTATAGATAAGCACAATTCAAAGAAAGAGAAACAAATAAACAGCTACATAGTTAGCTTTGATTGCACTACTGCAAGCATACGGTGTGTCGTGTGGAAGAGGACGTCAAAATGTTCAAATTCAGATCGGTTTGGATCATTCTATGAAAGCTGTTTCTCTGTACATAAGTATTATGTACGTACCTATATATTTTTTACTCTGTGATATTAAAGCAATCTTTGTCCATGCGTAAGCAAGAACGAGTTCTCTATTTGTTAAGTATTGAGTATGTTCTATCAAATGTATTATATGTTAAAAAAAATTAAACCTATTCAAAAAGAAAAGTGACAACCACAATAGAAATACCCGAAATAAGCATAAGCTTGATGTACCAGTGACAAGACTTAGTAAAGTAAAGAATTCGTTTAATGGCCAGTACACGACGTAGACGCCTATACAATAAGATACCAGAAAGCATTAAAAATTTTTCAATCAATAAATTTTAAAAAGTAGGTAGTTAAAGAACGTTTGTGTGCTAAAGTCTATTATAAAGTTAGTGATTTTATGAATGATAGCACACCTTGGGAATGAGGTGACCCTCTGCAAGGCTACTTCTAAATTACATATATTATTGTACTCTTTTTATGTAGTTTTAGTCATAACATTGTTATATATGCCTTTCTTATATTTTTAAAAGACAATTTTCCATCTCTTTGATAAAAGATGGCCCCGCGCGAGTTTCTTACGCCCGTTCTTCGCGCCGGGCTAGTTCCCGAACCGGTCGTAGGCATCATGTAGATCGACGTTCAGAAAGTGTATAAAAATACCTATTTTAAATAAAATTTTTTGACGTTGACTTTGACTAAGTTTCGTAACCATGTTCGACGATTACCTGATACTAAGGACGAAATATCTAGGGCAGGACAGTTAGACCTTTGCGTGCCTTCGGAAACATTTTATTTATAACCATATTATTATCTTCACATTTAAACCATACATTGAACTGGGCCTTTTTGTCTCATAGATAATATTATGTTGTTTAAGATGGTCCTGGCCAGTGGCATAAAATTGCGGAAATCATTAATATAATTTTTTTATTATTATAATATAAATATAATATAAATTTTATATTCATGATTTCCGCAATTTTATGCCACTGGCCAGGGCTATCATTGTGTTGACATTTAATGTTCACACAATAAAACCTTTTAATATTTGCATCAAAGTAAGTGAATTATTACAACATTATTTTTATAATCAGTTCAACTTACTTTATTTTTCCTATATGACAGTTCTTTAATCCACTTAGAGTTCTATTTATGAACTTGTAGTTGAGACTTGCAACAGTTCCTACTTGCACATCTATCAGTAGAGGATCCAGAGGTTCTATCCCGAGTTCAGGAACTCCAGGATATAGATACTTAGCTGCAGCATTCGCTAGTACTTCTATACATGCCGAATCGTCTCTTTTGCATTGATTCGTTACTGAAATATTTTGAGTGAGTATAATTCTTAACTCGATGTCACGTTACTCGTTATGATCATACTATAGATTTGCTTGTTACTTTTATTCTAAGTACTCAAGCGACAAACGGTATCTTAGAAAAAACCATAGGGATAAGGGTTTGGATAGACTGGCAATGCACTTGTTTCAAATGCCCGTTTCGTCTCCTCTCAATAATAAATTATAGTTTAAAAAAACCAAAAAAATCACGCTTTTATAGAAAATGTAACTAAAAAATAAAAAATAAAATTTAATAAATTTGGATTTAGAATAGTGTAAATGAAAAATAAATGTCGAGCTCCAAAGGAGTCGGTTACAAACAAACAAACAAGCAAGCAAGCAAGCAAACGTACAGATGAAACTAATAAAAGCGTTATAATTATAATAAAAAAATATTAGTTCTAGTACCATTTTACTTAGTTACTCACAATATGTTGTGATAAATAAAATTCAAATGATTCGTAAAAGTAAAGTCTACACAAACTGGAAACTTTTGCTTCACAATACTCACTTGAAAACGATAAAATGGGGCTCACGAATCCCAAGCATAGCAAAATAAGAAACATTTCCACAAAATTTTCCCATACACCAGTCCAATAATAGATCCTCACACCGACAGCCTATATTTGAATATTCTTCGATACTACTCGTACAGTGGCTTTTATCTTTAACTTTTTTGGCACGTAAAAACAAACAAGTCTAAGAGTTTTAGCATGCAAAAAAAAACAAATTTTGCAAGTAGCAGCGCTTCGAATATACTTTAAGGCTTCGTGGAAGTTTTTTATGTATAACACTGTTCTATGAATTTTTTATACGTCCTTTCAACTTGAAGTCGCTAGATAGTTTCGTTTCTCGTGCTCGAGTTGACCTCCTTATATCTAACGATATAACACTTATAATAATTGTTATTGTAGATAAATATCTCCTGTATATTATGAATAATATACAGATGAACCTTTACATAATGGTTATTATTAGCAAGATTTTGTGGGGTAAATTAATGGTTTCCTTGTCCTCTATTAGATACTTATTTAATAGTTCGCATTTCCTAGAATTTTATTCACAAGTGATGTTGAAGTAAAGAATTTGCTTGTACTTTCTACATACAAGAAGTTTATTGTGAATAGCTTGATTTTGATAAGACACCTAATTTTTTCTCACAAAAAACGAATCTTTATTATCTTATTCTCCTTATATTTAACTAGCTATAGAAAAGTCCAGTTTTGGGGCCTGTTTTACAATCTTTTAATGTTGTAAAACAGGTTAAAGGCCCCCACAGACGAGAGGCCGATCGTTTTAGTTAGAACTGACGTCATTTCGGCCCTTAGATTAATAACGACTAGATTGATTGTCATCAAAGAAATATGAGCCACCATGAACGGACATCCGTTTATTACGATGTAATTTCATTCATAATAGTCCGGTTACAATGACGAGACTTGACGTGTTTACAAAAAGATGACTATACGTACGTAGCTAAAAAGGGTTGGTTGATAAATGCGAAGTCGTACTAAACGGACTACACAAAAATAATGCTAGATTGAAATCGGTTCATCCGTTTAGGCGCTATGATGCCACAGTCAGACACACAGACAAGGCAAACTTATAGCGCCCCTCTGTTTTCGTAGGTGGTTAAAAAGTGTTTCTATCTACGCAGAAGGTGCTTACACTAGGGTATCTTAAAGCCGCGGTGTTTTTAATTACATTTTTTTATTTATTTATTACTAGCTTTTTCCTGCGGCTCCGTCCGCGTAAATATAGTATTCCATGGAAACACTGTACTTTTTTGGGCTAAAAAGTAGCCTATGTTTTCTTCCAGATTCAAATTCAAATTCAATTTCAAAAAGTTAAATTTCCATATTATAGGTTAATAATAACACTTACAGAATTGTCCCTACGTGATGCCTACCACCGGTTCAGGAACTAACCCATATAGAAGAACCGGCGTAAGAAACCCGCACGGGGCCATCTTTTAGCAAAAAGATGGTAAATAGATATTTAAAAAATATTTAAACAATATGAAAACTTTCTCTTTATATAATTTTTATATTACAGTTAGGATACGTAACATAGTACCTATATACTAAGCAGCCGTGCAGGTGGCCATCCAATTCCCAAGGTGTGCAATCGTCAATAAAATCATTGACTCTATAGTAAACTTTAACACACAAACGTTCTTAAACTTCATTTTAATTTTATGAATAGAAAAGATTTTGAACGTTATCAGGGATTCTATTGTATAGGCGTATACATTGACTTTTAAAAGATTTACTAACTTTAGTTAGTCTGGCCAGCGGTATATCTAGCTTGTGTTTATTTTTAGTGTTCCTACAGTGATTACCTATTACGTTTCATTTTGAACATAGGCACAGATTAATAAATAGTTACTACGTAAAGATATGTTCTTTATAACATTGACTAAACAACACATTGTCCAAAATGTATTGAGAAGAAACTGTCAGCATAACTATTTCTTTAAACTTTTCTCTCAGAGATTCAAAGCAGGACATTTAGTAAATCGAACGTATTGCTCGCTTCTGCAGCACAAATATTGTATTAATGTCGGCGGCATTTCCTCATAAAAGGATGCCGCAAGACATTCTAATAAGAAAATAACTAAAATAAACTAGTCGCGCCGTGTAAAAAATAGGTACCAATCCCTAACAATCTGTCTGCATATGCTCCAGAACTGAGTCAATCTGCATGATTAGCAATATGAGGATCCCACTGTACTTTACTATCTAGTGTTATACCTAGAAACACAGTGATGTCCACTAAGTTTATTTTCTCATTTATTCTCAAGTATTGGTTTGTACTTGCCTTATATTGGGTAAAGTAAACATTAAATATTTTGTTTTTTTTGTAGTATTTAAAAGTAACTATTTTCGCGAGAGCGAAGGAGTCAGAGTACTACCATACCAAATTTCATCAAAATTCATCCATAAATACATTCTTCCATCCATCCATCTTCACAAACTTTCACATTTATGATAGTAGTCGGAGTAGATAGCTGGACACCGCCACTAGATGGCGGCATCCAGCCATCTTCTTGATTTAGGTAAGGGCGCTTTTTAATTTCAATAGCCTCGCATATCGTTCTTAGACAGTACCGGTGTTCTAATGCCAATGATGTGGTTGATCTCATATATACTCGAAACTAGCGGATTTATTATTACGGCGGTGTTCTGGTGTATCTCCCACTCGAAGTACCTATCTTTGGTTTTTGGGGTCAAATTGTTTTAAAGCACAAGGTTTACCTTTATAAGTTTCTTTCGTAGTATTATAGTACCTTACCAGATATTATTATGTAGATGATATTATATACTACCTACCTATGGTAATATCGTCTACATAACATAATATTTAATATGACTTACTCATCATTCGAAAAGCGACATCTAATAGAAACTAATGGAACTATATCGCCATGGAGCCTTCTAGGCTTCACAATTTCAAATACTAAGGTTCGTATCTCTCGTTCGTGGCGACCTCTGTGGCCCAGTTGTTAGCGCGTCATCGTTCAAGCTAAGGGTCGCGGGTTCGAATCCCGCCGTAGGAACAAAAAGTTCCTTGGGCGACCCATGACCCAAGAAAAAGTGTTCCTGGGTCATGGATGTGTATTAAATATATGTGTATAATATAATAAAAATATGTATAGTATAAAAATCATTAAATATATTTCTGTTGTCTGGTATCCGTAAGACAAGTTCCTCGAGAACTTACCACGGGATCAGATTGAAGTGGTATGAATTATGATAACTGAAGAAAATATAATAATTAATATTTTTTCTACTTCTTCTTCAAGATATAGAACCTACTTACTATCTGATTAATAATAATAATCTGTCAATAAAATGAAAATTCTTAGAGGGACACCCACCCCACCACCCCAAGAAATTAAAGTAAGGATTAATTTTAAATGAGTATTGTCTTAAATATAATTAACAAATAATTGTTAAGTCTTAATAAAAACTTCGTCCACCATTTAAAAGTGATAAGTGACGATTCTACTCATTTGAAAATGTTACCTGGTATCGTATGCTACCGATGTAGCCTCTCTTAAAGTAGGTATTGCCCATACAGGCTCTGTAAATTGAGTTGTACCCTTAGGATCAAATGTCCTGAAATATTTATGTAATTCTTTTTAATAAAATTAAGAAAATACCTAATTGTCATTCCGAACAAATATCACAGACACATATTATAATAAAGGTATGTACTTTAAAAAAAAAAGTCTAACCTACGCCGTACGTACTTTTGAATCTAATTGTCACAGTAATCTGTGACAATTAGATTCAAAAGTACACCACAGGTGTTCATGTACCATTGAGTGTAGGATTTTCAATTAATTTTGAATAAAGTACAAGGCCATGATTTACTCTATAAAATACCACTACAGACATTTATAATCTATAGCAATATTTACATTGAATTTTAACAATAAATTGCAATATCCCATTAAAAGTGGCCGTAAAAAATCTTGTTGTGTGTCCATGCGCCTGTACTCTTTGTTAGGTAATCCCTACGGTTGTTGCAGCAGAAAAAATGTGGGAACATGACGATAGTCTTTAGTGATGTATATAAAAAGTATCGATAAGTTACTGTCGATAGCATGTTTTGTACTTATAAGGAAGCTGTAAAATCGAATGGCAAAATATAAAACCTAAAGCCTTTTTTTAACTTTAATGTTTTATAACTTGTTGTTTCTGTAATTTAATATTCTACCATCATCTTGTAAGTATTAAGAAGAACATTTGATAACGGCGTAAATGTAAGGTTATCAAAGGAGAATTTTATGAAAATCTGTCAAAATCATGACATAGTCCATACAAGTTTCTTTCGATAATGTTACGTTAACGCCGCTGTCGAATGTTCCTGCTAGGCCCCCAGTTCGCCTTATTTGTGAATAGCATACGTTTGGCGTACGGGTAGAGGGCCGCGTCACTGCCACACAAATCAAACTGTATAATAACAAGCGCATTCAAACATGCAAATAAGTTGACTATCTATACATAGTTAGTTCCATGTATAGATTTTTTAGAAGAATTATTTGAAATAAATGAATATCTGTATTGTGTATACAATCCTACGGTCGTTCCTATAATTTGAAGGTATTTGATCAAGTAAAATACCTAGGTTTCAAATATTATTTACATGTTTTAATAATATTAATATATATTATTTTTTAAACAATTGGCCGTGATCGTGGATTACACCAAAAACATTATTAATGACAATAATATGAATAATATCGACAGTAGACTTATCATCTATGAATATCGATAACAAACATCACTATTATACGCAACAGATTTGACAGTGACGCGCCCACCTCGATTCGCCATACAAACGCAAGCCCACATTGACAAAAGCATGGCAAATAGCCATTATTATTAACGCAAGCAATAATAATATAATACCATTATACATCCAGGATTGTTGAATACTATTATGGCTATGCAAACGAAGGTATAATACAATATTGCCATTGCAAATATTAAGCACAAAGTGCATAATGCGCAATATGATTCATAATAGTTCTACCTGAATCAATCGAATCCAAATCATGAATTAAATCTACTTATTTGCAGAAATGTACAATATATATTTCTACATTGGATATCGGTGATACATATATGTACTTAATGTAGATTTCAACATGGAATTGGTAAAGTTTAGTATATTAAAGTATATATTATTATGTAATATATTTTTCAATTATGTTACGTCGAGTAAAATGTTGCAGGCATAGACTCTAGTAACTAGATGGGTATCTACTCATCTGAGTAGATATCTCAGTTAAGTGTACGGTAGATACCGATAGATAAAAACAAGTTGCCTATAATATGTTCATCTAGGCTAAAACCGTGAACGAACCACCTTCAGCGGTTCAGTTTTGCGTGAACACACATCCTCACAAACTTCGCATTTCCATCATTAACATGGTCCTACATTGTAAACTTCACAAACTTAGGTTGTTGTGTACCCCACACAATACCGGAACCTAAGATGTCGCCCGACGCAGATACGATCAGGCAATTATGAACAGACGATTGAAAGCCACAGGCAAAAGTATAATCCTTAGTCAAAATATGTGCCGATCTTAGATAAGCGTCGCAAAAAACTGTGTGCCTCGCCTTATCCGTAATCTGTGCACATTTATAGCTTGTGTTAAGAATTTATTTACTTCTAAGTTGATGCTTCTAAGCATGGCTGTTTACAAAATATTCTCAGTTTGTAGCAATCCGTGAAAATGTTGGTAATCGCTATAATTAAAATTAGGGTCAGTTCACACCGCGACGCCACCTGCAAGGCTACTTATAGACAGTGGTGGATTTACACTAGGGGCAATCAGGGCTAGTGCCCAGGGCGGCAAATTTTGTGGGGCGGCAAAATTTGGAAAGTAAAAGAAATATTTTTAGAATATTTTTTTTTACAATTATCAAAATTGCACTTTATAATAATTAATTAATTCTATTAATTAATCATTTTTTATTTTTGGAGTTTACTCCTTAAGAATCGATTTTCATATAAGGCCCCCGGCATGAAAAAAATATGAGGAGTTAAATCTACTGAACGAATGACCTCGTTACGTTTTCGTGCGCAACCTATTCTGCGCACCTGTCACTTTTTTTCACATGGCGCGAATTTTTGAACTCAAATCGATCGCTAAAGTTTTTGTTCCTTCTGAGGGACGTGTTTTACTTTTTAGAGTAAACTCCAGTCGTGCGTCGGAGCTGACACACACTTTTTTTGTTTAAAACGAGTTAAAAACTTACGTTTTACAGTGACTGCAAATAGTCTCAAAAGATTGGCTATTCTATGCATAGAATATGTACGTGTACGTCTATGTCTATGGATTCTTGGAAAAAAAAACAAATATTTTTTATATTATTGAAGTATATAATATATAATAAAATTTATGCAATGAGGAAGCGATTAGTTATTCTATTTAAAAAAATAAGATATAAAAACTATAATTTTAAGTAAAATTGTTCTTTTAATAAGAATAATTTTCCATATTTTTGCTAATAGATGACCCCGTGCGAGTTTCTTACGCCGGTTTGTTGTGGGCTACGACGTCTTGGTTCTTACATATCCATTTTACGCGTGTAAAGTGATAATAATAATACAGCAACAATAAAATTGTTATATTCTCCTACGCAGATACGTCTACTAATAATCGTCTAATTTTTAATAGCTACCTTAAAAATGCAGCGCCATGTCGATATCGTTTCGTTTCGGTGTGAATTGACCCTTAGTCATTTTGAGATCACAAATCACAATGTCGTGGTCGCTATAAACTACTAAGCCTGATTATATATCGACCTTTTATGTACAATTTTCAACTTTATTTATATTATGTAATTCATAATAATGTACTTACTATTTTATTATCTTTATTAGAGAAAGTTCTATCTACGAACTCTTATTATACATGGTTTATATATTTTCCATTGTTTAAGAGATTACTTCGTGTGGGGCAAATGCTTCACTGATCTAGTGATAATGACCTGATTCTATGCGTATGCGCATTATAAAATTCCTCTGGCCATGCGTCACGATGACATTATGATTGTCCTTTTGGAATTCTTCATCATTATGTTTAAGGGAAATACACCGAAACTCATACCGAAACGAGACGCGACTTGATGCGGCCCTGCATTTTTAAGAATTTTGCTCTTTCATTGCGAGAGTTCGAATTTCGAGCTGCACCGGGCTGCGTGGCGCGGCGCCACTCTTGCAATGAAACGTGTATCTTCTTGTGTAGTGTATAAAAATCAATTTTGAATCACTTTCTTAAAAATGCAGCGCCGCGTCTAGTCGAGTTGCGTCTCGGTCTGAACTGGCGCCAAGTGTTGGACATTCAAAAATTGCTTCTTTAGTCGTGAAGTGATCGTGAAACTAGTATTATTAATTTGAAACATCCTTATGGACTAATAAAAATATATATTCTACCAAAGCTCTCCTTAAAAAATTTAACAAAAAAGAAGTTGAGGTCCTTCTTTTAACTTTTTTAAATATTTAATTCCTTATTGTAAATTTGAGGCACTTTTTACCTGCGACGTTTGGGAATAATCTGAAAAAGTAGTTAACGCAAATCTAGAACACAGAAGAGTAGATGAAACTAATTAATTTTGAAGCATTTCTTTCTAAAGTTTTGCTGTGTTTCGGACACGCAAATAGTCGCTAGCGGACTGAATGGTTCCATCACAAAAAAATAATAATTTTGTTCGCTTTGCCAAATTGTCGGTACATTAAAATAACAACCAAAGTAAATACTGATACGTCTCATTCATCCTTATTGGTATTGTTAGTTCGGCATATCCTGCGGTTGACAGGCCCCTGAGCAAACAATCTTCTGTCTATTGTCGCATTAGAACTAATCCTAGAAACAACTTTGCGCATTGTCGCAAATTCTTTGTAAACATTTGCGAATGCAATTGTTCGTGTGCAAAGAATTTTGGATTATCCTGTGTCAGTGAATTTTACCGAGACCTTCTAAGCTTGATAGAGGATTGGAGATGAAAGCTGAATCAATAGTTAGTTTTATGTAAATCTCGCTGGTTTTAACACAAACGATGTTGTGGGCACAACTTCGTTTGCGTAGAACTATTAATGGAAACAGACCCCTTTTTTGATAAATGGAATCATAAAGTAGCCTTAGTTACACCTTATAACATTAGCTATCTACCTGTGAGAGTCCCTTGAAAATCTGTCTAGCCGTTTCAGAGATTAGCTGGAACAATCAGATAGACAGACCGACGGACAGACGATGGACCGAAAAAAATGCAAATTTTCAAAATTGTTTGTTGGAGCTTACTCCTTATGAAACGATTTTCATACACTTGGTGTTTTTTCATTCAGTGTCCAAACTTTCAGGAGTGAATATACTTTTAAATATAAGCAACTTTTATCATGGGATCAACTTCCTACTTCAAAAATCCGAATATTATTTTTTTCAAGTAGGAAATTTGATCCATAGTAAAAGTTGCTTATATTTAAAACTATATTCACTCCTGAAAGTTTGGACACTGATTGAATTTTTATTTTTTGAGTACACTTACGTTCTTTGCATTGCACACCAAAATTTACTTCTTAGAGTAAACTCCAGACAGACTCAAACAGAGTCAGCTCCGACGTACCTCTTTTTTTTGTAAGTACCGTATATACTTTCATATGGATATAGTGTAAAACTGTTAATTTAAAATGACAAACAGATACTTCAATTTTATTTGTAGGTGATGAAGATGGGGGACAAAACGCATGTAGCTAAACTGTAGATAAGTATTTATAAACTACCTAGGGAATGCTGACTTTGCTATTGGGTGGTCGCTGGAACTCTCGCAAAGCAGTCAAAACACGACGCTTAGATACTTCTTGTCATGGGTAGATGACGAAAACACATGGTTTATTTAAATACCTTCTATAGCGAAATAGCCGTGCAATTTATAACACATTGTCATTACTCAGAAGCGGTCAAAGCACCATGTTTAGATACTTCTTGTCATGGTTAGATGACGAAAACACATGACGTATTTTAATACCTTCTAAAGCGAAATAGCCGTCCAATATATAACACTTTGTCATTACTCAGAAGCGGTCAAAGCACCATGTTTAGATACTTCTTGTCATGGTTAGATGACGAAAACACATGACGTATTTAAATACCTTCTAGCGAAATGGCCGTCCAATATATAACACTTTGTTATTACTCAGAAGCGGTCAAAGCATGATGTTTAGGTACTTCTTGTCATGGTTAGATGACTAAAACACATAGCGTATTTAAATACCTTCTATAGCGAAATAGCCGTGCAATTTATAACACTTTGTCATTACTCAGAAGCGGTCAAAGCACGATGTTTAGGTACTTCTTGTCATGGTTTGATGATGAAAACGCATGGCGTATTTATATACCTTCTAGCGAAATAGCCGTGCAATTTATAACACTTTGTCATTACTCAGAAGCGGTCAAAGCACCATGTTTTTAAATTCTACAAAGATGATGTGATCGTGAATCTATATATACAGAGTGTCCGGTAATTAATGTATAACCTTAAAATGTCTTATAGTAGAACTTATGTCCGTTCAAAAAAATGCATCTTAGGTACCTACTCCTAAGATATGTTTTTTAGAGAAAAGTCCTTTTTTTAGTTTATTTTAGTTTTTTGAACACTATGACCAGAAATGAATGAATTACATCGGTTTTTTATTGTTTTCATATTATACACTAACAATGCTGATAGATAGACATTAAATAGCATGACTAGCTATTGCGATTTTTTTTTTAAATATACAAGTTCATTTATTTTAGAAAGACCGTATAGGCGCTATGCTTGTCGCTATTCATGGTAGATACAATGATGAATTTCACCATTATAAAATATACTTGAAACCGACATTATTTAAAAAATATTGGTCACTCATACCTTCATACATTTTTTTTAATCCCAAAATATTTAAACTTCGATTAAAAAATAAATCTAAGATCTAAACTTGTATTATATAAAAGTGGTTTACAAATTGTAATGTCAATCCCCATGTCTCGCTAATACTCGAAAACGGCGGGACCGATTTGGCTCATTTTGATATTGAAATAGTTTTGGAAGTTCAGGAAAGGTTTAGAAGGTGAGAATTATCGGAAAAAAATTGGTAGTATTAAATAAACTACAATATTAAATAAAAAAAAATCCATCCTTTATACATCCATTCATCCTCACAAAATTTCACATTTATAATATTAGTAGGATAAGTCGGCATTTCGACATCTAAAATTTAATATACAAACAATAAAAAGTAAAATATCATATCTGTTTGTCTTACATGTTGCACATTAGGGACAATGTTTTTGTTTATATTTTTGCCCGATGTTACTCGGAGATAGCGCAGCATAATTAAAATAGACAAGTTTACAAGTGGCGCACGTTCTTATATTAATTGGCTGATTCATTAGACAGAACAATTGCCCTGCCATTCATTAAATTAATTGTGCAAGTATAACCCCATTGTGTTATGATAACATTGTTTTGCTATTATTATTAATAAGGCGAATTTTAAACGCCTGAGATATACGAATAGCAATCATAACTTTTAACCAGCAGCTGCACATTTGTAGTTTTAATGGAAAGATTATTTCTTATATTCTTATAAATATATTACATTCTTATGTGTGATAATATTATATTTTACAAAACAAGAAGAGATAAAGCCGATGATGCCATACATGATAATAATATTTGTATCACGTATCCTCATCGGCTTCATCAAAATTGTTGATGAATAACACAGTTTATGTCATTATACTCTTAGTTACGAAGCGGTTTAAATGAAGCAAGAAATCTTACCACGGCATTTTCTGTAAGCGTTACCTGAGTTCCCGTCGAGATGATCTGTCTACGTTCAGGCTCATTGTTGCTGGCTTGAAAGGCGCGACCCAAATATTGTCACAATAGAACATAGAGCCTGTGGGACAAAGAGTACGTATAATTAATGACTGAGACCACGAGATGTCTTACGCCGACGAAATGACGCAGGACAACGAGGACATGGAGAAGACTACATAAGTTTTGATATCTGGTCTCTTTCTTTGGTTACAAGGTGACTTATTTTGTTAAGGCTGCAATTTTGGGATGACGGTCATTCCAATACGGTAGGAGCTGAGGATCTTACCATCATTCGAAAAAAAATATGGAATTCACGTCTACAATAACTCAAGGGAAAAAGAAGTTATATATAATTTTAAAGTTTTGAGTTAAGAGCCATCCTTTAAAACAGTTTTTTCTAACCTATTGAAAGTTGATTGACTAACGGCCCGTTTCAATAACCTATCTACCAATAACTATTCGTTAAAAACCTGACAGTTGTATTGCAAAAATTCGGAAAATATTGAATGACAACGTTTTCGTACTTCTATATAATATTATATAAAAGTCAAAGCTGATTGACTGATGTATCAACGCACAGGCCAAACCCTTAAAGGCTTGAAATTTGAAATTTTTCACACGTATTTCTCATATGACGTAGGCATCCACTAAGGAAGGATTTTTCAAAAATCAACCCCCAAGGGCGTAAAATAGGTGATAAAAGTTTGTATGAAACTTTTGATTCCTTCGTCATATTTTCATGATATTTCGTATAAATTAAGTAGGTACGAAAAAAATAACTAGTTACGTATTTCAGAGTTTTTTTAAATTCAGCCCCTAAGGTCTAAGGTGGGTAAAATAAAATGAAAGTTTAAAACCAATATTCACGCGGCGGAAGCCGCAGGCAATTAGTGCTAATTTTGAAATAAATACCGTATAAACATATAATATATCAATTTTGTGCCTATACAAAAAAATCAGTATACCGAGTTAAAGTTAACATCTGATTTAGGTCATTATATTTACGGGCAAATGTATTTCAAACACTACAGTCATTTAAAAATATAATAGCAGTAACTACTCCACGCATGGCCATCAAGTTTCCTCGCAGCATCGCTTAAATCGTTAGATTAAGATAAAACTAAAACAATAATCCTTTTCATTACGTTCGTTCCCTTATTTCAAGCTATGAAAGAAGGAAAAAAAAAACGCGTAGAATGCGTTTAGACGCTTTATATCTTAACATATTGCTATTAAACCAACTATCAAGATTACTCGGCGTTCCCTCATTAAGTCTCAAGATTGTTCAATCGCTTTTATTGCGGCATTATAAACAAAGGCATATTTACGGTGATTTTATGTTTTTGGTTTATGTGCTGGATTTATCTACAAGTTCGAGTGAAATCGTAACTGTGTACTTTATCAAGTTGTTAATGTTCCAAATGAAACGTTACGATTGTAACGCTTTATTGATGCAGGTTGTTAAAGTTATGGTCTTCGAGCTGGTGACAATACGAATTTTGTTATATTATTCCTCATTATATACATTATTGATGAAACGAAAAATATACGAAGCGGCGACCATATGCAACTTTATTTATGAAGATTCTACGTATGTCGTATGCGAGCGAGCATAAGGTTTTACAATTTAATTACCCATAATTTAGATAGATATATAGATATTGCTCACATTAAAGAATACAATCAGTAGACTAAAACTAAACTTATAATCTAAATGTGGGCAAGGGAGGCCTTATAAGCGATTACTTACATGTAAAATAAATATATAATTTTCAAATATATGTCATTTTATCTGCGGCTCCGTCCAATCTACTAAGCCAAGGAGAGCTTGGCTCTCGATTCGGAGGTAGTGAATTCGATTCCCGCATTGAAACAACAAAAACTTTGTTCCTATGTTTGGTTAGGACAATGCTGGCTGATCATCTGATTGTGCGATAAGAAAGGTGATCCATGCGTCGGATGGGCCTGTAGAAAATCCTGCGCCTTATCCTCGCCAGTCGTGTGGGTTATTCGTCCCACAAGGTTCTTGGGTACTATACAATAACTTCTGCGTAGCTGGCTTGGTTTCAATGAAACCGGCCACCGTCACCGAAATTGGTGTGGGGAGCTATTGTCAGTCAAGGAGATGTTAGAATTTCAGTAACGATACTAAAAAATATAAAGAACATGGTAAACGAATAGTTTCGCCTGACTTAAGGGTAGTTAGAAGCTAAGTTGATGCACAATAATATATATCTGAGGATCCATCATATTAATATGTTGTATATGGGGTGGCATTATGCGGATTGCCATTGCATTATTTAACAGCATTTTTACTTCACAAAAGCAAAACATTTTGATGCAGAAACAAAATAAAGCAATTGGGTTCCAAATAAGCGGTGAAACTGCCTAATACCTAAGTATCGGAGCGACTTTGATTCCTATTTATGGCCCCTCGCTGCGGCTTCTTAATAAAGCAAAGGTGTTTAATTGACTGACAAACTGCTTGCAAAGTAATTACGTCGCGGTCTGGCAAAGATTCAAACAACTCGTCAATTTTGCTTTAGTGTTGAGAAAAGTGAGTAGAATGTTGTGGATGTAATTCTAGAAACACATTTTAGTGTTACTTCAATTGCAGTATCGTAATAATGATCAAGAACTGTCTAGTAGTGTTTTGTTTTATAGCCTACAATTAGCTGTATAAGGAGTCTATGATGGAATTTCCACCACCATACCCGTATCATTTAGAATTGCTCGTAGTGCATTAAACTATAGAGGCTTTAATAACTTAATTCTGCTAACTCGTAAAAGGTTTATAGCTGCTTTATTGGAAATCATCAGGCCGATATCCAACTTATTAATGGAAGCTCAAAGACAGATCCATCGTAGACGTTTGTTGCTCTTTTACGCCTAAGTTGTTGAAGATATTTTGATGAAATTTTGCACATAGATAAGGTATGTGTTATAGATTCGTGCAGCCTATTACTGTCACGTATGGTTCCTAGGAGAGAAGTATGTTTGTAGGTCGTTGCGTTTACAATTTTGAGGCATAACGTCCTAGTGCAAAGGAAAATGTTTAGAAACTAGTGGAGAAGGTTTTCTTCTTCAGTATGGACACTGTATATGAACGTATTCGTAATCAATGCCAAGTTGAGACGCATATTTTCATCTCGATGTTTCCTTTATACAATGTCTTTATTTTTGATGCTACACGTAGACTATAATATAATATTATGTTATTCGTTACCTTAATTCTTTTCTTGTTTAAAGCCTTATTTATCATCGACATTTTCTTCTCCCTATAGAAACTGTCAAACTGCAAGTCGCGTGCGGTGGCCGCGTTGAGCAATTGCTTCCATTGTTCGCGCCTCCGTGATAGGCTTAGTTCCGCAATAATAGCTCTATCTGTGCACTTTTACCTCTTTTTCGATCAGTTAAGTCTTCGTTGTTAATTTGATACATCATCACTTTTTTTACTGAGTTACTGACTTAGCTAATGGAGTAAAAAAAAGGCTATTTCAAAGAGAATTCCTTTCTTTTTTGGTTCTTTCATATAATAGTAAATAATATTTATTGTACAAAGAGTACCTTAAAATTCTAAGCTGTGTGTGTCTAAAATGTGTGTTAAGCTACAATATAAGTATTTCATTGATTTAAAAGAAATACCAATAACTTTTACCACAATACTACCAACCTCACCAAGATTGCACATCATGTAAAGTAATTCATACATCGCATTACATATATTTACGCCCATCCCATTACTCCCGCTAATATTGGCTTGTTAGTGACGTTACGACATTGTTTATAATAACGACAGCGAGTTACGAGACACCGGGTAATGGTATATAAATATAAGCCATTAATGCTCGCAATATACTGGACCCAATAGAAGATTTCTCAGCTTACGATGATATATAACACTTTTGTAGCGATAAAATATGAAACTTACTCGATGAAAATTTGTTGAAAATTACTGTTTACTTTAATTCAAAAGTAGATACTTTGTATTTGTATTAGTAATATAAACTTTGTTAATATTGACAACCTCTCTGGCTCAGTGGTTAGTGCATTTACGCTCAAGCCGAATGTCACGGGTTCGAATCCTACCGAGGGAGCAAAAGGTTTTCAAAGTTCCTGGGTCATGGATGTATATTAAATATGTGTATAATATAAATAAATTTTAAATATATGTATGTTTAGTACAAAATATACACGTAATACAAGTTCTTCGGAAACTTAGCATGAGTCCAGATTGACGTGGTATGAAGCGTCCATAAATATTATATTAGTATAAGAAAAATTGACAACGACATAATATCTTGGGACTTGGCAATTGGATACTAAACATAATTTCCCACAGAGTTTCGCAGAAGCACAATCCTAACCTCGATCAATATTAGAGTCTCAACAGCAATTATTTCGACCCCAACAAGGATGAAACTAATATCGTTACCTATGTTTATGCCGTTTCAGAATTTCCAATAATCGTAGCAGATGTCAACAAAGAAAGCAAACTTCCGAAAGAGTTGAAAAGTAATATCGTTCTCCCCCGAGTCAATAAACAAGGGGCATTTGATACACTTGTAAACTAATAACCCTCCCTTCCTAGCTCTTTTATTAAACAATAAACTTGTGACAAACAATTTGGTGTTCGGAAAGAAAAATATGAATCTCGACAAATTGGAACATGATTTCATCAATTCTATATTAGCTCATTATTGGCATCGCAAAGTTCTAGTAATAAATATTCCGAACGAGAAATTCGCTATAAATTGGTTTCTTACAAGTACTTGAGGTAATAAAAAAAATTTATCACCATTGCATAGTACAAAAATAAATGCTAGTAAAAATCACAATAAATTATGGGACGACAGTATTCATCTATTTTGGTACTGCCTTGTAATAAGAAACTCAATATCAACTAAATCATAGCCAGTGTTCACTTAATTGATGTGGCAGTATGACAGCACCGAGTCTAAAGTAACAGCAATTTGATCGCTTTTTGTCCCGCATATATCATTATTGTATGATTTATAGCCGAGATCGAGCAATGTTTAAACCATATTATGCATAATCAAGTAGATTGTATGTTATTCGGAAATTAAATAGCTTTATCAGAATTGAAATTTACTGACCGCTTGGTTCTTGTCACAGAATGAAAGTAAATACAGATGGGGTATACATTTTTAAATTAATAAACAGTAATATAAAGAAAAATGTAAGAATAAGAATTATTCAAAGACAGAAAGGAATAACAACTTACCTTATATCGATAGAATTAAACAAATAAGAACATTACAATATGATAAAAGATAATTTTGTTAACACTAACAAAAGGCTCCAATTTTATGTAACATAGGCAAAGCCGTGGCAAAAACCTAGAAATTCTAGATAGATATCATGAACAAACTAAAGCAGTAAACTTTAATTACTAGCTATCATTGTATATATATAACTATTTGTATCTCAATAGTAGGGGCTTAATATTGAAACTCGAAAGCCTTAGACATTGTGGTGAATAACTAACTAATGACAGGATCAGAAATTGGCAAGTTTCATTGAACCGATAAATAATCCGTTCAATTCCCATGTCGCTTATAGTTTCAAATAATCAAGTTTCAGATACGAAATAGGGACTCAAATCTCAATTTGTGTTCTAGAGCCATAAGTGTCTATGATACTTGAATAATATTATAATGTAAGCTGTGTTGAATATTATATTACACGCAAGAAGATTTTTTTGCTCTAACAGATTTTGTAGGTCCCATTGATTAATGATATTGTATGTAAAATTTAGGGAATAAATTAGCGTCTTTAGCCCAATAAGGGTTTTTAAATTCGTGACATCTGACAGCTTTTTGACACTACCAGGACCTTCGGGCTACCAAGCGCTGCCTGGTGACAGAAAAAGAATCGAAAATTCTTATTGACCGTTTCTGAAACCACTCACTTACTGTCACCAGATGACGTTTTGTGTGCGTTGGGCCAGATAATATAAAATAACGGCAGAAAAAATATAATTAAAAATTCTTGCCTTCTAAACAAAAGGCAAAAGGCAGCTTCAACTCGAATTATTCGATTGGAGGTACAGTCTGTTACCCCACGTGTAGAGTTACTACATGGCTGTAGTAACTCTACCACGCCCTAGCGTGACCAACTTACGAAGAATAAGTAAGATGTGATGGTTAATAATTTTATAGTTTTCTGAAAGTTCATAAAATTAGTTAATAAATAGAGGCAACCATTTGTGGTAGATTCTGTAAAAAAAACTTCATTTGCTGGCACTAAATTACTTCCGCAGAATTGTTTAGTTAAGTGTTCATACTGTAAAAAAATCCCAAATACATAAAAACAATTGTAAGCTGTCGTGTTTCCAAAAATTCATTTCAAAAGCTTTCTGTTGCAGTATCAGAATATATTTTATTCATTTTGTATGTGACATAACAATATTTTGTAGCTAACAAACCAGAAACATCAGCTGTTGTGTTCAAGTAAAGTTATAATTGTTAAAATTATTCTGTGTAGGCACTCCGATTGTTTGATTTTTAACTTTTGATTTAGTTTGAAATTCGAATGATTGTTAATATGTTCGTTTTATTCAATTTAGATACAGTCCATGGAGATTAGACCTGTTTCAGATACGCAATAACTCTATTGGTATTAGGTAATTAGTATTCGTTTTTGTGGTTTTATATTTATACTATGTCTTTTTCACTTTGAAACTGAGACCCAGTTTGAAAATACTATTCTTTTTATACTTTAATATAAATATTATAGTTTCTGTATATCGATGATCAAAATACATTAAATAATATCGAAGGGCAATAATTAAATGTCTCCTCATTGCGTGCCCGTTCCATAAGAGCAGTTCCCTTTACACAGTTTCTAGTCCATTTATAATTTTACTAAAACCCGCCGACCTCGCATAAATAGGACAATCGGTGGATCGCAACAAGAGCAAAGTGTGGCCCAATTAAAGTTGACACACGCGGTTCCCAACGTGTCAGCAGAATCGGCTGCACGCGATCTTCTCGGCGCGCCTTAATCGATACCATTAATTTTCTCCGTCGGATGTTACGGGAAATATTTAAATGAACACCGATACCGAATCTAGATTTACAAATGCTTTTTTTTAATTAGTCCAATTTGGTTGCGCAAAAGCTTTGCTGTATGAGGGAATTTGGAGATCGTAAATTTCTTAATGATTTTTGATTTCATTGTAGCGGTAATTCTAATAACCTCTTTAAATCGTAGTAAATTATGAATACTCCTAATTTCAATATTTACTCCCACGGTCAAATCTTTATCATACTACTATTATAAGTGTGAAAGTTTGTGAGGATGGATGGATGGATAAATGGATGGATGTTTGTAACTCTTTCACGCAAAAACCACTAAACGGATTTCGAAAAAATTTGGTATGGTAGTAGCTTCGGGTCTGGATTAAAATATAGGCTACTTTTTGTCCCGAAAAAGTACAGTGTTCCATTGGGATAATGTATTTACGCGAGCGGAGCCACGGGCAACAGCTAGTACTTATGAATGATCGAAGTATTGAGCTTAAACGCTTTAGAAGCATTTTACCTCAAACGAACCGGATGACAGATATGCCGCACTAACCCCTATAATGATGAGAATTCACACCCAAAATAAATGTCGAATTTCAAAATTCAAAGGGGCAGATACGTCAGTCGACAAGGTGTAGGGTGCGTAATTAAAAGAGACGCCTCGCGACGGTCGTGAGGCGCATGGTGTCTTATCGGCCCGCCTTAATTTGAGGCTGGCATGAGACACGCGAGCGGATCACGCGACAGAACGCACCGGTGTCCGACACACAACTACGAGGACCACAGACATGTATTCATGAAGATTCGACGACGGCAAAATAATATATAATCATATAACGATATTTCACAAATCAGCGTGATTCATTTTCAAATTTAATTTTAGAATATTCGTCAATATTTAATCGGTTTAGGATACATGTATTTTATTTCAACTTCTTCATAAATATTTTGTAGACGTGTCATTTGATTATCTGTCAAATAAAGACTGTATGTCATAGGTTTAAATTGCAAGACATGTACTAAGTACACTTATTGCTCCATCTACTCAAATATACGCTGTGACGCCCGCATTTAAAATTTATATTTCGTTTTAATATTATTATCGGCCAATCGGCAGTTGCCAGCAACATTTAAAATATTTAATTATTATCTGTACGTGTGCTGGTTCGAAATCGGAATTGTTTTTATTTTTTATAAAATGCTTAGACCTCCTTGTTGTGTAGCGAATTTATAAATGTTTTGATGAATCAAATATCAAATACACAATGACGACAAAATAAGCGTACGCTAAATTGGAAAAACTAAATTCTGTGAAATGAGAATCATTTTAATAATAGGTAATAATATGAAGTGAATAGAAATTCGAATAATGAAATTATTACCGTAACACATAATGATATACTAAAATGAAATAGTGAAATTAGGAAATCAAGTTTCAGATTCCATAAATGTGAACGATTAATGTGTAATGAATAATGTTATTAAAAATTATATATTGTAAAGGAGCAATGCAGGAGGCCTAATAAATCAATTTCTTTCCACCTCGGGACAAAGGCAAAGATAGGAAATGAGATTTCACGTAGTTTTTCGGTAACTGCTGCTTGCGTAAAGTAAATTGTAAATAATAAACTCAGTCGGCCGTGCCTCCTGGGACTTGCCACTGTTTGTTTAAGGTTTAAAAAATGTCTTCCTCAATGGATGATATTAATCAATATAAACAAACAGCGACGAAGGAAAGGAAAGGAATCAATGGAAGTTTTGTACTACTGGCAACGAATTAGAAAAATAATGTTTTTAAATACTTATGTTAGCAACAATTAGTATTCACTAGATAGAATATAATAATAATCTTTGGACGCTTTCACTCTACGGGCAAATAAACATTCAAATAGAATATTATGTTCTTAATCTACCAAGAATATGATACGGATCATGGATCTACATCTCCAATGATATGGATACGAAAATCCAGGTACCTACAGATTTGATTACAGGCGACAGAATATTGACTCCTATGACAGATCGTTTCTAATTATACCCAGTTATACCCCCAAGGGTTTATCGAGTGCTTTCGTCGAGAATCGATACCAGTCTAATTTATTAACTAACGGTCATCCCATTAAATGTGTCTGTCTACGAATTACAAGTGATAATAAAGAGTAATTTAAGTTTACAAATGCTTCTTTAAGTATTGCAATTTTTTTTTACACGCGTTCATTATTCTTACTCGCGAAAGCCGCTGGACGTATGCGCGTAGTTAAATTTTCAATTTTGCTGTCTGGATTAAGGTATATTAGAATTACTTTCTCGCGAACGAAGTCACAGGCAACATCTAGTAAAGTAATTTTAAATAAAGTAGAGTATTCAAATAAGAAGCTAATAAACTGGATATGGGGACGGAGTTGGCCTTGTAAAACTGCGACGTATCGGCTAATTGAGTAAACCACGAAACGGCAGTTAACTGTATTCATTCAGTTGATAGGCTTAAGGCCTGTTTTTACTTCTCGTAGATAGTTAAAGTGTCTATAACAGCAGAAAAGAACTTTTGTCTAGTAACTTCATTTATTTACATAATATGTATGTTCCACTATTTGTACAATTCTGGAAATTAGATAAATATATAAATATTTACTTTGGGCTTGTCCAGAATATTTCAAATGTATCAAATATATTATATAAAAATTATTCTCATATTTACAATGTTAAAAATATTCACAAAAAATTACAACTTCATTAAAGCATTAATTATAGTTAAATTATGTAAATAAGGTTTTAAACGAAACCAGATTAAATCGTGGTGTAATTTGAACACGTTGAAGGACTGGCTAACCAAGAATAGTCAGTCCTAATTGCAATCCAATTCTCCTATTCAATCCGCTAAGTGCATGAACAGAGCTGGAACCCAGGGGATTTGGGGCACGGACGCTATCGATTTTCATAGTTATAAATTTAAGTCTTCACTAAGCTCCAATTGCACTTTTAATGCTTGATACGTGTTAGTAATTAGGATTAGCTTCGGACCCTCAAAACGATTCATTGAAGTTAAGTTTTTTAAGCCTTACCTGGCTTAAAAAATTGGCTTTAAATATTAAATTTTGGATGGTTTTTGCGAACCGTTTAAAAGTTAAGTTCAGATTTTAACATTATCGTCAGCTAGATTTTAAAATATACGTGAACAAAAGTTGGAAATGTAGTTATTATTATTAATGAACACTTAACGTATAAAGCTTTGTTAACTATGTTTTGCTTAAATCCTATCAAGTTATTGTTCAATATGTATCTAGTATTATGTGTAAACATTTAATATTTTAACAGTCTGCGAACAGAATGGTAAGAACGGAAACATTATTATTTATATCTCATTTTGGGTATGTATTCAGTAATATTTAATTTGTGTGTGTTCATTGGAATTGTTTTAGTTGCTGCTTCATTGATGCTTAGACATCATTATCATCATCATCAGTATCTTACATTCATTTGTGACGTGACTCTTTATCTTTGATAAGGAAATGTGATTAATAAATCCTGGCGAAGCCAAAAGAAAAGGTAAATAATTTTGGTCTATTAATTTTTATTGTTTCTTTGTAGCGCCTAAACTACTGATCCGATTTTAATTAATGAGGTGTCAATACATTCGTTATAATAGCCCGGGTAACAAAGGCTATAAAGTTTAAGTAGTCAGGTTATAGTTTTAAAATATGGATTATTCTAGTATATATGATATTCATCTCGAAGGGTAAAGGGAACAAAACTGCATCTGTCGGGTTTTCCCCCCTTACGTCATAAAAAGATAATAAATATTTGTAATTAATATTAATTTATTTATTTACTTTTAAGACCATGTGGGTTGTGCATCTTTGGTAATTAAATTTAAAACACCATTGTGATATTTTGGTCATAAAAAACTCAATTAATACTCTCAAATAGAACACTCGGCACATAAAACTATCTTTATCGTAAATCGCTACGCATACTTTTCATTAGTGTCCAACCAAACACTTAAAAGCATTTTTATAGCGTCTATTACCTACTACTATCTTAATTGGATTTATGATTTAGCATTCATACGATAATTACAAAATATAATGGACGAAGCTGCTGTAAAAATTGCTTCTAGTGTTAGATTGAATTCATCAATTTGGACATTCAGAAGTCCAAACGGCTGTATAATGTCATTAAATTTGTAGTGACGCTGAAGTATTTCTATGCGCAAGTTTTATAGCACGTCTATAGTATGTGGTATCTGCGTAATATTGTTTTCATGATTCAGAAACACTACCTACTACGCAGTTTTTAATGAACATCAATATGAGTACTAGCCGATGACGATACCAGTCACCACTGCTAGGGCAGGGGGAATCCCCTGGAAAAGGAGAATTCCTTACGAGTTTCAAGAATAAGGCTTAAATACTACACGTCGAGCCTACAGTTGACTGAGGTATATCCTACATAATTTATAAAAAAAGAAACTTTGTGACGATTTATGGATGGGATGGATAGATGGAGGTTTGTTACTATTTTACGCAAAGATTACTGAACGGATTTTGATTAAATTTAGTATTGCTGAGCTCTGGATTAACACATAGGCCACTTTTGAACCTGAAAAAGTGCATTGTTCCCGTGGGGTACTGTATTTATGAGTAGCCGCAGGCAAACGCTAGTAATAATATAACATTACTAAGTGGAAACTATCAATCTCGTAGTCTATTCTAATATTATAAAGAGAAAAAGTTCGTTTGTGTGATTTTGATGAAATAAAGACATAAGCTACTTTTTATCGCTGACAATTGTACGGTCTCCATGTGTGTACGGTGTCGCGGGTAACATCTAGTATTAATTAGTTTTATTGAAAAACTTATCATCAGAAATATATAGGTACTATGTTTGTGCTACGATACCTAAATAGGAGGTTTTATTAAGGTTTTGTTTCAACAGCTTTATCAACAGCTAAGATAGACATTAACCAACTTTTTAATTAAAAGTTCCTAACGATTTTTTCCTTGTAAAAACTTTTCTCCCCATTGTTATGGCACAATTAAATGGTATTTTGTAAGAACAATAGGATAGCTTTGCGCGCGTAGATTAAACGAAATACCGGACTTGGGGTCACTAAAGTTGTTTTTAACTCGTTTACTTTGATTTTATCTTGTAACTTTATGGATTTTATTGGGTTTATATTATGATTATAGCTTTTTCACGCGACTACATGCACACGCGGGGGATGAATATCAAAAAAATCTTTTTTTCAATGAATTAGCTTGCCAAAATTCAACGCAATTAGTCCAGTTGTTGATATTTCACTAAACAAACTATGGCCCCATTTCACCCCTTTAAGGAAAAATTTCAATATACGTTCTCAAGGTATTGTTTGTATGACCTCGAATATTTCATTTCATGGAATTGGTGAAGATTTAAAATTTTTACCATACACGCTTATTTCAAACCCTCGGAGGGTAAATTCTAATAAACCTGGAAATATGTATGTAATAAAATGTATTTAAGAGCATGAACTCTTATGGAAATCGGTGCAGATTCAATGATTTTCCATACAAACTTTCATCCCCTATTTTACCCCTTTAAAGGTGTAAAATTTTGCAAAATCCATTCATAACGTGCGTCTATATTGTACATTAATCTATTATCCAAATTTCAAGTTTCTACCATTAACGGTTACGGCTGTGCGGGCGTCTATATAAAGATTTAAAAAATTGGTTTATCATATATTTTGCAGTGTGGGTAAGGCGTTAGCCCAATACCAGTATGCTTAGCGGCTACTAGATAGACCTAATACTAACAATAGTTCCTACCGCCTAACTACTTAGCTAACAGTTGCAACAAAAGCGTTTGTGTAACACATACTCAGTATGCAAATACAACAACAGTTGAACGCTTATCGTCCACACAGCATGTACCATACTGCACTAATGTGTTGCCTTGTGTGTTATGATGATTTTAGAGCGGAAGGTATAAATCATAAGCGGAATCCATTGTAAGGGCTAGCACACACTTACAGTAGATTTGTTTTGTAATCCTTTCATATTATCACAATTGTGTGAGTTTATAAGGTATTCTTATACAAGGTCTCCAGAAATCAATTACGGATAATCGATGCACACGATCCACTGTTTATGTAAAGACGTTTAGGCAAAAAAATAATTGTCACACTCAAACTAAAAGAAATCATCACATGTATAGGTGACTTTCCGCAAAACGCAAACTCGCCCATAATATAAAGAAAACATTTTTTTTTTAGTATGACAGTTATTTTTCTGCATAAACGTACACGCATCTACATAAGCAGTAGATCATATTGTGCTCGTAATATCCGTAATTGATTTTACAAAACCTCACTATACCAAGTCTTTATAATATTATGTTTATAAATTTATCCATATATTTTCTATTCATTACAATCAATAGAAAACATCTAGGATGTATTATAAATATATCAATTAATTCAAATGAAATAACTGCAGTTCTTGTATAATAAATAATAAGTATTGTCTAGATTATAACTACGTTAAAAACAAAATTGTAGTAATCATATATTTTTTTTACAAACTATTTTATTATTTAAGTCTCAATTGTCTCTAGAATTATACCAAAATTTCACTTATTAATTCTATTATATTTTGCTTCATAGAAACTAGTAAAATGGCATCTTCTTTATACTAACTTCTTATCAGCTAGGACATATAGCACATACTACTAGTGTAAGCTCCGAGGGTCAATTCAGCTACTAGCTGCAATAATACAATTACAATCAAGTCTCGATACGCTAAAACTGCCAAACCGGATTTCTCGTCAACGTTAAACCAGCGTCAAACGCGTTTTGATTGGTCCCAACTTCACGCTTCACTTCAAGTCGCTTCACTTATAATACAATCAAAGTAAAATGCAATTCTACTTTAAATACGAGAATTTAGGTTCTGATTTAACACAAAAAGCTACTTTTTATTCCGAGCCGCGGGCAAAAGCTAGTGTTTAAATAAAAGCTATAAGCAGTGTATACCCTGCTTTACTTTTAATGTGTCATTAGAGAAACGTGCCTACGTTACCTACAGCGTCGCTTGTCACTCAAAATTGTCGTCTTTCATCAGATCCGTGATCTAAAAATATATCTTCATTAGCGCATCAAACTTTTATGGCAGCTATCTATTTAAGTATCGACTACAATTACTTCACGTATTAACGTGTACTTAATGCAACAAAGTAGATAATTGTATTTTGTAATTAACGGATATTTTCAGGGTATAACCTCGTATCAAACCTACATCATTTTAAATATTGTCAGTCTAAAATTACCACATTAAGTGAATCGTACTGTGAAACATAAGCTTTTGAAGAAGTTGCTCTTACAGTAACTAATTATCTTAATAATTGACAACTGAGCAATTCTTAATGTGTATACCTTTTACGCATTTATATTGAAAACTATCGAAATAGAATTGTTAGAAGTTACTGTGACAGCAACTTCCTTATAATTTGATGTTATATAGTACGATTCACTTAATGTGGCCATTTTAGACCTGCTGATCGTCAGATGTGGTCGTAATATTATGATCTATGATCAAAGATGAGAAGTCTACTAATTCCTACTACTATTACAAATGTTAAAGTTTGTGAGGATGTAGATATATAGATGGATGGATGTTTGTGACTCATTAGCTCAAAAAGATTTGGATGTTATTTTGTATGGTAGTGCATCAAGCTTTTGATGAGATTCTTTACATAAGCTATTTTTCCCGAAAAAGCACAGTGTTCCCGTGGGATACTGTATTTACACTGGTGGAGCCGCGGGCAAAAGATAGTGTAATAATATATTTCATTCGAAATCTTAGCTGCACTCTTTATTACAGGATTTCCGATAGCCGAAGCAAAAAAGTACTAAGGCTTCTATCGTAATCATCACATTATTATTATTAGAATTAGTAGCTATCGGAGAGAAATATGTACCTATAATTGCCTCTATCCTGCACTTTGATACCAAACCCAAACATTTTCGAAATTCTTCTGTAATAGAACTGTAAGCATGTCTGTACAAACTTTATAAAATAGCATAATAGTTAGCCACCGGTCACGTTTGCCCGTAAGGAATTTATTGATTTGATTACTCGAATTAGTTCCACCTTGTATCAAATCTAAGTTACCTTAATCCTTTTATGAGTACGTACTTAAATCTGTAGGTAGGAACTTGTGGCTCACATTTCTTTGATTAAGAAATTTGGTATGCAATCACATGGACACCTGCAATACCAGAGGAGTTACTAGTGAGTTGCCAGCCCTTTAAACCCTCTGATACAACCGTTCAACAAAATTAAACGCACACATTTATTCAAAACCGGCATTGGCTAGTAGTGTGACAAGATTGGTCGAAATAAAATATAAAAAAAAATCGAGCGAGCCTTACAGTAGTCGCATATTATGTGTTACATTTGACATTTAACCTTAGTAATAAGCAATTAAAAAAATATATAACGTTCCTACGATTTTCTAATAGAAATTTTTCCATTAAGCAGTGACAGAAATCAACCTCAAAATTTAAAAAAAGCTAAATACTGAAATATTTTATTCAAAACTAACGGCCAACTCTACCACCGCGCGCTCATTCGTCAAATCAAATAGCGCGCGCTCCCGCGACTTCCTGTTACACACTTCCATTCCATTTCACGAAATCACTGCCACAAATTTCAAGAAAGCGAGATAGATAGATAGATGCGATAGAATTTTACTTACATCCTCGGATATTAAACAATTAAAAATACTAGTAGATTCAGAGCCTTTAGCCAATTTGCAACCGCTAATTACGACAACGAAGTTTAAAAACAAAAATATATGGGATTTGACATAAGCATCGCTAAGTGACATAGCGATGTTTATGTCACTTAACATTTTATTATGTAATATTGTAATTAGCGATGGCTAAAGGCTTAGTTTCAGTTTTGACATTAGAAAACTGAAGTTTATTCGCAATCAGAATATTATATTATTTATTCACACAACTTTACGAGGGAGTCTTTGAATAAAGAGAGATGCTTAAGATTCAAAGATGAAAGAAAATCAATTTCGTTTCAAAACACAACAAAGTAAAACCAAGTGGCTCATGTCTTATCAGAATCGTCGTTTTTTAATAAAACAACTGTCAATACCATAGAAAAACGATGATTGCCGAGGGGCATTAGGAAGTCAGTTGCACTGTACACGATGTACGTATATTTTATATTTATTCGTGGTTTTTCACATGGTAAAATGTCATTTTGTACTGTTAACAATTATCATCGATATATTGCAGATAAATTGACGACGTTGAACATCCAAAATGACGACAATCAACCGCGTTTCCCTTCAGTGTGGCCCCAGTTAAAGACAAATTGAATGACTCGCATGACTCATCCGACCCGCGGCACGTGCTCTGAACGTGACATTACTCCGTGACGTGCGTACGGTAGATAAGACTCAACCGAATGAATGAATGGCCAAATCTGAATGTTTCTTGTAGTACTTAATTTCTACTGTTACCGTTATCCCTTTCATTGTAAGATCACCATCATCATCAAAAAGTTTTTCTGTGTTCCTGGGTCATGGATGTGTATTAAATATGTGTATAATATAATAAAAATCTTAAATATATGTATAGTATTAAAGTATTAAATATACTTCCCGTTTTCTGGTACCTGTAACACAAATTCTTCGGATACTTAGCACGGGGCCAGATTGACGTAGTGTGAAGTGTACATAGTTATTTATTTATTTATTTATCATAATTGTAGTCAGACGACAGACAACCCAACTGGATGACAACCCAAAGGTGTTTTGCTGACAAAATTAGACCTATTATCTGCTTTTAAAACCTTTTAACCTCGAGACGGCATATACTGTATTTTACTCGACTACTTTTAACATTCAATCATATTACCAAATCATGCAGCTTATCACTTATGCCCAAAGGCCAATTGGCTAAAATCTGCATAAAATTCCCCAAAGCCTACAAAAATGCCACCGCCCAAAACATTCCTCCAGCGTCGTGCACAACATAAAATTAATAGCCGTACAATTTAAAGATAGTAAGTAACATTTAATTAGTATAAAATGTCCCCTTAAGATGGTCGTGATATGTATGCGATGAACGTGACCGAGCATGTCATGATTCGTGGCTACTATCTGCGTGATGTAGCTAAAGTGTACTGGCATAAAGCCGCTTCGAAATGTTTGGATTAAAACGGGTGTAATAGCAGAAATTTTAATGTTATTTGAGACGAAATTTAAAATTTTGCTCAAAGTTGTTTCACTTGGGGGTAGAGTCGAATGTAGTGGCTAAATATCTTTTGAAAATCAATTAAATTTTATATACAATTTAATTACTGCTTTATTTTGTTTTAATTTATTTTAAACATTTTAATATACATTTAAACTTAAGACTATAACTTAGCTTCACTTATTTTAACAAAAACTAAGGTAGGACTTGTTTTTTTTATCATGATAGACAAGACATGGTCCAATGCACAGAAAAAAACAGACGTGTTTTCAAGATATAAAATATATATAGACATAAGGATTTCCTTTCCAATAAACCAAACCAACCCTTTAAGCCTCACTGCGTAAACACCCCAAAATTTATTGTGTTTATGTTAGTTTAATGAACCGTTACCGAAAATTAATGTGCTCTCTCTAATGGCATACAATATGCACGTGAGATGACACGAATATCTTGGCTTCTGCCACGTCATTTATAACTTACAGCAGATTAAGTTATTTCCAGCCCTCTTGTAATGATGATTACTGTTTTTTCAATGATGATTTTATTTTGAAGTTACTCTGCATAAGTTATAGCATATTGAGTTGTTTCAAGCACTCTCTTCGTTATAATAATATTACTTTTATCTGTTACAAAATATTTAGTGATAATATTGAAGTTAGCAGGTACTATCAAAATACTTATATACTACATAAAATACTTAGGTGGATTAAGTACATACTTTTGATTACCTTACCAATTCTAAGTTGTGCTTAAGTCTTATGTAGTTTTTAAATTAATAATACGAGGGCGGGTCAATAAGTCCGTGACTTTTGGAATAAAACACAGATTTTTTGATAAATAAATCATTTTATTTTTCAACGTAGTCCCCCTTGAGCTCTATACACTTTGTCCAACGCTTCTCCAATTTTTTTATCCCTTCCAAAAAATATGATTTGTCGAGGTCCTCAAAATAGGCCTTTGTTTGCGAGATGACTTCATCATTGGAGTCAAATCTTTTTCCACCGAGCCATTTTTTCAGGTTTGGGAACAAGAAGTAGTCACTCGGAGCCAAATCTTGAGAATAGGGTGGATGTGGGAGCAATTCATAGCCCAATTCATGGATTTTTGCCATGGCAACTGCACATGTGCACCCTTGCATTGTCTTAGTGAAAAAGAACTTTTTTCTTGGCCAAATGAGGTCGTATTTTTTTAAAATCCTCATTGAAGCGGTCCAATAAGGCATGGCATAATATTCTCCATTAATTGTTCTTCCCTTTTGAAGATAGTCAATGTGGATTATCCCACGTGCATCCCAAAAAACAGTCGCCATAACTTTATTGGCTGACAAACCCACCTTGGCCTTCTTTGGCGCCGATTCACCCTTAGAAACACACTGTTTTGACTGTTGTTTGGTATCTGGTGTATTGTGATGGATCCATGTTTCGTCCACGGTTAAAAAACTCCTCCATATTGTGATTAAACAACGCCAAACCTTCCTGTGAAGTTGTTACACGATTGCGTTTGTGGTCGACTGTGAGCAAACGCGGCACCCATCTTGCGGAAAGCTTTCTCATGCCCAAGTGATCATTCAAAATTGAAACCACTGAGCCATGCGAGATGCCTATGGCTTCCACAATCTCTTGCACTTTCAATCTTCGGTCGGCCAACACCATATCGTGAATTTTTTCGATTGTTTCGGGTGTAGAGACCTCAACTGGGCGTCCAGGACGTTCGGCATCTTCAGTGCTTGTAAGGCCACAACGAAATTCAGTAAACCACTTTTTTACCATTGAAATCGATGGTGCAGAGTCCCCATAGTATTTATCAAGCTTAGCCTTGGTCTCGGTAATGGTTTTTTTCGCAAAAAATAATGCTTAATAAGCACACGAAATTCACTTTTTTCCATTGTTTCCTTAAGTTACTGGATAGTCTGATAAAGATAGCTGTAAAACACAAACTAACTGACGCAGCAAGTTCAAATTTTGATAGGAGTCAACTGATAGATGCCTGTTGACAGGAGTAGTGTTGCTTTTTCAGTAAGGAGGTTAGAAATTCAAAAAGTCACGGACTTATTGACCCGCCTTAGTAATGGCATGAAATAATACGATAAAGATAATACGGAAATTTATTTTGAACAAATAATAATAATGGACTTTTTAATGGTAGGTAAATAAGGATTAAGGAAGACTTGGATAAAAAATTGCACGTGCATATTTTAATACCCCGACTTATTACCCTAAAACAGATGATGGCGACAAAATTCTTACCCTCAGGGGGAAAAGGATCAATTAATCAAATAGTCACAGCATGACTTTGAAGATCCGTTGTGAATTGATGACATTATTCCCCTGTTCCATCGATGGGCGTATTTCAATTCTACCTAATGCAAATTTAATATTCTACCGTAGGGTAAAGAGAGTTTGTTGTCTATTAGGTCTATTGAAAAAATGTAAAATTGAAAAAAGTTGCAACGATTTGTCCGTCGAGGGGTCGCCTTTTATTAGATTGGTTCCCAATCTGTTGTGTGTTATGCAAATACTGTTTTGTACAAATTACATTTATAATTATGATGATGTAGGTATTTCTTCTGTTTTAACATAAGTACAATTGTCAATTTTAGTTTTTCTTGCATGTATGTTGCCCTTGTTTCTTATAGTTTTCAGTTATTTCGCCATTTTCCTAGTCCTAAAAGTTAATTATTATAGTCAATTGACTTGAGATCAACATTTTTCTGCAAAACATTGATATTATTCGTTTGATTAACTTCACTTTATGTGCTTCTGTAATAAGATCGTCTGTCTCTTCCATCGCTTCAATGAAGATTAGAGTATGTATATGCTTTAGATGTATTCATCTACAAACATCCATACATGAATAACTACAAAGGAAGTAGGTATTGTTTGCTACTCGAAAACTTCAAACTTAGTGATATATAAGCAAACTTGGCTTTCAAGGCGGGACGGATAAGACTCAAGATACGTACATTATGATAGTTAATAATTTAGTTTTGATGCTTCTATATTCTGTACCACCGGAGTATCTTGAGTAGGTTAGTAATATTTTAGCTAGAATTAAATGTTACTAAAGTGCGGTAGTGGAGCACGTAGAATTTGACTTATTGCTACTTGTCTCTTTTACTCGCGCATGAAAATATTGCTATCGGTCCTGTAGCGTGCCGTTAAAATAAATAAAAAAAGTGCGCGAGTAAAAGAGACAATGTGCAAAATTCTACGTGCTCCGCTACCGCACCTTAGTAACCTAAATTTTGTTATACTATTTTGTTATCGACTGGAAAATTTTCTTTTACCCAAATCAATGTGTCGCAGATTGTTAAATAAAGATATTGCGCTTATACCTGTTGGTCGATTCTGGAAATTAAGTCTATTACAGGTTCGATGGAGTCTCGATACCTATGTTATAACAGCAAAATGTTATGAATATCATAAGTGTCTAACCAACGTTCAACACGTTTTGATTGGTCCAAACTACCAAAAAATGTTTAGGATATCCTAAGACAAGACGTCTTACTTATTCATTGAAAAAAAGTTCGATCAGATTGGGATCAGTAGAGAATCTAATATAAACTAAGGCTATATTTTATCCTAACGGAATAAGGACACGGACATCCGTCTTGCACACAAACATACAAACTGCATCTGCTAATGACTTATATAGGTCGTTGTGGGCAACTGTTCTGTCTGTTTTTCTTCGTCGTAAATCAGATGTAATAAAACTATAGTTACTGAAGAACTCGCTTCCTTATGCCCGGTCTACATTTCGAATTATGTCTTTATTTTGAATTTCATATACCGATTTTCTACACTGATTAGATAGTGAGGTCAAACTAGAAACAGCAAAATTGCAATCTTAAATCTATAACTTCCCTACAGTCGCACATCCATCTTACTTATAAGTATCGAAATCCATGTGGAGGTTTCCAACTAACTGGTTGCAGGAATCGGTTTAAATGACAAAGTGACATCATTATCCTGACAGTCTGGTAGAGATAATAACATACCACAATCCATTGGTGACATTGGACTTGCAATTAAAATATTTTAAGCGCAAAATACAAAAAAATCGCAAGAAAACATGACCAGCCATAATTTCATAAAAAGTTTTTACATTAACACAGAAAAACGAGTGGGATAATCTTTGATTTTGCAAGTGTTCAAGCGTTAAAAAGCAAAAGTAAATATTGTATGTGTATTATAATTATGTATACAATCGTGTCTTGCTTTAGGGTTAGATTAGTGAGATAAAACTAAGTGGCAATTTCACCAACACCTGTTAAACTTAATTGTCTATTAGATATCATGTTGTCTCTCTCGTTCTTCATTTTAATGAAAGAGATGGAATGATATTTTGAAAAACGATTAGCACTAACAGGCATAAAAAGGATTATTAAGCTGTAATTTTTGTTACTTTTGTTACTTTCTTTCACTACGGATAAGCTTTCCAAAATATTTTAACCACCCATAATACTAAGATACTATTTTATGAATTGTAAAACAGAGATTACTCTGTAATAAAACAGATCTTCATTTATCTGTTTACAGTTGTAAATTATAATATTGTACATTATCTTTATTTATAACGTGTTGTTTTATAAGTTGGGCTTAAGTAATTTAGCTGTGGTGTGGCGCGGAAACAGTCTGCCGCATTTGCGGTTGAGACGAAAATATTCCAGATTTTAGGGTTCTCTAAAGCATTAACGAAACACCATGTTCTACAAGTTTCCACTGATTAATAATAAATAGTTTTTTTTTTCACACATCTACATTATAGTGTGCTTAAATCTTACTACTAATATAAATGTGAAAGTTTGTGATGATAGATGAATGGTTGTTGTTATTCTTTCACGCAAAAACTACGGAACGGATATTGATGAAACGTATGGTAGTAGTTTAAGCTCTGGGTTAACGCATAGGCTACTTTTTATCCCGACAAAGTACAGGCGGAGCTGCGGGCAAAAGTCTTTAATATAATATTTTGACCTAGCTAAGCTATGTTTTTTTTTATTTACTATTGTAATGTAGATATTAGAAGTGCCAATTTTTTAAGGTCGTAATGGCTGCAGATTTTGCAAGCAATCTGCTTGCAATATCTGCAGCAATTAAAGTTTTGTACTATTAGATAAATATTTTTGCATCCGTATTGAAATTAAATAATGCATGTCAATTGTAAATATTTAGATATTGTGTCACATACAGAGAAATGAAAAATGTGTTACAAATAACAATCTTAACAACAAATATTAAATTGTCATTAAAACACAATATTATGTCTAACAGAACTCATTAATTAAATAAAATATGAAAAAACATACTGAACCCACACAGAAAGTAGAACTTTATCGTGATAAGTTCGAAACATACTTTATTAGCATCATTATATTTTATGTTGATTTTTAATTAGTTTATGTTTTATTTGGTTTACGTTTTGTATGAATAAGCACAGCGATGATTTATGATGTAATGCAGAAGTCGAAGTTATTTTATGAATTGTGGTTTCGTCCGGTAAAGTAGCGTACTATATTGATACTAATGGAACTATACACGATTATTTATTGGTGTTTATTGGTATTAAATGAAATAAAAGTAAAGTATTTCGACGCTTTCATGGTTAAATACATGCAATGATGACTCTTCCTACTACTTCCTACTACTACTTCCTACTACTGAGCTTATATTGTGATACAAAGAAAGATACTAATATCTACTAAGGGTTACTTTCGCGCGAAGCCAAAATTAAAATGTTGCTGTTTGTACATTCTTTTCACCAATGAGAATCTGTGCTTTGTAAGACTGTATATATATATATATATATATATATATATATATATATATATATATATATATATATATATATATATATATATATATATATAATAGACGTAGTTTTCGCATACTATATTGGGCATTATGAACTCCTAGTTACCTGCTTAGGTAGCAGTCCGAGAACTGTCCATTGTAAATCTTAGTTCTATTCTATTACAAATTTATATAGTTATTTTTATACATCCTACTACTATTAAAAATGTCGAAGTTGGTGAGGATGGATGAATGTTTGTTAACCTTTCACACAAAAACTACAATACAGATTTTAATTTAAAATTTTTTATGGTTAGTAGTTTAAGCTCTCTATAAAACATTGGCTACTTTTAATCCTGAAAAATGACTTACCGTGTTCCCGTGGGATACTATTTTTATTTACGTGGGCGGAGCCGCGGGCATATGCTATCTATATTTTGATAATAAGCGTTACTCTCCTTTACTTTACAATTAAAAAAGGTTCTCTCAATACAAATTAAAAGGGCTTAGCATGCACTTTATTACCGATTGATCTGGTGGAATTAATTGTGGCCAATCACGAATTAAGACAAACGAGGCGGTGTGGCGCAATTAGTTAACCCTTCATTCCAATTTAAGGTTTACTTCTTAAATGCAAACATAATAATGATCAATGTGATGATGAAAGCGTATTTAGTGTATATTTAATGATGACTTGCTTTAAATATGAAGCCCTATTTAGACATATTAATTTCTTAGGCTTACGCGAATATTGTTCATTGTTTTAAACACTTACAATACTAAAATCACCGCGGCTTCAAGATACGGTTAGTATGTTTTGCGTGGATCGGAACACAAATAAAAATTGAAGAATCTTCGAGTAGTTTGAATAACTTCAACAAATAGGACAATTGACACCTCAGTCCTCCTGTGACCACAGCTGCTGGAAAGTAAACGAAACGTCGGGAAAAAGAAAAGTGCACCGCGAGCCTATTTAGGTAATTATTTTTGTTAAATTCGCAATCGGGTCTAGTTTTAGCACATGCTGTGGCACCCGCACCAAATTATATGTGTGCGAGTGTGACAGTCTAAACATGGAGAAATGCTTTTTGCAATAAATCTGGATGTACTTTAATTTTTTTCGCAAATAAATATATTGTAATATTTCTAATATTGCCAAACAATATTATAATAAAACTTTACGCAACTATAAACTCTATCATCAATGTATTACGATACACGCTGGCAATACCTGTCGAATCCGAAGAAGACACGACTTTCGCCCGCTGTGTAGATCCATTTTCGGGAGCGAAACATTGAATTTAAAATTTTATTCCTGCGGAAAGTTAGACGTCTGCTTGCAGTCTTCTACGGATTTACGTAATAAATATTTGAACAACACTTTCCTGGAGTTTGGAGTGTATGAAACCCGCTACCTAGTTCTGATTTCGTAACGCCTATCTTCTATTTGCAATAATGGCATTGTTACCTTGGCACCTTCGGTTGCCATCAACATCTACTACGATCCCATACTATATTCGCGTTAAGAATGTAGTAAATCGTAAGTACAAATGTATAAATTTACCGATGACACATAAGCCGTGTTCACATTAACAAATTGACGTAAGACATTTTGACATAATGTTTCGCGTTCGTTTGTCGCGTTCAAGAAAGCAGTGAATCATGCGGATTCACTGCTTTCTTGAACGCGAACAGACAGTAGTGAAATAAATTTTTGTTTTAAAATCTATCTAGGCGCATAATATTGAAGTCTCTATCTACTACATTCAAAATAATATTACAAAGATCGTAGTTAACTTTGTATTATATATAAAAATATAACTCACCACACCGATTTCGGTGACGCTGGCCGGTTTCTTGATTGAAACCAGGCTAGTTACGTAGGAGTAATTTTATAGTGCCCAAGTGTGTGCACAGTACATAAGAGCAATCTCTCAATCCGATACGACTGGCGAGAGATCAGGCGTAGGATCGACTTTTTACATGCCCATCCGACGATCAGGTGATCAGCCTTCATTGTCCTAACCAAACAACATTTTTTGTTGTTCCATTGCGGGAATCGAACCCACGACCTACGAGTCGAGAGCCAAACTCTTACCACTAGACCACGGAGACTGTTGACTTTGTATTATTACAAAGATTAAGAAATCCCTCGAAACTAAAAGTGTCATATACATACATTTTTTAAATTATATCTGTGTAGTTTGATATGTGTAGTTTTACAGTATTTTATAGTAAAGAGTCTAGTCTTGGCTGGCACTGTCGAATACGAAATTCTTAACCAAAGCTATAATAAGAGCTTGAAAGTTTTCACTACTAGCTACTAGATGGCAGCACCAATACCACTGAGCTTATATTGTGATACAAAGCAGTTTTTAAAAGATTAATATAACTTGTATCTCTTGCATTTCCAATCATAATATTATTTTTAAATAACGTTTAATAAAATTAACTAAAGGGTTTCTTTTTGTAAAACCAAATTCCGATTTTCAAAAGTTCCAAGCCAAAAAAATCTAACTAAAAAAATTGCCTAACGCTTTAACCCAGTTACCTACCTACTTAATGGTCACAATACTAACTATAAATCTTTACTAAACCTTTGATAAGTTACCAGAATCCTCGCCATCCACGTTGAAACGTGTAGGTTATATAGATAGGCCTGCAACAAAAATTTGTCATTCATTAGTCTAAATAAATTTTTACAATATCTTCTAGGTACACCAATTATTGGTTTTTTTAATCTTTTATTTTATAAAAGCTATTTTATTTTATAAAATTAAGCCGGCTTTAATTTAATCTTTACAAACTTAAATTAGGTAAACTTAAAAGTCTCTCTCTCTCTTAAATGTAACGAGTGTTTAATAAAACTTATTAATCTATCGCTATATTCATCATGAAATCAGAACAATATTATGTATAAAGAAATAGAAATCCGATTTACTGCATTAACACCAATTAATGTTAAAATAAAAAATATAATAGCTTTGCTAGCTTCTGTCAGAGTTTTGACCTGGAGGTCGCATCTTCAATCGTGGTGAGTGGTCCTTAATGTCACAACATTATTGTCAGGTTAGAATGGTTCAAAGCACAAATTAGACTAATGGTTGTATTTTTGTAAATGAGGCAAATAGCATTTGCCTGATGGTAAGTGGTACCAGTGACAATAGATTTTTTCGACTATTTAGTTGATCATTCTGTTGATCGTCACCTTGACCATCTTATAAATTGAAAACTGAAATAGATTTCCAATTTATAATAGAATATTGGTAAAGTATCTTTTCGACTTTTATCTAAAAATCTCCGAATCCGAAACAAACTAAAAAGCACCATTATTATTTACTATTTTAAACTTATCCAATCTCCCAAATTTTATTACTAATAAAATATCGTGAGAAGTGGTAATATATTTTGTTATAAATAGATAGGCGATATACATATTCATTATTCCATTAATGTATGCCGTTAGGACCGCTACCTCAGAGAATAGCTTTGTTACAAAAACTATTCACGAAGCGTGGAATGGTTAATGTTAATAAAAACCTATCTGCAGATTCCTAAAAGTTTTTTTTTTAGTTCGTAGCGTTTTATGTAAAGACAGCTGTTTAGATAGCTATCCTGTCTTCGGAATATAATATTTCAATACACTACGCCCATGATCCATTATGGATGTAGTGAATAAACCTACATAATGTTGTGTTTTTCAATATTGTGTTAATATTATTTTTAGGGCAAAGGAAATACCTCATTTTAATTATAATATATTACATTACTTACATAATTTGCACAATTCTATATTTCGAATATTATCGAATCGCATCGAAATATAGATAAGTCATACAAAATTTTGGTCTCGATCTTATCAACACAGTTAATAATAGTAATAGCTCCCCACACCGATTTCAGTGACGGTGGCCTGTTTCATTGAAACCAGGCCAGCTACGCAGGAGTTATGTTATAGTGCCCAAGTGTGTGCGCAGTACACAAGAGCACTCTCTCCTCCTTTACTCTCGTAACCCAGTGGGACGGATAACCGACACGACTGGCGAGAGATTAGGCGCAGGTCCGACTTTTTACATGCCCATCCGACGCATGGATCATCTTTCTTGTCAGACAATCAGGTGATCAGCATGTATTGTCCTAACCAAACTTGGAAACAACATTTTTTTTGTTCCAGTGCGGGAATCGAACCCACGACCTCCGAGTCGAGAGCCAAGCTCTAACCACTAGACCACGGAGGCTGTTCGACACAGTGAACAATATTTTGTGATAGATTAAAATTTAATAAGTCCGAACTAATAGACTTACCAATATATTATTATATTGTGAGTATATTTAATTATAATTACGTAAAAGTAAGATTACGAAACTTGAGTAATAGTATGACGTGTGTATTATTACGACGCAGGTAAAAACATCAACAATGCACTGTAAAAGGCTAACGCAAATATATCTATTGTGTTACAAAAGAAGGAACTCGACAATGGCTCGACAGTAAGAATATAATTTGATACTTCCACTCACCGATAGATGGCGATAAGCGGTGCTATTGTGTTCGAGAGAGCTTTTAACGGTACGCGGGGGAAGGGAACTAAGTTGCGCGCCCCACTGTACTTCCACGAGTTAGCGCTAAGCCCGACAGTCAGAACGCAACCGCGCCGCGGAGTGGTCGCGTCACATCTTTCGACCCTCTGTAACACTCGCAGTAAACATTTCATAACATAAATCTAACTAATCGTCAACTCTACCGATGTGTGATAAATAAGTTCCTCAAAGACAATTTTGAAGATCGAAGTATTTTGATTTTCGACACCAAAAAATTGAAATGGAAGCGAATTTTTCTTTGCTGCTGCAGTAGTGCTACGGACTTTGTTTCGGAAATGGTGATATCGACCCACAGGGAGTGTTTATGAGACGTTGAGTAGTGTAATGAAATATCTGTGATAATGTATGCCATAGCGGCTGTGTTTTGTGCGCTGCTGCATGTTGGGTGGTCGGCGCTGCCCTATGGCTCGGACAGGTGTATCCATACTACAATAAGAGACTCTGAAACTAGTGCTATATGTAAAATACGTACTCTGGAAGGCGACGGCAGCAGCATATCAACAGTGCTGTCGGATGCCAATCATCTTAACATAGAATGCAATCATCTGTTACTCTTTGAGAGTGCTTTGAGAGCTCACTACTTTAGTTCTCATGAAAGCCTAACAGATATATCGATTGTCAACTGTAAACTTTTGAGTTTACCCGAAAATACGTTTAGAGATTTGAAGAAATTAAGAAGATTGAAAGTACGTTCTAAGAACTACGAATGGAGTCCTACGAAGAATTTGGAGCTTACACAAAACTCGTTTAATGGATTATCGGAACTACAATCATTAGATTTAGCTGAAAACAATATTAAGTTCGTGCCTTCAGGTGTATTTTGTTCCTTGGAGAATTTAAGTGCGTTGAATTTGACACGCAATAGAATAAGAACAGTTGGCCAAATTGGATTTGGGCAAGGATGTGCCGCGAATTTACACACTTTGGACCTGAGCCATAACGAAATTAAAACTTTGTCAGAAGACTCAGAACTACTGAAGCTAAGAAGCTTACAACATCTCTACCTGCAACATAACAATATCACAGACATATCAAGTGAAGCTTTTAATGGTCTCGTTTCTATGCGAGTTTTGAACATATCACATAATCGAATTCATACTTTACCTGAAGGCCTGTTCGCTTATTCTAGAGAATTAAGAGAAATATATTTGAATGATAACTCATTATTTGAACTTGCAAGAGGAATATTTCATCGCTTAGAACAATTGATTGTATTGGAATTATCTGGAAATCAGTTGACTAGCAACCACATAGACGATGGGACGTTTTTAGGATTAATTCGACTGATAGTATTGAATTTATCGAATAATGCTTTAACGAGAATTGATGGAAAGACATTCAAAGATCTGTTTGTGCTACAGATATTGAATTTGAAAAATAATTCAATTGGTTATGTAGAAGACAATGCGTTCCTGCCATTATATAACCTTCACACTCTGAACTTAGCTGAAAATAGACTTCACACAATTGATGAAAATTTATTCAATGGACTCTACGTCTTGAATAAATTAACGCTTAACAATAATTTACTTGTCAACATTGATCGTAAAGCGTTTAAAAATTGTTCCGACTTGAAAGAATTAGATCTGAGTTCTAATCAATTGATTGATGTTCCTGATGCACTGTGGGAGCTGCCCTTTTTGAAAACACTGGATTTGGGAGAAAATCAGATATCTACTTTTAGAAATGGATCGTTTAAAAATCTTAATCAATTAACCGGATTAAGACTCATTGACAATCAAATCGGAAATCTTAGCGTTGGCATGTTTTGGGATTTGCCGAGTCTACAAGTATTAAATATAGCTAAGAATAAAATACAATCAATAGAACGAGGAACTTTTACCCGAAATTCTCAGCTGGAAGCTATACGACTGGACGGAAACTTCTTGTCTGATATTAATGGTGTGTTCTCAACGTTGGCGAGTCTATTGTGGCTAAATTTATCCGAAAATCATTTAGTGTGGTTTGACTACGCGTTTGTGCCTAGTAATTTAAAGTGGTTGGACGTTCACGGTAATTTTATCGAACACTTGGGTAACTATTACAAGTTACAAGATGAAATCCGTATAAAGACACTCGATGTGAGCCATAATAGGATAGCGGAAATATCGCCGATGGCGATACCTAATAGTGTTGAACTCTTGTTTATAAATAACAACTTCTTGAACAATATACATGTGAATACTTTCTTCGATAAAAAGAACTTGACGCGAGTGGATATGTACGCGAACGAACTTGTGCATTTAGAACTGAATAGTTTGCGTTTATCGAATGTGCCGGCGAACAAAAGTTTGCCTGAGTTTTATATCGGTGGGAATCCTTTCCAATGTGACTGTACTATGGAGTGGTTACCAATAGTAAATAATATGACCGCTATGCGACAGTATCCGCGTGTTATGGACTTGGAAAATGTTTTGTGCAAAATGACAAATACGCGTAGTGGAACACATGTGCCCTTATCCAATCTAAAGACATCTGACTTTTTGTGTGAGTATGAAACACATTGTTTTGCCATCTGCCACTGCTGTGATTACGACGCGTGTGACTGTGAAATGACTTGTCCACAAAATTGTACTTGCTACCACGATCCGTTATGGAACACTAACGTCGTTGATTGTTCGGGGCAATCATCAATGGAAATACCACAGAAAATACCCATGGATGCCACTGAGGTTTTCCTCGATGGGAACAACATAAAAGAGTTACAGAACCATGTATTCATAGGGAGACAAAAGATGCGTTCCCTGTATGTCAACAATAGTAACGTAGATAGCATTCAAAACAGAACTTTTGCTGGACTGAACTCTTTACAAATTCTACATTTGGGAAATAATAAACTGCGCGAGTTAAAAGGCTACGAGTTTCATCAATTGAACAATTTGAAAGAACTATTCCTACAAAACAATCTAATAAGCCATATCTCGAACATATCGTTTTTGTCACTGAAATCTTTAGAAATTTTACGCCTAGACGGTAATAGATTAGTAGATTTTGGAGTATGGAGTTTTAACAATCACCCCAATTTAAAAGCGCTTTCACTTGGAAATAATTTGTGGTCATGCAAATGTCGTTATCTTCAAGAACTGACTGCTTATTTGGCTGAAAATGCGCAAAAAATAATCGACATTACTGACGTTTGGTGCTGGAATGGTGATGCCAAGCCGCCTCAGAAAAAAGAACTTAACTTAAACGGTACCGCCTGCAGCGATTATTACGCCGATAATTCAGTCATCGGAAACATGCTGGTGTCAAACTATGTTCCCATGATGGTCTCGACTCTCATAGGCTTCATGTTAATTTTATTGGCCCTGGTCGTGCTTTTTCTTTTTAGAGACTCATTACGACTATGGCTCTTCACTAACTGTGGGATACGTGTATTCTCATTCGCCGAGCCCTTTGAAGAGAGCCAAAAGCTGTACGATGCTTATGTGTGTTACAGTCCTAAAGATGAGGAATTTGTTATACAATCGATAGCTAGTGAATTAGAAAATGGAAATCCGTCATACCATCTCTGTTTACACTATAGAGATATTCCGCACCACGGGGCTGAATATTTACAATGTGCACCACCAGTTATTGAAGCTGCTGAGGCATCTAAGAGAATTATATTGGTTCTTACAAGAAATTTCCTGCAAACAGAATGGTCCCGTTATGAATATCGTCAGGGCCTACATGAAGCGCTAAAAGGGTGTATTTACAAGTTACTACTCATTGAAGAATGTTCTGTAGTAAATGACGCATTGAGAGATCAAGATTTAAGGCCATACCTTAAAACTGGTGCCCGTACCACATGGGGCAACAAAAGATTCTGGGAGCGACTGAGATACCTCATGCCTGACACTTCTCATGGCCATCACAAAGTACGATCTCATCATTATAGAAAAAATATAAACACTTATACCCTAGATTCCTCCGTTCCTAACGGTGGTCGGACTATGCCAATGCCAGATCAGTCACCAGTATTGGGACATGGGCAAGGCGCGAGTGCTCCTCCAGAATACAGTATAGAAGTTCGTCAATCGCCATCAGCTGTTAGACAGACGCAGGGAGTCGCTTATGGTCCTGATGGTCGGCCAATTTCTGACCATATATACTCCTCCATAGACTCGGACTATTCCTCCCTAGAACAAGGAATGGCTCCCGGCAGACGACGAGAAATGAGACAGTGGCCCCCACCGCCACCGCTAGTAGACACAGGCAATGTGCAAGCTTACCTAGTCTAAATGGGTGCAAACCCCCTTCCAGTCACATTGTATATATTATGTAGTATAAGTGCTATTGTAAATATTGTAATTACATACTAGTATTTATGTGCTATACCAAAATTTATGTAAGTGATCTTACGTTTGCCTGTTCGTTATTCCTGTGTATAGAATTCATAAAACTTTAAAGACTGCTGTAGAATATAAATATTGTAAATAGCAAAGACACGTGATCATATTATTATAAATATCATTAATATGTCGTTATTTATACACTAAAATAAAAATGATGATTTATAAAAAAAATATATTTTATTTTAGTATTAAGTACCTTACAAATTTTTTTTTACTTATAAAAGTAGTTAAATAATTTTAAAGATTAAATGTTTTAAACGATGTTGGCTTTATCATAAAAGATAGAGTGGTTAATAACAAATCGCAACAGTAATTTATAGAGAAGATTACAGACACTTTAATATTTAATATCTAAATAATTTAATTGATTAGATCAATTTAATAAATTGTCTAATTGATAGTTATAATTAAAAGTAAGAAAAGTAATTTCATGTGATCACTTTACAGTAGCAAGTAATTATGGCCATTTAATAAATTGAGTATAGTAATTATTATAGTTCCAACGTAAATTAAATTTTAATAAGTAATCATTTATGTAATAAAATTATTTTCTAATTTTTAGCTTCATTCGATCTTTAAATTACTAATATATTATAGCATTAGCTTAGTATGTTTTTGATATTTAAAAAATTTGGTAAATCGTAAAAATTTTGGCCCTATCTTGATTTAACTAACTACTTAATAATATATAAACAATCTAGGGACAAATGTTTCAAAGTATAAATCAATTGATTTTCACATTTTTATCATAATAATTATTATATTAAATTAATGTTGATTTGAGTTATTCATTTAAAATCTTAACAGGTTTTAAAATCGATCCAATAGGTATGCTTATTTATATAACTTTGTGTTAATAATGATTTCTACATAAAAACTCAACTTGGCTTTTTAATAAATTCCTTAAGATAATGGTATCTATCTCCAAGTCTTTAAATCTAGCTATAAAGATAAAAACACAATCTATAAGGGAATTATCATTCTCAGCTACGTATTTATACAATTATTATCTTAAGATTTCCATTACTGATTTTAATGCTGTCTGGTATAATAATTGTAGGTTCTTATATATTATTCATGGAGACAAGATACATTAAATGTTATTTTATGTAGGATGTTGAATTTAATCTTACGGTGTGTAGGTATAAGTAACGAAACATTATAGTTGCCACTAACATTTGGCCGCGGCTTCGTGTCAAATTGGGATTTACACGATATCTTTATAATTAGCCTATTCGCTATTCTGCTGTATAAGATATTTCAGTAAAGGAGTTTTGCCGGGGAATTCAATGGGTGACATTGTGGTTTTTGTATTTCTTTCATAAATTTGTGTTATTTCGGTTCTTAATGTAGTATTGGTAGAATACTAACCATTAAATATTCGTTAACGTGCACAAGTGTGGGCAAGTGGTACAACTTCTAAAAACGTGCTATTTTGTGTGTTCCCCCCAAAACTCCCTAAGAACTTTCAGTAAAGCTTCTACCATTTTACTCAATCGACTGACCTCACTCATTGTTTGCACTGACTATTTATTTGTTCTTTGACTAGACTTTGGACTTGACGATTTAGGAATACGGTGTTGAAAATTGAAAAGAAAATTATATTTCCCGCCTTTTTACCTTGACACTGGCAAATGGTTTTGAGCCGACGCCATATATTTAAATAAATAATATTACAGTAGAATTACATAAAAGTCCGTTCAGTAGCTATTGCATGAAATACATCACAAACATCAGCTATCCTTACACACTTCCACCTTATTAATAGTAGTAGGATGGATATTAATAATTTATCTTAAACGAATCAAGAATTTAGGAATTTCAACATTTAATAAAAACAAAAAACATTAATTTTAAGGTGACTTAAGACTCGAGATCCCAGCTGTGAGGACGTAGTGGTCAGTGACAATGATCTTGATGATGATGATGATACATCTAGAACTTAAAGGGTATTTACATATAAAATAACACGTTAGTTTTACTTCATTACAATATTTTTTATTTACAATTTATGTAATAGTAATGACAGCCTCCGTGGTCTAGTGGTTGGAGCTGGGCTCTCGACTCGGAGGTAGTGGGTTCGATTCCCGCATTGGAACAACAAAAAATGTTATTTTCAAGTTTGGTTAGGACAATGCAGGCTGATCACATGATTGTCTGACAAGATGATCCATGCGTCGGACGGGCATGTGTCGGTTATCCGTCCAACTGGGTTATGAGAGTAAAGGAAGAGATTGCTCTTGTGTACTGCGCACACACTTGGGCACTATAAAAATTACTCCTGCGTAACTCTCCGGTTTCAATGAAACCGGCCACCGTAACCGAAATATGTATATAGTAATGTTACAATGATTATAAAAACCTTGTGTTTTTCGTAGCGACCGGACGCCGTATCCGTTGTGGTGCGTGACCGGCTTTAGACTAGTACTGGGCATGAATATATAATTCCCTATCAGTTCATACACCTTGGATTCACTTATATTTAGAGATTAGCTGGTGCCCGCAATTTTGTTTGCGCATAACTAACGGACACAGAACTCTATTTTTTACGGAAACCCAAGATAAAAATACCTAAGGTGCTTCTTATAACATCCACTGTCTGCCCGTGAAAGTCCCGCGAAAATCGGTCCAGCCGATTCAGAGATTAGCCGAAATAAAGAGACAGACAGACGAACAGACTTTTTTTAAATTTTTTATTGTAAGTACTGTATATATTCATATGTATTTACTGAAAAGCTTTTAAATTAATAATTACAAACAGACACTTAAATTTTATTTATTATAAAAAATATAATAAAACAATTTTTATTATATTGTTATGTTATCTAACCCGTAGTCGGATAGCGTGGTGGACTTTTAGGAAGTATTAGGCTAATCTCACTTTGCGAAAAGACTAGAGCCAAGATGTTAGAGGTTGATGATGATTAATAGAGTTCTTGACAGATAAATTCCTTATAATAGGAGAAATGAGGCCACACGTCACTATCTACAGACGTTACAGCGCTGACGCTACAGACAGAGAAACGTTAAGGGCTTAGACGCTACAGACAGAGAAACGTTAAGGGCTTAGAATTATTATTCTGAAACAAACTAAAAAAGGACAATACATTTTATGATTTCAAAATTCCTCTCATCCACTAAGTACTATTATAAATGCGAAAGTTTGTGATGATGGATGTATGTTTGTTACTCTTTCACGCAAAAACTACTGACCAGATTTTGATGAAAGTTATTGGTATGGTGGTAGTTTAGGCTCTAGATTAAAACATAGGCTACTTTTTTTTTTTTTTATCAAAAAAAGTACAGTGTTCCCGTGGGATACTTTATTTACGCGAGTGGAGCCGCAGGAAAAACCTGGTAAAAATACTTCCTAACAGCTTAATGTACTATTATTATATTGCTTAATAGCTTAATGTACTATTATTATATTGCTTAATAGCTTAATGTACTATTATTATATTTAGGTATACACAACGAGATTCAGCAAAACACTGTTTTAGTTGTTTTTATCAGACTATTTAATAATTTCTTATGGGAAACTTCAAGTAAGATCTGCAACAGTTACAATTGACAATTGTAATTTTCATATCAAATTAAGAATAATAATAATTAGAGAGTTAGCACCTTCTAGTAACTTACTTTATTTTAATAACTCTTTTATATTGTCTCACACTCCGATTCTCATGATTAAAACATTGTAAGAAAATATCAAAAATATTATTGTAACAATAGTCAATTATAACAGTTTATATAGAAATATGCTTATTTTTTTAAGAAAATGAAATATACAAAGCAGTGAGAATGATGGACAAAGAGGTATTCATCATTACATTATTATAATTATAAAGTTTATATAGAATGGATGCCGTTCCGGTATGAATCGCCTATCATACTTAAAGTTGTACGAAAACATGGTATTATAAGCAGGCCAACAATTTGGGCATTACTGTTATAATTGTAGCCATGACCTATGAATTAGGCCGATTTACAATTCCGGCCTAGCGTGGCAAAGTCATAAGCGTTATTCACTGGGGTCGTTAATAACGGCCGCGACAGAACAATTTCAAACGTTTGCGTTACATTAACACCGGTGTTTGTCAAATAACGCTATTGCACGTGAAGAGATTTACACCATCCGATACGATTGTTTGACGTTTACGGTTATGACGTCATTCCTGTTGTAAGGCACGGAAACGAAAAAGTTGAACAAAATTGGCTCTTGCCCTGTCGCCACGTGATCGCCGTATTTAATAACCATAAAGTTCACAATATTATTATTACAATGTGCGATCCGAGCTAAAAACGAAATTTAGGTCTATTATAGGTTCTATATTATAGGTTATATATTATATTATAGGTTCGAATCCCGCCGAAGGAACTAAAAGTTTTTCTGTGTTCCTGGGTCATGGATGTGTATTAAATATGTGTATAATATAGTAAAAATCTTATATATATGTATAGTATAAAAGTATTAAATATACTTCCCGTTTTCTGGTACCTGTAACACAAGTTCTTCGGATACTTAGCACGGGGCCAGATTGACGTGGTGTGAAGCGTCCATAGATATTATTATATTATTATATTATTATTATTATATATCATATAGGTAAATATTATTATAATGTAATTAAAATTCGGCAAAAGTGTGTTGTTTTCATTCGTTTGTTTATACAATACGGACTTCAGTAAAATCGTACGCTGTCAATTTTTAGTAATATTATCATTAATTAATCTTCAAATCACAAATCAATCACTGTCAAGTTCGAATTATTTCATATTTGCATAATTTCAATATTGCATAATGTTTACCCCATCTACCTAAGATGGGGTAAACATTATGCACGACAGGATTATAAAGAAATTAGGTTTTTCCGCGGCTTCGTCCGCGTAAATATAGTATCGGGTATCCGACGGCCCATGGGAATACTTTTTCAGGATAAAAATTAGCCTGTTTTAATCCAGAGCCTTAACTACTACCATACCAAATATTTTCATCTAAATCCGTAAAATTTTGCGTGAAAGAGCATCAAACATGAGCGAACAAGAAAGGAAGCGACTTCATTACAAACTATGTAAATATGATATAATTTTGCTAAAAATATGGTTAAAATTACAATTATAATAATTATATGTAAATTTTATAACAGAAGTTACAGTAGTATACAGAAGTTAATGTTAAATTTAAACATTGAAATATTATTTAAAATCCAATTCATTTTAGTTATATAAGTTCTTTATCAGCGTCGTGCCAGCTACTTAAATCTCAACACTTAATTTACTTTTCGTTTAAAATTCCTTGAAAATGGACTTATCGTTAATACCTACAATATTAATTATGAGTATATTTTGAAAGATAACTAACAAAGTATAACTATTTCATATTAAAAACTAGCGTGGGCTTACAAATATGTTTAAATAGATTACGACCCTGATGATTGGCATAAAAAAACAATATTAAATTAATAACAATTTTTACGAAAACAGGATGCAAAATAAAATATAAAAACCGAGATTTTTTAAACAATAAAATCCCCATCAATAAAAATACCTACCCACAATTATATCTTATCTAAAATCTGTTATGCTCAATCTAAATAGATTTACTATACACGAGTACTCATTAAATCCTTTCACTATCATTAAATTGGCAACACAAATAAAAATAATGTCATCACATTTAGCGTCCCTAATAGTTACTTTCACTATTAAAACGAATACAACACGCACTAGTGTTAATATAATAAAGCTTTCACAAGTAGTTTGGCCAAATTAAAATGCATTGCCGGGATAATAAAAAAAATTTAAATACTCACTAAGCTTTCATTAATTGTCGGTAGAAATTTAATATCGGAAATATTAAAATTATAATTTTTATGCTTTCACAATTAATAATGTCGATATTTTTGTATTTTCTAGTTTCATTAGCAATTTTTGGTACCTACTCTTGTTTTAGTTCCAACAACTTCTATAATATATTTTACTTGTTACCTACGGTCATAAGAAAATCTGTCTTACAGCTACTACATACATATTATGTTATTGATTGTACTGTAGGTTCTTGGTGGAAATTCATGTTTCATAGTAATAACACACACGACTTCTTGCACTATTTCCACTTTAATAAGTATTTTACATTAATTTTAATATATTACACGACCGGTTTCGATATGTCCTATGTGTTATTACTGTGCTGCTGTATACAGTTTGATTTTTTTTTGTAGTAGACACAAACTTCTTTTAAGGCTTGCCAGTCACATTACAACATCAACAAGCAACTATCCAACAACTAAAAGAGCAAATCACATATATTAGATATCTTTATATAGACACACGTAATTACATTAACATTTGTCTAATATTATTTTGATGTAAAGAGATACGCTATTTTGATGGATAATATTATGTAAATTTTTATCTTAAATTAAAATGAACGAAAACACTTTTGTAACCGTAACCAAATCGCTACGGATCACGGTTGATTAATATTAACACCGTAGGCAAATAAATGACTCCGCTATTGATGTAACGCAATGAAACGAGACGAAAAGAATTAGAATATGAAGAAAGTACGGGATGCACTTCCCGTGTTGAAAGTGTTTCTAAGATTAATGGTTCAATATTTCTTTATAATTATTATTTTTGAACTCGGACCACTGATTTCGGCGATGGAGACCGGTTTGGTTGAAATATTGTAAAAGGTATTCATGTTTATTAAAAATATAATGCAGTAGCTGCAGTTGAACGTTTTTCCACCGTACCTTTTTTTGGAAATGTGAAATTGGAATACAAATTGAATAGAAATAATCAGCAATGATGCTGTATGAAAATGAAATCACTTACGATCAACATCATTCGTCTCAATTTAACAGTATTACTAGATTAGATGAAACGAAGCCAGAAATTTTACAAAAGAACGTTACATAAACTAAAACGTTTCTGTCATGTCGACGACAGTAAAACAATTGACCATAAAATTCGTCGTACGTGTTTCTTATGAAAAGAGAAAGCCTGGAGCGTTTCTGACAACCCATTTCTTAGAACATTATGTCTTATTTAAAAAGATGGAGCAAAAAATGTGGACAATATGGCTTGTGAAAATAAAAGAGCTACTGGTCATAGAAATGTTTTGGTTATAAAATTGTTTCGCGTCGCTGCATCTTTGTTCTTTCAAAGTTGACAAAAGATAAAATATAATGTGTCCTTTATGAGAACGCAACAGTAGTTAATGCTTACAATGTCCATTGTAATTTTGTGACTAATGCCCATATTTTGCGCTAGTGTTTCGTAACAGTAAATTTAAAACAAAAAATGTTTACTTGCCTTAATTGCACCAGTTTAAACAAGATTATTATTAGACATTTCGCATCTGAAAATCATTGTATTTGCTTTTTTTATATTTTATATTGTATCATTGTTATGGAAATTGAAACATTGGCATGAATATGTTTTATATTTTATATTAATTTCTTTAAATATGGCACGTGGGTATGAAAAAGCAAGCAAGCAAGGATGGCCATCCTTGCGTTTCAGCCAGCAAATCCAGCAGCCAGTTAACAGTGTCAAATCGAAGCAGACTATAGTAGACAAAAAGTAAAAATGATTGACACGATTGACACTTATGACGGCCATAAGCTTAGTTCATTTGAATCGTACGATTGGAGGAGTATGATATGCGACACAGTTAAAGTTTTTGTGGAGAAAGATCAAGATGTGTAGAAAGCTAATATTTTATAAAAATTAAGTTATACACACTAACCTCAGATTCATATCTCACACTACCATGCGTTTGTATAATAATGTCAGTAGGTGTTGGTATGACACAAATCTCAATATTTCTTTCACATACCATCTAGACAATTACCTTCATATTTTTATTGATAAATAAATAAAAAACGTTTATATGACAAATTAGTATTACAAGTTATTATATACATTACAATAAAACACCATAAAAGAATAGAAAAATAAGATAAATAAATAGCAACAAATGGTAAAGGAATATTATTAAAGTTTTCAATACTAGGTTCTGCCAGAATCAGATGGTCGGTAGTGCAGTGTAATGCCTAATCATCAAAACGGAGACCATTCAGGCATACCACCACGGCGTAAACACAGTGCCTGGTATCGCGTATTTAAGAGGCAAAAGCACCCAAATACAATTGAAACTTGAAATTATAATAACAATATGAAAAAAAAGACAATATGAATTATGGTCGAATTTCGACCACTAGATGACTTCTAGTATCTATAAATAGGCAATAAGTACCGGTGCTGGATTTACATGCTGGACGGTCAGTATGGGCCATTAATGTTCGCGAGATGCTGGAATAGATGTAAGTGTATTCATAATTCACACGTCATCAACAAAATTTATGACGAGTTGTTTTTTTTTCTTTTCTTGTCGGCACTACACATGTGAGACGAGGATTCGTGTCGCGTACTTCGGTTTTATAGCTAGTAGCTAAAGACGTCCTGTTTTCGAATCGTCCTATTATTGTTTTAAGCAACGTACGAGGAATAATTATATTCTAAGCGAGGAAATGTAGCAGACGAAACCTAAAAAACAGTCGAGTCAGTGTCGCGCACGTCAATGACAAATTGGCTAAATTTGAAGAAAGACGGTAGAGCTTCTTTAGCATTTTTTGGAAACAAGAGGTAGGAATAAGCATAGATCAGTAATGTAAGAATTACTGTATTTATTTAATTGCCTACTCTCTAGTAGATAATAAATTAACTATAAACTTCATCTATATTTGCCCGAAGCCAAATTATTACCATCGTGCAATGAAATATAAATTCTTAACCTTATTAGGATTCTTATCATTAAATTACTCCATTTTAATGGATTCCGTGTATGGAACTGTCGTCAATTCGACCAAATCAATGCCATTTATGGTATTTAAGTTACAATTAAGATACCGAAGTCGCTGACTGATGGGTGATAGTGAAATGAGTGATTAAATACTATATGTAAATCTTGTTTTTTAAATAGAGTGATACAGGTTGATGGCTTGACAATGTGACATGAAAGATTATCCCTTCAAATGGATGTATTAGATACAAAAAGTAATATGTCCCCAGTTTCTTGTACAAAGCCGTATGAGGTATAATTTTCTTGTCGAAAATTTCGAAGTTGCCTGTTCTATTAGAATTTATTTTTATTCAATTAGGTAGCTTAAACCATGATTTCCTCTATGTCAGTCGTTCGATTCCCGCCTAGAGAGCAAAAGGTTTTCAATGTTCCTGGGTCATGGACGTATAATAAAATATTTATGTTTAATATAATAAAACTCTTAAATATAATATAATATAATATGTATAGTATGAAAATATTTTTTTTATTTCCTTCCCGTTGTCTAATACTTACTTGTAAAACAAGTTCTTCGGGTAATTAGCACGAGGCCAGATTGACGTGGTGTGATGCGTGCGTAGATATTATTATTATTATAAACTTGTTTTAGCTAGCAAGGTAGCTAAAAGCTGGTCTTAAATTGCGTCAAGAGTCAACTTTGTAGAAGGCTATACTTTCCGACAAGATCCTACTAATATTATAAATGTGAAAGTTTGTGTTGATGCATGGATATATGGATATCTGGCGGACCAGTGAGCGCCACAATCCTAAATCGCGCTATCGAAGTTTTCTACAATTGGCGCTATTTATACAACATCTGAAAACCACTACAGTAGGCTTCAGCCTGACCGGGCATACCACCTCGCTCGGTCGGAGATCTCCCTTTGGGGCTCTCCACTATTCCCACAGATGGATGTATAGATGGGTGGATGTTTGTTACTCTTTTGGTATGGTAGTAGGCTTAGATTAAAACATAGGATAGTTTTTATCCCCAAAAAGAACAGTGTTCCCGAGGAATACTGTATTTACGCGGGCGGAGCCGCGGGTAACAGCTAGTAATAAAAAAACTATCACAAAAAATTTCTCGTACGAGATGTTTACATAGTTTGTATTGCATCAAATCCGCATGTAAACAGAGAAAAACAAGAATGAGTTGATAAATTAAAAGCTCGTTTGATTGAATAGTAAATTATCAATTTCAATATCACAGGAACATTAATATTATGCAACTCAATACACTATAAAAGGGAAATAAGCTGAATAAAGCAATGAAAATTGATTCGAAATAAATTAATATACGAATTAAATTAACTATTCACTGTGAACCTTATGATAATAATTATAATTCAGAATAATAATATTATGTTAAATAGTAATAATTGACATGACAGGCCAGTTTAGAAAAAAACTAGCGAGCCTTTACAATAGTCGCATAATATGATGTGTAACATTTTATGAAATTAAAAAAAAACACACAATGCTTAGTATGATATATTTTCTAATATCATAAGAAAATACGGAACTATTCTGCATTAAGCAGTGACAGAAATAAACGTCAAAATTAAAAAAAGCTAAATACTGAAATATTTTATTCGAATCTGACGCCCAACTCTACCACCGCGGGCTCATTCGTCAATTCAAATAACACGTGCTTCCGTGACTTCCTGTTACACACTTCCGTCCCATTTCACGAAATCACTCTCACAAATTGCAAGAAAGCGAAAAATGTTGCACACCAAAAATTGTATGCAAAACAATGCAAAACATTTCTTATTTTTATAGACTCCTATAAAACTCCAAGAAGATACTTAAATAACGAAACTAATCAATAGAAAAGAGGATCGAAATACAGCAAAATCCTTAAAACAAGCGAATGCTAGTATCTTCTAGTCTCGAGCTCTAGTAAGATATTCTAATAAACGTCAAACCAACGTCAACCGCGTTTTGATTGGAAACTCCAAAAATCTGTTTATCAAGACGATTCATTTATGATTCAATAAAAGTAAAATGAAAGTGTAAGTACGTACGTACGTACGTACGTAGTCGGATTATAGTTTTTTTTATATTATAGTTAATTACATAATCCAAAAAAAGGTCAATGTACTAGGACCACATAAAGTCGAGGAAGTAAAGTTGTTTAATTGACTTTATATTACCGTTCCCCATGTGTTACATTATCTCCCATGCACATAAAATTGTCTTCGCCTACTCCAGGACACTTTGTATAGATGGAAACAATTGTTTTACTTACTCGTAAATCATTGGAACACTTTGCTACTTGTTTTATGATTCTTTGTGTTAAAACTTTTATTAGCTCATCCGAAAACTTAATTTATTCAGGGTGTTGGACCTTTTTTGGTACACATTGTTTCAGAGAGGAAAGCAATTGAGAATATTATAAAAAGTTTTATGACAGTATGTAATTCAATATTTTACATACAATTTGTATTTTGAACACGCTTATTCATATTTACGATATTTTGAGATATTAACTATTTTGATTAATAGAATAAAAAAATTAAGGACTCCCAAATTGTCAAGTAGTGAGCGAGCTAATGATAATGGATCATAGCTAAGAACACTCACAAGGTCATGTTAGCTTTCAAACTAAAAAGACTAGTTCATAATCGATTCATCTGTTTGGGAACTACGATGCCACGGACAGGCTCACAGCAGACACGTTAAACATAATATAACACCCCTCTGTTTTTTTATAAAGTTTTCGTCGTCAGGTTCGGGGGTTAAAAAGTTACTTATATGAATTAACTTTAACCCATTAGGTAAGGACTATGAGATCTTTATTTACAGGATGCTTATCAATATTATGATGTTTCTTAGCTCTCGCCTATAGAACGTGAATAATAAATAGCACCTGTCTCAAATGTAGAATAAACAAACATATTTTATTTGATTCACAAGAACATGAATTTCTACAATCTTGATAACAACTTAATTATCAAGTGCCTTCTAGACCACCTGCTATACCATCTTCGTACTTAGTTACAATCAACATTTAAGAGCTATCACCTGCGTTTTACTTACGTACTTTGGTATCAAAATTCCATGATAATATGAAACGTGAAAAATAGTCTTCTGGAATTGTAGTATAACTGTAGACATAAAAGCTGCAGCTAAGCGTAGAAAATATGTTATACATACTTACGTGCACAGAGAAAAGAGAAACAGCTATCATAGAACGATCGAGCAAAATCAATCCATATTTGAAAATTTTGACGTCCTCTTTAACGAATTACAATTTTTCCACACAATCGTGGACACACCGTATGCTTGTAGTGGTGCAATCAAATCAAAAGCTAACTATGTAGCTGTTTATTTGTTAGTGTTTCAATAATCTGTGACTGCTGCCTGCAGTACTTTAGTAAAAAATGACAATAATTATTGATATCTTAGTACACAAATTAAATTATTATCTTGAAAAGATTATGTATGTATTCAGAGTTGATAAGTTAAGGTAAGAGAAAATTTATCTTGAAATATTTAAATTGGAACTACGCTGGTTTTGTGTGGTCATCTTATCTGTTTCAGCTTATCGAAGAGATTTGGCTCAGCAGCTGCCGCATGGTACATAACGCTGATTAGCTTAACTTGAGCTTGAAGGGGAATATGTAAATGATTCGGATCAACAAAATTGATAAGGTCTTGATCAGTTTCAAACAGAAGGCTTAATACACTTAGAGTGCAATATAATAACATTTTCAGGGCTCTGGTACGGTTGCCCCAGTACTGTAGTGCCTCGGGCATGTTTGCAGATACAGACAGACACAGAGACAGAGAGAGAAAATATGGTCTGTGGTACAAAGTATGAGGGGAAGCCGCAACAGCATCCTAGAAATGTTATAATAAGTAGTAGTACTAATAGTAGGAAGGTGAACTGACTCAAAAACGAATAAAAAGTAATAATTAAAATTTATTTATATTTAATCTGTAGTAACTAACATAAGTATTAAGATTTTTTACTAACAAGTAAGGACTATGAAATGTCTGAAATAAATTTTCTTTTTTTATTGATTATTTACCTACCGGAGGTAAATAGATACAAGAACCACAATAGAAGTAATGTACATTATTTATATTGTGTTAGAACCGAATAGAACTTATACAGCTCCATTCCAATTCAATGTAGTCTAAATGCAAACTAAGCTCAATGTGAGCGGCTATAATTTTTCATCTTTTTATAATTCGCCATTTCAGAAATTATAGCTTATATATCTACAACAGTTATCACTTGAACTACTGCAAGTAGGTAAAATAAAATCAATAATCGCAAATTATACTTGTATATACTAGTAATAGAAACAAATATTATTTATAAGTAGCTGATTGGTAACATTCAAACTTAGTATACAATCTTTTGCAAAAGTCGTATGAAACCAACACTTTTTTTTTATCTCCACAGCACATACTCGCGTTTATTGTTTTGGTCAAAATATCATGGCATTCGTCGGCCGCACGCGCGAGTCCTATGCAAAATGTAGTGACGTCTAGTATAGATTTAAAAAAAAAACATTATTCTTTTTACCTGGCCTCGGGCATCACCTATGTATTGTTCCGTATTACGTACACAGTAGGTACACACTAAAAATCCAAAAACTTAATGGTTTTTCAACTGTGCAGTTAATTTATATCCTGTTAGAGAAACTCAAATTAATAATTTACAAGATGTTTACTGCGACTTCGTGCGCGCACATAAAGAAAATCCACGAGCTTGGTCCAAAATTCATACTAGACAAAACCCAGAGTCAATGAAATGATATATCAGCAAAATAAAATCCAAAATCATAGTAGAGATGTAGGTGTATATAATATATATATATATATATATATATATATATATATATATATATATATATATATATATATATATATATATCTTGTTGGTGTATGAACTGTAGGAGTATGTAGTTAAGTTGCTATTATAGGTGAGTAGGTGTAGGTACGGATTAGAGTACTAACGGAGCGACGATTCGGCTTCCAAAATTGCGGAACTTCCGAGAGAAATCGTACCTCCGTACATTGAAATTGTAGGCGTACGTTCTTATTAAAGTGAAACTTTTATTACATCGTCTCAAACTTTTTCGTCTGTGTGTTGCATGTCGCGTGACGGTCGGCCGCGGAGTAGGGATAAAGTGAAAGGCGCTCGTCAGAGCAGCCGAGGCCAATATGGCGGCGCCTATAGTTCGCATCAGCTGACCGTGTAGTGTATAGACTAGTACTCATTTGTAATGTTATTAAGTTTCACTTTCACCGTGGTTTCATAAAACCACACAATCCTTTTTTTAATCTGAGGGCGTATGTATGTACAAGAATATCTTTAATTTCAACATCAAAAACTACACATATATACACCTACTACCGACACCAACATATGTATATATATTATACATTACAACCACGTTTTTAATGTCTTTCGGGAATCGTCGTATTTCAAACATCGTGTAATGTCTGTCATTCCCATGCAAAGACTGATTTTATTCTTGCTCATAACTTTTATAGCTACCCGGCGTTTTTGAGTTTGCCCTTTGGGTGACATCACAATATTATATGACTTAAAGTGAACACATTAGCAACCATTTCGTTTCTGTCGATTCTGGGTCAATTTAGGTCTAAGCCCTTCCATCAAAAACGGTCCAGTAGCCTATTCAATGCAAGCAAATAAACATACAAACAAAATCTTTCTTCCATATAAGTGTAGATTATGTCTTTATATACACTTTTTATTAAAAAGCTATAAATTACACATATTCTGCGTGATTTAATAAAAACTAAAGTCACATTTTTACCTACTTTGTAGTACACAATATCACATAAGTATAATGTTTCATTGATATGAAATATAAGGTATGTGTCAGTAATAGCCCTATTTCCGTATTACCAAACAACTTCAAGAGTTATTAAGGCAAATTGCCCACGTGAAGAGTAATCAATACTGCTGATGACTGCCACACAAATAATTGTGCCTTCCGTAAAAGCGATTATCTTTGATTTAGAAGCTACAGCTATTACAAACTTTTTTGTTCTAACTTTTACTAATGTGTTTTGGTTGTTTCGTTTTAATATTTTATATATGTAGTAATTAAGGTGCCTATACCGAATTGTATATTGTTATGCTTTATCTATGTTCATTTCACACTTAATAGGTGTTTGTGTCCTTTACATCCGTGGAACTATAATAATAATGAATAGCTCCCCAAACCAATTTCGATGTCTATGATCGGTTTTATTGAAACCTACCTTACCCGGCTACACGGAAGTAATTCTAATAGTTCCCAAATGTGTGCGCAAGAGCACTCATGCTTTCTTGCTAGATAATCAGATGATCAGCCTGTATTGTCCTAACCAGACTTGAAAACAATATTATTGTTAACCGAACCCACAACCTCCGGTGTCAACCTCTAAACAACTGTACCACGGAGGCACTATAATTGAGGTAACGACAATGATTTGGGACCTCGTAGCAACACTTCCCAGCTTGAAGCTACTTATAATAACAATTGATATAGCATTAATATAGCATTCGACATCAGCGCAAGAACTCGAACTACTGCGCTAGACTGTGTCAAAGCTCACCAGTCACACCTCTAATGCAGTGACAATAACGGTTGAACGCTGACGCGTGTTTATGAATAAATACATAAGTTAATCATGTTCAGCTACAAGGGTCAGCTCACATTGAGACGCGACGCGAGGACCCGGCATTTTTAAGATAGATTTTTAAAATTGAACACAAAAAGATACATGTTTCATTGCAAGAGCGGCGCGCAGCGCGCGCGGTGCAGCTGGACCAGAAGGTCGATTATTCTATTTAAATCTCACAATAATACAGTTTCTATACCGTCTCGATCTCATCTAATACCAAAATAGTATTAGCATAAACGTCAAACGCGATGCAAGAACTACTGCATCGAAGCCTGACTGTATATTGAACGAACCAATTATCCATACAAAACGGTATTCTATTAATATTTGACTCGAAGCATATTATCATAGTTCTATACAAATAAATTGACATTATTGTACACAAATATTTAATCCAAAGCTACTAATTATACTGAATAATTAGGTTTTTTGTATGCCATGGCTTGGCAATATATTTATATTAGGCTTGGTTTCTGAAGCCCAATTCTCGTATTTAAGCTACACTTTCAACTGACTTTCAATTAATTATAAATGAATCATCTTGTTATAATGAACTGACCCAAAATCGGTATACTACACTATTTGCAGTCTAGTTAAAATCTCAACTCAGTCGATTTGAAATTACAAGAAAGCGATGTTTTAATAACTTGTACTTGTAATTTTAACAGTTCTAAAAATGTCTTCCCATTGCATGTAAATAGATTAGACATTACGTCATTGTCTCACAGAAGATTCCGCAAACCGGTTCTCACCTTCTCGTGTTACACTAGATGTAAAAAAGGCCATTAAAAACTATATTTTCGAGGAAGCGTTGCTAATTAATTAAATATTTATATATATTCAAACATTGGAAGTCGTAGAGAATGTGTTGCAAAAAAAATGAAAACCATTTTTTTTAGATATTGGGTAGCTAAAGAAAAGATATCGTTATAAGCTTTTAAATGTCTGTTAATATAAGGTAAGACAATTAATAGATTAGTGAAGAAATGAGAAACAAATTAATTAATCAAATGTAACACGTTCAAGATTTGGTACCCAGATAGATGGTGTCTTTCCTGATTTTGAGCACTTTTCAGCTTCGTGTGTCAAAAGCTTAAAAAAACTAGATAATTCAGCGTCCGCAAACTTACAAATGATCGATTATAAAATTACACACATAAAACTTATCTATCATCATTTGGGCGAGCGACCGCCGAAATCGTTATTTAATGTGAAAAAATTAAGAATACTTTTTAGTCTAGCGTTCTGGTTATGACCATCTTAATTACCGGCTTACTATGATTTATTGTATAATGTTATAATAATTTTTAAGTCCCACCAATGACGTATGACCGCTCTCAGGGAACTGGTTAGGCAGCCGCCGGCGTCAGGGACAAAGAGTATAAAAATAGGCGGGAAAGTTCTGTATTACTTGTCTACCTACTCTCTTATATTGAAGGTATTGCTGATTTTAAATGAGAGATATTGTTATTACAGAGTTAGGTTTCATCTTTATTACTTACTGTTTGATTTGGTAACTTAATTACAAATGGCTAGTATGAGGTGTGAAGAAAGTTAAATATTATAAATAACAAGTGATTTAAACAATAATTTTACGGACAAAAATGTAATTAAATCTACAAAAACGTGTAGTAAAACGATTCCTCACATTAACAATATGTTTTTAAATAAAAAGGAAATAATAATGACGAACGTGTTCTTTATTGGCAATGAAAGCGTTTGTACGGTTATTGATTATTTTTATTAATAAGCTTAGGAAATGGACTTCCGAATCCCAATGAAGCTTAGCCAAATAGAAAAGAACATAAAAAAACCTAATCGCCTCTTTTGTCAAATTGTTAGTGACAAGATATAAGTAGTTGCAAACTTTCTTCTATATCATATGAAGCGTCTATTCCTTTTAGTCTATGTGCCGTGCGCATGCGGTTCTCTTCTATAGCATTATAAATAATGCTTTAATGACAAGGAGTTATCATACCCTATTCCGAATAGATGTAAAACATTCTAACTCTTCGATACCAACTTGTAATAAAGGTCCAGTATGTATATTGACAGGAATAGATTAATAATTTATATTGGCGTTACAATATTGATGATGTTGTTAGCATCCTTGATTAAAGTGGGGAGGATGAAATTTTCTATTGTAATTATCTCAAAGTAGAACCTAATTACATTGTCTCAGAAATCCTGAGACAATGACTGCTAGTCATGGGTGCAAAATACCAATTACAAATGATGTCAGAGAAAAATCCTAGAAGAAAATAAGGATTAAGAAAAGTTAATGTTTTTTTTTAATATATCAGATACTCTCTTTTTACTTTACTGACCTTCTAAGATACAAGCCCATCAGGCGATTATAATTATTGATAATAACAAACTAAACTTTTAATATTTTCCCTTTAATATAAGCAACTTTTACTATGTCATCAACATTTCTACTTGAAAAAAACATCAGCTGTTTCCTATAAACAAGCGAAGACACTGACTGAAAATATAAGCTGTATAACGTATGATAACGTGAACACAAAAATTAAAATGACGATAACGGCGAAGATACTCATGACATAGAATTTGAAGCTAAATATTACGACTAATTCAGAACAATTCCCGATTGTTCTAGGACAATACAGAACAACGTCAGAGGCATGTATTAAGATACAATTACCGATTGTTCGTCTAAGAGCACGTCAGAGGATCGCATTACCACACAAGAGCATATTTATTAGGCCTGGACTACCACAATGTTCCCTCGCATCGTTAATTAAAAACAAACACGACCGCTCATTGTTTATGTACTGGCTCAAGTTTTATATTCGAGATGAATTTATTTGACTACCCATTTTGTAGACGCTAGACCTCTGGCTATTTTGCATCGTATATTTGTTGAGTTATGTTAATAGGCTATCCGACAAATATTTTTATTGCATAAATGTATATTATATGAGTAAGTTCTCAGAGGACACAGTATATATTTATTTATTTATTTATTTATACAAACGTCGTACCTAATTGTGGCGTCACCATTAGGTAAACGTGTATGAAAGACCGCTGGAATTCATATCCGACATTTGTGCGTTTAAGTATGAACTTAAACACACAAATTTCGGAGATGTCGGAGGATTGATGACGTTTGTAACTTGTATGGAATACATGTAAGTACGATTCTAAGTATAATTAATGTTTTTGTACATATGGTGTAAGTAAACTAATGATGAAGGTTATTTTTACAAGTTAGCAAAAAAAATCTGAAACCTTTTTAAAGTGAAACTTTTATTACATCGTCTCAAACTTTTTCGTCTGTGTGTTGCATGTCGCGTGACGGTCGGCCGCGGAGTAGGGATAAAGTGAAAGGCGCTCGTCAGAGCAGCCGAGGCCAATATGGCGGCGCCTATAGTTCGCATCAGCTGACCGTGTAGTGTATAGACTAGTACTCATTTGTGCCAGTGCTCCACGCTATTTTGTTATTAAGTTTCACTTTTACCGTGGTTTCATAAAACCACACAATCCTTTTCTTGATTGGTTTACAACCCAAAATACTTCACATTAGTAAGGCCCTCATAAACATCTTATGCAAATAGGTTCGCTTTACCTATAGCGTGATCTAGCGGCAAATCAGCGCCATCTAGTGCCATGCCATATGAGAACCAAAGTTCCTTAAGAAAATTAACTTAAAATCTAACGCATAAACAGTCTGTATATTGATAAAGACCGCATTTAACTCGTTATGTAGTTCATGCGAAGACACAAGAAGCGCATTTTATTGTTATTAAGTTTCACTTTTACCGTGGTTTCATAAAACCATACAATCCTTTTTTGTATTTTGTAGATGTTTCTAATTACTAAGCTACACATAATTATATTTACGTCTAATAAGTAGTAATCAATATTTCTGAGTATATAAATGAAACTAAATATTTTACATGTAGGCGTCTTCCCTATTATTATAATAGTCATTGTCTATTTTGCTTGATGATTTTGGTACACAGTTGTATTTGGTACCTAGTGTGTGGTGTGTACTATGAACTAAATTATTAAGACACTTTTTCTGTAACAGCTTACTGAGTCGTTTCTGCAAATTCCTACTTTATTGCGTGGTTTTTGAATTGCCTTTAGCGGCTTGAGAGCTGTAAAGTTTTGTAGCTGAAACACTACTTTACTGCTTATTTGAAGTGGTGGGTACTAATCGTTCACACATTACGTATTCGATTTATTTTATAGTAGCATTCAATTGAAATGCTCCTTAAATGGCCTTTTTATGACGCTCTGACGATTTTTTGTCGACGAAAACAATTACGTATGCCTCACGTAAGACTTTTACAAGTGTTACTACAGATACTAAGGAAGTTGACACCTTAAAGATTTCTGAGTTTACAACCAAAACAGCTCAGTTTTGGAGCTCTTATTTTTGAGTCGAATGACAGTTTTAGAGCCATAAATTATAATATTATATACACTTTCTTGAATTTATTCTCAATCAATATACCTATAATATAATAATATCTATGGATGCTTCATACCACGTCAGTTGCTCCCGTGCTAAGTATCCGAAGAACATGTGTTACGGGTACCAGACAACAGAAATATATTTAATACTTTTATACTATACTATATTTTAGGTTTATACTATACTTATAATAAGGTTTATAATTATATTATACACATATTTAGTACATATATGAGCCAGGAACACAGAAAACTTTTTGTTCCCTGGCGGGATTCAAACCTCCGGCTTGAACGCCAATGCGCTAACCACTGAGCTACAGAGGTCGTCATATACCTATAGATTTTGTTTAATTTTAAATGCATATAATATACATTTTGGATACAATGAAGGAAAATATTCGTTAAATCGAGCAGCAGACACAAAAAATCTAGCACTTAAAGTGCTCTGTTATAAACATTCCAAATTCAGAATTCGTTACGCATTTTTATCGCCGCATAAAGTCGTGTCTAACAGAATCGGATATTTTATGGGAATATGTTTTTGTTTTTTTTTTACATTTGACGTCTGTCAAGTGCACCGGCCATGTCGTATTCGCATAACAGATTCGGGTCATGCCGGATTAGGTTACTCAAAAACTGACGTGGAAATTCCTATAGCTTTACGTTTTCTATACAAGTTAAAAAAGTCTGTCATCAATGCGTCTTTTTACTCTTTTGAAACATTTTTTATTATGCATGAATATGAATTGTGGGGATGAGCAAAATATTATCAACATACCAATAAAAAATTAAAATCTGCATAATGCTAATGAGACTATTTGACGGTTACCGTCAGGCAGACCATAATATTACTTGAGTGCCATTGAGTTTTATAAAAAAAAAACATTTTGAATTTCCCGTAAGCTTGGCTTGGAATTTGAGGGCTTTGATATTTTTTCTGTCGTTAGGGGGCAGACCCAACTCACACAAAGCGACATCTGGTGGCGTAAGTGGTATCAAAAACGGTCAAATAGAATTTTAGATTATTTTTCTGTCACCAGGCGGCGCTTGGTAGAACGACGGTCCTGTTTTCCTGTCGTGTCAAAAAGCTGTGAGATGTCACGAATTTAAAAACCCTCATTATAATAATCAAAGGTGTTAAAAAAAACCAGGAGCACGTCACGACATGTCTAACGAGGGTTCCGTAACTCTTAATAGTTTTTTCAAATAACCTCAAAAGTCATTGTCTGATTTCGCTCAAAATATATTTTTTAAGGAATATTTAGGAAGACCCATAAGCACGGAAAGTTAAAAGTTTCTACATCTTAATAATAGCAGGAGGGATCGATAACCTACTCAATAATTGTTACAAAAAAAGTTATGTATCAAACTTCGCCTTTATTTAAATATTCCTATTCAGTGTAACCCACACGATGGGGTAGATGGAAACAAATTTCATCCGCACATCACATGTATAAGGCCAAAAATAAAGTTTATATGGATTCTATAACTAGACAAAGTTTTGTCTATTTACATTATTAATTACCAAAGTTATCAAGGGAGGACTGACGGACAGGTGAACGGACAGAACAAAACTATAAGGGGTCCTTGTAGTTACTATGGAACCCCTTAAATCTCAGTAAAACGTAATGTACAAATTTCAGTTTACTTAGTTGCTGATCTCAAAATATCCAGATCGAAACCATAGATGATTTTAACAATATATGCGTGTAAGTAATCGTTAGTCATCTCGCGAGATTCTGCGTCTGCGATAACTGGATAGCTGTGGGAGATAATTTTAACATCACGCGAACTATGAGTTACTGCTGCTTTACAATTCTACAATCGGGAGCTTATGTATTCTAGATTTTATATTACATCGATTTATTAACGCACATTATCGCTGCAGGTGCAATCACTGTTTTTCCTTTTATACCTATAGTTTATTCGCGTTATGAAATCAGTGAACCATGCGTACATATATAAACATGGCTTACTTTAATTGGTGTCATTGATTTTGACATAGTATGTATTTATTGTCTTCATAACGCGAACATTATCAGTCTCCGTGGTCTAGTTGTTAGAGCTTGGCTCTCGAATCGGAGGTCGTGGGTTCGATTCCCGCATTGGAACAACAAAAAATGTTGTTTCCAAGTTTGGTTAGGCACATGCAGGCTGATTGTCTTACAAGAAAGATGATCCATGCGTCGGACGGGCATGTCAAAAGTCGGACCTGCGCCTGATCTCTCGCCAGTCGTGTCGGTTATCCGTCCCACTGGGTTATGAGAGTAAAGGAAGAGCGAGTGCTCTTGTGTACTAAGCACACACTTGGGCATTATAAAATTACTCCTGCGCAACTGGGCTTGTTTCAACAAAACCTGCCACCGACACCGAAAATGTGGGGGGGAGTTATTTTACTAACGCGAATAGAATTTAAGAACAAAGTTTTTAAAAATAAAATTTCATTTCATATGGCAACTAAGCAACCACGTGGGTGTGTAAACAAACTGACAAACCCGGCAACAACTTTTCTGCCGGGTCTGTCAGTTTATTATTTATCATATAATATCTTGGGCCCTATAAAAATGTGTATGAAAATATGAAATCAGCATTACAATAATTACTTTTAACTTAACCAAAAATCCATAGAATAAAACTACAATACTACATTTTACTTTATTGATTTAAAAACTAAAAACTCTTGTTCCGTTATACTTGATCAATTCAAAATCCTAAGTAAATCTAGGTGTAAACTGTAAATTGTTACCAACTTTTAATGTATATCGAGTAAACGTATAAGGAGTGGAAGCTGAACCGTTTATGATGAGGAATGTCGCGTTGCACGTTTTTTGAATAGTCGTTCGCTTGGGAACTTCTGTAGTTTTGACGTGATAACGTCTTATAATTCGATGGAGCCGGCTGCACGCACGAAAAAACATGACTCATGCGTTACCGGCGTTACCGGCGTTACCTCGCTAAACATGACTCATTTCTTATGACGTTGTCATGTTCAACTATCGTCAGTAAACCGACTTTACTTTACTTTTTAAATCTAAAAAAATACTTTTATATAGTTTTTTATGACTAGTTATTTATCTTTTAAAATTTCAAGAAACATTACTCTTGACATTTCGTTTAATATTTGATATACGTCTGTAGTGTAGTAAAATTGTATATTACGGTAAGTGGTGACTCAAAATATGCATTTTACGGCGACGTAATTACGCGATGAAGCTTTCTATAAATAAAGCTTAACCGCTCTGTATTATTATGAATCGTGACCACCGTAACCTGTTGGACCATCAAAGCTTATAGCTTAAATAATAGTCGTAAACATTTTAGTTACATTCAGAGCAATCGAGTCAATATTCATACTCCATTTTAAAACGGTATCCATGCCACCGTTAATGCTACCACAGATATACATTGAAGTAGACACCGCATACACAATGCTGATTTTTAAGTTCATGCACGTTACAAGGTTATAATGTATATAATGTGCAGAATATTGTTTTCACAATTTTTGTGGCCATATTTTGAAACTTGTGCTTACACATTGACGCATTGAGACGTACACATAATATTTTGATGATAGATTTACACAATAGGCGAGCAGCTTGGTATTTTTGTTCTCCAGTGCTTCAAGCGTGCGTGGATCTATGCTTGTCAGCTTGGCAAGTATCGATCCACGCTCTCTTATTTCTGCGAGTGCCATGAAATTTCGACTGAGCAAGGGGTCATGACTGGCAAGTGACAACCGTTTCAAGCAAGTGGCAAGTCTACACGCCTATTTCCTCGTCGTCGGGTTGATATAAAACAGACTTTTTCCGGACTTATTTCTGTTGTTTACGATTTGAGCGAGATGCCGCAGCATCTACATTAATGTGTATCTGCGGTCACCGAGACCGACACTCAGAAATTACACTTCTGCATTATAACGGATTGTATCAACAAAAGGCGACATTTGCGGGGAATGCGCCGCTTACATTGCCTCGTAAACTTCGCTCGACATTTTCCTACAACGCTAAATGTAACATAAAATTTTTCTTGTGTTTACAACTTGAAGTTTATACCGGGAAATATAATGAGTTTATTTTGCGACTTTCTGCTATGTTTACAAAGGTAAAGTTGACTTTAAAACTGTTACAGTATTTTTAATATTCATTGCCCTTGCTAGAAAAATAATGGCGTTCGCAACATGAAAATTATAATATTTTCATAATACCTTTCCAGTGTGTGTATTGCCCGAGGTTATAATAATTTTATTATCAACACAATATCATGAATGTTAATACGGTGTGAGGAATTCGACGATCGCATTGATTTATTAGAGAGTATTTTCCTGTAAGAATAGACACACCTTCACATAATTATTGTGAGATTAACAAAATTTATGCGCATAAAAAAAATATGTATTGTGGTGTAAAATTATGTATTGGCACTAACATTTATTAATTTCCCCGACATGTTGTCAAACAAGTGTAATTGGATAACAAAACTCCTGGCAACACCGTAATAAATTCCCATAAAAACATTACCATATTGAATAGCTTTATAATAGAGTTAGGACGACAATTATTATTCTTGATATTATCAAAATGCCGTTATGCAAAGTGGGAAACGCCTGGAGCGACCGGGAGCGCAAGCGGTGTCTCATATTGAATCTTGGATCTAATGCCGTCTGTGTGCCGCAAACGTTTACTGTAGCGTGTTATTAGTAGCAACAGTAATGATTACAAAATGTAGTAAGATAATAATTTTAAAATCGACAACGATTTTAGGAACGTTTAGTATACTATATCGTATATTCATTAGCATCCAAATGTTAGATTATATGAGATTTTCCGTTAAATTCCATCAATATCGACATCATTTCGCGCTTACAACAGTAGATAATAATATTATTACTATGGGCATGTATCAGTCTTCTGATATGTGTCGAATTTTGTCATTTTCTTACTATATTATGCATAGTCGAGTGACATATACGAAACTTGCAATTACAATCAGAAGATTGTGAAATAGTATTTAACTTGGAATGTGAGCCTTCAACACATGCCATCGTCCAAGTGACCCTCCATATGCGGAGGACTAATTATCATGGACGAGCCGGAGGTCCCCCGAAGTCCCTACCTCCCTACTAGCTCATGTGCCAGAGGCATTGTGCGGATTAGGTGTTCAAAGGCGGTACTAGGGCTGTTCGAATAGCGGGATTCAGTACTCTGAAGGGGCTAGTACCCCGCTAGGCTCCGCGGCGGTAAGTCTGATAAGGGTCGAATTTTGTCATTTTCTTACTATATTATGCACAGTCGAGTGACGTATACGAAACTTGCAATTACTTATTATCTTACAATGAGAAGATTGTGAAATAGTATTTAACTTGGAACCTTAAGTTGCAAAGAATCGCAAAGGCAGGTGCCTCGATGAAGGCATAACAGACGTCGTCAGGTACCACTTCACGCAGGGGAATCAATGGATTAATTCATGCTAGCGACGAGCCGAAACGCAACACAGCTGATTATAGCAAATTCACCAACAATGTCCACGACTTATTGCACATTTTCCTTCTGAGATAAATAGGAGACGAATTCGTGCGTCTTTGCTTGACCAATGCTTTACATTGTGGACATAAGAGTGAAATTGCAATATCGCTCTTTCAGAATTCGTCATCAGCGCATGCGCTGTGAAGCGAGCTGCCACTTTACATTCGATCTCTAACAATGAAACGTGTATCTTCCTGTGTAATTAATAAAGTTTAATTTTGAATAGCTAAAAATGCAGCGCCATGTAGCGTCACTTATCGTCGCGTTGTGAACTAATTCTAAATATTCAAGGCTTATTAATAAAGTTACTTACCGTCTGATTTATAATTGCGCAATTGTATATAACAGTTTATTTGATTACGGTGTAAATATCAACAAATTGCAGAATTAATATTGTAGCGGCACTATTTTCATTGATGACAACGAATGTATGTTTCATGTTTGAAATATAAATGTGTCATATTTAAAGGAGTCATAAATATCATTCTGTGTTTTTATGTAGGCAATTACCTTAGTTTTTGGCAGGTGTCGTTTTTGTGCAACTCAGGCTGATACAATGTCATATGTGTAGAAAAGTTTGGCGCGTTACGTAATGAGTTTACTTATATTTTACGTAAACTCATTACAGTAAAACGATTTTGCTCATGAGTGTACCTATTCTGTACAGTTGTACAGAAAAGTTTGGCGCGTTACGTAATGAGTTTACTTATATTTTACGTAAACTCATTACAGTAAAACGATTTTGCTCATGAGTGTACCTATTCTGTACAGTTGTACAGAAAAGTTTGGCGCGTTACGTAATGAGTTTACTTATATTTTACGTAAACTCATTACAGTAAAACGATTTTGCTCATGAGTGTACCTATTCTGTACAGTTGTACAGAAAAGTTTGGCGCGTTACGTAATGAGTTTACTTATATTTTACGTAAACTCATTACAGTAAAACGATTTTGCTCATGAGTGTACCTATTCTGTACAGTTGTACAGAAAAGTTTGGCGCGTTACGTAATGAGTTTACTTATATTTTACGTAAACTCATTACAGTAAAACGATTTTGCTCATGAGTGTACCTATTCTGTACAGTTGTACAGAAAAGTTTGGCGCGTTACGTAATGAGTTTACTTATATTTTACGTAAACTCATTACAGTAAAACGATTTTGCTCATGAGTGTACCTATTCTGTACAGTTGTACATGACTTATCGGAACTGGTACCGATAATACGCCACACTATTTGGCAGCGTGTCGTGTTTCACATTTCGGACAAACATTAACGACCGCACACGTATTATTGACTCCAATTCTGGCTACTGACACTGTTGCTACTGCTTATTTCACTGTCAATATTGATGAGTAGGTACGCGTCTTTATTTGTTTACATTATAATCTATCATGAATCTCTACATCCCAGTGCAAACTTTTAAGTTTGGACACGGGGATTTGAATCCCCCATCTTTTAAAACAAAAACCACACATAACAATTTTTATCTAAGCAATAATTAATCATTATGTAAAGTAGTTTTTTTAAATTCATACACATTCATGCATTTTGTTCATACACATATTTATACATACATACAAGCATAATTTATACGGATACGAGCCGGTAGCTTCGCTTGGGTGGCGTGAGTGCGGCACGCGAGCGATGCGCCTACACCGGTCAGGCCCGCCTCTTTCACAATATTACAAAGAGTATTGTAAAAGAGAGTGCGCTTTCAACGGACATCGTGCGAGGGAGATGGATGTATGATTTGTGAATACACAGAGTGAGATAAGAAAGGGATTAAATCGTTAAAATCTGTGCCAATCGCAATGTGCTGTCATAATATCGTAAAAAGTCCTAGCTATTTAAATTTTGTCGAAATTTTTTTATAACTCTGCAATAATACAATAAAATATTTTGAATTTGAATAATTTATATTCTATCTGAGAGTTTTTCTATATCTACTATATAAGCTTTCCATAAAAAGAAAAGTTACATTATGTGCTAAAAGACACAAAGAATACTTATAATGCCTACTGTCGCCTCTACACTCCTCATCACCTTGGCCTTGCCCAGCGAGAGCCTGCCCCACCATGCGCGCGCGCACTGAGAACTTCATCTACATAATTACTCCGAGCTCATTGGTGACTATTAAACTCATAATATCTCATGGGTCCGAGTCCAGCGGCGCTTAATTAATACTGTATCTTGCTGTCAGATAAGACATAATGACAGTTGATGGTTTATGCCTAAAAACTTTTGACAGAATTACACTAATGTGAGTAATAATTAAATATATTTAAATGCTTGTTCGATTTAGTTTTTTGGTATAGAGATTGGAATGTAGCACGCAATTCTATCCTCTATTAGACTACTAACGATAGAAAAACGTCCTACACGATGTTTTGTATGTATTTTTCTTTGTAAAAGTGAAACTTTAATTATTACATCGTCTCAAAATTTTTCGTCTGTGTGTTGCATGTCGCGTGACAGTCGGCCGCGGAGTAGGGATAAAGTGAAAGGCGCTCGTCAGAGCAGCCGAGGCCAATATGGCGGCGCCTATAGTTCGCATCAGCTGACCGTGTAGTGTATAAACTAGTACTCATTTGTGCCAGTGCTCCACGCTATTTTGTTATTAAGTTTCACTTTTACCGTGGTTTCATAAAACCACACAATCCTTTTCTTGATTGGTTTACAACCCAAAAATACTTCACATTAGTAAGACCCTCATAAACATCTTATGCAAATAGGTTCGCTTTACTATAGGTAGGTACTATAGGTAATAGCGTGATCTAGCGGCAAATCAGCGCCATCTAGTATGCCATATGAGAACCAAAGTTCCTTAAGAAAATTAACTTAAAATCTAACGCATAAACAGTCTGTATATTGATAAAGACCGCATTTAACTCGTTATGTAGTTCACGCGAAGACACAAGAAGCGCATTTTATTGTTATTAAGTTTCACTTTTATCGTGGTTTCATAAAACCACACAATCCTTTTTTTTTGTTTAGTTCTATAACTACTTTGTGGAATTAAGTTTCTTAATGTTGTAATTACTGGAGGAATGAGCAAACCATCCCCAACACAAGTACTAACATAATGAGGATTCCTCATGGTTATTTTGTAACGGTTTATTTTGAGAAATAAAGGTATTTATTATATACTAGCATTTATTGGCCGCGGCTTCGCCCGCGTGAAATAAGGTTTTAAATTTTTATCCCTTATTTTACCCACCTAGGGGCTGGATTTTAGAAAACGTTGAAATATGTAACTCATTATTTTTTCCGTAATCAATTCATACGAAATATCATGCAAATATGTCCAAGAAGTAAAAAGTTACATACAAACTTTTATCACCTATACCCCTTGGGGGTTGAGCTTAGAAAAATCCTTCCTTAGTAGTTGCCTACGTCATATGAGAAATACGTGCGCAAAATTTCATATTTCTAGACTTAAGGTTTTGGCCTGTGCGTTGATACATCAGTCAATCAGCTTTACCTTTTATATGTTATATAGATTATTATATATTATATCAGCAATCCAAAGGGGTTTTGGAACGAAGTTCCTTATGGCGCGTTGCGAATTGTATTGGGGCTAGGCGGATTGAATAGGCACGACACTTTTTGCCTCTCGAAATCACAATGTAATAACGACTATTAAGAATAATACAAAAAACGACCTTATCACCTTGACAATAATGTAGAATTTCGCAATTACACATTGTGACTGTTATGACTGTTAGATATTGTGACTAGCTAGCCGGGCCTTAGGTATGCGAGCGGTGGGACGGAAGAGCGCTTGATGTTATTACTCAGTACGGAGCCGGACTTCGCGGCGGCAACACTGCGAGTAGCAAGCAACCCGCCCCCTCACCCCTGTCCCTACCTAAGGCGGGGCCAACTAGTTATTTGTATAATATAATACATTATATCTATACAGATAAACAAAATTGAAGTGTCTGTTTGTAATTTCAAATTAACAGCTTTTATTTTCACTTAATGCATTTAACAGTATGATCGGTACTTACAATAAATATAATATATATATACGGACACCTCTCAAGTTTTTTCCAGTAGAGGGGTAATTCTGGTTACTACGTTGTGAATTAGTCCTTTCTAGCCTTTTAACGTTTAAAATATAACAACGATATAGAATGAGCAACTAGGGAGTGAATGGTCATGTTAGGCTGGAACAATATTATGATTAGGAATCCGGCGGACCCAGGAAAATTCGGAGCACTAAAGTTAGTACTCTGCGCTAGTACAGAAGAGTTGAAAAACGAAGTGTCGAGCTGTCTTATATGACATTGAAATTTGGCTCGACGCGTATGTTCGATTTTTAGCTCTTTTGTATTAGCGCAGAGTTCTATTTTTAGTATTCTGAATTTTTGCCGGCCTTACGGATTCCGGACAATAGAGTTATTAAGATCAGTAATTTTTCATAGAGCGACCCTCACAGCAATGATGTGGGTCACCACACCGAAATAAAAAAAAATTGAAACCTCGATATAATTGTTTACTTGGAAGCTCGCAGCAAATGTTTTTAAAAAGTTCGATTTTTAAAAACCTTGACTTTTATTTCTGTAATCTGCCATTGCGTGCACTGCGGTCGCTGTACAGCACCCCCATACCAATTGCATATGGCGAATATTCAGAGAACTTTGTACTCTTGTACTTTGCATTACAGCCCGTTGGTTTACTCACTACGTTAATCCCACTTAATTACAATCTACGACATCAAGCACCGTTAATTAGCATGACACATGAGGGACGTCTGTATCAATTCAGGGTTCACGAACCATAACGACTACATAGCTACTTGGGATGTGTATAGGAATATAGGTCACAATATTGAGTATTACATGAGATGCTATATGTTGAAATTGAATGTAGAGTTTTCAGATTTTTCAGTAGTGTTGAACTAAATACAAAACATATTGATAATATAGAGTATAGACTGAATAAATCACAATAACATGTAAAGCCATATTATCTATATATATAAAATGAGATGTCCCCACTGACTGACTGTCTAACTGACGTATAGACGCTCGCAAAGCCTAAACCGCTAATAGTAGAAACGTGAAAAGGAGTGAAAAGGGTGTTGAAAGTTTGTATGGAAAATTGAGATTCATGCTCTTAAATACATTTATTAAATACATTTTCAGGGTTTGTTAGAATTCACCCTCTGAAGTTGTAAAAAGTGGGGTGAAAGTATGTTTGAAAAAAAAAAATTAAAATCTGTCCTGATTTCCACAAAATTTAATATCCGAGCTAATAAATAAAAATTATTAAGTTCATTTTTAATAGTTTTTTGAAATTCGTCCCCTGCAAAAAATTTTTGTAAAAATGTTTACAATTTGTAAAGCGTCTAATAAAATATCTACACCTTGTTGGTTAAGTTGAATTTTGTCATTCAGATAGTTATTATGACGTAGAAATCCGCTAAAAAATGGTTTTTCGAAAAACATACTCCACGGGGACACGGAAGAAGACACGCGATAAATCTAGTCTTCTAATATAAAAAAATGTCGGCAAAGTACTACGCAAGGACATCGTTGGTCGGTTTCCGTTTTCGTCCGTTTTTGTCACGTAGTCAATATCTTCAAGGAAATCTCGCGCGACGGCCATGATTAACGTGTTGGTCGTTGGATCTGCAGGCTAGACAGTGACTTAGTTGCTTTTTAAACTTTCTTCTTGCAAAAAATATTTTTAAGCCGCTTAGTTATGAAGTACCACTTCGTGAAAAGGAGGGAGGAAGGTGTTGGCATATACTACGGATGGTCAGTGGTCACCGAGGGGGAGGGGGGTAAATTTGTTAAAAATTGGTAATTTTTAATCTTCTTATAACAGCACGTTTTTAAGGTTGCGTAGTTATTACAAGGAATCTTTATAGTTTCGCTCTGTCCGTCCCTCCGTCTGTCCTCCCCTTATAATTTCGGTACATAATTATGCGGCAATTAAATTAATTTCGGCAAAATAAATAGATGAAATTAAGTATAGTTATAGGTTAAGTCTGTGTGTTTGATGAAATAAATAAATTATAATAAGTGCCTAGACTTTAGTTTTTGCTTTAATATGGCTTGGCAATTAATATTTTATCAATATAGCTTAGCAATTAATATTTTATAATTTTGTATTTTAGGGACTCCCCCCTCCCCGTAGCATATCTAAAATACAAGAGGTAGAATGCTACATACTGTTTAGGAGTATTATTTTAAGCGAAGTCGAATAAAAAATTCAAAAGGTATAAGAAAAACTTATTGCGCGTTGATAGTTATATAGGAACCCTCCTGTCCGTATGCTTTTGGTTAGATTATTTCACGGTCTTTTCCTTCACCGTTTGAACGTTCAGTCTGTAAGGTCCAATACCCATTTTTACCTAATTTTTAATGATGTTTTTTTAATGTGTACCAAGTACTCTACACTTTTTTTCTAGATAATTGCAATAACATCTTTGAATGCGTTCCATACACATACGTCCCATAAATTTTAAGCTATTGCATAGCTTCTATCGCGGGCCTTGAGCGCGGGGACCGAATCCAGAAATTCCGTAACGAAAAAACCTCACGCTCCCCACTCCGACGGGCACGGAGATGTGGCTTGAAGGCCGTGCATCGTCTAACGTCGTTTCAGTTCGGCAGTCTTCGACACGGCGTTGTGTGCGTGCGATAATGCTATGCAATAGCTTTACCGCGGCAGTCCCCGAGTGCCACACGTCTTTTTTTAATCTGTTCCTACGTTTCCATTGTGTCCCACAAATTGTCTAAGTAAACAACGATTAGTTTATCCTTTATCGCCTTGTGACAATGCCAACGGAATATGGTGCGGATGAATGCTAGTTGAATTTTGAGCTTTTAAATTCCATATGTATTTAGCGCGTTACCGTATAATAAGACAATCGGGACGATATTTTTCACCAAAATCCCATCACTCGATTTTCCACCGTATTACGGTGTGACAAAGGTTACAATTGCCTGTGTTATTATCCTGGTCGTGCGTGATAAATTCTGTTCATTGTACCGGAATATTTGAAGAGTACACAAGTGTAAAACCTGTGTACACATTATATTAATTCTTCACGGGAAATGAGATGAAACTTAAGTCAACAATAAAACAACTCAACCGAATGATTACGAGTGTCCCACAATTTTAAACTTTATAGCAAGGGAATAAAGGTTGATTCTGGTAGTTAAAATTTTATTTAATAAATGAATATTACTTGCCACGACTGTGCTGATAAGAATTTTATTGAATACTAGCTCTTGCTGGTGATTTCTAACGTTTCCTGATGCATAAAAACCCATAATTTCTACTGCTGTCATTTATATAATCAAACTTAATCAAGAAGGCCTTTTTTGTTTCTAATGTCGCAAATTACTTTCCTACATTAGATATCACTTCATCTTTTCGTTCGTTCATCCTTTCATGATTCGTATATTATTTTCTCTTTTCATTATGCGATATACCTACACTTGTTTCTTCAGCTGCCTTAAGCCTATGTAAAAATTTATATTTTTTATCAACCGACTTCTAAAGGAGAAGGTTACTTCGTAGTATGAAGCGGAAGCCTTTAGTCACTGCGAAGCGTGCAGTCAAATTAAATGAACAAAAAATTAACGAAACGTGAACACTTTTTGTGTTAAAATAAACAAAATTAATCGAAGAAAAAAAAAACGATCACACCGTTAGACAATTACTGAGGTTCCGTCATTGTGGTGGTTGAGCCGTGTACACACTAAACTACGCGAAACATGCAAATGCATGCTTCTCGCGGGAAAATCAATGGTTCCCGCGGGTTTTTCTTGTGTGCGCACAAGTTGAAAAACATAAGGAAACACGAAGACTATAATTTCAGGAAAATTTCATTTAATCAACTCCTTGGCCGAATTAAAAACACTGCCTTACTGTTTTTTAAATTCCTTTCCATTTGCCCAGACAATATTTTTAAGGCTCTTAGAATGTCAGGTGACTGCGGCATGAGTGACCTAAGGGGAGGTATCAAATTGTATATCATAGAAGGTTTTAATGAAAAAACTACCCACCGCCACGTCTATCGGCAGAGATGAGTCAACGTGTCGCGTCTCTTTGTTACGTCGCGATGTCCGTACACAGCTAAGAAATCGGCGCCTTTGAAGGCGTTCGGAACTACAAGGTTGTAATTTGATAAAGTAGATACGCCTACCAACAAACCTTTATTGGAGCCCAACGTAGGTTTCGTGGCGCGCTTAAATAATGTTTTTTAACGAAAATAATATAAATGATTTTGGCCCCAATTCAGTTTAATAAAAATAACTAACCAAGAGCATGTCGGGACATGTCTTACCAGGGTTCAGTAACTATGATCGCGTAATATATTTTTTTTTCAAATTACTTCAAAAGTTGATGTCCGATTTAGTTCAATATAACTTTCCTAAAGAGTTTTTAGCATGATCTATTAGCATGGAAAATTGCAAGTTTCTAAGTCTTGACCAACTTATGAAGCACTTTGGAGGCCGATTTCTCGTAAATGGTTGACTTTGTTAAAAAGTCATGTATTAAACCTTACCCCACACGATGGGGTAGAATGAAAAAAATATTTCATCCCCACTTCACATGTATGGAACAACCCCTAAATATAAAATGATTATTAGTTTATGATGCCAAAACCGAGATCTATACACAGTCTATAACTGTACCAAATTTCATCCATTTATATTCATAATTAGCTAGAAGCGCAGACAGACAGATGGACAGATAGACGGAAAGACAGACAGACAGACGGACGGACAGAGCGAAACTTTAAGGGTTCCTTGATTATTATGGAACCCTAAAAAAGGATTCGATTAAAAAAAGAGAGACCTAAAAGTAGGCACAATTGAATAATCGGTGTTCAGTAAGTTAGTCTTAAGTTGCTACAACAAAAAAAATTAAAGAGGTCCTCATCACGCCTAAACAAACCATATAAAAAATCTAAACCAAATATTTGTACTAGTAATATTTACAGATTGCGTGTGCGCCACAACAGGTGCGTTTATATTGATTTTTATAAATTCGAGTTAAAAAATCCGTTAAAGCTGTTAGCTGTTGTTTCTGTCACCAGCGTGTGAAAGTTAAAACTGCCGACAAGAATCGCCAACCATCTGGTTATATTATGTATAAAGTTAACGGCAAATAAGTAATATACGCGGCGTATGATCTCAACAACCGAAATGTTAGGAACAATAATATTATGAATTTATTACTTACTGAATACGATTATTATGTACCTAGGTTTTTTTATGTTACAAGACAAGTCTAATACAAAATAATGATCGTCAACTTTCACTAGTTGGCCAACTTTACGTGAAAATCCTAGAAGTTGACTATGACTATTAATTTCATAACTCTATACGTGACATTCTAGTAACTATAATTTAGTAAACCATACAAGTTGAGAATTACTAAGCTAAGCTGAAACCAAGTTTAATAATACGTAAAAATATACAGTTGTAGTAAATATTAAATGCTCCATTTATCGGTAAAAAGTTTACCCGTCATTTATTTTAACTTAAGTACAAGGTAAAGTTTATATTCGTGAAATATGACTAGACGTGGTATGTAAAGTAATATGGAAATGTTAAGATCCGGAGCATTCGGGCAGAAACCGCGTTGCCTTTGCAGAGCTATCACATTACTTTACATAAATTGTGTCAGTCCCAGAGTTCGTAAGATATGTATGCAGAAAAATATTTGCACTTCGCACGCGATAGAAGTTAAACCTTCAAAAGTATGTTTCATTATCTCGCACCTACGTTGTATCAGACATAAGTGGTTGTCTCTAGATTTCTAATTTTATTACATGTTACTATATGTGCATGCCTGCCACCTTTAGTTTTATCGAGTGTCAAGTCCTAACGATGCTAACCTGAAGTTAGTCGTTGGATTTGAAGAAGAAGTTAGAAAAATTCTAAGCTGTATGAAAAAACTTGGACAGTCACAGTAATCTATAAAGTTAATATTTGCGTGCAATGTGCGTATTTATATTGTCTACTTGCTATTTAGTTTCCTCTATTTTGGTTTCAATTAAAAAAAAAAAACAATATTTTCCAAAACTCCTATAATATTAATTGTCCTCTCAAAATTATAGAGGTTTGATTAAATCAATATTATCCAGGATCTTACAGTCATTTCTGGTCACTCCATTGTCATTATGTTGTTGACTTTTTAGAATGTCCTGAGGGAATTCTGTTTGAAATACATTGGATTAATGTCAGCTTGTCAAAAATGTATTCAATGGAATTTGAGTATACCTGCTTCACTGCATGTCTGTCAATATTTAAATAGGGATTATTTCTTTCTTGCTTGGGGCTATGTTTGCGAAATTTAAATAAATTAATATTGTTAATATTAATTCTTAGACTGAATTATGTTAATTTCGCACATACAAAGTAGGTACGTACAGTCGCTAACACGAGCGAAACTTTCAAAAATTATATTTTCTTTAATACTTAATATTGTAATTGTGAAATTTTGTGAGGATCGATGGATGGATGGATAGTTGGATGGATGGATGGATGTTTGTGACTCGTTCACGCAAAAACTACTCAACGGAATTTAATGAAATTTGACATGATAGTAGTTTAGGCTCAGGAATAAAACCTAGGTTACATGTTATCCCAAAAAATCACAGTGTTTCTGTGGGATACTGTATTTACGCGAACGGAGCCGCGGGCAAAATATAGCTTATTATAAATGTGGCACGTTTGTATAATTACATTTCTATAAAATTCTGAGACATATTAATCTTAGTTTCTCTCGCACCTACATTTTATTATACGAGTGAGGAAGCAAATCGAAAACAACCCATCAGATAGTAAGATAAAATTGCAACTGACTATTAATTATGTCTACTACATACACTTACGAGAACAGAACCTCCAGAGAATTTGCTGGCACCTACAATTGCTACTTTTCAGAAGAAATGCACAAGTATTTTTTGTCACATACTTACAAAAATTTCCACGTAGTGTAATAAAGGAATAAAACGTTAGAATGTTAGATATAATTCAACATTATATTAGAGAATATACTGTTGAATTTGTACCTACTATATCTATTGCGTCTATCCTATGTTTAATATAATAATCAATGTGTGCATATTATTAAATATCTAGGGGGTCAGTTCACACTACGGCGATACGTGACGCTACGCAGCACTGCATTTTTAAGATAGCTATTCAAAATTCATATGATTTAACATGACGTCAGTAATACATTGAACATGCTCTGTGCAGTGCGGTGCAACCTCACTCTTACAATGAAACGTGTATCTTCTTGTGTAAGGAATAAAGTTCAATTTTGAATAGCTATCTTAAAAATGTAGAGCTATGTCACATATCGTTTCGTTTGGTGTTATTTGATCTTAATAATAAAGAATTTATAAGTGTGTAGGTGCTACCAACAACCGTGGTCACGAGAAGACTGAAAATAAAGAAATAGAAGTACCTAGCTTCTCGAGGATTGTTGTAAACACTTACGGATTGTGTCGCGGTGCACTTTTTCCCGAGGTTTCGGCTACTTTCCAGCAGCCGCCATCACGGGAGGACTGAGGTGGCAGTTGTTCTATTTGTTGAATTTGTTCAAACTGCCCGAAGGTTCTTAAAACACATACTAACAGTATCTTGAAGCCGCGATATTTTGGAATTACATTTTATTTTGTTTATTATTGGATCCCAACTAGATGGCAGCACCCAGCCATCTTCTTGGTTAAAATTAGCGTACTTTTTAATGCCCATAGCCTTGCGTATCATTCTTGGGCGACAACGGTGTTCCATTGCCAGTTTCTCAAGGATTATTATTTTCGTGCTCGTAGTATTCGTAGTAAAGTTTTATCAATGTTCCAAAACACTTAATTATATAAAACTTAATTCACGTAAGTTATCAAAAATCACGCGCTGCGATAAGTCGTAATTTATTCCTATAGTAAATAATTAAAAATAATGTCGGCCTTCAAACGCTGCTTTAATTAATACTAAAAGACCTAAGAAATGTAATACTTTTTTGTATTGTAATAAGTACCTGGGTATGCTCGGAGTTCTAGTAGATATTATATATGATAAAAAAAATGACAAAAATATTTATCTGACCGGGATTTGAACTCAGCATATTTCCAAATTACGAACAACGCAAAAATTGTACATAAGTAGGTATCCCATTCTGCAACTCGGTTTTACATTTATGTGATCGAAATTATTGATATTTATGATTATATTGTTGCATGACGAAATAAAAGACATAAATAACTTAAAAATGCGCCGTTTCCCAGACATTACATCTAGCTAGATCGATTTTTCTCCCTCAAAACTCCCGGCGTACTCAATTTCATGAAAATACTTACAGTCGTTACCGAGATTCCGATTATATTATATGTATATAAGTACACAATATTCTCGTTTAAAGTTTAAGATTTTCCAAATGTTGATTATGACTGTATAGTGTTACTAGTGTTTTCCGATGCCTAGAACTAAGAATTTATACAATAAAATTTTCCTCTAATATGTACACAGTATCAAAAATTCATCCAGATTGTTCATTCTCACGAACATTTACCATCCACCCATCCAAATATCCAAACTTTGCATTTGTATTAGATCCCCCCTAACGACTAAAACGCTATACCATCCTTAATTAGCATAACAATAAAACTATGCGTCTGGAATCCTTATCGCGTTCTCGAGCAAACACTAATCTGTTTTTAATCGTTCAAACATCGAGAAAACTATGTTTGGGCTATAAAAAAATATTTAAACGCAGGCCAGGTTAGTTATTAGCAAATAGAACAGGTATATTGGAAACTAAAATTCGGGTCATTATAATAATTACAGAGTCAGTTGACGTCAAATTAGAGCCAATTAATTTTTCTACCTGCTTTTTTTTTAACTGTTAACGCTTGGGTGTGCGTAGTTTAAGTTTTAAATTCTTCCGGGAATATTTTAATTAAAATTAGTGTACTAATCTAAAAAGTGTTCTCGCTTTGTGGTCTTAGATTAGACTATTGCGCATGAATAGCTAGAATGTCGTGTAGAAGTCGCTTGTGGTTGAAATTCACACAATAATTAATAAAGAACAATGGCGAAATATTATTCGATATTTTTTAAACGTCTAGAAATGTCAATGTATTCTAGGATTTAATAAAAGCCACCAAACAAAACCGATTATTTTTTGTAAATCAATTGACTACTTTTTACGGATTTCATATTTTTCCCTCAGCTACCGTTAATATTGCCATATTTTGATATTTTTTTGCCAAAGCGGTGGCGCACACTGCGCGGTGGCTCAGCCGGCGAACGGCATTAATAGTATAATATTTCATACTACCGTATAAGTTGTGAACAGATCTACAATTTTAGTTAATTTCAAAACTTTTAATAAATAAATCGATTTTATTTTTTCAAAGTAGTCGGGTAAAAAAGGAAGGATGAGTTAAAATAACTAGCAACCCTGCTTAGTTGTCAAACAAATGTATTAGCAAGTGTCAAATAAAGAAGTTACTCTACGGTGTTCCTGCGCTGCCTCTCGTGTGTGATTGTGTTTTGATATTGTTTTTCTTTCCTTTATTTTCGACCCGGCATGTTTTTGGACTGTTAATACCAATAATGTTAATGTCAAAGAAACATAACCTAAAATATTTAAGATTTTTATGATGTAATATCTAATAACCTAGGCCTTCTCGGGAATATTTCTTTTTAGAAGTTAGTTGGAGGATGAGTTCCTAATCATTTATGTATTTTTTTATTCATAGACGCCTCCATTTTATCTCAAATAAAATGATGTATGAGAGTTCGCCATTGTCATTTTTAAGTTTGAACTTCCATTTGCCTGTTAGATACAATAAAAAAGTAAGTGTTGTGACAGATTGAAAAAACTTCAACATCTAACAAAATTGTACCTATCTAATGCACAGTAGTGTGTGTTATAATCTGGGGTAGAGTGTTTTGTTGTTTTTAGTAGTTTTATGTATTTCTAAGCATTATTTAAAAATATTAGCTTTCTGCACACCTTCTTTTATATCAACTTTAACTGTGCCAAATATCATACTCATTCGGTCGCACTATTCTCGTAAAACTGTACTGAAAAATTTTTCTTCGGGTATAAATAAATAATACGATTATATTGGCCGTTAAAGTAATGGTCTAAGTAAATAATTATAAAAATGGAAATGGATATTTAGTAAAATAACTAAATATTATGTAGGAACAAAAACAATACTACTTAAAATATTACAACGAATTTTTTTTCTTTAAAAGATTTTTAACTTAAACGACAAAGCAGTAAAACTTAAGGTGCATTTAAGTAAAAAAACACCTCCGTCTTATCTTACAAAAGTATATCTTAGACAGTTAGTTATAACACACTTAGAAATCAGATGTAAAACTAAGAAGTAACAGTTACAGACCATATAAAGTGATATAATAACATATACAGAACATTTCGCACCAATAGGGCATGATGTAAGGCGCGAATATCAACGCCATATTTAGTATCGGAAGTTAACCAGTTGTTAGCCTGAGAAAATCATAACTTGCACAAGAAACTAAAAGATTTGATGAACGAGGTAGGAACACAGTTTTGCAATATGTCCGATGCTCTATCCTTGTTTGGCGCACGAGATAGAAGGATAAGAAAGATGTAATTAGATAGAACTTACTCAAGGGGATTTCTTGCAGCATAAAAACCCTATGATAGCCAACATCGCGCATTTAAAGATGTTATTATTGAACGCACACACGCACACCTTTGAAGTTAAACAACAACCAGTCTTAGGGCTTGAGTAATGGAGTTTTTAGCGATGGTTACGACGTGCGCAGGTTTTAAAAGTGTTTGAGTAGCGAATGAAAACCTTGTCTGGACTTCACAAAATTCTGATAATCAACTCTAATTAGGTTAGTTATAATAAATAAAATCGTAAGATCGCAGTAAACATTTACAAATACACACTTTAAAGTGCATAGTTTTAATACAATAACGTAATAATGTGTATATTAAAGAAAAATAAGTATGTATTATATAGTACTACCCACACTTTGTAAATAGCTAAAAATCACAGTAAAATATTTTAATAAGATAAGAAAAAATAAACTAAACACGCGAAAAGAAAAAAAATTATATGAAGCAGCTAATTACATAAAAGTATCAGCCTAATCAGTATTCTGGTTGAATCTTAACTAAAATAGCCAGACGGAAATAGAAATGGCGATATAAGGTGTGGCCGGCGAACCGATTTGAGGACTTCATTTTCTAGAACAGAAAACGTCTGTAACGAATTCACAGCGGACGCAATCTACGAAGATAAAACAAACAATTACTGCAGTTTATTTGAAAAGGAACAAAAAATGGAGCAATCAAATCGTTGCAGCTACCGTGCGGCAAAAAACACGTCATGGGCCGAAGCTAACGGCCGTTGCAGTGTAATATAGAAGTCGGATAAAACTGCCTTTATTATAACCAAACCAAATTACAGGTGATATGAGTAATAAAGAAATTGAAAATTATTAACTTTACAATTTAAAATTGCTGCCTTTATACGTTGATAATAAGTTTTTATAGGAAAAATAGTATAATTACAAGCATCTGAGGCATATAATTTGAATTCATAATAACAAAACATGTATTATCTAAACCCGTATCTAATTCTAGGCAAGGTGACATACTTTCTTGCTAGCTCCGATCGGCAAATGCCTTTCATGAACGTACCCTAGAAGATTTGTGAACAAATAAAATGATTCGTCTCGGCCGTACCAGCTGCGTTAAGGAGCAGAATCGTGCGATTTGCTACGCGCCTCCATCAAGCTTTATCAAAAGGCAGGCTAATAAAGTTTAGCAGATGTGATTTTCTAAACGAGACGATAACAAATGGAATACGAACCTAGGATAAAAATGTGATGAATGAATTTTTATGATAGATGAGAATTCGAAGTTTTATTATGCATCCATAGTCCATAACTAAAACGACGAGTATAAAATTACAACAAAGCAAAGTGAATAAAATTAAAAAAAAAGAATCAAATTAGTAAAATATGATTTAATTAATGTTTAATTATTGTTACATAAATCTCATAATACCTACCCATGATTGTTACAAAAGACTGATAAAATAGCAGCTAATGAGCCTTACAAAGAAACAATTATGGGCTATCTCCGCACAAAATTGACACAATTTATATTAGGGCAACAGGAGTAGCCCAAAAACGCAACAAAAATACCTCCAGTATCGGAAACTGTAAGACAGACTAACAAATGCCTTAAATAAGTAAAATTATTTAAATTATGCCATGCCTTTAAGGTAATTTGAAATTCAAACACAAATACTCGGATCGGCATGTGAATTATTTAGCAACACGAATATTGCAAAAACAATACTGGCCCATTTCGCTTTCGTTATCGCCACACGATCGCTATCAAAAGGATTTTAAATTTTTTGATTCCAACGTTAAAGTCCTCATCGGATTCCGCGCGGCCGACATTTTGACAAAGAAACTGACCTGCATCATTAAAGCCTATTGTAACTTAAAAATTTACAAAAGCGAATTCGTCAAACGTAAAACAATTCGATACGCGTTTGAATTCGTTGTTCGGCCTGACTTCAATTCAATTTCTTAGTCGAAAACGTTCTTGTAAATCGGGTCGCGCAAATGCCCGCCCTTTGGGACCAAAACGTTATTTTTTTCACACAGATTGCTCATTCTTTGATCTCCAGAATGTGTGTGTTAAGCATTTCCTACGCTTTATGCTGCGAATATAATATCATAGCCCGACAACACCCCGCGGGATGTAAAAATGAAGTAAGAGCGATTCCCTATGATTTTTCCTTTTTGCCTTTGCAAGGAAATTTTGTTATAATTTTAAATTTATTTACCGTCGGCGCACAGATTCTTTCATCTTTTTTTTTCTGAATGTTTCGAGACGATCTTTCAACGTTTCGTTCTAAGATGTTTAAAATAATTGTTTTATACGGATGATTTAATATTTTTGTCACATTGACGGTGAAACATCTTTGTGTTTACGACCTGAATGAGCAATAAAATATTCGTGAGCCAGCCTATAAAACTACAACGGTTTGAACTCTAACGGATTCATTAATGTCGGTAATTAAATCTGGCATTTTCAGTTATGTTGATACAAGTTGTGCGAATCCATAAATATTTAGAGGGAACTTGTAATCAGCTACGGCCTTGTTCTGCCCACGATCAAACGAGCACTTTGCACGTCACTACTACATTATAACAGATCTATTTTCTTGCATTGACTGATATAATGTTAGGAGAAGCGTAAGCTGAAAATTCATTATTTTACAGTGTTATAACGAAGGGAATATTATGAGAAAAATGTGAGTGAAATATGGAAAATAGATCTTAATATATAGTTACTTATTCTAATAATATTGACATTTTTGTAAGTAAAGCGATAAACTCGTTGCTTGTATGTGCGAGAAGGCCAAAAAAATTAAAATAATGTTACTGTAAACATAATATCTTTCACAATGTTTCTGTAGCTCATTTCATAATTAAATTAATTGGCTATAATCTATGATGATACAAGCATTAGACATAAAATACTTTTTTGAATAGAATGAGTGTAAGAAACCAACAACTTTGTATAGCTTATTCATTCATTAATTACTGGTGCGTAGTAAAAACAATGTAAATAAAAGTGCAATGTAGAAGGCCACTATATAAAATAATCTCTTTATATCCGATGCCAAAGTAAATAATGTAATAAACCTTTTCTTCTCCATTATGAAGTTCGCTAGTGTACGGGCAGACTTATTAGGGGAGCCACATAAAATGCCCGAAGTAATCTCGAACGAACGTAATGGATACTAGAATTTACGACGTGCTAAATCCTGAATCTGGATGAAGTTATTTTCATAACACTCTCCCGAATCAGGGAAAGTTCTTGTCTGAAATTCATTAGGATACCTGAAATAGTTACGGAAGCAAAGGTCAAAAGAGTAAAATTAGTAATGAAACTATAACTAAACTAACAACTAAATGGCCTATTTGCGCAGATCTGGGTAAAAGTTAACCCTGGGTTAAGTATCGTGTTATCTCTCTTATTCTTCGTATTGTGGCGAAGTTTTCTATGATCGGCACTATATATTCGACATCTTAAATTCATACAAGTGTCTCTAGCCACCAGGCTAGTTATAGTCCGACGTAGCTATAGCGGTCTTAACCCGACCCTTAGCGTAGACCCTTTCGAAAAAAAAAAATCATATAAGTGGGCTTCGGCCTGACCGAGCATACCACCTCGCTCGCCCACAGTATTTATTAAAGAGTAAGGAGTAATGTAAATATTTTAATTCATAATATTGTTTACTTTTAATATAATTTGCTTTAGTTTAAAATGAAAATATTCTACATTAAATATTAGTCAGTACTCAGTAGTCACATTGCGCTTAATTCATGATAAAATCAAAGGTTATCACAAATAACTCTTCGCTTTTGAAGTTATTAAAAACCCTAACCAAGAGCATGTCGCGACATGTCTAAGGATGGTTCCGTAACTATCAACGTGCGACAGGTTTTCTATGAATTACTTCAAAAGTTAGTGTCCAATTTAGCTCAAAATAATTTCCCTAAAGAGTTTTTAGCATGATCTATCAGCATGGAAATTTACAAGTTTCTATCTCCTATAGTTTAGAAATGCCAGGGGGGGGGGACCTTATAAACTACTTTGAAGGCCTATTAGTCTAAAATGGTTGACTTTGTAAAAAAGTCATGTAAAAACCTTGCCTTTATTTTAAAATACCTATTTAACGATACCCCATACGATGGCGTAGAATAAATTAAATAAAGAAAATATTTTTCATCCCCACATCACATGTAAAATTAAAATAATTATTTTTTATGATGTCAAAACCGAGATCTATACACATACTTAAATTTCATCCATTTATATTCATAATTACAGAAGCTAGAAGTGCGGTCAGACAGACAGACAGACCAACGGACGTACAGAGCGGAACTATAAGGGTTCCTTTAGTATTACGGAACCCTAAAAAGCACTCTACCTACAGTATTTTTACTTGGCAGGTTTTATAAATTTCAACCTACTTTCTGTGCCAGGACTCCATTCAATTAATACCTGTAGAGCAGTTACAGTTTTGAACAATGTCAAGAAGTGAAACGAGTTCACGCTCTAGGACACGTTTGCGCACTTACCCTGGATTAGACTTGGCGCTTTGAAATTTGGCACAAATTTGTTAGCAATTTCGGCAACTTTCGACAAAGGTAATACGACCCTGTTTGCATCAGATGCAGCTATGATCATTTACGATGAGCATTTTGTGCCTGTTTTTGATCGAACCTTTGTGAAGTATTTGTATTCCAAAGAAGCAAGTCAAAGTAAATATTATATTGTGTTATTTATCGATTACATTTATTTTGGAATATAATTAGATCTATCTACAGGCCCAAAGCCTTTATCAAAATCCGCGTAGGTCAGGATCACCTAGGGGCTATCACAAATAACAAAATTCTTTAAATAATCTTAAAATTCCTAATGATTGTAAGTGTGAGAATTTGTAAATTGTAATACATAAGTTTTATTATTCAATTACAAAGGCTACAAAACTTCCTTTCAATTTCATACTGTGAGGTCGTGTAATATTTCATTATATTTACTAAATGATCACCATTGGACACCAAAATACGTATTGTTGCGCGTGAGGTCCCCCTTTTGGGCTCAGGTGACGCTGGCGTTACTAATTCGGCTATAGATCTTTACGCCGATAGAGGTCCGTTTAACTAAAAAAAAATTCAATGAATTCAACAACTCGTATAAAGCTCAATTTGATTTGCCTGTCCGTAACGTAAAAGATCGCCGCGTCTATTATGTTAAATTTAAGTGTACGTAATTTACAAAGTGACTTAGGAAACGTTAATTTGAGACAGATCGTAAAATATAAGGCCAGAAGTCAAGTATTTGGGCATATATCACATTTTGAATTGAAGTGTATACTAGTCAGTACCTTTCACTATTCGGATTAACAGTTTTAATCATGCTTCATAACTTTAACCTATCGCCTTCGATGATCTCTTTATTATTTCTTCTGTGATAAATTGTATTAGCATAAAAATATTCCCAGCACTACTTTAATTGCTTGTAAAATTTTGCTTATTATATGTTAATGATATTATTTTTTTGAAACTTTTATTAGATATTATAAGATTTTTAGTCTACTAGTAAAAACGGAAAAACTAAACATCTCTAAGTTTTTTTCTCCTACATTCATTAGAATTCTGTATAGAGTGATATTTTCTTATCTATCTATCTATAAATGTACCTAAATAAATTGTTGGGATTAAAAGAGCAAATACGCAACGTTCGGATTAAAGTTGCAACATCTTTCCTAATAATCTTGTCCATTGTAGCCTTTAGAGTGTTTCATCGAACGTATAAGTTTGTGGATTAAGTTATAATTAAATAATACTTTTTTGCCTTACATAAACTATAACTATATTCGCTTTAGTTCAATCGTCTCGCCTTTTAAAAACAGCGCGCATCGGAACTAGAACTAATCTCACAAAAACGACAGGTTTTTGAAATCGCGAGCATGCTGGGCGGTATTTTCGCGACAAAAGGATTCACAGTTAGAAATGTCAAACGTATAGAATTAATGACAGCAACCTTTTATTCCGAACTATTGTTTTGTGTAACATTCTTTTGTCTATTATAGCGTTCATAATGGCAGTGTTTAGTATCATTGCTTTTGTGATTTTTTGAAGTTCATTGTGGCCACGTGGCGCGCTCTGCGTGAAGCGCGTGACTGCGTCCTAGATGTTTCTAGAAAAAGTAAATGGCACAATGGATCTTCATGCTCATTCAAACAAAATGGCGATCCGTTATGCACTCAGAGATTTATTTTAGTTGATGTTAGGAGAAATTTTTAAATTACTATGTCTAATTGCAAATTTTGTATTTTATTTGCTACTTAAACTAGATTACCTAAGACAATCCAACATTAAAATTATAAAAAATAGTGTCATTTGATGTTTTGATGAAAGTAACGTTTCACCTTATAAAAATGCGTTATTGTTCTTTTTTAATTGTATACTAAGTGTAAATATATATTTTGATTTATTATAAAGTATTATAATATTATTTTAGTATTATAATAAAGTTCATGGTAACCCTAAGTAATAAGTTAAGGTTACCATGAATTATTGATTTCGTAATTAATTGATGAAGTTAAACATTGTTTCATTATAACATAATATCTTACTATTATTAATAATTATTTCATTATGACTTATTTATGTTAATATAAACGATTACATATAAAACATAATATTATCAAAATTTAGACCGTAATAAATTAATGGACTCAAAGGATGGACATTAATAAGAATTCTATTAATGACTCAACTGGGACTTAAAACGAAAAGCGTTCTCGGACGAATATTTATTAACATTAAATCATCCTTTCGACTCCAGCATTCCAAACATAGCCGAAATATTGTAACATCTCCGTAAAATTACTTTTAAATTTTATTCTGACAGCCATACTTAAACTTTTTTACTTTGCTAATTTTTTCTGAGAACAGCCATTTATTTTTGACATCCATAGACAAAAGTCTAAGCGCAGTAGCTTTTTTCATTTTGAATATTGGTTTAAGCGTATGAGACACGCAAGGGATTCCATCAGATAGACACAGGTGTATTAACATAATTTGGTCGTATGCATACTTGATTTTTTTTTTAATTTACAGTTGGTTTTTTTTTGGTGCCAAGAATTGGGGTAAAAACTCAAAGGTTAGATTATGAAAATCGTCTTCAGATAACAGGTACAATCGCAAAGAATGTTGCAATCATTAAAAATCACATTTAAAATAAATACTTGTAAAATATATCAAATGGAATAAAAATTACTGATTCATTGTACACCGAAAAATTTGCGTGGCGACCGCGATATGTCATTTCGAATGTATGTAAATGTATTAATAGTATGTAATAAGGATAACTTCGATTTTCACAACAGCAAATTATTGGCACAATTTTATGTTTTACGGGACTATGCTTCGCCTAATCCTACCTATTCAGAATTATGTTCATTATAGACACCTAATACGCAGTAATCCTATCTAATTTTCAACGTGAATGTACTATCGGCGTCCAGCTTATACTAATAGTGCTAATGACCATATGGATTATGGCTACAACCCTTCCTGTTTAGATAAATTCATTTTAAAGGTTTTTTGCATCTCCATTGTTGTAAGCAAGATGTGTCATAGCGCAATTGTTTTTGAAGTTCTACAAGAATATATGCTTAAAATTATATTTTAATTTTTTCTAGTTAAGCCTAAGCCAACTTAACTAAAATTTCCTCTCATACAGTTACTTACAGTAAATCCAATTTGCTAATAGTTCTCGGCAATTTTTCCATAGAAATGACAGACGACGTATGAAAAGCGACGATTCCCGAAAACTATTGACGACGTGGTCGTACTGTATATCAATTGACACGAAATAATCAATGCCAAGAATAGGCTTTTGATGGACTGGTCTTTGCAGTTTGAGAGTTAGAAAACTCTTTAACCATCAAGGCACATACGTCGAACAATCTACATGACATGCTTTTTGAATAGTTATTTATAGTGAAGTACCTACACAATTACTATCCTTTTAACAAATAGCTCATTATACGCAAAACATTAGGGTGACCATTTACTAAGTTTTGTGTTAAAGAATTAATAACGTCTGTTAATGGCGTCACAGACAGCGAAGATACTATAATATTTTATCTTATGATACCTGGTTATATTTCAAATTACAGTACGTAATGTGAAAATAATCGTATCTTAGCCGCATGTGATAGTTCATACAAACTCTCAAGCAAGCAATATATTTATTATATCATAAAATAAAATATTACCGTATCTTTGCCCTCTGTGATGCCCCTTAGAGCTAGTTGCCGATCGTCTGAGAAAGGGTTACTTTAGAAGATTGTTCTTGTAGGTATATCATGAATATCTTAATTGTATAAAAAACATTACAAAAAGATAGTGTCCACATTAATCTTACTTTTTGGTGACCATAGACAGATGAACACACAGACTATGAAAGGTCCGTTGTGTAAGGTGCAATCGACCACCCAACGCGCTTGCATTGTGCAGCTCGTCAGCTTAGGTAGCGCGAGCTCGGGTTATTGGGTCATCAGATGAAATTACCTAATATTGATAATAATTCCAAAGGCCAAGGCCAAACAAGCGATATTTTCTAATGTTTTTTTAAATTGAGAAGAAATAGAAATTTTGTGAACAGCCACTGGACGAACACTGCGCATAATCCACCTCAAAGTCTTGTAGATATTTAAAATTTTCTAAACGCCAACAGGGCGAAAATTTTGATACAAATCTACATGCTAGTTAGAGTCTTTGATTACGACAAAGTAAACAACATTTAGGCTTTAGGTAGGCGGTAGGCTATACAAAGCCTAGTAGGTAGTCAAAGATTTAAAAACCTTGATCATTACTATCCTTATTATTCCAACAATCTCATTCAAGCTACAACTCAACGGTGGAATAGAACTCGTTACGACATTTATTAGTTATAATGAATTACTCATTGGTTAACATGTGCTCGCTACTTAAGATTCAGAAACCAGACGTCACGTCAATCAATTGAAGATCCCTCTAACATTAGACATATGCTACAGGCGTGAATAAGTACATTAATAAATGGCCCTACTAACGTTACACTCTGGATCGAGTTCTTAACTTGTACACAACTTGTGGTTGACAACTCGATGTGAGATAAAATCATAATAAAAGGAAAAATTAAGTAAAAATGTTATAGTCTAAAAATCTGAGATAATAGTCTTGATTAATTAATTTGGTAATCTGTGTTCAACAATAATCTGTTTCTTGTCTGTGTGTTAATAGTAAAAGACAGACATTGAAAATAAGTTTTTTTAATGTTTGATAGCAACATATAAACCAATGTGTCAACAAATAATGATTCTATAATTTTTTTGTCCATCGAACGATACTCGATGTTAAGCATTCGACTCCATATAGTAGGGGTAAATAATATTAGGTGGTTGTATTGTCGCGACCTATTTATCAAAGTCGAATTAGTAGCTGACATTGAGGCGCAAAACATATGGCCTATTACCCTGCGGTTTGTGGGTCATTATATCAAAATTAGGCGCTAAGTAAATTATATAAATCAAAATATGCTATGATTAAGGGAGTCACAGTTGGCAGCATAATACATTGAATGAAAGTTACACTTTAGAAGTTGAAAATGAATCCTTTAGCCGAATTGAAATAACGGGAGTCCTCAATAAGTAGAAACAATTTTACCGTTTTTCCAGAAGATTTAAAGATACACTAACGGCTTAAAAAAATATTATGCCAAACTTGTTGTTGGTGTTCCTAGGGCTTATTAGACATTTATATTGACAAATAATTAATCGTAAGTACCTAATAAATATTCAATAAACTAACCAAGAGCATGTCAGGACATTTATAAGGAGGGTTCCGTAACTATCACCGCGTAATAGTTTTTTTTTCAAATTACTTCAAAAGTTACTGTCCGATTTCGTTCAAAATAATTTTCCTAAAATATTTACAATGCAATTAAGAGGAATTTACAAGTTTATATCTCCTATAGTTTAGAAATGCTTTGGAGCAACTTACAAACCACTTTGGAGAAGGAGGAGGGACCAAAATGATCGACTTTATACAAAAGACTTGTATGAAACCTTGCATTTTTTTTAAAAGACTTATTCAACGACACCCCACACGAAGGGGGTATAATAAAAAAATATTTTTCATCCCCACTTCACATGTATGGAGAGCCACCCCTAAAATGTAAAATTATTATTATTTTATGATTCCAAAATTGAGATCTATACACAATCTTGAAGTAGACCAAATTTCATCAATTTATATTCATAATTAAAGATGCTAGTAGTGCGGACAGACAGTCAGACAGAGCTAAACTGTGAGGGTTCCATGAGTATTACGGAACCCTAAAAATATCCCGCTTTACAGTCCCGAGCATTACATAAACAATAAGTTACAATGTGATATTTTTACCCAACCATAAATATCCATAAAGTAGGATTTTGGCAGAACAAATATACATACGTATGTATGTTTGTTCCATCGTAGCGCCGAAACTACTGATCCGATTTTAATGAGTGAGGTGTCAATAGACTAACATAGGTTTTATAATTTTCGTAGTCTGTTTATATGTAGTATTTAACTTTTTTGTGTCGTAACTCTTAATTGAAATGTAAACGACGCATTGCTTCATAATATTTTATTGCATACGAATTACAAACTGTGTAACGAATATTATAATTATATATATGAATAAAATATGTTAGCGATCATCACTTTCTAGACCACATGACCATGATAATCCCGGGAGATCTATAAAAATGTCACAGCTAAATATTTAAAACCGATATTCTTTTTGCAAATGATTTAGTAAAGGTCACAATCAGATTTATGCTCCTTTTGGGACCAACCGTCGGACGATTTATACGTTGTAGCGAATTTGATAATCACCGATTAATACAGCTCGTTTTATCAATATTTACATAAATTATTATGTGTTTGATTAAAAATGTGGTGTTAAGGAAGTAGTTAAGACTTTACACTTATAATCTAGGAGGAGCTTTTAATATCACGTTGAGGAAAGTATATTTAAGTGTGTAACGGCCAAATACTAAAACGCTAATCTAAATTATGAGCTTTCCTCATCACAAGCTGTCGTTGTCTCTGGTAGCCGAAATGACATCATGAGATTTGAGCGTCACTAAAGGACACTGGCGAATCCTGTCCAATTTTCTATCAAAAGCGGCTAAGTTTCGAACATATTTATATGGTTTTATAGTACTTAAAAAGTTGTTATATAAAAATTATATTTTAGGACTTGGGAATAAGAATATATGAATCTCCAAATATCAGACACTTCATGTGCGAAATACGTACTTATCTGTGGTAATCGTTGTTTTCATATCTGTATAGTCTATGGTTGTCATGCTGTAAATTGTCAAACTAAGGCGTAAAACATCCATCTAGTTGCCTAATCGATACATTTATTTTCTTTTCTATAGTTTAGTACTAGTTTTGTGAAAAAAAAAGTTACTTGGCGTGTGAAATAGATTCCCATATACTATTTATACGAATCAAAATAATTATTATGTTCTTTGTTTTCGTAACGTGAAAGCGACATCTATAATTTATCTATTAGCATATTGCGTTTCCAAACAAACTAGTTATTAGTTTCATTACTTAATTGACATCACATCACATAGATGTCCCTTTTCAGCAAACCGCCACTAGGGCAATTTTTTGAACAATAGGTTAGGTTATATTTAATCAATTATGTTTTACCCCCCGAGTTTGATGTATAATGTTATTGCTTTATTTTGTTCCTATATACATAAAATACAACTTATTTTTATTACTAGGCAATAAATGTATGGCGACTTGCCGATCTCCTGTAACAATCTTTTCAGTATTCGGTCGTATGTATACAAAACTTTTGGAGAATTTGTTTTTCAACAACAATTTCAAAAAGGAGTATGGTTTAAAAAATGTTTTAAAAACTGTAACACACTCGATTAATATTGCTGGTTTTTAGTTTTGTTTAAACACAGCCTGTACATTGTATGTTTTGTAAATGAATGTAACGTATACATGTAAAATATCAGAACATAAATTAAAGACAAAGATAAATTCCAATTTATTGTATCAAACAACACGGGTGGCGTATTCTGAGTAATTTATTCAAGCCAGAAAAAAAAAACAATACAAAAACCGCCAGATAAGTCAGAAAACAAAATTCAGATGCGCCAGAAAAAAGCACTACCAGATATGATACCTTTAATGTGCAAATCTTAAAGGATAATCTACATGCCTTATTATGGTAGCTGGAGTATCGTGCGCGGTGTATCAGCCCACAATTTACAATCGGACCTCACACTGTAAATGTATTCGCAATTTAATTTTAATCTATTTAATAATAAACTCACCGGTCGCGGTGGTATTTGTGATATGCCGTTCCTACCAAAGGGAAATTCTACTAAAGTTTGAATGAGAATTTACATCAAATACTTTTAGCAAATGTAGACATACAATAATAATATCTTAGCTTACGAAAGATGCTGAATAATGGGATTTTAAAAGATTGATAGCTTAGGGTCAATTCACACCGAAACGAAACGATATGCGATATGGCGCTGAGTTTTTAAGATAGCTATTATAATTGAAATTTATTAATTACATAAGAAGATACAGGATTCATTGTAAGAGTTCGAATGTCAGATTGCACCGCGCTGCACAGCGCATGTGCAGTGTATGCCTGATGTCATATTATGAAACGTGTATCTTATTGTGTAGTGAATAAAGTTAAATTTTGAATAGTTATCTTAACAATGCAGCGCCGCATAGCGTATCATATCGTCGCGGTGTGAACTGACCTTTCGAGTAGCAGAAATCGCAAAAATGACAAATTTTAATATTCGCATTAAAATAATAGTAGTAATTAGATTTTCTTATTTTCTGAGATCCTACATTACTATTATAAATGTGAAAGTTTGTGAGGACGAATAGATGGATCTATGGAGCCATCCATCCATACATCCATCCATCTGTCCGTTGTTTGTTTGTTACCTTTCACGCAAAAATTAGGAACTGAACGGATTTCGATGAAATTTGGTATGGTAGTAGTTTCGGCTCCGGATTACAATATAGGCTACATTTTATCCCGAAAAAGTACAGTATACCCGTGGGACACCTGATACTACATTTACGCGGGCGGAGCCGCGGGAAAAAGCTAGTATTTCAATAATATATGCCACAGCACAACATTACCTTTAGGATTTCCCATAAACTAATCTTATTCACTATCGTTTTCCTTCAATACCGTACTGTCTTCATGAGTTGCCATAAACAGACGTGATGTATGGTAAATAGGCTGTTGCTTCGCATATTAGCCGAAGCCCAATAAATTCCCGACGAGTATAATTGGAAACGCTCTGTATTGATAGAACCCGGTGCGGCCTGTCAGAGCGAACTTCATAAATTTTCACTAAGAGGCAAGATGGTACTCCATCTACTGCAGCTGTAATATACTAGGGATTGCTTTGTGTATTCGGGTACAGCTCGAGTTGTATGTTAAATCATTTTGCTATGCGGAAAGAGTTAGGATTAACAACCCCTCTAGGACAATTATGTAGAATGATCACAAAATTTAAATGTAAACATTCTGTATTCCCCGTGGAAAATAAAAAAGACTCGTGTAATAATTATTTCGATGCGTCATTTTTCAAGATATTTATCATTTAACTTTAAAGGGGCCCAGACGGTAACTTGCGACTAAACGGTGCGTGTACTACGCAAACGCGAACTCCGGGCTGTATGGTCCAGGTGAAGCGTGACGTCACGCTACTGTTAGCGGGATTTAAAAAAATTATAAACTTTGAACGCGTGTAAAATCATACTTACTTAATATTTTTATATAAAATAAACACTGGTGTAGCTGTATGCTTAATAGCTTTAATGTAAGAAAGTTTCAAGTGATTTTACATACCTAGTAACATTCACCATTATTTTCGTTAAGCGAGTAGGTACCTACATTACGTCGAAAGCTACGCAGTTGATGCATATCACTGGGTCTGGGTCAAGGACTGTGTAGCATTTTGACACCTTATCGACTCATTAATTGCGCTGAATTCGTCTTACAAGCGTGACCACCAGCGGTTGGATCATTTAAAAGTCCAGAAATGATTTTTTCGCTACTCCCTTTGATTACCTGCCCCTTTAGGTACATGCAGTTGTCAGGAAAAAATATTTTTACTAGGTACTTTACAAAAATGTGTTTAGTAGCGTGTGAATTTAATTTATTTAGCTATTCGTACTTGGGAGGATGTCAGTCGTGACCTTCGCAATAAATAAACAAAAAAATAAATAAAATATGCAGGAAATGAGACAAGCCAGGACCTGTTTATTATTTTCTGAGCGGATATCAAATAGCAAGTATCCTGTTGTGATAAAATACCGATGGCATTAATTAGTTATAAAGTCATCTTCTCATAAAAAAAATAAAAATGTTTCCATTTTAAGTGATTTTTATTCATTTTGCAACTATATTGCTAGTAAGCAATAAAGTACCTACTGTCTAAGCAGTAGCTTATACAGTAGGTATCCTCCATTAGATACAAGAAGGTTAGCCATAAAGCCACCAAAAATCATCAACATATACCACTGACGTGGGCATTACGTCAACACATTAACCTACTTCTGTGTGACACCACCCTTCTGTGTGATATTTTCTATGCTGATTCAGGATTCATTCAGGATTCATTCTGATATGCTGAGGAATGGTAAAAAAAAATATACAGCCAAACGTATAATCGCCACTCTTTTTGGAAGTCGGTTAAAAGTATACACACAGACACTGGCATTGGCCAACGGCCACCTACGAAGTTCGCTCATATGAAAATTGGCCTCTTGTTTGATATTCAACTGTAGTGACTGATTGTGTACTAGGAATTTTATACGAGTCAATGACAGTTTTAGTTTTCTGTCACGTATGTCGTAACACCCTCTAACGCTAGCCATACACGTAACGGTATACACTGCAGGCAAACCTCTCAGGTAAACCTTTACGTGTATGGGTAGCATAAATGACGTAGAATTACAGCTACAACGTTACCTGTACTACGAGTATACATATGTCTTAAAAAATATGTATATTATCTGAGTATTAGCAAATAATATATATTACTCACGTAAAGAATCGCCATTCCACCAATTTGCACGAATGACAGCTCGCGGCTGTGTGTGCGTGGCTGGGCGGGCGGGGCGGCGGGGCGTGAGTTTTTTCCAGCCAGGACTTTCGTTCACGGGGCTGGCCGCTGGTCGTTTAATGCTTTGACATAATTGTCAGTATAAATTAATAATATTTATGATAGATTTGTCTGACGCGACGTGTAAAATAATTTTGGTGTCAACCTTAGCCTTACGTCAACATTCCTGACATTCGCCGGTGCTCGAGGTGTCATTTGTAGAGAGTCGCCCTGTGGTATTAGTTAGTTGTAACTGTACTGAATAAGTGACTAGATTCACTTCATAATGTCAAAAATACACTGACAATATCAAAAACTTATTATATTAATATAGAAAGTAGTTCCTTACAAAACTTTATTGACGACATAGAATTAGTTTACGAGATATTGGACGAGTACAATGTCACGCGATACTATGCTGCTTCACATTATTTATAGTTTCCTGTGGCAGTAGCAATAATATGGAATGTTATTTTTAAATTTAACAACTTCTATTAATATAAAAAAAAAATCGTATTCATTTAAATATGATCACGTAAAACATGTAGATAAGATTCACTATTTTTGAGTGAAAGATTTTGCCTGTTTTATTTGATTCTAAAGTAAGGACCTTAATATCTTAATTAAGGGACCAACGGCTTATTCTCTAAATTAGATTCATTATCTTGTCCTAGAAAATTATTTGCAAAATAAAAACTATTTCTTTATTTATTTCATTGCGTGCAACTAGAATTATGCTGATGGTTTAAATAATAATTTGCCTGCCCTTATATTCTATAAGTAACGTGTGAATATTAATTTAGTTAATTATTAGTAACCGACCATTTCGAGGAAATTGATAAAATGCCTCATAAATAGTTGTCGTATAAATTGTCAGATAATCATGTGTATTAAATCAGATAGTAATATTAACTTAAGACTTCATCCTACATTGCGTGAGATCTTTGCATAATCATCTATATATAGTATATTAAGATGTAGATAATATTATAAAAGATGAAAATATGTACTGAAAAATACATAAATATTATATTATATTTCAATCACTTGATCTTTTTGTAATTCAAACAGACAATTTAAATAATGTTCCTGGCAACAAATAACCCTTATTGATAAACTAACTAATAGTTGAATTTACTTAAAAAATTGAACATATTTTATGTAAAACATAAGCTGAACTATTAAAACTACAGCTGCTAAATACTAATAATTTATGATTATTTAGATAGATACTTAAGAATCGTATGTATTTTACCAATATGCCGAAAAATTCAGTCAGAAAGCTTTATCTCAAAAGCACTAAATCACCAAAATAAAATTTATTAGGTCCAATATAGATAAGGCTGGTAATATTAGAACATTATTAATATGAATTTTGATACGATCTGCTTGGATTAGGCATAAAACGATTTTTTCAGAAATGGAATTATATTAGAATATCTAATAAATATATTAAGTCGTTACAAATGAAATTGGCGTTTTGTAAAGAAGGAACGTAAAGTCAAGTTCTTTAAACATAATATATTTATTTAATCAAATTACAACCATTACTATCCATAGATAGTGCATACACTTTTGCCATCTCATAGGTAGTTCATTGACTCCTTTCAATGAACCAATTCCATTTGAATTCCATTTCAAGAAAACCATTCGGACAAGAATCAATAAAATCTTTGAAGGCGTTTTAGACTGCCCCATCATTGTTGATTTTTTTCCCTTGCAAGAAGTTATGCGAATTTCGAAAAAAATGCTAATCTGTTGGAGCAAGGTCCGGGTAGTACGATGGATGCCTTAGACATTCCAATTGAAGCTCCTCTAATTTGGTAGCCGACTGTTGTGCAGTGTGTGGTCTAGCGTTATCCTAAAGCAGCAGTGGCCTAGAGCGAATGACCAACCTCGGTTGTTTAGCAGCTAGCTTTTCCATCATGATTTGCAGTTGCTGGCAATAGACATCTGCCGTAATCGTCTGGCCAGATTTAAGAAAGCTGTAGGGAACGACACCGGCACTAGTACACCATACGCTCACAAGTAACATTTTTCTAGTCAATTTTCGCTTAGGGCAGGCTTTGGCTGGTTCGCCAGGGTTCAGCCATTGCGATGAGCATTTCCGATTATCGTACAGGATCCACTTTTCATCACAGCTAATGATTCGATTTAAAATCCCTTCAATATTGTCCCGGTTGAGTAATGTAACGCAGCAGTCGACGCGCGTTTGTCAGTTTGCTGCACTCAATTCATGAGGTACTCACCATTCAAGCTTTTTCACCTTCCCAATTTGCTTCAAGTGGATTAAAATAGTTTTATCACTAACACCGCAGCCTGCAGCTCACTCAGACGTGGTTTGCGTTGGATCCGGTTCCACAATAGCCTTCAATTCTTTATTATCACCTATGGTCTCCGGCCATCCACGGGGCTTGTTCTGCAAGTCGAAATTTCCAGAACGAAAACGTTTGAACCAAAAACACACTGTGTTTTCTTTTGCGACACCGCCGCCATACACATAATTAATCCTTCGAGCCGTTTCTGCAGTACTGGTGCCACGGTGGAACTCGTACTCGAAAGTAATATGATGATGCAAAGAAAAAACCAAAAGAGATAAAAATAAATGAATTACGGTTTTCGAAACACAATTGCTTGAGTAAATAGTGGTATAAATTTTAAATTGGAATTCTTAACCAAAGAAGATATAATATTTGAGATAAAAGTGGCCAGTACGACAAAACGCTAATTTCAATGTAAGGACCTAATATTATTATTATTACGATCATCGTATGTGTCATGATTCATACAGCTATGATTGCCAAACATTTTTATGGAATACTGGCAAATCTGAAACACGAGAGGAATCACGAGTGCGTTGACGGATTTTAATATCCCCACTTGGTGAAACTCCCAAACATTATTTCACTTCGGTTATCTGTACGGCAGGTGTATAAGATGAGCCAGCCATTGGAGCTGCAGCATGGCTCTCCCACGGTTGAAATTATTACACAAATTACTTTCAATTTAGTTATGACGCATAAGTTTCTATGTAAATAGCACACTCGAGCATAATTCTTCAAGAAAGGTGAATTCCTCAAAACCAAGTGACTTAATCGTGACTACGTTACATTGAGTCTTATGACCTTAGCCGTGAAATAGACAAAGGCACATGTAGTCACTCGATGTCTACCCGTCTTGCCAGACTCTTCAGTAAGGCATGTTTATTGTCTGAAAACAAAGACGACGGTTCAAGGCTTAGTGACAGGGCCTAGAAGGCAACGATAAGATGCATAGACGTGGTATAAAAACTAGGGGTTATGGAGAATTTATTTTTTAATGTTTATTTATTATATTTTCAAGTAGCAAAGTACTATATTATAGTAGTGTGGAAAATAGAATATTAAAAGTGATTAGGAATACTAAAAGTTATTTTGGGGATTTAGTAAGTAAAAAGTAAAAGTAAGTAAAGTAGTGGTGATTTCGATAATTTCACAAGTTGTTTTAATCCATCTACATAAATAATACTTTACAAAGTATTTGGGTACTTATCTTATACTTTAAACGAGACAATCTTGTGTATATACATAATGGGAATATCGGTAACGGTTTCAATATTACCATGATATTTAGTATACAGGCAGTTTTGGGGAAGGAAAATAATCTAGCTAGGTCGTATCCCTTGGAAACTGTACATTTTTAAGGTATATAAGTATGTTTTTTTCTTTCGTCGTGCAACAATATTATATCAATAATTTCGACTCTATTATGTCAGTCTGACAGAACTCCGAGCAAAGCTCGGTTACCCAAGTACTAAATGTTAAAACGTTAAAATTATTTCCTAAAATCAAATCCTATCGGTTTTAACTAGCCAAACGGAAAGGACTAACAAATGAAACTCATCCTTCAAAGGAAAACACATCACATTGATACTATTACAGTTAATAGATACGCTGAAATATCTATTCTACTACATCGTTGATAGCGATACAACGGCATGCCAATTACCAAGCTAACGTTGTAGAAGCACGCCAGCGAATTCGTGTCTAGGAACCGCCCCGGCTTGTGTATGTTTATGAGTGCGACTTATCTATGCACTTCCTCCTGCACGTTTTGTTTGATCATATTTATCGTGTTTCGCTCCCGGTCGCATTACTTAGAGCATCTCATTAGGATCCAGAATGTTCTAATCTAAACTGATCGTCTTGTTAGTTTTATCTGTAATCTGCAATGCTGATGTGTTGATAGCTTCTTTGACTTTAGCTGTTTATTCTAGGTGGAAGTAAATGGTTGGGATATCATCGTCTACAACTAACGCCCATACTTCTAGATCACGAGCTACTCCTCCAAAAGCAGAACCTAGTCTACTGCATTTGCTTTTATTGGTTTGTTAATATTAACTATGGGGGAGGCCTATGTCCAGCAGTGGACGTCCTATGGCTGAAAAAAAAAATAAAAAAAAAAATATTAACTAACTCTAATGCATTCAAATTTTCTAAGTCAGTATTCCAAATGTTCATTTGTACATCCAAGGATAATTGTACCTTTTTTTTACAACCGTCTTTAAACCTGATACGTCAACTTTAAACCTGATAATTTTTACAACCGTCTCTAAGTTTAATAGATCATAAGAATTTCAACCCTAAATGAGTCACTAAGTGAAAGCAAACATCCTTTATGTTTTACCACTCGCCTGTAATAAAACAAAAAATTATAATAGACCAAGATACCTCCAAAAATTTTATAACCATGGATAGCTCCACCGTGTGCTCTATAGAGCATATTATAAATACCTACCATTGAAATGGCTTCATATAGATTTTACTTATATGTATAAGAAACATATTCCATTCCGAAGGAAAAATAATGAAGGTAACTTAATTCTTCATGTATCTTCTTTATTCAAGTTATATTATAGTCTATCTTTAAAGTTAAATTACGTTAAAAGGTAAAACATGAGTTTCAATTAAATCTGATACAGACGATCAGAAAATTCCATTCTAAGGGCTTCAACTTACAGAGTTAGCAAAAAAAAAAACAAATAAAACGTCAAAGATCCTAAATTAGGTTACACTCTGCAACCCTTAATCTATCAAAGTGCCGCACTATCTTCTTTTAACAAATCCAAGTCACCGTATCGTCTTTTGTTTTTTACCGTAACGCGTTACAAGCTACAAATTGAAATGATAAGAGATTCAAGAAGCGAAACACTCAGAAAACGTACATTTATGGGATCACAAATTGAGGCTTTTAATGTCTTTATAAGTGCTGTCTGGGCCCTGCGTTAATGAAATAGTACGGTTTATTGATCTACCTGTAGTGACACGAATCCGACCACATCTAACCCAGCATTATGCCTTTTCTTTAAAATTATTCTCTGTCTTTCTCCAACGTGTTATTTTTGTTTGAGTGAAAAGGGATGGGAGATGCATTAGGTCGTTTCATTTCGAAAGGCGACCCCCGTCATTTGATAAGCCGTTGATGTATTTTTTAGCGTTATTCCATTAGACTGTCATATTATTATTTTTTTCACTATTACCATCACCTGTGTGTGGTTAAGATTATTTCGAAAATTCTTTAACTCTTATAAATATTACAAAGTATTTTTATCATATTATTACAGGTTTTGATTTACGTAATATTATAATAACTTGATTTTTCTTAAATTGCTCGAATATCACATCAACATCATTACGTGTTTTTCTTAAAATGTCTGAATTTAAAGTAAAATTATTGGGAAAGCATGATTATGTAGACATATTTCATAATTATTGTGACAGTATTTTGTAAATGTAAATTTTCAATTATTTTTTTTTGATTATGTTCCACCTTACCCCTGCTTGCTTTATTTCATTTTTGCTTATTTCTTGTAAATTACATACAGCATCGACTAAAACAATGAAAATCAACTTTTAACTTCCACACAATTGGACAGTATTTCCATAATTTTATCACAATTTATTTTGGGATCAACAAGCTGTCGCCACCCGCATTCCAGACAATTGATACAATCATCGCCAATGAGATTTTGGGGTGTGTAAAACAGGATAATTGCATTGGCCACCGACCAAATTATTGTTATAGTAACTATTCACGGATAATTTTATTTTGGAACTGCGGGCCTAGGTACTTAGTAATAACTTATTTTATCAAATTACGTTAGAATTGGTTCGTTAATAACATTTGGGGTGAATAAATAGCCGTTTTGGCAATTAAACGAAATCACGTAATATTTTGTTTGTTTTGGTGATGAGTACAAAACTATTACAAGATTCTTGTGGCTTGCGTTATTGTCAAGTCCTAGTTAGTACTGATTACTATTAGTTCAATTAAGAAGTAATAATAATAATATCTATGGACGCTTCACACCCCGTCAATCTGGCCCCGTGGTAAGTTCTCGAAGAACTTGTATTACCAGACAACGTAATATTATATTTAATACAGTTATATTATACACACATTTAAGATTTTTATTACATTATACACATATTTAATACACATCCATGACCCAGGAACACGTAAAACACTTTTTTGTCCCTTCGGCGGGATTCGAACCTGCGACTTCCGGCTTCAGGCTTCCGGCAGCCACACGCTCAAACTCTGTGGCTAAGTGCCACAGAGGTCGTCGTAGTAGGATAATCTGATGACAAAACCGGTATTCGTATTACAGTTTTCTCGTATATTTAGTAGGAAGTTCTTCATAGATACTCGAACCTCCATCCTTACTATCTGTAACTCATTGATCAGACAAAAAGTAAAAGCCCCTGTTTCTAATAAAACCATAATCCGCTTTCAAGCTGAAGTTTCACACATGGCTCGATAAGCCATCGCCTTGTGGACGCCAAATTGTTCTGGCGCCTTAAACAATAGTCCAATAAAAAGGTGTTGTCTTTAACAATTCTATAGTACGGTAAGTATTTAACTTTTAGCAGTTAACAAAAGGCTTTAGACTTTAGGCTAATCTGTTTGTACCTGCAGGTAATTAGTCATAAAAAAAACTTTTCTGTGTGGTCTAGGATAATCCCGTCTGGTCTCTGGAATGTTCTTGTCTGGATTACTATTGTCTATAATAGCTGTTATCTACTACTTCACTTAGCAAGTGTAGAAAATGTATGAAATGAAAATAATGACACCAATCTGAACCTCAAACTTAAAAAACCAAACCTTCATGACCTAAACTATAGTGCCAAATTAATAATGATAATAATAAAAGTTTATTTTAACATTTACAATATAGTGTATGTATGACTTTGTGGGGAGACTGGAGTCTTAAACTAAACAGTTTCCTGCTTGTATTTCAAGACACCAGGCCTCCAACCTCCGTTCAAGCAAATATGAAATGTTAACAAAAATTGCAATACTTATTTAATACAATTTAACAAAACATTGAATTTAATTCTAACATAGCATATTTTATGAAATTATGTGTGTGTGTGTGCGTAAAATGTGTATGATATATTACAAATGTATATTTATATTATTTTAGTGTATTAGATTCTTTAAAATTTAATTTATCTATTTCACCAACAAACAACGGCAGTTTTCCTCAGGGCCTGTTTCACAGGCTTCTGACGCTTATCAGTAAATTGTGAAAAAGGCCCTTACTATAGCCCCAGAGTTAGGTATATGAAAGCATTACACTACCCACTAAGTATGTGTAAGATGAAGCGTATACCGTGCGGCGTGCATGCGTTTTGTAACGTTTGGCTTGCGGGTGTGCACTTCAGGTCTGCACCTTGCGTGGACTCTGCTCCCACGTCAAAATATATTACTTTGAATGTTTATTACTTAAAGGTAAAAATCAACTTATATTGCATATTATACGTAGATATGTAAATTTTCTTTCAATTCAATAAACTACAGTCTTATTTTCTGATTAAGAAAAATATGTTAATTCGGCTTTTGCGCAGTGGCAATATGACCTACTAAGTGATTGGATTCTGGGGGCAGACCGTGTTTTGAATTTGAACAAAATACACACCCGACCCAATGTTTACAAATTGCTTGAAAAGTTTTGTTCTAGCGAATACTTGTATTTGTACATGTGTTGAATATGTATTATCTACAGGTGTAATTTATATCTGTAGTATAAAAGGTTGGTTCCTTGTAGTATAAAGTGTCCTAAAGTTTATGACATGAGTAATAGGTTGTAGGTACTAGTACCTAGGTATGTTTCAGGGTTTTTTGTAAGTAACTTTTCTGTAACAGGTTAAGCAACTCTTTTTAACCTGTCAGAAAGAATTGCTTATTAAAAAATTTTTACTTACATCTTTACTCTTACTTACTTATCTGTAAATCTATGGCTACCCCTTTATTTCCAGATTAAAATAACCCTTTTTAATTCCTGTCGAAAACAGAGGGGTTTATAAGTTTGACGTGTGTGTCTTTTACGGTTACTTATTATATATTTTTTTAATTTTGTTTATTTAACTTTCAGTTACCATAAGTCATAAAAATCTCTTTATAAATTATTACAAACAACAATTTATTCAATTTTATTTTGACAACCGCTGTATTAATACAAACTTTGCATTTAATCTTAAAATAACGGACTCTTAGCCCTTTACCCTTAGACATTTACTGTCGATTATTATTCTCATTGCAGCACTAATTTTAATAAGCAAAAACTTGGGGAATGTTCCTAAAATATAACCACTTAAGATGCAAAATATTACCAAAATGAACGCCTTTCCTCACAATATGGCGCGGGAAATTTCCATCTTTTATGAAATATTACAGATTACGTAAACGGCCATTATGAGAAATCCAATTTTAATTAAAAATAAGAAAATCGTAATTAATAAATTGTGTCTCGACGGTACAAGATGAACAAATTATTTGGGACTTTTGAATAAATTGCACAACTTAGTTATTGTTGGAGTTATCATAATCCAAATTCATTTTATTTGTGATATTATAAAATGTAAACTGTAAAATCTAAGAAGTTAATTCGGTGACATCAATTGTAAAAAAACACGACTAGAGACAGGTATATCAGATGATAACCTAATTTGCTTTGAAGATACATTATACCTAGCAATAGTTAAGACTTTAGCTAAATGATATCTTCTACCTTTATAGATAAACAGTATTTTATTTGATACATAAACATTAAACATGTTACCTCCACTCTTGATAAGATCAATTCATTCCAATACACAATTACTTGTTGACATAATAAAATCGCGTCGATAATATTTGGCTATTAATTTTAATTGACTCAAAACATCTTAATTTCCGAACGCTCCCAGCCCTTATTTTGTTGTTTCCACTGCGGGTCTAAAATTTTAGGGCCTGCACAGACATTAACTTTGAAAGTGATAACAATATTTTGGTGTCTTGGTCTAAATAGAAAAAAAAACAAGAATCTATCGAAAGCCCCCTGGCCGACGTTTAACATCATATTACTATTATGTATCAAATATAAATAAGATACTAATCTTGTGTTGCGTCATTTTATGTGTGGCTACTGGCCGTTATAAAATAACTGTCTCTGTTCGAAAAAATCTGTCAAAAAAATTAGAACAAATCCCCATTAGGAGCTGATTAGTGGGAAGCACTTCCAAAAACATAATTTAAAAAAGAAGACGGTATGCGTGGATAGATTTTACTTTTACGCCAACGAAGTCGCAGGCAATCCTATTACTATTATAAATGTGAAAGTGTGTGTGTGTGAGATAGATGATTGTGAGGAAGGATGTTTGTTCTTCTTTTACACAAAAACTACGAAACAGATTTTGATGAAATTTGGTATGGTAGTAGATTAAGCTCTAGTTTAAGACATAGGCTACTTTTTATACCGAAATAGTGCAATGTTCCCGTGAGATGTATCATATTATAGGATAGTGTGTGCCCTTCCTGAGGGACTTTATTGGATGTCATCGGCGAGTTGTGATTTAAGGGCCTAAGGTCTGACCCTTTATTTAGATTATCCAATCTAATGTACAGCATCCCTTTCAACTGGGCCCAGGGGATGATTTGTATTTTTGTAAATAAGATAAATATCGATATATAATCATCACTATGGCCAAGAAGTGATAGAAGAAAGAGCGTAATTTGGATTGCACTCGACATGGTACAGGTTCGATCAACGATGGCAACATCGAGGTTATACCCGATGGAGTTGTAATAGTAATCAATCATTTTAACTCGCCACGAAAACAGAGGCGTGTTATTATGATTTTGACTTAGTTTCTTTTTTTAAAGCTGACATGATAGAGAGTATTCCTAGTTATGATTCATCATCATCAGCTCACTTACAGCTTGACGATTCGGTGGTTGCTTAATTTAATTTAATTTTGTTTGTGTCCTTTCAAAACACACTTTCAAATCATCCTTTAATTTCTAAAATTTGATTTAGTGTCAATATATTGTGTCAACTCTTTTTAATCAATGAAGACGTATAAAATATTATGATCGCCATCATCACGCCGAGAAACACCATCAGAAATCTGTGGTTCTCAAGATGTCTGTACATTCCCCATGGCCTACTCTATATTTTTTTTATTACAAATATAGAGTAGAGTAGAGTAGGCCATGGTATTTATTACAAATTTCATCAAAATTGGAAGCAATCTCGGAACCATATTTTATGTAAACGCGAGTTTCTTACGCCGGTTCTTCTCGCCGGACTACCGGGTTCCCGAACCGGTGGTAGGCATCACGTATACCAACGTTCAGAAAGTGTATAATGATACCAACTTTGAATAAAAAAATTTGACTTTGTAACAAACAAACAAATATATTTCCTCTTTATTATATTAGTATAGATGTGAAGCCTACAAACCCGCAGTAGGCTAGAAAGATGAACTACACTTTTCATACTTTTTTTAATGAAATAGACCAGGAAACGAGCAGATATAACGCCTGATGGTAAGCGAATACCGCCGCCCAGTCGCAACACCAGAAGAGTGTAAGTCCTCTGGTGTTGCGCACTTCTCTCCCGTTCCTGGTCCTCAAAATCAGCCCAACCCCCTTGGACCTTCGGTAACCTATTACCTAACTCACTCGACGAAACACAACGCAAGCGTTGTTCCGCGTCGGTTTATGTGAGGCCGTGATATTTATCCAGTAGAGCCGGCCCATTCGTGCCGAAGTAATGGTTCTCCCACGTACCGCACATTGAGGAGAGATCCGAGTCCTGACTTTAAAACCTTACCCCTTAGTAATAAAAATACTTACACAATGGATTAGCTATGCAATGTTTTTCCTTGTCTGATACGTTAGAAAAGTCGCTTGACAGACATGGACAAAACATTACAGCTTATCCATTGTCTACAGAAGTATTTTACTATTGCACAATTGTGATACGCTAAAATAAAAGTATCCAAATTTCATAACTGTTTTCTCATTTCTAAAACTGACGCTACAAATGAACTAAAAATACTTATATTATTCACAGCAATAATAACTCGTTGGTAATTCGTAAGTCTAACGTTCAAAATTTTTACTTAGCGTGTATTATTAAATCGAACTGTGGCTTGAAATACGTATCTTTAATTTGTTACAAACTATTATTTATAAAATATTACTCATTTAAACTTCATAATACTATATCAAGAAGGGTACTATTTATAAGGAGGTATCCCGTATCATAAGTAATTTATACAAAACGCATAAAAACTTACGAATATAAAGACGTTTTGTTATTGTCCCACTAAAATAGGAGAGATAAAACGTTATGGCACTTTTTACTACACGAACTTTATTACTGAAAAAAAAGGTCTAGAAATATCCGCATCAGAAATGTATGAGAAAGTACTGTAAAAGTTTCACGAAAGATGCGACCATAGATAATAGTGAAATAGACATGCCAATTTTCGGTTTGTATATCCTAATGCTCATCCCAGAATCTTTTAAGGTCTTAGTAGGTTTGTAAAGTCACAAAATATCTGGCTGTCACTTGCTTCAAAGAAGAGTATCTACTTAAAAGTATAAATTTTGTAAGTTATATAGGTGATTTTTTTACCCCCACGAAAATAGAGGGGGATTTGTTAACAAAAAGTTTGACTGTCTGTGTGTGTGTTTGTCCGTGGCATTGTAGCGCCCAAACGGATGAACCGATTGTGATCTAGTTTTTTTTGTTTAAAAGCTTACATGATCGAGTGTGTTCTTACTGCTTGACATTTTTAATTTTGTTTATTGAAACTTTAATCGGAAATCGGAAAAAAAATCGGAAGGAAGTCGATCGCCGAATCGCAAAAGCCTGGAAGAGCTACAGATCCATGAAGACGCTGATGAAGGGAAATTTACCGATCTCCCTGAAGCGCAGACTCGTCGACATGTGCATTCTGCCTGTCCTAACCTACGGTGCACAAACTTGGTCATTGACCGTTTCACAAAAGTCCCAACTCGGGGCTTGCCAAAGAGCAATGGAGCGCAGTATATTAGGAGTAAAACTTCTGGACAAAATAAGGAACAGCACACTGCGCTCCAAAACAGGTATCAAGGATGTAGGTGTCAAGGCTGCCAAGCTGATGTGGGATTGGGCGGGTCACGTTGGCCGTATGCATTCCGACCGCTGCGCAAAGATCTCAACAGAGTGGGCACCTGAAGACGGACGCCGCCGCCGAGGCCGGCCTAGAAAAAGATGGCGTGATGAGCTGGAGGCATACCAGCCAGGCTGGCCAGCGGTGGCGCAGGAGAGAGACAGATGGAAGTCTTTGGGGAGGCCTTTGCCCAGCAGTGGGACAGCTTAGGCTTATAATAATAATAATATTGAAACTTTATATTATTAAGTAATTTTAATGATGTTCGAGAAAAAATCTTATTTGGATATCTGCGGATTCTGTAGATCTGTGGTTATTTCTCAAGGCCTTAACTCGTGATATATTTTACTTTTTTGCATGCTCTTTTATGCTTTAACAGTAGACACCAGAGTACATTTTGTTGTGCTATCCAATAAATTGTATTCTTGTTTCTTATATAAATACAAAAAAGGACAGTATTCTCGCGGGATTCAGGATACTATATTTACGCGGGCGGAGCGGCGAGAAAAAGCTAGTGTAATTACTTATGATATAATGATCAAATTCTAACGAACTCCATTATAAGAAACTAATCATATTATTCATTTTATTCAACTTCTAGTCCATAAAAGACAAAAGCAACGTATATTTTTTCTTCGCCGGAACTATTGAATCCGTTCGCAATCGTTTAAAATGACAAATGTCGGCGGTAGTTACTTATTTATAGCCACGTTCCTGGTAAACCGGCGATTGGTGTAACGAAAGATTAATCTCTGTTTAACAAATTGTTGGTATTGACCAAGAATTTGTCTTTGATGTAACTAAAATGATACTCATAACGAGAATTAGGTCGCTTTGTTCTATTACTTGAATTCATACATCATACGACTTATTCGTTTGTAAACGAATCATAATAGATTTATGGTAAATCCAAAGGTCTGAATCGGTAACTCAAATGATAAATAACTACGTCTTTTTTTTAATATTAAGTGCGAGTTGGGCTCGCGCACTAAGGGTTCTCTACAACTATTAGTACTAAAATCAAGCACTAGTTTTTTTAATTCTTTATTTAAAAGGCCCTTCTTCCGAATTGTACATAAATTTGCCACTTATAAGCCGATTGTGAAACATGCCCTTAATTTAACAAGGGTAAAAATTAACTAAAATCTATTTAATATCGAGCGCAAGACTACGAAAAAATCTAGTTATTTGTGTTATTGAACAGAAATATTGTGTGAAAATTTCAAATGTCTAGACGGCCACGGTTCACGAGATACAGTCTGATGACAGACAGACGGACAACGAAGTCTCAGTAATAGGTTTTTTAGGTTTCACCAGGCTGTATCTCCTTAACTGTGAGTGATAGCTAGATAGTTGAAATGTTCACAGATAATCTATTGCTGTTGCCGAGCTATAACAACAAAATATACTAAAACAGAATAAAATAAATATTCTAGGAACAATATGTTTATGAATTAGATTCCATGATAGTACATTTTACTATATTTATGTAGTAGTACCAAACTTCTATACCTACTAGAAGCTACTAGATTCAGATACAATTTATATCTTCTTATATGTAAAAATGGATTGCAATTTCAATGTTTCGTTAAACTCGAGAACAGCTGGACCGATTTGGCCAATTTTGTTCTTCAATGAATAATTGTGGTTAAGGTCAAGTGTGATTCAGGTTCAGGAAGGTATAAACGATGGGAATTATTTAAAAAAATGCGGGGGAAAATACAAAAAAGTCGATTGAATTTTCCCATGGTAACTGTTCATTGTTTTCAATTTGTCACTTAACGGTCTCAAATTTTTAGGTTATGTTTACCTGTACGATATAAGTATTTAAAAAATATCGGCCGGCCCCAGTAAGATGGTAGGTGTGATTATTTATTTATTCAGTTCACAGTTAAGACAGAACAACGTTTGTTGGGACAGCTAGTTTTTAATAAAACTATTTTTGGGCTTACAACAAATTCTCGAACAGTTAATAAAGTTTTGATTTGTAACAGGTAACCGTAATGGCCGCAATAAATATAAAAGTTGTAGCCTTCAGGAGCCCGGTGAAGCCACAAGCGGATTACCGACATTACTCACGCGGCATGCCTACCGCCCTAGGGCAAGGACTTTGGGTATTCATTTACTATTAAAAAGATGATATCTTTTTAATATTTTTTTCTAGACTTGCGTTGTTCTTCGGTTTTACATAAGATTTTTGTACAGAATAGTTACGCACGTACGACTTTTGTATGGGGCGTTTTAATAAGACACACAAAACCGCTTCAAACAAAATGCAGTCTTTGACGTGGTAACGTCTAATAATTCGATGGAGCCGGCTGCACGCACGAAAAAACATGACTCATGCGTTACCAAGGACTATTACCAAGTACCGTTACCTGTTACCGTTACCTCGCATTTTATTATTATTATTATTATTATTATTATTATTATTATTATTATTATTATTATTATTATTATTATTATTATTATTATTATTATTATTATTATTATTATTATTATTATTATTATTATTATTATTATTATTATTATTATTGTTGTTATTATTATTAACTATTACTAACTAATACCAACTAATTTGCTTAGAATTAACGGATACGGAACACTCAGATTAAGCAGCCTATGTTAGACTTTATAACTTATAACATATTAGCTATCTGCTATCTGCCAGTGAAAGTCCCGTCGGTCCAGCCGTTTCAAAGTATAGTAGGAACAAACAGACAGGCATACCGCCAGACATCTGGACAGACAAAAATTTTTAAACTTGATTTTTTATTGTAAGTTCCGTATATACTTTTATATCAACTGAGTGAAAACGTGTTTATTTTAAATTACAAACAGACACATAAATTTTATATAATTGTATATATTGATTTTTATTATACTATTCGTTTTGTAAACTTTCTTTATATTCATGTATGTAATAAAAAAAATACAGGCAAGTATCCTATTCTGTAAAATAATATATCGGTTGCATGTGAAAATGAAATAAGTCAGAGCTCGAGCATTCACTACCGGTAAAGCCTACTCCACTGTTATTAGATTTATGTGGGTAATTGAAAAAAATGGTATTCGATACTGAAGTTTATATCCCCCCCTAAACAAGTGGTTAACGCTACCCTTTTGAGGGAATAAAAATGTATGCCGTACCTATTTTGCTTCACCCGACTACGGCGAAGCCAAAAGGAAGGCGAAATCGTTACGATTTTGGGAGTCTATGTATGTATGTTCCAGTGTTCCACCGTAGCGCCTAAACTACTGATACGATTTTAATGGAAAAGGTATCAATATATTCGCAACAATGTCTCGGTGTGTTAATGTCTTGTCATATTATAAATTAAAAAATTTAATTACATTCTGTCTTGTAGTCAAAAAAAAAACATGTTATTCCCGTGGTGCTTCCCCTTTAATTCTGACTTTTTGTCATCACAATTTTTGCTGTCTCCCGCTTGCTTGGGGAGGGAAACTGGAATACTTCCTACTCCTCCTACAATCTTCTGATTAATTTCGTTGCGGGTTCCAAGACAGATTTAGCATGTCCCCCGGGCACCCCTGAGATCATATCAAAGGGTTTTTGCGGTTGGTTACCACTGTCGATCCTGGCTACACAGGAGTTGCAGTGGTGGAGAAGTGTGGTGGGCCAATTGCCCGGAAAAAAAAACAATGTCTCGGATAACATAGGCTATTAATTTACGTAGTCGGGTTGTAGCGTCTATAAAAAATGTAGTTATTTAGAACAATCACGTAACTTTTTAATTGTGTCTGTACTAGCTGATATGTAATAAATGGCAAAACGTTGTGTAAACAACATTTGTTATACAATTGTGTAACTTTTTTATTTTCTGTCTTTTTTCGGCGATCGTCAAATTTTGCAAAATTCACTGTATGACAGAGGATTTTAGTAACACTTACAATTGATGCTAATAAAGGGAAAAATAAAAGGAACATGTTTCAAACAATTCGAGTGTTCTAATATAATAATAGGGATTCATAGAAAAGCAGCATGAACGTAACGGTGTGGAGTTCATACACGACTGGCATTGTTTATTAAGTCCCAATATTATTTTCTATCGTCGATTTACAATTCAAGAATTTTCTAGCATATTTTGTGAACAAAACATACTTTCTGGTGCTAACGTGTCCACGGGCGTTGCTGCGGTATCAAGATTAGTTAAATCCTAATATAACAATAATATCTATGGACGATTCCACACCACGTCAATCTGGTTCGTGATAAGTTCTCGCAAAACTTGTGTCACGGTTACCAGACAACGGTAGAACGATTAACACTTTTATACTATACACAAATTTAGGGTGTTCATTAAATTATACACGAATTTAATGCAAATACATCACTTAGAAAACTTTTTGACGTGACAACGTCTTATAAATACGATGGAGCCGGCTGCTAGCACGAAAAAACATGACTCATGTGTTACCGGCGTTACCGGCGTTACCTCGCTAAACATGACTCATGCGGCGTTACCTCGCTCTAAAGCGTTCCATTTCTTATGACGTTGTCACGTTCAACTATCGTCAGTAAACCGACTTTACAGACAACCGACTTTTTGTTCCTTGGCGAGATTCGAACTTGAGCACACAGCCACAGAGGTCGTAGGCTATAGCTTTCATCATTTAATCATATAATATGACAACATCAGCAAAGTTTACCTCGTATGCCATTTAAAACATGTATTTACCAACCCTTTACGACAAAAGTTTTAAACAATTGGCAACTTTGACAGACATTTTGAAACGACAAAGAGGATTAGATATACGCGATTGAACAAACTTCAACAAACCCTCAAGTTATTATTACGGGCCATTCTCAACCTTATTCCCTGGTTATAGGATTCGAATCGAAAAGGGGTAAGGATTTTGCTTTGTGGTTCAAGAATGGCATTTTTTCCGCTGGTGTCTTGGGAACTAATAAATTAAGGGTCCCTTACTCGGTTTCTTCAACTTTGTAGTTTCAAAATTACATTTCTTTACTTACTCGATATATTCGTGTTAGTCCGATCCTTGTTTTAGGGTAAGGTATTTTATTTGAAAAATACTTTATCACAAAATCAATATTTTATCATCAATTCCCTGTGTAATTTTATAAAACTAGACACAAGAATACTTTTAAAATATTTGTGTGTAACGTGTGTAGTTCAAAACCATAGCTCAAATCATCCAGTTACATGATATCTATAGTCTATTCGTCTTAAGAAGGCAGTGAATCATGCATACATATGTCAAAAAGGACCAATGACTCATAAGCCATCTTATCTGTACATTCACCAGTTTGTAAACCATTTTGAGATAAAATGTGCATATGATTCACTGTCTTCTTGAGGCAAATAGACTGTAAATAGTAGGCAACGTACTATATCCATGTCCTGTTTCACAATCTATTGTTAGGCGTCAGGTAGCTTATTTGGATGTTTCGTCTCTGTCGTTCAGTAAGCTATTCTACACTTATTAGGCGTATGTGAAACAGACACATAGTAATCTAATACCTAAAGTCCATCTAAGTTGCGTATTAAAATCAATATAATTTAAAATATATAGAGAACCCGCATATTGTATATTTTGTGGTTTTTTGTGTTTGCACTTTAAAAGCAATAATCCTTAGACTGTCTATTGTGTGGTTAGAGGTTTGTGTAAACAAGGTTTTGTTCAAGTTTTTGCGAGCTATTCAACTTCGCACAGTAAATATTTCAAAATTTTGTTCAACTTCATATTAAAAAAAAAACTTGGATTCTATCATTTCAATTCGAACTCACAGAAAACGTAAACTACAATTAACGATTAGACAAAAGAAAGAAAAACTGGCCAAGTGCGAGTAGGACTCGCGTACGTGGGTATCCGTACCATTATACCAATATTTTTCATGTTTATTCATGTTATTAATTCGTTATTTTTGTACGAAGTATTCCAAGTAAGTAAGTTTCATGATTTTTTTCAGATTTTTCGAACCAGCCGTTTAGCTTTAAGAGGGGTGAGGGGGAGGGGGAGGGGGGAGGGGGTGCTCATGACGAAATGTTATAATAAATGCTGAAATATAATAATTTTGTTTATGCATAGTAAAGGTTCATTGATCCCTGCAATGATTTGATAAAAATAAACTATATTATGTTGTAAATTAATTCTTAATGCATTGACATAAATTCCATTTTCCTCTGGGGACAGTGACAGTTTGTTTGCACGGAATAGTGTCTGTTTTTCTTGTGTTTGTGCCTGAAGAAGTCCACAAACAGAACGTGCTTTTCGATTGATGAGTGCCTACTTATATTGACAAGAGCTGTGTCTTGTTAGTTCGCCATCGACGTTCAATTCTAGGCAGAAGAAAGAGAATGAACTAATAATCATTGTAGAGTTAATGTAATTTCATGGTAGTGTTTTATTTATCTTTACCTTAAGTACTAACTTACCTACTTACTTTATCCCTTGAAAGTGTCGAAATTTAAAACTATGTACTCGTTTTGTACTTATTTATTAAAAAAATAATAATCTATCCCTCTTACTAATAAAAATACTCACACAACGGATAACTTAAACAACGTTGCTATCTTTTTCTATCAAGTGACATATCCAACGCATCAGAAAAAGACAGCAACGTTGTTTAAGTTATCCGTTGTGTAAATGGTTTTATTAGTAAGGGGGCTAATGTATAAAAATTAACTACTATTTTCTCTCCTGGTCACGTTGTAACTTGAGAACGACTGGACTGATTTGTCTAATTTTGGTCTTTAAATAATTGCGGTAGTTCAGGAAAGTTCATAACGGTATGAAATATTGGAAATATTGTGGGTAAAATAATAAAAATGACGATTTTTCCACACCAACTGTTCACTGTATTCAATTTGACACTTGACTGTGGAATAACAAAATAGGCTGACCCCAGTAGGCTGGTAGATGTAGATGTAGGTGTGTGTGTGTGTGTGTGTGTGTGTGTAGGTGAAGTTATTTATTCCATTTAATAGTTAAGACAGAATGACGTGTGTCGCAACAGCTAGTATTTTTTTTTTGTAAAATTACTGGCTCATCCTGCAGCTTCAAAGTTTTCTTAGTGTTTAGTTTTGTGCTTAAAAAAAGATTTTTTCAAACACGATTCAAATATATATCTATTTATAATGAACACATCGATGGCACATAATGAAATTCTCCGGATGGCTTCGTTTATGGAGCATGTTGCATGACTCTACGTATGACTTATTTGCTGAACATACACCCATTCAAGATTTTTTTCCATACTCAGGAACTCAAAGGGTTGTTACAGCATAATTATTTATGTTCCTTTGCATATTATTATGGAAACATTCGTAAACCGTTACAAATATTCGACTTGATAGAGAGAGGACGGTGAACTAAAAATATGGACGTTTTGGGTTACAAACTTGTGCCGTTCATGTGAGCATTTACCTGATGCATTAAAGTGCTATTTTCAGGATCTCATAATAATAACTACAGAAACTTTTGTTCAAGTTGCTATTGGAACCTCGTTAGGGACTAAAGCGATCAACGCGCAACAGGTTTTTATAAGATTACTACAAAAGTCTGGGTTCGATTTCGCTCAAAATTATTTTCATAAAGAGTATTTAGCAGGAGCTGCAAGCATGGAAACGTACAAGTTTCTATCTATATAAGTTTAGTAATGCCAGAGGGGAGACGTCTACTCGATAAGTGTACTATACTATTTTATCTTCAGATGCCTGGGTATATTTCAATTTAAAGTAGTTAATATGTAAATATCTTAGTTGTAGTTCGTACAAAGCGATATTTTATCTTAACGTAAAATATTATAGTATCTTCGCCGTCTGTGATGCTCCTAATAGTTCACCTTTTAAGAAAATCGTGTATCTTCGCCTCATTTGAAATTACCTATTCAACGATACCTTCTCCACATGACGGGGTAGAACGAGACACAACATTTCACGCACACTTCACATGTATTATGGCGAAACGCTACTAAATTTCATCTAATTATATTCATAATTACAGAAGAAAAAGAAGGAAAAAAGGCCAGAGTGAAACTATAACGTATGTAGTAAATGTAGTTGTTACGGAACCCTAAAACAATATTGCAATATCTAGAAGCTACTACTTAACCTTTTATCCGCAGCCAGTATTTCTACAGAAAAATTGTAACCACGGCTAATACAATCTTAAACCAGCCACAAAGAAATAAATGCGTGTCAAGTCGGTCGTATTTAAGCACAGGAAAAAGTAACTACCCTCATTATGTCTGGTACTGAAACTTTATGGACTTTCGTTTCGCATTTGAAAGGTTATAAACACAACATACATTTTTGTATAAATAATGTGCTGACATGTCATAACTGTTATTATAAAATGTAATTTAGCTGCAATTGTACATAAAGGCGATGGAATCGAAAGGAAGAATATTCGCTTGTTAAAATACGTTAATATTGTTTTAAATTGGCCTTGTTCGTGGCAAAAGTCACATCATAACCAAAAAAAAAAACATGATACAACAAAATAACAAATAAAACGATTAAAGTGTATGTTTGTAATTTCAGATTAACGGTTTCGCACGTCTATATTAATAGTTCCATGTAAAAGAAGTTGCGGGAACTATCTAGTACCTACGTATTAAAATTAATCATAAGATAAAAATTTCGTTTCCATACTGAGTTAAGTAAAAAGCCAAAATATTGATTTTATTAACCTTCTTTATTATTTTTCACGTTGAAATACCAAATAATAATTTAAGTACATCAATCTTGGTCACAGGAGCAAGCAATTTGTCAGGTGTCCTGACCGCCATAATGTAAAGCAATAAGTTAAAAATAACTAAAAACAACATGTGCAGAATGGAAGCGCTGGCAAACACATGAAAGTAAGTATGTTATTTTTAGCAATAGAGTGACCGCAATGAAAACAATTTATTTTATAATGATCAACCGAAAACAGCATTAAATAATTTACTGTTACACCACATCCAGTAATAAAAGCTCTTATCCCGCGTGTATAAATGCTAAATTCGCGTACTATGATCTCACACGCTGCAATATAGAGTATAATTCTATGGGCGGTCATTAAAATGGCCACACTATGTCATTATTCTCGAAACAACAAAAAAGTAACAGTGCCACATATCATCGCGGAAACTGGCACTTAGGCCCGTAGTTTCGATCGTAAATCAAAGATATTAAAGATGGTGGAACCTCTTTCGAGTTCACAATATAAATCATCAGTACCTTTGCATACATAAATCTAATAAAAATAGTTGCACACCCATGACACTCGCTACTTTTGTTATGTGGGGTACTGTTACTTTTGTTAAGAGTCGCATTGGTTGACAACCTTTGGGTTTATAGAAGTGATGCTAAAAATAAAATATACTTTAAGTCTTCGAGAGACTCAGGCAAAGGTTCTTTACGGTATCGACCAGAAAGCCTTCGTAGCTTGTAAGAGATGACTAGACGTGATACGGAAAAGCTGCGAATCTTTTACCTTATTTTGTATGGATCACTGGCTTAGAATTTATATTTTTATAAATATTCAAATATAAACCGACAACATTTGTTTAGTTCGTAATAAAATCACACATTATAAGTTATAACTGAAAGTGCAATCCTTACTAATATTATAAAATATGTGTACGTGAGTTTGTTGGCTACGCTTTCACGTAAAAGCTACTTAACCGATCATCACGAAATTTGGCACAGATCTATATCTACTCTATAGTAGACATCGGGGAAGATCATAGGCTACTCATAGGCTACTTTTTTAAAGCGGAAAAATAAACGGCTCCCGTGGTATACTATATATACGCGGGAGGAGCCGCGGTCAAAAGCTAGTAATAATATAAATTCACGAGGCTGCGGAGTTTTTCAATACCATAGTCTGTGGCAACCATTCACCCTCCTCGTTCCTGCGCCTTCGTCTATGGATATCCTATAACAGTCCCAGAAGGTGTAATGAACATAATTAGTAATATTATTGACTACTAGTTGTTGCTCGCGGCTCCGCCCGCGTAAGTATAGTATCCCTCGGGAACACTACTTTTTCGGGATAAAAAGTAGCCTATGTTTTAATCCAGAGTCTAGACTACTACCATACCGAATTTCATCGAAATCCGTTCAGTAGTTTTTGCGTGAAAGCGTAACAAACATCCACGCTTTCACATTTATAATATTAGTAAGCAAGGATTAATTAAATAATTAATAATTAATAAGGATTTACTACACCAACAGCGATCACTGCTAGTAGGTCACTGATAGTAAGTTATATTCAAATGTTACGGCATTAATTCAACATGGCGTGCAAATCGGTCCTGCGCCTGATCTCTCGCCAGTTGTGTCGGTCATCCGTCCCACTGGTTACGTTACGAGAGTAAAGGAAGAGAGAGGGTTCTTGTGCATTTCACACACTTGGGCACTATAAAATAACTCCTGCGTAGCTGATCTAGCTTCAACGATACCGGCCACCGTCACTTAAGGCTCTGTATAACGCCAGTGACCTTGAGCGTCATGTCCCATACTAATTTTGTAGGCGACAAGGGCGTTTCGCACCGACCGCGACCGGAGAGTATGAAATCGGATAAAAAATAGCTATAAATATTTGAAACAAAGTTTAAAAAAACTAAAACGACCTACCCTCAGGTCTTGTCTTACTTTAAATAATGAAATAATTTTCACACTCGTGTGACTTATAGAGGAAAAGAAAAAAGATTTTAACTTAAAAAAAAATGGGTGAACTTAGCATATTTTTAAATCAATATTTAAATAAACAATTAAATTTATAAAAAGACAGTCCTCGGCTAAATATGATGCAAATTAACATATATTATTTGGGATTTTTCAATCCGACCATGACATGAGAAAAAAGGTTTCAAAGAACTCAAATTTTCAGTTCTATCCAGCGCACAACCATTTAAATCGGTGTGGGACGAAACTATTATCAATTTCATATTACAAATTTCAAAACATCAAATTGGCTTAATCTCTTAACTAAATCAAAGCGCAAATTTATTATTATTAATTATTATTATGTTATGTAATTATTAATTACCTGGATGACCGAGATTTGCTCGGTGTTTTAGTAAAACGATAAAATAATTAAAAATAAATTTAAAAAATATAAAAGAAAAAGAAATAATAAGAATCACAAAAATATTTATCTTACCGGGATTCGAACCCACCATACTCTGAATGTCCAAACAACGCATATATTATACGTTGGTACGCATACCAAGCTGCCCAATCAGACAAACGTAAGACAGTCTAAATTATTAACATATTGTTGCACGACGAAATAAAAAAATATTTCGGTTGTCTGTAAAGTCGGTTTACTGACGACAGTTGAACGTGACAACGTCAACAACAACAACAACAACAATAATAATAAAATGCGAGGTAACGCTGGTACTTGGTAACGGTAACAGGTAACGGTACTTGGTAACAGTACTTGGTAACGTATGAGTCATGTTTTTTCGTGCGTGCAGCCGGCTCCATCGAATTATAAGACGTTATCACGTCAAAAACATATTATATTGCTTAAAAATGTCCAATTTCCAAGGGATAAGGCCTAGCTAGATCGATTTTTCTCCCCAAAAACTCCCTGCATACTAAATTTCATGGTAATACTTGTAGCCGTTGTCGAGATACCGATTATATATATACAAGATCGTCTCGCTTAAAGTATAAGATATGGCGTGCAACATCAAATTGCTTTATCCACTTTACAAAATCAATGCGCAAAATTGTGAATACTTTCTTATGATCATGTTATGTTCTTTATTATTATGTTTTATTTTTTATTATTATGTTATGTTATAGTTATTAATATGGCGTGCAACATCAAATTGATTTAACCACTTTACCAAATCCAAGCGCAAAATTGTGAATACTTTCTTATGATCATGTTATGTTCTTTATTATTATGTTTTATTTTTTATTATTATGTTATGTTATAATTATCAATATGGCGTGCAACATCAAATTGATTTAACCACTTTACCAAATCGAAGCGCAAAATTGTGAATACTTTCTCGCACGTGCTGTCCATATTTTCGTGATCGCTTCATTACTTTCGTTTTCCGATATCAAATATTGCTTTCTTTATAAGAAATAAATTCAGATGGAGATCATTGAATTCACTTTCGATGTCACGATCTCGAATAAAGCTCGTCTTGATTCTTGACTGAGCTGGGTGAAAAGGTTTGTTTGTGGCTATCACACGAGATCTCAGAACGTGGTGCGTACTTGTAATTAAAGATTTACAGGATCATAGTTTTGGCCTATCGTTTATTTCAATTTCTAGAATTAGTGTATGTAATTTTCTTGAATACGTTTATTAAATATTTCGAACATAATTTACTACAAATGCGGTTATTACGCACTGGTTAAAATTCAGTATTTTCGTTTAAAAAATTTGGCGTCGATAAATTTAAATTTAATTATATTATTTAAAATTGAAATCTAAGATTAACACACATTACATTCATCTTAAAAACAAGTTTGTTTTCATGTTAGATATCTACTTATAGTGAAAATAAGATCAATAGTAGATACAATATTTGAACTAACGTTTTCACAGCTTCATGTGAAAGATTACATTCATTGTATCATAACTAATATCAAAGTGAAACGTCGAGTCACCAACTATTATAGAAGTGTTACTGTTTTGTAGAAACGTCTTGTTAGAATCGTGACGAGATGACTGAAGATAAACCCCAAGCAACAGATTACAGTTGACATGGACACAAATATTTTATTGTTGGATACAATACATCTTTTGAACATACATTTTGCAATTTTCTAAAGGTGTGATGTTAGAAAGTTTGGAAACAGTGCATTCCTTTGCTATTTCTTATAAGACGATTCGATTTGTGGCGTCATTATTTGTTGTAAAATTATTATTTTGGCTTAATGAACTCAATTATAATTTTGTTTGATTTTATCAGTTCTGTTGGTTAATTCAAAAATAAATTTTAGTGTTCTTATCTTCGTAAGTCCATAAGCATCTATCCCACTATTCAGATAGGACAGCTGCAAGGAAATCGATAAAAATAAAATTTTATACACGTCTATTAAATTTTATTTTTTCATGAACTCCGCAATGGCACGTAAGAATTTGATGTGCGCTTTTAGTTCACATCCAGTATACTGTTATTGAGCTCATTTGAGTGTGGGCACTCGCTCAGATGTTGAGGAAAAACACTTGTACGGCTTAACGTACACTGAGTCTAGAAATTAAGCAAGAAATACTAAATTTTTATTTTTACGTTCCATTTTAATATGGAACAGCTTGTAGAATTTATTTTTATTTTATTTCATCTTGTGCTGCAGATTCTTATTTGTATTGTTACTTTTAGTACAGCTGATGTTAATTTAAGATTTTATTTGTTAGATTTCTAGCTATAAGGGTATAAGAGTACACAAGTATATTAACATTATCCATATTATAATATTGTAAGTATAGTACTTAGTATATAGCCAAAAAAGCTGAAGAGAAAACGCTCATTAATTTGATTTGATTTACTTTACTACAGATTTCAGATTGTCAGGTTCTTATAAGAACACAAAGTAAAACTCACATCAAGCCTTTGAAGTTTTAACGTTCATAAATCTAGCCCAAAAAGCTTATGCTAGCATTTCACGTTCACAAAGCACATTCACGTAATCTAATATAATGGAAACCTTTCGATCACAAATTGAAATATATGTAAAAGGTATTCAATATATCTCAAAGAAAAACATGTGACATCATTTTAACACACATCCGAGGCTAACATAGATAAATCGGTCGGAAGCCTTCGCTACATTGACTCTCTTAACGACCTTTATTCGAAATCAGTTTTGCGTCGTTGATAAGATTTGCCTTTGAAAGAATTTTGTTCGAAATTCAAATCTTGGTGTGTTCTTTTTCAGATTATTCTGGCCAAGATCGTAACGGGGTGATCTAGTACTCCTTGCGAATGTCAAAAAAGTATGTCAAATACCATATACTACGAACCTGACTTAATTTTTTTTTCAAACAAGCCCTTTTCCCTGCCAAACATTAAGAGATTAAGGGCCTGTTTCACAATTATCTAATAAGTGTCGAATAGCTTATTCGGAAGTTATGTCACTGCTTACTTTATATTGAGCTACAGAGACAAAACATCCAAATAAGATATGTAACTCTTATAAGTATCGTATAGTGAAACAGGCACTATGAAGAATGAAGGGCTGGTCTTGGTCTAAACATAAGCTGACTCTCATTAATTCAAAACTCGGGGGACTCTGAAAATATTACGAATTAACACATGCTTAAAATATCAAATGGTTCGAAATTTTTGAGAGAAAAGAAATAAAACTTCGGATTATTGAGTGTTCATAATCAATTTTGTATTATTTATTAACTGCTATTCTTTAACAATGATAAAAGTTCATAGGTACATTACGTGTACATATTCATAATGTGAATTAATTAATCTTTCGAAAGAACTCTGTTATATTGGTTTGCTTCAAAGAACATTGCTGCTGCTCTGTTCTCTCTGCTCAATAACTTTTTTAAGAGAAAAAGTGCTTGAAATGCTTTTTCATCACTTTTGTTTTGTAGATAGAAGCTTTGTAAGGTGTCAAATAAGGCTCTTGCTTCCTTAACTGACACATCTGCCAAAGGTTCTGATGTATCGTCCTTATTTTTATCGTTGCTGTTTTTATTTGCATTTGTCGCAGATAAGTGAAGATTTTCGTTCGAATTTCCAAGTGCATAAAAATGTATTGATTTAGTTAGAAATATAAAGATATTTTTTAGGAAACTCGTATTAACTTTGAACTACAGAGAGGTTCGAAGTAACTCAGGTTTGAATTAACGAGTCGACTCATAATATTCTAATTCTATAATAGGCCTTTGAAAATTATTTGAATCTGAAAATTCTATCTAGACTAAAATAATTTTAGGTATCTTAATTAATTCTTAATTCTTAGATTTTGTAAATCGTTCTTCGGATCAAAACTACTGATTAATTAAGATTTATAAATTGAATAACAAGGAGAGCTTTCATTAGTTAGGCCTCACCTTCAACACTAGTAGCTTATTGGTAGCTTATTCTAGTACAGAAAAAACAATATTTAAAAAAACATAGTACAGAAAAAAAAGATTACAATAGGTAGCTATTTTATAAATATTACTGAACTTATTATGTTCTTACAATTTATAACTGACCTGATAAATCATCTCTTAATGATACTTAAAAAAAAAAAAAACACAAAAATATTCATTTGACCAAGATTTGAACCTGAGAGACCAATTTGCCAACAACCCAAAAATTATCCAAAAATAGACCGAACTAACATAAATAGAGTCGAAGGTACTGACATATTGTTACATACACATTGTTACACATACACGACGAAAGAAAAAAAAAACATATAATAACTTATAAATGCACAGTTTCTTTGGAATAAGACCTAGCTAGATTGATTTTCCTCCCCCAAAAGCTAGATCGATTGTATGCTAAACGTCAAAAATGGAATTACTCGAAGCCGTTTCCGAGACACTGATTATATATACAAAAATTGCTCGTTTAAAATCTTGGATGATTGTAAAATTGTCTCCAGATATAAAGGTATTGTTATTTTTGTTTTAAAAACCGATGACTGGTTTTGTCTTTGAGTGGGTATTCCCCCCATCAGTGTTAACAAATGTGGATGCCACATACAATGTGAAGATATATTTGTGGGAACTGCTTTTGTAATTTTTATCAAACGCTTCGAATATATGGCTCCTCAGAATGAAGAACATTCTACGACAGTTCTATACATATATGGCTTTTAATACATTTTTTTTCACTGTGATATAATAAAATCGAACATTAATAATAATATTATTTAATTTCAAAATTATTTTTAACTCATACTTAAAACATCTTGAGATATATTTTTTAATAATAGTTAACGGCAATGGCGTGCACAATAATTTAATTTATAAACCAAAACCTTAGTTAATTTGTTTGTCCGCAAGAAGAACTTCCTAAACACATTTTTTGAAGACAATAAGATTAAGTTTTATTAAAGATAATAATATTTACATCAAAAACACGAAGCCTTGATAGTCTTAAAAGCGAACTAAATTATTATTTTCACTTCGTTATTTCTTCGCATGTTCGATATTATACACGACAGTGTGTCCCCTAGAACAGTTTCATGCAATAGTCCTTTTGTATTTGACACCCCCTCACTATTTGATTTATAGATTCGTTCGTTGACTTGTCTCTTTCGCTTTATTAATGAATTTATTTAAACGCTAATGAACAAGTTACTTCCAGACAAGTGAAACCAATTTATCTGGATCAAGAATGAAGGTATTTCGAAGACGTTATTAGCCTGGCTTATAATAGTCAACGTGTTTTGCAATTGTAATATGACAAGACGTATGTATGGCTTGTAAGAATATATTACTGAAATGGAAGGTATAACAATGATAGATAATGCTTATTAATTTTGGACTTTAATTGTCAGAGCATGACTCCCTCAGTATAGACCTTGGAAAACTCTTCACAGCAACCATACTGTTGCTGTAATGGATTCTATGTCTATACTTATGATGCATTCTTTTTAGAATTATTATCTTTCATACGTATAACATCAACATTTTTACCTGCTTTTAATGTTAATGAGAACTTTGTAAACGTTATAAGTATCTTTTGTTACCAAGGCTTTTTGAAGCGCGGCTCATCAATTTTAAACACACGGCGAGTCAGTGCATTCAAAGGCTGGCGCTTTTTACTAATGCTTTCAGGAGCTTAATTAACATCCTCTCCTGTGAATAGGGATACTTAATTCGAGCTGTAAGTGAGGGCATAGACTAAGTAATTGAGTTGAAAACTGACAACTTCACAAGCTTAGCATAATATGACATCCTTTCGTTTGAAATATGACAGATTTTAAATGCATTTCATACTATTACCCATAACATCCGTCAGGACTCAGGCCATCACAGGCACATCTGTCTAAATTATAGACTAGATTATACAGTGATAAAAAGAAGCGTATACTATAATGTTAATCCAGATTACAAACTGTGTATTAGAAACAGAAAACAGCGCGGGTAGCGCCATTCGGAATTCCGGAGCTACATGTATTTAATTATAACGTTGTTTTGATTGTCTAGCAACTGTCGCATTTCCATTTATTTTCTGTCTTCCTTTTTTCTACAAATAAAGAGTGTCACCGCGTATTCACCTAAGTCCCAACAGAAGTTTTTGTGGTTAGTTTAGGTTTTACTCGCTACACTAGTGCATGTTACTTCAAATTAAAGTAAAAGCAACAAAGTGGGATGTAGAACGTAATAAAAGAATTCACGGGAGCCAACGGATGTAGATTTTTTGCATAGTTTTTGTTGTAAGCCTCTGAAGTCAACGAACTATTTCTATACTGTTTCGCTGTTCGTTGATTTTTTTAGAGGTATAAAATATATTTCAATTTCTGGACACAAGCCATTTTGTTAAAGGGGTGAGCAATGAACCAACGGAGTGTGACTGTATGACAAGGGTAGATATAAAAATTTCACGGTAAAACTAAAGTGAAAAGCATCCACATAGGGTTAATACTTTTTATTTATTACCTATCCGACACTTATAAGAAGATTGTGAAACTGTAAGTAAGTACTAACGTGTGAGTACTGTTTGTGACAATGTGTGTCTTCGGGTAACCGGGATAATATCACCTCAAAATATGAAACACCAGAGGTTCCCTGCTATTCGTGAGCGCAAATAAAATACGGAACCGTACATTTTCCCACCACAAAAAGTAGCCTATTTCCCCGTCTCCGTGGTTTAGATATAGATCTATGCTCATCAAAATTAGTCCTGTGCTTTCGGAGGTTATTCAAAGCAAACAAACAAACATTTCAGATACCTTTTTATGAAATATAGGGGACAAACGAGCAGACGGATCGCCTGATAGAAGGCGATTACCGTCGCCCATCCGCAACACCGGAGGAGTGGCAAGTGCGTTGTCACGTTTATTCCGGATAAGTACACCGGATGGATTTTTTAACGCAAACAAAGTCGCGGACCACAAGTTAAAAATACTCTAGGAATATTGTCGTCAAATTATCGAGTCATACATATTTTACAAAGTTCCCCGCCTGAAACACTCGGTCCGTCCCAAAATTTATCAATTTTACTTCTATAAAACAGAATTCGAAACATTCTTGTACCAGAGAGTAAATTCAATTCTCTGCGCTGAAGTCTAGGCTAAGGGTCAGTTCATACCGCATTGCGGCGCGGCGCTGCGCGGCGATGAATTTTTGAAATGTCCATTCAAAATTGAACTTTATTCACTACACGAAAAGTAACATATTTCATTGTAACAATTCAGAACACATTGCATCGCGTAGCTCTGCACCTCTCGGCGTAGAGCGGTGCATCGCGACGCAGCAGTATATGCGGGCCGTCAGACGCATGATAAGCGGCGCGATAAATCTCGACGCGCGAGACGCAGCCTGAGGTCTCCACCCGCAGCCTGAGGTCGCCACCCGCCGTCAAAGAAACTTCATAACGTAACCAAAGAGGAGGTTTTTTTTTGTCGCCACGTAGATACAACTTTCTTCAAGTATCGTTGCGTCGCGTCGCGTCGCACTGCGTTGCGTCGCACTGCGTTGCGGTGTGAACTGACGTAATACAAAACATTCCATTTAAACTTCACTATGCATGCTTGTAGAAGTTTAACATTTTATTATTATTTTATTATTATTATTATTATTATTTTAATATAATACCCGATATTGATTTTGGATGTTTTCTATTTAGACATCTTTTTGGCATTAGTCTGAGATACGTAATTAGAACGACTTGTATGTTTGTGTATAGAAATAGAGATAAAATAATAATTATAGAAAAATATTGTGTCAGTTTTTATAATTCAATCATTGACCTTAACAACTTTAATAAAATTCATTATGGCAATGTTTATGAAATATCATGCTTTCAAACTGCGGAAGCTGCTGTTCTTAAAAAAAGTTTAGCCGGCAAAATATACGTCTCCTTTTCAAGCATCTACTCCTGATATCCCCCACCATTTATCCACCACTGACATCGGGGTAGTTAGTGAACAAATAGTGTTCGTCGTGTTAGTTCAAGTGTCAACTATTGCTTTGATGATAATAATAATATGCAAAACGGTCAAACATTTATTAAACGCGACTCTTTGACGTTTACATAACATGCATCGCATAATGTTGATATAAATAGCAATTGAAGCAAAAAGTAACATCAAAAGCAGTTCACGGAAACGTCGGATACTCCCTTTATGATGCCGCTTGCTTTTTACGCTGATTTCCATTCCAATTATTACCAAGTGTGGATTCCATGTTTACATTCAGCCGAAGCTGCCCGGATTTGTCCCACATTATCCGTCCCTTTCATATACGTGTTGGAGGACGAGACAGAAATAGATTCTCTTCTCAAATATTGTCACAGATATATGAGTGATGCTAGGTTCAAAGATATGGAGTTTAAGTGAGTAAATCTTGCAGAATGTATTAATAAGTATCCACAGTAGCTAGTATAACTTTAAAATTTCAGGCGATTTTTGTATGTATCAGTACTGCCGGCTCCGTGGGCCAGTAGTTTAGAGTTTGGCTCTCGAATCTGGAGGTCATGGGTTCGATCCCCGCGTTGGAACAACAAAATATGTTGTTTTCAAGTCTGGTTAGGCCAATGCAGGCCGATCATCTAATTATCTAACAAGAAAGATGTACCATGCGTCGGATGGGCACGTAGTAATTAGGCTGATCTCTCGACGATCGTGTTGGTCATCCATCCCACTGGGATACGAGAGTGAAGGAATAGAGAGCGCTTTTGTGTATTGCGGCACACACTTGGACACTATTAAAATACTCCTGCATAGCTGGTCTGGTTTCATTGAAACCGGCTACCACCATCATCCAGTGTGGGAGACATTATATTATTACTGTCTAAGAAGTAAAACATATAACCCTAGTTTCTGTTTAATATACTTGACTAGGGAAATGTCTTAACATCAGCACATGGAACTTATAAGCCCTTTGCGTGGGTACTCATCCAAGCTAATCGGACTATTGCAAGTCACCGACTTACAGTTCTATTAAACATTAAGGTTCATTGTTCTCGTATCCTCCTTTGTTGATTAAGCAGTACTTACTCTAGATATATATAATAACCTACACATGTTCAAGTAGGTGAGTCACATATCATACATCAAAATATTATGGGATAAAATAAAAGCGTACATAGTTTTATGCCAATTTCAGCGTACCTACACAACATTCGTTTGACAGTATTTTTTTTACTATTATCCAGTTTGACTAAATTATAATATAAACATATTCTGTGACTATATTCCTACGTTTCCAGCCATTATACCTATATCCAGAAGACAATATTATTATATCTTAATATGTTTCTTACTCTTTGTTACTTTATATCTTACGTCACTCTTCTAGTTTCTAACCTAACTCTATTTTCTATCAGTTAGATGTATCAAAGGTAAAACCTATTACCTATACAAAATAAGGACTATCTCGATAAACTATTTGTGCAGTCGTGATTAATTAAAAATTTAAAAGCGCTAGCATATTATAAAGTTGAATAGCTCTTAATGAATTGCTATTGCGAAGTAGGTCGCAACTTGTAATTGGTGGAAATGGTGGCCGCGACTGCACCAATTTTAGGTTTATTGTTCTGTAATTACTCTGAGGAAAATCTGGAAAACTTTGCACAATTATATTAAAATTACAATAACCTCTTTGTTCTTTAAAATAATGTTGGGTAAATATGGCTTTATTCGAGGCGTCACGCGTCGAGCGTATTTTGGGTCAGCCTTTTTGAAAGGACTCTTTCAATTTGTTTCCTGGATGTGACAATGCATATGCATTCTTATAAGAGTAGGTATACTAAATGTAAGTGAAATGAATTGTACATATTTTGAAAATGTTCTTTCAGATAAAATTTATAAAATATATATTTATTTATTAGTTTGAAATTAAAGGCACTTTTTAATATTTAATGTTTATAATTGAATTGTGGTTATATACTGTTGTGGTTATATATTAATTGTACATTAATTAACAAATTAACAATAAAGCAAATCATAAAGAAATTTAAATTTGAAATTCCATATTATTCCATATTAGGTCATAACATATGAAATTTTCGTGTTGTAAAGGAGGAACATAAAGTCGATTTTTTTTTAAACATAATATATTTATTTAATTAAAAGTATATATCATTGCTATCTATGCACTTTTGTCAGCTTATGTGAAGTTCATTGATTCCTTTACGGAAAAAACCATTCGGACAGGAATCAATAAAATCTTTGAAAGCGCTTTGGATTGCCCCATCGGAGTTGAATTTTTTCCTCTGAAAGAAGTTGTCCAAATTTCGAAACAAATGGTAATCTGTTGGAGAAAGGTCCGGGGAGTGGATGTCTGAGACATTCCAATTGAAGCTAATCTAATTTGGTAGCCATCTGTTGTACAGTGTGTGGTCTAGCGTTCTCCTGAAGCAGCAGTGGCCTAGAGCGAATAACCAACCTCGGTTGTTTAGCAGCTAGCTTTTCCATCATGATTTCCGGTTGTTGGCAATATACATCTGCCGTAATCGTCTGGCCAGATTTAAGAAAGCTGTAGTGAACGACACCGGCACTATACCATCAAAAGTCGAAATTTCCAGCACGAAAACGTTGGAACCAAAAACGCACTGTGTTTTCTTTCGCAACACCGCCGCCATACACATCATTAATCCTTCGAGCCGTTTCTGCCAAGGTGGAACTCGTATTCGAAAATAATAGGATATTTCAAGTTTTTCATTCTGTAAACAGAGTGACGCAAAGAAAAAACCAAAAGAGGAAAAAACAAATGAATTGTGATTTTCGAAACACAAATGCATGAGTAAATGGCGGTATAAATTTGAAACTGGAATTCCTAACCAAAGAAGATATATTTGAGATCAATGTGGTCAGTACGACAAAACGCCAATTTCGTATGTAAGGACCTAATATTATACTACAAAGAATTTTTGAATAAACAATAATATGATCGTAAACATTATTTAAACAAATTTCATTCACACGTCCAACATCCGATAGCATTCCACGGTGGTCAAACGATATTTGGAAATATTTATCCAAAAGAAACTAAAATAGTTACAGTGACTAATGTATATACGTTTTAACCAAAAGATTACAGTTACACTTTAGCTGACTATCGAAGCGGCATTAAGACGAAAACTCGATAAATTCTGTCTTTTTAATATCTGACTTCAATCGTTCAATGCTAGGGCTGTACTAAAGGTGAATCTAATAAAATTTATAAATATTGCTCTATAGGTACTCATATAACATTTAACAATACACACATTAAGGTAAATTATCTAGGTTTGACAGCCCTATATTTTTCATTAGATGATAACTTATATTTACATAGAAGAGATTAAGGACACCCACATGATCAATAATCCATTATAAAAACGCAAACAATAAGGAGTTATCAGTAATATGGGTATCGGAGATTTGATTAATGACCTTGCAGTCATATTAGAAGACATCGATAAATAAAAGTATCTAGATGCTATCTGAGAGAAACCTGAGATAGAGTTATACCGGTCCAGTACAATTGAATGAAAAAGTGTTATGATACAAACGATTTGACGTGATCAAGCGTTATATACGCTAGGTATAGCTACGGTAGTAGCTACGGTAGGTAGGTACTAAGTTTTCGTACCACACGAAAATAATTTGATATGTCAGTTTGAAACTGACATTCGATAAACGCAAACATAACCTGAATATATTTAGAAGATGTTAAGTGTTAATTAAACCCTTGTAATGATTTTTAAAATTATATTTCTTGTTTTCTTGATAAAATATTTGCAAAATATAGTAAGATATTTGTAATGTTTAAAACTTTTGTGTTCTTTATAAACAATCAACCAAAATTTTACACAAAGTGTGTTTTTTCTCTTAAGTATCGATAAAAGAGCATAAACTTTGCTATAAAATCTAACGCCACTATCAAACAAAACATTAGCATACACTAGCATTAATTAAGAAACAAACCGCTGATCTGTGTTGATCATTGTACCAGACGCGGGCTATTTAATATGCGATAAACAACAATATCTCATTGATAATTAAAAAAAATGATCTGTCTAAAGTAATGAAGCGTACACGCATGGAACCGGTAGCGAGAGATAAGTACGTTTAATGATAGTCGACTAATCTCGGAGACTAGCCATCAGAGTGGCTTAATAACAAATAAAAGTATCTATCACTAAGGATATCAATGAAATTAAAAAGTTTAAATAGATAAAACTAAAGAATAAAGCTTCTAATATAACTAATATATATTGTTTCGCCAGTGAATAAAAATTCTACGATGACAGTAGAATATAAGCTTAGAGATAAGAAATATAAAATTCAATTAAGCGACAGATATGTAGACCTCAGATAAATAATAAATATTGTTGTCATCAGGAAAATCCAAGCGACGGATATGTATCAGGTGAATAATCGAACTTGTTTTATAATGTGATAAAAAATTCTTATCGAAAATACACATTGCAACCACAAAATACAACGATGGTTTTAGATAAATAATTAACAAAAAATATGTAACATATTTGGGAGAAATCTTATCTGAAAACACGGATATTATAATTGGGCTAGAATAGTTTTTGCTTTAAAAAATGACAACGGACGCACCGTTCCGGACCGGTGGGTGGATAGAGACAACTCAGACTTGTGACCAGCTAATTAACCAAAGACGAAAAAAGATCCAAACAAACTTTATGGTGAATTAAAACATCCGTTTACACAGGCCATAATTAACACAGACTCTATAAATTAATTTAAACTTAAAACGTAATGAAGCACTCCTTTATTATTCAAATTTGTTTTAATTTAAACGTCAACGCCAGCAAAGACACGGCTATTTTATTTATACTCTTTTATTTAAATATTGCAATAAAATTGTGTCAATATTATTTGTTTATGTTCCCATAGGAATCGCCTAAGAAAATTCCATAACTTCTGAAAGTTATATCCATTGTCTTTATTCGGATATTACATTTTTTGATGCTTACCAATTATGTAATAATAACAAAGAAGTGATGCTCTCATTGCGTTTTAAAAAGCAAAATCACTATTATCCCCAACATGTGATTACGATTCAGAACATCCATTATGATTTGATAAACCTATCCACGTTCTATGTTATTTAAATCTTTCAATAGAATACTTCTAACAATATTCCTTACAAGCCAAAGCTCTTTATGGATGACTCTTAACCTTATCTTATAAAAATCTCGATATGAAGAATGCTCCTACCTACCCCCGTGGCACGTCGTTAAGATGTTATCCCTTCAACGAGAAGTAATCTGTAGTTGCGAGTGTTGGAACCAACTACAATAGTAGGGTCGGCATAATGGGCAAGTTTTTTAGTATTTTATTGCTTTGAACCCTCAAGGGACGCTCGTGTGACAGATCGATGTTATAGCTAAAAAGAAAAAGTGTATTTTGACACGGCTTTCCATTCCTAATATACTTCCTTTCATTATTGTGCTGATACTGAGGATATGGGATTTAAAAAAATGTCTCATATTGTTTTATATTCATCATTGTCGCGCTTCTGTGAGCTTAGATTTAGGAATCTCGGCTAAATGGATCTTTCGTCGTTTGTGGTCTTCTCACGCTATATTTGTTTGATATTCTTCTTGACATGTCACCTTTTATACAAGTTTATTTATGTACATAAATCAATCTGGTTAATATATAGATTAATAGGATTACATCTTAATAATTTTATTCCTGTACATCACATAATATGCACAGGATATATGCTTACAATATTTTTTTTCATTATTTGTATAATCGTTATCTCAAACTTTCCCATGATTCTTCATTAAATCACCATTTATCGTATATCATTCCAAATGTCATGACTATGTAAACAGAAGACGTAAATGAACACGACGACCGCCTTGTTTGTACATGCACCGTCCATACTATCCATAGCTAATTTAGGTAGCATTGTGCGCTATACCTGAATGAGATTATCACAGAACCCGTTGGGAGTCATTGCTCATAAATCATATCCCATAAAATACATCTGACAATCATCTATCCAAGCTTCCTAGATGTATAGCATAATATTAAATGAACCTTATAACTGTTGCGTTAACGTTCAAAATATGATGATCTACTAGATATTTCGATAGCTAGAGTGTATCGTTAAAATGACAAGCGAACTTAATATTCCATTTGATCGGCACAATTGTTAGTATTGTGTATAACATAATATTTAAAAAGCGAAAAAAGTTTTGAAACTATTTGAAGGATTGAAGTCATAAATCACTGAACATGCGTGAATGATATATAGTACCAAAATTGCAAGTTTCAGAGAAATGGTTTTAGGCTTGGATTATTTCGTTGAAAGTATCAATCATTCTCAAAACTTGTTGGCACACAGAAAATTCAGCTGGAAAATACCATTTTCAATGAACATCACAAAGTGCGCTATGCGCTATTGTTTATTCTATACTGAAGATAAACAAGTAAGCAAAAATTATGTTGCATATGAAATATGTCATATAATAATAAATTAAATTATTATAATTTAATTCAATAAAATAAATTTAATTATATTAAGTATAATAATAAATTAAGTATGGTATGAAAAACTTTAACTACATGTAGGTACTCATCATAATATATCTTTGGAATTGGATGTCAACATATTTGATAATATAGATTGTAAAGATATATTTTAGCATTACGTGTCACCACGAGCCAAATCATGAATAATATCTCGAAGTCGCAATAAAGATCCAACGAAATAGGAGTCCACATTATATAAGGGAATTAGATCTCGCGTATTCAAAACTTTACTATTGAGACCTCGGAAGGGAACCAAATCTGATAAGGTAGATCGACGATAGGGCCCCTTTTTCTTTTCGCGACACCTTTGTCATGACAAAGGGGCTGTTTGGTTGAGCGGTGGCATCTGAATGGGCCTGCTATAACGCTCACATCCCGCAAGATCGGCCGCAGATATACATACTCAGAGATTTATTAATCTCCTCGTTCATTGGAACAATGCTTTTGGTAGGCACCTGGTCCTTTTTTACTTGAAATGCTCGCCGCTGCTTGTTTAGTGTTTGCGCAGCGAAATTCATGTCAATAGAAAGTAATTTTTAGGAAATTATTGAAACTCTTGCTCTGCTCTGCTCATATATAATAATACTAGCATTAATTGTCCACGGCTTCGCCCGCGTGAAATAAAGTTTTAAACTTTCATCCCCTATTTTACCCACCTAGGGGCTGAATTTTAGGAAAATCTGAAATACATAATTCATAATTTTTTTCGTACTTAATTCATACGAAATATGATGCAAATATGTCCAAGGAACAAAAAGTTACATGCAAACTTTTATCACCTTTTTTACCCCCATTAGGGGTTGAATTTTGAAAAACCCTTTCTTAGCGGATGCCTACGTTATATAAAAAATAAGTGTTCAAAATTTCAAATTTCTAGCCTTAAGGGTTTGGCCTGTGCGTTGATACATCAGTCAATCAGCTTTGCCTTATGTATATGTTGAAGAGGTTAATATTTTAGCTGCTGAATTTACTATCAAGTCAATAGTACGGACGTTTAATTGGAGGGAACACTAGCGCCATCTTTGTTGGCGCTGATGGAGTCCGGTCTGACGAGCTTGCGCGGTCGGTTTGGTGGTGATCACATTTTCACTCCAAGGAACACTAAACTACCAGCTGTCGTGGCAAGATTTGCGGTGTTCTTGTTAAAAAGTGAAAATAAGTGCATAGTCGTTATTATTTCAATAGACAGTGAAAAGTGTTTTGTTTTATTCCTATTGAGAATAAAGGTGAAGTAAATGTTGAGTCTGGTCATTTCCCGGCCCGGCCCCACATTTGTTTTGATTGCCAGTACTATACTAATAGATAAGATATGTAAGGCAATGTTTCTTTACTATCTTCGTTATAAACATTATAAAGAAGAAAGAATTGTTGGTTTGTTTACATTGAATGGGCTCAAAAACGACTGAGCCGATATTAATAAAATTTGGCTTACATATAGAATAGACCACGGGAAAAGACAAAGTACTTTTTATGGCGAGAAAATGAACGATTCTAGTGGGACTTTAGGGGAAAATACAGAGTCGCGGGAAACATCTAGTCGGTGATATGTTAAGGATGTAAAATATAATATTATTTATAATACATTTTTTTAAATATTTTAAAACTGTCAATAAAGAATATAACAAAAGAATAACATTAATGTTTTAAGTATTATACTACAAACTAGCTTCTCCTGTGATTATATTCAGTATATTTTTCTGTTATTGGACTACAGTGTAAAGTAACAACTTTTATTTAAAAGTCTAGCTTTTGCTCGCGGATCCGCCCGCGTAACTTCAGTATCCCACGGAAACACTATAATTTTCGCAATAAAAAGTAGGATATGTAATAATGCAAAGGTCAACTACTACCATACTAAATTTTATCAAAATCCATTTAGTAGGTTTTGCGTGAAAGAGTACAAACATCCCTCCATCCATCTGTCCTCACAAACTTTTAAATTTATAATATTAGTAGGATTTTTCTTTTATTTGTTTATTCATAAAAAGAAACAATACAATTCAAGTTGTATCTCGCCAAACGAGTGTTTGACGGCGAGTGATTTCATAATATCGTCACGTACCTTTATTCACACTTAATTCAAAGAAAACTTTAACTATGTTACCTTATACATCAACTGCGTTAGTTTAATTAAACCACAGACCCCGATCCTGTTGCATATAATTTGTCCTCACAGTATCATGTAGCAGGTATAAATAACCTGATATCGTAATATCAAGGGTCGTAGACAGAAATTCTTACGCGTCCTTTCGCTGAAACTCAACGCTTTATTAGAGCTAGTTTATCTCACGTACCTACGTAAATTTTAATTATTATCCAGTGAATACGATCCTTTCAGGTGAATCTTGGGACTGATTTCAACGTATTTTATCTCGAAACGTTTCATAAAGGGATAAATTGTAAAGATTCCCAACTTTTCCATTCCTTAATTAAATTCGGACTAGTCAAATACGATTAAAATATAATTTTAAATTGTGGTTTTTGTGTCTAGACTCTTGTAACTCTCTTATTAAAATGTCTGTAAATAATTTTACTTTTTCTTATTTAAACCTTCCTCTTTCTTATTGATCAATGATCATCATCATTATTATTTCTCACATTTATTTAATTTTACTAGAAATATTTCAATGCCTTCAATAAGTGGTATACCAGTGACTTAATAGTTCTATGCAGCTGCTACGATGCCACATCTTGATAAGAACACCCGCATTTGGCAAATAAACCGCAGCGGGATGCCATCACAATATTTTACCATCCATGGCTTATTTGAAAAACACATTGACATCTTTTTTGTTGACTATAAATTAATAAACTCAAATAAATTTTTAGACAGCGTCAGTGAGAGAACAGCTCGAACCTTCTCCGTAATACAATTTTAATAATCCGCTAGGAAACATGTTCATACATGATAACTCATACATACTTGCAAATCTAGCTTCTGGAACATATGAAGAGACAGTAACATTCACATACAGTAAGTACATATTTGAGATTACTTTTGAAATTTGAAGTCTACCTCAGCATAAATTTTATTATGTATGCATTTAATCAAAGATGAATTAAATGACAAAACAATGGATTTTTACGTCGTCAATGTGATAAAATATTCAATGTTTAAGCAAATAGATGATGCCATATCCTGGCGTGATTGAAGTGTAATACTAGGGGCACGTGTAAAATTGGGGATCACACAATATATTTACAATCCATCTGTTTTAAAATATAGTACGTTTTAAGTTTTTAAACAAATGCCTGCATCCAAGAATGTGTCATCACGCGCGCTCGCGAAATGGTATTAAGCTCTTCTAAATTGCTATGATGCTGGTTAAAATTAATTAAATTTACATTCCGTTAATACCACGCCATGTGTCTGAAGCGTTTTCAGAAATCACATAAACGGAATGACTGCGGTTTACCAGAGGAATAAACCTTTTCTCGGTAATCGTATAAATCGTAATAACCAACACAATGTTGCCATTCATAAATCCGAATTATCCTGTCATTTCCGAATGTTACAGTAGTAAAATTTTATATTAAATTTTCACAGATAAATTCTTTGATAGATATTTTACTGATTTATATATATTCTACTGAAAGTAAGTATTTCGATTAATATTTTCTACTTCGGACTAAAATACATTTGTTTCGTTCGTTTTTAAGTATTGCTAGAATTAAAAATAAAACTACTTTACTGGCAGTAAATATTGCTCACGAAGTTAGAAGAAAATATGATGTAGTTTTCAATTTCTGGCCTTGACAATTTCTTAAGATTTTAGTCGATATGCTCAAAAACGAATAAATAATATCCATGTTGTGATCACTCCTTTTGAGAACACGCTATACAAAAGTCGGGGATAAAACTTGTGTCCATTGTGTTTATCAAACCGCCCTTTTCAAATTTATTGTCGAAGAATGATTTGATGTCTCTATGTGGTTCTATTGTTAGCCACTTATCTATTCTATTATATTTAATACATTGTCCTTCGCGTTCGGTTCACATACAATTTCTAAAACACTTCAAATTTTGTGACAGTTATGGCTTAGAACTGAGCGAAAGATTTTTTTTATTTTTCTAAGAATTGATTTTTAGTAAAACCAAAATAACTTAATCGATTTTCTTATGGCAGTGTTAATAAATACGTTAATTTCTTCCAACAAAATTTACTTAAGATTCTACTATGCCATTATAAATGAGAAAGTTTGTGAGGATGGATGGATGGATGGATGTAATTATTCTAGTAGTTAGATATTTGTCTCAAATTATATTATTACAAGATTTTTGTGTCCATTTTAATACGAAATATGCCATGGCTCGTAATCCTACTATTATTATAAATGTCAAAGTTTGTGAGGATGGATGGATGTATGGATGTTTGTTACTCTTTCACAGAAAAACTACTGAACGAATTTTGATGAACTTTGGTATGGTTGCAGTTTAGGCTCTAGATTAAAACAGAGGCTCCATTTTAAACCGAAAAAGTACATTGTTCCCGTGGGATACTGTATTTACGCGTGCAGAGCCGCGAGAAAATGCTAGTACTTAATATTTTAATATTATATTTGTAGATTATTCAAAACTAATTCATTTTAGCATACAATAATATGGATTGTGGTGTGATTATAAACACCCTGTTAATAGGTACGTCATTGTCAAAGCGAGCTTAACGGTCAGCTCACACCGAGACGCAACGCGACGCGCACTTTTAAGGAAAGCGATTCGAAATTAAACATACACAAAAATAAATATACGCTTCATTGCTAGGGCGGCGCCGCGCTGCGCGGTGCATCTTGCTATGAGGTTTTTTGATATTTTTTCTGCCGATAGGGGGCAGACCCAACGCACACAAAGCATCATTTGGTCGCGTAAGTGGTATCAAAAACGGTCAATAAGAATTTTCGATACTTTTTCTGTCACCAGGTGGCGCTTGGTAGCCCGACGGTCCTTGTCGTGTCAAAAAGCTGTCAGATGTCACGAATTTAAAAACCATCATTGGGTCTCTTGCAATGAAACGTGTATGACGTATGTTTTTGTGTAGTAAATAAAGTTCAATTTTGAATAGCTATCATAAGCAGTGCTCGCATTAGCAAACAAATTGTCTCCTTTCTCCACAATCGTCACTGACTTAGTGGTAAGCGCGTTGGCGCTCAAGCCGGAGGTTGCGGGTTCGAATCCTGCCAAGGGAACCAAAACCACATCATGACCATAGTCATGATGTGTCTTAAATATGTGTGTAATATTATAATAAAATTTTAAATATACCTATGTATAGTATAAAAGTATTAAATATACTCCCCGTTGTCTGGTACCTGTAATATAAGTTCTTCGAATACTTAGCATGGGGCCAGAATGACGTGATGTGAAGCGTTCGTAGAAAAAATAAAACTTTAGCACACGCGAAATAGAGTTTTTGACTTTACGGCAAAATTTACCGTATAGATAAACAATCACGTTTTGTGGAAAAGTTAACTCTATTTTCCGTGCGCTATTCGCTTAAATATACCGCGTCGCCTCGCGTCTTGGTGTGGACTGACTATAACGCGTCGGCTTAGCTTGCGGTCGGCAACAAATCTCTCGTTTAGTATTCTTCGGCTTCGGTACTGATCAATCGCGGTGCAATTTAAAATACCTACATGTAACATTTATAATGTAATCCGCTTTAGGAAAATGTTACATTATACATAACATATTATTGAATATATTCATCGATAACAAACGTTTCCTCTACAAGGGCTGGTTTTCTCCTGATTTTCTACAGACACCCAATTCTCATAATTAACTTGCACTTTAATTTTACTTTTATTGAATTTGAAATGAATCCACCGAGTTCCTGCGATTGCGGTCCAATAGGCGCGAGCGACTGGTCGCGTTGGAGATCTATGGGGCAGGCCTAAGAATCGTCTTGTTATCATAAACAAATTTTTGGAGTTTCGGCCGATCAAAACGGGATTGACGTTGGTTTGACGTTTACGAGAATACCATTTGAAGATTTTCATTTTAAATGATGCAAGTTTTAAAACGGCCTTGAAAATTTCACTTTTTATTTTATGGCAAAAAAACTATGTATTATTTTAAATAATGTTATAATTTATGTAATTTTCATAAAAGTTCTATAAATAAATGCGTATTTTTACTTTTAATTTAGTTTTTTCGTAGCGGCATAGAAAAAAGTTGTCTTGTTAGTAACAAAATTGGAATCGCGATGAAAAAGAAACTATTAAAATAAAAATTAATAAATTTCTGGGCACTGGCTTCTGAGTTAATATTTAATTAAATTAGGAATTAATACCTAGAAATAACATTTTTTATATTATTTAAAATTCAACATTTTTGTCAGTTTCGTAACATATTGTCCAAATGCAATGTTAACTTTTGGAATAACATTTCAATCGGGTAAAATATTTATAAAATTATATCATTAAGATGATTTTAGATTATTTTCCTTTATCTATGAATATAAATATTAATATTTACCTTAAATATTCAACATGTTTTTAAAGAAATAAAGTCAAAAATATTGAGGAACTGTTACTAACTAGACATGTGATGTGACGAAACAGAATTATTAGGAATAGTATTCACTACTCGACAAAATTCTTACTTTTTTGTGTGAATAGGTTTTAAATATAAATATATTACACAATACGAATGTATTAAAATAAAACGTAAAAGTATGATCTTTAAAGTATTTATTTGGTACAAATAGTATCTCTAAAAAAAAAAACAATCATAGGTTGTATCGTTTCAACTGTTTTAATTTAATATTATAAAGTAACAAAAACAAAATTCTGATAAACTAACAACTATTCTTTCCATTGGGAAACAAGTATAATAAAATCAAAACAAAATCAACTTTTAATTAGTATAATCTCTTAAAATTAAATCTCTCAATTAAGGTGGAATACGAAGCAAAACCTGTCAAAACTAAAAAAAAATGTGTTCAAGAAAACGAAGATGTTATTTACAATTTGATTTAAAATTTGGAAAAGGTGGTCCCCTAGATAAGGTACAATATTGAAGTACAATTTATCAGACTAGTTATATAGTTTCAGTTGGCAGTTACGCCAAAACTGGCCGTTTTTAGCAGAACACTGACTAAAACTAAACGGTTAATACTAATATGATAATTTGTGCTTCAAAAAACTATATTGAAATCTATCTAAGGGACCACTTTTTCCAAATTTTAAAATAATATAATCTCATTTTCCTGAAAACATTGTTTTTTCTTTGAGTGCAGCAATTTCGCGTCGTATACTGCCTTAAATTTTTAACTCTTAATTCTAGTTTTATTTTTAATATTTTCAACAAATTACTGCCCCCACTAGACATACATTTAAAGAAAAACGGAGATGTATTTAAAAATTCTGGCTGGTTAAAAACAAGTGTTTAAACAATTTTTTGACATGTAATTTGTAGTTTTACATAATATCCGTCTAGCTTTTCTCAACGCTAACAACATAAGTGGCGGTTTTTGGGATTAACGTCGAGAAAAGCTAGACGGATATTATATTATACAAAACAAAAAGATAGGTGTTAAAAAATAGTTTGAACACTTGTCCAAAGTTTTAACCGGTCGGAATTTTTAAATGCATATCCAATTTTCATATCATTATTTATTTCGGAAGTGGCAGCACTTTCGCGCAGAATATTAATATAATCCTATAAATGTTATTTGAATAAAAAATAATATTTTAACTCACTATCTGCATACCAGCCTCAAATTTTTTAAATTATCAGTTACATAAAAATAAATTATCATTCAGTTACTAACACTTAAAGTCCTCAGTCTTTCTTTATATAAGTCTTAATATTTTTGGCAATACAAGTAAAATGTTAATTATATTCTATGGACCGACGTAATACAAAAAATATTTATAATGCAGTAAGCTTACAGTTAAATACAACAGCCTTTCTTTATTCAAATCTTAATATTTAAGGTAATACAAGTAAAATATTAAAGCTGACATTGTATTCTATGGACCGACGTAATTATTTAAACAATTATCGCAAATTAAATCTATTGCGATCTGGCTTCCTGAGCATTTCGGGCAATACCATAATTTACAAATTATACATTTCGCTATCTGATTTGATTGGCTGTCACAGGCAGAACATTTCAAACCCCGTTCAGAGTGCTTAGGCTTATTGTTTCTTAGAAATTTGGCTTGTCTAGTTAGGTTATCTCTTCTTTCTTCTAGTTTTCTTTTTAACGGAATCTTAATTTCATTTTCTTCATCCAATTCTTCACCAGTAATGCTCTTCCCTTTTTCAATATTCTCTTTTTCGTTTTCTAGATTAGTGTTAGACAAAATTGGGTCGTCCAAATAAAAAGTCTCAAGACATACCACAGATTGTTGTGACACGGTACTTTGAACAGATTGAGTCAAATCTATAAATTCAATAATTGGACTGGGAGTTTTCAAATTTTCAGGTGTTGGACTGGGAGTCTTTAGATTTTCAGTTGGAAAAGTTATAGAGTTCGTATCGTCATTTTCTGATAAAGCTAGCTGTTTGGGAGTACCACAATCTACGACGCCCTCCATATTCATACAGGAAATTGAAGTTTGCTTCTGTTGGTGTATCACTTCCTCGACATTGTTTGGATAAATAGTTTTTTCAAAAGGTAAGTTCTTCGTTGAATAAGATTCTGGTTTTGATGCTCTATAATTTTTTGATTCTTTGGGTCTATAACGGCGAATGGAATGAAGATTAGTAGGTTGATGAACACGTGTATTATTTATTAATGAATGAAATCGCGGTGAAAAACATAAACACTGCCCTTTTAGAGCACCACAATAACAACTTAAGTCTCTATATTTTATTTCATTTGACCAATTACCCTTTAATGTGATTATTTGATGAACATTTAAAGTGCCGGGCAATGGTTTCAAATTTTGTAGTTTTTCTGTATAGTCTTCGATATAACTGTCGTCTACAAGAAAAAACTTTGTAGTCTTAAAACATTGGGTAAGAAGGTGATATATTTGAGATGCATTTGTCGCATCAACGCCATAAGCAACGTGTTTATCAATAGTACGTTTCACCGATCCTCCAATGCCATCTGCAATACTCTTCCCATGTCCGCTTTCAGAAAACGACCATGTGCAGTATTCGAATCCTTTTTCTTTTGGTAAAGTATTGAGTAAATGAAAGTTTCCCTTTTGTCGGTATTGTGATGTGGGCCTGCATTCTATAGCAACGTTTTCGTTGTGTATTGATTTGTCTCTTCAACAGTACAATCTTATCCTGCTTTTCTTGAAGTTGTTTACTAAGATTTCTAAATATCCGCCTTCGTTTAAGAGCTAACGTAATTTTAGTCACTTCTTTGTTTGGTGTTTCATTAATTGGGGCTGTTTTCTTTGATGTATTAGCTCTCTGTTTTATTTTTTCTTGTTTCCATTTATTTCTATGACTAATCTTTTCCTCTTCGCTCATTTCAGATACTTTTTTTCTTTTGGCTTTCATTCGCGCTAGTTGCTTTCTTCTCACTTCTTCGGCCTTGTCAGGGTTTTCTTTTAATTTATTTCTATACCTTTTGGCCCTTTCAGCGGCTGATAACGCCATTGTTATCTAAATGACAAAATTAGTTTTTATATTAAAAATGATAAAATTAATTTTTATTACCAAATTTTAATTAAGATTTTGTAAATCATAAAAAATATGGTTAAATGAACTCTGCAAGAAATCGAAAAAGATAGCGAAATTTTAAGAAAGAACAATCATGACAAATTAATCGCTGAGTACAGAACAGACACGTCTTCTTAGAAAAATATATTTAACTAAAGAGCTAACGAAATGTAAACATAGCATAGCCTAAAACAATAACTACCGTTAGTCATAGACTTTATTCAAATAAAAAACTCAAACCGTCTTTGATATGATAAATTGAAGTATCATGTAATTAAACGTTAAAATGATGTATAACAAAAACATGTTTCTAATTTATTAAGTACAATAGAAACACTCATCTAGTGGATAATGATCATATACAGCAAACAAATTGCATAAATGACACCAGAAAAATGGACTATCTAACAACAATCTTATATCTCCTCCAGTCATGGGCATTACAAAATGCAATAGATTGTTTTGTAAAATATTCATATAACCGCAGCCATGGCAGCGGTCTGATACTATGAAATGAGTTGATTGCCAGGGCCAGTTGAGATTGTCATGCAGACAATCATAAAAATCGTTTTTCGTCAAAAATTTATCTATGTCAAAATATACCACCATTTTGAAAAATGATTTCACCATTACCTGTAATTTAATATAGAATTAAAAATATGAACACCAGTTTTCGGAATGCATTTACCCGTTATATAAGTTAACTTAAAAAAATAACTTTTTACTTCATAAAAAATAAGTTAAATCAGTTCCTTTGTTGCTTAAATATTGCTCCATGCGTGTTAAGAAAAAAACCTGTAAGTACCATATTGTGTAAAAACCTGGTCCAAACAGTTTTCTATCTAAACGGTCACAGGGTATAAATAAATTCCTTTGCATATGTACCAAGCTTTAGAAGTCTGTTTCGTAACATTGTTGGTCCATCCTATAGAAACGGTTGCTAACAGGACGTGACGAATGTTCTTTCATATACAATAAAATTAAAATACTAAATAAATATGACTCAATCTTTCTAAATGTTTCTTGGTATGTTTTATACAGGGTTTTATTTATTCAGAGATCAAGGAGAAAATACCTACAAACTTTACTTTTACAGCAAAAATCGTTACTAACCTCAATAGATATTTTCTATCCACACTTTTCGCGAAGACAGCGTGACTCACAATCCGAATCTCTTTTGCGAGTAACTTCAAGATGGCGTTTCAAACTCTGACATATGAACTTAGGGTTGCCATTAAAAACAGATATCTGGCAAAATTGGATATTTTAACGGGAAAACTTGCGTGACTATCCAGACATGTCCGTGAGTAGCGAATTCGTGAGACAAGTTTTTTATTAGTTTATTTAATAAACCTATTCAATTATCGAAATTAAATACTCACTAAATGCAAACACAATTATCTAGCAATAAAAGTAAATCATCGCAATGTGAGCCGCCATATATTTTTTTTATAAACATCCGTGTGCAATTTGGCGGACTATCATTGGGTCAGTATAAATTGCCACATTTTCGAATCATTTTTAGTAAAAATAAATTTGTAGATATCTTTTTCTAAAGCAACAATATAAAATCCATGCAGGTTTATAAATAAACTATCCATATAATAAGCTCCGTATTATTAAATATGATTCTTACTATTTTTTTCTTCAGTTTGTTTCCATGCGACAAGCCAAAAAGAGCCTGCACCATTTAAAGTGAAAATGCCCATTTTGCAGTTTTACATATCGGGACTGGATAGTAAATGTATTATTGCAGGATTTTATTAGCAGAATCAACCTTCTGATTTTGTTGAGAATTAAGCTAGTGCTAATAAATAAAGAAATAATACCAGGGTGGTAAAATTTGCGTATTTTTTTTATTTTTTATTACAACAAACCCATTGTATATAATACAAGATGTTGCCCGCGACTCTATGCGCGCAAAAAGAGATCACGCAAGAACGATATCTTCTAAATATAAGATATTAATTTAAACTGTTTAGTTTAAAGCGCTACTATAATGTAAATAAAATGTTTAAAGTGAGAACGTGTTTAATTTGATAAGGATCATACTGTATTCGTCTAAATAACTTCTGAAAATACCATACATAATAATAAGTATGAACTGGGCACGGACAGCTAGTTTTATTAAGTATTGTTATTTTCCTCGCTAGAGAGCTCCTATTCGTTCAATCTAAAGCGTTCAATCGCTGCTAATCATAAAGTGCTACAGGACGAAGCGCCGGACTTCTTAGCTTCTTGCTTCGACGCACTATTTATAGGCACACGCCACCAGCCCCCCCGGCCGGTCCAACCCTATGTCCCTGCATTTTAAATCTGTAATATCTTCGAAAATATTAATTTAAATTAGATGCCATAAAGGACCATATTGATCTAGATTATTATTAAGATAATTGGATAAGGATTAATGCTTTATTGCTTAAAATTGCGTCGTAAATAAGCCATTATTTCTCGTATAAAGTAAAGGATATAAAATGGTTTGTGGCTTATCCCTAAGAGATAGACATATACCATCGCAGACTTTTTTGTAGACCTTTTTAAGGTGTACCTACAATTATACTGTAGTACATTATTTTGGTCTATCTCATAGGGTTCAGCCAGCGTTTGCAATGTAAGCGCGAAAAAATCACATTAAAAACATCTATAATTAATCAGTGTTTCTCTACTATATTATGCATGTTATATATATGTGCATATAAACCTTCCTATTTAACCACTCTATATGTTAAAAAACCCGCATCAAAATCCGATGCGTAGTTTTAAAGATCTAATAATACATAAGGACAAACAGATAAAGCGACTTTGTTTTATACTATGTAGTGATAATATATGATAGTGATAATGTATAGATGTAGATTAGTAAGGATTGTCATGCTTCCTTCCGTTGGTATGTTGATTTCAAATCGGCCTATTATGTAGAAAAAATATTAGGTGCATGGTGGTCTAGTAATAAGTAGTTGAGAAGGTACTTCATATTTGTATACCTTGTGCATACCCCAAGTATTTAGAGACTGGGCAATACTAAAAAATACACTGATATATCAATTACTTGACATTGTGTAATAATGCTTGTAAGGGCTTCGCTCATTCTTATAGGTATTTTTAACTATTTTACACCTTACTTCTTTGACATAAAGTCTACTTTTTAACTTTAAACATTTCAAAGAAACGCATGCATTTGAATAATGTAACCTGTCTTGAAGGAGGCCAAGAGATGACTAGACATAATACTGCACGGGAACTTAAGTAATTTCAATTGTATGAATATGGATAAGACATGAAAAATTTTAAAATTCTTGAATAAACAATACATTAAAAAATAGTTATATTTAAGTCTTGATATTATAGTTCTAGGCGATTATAATAAAGGACATGTTTTAATACTAGCCAGAATAAAATATTATATTGAATTATACTTAACCAAAAAAATATACCAAACTTGTAAGTATCAGATAAAAACTATTTCAATAGTTATTATTCTTCTTGCAGCATGGAGGTGACCTTGGTAAATGTTTAAAACATACTTATAAATAAATAAATTATATATTATATATCAGGTCTCAGTTAAAAGTATTTTTGGAATAGAATTCTCCATACGTTAAAATACTTCATATTATTCTTCCAAAATGGCCACCTTCTTGGCTCGCAAAGTCAGTGTTTACACTTTACCACCATAACTTAGGAGTATCCACTGTACCATAATGTTATTTAAACTTTCTTCGAACCAGGAGCGGACAACAAATTATTCCTCCCACATATGCAAGAGCATCTGAATCAATCACAACAACATTCGTTCCGCCTTTATGCAGCTGTTACGCACAGATTGGTAATGTGATATTATGCTTGCGATGTACACGCTTGTAATGGAAAACTTGTATTAGGTATCTACTAGGTATATTCCGTTCCGATTCAATGTTTTTTTTTTATATATAAAACTAGGGGGCGAACGAGCAAACGGATCACCTGATGGAAAGTGATTACTGTCCCCCATGGGTTCAGTTCAGTTCAACATCAGAGGAGTTGCAGTGCGTTGCCGGCTTTTTACGAGAGAATACGCTCCCTTTTGAAGGTTTGCAGGTCATAATGATCCGGAAATAACGCTGGCGAAAGATCATTCCAGAGTTTTACTGTTCGCGGCAAAAAACCGCGGATATAGAACGGTGGCGAAAAATTGCAGCAGGTATAAGTCCGAACAATTCCTCGGAGCACTATAGAGGATGCAGAGCGATGCTACACATCTACGTAGCTCTAAGGAGTCAAGTCTGTTTGAAACACTATGGCAGTCGACAATACGATCCAGAGGGTGAAGCTGGAAGATAATGTAAATGTGAAATGAAATGTGAAAAATGAATACCCATTCTTGTAGAAAAATTAAAAAATATTGGAATCCTCTGTATGGAACTTTCTCTTTTCGAAAGCTATCTATCTGATAGGATGCAAAGAGTAAGAGTCAACCAGTATACCAGCCAAGACACTGCAGTAACATACGGTGTTCCCCAAGGAAGTGTGTTAGGACCTACACTCTTTCTAGTATATATTAATGACTTCTGTAATTTTAATGTCGTAAGTGCCAAAATTATTTCATATGCTGATGACACGGCAATTGTATTTAGGGGAAAAAATTGGTCGGAACTGAAACATCTTGTTAAACATGGTATGAGACAGGTCGCAAACTGGTTAGCAAGTAATCTTTTATCTTTAAATACACGTCATATAATGTGTTTTAGCATTCTTAATCGTTCGCAACCTGAACCAGACTACACTATAAAAATACATACCTGCCAACCTAGTATATTATCTCCAACCCGCTGTAACTGCCTCCATATAGAAAAAGTAGACAAAACAAAATATCTAGGAGTAATAGTTGACCAGAGGCTATCTTGGCATCCGCATCTGGAACAAGTGGCTTCTAGAATTAGGAAACTGACCTGGATATTCAAAACTTTACGACACGTAGTGCCCAATCCAAATATCCAGGCAAATGAGCGTAACTCCTCTCGTAATGCTTTAAAAGAAATATATACGTCTTTAGCTGAGTCTATCATGGTCTACTGCATACCTGTATGGGGAGGTGCGGGCAAAACTAAACTTTTAGAAGTAGAAAGGGCTCAACGCTCGTTATTAAAAATCATATATTTTAAAACAAGAAGAACGCCGACAGACGAGTTATATAGAATTAGCAAGGTCTTGTCTATCAGGAAAATATATATTTTATTAACAGTATTAAAAAAACATAAAAATAAAGATGTTGTTATTTCTAAAACTAAGCGTAACAAAAGAAATATAATCAAAATACCTATTATAAAAACTGATTTTGCACTTAAACAGTATATCAATTGATCGACTTTTCTGTATAATAGGGTATATATATATATATATATATATATATATATATATATATATATATATATATATATATATATATATATATATATATATATATATATACTATATATAGCTTACTAGGTGACTACGAGTTAAAAAAAATATACTTTCCAGTAAAGCTAAGGCTTTAAATATTATATGTAAAAGACAAATAGTCACATAAAGATTTCTTATATGTAAAATCAAATGTAAGTAGCTAGCAGTATTATTTTGGTATTGCATCATGATATCAATTTACTATTGGAATAAAGCTAGTACGTACTGTTAGTAATATTATGGTAATTGTTAAACTGTAAACACAGTATCCCAAAGAAACACTCGAAATCCGTCCAGTAGTTTTGCGTAAAAGAGTAACAAACATCCATCCATCCTTACAAACTTTCACATTTATACACTTCACACTCAGCACAAGCTCAACTCGATGACGGACCGTCAAGACTCGGCAATAACAGTATCTACCGTTACAATTGACCACGGTCCTATCGAATTATTGAAGTAGTAAATATTTGTCTCCAAAGATATTATTATGATACAAGATTTTCGAGTCCATTTTAATACGATATATGGCATGGCTATAAATAATATTTTATTTCCATGTTGATGTGTTTCTTTTTCTTCTTCTTTTTTTAAAATATAAAATGGATTGCAATCACAATGTCTCGCTAAAACTCGAAAACTCGAGAGAATTTTCTGTTTTTCTTTAAATAATTGTGGAAGTTCAGGGAACAAAAAGTTAAACGGTGAGATAAATTCTAAAAACGTCAGTTAAATTTCCCCATACTCTGTTCACTGTGTTCAATTGTCACTTGACTGTCTAATATATTTTATAGAATATGGCTTATTTCATAAAAATCGGCTGGCCCCAGTAGGTTGGTAGGTGTATATTGTAGGTTATAGGTGTAGGTGTCGATTGTAGATGTATTTGTTGGTATAGTTATTTAATTATTCCAGTTCAAAGTTAAGACAGAATAACGTGGGTCAGGACAACGAGTCAATAATAATATTAGTCATATGAAAAATAAAAGTGCATAGGAAATCAGTATGTTAGCATGTGGTTTACAGCCTAACCCTTAATTGAGAATCGACCCGAGCCCAAGTAGTGCGGACGTGAGTAATGATAATGATGGTTGAAGCAGCTCACAGCACAGCTCACATTGTAGCAAATACTAGCGCTAGAGTGTGGATAACACCCGTTATCTTCGTAATTTGTAATCTGTACACAAATCAACGGATTAATACAATTTGTATTTATGATCTGTGTACAATATTGATATGGTTTTGTTGGTATTTGTCGTGTAATGAAATAATTGTTGACACACATAACGCGTCATATAAACGTAGTGCTTTAGTGAAATGGTTGTTGCGAGCGCTGAATATCAGGATTACATTGGCTCGATGGTATCGAATTCTATGATACTGAATATAGTGTACGAGTACAATAATGGGTAATAAAGAAACGTAGATAGATTTTTACTAATCAATCAACCATATACAGATTTATCAAATACTACTTATCTACAAGTAGATTCTATTATCTATTATTATTACTCTATTATATATCTTTTATATTATTCTAGAACCTAATTGTAGATTCATTTTGTCTGTTATAAAATATCTGGACTTATTTAATACAAGCTGTCTCGACACACGTTGTATATGAACTATAAACTGGAATAAATAAATATCTACACCTACACCTACAACCTACATCTACACCTATATGTACATTAACACGGTCTACATCTAGACCTACACCTACCAACCTACTGGGGCCGGCCGATTTTTTTAAAAATAGGTTAATAAAACAGGTAAACTGAACGCACCTATAAATATTTGACAGTCAAGTGACAAATTGAACACAGTGGACAGGTAGTATGGGAAAATTAAATCGTTTTTAGTATTTTCCCTGCAATATTTACAATATTTATTTTTGCCATTTAAACCTTCCCTAAACCTCGACAATTATTTCAAGACTATAATTAGAGAAATCGGTCCAGCCGTTCTCAAGCTATTGCGTGACCAGGAGAAATAGAGGTTCGTTTTTATAAATATAGATTACTTGATCATTTTTAAAAGTACTTACACTTGCTTCGGTTGAAAATTACCCTATTAGGTTATAATCTCCATTTGACCTTTCAGCCTTAATTTACTTTCTATCGAAATATCTCTTTAAATATGTATGAAAATAATTTGAATCCGCTTTTATCTGAAAAATTATGGCCAGGCCTCATTCATACTTATTAAATATTCAAAAAGGCTTCGTATGTAATCATAGGCTGCTCAGTGCTCATTAAAATATAATTATCCATATGGAGTAATCCAGAATATATATTCTGGATTAGCGAAGGACACAGGTTTGATTCATTGTGATAACATAAAAACAATATTTGTCTATAGATTTGTCTACGGATACACAATGAACTACATTAATATCATCCACAAAATATCCATGTTCATTAATCAGAATATATCTTTCCATTTCTTTATTTATAGATAGATCATTCACTTGCTAGTATCTACTAGCAATTGCTACTAGTACCATGCAAAACAAGTTTCAAACTAGTTAAGACGAATGCTAGTGTTACGGCTGCCTTCATCCTTAACAGTTGTATATGGCGTCATTGTTCTCAAGGGATTGGATTGTATTGTCTCATCGATTGATCCTATTTATAGGTGAACAATGTCTTGAGTGGTGTAAGTTATGAGATGTAGAGTATTTTTACTGCGGCATAAGACAGTATTGTAACTGAATATATTTAATATCTTATTCTTCTTAGATAAGACTGTGTATTTAAGCCTAATCTGTACTGACAAATACATTTATTCCATATGCTACTGCATATGGAATATGCGGCAGGCATGCCGCAAGTTGAAAGCTGCTGAGAAGTGACATAAACAGGGTAAGCCTAGGTCATTAGCAATCTCTTTAAAAAATGTGAAACCATGTTAAAATAAAATACCACTAAGACTACTCAAATAAATTAAGGTACGTGTGACATTGACTAAGTACCTAATTACACAAAAAACAATATCAGCTCATGCCTTGCTATGCTCAATAAGTGTAATGGTATATTTGGTGGCATAACACATGACTCTTCAACACACAGGAGACATGGGTGGGTCACAGAGATTTGTAGTTGACACCAGGAATAAAGAATTCCATTATGTCATTGACATGCTATTTTAGGGACATAGTTTCTGTTGTTACGTCGACGAATAAAATAAGCTTACTTTAATCGTAACATTCTCACTAGAGTTCGGTTTTCTGTCAATTGCAAAATTTTATTGTTATTTCGATTTTGATTTTTCAAGTTTATCGATAATCATTCTCCCACAACGAGAATTTGTGTTAAATTTTGTAAAAAGGTTATAAAACAATTTAGGTAATTTACTATTTTTTCCCCTTTTCACCTAAGTGGTTCTGTCCATTATTTGGAGATATTTATGGAATCTCCTTTGTTTTAGACAATTGTTTGTTTTTCTCATGAAATATGGGCAAATCCCGTATCTAACTTGGGCTGAGTTAATTTAAGAATTGTTTATACAGATTAATTCAAATTTGGTAGATGTGTGGGCGCCCACAGTGTGAAGCTTCGAGTAGAACAATATGATAATTACACACTTTTGTTTTGTATTTTGTTTGTAACGTATTATATAACTTTTTTATGGTTATAATTACAGTTGTCTTGGGCATTTGATTTAATGATTTCTTTTTTATTCAGTCAAAACTGTTGAATAACCCTATTTGGCATGTATTTAGTCTTGTTTGTATCTTTTGTAATTATGTGTTGCTTCTACGTGATATTTCTTTCGATTAAATTCTCATCTATTTTGAGGAATCGTGTTTTAGCAATCACACGCAAGAATCCAAAAAAAGTAAATGCTTTTACCAACAAAAATATTTCCAAGTTCTAGAATATATCCAATATCTTTTCACAGTTGTATCTTATCTAATAATATCCACATTTTCCTTATCGGCTACAACAACGACTCGTATCTATCAAAGAAAGCGGCTTACCTGACTAGAGGCAATTTCTCCGTCCACTGGTTTTAGCAAAGAGAATTGTGTGCTGAGGTTCTTTGTGTACCCAGACCTCCTGTGATACAAATGTTCGAGTTAGATGGGTACAAAATCTATTCTATATTACTTTCACGCTTAACATGTTTCACCTATTATGATAAATATCTATTTTTAAATCCTTCAGCTATAATTAATACAAATACAATCTTAAACTTTATTTAAGCAAATCTTGTATATATAATCGGAATCTCGGAAACGGCTGCAGGTGTATGCATGAAATTTAGTATGTACGGAGTTTTGCGGAATGAAAATCGATTTACGCAGGTCTTATGCATGATGAAGATGCATGAAATTATGCATGTTTAAGTTATAATGTGTTTTTCCTCTTTCGATAAGATAAGTCATATGAGTGATTTCGATTTCTAAATGTTAGATCCGGTAGTGGCTTGGTTAGCATCGGACTGTTTCGTTGATGGCAAATTGGTGTCTCGGTTTCTAAACCCCGAAATGATGAATATTTTGTGGATATATTTCTGTTACAATTTTTTATTTATTTTTTAATATTTATCGTTTTACTAAAACTGCGAGCAAAGCTCGGCCTCCCGGGTACTGATAAGAAAACTTATTCTTATAAGACACAAATGAAAAGAAAAACATAATATTTTTGTTGCATCCAAGTTTTTTTTATTTGCCTTCAAATGAAAATATTTTCTAAGCCATACAACCCCAGTACAACAGTCTGCACTACGAAGTGTTCCGATCAAAACTCTAACACTGAAAGGATTTAAAAGGGAAGTCAAGTTAACCTATTTTTGACTAAGAGTCACAGATTGATTTCATCAGTAAAGGAATTTGGGTCTTTAAGTTTATGTTCCTTTATCCGCTAGAATCTCTCTTCTAGCTATTGGGTTTTTTGAATTAAAAAAAAACAACGGACAAATCCTTTAAAATACAAATTATTATGATTTATCTACTAAAATTACTAACGTGAATTTTCACAGAAAGATACATTGATGTTTCTGTTATTTTAAGACACAAAAATCTCAAAGCGGTTTTTTGTTAAATTCATCACACGAAAGTATTTTTTTTATATAAGGCTATATGTTAATCTAATGTTAGATTACAAAATGGAACTATCCTGGGCAATTAATATTCTTTTCATATGCACGAATTCGCAGGTATAACGCTACAATGCAGATAAGACCTAAGTTTTTTAATGGCACACCATGCATCCGGTTTTGCATATGGCAAAACTGACTCCAGTTAAGTGCTTCAAGTAGAGGTCAAGGTTTTTGTAAACTAAGAATACACTAACAAGGATTTCGACGGCCAAAATAAGAGCAGTTAAAACTTTTTCAACGTCTACTCAAATCTCAGATCGCCACATGTGCGCAAAACCATATTTTACAGATTTTATTTAACAACTGAATATGGTTATCTAAGAAATGAAAACAAAATTAATGTCAATTTAGCTACTTCTACCTATCCTACTACTATTATTATTGTGAATGTGAGGATGGATGGATGGATGGCTCTTTCACGTAAAAACTACTGAACGGATTTTGATGAAATTTGGTGTAGTAGTAGTTTATGCTCTGTATTATAATACATAGGTTACGTTTTTTTGTCGAAAAGGTACAGTTTTCCTGTGGGATACTGCATTGACGCGGGCGGAGCCGCGGGCAACAGCTAATAATTTATAAAGATAAAAAGTTTATTTAAATGATTGGCTAAATATACTTATTCTATTTTTTTTCAGTCGCTGCAAGAATTAGTTCGATACTAATAGAGATTTAATACATACATACACATAATATCATAACACTGATGATGACTGCTGATCATAATACTATCATATCATAATATTAGGTCTTTACCTATGAAATTTCCGTTTTGTATGAAAAAATTTAAACTAATTTTTTTAATGTATTTTTTATTTGTATTAAACGAAGTAATCACCCATGCAATCAATGCATCTTTGCCAACGCAGTGGCAGTTTATTGATGCCCTTCTTAAAGAAATCAGCTGGACGGGAGGCAACAAATTCTTCAAAGGCATTTTGTACTGCCTCTCAGGTATTGAATTTTTTCCCAGCCAAGAAGTTATCCAAATTCTGGAAAAAGTAGTAGTCTGTAGGTGCAAGGTCTGGCGAGTAGGGCGGATGACGGAGAGCTTCCAATCCCAGTTCTTGCAACTTGGAGACTGTCTGCTGTGCAGTATGAGGTCGCGCGTTATCGTGCAGGAGCAGCGGAGACAAGCGATTGACCAATGCTGGTTGGAGATGTGCCAGCATCTCCATCATTGTATTCAGTTCTTTATAGTACACATCTGCAGTAATGCTCGCCCCGTTTGGTAAGAAGATGAATCACACCGGTGCTAGACCATCAAACAGTTACCATCACTTTTCTAGGGGTAAGTTTTCGTTTAGGGCATTGTTTAGGTACTGAAACAGGATCCAACCAACTTGCTGAGTGCTTGCGGTTATCAAACAGAATCCATTTTTCATTTCATTTTTCGCAGGTAACAATGCGGTTCAAAATTCCTTCATTTGTGTGTCTCTTGAGCAGTGCAAGGCACGTCTCGATGCGTACTTCGCGCTGGCGTTCATTGAGTTCGTGGGGCACCCATTTGTCAAGATTCTTTACCTTGCCAATTTGACGCAAATGGACCAATATTATTTTGAAATTAACGTCGAAAGCTGCTGCTAATTCAGCCGTAGATTGTGTATCATCAGCTTCCACAATCGCCTTTAATTCGTCATTGTCGACCAAAGTCTTCGGACGACCGCGAGGTTTATTTTTCAGGTCGAAATTTCCAGAACGGAAGCGAGCGAACCAATAACAGGTGGTGCGTTGGTTTGTAGTGTTTGCTCCGTAAACGTCGTTGATGTTGCGTGCCGCTTGTGCCGCGTTGCTGCCACGACGGTACTCATATTCAATAATTACTCGAATTTTTAACGTATCCATGATGAGGAAAAAGATTGAAATGCAATGAAAATGTAACACTTATCAATAAACAAGTGGCTACTTTTGGAAAAAGAATTCCATGTTTTTAAAATAAAATTAATTTGAAATTAGAATTCTTAGCCAAACAAAAATTATTTTGATTTGAAATGGCCAGTACTGCAGAACGGCAATTTCATAGGTAAAGACCTATTATTATGATGAAGGCATTATCTTCACACCTATTATATCTCAATCCTGCAAATTATTTAACAATTCAGAGACAGCGGCAACTTTGACGAGTATTATTTAGTGGTCGTAGTTCCATCATATAACTACTAGCCACTGTTCTTAATCGCGACTCGGCTTCATTTCACCACTAATGTATTATTAAATGGTATGAAGTTGTTAGCTTCTTTTGTTATTTGTATCTCTATTATCAAATTCTTATTTTGATCCAAACATACGCCATTCAAATGTACACTTCTAACTGATAATAAACCTAACAACATTGTAACGTTAGTGTTGCATAATATAGCAGTATCATAAAGTAGAACTATCAATGTCATATTGACAGATGTCACAAGCACAGCCTATCTAGTTAGTTTATTTGAGTTAGCCCAAAGGCTATATATAGTGGAGACGTATGTGTGTTAAGTATCTCTCTCATATGTACTAATAAAAGAGAATATAACAATTGTTGCTGTATTATTATTATCACCACTCAATACCACTATAGCTAAATAAAGTATGTGTATTTTTCTTCAAGAAGCTGTTTTTACAGTTTCAAATCTATACTAATATTTTATCCTTCGTTCCTTCCTATATTAGTGTAATTATTATTTATGGATTTTCACATAAAAAACTCAAGCATAATTATTAACACTCCAGATATTATCACCAGGTGCGTTATAATGTGCAATGACTCCACTATTTTAGTCTATTAAAACAATTTAGTGGTTCTATTGTATATTCACCAAACCAGAATACGACTCCCTGTGGCGATTCATAATGAGATAAAATATATCGCTATAAATGAAGCTATCACATAACAAACATGTGTTAGGCGAAGGTCATTAATTTTTTTGGCAATTCTTCACAATGATCCGGTTGTTTCATTGTTGTTTTAGAATCAGTTTTATTATAAGGTATCATATTGCAAGAATTCAAAAACAAAACATCAATTATTCAAATTTCTATTTTGGAATTAATAAAAATTATAATATTCACATTAATTCCGTGTTGTAAAATTGCTTTGTTTTATGAACTTTATGAATTGTACAAAATGTAAGAAAAAAGTTGTCGGCGTCTTTTCTAAAACGACGTTGAACTCAGCAACGATACGCGACGCAACGCGATGCTGTATTTTTAAGATAGCCGTTCAAATATTGATTTCTTAGGTTTACGCGAATATTGTTCATTGTTTTAAACACTTACGGTCGCGGTGTGTCGCGGTTCACTTTTCTTTTTCCCGACGTTTCGGCTACTCTCCAGCAGCCGTGGTCACGGGAGGATTGACCACTACCCGACCACGACACGACACGGCTGCATAAGTGTTTAAAACAATAGTTATTCAAAATTGAAATTTATTCACTGTTCACTACATAAAAATACGTTTTTATACATTTTATATTTTGTTTCATAGCACTGATGATGACTGCTTCCTGTTCCTGTTGTCTGTTTTCAATAACAGTTATGCACTATGCAGCGCGGCGCAACTTGACATTCGAACTCTAACAATGAAACATGAACAGCAACATTCTTGTGTTACAAATAAAGTTCAATTTTGCATAGCTATCTTGAAAATTAAATGCTGCGTCGCGTATCGTTTCGTCTCGGTGTGAATTGACACTTATGTTAACTGGGCGGAAAAGAATAACCGTAAAAAGGCAGAAAGAAAGAAAACTACTGCAGCACTGAGTAAATCTCGGTAATAAATAATACTGTGCTAGTATTATATACTACTAAAGTCTAGCGGTTAGTTCACACTGCTAACTGGGCCGCTGCTGTTATCGCCTCAAGCGGGTCCGGCGGCCCAGCAGCATAGCGGAGGAGGAGGCACCGATGGGTTTTAGTGCGGTAACCCCGGGTGCGCTCCTCACCCCGCACCCGGGCGAGTCGCACATACCCCAGCGGTCCCCCCAGTCCGCTAGGGATTCATAATTTCCCATCGTAAAAATAAGGGGTTAGTTCACACTACCGTCGAAGCAAAACTAAAACATAATATTGTGATAGTATTACATACTACTAAAGTCTAGGGTTAGTTCACACTACCGTCTAAGCAAAACTAAAACATTTACCGCAGTTGTGTACACAAAAATCAATACACCACGCAGCTTCGGGCGAATTGCTAATGAAAAGCATTGAATTCAGTAGCACCTGCATAAATTATGAGCCACTGTAAAAGCAGTTGTAGCGAGCGTACTTGTGTAAACAGCGCCGGCCACCCAAAACACTTCAGCCTTTAGAAAACAGATGTCAAATAATATTATCGTTGTCATCATAATCAGCGACATAGTGACAAATAATATCACAGTAATATAATTAAACTACAGGATCATAATATTATGACAATTATTTTTTAAGCTTCGAGTTACGAAAATATAGAAACAGGAAGCTTTGAATATGTTTTTTAATACGTACATAACATTATTATTATTTCTTTAGAAAGTCTAATATACAAGTAGCAATATACCTATATACCTATTTTTTTTTTCTTTTTAAAAACTTTAAACTTGCTCCTCAAATATATTTTGTACATATTCAAGCTAAGCACAAGTCCTGTTTAAAATTACGTTACATAGCAATAAAGAGTTAGGGAAACATGTGACTTCACCAGTGCTCTTAAAGATTTAAAGTGTACAATTTTCATTTTATTTATACTGCCATTCAAGTACAGAACACACAAAATGCCAGACTTTAAATATTAGTGGGGATTACGCTAAGCGCCCACACACACGCCGTGGAACGTGCTCGAACATTGCTCGGACGGAAAAAAAAAAAACAAAAACAATTTGTTGCACTAGAAAAATGTCACGTAACGTTGTGATTGTATTGTGGTCTCATCACATTTAAAGTAATTCGTAAATGAATACAAATAAAATATATCAGAAAAGAGTTTTTAAGTCCATTTTATCGGAAATAACAAAACATTCTTCAAATTGCTTGGTCTCTTCCTAATTTTGTAGAAACATTTTCCGCCATTTGATTTCTGTTGTTATCTTGGTTTATACTTGTTCCCCTCGTCGTACATGGATTGCAAAAACTACGGGAGTCCAAGCGGCGATAAATCATACTCTTCTGAGTGTCACTCTTGATTGGATTGCCGAAAATGTTAGGGGAGTAAATTATGCTCTGCAGTTAATAGATCTAAAAGTGATGTTGGACGCATCATTAAAGTAAAACTTAGGTAAGAAATTATTCATACCATTGTTATTATTTCCACACTTTCCATCCTTCCGTTTGATATCTAATAAAGAAAAGAATGCCGCAGATGTTGTTTTTTGATTCAGCATCATATATTTGTATTAAATGTAGGTTTGAATTCTATTTTGTATAACTATATTTTGCACTCATATAATTCGTCATATATTTCTTCAATTCTATCTAATATAGGTAATTATATTTCGCACTCGTAAAATATTATTATGTATTTGACTCATAAAGTCTGATCATTACCAGTGTAAATTGTCTGATCAAAAAAATAGTTTCCATCTAAATATGGTGAGAGTATCAAATCAGCCTACGATCCGCCTCCGCTTTTCCTTTGCAATCTGAAACAAAAAGCAAGGAACTTATTGATCTAAGAAAAATAACCCGTGGTCTGTTCCCCTAATGACGTTTGGAAAAAAATGTAATCTACTGATAAGCCAACAACCGTTGCTCATTTTTATTTTGTTCATTCCTAGAGCCTGCGAGCGTTTTACGAAAATGGTCCAAGTAAATAATTTAATATTTTTTCAGTTTCTAATTACTTACGTTCCCAAGTTATTAATTGTTTTATATGTTAAGGCATATTTAAGTTTATATTAATTTAAGTTATATCTCATTGTATTTATTGATCATCACCATCATCTTATTACCACTAGATACGCGCAACGCCAGCTGGCCATTAGTTGTTTTCTAATTCTATGATAATATCGCTAAGGTAACGCTGTCTCAAAGAACTTCTTTTGTACTAGAAACTCTCAGTCTACGGTCCATATGTATAGGAAAAGAATACATCGAATGGAATGACAATGGATATTATCATATACTAAGTAGGTACCTAATAAGTGATAAGTATGCAATGTCAGTTATTTTATACGTCGGAGAGTGTGGATGCGTGTTGAAACGTATCAGCTATGATTGTTTATGATTAGAAACGCCAAGTAGGTTCTACTTTGATTAGGTCTATGATAGTATCGAAATAAGTCAAAAGAAAAAGGAATGGTTGTCATGGTTGCTTTTCTGTCATTGCGTGGATACTTGAAAAATTAATTTTAATTTTGAAAGTTGGATATACCTGGCATAGAACTTGCCGCGTTTTGAATCCATTACCATTTGATCTATCGCATAACCATATTGGACTAAATTGTCTTTTAGGAGTAATTACCTAATTCGCTTACCATCTCAGATAAAGTTATTGCTTTCCCCGATCTTCGTCAAGCCTTAATCGTCATATCCGTCATATATATTATTTTCTTTAAACATTATTTGAAAATTCAAGTTTAATCTAAGAAAAAATCTTCTTCCTTGTACCACATTCATGACGATGCATTCGCCTCCACAACCATAATCTCCGCATGATGTGCCCACGATAAGGCCGCAGTTGTTATGGAATTAAGCTGAATACAAACGAATTAAATGTATGTATTCTTTCATTGAACATTTGTTTGGAAACATTTATCTTGCTTCCATAATGTATTTGTAAATGTACCAAGCAATCCTCTTGGTGTTCCGTTTTATAGAAAGAATTTTAAATTTTTTGAAAATTTTATATCGTAGCCTTGGCTTGAAATAATGTCGCCAACGCCATCCAAATCAGAAATTTAAAAAAGCAGCTCCTAATCCTTGTTTAATAGCCGCTATTTTCTTACGTATTTTGCTTAGCCATATCATTAAAAAAATATATTATTTCTTAGCACCATCTGAAGTTTAAGCAACCAATTATTATTAAAGCAGTATGTGATATATTATTAAATATCTCAAAGTCTTCATATTAAGCGCGTTCTCCAGGTTATTTATGCCGTACATTTGTATTACGTGGCATATCATTATGAGGTAAACACGATATTGAATTAACTATACAAATATGAGACACGTCTGTATGTTCAACATGGTTAATGTAGAATTATGTGGAGACTTCCAATTACACCGAGAGTATGAAATGAACCTTAGCCTTGGATCTCTTTGTTGACACTGATGTCTGCATAATTTAAATTGGATTTAAAATAGTGTCTCCTGAACTTTAAGTTAATTTAATATTTAAAAGACTATACTGCCTGATTGTTATTTTCTTATCTGCTACTGATCTTAGTTTAAAGGCAGATAAATACTTATTTTTTGTACAACATTACAGTAACTATTATTTTATTTTCACCGGTACTAGAAGCTAAAACTCGTCTGAACAAATAATATCTTACAAGAATTTCAACCGATACAAATGCAGTTCAAATTGCCTAGTGTTAAAACAAAAGCAGATGTTGCATAAGTTGATTTTTTTTTGATAATTTAAAACACATTTAATAGACACTAATGGTAAATTATTGTCATCGGTTTTAAATTCAGTGTCAGGGGCATTCTTCCCTTTTCTATATGGCTACAATGGTAATTTTAAATTCATTTTCTTATACAAGCCTACAAATAGCAAAGGAAATAACCCATTTAATAACAAATTAGGCTCCCTTTAGGATGAACGCACACTTCATCACGTAGATTGAATGCTATTTAGTAGCAGGCTGCTACTAAATTTTATAATTAAATAAATAAATAAATAAATAAATAAATAAATAACGTTTATTTGGCTAATTAGGACATACACTACTTTACAAGTTATTACAAATACTACTAATTCCTTACTTTATTATATTTATTATTAAAATAAGAGAGTGTGGTCATAAAACAATGTACCCATATGAATAGACTAGTTGACTGATTTTTTTATCACATAAATGAATAGTACTCTAAAACATGAGTAAGTTCTAAGAAAAAATGGTATATTAATAATAAGAAATTCAAAAGTACAGCGAGCTTTGAATACAGAATTTTGCAAGTGTCGTGAATACGCTTCCTATGAAAGTAGCCGAAGCCATGACGTTACGCGTTCCTAAAGTTGTATGAAATACATATTTCGCGGGAGCATATTTGCTTATATCTCCGGTGTGTTTAAGTTCATACTAAATAAATATAATTAATGTTTTTGTATTTGATGTAAGTAAACTATTAATTTAAGTTTCTTACACTTATTGTGTTAAAAATATTCAAACTTTTCGTAAGTGTGAAATGTGCCTAATTACAAAACTACATGATATAAAAAAAAATACAATTATCAAGTAATAATACCTCAATATTTCTGAATATATAAATTAAACTAAATATTTTACATAATATAGTTAACTATCCTAATATACAAAAAAAAATAATTGCGCTGATGAGACTCAGTTCAATTTTAATTGCGTTGCAGAGATACGGTGACCAATTTTTTACACAAATGCAGATCTTTATTACAGCACGAATTACAATTTCATCTATCAATGCAGATTGTTTGAAAACTTTTACAAAAAAGTGAAGTCTAATGTGCGTTCTCCTTTTAAAAGGTCGCGTCACATCCATTAGACCTTGCGGTACCTTTTGGTTTTTTATGGCATTGTTGCCGACTTTTTATTAAGAACCCAAATTAATTTGAAATTTTATTTTGAGGGCTCACTGTCGTTTGGTTATGTAAGGCCCGACCGAACATCGTGCTTATTTGATAATTCATTTTTTCATCAGCGTGTTCCATTATGTAACATACTGGAATCATAACAAAGGAGGAACATAACAGTACTCTGAACGAAGAATTTAATAGAAGGGATATGATTTCTACCACTCTGATATATATAAGTAGTTGATTTTTATGTAATCCTAAGAGTGAGCCGTAGTATAGTCAGGACGTAAGTGTTTGATGAAGATAAAGTCATAAAATGAAATTATATATTTTTACAAGCCCTATATTGTTACAACTAGAAAAATCTTCCTTACCTCTTTCAAAACGGGTGTATGTAATATTTAATTCCAAACCTTCGTAAGCGTTAATGCTAAGTAAAATCGTGTTTATGAAAGCATAATGGTGCATTCTGTTTTAAGGGAATCCATTGAAGATAAAACCGACATTACAAGAGCCTAAGATGGTTAATCAGAGCAACATTGTGTTTGTTAACATGAATCTTCCTACTCCTTGGTTTAAAAATATTGTAGATTACATTTTCTAGGCGGTCTGATTTTAATTTTATATATATTTGTAGTGTATGTTTTAACTTGACATTGTATTGTCCAAGGATCTTCTGAACAAAAATAAAGTAGAAAATATCAATAACAATTTTCTAGTGGTATTATTTTCTAGGGAACTCTTAAAATTAAACTTAATTGGGCGGTTGCCACGGTATAACAATGAACATGATATTATTTTAATAAGCAACTTACATGGTACTCCTTTAACGATACACGATTTGCATATAGTACATAAGTTTTATGTTAAAAATCGAGCAAAAACAAAAGGTTTCTTTCGATCGTTAACATTTTCTCACGTCTTATTAGGAGTTGGTGTAAAAAATGTGAAACATTAAAAATATTCTAAGAAAGCGGCCATACTCAAAACAATGTTATCTTCTCACTTATCAGATGTGTTAAAGCTCCACTGAATTTTTGTATCTGATTTCTGCAATACCTTAGTAATTTAGCTACTGATTTATTATCAATTTGTTTTAATGAAATTAAAAAGTAAAATGACAATTTAGTTAGCGTTAGGTTTATTTTTAAATTGGATTTCGGAAGGTTGGCCTTAAATTGGCCTTTTAAACTTTGGCCTTTGATTAGGCGAAGGACACTCAAATAGGTTAAAGCAATTTAGGATTGAAGAGAATATTATGTCCCTTGCCCATGAAACTTCTATGGAAGACTAAGAAAGCTCATTTGAAAAATCCATAGAAGTTTAGGTACCTATGATAATTGACAATTATTTTCATCTAGCTTATCTCCGCCCGAAAAAATACAGTGTACCACGGTAACGCTGTACTTTTTCCGGATAAAAAGTAGCCTATGTGTTGATCCAGAGCTTAAACTTCTACCATGCCAAATTCCATCAAAATACATTCAGTCGTTTTTACGTGAAAGAGTAGTAAACATCCATCCATCCATTAATCCATCTATCCATTCATCATCACAAACTTTCACATTTATGATAGTAGTATAGGATACGGCACAAATGAGCCGGCCAAATCGAAGAGATGCTACGGAACACAGACTCGCAGAAAAAGTGAGAATAAGGGTGATTTTGTCTAAGGCTGGGATATATTTTCCGGAATCCGGTAGGCCGGAGCATTAAAAATAAAACTCTGCGCTAATACAATAGAGCTTAAAAAACGAACACACAAGTGTCGAATCAAATGTCAGTCTTATAAGACTGCTCGACACGCGACACTTCGATTTTCAAGTCTATTGTATTAGCGAGTTCTATTTTCAGTGCTCTGAATTTTATCCGGCCTACCGGATTCCGGAAAATTTAGTTCCAGGCTTAGATATTATAAAAAACATGTCGAGCAGGGTAATAAAGGCTTCCAGCAGTCACGAGCACCTAATTAATTGTAAACACAGACGAAATTTGAAACGGTTTGAAATTTATACATTCAGGTCATGCGAGACGTCATCTACCCAGGGGGTTACACATGTTCACAGCCTAATAAATACAACTAAAGATAACAAAAGCTATTAATAGGTAACCAGAGACATGGGAGTGTGAATAAAAGCATAGAAACATTACATTATATTATAATTATAAATCTAGTATAAAGTAGAATTACAACCATAATCACTAACAGGAGGATTCGACTTAAGTAACAATATGACAGATTTGCAGATTCCATGGGTCTGACTGACTTCATGAGCCAAAGACCCTCGGCAATCATTGTTTCTTATGAAAATGGCAAACGATGTAAAAAAACCAAGACTTTAGACACTTGGTTTTACTGTAAGTCCACTTGCACAGATCTGGGTTAAAGTTAACCCTGGGTTAAAATAGTAAGTTAACCATTCTCTTTCGTAAATACTAAGAACCCGAACGATAGAGATAACTGCTGATACATCTCAATATCGGTGCATACTTATACCTATGAAACGTACATAAAATAATATTGTCTATGGGCGCTGTCACACCACATCAATCTGGTACCGTGGTAAGTTCCCGAAGAACTGTTATTACCAGATACTGTTATACCAGACAACGAAAATGTATATAATTATTTTACATTACCTATCTATATATTTAAGATTTAAGAATACACATCCATGACCCAGACTACGGTCTGTTAGGTGGTCAGGTTCTATTTATGTCTGATTTGTCTGACGCGACGCTTAAAATTATTTTGGTGTCAACCTTAGGCTTACGTCAACATGGCTGACATGGTGCTCGAGCTGTCATTTGTTGAGAGTATCGCCCCCTGTACTTTGGGGTTGTTTGGAGCAGTCATGTTGACATTTTGATATTTGCTTTCCACATTATAATCAGTTCGTATTTATTTGACAAAATCTTCTGAAATCAAGATGGCGTAACTTTTTCCCGTATGAAGATTTTTTCTGTTAAATGTAATACATAAATCATAGCCCATCCTTAGTTTTCAAATCATTGTAAAAAGGACTAGTTGTATTTACGTTAATTTTACTATTATTTCATGATCATGATGGTGGATCCTGGAGTATTGTGGCTTGCAAACATCCAAGTTTCTCCTTAAATCGTTGAATACATTGTCATGATTTTTTATTCCGCACCAACAATTTCTCAAGTTGATGTCAATATAAAATTCTCTTGACAATAAAGACTCGATTGTGCCTTCGAAGTTTGAATGTGTAAAGTAGATAACAATACAAGTGGCGTTCATCCTAGATAAAGTTTGAGCTTGTTACCGGATTTCCATGATAGAACTCCGAATAACCCCCGATTCCTCTTTGTTTCAGTTCCATTCTATTACTGGAAAAGTCTTTTACATCGGATTTGAAATTGTCTATTCGATCAGCTATTAGGGTCAGTTTTTTTTCTTGAAAATTTCCATGAAAAATATATTGTTATTATTTTATTTAATACATGTGTTCATTTTACATGGCATAGTTGGACATGGTTCAACCGATTCTTGTCAATGAACAAGATTCGTGTGATGTTTAGCTACGTTATTTTTTTTTTAGGTTACTAAAGTGTACCCACTATTTTATATGCAAGATTATTGCTAATGTTTCTAAAGGAATTCAATTAATTTGAGTTGCATTTCCGAGTACACGTCTCAACTGCAACGATTATTTCATCGTTATTCTCAATATCGCTGAATCGAGTTGTTATCGAGATCGGCGAAATTTCACCGACAACATTGCGATCGCGCCCCCCGCTGCGTTGCCAAAACACAACAACACATAAACCATACAAAATTGAATTTTGAATTGTATTAACACTTGATTAAGTGCTCATGTTCGTCAGGGTTTGGCACTTGTAATAATTCTGTCAACATCTCTAAATAATGTGTTGATTTTATCAGTGTTAAAATGAAATGTCAAATGTAAAAATGATAAATATATCATTAAAGATTTATTTTCTTTATTGAGATGCCTGCTTGATTATTAAAACGTGCCTTCAACTCACACCAAATTAAAAAGTGAAGACAGAGTTTGGCCTATACTAAGTCTACACACGAAACTACGCTTAACCTTGTAAGGCAAGCTGTCTCGGTGTGTGGTTTTTATGTATGTAGTGCGCAACCGGCCTCAGTTTTTGTTTGACAAAGCTCCGTTTTCACTATTTATTAAAGTGAAACTTTTATTACATCGTCTCAAACTTTTTCGTCTGTGTGTTGCATGTTGCGTGACGGTCGGCCGCGGAGTAGGGATAAAGTGAAAGGAGCTCGTCAGTGCAGCCGAGGCCAATATGGCGGCGCCTATAGTTCGCATCAGCTGACCGTGTAGTGTATAGACTAGTACTCATTTGTGCCAGTGCTCCACGCTATTTTGTTATTAAGTTTCACTTTTACTGTGGTTTCATAAAACCACACAATCCTTTTCTTGATTGGCTTACAACCCAAAAATACTTCACATTAGTAAGGCCCTCATAAACATCTTATGCAAATAGGTTCGCTTTACCTATAGCGTGATCTAGCGGCAAATCAGCGCCATCTAGTATGCCATATGAGAACGAAAGTCCCTTAAGAAAATTAACTTAAAATCTAACGTATAAACAGTCTGTATATTGATAAAGACCGCATTTAACTCGTTATGTAGTTCACGCGAAGACACAAGAAGCGCATTTTATTGTTATTTGGTCCGAGATCTACAGTAAAAATATTATTCTAAACTAGCTTTTGCCCGCGGCTTCACCCGCGTCAATTCACAGCACCAACCCCAGCCATATCGTTCAGTTTATGAGCAGCATAGGGCCCGGGCCTGTACTTTAACGCGACGGAGTCACGTCACATACAATCCATTTCGATCGCAGTGACGTCAGTGCTCGGATATAACCTGCCTTCGATCTAACAAAAAAATACACAGGAATACTGTACTTTTTCGGGATCACAAACTTTCACATTTATAATAGTGTTGTAGGATAATTTATTATCAACAAGTTATATTTTATTGATGACGATGCAATAGGAACATCGCCATAGATATTAGACAGCCGCGAGTCTCAAATCACTAGTACGTCACAACTTTCAACATTTTGCCTGAAATAGTAACTCGTTTTCTTGTTTTATTTTAAAATAGTATGTTATGTAAGAAACAATAACGGATTTACATATACCGTAAAGAAATTGCTCGAAATGGGACATGTTTGTTTTAGCAAGTGTCCCACAAAAATGGACGTCTGACTTGGAGTGTTCTAACTGGGTCAGACCAGTCGTGGTCATTAAAACAAGAGTCTAGGAATTGTACAAGTCTAGAACAATGGATTTTAATATATTTCTTGTGTAACAAAATTAAATGGTTTCATAAACAAGAGTATGTGGGCAGGTTTATAGAATTGTAATAATTTATCACACGAAACGAGTTGTTTATGTTTCATATTGCGATTAGTATGAAATTTTTGTACATTCTAAACTTCTCTCTTCACTCACACAATGCTTTAGAATCTAAAGCATTGTGTGAGTGAAGAGGACGAAATCACTAAAAAAATATGTTTTAAATACAGCTTGCTATAAAACTGAATACTAAGGCGGGTCAATAAGTCCGTGACTTTTTGAATTTCTAACCTCCTTACTGAAAAAGCAACACTACTCCTGTCAACAGGCATCTGTCAGTTGACTCCTATCAAAATTTGAACTTGCTGCGTCAGTTAGTTTATGTTTTACAGCTATCTTTATCAGACTATCCAGTAACTTAAGGAAACAATGGAAAAAAGTGAATTTCGTGTGCTTATTAAGCATTATTTTTTGCGAAAAAAAACCATTACCGAGACCAAGGCTAAGCTTGATAAATACTATGGGGACTCTGCACCATCGATTTCAATGGTAAAAAAGTGGTTACTGAATTTCGTTGTGGCCGTACAAGCACTGAAGATGCCGAACGTCCTGGACGCCCAGTTGAGGTCTCTACACCCGAAACAATCGAAAAAATTCACGATATGGTGTTGGCCGACCGAAGATTAAAAGTGAAAGAGATTGTGGAAGCCATAGGCATCTCGCATGGCTCAGTGGTTTCAATTTTGAATGATCACTTGGGCATGAGAAAGCTTTCCGCAAGATGGGTGCCGCGTTTGCTCACAGTCGACCACAAACGCAATCGTGTAACAACTTCACAGGAAGGTTTGGCGTTGTTTAATCACAATATGGAGGAGTTTTTTAACCGTGGACGAAACATGGATCCATCACAACACACCAGAGACCAAACAACAGTCAAAACAGTGGGTTTCTAAGGGTGAATCGGCGCCAAAGAAGGCCAAGGTGAGTTTGTCAGCCAATAAAGTTATGGCGACTGTTTTTTGGGACGCACGTGGGATAATCCACATTGACTATCTTCAAAAGGGAAGAAAAATTAATGGGGAATATTATGCCAACTTATTGGACCACTTCAATGAGGATTTGAAAACAAAACCGACCTCATTTGGCCAAGAAAAAAGTTCTTTTTCACCAAGACAATGCAAGGGTGCACACATGTGCAGTTGCCATGGTAAAAATCCATGAATTAGGCTATGAATTGCTCCCACATCCACCCTATTCTCAAGATTTGGCTCCGAGTGACTACTTCTTGTTCCCAAACCTGAAAAAATGGCTCGGTGGAAAAAGATTTGACTCCAATGATGAAGTCATCTCGCAAACAAAGGCCTATTTTGAGGACCTCGACAAATCATATTTTTTGGAAGGGATAAAAAAATTGGAGAAGCGTTGGACAAAGTGTATAGAGCTCAAGGGGGACTACGTTGAAAAATAAAATGATTTATTTATCAAAAAATCTGTGTTTTATTCCAAAAGTCACGGACTTATTGACCCGCCCTCGTATAAATTGCAGAGAGCCTTCAATTTTTTTAACTGAAATGGATTAGGGAACGAGCAGATGGATCGCCTGGTAAGCGATTACCGCTGCCCGTGAACAGTCACACAGTCTCGATCGCATTTAACAGCAATACGATCTTGTCATAAACGTCAAAATATGCTGAACAAATGTCAAACGTGTAGTAGATTAAATTATCGAATTTAAGTCAGCATAAAGAGCCCCCGAGACGATCAAACCAATTTGGTCGTTAACAAAGCTCGTTTGGACGGTTTGTCAAACATTTACGGATTTGAAGCTCATTTGATGGAATGACATATTTTTGTTTTGTTTGACGTGACGTTAAATGAAGTGACAGTGAAACCGAACAGTGCCGTTCGACAAACCGATCAAACCGACGTCAAACGGTTGCATCAAACACTTAAGGTTTGAGTCAAACCGTGTGAGCGTCTCGGGGGCACTTCAGATAACAAGATTTATAATTCATTGAAAGTGTATGTGAAATACGAGAATTAGTCTGCTGGTGTTGCACACTGCTTTCCTGGTGCTTAAAATCCCCAACGCCTCTTGGGCCTCCGGAAACCTCACTCACTCGGCGAAATGCAACGCAAGCGTTATTATATGCCGGTTTTCTGTTTGTCCGTGGTTTTTTGTGATTATCCAGTCAAGCAGGCCCATTCGTGCCGAAGCATGGCTCTCCCATTTAGTAATATTTTTTCTTTAGCCTAAGCTCTTTCTTGTCTGATTATGTATAGTAAAAAGTAAAATAGTAAAATAGTATAAATAGTTTAAAAGTATTAAAAATATTTCCGTAGTCTGGCACCTGTGATACAAGTTCTTCGGATACTTAGTACAGGACCAGATTTACGTGGTGTGGAAGCGTCCATAGATATTATTATTATTATTGAGCTACAAATACATTATTTATAGATGGAGGAAGTGTTTGACGGAAAATTCGTCCCATTATTCTTTTAGTAGGGGAGGAAAAGATCGTGTGGCCAATCTCAATTTCTTTGTTCAATCCGTAGGTAATATCTGTTTAATAATTGTAAACAGTTTACTTTTATGGGGCAGTTTTCTCTACTCTCTGGTAATGGAGGAAAACAGAAATATTTTAAACTGCGAAAGAAACTAGGTGTGTGTTTTATGAATTTTTCACGTCCGCGTCATGAAAAATTCTTCAAAAGTTTCGATGCGTAATATGTATTATGTTTATTATATAATGCATCTTTTGTAATACTCCATATTTTAATCAGGTGATTTAATATTTTAAACATTAACAATAACTTAAGTGGCGAATATTTCTATGGAATCTATACAATTTGTTAAATGTACCAATAAAATTTAACAAAAAATTATTAAGTTCGGAACACTTAGGTTAATAACTACAATTTACAATTTTTATAAAAAAAACTATGTTACCCGGGCTATTATAACGAATCTATTGATACCTCATTTATTAAAATCGCCATTGGGCCTAGCAGGAACACAACAACACAACAGAGGAGAGCGGCGTAAACGAAACGTTATCGGATGAGAACTGTACGAAAATCTGTCAAAATCTTGAGACAGCGCCCATACATGTTTCATTCGATAACGTTACATTTACGAAGCTGTCAAATGTTTCTGTTAGGCCCCCAGTAGTTTAGGCGCTACGGTGGAATAATCATGCATGCATACATACATAGACTGCCAAAATCATTACCGTTCCTTTTAGCTTCGCCGTAGTCGGGTGAAAACCAATGCGACACTTATCGGGCGTACGCAGGCAATCGACCGTTGTAATGACACCCAGTGATATTGCGCGTCGACGCACGATTTACCACTACGCGCTATTTGCCGCCCACCAGGAGGTTGATGTATGCCCGGATACAACGACTTTTGTTTTAGATGGTGAAATATAGCGCGCGGTCCAACGCGTCTTTTGCAACGGATGTTGCTATTGAATGGGGTGGGCGAATCATTAATTTTATGGCCTTTTTGATAGTAATATTAACTACTAGTTGCTTGCAATTTTCACTGCCTACTTAGTCGGTATTTATCAGTAGTATGCAATTTTCACTGCCTACTACCTACTAGTCGGTATTTATGAGATGTTGAAATATTAGTGAGCGGTCCAACGATTCTTGTAGCGGAAGTTGATATTCAGAATGGGGTACTCGCCACGTCATCAATATTATGGGATTGGTTGGATTGGAAGGCGAGCTGTCGCGGTGTGAGATTTTTTATCATCGTAGAGCTGCGTGTGCACTACATACATAAAAAACCGACCTCACTTTTTGTTTGACAAAGCTCTGTCTTCACTTATTATTTGGTCTGAACTCTACCTATGTAAAGATGGATACATAGACTTTGTTCAAGATGTTGAAATATTAGCGCGCGGTATAACGCTTCTTTTGCAACGGATGTTCTTATTGAATGCGGTGTGCGACTCATGGGCTTTTTAGGATTCCATAGTACATAAGGAACCCTTACAGTTTCGCTTTGTCCGTTTGTCTATCGGTCCGTCCTTTTAGCTTCTGTATTTGGAATTTAATGGCTTAAATATGGTATAGTGATATGGACTATCCCCCTTACTAATAAAAAGATTTACACAACGGATAACTTAAACAACGTTGCTGTCTTTGTCTGATGCGTTGGACAAGTCACTTGACAGACAAAGACAGCAACGTTGTTTAAGTTATCCGTTGTGTAAATCTTTTTATTAGTAAGTATATATAGATTTCAGTTTTGGCATCATTAAATAATAGTATTTTTATATTTTATTCTTAACTTAATTATTTTTATATTAATATAGATGGAGTATAGAAATAGTTAAAATTTTAACCGAATTTAAAAGGGGAATTATTTAGACAATAAGTTTTATTTCGTACTTTGTTGTGCATTTTTATATTGGAAGTCGGTTTTAATTTTTGTTTAAGAATAATATTTTTTCTCTTTTTAGTTATATAATTTTTAACTTGTCAGTAATCATAATATTATCTATAGTACTTGGGAAACCGAACTTTGCTCGGAGCTCTAGTAGGTTAAAAAAAAAAAAAGAATCACAAAAATATTTTACCGGGGCTCGAACCCACCACATTCCAAATTTCAGAACAACGCAAAAATTAACCAAACTGCCAATCAGACTGACATTATTAGATAATATATTGTTGAACGACGAAAAAACTTAAAAATGCACATTTTTTCCAGGGATTAAACCTGGCTAGAACGATTTTTCTCCCCCAAAACTCCTTACTAGCATACTAAATTTCATGTAAATACTTGCAGCCGTTTCCGAGATTACGTTTGTATATGTACAAGATTGCCTCGTTTAAAATATAAGATACTGCCTTCAGTGTAGTGTAGTCATACACTAAGACATTTGTTTTAGAAGTTGAAATATATCGCGCGGTCGCCAACGGATATGGATATTGAATGGGGTGGTCACGTCATTAATTTTATGGACTTTTGATATTACTACGAGACTACTATACAATTTTCGCTAGTACCTCTTATTATTTGATTGAAATGAAGCCTATTTATTTTAATACTTGGCTATTGTATTAAATTGAATACAATTTGTAATATTCAAAGTAAATGTCGCTTACGTCTTTTGCCGTGTATAATGAAAATCATTATTTACCACAGAGATGAATACATTTTGCGATGTTATGAAAACATATTAAATAAACAAAATAGCTTCTAACCTTGTTAAATATAACACAATCCTGCAAAGAGGGCCTTAGTAAACTAATTAAGCCTGATAACATAAAAAAAAACTAAAGATAGCAAGCGAAACTAGTTTAGGTTGTTAATTGTGTAGTGTTTTAATTACTTTATTTGGTTTTTGATTGCCGAGGTGTTTTTAGATAAATATTTATTGCCTAGTTAAAAAAGTTAATTCTTTGGTGACTCCGAAAAGTCCGCCAGATAAAAAAATCTTATCAATATTACCTACTATTAATGCTCTCTCTTCAATGGAACAAAGATTGGAATATAGTCCTACTTTTATTTTTTATTTATTTATACCCGACTACGCCAGGGCCAAAAGGATGTTGTTCCAGTGTAGCGCCTACACTACTGAACTGATTTTAATGAATGGGGTGTTAATATAATATATTCGTGATAATGCCACGGGTAACAGGCTATATACTTTGTAGTCGGGTCATAGTTTTAACTTTTGATTATGTTTAAAAATGTTATCCTTCCTTATGAATAGATGATATGAAATTTAATCATCTCAATTCATTTATCCAGACAAATTGTAGCACACAATTCGGAATTAATTCAATTCTAAATTAAAATTTCTTATCAGAAACCCTTTGAATGTTTGATGGTTCTGGTGCTCATTTAGGATTCTGTGCCTCTAGACCAAAGCTAATTTTAGCTACTGAAACGAAGAAACTGTTTATAATATTATGAACATCAAATATAACGTTATGTCGTAATATCCATTTCAAGTTTTTGCCAAGATGGTTATTAATTGTTCGCAAAAATAATATCTAATAATTTGGAATATTCAGTTAACAAAACTGTCATAATTCATATTTGTTAAATATCAGCTGTAAGAGCTTGTAAATTGCTGTCTGTCTCAATTTTGTTATGTTAAGCTGTAAGTTTTTCTATAGAAATAAAAAATAAATATTTGTAGTTTTTGTGCCTTGCATTATTGGTATGTATTGCTATTATGCTATTGGCATTATGGTAAGTACAAACGTTAGTTAGGTACCTACCAATTTTTAACTTTATAATTCTAAGTATCTTCCATAGAGTTTTTATAGAGTTGTTGAACTTAATTGAAGTCTACGCTGTCGAAGCCGGAGAAATAGCTACACTAGTAACTTTTTTTCTTTCTTTAGGGTTCCATAAGGAACCCTTATAGTTTCACTCTATCTGTGCGTCCGTCTGTCTGTCTGTCTGTCCGCGCTTCTAGCTTCTGTAATTATGAATTTGATGTGTGAGATCATCATCAATGATCATGTTGATATCATCAAAAAATTTATGAAATTTGGTGAAGTTATAGGGGCACCCATGTAAAGTGGGGATGAAAAATATTTTTTCATCCTACCCTATCGTGTAGGATATCGTTGGATAGGTCTTTTAAAATAAAGGCAAAGACTCATACATTATTTTTTTACAAAGTCAACCATTTACGAGTAATCGGCCTCCAAAGTGGTTTACAAGTTGGTCCCCCCTGGCAATTCTAAACTATGAGACTTGTAGTTTTCCATGCCGATAGATCATATTAATAACTCTTCAGGAAAATTATTTTGAATCGGAGAGTATTTTTTGAAGTAATTTGAAAAAAAACCTTTTACGCGGATATAGTTACGGAACCCTCCTTGGACATGTCATGACATGCTCTTGGTTAGGTTATTTTTTAAATGAACCAGGATACTCGTATCATTTTACGTCTATTTTAGGACTCGTCACTTGCATCATCAAATGACAGTGAAAAACCTTCTTACCTTCGCCATATTTATAAAATGCCGAAAGCATAAACGAGGAGGGTTTTTTTCCGATTTCTTATTCGAGTGCACGAAGTTTTTGCGCATCTGCCAGCGGTTTTTACTCGACGAGGTTGTGGACATTTTTTGCGCATCTTCGAGTGTCCATATTTTTCCTCTATAATTGATTGGATTCGTCCTAAGTAGCCGCTATTTTTTTAAATGTCGCCAGCATTCAATGGACAGGCCTTAAACCAAACGAATGACACTTGTTAAGACGTTTTTGCTTGATGACAATGATGACAATGCCCATGATGAATACGACTTGGAAGAAGGATATATACGATGAAATAAACAAAAGGAGATTCGTTGTTTTCACGTATGGCATGTTACTGGCATGAACTTACGGATATGGTCAGGATTATAGATTAACGCCCGAATTTAATAATTGATCGATCAAACGAGCCCGCCGAAGGCGGGCGAAGTTCGATCGAAATTATATGAAGCGTCTCGTTCGAAGATGATAGATAACATGTAGTACTGTTAAGTATGTGTAAACTTCACAACGTTTAGAGATTCAAATTTGAATATTCCCGCGCCCTGTGCTGCCACCTCGCACGCGCCTCTCTCGGCCGACATATATTTCAGAGTATCTAAGCGATGTCACAGTTAAAACAAGATGATTACAGGGTTAGGGTTCGCTAATTAACATTAAATTAATGTTACTTGACTTTTATGGGTGGGAAGTGATCATCTTCGAACGAGACGCTTCATATAATTTCGATCGAACTCGAACGATCAATTATATTGCGCGTCTCGTTCTCGATGATAGATAACATGTAGATTTTCAGAGTCTGTGACGGAGCCAGGTTAAAATGTATTTGTAATCTTTTACATGTAAATGATACAAAGTTTTTAAACTCACAGTTTTTTATTAAATGATTAGGTACTAAAACTTATAATCAGATAGTAACAACTTACAATCAAATCCAACAATATCAATCAAATTGGGATCCATTACAATTAATAACGTAACGATTAATCGTCTTTACTTAAAATACTGATAGCAAACTTATCCTTAGGTTCTGTAAGGGGTCTGTTATAAAATCGAGCGAAAATTGTTGACCCCTCTGTCCAGCCTGCCGTTCTCCTAATTGTGTCAATATTTATTCCTTTCCTATAGGCAGTAGACACAGATGCATGTTTAGTGCTATATGCACTAAATTTGTCGGTGTCAATACCGGCTTTACTGAGTAAGGACTTAATCCAATGGCCAATAGTTTGAGCATTTACCGGTTTATGAGGTTTCACTGAAGAAATGAATAATTTTTTATGTCCTGCCCTAATTGGCTCTGTTACTTGTAAATAGTGCAGAAGTATAGTGGCCACACAAACTTTTGGGCGTTCCCTGAAATAAGGAATTATGAGTAATGGTTGGTTTCTTCCAAGCTTTGATGTCTTTACCCGATCAGGTATTTTAATCTGGAGCCCCGAGGAGCTGATGGTTATCTCATCTATGCTAATTAGGGAAATTGTTTGTAATCTATGGGCTGTAATCATAACTAATAATGTTGTAGCAATCTCTGATATAGTTTTCAGATTTAGATTTTCTAATTTATCTTGGTTTTCAACATATTCTAAAACTTGTTCTATATTCCATGTTTCTGAGTATCTAGGTGCAGGAGGGCGTTTCCTAAAAAAGCCCTTAAAAAATCTAGATATAATGGTGTCACTAGAGATGTTACCTTTTGATATGAGTGAGATTGCTGATCTTGAAGTATTTAAAGTACTATAACTTGCATTTTCATTATATCTTAATGTTAAAAATTCTATGACATTGGCGCTGATAGGATCAAATATATCATATTTATTTCTTGTGGCAAAATGTACCCATTTTTTGAGACATCCATCATACTGGTTAAGCGTGGCTTGTGATATTGAATCTACAAGAAAATCAACAGACATCTCGGGTATTCCTTTTTTCAGGTATGCCTCCCGGATAATTTCCCTACCACCAGAGAAAGTTTGTGTGACAGGGGGTGTATTCTGCTCCTGCAAGGAGAAAGTAATAGGTCATCAGAAGGTTCTAATATTAATGGAGCTTCACACAAAAGAGATGTAAACATGGGGTACCATGTCTGCGTGGGCCAGTTGGGCACAATTACTATCCCTGTTGCCTTATCGTTAATTATTTTTCTCAATGCTCGCAATATTATGGCAAAAGGAGGAAAAGCATAGAAATATTCTTTTTCCCATGAAATTGTAAAAGCATCTACTACTGACGCTTCAGGATCAGGATAACGCGAGCAAAATATTTTGCACTTAGTATTAATTCTAGATGCAAATAGATCAATACTACAGGTTCCATACTTTTTTACCACTTTCTTAAAATATTTGTCAGCTAGCTCCCATTCCGTATCTAAGTTGGTATCGCGTGACGCAGCATCTGCTTCAACATTTTCCTTTGATGCAATGTATGAAGCTACTATCCATATCTTTCTGCTCTCGCACCACTGCCATATTTTACGAGCTAACTCACTTAAGTGGGGAAATTTTACACCACCGGCCTTGTTAATGTAAGCAATAGCTGTAGTATTGTCTATACGCATAAGAATTTCGTAGTTGGTAAGGTTAGACGCAAAGCATTTTAAACCGAAAAATGCAGCTTGAAGCTCAAGAAAATTTATATGACATTTTATATCACTATGACTCCAGAAACCTCGAGTAATAATTGAGTTAGATTCTGCGCCCCAGCCTGATCTAGAAGCATCTGAAGTAATAATTATTTTGTAATTTCTAATTCGTATGGGGTTAGAGCCAGTTAACACCTGAATCTTCCACCATGCCAGATCTTCCATTACATAATCAGTGATTGTCATGTAACATTCAAAATTATCATTATTTACAGTTAAGGCTAACCATTTAGCTCTCTCAAGTCTTTTGCAATATATTTTACTATACTCTACTGCATGTGATGCTGCAACTAAAACTCCTAGTAATTGAGCAAAGAGACGTATTTTGTACTTTTTACCTACTTGAAAATGGTTTATAAACTTTATAATTTGATTTTTCTTATCACTTGGTAAATCTACTGAGTATTTTTCTGAGTCTAAAAGGAATCCCAGGAATTTACATCTCTTACTTGGATTTGTATGACTTTTCTTATAATTTATAGTAAATCCTAACTTTTCCAACAATACAATAATGTTTTTTACATTATTATTGCAGGATTCATATGTATTACCAATGCACAGTAAGTCATCTAAATAAATTAGAGATAACCAGCCATTCAAACGAATATTATTCATTACAGGTTTCATAATCTTGGTAAAAATATATGGACTAGTTGACAAACCGAATGGAAGACATGTAAATTGATATAATTTGCCATTAAATCTAAATCTTAGATATTTCCTACTGTTTATACACACAGGGACTAAAAAATAAGCATCTTTTAAATCTAGGGTTGCCATGTAAGTATTGGGTGAAATTAAGTCTTTAGCTGCCCTGAGATCTTCCATTTTGAAATGAGAAGTTTGTATAAACTCATTCAGTTTTCGTAAATTGATAATAAATCTATTAGACTTATCTGGCTTCCTAACTAAAAAATATGATGACATAAACTGTCCCTTGGATTCAGTACATGTCTCAATAGCTCCTTTAGACAGAAGTGTGGAAACTTCTATCTCTATTTTCTTGTATTCATCTGGAGGCCAGTTCGGGGGAACAGGCTCTTTAATTTGAAATGGCTTGTATATGAAGACTATTTCATATCCCTGTATGCAATTTAGGATAAAGTCATCTGTGGTAATATGTTTCCACATTTCTATAAAAAGTGCCAGTCTACCAGATGTAAAATTTACCTGATTTACTTCCTCGGTGGAGGACGGTTTTGTTTTTGTGTCATTGGCCGTCCTAGGTTTTGTGAGGGTCGAGTTTGATAAGGCCGGTTGGGCTTGAACCTCACATTGGTGAATTGTCTCCGAGGAAGATAGCCCACCTGTTTGACATTTACAGGTGGGCCTCGCCAGTTTCCCTGATTAATCTTCTTAATTACAGGTTTTCCGGGTGCTTTAAGCGAAGCCGATGCCTTTTTAATGTTTTTGGCATCTTTTACTTGATCATTAAGTTTTGCACCGTACAGCCATTCGTCTGAATCTGTTGCTTCCAAAGTAGATTTTATGTCCTTATCCAGATTCGGTGTAATAAAAGACTTTCTAGCAACTGAATGTTGGTGAAATATGTCTGTCATAATTTTTCCAGTGTCCCAAAGATATTTCATGAGTTGCACTTGGTCTATTCCATCCTCAGGATTTTCCATCAGCATTGTGATTGCTGCTCCCAGTGATATGAGACCTGAACCCACACAGTTTTGGGTATCGGTGAAATGCTGGTCTCTCTTTTTCGCAATCTCTGTTAAATGAGTGACTATTTCCAGGTTGACTTTGGGTGCCTCAGTGCGAAAAGTACCTTCCCTATTATATTTTTTAAGGAGATCCTTCCTAGTCTCATCTGTCACACCCTTGGTCATAAAATGGCTCCACTGTTTTTGTAATGTCTCATTAATATTAACTGTAGCTGCAGTAGGGACTTCTTCTCCCATTATTTGTAAAAATTCATGATTCCAATCCTGTTCCTCAGAAACAATTTCCTCAGGAAAAATCTCCATTTCGGTTGACATATTTTGCAATTCGTCAGGGGCACTATGGGACGGCCCTGGTTCATTATTTGACTCAATAACATCTGTAAAAGATGAGGAGTGTATGAAACGATAGTAAGAAACTGAAAGATCAATTTATAGTTGATAATATCATACTTGGTACTATTTGTAACTAGATAAGCTGGTTCTTGTTGAACTTTGCTCACCTATATAGTTGGTCTATAGAATTAGGTGAATATATACTGGAATTTCGAATGGAGATTTAATAAACGCTATGTTCGTATAGAACTGAGCACGCTCGTGTGGAGCTACTCAACATGATATTATACCGTTCGTATGGAACGTTCATGTTTAGTGACTTTATATTATATAAAATCACCTTTATATATCTCTTACCTGTAGTATTGTTATCCTTTTTATGGGTTTGTACAAAATCCATAACGCATTTTGTCAGGTTGTCGATTTGCTCCTGCATTAGTTTGAGTTTTTTACTCGTTTTTCGATCTTCACGATCTCTTGATCGCGAACGTGACCTTGGCATTGTTGAAAAAACTAATTTAATTGAGATTTAACAACAATAAACAATTTTATTTGATTTAAAGAATTTTCTACGTCGGAAGTTTTTTGCACAACAAAACAATATGTCGGCCGAGAGAGGCGCGTGCGAGGTGGCAGCACAGGGCGCGGGAATATTCAAATTTGAATCTCTAAACGTTGTGAAGTTTACACATACTTAACAGTACTACATGTTATCTATCATCGAGAACGAGACGCGCAATATAATCAATCTCAATCTCATTTTAGCTATCTGAGATCAAGATTTCAATGCATTTCAACGATCCTAGGATTAACTTCACGTCAATTTACGTCAATTTTTGTTTGAAAATCTGAGATTGAAGTCAATCTAAGATTTTAGATCCGTTATTAATTTCGGGCGTAAAAGAAAGCCTACTAGTAGTAGGCTACTACTAATTAAAACCTAAAATGTGGTTTGTGACGCTCATTTTGAGCCACCCGATTGATGCATATCCCCCGTACCACTCTTGTATAATATACTTTCTATGGGAACTTTATGAATTATGTTACTTCTTAAAAATAAATAATAATAATTAATGTTAGATGAAGCAAGTATAGGATATGCAGTAGTACGTGAACCAATCACATATATTTTATGAGTTGTTGAAAATGTTGTTTTAAATATTATTATCTGTCACTCTACCCGTAATTATGTGTACGCCTATAATTGGGTACACACATCAGTGGGCCCGGCAGAAACATAACATTTGACATCGGCGTAAACGTAACGTTAACGAATGGCAATTGTATGAAATCGGTCAAAACCATGTCAATCAGCGCTCATACGAATTTCATTCGTTAACGTAACGCTTACGCCGCTGTCTTGGTCCTCCTGCTAGGCCCCCTGATCAAAATTATGTGTCTAAATAACGTTATTCAAGTTATGTATGTACTTTTGGTTTACCCTAGTAAATGAGTAAATAAATAAAAAAAATATTTGATTCGTACACAATTTTAATACCTTCCTATATCGCATTTTATAATCAAAATATCATAATATTCAATCGATAAATCGCTTCGATGATATGTTTTCAATATTTATTGCATGGGAAGTACAAAGAATGTATGCGATTGTCTGATAACACTCAGGCAGGAGGCGTGACGCTAACGCCAGTAATAAAAGTAGTAAATTGTGAGTCAATATTTAATATTTGATTATCACTGATAACGCAAGTTATTGGTGTTCAAATCCCGCTTAAACAAATATTGGTATGATTAATTTTTGACCGTGGCTAACTGTATTTGTTCAACATAAAGGTAAACTTTTATGTTGCTACTTTCCTTTTATGTTATATTGTATAAAGTAACTGTGTTTTCTGAATATAAGAGTAATTAATTATTGTTGTCATAAGTTTTAGCAAGTTACAAATATTTCCACATTGGCGAATATTGCAAAAATCCCATACTAAAAATAGCGTGTCTATTATTTTATTCAGAACAAAAAGCAACGAACCCATTTCATACGCTTTACACAGAAATCCCTTTAGCAAATCCACGGATATCACATAAACACGAATATTTAAAAAAATGCAAGCGTAAAAGTGCTATACCTACATCCAACTGGGGTGCCTTAAGACCTTTCAACGCATTAACCTCTAGGGGTCCTATAAAGGCGATAATGTTAAACCTACAAGTCCTATAGGAAATTATTTCAAAAATTAAGCTGGGCTATGCCGTACATTTGACAATCTTCATATTAAAAAAGTTACGACATCATTATTTAAGAAGTTTTTGTATATTATTATATTTATGGCGAATTATATATACAACGAAAAGCAATTAATGCAAAAATGTCAAGATGCCACATATTGACATTTGACTGCCCCAAAAGTAGGAAAGTTCATGTGTTTTGAGACTTTTGATGACATGAGACATTTTAACTCTTAAAAGTCTGAAAGAATATACATTTTACCTCCTTCTAAATAGTCACTTTAAAACAGAGATCTCTAATCCCGTAAGACCTTTTAAATGACCAAGAGACAAACGCACGAAAGACTGGAAATAAAAACACGATAACCCCTTCCAACTCGCCCGTTGTTTCTATTATCATTGCTCTTTCGAGGGGCTTTTTTTCGAGCAAAAACCCGAGCAAAAGAGAGCCGGATATGGAAGCCGTTTCCCATCTGTTTTATTAAAACTGCGATATTGATCTCAATCATCGTCGGCTTGCTGAGTATTGATTGGAATGCTTTAAGCAATAAGGATTTATGATTCGGGCATGCCTTTTTGTTATTGTTTTTGTTGCAACAGTGCAAACCGCAAAGGGTTTTTGTGCATTTTTTAAAAGATTCAGTTATGTTATTCGACTTTGTAGATACACTGCATAATATTAACTCGTATTATAATGTACAATTTACGTTTGCAGACGATGTACCAGAAAAGCAAACCCTTAGTTTTATACTAAGTATTAGTTTCATGGTAATACTTGCAGCCGTTTTCGTGTAACCAATTATATAATATATACAAGATCGTCTCGTATAAGGTATAAGATTCAAGACTTTATGTTTCGGGTAGGTAATATTGTACTTTGCAAATATTATTTGCAATTAGCTTAAATACTTTCTGGCTGTACTCACAACTTTATTGGTATTCGAAACATAAAACCTATACTTTTCACAGTTCCAGCACGTTTAAAGCTAAAATTAATAACATACTAACTCGCTTTTATGTTCATGCATAAAACGAACGTTTCGGCCTTACAAATGATAACAGGGTCGTTAAAGCTCTACACTTAGAACGTATCGTAGTTTTTTTTTTTTATAACGAATAGGGGACGAAAAATACATAAAACTGTGTCCCTTTCACGATTGACGCACAAGAATTTATACACAATTTCGTATACAATATAAACACTGAAATATATTGTCAAAGATTAACGAGTTCTAATAAGAGTAGAAAGTCCGTATCGAATACGAATGCAATAAGATATTATTTAAACTTCTTATTAGACTTTGTGCTTCGCATGAATTCATAATAATTGACAAAAAGTACTCGCATGTAATAAAATTAATAAAATAGTATGTTGTGTTTTCAGCTTAGATATTTTCTCAAGATCAATAACTTGAATACTTTCTCAAACGAGGAAAGTAATATATTGGCTATTTTCTTCTTACTTTCTTCTTCTTAGTAATAAATAACGCAAGCATTAAAAAATTATTCCGGCATGTAGAGAACTTTTGTTAATAGCGACTTATGTTACGATTTTAAGTCTTCAGATTCCTTTATTTACTATGGTTTTCGGTGTGCGAATTGTGATTATCTATGTTTAATTATTAGATTTTTTTACCCAAGCTGCTCCTACATAAGTGAAGTAACAAAAATATGCAAATAAAATAATCCCCTTATTCTATGCCGATTAGGGCTAGGCTCGCGTGTCGGGCGCGAGCACGCACGCTGTCAAATGATAACTCCGCGTCTATCAATTTCCAGAAGGAACATAGCGGCCTTCGTAGATAAGTTGAAATAATATGTCACCGACCTAGTATTTTAGTGTTGACCGACTTATATGTCAATAAAGTATTTTCGAAATAAACGAAAAGAATTAGCATGTTAGGTTTGGAACAAACGCACTAACGGCGGAATACTGAAACGCTAATCAAAATTAAGAGCCCTCCTATTCACAGGCTGTCGTTGGTATGACAAGGACAGCATGAGACTTGAGCGTCACTTAATTTGTGGTGCCGTGCAACACATCCACAACCGGTGGATGTGTTGTATACCTACTATTATTGATTATGTAAAAGTATTGGAGGAATCGGTTTGTTTACATACGTGTGACGTACTCTGTGGCTCAGTGGTTGAGCGTGTTGGTGCTCAATCCGGGGGTCGCGGGTTCGAATCCCGCCGAAGGAACAAAAAGATTTTCTGTGTTCCTGGGTTATGGATGCGTATTAAATATATGTATAATATAATAAAAATCTTATATATATATATGTATAGTATAAAAAGTATTAAATATATTCCCGTTGTCTGGTACCCGTAACACAAGTTCTTCGAGAACTTAACCACGGGACCAGATTGACGTGGTGTGAAGCGTCCATAGATATTATTATTATACGTCATATTAAATTGGACGGAGTATACCGACAAGTCACACTACAATATAATTGTCATCCGAGTCTAAGGGCCTCTTTCACAATCTTCTGATAAGTGTCGGATAGTATATTCGGAAGTTTTGTAACTGCTTACTTTATATTGAGCGACAGAGACAAAAACCGGTAAATAATCTATCTGACACTTAACAGTAGATTGTGAAAAAAGGCCCTTAGACTTAATAAAATTACTCTGCGTAAGCTAGCCCTAAGACACAAAACATCCCAGGCATTATTTTCTTGTTTCATCCTTAATTCTGGATATTCGTGACGAATACACAACAAGCTTTTGATAATGAATTCAATGTTATTTAGTAATTATTATTCATTAATTCCGAAAAACGTAAATCGGCCACTTTGTTAGAATGAACAAAGCCATCCACGTTTAACCTAAAGTCTCCAACCAAACCACACAGGAATAAGTTGGCTCAGATGAAAAAAGTACTCAAATGAGTATGCGAGGCCAAATCAATATTTTATTGGGTACACGTGAATAATTCTGAAGAGATTATGATTGGCAAGTATGAAATGTTTTACTGAGAAGTAAAAAGAAAAAAGAAATAAAAACTAGAAATCACAAACAGCATGGACCTTATTATAAATACTAGAGGTGGCGTAGATTGTTGCGTTTAATATAATATATATTGATATCTAAGTATATATTAAGATGTTTGAGTTTGAGCGAAAATTAAATCAACTTCTCTTGCTACTAAGTACTTACATTTTTTCAGATTCGAGCAGTATCTTCTACGTCGTTGTATACCAATTCATTTAACCAGAGGGCACATCATCTTTATTTATGCTTACAAATCAAGCCTTGTTAAAGCTGGGAGCGTCCCATTTTTTTTCGCAATACTTAATACTTTAAACGTCATCCAAGCTGACGATTCACAAAAGAAAAACATATTACTCGATCATCGAGCAAAGTGCAAACGGCGAAAAGATGCAGTGGCATTTAAAAAAAAATTACTAAAATATTAGAACATTTTCTATAGTTGGTATCGCCAAATGTTACTCCTGAATTCTGCCATGCCACTAGTTTCTGTTTCTTAGTTAATAGGAACACAGAAATAAATTGTGATGATTAATATTGCTCTCTATACAACATTATTAGTGAATATTAGTATTTATGAGGGGAAGAACATTTATATTCGTAGTGTGCCAAACTCGAAGTCAGATAAATACGTTAACCAAAATTTATGTTAAAATCTGTCTATTCGCTCTTAAACTATAATGATATATAGGCTGTTACAGAAGTCGTAATACTAGGCTACAAACTCATACGAATAATATTCGTATGAGCTACATCCAAACGAATTTTTTTCGTTAATTTTAATAGTAATACGATCCTCCATATTACTTAACTTCCTCTCTAATAATCACAATTTTAGTTAATATTTTGAATGTTATAAAACTTTTATATTATGTCATTGAATTAATCAAAATAATTACTTGTCTTGACAAAGTAAATTTTATCAAATAAGAAATATTTGCCTTGATTTCCATAAAGCTTTATGAAATTATTATTTAAGTGACAGCTTTATTACGAAGACGGCTTTTTAATAAAACACAGATCCTTTCACATTAAAAAAAAACTAATTTAGAATACCCCAGTGTTAAATCCGTGAATTAGTCTGGAGTAGGTGTCAACTGTCAACAGTTGCGTTTGACAGCTGGCGTCTGGTGTGTCGTCATAATTGTGTTCGGGGCATTTCGAGGGCACTGCACTCTAGAATATTCCATTTCTCATATTTTTTTGTAAACATAAATGTTGGTGGTAATTACAATAATTACTATAATTATGTTACTATATTTTTTCAGCGATGAATTTTAATTTTAACGTCATTCAAGTTTTATTATTCCTTGCAGTGGGAAATAAATTACTTATATGTTAATAAAATCTCCAGATCCGGGACAAGAACAGAGTCAAAACCATAGACGTATATGTTATAGATGAGGCGTGTTGAGGTGAAAACTGTCCCCACTTAAATGGGCCCACTTTTGAAGATTTTGGGGCCATTTTGACATTTGAGGTATGGTGAAATCCAAGACAGCGTAAATTTGTCTTGTATGAAGATTTGTTCTGTCAAATGTACGGCATAGCCTATCTTTAGTTTTGAAATCTTTGATTATAACATAAAAGCAAATGAAGATCTTATTTCTTAGTTATGTAAGTAATCCACCAGTATCCTAAATATTAAGGCTGGTACAGATAAGATCCTTAGTATCAGTGGCGAAGGCTGGTTCTCCTTCACAAGGAAGCTCTAGCCTATATAATAGGTAGTGATTTGGATGAGGGTCTTCAAAAGGTAAGTGGTAAGTAAAGCCGATAGGAGTGGTGTTTTAGAAACCCCACGCCTCTGATCGGTATATACGTATACATAATATTTTCGTCGCAAAGCCCCCATAGGACGAAGCACCTAAAAAGTGTTCCGTGCAAACACGTAGCCACGTACGGTGTATGAAATAAATTTAATGGAAAGGCTATTTATATGAAAGCTAGCGTCGCTTCACGGTGTTTGCAGCTAACAGCATTTTGCATGACTGTGTGTATAATTTCTACACGCCACGGTAGAAATATTAAAAAATCCGTTTCTGTTTTAAATTTCGATGTTGGTTCCTACTCTCTGAGAAAATAGAGAATAGTTGGATTGTTGGTTTAGTGAATGAATTATATACAGCATGTTTTTTTTTCAGACACTGGCCAAACTTTCAAGAGTGAATAATATGCTCTCGAATATAAGGTTAATAGCACTTTTGTAGGACACAAACGATTTTTGACATTGGAAATGGCTTTTTTTCAAGTAGCAAAGGTGATTCCATCGTAAAAGTTACTTATATTCAAAAGTATTCACTCTTGAAAGTTTGGTTACTGACTGAAAAACATCCATAAGACTTGAACACCTAATAAGCCATAGTTAACTAAAAATATTCCTAGGAATTAACAAGCTTGACCTCTTGGAAAGGCAAATGACTGTAAATGCCATGAGACACTTTTGTATTACTTAATAAATAATAATACGTAGATAATTGGTACCTAAAATGTAAGTATCCTTTACAATTTAAAATTTGTAGGTCATTTACTTTTATAACGCAGGTAGATAAATACAGTTTATGTCTTTTTACTTTTTATATTCTGCACTCTTGTATACCTTTACACATTAAAAATTAAATACAAATTTGCGTTTTCAGCTAAAACCACATAATTATCCTTTTCAAATTACGAACAATTTGATTTCCTCGAAAATTCTTGGCCCTTAAAATAATTTACATTAACGAGGTAAAAGGTTCGTTGGGCTTAACAATTTTTAACACGACTACAAATAATTACCCAAGGTGATGAGTGCGTTGAAAGACGCCATTTTGGTATGTTTGCTAACGAGAAATCGTTTTTCGAGATTTTGTATAGGTACCTACTTTTCGTAAAATTTTATTGACAATAATCAATTCGTAAACGTCTTCGCAAATGAATCAACAGGTCTCGTTCTTCGTAGAAACTTAAAGTCTCATGTTGGACTTTACACTCTTTTTTATACTTCTATAAATAATAATTGATGATTGTTTGGCGTAGTTAGTAACCGCGAGGGTTTTTATCGTTACTCAAATGAGAAATACCGTTTAAACTTACGATATCGTATTTTTCGACGGAGTGAAAATTTAAGCGTCATTAATCTTTGTTTTCAATCTAGGTCATTAGGTAGCTTTTAAGAAACATGAACCTAAAAGCCCATAGTAAAGGCTATTGTAGGTATTATAGCTTTTTAATATATAACCTATATACAAAAGGGTTTATGGCTTAGTCCTGGTGGTTAGTGGTTTTAATTTAACTTGTTAAGAGCATATTCGATCCTGGATATTGGAGTGTGATAATAAGACTTAACTAACATTTTATGTATTATATATGGACGCTCAAGCGACAATGAAAACTATCGGAAGAAACATGCGAGTTTAAGAAGACAAACAATCTTCGAAGGCAAGTTATGGACTAGTGTCATCAGTTAGGTAATAGTCCTATTACCTTACCCTTCTCTCAGTGAGAAAACACGAGCCACAGCATTAGTGGAACTAGTCGTCAGCGATGACGGTGATGATGAAGAACATACAAATGCACAACAAATTAATATTCACAGTCGCAATCAAACTAAATTACAGGGACTGTATGCGTTGAATCGCCCAAGATGAAGATGAGACAATCGTGACAATGAATTAATTACACTCGTAGCAAATAAGACGCCAGTCTTATTTACTAATTACCCTATGGGGTCATTGACATACAACAATGATAATTTATAAAAATAATATAGTACTAAATTATGCAACGTGGGTGTGTCTTTGTTTTCGGCAATGAATATTAGTCCTCGAACGAGTGTATTTTTTATTTGCAATTGAGCGGTTCAAAATGTTTAATGTAACGTTTGATTAATACGTAACCTCTAGGTGAATAATAATTTCTGTTATCTTGTACAGTCCGCGGGGAAATGATCAATTTAATCCAGATATTTAAAAATTGCGTGTTCTCCTGGTCTTGGCAAAACAAAGTTAACTTAAAACCCATTTTATCCCTAGAGGCGTAAGTATTCCAAACGTTTATTGGCTTAAGTGTTAGTGAGCTTGAAAGCAAAATATTAAAATTCATGAATATTAATATAATAGCCGAAGTATTACGTGACCTGTCACAAACATTACTTACTCATAACTCACGCGCAAACTTGTACAGCCTTTAAGCCATGCGATACGATATTTTTCATAGAACAATCGCAAGTAAAGTTAGAAGACAATTAAAAAAATATATATTAAAAAATGAATTCATTCTTTAGCATGTGTAGTGTGCTATGCTTCTTCTATTTCCATCACGATTCGCCCCTTTGTTTCACTAAAAGCTAAGTGTCAAACTTACTATAATCTAGATATTACTAGCTTTTTCCCGCGGCTCCGCCTGTGTAAATATAGTATCGGGTATCCCACGGGAATTCTGTACTTTTTCGGGATTAAAAGTAGCCTATGTTTTAATACAGAGCCTAAACTACTACCATACCAAACTTTATCGAAATCAGTTCAATGGTTTTTGCGTGAAAGTGTAACAAACATCCATCCATCCATCAATACATCCATCCATCCATCCATCCTCACAAACTTGCACATTTATAAAAGTAGTAGGGTTAATTAATTAATAATAATTATAATTTAGTTTTCACTAAAGCCTTAAAAATAGGGGTCAGTTCGCAGCGCGACGCTATGCGGCGCTGGATTTTTGAGATAGGTATTCAAAATTGAATTTTATTACCTACACAAAAATATTACCATACACGTTTTATATGGCATCAGTCATACTCTGAACAAGCGCGCGGTACAACCTGATATTCTGAATTCTTGCAATGAAACGTGTATTCTTTTTGTGTAATTAATAAAGCTCAATTTTGAACAGCTATCTTAAAAATGCAGCGCCATGTCGTGTATCGTTTCGTTTCGGTGTGAATTGACCGTATTATATTCATAAGTTCTCGAAATATCTAATCGGATCGTGTAAAAAAATGTATAAAATATCATTTCATATCGTCGTTTTTAACTAAGCAATTAAAATCGAATCCTTCATGAATAAATAATAATTAATAGGTACTTCGTAGTCATTACAGCTTTTTATAGAGTAGGATGATTTGGTGTTAAGATTAAAATCTTTCAAATGAAAGTGAAACTTTTATTACATCGTCTCAAACTTTTTCGTCTGTGTGTTGCATGTCGCGTGACGGTCGGCCGCGGAGTAGGGATAAAGTGAAAGGCGCTCGTCAGAGCAGCCGAGGCCAATATGGCGGCGCCTATAGTTCGCATCAGCTGACCGTGTAGTGTATAGACTAGTACTCATTTGTGCCAGTGCTCCATGCTATTATGTTATTAAGTTTCACTTTTACCGTGGTTTCATAAAACCACACAATACTTTTTAGTTAAGTTCTATTATTTAGGTATCTATAGAACCTTACAAGAGTATCAATATTACTGGAACACAATATAATATAATATTGTGTTTCAGTAATTTTAAAATACCACACAAAAATGTATACAATTATAATAATAACACACAATAATAAAAACCAAACAAAAATGTAGCATATTATGTTACACTTTTGTGTGGTTTAAACGAAATAAACAAAATTAAGAAACGAAACATACAAAACTTATATAAAAAACCAACGAAAATTATGTCACAAGAAATAATGCGTCGGTCATTGATAAAGCAAAGGAACTGTCTAGCGGATCATACAAATATATTAGTTGAGCTATAGTCTTTACCTAAGCGAAACAGGTATATTGCAATCAGCATAATATTATTATTGTAAAATGTTGATTTGAAATTATAGAAATGCTCCAAGCGTTTATCAATTTGATTAATGTGCGTGCTGTAAAAATATTGCTGGTTTTATAATACTTTAGATGTTATCTGGAGGATGTCTTACTTTAATGATATATTATAGAGTTCTGACCCCAAGCGTCCAGAAGACTTTATCACGAATACTTTACGAGCCTTTTGTGATGACTTACGACGTGACAATAGTGGTGATCAAAAAATTTTTGATGATATTTTTATTGTTTATGGGACAATTTTAATTGAGGTTTTGTTTATGAAGTGATATTATTAAGTAATGTTTTAATTAATTTAAGAATATGCTGCATAAATGTAATCACGGTTTCTGTAATAGTCGTTATTATTTTATAAATACTCACTATAGTCTGTGCGGCATAAATAATATACTTAGGTATTAGTAACTAGTTCAAATAATATTTACAAGCACTAACTTTAACAACAGGTGACTCGCCATGCGTAATACGTAAAGTTGCGTAAAAACTGTAAATTGTCCAACAAAAACCAACTATTTTCAGCGTAATAAATCCGCAGTATTTAACAAAAAAACTTTACGCAGGTTGTGTTTTGATTTTTTCGATGTTACATTCTGAAAGCCCTCAAGTTTCAGGCTTTCACACTAAACTACGAATCGGCACGATGAGTACTGGCAACGAAAAATAGTAAACTTGTCAACCTTTATAGGTGCATAATGTTGTAGCCCTACCCAACAGTAAGGAATAAAATATGATACCTATTCAATAATAAATTATGTGATGAATAATTAAGCGTTGAAACAAAAAAAGGAAATTTTAAATAATGTTATTTTAATTTTAAAAAGATTAAAGCAATAAATAAAAAAACTTGATTGGTGTCAAGGGACACCCGGATGGAACGAAGTTCCTTTCGATTAATTAGTGAAGGAATTGTAATTTTTTTTTTTTTTAAGTTATAATAATTTTTTTTTTATTATTAACAAATATAATGTAATATAAACTTAATCAGTAGGCTCCATTTTAGTAATAATTGAGAGAGAGAAAGAAGGAGGGACAGACAGAGAAACACGCGCACGCTGCACGGCATACAACTATAGCAAAAAGTGTCGTTACAGTCTTAATTTTTTCCGTCTAACCCCCTTTCGCAACGCGCGATTAGGAACTTCGTACCAAAATATATTTTCGTTATAACCGCTGATTTAAGAACGTATTTGTTATAAACAAAACTTCGATGCGATATAAAAATACGAGTTAACAATGTATTATTACACAACTACATCGAAGCGTAATGGAAGGTTAATGATTTTGGCAGTCTATGTACGTATGTATGTATGTATGTATATTGTATGTTTGTTCGTCCGTGGCGCCTAAGCTACAGATCCGATTTTAATAAATAAGGTGTCAATAGATTCGTAATAGTCGCCCGGGTAACATAGGCCATATAGTTTGCGCAGTCGGGTTGTAGTTTTAACTTTTTTACATCATAGTTTTATTTAAAAAAGTCTGTCATTGATCAATGTCTTAGTGTAAAAGCCATGCTATTTAGCAGGTTGTGCCGTATGCGCTTTTGCGGTTTCATTGCTTGCAGGAAATTCGTGAATGAATCTGCGTAGGGTCGTTTTTTGCGTTCCCACGCTCCTCTCATTGAAGGGTTAAGGTTTATGAAGATTTTTGTTTTATTTTACGAAAACATTCCCATTATATCAAAACATATGACTAATATCGAATGTCGATTACTTTGTCTGAAGAATAAAGGAACTTTGTCATATTTCACAGATTTTAAGATGTGGATTATTTTACGCGGTAAGTATATTTTGTTCATACATATGAACATTTATGTACATGTAGACAAAAAGTCTTAAATAGAAAGAGAAGAACTGATATTAAATAATTAGATTTGAATCTTCATTTTATCCTAGTTTTTGTATAGAATTAATGACGGTTAGCGCGTTAGCGCTCAAACCGGAGGTCGCGGGTTCGAATCCCTGTTCGTGTTCCTGGGTCATGGATGTGTGTGAAAGCATCCATAGATATTGAAAAAAAAATAAGAAAAAAAGACCACCAAATTCCAAGAAAATAACCTCGCCAAAAATATTATTTACCGATTTAATCCAAATCCAAATAAAATAAAGCAAATTTGAAGTAATATGCGCAGAGGACACCGGATTTCGGCCATGAATAAGGCCGTTCGTCCGTGATAAATGCCTCCGTTGGCTGCCATCTGTCTGCGTGATTTAAATATCATCAAATAACTTGAGATTCTTTTAGGGTTTGATGTACAAAAATCATACTCATATCATCATTTTAATACTAAAAAAGACTTATATAGAAATTTACATAACTCATATTATAAGGTTCGGTAAAATCAACTGCGGATATTTTGGGCATATGATCTACTTAAGTAAAGACATTTAGGCAGAAAAATAATTAAAAATTCAAATAAATATATTATGGTGAGTATATGAAAGTAGAAAACCACTGGTCAGCTGTTTATCGCATGAAACTCACTCCCACCATTTTCCATACCATAAACGGGATCAACAATAAAATAAGGCTTCTTGCGCACCATAAAAATAACCATCCAATAAAATTGCCCCGGAACCCAACCCTTCGATTTCTATTTACACCTATTGGCGTGGATATTATTACACAATGGTCCGTAGCGAGTACGGCGCTTCCAGTCTAAATTTGTACCATTCCGAAATACGCCAGCACGGACACATTATCCCAGTTTATGACCTATAAAAGTCAGTACGTACGTACGTTTGCGGCGGCCCTTATTTTCAGAACCTAATATAGCTTTTTCTTTATTGGTCGTGTACATTTTATTGCACGAACAATGCATAGATTTATAATGTAATATTTACGGTAATGACGTTTTTTATGGAGGAAGGGAGGATTGCTAGATAGCGAAATGAATCCCTTTTATTTGTTTTAAATATATGATAATTAGGTGTATATACAGCACACAGTAAAAATATATACCTACTCACGTACAGTGGAGCAGCTTTCATAGAACGAGCCTGATTTAATCAGGGTCGTCACAGAAGATGGTGGTAAATTAAACTAAGAAGATTAAGCGTCAGTATACGGTTATTGAGAAAGTCTAATTGGTACACACCACAACCCGTGACAACAATTCAAGAGATCTATTCACTAGGCGATGGAAGCTCTAATAATAAAGCGAGACCCCTACTAGAAAATTAAATATTTACTTACCTTTTACTATCCCTAGGATAGGTAAAATATAAGAGATATTTTAATTTATTATATTATTTTTAATACACACAATACAATACATATGCTATATAGTAGTGCAATCAAATCGAAAACTTATTATAACTTAGTAGTTGTTTATCTGTTCTTTCTCTATAATCTGTGACATACAGTAAGTATTAAACATCATCATCACATCTTTAACTTCGGCCTACACCATTGCAATGCTCCGCAATAGCCTTACATTATATTATATTATGCGCGGATCCGCATGCGTAAATTGAGTATCCCACGGGAACACTGTAATTTTTCGGAATAGATTAATATCTATTCCGAATAATTATATTATTAATAAGCATATATGCTAATATATATGCTTATCCAGAGCCTAAACTACTACCATACTGAAGTTCATTAAAATCAGTTCAGTAGTTTTTGCGTGAAAGAGTCACAATCATCCATGCATCCATCCATACATCCTCACAAACTATGCTCTGAGGCTCACCAACTGAGGTCTTAAACTTTGCTTTGGGTTATAATATAATCAGATCCCTTTAACCAAGATGCCATCGCTAATTACGATGACAAAGTTAGAAATCAAAAATGTATAGTATTGACGTATAGCGTGTTACATCAATTAGCTAACGTTATGTTTATCCCTTATTTTTACAATTTCGAAGATCGTCATTGCAATTTACGATGAGATGTTGACTGACGGCCCGTTTCAATAATCTATATCTACCAATAACCATTTGTTAGAAACGTCAAATTTGTGTCGCAAAAAACCGGCAAAAGATTGAATGATGACGTTTTTAACAAATCCTTATTGGTAGATAGGTTATTGAAACCGGTCATTAGCCTTCAGGTTCGATATTTAATTAATATCATTCCCCTTCGCACTTAAAAGTCACACCTTCGCCGTATAAAGAGATATAAAAAATTACGAGCTCCTATTAGGCTACCCTAATATGATTTTATTGAAATTCGTAAATTTTAAAGCGATCGTTAAATGTTATGTGGTGTGAATGTGATGATTTAGACACGGCTGTTTTCAAAATTAATATTTTTATGACTGTCTAGTGGGCTTAAGTACAGATTAATAAATAGTTACTGCGTAAGTTAAGGGTCGTCTCAAGAACTACTACAAGGGACGTTTCAGGTTAATATTTAATGGCCCGTTTTAATAACCTATCTACCAATAACTATTTGTTAATAACGTCACATTTGTATCGCAAAAAACTGGCAAAATATGATTGAATGACGATATTTTTAACAAATAGATAGGTTATTGAAACCGGCCGTAAGTGAATACGGTGAATGGTTAAAATACTTTTTAGGGTTCCGTAATACATAAAGAACCCTTATTGTTTCCGTCTGTCTGTCTGTCTTCAATATAATATAATTTTCAGCTGATCCCCGTAACACAAATTCTTTGGATACTTATCATGGGGTCAGATTGACGTGGCTCCATAGATTTAATTAATATTTATTATTATTTTATCTGAGAATTATTGCATAGTAGATTAATATTAAATACGTGGGTTACAAGTCAAAATGCTGATGATATTAAGCGATTCAAAATTTATAATCGATATAGTCAGTAAGGAAAATAACAAACCAATTTAAAATCAATAAAATAAGGAAAAAAAGTGTATAATACACAAACCACGAGTATCTATATTTGTAGACAAATTAGATTCGGTTGCAATTAAGTAAATTTGCTTCCATTTATGAAGGTGGTATATGATTTAGCACAGCTATTCACACTTCAATCGATGTTCTTCAAATAGGCGGCAACAGAGACACTAACAAACTGGATTGATCAATTATATTTCGCAAGAAATGAATCTTATGTTGTGTACCTTTTGTAGCTATGAAAACTAAATTACTAAAAGGACAGGCATCACATAAATTTTATAAAAACATTTTTGTTGTCATGAAAAAAACAATGATGTCTAAAAAAATCCAGACTCAAACTTGCTTCTAGTGATACCTCTGCAACGTATCATAATAAAGAAACTCAAAAAAAATGGAGAGCGGCAATTTTCATTTGCAAAGCTGTATTTATGTCAAAATGTGATTTAATACTATATTTTAAATAATACAATTTAATTAATAAATGTATGAGTGCACGCATAAGAATGCGTAAACTTATGCATGCTTATGCGTGCACTCACACATTTGCTTTGGTTCACACACAGGTTGTGGGTATTTTTTCGCGAGATATTGTTAGATATAATATTAATTAAATTGTATGCTGAGGATTTCCGCAAAGTGACGCCTGATTCTAGTAACTATTTATTTATTCGACGAACTCCGTGGCTCAGTGGCTGTTAGCTCGTTGGCGCTCAAACCGGAGGTTGCGGGTTCGAATCCCGTCGGGGACCACAAAAGTTTTCTGTGTTCCTGGGTCATGGATTTGTATTAAATAGGTGTATTATATAATACAAATCTTAAATTTATGTATAGTATAAAATATTAAATACATTTCCGTTGCTTGATACCCGCACAAGAAACATAAGTTCTTCGAGAACTTACCACGGTACTAGATTGACGTGGAGTGAAAGCGTCTATAGATAGATATTTACTTAAATTAGTTCATTGTTTTTTATAATCTAGAGTAATACAAACAAATCTTTTTAAAATGACACACAGTTGCAGTTGACAGCTAAGCCTCCATTACAGCTCAATCCTTCTCAAAAATAGTCTGTGACGCTGAACAGTCGAGGTGTGAAATGACACATTTGACACGTACTACTATTGGCTACGACTTTGTAGTACAAAGGATTTTAGTACCAACTGGTCGTTTCGCTATATGCTAATTAACCGTAGAGCTAACTTCACCATTCGTTTCTGCAGTAAATGCTAATGCATCTTAAAGCAACTCTTCTCTCGGTAAGTTGTTAGTTTCAGCAGGCCTAGCAGGAACATTTGACAGAGGCGTAAACGTAACGACACGCTTACGCCAGAGTCTACGGGACAAAGCATACAGAACCACTGAAATGCAAATGCTTCTATATGCTCTGTCCCTCTCACAATTCGCTACGCTTATAGCGAGAGTGTCGACAAGGTGTTAAAAAGCATCACGTGCTTACATCTCCTAAATAGAAAAGACACCGAAACAGAGACATTACTCGCATCGAGCTATTGCTCGTGGCAAACGAGCTAACTAATTAGTTTGCTCGTTTGCCACTTATATCATCAAGTAATATATTTCTTTCGTTTTTACAGAGTTAACTACAACCTGAGCCTTTAGCCATGTTGCCATCGCTAAGTTCGCATCGACGGCGAAGTTCGAAAACAAAAATGTATGGGATTTGACATAAGCATCGCTAAGTGAATTATTATGCTGATGACAAAACTCTTACATTTTTGTTTTCGAACTTAGTCGTCGTAATTAGCGACGGCAAATTGGCCAAAAGCTCTGGTCTTCGACTAAATATTAGGCTGGGACTATATTGTCCGGAATGAAAAATGCCGGGGATTTTTTAGAACATTAAGAACTCTGCACTAATACAATAGAGCTGAAAATCGAACACACGAGTGTCAAACGAACGTCAATGACAAATTTCACATCTCGAAACTCATGAGTTCGATTTTCAACTCTATTATATTAGTCCAGAGTTCTGTTTTCAATGCTCTGAATTCTCTCCGGCCTTCCGGATTTTGGACAATATAGTCGCAGTCTTTGCCCTAGTAATAGTAGTAGTCGATGATATGAAGTTCTTCTGACGACTTCGTAATGATGAAGTTATGTGTATGCCCTCGTTGTTTTACGAGTGAGTGTGGTATAGCCACGATTATGTTCGAGCGTTAAAAGTTATCGATATGACTTACGCTTGTAACGCCCATGAAAGTATGTCTATAACTAGTTTTATGCCTGCGCTAACTAAAACTTGCGGCTTTGCTCGCATGGGTGGATATTTTTGACCTTTTACACACCGACTTCAACATTTTTAACAAATATGTGCATTTTATTTCAATCAAAGATGAACTTTTTATTATATATTTTCGTTTATTATTATATTATACGTATTTTGTTTTGTACATCCAAAACAAAATACTAGATTTTTCCTCGTCTTTGTACGCACAAAATTCAATCCGGCCGGAACTGTACATTTTGCCACGATGAAAGTATCGTATGTCCAGATCCAGAGCCTAAACTACTACTATTATAATAACTCCCCGCACTGATTTCGGTGACGGTGGCCGGTTTCATTGAAGCCAGGCCGGTTACGCAGGAGTAATTTTTATAGTACCCAAGTATGTGCGCAGTACACAAGAGCACTCTGTCTTCCTTTACCCTCGTAACCCAGTGGGACGGATAACCGACATGACTGGCAAGAGATCAGGCGCAGGTCCGACTTTTTACATGCACATTCAACTTATGGATCACCTTTCTTGTCAGACAATCAGGTGATCAGCCTGCATTGTCCTAACCAAACTTGGAACACTATTTTTTGTTGTTCCAATGCAGGAATCGAACCCACGACCTCCGAGTCGAGAGCCAAGCTCTGATCACTAGACCACGGAGGCTGTTACTACTCTCTACTCTATTATACTACTCTATTATATTATGTAGTACTAATATCCCAATAATAAATATACAAACACTATAATATTATAAATGTACTTTGCAGGAGTCATATCATAATATGGCTATTTTGCGACCACTTTGGATTCACCATAGAAAACGTGATGTGGTCTTAGAACGTGCTCATACCCGGTATAATAAATATCTAGTGAGAAGTTTTAAGGCTTTATTAAATGTTTTTGATGTGTGAAATATCATCACATTTTACGGGTCAGCGGATTTTTAATATGTATTAATCGCATCAACATTGATTGAACACAAGAAACAATTAAAAGATTAATCTGGTGGCAAAGATGTGGGATTTGAATCCGCGACCGACTTTTAGATTTCGTACTCCTGCAATACCGTTTGACAACTGAGCCATCACGTCGTCAAAGACTAAGTTCACAGCGTCTCTTATGCAGAAAAGCCTCTGAACCAAGTTACTGCGAGATCGCATCGCTTTGTGAACTGCGTTAATTATTACGACTTACTGAAATTACAAGTTGAGTCGCAAGTGGCTTTAAGTCGCACTAACATTTCATCATCATCGATTGATGGCGTCTCAAGTAGGTAGTTAGTTACTTAATATACCACACGTCTCACCGGAATTAAATAATATATATTTTATTACTAACTTACGGCCCGTTTCGAAAACCTATCTGCCAATAACTATTTGTATCGCAAAAAACCGCCAAATGATTGAATCACGACGTTTGTAACAAATAGTTATAGATAGATAGGTTATTGAAACCGGCTGTAAAAGAACCGTCATTCAACGATATGACGAATGATAGCTCGCGGCTATGTGTGCGCGGCTAGGCGAGGGACATGGGATTTTTCAAGCCAAAACTAAGCTCGTTTCGTGCTTTGATATTATTGACAACATAATTTCATAATATTTATGATTCGAGCGCGTCGTTTGAAATTATTTCAGTGCTAACCTTGGGCTTACGTCAACATGGCTGACATTCCCTGCTGATCGAGTTGTCATTTGTAGAGAGTGTCGCCCCTGTGCCTGAATGATAGCTGGAGTATGCTGTTCTTATAATGTTAGCATCGTAGAAATATGAATAGCTCACTTATGTATATATGTGAGCTATTGTATGTAGATGTTAGTAAGCAGATTTCCTACACCTGCAAAGATTACCAGTCTTTTTGTGAACGTCATTTTTTTACTCGTGACTAGTCAACGTTTTCCGTCTCCTAGCCTACTGTACGTAATTTCGAAGATTGATCGATGCAGTTCATGTAGTTAGACGTGCAGATTCTCTCCAGTATAATAAATATAATACTAGAAATGTTCATGCGATAAAACATATTATCACCCTCTACGAAACACTATCATTAGTGCTACCTGTGCAAGGGTGTTGATTAGTTTAGTTATGGAATAGGCACTCCTCGTGCGGTCACCGGAACGTGATCGTCACGTGATTTTCACCCTGAATGCTAAAAAATCATTTGAAAAGTAAGTGGTGAAACTTTTTAATTTTCACCCTTAGATTTTTGAAATGCCATTTCAGTTTTAGATTGTTACACGAAATTGGAAAAGATTTCAGTTTTGTTATCTGACGTTTTGGGAAGTAAAGCAGACAACTGAGCTTGCGGATGCTCTATTGATACATGTAAGCGTTTCCAATCGCCTATGGACACCTGCGACACCGGAGAAATCACAAGTGCGTTAACGGACTTTCACGCTTGTTTTCTGTGAGGTCGTGATTAACATATTATTATCTCTCCTGCCGAATTTGCTCCAATGATGCCGGACCATGACTCTTCCATACTGTCTCGATAAAGAAAGATAATATTATGTTGATAAATATTAGGTCTTTACCTATGAAATCGCCGTTTTGTATGAAAACATTTAAACGAATTTTTTTCATGTATTTTTTATTTGTATTAATCGAAGTAATCACCCTTGCAATCAATGCATCTTTGCCAATGCAGTGGCAGTTTATTGATGCCCTTCTTATAGAAATCAGCTGGACGGGAGGCAACAAATTCTTCAAAGGCATTTTGTACTGCCTCTCGGGTATTGAATTTTTTTCCCGCCAAGAAGTTATCCAAATTCTGGAAAAGTAGTAGTCTGTAGGCGCAAGGTCTGGTGAGTAGGGCGGACGACGGTGAGCTTCCAACCCCAGTTCTTGCAACTTGGAGACCATCTGCTGTGCAGTATGAGGTCCCGTGTCGTGCAGGAGCAGTGGAGACGAGCGATTGACCAATGATGTTTGGAGATGTGCCAACTTCTCCATCATTGTGTTCAGTTATTCACAGTACACATCTTCAGTAATGCTCACCCCGTTTGGTAAGAAGCTGTGATGAATCACACCGGCGTTAGACCACCAAACAGTGACCATCACTTTTCTAGGGATAACCTTTCATTAAGGGCATTGTTTAGGTGCTGAACCAGGATCCAACCAACTTGCTGAGCGCTTGCGGTTATCAAACAGAATCCATTTTTTATCGCAGGTAACAATGCAGTTCAAAATTCCTTCATTTGTGTGTCTGTTGAGCAGTGCAAGGCACGTCTCGATGCGTACTTCGCGCTGGCGATCATTGAGTTCGTGGGACACCCATTTGTCAAGCTTTTTTACCTTGCCAATTTGACGCAAATGGACCAATATTGTTTTGACGCTGACGTCGAAAGCTGCTGCTAATTCAGCCGTAGATTGTGTATCATCAGCTTCCACAATCGCCTTTAATTCGTCATTGTCTAACCAAAGTCTTCGGACGACCGCGAGATTCATTTTTCAGGTCGTAATTTCCAGAACGGAAGCGATCAAACCAATAACAGGTGGTGCGTTGGTTTGTAGTGTTAGCTCCGTAAACGTCGTTGATGTTGCGTGCCGCTTGTGCCGCGTTGCTGCCACGACGGTACTCATATTCCATAATTACTCGAATTTTTAACGTATCCATGATGACGAAAAAGATTAAAATGGGATGAAAATATAACACTAATCAATAAACAAATGACTACTTTTGGAAAAGAATTCCATGTTTTTAAAATAAAATTAATTTGAAATTAGAATTCTTAGCCAAAACAAAAATTATTTTGATTTGAAATGGCCAGTACTGAACGGCAGAACGGCAATTTCATAGGTAAAGGCCTATTATTAAAAATCTATAATACCTACAATAGCCTTTACTATGGGATTTTATGTTCATGTTTCTTAAAAGCTACCTAATGACCTAGATTGACTATTGATAGACTTCATTTTGCAAAAAGTTATTGATTTCTATAGTAAAAGAAATTTGGTATTCGATTTTTCTTTCCATTAGAACCTCATAAATAAATAAATAAATATCTATGGACGCTTCACACCACGTCAATCTGAGCTCGTGCTAAGTAGCCGAAGAACTTGTGTTACAGGTACCAGAAAACGGGAAGTATATTTAATACTTTTATACTATACATATATTTAAGGTTTTTATTATATTAGGAAAACTTTTTGTTCCTTCGGCGGGATTCGAACCCGCGATCCCCGGCTTGAGCACCAACGCGCTGAACCACTGAGCCACAGAAAAACTAGCTAAAGTAGTGGCTCTACTTGAGTTTTGCGTTTGTCAACATATTTGGCAATTCATTTTTGATGTTTAATTATTTCATTATATTAAAATTAAAATTAATATTAAGTTTAATATAATCTTAATTCGTGAAGCGAAATCTTTCAGTACAGCTTTACGACAATTATGCGAACGGAGAAGTATGATATTTGGCACACTTAATGTTTATATGAGGAGTGTGTGCAAAAGTTTTTTTTTTAAAATATTAATGCTTAGAAATGCATATAATTAATAAAAATAACATCAACACACGCTACCTCAGATCACTGCTATTACTAACACATAAAATTGTATCCATTCCATCCATTTTGTTACATGTTGACGTCTGACAATCTGTCACAACATTTACATTTCTTTTTTTTTTTTTCAAACTTAAAAATTATACTAATTATTATGGGAGAATTGCGACCACAGGGCGGCCTCTAGTAATATTATAATTCTACGACATAAATGTTGAATGAAACTCATAATATACATTGAAAGCGTATGAAACCAATGTAAATATTGAATGTATTTTATAATTAAACAACCCGAAATACTTCCGGAAAGTATTTGGACTTTACAATCAATATGTCAATTCGTTCAATTAGAGGCTGATGGGTTGTCTTTTCGTTTAATTTCCATTCGGATTAATTGTACGAAGTTGATGAAACAAACTTTATTAAAATACACATTATCGTTTTTGAATTTATGTGTGTTATGTCGAATGAGGTTACAAACGGAAAACATTAAATGATTTACTCACGGCGCTGTAGGTAGCTGATAATAAAGCATAAACATAAATTAGCCCTTAGAATTTAATAATATCAATTATCTTATACATAAAAATAGATTGCAACAAAAATAGATTGGCTGGGACGATTTGGCTTATTTTGGTCTTAAAATAATCGTATCAATTCAGGGAAGGTGTAAACGGTGAGAAATTCATAGTTAAAACAGAACAACGTGTGTCGGGAAAGCTCATATTAGTTGTAATTTATTACGATATTTAGCTTATAAAGCGCACTTAGTTTTGACATAGGTAGATATCATGTACATAATATACATAGACGAGTGAACAAAAAACATTAAATTTCCAAATGTTTTTAATGTAATTTATTTTCTTTCTATCACCCTTTTATGTTTCTTTTTATTTGCTTTATTCGAGTTCACGGTCCACGTGATAAATCATTATCATCACTATCACAACAAAATGACAGCAAAAGGCAGTCTGCACTATCTACGAATCTAACCTTTCGTTAGATGTGTATCGTTGGAGATGACCGAATAAACAAATGAACGCGGCCGTTGAACTGATATCATCGTTCAAAACTAGGGTTGACAATTTTAAATATGTTTTTAAACAATAATAATTAATGCTTTGAGCTTAAAACTTTTAAAAAGGCTAAGAAAGAGTAACAGTTAATAAAGTATGGTTACGTCTCAAAGTTGGAAAAAAAAGTCAGATGATTGTTGATAATCTTTTGTAAATCAATAGGTTTCAAAAGTAAAAAAAATATATTTTAGCTCTAGTCTTTACATTATCAAATTAATAACATCCATAAAAATATAATCCAAATTCCACCAAAACCCATTAAATAAACACACGGAGAAATTATAGAAATGATTATGCACTATGTAGCTCTAAATATAGTACATAATTTAACTAACAAATTTCTGCAACCTAGCAACCCTGAACATAACACGTAATAGAAACCCATCCGTCCAATAATAACTCATTGTCTATCTTTTTATTACTAATCACTTTATTGTTTTCGTCTGTAATCAATTATTCGATTAGGTTTCATAAACGTCGGCGTCCTCTCAAATGCCCCACATCGTCCATTATGTTTCTTTTTTGTTTAATTGTTTTTTAACGCATTTTAGGCGATACGAAAGAGAAGACAAGCGAAGTGAAACAGTATATTACAGTTTATGTATTCCATACAATGTATGACAATAAACACTATGTGGCAGCTGAAGTGCTCGCCACGACAACTAAAGCAGTGCGCGCATTGGCAACGCAATTGTCTCTTTCCGCCACTATTTGCATTCTGAATATTGACTTTAGCACACACGAAATAAAGTCAACTTTTCCGCAAAACATGACGTTCCGTAATTTTTTTTTCCGAAAACAATCATGTTTTGCGGAAAAGTCTATTTTCTATGTGCTAAAGTTTATAATCAGAATGCAAACGGTGGGCGACAGAAGCAACGTTATTGCCAGTGCACGCACGCACAATTACTCTACAAAAATTCATCCGACGTTGTTACGTTGTCACTATAATATAGTGTCGCCTAGTACCGCCGCCAGAATCCTCCTATTATTCATTTTGATGTCTATGGATTTCAGCTACATAGAACAATTAAGTAGTTATCATTTTAAATTTTCAAATGGGAAAAAAACAATGTTAAATACATATTTAAATACTGGCAATTACAAGTACAAAATATTTTAAAAGCATCATGTAATGGGTGCAATTTTTAAATTCATTCCTTGCCTTCCATTATAATTTAAATAATGTGAAAGATAAACGATTTTAAAAATAAGAACAGTTTTGAATTACTATAATATCTAAATAAGGATGGCCGGTGGTAATGCAGTGTGGTAATTTTGACATTTTATAGCATTATAGTCACGCATTTAAACGCAGTCGAGCAGAAAAATATCCCGGCCCACTGCAGCACGGTGAACGCAATTCTATGAACATAGGATGACTTTCTGACCATTGTGAAATAAAAATTGCACATAGTGTAGAAAAAAAGACACAGAAAACGTTTGTTATCTGTGTCCACGAAACAAAAAGTAATTAGATGCTAGATTTGAGACGTGGATATTAGAATGCTTTTTTTAATTACCAAAAGATAATTAAGTCTGTAGGTACAAATTCATTCAAGTCTATTTAGTAGAATGTGAAAAGGATCTAGCAAAGTATTAATTATTATATCTTCACTAACTTTTGCATTGATGATTTTTTTTTTATAATTAAGATAAATTTGCGTTAAAGGATGGCCGACGCAAGCGAAGTCCCGATATTATTATAATTTAAATGCTTTGCTCAGTCCACGCTTCTGTCCTTGAATCAGAAACGGAAAAAATATATCAGTCTTTAGTCCCACACTCAATAATTTGTATGACGGTAAGCGGATTACTGGAAGCTATAAATTTGGGCATCTTTATAATTCCCAGACGATTTCTTATCGCCATAAATTGAATATAGTTATGTACTTAAATATACGTTTAAGGTATTTGATCTTAAGAAACCTGTACAGTGCACACAGAATCTGAGAGGTTCAATGTTCTTCTATTACATTTTAGTGAGCCTACAAAAGTAGTTGTAAAGTAGTAAAAAAGGAATAATAAGTTCAAATGCAAATACATGCAACATACATTACTCGTAACATACATGTATATTTTGAGAGGTACAATGCTCATCTCCTATCCTACCTTTTTGAAAATTAGACTCAATTAAAGTGTGTACACTTTCTACATAGGGACAACTGAGCAATAGCAGAATAATAGCATAAAAATATTTCTAATTGTAAATAATGTTAAAAGACATTTTCCAAAACACGCATTTCTTCATACGAGTACTATATGAAGGTACATTTCTAACCTATTAATTTTTCAGATCCAGTCACTGGATGTGGAGGAGTATCGCAACATACTACCAGTCGAATTTACAACAATTTGTTGCAGCCTGCTGGCAGCTGATGATCATTATGTTCTTCTGAATTCTTAGTTAAGAAGATGATAGAATCCTAATAGAAGAAAAAGGCTACGCAATTAAATGACTCTTACAATCGTCTTAATTTTATTGTTCTACTTTTCTTTTGAATGTGTCTTACTAACTTCAATATGAAAAAAGTGTTATTAAATCGCTTTCAAAGGAAACTTTGTCCAATTTCTAACATTCTGAAAGACATTCTAGAAATGCTATATTAAAGTTTCTTAATGAAAAATCTTGGTAGATTAATATTTTTGTCAGCGAAAATTCTTTAGATCTTATTGACTATTTGACATTGAACTTGCATTGTTGGTTTAACAATAATAATATTACGTTCTAGTTGTACGCATATTACCTTCATTAGATACGTCATAATATTTTTAGCGTGATTAAAATATTTCTTTCTTTCAATCAGTATGTAAGAATACTCGTATATTATAGCATAAGTCATCGTTGCTAAACCTTAAATAAAATGCTTGAAATATATAATATCATATTATTATTAAATATTTAAATGTAACAATAATAATATTATTATTGTTACATTTAAATATTAAATATAATATTATATTTAATAGCAATAAAATATTCATAACATGGCCAATATAATAGGTATATTTTGAAGCTGGAAATGTACGTTAAATGTGAAGTGAGCATTGGAGAGTTTGGAATTTCTTTTTGTGATCTTACTTCAACATATAATCCGTACGAACATGCAGTAATTTAATAAAGTACAAGCCTACGCTAAAACGAATACAGTGCGTGTGCGCAGTAGGGGAGTGATAATGGCTGTAAAATGTGGCTCAGGCCGTCCGGAGTCCCGCAGGGCGCGGCGTCGGGCTCGACTTTATAGCTTAATCGTCAACATGCTATATCAATAAATAAACTTAAACAAACACATCCTTAGAAAAAACGATGTATTTTTTTAGTTTCTAGCCGTGGATGTTTCAATTTATTATCCTGTTTGCGGCGACGGCGAAGTATGTAGAATTATTACGGGGGTCAATGTGTCAGGGAGTCGGGACTACGGACTGAGCGTTGTATTGGTGTAGCGTTGTTAGATTTAAATCATTCTAAATATATATTATGTTAACGTTAAAGCATAATTCGAGCAGATATTTTACTTGATAAAAATAGATTAATGATTATAATCAATCCTCACCATTATTTTAGGAACTTCCTTTGAATGAATCGTCACGGTCGTTATATTCATATGACCAGTTGTATTTGTCGAGGGATATCATTGTTAACATCTCATAAATGTATATTTAGAACTTCAAATAAATACCATCTTAACACGTTCCAATTCGTTTTAATCCTCGAATTAATTCATTTCTCAAAACGCATCAGTCGCAAGTGATGACCCAAAAAAACTACATCTAATGAAAACAAACTTTGATGTACGAATTGTTTTATTTCAATCAATCTTTGTCTCTTTGTAATAGAGTATACATTTGCTTGGCACGATAGAATAAGATGAAGATACTGTTTGTTTTCATAAAGATGTCACTCATCCAAACTTTAACGATCAACCTAATGCTTTCAACTGTTCTTCAAATCCTTAGGACGTGACTGTAGCATCAACAAATTGAAAAAAACGATTTCATTTCCTGAGCTGTAATACCTTCTATGGCCACCTTTTGAACTTCATATCTATGTATTTAATATGAGCTTAATCTTTTGTTCGTTTAAATAATAAATAAATTCGGTCACGTCTCTTATAAGAGTAGTCTACCTAAATTAAATATGTCTACAGGATTTAAATTAATCCTATTTTGTTAGAAGTGTCCAATAATAAATGATTTATTTTATAGATTTTCTCTCAATAATGGTATTGTATTAAATTTATATTTAAGAGTTTGTCACATCATGAGGGAACTATCCTTAAGATCAGTTTCTGTGTCTTTTTATGTGAAAGTACAAAATTTAGTAAACTTTTAAGTTTCCTCATGACAACACTTTGTTTAACTGTCAAACACATGTTCCCAGGAATTTGTACTCATGTAATTGATTAAAAATAAAAGGTTAATTAAAGCAATAAAGCGTAAACATAGCGTTAAATTAACAAATACCTGTTTCCACTAACTTTATACATATTTGTAATTTCATGTGAGCATTAGCTTACATGACATGCAACACAATATGTAATGTAAGCAAAACTATTACTAAGAAATTTACCTATCAGTAGGAACTTCGTTTTACAGTAATCCGTTCAATTCGAGAGTTAGATGCGAACTTTACTGGCGAGTAAATGAAGTAAATTGGATTTCATTTCCGACTCCGACTACCGTTTGTGATTCTCCAGTCACGAATCTTTCTATCAGCGTTTCACAGCGGCTCATAGGGGAATCATTTTAAGTTGTGTTCTACTGATAGGTTTTCGATTTAGTTAAAACTCCCTTTTGGTCTGAGGCCACACTAAAAGACCGTAATCTTGATCATCACGATGGTAAACGACGATAGTTACTGCGTTTATCTTTATATAGAATTAGCTGAAGCCACAACCACAGACAATGCTATTTATCTACTTCTATTTACCAATTTATTGAATACAAGAAACATTTAAAACATTACAATTTACATGGAAATACGACACAAAGGTTCTGATTAGTTCTAAAAAGAAATTTCTTCCAGCAGCCCTACGAAGTGGATGGGATAAAAGATAGATAGAACGTGAACAATTACAAATACATTAACATCTATCGATACTAGAATATAAATAAAATATTATATGTAATAATATATACAAGATCAATGCATTGATTGTAGTGAAAATTATTACGTTTAGCGAATTCCTGGAGAATGCGATAAGTTGTAAGCTACAATAAGATTTAATATCGTTACTTGTATAAGTATCTCCTGCAGCATTCGTTTTCGATTTACCGTATTAAATATCGTTTTTAGGGTTCCGTACCCAAAGGGTAAAAACGTCTGTAAGTCTGTCTGTCACCAGGGTGTATCTCGGTAACCGCAATAGCTAACAATTGAAATTTTCACAGAAGGTGTAGGTATTTCTGTTGCCGCTATAACAACAAATAGTAAAACAGAATAAAATAAATATTTAAAGGAGGCTTCCTTACAACAAACGTCAATTTTTGCCGTTTTGTAAGGAATCCTTCGTGCGCGAGTCCGTCTCGGACTCGGGCCAGTTTTTATTTTTTATTTTAGGTACTTATTAAATAACCAACGACATAACATTATTAAGCACATAAAGCAAATAAGAATTATAATTTCAAATGTATAAGTCGTGCTAATGAAATCCCTTTACGCTACTCGTAGGATTACCGTTCGGCAAGTGACTGATTGATAAAATCGTTTTCGACGGATCGGCACGACTGTCGCGTTTGTGCAAACGAGATCCGATGCTAATTAAAAGTTTACAAATCGCAGTATTGATGAAACGAACTGGGTTAATTGACTCGAGCTTAAACAATATGTTGTAAACTTTCGCACACTTACCCGAATTAAACTTGGAAATGTCCATGCTGTTAACAAAATGTTTTGATTGCCCCCAATCAAATAAAAATCAATGAAATAAAAATTTTGCTGTCAACTTTCAATGAAAGCATTACTTTGCTTAGAATCATCGCTATCGTGTTTGGCCAGGAACGTATTGATCTGTCCGTTTTCTTTTGCTTTACCATCATCATTATCACTATTGCATAGCCAGCTTTGGAGACATCACGTTGTCCATTTAAGAAACAATTAGCTTGTGGAGTATTTCATAATATTAATGATAATAATCAATTAGTGAAGGTCATTGGTATGACTAAATTATACAATCGCAGTGAGTATGACTTTTATATTTATTGTAATATTTTATACTTAATCTAAACGAAACAATATTGTAATATATATAATCGGTTTCTCGAAAACGGCAGCGAGTATTACCATGAAATTTACTATGCATGGAGTTTCCGGGGAGAAAAATAGATCTAGCTAGGTATCATCCCTGGACGCTGCGCATTTTTAAGCTTTATGTTTCTCTTTCGTCGTGCAACAATATATAAATAATTTCGACTCTATTAAGTCAGTCCGATTGGTAGTTTGGTATGCGTGTGTATGATTTTTGCTTTGTTCGAAAATTTCGAATGTGGTGGGTTCGAATCCCGGTCAGATTAATATTGTTGTGATTCTTTTTATTTTTTAAAGCTACCCAGGTGCTATCTAGATATGTACGATAAGAGTATCCTGAAGGAGGTACAATATAGCATTAATCAATTGCTAAAGGTTATGTTACTCATGTTTGTCATGAGTCAAATTCATACCAAATTCTTAAACCTGACATCTGATGTGTATATATATATACCTAGGATTTTAACCACGAATTCGCCATTAAGATACCTTAGATCAGACGATTATAAGAGATAAACATACTCAAAATACTAAACAAAGTCCATTTAAAATAGCTACGTGGATTAGAATTACTACCGCTTTAATATTTGAGTGGCCGCGAGTGTGTTTGTATAGAAGAATTATTATGGAAATCAATTTTGGGAATTATAATATTAAAGTAATAAGTACTAGGTTGTAATGAAGTTGAAGGACCTTTAATATTAACATATAAATGATTTTAACTTCTTTATTATATTAGTACCTTTGTTATCGACGGGGGTTCTTAATAAAAGTCCGACTGTACCAATAACTCCATAAAATTAATAAGGTACACTCGTATATTTTGAAACGTACTAAGGCCGAAGGGCGTAGTTTTCTTTAATTATTTCTGCTCGTGATATGATTTATATCATATTTTCTTCCGTTTTCCGGTTAGCGCATTGGCGCTCAAGCTTGAAGTCGCAGGTTCGAATCCCGCCAGGGAACAAAAAGTTTTTCGTATTTCTGGGTCATGGATGTGTATTAATTAAGTGTTTTAATCCAATAAAAATCTTAAATATGAGTAGGTATAGTATAAAAAGTATTAAATGTATTTCCGCTGTCTGTCTCATGTAACAAAAGATCTTCGAAACTTACCACGGGACCAGATTGACGTGGTGTGAGAGCGTCCATAGATATAGATATATTATAGAAAGTTCTATCCTCATTATCTTGATGAGTTGCAGTGTACCTGGAGTTTTCTGCCGCGCATAAATATAAAACTCTGAAAGTCTGGAATGATCTGTCGCCAGCGGTAGGTATTCCCGGACCACTGCAGCCAACCTGACACTCAAGTCAAACCTTCAAGAAAAGGGCATAATCCCATTTTTAAATACCTACAACGCACTTGGAACTTCTCTGGTGTCCATGGGCGACGGTAATCGCTTTCCATTAGGTGATCAGTCTGCTCATTTGCTCCCTTTTTCATAAAAAAAGGATTACTCATATTTTGTTTGAGATGTATCCACTATATTCGAAAAGTAACTTTAAGTATAAAAAAATATAAAAGTTTTGCCTCTAATATTAAATATTCAAAAATATGCGCTGCGAGCGTTATCCTGAGAACCATTTTGTATTCGCGCTAAAAAAAATTCAAACAACTCGCTAGCTATCGATATAAATTCAATTCTCGATTTTAACACAAAGTGTTAAAAGCTGACTGACGGTTGTCCATTTGCGTAACATATTGCTAAAATACTGTTGGCAAGTAGCATAAGGCTTGCTTCACTTAAAGGTAAGTAATATTAGCATCGTTTCTATTATAATTCTATGTAGGTATTGAAACATAAATAAAATAACCTAACCACGAGCATGTCAGTATATGAATTGTCTAAGGAGGGTTCCGTAACTATCAACGCGTAATAGGTTTTTTTCAAATTATTTCAAAAGTTACTGTCCGATTTCATGTAAACTAACCTGTCAACATAAAAAATCACAAGTTTCTTTTTCAAAATGCGAGAGCCATTTTTGTTGGTTCACTTTTATCGCGTATGAAAAATATTTTTTTGTCATACGCGATAAAAGTGTTACTTTACTTATATATTGAAACTAAAAAAATAAAACTTGTATAAAATTTTATCAAATCTTCAGGTTAAGATATGTTCGTGTGTTTTGAATATTAGAGAAAGTTCTTAAGATAACGGGTTCAAATAAATCCTGCAGGGATACAAAAGAACCAAATTACTTAGAAATGGTTTTATAATCGTTTTTCAATATTTAACTAAGGTATCTAAACAAATTTCATTCAAGCCCAAAAAAATTGGTTCTTCCAAATGCCATATTAGGATAAAAAAAACAAACCAAAAAGGTTCAGGACGCCCTTGGATTAACAGGGGTACATAAACTTTTGTTAAGTGATTAAATTAATTTTATCCACCTTGTGATAATATTTTGATCACATGCTGTTTATGGGCAGAACCATCCCCCATTGAGATAACCTCATTTAACGCCGGGTGGTTTGACTATAACAAAGTCATGTTAGACAACTAATGTAGATGTTCGTATTGACTTTTATGATGATTTATTTAATGACATCATCGAAAATGATATGACATTTGAATAATAGCGTACTTTTGAGAATAGCTACATTTTCATTCTTCAACAGCAATTGAATTCTATTGAACCAAATTATGATTGTTTTTTTCTTGAAAAAAAAAAAATTAGCTATAGATTACACAAACTTGAAAAAAGTTCGGCAAGTAGCCATACATTTCCTCACTTGTTCTTTAAAGTGTTTATTGTTAGATGTACATTATTGTAGCAACAAAAAAAGCAATAATATTATAAATCAAATTCAGGGATAAGACAATATAATATAGCCTATTGTAAAGTTCGTAAAATACCAAATCATCAAAAATCAAAATCCAAATGTAAATGCCGTAATTTCCATTAAAAAAAGAATCGTTGGTCCAGTAAGCTCGCAGTAGGTATGTCTTTATGATAATTATACCAACACAAGCGCAAGAAATAATATTTAAAAGATACCTATGTTTTAACGCTCTTAGAAGGTAGAGGTCAGCTTGTTGTTTTCTTTTTTCTTTTAAAAAAGCAAACAATCGCTTCTTGCAACATTTAAAAACCAACAATGAAGTTAATATTGACAGGATGAGAACCATTACTATATATTACAGCATGACGTGCTTTACCCATTCTTTCTATGATGAAAAATTACTTATTTTAGAAAAAAACATTATTTTAGAAGTTGGGAATCAAAAGTTAGGACAACTTTTGATTCCCAACTTCTAGAATAAAAATAAAAAAAACTTTTTTAAAACTATGAAACTAGATATCATTGAAACTTGAATGCATTTTATTTTGAGTAGGGCAACAATCTTCAATGTCCTTTCTTCAGTTAAACATTATAATGCTGCCTATGTTATTATTAATTTACAGTTTGCTTCAGTTAGACCTCGATAACAAATCGAATGTGATTACCAGGAATAAGATAAGTGACCACCCTCTGGGCGAATGAGTATCTATGTAACAGTAGAGTCACACAAAAAAATAGTTCACGAATTCTCGCAGAAGGTGTGAGAAAGTGATAACACTTAGAATACATTAAATCATCCAATAATACGATGTCGCATAGTGATCTATCTTGGTAATGATCGTAATATAACCAAATCAATGTCCACAAACAAATCCAGATTTAGAATCTGCAGGATTTTCATTAAACATTACATTACAGGTACATCGTACAAGTGTTTTCATTGAGTATCGTTATTATCACTATCTTCATTGAAATTTTTCATTTAGTGGAAAATGGTTGCTTTTTACCTTAAAAAGAAGAAAAAACTAAAAAACTTTCACAGTCACAAAAATCAATAAACCGGATCAATTGCGGTAAAAACTGGTTTGGTGCGGTCAGCGCTGAGGTTCTATTGGCAAACATCGTATTCACTGTTACCTATATGTAAACGATTTTTTTGTTTTATGGAAATACTGACTGTTTTCGACAACTTCGATTGCATAGTACAAATATATATAAGTACCAAAGGAATCGTAAATTTTGCCGGGGTGAAAAAGTTTATGGCAAAATAAATTATCAGTGTTCCAGATACGCATGTAATTCAACCTAACAGACAAACTCACAGTTGCACTTTATTAGGATACTAATTGTTTCGCACCATTTCATTCTTCAGAACAATTCGCTTGTCCCTCTGTTTGGCTGTATATTCGCTCTAGTACCCATGTCCGTTCCATTAATTATGGACCCTGCTATATATTCCGCTTAAGAACGTTATAGTTAAATTAAAGGCTAAGGCGGTCTAATTGTAAGACGTGACCAGGTTACCGTGCCATACGTGTGTTTCATTTCCCTAGAATTATAGGAATTCTGAATGTACGCTACTCAATATTCTAATGCGTAGTCAAATTCAAAGAAATACCTGGAGGTGTTCAAGTTGAATTTTAAACTTTTAAACTAACAAAATTGGTTTTTAAACTTTGAATTTACTCACTAGAATCAATGGTCTCAATCTCAATCAATCAAATTTATATGTGAATAAATGATGTTCAATTATTTAGTTCGATTGTTAAGATTTAGTTTGATAGTTGTTTTAGGGACTATCAAAACTTCAAAGAATATTTAATAATTATTTCAATGATTTTAGGTTCTAACACGGTTCTTTAACCATAATTTTACGAACTAACACAGTTCAATATTAAATCACCGCGGGTATATAATCAGCCATGATTAATTACAGTAAATACCGCTTAACTATTCCAAAGATAATCCAAACGACGTTTGGCTTTCCTGAATATTTTTGTAGGACGAATTAATGAATAAAATGTCAAGATATCACCTTACTTTTATAAGCCTCATTCATTTATCACACGTCAGGTTTATTTTAAGTGTGGTTTGCCTAACCCCATTATTCGCAAAGAAAAATAATAAAGGGTGGAGCTGAAACCCCTAAAATGTTACATTCTGTTACGAGTTTTTCTCTAATTAAGATGTGTGAGAGTGAAGTGTTTTATGCTTATTTTAAATATCCCCGTCACTTAATAGAGCGCAGGTTCGATGCCAGTTGAGTTAATGTCTTTAAGGCTTCATCTATAGGTCCAAGACTGCTACCCACATTTATGGCGAACAAAACTACTTGAATGAAATGTATCACGGTCTCTTTTAATTCTGGTTTTGCTGATGTTTCATATACTTTATAGGTATATACACTACACTGTGGTCATGAGAGCACTGTTCTATGTTGCTAATAAAGCAATATTACCTGGATTCAAATAGAGATATTTCGTCATCACAACAAATATCGGTCATCTTATGAAAATTTCATACCCATATTGGAAATCGGATTACGAATGTTATTAAATGTATGCTTTTGGAAGCGGCGGACGTTGATTTGAAGGGACAGCGATACTTCGGCCGCGATAAACTGAATCAATAAATCCGCGCGTAGGGCGCCTTCAGACGTTGTTTACCGGTTTTTCTTACGGATATTAGATACAATTTTTTTAACGCAGTTTTTTTAAGCTATTGCATAGCTTTTATCGCGGGCTTTGAGCGCGGCGACCGAATCAAAAAATTCCGTAACGAAAACAAACCTAACACCCCCCACTCCGACCGGCACAGCGGTGCGGCGTTGAAAGCCGTGCATCGTCTAACGTCGTTTCAGTTCAGCAGACTTCAGCACGGTGTTTGTGTGCGTGCGACTAGACGTATGCGTGTAGACTAGCTACTAACTGCTCATAACTGTTTCTTTCTCTTTTAGACACAATGCTAGGTGAGACAGCGTGCTTTTTTGTCGCGTCCACGAGTGAATTCGAGCCCGCGACTAGTGGAACCTTAACGTGTATGTATATGGTACGACTGTACGAAGCTCGCACGGATCGAGATGAGCTGCTCCGAAATCGGACGAATACGTAAGCAGCTGTTTGTGAGAAAAAATGCTATGCAATAGCTTTACCGCGGCAGTCCCCGAGTGCCACACGTATTATATTTATATATCAAAAATGCCAGCAAGGACTTCTTCTGTCTATATTAGCTTTCATGTTGTAAATACATTAGTTATCAGCCTATAGTCCATGGTGTAATAAAATAAATCTGTCTTGTTTCTTTCTTTTTCTGATATTTTTAGATCGTCTTCTTTACCTATTTTGCGAATCAAAGAACTTAGGCCCAGGAAACGATCAGGATAAATTAACTGAAATTGGAATATGCCGTACCGTACCGTACCGTACGGCACCTCAAAACATTGTACAATCACGAGCACTTTTGCCTATGAGCATAAAAAACATTTACCAAATTCCTCAAGACTCGTGTGTCGACCGCCTAAGCGGAGCGTTTCTAACTTGTCATATAATCCGATTAGAGGCTAAACGGAGAGTAACGGAACGACATTGACTGTGCGGACTGACATCTACTGACTTCATTTTGTAAGGCTTTTGGGTTACAGAACGTGGATTAGTTGGACTATATTATGTAGAGCTTTATACAGGCAAGTTATATGAAATTTGGGCCTCAGAAGCATAGACGTATATACAAGATGTGTGGAAGTGAAAATGTTTTATGCTTATTTTAAATATCCCAGTCACTGGAGAGCGCGCAGGTTCGATGCCAGTTTAGTTCGATCCCAGTCACTTGAGAGAGCGCAGGTTCAATGCCAGTTGAGTTAACGTTGAGTTAACGCAGTAAATGTGCTACCCACATTTATTGCGAACAAAACTACTTGAATGAAATGTATCATGGTCTCTTTTAATGCTGCTTTTGCTGATGTATATTATAGACGAGGCATGTCGAGGCAAAAACTGTTCCCTCTTAAATGATACCTCACTTTTGTTTGGGGCCATTTTGACAGTTGAGATATGGTAAAATCATGATGGCGAAACTTTTTCTTGTATGAAGATTTGTTCTGTCGAATGTACGTCATAATAGCCCATGCTTAGTTTGGAAATCGTTGCTCAGAAGCCAAGTTTTGACAAGTCGTCACTCTTATCTTTCACTCACAAATATATATTATTATTTACAAAGTTACAACTAAAAAGATTCATTCTTAATTGAATCTGAAAAAACTTAACAGTTAATCATTCTCACATCATAGTTTTACCCGACTCATGCAGACGAATCAATAATATCAATTTTTTACAAATAACTACAAAAGTAACGACTTAATATTCCATACAATAAACTTAAAAAGCCACAACATGGTCCACGCTATCATAGACTAAAAATATATATACTGTGACGCTACCTCGCACGCACCTCTTGTGGGGAAACGCTGCGGACATTAATACAATATTTGTGCTGCAGAAACGTGCTATACGTTCTATTTGTAAGATGTCGACTTTTGAATCTCTAAGGGAAAAGTTTAAAGAAATAAAAGTTCTGACCGTCGCATCTCAATACATTTTGGAAAATGTGTTATACGTAAGAAAGAATCTAAACAACTTCAAAAAGAAATGTGATAATCATTGTGTAAACACTAGAAATAAGAACAAGTTAGATATGCCAGTGTTCAGACTAAGCAAAGTTAGTAAATCCTTTAAAGGACAATGTATACGCTTATACAATATAATCCCAGAAAAGGTTCAAAACCTTCCCATTAATAAGTTTAAAAAAGTAGTTAAAAAACGTTTGTGTGCCAAAGCGTATTATAAAATTAATGACTTCATTCAAGACGGCACACCTTGGGAATAAGGTGGCTCCTTATCTTATATTATTATTTGTTACATAGACATAAGCAAACATTGTAATAATTTTGATTTTAAAAGAATAATTTTCCATCTTTTTGGTAAAAGATGGTCCCAGACGAGTTTCTTGCCGGCTCTTCTCGCTGGGTTAGTTCCCGAACCGGTGGTAGGCATCACGTAGTAACGACGTTCAAAAAGAGTATTTAAAAATACCAATTTTGAATAATTTTTTTTTGTTTTGATTTGATTTGATTTGCTATGCTCCACCCTGGAATCTAAAGCAGAATACCTATTTTTATTGTGAATACGCAACAACTTTGCGTACACAGCAAAAACTGCAAAACATTAACTCCTAAAACGTCGCAATAAAATACATGTAAAAGTTTCAAAAGACAATAAATCGCTAAACGGACATTAGAAAGGCGTTTTGGATAGCCGAATACGATAGCACCATACTGAGTTATCACTACATACACTTTATATGGACGTTAACCCGTTATTGTTCATAATCGTACACAATTTGGAACAATTAAAAAATCTCTATTTGCCCATGCTACATTCCGTTTATCTATTATTCAAGTAATTGTGCTGTTATAGCTTTATAATCTATGGAATTTGTAGGCAATGTAGGTAGAAGGAAAGTTTTGTAATTTATTTTTTCTAGTACCTACCTACATTATACAGCGATTAGTTTCTCGCTTAGTCTTATTTTATAAAGAGTCAAAATATTAAACTCTTAGGGTCAATTAACACTGAAACGAAACGATACGCGACATGGTGCTACAGTTTTTAGATTGCTAGTAAAAATTTAACTTTATTCATTGCACAATAAGACACACGTTTCATTGTAAGAGTTCGAATGTCAGGTTGCACGGCGCTGCACAGCGCATGTGCAGTGCATGACTGATTTCATATGAAACGTGTATATTTTTGTATATTGAATAAAGTTCAATTCTGTATACCTTTATTAAAAATGCAGCGTCGTGTGAACTCACCTTTAATGTCTTCTAATGATCTCCTTCTTCATAACTTTCTTAACGTAATTCTCATGGATTGGTAAATTTCCGATCGTCGTATTGATATGTGTCGTTTTAATTCATTTCATACTGAAAACAAATAATGAAAATTTTAGTTGTAAGTCCTAATTTCAATCCAGGTTATTAGAATATTTTTAACTTTGTGAAGCCTTTAATAGTAGCAGTTTATATGAACAGACTCTATTTAATATGAGTGCACAGACAAATCTTTTTGAGAAGGCCCACGCGCTGTAGTCAAAGGTTTAGTGTAAATTTTTCATATTCATGCATTTTATGATGTAGGTGCTCAATAATGACATAAAATATCAGGTAACTCGATATAAATGACGCGATTGCTTTTCTGTATCATTAATATCAGAAATTTATCTGTTATATGCAATCGTCATGAAAGGCACTTCGTAAGTTACGTGTAAGTTATGGTGCACATTGTATGTGGTTACACCTGCATTCGTGAAGAAAATTTAAGAACGAACACACTTTAGACTAAAAACTGAATTATTAAGTGATGTTTTTCTTATTATACTGTATGAAATTTTCAATAAAGTGTTTTGATTTTCTGTGCGTCTCTCAGTATTGATTGTTCTTTAAATTATTGACACTAATGAAAATATAATTCTAGCTAATATTAGATAAGGTTCCGATTAAAATTAATTAAGATGCCGAAATTGCAAATAAGTATTTCCACCCCTTTCACTTTGACTCCTGCTAAATTATTTTATGCTAAATAATAGATTTCTTTGAATTTTCATTTGCATGTACTAAATATTTTATTTTGATTACAATTTTTAACTAAGATTAAGTTTTTTAAGAGACAAAGAAAATATAACATAAGATGCACACAAAGTCTGTCTCTAGTCTGTCCTACCCTTTACGTACATTCACGTGCTGTCTGTCGAATAAAATGACATACAACCTATTTACCAAGCCAGAATTCGGTGACGACCAGCTCAGATTACTATGTGTATCACTTTACAGAAGTCTAAATGTGTTACACCATAAGCAATGATTTACAGTTATGACACCCATCTATTGATTTTGTGGTCAGATTCCGTCGTTGGAAATCAAGATATTTTTTTTGTGTCATTCAACTTAAAATAGTTATGAAAAATGGTTAATGCTTTTGATTAGATTCTGACGATTTTTTTGATGATATTATTAGTCTGGCTTATTGGAGAGTACATAATGTTTTTCCACTAAATACAATAATAGGTCTTTACCTATGAAATTGCCGTTCTGCAGTACTGGCCATTTCAAATCAAAATAATTTTTGTTTGGCTAAGAATTCTAATTTCAAATTAATTTTATTTTAAAAACATGGAATTCTTTTTCCAAAAGTCGTCATTTGTTTATTGATTAGTGTTACATTTTCATCGCATTTCAATCTTTTTCATCATGGATACGTTAAAAATTCGAGTAATTATGGAATATGAGTACCGTCGTGGTAGCAACGCGGCACAAGCGGCACGCAACATCAACGACGTTTACGGAGCTAACACTACAAACCAACGCACCACCTGTTACTGGTTTGCCCGCTTCCGTTCTGGAAATTTCGACCTGAAAAATGAACCCCGCGGTCGTCCGAAGACTTTGGTCGACAATGACGAATTAAAGGCGATTGTGGAAGCTGATGATACACAATCTACGGCTGAATTAGCAGCAGCTTTCGACGTTAGCGTCAAAACAATATTGGTCCATTTGCGGCAAATTGGCAAGATAAAAAAGCTTGACAAATGGGTTCCCCACGAACTCAATGATCGCCAGCGCGAAGTACGCGTCGAGGCGTGCCTTGCACTGCTCAACAGACACACAAATGAAGGAATTTTGAACCGCATTGTTACGTGCGATGAAAAATGGATTCTGTATGATAACCGCAAGCGCTCAGCAAGTTGGTTGGATCCTGGTTCAGCACCTAAACAGTACCCTAAACGAAAACTTACCCCTAGAAAAGTGATGGTCACTGTTTGGTGGTCTAGCGCCGGTGTGATTCATCACATCTTCTTACCAAACGGGGTAAGCATTACTGCAGATGTGTACTGTGAAGAACTGAACACAATGATGGAGAAGCTGGCACATCTCCAACCAGCATTGGTCAATCGCTCGTCTCGGCTGCTCCTGCATGACAACGCGCGACCTCATACTGCACAGCAGACGGTATCTAAGTTGCAAGAACCGGGGTTGGAAGCTCACCGTCGTCCGCCCTACTCACCAGACCTTGCGCCTACAGACTACTACTTTTTCCAGAATTTGGATAACTTCTTGGCGGAAAAAAAATTCAATACCCGAGAGGCAGTACAAAATGCCTTTGAAGAATTTGTTGCCTCCCGTCCAGCTGATTAACTTTAAGAAGGGCATCAATAAACTGCCACTGCGTTGGTTAATATGCATTGATTGCATAGGTGATTACTTCGATTAATACAAATAAAAAATACATGAAAAAAATTCGTTTAAATTTTTTCATACAATAGGCTAGACGACAATTTTTTTTTATTGCATGAATGAATAGTACTCTTAAATATTAGTAACTTCTCAGAAGAAACAATATATCAAAAGTCAATATTTTCAAAGGTACAGCAATTTGTATACACAATTTCGCAAGTCTCGTGAAAACGCTCCATACTAAAGTCGTACCTAGCTATGACGTCACGCCTAGGTTAAAGTGTATGAAGTATACGGTCGCAGGAACATATTTGTAAATATCTCCAATATTTGTGCGTTTAAGTTCATACTTACCATAATGAATGTTTTTGTATATGATGTGAGTAAACTAATGATATAAGTTTTGTTTACTAATTTAGCAAAAAAGAATTTAAACTTTTTTGTACTTTTTAGACGTATCTAATTAATACACATAAAATATTATATTTTTTTACATTTACCAAGTAGTAATGCCTCATTATTTCTAAGTATATTAATGAAACTAAATATTTTAGATGTAGTCGTCATCCCTATTTCATAGGTAAAGACCTAATATTGGCTTTTCTAAAAGTATATAATTAGCCAGGAAACACTGTCCTTGCCATGGCATAGCTACGATCAACTGCAGGGTACTTCGCCCGTTCGTCCCACAAGTTTCGTCCTAATAGGATGAAAAAGAGATTTTCAATTTTTATTACATTTTGCATTCATCAGTTCGTCCAATGTAATTAATTTTTATGACTTTCAAATTATTGTGAGTAAATTACTGGTAGTTTTCATAATAAAAGAAAATAGTTTTGTTGATAAAATTATTTATTAGGCTTATTTACTTCTTTGTTAAAATCATACTTATTATCACAAAATCAAAAAGTAATACTACACAAACCCAACAAAAATAAATTAGTATTTAATCAATAACCGAAAAATATTTCTTCTATAACATGTTTTAATTTTTTATATATTTACTTATTAAACATATTAAATCTTATATATGAAAATTTATTACAATTACAATGTCTCACTAAAACTTGAGAACTGGACCGGAGAGGCTGGACTGATTTGGCTAATTTTGGTATTGAAATAATTGTGGAAGTTCAGGGAAGGTTTAAACGGTGAGATGTTAAGACAGAACAACGTATGTCGGGACAACTAGTCAAGTATAAAAATGCCAAAAATCAGTGTAATATAAAGTTACAATTATTGAAATGAATCGCAAATATAATGAAATTAAATTTAACCTTATAGTATATGACTAAAAATAAAGTAAGTAGGTTTCACTAAATCAACTATATCTTAAACTAGATATTTCCTGTGACTTTGTGCGCGCAACTTGCGGAATCGTAAGTACATTTTTTCTCAATAAAAATTAGTCGTCTTCGTGGTCTACTAAATTGGTCAATTAGTTTTGGAGCCTATTCAATGTAAAGAAACAAACATACAAAAACAAACGAATATTTCCTCTTTATAATATTACTGTAGATATAAAACATACGATAAAGTATTTTACTGAAAAAACCTTACAATAGTTGACTAACATTAATCTCATTTAACAGTTTTGACATTCAGTAAATAAAAATATTGACTTCCAAATCATTGCTATCTCTAAATCAAGCATATAATAATCAATATATCTTTTTACTTAAAATAACAATCATATGGCTTGAATTACTAGTCCTATAGTCCAAAGTAGTCTTGGACGCCACGCCTTTATTATTTAATTTTTTGATATTTTATATCAAAATTGTGATAAAATATCAACAGTTTGATGTACAATATTTTCATCTATCTATATAATATATAAAAGGCAAAGTTGATTGACTGATGTATAAACGCACAGGAAAAATCCTTATGGCAAGAAAATTTAAATTTTGCGCACGTATTTTTCATATGACGTAGGCATCCACCAAGAAAGATTTTTTTTAATTCAACCCTCAAGGGGATAAAAACGCTGATAAAAGTTTGTATGATACTTTTTATTCCTTGGACATATTTGCATGATATTTCGTATTAATTAAGTACGGAAAAAATAATGAGTTACGTATTTAGTATAAATAGTTATGCGATTAAAATAAATGGCTTTGGAAGATACATATTCGACTAAAACAGAAAAAATAAACATCTGCACAAAGTTTTAAAAAATGACAAGTATAAAAATATAATCAAATCTTTTGCCTGCGACTTCGCCCGCGTGGAATAGGTATATGCTAAAATGTGTAAATGCTGAAAGTGGAATAGGCACTGCAATATACTTCTGTATACAATATTGAAAATATTTTAAGGGTTTCGTACCCAATGAGTAAAAACTGGACCTCCAGCCTCCCGGCTGGTCCAACCGCTAGTTCCCTGCATATTAATATGTAATATCTTTGAAAATATCAATCTAAATTACATGCTGTCCATATTGATCTATATTAAATGCACTATTGTGCATTTAATATATTTAAGGTACTTGATTGAATAAGGATTAGTGCTGTATTGCTTAAAATTCGAATTAAATTTGAATAAGGATTAGTGCTGTATTGCTTCGTAAATAAGCCATTATTTCTCGTAAAAAGTAAATGATAAAAATACTTATGGTGGGTTATCCCTAATAGATAGACATATACCATCGCAGACTTTTTTCTAGACCTTTTTAAGGTGTACCTACAATTATACTGTAGTACATTATTTTGATCTAAATATCTCGTAGGGTTCAGCCAGCGTTTGCAATGTAAGCGCGAAAAAATCACATTAGAAACCTCTTTAATTAATCAGTGTTTCTCTACTATATTATGCATGTTATATACGTATAAACCTTTCTCTTGAATCACTTAATCTATTAAAAAACCCCGCATCAAAATCCACTGCGTAGTTTTTAAGATGCATACATAGGGACAGATAAAAAAAGCTACTTTGTTTTATACTATGTAGTGATAGTGATTATTGAACTTTATGTAACAACTGATTATATTTTTTTGCTGATATTACCTCATATGTTTTTGTTAGAAAACAATAGAAAATAAAAATGGGACGAACTGTCGAATGAAAAATTCATAAAAAATTAAATTCGTCATTTCGTCCCATTAGGAAGAAACTTTGTGGGCCGAACAGATGAACGACTCCAAGTGTAGACCAAATACAATCCTCACAAAAGCGAGATCGTTGGAGAGCATTGAAAACGCTCTATACAAATAATTATGCACGAGTGACGTCACAGCTGTTGAAAAATAATATATGAAGATATAATATTATACAACATTGATTTTAGTAACTTAGATACTGCTTTTATGTATTTATTATTATTTATTATTTATTAATAAGATTTGCCAACGATTCCTAACACTAGTTACATTTTTATATAAATTCTATTACATTGATGTTGGACATTATACTTATTTAATTATTTATCTTGTGGCCTAAAATATTTTGTGACCTAATGCATTCTCAAATGAACATTTCAACTATTTATATGATTTTTAACGTTATTATTTTAATATATATGTAATAAACTTTCTGTTAACATAATGGTCAAAACCAATTATTTATTGTATAATCTTTAGATCTATCAATTGCTTTTACTTATATTTAAAACTATATTTTATAAGTAGACTGGAGATTGAATATTTTAATTTCACACACCATGCTATCATGGTAGAATGTATGTTTTTTTTAAGCTTACCATCTGCATATGTAATACTATGTACCTACTACATTCAGTAAATAAATGATTTGATTTGATTTGATTTTATTTGACGTGTCACAATCACTTAAAGGTAAATACAGCATGCACCAACCAAACAACAAAAATGTCACAATAATCTGCTGTTCATGTGTTTCTTAAAAATAACAGTTAGTTCTACTTCCAATCAATATACTCATTACAGCAACATATTCAGATAAAAAATAATTACCAGGAAAAAAAAAGAATATAATATTTTATTGTTTCTGTGTGGTTCGAGATGTGTGTGGTGCGTAGTGCGTGTGTGTATGATGACTGATATACGATGTGTGCAAGTGTGTGTGTGAAAGTGGTTGGTGTTAGCTTGCGTACGACATAGCATATAGTCAAGCACAGTGTTTTTGACCTTATTAAGAGGTCCCGACCAAATGTCTTCTAGGTCATTAACATCATTCACAGCCTTAAACACTCTTACACATGGGGAGTTCACACCGAGCACAGCTCTCCGCAGTGGCGGGCATAGCGGGGTAATAGGGTATCGCGGAATTCTAGGAGCCCGGAAATTAAAATACGCTAGTGTTAGTGCACAGTCTATCTCATTATTTAAAATTTTGCATCCAAAAACTGTGTCATTTAGACGCCTCCTGTCTTCTAAAGAAATCATCTTAAAATGGGCTAATTTACTTTTCATAGTTTTAACAAGATATATAACAAATAACATAAGGATTTGAACAGTAATTTTTGTTTTTCAATCATAGCAAAAACGTCCCTGTTTAGTCCTGAACCATAAACGTATATATTATATTCTAGACGAGGCATGTTGAGGAAAAAAGTGTCTCCAGTTAAATGGCCCTAGTTTTAATATTTTTGGGGCCATTTTAACATTTGAAGTATGGTGAAAACCGAGATGGCGTAACTTTTTCTTGTATGATGATTTGATCTGTCAAATGTATGTCATAGCCTATCTTTAGTTTTGCAATCTTTGCCTGTAACTTTTTAATTTAGCAACTGATTACTGTACTTTTTGCATATTTTTCGGTCCATTTTTTAAAATAAGAACAATCATAAGAACGTTCATAAAGTTAAGAACAAAATATAAGAACTTTGCTGATTTAAGACAAATATAACTTTTTCTCGATGATTATAATATTATATTTTTATTTGTTACGAATGTTTGTGATATTTTTAGTGTCCGTGAAGCACACGTGTTTGATATTATATATTTTAAACACTATCGAGTGAGTATTTTAATCATTAATGTATCGATAATTACATAATAATATTATAGGTATATCCTTGTAAAGAACGACATAATTTTTACAACTTTAATAATAATTTACTAACTCAAAAATGGTTGACACGGCTCGATGATGATTTGTCACGCGACATCAAAGTCAATAGCATTAAGAAGCCATTTAACTGTTATCAATTAGACCAGTTGTTATTAATTAGATTTAACTAACTAAGCGCGATTTCAGACACGATTCACACGTTGCCGTATCACATGTCAGTATAAATCAACTAAACTTACTAGGTCTGACATTTTAAGGTCAGTTCTTCGTCTCCAATGATCATGAAAATTGATATCTAGAGAAAAATTAAATAGAAAATCGATTACAAGAAAAAATCATTTACGTACGTACATATTATAGACGAGGCGTGTCGAGGCAAAAACTGTCCCCACTTAAAAGGCCACAATTTTGGTGTTTTTGGGGTCATTTCGACATTCGAGGTATGGTGTAATCAAGATGGTTGACTTTTGAGGTATGGTGAAATTAAGATGGCGTAACTTTTTCTTGTGTGTATCTTTATTTCTTCTGTCAAATGTACGTCATAGGTCACTTAGTTTTGAAACCTTTGGCAAAAATAAATAATTATTAGAGGGAAACAAACAGGTTCACACCGCGACGATACGCGGCACTACATTTTAAGATAGTTATTCAAAACTGAATTTTATTCACTACGCAAGAAGACACACGTTATACACTGCACATGCATTGCAGCGCGGTACAACCTAACATTCGAACTCTTACAATGAAACACGTACCTCCTTGTGTAATTAATAAAGTTCAATTTTGAATAGCTATCTTAAAATTGCAGTGCTGTGTCGCATATTGTTTCATTACGGTGTGAATTGACCAGTAGAAAACGATTTTACAACTTTTTACACTTTGAACAACGAAGAATCTATCTGAGGGGAGTAATTTATTGGCTTAAAAAGAGGAGCTGTTAATATTATGAAAGTACAAGATACAAGAAAAAGAAAAGATTTTAAAGGTCAAGGCATTTTCATCGTGTTACTATTTCCCGACAAGCAATTACTGTTAGCAACTGATGACTAAATTACGTCAATATAATTTTAAAAAATATAAGGACTATCGAACAGATAAACATTTATTTCCACCTACTGTACTTTAAGTACCTATAATCAAAATTTATTTTATTTTAAACTCCATTTTGTACGAGGTTTTTAATTAAAAAATAATTGAAGGAATAGTTAAGAACAATGCCCCATTTCTTTCTGGCATGAAGTCCTCAGGAAAATAAACGCACACGCTCTTACATAGTCGGCAAAAAGCCAAAAGTTCGTTAAGATTCCTGACCTATAATTCAATAAATTGGGACTTTTTATAAATATGAAAATACCTTCAAGATATAGTGCCAGGTCCCAAAAGTTGAACATGTTGACCAGTAAAGGAATAATACTTTTCTTTTTAATCTCACTTTACAATTTAATTACAATTTCAATTGGGTTACGAACAAACTTAACAATGTCGACAAAGTTCCTTCTTGTCCAGTTTTTAAACATTTTTGCTTTGCACTAGGATCCCTAAAAATATTTAAAAGGAAGTGACCGCAACGACTGCATACGTGGTTGAACTACGTGTTCACACGTGAGTATGTGTGCGTGCGCACGATTTAATGTTGCTGTTAATCGAAAAAGTAGACAGTAAATAAGAATCTCAAAGAAGCTCGGGTCAACAAAGAGATGACCCAGGACCGAGCTGTCTGTAGACGCATGATACGGAGGCCGACACCAAATAAAATGGTAAAAGACCAGGCAAAGAAGAAAAAGTAGATAGTAGACTACAGAGTAATTATTAGTCAGGACGGTCAGAAGCACGATATTAAAAAATAATTACAATAAAAATAAACAAACAGTTTGTCATAAAGCTTAGACTACACATAAATAGTAATTAAGAAGTATATCCTTATTAAGCTCAAGTAAATGGAATATAAACAACAGAAATAAAAACGTAATTTGCGGTGAATAAAGAAAATATATTTGCCGTTAAATCATTATTTATTGCTTATGCAAAATTATACATAATTTAAATGTTAATTACTATTTTAAGTACCTTTAAATCCTTATTTTATAAATAATGTACAGAATGTGTTTGATAAATAATCATGGGCAATTCTGCAATGTGGTCATGTAACAATTTCTCGACGGTAGGCGACACGATACCACTCCATAATACCGACAAACTATGGGGACGATTGAATAATTTTATTTTAATATTCTCTGGCTTGAGAATGTAATATCGAACAATTTGCCGCTCGATCAAGAATAAGATCAAAATCGCTTAGCAGCGCCAATGAATCGTGCGCACTCCTGCCTGGCTCGAAAAATCTGAAAAAGTTCATGATGGTAGTCCATGTGATGAACTTTGAAGGAAACCTATATCGGCACATATTATGTAAACTTTGTTAGTAAACTTCATACAAATATAACTAAATAATAAATAAACACATTATTGTCCAGTAATATACATAATATTGTCCAATTTTTATAAATTTTGGACATGTGGACAAAATACAACAAGATTCGATTGTGGTTTGAAATAAAATAATTGTAATAAAATTAATCAAGAAAAAAAATCACAGCTTTTGTTCCAAAAACAGGAAAAATTAAGTGCTCAAAACGGTCATCACTAAATTGCTTTCCTGAGCAGTAGCATCGTATCTGACCAGCATGAAACTAGTATCAAGAGAAACAGGATGAAAAAGTTAGAAAGCTATATAGATGCTTGAAACGGCAGGGTGAGATAAAAACCAAACATTTTTTAAATTTAATTTTGCTGTGAGCCAAATGCTCATAGTGCGCCATTCGCGGGTTAAGGAGACATCGATAAATTCCCGGAGTTTCTAGAATAATTTGTTAACCCTAGATTATCGTTGTGCCCTGGACCTTGTAGGACAAGTTACAGAACTGTCCTTGAGAATTTTAATATGTATGACTCAATAATTTCAAACATTGAAGGCAACAAGGGACATTTTAGTTTTAGTAACATTTGATCAATGTGAAATTAAAAAAATATTACATTGCTGTTCTAATGGGCATAGATTTTATCAATCTAAGTCTGTACTTTTAAATGAGAAGAATATAATTTAAATCTATGTTAGTTCGAATGAGGGTACTTATTTATTACTAGCTGTTTCCCGCGGCTCCGCCCGCGTAAATACAGTATCCCTCGGGAACACTGTACTTTTTCGGGATAAAAAGTAGCCTATGTTTTAATCCAGAGTCTAAACTACTACCATACCGAATTTCATCGAAATCCGTTCAGTAGTTTTTGCGTGAAAGAGTAACAAACATCCACGCTTTCACATTTATAATATTAAGCAAGGATACAGTAGCAGCCCCAGTGTCTGCGTCATAACTTAAGTTATTAACAAGGATTTCTATGTGAAGTCAAGTTAACTCAATAACTTAATATAAACTTCTAAATCTACCATATCTGTACATTTGGATTTAAGGGCTTTGTCAAAGATAATCCTCGAAATTATGAAGTTCGGCCCATATTAGTTTCTAATCCAAATTGCTGTGAAAGTGACGTAACTAATGTCTCTATAGAATATGATAAAATATGGTATGATCCAGTATTTATCGATATAAATGTATTATCATTCGCTTAACTTTATGAGGATAAAGTAATAAAATTTATATTTTATACGTAATACTTGCTTAAGCGTGAATTATATCTGACGTGCAGAGATTTTAAAGAAAATGTATTTGTTTACTTGTACAAATACATTTTCTTATTCACAACCAAAAAAAAAATAATAAGCAGTGAATACCTTTTCTGTATTGCCTTGCAAATTAGCCTCTTGCTTTACAAATTCTCTTTCTGTCAAAAATATGATTTTAATCTAAAAGTGATTTAATTTAAAGCACAATATAATACGAAGTAACTCAACTAAAAGCCGAAAGATAAATGACAAAGTAATTATCTTATTTCCATATTACCGTTGGCCAGTGGAGCGTATTTTAAAGGGTTTATTTAATCTTGTTTTAATTCATGGTGAACGCGCAGCGATCCAGTTTTATGTATCGCGAACTTAATTAGGTTTTGCGTCATTCAAAACCTTTAACGGAATCAAGATCGAAATCTACTTTGCATCTTTGCACGCTAAGTATGCGCACCACTGGTATGCGAAGATACAGAAAGCTAGTGAAAGCTAAAAATACTTGGGGAACGTACCCATTTTTTAAGATTTTTTGACCCCTCCCTCCCCCCCTGGGTGACTACTCGTAGTATATGCCAGACTTTCCCCCCTCTTCTTAAAGTTTTTACGTAGTATTGACAAGTAAGTATGATTTTTAATCATTTCGCAGGCAGAAAGTGTAACAATTGAAAATAATTTGACTCATATTTGTTAAGCTATTGCATAGCTTCTATCGCGGGCCTTGAGCGCGGGGACCGAATCCAGAAATTCCGTAACGAAAAAACCTCACGCTCCGTGCATCGTCTAACGTCGTTTCAGTTCGGCAGTCTTCGACACGGCGTTGTGTGCGTGCGATTAGACGTATTGTACGACTCTACGAAACTCGCACGAAACGAGACGAGCTGCTCCGAAATCGGACGAATACATAAGCAGCTGCTTATGAAAAAGTAATTGTAAAAAATAATAATTTAAAACCCACATGTATTGTAAAATAATAAAAATATTTTAAACAATATTAACTTTTTATTTATTTAATAAAAGAAAAATTTGTTTTCTTATCGGTCACCATGCTCAAAAAATGTAACTTGAATTAATATCAAAGAAAAAGAAATACTGCATAAATAAACTAAAATAAATAAATAATTATAATTGCATAAGTTGATACAAAATACTATGCAATAGCTTTACCGCGGCAGTCCCCGAGTGCCACACGTCTTTTTTTTTATGAATACAGCGTTTATTGCATAAGACTGCATGTATGCTTATAATTACTAGTAAATTAAATATTATGAAGAAGAAAAACTTATGTAAAAACATATTGGTACAGTAACTTAATTTACAAAAACAACACATGTTTTCTGTTTAATTACATTAATATCCATCTCACACGTCTCCAATGAATGCGTTCCCAGCATCAATCCACTCGGATACATCATTGATCACGGGGGCAGTAGTATCAGCAGTTTCTTCAGACTTGGTCATTTCCTCTTCATCGACGGCCTCGACATCTAACCACTCCACGCTTTCTTCCATAACACACAAAACCTCATGGTAGGTAAAGTAGGTAAAGTAGAAAAAGCGCAAAATTTCTTTCGGCGAAATCGACAACGTAACAAAAATTTATGTAGCTAAAGCTTAGCTTGCTATTGGATCATTCACTATCAAAACCAATATCGCGAAATCTGCATCTCAGATTCTCGGGACAAGTTCAAACCATTACCAGCTACCATAATTGACAGTGTGAAGGCGATACGATTTATTTTTCAACTCCTGTCAACATACAATCTGGAGCAGTTTCATTTTACGGAAACGTTTATTTCGAATTAAAACAATTTATGCGGTCGAAGGGACATATTCGGGTAATTATATCACGTACCCTGAGGGTAAACGAAAATGTCTTGGTATTTTAATGTCAAAACTAATGACAGACATATTTTAATGTAGCTTTATTTGAATATACTGACTTTTTAAATAAAATAAATGTTTCAGTTAAACCACTAAGTAAAATCATAAATATAATGTAGCCTTAAATCGAGTTAAATTAGATACAGTATGATGTAATTGAAAAACACTCAAAATACGTTTTTACAATCTCAAAGTCTTATGTTTTGTTAGTACACCTGTAAGTCATACAGAATAATAATAATATTATATAGTAAATTTGTGAAATATAATAATAAACGATTGTGAAATAGGCAGGTTACATAATAACTTCTCTACTACAGGGTCAATAGTTACCATAGCAATTACGGATGCCTGTCCCGAAATTCCTCGTAAAGGTTCATTATCAAAGGTCCTGTCAAGGATCAAGGTGCAATCAAGGATCCTAACTATCTAGTTATTACTTTTATAGGCTATATCGACTGATATCGTCTTGTATAAGGTAATAGTTTTCGTATAGTTAAATGTTTCTGTCAGTTGCCGTAGTTATATCTACGAGTGATATGCTTCTTTCTTTATTCTTGTATTTAATATTGACTTTAATTTTACTATCAATGAATTATAAATGAATCGTCTTGATATTATAAACAGATTTTTGGAGTTTGAACCATTAAAATCGCGTTTGACGTTGGTTTGACGTACCTATATGAGAATACCATTTTGCTGCATTTTTTCTATTTTAACATATCGAGACTGCGTGGAAATCTGTTTTATTGTATGATTTAATTAGCAGAATCGACATATTGGACACAACTAAAATAAAATTAAAAGTACCTTCATTAATATAATTATGAATAATACTGATTTTCATAAATGTAAAAAAGCGTTTTTTTAGAAACATAAAGATCTTGACAGGGCATAAATCATGATAGACAATCCATTAAATGAGTTTGCATACAAGAAAGTAAGTAATTCGCGGCTCTTTCACATGACGCCAGCAACGTATAATTAGTGTTCCCTACTTCTTTCACCGCTGTCTTATCTGTACAATTTATCAGCTATATCTGCTGTACTGTTTGTATGCTAATGGCCGGTACCGTCAGCAAAAACGTGCAATATTTAATATAATTTACGCTGAATTTGTTCCATAATTGGAACAAACCGTTGGCTCTTTGAACTCAGGAGACCATCAGAAATGAGAGCAGAATTTCCTTTTGCACTTTAAAGTTCGGAGAAAAAGATAAAGTTAATAACGAGCACATATGCAAATTGTAATTACATTACAGATGTAAAAATCAATTATGATTAAAGGTAGCCTTTCGATCTTTGTGACAGCAACTCGCGACCACGATTGCGACTAGCGAACCACCGAATCAGGATCTCTGGTCACGCCCACGGGTCGGACGGTCGGACAGCAACAAAATGGTTATCTATGTGTTTACTGTAAATCTTAGTACCTGGAAGACTGAACATTGCTCGGATTTCTAGTACATAGTAGGTACAGTAAAAAGGATTGCAATTATAGGTATCTATTAAATATTGTTATTATTGTATTAGTGCCTTATTATAAATTTTTCAGAACTTATTACTGATCTTGAACTGTCCTTGAAAATATTTTTATGCATTAAAAAAAAAAACATAAATATTCATCTCAACAAGATAAGAACCCGAGACACCAATTTGCCAAACTGCTACTCGGATTAACATTAATAGAGTCGAAATTATTGAAATATTGTTGCACGACGACAGAAAAAACACAAAATGACTTAAAAAGGCGTGATTTATCGGTGATCAATTTTCTAGCTAGATCAATTTTTCGGGGCCGTTTCCGAGATTCTGATATACAAGAATTGCTCTTTGAAAGTGCTCTTTGAAAGTATAACTTTCTGCCGCGCACTGTAAAACTCTGGAACGAACTGTCACCAGCAGTATTTCCGGACCTATACGACCTGCAAACCTTCAAGAAGAGAGCGTATTCCCTCTTAAAAGGCCGGCAACGCACCTGCAGCTCTTCTGATGTTGCGAGTGTCCATGGGCGACGGTAGTTGCTTACCATCAGGTGACCCGTTTGCTCGTTTGCCCCCTTATTTAATAAAAAAAAATATATATATATATATATATTTAATGTCACCGACAAGGAAATCTCGAAATAAGCCGGGTATAGAAGTTATGAGCGACAGTAAAATCTAAAATCATTGATGTAGGAACTATATGAGTATGTCTTTAGGTTGCTGTTGTAGTTGTGTTTTGATGTACTGACATCTAATATGATTTACACTGAACTCAGTAGCAACCATTTCATTGCTGTCGATTCTAGGTTTTTTCGTATGGATTATGGACCATGTCCTTCGTGAAATGAGAAAAAAACATAATATTAATAAAATAGGTAAATTTGGTTTTACAAGATATACTTAAATTGTTCAACGTATGACATTCGCCAAAAATACTGATCCGATTTTAATGAATGAGGTGTCAATAGTTTCGTAATAATTGCCCATGCCCGGATAACATAGGCTATATAATTCAAGTTCAGCTTTTGTTTGAATATGAAAAGAATAATAAAGCATCAATAATACTTTCTTTAGGTTGCCGTTGTAGTTGTGTTTTGATGTACTGACATCTAATATGATTTACACTGAACTCAGTGGCAACCATTTCATTGCTGTCGATTCTGGGTTTTTTCGTATTGATTAAGGACCATGTCCTTTGTGAAATGAGAAAAAAAAAACATAATATTAAAAAAATAGGTAAATTTGGTTTTACAAGATATACTTAAATTGTTCAACGTATGACATTCACAAATAAAAAAATATGGTAAAAGAATTTTCAAAATCAGTTCAGTAGATTTAGAGTTTACCGCACACAACGTCACAAACTCACAAACTTTACCTCTTTATAATATTAGTATATATATCTAAATAACCGCTAAAATCTAAAAAACCGGCTCGACTGGAGAAAACAGCTTCACAGAAAACCTACGTAGAATAAAGTTTGCGTAGTGTTATGTCGAGTAAATCAGGTAAAACGAGTAATTCTATGTCGGGATTTACCGGCAACAAACTAGTAACACATCTGGTGTTGTGGGTGTCCACCACGGAACTAGTAAAAAGTCCATGGTAATCATTGTCAATAGGTGTTCATGACGGTTTCATTCAAAAGCCGACTGGTCGTTTTCTAGTCTACTTCCAAAAGAAGCAATAGTTTTTTCTGGTGATTATTGCACAAATTATATAATTAGTACCCAGTACCTGGGTAGCCGAGCTTTGCTCGGACTTCTGATAACTTAAAAAAAAAGTAGCACAAAAATACTTATCTGACCGGGATTCGAACCCACCACATTCCGAATTTTCGAACAAAGCAAAAAATATACATAATATGCTTACCAAACTACCAATCGGACTGACATAATGGTGTCGAAATTATCGATACATTGATGCACGACGAAAGAAAAACATATATAGCTTAAAAATGTGCAGTTTCCAGGGATAACACCCAGCTAGATCGAAAAAATTCTCCCCCAAAAAAATGCAATAATTGCATACTTAATTGCATGGTAATACTTGCAGCAGTATTCGAGAAACCGGTTATATATACAAAATTATCTCGTTTAAAGTATATACCTAGTATTTTTGCACGATATTTTCAAGTGTCGCCGCCTGTTTTTTGTTCGGTACAGGTTTAATTGCTACTTTCATAGTGGACAGCCATTATCATTGTCCATGGATACGTATCGCGACTATTAATAACACGTTATTCATTACATTCCCCTGCCTTTAATGCACTTATAATTAAAGCAAACATGTCCGTTGCGAAATCTGCTATTAATATAGCATTAAAAATTTGAAACACGAAACAATATGCAACGACAAAAGTCAGTAAAATATGACTGACAAAATACTGCAACAACTTTAAATGTAACAAAATATTATTGACGCTTTATTATTCTTTTCATATTCGAACAAAAGCTATAACCCCACAACGTGAATTATATAGCCTACGTTATCCGGGCATGGGCAATTATTACGAAACTATTGACACCTCATTCATTAAAATCGGATCAGTATTTTAGACGCTACGGTTTATGTTTATGTATGTTGTAAGTTCCACATACATAATATTACATACATATACGAACTGTCAATTTGATTACCTTTCCTTTTGGCTTCGCCGTAGTCGGGTAAAATGACAAATGTACAGCAAGCGAGAAAGACAAAAATATTGACGCGTCAGATGATAATGGAAAGCTTTTGCAAAACAATAATAATTGTATAACAGATGCGTTAAGTAGGACAAATGCCTTTCTAACGTCATCGCTAATAAGTTGTGGACACTTACACGCTTCTACTTTTCTTATGGCCTATAATTTGACAGGTAGAATGAGATGCATTAGTGAGGATTCTCCGTGTAATGGGGGTCATTGGATCGCTCGTATATAATTTAACCGAGAAGGCATTCGTTCCGCAATATCACATATTTTGTCATTATATAATATGCTGCCCAATTTATATGCAAGTTCTATTGAATAGTAATAATAGTTACCTGGGCTGTAATTTTAACATAATAATGTTATGTAAATGTTATGGCAATGACGTAAGGACTAAGGAAGTTTTTTGGAATTACAGCGCAGGTACCTTAATATTACTATTCAATAGAACTTGCATATAAATTGGGCATTTGATATTTCATCTCTTCTGTTATTTAAGAAAATTAATAGTAAATAAATAAATAAATAAATAAATATCTATGGACGCTTCACACCACGTCAATCTGGCCCCGTGCTAAGTATCCGTAGAACTTGTGTTGCAGGTACCAGAAAACGGGAAGTATATTTAATACTTTTATACTATACACATATTTAAGATTTTTATTATATTATCCATTTATTATATTACACATACTTAATACACAGCCATGACCCAGGAACACAGAAAAACTTTTTGTTCCTTCGGCGGGATTCGAACCCGCGACCCCCGGCTTGAGCACCAACGCGCTGAACCACTGAGCCACAGAGGTCGTCATATATAGTAGTAATAGTATACAGTTGAATAGTATGGATCATTAGGAAAAAATGTTGGATTCAAAATTTCATAAATCCTACATTCAAAATTCTTACAACGTATTTTGAGGCACCTGTCTATCAGTTACCCGATGATATCAAAGCTCATAAACTATTCACTTTTTACGGCGCGTGAGAAATTCCTTGTAGTTTTATGAATCAGCTCACAAATTTTGTTTTATTGGAAGATGAAACATATTATAATACCTCGAGATATGAATTGAGGAGGTAAGCAAACAATGCAGCACATCAGAAGTCTCAGAATCCTTTTATTTTTCGCTTAAAAGGGATATAATACATCACTGGATATCTCGTAACTTTAAAGATTGTGAATTGACATGAAGCTGGTTTTTTGAGTCCCTTCTTTTTCTTTTTTGTCGATTTTACTTACGGAATATCTCCGCAAGCACTACCTTTTTTAACCTTTTTACCTTTTTCCAGACGAAAACAGGGGCGTGTTATAAGTTTGACATGTCTGTCTATCTGTGCGAGGCATCGTAGCTCCTAAACGGATGCACTGATTTTGATGTAGTTTATTTTTGTTAGAAAAATGACATAGTCGAAAGTCTTCTCAGCTATAATTCTTCATCATCCTCTCGCTCAATCGACAATTCGGGGGTTACTTCAAAATTAATTAGGTTTTTTTGTTTCTTTAACTTGCATATTTGGAATGCAGCATCTGGGAATAATGTGTGCAGTTCACATGCAAGGAACATACAAAAATTATAATATTTCCTTCTACATCGCAAGCACTACCTTTTTTAATCCTTCACACAAACAGAGGGGTGGTTGAAGTTTGATCTTGGATTGTACATTCTTCTAAATGATTTCCGCCTATGTTTTAATCTATATTTCCCATAGATGAAGAGATATATAGGAAATATATATGTATATGTTTGTTTCGTGTCTTATTTACAACTTGTCTCATACATATTTCAGTAATTACATTATGAGTAATGTACGAATATTGATACATGACACTGTAACAGAACACCTTGAGTAAGCTGTGAATTTAGTTTTAGAGCTAATGGTCTCACAGCATGTGGGTTACACATAAAACACTACACCTTTTTATGGACACTTGCGTACGAAACTTGAGAAAATGATTTTACGAGCGAATGCCGGAACTAGGAAAAGTATTAATGCTATCTCCCGCAGTTTCAGGGATCCGTGGTAGACGTAAAAATAAATTGCATGTGTAGTTACGTCTTTCGAAGGCCACATATTCAGGAAATTGAGCGTTCAGCAGATTAACATCATATCAAATTAATACATGAAGTAAAAACTTTGTTTACGAAAATCAAGCGAACGGAGATGTATGAAATTTGGAAAGTTAAATTTTATATGGAGGAATGGAGTGAGCTAATATTTTTTTGTGACATTGCTTAATAATACATAAAATTATTAAAAATAACATAACACAATACACCAGAATAGTAACTTACAATACTACACATATGGTGTTTGGTACAATTCCGTATACCTACATTAGTCACTCTGTCTTTTAAATTCAATAGACAACATTTACATTTTTATTTCTAAGAAGAAAATGAATCCTAACAAAGCTCAAACTTAAAAATTAAATATGGTCGAATTTCGACTACCTCCTAGGTGACTACTAGTACACTTCTGAAATAGGCCATGCAAGTATTTCCCGACAGGGGCATTTAATAATAGGAACAATTAGCTATGACACGTTCAAACTTTTCCTGCCTGCAGATAAATTAAAGTAAACTGTTGTTACAGAAGAATAATTACTCTAGGAATGCATTTTTTTGTAATAAATATTATATTATAACAGCCTCCGTGGTCTTTACGAATGCAGTAAGTCCAAAATATATGTATGGAAACTAACGAAGTGCTTAAATGTCTAATTGCACACATACTCGTAAAAGACTGAGTATTTTTCTAAACTTCGACCCTTCTTCAATACAAGTTAAACATAAAAGATCCTACCGAATAATTTCCTAGCGCTCCCCTTACACTCTCCTAAACAAGCTATTGAAATGGTATCTTATACAATCGAGCTAAAAGCTTGCCAACCATAACGAGGCACATTTTTAGGGTTCCGTAATAACTACAAGGAACCCTTGCCGTTTCGTTTTGCCCGTCCGTCTGTCTTCCATTAATTACTTCGGTAATTATGAATATAAATAGCCGAGATTTTGTATGGTTATAAATTGCATACAAACTTATTTTTTGCCGTTGTATTCATAGATGTGAAGTGCGGATGATTTGTATCCGAATTGGGATGAAGTGATTCTTTTTAACCCTAACCATTTCTATTTGGACGCTTAAAGTAGCTTCTACTAAGATATAAGAGGTAATTTGGGAATTAATAATAATGATACAAATCCCATATTCCCCTTCAAGGGATCGTCAATCGATGAGTTGGCAAATATTGACAGAATCGCTCCACCCATTACTTCCGGTAATATAATATTAGCCGATACCCTCCAGAGGTCCTTACACGTTCGCAGCCAGGCAGGCTTGTTACCTATTATACTGTGAGGATGGGCTCAGATATGTGAAATGAAACACTTGACGACTCGTTAGCGACTGCCTTTATTAAATGAAATCTACTTATTATATGACAATAACTTACATACTACATTACATAACTACACCTTCCCCTTTAAAAAAAATATAATTTAACGCACACAATTATTTTATCACTTACTTCCGGGACACTTAAGCAAAATTTAAACATAAAATTAATTTCTAGAATATATTACTAGATTTAACGTTTTATAATAACTAGCACAATACAATGTTATAAGAGATTTAAGACTTATATAACATAGTCCTATTCTTATGAACTAGATCTATTTTTTCATTTTTTAATATTTTTACATTAGGCTCAATGTCTTCAATGACCTCTTATGGTCCGTTATAAACTCACTGCAATTTTTTGTCTGTCTTGTTTTTAATTAGTATTCAGTAATTTTTCTTATACGTTATAGGATTACAATTTTTGTCATATATTATCTTTTCTAATAATCTTATTTTTTAATAAATTTTCGTGAGCTTCTTTTTGTTAAGCTTGTAGCTTAAATTTTAATTCTGAAATGTAATCATCATTGTAAAGAGGATCGACAGAGTTATGAGTAAAATTATATGGTGTTTTACATTTCTTACCAAAAAACTCAAACGGTGAAAAATTTGTAGAGGAATGAACGGAGGTATTGTAGGAAAAGCACCAAAATGGCAACCAAGGCCTCCATAACCGTGAATGATTTTTAGTTTGTATGCTTAAATAATTTCCTTATTTAAGCATACAAACTAAACACTTTTAAACTAACTAAACACTTAAACACAACACAGACAAAAACTTTTATATTTTCCAAAGATAGGGATCTTTGGAAAAAATACTTTGACGATGGTAAGCAGTAGAATTTAAATGTTTTATCTGTAACAACTTACAAGTTTCTTGAAAAATTAATAACAAAAACTCACTATCCTTACCAGGAGCAATTATATCTGGTATCCCATACCGTTATATAAAGTTATTTACGAAATTCCTCGCTATCTCCTCTGAACGTCGTATCTCTAGAGGTCCTACTACGTCAAGAAAAACTTTTTCCATAGCGGAATTAGCCGTAGTTGTAATTACCACTGGTCCCTTTACATAGTGAGTACTATGCTTTTGCTTCTGACATATTCCACACTCGCTAATAAATTACTTAACATTATTCTCTAGACCAGGCAAAAAGTAATATTTAATGATATTATTATTCCAGCGTGGCCACCAGTTGGAAGAAGATGAAAATCATTCAATATTACCTTTTGGTCATCATTATCTTGAGTTATTTCTACGTCATTTAAAATACATAATCGTTGACCGGTCCAATCTTTTTGTATCTTTATTTAGTTAGCTAACTTTTCTATGAGCTCGTCGTATATTTTACTTTTACATCTTCAAAAAATTAATTCATGCACGAGGATTCTTTCACAAAAATATCTCAATTCCCTCACAAAAGCGGCTGGCGTCCGTTGTGATTGGGCAACTGGATTTATATATAAAGACATTATTTCGAAGAGTAATACATTATTTTCAATATCAATCTCTTTTAACGTGCGTAAGTCTCTTAATTTATAATAGTCAATAAATTTAAGTTCAACAGATATTCCCGGTCTACTATGAATTTCTACAACGCTTGGTTGCGCAGGCCATTCGTCAGTAGGAACCATGGCACACGGAGAACTCTGAGACATATACTAATACTAACTTTTGCCCGCGGCTCAGCCCGCGTAAAAACAGTATCGCATGAGAACCGTAGATTTTCGCGCCAGTAAAAAGTAACCTATGTCCTTCCCCGTGGTATACTTTATGTTTGTGCCAAATTTCATGATATCGGTTAAGTAGTTTTTTCGTGAACGCGTCACAACTAACCAAACAAACTCACTTTCACATATATACTATTAATAAGGATTATAAAGAGGAAAGATTTGATTTTTTGTATCTTTGTTTGCATTGGATAGTCTCCGAAACCGCTGGACCCGTTTAGATGAAATTTGGCACAGATATAGAGTAGACCCCAGGAATGGACATAGGCTACTTTTTATCGTAATAAATTTACGATTCCCGCGCGATTTCTTTTTGCAAGCACGAAGTCGTGGGCAACATCTACTAGATGTGTCATCTAGTATACTATAATAATTTACATAGGGGGGGCCACACACTGCGATACGATGACGCATCGCCACAAACATAATAATATCTATGGACGCTTTCACACCACGTTAATCTGGTTCCGTGGTAATTTTTCGAAGAACTTGTGTTGCAGGTAGCAGACAATGTAAATATATTGTAGGACTACCTGGACTACCTGGTTATATTTTATATCTTCGAATGAAGCAACTCATGTAATATTGATCGAACTTCACTTCAAAAAGTTCGTTTGATCATCAATAATACTTCATCACTATATACTATAAAACAACGTCGCTTTTTCTGTATGCCATATGTATGCTAAGATCTTTAAAACTACGCAACGGATTTTGATGTGGGTTTTTGACGTGATAACATCTTATAAATCGATGGAGCCGGCTGCACGCACGAAAATCATGACTCATGCGTTACCTGTTACCCGTTGTCGTTACCAAGTACCGTTACCAAGTACCAGCGTTAGCTCGCATTGCCTTTACCTCATTATTATTATTATTTTTGTTGTTGTTATTGTTGTTGTTGTTGTTGTTACCGTTGTCACATTCAATTATCGTCAGAAAACCGACTTTACAGACAACCGGTATGTTTTTTAATTGATAAAGTGATTCAAGAGGAAGGTTTATATGTATTACATGCATAATATAGTAGAGAAACACTGACAATTTTAGAGGTTTCTAATGTCGTAAATAAACACATTTTTGTGTTATATTGCGAACGCTGGCTGAACCCTACGAGATAGACTTAAATATTGTACTACAGTATTGTACATGTACATAATGGCTTATTTACGAAGCGATTTTAAGCAATACTGCATTAATCCTTATCCAATAAAACTTTAAATACATTGTGCATTTAATGTAGATCAATATGGTCATTTACACCATGTAATTTAAATGGATATTTTCGAAGATATTACAAATTTAAAATGCAGGGACATAGCGGTTGAACCGGCCGGGGCTGGTGGTGTTCACAGTATGATCCTTATCAAATTAAATCAACGATTACTTTACTCACTTTAAGCATTTTATACACATTGCAGTAGCCGTTCAAACCATACAGTTTAAATTAAAATCTTATATTTTGAAGATCCGGTTTTTACCCATTGGGTACGAAACTTTTACAGAAGTATATTGCAGTGAATAGAGTTATTTGTTGAAGAAGTTTTTTCTCCAAGAACACTATTCCACACGGGCGAAGCAGCAGGCAAAAGTTAGTTACATATATTTAAAATTTTGATTATGATAAACACATATTTAATAAATACACATCCGTAACCCAGGAACACGGAAAACTTTTTTGTTCCCTAGCGGGATTCGATCCCGCGACCTCCGACTTGAGCGCCATAAGGCCACTAGCCACAGAGGTCGTCAACGACGACGTCGCAACGCAATACAATTTACAAGAATTGTAAATAAAATAGAAATAAAACATAAATTGGGACGAATTTAATAATATTGTCGACGTCGCATTGATATAGATTAAATCGGATATGAATAGATTTAATGGCACACCATTTATGGTTATGATGATGATGCATTCTATTTATGTCGTATAAACTTAATAATACCTTGTAATTCAAGCGACACACCTACAAGGTAATCAGTGTTTATTAACTGGTAATCCAGTGTGTCATCTAAAATCAGTCTATTAATTCTGTGTCGGAGTTGAGTTACCACAAGAATATAAGCGTGAAGACAATATATAATATTAATTAATACATATCGGCATATTAGTAAAGGAAATATTTGAAATCATTTACTTATATAAAATGGGTGTCTTAAGATGACAATAAACAAAATACTGAAAGATGTCTAGCGCCTTTTGATGAGAATTGACTGCATTAAGAATCTCGGAAACGAATCGCAAAAGGATAAACCACTTAATAAATCGAAATACATAATTATTATAACATTATTGAAAAGTGTGGGTAATAAGACATGTGTTCTGAAACTTTAGATGCCCCAGACAGCCATCTACATTACTATGTAGATAGCTGTCTGGTCTGTATAGATATCAATTTATGTGTATAGATTATCATTTTCTTTTAAAACTACTGTTTTAAAAGAAAATTGATAATCTATACATTTCCAATATATTAATGTAGACCTTATACCTACCATAGGTAGGTAGGTTTTACTGTAAAAGTATGGGGTTTTCTTACCCCAAAAATACCCGTATTGACGCGGTAACATTATCCTAATTGATATGACCGATATCATTAGTCTTTTGATTCATAATACTTGACGTCTCACCCTTAACTTAAACCTGCATTTCCCCTGAGCCTGTTATCTCGTCTCCTTCGAGGCATATGCTATTGACATGCTCGCCCTCTCTTTCTAATGCCACCGCAAAAAGAGGGATGCAATATTTTAGGTAGCTATAAACATTCGTGTAGGTGACTCGACCCCAAAGTTCTAACTCCCCTAATAAGCCATTTCACCTTAGGGTGCAATCATCAAAGAATTTTTCAATATATTTTCTGCGTTTGTAGGGATATATTTTGTTTGTATTTCGATTTCAAATGTATTTTTATAAACCAGAAAACAAACAGGATAAGACTCAGACGCGGCATATACAATTAGGCCATTCGTTATGAAAAGATTGTGATGTTAGCAAAGTTAGCAAAATTATTTTAAACGAATTAGGTTACAATAAAGTTAATGATCTTTCTAATTTATGAAATTCCGAATGAATGAAGTCAATGACGGTGGCTTTTTAAAATTATGTACTTATTTTATACACAAGAACAACATGATTGTCGCATATAAAAATAAAAGGATTGTGTGGTTTTATGAAACCACGGTAAAAGTGAAACTTTTTTTCACATTATAGACATTTAACTAAAAATTTTCGGAATAATATTCCATTAAGGGATTTTTATAAAATCGCTTCATCAATCTTAATTTTATAGCACTGGCACAAATATCTATACCAAATACTGGTCTATACACTACACGGTCAGCTGATGCGAACTATAGGCGCCGCCATATTGGCATTGGCTGCTCTGACGAGCGCCTTTCACTTTATCCATACTCCGCGGCCGACCGTCACGCGACATGCAACACACAGACGAAAAAGTTTGAGACGATGTAAAATAGGTAGACGTACATATAAATTATTATTGCATGGTCTGTCTGTAAAATACTCTTTGCGGAGGGTGAGTGGTCACGTGATGAATATGAGGGGTCCATGTCAAGCCACACTATGATCATCAACAAGTTGCGAATTAAACGCTGACCCCTAAGATGTTATGTTAATGGCTGCAGTTACATAGGCATGCTATGTTCAGATCGAATATAGTAACTACTACTAATATAAATGTGAAAGTTTGTGAGGATGGATGGATGTTTGTTACTCTTTCACGCAAAAACTACTGAACGATGAAATTCGGTACGGTAGTAGTTTAGGCCCCGGATTAAAACATAGGTTACTTTTTATCCCGAATAAGTACAGTTTTCTCTTGGTATTCTGTATTTACACGAGCGGAGCCGCGGGCAAAAGGTAGTATTTTTATAAACAAAAATACCTCAGTACCACAACTCACTATAATGTTACCAATTTAAATGTCACTGGTTTACTAGAGCTACAGCTCGGCGTCGAAAACAAAGGTCATCGAGAACAAGCATTGGACCACTGCAGTTCCCTAGGGGCCCAAAAGTTTGATGTAAAGTCTGGCGGTTCAAAACCTGGCAATTTTTTTTAATGAGCAAAACGTTTGAAGGTTTTTTGAGTCATAAAAGGTCATAAGAAACAATAAACTGTTTTGTTACACGGCTGCGCGACAACTAGAAATCGATAAAAATGCATGTCAGTCCCACTCCTGACCAGTTTCCAGCCAGACCGCCCTGAACGTGTAAGAATTTTGAGTAAAGAAAGGTCATATGGAAAAAGGTCAAGTTAAACGTCAATCTGTTCGTCTCCTAATCCTCTTTCGAAAACCATCGGTCTGGCATGCTCAAACCTGCCCAAAACTTGATTTTTTAAATAAATTTTTTAAATCTTATTTTTTTGTAAATACTACAATCCTCCGCGGGATCTATGTATTATTCCAGACTCTAAACTACTACTATATCAAATTTAATCAAAATCCGTTCAGTAATTTTTATGTGAAAGAGTAACTAAAATCCATCTATCCATTCTAAGCTTTCACCTTTTTTTACTCAAAATTCTTACACGTTCAGGGCGGTCTGGCTGGAAACTGGTCAGGAGTAGGACTGCCAGACTTGCATTTGTATCGGTTTCTTTCATTCGATACATGGCGCACAGCCGCGTATTAAAACAGTTTTCTTGTTCCTTATGACCTTTTTTTACTTAAAAAATCTTCACACATTTTGACCAATAAAAAAAATCTGCCAGGTTTAAACCGCCAGACTTTACATCAAACTTTTGGGCCCCTAGGGAACTGCAGTGGTCCAATGCTTGTTCTCGATGACCTCTTTTTTCGACGCCATCTCTAGCTCTATACCGTGTAATAAAGAAATACAATGACACATTAAATTTCATATTTATGTTTACAAAAAGATTAAATTAGTGGTGAACACTGAACAGAGTAGTTAACACCCAAGTCCCCAACTTTACACAAAAACAAATTTAATTACACAAAATAATATGTTTTTGTGGAAAATTCACGGTCGGTAATATTAAATGACGTATTTCATAAAAATAAATTCTCAGAATGAGGACTATATATAGGAAAAATTGCTAAACATTTTGTGTGTCATAACTTTGATTGCGTGAAGTAAGGAATTTTCTATAGACCAGGACTGTACATTTATAAAGAATAAAAATAAGCTATATCCACATAATTATTTTTTTATATGATATAACATACTCATGCATTTATTTACATAATTATTTATGATTATTATGACGAACGAATCATTCACACGTCTCATGTGTGCGCTTCGAGTTTTTGAAATCAATCTAAAATATTTCATCATTAACAAAGAAATTATAAATTTAAATTCGTTTAAACGACTCTAATCCATCATCTTCGCGGCTATCGCGTCACGATCTTTACAGAGCCATTCACACTATAAACCGAGCTCATGTAAAACCAAAATAGCATTTTACACTCCAGTTGCAACAACGGTATTTAAAGGTATATTATACATCGTCAGAATATGTTAGGATATTATCTCCTTGTATCGTGTCGCGCTAGTGCGTCATGCTTAAAGACACGCGCTAGTAACTTGCTCTAGAGGATTGCTTGCCACGTTCAAGCAAGTTGGATTAACGTACTTGCATCAGTTGTGTAAGCGTTTATTGTGCACTACTACTATTATGAATGTGAAAGTTTGGGATGGTTGGATGGATGTTAGTTACTCTTTCACGCAAAAATTACTGAACGGATTTTGATTAAATTTGGTATAGCAGTAGTTTAGTCTGGATTAATTCATAGATCCCGCGGTGTGATGTTGTATTTACGCGGCCGGAGCCGCGGGTAAAAGTTTGTTAATTATTAAGGAAATCACCTTACTATCTACTACTACTACTAACTACTAACTAATTACTACTAACTACTACCAATCAATGTAGGAAATGTGTTCTTGTTCATATTTTTGCACTTGATGTGTCACATTTAAAGTGCTCGCTGGTATTAAATTAGTTTATGCTTTATGCAAAAGCCTCGTTAAAACACGTTTACTTAACTAGGAAAAAATTAATTTGTGAATTAAGTCAAATCGACATGTACAAACATTTAAGATAGATTATATATAGCAGGTAATCATCATCACCATAAACATAATATATACATAAACATAATATTTATTATTAGCTTACTGCAGATAGGCTAGCGTAGTAGTAAATGCAAAAAATAGTTTTACTTTACATTATAAATAAAAATGTACCTACTGATATAAAAAATACTCTATAATTTAAACTATAGTAACAATAAATTATGGTAAGGTGGTACAAGACTTCGCCTGGTTATAAAATCTAATTCACCCGTAAACTCGGAAGTCTATAGCGAGTGCGAACTAAATGGTCGACAGCCTTAGAACGTTCACTACACAGTAACAGTAAGTTCAGATATTTCTATGCTATCTAGATTCTAGATCAAACCTAATATTCTAAGTTCTATGAATGTACTTTTACTATAAAGCGTGTTTCTATTTGCTCACAACACCGTCGGCCATTTTAAGGATTTACATTTTTAAAGTGATTGTGTACCACCTGAGTACGTTTCAAAGATGGAACTTTTTGATATAATATATTAAGTCTTCGACTTTTTAAAATTAAAAAAAGCTTAAAATATAAAAAAGATTCGAAAGTTATGAGAACCTACATCTTTTTTTACAGGAAACAGACAACAGAAGTAGGTAATGTTGTTTGAGAATAACTTTACAAAATTTTACCTAAAATCTTGGGATTAATTAAAATGTATCAAGCGAATCGTATCAAAATAGAAATTACAAAAACGTAAGCCGGAGTAGGTACTATTTGCTATAAAATCCGTAATCACTCCGCAAAAAACATAATAACACTTAACAATCTAACATTATAAAAGCAATTATTCTGGAAAACGAGCTATTCGCGCGGTCCAAGACATTATTGTAAAAAACATGGCGGCCTATTTAAAATCACGACATCCTGCGCCATAAAACATTCGCTTACGTAATGAACGGTAATTTATTCAGACGGAAAGTATCTATCTTGACTTCAGTAGACTAATACAGCGGACCACACACTAGCTCCCTCTAGGATTGATCTTCGATTATGCTTACAGGTTACGATATATCGGCAGATTTATCACTGTCAGAGAATAATATATATAATGATTTTGAATTGTAATAGTACCTAATACGTTAAATGATAAGTACTTAAAAAGGTAGTATGAATAAGTAACACCGGGCAAATCATAGAAAAAGGTTGAATATACTAATTAAATAATAGAGGTTTTTCAGATTACGCTGAAGTTTGACACGTAGATGCCAATAAAAAAAAATGTGACAAAGGCATCCTGTGAAAGGATTTAAGATTTATTAATAATTCATTCCACAGTTGTTAGTCACTTGCTGCAACCCAAGCTGCGGTTAAAAAGAAACAAGAATCCGATACAACTAATTAAAAACCAAAACTCAAAATTCCGACACCAGAACATGCATCAAGAGATTAAATTAAGCTTCCGTCGTATCGTGAGGTGTGGAGGCCTTTAGAAGTCTGTTCTCACTCGCCGCCAGATGTTATCTTGAGCATCTGAAGGCTCCAGATAGAGGTATTTCAGTTAATTATCACTACGTTTTACCTGACGTCAAATTAATACGAATCATACTTAATGCGATGGCTGTGATTAATATTTATTAATCAAATATCAATTTAATTAGTCGGACTCGATACGTGTAAGCTCATTAAGTCTGCAAATTAGTACTGCGAATTTAGTGATTTTATTTCATTTCCAAAAGGTGAATCGAAATTAATTGTTTAACGGCCCTGTTTTTTAGAGATTAAATATTTTATTAATCTGGAAGATATTTAAGCTTGTGAGTTTATTTTTAACTTATTTTAGGCTTGAGCGTAGGTTTGAACGGATTTAAAAGTATTTAGCACTCAATTTGAATCTCTGATTAATTATTATTAATGTCTACTGCGTAAAAATACGCCAATGTACGATCCGCACTTATTTCAACAGGTAAATTCAAATACCCCAAATTTAAAAAAAAATCTCAAATCGATCACAAAAATGAACTAAATGCTTCACAAAACGGAATCGTTGGCACGAGTTGCTCAATAGGAATGATCCTCTCCTCTCCGACTTGTATCTAACTGCGATATTGGATTTAGATTCGAATTTATCGGAATCGCTTCGGCGGTGTCAAAGCACTCGTCTGACGATATCAAAAAATTATATCACAACTTTTATCGACAAAGCAAGTGGCGTGCGTTTCCATTGTACATTCGTATCGAGTTGTGATATTTTTGTTTCACGGCATAAAAAATGTTTTATGCGTAATTAGTAGAGTAATTCTAGGATTTATTATTACAAATACGATCGCGGATTCTAATTTACGGAACGGTGATTTTATCTACCTAAAAACGAATATATCTTATTACACCCTAAATTAATTTGCTTACGTGAAACTCATAATACGAGTTCGTAAAATTCTTCTACGGACGGTTTTTTATGGTTCAGTATGTTCGTTAGAGACATTTCGTGATACAGAATGATAGTAAACCTTACAAATCTAATTTTCATTGGAACGTCAACGTTGGAAAAACTCGAAAGGTGCCGTGTGGTAACGGAAAAGCGCAACCCCGACTATTGTGAATAGTCGAGGGTGCAGATTCGCTGGATCCTAACGTTATTTCACGCCTATATGTCATGCATGCATATTTCATTGTAGTTCACAACTTCGCCGTGGGAAATCATGAGTGTAAGGGGCGATCGCATGAAAGGTTGTTTTCGATATGAATTAATGCAATAGGCACAGCCCCAGGTATTGAGCTGGGTGAAAACAGTCCAACTCTGTATTATATCGACGACCTCTGTGGCTCAGTGGTTGCGCACGTCAGTGCTTAAGCCGGAGGACGCGGGTTTGAATCCCGCCAAAGGAACAAAAACTTTTCTATATTCCTAAGTCATGGATGTGTATTAAATATGTGTATAATATAATAAAAATCTTAAATATAAGTAAGTTAAATATTAGTAGTAAGTTTTTTTATTAGTAAGTTAAGTATTAAATTATAAAATATATTTCCGTTGTCTGGTACCGTAACACAAGTTCTTCGAAAACTTACCACGGGACCAGATTGACGTGGAAATATGAATGATTCTTTTCGACATAGGTACGTATCATTTCCACCAAATATTTGTTATAATATGTATTGGATAATAATATAATAATAAGCGAAGCAAAAACTTTTAGTACAGTTTTACGAGAACTGTGCGTACGGAGGAGTATGATATTTGACACAGTTAAACTTTATGTGGACGAAGGTGTGCATAAAACTAATATTATTTTAAATAATGCTTAGACATACATAAAATCAATAAAAATAAGAATAACTACCTCAAACTATTATCTCAGTAGGTGGGTTACCGTGGGTTTGTTAGACATAACATGATTACACATTGACGTTTGACAATCTGTCACAACAATTTCATTTTTATATCTAAGAGGCAAAAGAACCCTTATAAAGTTCAAACACGATTAAAAAAATTATGAATTCTTATACCTCTAGTAATTTTTATGATTATAAATGACAAAAAATGTTCAAGTGTATCATATTGGCATTATCATCACAATCATCATAAAGTCATCGTGTTTGAAGAAGTATAGTATCCTTGACGTATATGTATTAAAGGTTGTCATCGGGTTAACATGTTTGTTTTCTCGAGCCTTCACTATGCTTTCCTTCAGGAAAATATTACGGAGTCGGTCTTAAGCTATTTCGGATGCAACTTTCAAATTTAATAACCACAAGGAAACATTACAAAGAGACAGTAACTTAGATAATATACTAATTATTATTCCAAGAAACACGTGGATAGTCAAAGACAAATTCGCAGCAATTAATGGCTTGTGAGGGAGTACTAGGTACATGATAAATTAACAATACACGATCTACTAGCGGCGGTAATGGATTAGCACATCAGCGTCGAGATTAACGGCCTCAAATCTCAACAAGGCAGTAGGCACATACAGATTATTAGATGCTTAATGTATTACACTCATGTCGGTGTGCTACCTTAATATGTTTATAACAATATACGCATCAACTACATTGACGATTATAACATTAGCAAACTCAATAATCATATTGCGTCTAGGATTTTTGATAGTTAAACAACATTGAGTTTATTTTAGAAAATAAATTTGCTGAGACATCGCTTCCTAATTAGATTGGTAATACACGCAAACCGATAAAACTGACGATTTTTAACAGATTTTCATACAATTCTCATTCAGTAATGTTACATTCAAGTACGCTGCTTTCAAATGTTCCTGCTAGGCTTTGTTCAATTAAATTTGTAATCAGCAAAGTGCGGCCCGTGAACCCACGTCACTATTTTTTTAATTATCCTAATTTCTTTATAGAAATTAGTTTTTTAAGTACTTTTGAAGTCTTTGTTCTTTAATAGTATACTTTTCAACCAGTTTTCCTAGAGAATTGTTGCCACACTAAAAAATAATCAGTTTGACTTCGTCTACAAAGCTGTTACAATTTTTATCGTTGGCCGGCTACTTGACCTCGTGGCCCAAAGTAATCCCTGTCTCTTAAGGCTACGTTCCCACTAGAGTTTTTAGTGGTCGCGACGGAAAAAAATAACACTGTAAATAGAATATTGTGCTAATACAATAAAGCTTAAAATTGAAGTGTCAAGTGTCCAATGTCAGATTTGACAACTCTACACGATTTTCAGCCCTATTGTATTAGCGGGCAGTTTTATTATATTAAAGTGCTGTTTTTGGAGTTTACTCTTTAAGAATCGATTTTCATATAAGGCCCCCGGTATAAATAAAATATTAGGTATAAATTCTACTGAACGAATGACCTCGTTACGTTTTTGTGCGCAACCTATTCTGCGCACCTGTCACTTTTTTTCACATGGCGCGAATTTTTGAACTCAAATCGATCGCTAAAGTATTTGTTCCTTCTGAGGGACGTGTTTTACTTTTTAGAGTAAACTCCAGTCGTGCGTCGGAGCTGACACATATTTTTTTTTTTTTAAAAAAAGCGACCACTATAAAACTACAACTAAAATCCTCAAGGAATCAAACCCAAAAAAAATTGCCACATTCATAAACAACTTCAGTGCAAAGAAACTTCAAAAAAACCGAATACCACAGAGAAACAACATTATTGAAATTTACTGAAGATCTTTAGTTGGTTTATCTATCCATTTGTAATTAGATTTCCTTCAGTAGTTTTTAAGCATTTAATAATTTTAATTAAGTTTTTTATATTGATTTAAAATTAGAATTTAAATATATTTAAGTACCGAATGTCGTAGTACAGTAAGCTGACATGATAGAATACGCTTGTTACTCTGAACCTTAATTCGAGGAGAGGGTCCTGCCTGCCTGCCCTAAAGCACTCAAGGGAGAACTTTGTCAAATAAAAAGATAGAGGCTATTAAAATGTTTATTTGGCTCGCTCTTTTATTGCTCGAATGACTATACCTACTTCTGGCTAAGACGATGTGTTTGAAAATTTTGTATTTTTGTATAGAGAAATTTATAACACTCGATCACACTACTCCATATCACTAATTTTCGGGATAAAACATAGCCCAACATTTGAAATGCAGTATAATATTATAATAGTAGAATATGATGATGATGATAGTTTTCATATATTATACCACCAGTACCAGTGTTTTCATACGATGTAAATTAAAATCATGTGGCTCAGATTTTCATTTTAACGAGTGACTTTTGTAGGCTATTGTTTACGCCGTGGCAGCCAAAACCCCTAATTCGGCCAAGGTAAGTTTGTAATCTCTACGTGACGTATTATTATATACGAGTACTAGCGCTTTATAGTGATTTCTTATGGTGTATAAAGATTTAAAGGTGTTTATGGCCTTTAATCAAGACTAGCTGTTCCGAGTAGCTTCGTTTGCGTAAGAGCATATAGATGCTTGTTTCATTGATACCATAGTGCAATTTAAAAGTAATAGGTAAGTAGATAGTTTCATCAAAATATAGTAAGCCATTTTTAAAAAACTATTGTATTTACAAATAGTAGCATATTTTTATTATTCCTTCGGATTTCCGATTTTTCAGTTTCTTATAACTATCATAATACACTTTAGTAGGCAGTTCATAATATTAGTATTTTATATTTAAGTATACCTATTACATATTGTATATTAATTGTCAGGCTATTACGTATACCTGAAGAATTCGAATGATTGAAAAACATTAGATATTATGTATCTAAACGAGGCGTCCAACAGAACAATGGTTTCTGCCCAATGCACCCCCCAAAACATGTCGCTAACACCGTGTGACGAAACAAATCCGTTGGACGCACAAGATGCGTCGGGATTAAAAAATAATAACCTAACCAAGAGCATGTCAGGACATGTCTAAGGAGGGTTCCGTAACTATCAACGCGCAATAGGTTTTCATTGAATTACTTCAAAAGTTATTGCCTGATTTCGCTGATGTACGCGGCTTGCTACTCCGCAAATCTCACGCTTCGCCACTATGAGTATCTATCTATTTATATCCATATATATATCAAAATGAGTTGATGAATAAAGTGATCCAATTATTTCATATTTAAACACCCTCCTTGGTAGTTAATTTTAAAATGTACAGTTCCGAATATGGCGAATCACGCAGCTGACGCTTTCTCATACAATTGGGATTCTCATTTATTACAGGCACATTTACATTCATTAAAATGGTAAATATTGCAGATTAATTTGTTTGAATATTGGTTAGTCTATTTACTATTTAAAGGATTATGTGGTCTATTTACACTATCACAAATCGTCACATCTATTTTTGTCCTAATTTGAAATTAATTAATGGTACTCACTACTTTTACATATTACGAATACTTATCGGTGGAACTAACGTACACTTTACATTATTATTAACTATTTTATGGCAAAATTTACTGACATTAAAAAAGTCAAATACTAATCATGACGCAGCACAATTATAATTATCATAAAAATAATACAACCATACTACGACAGTTTTTTAGTATAGGCGTGATCACTAAATTTTAAATGACCTAACGAAGTGCATGTCTAAGGAGGGTTCCGTAACTATCAACGCGCTATAGGTTTTCTTTGAATTAGAAAATAAAAGATAATGTCTGATTTCGCTGATAATAATTTTCCTAAACAGTTATTGGCATTATCTATCAGCATGGATACTTATAAGTTTCTATCTCTTAAGGGGCCCATACATGGTCCGGTCTTCCTTCAGTTCGGCCTGAACGGATGCAAAATCGTGTCGTGTGTGTGCTCGAATCCGTTCAGGCCGAACTGACGTCAGTTGGGTCGGATGCGATTTTTTCCGTGTATGGGCTCGAATCCGTTCAGGCGTCAGTTCTAACTGAAACAATCGGCCTCTCGTCTGTGGCTGCCTTTATAGTGATGAAATGCCATGGAGGGGGCCAACTTGTAAATCACTTTGGAGGCCGATTACTGGAAAATGGTTGACATTATAAATAACCTAACCAAGAGCATATCAGGAAATGTCTTTTCATAACTCCCCACTCCGATTTCGGTGACGGTGGCCGGTTTCATTGAAACCAGGCCAGTTACGCAGGAGTATTTTTATAGTGCCCAAGTGTGTGCGCAGGTTCGATTTTTTACATGCCCCTCCGACGCATGGATCATTTATTTAGAATTAATTTGAAACCACATTTTTTTGTGGTCCAATGCGGGAATCGAACCCACGACCTCTGAGTCGAGAGCCAAGCTATAACCACTAGACCACGGAGGCTGTTACATGAGTCTTCCTTACACATGAGGACATGTCATGGGGGGCCGCAACTTATATACCACTTTAGAGGCCAGTAACTCAAAAATAGTTGATTTTGTAAAAAAGGCATGTATGAAACCATACCTTTATTTTAAAATACCAATTCATCGATACCCCACGCGATGGGGTAGAATTAAAAAAAATATTTCATCCTCGCTTCACATGTATGGAGAGACACCCCTAAAATGTAAAATTATTATTGTTTTATGACGTCAAAACCGAGATCAATACACAGCCTTTAACTGTACTAAATTTCATCAATTTATATTCATAATTACAGAAGCTAGGAGAGCGGATAGACAGACAGTCGGACAAAGCGTTTTGTAAACTTTCAATATTTTCACGATTTTCCATATTTATGTCCATATTATCTGTCAGTATATCTATTCCTGTGTAGACAAAACGCATTTCTATGGTGGTCATGCTAAGCGTGCAGGTATTTCCTTACTTACGGACGCATCCTTTTAATGTGTTAAGCGGACTTTCAGACTAGGCTATAATATAATAGCATATAGTATATAGCTCATAGCGAAGCAATATCGCGCACCATACATTGTTATGGACACGTTCACACTATACTGTACTAAATATTATTGGCTTACTATACGCTATAAAAATGATTACCATATTTTAGTGATTCTTTACTATAGCTATTGCGACGTAAAAAATTGCAGCGTGAAACATTACATATTAATAAACAATCTAGAACCCATTTTCGTATATCTTAAAAAATAACGAAGATACAAACCAATTAAATATACAATATGAAAGAGAGCGATATATCGCAAAAAAAAAACCCCATACATTACAAAATGTATGGGGGTAGCCACTTGTGACGTAACAAATCGTTTTGCGAGAAAGGGATGGGCAATATTCAATCTAAGTACCTATTTCTTTTAGATTTATGTACCTACCTATCTTTAATTAACTATTTTAAAATTTTATTTACAAAACAATGATATTCCACACTAGGCAACATCCCTATTGTTTGGCACAAATGTTTTACCGTAATTACGGCTAACGAGTAAATGTGACGAGTGCACTTGACCCAGCGTTTCCCGCCATTTTGCGGAGAACATAAAATGAACAACAGAATGGATCATTGCCACAATTATGCCGATTCAAAAGAATCGTGCTTAGGGTCACCCTCTGTCTAACCTATGGGTACAAGCTAAACGCTGAGTATATAATATAACATACGCTTTTTATGTAATAAATGTTTTATTTTATCAAATTACATTGTCACATGATATAAAAAATAAGTTCAATGTTGCACATACAGTATGTGTTGTTTCGAGGCAAAGAGGTTTTAACAGAAGTTAATAATAGGTTAAATTTTATCGACACAACCACCTTTGTCTTCATTACTATAACACACAGTATTGCTTAAAACAACCGTCGCCGCTCATGGCCGCCGACGGCCGCTAGCAACCGCCAGCGGTCGAGAGCGGCGGCAGTTGTCTCAACTGTGTTTTATAGTAATGAAGATAAAATTTAAAATTATATGACAGTTTTGCTGCTGGCCACTTTCATATGCTGCCGTTTCGGTGTGAATTGACCCTAATTAAAAATATCTGGTGGCATACGGCAAGTGCATTTCATAATAATTCCGTACTTTCAAATCTGTTAGGTAATGGCTTATAATTGTTTACTTTAATCATGATGGTTAATTTTGTGGTAGTAAGTATACGCTCCACTGCCGTTTCGGTGTAAAAAACCCTTTAAAAAAAGGGTGGTGGCCCTTAAAAAATCGCTTCCGCTTGTGACTTACACAGACATCACGGTAGAATTAGTGGCACAGACCTCTGTAACACGAACCGTCATACACATGGTCTTCACTTCAACAAGGGTTGACAATAACATTAAATTTATGTCATTCTCCTGATGCCCTCGACTGACGTTTGTATTAACGATACAGAATGCTCCATTATTCGATTTAAATATGGCATAAAATTTTTGAGTGTCTATTACCGACATTAATTTAATTTTATACTGTCACAATAATTTATATGACGACCTCTGTGGCCTGAGCCACTGATGGTTAGAACGTCGGCGCTTAAGCCGGAGGTCGCGGGTTCAAATCCCGCCTAAATGACAAAAAGGTTTTCTGTATTCCTGGATCTTGTATGTGTATTAAATGTATGTATGGTATAATAAAAAACTTAAATATATGTACTATGTAAAGAAATACAGTATTAAATATATTTCCGTTGTCTGGTACCTGTGATACAAGTTCTTCTGATACTTAGCACAGGACCAGATTGACGTGGTGTGGATGCGTCCATAGATATTATTATTATATTATTGAAAATTTGTACTAGTACTTTCAAATCTAAATCCTGATATTTATGAATAATATTTCTTATTAAACTTGCATAGTGAAATGAAATATATATTAAAAAAACCCATGTGTCATAACTAAGATTAGGTATACTTACCAGAATGGTAAAAATCTTCATAATCATCTAAATATTATAATTGTGAACATAATATTATATATTCATGTGCTTAACGAAATTCACTTGTCAATCTGCAAGGGAATCCGAAATAGATATTAATATAAAGTTATAAATAAATAAATTAGGATGATCAGAAGAAAGAACAAAATGAAGTGTATAATGTAATGGCGCCAAAATGAGAAAACTCAATGAACAATCATATAAAAATGACAGATTCCAAATTCAAATGTAATATTTTGTTTATTTTTAATTGTAACAGTATTTATGGCCAGACTAAGTAAATTATCACGGCCATTTTAAATAGATATTAGTTTGAAACTTCTAATGAATACGAAACGGAATTTAAACTTGAACGAAAACGAAACAGTAACAGAAATAAAATTGAATAGAATTATTAATAACTTCATAACAAAGTAACAATCAGCCCTAGGAGAGAGTCCTGTTGGTTACATGGATATAAATCGATAGATATGCACTGACAATTAAAAATAAACGTTAGAAAATGTGGCATTGATTCAACGTAAAATACCATTAAATAAGTTTACTATATAATATAATGTTATCTAGTTTCGTCTGAGATAATATAATTAAACATTAGTTTACAATGTAAAATTCAGTGCAAAAAAGTAAGCATTTTTTCGTTTTGCGAATACTTATAACGCGCTGTCGTACTATAATATAAATAAGGGGCTTATCAAGCGATTTAAATCTTTGGTAGGCTATAAGCGTCGAGGTTAATCATTTTATTCAACGGTGTCGTATTGCTTCAAATTCTAAGTGTCAATAATAATTATTATCGACACACCAACTGTTAGGGGCGGGATTGTGTGATTCGAAAATCAATATGTGGGGTTTCTATAAGATATTTATTTGAAACTACTATTATTTTGGCAGCAGTTGGGATTTATGACTGTGTATCTGATGAAGCAGGGTAGTATTTTGCTAGTGTTTTACTGCTCCGTCTGTCATGCAATCCTTTAATTTATCCTATATTATATCGGATTTAAGACCTTACAAACCATATAAACTTGCTGTATGGAAAGAAACACTTACAATATGCTAACATTTTAAAACCAACTAAAGTGCTACATTAAATTGATGCAATCCACTTGCGGCGAATTGTAGGAAACTAGCAAGCATTAATTAATATGTATGAACTTATAATTCATACAAAATAAATGTTGGTGGTGTTTCAAACTAGATGTTATGCATTACAAACTAAACGTATCTGCCAAAACAGCGTTCAAAACATATACAACAATATAAACAAAGCTAGGGTAAGGTAATGAAATGCAAACGCTTGCACTAGGGGCATAGAGAACGGATTGCGCTGTTATTGAACAAAATATTTTTATTAAAATTAACCACCTTATTTTGTAATTTTATGGTGTTTGAGAGGCAAAAGAGATGAGCTCTAGCATCATTTCACGCAGTTTGTTTCGAGGCCATGGCCGATCCGTACCATCAATGCTCCATCATGACTCCCCAATCTGCCAAGTCCGTTGTTGATTTTTTAACGCATTATTATTTATTGTTTGTTAATAAAAGTAACGGATATTGTATAGAACTATTGTTTTTTTCAAGGGCATAGTCGACTGCATAAAGGTATATTTAAATATAATACTAATACATTACTCAGTCCGTTTTCCATATCTATGGCATCACCGAAACTATTGCACACATTAATAACAGCATTCGAAAGTTTCACTTCAAACTGATGTAAACATGAATATCCAACAATATGAAAATAATTTGCCACAACACTTTTATTCATTAGTTTCATTATTTTGTTTCCAACCAATCAGTTTGTTTGGGACCAAATCAATATAAATACTAGCTGACCCAGCTAGACCCAGATCTTCGAAGGTCAGTTGCATGCGCTTTCCTAAAATTGTCTAACCTGATTTGAGCCCTAACGGTCCTCATTACGATAAATATACATAAATACTTAAATACAGTCACAACTTTTATAATTTCAAATGTTCAATAGTCTTATAAAATCAATTTTCTAATTTATAATAGGAAAATTTAATGTCGAAGCTACCAGTCGTCTTTCCAAAATATTATAATAAACTCAGATCAGAATATAGTACCTACCTAACACTCAACAATAAAAACAGTTAATTTAAGAATCAGACTTTTTTTGCTAAGCATTAAATTTCCCTTTGTTCGAAGGTTACGTGGTGGGTAGGCTACCGAAGGATTTAAGTTTTAATTCACGTGATTATGTTTTAAATTCACATTTGCGTTCCAGTGTCAGCACATGCTGTCGCACTTGCACTCGCACAATGGTGTCGTACTCGCACTCGCAAGTTGTGTGTCGTAGTTGCACACGCACGATCTGTCGAAGTCGCACACGCACGGCTGTCAAAGTCGCACACGCACGTAGTTGTCGCAGTTGCACACGCACGATGCAGTCGCAGTCGCAGTCGCACACGCATGATGCTGTCGCACCCGCACACGCACGATGCTATCGCACTCGCATACGCATAATGGTGTCGTACTCGCACTCGCAAGTTGAGTGTCGTAGTTGCACACGCACGATCTGTCGAAGTCGCACACGCACGGCTGTCAAAATCGCACACGCACGTAGCTGTCGCAGTTGCACACGCACGATGCAGTCGCAGTCGCACACGAAATAATGCTGTCGCACCCGCACACGCACGATGCTATCGCACTCGCACACGCATAATGGTGTCGTACTCGCACTCGCAAGTTGTTTGTCGTAGTTCCACACGCACGATCTGTCGAAGTCGCACACGCACGGCTGTCAAAGTCACACACGCACGTAGCTGTCGCAGTTGCACACGCACGATGCAGTCGCAGTCGCACACGCATGATGCTGTCGCACCCGCACACGCACTATGCTATCGCACTCGCACACGTATAATGGTGTCGTACTCGCACTCGCAAGTTGTTTGTCGTAGTCGCACACGCATGATGCTGTCGCACTCGCACACGCACGATGGTGTTGCACTCGCACACACGATGCTGTCCAACTCGTACACGCAGGATGCTGTCGTACTTGCACACCGTTCGCGCAAGTGAGACAGCATGTGCTGACACAGGAACTTAAATTCAAATCGTACAGAAATAATGACGTGAACTGCTTAGTCGGGTCGTGAAAATGTTTCGTACGTTCTATCTCCAATTTTAAAAAGAACGTATGCATTTGAAAATTGGAGTTCAGGCATTTGAACAGAATTTTAATTCTCATGTGACTCTTTATAGTATTACTAGCTGTCCCGACACGCGTTGTTTTGTCTTAACTATAAAATGGAATAAATAATTAATATCCACACCTATAATCTGGTGTAGATTATAGGTGTGGATATTTATTTATTCCATGCATCATATTTATTTATTTCATGCATGCATACGAACCTCCTGGGGCCAGTCGATTTTTTCGAAATAAATTAAACAGGTAAACTGAACGCACCTACAATAAATCTGATGTTGTGGTGAATCAGTAAATTGAAAATTCTATTTTGTTTATTGGCAGATGAGGGTGAGATGGTCTTTGGGAAATGATAATCGGCGCCATACAGAAAAAATAAAGATTGCCCTCTTGTCTTTGATTTTTTTAGCCGACTTCAAATAAGGAGGTTACCTCATTCGGATCTATGAAAATCTTAACTACCGAAAGGCACTCAAAGGGTAGCCAACTCCAATGATTATTTATAATTAAGTTCGTATTACAATTTAGATAGACTTTAATACAATTATAATCAAAGTGAATAATTTCGTACGGAGCGCTTCCGCAAATTATACCGTGTTCAATCTACCCGCAGCTAGGGCTGACAGATATTTAAACCAAAATGAAGGACAGATTCGGTATGATAACTTGACATTTGGGTAAAAAAACTGAGGAAAAGGATAACAAAGGTCAGATAGGCGTCGGATAATATAATTCGGTCAGACTCACGGCTAAAAAACAAATAATTTGCTCGCTATTTTGCGCTCTTGCCACCCCTACCCGCAGCAAAGGAACAAAATCAATTCCAAAGTTCCGAAGCGATCGAGATATCAGTTCGTCATTAACTCGATTTTATCGAAAGATTTTAATAATAATTGGATTACTTTTCAGATTTTTGACGCCAAGTAGATTTTTCTTTGCTCTGATAATGCTTTGGTTAAAAATCACTTCCAATATTATCTTTAGATATTCATTACAGATTGTGATTTTTGGGCGCGTTTTGAAGGTAGCGCAATATTTCAACTTAGGTTTCAAAGACGTGAACTTTTTTTAAGCGGCATCTTTAAGTAAAGCAATTACTAAATTATAAAGACTTTTAAGTACCTATCTCTCTATATCATTTCAACTGTAGCACGTAATATTCATTAACAGTCTGAAAGCTATAGCCTTGTATACGAACTAATTTCGGTAAAAATAACATTACTTATAAGGGAGCACAGCTGTTTAACAAACTACCAAAATCTGTAAAAGAAGCGAAATCTTTGAATACTTTTAAACGATTATTACGCAATTACATTAACGATAACTAAATCCTCAACCTTATTATAATAATTATTCAAATATAACCAATGATAGCGTTTTGTACTTGGACCACCACCCAAGATGTATAGCAAAGACATTCGCTTCTTAATAATTATTATGTTTTTTTTTTAATCTACCCGCACTGTCGAAATTTAAAACGTTGAAATATTTTATTGTTCTCATGTAAGTGACGAAATGTCTTAATGGGAAACAATGATCTTTAAACCGAAAGCTATCATCATGTCATTAGAAACGCTTTTTATAATGTTTGGACTACTCCACCAAAATATTGTATTTCCTCCTATTGATCAGATAATCGACACTATTAAACGAAAGAAACGATACTGCCAACCAGCTAAATGTAAAATATTCGAATAAAACTTGTAATCGAGCAATATTCACCATACTCTCAATATCTCTTCCCCTTATCTGATCCAGCCAACAATCGCAGTCATTCTAAAGCCTCCTTAAATTCAAATGAGGCTATACACGGGGCTTCTGAAATGCTAATTTTACTGTAATATAAAATAAAATTGGCTATAAATTAATAAAATCTAGTGCATTAGAGGTAATAGGTCTAGTAAATGGAAATTGATTGGTCCCATAAAGTCCCTTATAGCTGGGTTTACTGATGAAGAACGGTGCTTAGATTGCTGCACATATTCTTAATCTAAAAAAGTAACATATACAAATCAACTAATTTTGTGCAAAATATCAATTAAATGATTTGATACGTAATTAGTACTTTTTAAGATGACGCATTGATGATTGGGCCGGCCAAATCATAGTCTAAGGCTCAACAATCGTAATTATAAATTTTGGAAACTTACATCGCCTTGAATGTCAGTAAAATGAGAATCTCTGTTATTTTTTTATAGGGTTATTCTCTGTTATCTTTTTGATTTATTATTTTGTGTTATAGACGATACTCATGTTATGATGCAGTTAAACAAAATAATAAGAGGTGATGAATCCCTATGTTACATTTTATTTTCTTAGCTTAGATAATTGGTGAGAAAAACACGCACTCCCGCAATCAAAACCTCTAACGCGTCCTCTTAACTTAATATTCTGTTTTCTAATTATTCAACTAAACGTAATTATGTCTACTCACAAAAAAAAACCTTACACTAATAATATATTAACCTAGTTTAATTCACACACTATCGAAAATTCTTGAAGCAATACTCAGTAGCAATACAAAAATACCAGCAATTATATTCCTCCACTACTTCACTTACCCCAGAAACTATTTCAAAGTTTGTGCTTAAAATAGACCAGTCCATTATAACAGTACCAGACCAATTGGAGATCGCATCGATTCGCTGCCAAGCGGGACATATTGAATTAGTCTCGATGTTGAGAGTTGAGAGTCTCTCATTGGTTTTATAGCAAGATCAAAAGTTTCCCCTTTAATTTCAAATGCTTTTAGAGTCTGCGACTTCTTCAGATTAAAATGGACTTGATGATAATTATCGTAATTAAACAATGCTTGGTTTGGTTTTGTTTTCCATTAATATTTCTACAGAACTTTAATAATTTTCGTTATGTCTTCTGCTATCTTTATTCACTTAGACTAGAAAAAATTATTAAGATAGTATACTTTGAGTTATATAGGGAGGAAACGAGCGTAATCTTCAGAAGTGAAGTGATTATCGTCGCCTTCAAAGTTGCATATAACACTGAAATGACTAAGTATAACTTTCAAATACTGTTATGGCACAAGATTTTATCTCAGCCCGAGCGTTTCGTAAATAAAATCGGTCGCTCTAGTTGGAATCGAATTGCAGGGAGAGCCGATCGGTAGATATACCTGATAATATCTCCGGTTGCATAATTACACGCCTGGATCTTTTGCAAATTATGCTTTCGGTGAAACTTATACCTCTTGTAATTGTACGGTAAAGGTATAATTTGTGTTGTCCAGTGGAAGGACTTTCAAAGAAAATTTTATTGTTTTTAGTCGGATCATTTTATTGTGAAACGATTGTTTTTGACTGTATTTTGTTATATATCTAGTTTCAATTTTCTTATATAAATATCTTGTAATCTCTTTTATAATCAAAGTTTAAGCTTTAACGAAACATATGAAAAATAAGAAAATATGCCAAGGCTGTATTTTGTTATTTATTTAGTTTCAATTTTCTAAGATAAATATCTTGTAATCTCTTTTATAATCAAAGTTTAAGCTTTAACGAAAAATATGATACACTGCTAATCATTTGTGCATCAGTGTAGTCGAATCTAAGAAAATATACCAAGGCTGTATTTTGATATTTATTTAGTTTCAATTTTCTAAGATAAATCTTGTAACTTCTTTTATAATCAAAGTTTAAGTTTTAACAATACAATATATGATACTTTGCACTGCATAACATTTGTGCATCAGTGTAGTCGAATCTAAGAAAATATGCCATGGCTGTATTTTGTTATTTATTTAGTTTCAATTTTCTAAGATAAATATCTTGTAATCTCTTTTATAATCAAAGTTTAAGCTTTAACAAAACATATGATACTATGCACTGCATAACATTTGTGAATCATTGTAGTCGAATCCAAAAAAATATGCCAAGGTAACTAAACCTTGCTTAAAATCTCTTAAGGTAAAATATACTTTATTTATAAACTGATTTGAACAAAGGTCTCTGAGATGAGAAGATTTAAAACAGAAACCGATACGAAGACAATGGAGCATACAAAAAAAATTACCAGAATACAAGTTTGGAAGTAAATATATTGGATTCAGTGTTGATGGCTAGTGTGGAATAATATATATAAGGTTAAAATTAAATTCTAATAAAGGTAGAACAAATCTGATTTAGCCCTTACATATTATAATATGTTGGATTTATCTGGCATTGAAAAGGTAATATTATGAAACTTATTTCATACACACTATATCCTACTGATATTATAAATGTGAAAGTTTGTGAGGATGGATGGATGTTTATGGATGGATGGATGTTTGTTACTCTTTCACGCAAAATCTACTGAACGGATTTTGATTAAATTTGGTATGGTAGTAGTTGAGGCTCAGGATTAAAACAAAGGCTATATAATACTTTTTATCCCGGAAAAGTACAGTATTCCCGCGGGACACCCGATAGTATATTTACGCGGGCGGAGCAACGGGAAATAGCTCGTTAGACTAGAAATAATAAAAACTTCACTTGCATTGTCTAACTTGATTACACAGGTACCAGACAACGGAAATGTGTTTAATACTTTTATACTATACACATATTTAAGATTTTTACTATACTATACATACATATATGCAATACACTGAGCCACAGAGGTCATCCTGTTATTATCACAATTTCAATCATTAAACACATTTCATTTAAAGAAGTCAGTTAATGCGGTGTGCGCCGGGGTTTTAAAGTGTTGCGTAAGGGTTGAAATGCGAGTGCGAAATGACGTGCTTCGCATACGAAACGCTCCTATTAACTCGCATCTCTTTGAGATGCAAATTTTTTTTTTTCATTGAATATTTCAATCCACGATCCAGTTCTTTTGAATGTTAAGAGATTATTGGAATTTTGACAGGTAATGATGTAATGAAAATATACGATTGTCATGTGCGATTTGTTGGCCTAAAATTACTTTTTCTGATAAACCAATCAATATAGAAACTACAACGCTGTGGCGTGGGGTTCCTATAACTCCATTCCTACCGACTACGCTTACCTTTTGAAGACGCTCATCCAAATCTCTACAATAATATAGGCTAGGGCTAGGAAGGAGAACCAGCCTTCGCCACTGCTTCAACGTAATTGTTATCAGAGCGCAACGTAATTATTACTAAGCCGCGCGGGTGTTACTCGTGGTGTTACTATTTTTTTATGATACAGACCAGGAAACGAGCAGACGGATTACCTGATAGTAAGCGATTACCAACGGAGGAGTTACACTTGTGCAGCGCGCTGCGTTCCTGGTCCTCAAAATCCCGAACTCCCCTTGGCCTCGCTCACTCGGCGAAACATAACGTAAGCGTTATTCCCCGTCAGTTTTTTGTGACCCCGCGATATTTATCCGATCGAGCATGCCCATTCGTGCCGAAGCATGGCTCTCCCACAATTAACAATAAATAAATCTAAATATATTATGGACTTAATGTTTACAATAGACTGCGAATGACGCTTGTCTATAGAAATAATTCGAGTGTCAATTGAAAAAATCTGTACTCCCGAACAAAAATATATTTAATTTGAAGTGAGGATAGACCGAAATCGAAAATAAATTACTAATTCATTTTTGAACTATTCTCTACATTTTTTGAAGATTTTATTTTTATACCTAGTAATATAATCACATTGGTTTACAGAAGTTAATAAAACAGTAATCTGAGTTTGAATATAGGTTTACTAGCGAGAGATTTTTATAATATTCCTGTACAATGTTTTACGTGAGTTTAATTATTTCAACGTCATAAGACTGCGGAATATACCGGGCTAAATTCATGCATCATTATGATGGACGATATTCAGAGCGCTTCAACATCAAGGGTGTTAGGAAAACAATATCTCGAAGCAATAAATTTCTTGTACCTAATGGTTCGTGGTTAAGTTACGATTTCTAATTTGATTTATATTAATATTTTGATTGATCTTCTAGTGAACTATCAATTACATTTATTTACTAACATTATAAATATACATACTATCAACACATTGAAATTTAACAAGTGCCGGTAGTTTCATAGGAGCGAAAATTTAAAGTATACCAAGTGTTGGAACACTTGGTATACTTTAATAACAGGTATACAGGGAACAACTACACAGGTAACAGGTATACAGGAAACTACTACACAACAGGGAACAACTATAACAGGGAATTCTTTATTGCATTCTATTCTAAATCACTTTTTCTATTTGGAAACGTAAGTGCAATCACCACAAAGCTTTAAATATTCACTGCCCAACCATGTGTTTAAACTTTGAAGAGGCAATCTGCGGTACAGAGCCCCAGCATTGAGCGATATTTACGAATCCTATACTTTATTATCTAAAATGCGCATTTACATATTCAGTAACCCAAAAGAGAATGATCGGTCATTGTGCGAGCGTACGCCCCTGTTGTCACATAATGTCAGTATCGGGGGCTCAAAGTGTCACCCCTGTCAGACAAGTGTACTTACTATCCTGTGTTATACGGTGCTCTGAATGACGACTAATTCCATTGTCACCGTTGGCATATGGGTAGCATGGGGGTGTTTCAGCAGATTGCCAATATTTAAGAGCGTTGTTTGAGATTATTATTTATTTCGCTGGCAGAGGGCCGAGATGGATCAATTTCGGAGACCTGTTTCGACACATTTGTTTTAATCCTGCCATGTGCTACTCTTACAATTTATCGCGTTTGTTACATTTCTAGAATTCTTGTATCACCATGTTTATTTTGTTAAAAAATAACAGAGGAATTGGAAGAGACATTTCAAAAGATCTAAGCTCAGCTATTTCGAGTTACTCAATATTATTCTGGTTTATTACATTGGACCTCCATTTGACATTATCCTAAGAATCAAGTCGTAAATAAATTTAAACATGGGACATAAAACGATTAGTTTTCACACATAATTAATTTCAAAAGCTCGGAACAAGCGGAACGTATAAATGATAATATAGCAATTGAATCAGAATTTTCAAAAGAGCTCTTAAAGCGGCAATCAAAAACACAATTAGAGGCTCGGGGGTGACAGAACAATGATGCGGTCAGCATATGGCTGGGTTACCCTAATTCGTTGTTGCCCAGTCTACTCGCGGCAGCCTTATGGTTATAAAGTACTTAGCTAATTTTCATAAAAGATTTACGTTTGACCAGCTGTGCACGACGAAGGTCGGTGTGAAAGGTCAAAGTTTTATTACTGGTTTTATTATTGGATTTTACTCCTTATGACACGATATAAGCCCGGGGTAAGAAAATCTATGGGAGTAATATCGAATTCATGATGTCACATGGTCACACGGTAAATAAATAAATAAAAAAATTCTTTATTTGCATAAAATATTTTAGGTACTAAAGGTGTTATTTATTTTAGTCACAAGTGTTTCATCATTTACTGACATGCAAATATTATATTATTACATAAATACAAATTAAGCCATACAATTATTACATTATAATAAAAGATAACCCATTTCATTACATACAAATCATTAAAATTACCGCGTCATATATAATTCATTCAATATTATTATCATCATTAGTCAGAGACTAAAAATTTATACTTTTAACAATTAAACTTTTTAACAATGAATACTTTTACCTTTATAATGAATTATAAACAAATCACAATAAATTAAAATACATTAAGTTTAACACATTTCAATCAATGTACCTACTTATTATATTTTTAACCAAATGTCAAACAATAATATAAATAAAGTATGTCATTTAATAAGTACATTGATTAAAAAAAGAAAAAAAAGAAATGTCAATTTATAGTTAAAAATAAATGTCAATAGATTTTAAATGTCAATTTATAAGGATTTACAATATTTATAATGATGTCAAAAGAATTTTTTTAAATAACATTTGTCAACAAGCCTAGTGTACAATATTTTTTTAAATATGTCGTAAGGAAGTTCTGTCATGTCATTAGGCAATTTATTATTATATATTTTACGGCACGGTGTCACACGATGTTAGCCGAAGATGCGTCGGTCGCTTTGCATTGCACACCAAATTTTACTTTTTAGAGTAAACTTCAGTCGTGCGTCGGAGCTGACACACAAAATTTTTATCACTTTACTAGAATCTCAGAATTTAATTCTCTTTCTCCAAGTAAACATCAGATGAAGAAGTTAATTTTAAACAAAGCGAGTCATGTGCGGTTGCCGTGTTGTTAACAGAAGTAACTATTGCATATTTTTATGTAAGGTAATAAACAAAGCTATAATCTACAGTACCCGCTGAGAGCAATATTTTTCCAACAAGTCAAATACAAAATACATCGTGAATTATTGTTTACTTTAACAAATAAAATGTGCATTCGAGTAATCTACAAATCGATAGAGCGTAGGTGTACCATTATTCAACATTACCGTAGGAATACATATTTGCGGGCCGCGTTCATTTGTTAGACATCGCCTTGCAAGCCATTTGCCAACATTATGTTCCTGATAAGAGTGCTCTTGGGAAAACAATATTAATCTTTCGACGATTCATCTTTTATCGTCTTGTGTTTACGTTTGCTGATGGCTCGTGAATTATGAGACTGCATTTACATTGCAGTGTTTATTGAAGTTTAAAACTTGTACAGTTCGACCACTTTGTTAATGTCTTTCAGCTACTTCGTTTTTATATGGTAGTGACAGTCTATGTATGTAAAACGTGTGAAAAAAATTAAAAACAATTCGCGAAAGATTTTACGTGTAGCTGATGTCTTTTTACGTGTTTGCGCCTTGAGTGATATCTACTTCTGCCTACCTTCGGCTAAAACTATGTATGTAGTATAATGTTATGTTGCATTCAATCATGTTTACACTTACAATGGAAACGTAAATTAGAATCCATAATTTTCATGTACACTAAATATTATAAGAGGTAGTTAGTAATAAATTAAATAATAATATGTATTATGTACTCATAAGCCAAACCAATAATCATGTTATACAAGAAAAACTATACTTTATAACAATAGAGCACATTGAAATTATGTAACCTAATGGATACTTGAAAATAATTTTTGTCATGCCAGCCGCATTTGAGCAATACGATAGAATGGGAACCAATATTAGACTAATATCGTGCCAAGTTGCAATAAACGCATGAAAACTCGTTCAAAACGATCGTTTGTTATTCGCGGATTTCTCGTCAATTCAGTTTGCACCGTAACCTTTGGGAAGAGAGTTTAAAGTTCAACAGTATAGGCTACGTTAAAGACGCCTTGTTGTGTATAACAAACGATGTTAATGCTGAAAATCATTTGTTTAGTTACGATATTGTGTAACTTTGCAAATATGACTGCAGTATCTCATTTAACAATGCTATTTCATGTGTTTCTCGCAATTGAATGGATCGTATTGAGTATGCATTTATTGCTAATACGATAATCATTATGGTTTCGTTCCAATATTTGTAATTTAAAGGGATTTTGCTATGTGATGTAACAATATTGTTAAATTTATAGGTAATCACATACTTGTAAGTTAAACGACCTCGATTTTTAGGGTTCCGTACCGAGATGCGACGCGACGCGGCGTTGCATTTTTTTTAAATAATATAGAGATTCAAAATTGACCTGAATTTTCAAAATGCAATGAGTCAGGAGTAGTGAATAAAAGTCAATTTTGAATTGCAATCTTAAAATTGCAGCACCGCGTCGCGTCGTGCCTCGGTGTGAGCTGACACTAAGAGCAAGCAGCTAAATCTTGCCTTGTCAAATCCTTGTTCATGCTACATTCCAAGAGGTGGCCGTTAAAAGCCAGGGTCACCATAAAGCAATAAATAACGCATTACTTTACATAGAAATTGAGAGTTCATTCACAATCTTTAAAAGATATCTGCTCGTAAATCACGATGCTCTCCCAATTCGATGCAAGCTAAGTAACCACAGAGTAGGGTTTATGTAGAGCTTTCCTGTTTATTTTATACGTATATCGTACAAACATATATAACAAGTATGCCATTCGAATAAATCTATTAGAAAATATTATAATTGGAATATAATAATTGGAAATTAAAGTCAAAATACCGAAATCGAAAATTAAAAATAATATAGGTGAACTAGTTTTTTCTCTTTTTCATACACAAAAAACAGTAACAATTTAATTAATTACATAAAAAACCACACTGGCGGACATACAAACTGCATCATAGTGCAAGAGAACACATTCAATCAAATTTTATTACAAATTATGCAAACATTTTACATTTATTGGTATTGGAAAATAAAGGCTGGTTTATAAACACAAAAACAAAATTAAATTTAAATATGGTACTGTCACAAAGGAAAGAAAATATTCTATGGAAGAAATCTTGTCAATTTACTAAAGATTAACTCATTGTTACGTTAATGTTGTGATTGATTGTTATTTTTTTTGTTTTGTTACATGTTGAATTATCGTTATTAATTGTTTAATTGCTAGTCTGTTTTCATTTTAAACACGTTTTTGTCTCACAAATATGGACGTATCGTCCGAAAAAGCCGCACAAATTGTTACTCTAAAGCAGCAACCAACGAACAATTGCTGCAGATTGAAATGTAAACCAGTCTACGGTTTACCGAGCTTACAGAAGGATTATGGAGACAGGTTCATTCAAAAGAAGACGTGGAACCGGCAGAACTCAGGTGACAACGTCTCGTGACGACAGGTTTATTGTGACAACTTCCTTGCGAAATCGGTTTTTAACGTCTATATGCATTAAAAATGATCTCCACCATGTACGTGACGTAGCAGTTAGTCCACAAACCATAAGATGATGGCTAAAAGAGCGTGATATTACACCTTTCAGACCCGCAAATGGACCAAAATTGCCTGCAGCTCACAGGCAAGCTCGACTAAGATTTGCTCGTGAACACTTAAATTGGACTGAAGAGTAATGAGCTTCCGTATTATTCACTGATGAGTGTAGAACTTGTTTATACGGTGCTCATGGTCGCAGACCAGTGTCTACCGTAGACGAGGAGAGCGATATGCTCAAAATTGCATTGAGGAGAGGGTTCCATTTGGAGGCGGGTCTTGTATGGTTCGGGGCGGCATATCGATGGATGCTCAAACTGAACTTGTGTGTATTGACGCAGACACACATGGCCGTGGTAACTGTGGTTTAACATCACATCGCTATATCACGGAGATATTGGACCCTCATTTGGTATCTTGTAGTGGATTTATAGGCGAAAACTTCATTCTGAAGCAGGATAATGCTCGTCCAAACGCAGCGAGACAAGTGGAGCAATACTTTACTCAGGTTGAGTTTCGTTCCATGGATTGGCCAGCAGGTAGCCCGGACCTCAATCCGATAGAAAACGTGTAAGACAACCTAAAAAGACCTGTATTTACAAGAAATCCGGTTCCAACAACGGTTGCGGAGCTCAGAGTTGCATTGTCACAATAATGAGACAATACTCCGCAAGATCTTTTAAAAACACTGATCAGGTCGATGCGAAACCGACTTGAATCAGTTATTAGGGCAAGAGGAGGTAATACACCTTATTAAAAACAAAAAAAACTTTTTCTTTTCTATTGTAATATTTTCATAATATAGCCGTTTTTGTTCTATTCACTGTTTCATTCCAAAAAGCTGCATAAGGAGTAATTTGATTCTTTTAGTGAGAAAAGTTGACCTATACACACATGAATTGATTTTTTTATCAGATTAAGAACCAGGCTTAGCATTATCATTGAAATAAATCAAAACAGTTTGCACTTTCACTAATTATATTTCATTGAACAGAGTTATCTTGCACTATGATGCAGTTTATGTGTCCGCCAGTGTATATCGAATAATTAGGGAAATTCATTATGATTTCATAAGTATTAATTAATTAATGTTTCATAGAATATGGATAATACTTTATGAAAAACTATATTTTGTTATATTTACCATGCGATTTTTCTGTAGGTATTTGAAGTAGTTTTTTTTTAACAAAACGAAAGTACCTACTTCTAACTATAACGACTTAGGGTCTCAAAATTCAATTAATTGATACCACAATTTTAATTGTTTTAAAGTTTATCTTTGATGACCTCTGTGGCTCATTGGTTTAGTGCGTTGGTGCTCATGACCGGGGTCGCGGGATCGAATCCCGCCGAAGGAACAAAAAGTTTTTCTGTTTTCCTGGGTCATGGATGTGTGTATTAAAATAAAAATCTTACGTATATGTATAGTATAATAGTATTAAATATACTTCCCGTTTTCTGGTACCTGTAACACAAGTTCTTCGGATACTTAGCCCCGTGCTAAGTATCCGAAGAAGAACCAGATTGACGTGGTGTGAAGCGTCCATAGGCGTTATTATAAAAATTATTTTAGAGATAGAACAGAAAATTTTAAAACCACGTCTGTCGCACATTACGCTGTGACCATATTGATAAGGAGAAACAATACCACTGTCACCGCGAGATAGGGCCGAACGATTTGTCGCGTGATATCGTAACTCATAAATCGCGCTTACTGGTAAGTACGATATATTATGACGGGAACGTCTACGAAATAAAAACAAATATGGGAAGGATTTTTTTTGGAAAACGAGCAGAACGCCTAATAGTAATTTTACTGCCACCCATAGATTTTTCCCGATAATAGCTCCCCACACCAATGTCAGTGACGGTGGCCGGTTTCATTGAAACCAGGCCAGCTACGCAGAGGGTATTTTATAGTGCCTAAGTATGTGCGCAGTACACACGAGCATTTTCTCTTCTTTTACTCTCAAAACCTAGTGGGACGGTTAATCGACACGACTGGCGAGAGATCAGGCACAGGGCCGACTTTTTGCGTGCCCATCCGACGCATGGATCATCTTTCTTGTTAAACAATCAGGTTATTAGCATGCATTGTCCTAACCAAACTTTGAAACAAATTTTTTGTTGTTCCAATGCGGGAATCGAACCCACGACCTCTGAGTCGAGAGCCAAGCTCTAACCACTAGATCACCGTGGTCCAGTGGTTTACACCTTGGCTCTCGATTCGGTATATATTCTCTCTTTCGGCAGAGCACAACGTTTATTTGTTAGACCATGGCTTCGGATCCCTTTCCCAAGCATAGCTCTCAAATTTATTAAATTATACACAAAGAAAAAGAATGTTTAAAGCAAACATCTACTTAGTCTCTCCCAAATCCCAATAAAATATTTGCCCTTAAGCTTTTGACAAATTTAATCGGAGACTCCCTTAAAAATGTCATAATCATGACGTTTATTTAAGAGGAACTCCCAGCTAAAAGAACTCCCCATTCAGCAAAACATATTTATGCAAATTAAGATTTAATAAATTGTCCCCTCGCATTCTCATTTTATTTGAAGTCTGAGTCCGCCGTCCGGGTTCGTATAGACTCCATTCAAGAAATTTCAAAGTTCAACTAGCGGGTTGATTTGAAAAAAATCAACACGCTTCTAAGAGAATTTCGTAGTTTGAGAGATACTAGAAATACAATCACGTAGAGGAACTTGACTAATTTGCAGAGATTTGAATTTACCGTAAGTGTTTAAACTTGATATTTTACGACATATTCACTTTTTAACCGACGAAATAACCGGTGGGGGTTCTCAAGTTAACGTGTATATATTTTTTTTTATATGATCAGTGACCACGCATTTTTTTTTGATGTCAGATTTTAGGAGACTTACTTTCCATAAATCCTTAAATGTTTGTCAACGAAGCAATCAATAAAAATGCTATGTCTGCTTAGTGGGGATAAAGAATTCATACTTTTTAATCAACTTCCAAAAAGGAGGCGGTAACTTTATTTAATAGTTTGAATTTCTTGTGACTCACCTACACCACACCTATCTTATTCATTTATAATTTTACCAAAACGAGGTGTTAGTAAATAAACGATAACAATCTTTTCAACCGGTAGGGGTATTTTTATCATTGAATCGATAGGCTACAAATCACTTGGGCCACTATTTGCATATGGGCGAAAGAACAAAGGGTTTTTGGTACCCCATTGAAAGTCGCCGAAGTTTATCTTCAAATACTAAATCATCTTGTTTTAAATCGCCCATACGTTTATCAGTGATCTTTTGGAGACTAAGGTTAGAGATATTTAACTCACTTCCTTTGAGGGAATTGGGTTCTTATAATTAGGTAGTGGGCTTAATGATTAAATCGTAACTGGTTAGTAAATTTTAATTTTTGACACTTAAATTTTTTTTAATAAATAAAAATACTAAGGCGGGTCAATAAGTCCGTGACTTTTTGAATTTCTAACCTCCTTACTGAAAAAGCAACACTACTCCTGTCAACAGGCATCTGTCAGTTGACTCCTATCAAAATTTGAACTTGCTGCGTCAGTTAGTTTGTGTTTTACAGCTATCTTTATCAGACTATCCAGTAACTTAAGGAAACAATGGAAAAAAGTGAATTTTGTGTTCTTATTAAGCATTATTTTTTGCGAAAAAAAACCATTACCGAGACCAAGGCTAAGCTTGATAAATACTATGGGGACTCTGCACCATCGATTTCAATGGTAAAAAAGTGGTTTACTGAATTTCGTTGTGGCCGTACAAGCACTGAAGATGCCGAACGTCCTGGACGCCCAGTTGAGGTCTCTACACCCGAAACAATCGAAAAAATTCACGATATGGTGTTGGCCGACCGAAAATTGAAAGTGCAAGAGATTGTGGAAGCCATAGGCATCTCGCATGGCTCAGTGGTTTCAATTTTGAATGATCACTTGGGCATGAGAAAGCTTTCCGCAAGATGGGTGCCGCGTTTGCTCACAGTCGACCACAAACGCAATCGTGTAACAACTTCACAGGAAGGTTTGGCGTTGTTTAATCACAATATGGAGGAGTTTTTGCGCCGTTTTGTAACCGTGGACGAAACATGGATCCATCACAACACACCAGAGACCAAACAACAGTCAAAACAGTGGGTTTCTAAGGGTGAATCGGCGCCAAAGAAGGACAAGGTGGGTTTGTCAGCCAATAAAGTTATGGCGACTGTTTTTTGGGATGCACGTGGGATAATCCACATTGACTATCTTCAAAAGGGAAGAACAATTAATGGGGGATATTATGCCAACTTATTGGACCGCGTCACTGAGGATTTGAAAAAAAACCGACCTCATTTGGCCAAGAAAAAAGTTCTTTTTCACCAAGACAATGCAAGGGTGCACACATGTGCAGTTGCCATGGCAAAAATCCATAAATTGGGCTATGAATTGCTCCCACATCCACCCTATTCTCCAGATTTGGCTCCGAGTGACTACTTCTTGTTCCCAAACCTGAAAAAATGGCTCGGTGGAAAAAGATTTGACTCCAATGCTGAAGTCATCTCGCAAACAAAGGCCTATTTTGAGGACCTCGACAAATCATATTTTTTGGAAGGGATAAAAAAATTGGAGAAGCGTTGGACAAAGTTTATAGAGCTCAAGGGGGACTACGTTGAAAAATAAAATGATTTATTTATCAAAAAATCTGTTTTATTCCAAAAGTCACGGACTTATTGACCCGCTCTCGTATGATGTCTGTAATGTTTTCTATCATACTTTAATAACACCTATAGCTTGACCGCTGTAAAGTCGACCCTTCCGATGGTATGCGGGACGCGGGGCGGGAGGTATGCACGGGTACACACGGCATTGTGGCCACAGAGATTTATCTCGAGATATCTCAAGATAAATCTTCGTGTTATTGTTTAGGTGAATGATTATAATTGTTTGAGTCATGTGAGTGTGGCAAATAATAGACTGATTCTATATTTATTTTTATTATATATTATTTTTATATATACACAATGAATTAAGCAACAATTTTAGAAAATAAAATACTAAATATTAAGCACTAAAATTAAAATTAATATATTAATATAATTCGCTACATTCAATAGCATTATCTTTGCTTGACTTTTTAACTTTTTATTACGTAGACTTGGTAATTCCATATTTATTGTTGGATGTAACTAAGTAAAATAATCGCATGTGTAGCGGGCACAATGTTTCAACTGCGCGAGCTCTAGCTGCGTACGTTATTCGACGTCGGTGGCCGACATCGGACTGATTGATTGGTTGAGCGCTACCCGCCCCCGCGTCCCGCGGACCATCGGGAGGGTCGACTTTACAGCGGTCAAGCTATAAGGATCAAAATTTCACTGATAAGAAACACGGCTCTAGCTTGACTATTTTTATACCTATACATTTTTAAATTTCTATCTGAATTATTTTCTTATTTCGGCCTTTTTAAATCCCTTTTTTACGAAGTCGGGTAACAGTTTTTAACTTATTTTTATATCGTATTTTCAGCTTTATATATTTATATTCATAATGCACTTACAAAAACAAATCATCAAACATTTTTTGTAAGATTTATTATTAGTCTCTCCTATCTACTATTCAACTAGAGGTTTTTGTTTGTAGCACGAGTTGATCCGTCCGTTTGGAATAGGCGCACGTCATTGTCCGGATTACATATAAAACAGTACACTCGCGTACACATGTGATTAAAAGATTCACAATGGTGCGGGCGGAATCCCGTTTTATTTACAATTTTCGAATTCACTATCAGAACGTTTTAATCCGTAACAGTTGAACAAATATACAAGTTTATATAAATACTGTACACAATCAAAAATGATCTTCGATTAATAAAAGTGATCTGTCTGAAGATAATCTTCCGCGTGCATCCCCCCCCCATTGCGTCCCCGTGGAGTATTTATTTTGAAAAATCATTTTTTAAATGATTTCTGCGTCATAATAACTATCTGCGTGTCAAATTCAACGCTATCCGTTCAGTTGTTGATATTTGACTCTTTTGGACTTTGGACCCCCAACTCACCCCTTGGAGGATGAATTAAAAAAAAAACATAAAACCTCGCATATTAATTTTCATAAAAATCGGAATTAATTTTTAAATATTTTTCATAGAATTTTTCAACCTTACCTTTACACCCTCAGAGAGAAACTTCAAATAAACACCGAAATATAAATTTAATTGAATATATTTAAGACCATGAATCTCAGTTATCGTCGAAATCAGTGCATATTTAAAGATTTTCCTTCCAAACTTTCAAAAACCCTTCTTAGTGTACCTGTGCGTTATAAATTTTTCACGTTTGTACGATTAGCTGTCACGGCTTTGCGTGCGTCTATCCTACTAATATTATAAATGTGAAAATTTGCGAGGATGGATGTATGGATGGATGGATGGATGGAGGTATGGATGGATGGGCGGATTTTGATGACCTTTGGTATGGTGGTAGTTTAGGTTCTGAGGTAAATACATAGGCTACTTTTCATCCCGAAAAAGTACAGTGTTCCTTTGGGATACTGTATTAACGCGGGCGGAGCCGCGGGTAACAGCTAGTATTATTATATGTTAGTCAGTAAATAGGGACATCTCCTTTTATGTATATAGATGTATATTGTATAAATTGATTTTTACTATCTTAAGTAGACGAAAGCAGATTTCTACTGCCTTAAAAAATATTTTATTAAGTTTAAAACATTCTAGCTCAGACCAAATACAAAAGTGAAGATAGAGTTCTGCGAACCACACAGTGAGGCCGGTCTAAGCTACATCTCGCCGTGAAACTATATAAGGTCTCCAAAAACCAATTACGGATATTTCAGCACATGACCCACTGCGTGTGTAAAGTTATTTTTCTGCCGCAGCAGCAAATAGGCAGGAAAATAATCGTCGTACTCAAACTAAAAAAATCATCGTGTATCCGGTGACTCTACGCAAAACGTAAACTCGCCCATATAAAGATTTTTTTTTGGAGTTTACTCCTTAAGAATCGATTTTCATATTCGGTATGAAAAAAATATAAGGTGTAAAATCTACTGAACGAATGACCTCGTTACGTTTTCGTGCGCAACCTATTCTGCGCACCTGTCACTTTTTTTCACATGGCGCGAATTTTTTAACTCAAATCGATCGCTAAAGTTTTGTTCCTTCTGAGGGACGTGTTTTACTTTTTAGAGTAAACTCCAGTCGTACGTCGGAGCTGACACACACTTTTTTTTCGAGTACGACGATTATTTTTCTGCTTAATTAAACATCTTTACATAAGCAGTAGTTCATAATATGCCCGAAGTATCCATAATTGATTGACCTTATATTGTGATCGCGGTGTGTGGTTTTTATGTATGCAGTGCGTAGCTACGCGTGCACTATGTGCATAAAACATCAGCCTCAGTTTTTGTTTGACAAAGCTCTGTATTCACTTTTTTACTTGGTCTGAGCATTCCAGTTCAAAAATAAATTTTAATTAACTTATACACTCATTTTGTGCGTTTCCATTTTATGATCTGTTCAAGTATCACTTTGAGTAAACTGATATTGGTAGTTTCAAATTTAATTTCTTTTGGACTTATCACGTATCATAAATTATCGCTTCACTACCGTATAAATATGTTTTCTCACTAATTAGTACCGGTAATTATATTTACATCGTGAACTTGATTCATGAATAAATTATTTATTCAATTCCTAACATACTTAAAATAGTAGATACTGGCTATAATAGTTAGATAAGTATTTTGAAACTGTTCTAATATTTGATAAACTAAATAACATGTCCATATTAGGAAATTTTTAGGTTATTTAAAGACACATTGAAACACAATAACGTGGTTTTTGAATTCATTTAATTTCGATTTAAATAACATATTGTATGTTATATAAGTGAAATGTGTCACAGAGCATTTGTTTAATGCTTATGTTTAATGAGATTAATGAATTAAACATTATACTGTATTAATGTTCATAATATAACAAACAGTTTCAGTAACAATTTCCACGGATTTTAGTGGTAGGATAATATTAACTTGATTTATATAATTAAGTTAATTTTAATCTACCACTAAATCTGCATTCCCGTGAGTACGCATGAATTGTATAATCTATACTGATATTATGAAGAGGTGAAGTGAGTGAGGTAATCTCTGGATCTGCTGAACCGATTTTGAAAATTATTTTGCCTTTAGAAGGCTACGTTATTTGTGAGTGACTTAGGCTATATGTTAACCCGAAAAATGAAAAGACTTTTTAGTGGCAGCCGGATTTGCAAAGTAAGTCGGAGAAAAAACTGTCGAACGAAATAGTTTCTTACGAACGCTGCCTTACCGATGGGATTAAGCCCTGGAGAAAAGTTGTAGAGCTTGATAATGCCTACAAAAAGTCAGCGACAGCATAATATGTCTAACTTTTATATATAAGTCTAAAAAGTAGTTTTTATATTATTATAAATAAATTTTTAACAAGCATAATATAAACGTCGGTATTAAGGTTAATTTTTAAATCGCACTTATAGTAAGTACATTAGGTTAGATAAGATTAGACTTAAACCGTAATTCATTAATTGTATTTCTTGCGGGTCGCTATTTATTATTAAAACGCACAGCAACAGCAGCTGCACAATAGCAACGAATTCATGTTGCCATCAAATGCATTAACAACTTTAACAACCTTAAGGGCCATACGCGCCGCGGCGCTGCATTTTTAAGATAGCTATTCAAAATTGAACTTTATTCACTACACAAAAAGGTACACGTGTCATATGACATCAGTCATACACTGCACATGCGCTGTGCAGCGCGGTGCAACTGGACATTCGAACTCTTACAATGAAATGTGTATCTTCTTGTATAATGAGTAAAGTTCAATTTTAAGTAGCTTTCTTAGAAATGCAGTGCCCAGTCGCGTATCGTTTCGTTTTGTTGTGAATTAACAGTAACAATACGAACATCAACTGCAACATGATTGATTTTTGATGTTTAGTATATTATAATATCTATGGACACTTCACACTAAGTCAATCTGGCCTCGTGGTAAGTAGGTATCCCAAGAACGTATTGTATTACGAGTAACTTGTAAATCTTTTATACTGCACATACATTATACACAATTTAATACATAATGTCCATAACCCAGGAACATTGAAGACTTTTTGTTCCCTCGGCGGGATTCGAACCCGCCACTTCCGGCTCGAACGCCGACGCGCTAATCACTGAGCCACCAGTACGATTACGGTATTATTATAACAAGAAAGTTTTTAGAAACAATACAGCCACAATGTTTGAATTTCCTACTTATATGCACATTTTTGGTTTCGTACATGGGAATAAAATATGCTTAACTTTGCTACACTCGTACGAAAATTGTATGTCAATAAAGTTTTTAATCACTATGAATTTGATTCTTTCAATTTCATTCGTTCAGTGGGTGACATAATTATTTTTAGAGGTAGTAGGCCTGTGGTTGAAATTCGTCCAGAGTTCTTTGCCTTATAGATGAAAAAAAAAATATCGGTTGTCTGTAAAGTCGGTTTCCTGACGATAGTTGAACATGACAACGTCAACAACAACAACAACAACAACAACAAACAAAAACAACTACAATAATAATAATAATAAAATGCGAGGTAACGCTGTTTCTTGGTAAAGGTAACAGGTAACGTTACTTGGTAACAGTACTTGGTAACGCATGAGTCATGTTTTTCGTGCATGCAGCCGGCTCCATCGAATTATAAGACGTTATCACGTCAAAAAATTCAAATGTTGTGGCAGATGGACAAACCATGCGGCATCCAATATTTTCAATAAAAAATAACATTCAAATATCTCTAGCTTTATTCGCAACTTAAAATAAAATTTCGTAGACAGTTCTCTTCGTGATTGTACGTCAAGAATCAAAAAGTTTCTTTTTACATTAGAGACGATTTAACCAATTCCCTCACGTATTTTAAATGGTTCTCTAATTGAATTTTAAATTTCTGTTTGCGCTTAGTCTCTGTGTTTATTATTTATATTTCCTCTTGCGCTGAGAGACCCAATTGTTTTACAAATCCACGAAGATACGAAAAATTTTAAGCTTAATTCTAATCAGGTTTTTCCATGAGCGAGTCCTTGATTAGAATTGATTTTTGAGTATTTTCTTGAGTTAAAAGAATTTTGTACAGTTGTTATTAAACGAAATGACGAAATTAATTGCATGATAATGTTATTTGTTCTTATAATTGTGTCTATTGTCACAAATCTAACAATACGATAGTCCAAAGAAGCAATATTAAGAAAGAGGTAGATATGTGAAGATCCGAGCGTTCAAAACAATGTTTAAAATGAATCAGGTGCCATCGTAAGGACTCTATAGGTTCAAATAGACTATGGGTACAAAAATATTTCTGGTAGTGGTGACGTTTTCTTTACCACCTTACTTCCATAGTCACCGTCGAACTGACTGTGGTTACCAATAAAGATAATATAATAAATTAGATACACAATTAGTTTGAACATAAACACGTCATAAGCATCAGATTCAGCCAGTAAATAATCATTACCGTCAGCGCGGGAAGCGATCCATCAAACACAACGTGTTGAACATTATAATAATTATGAGGCGCTACACTGAACGGGCCTACTGTACCTTGCCTCATGCTAATCGCCCAAATATTTTGATGTATTGTTCTAGATCTTTCGATGGCCTTTTACGGATTTATATTAGATTTTAGAAAACGACTGTCTATTGCTAACATTGAGAGAAAAAAACTTAAAAACTTAGGCCTTTTCATCCGTTATTGGATGATTTATACAGTATCCTCCGAGCGAAGTAACCACTCTTAAAATACTGTAGTGTCTGGGACAGTAGGTTTTTTAAATGTCGAATCGTTGCCCAAGCACACACGGCATTCTCCCAACACAGTCAGCCTAGTCCAGAGGAATGACTGGTCAATACGTCTGGGGCTAACCATGTGGGGATTTCCCTCACGAAGTTTTCCTTCACCGTTAGAGCGTCCGTATAATGTACTTAAGATCTGAAAAAGTCTCATTAGTACACGCCACAACCTGGAAATCGAACCTGCACTCTCTCGAGTGCGAATCAAACGGTCTACCCACTAAGCCACGGAGCTCTTAACATTGAAAGGATAGCTATAACAATAATATCTATGGACGCTTCCACACCACGTCAATCTGGTTCTTTACTAAGTATCCGAAGAATTTGTATCACAGGTACCAGACAAAGGAAATATATTAAATACTGTTATACGATACATAAATATATGAAGTATTTTTATTATACAATTATTTAATATTCACTCAAGACCCAGGAACATAGGAATTATTCTTTTTCCTTCGGTGGGATTCGATACCAAATACTCACACGGAGCCACAGTTGTCGTCAAATTTGTTCCAATGAAGACGAGTTTGTCGATGATCGTGATGGTGATGATAGCAGATTTTCATCTCGCATTGATATAAAAGCAAGGCCATAAAATCTTTAATTAAGATGAGGAAATGAAGGTGCGGTGATAAAACTCAACATCTACGCTTACTGTGCAATTAATTCATGAACTTGTATTATAAAACCTTCATCCAATGCTAGTTATTATTTTATAAATTACGTGTATACCGATAAAGACATTAAATAGATCGTAAGAGAATATATGGGCCGCATAAAAATCGCGAATTGATTCTACTACCTCGAGGCCAGTAATTAAAATGCAAATGGAACTCGTATAAACGCCCGCCTTTGATGCGAAGAAAAAAGGTACAGTATTGTATTTGGTTTCATTAGTAAACAGACCACTTTGACGATACTGTATCATTGTGGATAGACGGAAATTAAGAAATTCTTCATTGCGGCTATTTTTTGCGTCGTCGTTTGGGACGTAATTAAAAATGATCATTTCAGCTATTTCGCTTTCGATTTTACTCACAATTATGCATGCATGTTACCATGAAGCATGTTATGATATCAAGATATCATAACATGCTTAATTTCAAGAAATTAAACCTGACTTATTGACATAGACAACTGATGTGTATCAAAGATGAATATTTACAGAAAAAAATATATTTATCGAATAAAAAAAGAAATATTTAAAGTGAGGTTCTTTGAATTAGACGGAGTCAGGATACATTCTAGGTTTTCCTTTAGCAGGGCGAATATATTATTATCTTCCCGGGCACCCCATATTAGATTAACTATATCATACCAAATAGTGCATACCTTCAAAGTTTGGCTACTATTAGTATGCATCGCGGCATCTTCGAAATATTGAAGTTGAATTTTGGAATTCGATATTGTATACTACTTTATTCAAATATTCAATCCGTGTAGGTCCTGAATTATGGGGTCGTTGATAACCCACCCGGGGCTGAATTAATTAAATAATTATGACATATTGTGCGACCATTTCAATGGAGGGGTGTGCATGATAAGACATTATTTATGAGGACGGTCCACGTAATGTTGAAAGGTATAGCTATAGTGTCGAATTATATATTATTAGGTTAAAACGTTGTTTGGATGGTTCTTCCCATTGGGACTCATATATGGAACGGATGAGCGTAATAAAAGCAATATAATTATAGCCAATTTTGCATAAACAGGGGCGGAAAAGTGCTGACCATTTAAAATGAGAGAAGTTTGAGTAAGGCAAAAGATATAGGGCTTTTTGACGCGCTGTTTAAAAAAGTGGCAAAGGAAAATGCTATAAGATTGTACAATTTTCATTGACATTTCATTTCCCGTAATTATTTTAATTCAGACAATGGAGAAGTGGAGATAAACTATAAATTGTTAATCACAATATTTTATATGAATATAAGTTAGAATGTCACAGTATTTACCCGACCTCCTGCAGATATATGACGTATGCCGTTGTTATCCAGATGCATTCACGCTTACACATGTAATTCTATATTTGGTCCCGTTAATTGTTTCATAGTAAAATTCCCGATATCCTTCGTAAAAATAAATATTGCTATTACAAAGTCATAATACTTTTCGTAATCAACCTCCAAATTAATACCTAACAAATTCATTATATTATATTATTTATCTCTGATTGAATATATTGTTAAGTTATAGAATCTTGAAAATCTTATATTTTAAACGAGACAATCTTGTATATAATCGGTATCTCGAAAACGGGTGCAAGTTTCACCATGAAATTTTGTATGCAGGGAGTTTGCGGGAGAAAAATCGATCTAGCTAGGTCTTATACCCTTAAACCCTTATTACCCTATTAAACTGCCCATTTTAAGCATTTTAAGCTATAAAATATATTTTTTCTTCCGTCGTGCAACAATATATAATTATCCTTTCGACTATATTAATATCTCAGTCCGTCGGGTAGTTTGGTAAGCGTACTATGTGTAATTCTAGTTTTGTTCGAAAATTTGTCAGATAAATATTTTTGTCATTCTTTTAATTTTTTAAATTTAGCAGGCGGACAGACGACCTGAGATAAATCGTAGGGACTCAGTGGATACAGACCACGAGCGGCCGGTCGCACTGGAAATCTATGGGAGAGACCAATGTCCTGCAGTGGTAGTCACCAGGTTGAAACGATGAAATTTATCAGAACTCCGATCAAAGCTCTGTTACCCAGGTGCTTATTCATTACATGAAAGTAAATTTAGAAGTGGCATTGACGACTACAACCTCGATTCATACCTTAAACGATAACTGTCTCTGTTCTGGCTGTATGATAAGCAACATGCATTAGAAGATCCGAGGTAGTAATAATAAAATCGTTCGGAAACTGTGTTACAACTCTCATGTTACGAAGTAGGGCTTGGGAATCCCCGACCATTTCAAAGTCCCGGGATACGAGACAGCCTACAATTAAAGTCCCGGAAATTCCCGGGACTTCAAGACTTAAGAAAAAATATTTTATTAATAATTCTGAGCTTCAACAGCTTTGTCCGATAATTTGTTTCTGATTTTTGTATTATTACAACCGAACAAGGAGAACACTCTCGTTTTCAACAGATGTCGGTTTTATTGCGTTCCATTGTAGTTCCAAACTTTCTAAACGTTTTCCGGTTGCTTCAAACAACTGAAACTCGGGTATCATTTCTTGGATATTTTTATTGCATGTTCTACGAGGGCGGGTCAATAAGTCCGTGACTTTTGGAATAAAACACAGATTTTTTGATAAATAAATCATTTTATTTTTCAACGTGGACTACGTCTACCCTTGAGCTCTATACACTTTGTCCAACGCTTCTCCAATTTTTTTATCCCTTCCAAAAAATATGATTTGTCGAGGTCCTCAAAATAGGCCTTTGTTTGCGAGATGACTTCATCATTGGAGTCAAATCTTTTTCCACCGAGCCATTTTTTCAGGTTTGGGAACAAGAAGTAGTCACTAGGAGCCAAATCTTGAGAATAGGGTGGATGTGGGAGCAATTCATGGATTTTTGCCATGGCAACTGCACATGTGTGCACCCTTGCATTGTCTTGGTGAAAAAGAACTTTTTTCTTGGTCAAATGAGGTCGGTTTTTTTTCAAATCCTCATTGAAGCGGTCCAATAAGTTGGCCTAATATTCCCCATTAATTGTTCTTCCCTTTTGAAGATAGTCAATGTGGTTTATCCCACGTGCATTCCAAAAAACAGTCGCCATAACTTTATTGGCTGACAAACCCACCTTGGCCTTCTTTGGCGCCGATTCACCCTTAGAAACCCACTGTTTTGACTGTTGTTTGGTCTCTGGTGTGTTGTGATGGATCCATGTTTCGTCCACGGTTACAAAACGGCGCAAAAACTCCTCCATATTGTGATTAAACAACGCCAAACCTTCCTGTGAAGTTGTTACACGATTGCGTTTGTGGTCGACTGTGAGCAAACGCGGCACCCATCTTGCGGAAAGCTTTCTCATGCCCAAGTGATCATTCAAAATTGAAACCACTGAGCCATGCAAGATGCCTATGACTTCCACAATCTCTTGCACTTTCAATCTTCGGTCGGCCAACACAATATCGTGAATTTTTTCGATTGTTTCGGGTGTAGAGACCTCAACTGGGCGTCCAGGACGTTCGGCATCTTCAGTGCTTGTACGGCCACAACGAAATTCAGTAAACCACTTTTTTACCATTGAAATCGATGTTGCAGAGTCCCCATAGTATTTATCAAGCTTAGCCTTGGTCTCGGTAATGGTTTTTTTTCGCAAAAAATAATGCTTAATAAGCACACGAAATTCACTTTTTTCCATTGTTTCCTTAAGTTACTGGATAGTCTGATAAAGATAGCTGTAAAACACAAACTAACTGACGCAGCAAGTTCAAATTTTGATAGGAGTCAACTGACAGATGCCTGTTGACAGGAGTAGTGTTGCTTTTTCAGTAAGGAGGTTAGAAATTCAAAAAGTCACGGACTTATTGACCCACCTTAGTATGTGATTTAGGCTCGTTGTATACTTGAGAGCTACTGGTACTAGGTTCAGCGGCCATTATTGTCACATCTGCTGTTCGGATTCTAGGGATATTTTTGAAAAGTTTACAATACAGTTCTTCCGCAATCAGTCTCAAGTCTCGACCCGAAAGTCCCGGGAAACGAGACAACTAAAATTACTAAAAGTCCCGGGACTTCGAGACACGAGACGGACCCAAACCCATACTCGAACTCTCATGTAAATGATGTAACCAATGCTAACATAACAATGGCCTTATTAGATATTGCTTTATTTATTAGTTATCATAATATCTAATCCTACTATAAATGTGAAAGTTTGGATGGATGGATGTTAGTTACTCTTTCACGCAAAAACTACAGAACGGATTTTGATGAAATTTGGTGTAATGGTAATTTGAGCTCTGGATTAATACGTAGGTAACTCCTTATCCTGAAAAAGTACAGTGCTCCCATGGTACTGTAATTATGCGGGTGGAACCGCGGGCAAAAGCTAATAATGTAATATTAGTATAAGTTAGTAACTATACTTTAATTTCATTGGAAACTTGAGTGATTTACGTATAAAATACAAAAACCAGCCAAATACGAGTCCGACACGCGCAAGAAGGGTTCCGTACCATTATATATATAACTATTAGAACTAAATATATCGAGCACTAGTATTAATATAGAGCAAAAAACAGCGAAAATTTTAATAATCAAGTTTTTTGTATGCGAGCCCCCTTATATAATAATTTGATTTTAATATATTATTTATTTTTAAAGAGAAAATATACTACTAAATATTCAGGGAATATTTGAAGCATCTACCTATTTAATATCGAGCAAAAATCGTCAAAAAAACAAACACGTTTCTTGTATGTGAGCTTAAATATGTATTTTATTATGTTTTTAATATTTATTCTGTTTTTAGTATTTGTTATTATAGCGGCAACAGAAATACACCTTGTGTGAAACTTTCAACTGTCTAGCTATCACGGTTCATGATACAGCCAGCACGGATATAGCCTGGTGACAGACAGACGGACAGGCTGAGGTACAGCGAAGTCTCAGTAATAGGTCCCGATTTTAGGGTTCCCGTAATACATAAGGATCCCTTATAGTTTTGCTCTGTCCGTCCGTCTGTCTGTATGTCTATCAGCGCTTCTAGCTTCTGTAATTATGAATATAAATGGATGAAATTTAGTATAGTAAATATAGATTGTGTATAGATCGCGGTTTTAACATCACAAAATAATAATAATTTAAATTTTAGGGGTGGCTATACATGTTAAGTGGGGATGATATATTTTTTTTCGTTTAATCCCATTGTGTGGGGTATAGTTGAATAGGTATTTTAAAATAAAAGGAAGGTCATTTTTTTTTTCAAGTTCATTTTACAAAGTTGGCATGGCATTGGCATTTCTAAACTATAGGAGATACTTGTAAGTTTTCGTGCTAATATGTTACATTAAAAACTCTCTAGGAAAATTATTTTGAGCGAAATCGGACAAAAACTTTTGAATTAATTCAAAGAGAACCTATTGCGCGACATGTCCCGACATGCTCTTGGTTAGGTTATTACCCTTTGGATACGGAACCTTATAAAGAAAAAGATCTTCATACGAAACTGACGCCCAATTGAAGCCTTGCACATACCGACAAACCTTTTAAAGATTTTCTTTGCCTACACTAAAATTGTACTGAAAATTATTATTCCATAGCTAACATCAAATTTGCTACCGATCTAGAGACGCTCAGTGCTCTAGGATCAGGCTAGGCTAGGATCAGCTTCCAAACACTCAACTACCACCACAACTGTAGGTTTAAGCACTTTTGAAACACTGAAGCCTTCTTAGGCTTTACGGGAGATCCTTCATAATGTGAAAAAAAGACTTTCAGCAAAAGACGACGAAAATGTAACACTCGTATTTTTTTTTTCACAAAGATGTACCAAATACTCGTTTTTTTTTGTTTTTTTCTTTAAAATGAAACTATTTAGCTACTCCGTTTGAAACAAAATATATTGTAAATATCGCATTTTGTAATATATAAAAAAATTTAACATCTTTTTAAGGGTAGAAGATTATGTTCTCTCTCTAGCATTTTATTTTTTTCTATATGAGTGAAAATAAGTAAATCTTTTCAATAACATTTTTTGAGTCTGAATAAAATAAATATTACTTATCTAGACAAATTATTATAACAACTCTTTAAAATATGACCAAGCTATTTTGATTCACATTCACATTGATAAATGTAAGTTTCCACATTTATAAACATTGTTGAACCTGCATAAAATAAAATTTCATACCGCTTAAATGCAAATAATTTACCGCAAAAAGATTATTCTTTTCTCGTTTATTCCACGTGCCAAAAAGGTGTCGCTTTAGAAGATTGCTTTGTTGTTTGATGTTATCGCTCTTTCATTCGCTCCACATTAGGTTATATTAATCATTCATAGTATCGATCGATGCAGTAATAGTACTGAGAATCACGTCCTCCCACGCCGATCTTAATTATTCGATTCAGTACTACGTGTGTGTCAATTAATCGTATACATGTAGCGAAAAATTAAATTACTTTTTATACGTGTCCAATTTGCTAAGTCATTATGAACTGGTTATAGATCTATTGTTCAAGAACTCATAGGTAGAAGGATATGAGAGCTGGAAACTGAAAGGAGAAATAAAGATAGATTAATATCAAAGGAGGAATTTGAAAGTATGAATTCAACACATACAAATTTTAAATTACTAGCTTTTGCCCGCGTAAATACAGTATCCCAAGGAACAGTGTACTTTTGCGGGACAAAAAGTAGCCTATGTGTTAATCCAGAGCTCAAACTACTACCATACCAAATTTCATCAAAATGCGTTCGGTAGTTTTTGCTATAATTAAGAATTAATTTTATTAATTTCAATGGAACATAAATCTGTAAAATACAAAATCCATATTCATACACTCCTCTTACATAGACATTAAAATAATTCAATACCTGTTTACCTGTAAATTTCAATAAAGTACAACAAACCACCACTATAGCAAACATCATAATCATTGAAGCTGGCAGTAGTCAACCATAAGTCTCTAATTAGCCATTACGAAACAGATAATAATAAACATAAATATAAAATGTAAAACGAAGCCAAGCCTGTAAAAGAATTCTTAACTTATGCTAATGCGGAGTTCTACACCGTTTACAGCGTTAAAACACCAAGATCACAACATTAACTTTGAGAATAATTGCCGAAGCGGTTTGTGTGAGGGCAGTTGAAATAATGGCTCAGCTCCTTAGATACAATCTTGTCGCTTCTCGCTCGGCGCTATAATCGAGGCTTTAGTATCTACAGGACGTTGCAAATCTGACTCGTTAGTTTTTGTCTAAATCCAACACTGCCTTATCTCCACATTTTTGTTTAATTCTTGGTTTATTCGCACATTTTTGTTTAATTCTTAGTTTATTCGCACATTTTTGTTTTCTTTATATTATTAGAACCACAGTTTTGTTTGAAATATCTTTAATAATAGTGTATTTCTGTCTGTTTTTGACATGTTAATTTCGTATTAAGATATTATAAGTAAGAAGAAGAAGAGAAAATCGTTATTTTCTCGAAATATAAGATACATTGAAAGTCTAATTATACGACTTTGGTACTTTTATAATGAAATACCAAAATATATACAATTATACATAACCATAGTCACTCTCACGACTAAGACGAATCTAATGATACCTCTCGAGCTCAAATACGACAAGCCGTTTAGGTTCTAGAGCGTGCCAAAGAAATATACATACATACACTCGAAAAGTATAAACCTCCTTCAGGCAAGTCATTAAACAAAATTTCCTCTAACGGTAAAGTGACAATAATACAAAACTAGATGAATCAATTACTTTGATGGCGCTACTTGAGTATGCAGAATATAAGGAAGTTTCAACACAACACACTCATTTCGCTATTTAATAGGTATTCGAAGAGATATTATCATCCTTATGGCCTAAAAAAAAGAAACTAACGGCTTATTACTAAGAAGGTTACAAAAATCTTAAAACAAGCCGAAAAGTTAACACTTGAAACTTGACATAAGGAAGGATAGGTGACTAGGTCACGATAGGTAAACGGGATAGTAAAAAAAAAGTATGTAGAAACAATAATACAACGAGAGTAAATCCACACGCAGATGCCAGTTCAATGTTCGCAATAACTTAAAAAGTAGTCCAATTTATAAAACGTATCCAACGTTTATATTTTTCAATAAAAATAAATTCTAGCTCAGCCCGTAGCTTGAAAAGTCCGCTATATTTTACGTAATACGATCCTTGCATATTTGCGAGTTCAGAGTCCATTTTTATACCGCCGATGCAGCACTTCTGCGCTCCCAGTAATTGGTTGAAGTTATCTACATCATTACATCTCGATCCATCCTTTTTTCACCACTTTAATTTCTTTTTTTCTGTCCAATATTCGTTTGTTTTTCATTCAATTAGCCTTAAACGTGTTTTCGCGAAGGGCACGAAGCCATTGAGATTGCTTTTCATCTAGATGTTTTTAATTTGACGTAATTTCCTTTGTACATAAAATGTCATATTATTTGAAATAGGTAATTACTTTCATTGAGCCAAATTATAATAAGTTATGTCAGGAATTATTTTTTATTAAATGTTGCAATGCTTCTTATTTATATATTTATTTTTTATTTATTTATTTATGGTCGCTTCAACATCGTGGTCATTGACAACTACCATCAATGTTCATAGTATAGTTAGTTTTGTATACAACTTAAATTAGCTTATAAACATATTTTATCAGTATCAATTAAAAAATGTAGAGTAGCAGTACATTCATTTTAATCATTTAAACATTCTTTCAGTATTAAATTCTAAACAATCAACTAGACGATGAGAAACAGAAAGAAAAGATCCACATTGTTCTTAATTATATATTGTAACGTATGTAGGATTTGGTAGTATTATCTATATATATATAAGCTATTTAATACCGTAGTGTGTAAAATATCACACCTGAAAGTAAAATATTTTTAACATTTTATCCCTTTATAAACTTTAATAACCGTAATAGTCTTAAATTTTTCTTCACTACAATTTACATGTTTTAACATTTAATTACTAATTTGCATTTGGTCTAGCCACAATATTCTTAGGGGACATAACTCATGCAGTATCTTACTTTGATCGGCATTTACTAAATGAACGTCTCGATATTTATAGCCGAGGTGGACATAATTTAATAAACAAAGCAGAGTCAAGCCGACGTTTTAATGCCACCCCGGGCATTGGATCTGATAATGCATCATAACAGGTTTCTTAGTCTCGGAGATAGCATTGTAAGAAGCTAGTCCCACTTCGTTATGTGCTCCCGGTACCTCACTATCGTTATGCGAACATCGTATCGCCTGTGAAACTATTAATATAAATAATCTGATGCCTTTGTGCCTTGTTTAATTTTTATTGGGCTACTGTTGCTCAAATGGGTTTCTGATAGCATCTTTCTAGGACACTTTTTTTACTATCGGGAAGGATTTGAGGTAGGAAGACTGATTGATCGTTTATGTGTCGCTTAAATCATTATTGCTTCAAACCTTATATTTACTATTTTGCTAGGTTTGTTTTTCTCAATGATAAAATCATAATTGCTCACTATAAAATTAAAGTTGTCTCTATACTTTTTATCTGCGAGGATAAAAAGATTTTAATAATCTTAAATATTTTTAAATAGTTGTCAGCGTACCATACAGCAAAACATACGCGACGGATGAGCAGTAAATGCCGAGATAATAACATGTTGTTTACATTATTTTCTCACGTCCTCTCTGATATGATCATTTTCTCTATAAATCCCACATTAAAAATAGCCAAGGAAACAAGTCTTCTATCTCGACGGTCATAACTCATGTCCACATCATACAATAACTGTATATTGGCTTATGAATGACAACTACAAATTGTTAATAATAGGATAAAGTGTAAATAGTATATTATGTATATGATTTCTTGATTAGATCGTGATTAATCATTATATTATTACGTGAAACAAAAATTTCCAGTACGGTTTTACGAGAATTCTGCATACGGATTAGTGTAAAATTTTGTACATTTAAAGTTTAAGTGGAGGAAGGCCTGCCGAAAGCTAATATTTTTAAAAGTAACGCTTAGAAATACATTAAATTTATAACAATAACAACAACACTCACTACCTCACTCACACTAGCTTATATATGTTACAGTAGGTTTGACACAATTGTCTATGAGTGTCAATCTTTCTTTTACATCTATAAGGGGCCCCATATACGGTCCGGTTTTCCTTCAATTCGGCCTGAACGGATTCAAAATCGTATCGTCTGTGTGCAATTTCGAGATTTCATCAGTCGGCCGGATGGACTAAAGCGATTCGTTTCAGTGTTGCCAGCTCTGATTTTGCGAAACTAGTAAGCTCGCGTCGATTTCTACTAAAACTACTAAAAGAATACTGAAAACTATCAAAAAAGCTACTCAACTTAGGAATCCCTAAAGCCCCCAAAAAACCAATGCATTTTAGGTTTTGTGATATTAAAATTTTATTATTTATTGAATTATATTATAAATTTTATCGTTAAATTAAAATATAGTAGGAAATATTATGTAGCCTAACCTAGGCCATTTTGCATATTATGATTACCGTCTGTCTCTTTCCTACTAAAACACTACTAACAACTAAATTATTACTAAGGAGGGAATAAAATCCTTAATTTAGTAGTAAAACTTTGTAAAATAACTAAGTTGGCAACATTAATTCTGACTGAACGGACCATGTGTGACAAATCGCTTCAGTTTTCGCCAGAGCCGCGGCCGTGCGGGCGAGTATCGTGTACAATTGTAGTGAGTTTACAATTAATAAACACGACCGTATCTCGCGGCAAACCAGAACCAACTGATGCGATATTTCCGTGTTTGTGTGCTCGAATCCGTTCAGGCCGAACTGACGACAGATCTAATTGAAACGATCGGCCTCTCGTTTGCGGGAGCCATAAGCAACATTTACATATCTTTATTGCGTATCTAATAGGCAAAAGAAACCTAAAAAAGTTGAATCTTTTAAAATTAAAACATGAATTACGGTCGAATTTCGACCACAGGGCGACCTCTAAGATGTAGTGTGTAGAGTGTATGTAGACGTTTCAAATTAATTTCGATTTAAATGAAATGAACTAGGCAAGACACCTAAATTTTACACACACACACACACACAAATACCTAACTTTTAATCTTTACATAAACGTTCCATTTTCCAATCAACTACATACTTTCATAATAACATCTTTCATTTAGAATTATCTGTCTTTTGCTCGTTTTCTACCCATATGTTTCGTATTTAATCCAAATTAAGTAATAAAATTATTGTGCACTATATAATGTAATATAGTGTATATGTGCACTATATAAAATAAATAACCATATTAAAAAAAAACTAGTTCACGATTCCCGTTGTACTTTATCAGACCAATCCGCTTAGAATATGTCTAGTTACAAACAATTATTTAGGAATACGTAACAAATCGTTAACAAAATGACTGGCACATAGATGGTATCATGTGGACGGGGAATATAAACATTTACTTTGAGGCGTGTGCTGTACGAACCTCAATTTCGAACTTATCTGGCTCTCTTTGTTTTCTTGACAGATGCATTAGTGTGGTATCATACAACAATTAAACGCGTCCGTGCTTCATCATGCTGAGTGTATCATGGCGATTGGATGTCGATTTGATTAAGGAATTCCTTTGTTTTGAAGTTGTCTCGATATCTTTTTGAGATTCCAAAATACATGGCGTAACTACTGCAGCTTGTATATTTTTTCTCCGTTTAACGAGGTATAATATTTCTCATAGATATCCTAAGCGGTAAGCTTTCTACGTAGTGGAAGGAGGAAAGCCATTGTTTCGGTAAGAGGTGAATCCTTTTAATAACTTCAAAATGTTATTATTTTATTATATTTATATATTATTATATTTATATTAAATCTATACAAATAAATTAAATTGAAGTGTCTGTTTGTAATATTAAATTAATAGCTTTTCACTAAGCGCACATGAAAGTATGTAACGTGCTTACAATAAAAATTTTTTTTTTTAATTTAGTTGGTCAGTCTGTCTGTCTGTCTGTTTGTTCCGGCTAATTTCTGAAACGGATGGACTGATTTTCACAGGACTTTCACTGGCAGATAGCTGATGTTTTATGGCGTCATGGTGACGGATTCCGTTTAAAAAATAGGGTTCCGTTTGTTCTACGTAACCGAAGTTGCGGCTTCTAGAAGCTGACTGACTTAATGACGCATAGACGCTCGTACAGCCGTAACCGCTAACATTAGAAAGGTGAAATTTGGACAGTAGTTTTGATTTACAATGTAGACGCGCACTAAGAAGGGATTTTGAAAAAAATCACCCTAAAAGGGGTGACATGCTTAGGGTTGAAAGCTTGTATGGAAAATCTTTATTTTTTCACCGATTTTGTTTGAAAATTGAGATTTAAATTATTGAATACATTTCATTAAACACGTGTTTCAGGCTTTATTAGAATTCATCCTCTGAGGGTGTAAAAAAAGGGTAGAAATTTTATACGACAAATATTTAAAATCAGCCCCTATTTCTATTAAACTTAATATTTGATCTAATAAATACAAACCATTGAGTACTTACATATCTTATACTTTTTTCGAAAATCGTCCTCTAAAGAGTGAAGTGGAGTCCGAAGTTTGTATAGTGGAATATCAGCAACTGGTACCTACTATCTATTGATTTGTATTTGCGGCATGGAGATTGTTATTATGTCGTAGTAGATACCCGTTTTTAAAAGGATTTTTCTATGTATTCACCCGAGGGGTTGCAATGGGAACAAAGTCGCGCGCTAACACTGGTCGAATGATAAACTAAGATAACCATGTTTGTAAGAGTAGGAAAAGGTAAAGCGTGGGATGTTCTCGTACATTGATAATGTTTCACCAAATAAGTATTTATTTCTGTTTTATTGACTGTTTGCTTATCCCCGATTGTGCATTTACGTGGGCTATAAACTCGTCGATTAAAATAACATATTTCCACGCACCCATACTTATTTTATTAGAAAGCGGGTTTATTACTTTTAAATGGCGACTGAAGTAGACGAGTCACAGTCAGACAATTTCACTCGGTACCTACCTGAAGATAGTAATGCTTGAAACACAATATTATGATTACGTAGAACATTCCATACAAAAAAGGATGAAAGTTAAAAACTTCAGATCACTTTAGGAACATAAACTAATTCTTACACGAAAATAAGTTTTCCCAAGTTCATTCCAGGTTTGTACTCAGCGCCTTTCAGACTATGCTATAATAATAGGTCTTTACCTATGAAATTGCCGTTCTGCAGTACTGGCCATTTCAAATCAAAATAATTTTAGTTTGGCTAAGAATTCTAATTTCAAATTAATTTTATTTTAAAAACATGGAATTCTTTTTCCAAAAGTAGTCATTTGTTTATTGATTAGTGTTACATTTTTATCGCATTTCAATCTTTTTCGTCATTTTCGTCATCATGGATACTTTAAAAATTCGAGTAATTATGGAATACGAGTACCGTCGTGGCAGCAACGCGGCACAAGCGGCACGCAACATCAACGACGTTTACGGAGCTAACACTACAAACCAACGCACCACCTGTTATTGGTTTGCTCGCTTCCGTTCTGAAAATTTCGACCTGAAAAATGAATCTCGTGGCCGTCCGAAGACTCGTGGCCGGTCGACAATGACGAATTAAAGGCGATTGTGGAAGCTGATGATACACAATCTACGGCTAAATTAGCAGCAGCTTTCGACGTTAGCGTCAAAATAATATTAGTCCATTTGCGTCAAATTGGCAAGGTAAAAAAGCTTGACAAATGGGTGCCCCACGAACTCAATGATCGCCAGCGCGAAGTACGCGTCGAGACGTGCCTTGCACTACTTAACAGACACACAAATTAAGGAATTTTGAACTGCATAGTTACCTGCGATGAAAAATGGATTCTGTTTGATAACCGCAAGCGCTCAGCAAGTTGGTTGGATCCTGGTTCAGCACCTAAACAATGCCCTAAACGAAAACTTACCCCTAGAAAAGTGATGGTCACTGTTTGGTGGTCTAGATTCATAACAGCTTCTTACCAAACGGGGTGAGCATTACTGCAGATGTGTACTGTGAAGAACTGAACACAATGATGGAGAAGATGGTGCATCCTCAACCAGTATTGGTCAATCGCTCGTATCCGTTGCTCCTGCACGACAACGCGCGATCTCATGCTGCACAGAAGATGGTCTCCACGTTGCAAGAACTGGGGTTGGAAGCTCTCCGTCATCCGCCCTACTCACCAGACCTAGCGCCTACAGACTACTACTTTTTCCAAAATTTGGATAACTTCTTGGCGGAAAAAAAATTCAATACCCGAGAGGCAGTACAAAATGCCTTTGAATAATTTCTTGCATCCCGTCCAGCTGATTTCTTTAAGAAGGGCATCAATAAACTGCCACTGCATCGGCAAAGATGCATTAATTGCATGGGTGATTACTTCGATTAATACAAATAAAAAATACATGAAAAAAATTCGTTTAATTTTTTTCATACAAAACAATTTCATAGGTAAAGACCTAACATAATATCATATAGTATATAACTCTTAGCACAACAATATCGCGCACCATACATTGTTATAGACACGTTCACACTGTACTGTACTATATATTATTGGCTTACTATACGCTATATTATAGTGCGATACGCTGAGTTCATGCTGTGCTATATACATATATATCGCGTGCCGCCCTCTTCCCCCTCCCTCACTCCCGACCGTCTCGCAAGCGAAACGAGCGACACAACCATACTGAGCTTGCGACATTGCGTATATCGCGTAATGTGACCGCTTAGTATAGCATTAGGTCCTTCCTTGCTATACTATATAGCAAAATAGTATAGCGTAGTCTGAAATGAGCTAGTACGGTTAATTCTCTTTTGATATATTATATATTTTATAGCTTTCCAACTAGTGTAATGAATGTCTTATTAAAGTGGAATAGAAATTGTATAATTTATTTGATTTTAAAGTTATTATATTCAGATCTACACCGACTCGTTAACGGCGTAAAACATCATAAATAATGTATTCAAGTAAACGTGTGTGGGCTAAAGTGGCATTATTCGAAACCTGTAACCTTCGAAAATTAGTAGGTAGTATATTTCAAGTAGTATTTAAGGTGGAGTGAAATATATTATAAAATAACAGCGGATCTCAACCCCCCCCCCCTGAATTACAAGTATTTGTAACTAATATTTTAATGTATTGATACGTTAAAAAAATAGATTCAAATTACTACTACCTTACGTTAAAATTTAAAACTAAATAAACAATTTTGTTTTTCACATACAAACATGAAAGGGTCTCATTTTATAGCTACTAACATTTTTTATATTGTTGAATTTATTTTACGACTTTCGTTGAAACAAAATTTTGATTCTTCAGATATTTTTTCTTCTTACTTTTTAATCTAGCCCAAAATTTTATTTACTTAAACTTAACACACAACACCAAAAATTTACTCCTTCTACATATGATTACCTGTTGGTAGCTGTTGAAGTATAAAAATACTCAAATTGTCTACAAAACACCCCCCTTTAGGGGATGCAACAGATGAGGGTTGCGACCCTTAAAAGGGGTATATATTCTGGCTGGTACGTATCGTATTATACGGACCTATGTTGCAGATCATACTAAAATACTTTTCATTGTACTGACCGTTGCTTCTCAGTATATTATGGATAATTTTCAAGAACAAAAGTGTTAATCATTGTATGAACATTAGAAATAATCATAAGCTACATGTACCTGTGATAAGACTTAGCAAAGAAAGTAGATCTTTTAAGGGCCAATGTATACGCTTATACAATAGGATCCTAGAAAACGTTCAAAACCTTTCTATTAATGAATTTTAAAAGATACATAGGCTGCACTAAAAGTATCGGGAATGGAATATTTCCACTTTTCCTGTCATGTCTTCGTCTCGTAACTATTGAATTAATTTGAAAAAAAAACCTATTACGCGTTGATAGTTACGGAACCCTCCTTAGACATGTCCTGACATGCTCTCGGTTAGGTTATTAACATTTGTTCTATCTTACATAGACTACGTGTGACGTGACTACAGTGCAAAATATAATTGAATATTTCTTTTAAAAGAACAGTTTACTATCTTTTTACCAAAATATGGCCCGAGTACGAGTTTCTGCCTGCCGGTAGATTTTCCTGTTGACTTTCCGAAAAAAGTTTGTTAAGTTTCATTTGGAAATATTTTTTTTTCCATTTTCATTACGTTCCTTTCAATCAACAATTGTGACAGATAAAGTTATTTGAATCGAATCCGCTGCTCTCGGAAGCAGGGATTTAAAAATCATAGGTGTAATTTGATTACTTCATTGGTCTGACCTTATTATAGAAACAAGAACACAGCAGGTGGAAGCTGTATAATAGAGGGAACCCCTTAATAAAGTTATTATATAAGCACAAGAACTTGTAAATAATATTATATCAATAGATGTAATAGATGTAAAAGACAACCACCCACCAGTAAATTCTCACGCGATAAACGTCGCTATAAACTAACCAAATTATGAACCGAGATTACACAAAGTCAATGTACATGAACAGCATGACCATTCATACCATAGATTAATGCACAGAGTGGAAACTGTAAGTAGGTTTTTCTTGTAGGATGATGAACCTATAAACAGTAGATTTTTGTTGATGTATCCCTTTTAGGGTTTCGTACCCAAAAGGTAAAAACGGAGCCGTATTGCCGAGACTTCGCAGTCCGTCAGTCTGTCTGCTAGTCTATCACCAGGCTGTATCTCCTTAACCGTGGTAGCTAGACGGTTGAAATTTTCACAGATGTAATTCTGTTGCCGCTATAGCAACGTATTCTAAAACAGAATAAAATAAATATTCCTCCATACAACAAACATTGTTTTTTTTTGCCATTTTGTACGGAACCCTTCGTGCGCGCGTCAGACTCGCACTTGGCCCGGTATTTCTGTTACTTTAAAATTCAATTGTTTATGTAAAAAGATAAAGATGAAAGTAAGTGAAAGATAAAATGCATATTTCATTTACTAAAAGCAAAGTAACATGACTACAATTGACGTATAGGCTTGAATTTTTTTAATCCCCGACGAAAACTTCTAACACAAAGATGTGTTATAAGTTTTCACGTGTCTGTCTGTGTTTCCGTGTTTGTGTGTGTGTGTGTACCGCATGTACCATTTTTTTTTTTAAAGCTATGTCAGCTTTTAAAAAAAAAATATTGAGAGTATACTTAGCTATAATTCATCATCATAGCCTTACTCGCTACTTGACGATTCGGGGGTTACTTAATTTTTTTATTTTAAATATTAGTTATTTATTGTTCCTAATTGAACAACGAAAACGACCATGGTATTTTTAAATATTACTAACATATCTGATATAGAGGCAGTTGTAACATTACAATTTGACATATTAATTTTTATTTTGTTTTTGTTTTATGAAATGAAAATGAAATGAAAATATACTTTATCGTGCACAATCAACAGTTACACACACTTATATAATATAAACTATACACAGAATAAGACGAAAGTACACAAAGACGGCCTTATTAATAAACAGCAATTCCAGCTTTCTTCCAGCGTTCTTCCAGACAACCTTTGAAAGAGAGGATTAAATTACTGGAGAAGGGAACTGTGCTTAAGTATCACTAAAAAGGTGATCTGTGCAGGACCGTAGCTCTTGCCTGTCGGAAAGACGGAAACTAAAAGTTTCTTTTAGGTATTGAGAGATGTTGGAATCAAATAAAATGGAGTAAAGGAGCTAAAGTACACGAGCATTGCGGCGAAAGCGAATTGGTAACCACTTGAGCTTGTGACGGTACTCGAATATGTGTTCAAATTTGTGCAATTCAAAGATGAACCTGATAGACAGATTTTGAAGGCGCTCAAGTTTGTTAAGTTGGTCTTCGGTCAAGTTAATGAAGCAAACATCCGCGTAGTCTAGAAGGGAGAGAAATATTGATTCGGCTAATGCCACCTTAGTAGGTACTGGGAGAACATACCGAAGTCGTTTCAACGATTGCCACGTTGAATACATCATCCTACTAATCTCCTTCAAAAAATTCTTCTGCTGTGACCAAGATAGATGCTCATCAAAATAAATGCCAAGATTCTTAACCACTTTACTATATGGTATCGGCGTTCCGTTGATGGGTATCGGGGGCAACGTATCCCAGTCAATTCTGGAGACCAGCCCCAGACTGCCAAGTATTATTAACTGAGACTTAACGGGGTTAATGAGAAGTCCATGTTCCTTACTCCAGCTACATATGACCGATAAATCCTTGCTTACAACACTTACCACCGCAGGAAATGTATCCTGAGTTTACTGAGTGTAAATTTGTAGATCATCTGCATATAAATGAAAATGAGACGAAATGTATGAAGTGACGAACTTAATGAAAAGGGCAAAGAGTAATGGAGATAAAACGCCACCTTGAGGAACGCCGGCAGTAGTATTGGCCCAATCGAAAAAAAAAACTCAGCAATTTTAACTCTTTGCCGTCGACCCACAAGGTAGCTTCGAATAAAACAAATCACTGAAGGTGAGAGGTTAAAAGACCCTAACAGACTGATAAGAATTTCATGGTCAATAGAATTGAAATCGTTACTAAAGTCATGTAAGTTAGGATTGTGAGCTTCTTATTATCCATGCCGGACCGAATGTCATCTGCTACTTTGACCAAGGCTGTAGTAGTACTATGACCCGTCCGGAAACCAGATTGATATGTACTGAGGAGATTGTTATGCATGATAAATCTTGTAAGTTGATGATGTACAAGTCGCTCAAGAACTTTAGACAAGAAAGGAATAATAGATATTGGACGGAAATCAGAAATAACTTTAGGACGGTAGGATTTTGGTAATGGGATTATGTGGGCGGATTTCCAGGTATCAGGAAAAGCACAAGTTGATAAGCAAAAATTAAAAATGTGTAAAAGAATGGAAGCAATTATTTCTAGGATTGGAATAATCATTTTGCGACTGATGCCATCATAACCAACGGAATTCGGTCTATTGTCATGATATGTATTTTAACCTCTCCTTCAGTAAATGGAACGAAATAGAACGATTTGGAGTTTGAAGTTTTCAGAACAGAGATTTTACTTAAAGTTTGGGATTTTATAGCCGATTTTATGTTAGTAGAAGAAATAAAATGTTTATTCAACACATTGATGTCAATTTTGCAGTGGTCATTTTTATTTAAATTTTTACCAATACCAAGCGATATTAGGAATTTCCAGGTATTCGCTGGATCCAACCATTCTCAATCGATGCATGGATATATCGCCGTTGAGCATCTCGACACATAGTATTGCACCGGTTACTTAATTTAATGTATTTGTCGCGATGTTAATTGGTGTTACTACTTTTGTATTTAGCTTTGGCTGTATGTTTGGTATTAATAATCAATTTAATATCATCTGATAGCCATGGAGCAGGCAGATGCTTAATTCTAATGGACTTAATTGGGGCATGCTTGTCGTACAAAGATTTAAGTAGGCCATTAAACATATCAACCTTGGCATCGACTGTTTCCGCTGCGTATAGTGCTGTGCAGTCAGTGCTGAGCGCGTCTACCCTCAAGGTGTCCACATCCATGGAAGAAAAATTACGTTGCAGAAGTATTTTGCATTTTAGTTTAGATATGCTAACATTATAAGCAACATAAATCAGGTCGTGGTAGGAAAAAAAACCTCCGCGGGACTCTGACCATGAGTAGTTACAGAGTTTGGCGAAGATACAATGATGAGATCAAACAAGGAAGGACAGCAACCTGGAGAGCAGAGTGTAGCATTAAGTGGCAGTAATCTCATATCACATTTATGATTTTAAATTTTAATAGTAATTTTAATTTATGTTATTTTTAATTTAATAAATTCAATTTAATTATTTTAAGTTCCCGCCATGACGTTTTCTCAAATGTATTATTGATTTATTTTAATTCTTCATTTATTACCACGCATGAATGAATTTATTTTATTGTTTCTGAATATGTATTGTGATGTGATATTATATTTTTACTGTCAGTCAATTTTTATGGGTCTATGTATTTAATGTAGGTATTACATTAAATACATTTTATTTTATTTTTATTGATTTATGTTAATAATAATAACCGCAGTTATTTCCTATGACTATAAATTTCAAACATTGTATGCAGTATTCACTCTGTTCCTTTACTCAGCCGCGTAGGCTGCAAATGGTAGTGAAACGAACATACTATATGAGACATTGAATCATTTGCAATTACATGTTATTGTGCCTTTGTACTATTTAATGTCTGAGGGTTAAGAATGTGGTATTGTAAGCAAAACAGTACACTGTTTATTTCTGTCGATTTGCGATAAAAGCAATTTAGGGTTAGCCTTTGAAGTCACTTACCGATTGACGCTCCTAATTGCGTCGCTTGTTGCAAACCGCAATAGAAAACACGAGGCAACGTTCTCAGGATGTAATGTTTAGGACTGTTTAGTGTTCAATCTTCAAGTAAGATTTAGGTACGACATACGTGATCTGAATTTATTGAATCTAACGATAGAGATATCGCGTTCGAACCTGAGTTTCTAAAATAAATCATTTTGATTGGATTTTATATAAGCGTTGTCCGCGACTTTTTGTTGTTTTACTTGGGGTAAAACGTAAACGCGATAAATAGTAGCCTATGTCCTTCCCCATGGACTACTTTATGTCTGTACCAAATTTTATCATACTAGATCCAATAGTTTAATAATAAAAATAATTTATTTTATTTCTCCTCACAAATAATCTTAAATGGTAGTTAACATATTTACTAATATAAAATAAGTATTCATTTTATTACTTTGTGAGGAGGTGTCTGTGTTAGGCATGAATGCCTGTGGTACAGATCACCAGGTCCCCACCCACGGGCATACAGCGAGTTTTAAAAATATTTATAGTCATATTGTGTAACATAACTATTTACTATCATAATTAGTTTCAAAAGTAAGTTATATTAGTAAGGTAAAAACTATATTATTTACATTTTCGGAGCATATTCATTGCAAAGAAACAAATCTTTCCACTCTATTGCATTAGCGTAGATTATTAATTTTCTTTGTGTGTGCAATTAATTGTTGAATAATTAAAAATAACCCGACTGCGTATATTATTTAGCCTGTGTTACCCAAGCAGTTACGAGTATTACGAATCTATTGACACCTCAATCATTAAGATCGGATCAGTATTATAGCCGCTATAAGGGTCGAACACCCTTACACCCTCATCCTTCCTTTGCCGTAGTCGGGTAAAAATTAGTACATATCAATGACGAAATACTGTCGCGATTACATTTGCATGTTCTTTTTCTTCACAGCCCACCGGGCCTAGTGCGTAAAAGTTTCCACTAAACATAAAGCATTACGACGCGCTTGAGCTCCTGAGTGGATGAAATTGACATAACAACAATTACTTAACAACAATGATAATTTTACACTACAGCAAGTTCGCATATCGCAATACTTATGCCATTTTCACATAATTTTACGACTGGTTACTCCTAAGGATGCAAATTATAAGATGGAACACCGCTTATTATTATGTATATGTAAAACCGACATAAGAGGTTGATAGGTTTTTCAATATGTCCCTTTACAGCACACCTTTAATATCAATTTTATCTACAATAAACAAATTTAAATAAATATATATTATTGTGTGTCTATGGACGCTTCACACCACGTCAATTTGGCCCCGTGCTACAGGTACCGTGCGACTTGTGTTACAGGTACCAGACTACGGGAAATATATATTTAAGATTTTGACTATATTATACACATTACAAATAATTAATACACATCCATAACCTAGGAAGTCAGAAAACTTTTTGTTCCCTCGGCGGGATTCGTGCCCGCGACCACTGAGCCACATGTCGTTGAAAGTATGAAATCGGAAATAATAGAACAAAAAATTATTAAATTATTTATAAACTCATAACTTTCTTGAGCGATTGTTATGAAGATAGAAGAAGGAAAATGAGTAAATAATAATGAAAAAGCCCAAATTTGGTAACTTTGTTAGTCCAAAAAGGTATAAATGTTAATAATATATGCATAGAATTGAGCTGTTCAATTCCAATATGCTAAAACTCAATTATTGTAATACCTATAATAATCGTTTTAAATATTCACATAATTATGAATGACAATTTATATTCGCGAAAACTCAAAGGAGGTTAATTTAACTTGCAGCTTAATAATATTTATGTATAGTAATTATTTGTTTATATAATTGATTTATTTTATGATAATGATCTCTCTAGTGACCAATGATTGTTATAGTTATGATAGTTTTGGTCATGGTGCCACAGTGTAGTTTTATAACTGTCGTAGTACGCATTATTTGTATAACAGCGTCCGTGGTCTAGTGGTTAGAGCTTGGCTCTCGACTCGGAGGTCGTGGGTTCGATTCCCGCATTGGAACAACAGAAAATGTTGTTTCCAAGTTCGGTTAGGACAATGCAGGCTGATCACCTGATTGTCTGACAAGAAAGATGATCCATGCGTCGGATGGGCATCTAAAAAGTCGGACCTACGCCTGATCTCCCGCCAGTTGCGTCGGTCTGTCCGTCCCACTGGGTTTCGAGAGTAAAGGAAGAGAGAGTGCTCTTGTGTACTGCGCACACACTTGGGCACTATAAAATTACTCCTGCGTATATGGCCTGGTTTCAATGAAACCGGTCACCATCATCGAAATCGGTTTGGGGAGTTATCTATTTGTATAGCTTCCCGTTGACAAATTTTCGAAAGGAAGTATATAAAACAAAGTTTGGTGTTATTGATACAATATGCATAACCAGATGTTGCCCGCGACTTCGTAAGCGCAAAAAAGGAACCGTACATTTTGCCTCGATTTGCCTTTGTGTTAATCCAGAGCCTAAACTACCATATTTATATATATATCCATTCAGTAGTTTTTGCGTGATGGAGGATTGTAGGATGAAAAAATATTTCTTTTAGTTCATCTTGTAACAACACATACACACCGTGCTTTCTAAATAATTTCTTTAAAAAAAAACAATTGACACCTTCCAAAGCGCTCAAGGTACCATATTCCAAAACATACTGGCCATCGACTGGGGAGGAATGAAAATAATCCCGTCACTCCCAGGGGCTAAGCGGACACTCACGCTTGCATTGTGCCCGTTTCGTTTGACTGACAACATCAATTAGTTGACGCGGCATAAGATTTCAAAGGGATCCAATAGATTGTTCGTAATAGCTCATCAATATTAACGTTTATCCTCTTAGCGCTGGGATAAATTTGTCCATACGATATCTCGTGAATGCCAACAAAAATATTGAATATGTAAGCATAGACCCTAATATAGAAAATAGTAACTATAATAAAATATCTGAAAACAAAAAAAACTTGGATACATGTATAGTCAAGTTCATGTTTACACTATTAGTAAGTTAAATGTAAAATAATCCTGTTCATTTATTTAAAAAAATTACCACTTGAAACAACCCAATAAACTATATTTCTAGCAACCTTTGTAACTTTGTGATATGCAGTTAGTCTATGTTTGTATCTTTTTATTAATAAAATTCTTATAAAAATTGTACCTCTTTATTTGATATTATCTTAAACTAGAAAACTAATCGAACTCGGATAAGCCATTAAAAGAAATAAATATGGTCTTTGGAATATAGCTTTTGGGATCGAATTTGTGATTGTTTTGTATCAAATGTTTAATTGGGCGAGAAATGAAGGGATTATGCAGCTGATCCCAATAAAACTTCCAGGACTCCGGGATATATTCTTTTGCCAGGATCAAATTCAATTAAAATCTAGCTAGTTCAGTACAGTGATGGATTGCGATGGAAGTCGGACTTTATTTTCACTTGAATTCTATTTCCGATGCCGAAGTCTTAAAGCGTTTAGTATTTTTTTTTTATTTCCAGCCAATTCTAGACTGTTGGTAGTTGAGTTAGATGCTACTCTCTACTTTCCTATTACTCTTTTAACATTTTTTATATACATATAATGGTCTTATCGTCATAATTGATAATATGATTTATGTTTGGTTCAAAATATTAAATAAGTTTAACATTTTATAAAAATAAAATGTTAAACTTATTTAACATATTAATATAACATATTATACATATTATAAAAATAATTAGTTAGTGTTTAGTGTTAGTAGTTAGTGTCTAATAAAACAATTTTTATAATATTACTAGGAAGTTTATCTGTGCATATAAAAATAAAAAAAAATTTAAGTGTGTTTGTAACTTCAAAGTAATTTAGCTTTTCACTAAATGCATATAAAAGTATATACGACACTTAAACCAAAAGTCAATAAAAAATGTCTGTCTATTTGTTCCGGTTAATCTCAGTAACGGCCGGACCGATTTTGACTGAACTTTCACCAGCAGATAGCTGATATTGAAAGGAGTAATTTACAGTAATAACACACAGGACTTCTTGCACTATTTCCACTCTAATAAGTATTTTACATTAATTTTAATATATTACACGACCGGTTTCGACAAAGTCATCATCAGGTGTGTGTGAATGATGATGACTTTGTCGAAACCGGTCGTGTAATATATTAAAATTAATGTAAAATACTTATTAGAGTGGAAATAGTGCAAGAAATCCTGTGTGTCATTACTGTGAAACATGAATTTCCACCAAGAACCTACAGTACAACCAATAAAAATTTCTATCATTATCATCATCATATAATAGGGATTAAACATTTGTTTAGCGCCCGTCGAAGTGGGCTCGGGTCAGCTTGAACTTAAATGATTAAAAAAAAAACTATAACCCGACTACGTAATAAAAAAGGGTTCTAAAAAGGCCGAAACAAGTAAAGTAAAGTAAAGAGACCAAATAATTCAGATAGAAATCCAGAAATACATAGCTACAAAAATGGTCAAGCTAGAGTCGTGGTCGTACCTACTGTTGGCATCGCTGCAGTTTACACCGAAACGCTCAGGCCTAGAGAAGTTTTAAACATCGACTGTAATGAACCTTATAAAGTAGGTGCGACCACGGCTCTACCTTGACTATTTTTGTAGCTATGTATTTCTGGATTTCTATTTGAATTATTTTCTTCTTTCGCCCTTTTTAGACCCCTTTTTTATTACGTACTTAGTCGAGTTATAGTTTTTTCAACTAATTTTTTTATTTCGTATTTTTCCGTTTTCCAATCGAAGATGTTTTTGGAATAATATTAATAAGTACCTAATCAAAACACTTAAAATTAAAAACAATATATTCTTCACGAGCGCGAGCGAGCCAAGTTTTTTACTAGATTTTAAGAACAATAATAATAATATAATATTTATAAAATAAAATATATTTTATGAAAGTATTTAGGAAGGTATTTTATAAATGTATAATACAAAAATTATAAATTTATAATCTTATAATATTTATTACCTAATGTTAGAAAATTGGACAACTGGGCTTATACGACCGCATTTTAAACGTGTATTTTGTCATATTTGTGCACGCCACAAGTATGTATAATATATATTATACAAACTTGTGATGTGCTTGCTAAGACCATTATTTTTATACCAAACATTTGATGATGAAATTTTTGAAATACAAAATTATATAGGCTATGTTACCCTTGGCATCATTACAAATCTATTGACACCTCATTGATTCAAATCAGACCACTAGTTTATACGCTACGAGCAAACAAACACACATACATAGACTGCCAAAATCATTACCTTTCCTTTTGGCTTCGTCGTAGTCGGGTAAAATATGCCATTAGAGTGTTAAGACTATTAAATGGTGATAAATAATATTTTATTATTATTAAAAATAATCGGAAGCAACATCTGCAATTAAACGTGACCATCAACGCCCAAATCTACTTTAACCATAATTTTTTCATCAATAACTACGTATTAAACATAAAAGATCATAAAAATATTAATGTTGAAAATTCTACTCGATAGCCAAAAACTTTATCGTTATGCCTGCCATAACTTAACTATCACATTAACGTTATGAATACATCGCAAACGAGCCAATAACCAATATAATACGATCTATAAAATGTTTGCAAACTCTGCAAAAATTGACTTTTATTACACCATAAAGCTTTTGAACATGTTTTTGCGATCGAATTTGTAAACGCAGGAAATAAACTCAATAATGTAAGATGTAATTATACTGTCAGGGCCCTTAATATATTTAATCGGCAATATTAAAAAAATGTATGATTTGTTTGTATATTCGTCATTAGTATCATGCAGAAACTGCTCGACGAGTCCGGAGTCCTTCTTATGGATCTCCGGACTGCAGTTTACCACGATATCCTTTTGCGGGTTAATGTTTTTATTTTAATAAAGTAAGATAAATCAGCAACTGTTTTCTTGTCGTGGTTATCAATAAAAAAACATCCAATACACAATATTAAATTACGACAACGTTTCTTGTTTGTATGGCATTAGTTAAATATATTTCATAAATTTTCGTTATCACACCTTGAATTTATAGCTTAAACCCACTACGCATCAGTACTAAACGCTAATTGGGAAAAAAATATTAAACACGTTAGTTTTGTTAAATCGCAATCCGTCTAATCCAAAGGAAACACAATCGGAACACGTAAAAGGATTTAACAAAAAGTAATTCTAAGAGTTGACCATTTCATTTTAAACTCTAAATCGAAGCTATCAGAGCTTACTTTCATATTTATGGATTTAAGCTCATGGTCATAAAACTTATTATCCTTTATATTGCATTTCAAATCGTTCAACTATTAAAAGTTTACGATTTTTAAAGTTCATATCGACAAGAAATATTATAATGATAGTGTTATCGATAGGATCAGGTTTATTACCTATACAATTGTCTTATTGGCGATATTATATGTCATTGTCAAATACGGCCGGGGATATTATTACGAGGGCGGGTCAATAAGTCCGTGACTTTTGGAATAAAACACAGATTTTTTGATAAATAAATCATTTTATTTTTCAACGTAGTCCCCCTTGAGCTCTATACACTTTGTCCAACGCTTCTCCAATTTTTTTATCCCTTCCAAAAAATATGATTTGTCGAGGTCCTCAAAATAGGCCTTTGTTTGCGAGATGACTTCATCATTGGAGTCAAATCTTTTTCCACCGAGCCATTTTTTCAGGTTTGGGAACAAGAAGTAGTCACTCGGAGCCAAATCTTGAGAATAGGGTGGATGTGGGAGCAATTCATAGCCCAATTCATGGATTTTTGCCATGGCAACTGCACATGTGTGCACCCTTGCATTGTCTTAGTGAAAAAGAACTTTTTTCTTGGCCAAATGAGGTCGGTTTTTTTTCAAATCCTCATTGAAGCGGTCCAATAAGTTGGCATAATATTCCCCATTAATTGTTCTTCCCTTTTGAAGATAGTCAATGTGGATTATCCCACGTGCGTCCCAAAAAACAGTCGCCATAACTTTATTGGCTGACAAACCCACCTTGGCCTTCTTTGGCGCCGATTCACCCTTAGAAACACACTGTTTTGACTGTTGTTTGGTCTCTGGTGTATTGTGATGGATCCATGTTTCGTCCACGGTTAAAAAACTCCTCCATATTGTGATTAAACAACGCCAAACCTTCCTGTGAAGTTGTTACACGATTGCGTTTGTGGTCGACTGTGAGCAAACGCGGCACCCATCTTGCGGAAAACTTTCTCATGCCCAAGTGATCATTCAAAATTGAAACCACTGAGCCATGCGATATGTCTATGGCTTCCACAATCTCTTGCACTTTTAATCTTCGGTCGGCCAACACCATATCGTGAATTTTTTCGATTGTTTCGGGTGTAGAGACCTCAACTGGGCGTCCAGGACGTTCGGCATCTTCAGTGCTTGTACGGCCACAACGAAATTCAGTAACCACTTTTTTACTATTGAAATCGATGGTGCAGAGTCCTCATAGTATTTATCACGCTTAGCCTTGGTCTCGGTAATGGTTTTTTTTCGCAAAAAATAATGCTTAATAAGCACACGAAATTCACTTTTTTCCATTGTTTCCTTAAGTTACTGGATAGTCTGATAAAGATAGCTGTAAAACACAAACTAACTAACGCAGCAAGTTCAAATTTTGATAGGAGTCAACTGACAGATGCCTGTTGACAGGAGTAGTGTTGCTTTTTCAGTAAGGAGGTTAGAAATTCAAAAAGTCACGGACTTATTGACCCGCCTTAGTACATTCCAAGCATTCGCTACTTGAGATTTACAACTAACAAGGTGCGTTTTTTTAGCGTTATATTTAGGTATTTCTAGATTTATCATACCTGTGGGTAAACTGTTAGTTATTACTTGCCAGAAAACCACCATGCTATTGTGGTGGACTAATAAAATGAGATCATTTTTACGTTTGTCATTAAAAAATTCTGTAAAAGAATCAAAAAGAATTGAATAAATTGTCATCAAAAACATACGTCATCATAAAAAATATAATATAGTTAGCAGTTGAATATTTTTTCTAATTTTAAGCAATACTCAATCAGCAATTCTCCAATAAATAATAAATATCTAATACAAAAGTATCAATTGCATATTTTATTGCTTTCTCTTCCCTTTTTTATCGTTCTCCTAATAATCATGAAATCTATTTTACACACTAAGAGTGTTTAAGTCTAAACAAATATAATATGTTGTAACGCTTATCGTGCGCGTGACAAATTTATAATTCAACACTTTGTCTATGGAATTCAGTGCGACTAATTGAATCGGCCCTAGCGGTTATTTTAATTTAAAAGAAGTTAATGTAATTGTAATTGTAATTTAAGTTTACAGATTTTTAGGCAATTGGCGTTTACGATTTACACTAATAACTTCTGTAACCCATACCTACTGGGCGCTATATTTTCTTCACACGATAGGGAACCGTTCACTACGTGTTAGTAAACCTCACGTACCTACTTAAATTGGAAGGATGATTTGATAATATTTAAGTTTATCACGCCTTATTGTATTGCTTGATTTCATCTTAATGTTCAAAACAATTTTATGTTTCGCGACAGATTTTTACTTTCTAAAGTTGCTTTTTTTAATAATGTTAAAATCTATATAATTTAAGTTCTAACTACTATGAGTTAGTGGAATATTATCTAGCCTCTCTCGGTCTTGGCTAGGTTATTAAAGTAAATAAAAAGAATTTCATAACAAACTTATAAACGTTCTGAGTTCGTTTTTCTACGCTTTTTCCTAGAATATTAATCAAATTCTACTAAATATAATTTCATCACAATCTAAAATTCAATCAAACACTATTTCTTTCAAATAAACAGATACATTACAATTTATATCTTGATACAGACATTTTAGAACTTGTAATTATCAAAAATCTCAATCAACATAATCAGATAATTAATTTTGGGACTAGTGAAGATATCTATTACATTTGATATCGTAAACATAATTTTATATCTTAAATGATGTAGATCGAAGATAGTGTCGATTAAAACATCAAAATTCAACATGTCGTATTAAAACATACATTAAGTATAATATAGTAACAACAGTACCAGAATTAGATATCTAATATTAGAAAGAGGTAAAGATTGTTTGTTTGTATTGAATAGGCTCTGAAACTAGTCAAACCACTAAACCAATTTTAATGAAATTTGGCAGAAATATAGAGTATAATACCACGGGGAAGGACATAGGAAGCTTTTTACGGCGGAAAAATGTACGGTTTCCGCAAGAATAACTTTTGCTCGCACGATATCGCGGAAAATATCTTGTAAAATAGTAACTTTGCCTCTCAGTTAAAATCAATTATATTGGCGCTCCTAGAGTCAACTGTGATCTATCGGCGAACGCTCTTATTAAAACGGCGTTAGCCTTACTCTAATGATTTGATTCTTATATCGATTATATTTTCGTTTCAAATCATAGGAATAAAACATTTAAAGTAATACAATAAACATAAAATACTAATTAAAGTACAGAAAAATAACGTTATTGTGTAACACACAATTACGAGGGCGGGTCAATAAGTCCGTGACTTTTGGAATAAAACACAGATTTTTTGATAAATAAATCATTTTATTTTTCAACGTAGTCCCCCTTGAGCTCTATACACTTTGTCCAACGCTTCTCCAATTTTTTTATCCCTTCCAAAAAATATGGTTTGTCGAGGTCCCCAAAATAGGCCTTTGTTTGCGAGATGACTTCATCATTGGAGTCAAATCTTTTTCCACCGAGCCATTTTTTCAGGTTTGGGAACAAGAAGTAGTCATTCGGAGCCAAATCTGGAGAATAGGGTGGATGTGGGAGCATTTCATAGCCCAATTCATGGATTTTTGCCATGTAAACTGCACATGTGTGCACCCTTGCATTGTCTTGGTGAAAAAGAACTTTTTTCTTGGCCAAATGAGGTCGGTTTTTTTTCAAATCCTCATTGAAGCGGTCCAATAAGTTGGCATAATATTTCCCATTAATTGTTCTTCCCTTTTGAAGATAGTCAACGTGGATTATCCCACGTGCATCCCAAAAAACAGTCGCCATAACTTTATTGGCTGACAAACCCACCTTGGCCTTCTTTGGCGCCGATTCACCCTTAGAAACCCACTGTTTTGACTGTTGTTTGATCTCTGGTGTGTTGTGATGGATCCATGTTTCGTCCACGGTTACAAAACGGCGCAAAAACTCCTCCATATTGTGATTAAACAATGCCAAACCTTCCTGTGAAGTTGTTACACGATTGCGTTTGTGGTCGACTTGCGGAAAGCTTTCTCATGCCCAAGTGATCATTCAAAATTGAAACCACTGAGCCATGCGAGATGCCTATGGCTTCCATAATCTCTTGCACTTTCAATCTTTGGTCGGCCAACACCATATCGTGAATTTTTTCGATTGTTTCGGGTGTAGAGACCTCAACTGGGCGTCCAGGACGTTCGGCATCTTCAGTGCTTGTACGGCCACAACGAAATTCAGTAAACCACTTTTTTACCATGGAAATCGATGGTGCAGAGTCCCCATAGTATTTATCAAGCTTAGCCTTGGTCTCGGTAATGGTTTTTTTTCGCAAAAAATAATGCTTAATAAGCACACGAAATTCACTTTTTTCCATTGTTTCCTTAAGTTACTGGATAGTCTGATAAAGATAGCTGTAAAACACAAACTAACTGACGCAGCAAGTTCAAATTTTGATAGGAGTCAACTGACAGATGCCTGTTGACAGGAGTAGTGTTGCTTTTCCAGTAAGGAGGTTAGAAATTCAAAAAGTCACGGACTTATTGACCCGCCTTAGTATATGGTTATTAATATAATATCTTTTTATTTTGACATTCGGAATTTTGTGTTACCGCTATAGTTTTTGGATTAAAAAATAAAAGAAGACGATGTAGAATATTAGGTCTTTACCTATGATGCCGTTTTGTATGAAAAAATTTAAACGAATATTTTTCATGTATTTTTTATTTGTATTAATCGAAGTAATCACCCATGCAGTCAATGCATCTATGCCAACGCAGTGGCAGTTTATTTAGGCCCTTCATAAAGAAATCAGCTGGACGGGAGGCAACAAATTCTTCAAAGGCATTTTTTACTGCCTCTCGGGTATTGAATTTTTTTCCCGCCAAGAAGTTATCCAAATTCTGGGAAAAGTAGTAGTCTGTAGGCGCAAGGTCTGGTGAGTAGGGCGGATGACAGAGAGCTTCCAACCCCAGTTCTTGCAACTTGGAGACCGTCTGCTGTGCAGTATGAGGTCGCGCGTTGTCGTGCAGTAGCAGCGGAGACGAGCGATTGACCAATGCTGGTTGGAGATGTGCCAGCTTCTCCATCATTGTGTTCAGTTCTTCACAGTACACATCTGCAGTAATGTTCACCCCGTTTGGTAAGAAGCTGTGATTAATCACACCAGCGCTAGACCACCAAACAGTGACCATCACTTTTCTAGGGGTAAGTTTTCGTAAAGGGCATTGTTAAGGTGCTGAACCAGGATCTAACCAACTTGCTGAGCGCTTGCGGTTATCAAACAGAATCCATTTTTCATCGCAGGTAACAATTCGGTTCAAATTCCTTCATTTGTGTGTCTGTTGAGCAGTGCAAGTCACGTCTCGACGCGTACTTCGCGCTGGCGAACATTGAGTTCGTGGGGTACCCATTTGTCAAGCTTTTTTACCTTACCAATGTGACGCAAATGGAACAATATTGTTTTGACGCTAACGTCGAAAGCTGCTGCTAATTCAGCCGTAGATTGTGTATCATCAGCTTCCACAATCGCCTTTATTCTTCATTGTCGACCAATGTCTTCGGACGACCGCGAGGTTCATTTTTCAGGTCGAAATTTCCAGAACGGAAGCGAACAAACCAATAACAGGTGGTGCGTTGGTTTATAGTGTTCGCTCCATAAACGTCGTTGATGTTGCGTGCCGCTTGTGCCACGTTGCTGCCACGACGGTACTCATATTCCATAATTACTTGATTTTTTAACTTATTCACGCTGACGAAAAAGATTGAAATGCGATGAAAATGTAACACTAGTCAATAAACAAATTACTACTTTTGGAAGAATAATTCCATGTTTTTAAAATAAAATAAATTTGAAATTAGAATTCTTAGCCAAACAAAAATTATTTTGATTTGAAATGGCCAGTACTGCAGAACGGCAATTTCATAGATGAAGACCTATTATAAGGCTATTCGCCTAATGACAGTTCCTTTTTTTTTTAGTTATATCGCTGCTAGTAAAATGAAGATGTAGTCGTTATTATTTCTTATCTCGTTATTACGGTGAGTTTCAATATGTGTTGTGAAGTTTTATTGGGTAAATCACGCTTATAACATATCACTTATTATTTTTCATGTAAATCATCAGATTGTAAAATTTGTTGTCAAAGTTGATTAGCCGAACATGTGTTTCATTCTGATTTTGCACTGTTATCTTAGGTTTTTAAGATAACAGTGCAAAATCATAGGATCTTATGATTGTATGCATTATGCAAATAGTATTTTATTCTGCTTAATTTTTTTATCTGTAATGGACACACAATCCATGATTTTGACCGAAGGTGGATAAAGCCTAAAGCCTAAAGAATGTGGATGTGACTGTGAGTCCACACCTTCACACGCTAGAATAGAATTTTCCAAGGAGCTATATTCCGGATTCTTCGCACCGCTAGCTATATTCCGGGATCAACGTACTGCTGCGCTTGAGATCTTTGAGTTCTACGCTCCGGACTGAGGACTCTGGCTTCTAACCAAGTCTGCACCGCCCTGGGACGATCTACGTCGTGGCGGAATTCCTGGCTGGAACACCGAACCTAAAAACGCTACCGGAAGTTGGCTCATCGCGCCACGTGCTTTCCCAGGTGGATACGGATCCAGCTAAGTGCCTGTGTGGATAAAGCCCCTGTGATTCCCAAAGACAGAAAAGGCTAAACCAGATCTTACGGCCGTCTGCCCACGACCCCCATCTATTCATTTTTCATATAATATATATTTTGTTACGTTGGCAAACCTGTGTTTTAATGAATATACCCGTAACAATCTAGTCTTCAATGTTTAATATAAGATTTTTAGTACCTACATACTATGCACCTATTTAAGAATATGCTATTGAACTATTTTCAACTTAACTCTGTTTACATTTTAGAAATGTAAGAATTCTTTTTTCAATATTATCAGAGAAATAAATGGATTTAAGAAATCCGTGTTGCAAATTAAAAACATTAAAGTAATTATGGTTTCTCGGTTAAATTATGAAAACACTACGATTATTTTGTGTAAAATTCTAAACAATAATAATAAAACAAAGTACGATTATTAAATTAGATAACGTCTTGTAGAATGTCGAACAACCATTTATTTAATGTCATTATTTTTTGTAATTCACAAAAAATCTCCAGTTTTGCTCTTTATCTTTCTGAAATTAGATTTTAGATTTATCATCATCATTGGTGCTTTTAAAATGAAATAAAAGATAACAAGCTTTTTTTTTTCAATAGCATCTTACGAAATCAAAATCTGTTGAATGCTATAAATAAATATATAAATGCTATAACTTTAAATCGCGTTAAAATGTATGCTTCCCGAGGGATTTCTTTTTGCGCACTTTCGTAATCGCGGGCTACATTTAGTAAACTATAAAATTGTTTTGATAGTTTACTAAATTTCTGGCTAACGTTATAATATCTAGTATTTGCACTATGTTAAGCCTAGACTTAAATGCTTTCAAGAAAAAATCAAGATGGCCTGTCTCAAAATCGTCAGAGATTGAACTGATAACTGAAGATGACCTATGCCCGGGTCAGATTACATAGCCTCAATACTAAAAGAGTAACGGCCTTCAAGCGGCCTTATTTTTCTTAAATATATACTTAGGGTCAGTTCACACCGCGACGATACGCGGCACTGGATTTTTAAAATAGCTATTCAAAATTGAACTTTATTCACTACCCATAAAAATACGCGCGCCATGCACATTCATACTCTTACAATGAAAAAAAAAATCTTCTTGTGTAATAAAGTTTAATTTAAAATAGCTATTTAAAAAATGCAGCGCCATTTCGCTTATCGTTTCATTTCGGTGCAAATTGACCCTTACTTACCAAATATGTTGTCATTTACAGATTTCATCTTTCTTTAGAAATGAACTACTATACCAGCAACAAAAAAAGTAAGTTAACAAACAGATGAGATCACAGAATTAAAGTAAAATTTGTATCGCAAAAAACCGTCAGATGATTGAATGTCGACGTTTTTAACAAATAGTTATAGATAGATAGGTTAATGAAACCGGACGATAGATAGTTTAATGAAACGAACAAGCAAGACCTAAACCAAAAAAATATCAATACGATAGGATGAGTGAACGTCCTTAGAGTTCCAAGTTCTAGTTCCTACTCAAGATGTTGCGGTTATCTAGAGTTTCTATTGCAATCAGATCCAATTTTCAAATATCTACAAGGGTTAACTGTTTCAGTATCAACACCAAGCAAGTCAAGTACACGCACCAAAAATCTCCATTAAATTGTCTTCCACAAAGGCAGCGCTAACATTTTGTGTCATCGGAAATTATCGTTTCATTCCAACACTATAAACCGAAAAGCTTAACGCTGTATGTTTGGAGTAGGAGTTAGCGAAATAAAGCTACAATTTTATAATGGATATGTTTGGTTTTTATATAAAGTGTTCTTGTGTGTTCTCGTAAGCGGCTTAGCTGTTTGATTTTAGTTGACGTTGGAGAATAGTTTTGTATTTTATTGTGATTGTTCACATTTCTTTATCTACAACTAGATGTTCTCTGCGACTTCGCTCGCACTTACGCTCGAAGGGAAATTTTTCATACGGTACATTTTTCCGCGATAAAAAGTATCATGATAATATTATGACGACCTCTGCGTCTCGGTGGTTCAGCGCGTTGGTGCTCAAGCCGGGAGTCGCGGGTTCGAATCCCACCGAAGGAACAAAAAGTTTTTCTGTATTCCTGGGTCATTGATGTGTATTTAATATGTGTATAATATTATAAAAAAATTAAATATATGTATAGTATAAAAGTATACTTCCCGTTTTCTGATACCTGTAACACAAGTTCTTCGGATACTAAGGCGGGTCAATAAGTCCGTGACTTTTTGAATTTTTAACCTCCTTACTGAAAAAGCAACACTACTCCTGTCAACAGGCATCTGTCAGTTGACTCCTATCAAAATTTGAACTTGCTGCGTCAGTTAGTTTGTGTTTTACAGCTATCTTTATCAGACTATCCAGTAACTTAAGGAAACAATGGAAAAAAGTGAATTTCGTGTGCTTATTAAGCATTATTTTTTGCGAAAAAAAACCATTACCGAGACCAAGGCTAAGCTTGATAAATACTATGGGGACTCTGCACCATCGATTTCAATGGTAAAAAGTGGTTTACTGAATTTCGTTGTGGCCGTACAAGCACTGAAGATGCCGAACGTCCTGGACGCCCAGTTGAGGTCTCTACACCCGAAACAATCGAAAAAATTCACGATATGATGTTGGCGACCGAAGATTGAAAGTGCAAGAGATTGTGAAAGCCATAGGCATCTCGCATGGCTCAGTGGTTTCAATTTTGAATGATCACTTGGGCATGAGAAAGCTTTCCGCAAGATGGGTGCCGCGTTTGCTCACAGTCGACCACAAACGCAATCGTGTAACAACTTCACAGGAAGGTTTGGCGTTGTTTAATCACAATATGGAGGAGTTTTTGCGCCGTTTTGTAACCGTGGACGAAACATGGATCCATCACAACACACCAGAGACCAAACAACAGTCAAAACAGTGGGTTTCTAAGGGTGAATCGGCGCCAAAGAAGGCCAAGGTGGGTTTGTCAGCCAATAAAGTTATGGCGACTGTTTTTTTTGGATGCACGTGGGATAATCCACATTGACTATCTTCAAAAGGGAAGAACAATTAATGGGGAATATTATGCCAACTTATTGGACCGCTTCAATGAGGATTTGAAAAAAAACCGACCTCATTTGGCCAAGAAAAAAGTTCTTTTTCACCAAGACAATGCAAGGGTGCACACATGTGCAGTTGCCATGGCAAAAATCCATGAATTGGGCTATGAATTGCTCCCACATCCACCCTATTCTCCAGATTTGGCTCCGAGTGACTACTTCTTGTTCCCAAACCTGAAAAAATGGATCGGTGGAAAAAGATTTGACTCCAATGATGAAGTCATCTCGCAAACAAAGGCCTATTTTGAGGACCTCGACAAATCATATTTTTTGGAAGGGATAAAAAAATTGGAGAAGCGTTGGACAAAGTGTATAGAGCTCAAGGGGGACTAAGTTGAAAAATAAAATGATTTATTTATCAAAAAATCTGTGTTTTATTCCAAAAGTCACGGACTTATTGATCCGCCCTCGTACTTAGCACGGGGCCAGATTGACATGGTGTGGTGTGAAGCGTCTAAAAATATTTATTTATTTTACGTCCTTCCTCGTGATCTACTCTATGTCACTACCAAATTTTATAAAAATCCTCTTTATGATAATATTATTGGTACCGATTTATAATATTAAGTAGTATATTTTACGGGCATTTACACGGTGGATTTTCACCGTGCTGCGGAAGTCCTGCGGCTAGTCACCCGTGAATATGGTACAAAAATTGGGGCTTGCGGCTTTAGTCGCTCGCGGCCTCGCCGAATTGGCATTTACACGGTCGATTTTTGCAGTGTGGCTGAAATCGTGCGGCTTTAGGCACCCGTGTAAATATCCCATAACTGTCTAGTTAGTTGCCTACGTAACTACATAGGATGATCGCTTCAATTTTTTTAGGTTTTTTTAAGTTCACGAGTTTTTTATCAAAATCATTACAATAGATAAATATTATACAATTCTATTGATCTAAATAACAATAAATTCAATCACATAATATCACAGACCTACATAAAAATCTCGATATATCACTCAGTTATGGGCAATTTTCGCTAATGATGCCCACAAAAAATCTGACACGCGTCAGTTTACGATACTATTTTACGCCATGACAATATAAAGTCATGGCCAGTCACGGTCAATATACGCTACACTCTGAAACTATGGAACAAGGGAGAGGCGGAAGCGAGAACCTTTTGGGTATTTAGCATGGCACGTAGTTTTGATATTTTTATCTTTATATAACGTTATGTAAAATCAATTACAGAAAATTTGATTTACGCTCAAGTAAAGACATTCGGGCAGAAAAGTATTTTAAATACGACACAAATATAGCTAGTAATACAACAGTACATTTAGAGCAAGGAGGCCATCGATCTCACATATTCAGCTGATACATATCACAACTGATTTCAAACCCCGTTTTTAGGGTTCCGTAATTAATAAAATTTAAGTTATATAATCAGCTTTGAGGTGGATCAGCTGATAGAGTGAGGCCAATGACTTTGTCGGTGTATACTCGTTTCATAACTTTTTTTCAACGTCTTTACGTTAGCTATATATCATGTGCCAAATTTCCTTTTATTAATTTTACATTATAAGGCTACAAATGGCGAGGGAGACAATTGGTGCACTAAGACGTAACAATTTTTACGTGCAACTCCTATGACTTGATGGGTTAACATATAGAAACTTGTGCCTTGTGCTTTTAAGGCTGCAATGATATGGCGCGCATCATCGGTCAATTACAAAACGTAATCCCGGGCAGGCACTTAATGAATCATTACTGGCGTGCTGGATTTATAGTCCGGCATATTTTAATGATTTTATAACCGTCCGTGCTCGGCGCTCGTAGGTACAGCTTGCAAAAAAGAGTATGACGCAGTGACAGCGAGAAATATGAAAATATTTTAATCTAAGATTGGATTGAATTGGCATTTTCAATTTTATTTTTATTTATTTAATAACAATTATAAATATTACAATCTATCATGGATGATAGATTGTAATATTAAATAAGTACAGTTGATGAAAAGGTTACTCATTCGTTTTTTCTAAGCTGTATCATTTTATTATTACGCTGAAAAAGAATTAAGATTAAATATAGAATATTTGTGTGTATTTGTGTAATTATAACGCATACATAGTCTTATCATTATGTTTTAAATAGGTAGATACGTGTTTTTATATTAAATTAATATTATATAATATAATATAAACAATAATTACTATAACTATAACCGCATAATCAGCGTTCTTCACGGTTCAACATACCGTTGTAATCAAAAATTAATTTCGATTTAAGTCTGTTTATAGAGTAAACAGTAAAACTCATGAATACTATTCATTTTGTAAAATAGTTACTAGCCCTTTAATTGAATAGAGCCACATAATATCAACAAATACTTGAATCACAGACTATGAATACAACATGGAGCTGACGTTTGAGCGACTCGGAGTCAAAGGCGACTGCAGACAACATCAGTCATGTTGTGACTTTGTGTGGGGTGTGGGTGTGTGAAAGTTCATCAAAACCTTTTATGTTAGTCAAAAAATATTACATACATAATTATATGAGTACAATAAATAGTAAGGCACTGTTTGAGGCACTCGTAGTAAGATAATAATATTTTCATCCTTGAAAGGCTTGAAGCATCCGTTTCATTAAACTTTAATCATTGTATTTATTTTTAGACGTACATAATATCTATTTATTTTAATCTTAGTTTATTTGTTATTGCTATGAATAACTAACCAAACGAGAAGCTTTATAGAACGCGATTAGCACGTTCTATGGACACTATATTAAGACCAGTGAATTAATTACCTTGGGCCTTCAATCTAAAACCGGCATATTATAATTAAGTCGTTTTGATATGTAATTTCAATTTGCAATATATAGTCAGAAATATTTGTTTCTTCGAAGTACTTGAGCATCGCTTTGTAATAACTAAATAAGATTTTACCACTGCACCAGTAGACATAATGTGAACATAATTATTATTAACATTGATGTCTGGTAAACCTTTAAAGTGTGTCATTTCCTCGCATTTGGAATGGCTTAAAGATAACGTAATTTAGAGTAATTGTTTCGGGAAGTCTCCATTACTTCATTGATTTGCAATTTAAGACTTTGAGGCATTGCCACTTAGTTGAAATTCGTTAAACCCTCGTGTTGTTTTGCCTTGGGGTGTAATGAAGTAATATCAGGTAAATTACTTACATTCAAACTTTTAATATTATTAAGTAATATGTAGTTGCAATATTTTAGGCAAATTGTGTTGCACATTCCGTAAAGTCTTACTGAGAAAAACGTACGTTGGTGCTGATGACGATAATTATGATGATGAAGATATCGATGATGATAATAAAGGAAATGTTTTACAGTGATTATTGTGGCATAATAATGTTCTACTTCCTATTCCTCCTACCTTTCTTCTGATAAATTTCGTTGCGCGTCCCAAGACAGATTTAGCATATCCCTCGGGCACCCCTGAGATCATAACAAAGGGTTTTTGTGGTTGGTTACCGATGTCAATCCTGGCTACATAGGAGTTGCAGTGGTGGGTATGTGTGGTGGGCCATTTTCCCGTTTTAAATGCCACGGTATTTCTTAATAAAATGTCGTGAAGAAATCAAATGATCTAGTTGTAGAAGGCACCAATTATCTTAAATTGCTCTTAAATATATAATTTGCTGAGTTTATAAAATTATAGACTAACCACTTAAGTATGGCCCGCCATGTCCAACAACACTCACAAACCACCGAAATCAATGTTTTGTGGAGCATTCATTACCGAACCAAATACCGTTGAACTGATATTAAGAATAAAATTAAGTGTTTTTGAGGTCGTAATAAAATGGCTGTAACGATCGCTTGAAGCAAAATATTCTTAATTATATCATGGGATAACATTTGATGTGATGATTTCATTGTGCTTTAAGATTTCTATTTCGAATCGGGACACGTATTTTGATACTGGTTCAATAATTTACTTCACGTCCATTTTGGCTCGAGGCGTTTTAGTGGGAAGACTATTTTCGTGTATAATTTTATCTTTCCTTAACTACTCCAACATTTATATTTCTGAAATGAAATTCGTAAAATTTATCCCGCCTGGAGCAATCGAATCAAATCCGAAAGGATTCTTATTCGTCAAATTAAAGTGATAGGGGTGAATCTAAACGCCATATTAGAATAAATATCTTTGAATATTTCATTATAATCTTTCTTCAACTACCTAATTTAAATTAATAACTAGCATCTAGCGTGCAGACTTGTGTTTGTTGCATCGATGAACATGATGATAAATATTCGAAAGATTCAGAAAGGAAAATAAGTAAATTGAAATGGACTGAAAAGTGAAGATAAATATCATCGTTATCAAAAAAAATCTCCTCCAAATACACCTGCTTAGAATTTCCTTCACTCAGGAATAATCTGATACTATTTAAAGGGCATCATCAATTTTCATTAGTTAACGCTCAAGTCGCGTTTCGCTCACAATGCCCCTGACAAATGGCGTCAAAAATTAGGTCGGATTAGTGATTTTACGGAATGTTACGAGATATTGGGTTACAAGCTACCGCAGATGTGAGCGGAACTGACAAAAACTTCCCTTAATTGGATCAATATGTTCCAAGCCTTGTTTGAACGTAACATTTTGAAATACATTGTTTTATGCAATGATACAATGCAGGAAGATCGAATTTGGAAAATCAAATAAAAATATAGGCCCATAGCACCTGGAAAACGGTCAAATTATTGGACTTTTATCTGACAAACTTTACGTTTTGTTCTTTATTTGACAAACCGGTTAAAACAATGCCGCGTATTATCAAAATATTTGACAATCACGCAAATTATTATTAAACTATTTTGATAGTTTTCAAGGCGCTTTTGGCAGATCATATTTTGAGTTGTTCTTGTTGTTATCCCTTAAAGAACTGCGACGTAAAAATATACGCTGTGTTAGTCTCAAGTCAGGAAACTTTAAATCCAAGCAACTAGTATCTTAGATTGAAATAATGCACGATGCGTTTTACGACTACTATAATATTAAGAAAATAAACTCGCCTAAGTCCTTGTAGGTGTAAATTACTAGACCTATCTTTATTTAGCATAAAACCCGTAATATTAGGTCACTGTCATAGGCTATCGTGTCTCAATAATACTGATGGCTTATAATCTTTGCTTCATAGTTAACAATCACTCCGGCTGAGCGGACGGGCGTAAATTGTCCCCTGGGGGCTAAAATAACGTACAAACTGTATCACTGATTTATTCTGTCACTCGAAAGTATGCTTTATGTCACCGTTATAGGGATTACTTCTATGTGGCACGTTTGTAATAATAGTGATGAATGTATTACAGGTATTAAGGTGCGCGTGTAGAAAAATCATACGGGCTTGAGGCTACTATCAATTCTCCTGTAACTGGAGCTAGGATGGATTTTTCTTGTTTGAATTGTGAATACATTTTTTCCCAAATGTCCAATTACCATTACATCTCTGTATGTAGTTTTTGAAAAGTTTATAATTGCATTTAATATTATTTAATTACATTTAATTTCATTTCATTTCATTTCATTTCCTATTATTATAATACTTACATACTTAAGTACTAATAATTACATTTAATTTTATTTAATTTTCTTTAATTTAATTTCGTTAATTTCATTTCAAACTAGCTTTTGCTCGCGGCTCCGTAATAAATATAATACGGCCCGCGTAAATACAGCATCCCAAAGGAACACAGCACTTTTTCGGAATAAAAAGTAGCCCATGTTTTAATCCAGAGCATAAATTACTACAATGCCAAATTTAATCGAAATCCGTTCAGTGGTTGCGTGAAAGAGTAAAGCAACAAACATCCATCCATCCGTTCATCCTCACATACTTTCACATTTATAATATTAGTAGGATGTTCCACTGTTAGTATATTTCTTTTACGTTTATCATAGCCCTTTTATGATTGTCTTGAAATCAAAGTATCAGTATCGTAAACTAGGTAGTTCCTACGGCGTCGCCCACCTTGGACTAGAAAAATACCATAAACTATAATTCCTGTTTGTGACAAATACCAATAAAGCATACTTACTTGTAGAATGTGTGTAACTGCATTAAGTTATCTTCAAATTTGGTTTGGATAAAGAGATTTAAAAATACTCTTTTATAATAACTAGTAGAACCTAACAGCTAACAAAACGTCATGTGGTCTTTTTCAACTAAATGCAGACACTAAAAACTACAAATAAACTCCCTCAAAGCAGTAACTTAGGGTCGTATTACATAAAGTCTTGCATTATCAAAAATAACATAAAGAAGAAGTGTATTGTAAAGACATAATTGGCCGTTCTCATAAACAATAGTCTGGCTACCGCCTCCAGCATGGAACAAATGAAGCATGCTTTCACGTAAATCGTGTCCAGTTAGAAAGACCTCATGTCTCACTTCAAAATCCTCCCGTTCCCCCCAATCCACAAGCGCAGAAGGAGGCAAGGGAGGTCAACTTAAACTGGCAGACTGTCCGTATAATAGCGTAATGCAACGTACGGAACTAAAATGTTGAAAATTCCGGACTCCGTTTAAAGTGAACTAAAGAAAATTGGACTATATTGTGGAGTTTACATTTACGAGTAACATTGCTCGTATAATGAAGGAGTTTCATAACAATTTCAAAACATGGAGATCATTACTGCGTTGTTCTTTTTAATAACGTCTTTTAGGATCATAAAACATGATTAACTTTCCTCTGCTTTGTTCCAAATTACTTTGTGATGTTTATGTAAAAATTTTATCAAGGCTATCTCTGTATTGTATATACTGTCTGCCAATTTGAAGGTACGTTTTAGTTTTTATGGTGCATAAACATAATATGAGATATCATGATTTAATAATTAAAGGCTTTCGTGCGCCTTCACACGCCATGACTTCTTGATTAATAGTCTTATTAAGATCTTATAAAAACAACAATTTTTACGATGATTGTTCATTAAAATTGATATTAAAACGTAACACAATTATTCTTACAATTATTTCGACCTCTTTTACTTCTTCCTTATGTCTCGTACGACCAGTTTCATGTTGAAAAAAAGTACCAGCTGTTTTTTTTTCATAATTTATTGAACGCTAGATGGTACATTCGTGATCTGACTCTTATTCGAGAATATTAAACCAAAACTAACATTTGTTTATAATTTCCTACAAATCTATCTGATGTCACTGAGCTTTACTGTTCCAATCTTTTTTGGGATGTTTATTTAACAATAATATGATTAGCGTATTGTACCTCGGCTTCTGTTTGGCAAGGCTATTGCGTGATCTATAGATCTTAAGTAGCGTACTTGTGTAAGATCAATATGGTTAAATATCAATAGAAAATATTACTTAATCATGGCCTCTTAGATCTTTACAAAGATTGCGTCTAACCATATTTTTCAATAGTGGTCACGATAATATCATGGTAACAGATAAAGTATTTGCATAGCAATTCATAATTAATCACCTTGCACGATCACTCAATCGAGCAGACTGATCGTCTAAAGCCTATGGATCGTCTATGGAAAACCGAAATACCTACGTAGTTGGTCTGTTTTACATTTTCTCGCTGAAATTTTGTAAGAGTCTTACGGTCGTTCGTGCCAAAGTCCTTCGTTGACGGATATATTTTTAGAAAAACAAATGATTGTTTTTCATTGCTTAATATGCTTTGATGTGGAAGTGAACCAAAGTTACAATATTCAAATTGAATGCACAGTCAGCGCTATAATTACTGGCTGTTTGACCACAAGGACAGTCGGTACTGGAATATGAAAATTATAGAGCTGCCCATCATTATTGGACATTTTGAATTAGGGCTTTCAACTTTATGGTGAAGTATGGTCAGCAAATTCGTTGAGTAACGGCTTATATTGTGCAGAGCAGTTCGTCCGAAGCATAACAGAATACCAGCTTTCTCAGTTCCTATTCGTGATAATAAACTGTATTTTTAAGGTTTGCATTAAAGTTAGCCGCATATTATAATATTTAGTATTAAAATAATTTCTTAAAGGCCAGAAAGCCTAGAAGTAGAATTAAAATTCTCCAACATTATTTATCTTTATACATTTTATTTCTAGATTCTTGCTAGCTGTACATATTTTGTACAATCAACCCCTCTGGCAACTCTGAATCAGCCAAGTGTGCCAACATAAAAATATTGCGACATTACATCCTACAATTGCTGTGAATTTTACTTTTTTCAATGAAAGTTTAGCACTGGACAGGAAAACTATAATTATATGTTATAATTATTATTTCTAGAAATATTTCAGTTGTAATTAAACTTTTCTTATGATGGGAATGAATGAAACTAGGCGGTGCGTTTGAACTAAGGAATGCTGATGTGCAACAATTATTGTTGCTAGTTTATTTAACAAAAACCACATTGCTTTTATATTATAGAAATAAATAATTCTAAAGTATTTTTATCTTAATAATTGTGCTAAGCCCTACACGGCTTTAATCTGCTGTATAAAATTGTTTTAATTATAAAAAAATTAAAAGAAAACTTGCTCATTTATGTATTTAACCCCCGACAAAAAAGTGGGGTATTATAAGTTTGACGTGTCTGTCTGTCTGTCTGTGGCATCGTAGCTCCTAAACGAAAGGTCTGATTTAGATGCCCTTTTTTGTATGAAAGCTGACATGATCGAGAGTGTTCTTAGCTATAATTCATCATCATCAGCTCGCTTACTGCCTGACAAGACGGGGGGTTATCTAGTTGACGAATGGTTGTAACCAACTTCCACTGGTCTGATCGGTTCAATGTTTCTTATCCTGGTACTTGAACAATATTGCCTACACTTGGTAATGTTAAGGTGATGCTGCAGCATCACCAGGAATCTGTAGGATACCCAACTAACTCACAAACTTACAGCAGTGGTATCGTGTTTGGGCTCATTTTAGTGATCTCAATGAACAAGACATAGGTACTCGTAAATAGTGAAAATTTGCACCGGATTATGCAGCATTACTTGAAATCTGCAGAAATCCCAACTCTTCACTTACGTACAGGAGACTCTATAAAAAGACTAGCTGCAATGAAAATGGGATGTATATAGATGGTGATACTGCATCATGATATTAGAACTTTGCTTATAACATTAAATGAAATGTATGCAAATTTCATAAGTGCTGGTAAAAATATACGTATATATAGTCGTCGTATATATAGACCAAGGAACCTACCACTTATTGTCAATTAGTCAATGGTAGCATGGCCATTATCAGAATATCAAATGAAATGGACTTCCCAGAGACCAGTTATAAGAAGGTTGTAATTAAATTAATTTAAAAAGCAAGCAAGCAAAAAACTTCAAAAAGTAAATAAATCAATAAATTTCTGTTTTCTATCCTGTTCAATATTTTATATAGGATCTTTTTAATATGTGCGTCGCGGAGTCGGGGGACCGCAGTGTGAAGAAGAATTTCTTTTAGCTATAACGAATAGAGAATAAAAGTTTTCACAATAAATAATATTATAATGACAAATATAACTTTATAATCTAGATACATCAAATATTTAAAACTGTTACATGTATATTCCGTATTAGCTATACGTAGCTGAATAAAATAATTCTTTTCGCGGTCTCCCGCGGTGTGAAGAACATACATAGATAGAATTTGGTATGGGTATATACTGTCTGTAAGTCATGATCTCGGTTTTAGCATCATAAAATAACAATAATTTCATAGTTTAGGGGTGGTTCTCGATACATGTGAAGTGGGGATGAAAAAAATTTTTTCATTTTACTCCGTATGTGGGATATCGTTGAATAAATCTTTTAAAATAAAGGCAAGGTTTCATACATGACTTTGTTACAAAGTCGTGTAATTCATTTTCGTGAAATCGACCTCCAAAGTGGTTTATAAGTTGGTCCCCTCTTGGCATTTCTAAACTATGAGACTTAGAAACTTTTTTTTCTCTGCTGATAGATCATGCTGAATACTCTTTAGGAAAATTATTAATAATACGGACACTAACTTTTGAAGTAACTTGAAGAAAAATGTCCTGACATGCCCTTGGTTAGGTTAATATAGTTTATTATATCGGAGATTACTTAAAATTTTTAATTTTGTTTTTATTAACAGTCTTATTAATAAATTTACGTAATCTGAGTTTTACAAGACTATTCCTAGAAAATTGCTTTAACCACAGTAATAAAACTACTTCCTCTAAGGCAATTATCGACTTGTCGCTTAATTAAATATCTTATTAAAATTGTGGTGTTAGCACCTAGTGTGTGGCCTCTATTTTTTTACTCTATGTACTTTGTATTTAAAACTCGTGACAGAAAATCCATTAAGGCTCTGTTTAACGCCAGTGACCTTGAGCGTCAAGTCCCATACTAATTTTGTAGGCGACTCAAATATTTATAGCTATTTATATCCAATTTCTATACTCTTCGGTCGTCAAGTCTTTGAAAAATGATTTACCAATCTTTCTTTTCTTTCTTTGAAACTCGTCAAACTTGACGACCGAAGAGTATAGAAATTGAATAAAAATAGCTATAAATATTTGAGTCAAAATTTTCAATAACCCAAATGACCTTCCCCTGAGTCATGTCTTACTTACTATTTACTTAAAATACAAAAATTATTTTCACACTCGTGCGACTTATAGATGAAGAGAAAAAAGGTTTTAACTTAAAAAAAGGGTGTACTTAGCATATTTTTAAATCAATATTTAAATAAGAATTTAAGTTTATAAAAAGACAGTCCTCGGTTAAATATAATGCAGATTGACATATATTTTTTTGGGATTTTGCAATCCGACCATGACTGAGAAAAAAGGTTTCAAAGAACTCCAATTTTCAGTTCTATCCAGCGCACAGCCCCTTAACATTTTTTTTTAATTTCTATGGACATACTTCTACCTACAGAAACACAAAAAACTAAACGGATATAGGTAATGATGTGGAATATAATTTTTATATATCATCATACTACATTTCCACATGGAATTGTAAAGAGATTCGCGAAAAGTTATGTTTTAAAATAAACTAAGTCGTATGCAGTAGTTGTACGCGAATGTGGTCGCTGTCCGCGTGTGTTTAGCGACCACAATGCTCTGCAATAACGGGTTGTTCGTCTGAATAAAACATGCTGAATTTAGAGTTCAAATAACAAGCGAAAGCGATGCATTTTATTCAAGTTATATTATTTCCACATATTCGCAACTAACGTACGTCTTGACAATTAAAAAAAGAAAAAAATAATTGAGAAAAACCATATGTATTTTTTTCAGCAATTTAAAATATGATGCTGTGGCAACTTTTATTATGCATGCGATTTATTTTGTCTATTCTTTTATTCTTTATGAGCAAAAATTTCCATGGCTTTCGTAATTTTTGTAAAATAGATTTATTACAAAGTTACAAAAAGGAAAACCATAGGAAAAGGAGGAAGGGAGTTTTACGTAGAGCGATCGAGTTCTAAGTGATCATATATATAGAAAATCCTAGCCGCTGTCTCCTGAAACATAAACCACTACACAAGTTAAAACGTTTCACTTTGCACAATAGACTTGGTTTGTAACCTAAATATCGAATTGCAACACCGGTCGCGCGGAAACAGCGATGTTTTAGCTAATAAAATATTCAACTATTGACGATATTTAGTGGCCGATTCTAAAGCAGTTTCCGATTAATTAAATACTTCCCGATGTAAATTTAAATATTAACTGAGGCCACATTATGGGGAAATGATGGTGATTGTTGAGACTTTGGAGTTTGGACTTGGAAAGTTGATGTAGGACCTATACCAGTGATATTATAGAAACGCGTACCTAGATAGTTTTAATAATTCTAAATAAATAATTAAAATCGAAAATAATAACGTAATGTATTTCTTCTGAACGTCCAATGTACAGAGAAAAAAAAGTAAAAAATAATATCTGTATATCAGAAAAAATTGCAATCACATGACTATTATACTCTCATGGGTACAAAGAAAACACATTACTTTTTTTTACGGGCGATTGGCCCGCCACACGCACCCACTGCAACTCCTGTGTTACCAGGATTGACAGTGGTAACCAACCACAAAAACCCTTTGATGTGATCTCAGGGGTGCCATGCTAAAATCTGTCTTGGGACCCACAACGAAATTAATCAGATTTTACGAGGAGTAGGAAGTTTTTTTGCGTTTCACGATGCTATTTTTCAGTAAAAAGTTAGAGATACTCTTAACTTTTTGTAAAAGCCAAGTCCATTAAGTTCGTTAACAACAACAACAACAAACGAACAACGCTCCGCTGTATGTTATGCACATTATTACGGCATCTTCAAGCATCGTCACGTCGCGTCGTGTAAACTGTAAACTGACCCTACAGAAAAAGGAACAGAGAAACAGCTATATAATGAGCTTTCGATTTGATTGCACAACTACAAGCATACGGTGTGTCCACGATTGTGTGGAAAAATTATGGACCGTTAAAGGGGATTTGGGATTTTTTCTCTGTACGTAGGTAAGTATACAGTATTATATTTCCTACTCTGTGCCCTAAGACTAGGCTGCATACCCGGTTCTATATACGAGATATTGGTGGTCAAAACTGTTCCGCATATCACTTTGCGGTGGAAGTAATCGACAGGACAACAGACAGCCAGACGTTTCGATCGAACCTGCAGAATAACCTGTTTTATATTCGTATGTACTTTCGTATATACTATCGTATGTATTTAGAATTTAAGTTTGTATACTATTATTAAAGTAGCTCGTAGTAGTTATGCCCGGGACTCCGCCCGCGTAAATACAGTATCCCACTGGAACACTGTACTCTCTCCGGTTAAAATGTAGCCTATGTATTGATTCAGAACTCATACTACTTTTGCGTGAAAGAGTAAAAAACATCCATCCATCCATCCATCCATACATCCATTGATTCATTGATCGTAACAAAATTTCATATTCATAATAGTATGTAATAGGATAACAGTCTTCTACTTAAATTATTACTTTGCTTATTATAATTATATAAGTAGGTATACATTTCACCCATTTGTCATAATATTATGACGACTGGGTGAATCGTTTATAGATCTCCAAATGTTAGGAGATTGTCGATTTTTAAGTTTCCAACAGCTGAAGAGCCCTAGATTAGAGTTACAAGTACGCATAAGGACCAGTTTACACCCAGAGGTGACGCGATGCGACGATGCTTGAATATACTGTAATAATATGCATTATATGCAGCGCGGCGCCGCCCCACGCATAAATACCATTTTATATCGCTATTTAAAAGAGCGCCACTTCTCGGTGTGACCTGACCCTAATTATAGGTATATAATATACGCTTAATACGTGAAACAAAAACTTTGGAACCGTTTGTACGAAAAATATGCAAACGGAGGAGTATGAAATTTGTCACATTTAAAGTTACTAACTGCACTAATATTTTCAGAAAAATGCTTAAAAATACATTGATTTAATGAAAATAAGACACATACTACTTGATAACTCACACCAATTTCACATCTAATAGACAATATTTACATTTACATCTCAGACCAAAAGAACACTTATAAAGTTCAAACTTTATAAGGGTTCTTTGGCCTCTTATAATAGAACCCTTATAAATTTCAAACTTAAAATTATAATATGAATTATGAGCGAATTTCGGCCATTGGCCGACCATAAGTAATTGGTATCTAAGTGAACAAATTAAAAAGTCTATTACTCCTTTATCATTAAAGCAATTAAGATTTTTAATGTAATGGACATTGTATTGTGTCCTCAAGTTAAAAAACGTTGATATAGTTGGTGGCACGCCAGGTGTGTCAGCCGACAGGCGATTGTTTTAGTTGCGGCTGCAATTTACGCACATTTATATTTTTGACGTGAAAACGTCTTATGATGGAGCCGGCTGCACGCATGAAAAAACATGACTCATGCGTTACCTGTTACCAGCGTTACCTCGCTAAATATGACGCATTGCCGTTACCTCAGCTAGCCGCGCCTTAGGTATGTGAGCGGTGGGACGGAGAGGCGGGGGCGCTTGATGTTATTACTCAGTTCGGCGCCGGACTTCGCGGCGGCAACACGCCTACCTAAGGCGCGGCCAATTAGTTCCGCGCGCACTATAAACATGACGTTGTCACGTTCAACTATCGTCAGTAAAACGACTTTACAGACAACCGATTTATTTTACTTTATATATTATAATATAACAAATTAATTCTTTTGCCATGGCTTTTACAATGTACCTTGTTGTCTTAGTCTTTTGACTTTTCATATTTTCATGAAAGTCGATTTGTTAATATCGTTACTTCCTGGACATCGCTCAATGTAAAGTTGATCAGAATGTATAGTTATGTAGTAATCTGTGGTTATTCTCCATCCAGTCATTTGTTAGGCAGTTTCAAGTTAGCAGCCTGTAAGGCAGCCACAGACGAACATACACGGAAAAAATCGCATCCGACAATCGATGCGATTTTTTCCGTGATGGGCTCGAATCCGTTCAGGCGTCAGTTCTAACTGAAACGATCGGCCTCTCGTCTGTGGCTGCCTTTACGTGCGTTCTTACGCGATATGCGGAACCGATTCGTTAAATGCACTTCAGAAAATAATATCTGATATCAAATCTCCTACGCTTAACTCTTGTGACTTACCTCTGACACCTTTGTGGCATAATGGTTGAGCGCGTCAAAGCTCTAGTCGGGGTCGCGGGTTTGAATCCTGCCAAAGGATCAAATATGTTCCTGTGTCATGGATGTCTATAAAATATGTGTATAAATCTTAAATACGTTGCCCGGTACCCATAACACATGTTCTTCGAGAACTTAGCACGGGATCAGATTGACGTGGTGTGGAATCTTCCATAGATATTATTATTAATATTTCACGTAAAAACTGTTTAGTAATCTGTGCTATTAGTAAGGTCAAAAACACTCAATTTCATATTATGTAGGTCCATGTAATGGTAGGGATAACCTCGGGTAATATATTAAGTTCAATTCCTTAGATGATTTGTTATCACTTATCACAATAAAACAAACCTACATTAAAACAATTTAGATTATAAGCCAAGATATTTACTTACAATTCACTATAAAATAAACTAGGTTTATTCCAAGCATCTTCGATACATTCTCTCGCGTCGGCATTACGCGTCACAAAGATTTCTTTCGCTCGAACGGTTGTCGCAGAACAACAAGTATATAATTACTCGCCTACATCTGCTCATCAAGTATGTACAGTCGCCGTCAGATCCGGTGTATCACTTTTTTGAGCCTCATTGCCGACTGCCGAGTAATAAGGACGAATTATGACGGGTCTTGTCGGGGCCATCCAGGTGGCTTTAATGGTGTACTGCATATCTAGCTTTTTAGCCTGTGAAACTGTCTGTGCGAAAGTGATGTTATAAAGTAAACCTATTTGCGTGGACCGTAGGTATCTCAACTTCTGTTTCAAATATCACACTCCTCCGTTCGCACAATTCACTTTAATCTGTACTGGAAGTTATGTTTCACGTATTAATATAATAATTATGATGTTCAAGTATTCCGTTGCATGAGCTTAATTATATCATAACTATTTTAAAATTATAATCTGTTGATATATTCCCATTCCTTTACTTGAGAGCTAAACTTGATCAAAGGTTATTTTAGGTTAGGTTAGAAAAGATCAAACAAATAACCACAATTTTAATAAAAACACTATAACCCGAGTACGTAAATTATGAAGCCTATGTTACCCGGGCTATTATTACGAATCTATTGACACCTCATATATTAAAATCGGACCAATAATTTAGGCGGTACGTTTGAACAAACATACATACATATTACATACATAGACTGCCAAAATCATTACCCTTCGTTTTGGCTTCGCCGTATTCGGGTAAAAAACCTATTCAAATCCTGAAAAAATGGCGGACGCTTCGATTAATACCAATAAAGTGGATTTGACCTCATAAATATGTTTTCGGTATTCAAATTGCAGTATCGGCGGCCCGCAAATCTTTACCAATAAATTCTGCACCGGCCACTATAATCCATTTTCTGTCGTCCATCCGTATTTATGGGGGTTTGGGGATATTTTTGCACCCATAAGACCATCACACGCAGATACCAATAGTATCCTATGTGATATGTTGAAGTCGCATGAATATATGATATTATCGTCGGAAGATATTATTTGATTAATATAAAAGGTATGTCAAATTGCTAAAAATCTAATTTCCTCGGGTGTAATGTCAAGAATTCCTTTTCAGGGTACAGTTCTACTTCAACGAAGCTACGAGTCATATTTTAAAGTAAATTATTTTAATAGTTACAAAAATTAATAATTTTACTGTGCCTCTTATTTTCTTAACAAAATAATTATTTACATTTATGTTATGACAGTGAAACTAAACCATAAAGCTGTAGCATGTGCGTAACTTATACACATACACGTAACTCCATCTATCGGCAAATAGTAGAGGTGAAGGCTTGAGTTGTTCATACTCTGTTCAAAATATGATATAGTATAATAAGTATCTATACATAATACGTAATATAATATGTATACGTAAACAAAAAGATAAAAAACAAGTGTTGTTGTATTTCTTTTTGACGAATAAACGCGCAGATTCGAATAAAATATTTAATTATTCAGATTTTTGCATTTCGTTGTTCGTTGGTTCGTCGTCGACGTTGATTTCTGTCACTGCTTAGTGGGATAGTTTACGTATTTTTATCATATTAGAAAATCGTACTTAGCATTGTGTTGTATGAAATATTTACATATGTAACTTTATAATTTCAAAATATAATTTTAAATTTGCTTATTACTAAGGTGTAAAATGTGAAATGTCATCATATTATGTGACTACTGTCAGGCTCGCTCGTTTTTTTCTTAATTTATTATCATAATAATAATATAATTACATTATAATATTATAAATGTGTACTTGTAATATTAGCTTAATATTTTTCCAGTACATTAAAAGCATCCACCTACATATTTTATTTACACCCTTTAAAGCCTTCCACCACAGATAAATAAAATAGTTCCTAAGTAACTAACTAATACTGTAGATACTGTGGCGTTCGGAGGCGTAGTTGCTCAGGTGGTGGCTAGGTGACCAATACGAGATATACATAAATCAAAACTAGGATATCCTACGCCCTACGCACCCAGTCTCATTTTATTTTTTATTTTCGTAGCGGATGACATAGATTTTATTTTATTCTAAATACTAATATTAAAATCTTGTGCGCCTGGACCCTCCAAGGAGTCCAGTCATAGTTGTCCTACTCCTACCTCTACCAGTGCCTATACAATACAACATATAATGCGAACAAATTTAAGTGTTACTTATTTACCGTATATTTTTAACTAGCTGTTGCCCGCGGCTCCGCCCGCGTAAATAGAATATCCCTCAGGAACACTGTACTTTTTCGGGATAAAAAGGAACCTATATTTTAATCCAGAGCCTAAACTACTACCATACCAAATTTCATCGAAAACCGTTCAGTAGTTTTTGAGTGAAAGAGTAACAAACATACATCCAATCTCACAAACTTTCAGATTTATAATATTGATAGGATAAAGAAATGCAGTCAACATAAATTTGGACGAATTCAAGCTTATTGTAAACGTTTTGAATTAAATTTAATCTGAACAGAGTATAGGTGCTGTAACATAGCAATAAGTAAAAAATGGAATAGTTATCCTTTTATGAAAAAGGGGTATTTTAACAATAAAGTGGAGCGTCCATCTTGAACTTCCGGTGTCGTTCCGCATGTGCGATCACTTCCGGTTTCACAACGTCCTCTGTAAACAAATTGTCCACGTTTTTTAAATTAAAAAAGGTAGTTTATGATAGATTTATGAAAAAAAACGAGTATGTTAGTTGACGGCACGAGAAAACTTTGAAATATTTTATTTTAACTTCTAAATCTTATGACACAAGAAAGCAAACAATCGGATAGATTGCATGTTAGTAATTACCATTCACTGTTTAGTTTTTATGGCATACTTAAGAGGTAACGCAAATCTTGGCATTGACCGCCACCCAAGACATACGCAACGCCAGAGAAGTTGCAAGTGCGTTTACAGCATCTGTGGCACAGAACATACCCATTGTTTCAGTGTAATGATTATACAGTGTTCGGTGAGGCCGAGTTATCACGAGTTATTACATTACATTAATACGCGAAGTAAAAACGAAAATTCTCGTAGAATTGTGCAACTGGAGGAGTATATTTTGGACGATAAATATAGTTTATTGTAAAGTTTAGGTGTAAATAACAGAGAGCTAATATTTTTAAAGCAACACTTAGGAATACATAAAATTAATAAAAATAATAACCACACACACTACGAGGCAAAAGGACCCTTTTAAAGTTCAAACTTAAAAATTAAATGAATTATTACAGGCGGATTTCGACCACAGGGGCGACCTCTAGTGTTATTAAAAAAAATATCAGTTGTCTGTAAAGTCGGCTTACTGACGATAGTTGAACGTGACAACGTCAACAACAACAACAACAACAATAATAATAATAAAATGCGAGGTAAGGCTGGTACTCGGTAACGGTAACAGGTAGCGGTACTTGGTAACAGTACTTGGTAACGCATGAGTCATGTTTTTTCGTGCGTGCAGCCGGCTCCATCGAATCATAAGACGTTATCACGTCAAACGCTATTGAACTATTGTCCATCAGTTATTATTGAACGACATATTTTACTAAAGATAATTTGACTTTTAAAATGACCCTCACATGCCATGACATTGGATTAGTTAGTTTCGTGTAATGCGAACACCTGTATCTAGGTTGCTTATTGTCAAACGCAAGTTGGGCAACTTGCTTCGTAATAAGTTAAGGAATGTCATTATTGTGCAAGTAAATATTAAAGCGCGTTTTGGCGTCCTCTGTGGCTCAGTGGTTAGTGCGCTTTATCGACCTCTATGGTTGAGTGGATAGCGCGTTGGCGCTCAAGCCGGAGGGTCCAAATCCCGCCAGGGAACAAAAAGTTTTCTATGTTCCTGGATCATGGTTGTGTGTTAAATATGTATATTATCTAGAAAGTATTAAATATGTTTTCGTTTTCTGGTACGTGTAACACAAGTTCTGATACTTAGCGCAAGACCAGACTGTCGTGGTGTGAAATTATTAAAGCTTCAAATTGTCGTTGGATGGACTGTTCTAATAGTTTTATTTTTTCTTAGCCAAGCTACGGTACTAATGAGCTGGCTCGTCTCAGATATATATCATGGCTTCCCAAAAAACTTGTGTAAAATTACAACGCTAAGGTTTCGGGCAGTGAGTTGGAGTACTGATATCCCAAGGTTAAATACACAGGCATCGCACTCACGGCTTACGGCAGCTTAGCATAACCAACATAGAAATGCGTTTTGTCTTCGTAAGTGTAGAAATACTGTCAGATTGTAGGGACAAAATTACAGATATCCTTTGTCGATCTATCACTTTGTCTATTCTTCCGTAGAATAAAATCCGTTTCTATGGTGGTCATACGACGCGCGCTGGTGTGGCGCGACGCAAGGGACGTTTACAGGGACTTTAGCCAAGATGCATTCGATAATTTCGACGGCGAAGTTCGAAATTTGACACAAGTCATCGCTAAGTGACATATCGCTTGCATACATTTTGTTTTCGAACTTCGCTGTCGAAATTATCGAATGCATCCTGACTAAAGGCCCAGGTCCGTCTCAGTTCCCTATTTTATTTGACTATTATACTATTATTAAAAAAATGTAACAGTCTACTATAGACTTTATGTATTTTACGAAGCTAGATACCGACTTAAGGTCAGATCACATTCAGACGCGACGCGACGCAACGTTGCTTGAAGATGCTGTATTTATTAAGTTTAATATGCCGCGCTCAATTTCGATTTTGTATCGCTATTAAAAATGTGCGTGCCCCATCTCGGTGTGCACTGACCCTTACTGGTCGCACGCAAAAAGTGCAATGTACCAGTTGCAACGTAGCATTTAATCGTAATGCATAATTTACATGGCTCGAGTTTTGTCGCACGATTTCCGGCCGCACGGCGAAAATCGACCGTGGTAATGATAATTCGGCTAGGTTACAGGGTTGAGTTGCGAGATCAAGAAAAATGCTGAGACGATCTGTCAAGCGACTCGCCACACGCCAAAAATCGACCCGGGTAATATAACAGTTATCAAATATCGATGATTTCCTCGATATTTTATAACTGATATAGTTTATTAAATGACACAGCTTACGTTTTTTGATTGACGTCTAAACAAGCAGGTGCATTGAAAATCAGTGTGACGCAGACTATCAGTTACAATCTCACCGATCCTTATCACAATTGGTTAAGTTATTACTTAACTGTGTAGAACATAGAAACGGTAAGATAGCACAAGAAAAATTAAAACATTATACAAAGTATTGTGACTAACTTTATAAGAAACAAAGTAGAAACTGGTTGCTTAAAAATAACCAAAGATATCGGAAATAATCACCTTAAAATTGCTTAAGAATGAATACTCATTATTTAAACAATCTTGATACTTTGACATATCTAACACTTGCTTGTCCCACGCTTACTACTTATTGCCTATTACATCGAGCGCAAATCAATTACAAGCATCAAAACCGCTTGACATCGTTACGCAATGGCTGCCCTTACACGAAAAACTGTTTTGTAAAGAACCGTTTACATTGTACGTAATGTAACGGTTTGTATGTTGTACCTTTTGATAGTATCGTATCGAATAGATCTGGAGATTTTTTCTTGACATACACATAAGAAGTAGACGCTAAATTACTGTTATTAGTATTATATAAGTTAATATAATACCCAAATTTTATAAAAATTACACAGTACCGCTTGTAGAGGGCTGTGGCTTCAAAACAGACCTGCTTATTATTATCATTAACTGGATCCTACATAATATTATTGACGTAAAACGAGACTCATAATTAATAAGAGAACATGACGTGTACGAATACCGATATGAATTAAAAAAAAAACTCATCGTGCCTTAATCAATCAACCAATCATTTATTCACAAGATGTGGTAGTGATGGTGGTTACAATAATTATAAATAGTTCTTACACATCCTACCATAACAATGGTGTGTGAATGTCAAGTTTAAAGTTATAAAGAGCGACTAGTACAAGTACAATTAAATAAAATTACATTTAAACATTAATTTTTCATCACATGATTGAAACTAAAACAATAAATTATTATTAACTAGCTGTTGCCCGCGGCTCCGCCCGCGTAAGTACAGTATCCCTCGGGAACACTGTACTTTTCCGGGATAAAAAGTATCCTATGTATATATAAAAGATAAAAGTAAGATAAAAGATAAAAGTATCCAGAGTCTAAACTACTACCGTACCAAATTTCATCAAAATCCTTTCAGTAATTTTTGCGTGAAAGCGTAACAAACAAACTTACATTCACATTTAGGGGATAATAGGATTATGTCAACATAATAAAAGCAAGGTATTATTTTAATTATGTTGTTACACTGTCAAAATTACATTTTTTATGTCAAACTAGTAGTGTAGTTATTTTAACTACCATCCTAAGTGCCTATTACATAATAAGGCAATATTTTAATAACATCACTTTAAAAAAGAAAAGAATAACTAAAATTCGTGCACCTAGCGCCATCTGTGTACCTAAGAAAGTTAAATTGTTATGTAAGATGTATAAGTAGCCCCCCTCGGATGAAGCTATATCCACAATCGTAACGTGTCGCGACCTCAAAATTTGACTCTCAACGCCGCTGAAGTTTCTAATCGCATTAAAAATAAATCATAACTTCTATTTAGGAGTCCTATTTACTAACCCGTGTCTACACATATTCAGTGCAGTCAAAACCAGTCACGAGCATAACCATAAGCAATTTCTCAGTTGCGCTAGTTTACGTCGGCATTAACGTCACTTCCCAAGTAAAAGGCGGTAAGTTCAGCAATCGCCGTTCATTTGTCACGATCGTCTGACACCGTGTTAATGTGTATCGGTGTTTATTTATTGCTAATTGTATTTAGGAAATGTAAATTAATTGCCAGCGAAAATTGCAAACTAACAACTCAGTCCGAGTTGTTAGTCGCGAGTGTGGCGTAACCATTCCTATTGGAAATAATTAGTGATTGCTTATAGGCCTGTGTTTCCTGTTGCTGTAAACCAATGGATTGGCCTATATTATTTTCAGCTAGATGCTGGCCGCGACTTCCAGTTCACTTTGTCACGACAAAATGTATCCTTTGTTCCCCGAGGTCTACACATAATGTCTGTGCCAAATATCATCACAATCGGTCTATTACATTCAATGCAAGCAAAAAAGAAATCTTTCGTCTTAGTACATCCACAACAAATTATAACAAAGCTTTTAAGTTGGATTTCAACCCATCTGACACATACAGATAATAGTCTGATTTATAGCTGGAAATTAATTTTTTCAACATAAAAATTATAGTAACTGATAGTTATGAATCGAAAATAGTCAAATACAAAACAGGCAAATATTAACACACACATACTGAAACCAAAAAAAAAAAACTAAATAATATGAAATTACAAAACCAAGCGAGCAATACACAACTCATAGAGTTACCTGATATTTTGACCCCCGCCATATCTCAAGATACCCCGATACGCCCACATAAAATACGGCCGCGACGTATCAGGCAGGTGCAGTTTTGATAAAATACCCCGTGTCCTTAGTAACTGCAAAGTGAAATCGATAGTATACGGAGCGTTAGTGTAGGTACTGACTAAGTAGTAGGTAGTATAATTCACGGAGTAAGGATTTAGTGTAGCTCGCGGGTTGAAATCCAGATTTTTTTTACCGGGTCATAGATGTGTAATTAAATAAAGTAGGTAATTTTTCCGTAAATTAAATTATTGTACTTACTGTAATCATGTCATCACTGTAATTTAAAAAACTTGAGAGGTGTCAAGGGATACCCGGATGGAACGGAATATAAACGGATATAAACGGAAGAAACACACAGACTGACAGACGGACAGAAAAATGTTAACGATTTATATTTTATTGTAAGTACCGATCATACTTTTAAATGCATGAAGTGACAATAAAAGCTGTTAATTTGAAAGTACAAACAGACACTTCAATTTTGTTTATCTGTATAGATATAATATATTATATTATACAAAACAAATAGTTAATTTAAGTATATATAGTGCGCGCGGAACTTGTTGGCCGCACCTTAGGTAGGAACAGGGGTGAGGGGGCGGGATGCTTGCTGCTCGCAGTGTTGCCGCCGCGAAGTCCGGCTCCGTACTGAGTAATAACATCAAGCGCTCTTCCGCTTAGTCACAATATGTAACAGTCATAACAGTCACAATGTGTAATTCCAAAATTCTACATTATTGTCAAGGTGATAAGGTCGTTTTTTTTGTATCATTCTTAATAGTCGTTATTACATTGTGATTTTGAGTAGCAAAAAGTTCCGTTCCTATATTAATCCATCTAGCCCCAATACAATTCGCAACTCGCCATAAGGAACTTCCAAAAATGTAATGGCTATGTAATTGCTGCTTGCTAATGTATGTAATTGCTAATGAACTAGCGTGTTTGATTTATGTATCAGAAAGGGTATTTACTTAGTGTATTAAGAATAATACACTGAGTTAATGCTCTTGCTTATGAAAATGTCGATGGTAATGATAATTATAATAACACCCATTGGCAGAAAAATATTCGAGCTTAGAAATAGTTTTCTCTGCGAATGGCAATAGACTGTGACGAAGAAAACATTAGCGAGATTGGCGTAATATAAATACAAGAAAACTTCTGCTCTTTTATAGAATTCGCTACATGTCCTTAAATTAATATGTATCAAGCATACAGAGATTCTGTAATATAAGTGCAGAATACTTTACAAGTTTAAGTAATAAGAACAGTGCTTAGTTCCACAAGATATCCTAAACTTTATGAATATGACACATTTTCTGCAGTTTGCTCTTGGCTGGATCTTGCATACGTTCTTTTGTCTTACGTCTTTTGTTCAATACGTGGGTAGAACTTTTGTTGGCGTCTTTATTACGTTTGATGTGAACTAGTCCCGTGTATTTATTAAACAGCAAAAAAAGTTTTGCTGTTTACTCTATGTAAAGAAAATCTCCTGTTTTTGGCGGGGAGTATTTTTTAATCAAAATTAAATGTCCCGGCAGGGACAGGCTCGGCAAGCAGATTGGATTATAGCTTTTTTTTTTTTTAATTGTAGTTACTTCACCGTTTCACGAAGAATGATTACTTAAAATCTATTTTGGAAAATAAATACCAGAACAATTACATCGATTACAGCAATTTCCAGTTTGTAGCAAACTAGCAAGTTTTAGACATGGCGTAACGTAACAGCGAGCTCTAAACTTGGCGTTCCATTGTAAGGGAACTTCGAATGTTTGAACTTAGTGAAGGGTGCACTTGTATACAAACCCGAAACTTTTAATTGCTGCATATTTACCGATAGTGCTTTAACGTCAAAAATTTTACTGTACTTTATAGAAAGTACTAGTTAGTACTAGTACTTTCTATAAAGTGCCGAAATTCCTATCCATTTAAATCGGATATTTAATGCTTAATATGGTGTAAAAATGAATTAAATAACCAGAAAAATGGTACTATACACGACCTCTTTTGTAAATTTTGGGTGAAGTTCTGGAAAATAGTTTTTGTCATATTAAAGTCATATTTTATACTAAAAATCATATTTTTGTATAATATTTCTAACCGATTTTTAGAGAAAGAAGTACGAAATTTATGACAATTATTAGTTTTGTAGGATTTCGTTTCATTAAGTTGCAAAATCTAACTTCCTACAACCTGCATGTCTTCATTTCATGCCTTCCTTCTAATCCCACCCACTACTCTCCTGATTGTACCCCCTCTCTATTGGATCTTATGATTGTTTCTTCTCCTAATAACGTAGCTACTCATGGACAGCTTGATGCTCCTTTTTCCTATCATGACCTTATCTTCTTGTCTTATAAAATTAAACCCCCTAAACGTAACTCCCAATCCTTCCTCTTACGTAGTTTTAAAAATATTGATCTCCAAGCGCTTGAGCTAGATGCTAAAAATTTGAACTGGACATCTGTGCTTCAAAGTTCGAATATAAACGACAAAGTTGACAGCTTTAACAATATAATTTTAAAGCTGTATGATCACCACGCGCCTGTCAAGAGAGTCAAAATAAAGCACAACCCATGGTTTACTGAAGCCATCATGGAGCGAATGGCAGCACGTGATAGGGCCAAAAGGAAATTTAAGCTTTTTCCTAACGAAGTTAACCACACCAAGTTCAAAACTCAACGTAATCACTGTAATCATTTATGTTGTGATGCCAAGCGACGATATTTTTACTCCTCTCTCCTTGACCGTGGCACTGCAGATGTCTGGAAATTTCTTAAATCCGTTGGTATTGGCAAAACTACTGTTTCCTCTCCCAAAGATTATGACTTGAATACCCTCAATAAACATTTCTCTCAGCCTCCTGTGACTTTAAGTGCTAGTGCTAAAATCAATACTTTGCAATCTCTGTCCAACTTACCTGTCACCTGTCCATCCTTTTCCTTTCTTCCTTATACGGAAGCTAAGGTCAGATTGGCAGTTTTATCAATTTCTTCTGAGGCAGCTGGTTGTGATAAGCTTTGTTCTAAAATGATTAAACTGATTCTCCCCTTTCTATTGCCTATTTTAACTCATATCTTTAACTTCTCTTTATCCTCTTGCCGTTTCCCACAATCCTGGAAAATGGAAAATATCCTTCCTATACCAAAAGTTAATAATCCTACTTCTCTATCATGTTTTCGTCCTATATCTATACTGCCATTCCTATCTAAAGTTTTAGAACATATCGTCCAACAGCAGTTCTCTTCATTTTTGATTAAAAATAAACTAATAAGTACACTACAATCTGGCTTTCGTACTGGTCATAGCACTGTTTCTGCACTTGTAAATGTCACTGATGACATTCGGTGGGCTATGGAAAATAAATCTCTTAGTGTCCTCGTTCTTTCCAATTCCATTAACTTCGATATTCTAGTCGGTATGCTCCAGTCTCTCAATATGTCCCCTTCTGTCCTGTCCTGGTTTAACTCCTACCTTCGGGGTCGCTCGCAGCGACTGCAAGTCAATGATAATTTCTCAGATTGGTGTTATCTTGATGCGGGTGTTCCCCAAGGTGGGGTGCTTTCTCCTCTTCTCTTCTCAATCTTCATTAACTTTATTACTAAGGTAATATCGGCTAAATATCATCTTTATGCTGATGATCTTCAGATATACCGTCATTTCACTATCCCTCATGCAGCATCCGCTATAGATCTTATTAATGATGATCTTAGTCGAATAAGTGAATGGGCACAATCCTTTGGTCTACTTGTAAACCCTGCTAAAACAAAGGCATTATTAATAGGTAGCAAACGGATGTTAGCACTACTAAATAAATCAACACTTCCTCCCATTAGTGTAAACGGTTCATTGATTCCCTTTTTCGACTCTGCCAAAAACCTGGGAGTAATCTTTGACTCTCACCTGTCTTAGAATGCCAATACCAACAATGTTAGCCGTAAAGTTTACCACACCCTCCATTCTCTCAAGTTACTCCAAAACTTCCTTCCAGCTCGTACTAAAATTCTTTTGGCACAAACCCTTATTCGACCTATAATCGATTATGCTGACTTCTGTTACCTGGATGCAAATAAAGAGATCCTAAACAAGTTAGAACGTTTGCATAATCTCTCCATACGTTTTATTTTTGGATTAAAGAAACGAGACCACGTATCCCAATACATAAAACAGCTCCAGTGGCTTCCTATTCGCCTTCGCAGAAATTATCACATAGTATGTTTTCTTTTCAATACTTTATTTAGTCCCTCATCTCCTTCTTACTTAAAAGAGCGCTTCTCCTTTCCTAATTTTCACAACTTATCTTGTAGACCCTTTAGACGCACCCTTCTAGATATCCCTCCCCATCGTACTGACTTTTTTGCCTACTCCTTCACGGTCCACGCTACTAAGCTCTGGAACTCCTTACCAACTCAGACACGTGAGTGTAAGACACTTGGGCTATTTAAGAAAAGGCTGCGTGAGCACTATCTCAGCTTAGCCTTTAATAATTAAAGTGTTATATAATAGTATGATTATTGTTATATGTAAATTGTAGTAGTACGCACCATATATTGTTACTTTTATAACTAAACTTTCCTGTATCAGGTCTGCTGGAAGATATTCCAATTTGGAATAAGCAGCGCCTTTGTACAAAACTGTTTTCTGTTTTTAAGTTGTCAATGTCAATGTTTTACTATGTGTACATAAATTATTAAATAAAATAAATAAAATGTACCGAAGACCGAAAAACAGCCAATTTATGCCAAATTTGTAAATGCGCCTTTAAATTTTCACGGCTGACTACGTGATTGAAAAAGCACGAGGTTAGCTGAAGCAAAAGCTTCTTCACCTGCATGAAACAATAAATGGCTTTCGATGTTTGGTACGGAATTTTAATTTTGAATTGATTGATATAAAATTTAACAGATACAATAGTAATTATAGGCAGGTGACGTCATGACAAGACGTGATTTTACCATTTTGCATTTACCACTTTGGCGGCTTTATCACAAAATAACCGTACATTTTCCGGCAGTAAAAAGAAGCCTATGTCCATTCCCGTGGTCTACTCAATATCTGTGCCAAATTTTATCAAAATCGGTCGAGTAGTTTCTGAGCCTATTCAATGCAAACAAACAATCATACAAACAAACAAAAATTAGACTTAAACTTTTTGCTGATTTGAAAGGAAAAGAAAGAAATTCAATCTAGACTGCAAATACATCATGCATCACATTATGAACAATTTGACATATTTCATAAAAACTTTAAAAATACCATATTGCAACGTTCAAAGAAATAAATGATTGAATATTGACCAACATTATGATAACGAAACTGTGCTGGTTCACAAGCGCTTTGTCTCTCGGCTTTATCTAGTTCACACAGCGACTACTATATAATATATTATTTTTCTTTTAAGGCATGAGAGAAAGCGATTAGTTAATATTATTACATTATAGCCATAGCTCATTTACCTACAGCCCTTTTTTTATTTTTCATTATGACAATAACTTGTATATTGTAGTTAATATAATAATTGAGTTATTTTAATTAATTTATTATAATATAATATCCTAGTAATAAGTACTAAATAAATTTACATTATAATTATACAGTTTCTTTGTCTCTACACGAAACGGCTGAACACATTTAGCTAATTTCGATTTTGAAATAATTAACTGAGGCTTAAACGATGATAAATATTGGAAAATAATAATAAAGACAGTTAAATTTTCCCATACTGTTCCTAACTGTCAAATATATTTTGATGTTCGTTACATCGGTAGCGTAAATTCTCACTCTCTCTGTCTCTTCCTTCTCCCTCTCTCTCACGTTCTCTAGTGTCACTTGACTGTTAAATATTATTAGGTGTTTGGTTGGACTGCAAAATAATTATATTTTAGAAAAATACACCGAAGTATATATATTGTAGGTGTTAATAGGTAGGTGTTGAAATTGTAGGTATGTGCGGGTAGGTAGGTTGTTAGGTAAGAAGATAGGTAGAATAGGTAGTAAGTATCTAGATGTAGGTGTAGATGTTGTACTAAGTGTAGTTTTGGTGTAAACAGATAACCTTTGATGATGATAATTACCTTATCGTTATAAATATTCAACCATTGTCGATTGTTATACAAGTAGTTATATTTTCTTATAAGAAAATAGTCCCAATTAATTACGTACTATTTAAACATGTGAGAGCCATGCTTCGGCACGAATTAGTGGGCTCGACCGGGTTTACCTTATATTTATATCACGGCATCACAGAAAATCGGCGTAAAATTACACTTACGTTGTGTTGCGAGTGAGTATGGTTACCGGTGGCCCAAGGGGGGTTGAGATTTTAATGACCAGGGACGCATGCGCACAAAACCAGAAGAGTTACAAGAATAACTTCTCGCGGTCGCTCGCCAGTTCGCAATCGCTTATCTGCTGCTTTCTGCTCGTTTTCTAGTCCATTTTATAAAAAAAAGTAACTTAGTAGATTAAACTAAAGAAAAACCCTTAATCACTTACGCCACAGATTATTATTTAATACATAGTTACTTCCATATATATCTATATTATATAATTATATTATAGCGCGGCATGTTGTGGTAAAAAGTGTCTACACATAAACTGCCCCACCTTTGGGGTTGTTTGTGGCAGTCGAGGCTTGACATTTGTCATCATGACATTTGATTTCCGCTGTATCCGTCCGCATTTAATTGACAAAAACTCCTTAAATCTGGATGGCGTAACTATATCTTGTTTGAGTATTTTTTTGTCAAATGTACGTCGGTTGTTTTGAAATCATTGGTTACTTCGCTTACGCCGTCAGCTTGAACCAAATTATCGATAGCTACTTGCACTAAGGAATGAGCTATATTATTTGACGACCTTCCATTCTAAAGCACAGCTACATGTTCAGAATTACTTAATAATATATCAGTCAAGGTTGGTTCTATTTTGATTGCTACGATAATATTGTAACCGGATTTATAATTACTGTCGGATTGTCTCCTAATCTTTTGTTCTTATCTATTTGATCTTGCGTAACGTTGATCTTAGATTACTGGTTTGTCAATGTCAGTTGACATTTTTAGTAACAAGTACTGGCCACCTGATTGCAGTAGCTTAAATTATATTTATAATATTCTTTAAGCTTATCTACATTTCTATAGTCATGACAGGCGCCTAATGCGTAAAACTATAATTGAGAATTGTTACGTGATACCTCTGATGATGATGATGACGAGGTAGCCATACAAGCGTAGGGAGTTTAGAGGACAGCAACCAATCACAGCAGCTTAAATCACGTCATACTTACTAACCAATGATATTGTGCCAACCTTACCCCTTCCAAATGTGTTGCTCTCTCCTAGAAGCATGTACATTTTTTTACTACTAACCGAAAAACGCATTAAGAAATTAAAATTTACGAAGAGTCACAGTCGGTTTTTTAATCACATATTTGCAAATCCATGTTAGGGAATTTTAGTTAGTTTCCCAACATATTTTGGTCCTTCGAGCCGGATACTATACAAGCGGAACCAGTCAAGAGGGGCGTTGGCATTTTTGGAGGGCGCGTATGCAGAGTGTATCTCAAGGTCATACCAAATCAATAAAATAAGCACTACACCAACATTTACGTTAACCATGAACTAACAAAGTTTCTTCTACAGTGTATATTTCCTTCTAATATTATAAATGTGAAAGTTTGTGATGGATGGATGGTTGGATGGGTGGATGGATGAATCTAATTTTTATTATGGTGCTCCTACACTGCTGTTAGATAATGTTTACTAACGTTAGTAAACATTTGATCACAAATGTTAAGTAAACAATTTTAAAGAAAATTGTTAGTTAACAAATTGTAACAAAATAAAATATTTGTTATCTTTTCTTTGCAAACATTTTACACAGGTGGCTTTTAGCGATTGGCGCATCCAATAAGAGTGCTATTTCTATTTTTTAAACCAAAAATAAAAGCTATTCCATTTTCGTGTAGACACCTCAGAATGCAAAATCAAACTGTGAGTTAATGTGTTTTTAAATGTTATAAAATGTTATTAAACGTTTTCTATCAGTGTAGGAGCATTTATGACATCTAACAATTCCTAAAAAAATGTAAGAATTGATAACATTTGTTAGTAAATGTTTTAGTGTGAGAAAATGTTTGTATACGTTTTATAACGGCAATGTGGCACCACTCTTTCACCCAAAAACTAGAGAGATGATTTCGATCACATTTGGTATAGTAGTAGTTAAAGCTCTAGATTAACACATAGGCTACATACTATAGTCTTTTAATCCCTAAAAAGTACAATGTCCCCGTGGGATACTTTATTTTCGCGGATGGAGCTGCGAGCTAAAGGTAAATAACATTATTTTAGCAATAGAAATAAATATTTTATGAAGATACCAACGTCACTCAAATTACATAGGTGGCTCACAGGTGTATAATTAAAAATCTCTTTGCCTCACTTGAAGGTAATTAAAACAATTAAACGTCAAGAGGGCTCGAAAACGGATGTTGTTGGGTAATGGATAATAGATGGGTTTTTAATAAAATAGCCGCTCCTCCTATCTTGATCTTGGACTTACCTGTAGTAGGTATTTCGGAGAGGAAATCTCGTGTGTGGGAGGATAAAACAATTTTAACATTGTAGCCACTAGCCACACTGATAGAAAATGCTTTTTGGTGTAGCTGCAAATAAACGTAGTCTTCTGATCTACGCGACCGCGACGCGAGACCGCGACCAGCAACCAGCGGATCAGGTTCCCTGGTCACGCCCACCGGTCGCGCTACGCGGGTCGCGGGATTGTTTGGTGCTCCATATAAATTCATACGGTTTTAATTTACGGTTTAAACGGTTGCCACATTTCCATGAAAAATAACCGGACCAGTTTTGCGGTTTGTAAAATTCTTGGAATATATCAATAATTTGTTAACATTTTGAACACCGACAAAAGGGTAATAAAATTGTTAATATGTTCTGCGGTTCTCCACGCTTAAAGTTTTAGCTTTTTTGTAACAATGATTAATATTGTGCGGTTACGTTATAGCTTTTATTTAACTAGAATGTTGTATTTGACTAAGCCAGACTTGTTTGTAATACTTATTCATTATTTGCTTTCTTTATTAATTGGCAAATTATATAATCATTCTTGCGTGTATTGACTTAACGGTAAACATAACTATATATAACGTTGACTCAATGGTAATCATAAAATATATTTTGTTTGAATTAAAAAAAAAATACTCCTTATATATTTAGCACTGATGATTTTTGTACTAAAATGATGTTTTAATACAGTAGCTGACATGTATCATGGAAAAATTATCACATAATGTATTATTTTTTAACAACAATTTTAATACATTCCTCTCGACTCTTGCAGGAAATTCTTGTGAAGCCAATGACCATCGTCCCCGGCCTTTTTATTGAATGCATAAATCAACTCTAACGCGAGATTGGCGAACACAAACAGACATACATACCTACGAAAAGAACACGACAATTGGCGGGGTATCAAAGCAACAAATATTTGAAAATGTCTTCAATACAATTTATGACCGAGTGCGTTGCTTGTAGGGTGGCCATTTAAACTGAGATGTTTGGATACTATATAAGGTGCATAACAGTCTAAAAGTTAGAAAAATTCCTAACGATTTAAGTCTGTAATGTACTGAACATCCTGAGGCATGCTTACAAAATTCTAAATAATGAATGATAAAATAAAGATACCACTAGTCCAGAAAAATCAAAACATATGTTAACATTACATGCAATGAACATCCAACAGATATGTATTGGCTAAGTATTGTTAGATTATTTTCAATGATTTATATTCAACTGTGACGTTTAAAAGTTTGTAGACGAGTGATTTATTTGTCTAGTTGAAAGATTTCATAGATTTTTATTATAAGCTATTTTAACAATTATCTTGACTCGTTGAATAATCTCAATTTAAAATTTATCAAACATAAAATAGAGGTATAACTACAACTTCAAATAAGCCAACGAAGAAATCTTAATCAAAAAGTAACGTATTATGTACAATTCTTCGAAATCGAACGACAAAGAATTTTTATTCCAAATACTAAATGAAAATGTTACACTTGAATAAATAATTAATATTCACTAAATTAATAAACAGTAAACTGAAAACCTTTAAGATTGTATCTCGTCTAATGCCCACACATTAGTGTTGGTGGGTGTATCAGGTCTAATTAATATGACGTTGATTGATACTAATGTTGTTTGGTAGAGTCAAGCGTGGAATAATTGATTGTCACAACACGTACCAAAGCTTCCGACAGAGACATTGCATAAGGGATTTACTGGACAAGCAGGAAGGGTGTACAAAAAATTGTACGAGGTAAAAGGGAGAAATATTATAAGAGATGAACAGGAGCCAACAGTAAGAGACAAACATGTAATAGATAGAATGAATAGAATAGAATAGAATACATTTATTTTTTCATCACACAACACAAATTAAAATGGAATACAAAGCAAATTAGGAAAGGAAATTAATAGAAAAACAAATTAGGCACATTATTATAATATACTATATATGTTGTGTGATACCAAAAATTGAAACATAAGTTCGATTCGTTCGAGAGAAGTCGGACGGGTTCGGATCGGCTGGCGCGAGTCACGAATGGCGCTATCCCGGTAACCAAGCGAGAGGGCTTACGCTCTCTCGTTCTGTCTGATGCGTTCGAAAGTACAACTGATTCGATTCGATGCCAAGTACTTTTGTTTCGATACCGAGTAAGTATCGTAAGATTGATTCGATGCTATTTGTACTTGGTATCGAATCAAAAGTATCGAAGTACTTACCTACTCGTATTTACTAATAGCGGAACGTCCCTAGCCACGAATAAATGGCCATCATTTTCAGCGGCAATATATTGCCATTAGCTGAAAATTCGGTAAGTAGTCGAAACACCTATGCGCTTAACTGCGTAAGAAAACTGATATTTTAAGGCGACCTTTCAATGAAATCTGAAACATCTGAGATATAATATTTTACAAAAGGGTATATATTATAGCTCTTTAGAAATTCTAAATGTTTTTGTCAATCTTATACCTAAGTTTAATACAGATTTATATAGATTTACTAAAGGGCCTGTTTCACAGTCGCTTATTAAGTGACGAATAGTTTATCCGGAACTTTTGTCGCTGCTTACTTTATACTGAGCGACAGAGACAAAACTTCCGGCTAAGCTTTTTGCCAATTATTAGGCGATTTAATTATTTATAATAAATAAATTTGATAATTTATAAATTTCACGTATGTAGAAATCGCATGTTGTAAGATAAGTCCGGGCGGAGTGACACAGGTTACGTAAACTGGGGCTGGCCTACGGCTGGCTCATTAATCTGGTAATTGCGATCTCATAATGGGCTCTTATTACAGCCCAGAGTCGCCAGAAGCGAAGCATTGTGCAAGTATTGATGGACATATGGTCAAAATGCTTGTGGCTTTTCTTTTCGTGGCTTGAAAGACATTTTTTGACATAATTTCTTGAATTTTGGAAAATTGGCCTGTTAAAGGACACCATCTGTCCAGCAAATGGCTGAATTATTATAAGCATAAGAAATGCAAAGCATAAGAAATGACATAACTGGAGAAGAATTTTTATTTTGTAGGTATTTTTACTTATTTATTTAACAATTTATTGCACACAAGAAAAATGTATAAAATTACAATTTAACAAGAAAGACGACACAAAAGTGCTGCTTATTTCTAAAAAGGAATTTCTTACAGCAGCCCTACGGAGAGAGGTGGGATAAAAGACAGCAGATAGGACGTGCACAATTACAAACACACTACTTACATATTATTATATCCTTACTAAAATTACATTACATACATACTTACATATTATATACATACTTAACAAATATAAAACACATAGTTGATATGATAAGATAATGTTATAATATACCTATAATAGATAAATACTATATGTATATTATATATTAACGGTATTTATATGGATGGAGATAAAGAAATGCCACCTTTATTTTAAGAAGTACTGTTTAAAAAATCTTATGAGGCAGATGAAATTATTTATAATATAGGTTCTTAACACTAACCTATATAAATAATAAATTTCATAACACAAAGAGGCTTAGTTAAATATGGAAGAACGTAATCTTATTAAGTAAGCTCTAAAGTTTACAGTTGAGGGAACGGTCTTCAAGCTGCAGACGCGTAAGTAATATTATTATGTTTAGTGGTTCGTATATAGGGCAAGATCTTATTAATATTACAGGAGTTTCATATAGAAATTTTATTACTCAATCATATTCTAAACAGCTGAATTGACCCAGATGAATCTTGGCACATTCCATATAAGGAATATTTTATCCCAAATTACAGACGGGGGAAATTGATGTTTAGCTCAATCGTTGCTAAACATTGTTCACATTGTAATAAAATAAAATGATGGAGTGTCACTCTACTCGTTCATAGTCAAATAATAGTAATATTATATAAGACAAAGCTGATTATATTTCTTATTCTTGTATGATATTTTTCTATGAAATTGTATGAAAAAATTTAAACTATTTTTTTTCATGTATTTTTTATTTGTATTAATCGAAGTAATCACCCATGCAATCAATGCATCTTTGCCAACGCAGTGGCAGGGACGGGAGGCTACAAATTCTTCAAAGGCATTTTGTACTGCCGCTCGGGTATTGAATTTTTTTCCCGCCAAGAAGTTATCCAAATTCTGGAAAAAGTAGTAGTCTGTAGGCGCAAGGTCTGGTGAGTAGAGCGGATGACGGAGAGCTACCAACCCCAGTTCTTGCAACTTGGAGACCGTCTGCTGTGCAGTATGAGGTCGCGCGTTGTCGTGCAGGACCAGCGGAGACGAGCGATTGACCAATGCTGATTGGATATGTGCCAGCTTCTCCATCATTGTGTTCAGTTCTTCACATTCCACAGCTGCAGTAATGCTCACCCCGTTTGGTAAGAAGCTGTGATGAATCACACCGGCGCTAGACCACCAAACAGTGACCATCACTTTTCTAGGGGTAAGTTTTCGTTTAGGACATTGTTTAGGTGCTGAACCAGGATCCAACCAACTTGCTGAGCGCTTGCGGTTATCAAACAGAATCCATTTTTCATTGCAGGTAACAATGCGGTTCAAAATTCCTTCATTTGTGTGTCTGTTGAGCAGTGCAAGGCACGTCTCGACACGTACTTCGCGCTGGCGATCATTGAGTTCGTGGGGCACCCATTTGTCAAGCTTTTTTACCTTGCCAATTTGACACAAATGGACCAATATTATTTTGACGCTAACGTCGAAAGCTGCTGCTAATTCAGCCGTATATTTCGTATCATCAGCCTCTACAATCGCCTTTAATTCGTCATTGTCGACCAAAGTCTTCGGACGACCGCGAGGTTCATTTTTCAGGTCGTAATTTTCAGAACGGAAGCGAATAAACCAATAACAGGTGGTGCGTTGGTTTGCAGTGTTAGCTCCGTAAACGTCGTTGATGTTATGTGCCGCTTGTGCTGCGTTGCTGCCACGACGGTACTCATATTCCATAATTACTCGAATTTTTAACGTATCCATGATGTCGAAAAAGATTGAAATGCGATGAAAATGTATCACTAATTAATAAACAAACGACTACTTTTGGAAAAAGAATTCCATGTTTTTAAAATAAAATTAATTTGAAATTAGAATTATTCTTAGCTAAACAAAAATTATTTTGATTTTAAATGGCCAGTACTGCAGAACGGCAATTTCATAGGTAAAGACCTATTATATAAAAGGCCAAACCCTTACAGCTAGAGATTTGAAATTTTGCACACTTACTTCATTTGTCCAAAGCATCCACTATGGAAGGTTTTTTTTTTAAATTCAACCTCCAAGGTGGTGAAGCAGGGGATAAAAGTTTGTATTAAACTTTTTATTCCGTGGACATTATATTTGCATGAAATTTCGTATTATTGCGTAAGGAAAAAAATAATAAGTTGCGTTTTTCAGGGTTTTCTAATATTCAACCCTAAGAGAGTAAAATACGGGTGAAAGTTTTAAATTACAATCAAGAAATCGTTTAAAACCCAATTCCAGGCGGGCGAAGCCGCGGGCAAATGCCTTTATAAAGTATGTAAATCTGCTGAGAATTTTATTCGACTGTACGTGCGTCATACATAATACTCATAGGCGTTTTCTAACTTTTTTCTAATTAACTAGAGGTGTGTGGTCGAAATTCGCCCATAATAATTCATATCATTTTAAAGTTTGAACTTTATAGGGATTCTTTTGCCTCTAAGATAGAAAACAATGTGAATGTTGTAACAGATTGACAAACGTTAACTTGTTACAAAATTAGTCTAAAGTGGAGTCATTTTAATAGGTAACATTTGACAATTCATCAAAATTCAACAACGTAACCTTGTAACGGCGGGCATAATATAATATATTTTTTCGTTGTGTTAGAACTGCACAATTGCTTAACTTTTTTCAATTACGATTACATATTTATTGTAATAATGACCGATACGAGTAATTTTACGATTTGCTTTCACTAATAAACCATTCTAAGCATAATAAACAATTTCTGATCGAAAGAAATGAACGTCGTTACAATGTTGCGTCAGTTAACCCTTTTTCTTTTTAAACACTAGGGATGTTACTCTAAAAATCGAAAGCTGATAAGTAGATTCAAATGCAATGATTACTTGTGAAGAAATATCACCAACAATTAATAACCACGTTGTGATTATAATAAGACATAATTATATTAATTATTATTTATCTAACTATAAAATTACAAAAAATAAACAAGTTAAATTATGTAATTGTCTTATTTTGTTCCTTAAATTTACGAAAGTAAAAATTATAATGGGACAGGGATTTGCCTAATGATTTTTAAAATTCACATATGTTTCAAGTCCGTATCGATTCATTCACTTTAATCGTTGTTTTAAGCAGGTCACCTCACTATGAAGATAAAACTGACAGACGTCAAATGTTACTTATTAATATAACTCCACTTTAAATGCAAAATCGTATCAAACACACGGTAGTGTGTGTTAATAATCTGAGGTAGTGTGAGTGTTCTTGTCACTTTTATTCATTTTACGTATTTCTGCAAAAGATAACTTTCTGGACACCATCCTCAACATAAACTTTAATTTGCCGGCCAAATTGCTCCAGTTTCACAAATCTCGTAAAACTGTAATGAAAGACTGACTTTTAGTTTACGTATTAATATAATAATAAATTTAGACGAGAATATAAACAAGTTTTTAGCTCTTATTAGTTAGTCCCGGAATTGAAAACCCTATCATAAAAGATGAAAGCTATGAACTAAAAAGCCATAAATAGTTATGCAAGTTTCTACTTCCATAACGCATAATACTACCAAAACGTAATTAGAAGATAATTATAACGTGAAAGTAATCGAAGTCTTGCGATCTAGTCATATATTACCACACACAGTAGCCTTTGCGGTAACCTTTAAATATTAATTCGCATTGAAATCGATTCTATGATTATGATGACGAAGGCACAAAGCAGCCGATAATTTTGTCTTCATTAGCCGCAATGAAATTGCGCAATTTGCATGATATCATACAGACATAATACAGGGGCTAGATTTTAGTGTTCCTTAGACAATAATAATAAATAAATAAATATGTATGGACGCTTCACACCACGTCAATCTGGCCCCGTGCTAAGTATCCGAAGAACTTGTGATACAGGTACCAGAAAACGGGAAGTATATTTAATACTTTTATACTATACATATATTTAAGATTTTTATTATATTATATACATATTTGATACACATCCATGTCCCAGGAACACAGAAAAACTTTTGTTCTTTCGGCGGGATTCGAACCTGCGACCCCCGACTTGAGCACCAACGCGCTGAACCACTGAGCCACAGAGGTCGTCAGTATTATACAATATCAAGCAATTCCGATGTACTTATCAGACAAGGACAAAACATTGTACAGCTTAAACACTGTATCAATATTTTTATTAGTAAGGGCCAAGGGGGTAAGTTTTTAACAAGTATTACATTTAATCCTCCTTTCAGTTAGGCTTCTGTAAGGTCTAAGAAATTAGAAGTTCTAATAACTACCACTATAGTAAAATATCAAAAGGTTGTTGTGTTAAAATGAAAAGACTACTAAACATTACAAAGTATATCGGGTATTGTACTGACTATTTCAGGCTGGGACCGGAGATTGTCCGGAATCCGTGCGACCGGGGAAAATTCTGAGACAATTAGACTTGACGATTTTAAGGAGAATGTACACTATATGATCTGGACTCCGGCGGGCCCTGAAAATAGAACACTGCGCCAATACAATAGAGCTAACAATTGAACGTACAAGTGTCGAGTCAAATGTCAATGACAGCTCGACACTCGACACTTCCATTTTCAACTCTATTGTATTATCGCAGAGTTCTAAATTTTCCCGGGCCCGCCGGAGTCCAGATCATATAGTGTACATTCTCCTTAAAATGGTCAAGTCTATTTACCGATAATTATGATACGAATAATTTATGAGGACGATTATACTACTAAAAATGTTATCTCCTCGTCTTGCCACTATTTAATCAAACCCAGTACATATTACCGATTCGAGCTTGGTCTATTAATGATATTTTAATGTGTTCTGTAATGGATGTTGACAAAAAGCCTGCTGTATGTAAATCTATTAATCCTACTCCTTTATTGAATAGTTGGGTAAGACTTTTTGCTGATCTTACTATGTGGTTATAAATGATTAAACCCACGGTTAACGCTTTAATTTTTGTATGGAATGTTGATTCAATTTATTGCTTAATATTATTTACCCATATGTTAAATATTTTTTATTAAATTGTTACAATACAACCTTCTTTATGTTCTTTATATAAATATTAGTACCTGGGTGACCGAGATTTGCTAGAAGTTCTGATAAAAAAAAAAAAAAAGAATCACAAAAATATTTCTCTAACCGAGATTCGAAGCCACTAAATTCTGAATTTTCAAACAAATATTTTATATAGGCAGATTAGTACCTGCCAATCGGCCTGACATAACAGAGTCGAAATTATTGATATATTTTTATACAAACAACACATGTAGCTTAAAAATGCGCAGCATTCCAGGGATAAGACCTAGCTGAAACGGTTTTTCTCTTCCAAAGCTCCCGGCATACTAAATTTCATGGTAATACTTGCTGTTGCCGAGATCCCGATTATAAAGATACAAGATTGTCTCGTTTAAAGGATAAGATGTTATGTTTTTAGTAAGCTTGATAGTTATCAACCTTTGGTTCAATTATTCACACCGAAACCAAACGATACGCGACATGGCGCATTTTTAAGGAATCTATTCAAAATTGAACTTTATTTAATCACATGTCGAGTTCGTATGGTAGGTATCGAATGTCAGGTTGCACCGCGCATGCGCAGTGTATGTCTGATGTCATATAAATCGCGCATCTTTAGTAGTAGTTGTAGTGATTAAATTTCAATTTTGAATAGCTATCTTCGTTTCGCTTTAGTTTCATTGTAAGAGTTCGACAAACACTGACCCCCTTACTAATAAAAATATTCACACAACGGATAACTGAAACAACGATGCTATCTTTTTCCATCATGTGACATTTCCAACGTATAAGACAACAACCGACAGTACGAACATCGATTTTCGCTCCTCCTTTTATGTCATTTGTACCCCCAAAATGTCATAGTCGAACCAGTGCGTTTTGGTCGATGTCGCAATACCACTCTATTAAATTTGTCTCACCACAAAATCATTTGCGTGACCACACTGATCTTAGATTATAATACGACATATTAGAGACACACAATAATTAACCTTATATCTAGAGTGTATAAAATATAGAATTGCATAGCGACATACTTAAGAAATAATTGTTACAGTATATTTCGATATTCAAGTCTTTGTAATTCAATTCAATAAGATAAAATAACGACGTATCGTTTGATTAAATTCCTTTTTAACTGACAAGGATATATATTCCGTATTCTGATAAATTTCAACAGTGTTTCTCTGAGTTACCTAGTACTTCTCTAAGTTTACACTTAGCTTAGTTTAGTTTACATACACACAACATGGATAATATTATAATACGTGAGGGTCAGTTTACACCGAAACATTGCATTCTAAAGATAGCTAATCAAAATTAAACTTTATTTATAACACAAGAAGTTACACGCTTCATTGTAAGATTTCGAATGTTGAGTTCGTATGGTAGTAGTTAAGACTCCGAGTTAATACATAGGCTACTTATCACAACCAAATATACGTCTCCCGCGGGATTTCTTTTTGAGCATACTAAGTCGCGGGCAAAATCTAGTATGTTATAAGTTTGAAGTGTACAGGGTTTTGGCAAGATGACTTCTTGAATTACAATCACGAAGATCTAAGTCAATGTAGCCTGTGTCCTTCCCCGTGGTCTACGCTATATCTTTTCAAAATTTCATCTAAATCAGTACAGTAGTTTCGGAGTCTATCCGATGCAAGCAAATAAACATCCTTTCCTCCTTATGTATAATATTATTGAGTATAGATTTGCCTCGGGTGAAAACATCATTAAACGCCAATTTTAATACAGTTATAACACAAAACAGCCTGATGTCACAGTGAAATATTAACTATGCTGATGATGTTACCACTGTGCTGATGATGTCACACCAGAATTATTTAATGAAGCAAAATATTTTCGATACATTAAAATTCCCTAAATTGAGAATAATCGTAGCAATCTGTAGTCACGACAGTACGAAATGAGATCCGCACCGCATTCGTATGTTATAAAGATTACACAACTTGTAAATTTATCTCATTTTCGTCGCGAAATTGGATATTATAATCTTTATCATCCTAATACGTGTGATTTCTATACGACATTGGCAGTGTAGACTTTAGATTAAAGCTGGTACTTAGATGTTAAAATTCTACCAATATTATAAATGTGAAAGTTTGTGAGGATGGATGGATGGACTCTTTCATAGTCAAAAACTACTGAACTGATTTCGATGTAATTTCGTATGGTAGTAGTTTAGGCTCTGGATTAAAACATAGGCTCCTTTTTAACGCGATAAGTACAGTGTTCCCGAGAGATACTGTATTTACGTGGGCGCAGCCGCGGGCAATAGCTATGTAAATAAAGGCAATTATTAGACAGGTAGAAAACTTCAACAAAGTAAAATGTTGCGTTGCCCGGCTTATAAGCCCATTCTTTCAGCCTCTGGTGCATTATTTGTTTCATATTCAATCGATAAATTACAAAGCAATAGGTAGCGTTTTTTCATAACAGTTCATTGCGAGGCCGCGATCTCTCTCCGGTCGAGTTTCTCGGGCATTCGATAATAACAAACAAATAAAACAGATGTAAATGTAAATTTCATATGGAATGTAGGTAAACATATTACTGAAACAACAAATAAGTATTTCATTACCCAGATTGACCCCATGAAGCGAATTTTCCCAATTTTCGCGTCCATTTTGCTCATTAATTAACTGTCATTAAATTATTAATTTTTATACAGTCCCATTTCATATATGTAGTTTCATTATCACTAAACAATCCATTCTCATTCATTTCCAAATACGCGATGCGGTTTTAATTAATTAAATGTAATTATCGGATTGGATAGTGTTGTGATTCTAACATATCGATAAACTATAACCTATTTCTGTTTTCTATCAGGTACTTACTTGATCAATCTACTTTTGTTTTTACAAAAGAGGTTCCACAGACTTAATTCGGTGTAAAAAACATGACGTGTATAGAGTAGACGTAGCAGAAGTGTAACTACATTCATCGGTGAAATCCAAAAATACTCACATCGTACCTAAAAACTTCACTACAAAAAAGATAGAAAAATTAAAATTTGTACACCTCGTGCCATTTGTGTATTAAGCCGTACTTTAGAAAGTGAAGTTGTCATGTGAGAAGCATAAGTAGCTTTCGACATGTGGCGTTATATCCATGGCGGTTATGTCCAAAATAGTGTCGTGACGCGTCTTTGAAATTTTACTCTCAACGCCGCTAATGAGTGTCACTTCAAAAAAAGTCTTTGGCACCATTGTGATTCGCAATACTAAGATACGATAGTGAACTGAACAAAATGCATTCGACAAAATCACGAATTCCACAACTAACGGATATTATAATATATCGATATTAGTGATGGGTCCTTTTTCTAGTCTGACCTACATCGATGACCTAAGTCAAACATCGGATTCATTAATTAAGCTAATGTTCAAATATCAAGGTTTCTCAAATCATAAACCGTAGATATTTTCGTATGCCAATAAGATGTTTAATTGAGATTTGTGTATTGTTTTTATCTAAATCCGGCAAACGAGCAGACGAATCTCCTGAAGGTCTCTTATCTTCAGGAGATTCGTCTGCTCGTTTGCCGGATCACCGACACCGATGAGTGCGTGTAGGTCTTTTATGCATTTTAAATTATTCAAACAAAACTTTATGACAATTTGTGAACATATCAATAGTTCTATTGTGATTCGTGCATATTTAAAATGTAATGGATAATGTTGCTTTATTATATTAAGCCATTAAAATGGGCAAAAAAATATATATAATTGTTCACGGATAGCCTAATCATTTACGTGCCCTTTTCTTTGAAGGTAAGTTTAATTATTTCGACGCAATTTTAGAAATTTCTCGAGATATCGAAATTTAAATTAAACACTTATTCCGAATTCAAATTTTATACTCGAATTATGAATTTTGATTATAATCGTTGAAACGTTAACGCTAATTAACGCCGGGACCGATTGGCATGAAAAAATAAAAACAGGCTAATATTTTGCTCAAGAGACCAAAGTACAAACAATGATGAAATTCGATACTGTGTTTTACGACGACGAAATAATTATACGGATTCAAAATTGAGGGACTAAAGCTTTTCATTTTCTCAAAACTGCCTTCGGAATGTGTTCTCCTTCGCGTTTCCTAACGGCTATAGTCGGAGAGCCATGTCCGGATTGGGCATACAAATTGGCCTTGACCGAAGAAATGAGTACCATAGCCACAAGCTACCAACCGGCGGCGGCCTATTGAGGGTTGGGGATTACGAAATAACGGCAAGACAAGTAGCGCACTTTTTTGTCCTCGAAAGGTCGATTCAGCTACTTTAATCCAACAATAATACAGCTCCGATACAGTCCGGATCCTATCAAAATGGTATTCTCATAAACGTCAAACAACCGTCTAACGACGAAATTTAACGCGATGTGATTATTATTGTATCGAAGCCTGACTGTAGATAGAGCGAAGCACTTATTCATGCAAAACGGTATTTTCTTATTGCTACAAATTTGACTCGAACCGAACCGTCAACCGGATTTTTTTTCACTTTGACATGTGGGGATGTCATAACAAAAAATATACTTAACACTCTTTCACTAATCACTTTTATTGCAAGTGAAAATGAAATTTTATAAAAGTACCGTACGTTACATTATTGCTTATGTACTAAACTTATTAAACCGGTCCACCGGATACATAATTTAATTGCATTTTATTAAAAATTAAAATGAACGATAATATATTTTCAAGACAATCTGCATGCCATCAATAAAACTGACAGTTGGCAAGACTGGATATTATTATAAACGTAAAACGTCAAACAACAGCTGTCTTTGTACTCGCTTATTAATTATGAATTGTAGTCCTAATTTCGATATGACTGTGTTGGAATTTTAATTGTGCTAAAATCGTGTAGCAGAATACCGCGACTTTCGGTCAATTTATGATAACAGGATGATTAATTTATAATGAATTGATAGTAAGTTGAAAGTCGAAGTAAAATACGACAATTGGGCCTCTGGTCTTACAAGAGTCTATGTGTGGCGATTATAACTTACCATCAGGCCCGTTTGCCGGTCTTAATCCATTTATTATAATACTATTATTTAATACGGCACACGCCGTGATGACAAAAGACGTTTCATCAGTCGGTTCGATTTCTGGCTAGGGAAATTTTAGACAAAATCTAAATATGCAGTTTTTATTACAATTTATATCTGGAACGCCTTTCAGCATTTTTCGCTATTCTTTATAGTTTCAGATTTCACCTACCATGCCTTGAAATATTCACCCTGTGTACAATACAAAAAAAAAATCGAATAAAAATAGCTAAACCAGTCATCCATGTAAAAGATGTTCGGATTAATTTTTTAGAGATTTTCCTACCGTTCCAGGATAAGTAAGTATAGGCGAAACTTGCGGAAGCAGCTTATTCTTAATATCTATGGAAACGTAAAAAAGAAGTATGTTGTTAAAAATAAGCTCTTTTCTCATGTTTGTATGTTATTACTTTCCAGAATTTGTTTCTTTTCAGCAACATTATCAAATAGTGCAATAATACAGCGTGTATATTTTTTGACACAGTGAATAGTGAATATTTTCTATTATTTCTCATCGAAATCGAGCTCGTGACTCACTTGAGCACTTTTAGCTAAAACTTACATTTTTATACTTCGCTTTAGATGTCTACTCAAAAACTTTCACCTGTATATTTTTACCCAAATGGGGTATGTTTTTCGCGCGTATCTTGTATGTATGTTTGTAAATTCCTTTATTCCCACGTATCTTCCAAATGACTGGGTGGACAATTAAGGTATCGTTAGATTTATCTCAAAAACCCAAGTGTCCTCACAAGGCGGGACCCATTTATTTTTGTACGATTTATAATTTGCAAATAGGTCCCGCCTGCTACCAAACGTAACGCTTGCCAAACGAAGTAATTTCACTAAGGCTCTCAGATCATAATGTAGTCTGTTAAACTAAAATCGCGGTTAAATTATGTTTTAGTATTTTGTTTTCTCAATCTTGTTTCGGTCTTTTTAGTGCGTTGCTTAGGTAAGTTTTTTTGCAGTCTGGTTTTTTTTATTATTTATTTTATTCAACCAGTGTTCCTATACAATTGTTGCCATAATATAAATATTATATAAATACTATAAATATATATACTATAAATATATATATAAGTACTATCATAATATAAATATACATATAAAAAATATTCAGTTTGACTTCCTTTACAAAGCTAGTCCATTTCTTTTTGTTAGTCGGCTACTTAGCTTAAGCTAATTTACATCGTGGCCCAAACTGAGCCTTGTCATTTCAATTTCTAATGTTTCGTTACCTACTACAATTCTCCCTATTATACTATAATCAAATTGCTCCAGTATATTAGGTACTATTAAATTGAAACAAATATTCCTTTCTATTTACTTTTATCTTATTGTAATAATAATTATCATAATAATTATAAGCTTGTAAATCTCTTCTGATTTTCTCCGCAAAAATTAAATTCAAGTAAGTTAATCCCTTTCTTATCCCCATAACTCTCACAGGCTGTAAAGGATTTTTATTTGAACAAAGTTGATGTTTTGAAGAATTACATTACAGATTAATTAGCTCACTTACGGGCCGTGTCTTATTGCACTGTTTTTAATTAACTTGCACGCTCTGGCATTATGGTTTTTGCGATTGGTTTGTAAGCTTCCACCCACATACCGTTGTGGAATCAATTACCTTTAGAGGTTTTCATTTTATCAGTAGAGGTTATTTACATATTAAAGCAACTTCTAAGGTCTGTTGGTTACAGGTGACCATAAGCTATAAAGGCAACATACCAACACGAACTACTTCACTTATCACTGTTTCATGCTATTCTGGTGCTAATGGTGATAAATAATATGTGCCATAACATTAAAATTTAACTCTATATATACTTCAGCATCTTATGTACTTCATCACACTTGGCACAGGACAGTCTTAAGATATTATATTGCATTACAAAACGTATAAAGATGTGCACGCTTGAAACAAAACGTCTCATAGATAAAAAATTGTCTACGAGGGATACAATTACTGTCTAAAAACTGTGAGTGTTTTACTCGGAAGACAGGATTGTCTAGCGGCCCGTTTCAATAGCTAATAACTATTAAAACGTTTGATAGTTATTGGCTATAATTTTATATAAAATTAACCAATAAATATTAATTGTTAGAAACGTCAAATTTGTATCGCAAAAAACCGGCAAATTATTGAATGACGACGTTTTTAACAAATAATTATTGGTTTGTGGCGGACCAATTAGCGCCACAATCCTGAATCGCGCTATCGAAGTTTTATAAGATCGACGGTATATATACAACACCTGAAATGACTACAAGGGAGCTTCGACCTGACCGAACATACCACCTCGCTCGGTCGGAGATCTCCCTTTGGGGCATCCACTCTTTTAACTTATCTCCTAATAGGGCATGCCTTTACAGGTAGATAGGTTAGTGAAGCCGGCCATATGTGAGACAAAAATGTCTTAAGACTGTCGTGTCCTAAGTGAGCGCTCGCCCTAAATACCAATAAACTCTGAAGATTTAAACGGCCCTATGTCATGTAAATGTATTAAGCTTAACAATGTGAGGTTATAAATGTACCACGTAAATTTTGCAATATGTATTTTAGCATGTCAAGGCCGAAACTCGCCAGCGAAGAGAAACGGTAAAGTTCTTAGAAATATAGAACAGGCTTCATATTATAATAGAAACAGCAGCATAAGAGTTCACACAAGTGCTGGAACAGACTTGCTTTAATAAACTTGGTATTCGCAATTTCTGGGAAGTAGTTGAGCCGTTTGTAAGTTGAAAACCAATGTAATATTTGATTGTATTGTGGGGGTTTACATTTTTTTCTACTTACGTGAAAATATGATGTTATGGAAGATAAACTACAAGCAATTGAAGGGCCCAGTTGCAGAAGTCCTTAGAGCACAATAAAACAAAAAAAAAACACTGAAATATTTCTATTTAGGTTAGAGTAGAAAATTAAACTTCACAGTGCTATGAAATAATCAACAATCATTTAATATAAAATATAAAAATATTTTTATTACAATTCTCAATAAAATCAACTTTTAAAGAATTGGACTTAGTTCCCAATTATTGGACTTGGCCCCTTTTTACTCTTATTCTAAGGACTTAGGCCCTTTGATTAAATATTTAATGGACTTAAATTTTTACTAACAAAATATTGTGGACTTTAGGACTTCAGCACTAAATAATATTTTTTATTAAAAAAATAATATATTTTTTTCTGAGATCAAATAATTCTTTGCTGTCTAAACTTCTTCTTGGTACATTATTTTTATTTTATTTATAAAATATTTTTGATCAATACACATAAGTGAGCAAAATAAAAAACTGGTTACATATTTGTTGGACTTACTAACTAAACATTATATTGTGGACTTTAGAACTTTAGCACTAAATTAAAATTACATATTACAAAAATTGTTTTATGTGAAATCATACTTTGCTTTCTGGAATTATTCTTTATCATCCTCAGAGTCCACTTCAACCTGATTTTTCAGGTTTAAAGGGGCCCGTCATTATGTTTAGCAGTGTCGGTCGATTCAGTTTGCAAAATTTTACATCGCGACAAGTAGCGATACCAGGAATAGCCTTTATGAAATGGTCGTAGAGCGTTTTGTAGTCCTTCACTTTAATGATTCTTTCTTCTCCTTTGTTTTTTCTGAGGTTTCTTTCCATGAACACAACATCAAAAGGTTTATTTGTTCGACAGGTTTTGATCATATCAACATAGTACTCAGGGGTGTAGATTGTTTGTTCCTGTACTCTTCTTTTTTGACGTGATAACGTCTTATAAATCGATGGAGGCGGCTGCACGCACGAAAAAACATGACTCATGTGTTACCTGTTACCCGTTATCGTTACCAAGTACCGTTACCAAGTACCAGCGTTAGCTCGCATTGATTTTACCTCATTATTATTATTGTTGTTGTTGTTGTTGTTGTTGTTTTTGTTTTTGTTGTTGTTGTTGTTGCTGACGTTGTCACGTTCAACTATCGTCAGTAAACCGACTTTACAGACAACCGGTATGTATTTCAATTTGGGCAAAATCACGGTCAATGGGCATCATGAAGTGTTCCGGAACGGAATACACTACTATAATATTCTCAAAGACGCCACGACTGCACAGCTGATCTAGAAACGTAATTTTGTACTTGTTTTTGTTCTGGCTAAAACAGTTATCACAAAATATTGTTAATTTTGTGTGTTCAGGAGTTTTTTCTTTTTGTATATAGTACTTTAGAGCTGTTATCACCTCATTAGGCCCTTTAAGGACATAATTTTCTGTTGACAAGTACATTGTAGCGATGCCCTCCTTTATGTTATGAATTTGAAAATTATGCAACTACAACAGCTGTCGACGATAATATTCGTCTTGAATGTTGGTAACAGGCAATGGCAAGTTTTTTTGATCATCGAAACATATAGATAATACATGATCACTTGTATCGGACAACTAGTTTTAAGTTTATCGAAAAAAGTTTCAGCCTTCCTTAAATGAAGTTCTTTTTCAGTTTTCAGTTTTTTGACATTTTCTTCTTTTGAAAGTTCTGCTGATTTAATATTAACCTTTAACTTTTTACAAACGTTACAGATGTCTTTCCTAGGGCTCCAAATGATATATTAAAATCATGATTAAAAACGTCTCGAAATTTTTCATACTTCACGACGTTCTGCAAATTCCGGTTTTTTTCCAAGAAAAGCCTAAAAATACTCAAATTATCTGGAAGGTATTTTCGGTGTTTGTTGTCTGTCCTACAATAATGAAAGGCTTGAGTAGGTAAGGAAGAAATAAAGGCATGAATCTTATCCTGCGCCTCGCTTGGAACTTTTCTAGGGTGGTTGTCATGCTTTCGATCATTGAAATTAAAAAATTTCTTCAATGTTTTTGTGGTTTTGTAAACCTTTTTTCTTTAACCGGTCACGTTTTATCCCATGTATCGCCAGGAATGCTAAAGAACAAACTGTGATACTTTTGTTATCTAAATTTACCGTATATGTAAAGACTCGCCTCGACATTGCATTCCTTTTTCGTGGTCTGAATCTTTTGCCCATGTCTTCTTTTATACATCCTTGTAGATATATATTTTGTTCGGTATGAGTAAGATAATTAATAATTTTTTTGTGAACCTTCTCCGCTTCTAAATCTGTAATCTTATTGTTGCATTGGCATCTACACTTGGGAATTTTTCTTTTTATATGATATTTCAGCCGTTTTTCTTTATCTTTGTTTCTTGTCCATAATTTTGGTGTCTTTCTTTTTTTTTACCAGTTTAAGTTTCTTTTATATCATCTGCATTAGTTGTTTCATCTACATCTTCTAAAATTCCAGTCTCAGGATTCAGCAATCTGCGCTTTAAAAGAGTTAGTTTCAAAATTGTGTGTACTAATGATTCTAAGTCATCTTCCAAAGTCCCCGTTTCAGGATTAATTAACTTCCATTTTAAAGGTGGTCTGGAAGGAATTTTACCACATTGAGATGATTCAGTTTCTGTATTAATTAGCACGCAATCAACACTTTGTTCTGGAGGATTTGAAGTGTTGGAATCTGATTCGAGAACATCTTCGTGAGATCCAATCCTGGCAATTTGTGATGAATCAAAAAATCCAGTTTCTGGATTGACTGAAATGAACATTTTTTAATGGAGAATTTGAGAAATGGAGAAAGAGAACCCCAACAGGGTTGGACTCAAGAACATCTTCTTGGAACTCATTCCTGCCAAATTCTAACGATTCATAATCACCAGTTTCTGGAATAATTAAACTTATTGTTCTCTTCTGGAGGTTAAGAATGTTTTTTTTCATTAGCTAGAGGTAAGTCTTCCGCACAAGATGGTATTGACATTATATCTAATGAAGATTATAGAATGGATGCTGATTGTGAATTTAAGTCAGATTCTGAAACTATACCTACAAAAGATGCCTGTGATGTGGATGCCAACGATTGTATACTTTTAGACTTATCCTGCTTTGGTTTTAAGTACTTTACTTGAGGACCTTTGGCAGCAATTATTTTTCTATCGTCTTTCGTAATACTACGAGTATAATCATTCTTAGTGAATAATTTGGATTTATACGAACAAGGCTCTTCTAAGGAGATTTCAGACTGAGACAAAACAATTGGTTTGTTAATGATAATAGGCATCTGTTTAACGTTATTCTTTTGTTTGAACTGATTCTAATAGGTTTAGATTTTTTTCCTACCAATAATCTTAAATCCGAAACTTTTTTGTTGTATTTTTGCTGGCTTCTTGGTAATTTTCGACGAAATACGGAAATTATTTGATCTATCACGACGAGCAGCTTCTGAAATTAGTTTTTCCTCTTTGGTAGTTGTAGGACTCCATTCAGATCCAGGCGAATTATTGCCCGAGTCAAATAAACTGCTTTGTTCTAATAGTCTTTAGGTACATGAAACAAAACAACCATATTTAAAAAAAAATGGAGCAATAAACATAGCGATTTAACCAGTAACGATAGTTCACATACCTTAATAACTTATCGTCTTCTTCTGTATTCATTTTACTAAGAAAATCTTTAAAACTGTGTGAGAAATTGTAAAAATAAACACGTGAATGTCAAAAATTTTAGAGGTTATGTTATATTTTTTTAATGTTGTCAGCACACTTATGGCTTTTATCGTACAAATTGGTTGCACTTAGGAACTTTATAATAATAAATGAGATCACTTAGTGACTTCTTAACCAAAATTGTTGGGATGTAGTGACTTATTAAGCGCAAAGTGACTTTTTTACTGTAATATTCTAATAAAAAAATGTCGTCTCTTTATTGCGACCTAGGTACTTGTTAACAAAATTTAAAAAATATGATTAAGTATATGATGTTTGACATGCTCTACACGTTGGTTTTATCAGATGAATATATAGAAAGTCCCTAAGTGGACTTAAGGACTTCTGCAACTGGGCCCTTCAATTCATGATAGAAATCAAAACCCTTATACAGTTTTAAGTGGTAATTTTATTGTTACGAACCATCAATTTGCAAGAAGAGGAATTAGTTACAATTTACAAAGGGAACATCCCAAGGGATAAAATTATACAAATTAGTGTAAATAATTAAATTTAATCATTATATTTTTTATTTTTTAATTATAATTTGTATGGACAGCACTCAATGATGAAAATACAAATATTTCAAAACTAAAGATAGGCTATGACGTACATTTGACAGAACAAATCTTACAAAAAAAAGTTACGCCATCATGGTTTTCACCATACCTCAAATGTCAGCCATCTTGATTTCACTATACTTCAAATGTCAAAATGGCCCCAAAAACGCTAAAAGTGGGGCGGCCATTTAAGTGGAGACAGTTTTTGCCTCAACATGCCTCGTCAATAATATATATCTACGTCTATTTGAAAATAAAAATAATAATAATTTATCTCTATGTCGTGACTTGTCTTTTCTAGTAAGGGGTTACACTGAACAACGTCGAAAAATGAAATCCATGTCTTATGTTTGCGCCGGGAAATGATAATAAAAATATAGACCGGACTGATGCATCCACATCTCTGGAGAATTCGACAGACGTCAGTATTGGAAAGTGTTTCTATGTTATGACTCTTCATATTATTCTTTCCTCTTTGATATTTTTATTTTATATTGACAAAATGACAGAAGTAGTATATTTAGCTGTACTCGACTACGTGTAAAATATTTAATTTAATTTAAATACACAGAAATATTGAGGTATTATTACTTGTTATGCGTAAAAATATGTTATAGTTTAATAATTAGATACATCTAAAAATACAAAAAAAACGTTTTTTTTTTTGCTAAATTAGTAAAAAAACATATCATTAATTTACTTACATCATTAATTTATTTAAAACATTCATTTTCGTAAGTATTAACTTAAACGCATCCATTTCTGAGATATTTACAAATATGTACCTGCGGCCTTATATTTCATACACTTTTACCAAATCGCGACGTCATAATTAGGTACGACTTTTGTATGGAGCGTTCGCTGTACCTTTCAAAATTTAGATTTTTATATACTATTTTCTCTGAGAACTTGCTCATATTTAAGAGTACTGTTCATTTATGCAATAAAGTAATTTAGTCTAGCCTATTCAATCTCTTATTCTGTTGGTTTGATGCCTCTTGATGGCGTGTGTCAATGATATTTTTTATGGACTCCCAAACGGTGAAGGAGATCTTCGAATATAAATGAGTTGGAGGGAGTAGGTGAAATATGTGAGGTCTATCCACTTGCATCGGACGTGGAAAACTAAGTACAGCCTTCATAATCTACAGAAGAGACTCGAACTAACACCAGTTAGTGGTCGGTAGTCGGCTAATCACAGACTACGCCTCTTTAGCGAAAAATATCTCCCGAAAGACTAATACTTAATTAATTCTTCCATCTGCTTATTATAATCTCGTTAATATACTTTAAATAATTTTTCCTTATAAGCCTACACAAATATAAAGGGATGATTCACTCGATGGTTCCAAGTAATCTAGTTGTTACATAAAGTCAGGCAATAAATTTCAGATTTAATTACGTTGTAATGTTACAAGTTCTTGTGACAAATAAATTCGTCATGTGGGAAAGGCACACCGGAGGCTATATGAAGTAAGAATGTCGTTTAGTCCTGTTGTTTTATGAGTTTCAAATTGTAATTTCCACGTAAAAAACGCATTAAAAACTGTTTAAGGCTAGAATAAATTTGTGTTCATAAATAAGTTCATTTTTTATTTTCTAGTAAAAAACACTATGATATTATTATTCGGCTCTCCTTACATAGGTACCTACCTATCAGGATTTTTGCAAGATGAGTCAGTATTAAGATATCAGATCCTATGTGGTTGTTACGGATTTATTTGAGATAGGTTTGACGTTGCCCTGCTGTGCTTTTGACTTTAAGCGCAAATTTTATGGCTGGGAACTTAGCGAATATCCATGTTAATGCTGTTTGTAGGAGAGCTCTAGTAGGAGATTCTTGTAGTAACTCGTGCGCGTCAGATTGAGATAATATAGTCCACATTTCTCTGGCAACCAAGAAATGAAAATTAGTTTATTTGCTTGTAGCGTTAAAAAAACCTGTACTTTAAAACCTACTAGGTTTCCACGACCCTCGAGTAAGTATACAATTAACATCACGAGCTCCCTAGCTATTATAGTCGTGGCTGTGTAAGACAATCTGCATTGGGATACAGATATTATTATGATTAATAAGATTATCTATGTATCATAGTTAGTGACTAAGCCTGAAATGACTCAGGGGGCGGACAGGCGGACGAAATTCGGTTGAAAGTTTGCCACGACACGGGTACACGTAGAATTTGCGGTCACATAAAATGATTAAAATATGCTTTAGATATGAAAGTTTTATTGCTTAATTAAAACGATGACAAATTATTGAGGTAAGGAATGATAAGCGTGCCAAAGCCAAAACTCATAACCGTGATTACGCTGTAATGGAGTAAAACTCAACGAAATAAAAATAAAATAAAGCTAATGGGAGTGTCAAGGAGAAAATGTGCTGAATATTAATTCCGTTCAACAACAAAAAACTGGTTGCTTATAATAATGTATCTTATATAATATGATTGAAGGAAAAATATATTATATTATATTATATAAATATATTAGAAAATAAAGTATATAATATCCAAGAACTTTTTTTTCTTTCTTTATTTTTATTTCCACAGGTCGCAATATTTTTAACCGACTGCGCAACGCAAAGGAGGGTAATGTTTTTATCAGTCTATGTATGTATGTTTGTACATTTGTGGCACTATTTAGACCAAACGCGTTGGCCGATTTTGATAAATAATACATCGTTTGATTCGCCATGTCACGAAAAATCAAAATGGCCGATTTTGGACGCCATAATGCGAAAAAGAATTAGTTAAATTTAATTATTTAGAAAGTTATAAATACAAAAAAGCCTCCGCTATTCTCACTTTCTCAGCAAAACAAACTCAAGCGTTATTTCATGCCAGTTTTCTGAGAAGCCATGGTATTTTCCCAAATAAACATTACCGATTTGCGGACCTACTGTCAATCACCAGTGATGATGATTGATTAGATACTATATTCATAAATAATTATAATTATCTATTGTTATAGTCGGCGGCAAAAATGTAGCAGTAAGCATTAAAAATACTATAGTGATGATGATGATCACGAATATTATTTTGGCAAATGCAACATTTCAAAGACATTATCGGTGCACAAAACTCTAATGAGTAGCTAGTGGCTATGTCCTAGTAGTTAGTATCTTGGTGTTTGTTGGTGATGATAATGATTATTACTGTTAGTGGTATGATGGCATATGTTTGCAGTTCTTTAAACAACGCTGAAATCCCCCAAAAAAGTATCTAGAATAAGAAGTCAGGAGTTCTGTTCAGTACTTTTGGATCTAGGGTATACCTTGGTGCAGAAATCCTACTTTTTGGTAGCATATGCTTGGGTTACTTCAGAAAAAGCCAAAATCATCATATGTGTCCATATCGATTCCTCATGGATAGGTCACTTTGGTGAAAACGGGACCAATTTGGGATTATACCCTTTACATCAAAAAAATATTTGAAAATCGGTCCACAGATGGCGGAATTATCGTTCAACATAGAAAAAAAAAAAAAATCGACGAACTATGTCCGTTCCGTTAAAACCGTTTAAACGCCACTTGTTTTTTTTCTTTCCATTCCATTCATTGTCCATTCCACGCAGTCGGGTTTTTTTGATTTTTAATTAAATATTTTTATTAGACTTTCAGATTTAACCAAGTGCTATCGTATACCTCAGAAATCTTCAACCCGTTGATCTTGGCTACATTACCAGCGAAACTGTATCATGCCTAGGCCATACAGTTAACTATTCTGATTTCCCATAAGTTATGTGGGGCACTGTTAAATAGGTGTTTAACTTTATCGAAGTGTAGATAATTAACTAATGATGACTTGTCGATATTAAGATACGTAGCGTTGATGCTATGATATATAATAGATAAATAACTTAATGTGGTATATAATTGTGGTCATTAGTATTGTTGAATCAGTTGGTGCAAATAATAAAAATATCAACTTTAATCAATTGTAATAGAAAAACATCCCGTGTGGATGACATATAAAAAACTTAATTGATAAAAAAGGTAATCTTAAGTACTGATATATTATACAAAATATTATGGACGTTAAGAATCCAGAAACAATGATATGCGCTATTGTAAGTTGACACTTATTAAATAACCTAACCGAGAGCATGTCAGGACAATGTCTACGGAGGGTCCCGTAACTCTCAACGCGTAATAGGTTTTTTTTTCAAATAATTTCAAAAGTTACAGTCCGATTTCGTTCAAAGTAATTTTCATAAAGAGAGTTTATATCTTGTTTAATTCTATTTCGTAGTTTAGAAATGCTGGGGGGGGGGGGGGCAACTTACAAACCAATTTAGAGGCCGATTACTCGAAAATGGTCGACTTTGTACAAAAGTCATGTATGAAACCTTACTTTTATTTTAAAATACCTATTCAACGATATCCCATACGATAGGGAAGAATGAAAAAATATTTTTCATCCCCACTTCAAATGTATGATGAGCCACCCCAGACAGACAGACAGACGGACGGACGGATAGAGCGAAACTATAAGGGTTGCTTCTGTATTACGGAACCCTAAAAAGGACAAGCAAATTTTTATTAGTTATTAAATTAAATTACATTACTTATTAGATTATAGCATAATAAAGGTTAAGTAAATAGTATCTAGTATATATTCTACAACATCGCTGTAATACACTGACCTATCTTATTACCGCTGACTCACTGGTCAGATCGTTTAAGTCACAAAGAATCACCTGATATTGATTTGGGTATTAGGTTTTTACGTTTAAAATAGATTTGATCTATGCTCTCATTTTGATTTCATGTAACTTCTACAAAATAAAATAAAAACATAACGTGTACAGAGTACACGTGGCAGAAATGAAACTTCATTCAACATTTGAAATCTATAACTATTCTCATCGTACCTAAGGCACATCAAAAAAAATACAAAAATTAAAATTTGTACACCTAGCGCCGTCTGTGTATTGGGCCGTATTTCAAAAGTTTAGTTGGTATCTAAGAAAAAAACAAGTAGCCTCCAACAGATGGCGTTAGGTTTATCCAAAATCGTGTATTGATATTGTGATACGTCTTGAAACTTCAGCCATAACGCCGCTTAACAAGTTTCACTTCAATAATCATAAGTCTAAATGGTAGCGTTTTTCGCTTCACCACACCCTAGGCATAACAGTCCTTAGCGTGATTGTACCATCAATCCATTTTCGTTTGTTTTTTGATCTGTCGCTCTGTATCAAATCAATTTAACATAATATCCACTGTAAGAAAAATCAACTACAAGTTTAAAGCTACCCATACATTATCCATTGCGAATATTCTAGATCGCCGTTATACTAAAATCTATACTGAACATAATATCGCGACCGGTCTAGCAGCTGGTATAGCGGACATTGCAACTGGCCCACCTGAGACAGCCGACTTAAGCGATACGCAAATGTGGGTCACATTATAATTTAACGTAGGGAAATGTAGCAGGAAATATTGGTCAGTTGAAGATAATTTGAATAAGAGACAGGCGAAACGGTATGGCTATTTCTGGTAACGGTATTTAATTTTATATTCAACACTTAAATAATTTTTCTATTATGGCACCCACGTATACGTTAAGTTCAACCCTGTAAGGAAAAATGTGCAGTAAGCAGTGTATTGGTGGCTACCAGGGTAAAATTACAATTACAAGGTTACTGGGAAAGTGGGCAATCTGCTCTTTAGACTAGAGAAGATGCATAGTTGATACAGTAATACAGTAATCACATTAAACAAAATATTAAAACCGACTTCCATAATAAAAATGCACAAAAAAGTATGAAATAAAACTTATTTTCTAAATAAATCCCCTTTTAAATTCGGCTAAAATATTAACTAATTCTCTACTCAATCTTCCTAATTTTGAAGTCGGTACCAGCAAATATGAGCTCAGAGTTTTTAGCATTATCTATCAGCATGGAAACTTACAAGCTTCTATCTCTTATAGTTTAGAAATGCCGGGAGAGGCGAACACCAACATATAAACCCACTTTGGAGCGAACACTTCGAAACCCGCGATGGGGTAGAATTAAAAAATATTTTTCATTCCCTTCCCTTTCTATGTATGGAGAGCCACCCCTAAAATTATTATTATTCTATGATGCCAAAACCGAGATCTATACATATTATAATATTATGCACCAAGGTATACCCAAATGGATCCAAAAGTATTGAGCAGAACTCCTGACTCCTTATAGATACATGTTTGGGGATTTTGGCGTTGTTTAAAAAACTGCAAGCATATTCCACAATATGAATCGCAGTATTTATCATCATCATCACCATCAAGGTCCTTGCATATTCATTGGCATTTTGTCGCACTGGCCACTTTGATCTCAAATATATCTACTTTGGTTAGGAATTCCAGTTTCAAATTTATACCGCTATTTACTCATGCATTTATGTTTCGAAAACTGTAATTCATTTGTTTTTTCCTGTCGTGGTTTTTTCTTTGCGTCACTCTGTTTACAAAATAGAAAACTTGAAATATCGTATTATTTTCGAGTACGAGTTCCACCGTGGCACCAGTGCTGCAGAAACGAAGGATTAATAATGTGTATGGCGGCGGTGTCGCAAAAGAAAACACAGTGGGTTTTTGGTTTCAAAGCTTTCGTTCTGGAAATTTCGACCTGCAGAACAAGCCCCGTGGATGGTTGATAATGAAGAATTGAAGGCTTTTGTGGAAGCGGATCCATCGCAAACCACGTCCGAATTAGCTGCAGGCTACGGTGTTAGTGATAAAACTATTTTAATCCAATTGAAGCAAATTGGGAAGGTGAAAAAGCTTGAAAGGTGGTACCTCATGAATTGAGTGTAGCAAACCGACAAACGCGCATCGACTGCTGCGTTACATTACTCAACGGGCACAATAATGAAGTCAAATCATTACCTGTGACGAAAAATAGATCCTGTACGATAATCGGAAACCAGCCAAAGACTGCCCGAGCGAAAATTGAGTCAAAAAAAGTTACTTGTGAGCGTTTGGTGGACTAGTGCCGGTGTCGTTCACTACAGCTTCCTTAAATCTGGCTAGACGATTACGGCTTACGGATTAAGAAGATGTCTATTGCCTGCAACTGCAAATCATGATGAAAAAGCTAGCTGTTAAACAACCGAGGTTGGTCATTCGCTCTAGGCCACTGCTGCTTCAGGACAACAGACGTCACAACAGACGGCTACCAAATGGAGCAGCTTCAATTGGAATGTTTAAAACATTCTCCGTACTCCCCGGTAATTTCTTCAACAGGTTACCATTTTTTTCTAAATTTGGATAACTTTTTGCAAGGGAAAAAATTCAACTCCGATGGGGCAGTCCAAAGCGCCTTCAAAGATTTTATTGATTCCTGTACGAATGGCTTTTTTAGTAAAGGAATCAATGAACTACCTATAATATGGCAAAAGTGCATAGATAGCAATGGTATATACTTTGATTAAATAAATATATTATATTTAAAAAAATCGAGTTCATGTTCCTCCTTTACAAAATGCCAATTTCATATGTAATGACCTAATATTATAACTATACCAAATCCATTTATATTCATAATTATAGAAGCTAGAATAGTGGACAGACAGACAGACAGACGGACGGCCAGAGCGAAATTATAAGAGCTCCTTGAGTATAAATTGAGTAACCGTAATAAAAACGCATCTAACATGCTACCGCAGTTGAAAATATATGGAGATTTATATAAATTTAACATTACTGTATTTTTTGCATTTTACAGTCCATATATTTTATGTTTCATGTCTAAAAGTATACGACTTTTGCTCATTTGAAATATTAGTATGGGTAACTATTATCTTCCCTATGGCTCCACTCGCTTATACACAGGCTAAAAACTAAACAGGTCACCCGGGGCGGCGCGGCGCTCCGGACTATTTTCACAGGTAAAGCAAAACACGAATACCGTATGTAGTTCGCATTACCTGTACAGGTAAAACTGAACAGATCTACCCGACACTAAGCCGTGCGTAGTTCTTAGCTTATATGGAAACCAAAATGTATACTATAATTTAATTTATTTGTACAAAAGAAAACACTATTAGCGATTAAACTTTCATAATCAAATGGAATAATTTGAGTGAATGTCATAAATTTGCCTAATGACTATAATTGGGTTTCTGCTTTCTATCAAACAGAATTTATTTGGAAGGACGAAGTTTTATTAAATTCCTAATGCCCAGGGCGGGTACTGTGATTTATTGTATGCATATCGTAAGACGTAAAGATTGATTCAATATTGATATTATGATGATGTGAAATATTATATCATATAAAACAAGAATTTTGAAATATAGATTTTAAAGAAGAATTCTTGCAACATAGAGTTTAATATTATTTACTTATTTCATTCGTTATTACAATTCTGCTAATTCAGCAGGTCATCTATAAATTCAGATTTTCTTTACGATTTTAACTGGGTACTTTCTAGAAAGTCTTAAGACTGAAGATTAAAATAATTATTGATTATTTTTACTAGATTATGGGAATGTGGAAGCCTCTAAGGGAGATCTCTGACCGAGCGTGGTGGTATAGTTGTATGTATGTCACCGTAAATTGTAGATACCGTTAGATTGTAATATAACTAGCAAAATTATAAAATATCGACAGATTATGAAATAAACATTCCGCTTACAATTTTACTCATTATTTTTCGTTATATTATAATAAAGCAAACTGAAACTCGTCAAATTGTAAAACGTAACGCAATTCGTGCACTGATCCGCCACAAGATTATGCATTATATCCTTATAAATACTTACATATAGGTAATTCAATTTTGTCGTTTATATAAATTCAACCATTTTCTACTTAAACACTTATATTTTCAAATTAAATGTTTATATTTGAAATACAAACTGTATTTTGTTAGTTAATCATCTAAGGTAGACTTAAGTAAGAAAAATAAAGAAAATTTCTGGAAATATTAATTAACATTTTCTCTTTACTTAGCAAATTATTAACAACCTCTCCTAATTAATATTTTGACGTTCAATCATTTGAATCAACCCTTGATTGGGAAAGCTATTGATAAAATATATTATTAAAAGTAATTAAATATCTTGATTTTAGTTTAACTGTAACTGGAGATTCTCTAAGCAGCACATGAAAATTACAATATATAGATAATATTACGATAAAACATGATTTTTGCAATATTTTTTTTTCCTATTTATTCAAGGACGCTTGGAACTACGTAGGTTATCAGCGACCACTATAACATTATTCAAATTAAACCATATAAATTACAATATTTGAGGAATTTTAGAACATTATCACACATATCAGGATCAGTTAGTAACACATATCTGTCATTGGTGAAGCTAAACAATTGTCTTTCGAAATCACAACTATCAATCTATCAAAACATGACTAACAATGAACGGGGAGTACTGACGAGACTGTATAATGTAAATAGAGCTAGTTTTACGTCTTAGACGATAAACAAATCAAATGGGGTAAACACACGGTAAACATTCCCGATCCGGTAATCCACAACCGGACAAAAACTTAATTAACTGATATATATTATGGGGTAACCCCACTCGTGGGAGTTGCGGTGATACCTCCGTGTAATGACTGCCAAATGAGAATGTTGTGAGATACCGTTGATAGCGTTGACTGGAAGAGGTTGACCTTTTTTTATATTAAATTAGTCAAATACAGATGAAGTTCCAGGGTAACGGAGCTTTTGCTCGGAGCTCTAGTAGATTTATCGGGGTTCGAACCCATAACATTCCGAATTTCCAAACAACGCAAAAATTACACATACGCATACCAAACTGCTATTCGGACTGATTAAGTATGAGAGTTGAAATTATTGATATATTGTTGCATGACGAATGAAAAAAACATATATATTCATGGAAATACCAGCAACCGTTTCCGAGATTACGATTATATATTATAATATACAAGATTAGCTCGTTTAAAGCATTAGACCATCTTGGTAAAATGTATGATATCTACAGCACAATATTATGAAGATAATAATTAAATAAAATGAAATACTTCAAAGAGCATTATGAAGCAATATGGTGAATATGGCTTCAAACACTTGTCCATTTCCAAACGCAGAAAACATTCTAGTCCAGTTATATTAGTCAAATGAGGGCAAGAATCTCGGAATGAGATATAGTCAGCTACAAACTGTTATATACCTTTATGTTGGCACTCTAAAACTTGTCTCAATACCTACATATCGTAGGGTGTCCGCGACTACAGATATTTCAAGGTCAAAGGTAAAAAAAATCAATATTTTACAATTTTATTGCAAATATTTCGTTTCCTATGGGTTTTATGCTATATGTATCTATTATAAATATTGTAGAAGATTAAATTTTATGTAAATATTTTTTTTTATCTTAAACAATTTTCGAGATTAGAAAAAAACCTCGTAAATATATCCCGAAACTCCCCCTGGAACTTCAAGGAATATCTAGTACTCCTCATTCCTTATTCCGACATCCTCGGGAGCTCCTTAATTCATACACGTCACGTTTCGCGGCGCGGCGGTACTTCGGTGTTATGGTTAACGTGTTTCCGTAAATTAACGATTTCCCTTCAATCGAAGGTTTAATTCGATAAAAATCAAGACATCGCGGGACGCCCGGCATATATCATGATACATTAAATTAACATCCTTACTAATATTACAAACGAGAAAGTTTGTATGGATGTGGATGTTTGTTACGCAATTACTACTGAACGGGTTTTGATGAAATTTGGTATGTTAGTGGTTTAGACTCTGGATTAACGTACGAAGTCGCGGGCAACATTTAGTCAGTCATAAACTAGCTTGGTGACTGACGTTACCGCTCTAATAATTTCTCTAGCCTGACATTTTGAAATAAACATAATATTTTAGCAACTTATCATTTAAATGTGTAAGAATCTAGTATTATTTGCTTTATAATATTCATAAATATCTGAGGATACATCCGGTACATCCGGTATAGCATAATTATTAATTATTTATTTTGTTTAAATATGTTGTAATTGTTTATTTAATGAATTATAAATTCATTAAATTCTTCTATAAAGGCGAATCTGTGATATTGACCCTTATGTATCCAAAGTCAGATGGGGTTGGCACTCTATGCTTGATGTTCAGTATGATTAAATCTAAATATTTTTAGAGCTTGGCTCTCGACTCGGAGGTCGTGGGTTCAATTGCCGCGTTGGAACAACAAAAATTGTTATTTCCAAGTTTGGTTAGAACGATGCAGGCTGATTACCTGATTGTCTGACAAGAAAGATGATCCATGCGTCGGATGGGCATGTAAATAGTCGGGCCTGTGGCTGATCTCTCACCAGTCGTGTCGGTCCGTCCGTCCCCCAGGGTTTCGAGGGTAAAGAAAGAGAGAGTGCTCTTGTGTACTGTGCACACACCTGGGCACTATAAAATAACATCTGCGTAGCTGGACCGGTTTTAATGTAACCGGCCACTGTCACCAAAATCGGAGCTATGTAGTTAAATAGGCATATTATTTTGAAAAGCAAAATAACTAAACTGTATTTATGTACGCCCTTAAAACACGCTATTATTTAAATTTCATTGCCTTTCCAAAATTTTCTTTCCAAAAAAGATTTGTTTAAAAGCACAAACACGTCATATTTTTAAAATCTTTTTACAAAACTGTTTATGGCCATATTTAATTCACCAAACGCAAAGTCAATGCAACTGAATGAATTTAAACTCTTTTTAAAATTTTCACGTAGCATTTTCGAATGCCACTTCTTATTCAGCTCGGAAATACATAAGTCGGGAATTGTGAAAAATATTTCATTCATTTCGCCCCTTTCCATTTTTCACACACGTTTGTATGTTAATGGCGGACTCCATTGCACATACTTAGCTGTAATTATGTATATTCCAGTTACTCGCATGCCACTACAATAAACCAGGGCCTTTAGTCAAGATGCATTCGTTAATTTCAATGGCCAAGTTCGAAAATAAAATGTATAGGATTTGACATAAGGCATCGACATGTCACTTAGCGATGACTATGTCAAATCCCGTACATTTTTGATTTCGATTTTCGCCGTCGAAATTATCGAATGCATCTTGACTAAAGGCTCAGTTTTTAGAATTGGAGTTTTTCTTTTCGAAAATTATGCCATACTATACCATAATTTGCATCTAAGATGTTTACTTAGTGCTTGTACAAAAATAATAGCTAATTTTAATTTCGAGATTGGCTTGATCTCATTTGCGATGGACATAGGGTCAGTTCATACCGGGAAGATACGCTACGCGACGCGGCGCCGAATTTTTTAGAATAGCTATTCAAAATTAAACTTTATTCACTTCTCAAGAAGATACATGTTTTATTACAAAAGTTCGAATGTCAATGTTAAGTTAAGTTTTGACCCTTGTCAAAAATTTGTCGAGGTGTGTGTGATTTGAGGTGTCAAAAATTTAGGGTGGATGAAAATTTCTAAAATAAGACTGAAGAAAGATCACATTCTCACTGAAATGCTATTTGGTGTTTTTTTGTTTAGGAAATTAAAATTTATTACGTATGAAAATTCTGTTCGTAATATATATTAATTTTTTCTTGAGATAATTTGTAAACTTGTACAAACCTCTGCTAGTTGCTGGCACGTTTTAAACGGATTCTTAATATTAAATTTATATCGGTAGATTTAATACCGTTCCCCGATCTCAAAAAGCTTTGCTTTTGGATTAAAGTCGTTGTATATTTCCAACTTTAACAATAACTTTTGGAACGAAGTTCCTTATGTGGCGATGCGGAGGGGTACCCTAGCCGGGAAAAAACGTCCGTAACGTAAGATTTTTATGTATAGTCTTTATTATTTTATTTACACCTCGAATAGAACTTAAAATTAATATTTTTATAATAAGGAACTTCGTTCCTATCCGGTGTCCCACGTCCCACGACACCACACGAATTTTTTTCTATTTTTTTATTTCAGCTGCTACCTGCGACTCTTCGAAAATCAATACAATATTCCAAGTGATGTGAATAACGTCGAAAGTGCAGTCTACTTCAATGCTTATTCGGGCTATATTTCACTATTATCTGTATCCAGCTATTTAGGAGACAAACTTGGAACCGAGGGAAGGCATTTGACTATTGAGGTAGAGACGATGTTTCGATCTGTCATTTGTGCAACTTTTTGTCAACCATCGTTCAACTCCAAAACCGCGGCAATTAGCCCACAATTTTTGCCACACAGTCGTGGACACACCGTATGCTTGTAGTAGTGCAATTAAATCGAAAACTAACCATGTAACTGTTTATCTGTTCGTCTTTAGTTAATCTGTGGCTGAAGTATGCGAGCTACTAGCATGAGCTTCTACTGGCAACGTCCACATGCACTGCACGCACTCTAATATCTCCGTAATATGAATATTTGTCTCAATGAAAATGGAATTACGCCCAAACACCCCACACCGCAGAATTTATGTTCTAGACGTTGGAATTTATACATTTTTTGCCCGTCATAAATTGTTATGGCGCGTATGAAAATACTAGGTTTTTGTTTTGCATATTAAAGGATTATTTAGAATCTTATTTTGCATGGGTGGTATTTATATCATGTAAAAAATCATGATGGATTTTATAAAATAAAAACTAAAATGAATATACAGTCGCCTTTTGAACCATATTGCTGAGAAATAAGGTCGATAAGTAATACACGGGAACAGTCGACGACCGTACCTTCTTTATACATAATATATTATCTTATTAATGCTGATAAGAATTATTATTATTGCATACACATCGCCACTTACGGGAAATGTGTAAAATTGTTATGGCACTAAGTTCGTTAAGGCATATTAATATTGATATCGACTTAGCATTTCCAACATATCTGCTAACATCACCTTAATGAAAGCTGTTATTGCACTTACAGTAATTCGAAACTAGTTTTACTAAGCCACAGTATAAACACAGCACATAATCCGACCGCTAAAATTTATAGCATCCCAATGCGGTGCTGTTAAATTATTTTATGCTACGACAATTTCCAACAATATGCATAAAACAGCTCGAAAGTAATATCAATCTATTTCATACTCTACCCGGTTGTCTTTCGATTGCAATTTGCCTGTGCGTCATTTAGCATATGCTTAACGTGGTGTGTCGTTGGGAGATTATAAAGGCATGGATGCCTCTTCCCCTCCATTAATAAATGAGTCTAATTAATCCAGAGTGGCATCTGTCATGCTGAAGAATAGTCAGGACGCCCCTAGGCTACAAGTTAGCGACGCACAAATAAATTCTCTTGTTGAATCAAGAGTTATTCCGTTGTAAATAGGACCTAACTCGTAAACTGACTATTTTAAGATCAAATTATAAAAATGGTATATTTCCCTATTTCAAAGTAATACTTTCTGAAAGTTGGTTAAAATTATTTCTCCTCAAATAGTATAGGGTAAATAGCCTTAATGATAAAATAAGTAAATTATAAAGAAAAATATAACTGAAATTCGGAATCACCCACTGGATATAAGGATTTAAAAAAAAATAAGGATTTCACTTCATTTATAAATGTCACTGTACCTATATCAACGAAGACATTTGACTTATTAAAAAACTTTTTGATGACAACAGTGATGATTGATAGCGAGCGTATTTTTCATTTTTCTTTTGCACAACTTTGAAAGTGTTTCGTTATATTATTTTGTCTTCATCTTATCTACAGTAATAACACACAGGACTTCTTGCACTATTTCCACATTAAAAAGTATTTTATCATCTTATCTATCTATCCGATAATATTTTAGTTAAGTTTTGTTATATTTTTTCTAAATTTCTCTTTCAATCCTGATTTATCATAATCATAATAAACTTCACAAATTTTAGAATAATTTATATCAATATAGTAATGAGATAGGTTTCACGAATTGAAAATAAGTTTAGGGTTACCATAGGCTAAAAAACTTTACATGGTCAATTCACACCGAAACGAAAGATACTTGACGCGTCGCTGCATTTTTAAGATAGAGCTACTCAAAATTGAACTTTATTTAATTACACGTTTCGTTGTAAGAGTTCAAATGACAAGTTGCAAAGCACTGCACAGCGCATATGCGGTGTATTACTGATGTCGTACGAAACGTGTTTCTTTTATGTAGTGTATAAAGTTCAAATTTGAATATCTATCTCAATAATGCAGCGCTGCGTCAAGTAGTCTCGTTTCGGTGTGAACTGAACCTTTTTTAACTAGCTGTTACCCGCGGTACCGCCCGCGTAAATACAGTATCCCACGGGAACGCTATATTTTTTCGGGAAAAAAGTATCTATGTTTTAAGTCGGAGCCCAAACTACTACAAATTACTACCATACCCAATTTCATCGAAATCCGTTCGGTAGTTTTTGCGTAAAAGAGTAACAAACATCCATCCATCCTCACAAACTTTCACATTTATAATATTAGTAGGATTTAAAATTATGTTAATCGCACTCAAATAAAAACCAATGCAAATCTAAGCATTCGACTGATTTATTGAGCAAAAATCATTACGAATTCCACATTTATGGGCAGGCAAGGCTAGGCAGTACTACAAGGTATTTAAAATCACTTTATAGCTCAAAGCCTCGCGATAGAGACCATAAATCGTGGATACTCTGTGGGCATAAATTTGACTTTGATCCCAATGATTTCAAAACCATGGATGAGCACTCAATCTTCAGGAACATTTTCATGTCATACGTTACACAATATTTATACAATATTCATAAAATCATTAGGGCTCTTGCAATCTTAGTATTTCCACAAAAAATTGGATATGTTTGCATAAAACTTCATTATATAATAATTAAGGTACCACTGATATGTCCTGATTACGTTGCGCGCGCAGCGTCAATGACTATATTTTCTCTAGTTTTCTCGACCGTAGCTCAGCCACACTGGGGCACACACGTTAGAGCCATTACAACACTTTGGCGGGGCCTATTCTTACGACAGTGACTTATACTCGTAAGTCAATACTTTGATCTATATCTGACTGAAGTCCTCAGGCGAAGCGTGCGAAGGTTAATGCTATTCATAGCGTGAATTTGTGATTCTGGGTAGAAAGGTTAGGAAACTATAAACACACTTGATACTTCCAAAAAATCTACCCCGGACCCCCGGACGTCAAAAAAAAAAGTATGTCCTATAAATATAAATATTAAAATAATAGTAGTAAGTAATATGACCCACTTTTTTTTAACATAACATATTATAAATAAAACAAGCTTCAGACATTATATTTTATGAAATTTTGTCTATATCTATCTTTCGATATAAATTATATATCAAAAGTCAAACTAAGCTCAATAAATAATGAGCCCTTTCCCTTTTTATATTTCACAGACTCACTGTGACGTAAATCAAGAAAAAGTGGAGAATACTCACGAATACACACGAATAGTCTGGAAACAATAGAAAAACATTATACTGCCTACCATCCAATTAAGGGAAAAAACAGTGGCCCTCGATAGAATTCGTATTCGATAGTACGTTAAAATTGATGCAAAGGGCACGGTTGTACTTACAGCGACATAGGTAAACTTAAATTGTATTATTGTGTAAACTTTTTAAATTTGTTACAGTTTTTTTAAGAAAAAAGTGAATCTACAATTATTTGTGGTATATCTATACGATTTCACGATCAATGTTTAATGTTCCATACATATGATGATTATTTTTGAGTATGACAAAATTAAATGAAAATAATTATTATTTTCTGCTTATACCTAACATAAACAGCGAATAATATGCCGGAATTATCCATATTTGAGTTTTATAGGGTTACTAGCATTAATTTCCCGTGGCTTCGCCCGCGTTAACTTGGGTTTTAAACTTTCATCCCCTAATTTACCCACGTAGGAGCTGAATTTTATAAAACGCTGATATTTTTTCCGTACACAATTCATACGAAATATCATGCAAATATGTCCAAGGAATAAAAAGTTTCATACAAACTTTGATCACCTATTTTACCCCCTTGGGGGTTGAATTTTGAAAAATCCTTCCTTAGTATGCAAAATTTCAAATTTGTAGCCTTAAGGGTTTGGCTTGTGCATTGATACATCAACAATCAGCTTTGCCTTTTATATATATATATATACAATACTCAAAACCTCCGCTATCACTGAGGCTCCACTTAATTTGACCACACGTGCACGACCTACCGGCTGCCGGCCGTCTTGAAATACACCACCAATTAAACCCGACACCAGCGCGCGCCTCCGTTCTCACTTCGCACGAAAGCGAATCGGTTCTCACATAAAACGCATATTTATTTCAACATTACCTAGTGGATTTTTAATGCAAATTGAAATAGGAAATTTCGAAGTGTATTTAAGCTGTCTGTCTAGTAACGATATTGTAATAATTTAAAAGTAGTTAGGTGCCTTTTTGTATCGTGTAATTGCTCTGTTTTGTGTATATATGTAACTTCGGATTGTGTTTTTTTGTTTTCATATTTTTACACACTAAGATGAGCAAAAGACAACAGTGGAATTCCATTCCGTTTTCCAAAAGAATCAACTCCCTCCAAAATAATATTCAATCTTATAAATAATAATTCAAATTTGCTACATATGGTAGATTTACATATTAAAGAGGAACAGATAAACAGCTGTGTAGCTCGCGATTTGATTGCACTACTCCAAGCATACGATGAATGATGAAATGTATGCATGTCCACAAATCTCCTATCGCGTATGTTACCTACATATAACCTATTAATATACCTATATTAGGTATATATAGGCTTGACTGTGTTTAATTTACCCTTATCTTATGTGACAACCCTGATAATATTTGGATCAATTTATAAGCTGCTATGAAAGCTGTTCCTCTGTACGTAAGCGCCTAAATATTTTTTACTCTGTGGTAGATGTGACCAGTGAAAAATATTGAGCAAGGTTCTTTGTACCTAAAATTCTTTATATTTGGGGATTTCCCGAAAAAAGCTAGTACAAATATAAAGAATCTCCAGGTCAATAACCCACATCCATTTCACCCCAACATTTCCCTAATGTAGCCGTAGTAACCTGCGATAAAAGGTTCTATCCGGAGATGTATACACATTTACGTCTGATTTACAATGTATTTTGTACTCATTATTCATACTTGCGTATATTTTGTATCTAAAATGAAACTATTTTTCAGCTTCAATCGGTATTCATAATTTTTTTACAACTTTTCGATCGCCCGGTTTATTTATTGAAATACTAAATAGGTTTGGGCGCAGATGCACAAAGAGTGTTTTCAAATAGTTTTGTCGCAATAAACTAGAGCACCAACTTTTATTAGAGTTTAGAGTTTCAGACTATTATCTAAATTCTACTGTATCCACCTTAGGTATAACACTCATTTTAATGTTGCATTCCTCAGATTAATAACTACGAAGAAGACATAATATTATATAGTTCCTTATTCTCCTTACAAAACAATATGCGTATTGGGAAGAAAGTGAACTAGACATAGTGATAATTTGTCAATTCATCCACATCCCACTTATGTCGAAGCTTTTCCTACATAAATGATATTTATATTCTATCAATTTAAGATAGCACCTATTTGCAATAAAGTCGTTACAAAAACCACGCAAACCACAACCAAAGTACAGAAACCTTTTATGTTACTTCAATGTATTCTTCCAACACAAAGGTCATAAGTGATAGAAAAAAAAGGATTTGACATGGACAGCTGTCACAATATGTCAAAAATTTCGTCTCGAAACCAAATACGTAGGCCAAAGTTAGAGCAAAACTCTATACTTTGTACTTTTTTACGGCAACAATATCCGGATTTTACGACTAGGTTCTACAGCTCGTGTTTTATTTATCCTTCTCATATCAGTTTCCGTTTCCATATTTTATTGTAGCCATTTATATAAGATAAGTGTGATGGTTTTGCATAAAATGGTGCCCAGATGAAACGTTTTTAAAAATTAAATTTCAGGTAACGTAGGGGACTAGCAATATGGAGTTTGGAATGATAGGCACAGTTTATTGACTATAAAATTACAGTCAAGTGTATAAGACCACCCACCCACACGCAGAAAGGTTCCGTATTTGCTTTTTTTAATGTACAAATATTTTAGCCTTTTGCTTACCTGGAAGCGGCTTATAATGCCTAGTTTCGACAATTTTTATCAATGACATCAAACAAAATTTATCTTACCTTAAAAACTATTTTATACCGAACCTGACGATTACCAACTACGTTAAGTAAAGAAAATTAGAAATTTTATTACTCAAACCTTTTGAATGAGATATTTACCGATAAAATAAAAATGTGTATTGATGTAAAATTCGTTAAATATTTTAAGTTGAACTAGTAAATTCATAATTAAGTCTTGTTTAACGTGAAAGTTTAATAACTATGGTTCATAAAGCTAATTAAATGTTTTACATAATTTTAATCAAGCAGATAAGCCAACGTAAAAAGTAAAAAGTTAAAAACCATTGAAACCTATAAAATTACTCACGCTGGCTGGCAGGCTTTTGCTTAATCTATACTAATATTATAAAGTTAAATATAAAAATTTATTTATTTGCATTGAATAGGCTACGAAAATACTAGACCGATTTTGACGAAATTTGGCAGATATAAAGATTAGACAACGGGGGAGAACATTGGCTACTTTTAATCGCGTAAAATGTACGGTTTCCGCAAGAAGTCACGGGCAACATATAGTGAGTAGAATAAATCAGGTCAAAATTCATGTTTCGACCTGTATTCCACCACTTTACTTTAAAAGTACTTAACTCCATCCCAATGATTTAAAATCTTTTAAAACGTGGTTAATATTAATTAATGTATGAAAAGGGTAGGCTCCTACAAATTACATCAATCTCCACAATAACGTCATCTGATTCGAATCCACGACTTCAGCTATCTTTGATACGTTGAGCTAACTCTAACTCTAAGCTAACTATGGCGCACCTTCATGTTCATCGGTCAATATTCATAGAATTTCGTATTACATTTTGTGAAGCATTTTTTAAATATACCCTCAATTTTGTTTGCTTATTTACAGCTAGCGGATATTAAGACTTTATCCTCACGAAGTTTTTCTCATTTCCTGATTTTTCTAGCGTGTTATTTCACTATTCAAAGCCGTTGTTTCGTACAAGTCTTTTACATTTTCAAGTAAATTTTCAATTTATTTTTATTAAATACTAAAATGAACGCTTTTAAAAACAGAAGTAAATTTAGTAGTCTTTGTTCGGGGTAATTTGGGATTATATGTATCATAATAATTGGATTCGTCACTAATAACTTGATTGAAAATTTTACACCAAAAAGGACTTGGACCATAATTACGAAATAGGAAAGTTACCAAATGGGAAGGAGCCAACTCATACATATTTACATACACTAAATTCTTTACAATAAAATTATGATAATAGTAGCTTTTGCCCGCAGCTTCGCACGCGTAAATACGGTATTCCACGGGAACACTGGAATACTGTAACTTTTCGGGATAAAAAGAAGTCTATGTGATAATCCGGAGCTTTAACTACTACCATACCTAATTTCATCAACATCTGTTCAGTAGTTTTTGGGAGAAAGAGTAACAAACATCCATCCACCCATCCATCCACCCATCCATCCACCCATCCATCCTCACAAACTTTCACATTTATAATAGTAAATAGGATTACAGTGAATCTGAAAACCCGCGGTAGGCCATTGTGGTGGACTACAGACTAACTCATTTTGAGGCTCGGGCCTCTATAATGTGAACTGCAATAGGTAGTAACTAGGTAGATACTAGATCCTAACTACAGTTCAGGTATATTAGTTAGCGCGGTAGAACTTTTAAATCTAGGAGAATCTCGTGCACCTAGATATCTGATGAATATACACAGCAATACACTTGTTATAAAGCATTGAATACACTCATTTGGTACTTATTAGGGCTCCGCCGTATACGGCGATAGATTTGACAAGATACGCCGTACGTGACGCGCGCTATCTGTGCTCGGCTTTAATTGAACACGGCTTGACCAGCAGGTAAAAGCCACATTAAGCGAATCGTGCTATGAAACATCAGCTTTTGAACAAGTTGCGCTCACAGTATCTTCTAATCATTCTCTTGACAATCAAGCAATTCTTTCGTTTGGCGCTTGTAAATAGAATGAAAAGAAAGAGAGAGAGAAAGGACAAATTTATTTCCAGTTCACAAGAGACACAAATATAACATGACATAAAATAGGAAGGCAAAAGAAAATGAATATAAACACCGGCATTTTATGACGGCAGCTATTGTGAATTCACAATCACATCGAATGTACCAAATCTGAGTGGCAATAAAACCAAAAGTATGTACTAAATATGTCAAATTGTCAAAGGAACAGACTGTACTCATACTATAATCAAACTAACCCCACAAAACCGGGAGTTTCCAGCAGCGGGCGGGGTAAAGCCGCGGCTAAATGTGCTGGATTTTTTGGAACGAAGTTCCTTATGGCGTTATAACGACTATTAAGAATGATACAAAAAACGACCTTATCATCTTGACAATAATGTAGAATTTTGCAATTACACATTGTGACTGTTATGACTGTTACATATTGTGACTAAGCGGATGAGCGCTTGATGTTATTACTTAGTACGGAGCCGGACTTCTCGGCGGCAACACTGTGAGCAGCAAGCCACCCGCCCCCTCACCCCTGTCCCTACCTAAGGTGCGACCAACTAGTTCCGCGTGCACTATATATACTTAGTTCAACTATTTGTTTTGTATAATATAATATATTATATCTATACAGATAAACAAAATTGAAGTGTCTGTTTGTAATTTCAAATTAACAGCTTTTATTTTCACTTAATGCATTTAAAAGTATGATTGGTACTTACAATAAAATATAAATTGTTAACATTTTTCTGTCCGTCTGTCAGTCTGTGTATTTGTTCCGGCTAATCTCTGTATATATATATCCAAAATAGGCTTCAATTCTTCATTACCAATTATATATTTATATTATAATATATATATTATAACTTCGTTACATCCGGGTGTCCCTTGACACCTCTCAAGTTTTTTTCCAACGTTTTAATAATTAAATTACAATATATGTATTTCAAATTGCTTGACTTAACCCAGTTACTGATCACCCAGGTCTGCGGATCCGTGTTGGGGCCGTCCACATATTACGTCACACAAAATATCAACCTTCCCTCCCCTATGTCACGCTTTTTAGTGTCCCTGTACCTAATAATAATAATTATAGACGATTCACACTACATCAATCTGGCCCTGTGCTATGTTACGGAGAACTTGTGTTACATGTACCAGACAACTGGAAGTATATAAGGAAGTATATGATTGAGTGTACTGTTGGTTCTTGGTGGAAATTCATGTTCATAATAATATCACACAACTGTTTTTTACACTTTTTGTGGTCACAATTATTGAAGGTAGATAAAAAATAATTTAAAAGCTTTTTGAATTATTTATTATTATTCATGACCCAGGAACACAGAAAACTTTTTGTTCCCTCGGCGGGAACCCACACCCTCCGGTTTGAGCGCCAACGCGCTAACCATTGAGCTATGGAGGTCTTCGTACCTGTACTTACCATGTACTTTCACGTTTAGTATGACCCCCCCCCCCTCCCCTTTGCACTGTGACGTAATATGTGGATGGACCCTTGAGCCCTTGAGGTATATTAAGAGAGATATATGGGACAAGTTGCTAGCTTGCCACTAATACCTACTCTAAAATCGGCAGTAGGGAATATTTGTTCGCAGCTAAAGGCAAGTTATTACACAACGAACGGTCTCACTTTCAAGCGACATTGGTTGGGAAAACACAAAAGATTTTAATTACAATACTAATTACACGCCCAACAAATCATTGCGCATAACAAAATAAATAACCTGTCATAACAAAATAGCAAGTTAGGCGATTGTGGTCGATAATAAAATAATTTGACTCGTATCTACGACCATCGAAACTAGACCTATTGACCCGATCACTATCCTAAAGCTTAGAGGCCATCAAACCTGGCGTATCATCAGAACGTGATGTGCGAGTGAGTTTCAAAATGAACAATTTTTAATGAATTCCTCGACAGAGGATATTGTACTCTATGCTCTTGGGGTATAGTGCACATTTCAACAGTCGTGTAAAAGGTGGAGACATTTTCTTTTACTCGTATGTTTTTAATTACTGTCCGTCAATATACAGTAAGACCATCAATCAATAAGTCAAGAAGATTGATGAATTGGCCTGTAAAATCAATTTGTGGTGAGGATGTTACTATAATATTAATAATGTGACGCTAATAGTACGAGCTGCAGCATAAAAACTGTTTAATATTATGCTACGATAAGCCTGTTTCATTATGAAATTCCTATGCTAGGCTATCCCATGATCAGCATCATCTCAGAGTATAAAATATATAATATACTTACGTACATACAGCGAAGCAGCTTTCATAGAACGAATCCAAAAATGTTGACGTGTCGTGTGGACGCGTGGAAAAATTGTGGACACACCGTATGCTAACTATTTAGGTTTGTTTATCTATTCCTCTTTCTTTAATCTGCGGCATCATAGCGGTTTGATGGTGTGTCTTGTATAAAATTGAATATTGTAAAAAATCTAGGCATTTTACGAAGAGAATAGTGAATAAAATGAATAAGCAAGACTAAACGTAGTTATTTACTATTAAAATGCAAGAATAGGTACTTAGATATTAAATTTTCTTTTTCTTAGAGTATCTGTGAATTTACTTTGAATGATCATAAGGCTTCGTTCCCACGAGCGTTTTTAGTGGTCATGACAAAAAAAGCAGCACTGTAAATAGAACAGACTGTGCGCTAAAACAATAGAGCTAGAGTGTCGTGTAAAGTTGTCAAATCTGACACTTGTTACTTGACACTTCGAGTTTCAGCTCTATTGTATTAGCGCAGAGTTCTGCATATTTTCTATCGCGACTATTTTTGTGGTATCGCCACCACAAAAAACTCTTGTGGGTACAAGGGCTAACCTTAGTGTATTGAGGAACTTTTAGTTTACCTTAGTATTTAACCTGCCAGGTAATATTTTAATTGAACATCACAAGATCAAGATCACTACGTCAGATGTCTAAAACACGTTTAAAGCGTGACGCACACTGCATTATTCAAATTTAAAAAGATAAATGTGACGCGCCATCCGTCCAAATATCCAACTGAATGGTACAATGAAGCCTTAAATTACCCCCTGGACGTCGGTCGGCGCCTGTGCGACGTGGGGATGGACTGACGCACAATGGCCCAGGCCTGACTGCGGAAATTCAATGGTCTTGCTAGTGTGAATATGATAAACCAGTTTTTATAGCTCAATTGAAGGTTTATGTAAATAGTGAGATAGATTCTAGAACACTTGAAATGTCAATTATATTTAGAAGCTAAACCTGGAGAACTTATGTATATGGAATACATCTTGGATTAATTTAAAGAAATTATTATTTTCAACCATTCCGCGACCTTAAGACCAGGGTATTTAATCAATGCGTTCTACCGGTAATGTCATGCGGAGCCGAAACGTGGACACTCACCGTAGGGCTGGTTCACAAGTTCAAGGTTGCTCATCGCGCGATGGAAACAGCAATGTTGAGGGTATCTTGGGTCGATGGTCAAAATTCGTAACGATGTCATTCGCCAGAGAACTAAAGTTACCGACTACGACATTGCTCATAGAATTAGCATGTTGAAGCGGGAGGCCAGCTATAATATAGCTTGGTTATAATATAACCCCTATCTATTATATAGCTTGGGCTATATAATAGCTAGGAGTCAAGTCTTGACTATAGCTTAAGTAGTTAAAAATATCGAAGCCAACTTTATGCCTCAAGGCAGGGCATGACGGCAGCCAACGCCTCGCGGCTCTTGTGAATGGAGAACGTTCTCGTACAAGGACAGCAAAACTTATCAATTTTCAGCGTTTTTAACCATCTTTTTGTTTTCCTTAACAATATTTCCTAGTATTTCCGGGTTATAATAAAATGCTAAGAAAGTGATATAAGAAGTCTAATAGTTAATCAATCCATCTACATCCCAAATTTTCCTAGGTATCCGAAGATTTTGTCGAAGCTTACCGTACACAAATGTCATTTATATAGCTACCAATTTAAGGTGGCATGGTGAATTACAATAAAGTCGTAATTCATACGTAATGTTAGAATTTGGAATAACAACCAAAGTGCAAACCTTACTGAAAAGGGAAAAGACATGGATTTGCTTTCTCTTGCACTCTTTAGGGTTTTCCCTTTGATATTTTGTGGGACACTTAATTTTTTCTGATTCGATTTTAGTGATCCTTCCGTGTATATTCTTGTTTACATTGACTTAGGTGACGGAATTACCAGGACACCCCCCATCCCCGTGACACAAACAAAACATTGCTTTGACAAGGCTTGATCGATGAATCGTGGTTTGGGGGTTTGGGGGACGGAAAATTGTTTTCATTACACTAAAAGTAGATAAAATAACAAACCATTATCCGGTTTGTGATTAAATAAATGTATTTTTAGAAATATAAAATAAATTAATTAATTTTAAGAAACTAAACGCTTCTTAAGTAATGAATGTCCAATCTTTTTAATTAATAGTTCGCTACTGACGCAATTTAAAGTTTTTATTAATTTAGAGTTTCTTGAGAGATCTACAAATCACGGAGCCAGCGTATTCGCAATCATACTAAAAGCTTTGCAGAACATAAAAAAACATGCACATTGGACATCAGCAAACTTTTCTCACGTACAACGCGTACAGTACCGACGACCTCTGTGGCTCAGTGATTAGCGCGTCGGCGCTGACGCCGGAGGTCGCGGGTTCGAATCCCGCCGAAGTAACATAAAGTTTTTATGTGATCCTTGGTCATGAATGTGTTTTAAATTTATCTATAGTATAATAATATCTTAAATATATGCATAGTATAAAAAGTATTAAATACGAGGGCGGCACTGAAAATTTCGGGAATCAAGGAAGTGACACAACATTACTATTTAAATATGTATTTATTGCTTTTCGAAGTATTCTTAGCGAAATTTGACACATTTTTCCATACGATGGAACCAATCATTGAAGCAACCATTCCATTCGGAAGTTGGGGTCTCCAAAATGGCCGTTTTGTAGGCGTCCACAGCTTCTTCAGGTGATGAAAATCTCTGACCACGCAATTTATTCTTTATTTTAGGGAAAGTATAGAAATCACTAGGGCTTAGGTCGGGGCTGTACGGCGGATGGTCTAATAATTCTATAATTTCTTGCTCTAAAAATCTTTTGTTCTGTGCACGGTGTGAGAACTCGCATTGTCGTGATGGAGGATGATGCGGCGGTTGCAGTTCCCTTTACGGAGTTCAGAAACGACCTGTGCTAGCATACCATTAAACAAATGTTAGCATACCATTCTGCATTAACCGTTATTTGTCCCTCAAGAGGAATAGTCGCAACATGGCTGGTTTTGGAGACAAACGTGGCCACCATTTTTTTTGCTACACTCCGTGAACGAACAATTTTTGTTGGCTTTAACTCATTTTCGAACACCCAAACTCGTGACTGGTTTTTTGTTTCGGGTTCTTACGCATATATCCAGGATTCGTCACCTGATACGATGTTGTATACAGCATTTGAGGATCCTGCGTGGAATCTTTCGAGAGTTCTGACGCACCAAGTAACGCGAGCCGCTTTTTGCTCTTCACAGAGCAAATGCGGTATCCATCGGGAAAACAACTTTTTTACACCTAATTGTTCATGCAAGATTATTTGTATTTGACTCATGCCAATGTCTAAAGTTGCCTGAATTTCGCGGTATGTCACATGTCGATCTTCCTCAATCAGCTTACGCACAGCATCAACGTTTTCTTGGGTGACTGCAGTTTTTGGACGACCTTGACGGGGATCATCACTGAGCTTGACACGTCCACGTTGAAATTCAGCAAACCAGCGATAAATTGTGGTTTTGGATGGGGCTTCATTACCAAATGCAGAAATCATCCGGTCAACACACTGTTTTTGTGTTAAATCACTTCGAAAGTCATAATAAATAATCGCTCTAGAATTTTCTCGAGTCAATTCCATTTTCTCAACGACTAAACAAGTTTAACAAGACATTGTGCATGACCGAGAATCTTTTTTTAAATAAATAAACGGTATTCGATTTTTAAAACCAAGGAGTTTTAAATTAAAATGATTTTAATATGACAGGAACAGTGGAAATATTCCATTCCCGATACTTTTAGTGCAGCCCTCGTATACATTGTCTGGTACCTGCGATACAAGTTCTTCGGATACTTAGTACAGCACCAGATAGACGTAGTGTGGAAGCGTCCATAGATATTATAAAAAAAACTTCACCACTAATCATTGTATTAATATTACTAGAAAAATTAATAAGCAAATGAAGAATTGGGTTTAGGGCAATTTTTATAAGTTTACGTAAAACGAATGTTCAGCAAACGAACATGACTGGTAATAGGATGTTTGCACTAGCTTTAAGCCACTAGTAACCATAATATTTATATATTGATATATCACAGTGTTCATTGCCAAGTCACTAAAATACAATAAAGTATAGAAAAATTCACATACGGTAACTATTTTTGAAATAGTAATTAATTTAACGAACTCTTGAATTGGACTTGGTCTCTAGGAGATCTCAAAACTTTTAGCGAAGGGAAGACTTGGTTTTTGTCCGTTTAATGTTTTGTGGGATATTACCACATTATTATATATATATATATATATATATATATATATATATATATATATATATATATATATATATATATATATATATATATATATATATATATATATATATATATATATATATATATATATATATATATATACATAGGCTGCACTAAAAGTATCGGGAATGGAATATTTCCACTGTTCCTGTCATACCGGATGTGTACCGTGTTGACCGGATGATTTCTGCATTTGGTGATGAAGCCCCATCCAAAACTACAATTTATCGCTGGTTTGCTGAATTTCAACGTGGACGTGTCAAGCTCAGTGATGATCCCCGTCAAGGTCGTCCAAAAACTGCAGTCACCCAAGAAAACGTTGATGCTGTGCGTAAGCTGATTGAGGAAGATCGACATGTAACATACCGCGAAATTCAGACAACTTTAGATATTGGCATGAGTCAAATACAAATAATCTTGCATGAACAATTAGGTGTAAAAAAGTTGTTTTCCCGATGGATAACGCATTTGCTCTGTGAAGAGCAAAAAGCGGCTCGCGTTACTTGGTGCGTCAGAACTATCGAAAGAGTCCACGCAGGATCCTCAAATGCTGTATACAACATCGTATCAGGTGACGAATCCTGGATATACGCGTACGAACCCGAAACAAAAAACCAGTCACGAGTTTGGGTGTTCGAAAATGAGTTAAAGCCAACAAAAATTGTTCGTTCACGGAGTGTTGCAAAAAAAAATGGTGGCCACGTTTGTCTCCAAAACCGGCCATGTTGCGACTATTCCTCTTGGGGGACTTAGAAAGGTTAATGCAGAATAGTATGCTAACATTTGTTTGCCACAGGTCGTTTCTGATGCGGCGGTTGCAGTTCTCTTTACGGAGGTAAAGAGAACTGCAACCGCCGCATCATCCTCCATCACGACAATGCGAGTTCTCACACCGCTCACAGAACAAAAGAGTTTTTAGAGCAAGAAATCATAGAATTATTAGACCATCCGCCGTACAGCCCCAACCTAAGCCCTAATGATTTCTATACTTTCTCTAAAATAAAGAATAAATTGCGTGGTCAGAGATTTTCATCACCTGAAGAAGCTGTGTACGCCTACAAAACGGCCATTTTGGAGACCCCAACTTCCGAATGGAATGGTTGCTTCAATGATTGGTTCCATCGTATGGAAAAATGTGTCAAATTTCGCGAAGAATACTTCGAAAAGCAATAAATACATTTTTAAATAGTAATGTTGTGTCACTTCCTTGATTCCCGAAATTTTCAGTGCCGCCCTCGTATATATATATATATTAGGAAACGCGGAACTAGTTGGCCGCGTCTTAGGTAGGGACATGGGTGAGGGGGCGGGTTGCTTGCTGCTCGCAGTGTTGCCGCTGCGAAGTCCGGCTCCGTACTGAGTATTCCGTACTATCATTCTTAATAGTCGATATTACACTGTGATTTCGAATGGCAAAAAGTGTCGTGCCAATTTAATCCGCCTAGCCCCAATTCGCAACGCGCCATATGGAACTTCGTTCCAAAAATATATACTTATATTACTGTCTCTTGATAGCAACGATGTCGTCATCAATCCGGGCTTGGCATCGGAAAACAGACACAATTAATTACTTTAAAATCACTTTTTTTTTTAATCTCGCAGGGGAAATGTCATTACGCCTTATCCCCGGGATGGGTGTTTAATTAAACAAGACGAATTCAATTTAACTGCTAAGCATTAATATTCTACAACTATACATAATGATGATTATGAGTGGTATGGGCACCGATTAAAATTACCTATCGTCACTGTACCTATAGAGGACAGTGTCGACAGGTAATATGAATAAATTCAAATTTTACCTACTTTAACATATTATTTATAATTTTTTATTGTAAATATTTTGATTACAATGGATATTTAATAATCTATAGACGCTTCATACCACGTCAATCTGGCTTAGTATCTGAAAACTTGTGTTATAGGTACCAGACAACGGGAAGTATATTAAATTTTTTATACTATACATATATTGAAGATTTTTATTATTTATATTATACATATTACACGTTGTGTATATTTGATACACAACACGCATCCATGACCCAGGAACACAGAATAATTTTTGTTTCCTTGGCGGGATCCGAACCCGCGACCTCCAGCTTATGCGCGAACGCGCTAACCACTGAGCCACAGGGGTCGTCACATGAAAATATATGCCTGAAATAAAGAATTTTTATTTTATTTATTTATTATAAACCTACATTTGTTAACAAAATCACGTATGCGTTGGCTGTGTCGGCAGTCCTCACCTACACAAAGACGTAATATTTGCCCAAAACATTCTAATATAACACAACAGACGGCGTAATATCTCAGCCGGCCGACGCGACGCGACGCAATCCCGACGTCACGTCACGTCTGACGTTTCTTGTTATGCACTTTGCCTACCGCGGCTGCGAACTTTAATTAAACGCCGTGTTTTGGACAAGTGTCTGTGTTTATTGTTGGTGCTGGAGTTTGAAGAAACATAACAATCCTACTACTATATCCTACTGATATAATAAATGTGAATGTTTGTGAGGATCGATGGATGGATGGATGGATGGATGGATGTTTCACACAAAACTACTGAACGGATTTCGATGAAATTTGGTATGGTAGTAGTTTAGGCCCTGGATTAAAACATAGGCTACTTTTTATCCCGTAAAGGTACAGTGTTCTATTGGGAAAATGTATTTACGCGGGCGGAGCCGCGGGCAACAGCTATAATAAATGTGAATGTTTGTGCGAATGGACGGATGGATGTTTGTTAATCTTTCTAGATATGATAATAGAAGGATAATGATTTTTGCAGTCTATATATGTATGTTTGATCCACCGTAGAGCTAAAACTACTGATCCAATTTTAATGAATGAGGTGTATATTCATACTAGCTTTTGCGCGCGACTTCGTCTGCGTGGATCCCCATTGCACCCCCGTGGGGTATGTATTTCGAAAACCCTTTTCAGTTCAAGATCTTTTCTGTTATGTATTGAAATTGAATACCTAGATGATGTTTCATATTACGATTCTCTTGATGTGGCCATTTTAGACTTACTGGTATCGTATCAGGATATTAATGTAGGTTTAAAATGTTCAAGATTATCTGCCGCCACGGTCGTCTTTGTGCATCTGACGTAACCATTAAACTTAAGCACAGAAGTAATCATTTTTGCTCAACTGAATCTGAACGGCGAAAACTTTGTGCATAAATTTAATATTTAAAAGATTTTAGCGGGGAGATTCTAGGAACTTATCGTGAAATTTAATAAGTAGGTACCTGCTTATAGTATTCTAGTAATTAAATTAATAAAATTATCAATTACTCTTACTACTTTGAATATTTTTATCAACACCCATACTTCTCGTATTTTGATGCTTCAGATATTTTATTATGTCAGCTAATGTCACCAAAACACAATATAACAGTCATCAACGTCAATAGTTGATGACTATGATGGATGGATGGATGTTTGTTACACTTGGGCATGGTACTGATGAAGTTTTTGGAGTAAAACATTGGCTACTCTTTATTAGACTGTTTTTAGACTATTAGACCCTGTTTGACTTTATTTACGCTAGCGGAGCCGCGGGCAAGCTGGTAGTTTATATTAAAAGAATTTGGCTATAATATCATGCTAGTGAGCCTACAGTGAGTTTTCCGACTTCACGTGACTCTGTAAATGTCCTCGTGGGATACTGTATTTATGCGGGCCGAGCCGCGGGCAAAAGCTAGCTATAAATAATTGTAGGAAATTTGTAAATGTCCTAAACATGATAATTCAAATTTGTGGCTATAGATGTATATAATATTATAGAAGTGGCATGTTGAGCCAAAAAGTGTCTCCAGTTAAACGGCCCCACTTTTGAGAGTTTTGGGGCCATTTTGACATTTGAATTATGGTGAAATGAAGATGGCTGACATTTGAGGTATGGTGAAAACCAAGATGGCGTTAATTTTGTGTGAAGATTTGTTCTGTCAAATGTACGTCATAGCCTATCTTGAGTTTTGAAATCTTTAAGGATATGGGCCTGTAGTGTGTTTTTATTAAATAAAAAAAACTCGTAATTCTCTCTAGCAGGCTTAGCATGCGCCTAGAAACACCGAAGAATCGAGAAAATGACAGATTTAAGAAAGATTGATACCCTTCGGAGCAAAATAGTTCTTATTGTAAGGCAGCAAGGTCGATGCATCGTCGATATGAGAAACAACATTTCTTTTCTTCCCGAGCATGAGCTCACAAAATGGCCTCTTTTGACAGACATAGTAGTTCAAACGTTTGCTTATTTCAATGTCAAATAGTCTTACAATAATGTCAACTACTCCACATATGTCAAAGACAAGTAGTATCTTTAAGTTCAGTCATTTACTTGAAAATGTTATCATTTTTGACAGAAGATTCCCCAGCAGCCATTTTAAAAATATGGCTATTTAGAAATATTGACTTCTATTGACGACCTTGTTACCACAATATACAAACTATTTTTCAACGAACTGTTTTCGATAGAATATTTCTTATTTAAAATTATCTAAGCCCGCAGCTGTGATAAAAAATTTGCTCCGTGGCCTAGTGGGTAGACCGTTTTATTCGCAATCGAGAGAGTGCAGGTTCGATTCCCAGGCTGTGGCGTGTACCAATGAGAGTTTTTCAGATCTCAAGTACATTATACGGACGCTCTAACGGTGAAGGAAAACATCATGAGGAAACCCGCACATGGTTGGCCCCAGACCTGTTGGATCAGTCATTCGCCTGGATTAGGCTGACTGTGTGGGGAGAATGCCGTGAGTGCTTGGGCAGTTGCCCTATACGACATATAAAATGCAGCTGTCCCAGGCACTACAGTGGGTAAATTCACTCGAAGAATCCTTACTAATATAATATCTAATATATAAAATTTCCATGTCACAATGTTAGTTACCGTACTCCTCCGAAACGGCTTTACCGATTTTTACCAAATTTTATATTATGCATATTGAGTAGGTCTGAGAATCGGCTACTGGGTATTTTATATATTGATAAGTGCATTTGTTGAATGAAAAATAGTAAATTATCACAACTCGAGACTGACGGCGACCATATTGTTTGTGTGACGGGATAGCGATCGACGTTGCCATGGTGACATACTTATTTAGTCACTTCAATAAAATAATATGGGCGAAATACTTAATATGGCAAAGCAACGTTTGCCGGGACAGCTATTAATATTATAAATGTGAAAGCGTGGATGTTTGTTACTCTTTCACGCAAAAACTACTGAACGGATTTCGATGAAATTCGGTATGGTAGTAGTTTAGACTCTGGAATTAAGCATAGGCTACTTTTTATCCTGAAAAAGTAGTGTTCCCGAGGGATACTGTATTTACGCGGGCGGAGCCGCGGGAAACAGCTAGTACTGTAAAAAAGGTTCCAATAACGGACGTAAAGCCCTAAGTTTTATTTTATGATAAAATTAAATGCCATTACAAATTCAGGGATACGCAACATCAGTTCCCACTTGAGAATGCAGCTGAAAAATAAGGGGTATTATTCGAAGTACTCAAAGAACTTCGTTATGATAATTTGGTATAAGGACGCGGCCATAATGGATGTTAAGGAGGCTGCCTCGTGACGCACCCTTGCAATTCCGTTATACAGATATAATACAGCCTCCCGACTCCCCCTAATAGGATTTTATATAAAGCACGTTTTTCGGAATGATCATTTTTAATATTTCCGCTTCACAGATGCTATTTTGAAATATGATGTGTTTTTGGAGATTCACATTAAGCCCATTCTGACTAAGCAGACTTGATTATTTGAAGTAATTGCCGCTTGTGCTGAATGAAAAATATTTGTTTACTAAAAAAAAAATTAATAATATGACACTATAATTCTCAAAAATAACGCAGGTACCATGAAGCAATTACATTAGCTCATTCATATTATGTACTAGATGTTGCCCGCGACTTCGTGCGCGCAAAAAGGAATCCCGCGGGAACCGTACATATCGCGATGAAAATTATGTCCTTTCCCTTGGTCTAATATCTCTGCCGAATTTCATCAAAATCCGTCCAGTAGTTTAGGAACCTGTTCAATGCAAACAAACAAACAAACAAGAACTTTCTACTAGATTAGTTTAATTGCCATCCAAATGTAACGACATACAGTATTTATCCGATAGTCAAAGCCCATGCATTATGATTTTATAAAAAAAAACGCTAAATACAGCCAGTTATTTCATATTCACATAATTACTTGTACCGTGAAAATGTTTCATCATATACGACGTACCGACCCGAAATTATGGCTTCAGTTAAGCCTGGCTTATTTTTCAACGTCATTAGTCCCATCGAAATGTGAAAGGATAATGCATTCTTTGCAATAACGTGTCATGATATATGGGGAACATGCAATTTTATGAGGGGAAAATTTCATTTTATTAAACGGCATAGTTACCTGTGTGAAAATGTTGCGGATTTCTGTTTTCTTTGTTACACGTGGTAGGTACTATCAGGGAATCTAATTCATAAGCAGAGTGTTCTCATATATTGTATTATAACGAAGACATGCAGACATAATACAATTGTCAATGACATGTCAGTTTAATATTTATAGTTGTAATATGACAAAGGTCAACTGCTTAAGAATTAGATTTTTCAGAGAGTACACGATAATCGTGTACTCTGTATATGTGTCTCTGATAGTTTTCTTTACTTAATCGTGTATAACTTACTGTTATTTTTTGTAATTATAATGTTTTTCATATTTCCAATTTAAAGTAAACCTACATTATAACAACTAAATTAACATTTTCAAAGTTACTCAAGACACCTAATAATAATCATATGATGATAATGTAGCGAAGATTGTAAATATCGACATGGTGCGACTCAGACTCGCGCGCGAAGGGTTCCGTACAAAACGGCAAAAAAATTCACGTTTACCGCATGAGAACCTTGTTACTTAAATAAACATTTTTTTTGTCATAGCGGCAACAGAAATACACCTTCTGTGAAAATTTCAACTCTCTAGCTATCACGGTTCATGAGATACAGACTGGCGACAGACTGACGGAGAGACAGCTAAGAAATAGGTTCCCTGGAACCCTGAAAAACCAGATTAAATAGGTATCCGTTTAATTGTGAAATTTTCGCATGCCGTAAGGTGGAATGTATAAAGCTCCAAAAACAATGTAACTTCTAATTACATTATATGCATATAAAGCTATCTATATATTAGCAATGTCATGTTAAAAAATTTCAAAGCGCTTCAAGTTTTTTTTTATACTGGCAACTTGATGACTATGAGCAAATAGTCCTTTATTCAAAGAACGGTCAGACTTATTAGATTTATGCGGCATCTCTATCAACATAGAGGACATTCTTTTTCATTAACCGTCCACCCCTCGCCTTTGCGTGTCGGTATGTGCTTATTTATATACGACATGGTCTTCTCATATAGGAGGGAATTTTCAACCTAGTTTAGTGGCGGTTTTCCGCGGTAGTATAATATAAAAAAAAAACTTTAGTTAAGTTAATTATTCAAATATTTGGTTTTCTATTTTAAAAATTAGCAGATAACTTTTCTGTTTTAGTAATAAAGCTCTACAAGTAATGTTTGAAAAATTCAAAACAACATACAACATAACAAATCTGTTCCGACGATTTCAGCATCTATTGATTCTACTAGCAGTATCCACTATACGTTTTCCTACTATTATAACTCAAGAACGGCTGAACTAAACTAAACGTAATGTCGTCTATGGTCAAGTTTGCCTGAAAATTTGACAATTAGAAATTTTGAAGTTGACCGGTCGATGTGTTTGTCTCCAGTTTCTTTTAGCTTATTGTCATTAACAATGCCGCTACCTAGACGATCGAATCTTTCCCGACAAAGCCGTAATGCAACTGGGATGCGAAACATTAAGAATGAAAGGACTGAAGAAGAAGAAGAATAAAGTAGGTGTATATCTAGGTTGTAGGTGTAGTTATTTATTTTTTCCAGTTCATGGTTGAGACAGAACAACGTGTGTCGGGACAGCTAGTATAAACGTGAAAGTTTGTGAGGATAGGATGGATGTATTGATGGATGGATATTGGATATCTGTCACTCTTTTGCGGCAAAACTACTGAAGGGATTTTGATGAAATTCGTATGATATTAATTATAATAGCTCCCCACACCGGCCGGTTTCATTTAAACTAGGCCAGCTACGCAGGAGTTATTTTACAGTGCCCAAAGGTGTGCGCAGTACACAAGAGCACTCTCTCTTCCTTTACTCTCGAAACGCAGTGGGACGGACAGACCGACACGACTGGCGAGAGATCAGGCGCAGGTCCGACTTTTTACATGCCCATCCGACGCATGGATCATCTTTCTTGTCAGACAATCAGGTGATCAGCCTGCATTGTCCTAACCAAACTTGGAAACAACATTTTTTGTTGTTCCAATGCGGGAAACGAACCCACGACCTCCGAGTCGAGAGCCAAGCTTTAAACCGCTGGACCACGGAGGCTGTTGATTTGATATTAATTAAAGCTCTGAATTAACACATAGGCTACTTTTTATTCGGAAAAAGTAATTCTCGTGGGATAGTGGCAACCGTAACTCCCAATCAATGTGAAAAAGCAAATTGTAGCACTAAGGAATTTCCTACAGTTTACAAATTCCCTGTAAGCTAAGGTATATTAATTATGTCTAAACATGCGAACCTAATAAAAACTGAAAACTTAGCAAGAACACGAAATAAATTAAAAAAGTACATTTCTACGAAGCTTTTTCAAATGTAGAAATATTATTTTAATATATCTCATAATGAGGAATAACTTCTTTTTCCTTTTGAGCTTTGCTTTTGTTTTAATAAGAACGGCGAATTTTGTGTACTTTCATGTTCTTTGCGATGACGTAGTTTTTAGGGTTCTGTTACTACAGAACGCTTGTTCCGCTCTGTCATTCCATCTATCTGTATGTCCGTCCGCCTTTCAACTTCTGTCATGAATATAAATGGATGTCATTTGGTATATTTATATGATGTGAATTGTGTATAGATTTCGGTTTTGGTATAATAAAATCTGAAGTGGGGGTGAAAATCATTTTTTCATTCCATCCCATCATATTTCATACATGGCTTTTTTACAAAGTCAACCATTTTCAAGTAATCAGCTTCAAAAGTCCCCCTGTCCTTTTTAAACTATTCGAGATAGAGACTTGTAAGTTTCCATGCTGGTAGATCACGCTAAAAAATCTTTAGGAAAATTATTTTAAACGAAATTAGACAATAACTTTTGATTAGAAAACCTATTGCTCGTTCATAGTTACGGAACCCACCTTATACATGTCACGACATGCTCTTTGTTAGGTTATTTTATGTTTAAATAAGTGAAAGGTCGGATCGTGACGTGCTTGAAGAAAAATATAAATATAGTGTCCACGTTATGTTTGTAATAAAATTATTAATTGTGCCTCGAAATCATAAAAGCGTGGACATCTCAGCGATGAAAGCGGAGGAATTAATGGCTCTAATAAAATAAATGTGAGACATTCGTTTACACGTTCCTTTGTTTATGTCTCATTTAAGGACTTTTACAGCCTTCTCATAAAATGTCACGTGGGTAGGGTTGACAGGACACAAATGATACAGTGTAGCCGCACAGAGGAACATTTATGTTACGTGATTAATATAAATTTATTTACGCTAATAATATGTTCAGACATTTCATGGCTGAATACGCCAGTGCCTTCCGACGCGCACCTGTCAAAAATAAAAGCCACGCTCTTATTGGTTAATGGATTTTGCGAGTTCCCTATTTAAAAATGTAATCAAAAATTTTGGGGAATTAGGTAAAGGCTGATAGGCCAAAATATTTTTGGTTTCACCCGCGTGAAATTATGTTTTAAATCTTTATAATTTATAGCCTATATTCGTATTCTGATGTAGGTGCTTGTCATATGGGCGCGGGCGGAGTACCTGTACCGGTTATTGGTATTGTCGCGCCGCGCGCCGCCGACCGCTTGAATTTATGTACACGTACATTTTAATTTTATGATATTACCTTAAATATTCGATTATAGTTTTAGATGAAAGCTCCCAGACGGCTTGATATTTCCGACACCTTTTCCAAATTTCCACAAAACCTTCATAAGTTATACACCTAAATTTTCCGTCCACTCTGTCGATAGATGGAAACTGCATGAAAACCCGTTTAGTAGTTTTTGAGATTATCGCGACCATACAGACAGACAGACAGACGCGGCGGGGAACATTAACTTATAACATTCAGGATTTCGAAATGTCCTAATATTCGCCGAGAACTAAGGTCCGGCGTAACCTGTAGCCACAGACAGTTGCACAACTTTCATACAATTCGAGTTGGCAAGACAGTATAGAGACTCGAGGCTTCGGATTTCAGTAGCTTGCGGCACTGGACGCTGTGGTCATCACTCTTTTGTGCAGATAACCTAACAAGAATATATTATGCCTGATTTAACAGCCTCCGTGGTCTAGTGGTTAGAGCTTGGCTCTCGACACGGAGGTCGTGGGTTCGATTCCCACATTGGAACAACAAAAAATATTGATTCCAAGTTTGATTAGGACAATGCAAATGCAATGACAAGAAATATGATCCATGCGTCGGATGGGCATGTAAAAAGTCGGACCTGCGTTCCTGCGACCCACTGGATTACGAGAGTAATAAAAGAGAGAGTGCTCTTGTGTACTGCGCACACACAAAATTACTCCTGCTTAACTGGCCTGACTTCAATGAAACCGGCGACCGTCACCGAAGTCGGTGTGGGGAGTTATTATTATTATGCCGGATACTAAAGAAAAATCCTGCAGCCCTTAGGAAGCCAATTCATTCTAAAATACTTGTTTATTACGTGCTCGTTACTCGTAACTAAACGTCTCGAGTGTCACAAGTTTCGGCTCCAAAGATAAGTGTGCCTATTTCCTGAAATAAGTATCATACTATTTTGGTAAATACCGAAAAAGCATACAAATTAGGATACTTTTCACATATTGTATACTAATTATCGTTTTAAGAATAGAAAAAATATTATATACAAAACGAAGCATTTAAGTGACTGCGAAACAGTTATTACTGTATAGTTATATTATTTTGCAGTTGCTGCTATCTATAATGATAATAATTAATATTATCAATACTTTGTTAGAATAAACGCTCTACATACCTAAGTTTTTTTATCAAAAATCAAAGTGAGAAAATCGGATTTTTCCAATAATTTATAAGTGACTGCGAAACAATTATTACGTATAGTTATATTATATTGTAGTTGCTGATATGTATAATGACAATTATGAATATTATATATACTTTGTTAGAATAAACGCTCTACATACCTAAGTTTTTTTATCAAAAATCAAAGTGAGAAAATCTGATTTTTCCAATAATTTATAAGTGACTGCGAAACAATTATTACGTATAGTTATATTATATTGTAGTTGCTGCTATGTACCTATAATGACAATTATGAATATTATCTATACTTTGTTAGAATAAACGCTCTACATACCTAAGTTTTTTTTTATCAAAAATCAAAGTAAGAAAATCGGATTTTTCCAGTAATTTATAAGTGACTCCGAAACAATTATTGCGTATAGTTATATTATATTGTAGTTGCTGCTATGTATAATGACAATAATGAATATTATCTATACTTTGTTAGAATAAACGCTCTACATACCTAAGTTTTTTTTTATCAAAAATCAAAGTAAGAAAATCGGATTTTTCCAGTAATTTATAAGTGACTCCGAAACAATTATTGCGTATAGTTATATTATATTGTAGTTGCTGCTATGTATAATGAAAATAATGAATATTATCTATACTTTGTTAGAATAAACGCTCTACATACCTAAGTTTTTTTATCAAAAGTCAAAGTAAGAAAATCGGTTTTTTCCAATAATTTATAAGTGACTGCGAAACAATTATTACGTATAGTTATATTATATTGTAGTTGCTGCTATGTACCTATAATGACAATTAACAATATTATCTATACTTTGTTAGAATAAACGCTCTACATACCTAAGTTTTTTTTATCAATAATCAAAGTAAGAAAATCGGATTTTTCCAGTAATTTATAAGTGACTGCGAAACAATTATTACGTATAGTTATATTATATTGTAGTTGCTACTATGTATAATAACAATAATGAATATTATCATAACTTTGTTAGAATAAACGCTTTACATACCTAAGTTTTTTATCAAAAATCAAAGTAAGAATATCGGATTTTACCCAAGCAAATTAAAAGTCACTGCGAAACAATTATTACGTATAGTAATATTATATTGCAGTTGCTGCTATGTATAATGATAATAATTAATATTATCAATGATTTGTTAACATTAACGCTACATACCTAAGTTTTTTTATCAAAAATCAAAGTAAGAAAATCAGATTTTTCCAGTAATTTATAAGTGACTGCGAAACAATTACTACGTATAGTTATATTATATTGCAGTTTCTGCTATGTATAATGATAATAAGTAATATTATCAATGATTTGTTAATATAAACGCTACTACATGCCTGAGTTTTTTATCAAAAATCGAAGTAAGAAAATCGGAATTTTCCCAGTAATTTATAGCCTACAAATCACAATTAGCGCGATTTACTCGAATCACGTTACGGCGCGAAATCATCCATTACCTACTGTAAGTATTTAGTTAGCGAATTGTTGAAATTTGTTTTAGAATAACTTTATATTTAACAGCCAATTTCATTAAAAAGAAGCGTAGCCTATAGTTTTGAATGACTTACAAGCCACATTGTTTACAAACAATGGCTATGGTTCTTACGAAAAACTCAGAACACTGAAAAAAGGAATTCTGTGCTAATACAATAGAGTTGGAAATCTAACACAAAGTCAAAATCAAAGTCAAAAATTTTTATTCAAAATAGCTGGTATTTCTATACACCCTCTGAACGTCGATCTACATGATGCCTACCACCGGTTCGGGAACTAGACCGGCGAGAAGAACCGGCGTAATAAACTCGCGCGGTCCATCTTTTATCAAAAAGATGGAAAATTGTTCTTTTAAAAATATAAAAAAGGCATATATAACAATGTTATGACCAAAACTACATAACAAGAGTACAATAATATATGTAATTTAGAAGTAGCCTTGCAGAGGGTCACCTCATTCCCAAGGTGGTGCTATCATTCATAAAATCATTAACTTCATGAGTGTCGACTTGTCAGAATTGACATTGACATTTTCAGCTCTGTTGTATTAGTGCAGAGTATTTATTATCATTACTATATTTTTTCTCCGGCCTTACGGATTTCGGAAAATATTGTCCGAGCCTTACAGGGACGAACAATGTTAGTATCAAACCTACGTATGTAAAAACTAGCGATTGCCTACTGCTCCGGCCGCGTAAATACAGTATCCCGGGTCTCACGAGTTCGGACCACAACGGCATATCCTTCGGCATCAGACAACAGAAATCCACAGGCACGAACATAATACGAACCACACGCATATTTAACACACCGAAACAGAACTGGACTCAGTTTCGTGAGAAACTGACCCAGTTGATGTCGGACAGACAATTAACTGTACAAGATATAAACAAACAAAAGTCGCAATAGACAGATACACACAAGCAATCACACGGACATGCAGAGACACAATGCCAACCAAAAAAAACCACCCAAAAATTTACCTTGTCGTGGTGGAATGATGAGCTCGCGCAGATGAAGAAGCAGGTTGCCACGAGGAGACGCAAGATCCGGAACGCAGCACCTGATCGCAGAGACCGCGTCATTGGACTGTACCTGGAACAAAAGAAGAAGTATGAAAAGGCTGTAAAGGATGCGCAAGTTGAGAGTTGGAAGGAGTTTTGCCGGAAACAGGATAGGGAGGGGGTTTGGGAGGGCAGCTACAGAGTGCTGAGCAGAGCTACAGGGAGGGAGGAGGATCTGCCCCTTACGAGGGACGGTGAAACCATCGACGCCCGAAGCTCGGCACAATTGTTGAAGAGAGCCGTAAGGTCCTTCAACCCCAAAAAGGCCCCCGGAGTGGACGGCCTCACGTCCGACATCTGCCAGCATGCTGTGGAATGTAACCCGGAATGGTACCATGCGCTGCTGAACAGGTGCCTCACTGTCGCCTGCTTTCCCGAACAGTGGAAGCAGGCGACCGTGGTGGTACTACGGAAGCTGGGCAAGGAATCGTATCGGGTACCAAAAGCTTATCGACCGATTACTCCCCGCCTCCTACCTGTTCTCGGCAAAATCTTCGAGAAGATTCTGGTCGCCCAACTCAGGTTCTACCTGCTACCCAAGATTAGCCCCAATCAGTATGGCTTTATGCCCCAAAGGAGCACCGAAGACGCCCTCTATAGGTTGGTGAATCACATCATAAAGCAGAGAGAGGAGAAAAAAATTCTGTTGTGGTCTCGCTGGACATAGACATACTGGACATAGGGTCTATAGGTGGACCGATCCTGTGGGACCTCTTGTTGGACCCCCTGCTATGGATAATGGAGCAGATGGATGTGTTTTATCAAGCGTTTGCCGACGACATAGTGTGTGTTTTTGCAGGTGATACGGCTATAGAAATAGAGCGAAAAGCAAATGAGGTAAGGCCAACAAGTTAAATTTCGCACCACATAAAACCTGTGCGCTTCTCTCCACGAGAAAATTGAAATTTGATGTGCCATGATTAAAAATGGGGAGCGTGGATATAAAATATTATGACAGTATAAAAATACTTGGTCTGACAATCGACAAAGGCCTAACTTTTAACACCCATGTCGGGAATGTTTGCCAGAAGGCAATCGCCCGATATAAACTCATAGCAAGAACAGCCAGAGTAGGCTGGGGGCTTAACCCTCAAGTAGTTAAAATAATATACACAGCAGTAACTGAACCCACTATTTTGTATGCATCAGCAGCGTGGGCACCCACCGTGGAAAAGATGGGGGTCCAAAAAAGGCTCAACACCGTCTAGCGGGGTTTTGCCCAAAAGATCTGCAGAGCATATCGAACCGTCTCCCTGAACTCTGCAATGCTGTTGGCTGGGATACTCCCTCTTGATCTCAGAATCCTGGAAGCTTCGAGGCTTTATGAAATCAAGAAGGGGTATCACACCCGGTGTTGAAGGACAGGGAGGTGGAGAGAATGGCTCCTGCGATTGAGGACCCACATCCGGCAGAGCAGGCAGAGCTGAGGTTCGGGTTGGTAGACGAGGACTCGTATGCAGACGTGGTTAACAACCACGTCCATAGTATCTATACAGACGGTAGCAAGATTGAGGGTCGAGTCGGAGCCGCACCCTCCGTATGGAAGGGTGAGGCCGAGACGAAGGCCGTCAAGCTTGCACTGCCGTCTCGTATTGTACCGTCTACCAAGCCGAGCTTCTAGCGCTCCAAAGAGCAGTAAGTATGCAAGAGTGGAATGGCGAAGGTCGGTATCCTTAGCGATTCCAGATCGGATCTCCAGGCAGTCACCCTTAGTTCCCCTCATCACCTGGCAGTGCAAACAAGGGCGGCCCTCCGAAAAGCTGCAAGGGGACAGAATAATAATAAAAAAATACAGTATCCCACGGGAACACTGTACTTTTTCGGTAAAAAATGTAGCCTATGTTTAAAATCCAGTGCCAAAACAAAACAATATTTCATCAAAATCCGTTCCGTAGTTTTTGCGTGAAAAAGTAACAATCATCCATCCATCCATTCTCACAAACTTTCATATTTATAATAGTATTAAGTAGTTAGGACTTTAATATATATAATTCTTAGAGAACTCTTAAAGCTAGAGTGAAAAGCTTTAATGATATAAGCTAAAAAAAAAATAACATGTTGTCTATTGAATGTGAAAGACACATTGACAAACGTCAACGTGTGACAAATTGTATCAAAATTCAAATATTTGGTAGTGTTTATTAGTATATTAATCTGAGGTAGTGTGTGTAAAGTTATTTTTATTGATACAATTTGTTTTTAAGAATTACTACAAAAAATATAAATGCGGTTCACCCCTCCTCCGCATAAACTTTAACTGTGCCAAATTTCATACTCCTACGTTCACATTATTTTCATAAAATGGCGTACAAAGTTTTCGCTTCGTACATGCGTATTATAATAATATATAATGATTACCTAACTAAGCTCATTATACGATTGCTAAGTGAACTGACATTACTAAACCCTGTGAACTGATATCTATCATAAGTCTAACGTAATAAGCGAAGTAGTACATCTGGGAAACAATAACAGTATCTGCATGGTGTGCGAATTGTGCATACAATGTCATTATGCAACTGCTTCCAACGTTTCGTAAGATGGGAAAATTTAAGAGCAAATTACGTTCAGCCAAGTGCCTGTTCATATTTTCCTTAAACTGTGAATGAAAATTGTTAGTATTATATGACTGAGTTTCTTAATATTTATTAAACGACTTCAATAAAGAAAGTTCTCAATTATTCGACTGTATTTTATTTTATGTTTGTTACATCAGAACTTTTGACTGTGTGAGCCGGATTTGATGATTCTTTTTTTATTTGAAAGCTGGTGCTGCTTGTGTGATTCCATTCAAATTTGGTCCAGTTCTAACAATGGCATCCATGAGAAAACCATATAAGTCATAATTTTTTACCTTGGAAGTAGCTTTTCATTTTTTGTTAAAATAATTTAATTTGAACACTCAAAAAACCACATCATGACGTGGGCATCAGATAAGAAAAGATCAGAATTCCCTTTAAGGAGTTAAATAGGGACACTAAAAACTTTAATAAACATTTTAAATGTAACAAAGTAAGTGCGACACATAGTAAGTCATTAACATTTAGAATCGCAAGGGGAAACGTTTTAAATTGGTTTGTCGAGTAATTTAGAAACCCTGTTTAGTGCTGTGTATGTGTAAATAGTGAGTAAATTGGTTATCGTGTTTGCTAATGTGGAGACAGAAAAGACAAGTGACAAGCATTTTTACTTACCGACTTCCAAATAATGAGGCTGTATATATATTTTTTGTATGTTCAACGATAATCCGCCATCTGTGGACTTTAAAATAAAATAATAGAGAAATAGTTAAAATTTTATCCGAATTTAAAAGGGGAGTTATTTAGAAAAAAACCATTTAATTCATAATTTTTGTGCATTTTTAATTTGGAAGTCGGTATTAATTTTTTGTTTAAAAATAATAACAAGCAAGTACACTCAGCTCAAATATTAGAAGACAAATTTTATCATGATACAATATATTAAGCAAAAACTTGTACCTTCTCCGTTTAAGGATAACTATGCGAACGGAGGAGTATGAAATTCGGCACAGGAAAATTTTATATTATGTAGAACAAAGAGCAGTAATGTTTTTATAATAATTCTTAAAAATATACTAAAATGAACGAAAATAACGTTACACACTACCTCGGATAATAACTCACACTACCGCGCGTTTGTATAATAACTCACACTACCGCGCGTTTGTATAATAACTCACACTACCGCGCGTTTGTATAATAACTCACACTACCGCGCGTTTGTATAATAACTCACACTACCGCGCGTTTGTATAATAACTCACACTACCGCGCGTTTGTATAATAACTCACACTACCGCGCGTTTGTATAATAACTCACACTACCGCGCGTTTGTATAATAACAGCTGTAGCCTGTAAGGCTTAGGTTAGGTTTGAGCTCAGAATTCAGATTAATAAAATTAGTTTTTTGTTTCCAAGGGTTTGACACAATTTTGTGAATCCTTCTTTCTAATTCTATTTACTTTTTGCATACGTAGGTTTCATAATGACGTTTTTCGTGCCTGTAAGGCTCGGACAATATTTTTCGGAATCCGTAAGGCCGGGGAGAAAATATAGCACTGATAATAAATACTCTGCACTAATACAATAGAGCTGAAAATCGAACACACGAATGTCAAGTCATATGTCAATGTCAATTCTGATAAGTCGACACTCATGTGTTCGATTTCCAACTCTATTGTATTAGCACAGAATTCTTTGTTCAGTGTTCTGAGGTTTTCGTAAGAACCATAGCTATTGTTTGTAAACAATGTTTCTTGTAAGTCATGCAAAACTATAGGCTGCGCTTCTTTTTTACGAATATGGCTGTCAAATATAAAGTTATTCTAAGACATGCAAACATTTATGATCATGCTTGTATGTTCCGATAGAAATAATTACGTGACTTTCCCCAAGAAATAACCACATCGTAAAAATTTCTGAACCGGCACCGGCCACAGACGAATATATAGTAATGGTAGCGAGCGCAACTTACGCACACTGCTACGTAAAGCAGTGCTGCCAACTTGGGGGATTCCTCCTAAATTTAGGGGGAAAATCTCTTCTTAGGGGAGAAATATTTTAGGGGTTTTCTTTTTAATCGAATTCAACTGTAGAACTACTAACTTGACAAGCGATTTGAAACTAAAATACACTTTTGGAAGTATAATAGGTACTTTAATTTTATTAGAAAATCATTTAATAATATTACAGAATATTTTGTTTACTAATTGCCTATGTTAATAATTAATTTATGTTATATGTATAAGTATGAATGTCTTAATGAAAAAAAAATCTAGGCGGAAATATTTTTGAGAGTTGGTAACACTGACATAAAGCTACCAGTATTGGATTTCTCTCTAATTCTTGTACCCGAGAGCTTAATTACTGTATACGAAGTACAGCGAACATTTTATGTAACAAATTGTAGTCTATACTAATAAAGTTCTTTCGAAGATATGTCTGTGCATTAATGATGTTGGGCTTAGGTTGCAGGGTAAAATGTGAGGGCGCTGGTTTCTGAGAGAGTACAGGAGCTACAGTGCAGTGCACAGCAGTGACAGAAACTCGCACACAGCACGTGTGCGAGTTTCTGTCACTACACACCGTGAAGAAGTTAACTACAATTTGTATGGCATCGAAACAGCGCCCCTAGTGGCAAATAATGGTAACTAATTCGATGCCATACAAATTGTAGTTAACTTCTTCACGGTGATTAGTGACAAAAACTCGCACACAGCACACATACAATATATTTTCGTCTTATTTAATGTGTCAACTATAATAAACTAGAACTTAAAATCATTTAAAAAAAAACGAGCGAGCCTTACAGTAGTTGCATAATATGACGTGTAACATTTTATGAAAATTTTAAAAAAAGAACACAATGCTTAGTACGATTTTCTAATTTTATGATAAAAAAGACGGATTTTTTTTCATTAAGCAGTGGCAGAAATCAACGTCAAAATTTAAAAAGCTAGATACTGAAATTATTAATTCGAATTGGTCAATTTAAATAGCGCACGCGATTTCTTGTTATACACGTAAGTCCCATTTTACGAAATCACTCCCACAAATTGCAACGATAACGAAAATAATTGAAAGATAACGCTTCTGCGGCTGGCTTAACCTAACCAAGATCATGTCTTGAACATGACGTCTATGGAGGGTTCCGCAGTACGCAGCTATCGACGCGCTAAAAGTTTTCTTTAAATGACTTTAATGTCATTTACGGCCCGTTTCAAGCCGTTAGAAATGTCAAATTTGTGTCACAATAAACCGGCAAATGATTGAATGACTAAGTTTTTTATCAAATAGTTATTTGGATAGGTTATTGAAACTGGCCATTAAATAATCAATTATATTGAGCGAAATCGGACAGTTACTTTCAAAAGATTTCGCTCAATTTAATTTTCCAGAAAAGTTTTTAGCATGATTTATCAGCATGGAAAGTAACAAGTTTCTAGATCTTATAGTTTAGAAATGCTAGGAGGGGGACGAACTTATAAACAACTCTGAAGGCTGATTACTCGAAAATGGTTGACTTAGTAAAAAATACATGTACGAAACCTTGCTTTTATTTGAAAATACCTATTCAACGATAGGTACTCCACATGATGGGGGAGAGTAAAAAAAAATTTTCATCCCCATTTTATATGAAGAGACACCCCTAAAATATACAGTTATTATTATTTTATGATGCCAAAACCGGGATCTATATACTTTATATAACTGTACTAAATTTCATCCATTTAAATTCATAATTAAAGAAGCTAGAAGGGTGGACAGACAGACATACAGACGGACGGACGGACATCGAAACTATAGAGGTTCCTTGAGTATTACGGAACCCTAAAAAAGATAATGTAACTACAAGAATAGGTCCAACAATACTCGACGTAATAGGACAAACAGCTATTACTAAATCGTTACGATGTCAACAATGCTTAGATTTTATAATGATGTGATTCTTACGTCGATTGTACCAGTATAACCTGAGCTCGCATTACTTAGGTTTTCCATACAAATACATACATACCAATGAAAACGGGAAAATGTTCACTGTATAAGTATACATAATAACACTTGTTTCTAGTTGGAACAGGCGATTATTAGGTACAATTTCTAAAGCTAACTAGACTAAGGTAAAACATTTGAATCATTACCGTTTATAAAATAATTTATTTTTGATGAGTGAATGATGGAAACATAATATTAGGTCTTTACCTATGAAATTGCCGTTTTGCATGAAAAAATGTAAACTAATTTTTTTCATGTATTTTTTATTTGTATTAATCGAAGTAATCACCCATGCAATCAATGCATCTTTGCCAACGCAGTGGCAGTTTATTGATGCCCTTCTTAAAGAAATCAGCTGGACGGGAGGCAACAAATTCATCAAAGGCATTTTGTACTGCCTCTCGGGTATTGAATTTTTTTCCCGCCAAGAAGTTATCCAAATTCTAGAAAAAGTAGTAGTCTATAGGCGCAAGGTCTGGTGAGTAGGGCGAATGACGGAGAGCTTCCAACCCCAGTTCTTGCAACTTGGAGACCGTCTGCTGTGCAGTATGATGTCGCACGTTGTCGTGCAGGAGTAGCGGAGACGAGCGATTGACCAATGCTGGTTGGAAATGTACCAGCTTCTCCATCATTGTGTTCAGTTCTTCACAGTACACATCTGCAGTAATGCTCACCCCGTTTGGTATGAATCTGTGATGAATCACACCGGCGCTAGACCACCAAACAGTGACCATCACTTTTCTAGGGGTAAGTTTTCGTTTAGGGCATTGTTTAGGTGCTGAACCAGGATCCAACCAACTTGCTGAGCGCTTGCGGTTATCAAAAAGAATCCATTTATTATTGCAGGTAACAATGCGGTTAAAAATTCCTTCATTTGTGTGTTTGTTGAGCAGTGCAAGGCACGTCACGCGTACTTCGCGCTGGCGATCATTGAGTTCGTGGGGCAACCGTTTGTCAAGCTTTTTTACCTTGCCAATGTGACGCGAATGGACCAATATTGTTTTGACGCTAACGTCGAAAGCTGCTGCTAATTCAGCCGTAGATTGTGTATCATCCGCTTCCACAATCGCCTTTAATTCGTCATTGTCGACCAAAGTCTTCGGACGACCGCTAGGTTCATTTTTCATGTCAAAATTTCCAGAACGGAAGCGAGCAAACCAATAACAGGTGGTGCGTTGGTTTGTAGTGTTAGCTCCGTAAACGTCGTTGATGTTGCGTGCCGCTTGTGCCACGTTGCTGCCACGACGGTACTCATATTCCGTAATTACTCGAATTTTTAAATGAAAAATAAAAGATTGAAATGCGATGAAAATGTAACACTAATCAATAAACAAATGACTTCTTTTGGAAAAAAATTCCATGTTTTTAAAATATAATTAATTTGAAATTAGAATTCTTAGCCAAACAAAAATTATTTGGATTTGAAATCTGCAGTACTGGCCGTACTGCAGAACGGCAATTTCATAGGTAAAGACCTATTATTATATTAGGTCATTACATATGAAATTGGCGTTTTGTGAAGGAGGAACAGAAAGTCGATTTTTTTTAAACATAATATATTTATTTAATTAAAGTATATACCATTGCTATCTATGCACTTTTGCCATCTGATAGGTAGTTCATTAATTCCTTTACTAAAAAAACCATTCGGACGGAAATCAATAAAATCTTTGAAGTCTCTTTGGACTGCCCCATCGGTGTTGAATTTTTTCCCATGCAAGAAGTTATTCAAGTTTCGAAAAAAAAGGTAATCTTCATAAGGAGCAAGGTCCGGGGAGTAGGGTGGATGTCTTAGACATTCCAATTGAATTTCCTCCATTTGGTAGCCGTCTGTTGTGCAGTGTGTGGTCTAGCGTTGTCCTGAAGCAGCAGTGGCCTAGAGAGAATGAGCAACCTCGGTTGTTTAGCAGCTAGCTTTACCATCATGATTTGCATTTGCTAGCAATAGACATCTGCCGTAATCGTCTGGCCAGATTTAAGAAAGCTGTAGTGAACGACACCGGCACTAGTCCACCAAACGCTCACAAGTAACTTTTTTGAGTAAATTTTCGCATGGGGCAGGATTTGGCTGGTTCGCCAGGGTTCAGTCATTGTAAAGAGCGTTTCTGATTATCGTACAGGATCCACTTTTCATTGCAGGTAATGATTCGATTTAAAATACTTTCATTATTTTGCTAGTTGAGTAATGTAACGCAGCAGTCAACGCGCGTTTGTCGGTTTGCTGCACTCAATTCATGAGGTACCCACCATTCAAGCTTTTTCACCTACCCAATTTGCTTCAAGTGGATTAAAATAGTTTTATCACTAAAACCGCAGCCTGCAGCTAACTCGGACGTGGTTTGCGATGAATCCGCTTCCACAATTCATTATCAACTTTAGTCTCCGGCCGTCCACGGGGCTTGTTCTGCAGGTTTTTTGTTTTTTGTTTTCTTGTCTTGCAGGTTAAATTTCCAGAGAGAAAAAGTTGGAACCAAAAACGCACTGTTTTCTTTTGCGACACCGCCGCCATACACATCATTTCTTTGTTGAGTCGAGCCGTTTCTGTAGCACTGGTGCCACGGTGGAACTCGTACTCGAAAATGATACGATATTTCAAGTTTTCCATTTTGTAAATAGAGTGACGCAAAGAAAAAACCAAACGAGGAAAAAACAAATGAATTACGGTTTTCGAAACACAAATGCATGAGTAAATAGAAATTGGAATCCCTAACCAAAGATTGAGATCAAAGTGGCCAGTACGACAAAACGCCAATTTCATATTATGTAAGGACCCAATATTTTCACCAAGCCATTCTTGATCATTCACCCAAAACAGGTTTAGTCGTTTTAATGTATTAGCAAGCATTATCTTTTCATTCACAACAGATAAAAAAATGATGTCGTAGTGTTTCACCTTATATTATCACTCATCAGACACACGTCTATTCACAAACGTGAAAATGTAGTTATTCTGATATGTAAGGATATTTTATCAACAAGACTGCGTTTTTATCATAACAATTTCAAGTAAAAAATCATCAAATCATTTATTATGTATTTCCACCCAGCCACCATAGTAGGTACGTCAGTCGCCCAAAACACTTCACGTCACTTTAACGTTCACAAACATTGTAACAGGGTAGATATTCTAATTGGTTACCGGTTTTTGTTTGCATAAGCCGGGTAGAGTGTTCTGCTTTTATTTTTGCACGTACTCAATTTCCTGGCCCACTGGGTGTCTTGGAGAATAGATATTAATTTACATGAATAAATAAAATTTGCATTAAGAGCGTACAAGGGAGAGGTATAGTGTATTATTGTGGTTTGCGATTATTAAAAAAAATAGGAATATTAATTTATAAATGATTATGTATTTGCACAGCTGATTTGATACGAAATATATAATGGCCATATGCACAAAAATTTCTGATATCCCCGAAGTTTTCCGAGATTATGTTAATACGTCTTACCAAATCTTTTTGTATTTGAATTTCGATGGAAGTAGACTAACTAATAACATGTAGGTTTTTTACATTTATGTTGTAAAAAATATTCTTGACGTGACTTTTTATGACATTGAAATACATATATTTACAAAACTAATTAAAAAAACTAAGTAAATACCCAATTCTGACAACCCTAATATCGCATACGACATATTATCGAGTATGTTGAGAATACCAACATATTAAGTTAAAATTACACTTCCCTCGTGCTAGTAATTTTGGCGCACTCCGCTGGTTTGTTATTTCAGGATGCACTTCTGTTCCGTCTACTGCTCCCATAGGGTTGCCAAGTGGATTTTATTTATGCTAATTCTATTATGGGACGAAAATTGCTGTTTCCCTTCATTTTTCCTATTAGCATTTAAGTTTAATATTATAAAAGATACAAATGTAGATGATTGAAAAGAAAGAAAAATAAAAATTCATGCGTCTCATATTTACAAGAAATTAAATGATTTTATTTAGGACTTACATTGGTATACTAAAGTTTCCCATAGCCAAGTCATATAGAGGTATTGCACCCTCGAGCCTGATCAAATAATAATAATATCTATAGGCGCTTCCACACCACGTCAATGAGGTCCCGTACTAAGTTCTCGAATAACTTGTATTACGGGTACCATACAACGGAAATATATTTATTAATTTTATACTACACACACATTTAAGATTTTTCTTAAATTATACACATTCATGATCCAGGAACACTGTTTTGTCTCATTGGCGAATTCGAACCCGAGACCTCCGGCTTGAGCACTAACGCGCTCAACCACTGAGCCACAGGGGTCGTCAATTGAGTAACTTGTCGAAGAGCATACGTAGATAGCTGCTACCTTACTTACTAGTATTAGTAATATGTTACTTAGCCATAAGATTCACATGATAATACCTAGAAATATTTAAGAAGATCAGCTGTTATCAGATTTTCACAGTAACCATTGTCTGTCACGCGACTTTTCCAACGTATAATACGTACAAAACATAGCTTATCCAGTGTGTAAATGTTTTTATTAGTAAGGGGGTAGTAATATAAAACAAATCACTTTAACCAAACGCATTAGGTACTTTTTGGCTGAACACATTTTGATTTACATCACATATATAAATTATAATAAAAAAATAAGTTTCATTTTAAAAATAGCGTTTACAAAGGCCTCGTTACTCAGCCGTCCGGTCAAGTTTTCTTTATATCCCTTGTTCGGGTGATAGATTGCCTGTTGCCCAATAAGCCTGAATAATTTCAACAAAAAATACCCAAATAAATAATTTGAAAGCCTTAGAGAACAAAGAATATCGTGTTCAATTTTGTGATCAAAGGTTTTTAATTTTGATAAAACTGGTAAAACGTTTTTTTTTTAAAACAACATTTTAAGACGGATCGCTGGATTTCATATTATATTATTAATAGGTACATGATTTGTTTGGTATGTTATGGGTTATGTCCAAGTCGTAAAATGTTCATTGTTCAGAGTGTGGAATTTGGATTGAACTATGATTGTCTTTTCGGGTAATACAATAAAACAAAATAAACCTAAATGGATACTCAATTTCATCAGAAAAAAACAAATACCTAAATGGTTACTAAAGCAATTAGTATCGAAAATGGAAAAAAAACTAATATTGAACTAAAAAAGTATCTTTAGTATTTTACAACTTAGGCATTCTAGGATTAGAACGGTTGGAGACTAACGGCCCGTTTCAATAAGCTATATATCTATAACTATTTCTTAAAAACGTCGCCATTCAATCATTTGACGGTTTTCGCAATACAAGTTTGAGGTTTTTAACAAATAGTTATTGGTATAGATAGGTTATTGAAACGGGCCATTAGACGTTTCAAGATATGGCCCGCTTACGATCTGGACCCAAACTTCATATATATATATGAAGTATATAGCCGAACGTATAATTGCCTCCTTTTTTTTGGAAGTCGGATAAAAATTTTACACAACACAATCCCTTATGAAGACATAATAATAAGAAAATTATATTCTACTATAACTCCCAAAGTAAACTCAGTAAATTGAAAATTTTAATTGACATGCAAGTCTTCAAGAAAACATTACCCTCCCGGCAGCAGTATTAAGACAATCTTATCAAAACAAACTCCTCTCATAACCAGGTTTTCCTCATTTTGTAACCTGCCCGAGCTGCCCCTTAATACACCCCTTGAAATTATGAAAGTGTATAAACATTTTCACGCCCTTCTGTCGCCCCCTGATTTCCTGCATTATTATTATCAAATCAGCCCATAGATACCTAGATAACCATGTTATTCCCCCATAATGGGGAAATAAGGTTGCGTTCCGTATCTAAATCATTGTTTTATGATACTATAATTTTGTTCGCCCCCTCGAACAAATTTGTTATTGAGGAATTAAGTGTTCTGTGCTTTTAAAAAGATTATTGTAAAAATTGGTTTCGACAAAATCGAATTGAGTATTTTTATTGTCTGTTATGGGCTTATGTATACAAAAGTTTGTATGAGACGTTTACACTAAGAGGAAACGCCATTTATGATTGCGATGATATATGACCCGGTCGTTTTTATTTTAGGCCCGAATTGTAACTGACTAATTTGTCCAGAGGAATTTTTCTCATTTTTATCAGTTTCCAAAATATCGAGCGCCAAAATAAAAAAGTGTGTGACAGCTCCGACGCACGACTGGAGTTTACTCTAAAAAGTAAAATTTTGTGTGCAATGCAAAGCGACTAGCGATCGATTTGAGTTCAAAAATTCGCGCCATGTGAAAAAAAGTGAAAGGTGCGCAGAATAGGTTGCGCACGAAAACGTAACGAGGTCATTCGTTCAGTAGATTTTACTCCGCATATTTTTTTCATACCGGGGGCCTTATATGAAAATCGATTCTTAAGGAGTAAACTCCAAAAACTTGGAAAAAAAAATCACTGTTTCTGGCCTAACTTTCTACGTTTATTACTTTCTTGAATAATTATTTTTGCACCATACAGCTCTCGTGAATACGAATCAATTCGTGTGTATGTTTTTTTTTGTGTGTATGTTACGCGATTACTACGCCGTTTGTGGACCGATTTTAAAAATTCTTTTTTTATTGTAAAGAGTTGACTCCTGAATTGGTCCCATTGTCACCAAATAGTCACCTGGTGATGGGATCCATGAGGAATCGAGAAAAGTCCTCAAAATTTATAAGGAATATATTCACCGATAGTGATTTTGGCTTATTTTAAAGTAACTCGAGCATATGCTACCAAAAAGTGAAATGTGCCAAGGTATACCCTGGATCCAAAAGCACTGAACGGCATTTCTCAGTCTTTGAAGATACAAGTTTCCAAATTTCCAATTTCAGCATTGCATAAAACTGCAAGCAAATGTCACTATTAAATAATCATCATCACCGCCACCATGATCACACCATACACCATGTTATTATGTTGATATCTAGGTATTCTATATAACTCTCCGAGATATAAGGGGATCGCAGCCTACACTGGAGCGAACGAAAAGACATTTCCAATGTCAGAATGGAAATGTTGTGACAGATTGACGACCGTCAACGTGGGAATTTAGGTAGTGTGTGTTGTTATTTTTATTAATTTTATATGTTTTAGCTTTCTGTACACCGTCCTGCACATAAATTTAACTATACCATATTTCATACTCCGTTTCCATAGTTTTAGTAAGAAGTTTTCGCTTTACACATGAATATATTGTGATTCCTTTTTAACCGACTTCCAAAAAGCGGTTATGAAGTACCTACTTATTAGTAAATAATTATATAAATCAATATCGTGTTCACATCACCTATACATAACACCGCGACTACGACAACTTTCCTCTCCATTTTCATAAAAATATATGTTTTTCATTCAGTTTGACGTTTGATGTTTTGAATTCTATATTGCATCTACAATCTACACGTCCCACCCCTCGCCAATCGCCATATTAAAATGCATTCAACAAATGATTAAGTGCGGGCGTTTGTATAATCCGTGCATCAAATTCCGTTAATTTTCTTTTAATGTGTAGTCGTCAGCTGCTAACATTAATCTCTCCGTTTAGCCGTAGTCTGGCCGCCACTTTAGGTACCTAATACTATTTACGTGTCGAAACTTAATCATAATAAAAATACATAACAAACTCAATGTCTTATAATATGTAAATAGAAGAAATAACGACCCTTCTAAACAAAAAATGTGACGTAGTTTTGGGGTCATTTTTCTTAGCGGATTTTTTTAAGCATAGGAACTTTTTTTTAGGGACAACTTTTGAAAGGAAAAATCCTTTTTGGAAAAAAAAATAAAAAAATATTAAAAAAATATTATATTTTATCACGTAAGCGTACATGTAAATACGGGGAAACTTCCTCCTTCCAACCTCCAGCCTTGGGTTAGGACCTAAATGGTCCTAAACTAACCTAACCTAACTCTAACTAATAACGATCCCAGGTTGGCTTTACCATTTTACCCATCGTCCTTTTGTCTCCATGGCAATACAGCCAGATTTTATTTAGAAAACCGATGTTTCGTAATAAACATAATTATCATATACTTCTAATTACAACGTGTAAATGTTCAGAACTGTTTACATTTGTATATAAAGGTGTAATGTCTCTGCTCCTACCAAGAGCACGCTCGATTGTATTTCATCACATTATAACGACTCACTTGTAGGTACACCAGTAACGCAAACGAACTATCAGCAACTTCTGTTTACAATAATATGGGCAAGATGTGGTACCGAAGGTTCAGAGCATAATATCTTATAGAAGTTTATAATTTCATAAACATATTTAGTATTAAAGTAATCCTTATTTATCTGACTAATAATATGGAAAATAATTAGTTACACTATTTTTTCCATACAAGTCATACATACCTAATGCTTAAAAACATAAAGTGTAAAAAACATGATAATAATCTAAAAATAGGAAAGACAGTATTGTTTCTGTATATTTTTATTCCCGTACGAGATCAATCTTCAGGGTATGTTTTTTTAACCTGCATTACGTCATATTCTCAGTGGGTTTAGTACGAGCAATTGACAACAATGTATGGAAACGTTATTGAATGATAATTGATTGAAAATCACGACAGCGTCTCCACAAATGTTATTCGTTAACGTAACCACAGGTTAACATAGTAACATTTTCGTCAAAACTCGAAAACATTAGTAACCTATAGTAGGATCTCTGATCAAACTCTCATTATAAGTTCTCCACTTTTAATTGCAATACGTCTGATATCACTCCGTATTTAGTTAAGGGAATATTTCTCATTAAAGTAACTTAACTTTGGATACATTTAATGTACTCAATTTGACGGGAGATATAATATTACCTTGTTATTTGTTCAAACAGTAACTTTGTCATATTAACATAACTTTAAATTATTAAAATATCTTTATCAAAGAGATAGATAGATAAAGAGATAAAGGACAGAACAGCTTAATAGGAAAACAAACAAAACAGATATTAAAACACACGGTACAATATCAAAACCAATTTAAGTTTAATACTATAACAAAATAACTTAATGATAACAAAGCATAAAGTTTATGCTCGAATCAACAATAAATATATCTAGAGAGCCACTTGATGGAGCTTTTATGTCTCAAAAATGTAAATTAATTATGTATTATATATTTTATCCACATGCAATTTAATTAGGCAACTTATTTGGGATGTGTTAATGTGATTGTATCTACCATAAAGAATTTATCGCAAATAAATCATAGATATCAAATTCTAGTGCCACAGTCTTTGTTAGAGCACTCCTCCGAAGCGACTTGACTGATTGTTATAAAACTTTGCAGGTGTGTTCGGTAGGTATGATGATAGGTTAGGTGTAAGCTATTTTTCATAGCCCCAAGTGATAAGTGATTACCCTTAATTTTCACCGATCACCAACTCCATTGTTTAATAGCGATGTAATAATCTGCAATCCTCAGTGGTCGATAACTGAAGGTTGTAAGGGATCTAACCTTACAACTTTCTACTAGATAGTAGGTGTAGGTAAGTAATTGCAGGTGTAGTGTGCTGGTGTGGAAACTGTTACTAGGTGTATATACATATTATTTCACTTCATAGTTAAGACAAAACAACGTCTCTTGCGTACACCCAATTACTATATTATGAAAATTAAACATTGCAGACAATATTAAATTGCGAAGTGGACGTAAAATTGTATTTCTCTGCTTCGCATTTTCAAAATCATAATATTATCTACATATTATATGATAATGATGCCACGCTTCCACTTGACACTGGCGTACTTATATAAATGCTTATTTACTGTTATAATCTGGAAAGCCAGCTCGTACAAAGTACTTAACCCTCTTTTTGAAGGGGTGCGGCTGTATTTTTAGTATAGCGCTTCAAATGGTGTTTCATAATTGCATAGTACTATTTATTTTGTTTAAATTTTAATGCTCTTTTTGAACACTCGGTTTCTCCACGGCTCTACGTGTTTATTTTACATTAACTTGCCGTATTTTTTTTTAATAGGGTTATCATCAATCAGTTTTATTGGAGCACTCTGTTCGTTTCGCGTTACTTTTTACCGCTTCGCTACCTTAATATGAGAATAACCAGCCTCCGCGGTCCAGTGGTTAAGAGCTTGGCTCTCGACTCGGAGGTCGTGGGTTCGATTCCCACATTAGAACACCAAAAAATATTGTTTACGAGTTTGGTTAGGACAATGCAGGCTGAGCACCTGATTGTCTAAGAAGAAAGATTAGCCATGCGTCGGATGGGCATGTAAAAAGTCCGACCTGCGCCTGATCTCTCGCCAGTCGTGTCGGTCTGTCCGTCCCACCGGATTTCGAGAGTAAAGGAAGAGAGAGTGCTCTTGTGTACTATGTACACACTCGGGCACTATAAAATAACTCCTACATAGCTGTCCTGGTTTCAATGAAACCGACCACTATCACTGAAATCGGTGTGGGGAGATATAATATATGAGAATTAAGGTTGCAGCCTTAATTAGCATATTAAGGTAGCAAAGCTATAAGAAGTACATTCCAGTCTCTATACTATCTACTTGCTGTGTAACGTACCAGTCGCTTCGCCGTAAAGACATTACCTACTCCTATTTACTTTTACTTAAAATTACAAGCATGTGAAGCTCCTGGCTCCTGAGATATAATTTGCAATTAGGTTATCAAAAATTGTCGCAAATTAAGTTGTGTCTCTTCGAGCGGCCCTATCTACCTACCTTGTCACTCTCAGGGCTTCGCTGGCGCAGCAAGGTAGCTAGACTTACACTTACTAGACTCTAGAGACTAGACTTACAGATTTACCGTAGTACTCTACGGATTTCGTATTTACATGAAACTAAAAGCATCCCATCAATGTGAACAGTTCAAACAATATGGGGTCCTGGGATATATTTCGGACTATCCTCACTTTTCTCCCCTAGCTTCGTTCGCTTAGTACTTAGGAGAAAGGTAGTAACAATTACATCTACAGTTATACCTCTATGGTCCTCGTATTTACATGAAACAAGCTGAGATGAAGCTCAAACAAACCCATATCATTTACAATTAAAACTCTAAAAACATGAAGTGTACAGAGTACACGTGGTAATATATTATATAATAGAAAAATAAAATGTGTGCATCTACCGCCATTTGTGTATTAATCCGAACTTTAGAAAGTTAAGTAATAAGCATAAGTATCTTCCGACAGATGACGTTATATCGATGGAATTATATCCCTATCTACCTTTAAACTTCACTCTCAACACCGCTAAAGACGTTTAACTTCAAAACTATAGTTTAACTACAGTTACTTTTTTTAAACTTGACTCTTCTTCACTCTTTCTTATCCCCGACTACTACGGCTTCACAGAAAGTCACAACACAAAACATATTCTCTTCCATCAATTATAATAATAGGTATTTACCTATGAAATTGCCGTTCTGCAGTACTGGCCATTTCAAATCAAAATAATTTTTGTTTGGCTAAGAATTCTAATTTCAAATTAATTTTTTATAAGTTTAAATTTTTTCATACAAAAAGGTAAATCATACCATGGGATATGCTTCACCTTATTTATTTGCAATTGTCGATACAGATGTCGCTGTTTGCCGTTAATTACGGTAATGGATTGCAGTTTAAACACAGTCTTGTCTGGTGTTTGCGTTCCCGAATATTCGGCAACTCGGTTCACCGTAACTGAGACATTGTGGACACTTCGTGTTTGAGTATAGTTGATGTTGATGTTTTAATTATTCTAATATGTTTGTGCTAGGGTTAGAATAGTGGCGCTTAGAATTAAGTTTTATTCAAACAAGGGAGTTGAAGCGACAATTTTTTGCTATTTGTTCTGTTTAAAACAGATTTGATTAGTAGATTCTTAATTCACTTCTTTATAACTTTAACTAATGAAAATTATATTATACTAGCTGTTTCCCACGGCTTCGCCCGCGTAAATACACTATAGAGTATCCCGCGGGAACACTGTACTTTTCCGAGTAAAAAGTAGCCTTTGTTTTAATCTAGAGCCTAAAATACTACCATACAAATACACATCAAAATCCGTTCAGTAGTTTTTGCGTGAAAGAGTAAAGGATATCCTCACCTACATCCGTCTATCCATCATCACAAACTTTCGCATTTATAATATTAGTAGGATTTAACGTCGTATCATCACATTGCGTATGTATTTCTTAGAAGTATACTAATTAATGATTATTAGGTCTCCATAGCTTATACAAAGTAAAAATTAGTAGCTCCCCACACCGATTTCGGTGACAGCGGCTGGTTTCATTGAAACCAGGCCTAGCTACGCAGGAGTTATTTTATAGTGCCCACGTGTGTGCGCAGTACACAAGAACATTCTCTGTTCCTTCACTCTCGAAACCCAGTGGGACGGACAGACCGACGCAACTGGCGGGAGATCAGGCGCAAGTCCGACTTTTTACATGCCCATCCGACGCATGGATCATCTTTCTTGTCAGACACTCAGGTGATCAGTCTGCATTGTCCTAACCAAACTTGGAAACAACATTTTTTGTCCAATGCGTGAATCGGACCCACGACCTCCGTGTCGAGAGCCAAGCTCTAAACAGCTACTGGACCACGGAGGCTGTTTTGTGTAGTATAGTGAAAGTTACTTAATCTATAAACATATCTATGGACTTGGTCTGAAATAAATGTTTTTTAATTTTATTTACAATATTATAATGTACGAAAGTTACAGCAGCAAAATCACTACTCTACAGCTACTAGGTTATATACTTGTAAAAAATCAAAGATTCCTGTAGGAAAAACAATCACAATGACAAATAGCCAATGATTGGTTTAAGAGTTTATTCAAATAACTTCGAATCCAAATTGTCACTGTAGCACTTCAACACTTTAGAAATCAATTTTGTAACGAAACGCTAGACAGTTCCGAGGCTGGTTACCCGCACAATGACTGGCAGAGAAATTAATCTCAATCCTCGTTATTACCTTTCGTTTTAGTTTAATTGAATAATAAACGAATCGTCTTGATGTCATAAACAGATTTTTGGAGTTTTGACCAATCACAACGGGTTTGGCGTTGGTGATTGTTTAGTTTATGAGAACGACATTTTTCAGTTTTAACATATCGGAATTGGATTGTAACTGTATTTTTGTGGTCGCTCGTCGCCCGTGCCCGGCCCCACCATATGGGGATATGGTGGGGCCATATCCCCATATGGTGTCCATACCATGTCGCATGGACGAACTTCAGACTAGACTCCATCAAAGCGCCATCTTGAAGCGCTTGCGTCTCGTCAAATCAACATCTCTATAACTATTGACCTTTCCGACATACTTATTTCAAGTTTAAAGTAAACAAAGCTATTAGCTTATGAACCGCTGTAAAGCATAAGCCCTCATACATAGTGGAGGTAATAAAGGGCCCCCTTTATTACCTCCATGTAAAATATATTTTATTGATATATAAAACATTATGATATATTTACGTAGGCCTAGAAAATGCTGTATCGTTAATGATGCTATAACCATCTATGGGATTGCCTGACATTGCTATTATAACTCACGGTAGGTTTTAACTACCGCTGCCGCTTATCGTAAAAGTTTATAATATAATTAGCGTTTATTGTTTAAGTACTGATAAAGCCCTTCTGTAAAATCTTGAACAATACACTATTGAAAATGTGAAAAGTGTTTACAAGTTAGTCTTAGTAAAAAAAATACACCTACCTACCTACATATATATAAAAAAATTGTCGTCAAGAAAAAAAAATAAGACTAATAGATAGAGACATTCAACTGAGAGGCTAAAACACTTTGAGCATGTATTAATTAATTCATACTAAATTAAAATAATGTTTATTAGCACTATATTTTATATATAGGCCGTTAGATAAGAGTTGGGTGATATTAACATGTAGACATGTTACGTCGTGCTCTCTATTAATAATGTCAGGTCACGTTATGGTTATATTCATAGACAGCGCACAATGTACATGTAAACATGTTGTAGGCGCCAACTCTTATCTATCGGCTTATACCCTTGGTAATAGCAAAATGAAGAGTAATTTGGTCCAGCTAGTATTACAGTATTGTCCAGCCTATACATATAGGTAAGTAAAATAATTAATCAAAAACGATAAATGTAACTAAAAAAAAACCAACATAAAACAAACATTTTTACGAGTATTTCATTAGGACACAGTGTGGTCTAGTACAAAAATAGGCGAAGTAAAAGTATCAAAGACAATAAATCCTCAAAGGTATCTGTCAAACTAATTGCAAAGCTGTGTTTGACAGGGGCTATAATTGAAGTGGTCATATTTAAGCCAGCCATTGAATCTTTTATGTGCTGACCAGAATTCTAATATTATCTATTTTAATTATAGCCTCTTTAATCTATAATAAAAGTCCATTTGACGACTTATAATACTGGAATTACTAGATGCTGTCTGGACTCCGTTTGTGGAAATAAAAATCTATATCACGCGGGAAACGTACCTATACTTCAATAGAGTACAAAATGCGTAATCCAATGTAGGTACTCTTTGTGTTGTTTGGTTTTACAATTGACGGATAAGAAATAATATTAATCATTGAATTTTACAAGATTTGGCGTAACTATCGATCCATATTATGATTTATTGAGTCGAATTGCACGACCGACATTGCTGACACCTCTGGCCAACTTAAACGGCCCATTTTATTGATTTGTCCTTTCAATAGCTTATTCCAGCAGTAAAGTTAGGTCTGACATTAAAAATTCATTCAGATTTTTCTTATAGCGTCGGTGCTCAAGCCGGAGGTCGCTTATATAAATTGATGGTATTATAAAAGTATTAAATATATTTCCCGTACACAAGTTCTTTGGATACTTAGCATGGTACCAAATAGACGCGTCCGTAGATATTGTCATTATTATCATAATTATTATATTTCAAAATAATAATAATAATATCTATGGACGCTTTCACGCCACGCCAATTTAGTCCTGTGGTAAGATCTCGAAGAACTTGTGTTACAGCCTACAGGTACCAGACAATGGACAATATATTTAATATTTTTATACTATACACATATTTAAGATTTTTATTATATTATAAACATATTTAACACACATTCATGACCCAGGAACACACAAACCTTTTTTGTTCCCTGGTGGGATACCAACCCCAACCCGCTAACCACTGAGCCACAGAGGTCGTCAAAAAATTGAATTTTTGACAATTTATAGCCATTTAGCATAATTATATTCTGTTCAGGACCAATTTCATCTAAGCGTAAACAACAACATTAAATTCGACTAAATCAATGTGTCATTGCAGTTTTTACCTATTTCTTTACTGCATTGTAAATAAGTGTTTAAATTGATAGCGTTATAAAAAGCTATTGTCTCTTTGGTTACGTTTAGATCGGATCGGAGTGAACAAGATTAGGTCGAGCCGTCGAGCATTCGTGACGAAGCATGGTTTCCAACTAACTTAACTGTTAGTTAGTTAGCTATTTGATGCGCGGAATACTTGTTTGGAAACCAAAAATAAAAACTTAGGACAAACCGACGTATTTTTCTATCATAACGCGATCTGCAATATTGATTGAAATGTAAAAATCCACGTCCGGCTTTGAACTGACAAGCGATTTTTTGGTGTTCCCCACGGACAATAAAATCATATTTTTACGGTGCCAACGAAATAGAATATTGATGAATTTTCAAATGGTTTCGTATATTTCAACCATTAATTCGGTACCAAAAATAGCAGACATTTGGACATCGTGTGTCTATTAATGAAAGATCCGTTTCATTTCATATTTATTATATTAATGCAAAATTTATTGCTTTACATTGTATATACTTTTTAGTTTATTAATCATTTTAAACGAGTAAACGAGTCAACTGTAAACTATGCATCTTATAACACGGTAAAACACTTGCACAATTTTCCCTCAGGTGTTAAGGACACATCTATTTTTATAAATCATTATTGGTTGTAACGAACTTCTTTGTGATTCGGACGCTTATGTCATTGCAATTACTGGCTTTTTATCCGGCATCGACCCGCTGAATGGGCTCTTAGGTATGAAAAAACGTCGCCGACCACAGGAGAAAACGTCGCCGCGCCAAAATCGTAATGTCATCCGTGTTTCATCCGAAAGTCTCCCAAAGATTTTTTGCCTTATAGAAAAAAAGAAAAAAAAACCCGCATTGTTTCAAAGATTCGGCAACCAATACCGATAATATATCTTAGTTATGGGGATCTTCTTAAGTGTGAAATATACGACTGTTCAATATTTATAGGATTTTTATTTGTATTGTTCATGCAGGAGCCACGTTTTGCGAAGACAAAAGAAGGTTTCCTTTTTTACCTGCATTCGTTTTGGATGTCTTAGGTGGTATAAATAATGCATTATCACGCGTAGGGTCGCGACACGAACGGACTGGCGAATAAAATTATTTGCACGTATCATACACCGTCTACACCGGTACAGACAGCAAAATACAAAATAACTAAGTTCTTTAATAATCCGTAAAGTAAGAAAAAAATCGCATCAAGTTGTACCTCAAGTAGGCTGATCACCAGATTGACTGATAAGAAAGATGGTCCATGTGTCGGATGGGCATGTAAAAAGTCGGACCTGCGTCTGATCTCTCGCCAGTCGTGTCGGTTATCCGTCCCACTGGGTTATGAGAGTAAAGGAAGAGAGAGTACACAGTACGAAGTACAGAAGAGAGAGTTACAGAGAGAGAGTACAGAAGAGGTTTTTCTCAGTAGTTTATCTATTCGATAGCTCTTTGGATTGATTAAAGCGTTTGCATATAGATAAACTCTATTCAATAGCGCCTTTTATTGGATGACGCAATCAAAGGCGCTAGACAAAAAACCTCAGCAACATGTCACTAATAGTTTACTTAATGGGATTTGAAATATTTCAGTCCATACTCAATAGTCACAAATAGTTCTAGAAATAAATGCACAAAGAGGAATAGCAAAATAAGTCCGTATTAATTTGAAAGCTGAAACTCATCTTAATAAATTAACAGTGTACATTTACGAGACAATAAATAAATAAAAGACAAGCGAACGCCATTTACGTTATTACAATTTTACGGCGGTTTACGGTCCTTGTTTTATTTATACACCAAGGAATATCATAAGGCTGAAGAATACCATTGATGTATAAAGTTATAGATACGTTTCGTATTGTGAAATTAGAACCAGATGTGATTTTATATTCACACAGCTTCTGCTAGTTATGAATACAAGTGGCAAGGAATATTGAGGCTGAACTGCCATTGATAAAAATTATTTATGTGTACGTTTAGTGTTTTAAAATGAAAATAAAGAGGATGTAACATTTATCAAACGCAATAATATAACGCAACGTTGCCATGAATGTATTTATTGTTATCACCTGATGGGTAAAATGTATATTGTCTTTCGATTTAAGAGCTAAAGATTACTTCGACTATTCATAAAGACGTGTTTATTAATTTTGTTTGACAGGTTTCCGAGTACGGAGTGCAAAAATATTAGAAAATTTGTTTTGTGTAATAAATCTAGTCAGTGGCCAAATAAAATAAACCTTATTGTTACGAATTAGCATTCATAAATAATAACAAAACACGTGAAAATTTTGATGAGACTTATAATGCTCTTTCCAAATAATTTTTTAATATTGTTGGATTATTTTTTAATCGAATTCAAGATGTTGATAATGAAATAAGCTACTTAAAAGCAGAAAAATGATCCTAATCACTCTTTCTCTAAATTTTGGGTTTTGAGGTTCCGGTAATTTGTTTGTTCTTGTTCTTTACCGATTATAAGATAAAGAAGTGAGTAAGTATTTGTGACAATTGTTAGTTTTGTAGGATTTGATTTGATTTGGTGGCAAAATATAAATATAAAACAGAGAATTTATGTCAAACTTGTAAACGCGAGCTTAAAGTAAAGCAGAATAAACATATCTATAGGAATATCATTGGTTTTTTTGTTACAGAAACTTTATTAGCACTTTGGTTATAAATTAATTACGTAAAGTGTATATTTTTTTACAATAGTTATTATAAAATATTAATTACTAAAGTGTGATTGACGAAGTGACTTAGGTTTTATTTGAGATGGTGGTTCGATGCGTCGATAATTATTTTTACTACCTTTATTGTCTAGTTTCTGAAGGTATTTGTATGTTTGTATTATTTAGTGTCATAATTTTTAAAAACAAGATTTAAAAATATTCGGCTTATCTTAATAGGATGCTTCACACCACGTAATATGGAAGTATATTTTCGTTGTCGATCCCGATTCCTATAGATATAATCACACAATTTCTATGTAAGCTTTTTCGTTCATTTGCACTCAGTGCTGGCAGGTAAAAATAAAAACTAAACAGAAGATTTAATTCGTTTGTTAATAATATTATCAGTTATAAAAATGGAGAGACACTGATATGATGTGCAAATAATATTTAATTTATCTTATGATGGTATATATAAATTGAAATTAATAATAAATAGCTACGCTAATTATTAAACAATTTTAACAGAGCTTGAATTTTTTATATGGTAGGAATGGTTCGATTAAATTAAGTAGACATTGTATTACTGTGAAGACGAAGCTATATTGGTAGGTAGAAGTCGCTATATTATATAATAAAAACATATTTTGTAGATACACACCATGTATTGTTGTTATTATTTTAAAGTTTCGTACATGTCTATTGAGTTACCTAGTAAAATATATTTTCTAGTTTCAACACCAAACAGTACCTACCTAAAAAAAAACCTTTTACCTACTTAAAAAACGATTATCTCTTTTCAATATATATTTTCGTCCTGTCAAATTCATACCTAATAAATAACGTTATAAACACGAGAACCACGCCCAAAAAGCATCATGTTAAGAAATTAGCATGTTTTGAACACACAACCGTAAAATTTATAACTTAAAATTAAACACTTTATTGGTTATTATTGTTATTAGTTTATAAATCTTTCAATTGTAATGAAATAAAAACGTCGCATAGAATAAATAGGTTAAGACTTTATTGATGTCTTACCAATAAAAAAATAAGGGAAAAATCACAAAAGAGAGTAATAAAATATCACTAATACCATTTTATTTCTACATATTTAATATAAAGTTCTCTTAGTGCATATTATGACAATTTTAATGAAAAAAATACAGAATATTTAAAATATGTACAATTCAATGAAAAACCAAATCAGTTAAAACAGTTTATTGTTGCTTTATGACTTTAATGATGAAACTGATATCTAAATGGCAAATATGTTATACCATAAATAAACGTTTAGTTATGTAAAAGTACACCACTGCTATATTTTACAAATACTAAAATTGCCATCAATAAAATGTCAAAAATAATCATTTATAATAAGCTTGCACCGTAAATCTTTACCAAGCCCGAAACTATTCGCTGAATCATCAGGTGAATCATTAAATTATTATTTTTAAGGTTAGACCCTTTTTCTGGCCAGGGCAAACGAGTTGTCCTCTAAAAATATTTCAAGTGGCGCTGACATTCTATTTTTAATTTGGCGAAGGAAATGTTTCTTCTCCTTGTGATCTCGTAAAGGTTTCACGTTTACGGTCTCCCAGCCCAAAGAAATTCGATTAAAGACAACGATCGCGTTTCCTATCGGGTTCGGTTGCAGTGACGTCACGATTTCCATCTACCCTCTGTTTACTTACAGCCTCAGTAGCGGAACTGAACCCATAGTCTGTGAAATTTGCAGGTAATCTCGTGGATCTATCGAATTTGAAATTATATGTACCCATGTACTTGTTTGTGGAAAATAAATTAAATGGCTGAATTTAGTAACATTTTGGTACAGTCCTCAGGACTTATTAAGCGTCAAATTATGCAATAAAATATTTGTGAAAGATGAATCATATTAAGTGCCCGTTGTTGTCTATTGCCAATTCTATGATGCCTTCTAATAAATATATATTCAATGTTGCTATGTTTGTCTGTCGAGTGAATTTTTACAACGTATCAGGCAAAGACAGCAACATTGAATAGCTAATCAGTTGTGTTAAAATTTTTTTTAGAAGGACCGATATTTTTTATTATTTTGATATTTAAATTCGTCTTATTTATTACGTGTCACCTACAGTTTTTAACTTCAAGAAAAAAAAGACCATTGATTTATAGACTTCGTCTTCATAAAAATAATACTTTTAATTAATACAAACACCATGAAGTTTTTACACATAAAAATGTTTAAGCTTTACCAAGTAATACGATGGAGCTTTGTTTTGTCACACCTACCCCATTATCCTGAACAAACAGCCAGCAATTGTGATAACATGATAATATGATGTGGACGACTCATCATTTGCATTTTTCCCAGGGATCATCTTGTTTGCTACATATTGAAAAGCTTACTTTCTGTACAAGTTATAGAAAACTTTGTACCTGATGAACAAGACGCTTCTAATGGTGTATAATTTATCAAATTATGTTAAGTAAGTAAAGTTTAAGTTAAAAGTTAGTAAGTACCTGACCGAGCTTCGCTCGGAGTTCTAATAAATTAATTCAAAAAATGAAAAGAATCTCAAAAAAAATATTTTTTTTATTATTCGAATAGGATTCGAACCCACCACATTCCAAATTTTCGAACAAAGCAAAAATTCTCCGATCCGATTGGCAGTTTGGTATGCGTATGTGTGCATACCAAACTGCCAATCGGAATGACATAATAGAAACGAAATTATTTATATTATATTGTTCCACGACGAAAGAAACAATATATACCTATAGCTTAAAAATGCGCAGTTTCCCAGAGAGAAGACCTAGCTAAATCGATTTTTCTCCCCCAATACTCCCTGCATTCTAAATTTCATGGTAATACTTGCAGCCGTTTTCGAGAAACCGATTATATATATACAAGATTGTCTCGTTTAAAGTATAAGATTATACAACCGATTTAATAGCAATGAAACTAATAAATCTACTCAATTTACAATGGGAAAGCACACTTTTTGCTTCTTAATATGAAGCAATGTTGTAAATTTTTGCATTTTTGGACTTCAATTTTAAGTACCACATGGCTCGTCGTTTGCAACTGTTTTAAGCTTTGGTGTAGGAAAAATATAAGGACATGGGCTACTTTTTATCGCGGGGAAATGTACGGTTCCCGTGGGATACTGTATTTTACAGCGGAAAAATATACGGTTCCCGTGCGATACTGTATTTACGCGGGCGGAGGCGCGGGCAAAAGCTAGTCGGTGATAATTCTTCACAGAATTACAGATCCAAATAAAAAAATGGTCAATTATTTACTATGGTTGCCCCAGAACATTTCAAACAAAAATTTCAACAAAAGTTTGTTTACTTCTTAAATTAAAATTTACTATAAAGCACTTCTTCCTCGAGTGGCGTAACTGAAAATATGCGCTTCCATCGGACGTGGCACTGACTTCCATTTGTCGCCACATTTATCCTTGTTCAAGACGTGTTTTACTCGCTCAGTACTTTGTTTGTATGTTTTCTGTTAGGTATTGTATATTATTATGTGATGGGGTCAATTTGTTTGGTTCCCTTAAACATGTTACATCTATTTTTCTGACAATTCTAAAGCGACGAATGGCGTGCTATTTTGTGAATTTCCGCAGAGGTAATTTGAAGTTGAAAAAATAAAACTATTATCAGCCATAAGAAATGAAGATGCTCTTAGTTAGCAAGCCAGAAAAAAATCGCTGGCTATAATAATTAGACAAAGTATAATTAATTCTAAAACTTAGCTAGGATCTCCCCTTACCAAAAGCATAACTTCCGAATTCGAAATTTCAAGTTTGGAATCTTCGTACAAGTAGGTAGTATTAAAATAGACCAAGAGTATAAATTAAGCGTATTGTAGTGAGTTTGCGACGGTGCAGTCGATTTGTCTGAGCCCCGTCTCCCCTAGGGGAGATAGGGGAGAACCTAATGAATATTAACGTGGTACCCGGGTCTCATAGTAACGGTATTTATTTTTAACTTGCTCTTTACTTTGTTCTTTAAAAGTTGTAGACAAATTGTAATCGGTCGATACCATGAGTGATTTTCGACACCTACTTGCCAAATGAATAACTGCTCCTACCGACCCTCCAATTTTTAAGCTGCAACTTCGGATTGTAAGATATAATTTGTGTTGGTTTTATTTTTCTTACGATAAAATTATGTTATGATCTCGGGAGGTACTATATATTTTGTTAGCTTAGTTTGAATTTGAATGAACAATATTTTAATTATAATATTACAGTACTTAAATATAAAAGAAAACGTCCATAACGTCCATAATATTTATTATGTTTAGCTTCTATTAATGTAAGTGTATTCTTTCTAAATGTACTCTTTGTATTCACAACGTTAAGTGTAATGAGTAAAGTAGCTTTAACTAGAACTTACAAAACTTATTCAATATTTTCAATCTATTTATTAAGTCCTTAGAGAAGGTAAGCAGAATAACAGTATTCATATTTTTCCTCTTCATTAAAGTTGTATGTATTTAACACAACAGCCTCCGTGGTCCAGTGGTAAGATCTTGTCTCTCGACTAGTGGGTTCGATTCCCGCATTGGAACGGAAATGTGGTTTCCAAGTTTGGTTAGGGCAATAAATAAATAAATATCTATGGACGCTTCACACCACGTCAATCTGGCCCCGTGCTAAGTATCCGAAGAACTTATGTTACAGGTACCAGACAACGGGAAGTATATTTAATACTTTTATACTATACATATACTTCAGATTTTTATTATATTATACACATATTTAATATACATCCATGACCCAGGAACACAGAAAAACTTTTTGTTCCTTCGGCAGGATTCGAACCCGCGACCTCCGGCTTGACCACCAACGCGCTGAATCACTGAGCCACAGAGGTCGTCAAATGCAGGCTGATCACCTGATTGTCTGACAAGAATGATGATCCATACGTCGGATGCGCATGTAAAAAGTCGGACCTGCTCCTGATCTCTCGCCAGTCGTGTCGGTTATCCGTCCCACTGGGTTATAAGAGTTAAGAAAGAGAAAGTGCTAGTGCGTACTGCGCACACACTTGGGCACTATAAAATTACTCCTGCGTAACTGGCCTGGTTTCAATAAAACCTGCCACCGTCACCGAAATCGGTGTGGGGATTTTTTTTTTGTATTTTTCTTTTTCGCCATTGTAAAACAAATCAAATTAACTTATTAGTTTTAAAAAAAAGGCTTTTTTGTTTTTTAAAACTTACAAGACTCAGGAGGTAAGAAATATTATGTGTTCATTTCCCAATGTGATCTGCAAGACTAACGATATCTGATGATATCTGAAAACAAGCACTCGGCACGTCTGGTGGTAGGCCTTGCCATCACTGGACCATTGTCCAAATGGAATCACATCTTACAAGTGTGTTGCCTTTTTATAAAGAAATTTTTATACTTGTTTTATGTTTGCTCTAGCATTCAACCGTAATGAAAATTAAATCCCGATTGTTCGAATGGCAAAATCGATTCACATCAGTGCTGTCCCAGTGAACCGATTTTGCTTAATCAACGTTTGGATTGGAACTATTCGAACTATTCCAAGTGATTGGAGCGGCACTCGAGTTGACGACCAATCTTCCAGTAATATCCTTCGTGAGAACTCAATTACAATATGCGAACACCTTTTCTCGCACGTCACTAGTTTGTTGTTATACTGCAGTTGTTTGCTGTTCTGCGAGTACAACTGCTATAGTGTTATTCTGCAATTGCGTTGCATTACAGTGCAAAACTATTTCAGTTTTTTAATGTATATTTTATTAAAATAAGTTTTGTACATTATAGAAAGGCTGTAAGTCATGAAAATGAGGACTTTTATATGTTTATCAAGTAACATTTTTTGCTAACATTGTTTGAACATATAAGTATTACAAAAACGGCTTTAAATCGGTAAAAAAACAAAATTGTTATCAATTACTATTAAATGAGTCAAATTTTCAACTCTCAACTCTCAACAACGACTCAATTCTAGTCAAATTAGAGCTTGTCAAATTGGTTTATTAATTTCTGTGATTTATAAAATACCAACGTTCAATTCTCCCAGATTTCATCAATCTTTATCATTCAGTTTACTTGTAATAAAGTAATGAAACCAAAAATAATCCACATAAATTCTCTTTATCGAGAGTCATAAATTTTCTTATTACATTCCGATTCTAGTAAGGCTTTAGTTATATGCAGAAGATAATTTGAATAGAACACGCAATCGGGCTTGTCACTGCTCCGAATGGGACTGTATCGGGTACGGCCGCGGGTGTCGATTAGAGCGATTCCTCCGGCGATAGAAACACGCAAGTGGCGACATAGAGTAAGGGACAGAGGGTATAGGAGGAATAATTTCAATAGGAGAGAAGACTAAATATTGTAAAATATTTCGTTAAATATATTCAAAAATACTGAGATATTACTATTTGGTAAACGTAAAAAAATATTATATTTATGTGTAGTTTAGTAATTAGACACATCTAAAATTACAAAATGTTTTAATTTTTTTGCTTAATTTGTATAAAACATACATCATTAGTTTACATACATCATATACAAAATTATTAATTATGGTTCGTATGAACTTAAACGCATTAATTTCGGAGATATTTACAAATATGTTCCTGCGTACTTATCTTTCTTGCACTTTTACCTAATCGTGACGTCAGTTAGGTACGACATTCGTATGGAGCGCTTTCACGAGACCTTTGAAAATACTGTTTTTAAAATGATTTTTCTTCTGAGAACTTACTCATATTTAAGAGTACTATTTAATAATTCATAAAAAAATCAGTCGTCTTACTTATTATAGCTGATTCTTCCGTGATAGAGGTGCGCTCGAATAATTGCGCGTAAAGTAGGTAATAAGGTTATAAATACATACAAACTTTTACACCTACGAGTATGGCAATAATTCCCATCATTTTCATCTTTCGAACAAAAAAAAACATCATAAAGGGTCACGTTTTCTATTTTTGCATTATTAAAAAGTAAAGAAACTCCTGTAAAAATATTCATATTAATTAATTTTTAAAAGTTCAAATGTTTACACAGTAATTAAAACTCTTCAGAAACAACAAATAATTACAAGATGTACTCTTATCTTAATGAAATATTTTAACCAAACGTTAGGCTACAATTTTACGTAGCTTAAAGCAGTATACAATTTTACATAGCTATAGTAGCATTATAATAGTCTTACACAGCAAATTTTGGTAATTAACAGAAAAGTAACATTATTACCATTTCCAGACAACTCTTACTATCACAGTAATAACACACAGGACTTCTTGTACTATTTCCACTCTAATAAACAAAACTCTTACTATGCATGGACAATCTCGCACTGCCGTACAACATGCCGGCTTTGAAGATCACGCGATCGCCGCGCAGTATCGGCCGTGCGCCTATGAATACACGTTTTTTATTTCACAGGATTATCTGGCCAAAATATCAGTGTTTAATATTTTATTTTTGCAACGAGGATCGAACACTGATCACGCTCCATGAATATTTATCTATGTTTGTTTTGCAGACACCCTAGTGTGTAGCGTCAATTTCGCTTCTACGATTGTTCATCTTCGAAATTTCAGTCTCGTGTCTACATAATACATTCTTCTCCAATAAATTGCTTCTAGAGATAAGCCCATCTATGACATAGTAATGTTATTGCGGCGTGCGAATGGAATAAACTTAATACATTCAGGTCTGAGGGCTGCAATCTCGGGGATCTCGCTGATATACGGTGGCAGGAAGCTAATCCTGTACCAGTTAGACTTTATTGTTGTGGTAGTTTAAGGCAGGTCTTATAATCGTCAATACTATCGTGAAATATCAGGAATATAATAACAGGTATTAAACTTATGCACGTGACAAAAAGTTATTATAAATCCAGAGATAATATAGAATAGGCCGCTAGAATTTCCAGAATCCTATAATAAATTCGGTGTCAGTTTGATACACATCTTGATGTGACACAAAACGTTTTATAACAGCTTATGTCACTTTCGTCCCGAAAAGAAATAATATTACTGTTTCGAACATTAACGTGAGATTTATATAAATCTTGGCCCGTTTTCTCCTAAAAAGATCCTTAAAAAGATATTAGAATAGTTCCACTAGATATTCGGGCCACGTTGTTCGCAGCCTGTGACAACTACCAAAAAAAAATACACGTACAAACCCCACAAAAGTAAGCAAAGTCATTTATCAAGCGAGCTAAGAACTCTCGACATCTAAAGTTTGATACAGGACTGAGCCAGAAGACATTAATATTAGGGATATCACACGTCGAGTTTTTAGACGTATCCGTGTTTTATCACTTAAGTGACACACATTTACGTAATACCTCTTTATCTTTAAAATTAGACTTGTCTCGCTTCGAAGTTACTCTTTAGATTTTTTATGGCATTTTGAATACCTAAAACATTGATGAATAAAACAGGAATTGACTAAACGGATTTTATATCGGTATAAAAATCAAAAAGCTTTCGCAAAGATAATATGTATACACCTTGTGACCCGGTGTCCAATTGGAGAATATTTGCCTTGCCCTTAAACAGTAGTTCGTAGGTTTTGCTGTGTCACCAGGCAAACGTCATTTACCGCTTTGGACGGGTCATTATACATTTTGGGTTTCCATCGTACAATCATTAATTGTCATTTTTAAGTCGTCTTAATCTAAGCGTCTTAGCCCTAAGGTCTTTCTAGTTTCCATCCATTACCTATATGACGAATAAGTGTATCTAACTGTTACTTAAGCTTTAGAAACATTGCTAGCTTATGTGGCGATGGCTTAGGGCGAGTAAATGCGTGTAATCACATAGTAACACGTAAACATCCAAAAAGCAGTTGTTACTCGACCATGACATGATTTGAAATGATCGGCCATAGGGGAAACGTGAATAATTGATAGCCTCTGGCATTGATTTAGCGTCGTAACTGCTCGATTGACATTTAGTATGTAATAGACGTCATTTTGTATTTTCTGTAATTCGATTGGCATAATCGCTAGACTCACTGGCGCCATTGTGTTGCAAAATTTAATTTCAGCGTTCGATGGACTCTAATCACGCTGTCTGAATTAGCATTTTATCATTGAATGTTTCATACGATTGAAGATTGATAGTAATAAACCGTAGCAGTGGTGATTTATTTTAATAATCATAGGCTTTTAGATTTTTGACATAAGAATACTTATTTCCTAAGCTAAAATGACATTTAAATAACTTTCGTATATAATTGTTTTCTCACAAGATTATACTCTTATATAATAAGAATATATTATCTTCTAATTAATGTCGGATAGCTTATTCAGAAATTTTGTTCCTGCTTACTTTATACAGAGCGATACAGACAAAACATGAAAATTTCTGGCACATATCATTAGATTGAGCAATAGCTAAGGGCGTCACAGACGGCGGAGATACTTTAATATTTTATCTTAAGATGCCTGCATATAAAATGTATTATGAAAATATACTATAGTATTTTAGCCGCCTGTGATAGTTAATAAAAAACATACCGGTTGTCTGTAAAGTCAGTTTACTGACGATAGTTGAACGTGACAACGTCAACAACAACAACAACAACAACAACAACAACAACAACAACAACAACAACACAACAACAAAAAACAACAACTACAACAACAATAACAATAATAATAATGAGGTAAAGGCAATGCGAGCTAACGCTGGTACTTGGTAACGATAACGGGTAACAGGTAACGCATTTTTTCGTGCGTGCAGCCGGCTCCATCGATTTATATGTCGTTATCACCTCAAAATTGTATAGCAAGCGATATCTTAATATCTTAACATAAAATAGTAAATTTTAACATAAAATAGTATAGTAGGTATTTTCACTGTGTATGATGCCCATTACAATTTTAATTATTAGATTATTGTAAAACTCCACCGTGCCGAGTAGGACAAAACCCGACCCGTTTCTAAATCAGATAGTAAACCTATTACTTTACTCAGTATACACTGATACATTTAACTAAAATACATACATAGGTAATGGTTACCATTAAATCTTGTTTACTTAAATAATAATAAGCGTTAATGATGATGAAATAGTAAAGGAAGTCATAATTACAAACAAGCTAAACATCTTTATACTTACACTGTAATTAGCTACGGAACTTTTGAATTCTATCTGTTACGAACTTTAAGACCGTAAACGACGTTACGTGTCGAACGAGGAAATTAAATTAAGAACTCCATCTCACCTTCGCAAAGGTATTTGACACTCCAAGTAGCCTTTTGTAAATTCCTTACGAGCCAAATAGCCCAAATACGGAGGGTTATTCCGTCAATCTATCGGGTATCCCCACTAAAGCATGACTAAAGAATTCAATAAGAAACTACAAAGGCAATAAAGGACAATACAAAATACTTTTTGTATGTTACGTGTTTTGTTTCTGTACCTTTTTTATTCCCCCGTGACACTGACGCTTCTTAATGTTCTTAGTCCCAGATTTTAGTATTATGTCCTACGTGAACGTAATATTTTTTTTTTTAGAAAAATACTATGTATTTCCTTGTCTATTTTTCTCGATATTTTAATAACTTCTTTTAAAATCTACAAGAACTCGTACCCACAATAGTTTTTTGTGGTCGCGACAGAAAAAAACTGCACTGTAAATAGAACTCCACGCTAAAACAATAGCTGAAAATCGAAGTGTCAACAGTTTGACAACTCTACACGATTTTCAGCACTATTGTATTAGCACACAGTTCTATTTACAGTTATGTTTTTTCTCTCATGACTACTAAAAACGCTCGTGGCAACGTAGCCTAAAACTCTGATGTATTGAAGCTGCACGAGTAAGAGTAGAGATTACTCTAGGAAGTCAACCTAATTAATAGTTTTTTGGGTTCCGTACCCAAACAGGACCCTATGAGACTTCGATGTCTGTCTGTCTGTCCTTCTGTCTCTCTGTCACCGGGATGTATCTCGTGAACCATGATAGCTATACAGTTGACATATATATATATATATATATATATATATATATATATATAAAATATAGTCGTTTTAGTTACATTATTTATAACTCAAGAACGGCTGAACCGATTTGGCTGAAAATTGGTAGGGAGGTAGATAGCTTAGAACCAGGACGGATATAGGTACAGATGGATGGATGGATTTATAAAATGGAAAATTACAAAGTAATGGAAAATCTTATGTGAAATATAATAAAAATGAATTGCAATTCCAATGTGTCGCTAAAATTTGAGACCGACTGGACCGATTTGACATATTTTGGTCTTGATATTTAAAAGGTGAGAAATATTGGAAAAATTGCGGGGAGAATATTAACACTATATTTATCTGTGCGACAAAACAACGTGTGTCATGGACAGCTAGTATATTATATTAGTACTAGCAGTGGTACGGAACCCTTCGTACGCGAGTCTGATTCGCACCTGCGGGCTTAGCATGGCGATCCGAAGAAATAATTTTAAGGAAGAAATATTCTATCCAAAACGGTTCGTTACAAAATAGTTCTTAAACATGGTAAGAAGGTCGTCAATAGAAGTCAACATTTCTAAATAGTCATAATTTTAAAATCGCTGCCGGGAAATCGTCTGTCAAAAATGATCAAATTTTCAAGTTAATTACTGAAGGTAAAGAAACTATTTGTCTAGGAGCGCCATGATGTGGAGTAGTTGACATTATTGTAAGACTATTAGACATTGAAATAAGAAAACGTTTCTACTTTAGCTGTCAAAAGAGGCCATTTTGTGAGCTCATGCTCGGGAAGAAAAGAAATGTTGTTTCTCATAACGACGATGCATCGACCTTGCTGCCTTACAATAAAACCTATTTTGCTCCGAACGGTATTAATATTTCTTCAATCTGTCATTTTGTCGATTCTTCGCGAGCCTGCTGGGCGGTATTATAAATCTACATGTAAAGCTCATCGTATAATTACTTGACTGTTCCTGCTTCTATTAGAAATTTAAAAGTTTATGAGAATGGATGGATAGATGTTTTTACTCTATCACGAATAAACTACTGAACAGAATTTGATGAAATTTAGTATAGTTGAAGTTTATTAGGTTTAACACATAGGCTTCTTTTTATCCTGAAAAAGTACAGTCATGATCCCGTGGGATACTGTATATACGCGGGCGGAGCCGCGCGCAAAAGGTAGTATATAAAAAGTGGAGACTATTATTACGAGTTGGTAGCTGTTGATACTTTCATAGCAGGCTTTTCATATTGACGGTTACTCGATTATGAAAACATTACATAATTGTGCGAGCGGCGCGGAAGTGGCGCCGTGCAACGTGTTACTACGTAGACTATAGGGTGCGGGGGACATAATATTATAGTCGGAGGGGCGACGTAGAGCTCTCGCCCGCTACCGACTCGAACCGCCTTGCGACGTCAGTCGCACGCTAACCACCATGAGGTCGGCACGCGCTCGCGGTGCCCAAACCCCGATGTTTTTACGATAGCGAAACGTAAACATTGAGTCGCGAGTGTGAGAACCAAAGTGAAACCAATCAGGACGCTCAAATAAAGTGAATTTGTGACGGAACGATTTTTAAATACCGAATAAGGACAAATGTTCGGAAAATATGTTCCGATTTATGACTTTTTTGTTTGTGACCTTTGGTGCCAGTGCTGTTAGTGGTCTAGATAATTGTATAAAGGATGGCGAGGATAGAACTACGCTGTGTCGCATACGTACACTAGAATCTAATGGGTCAAGTTTAGTTTCGGCCCACCCAGAAAATATAAAACATCTAAAAATAGAATGCAACCAACTTCTGCTTTTCGAGAGCTATCTCGAAGCGAACTATTTTCAAAAGTTCTCGATGCTAGAGGATTTATCCTTGCGAAACTGCAAACTACTTAAGATCCCTGGCAATGCATTCGAAGGATTACGCGAACTTAAAAAGTTGTCGGTGCGATCTAAAAACGATGATTGGAGTCCGAGTAAAAATTTGGAACTCTCACTTGGAACTTTCAATGGCTTAAGAGAGCTTCAAGCGCTCGATCTTGGGAGAAACAATCTGAAAGTAATACCGCCAGATGTTTTCTGCGCTTTAGATAATTTACAACTTTTAAACATTACTCATAATAAAATTAAAAGCGTGGATCGTCTTGGTTTTGGAAAGACTTGCGGAACGAGCCTACAAAGTTTGGATGCCAGCTTCAATGAAATAAAATCGTTAAGCGATGAATCTGAAATAACCGGATTTCGACGACTTCAAGAACTGAAACTGCAGAATAATAATATAAGTGATATATCTAGTGAAATATTTAATGGACTTATATCGTTAAGGATTTTAAACATTTCATACAATAAAATACAGTTCATACCGGAGGGTACGTTTGCTAATACTAAGGAGTTGCGTGAATTGTATCTTAATAATAATATGCTGTTCGAATTAGCCAAAGGCGTATTTCACCGATTAGAACAGCTGCTTGTGTTAGATTTATCAAATAATCAACTCTCGAGCGCTCATATCGATGGCGGAACATTTATTGGCCTTATACGCTTAGTCATTCTCAATTTATCCAATAACGCCTTGACGAGGATAGATGGTAAGACGTTTAAGGATTTATTCTTCCTACAGATATTAGATTTAAGAAACAATTCAATCGGATATATTGAAGAAAACACTTTTCTTCCATTGTATAATTTGCATACATTGAATTTAGCTGAAAATCGTTTACATACTATTGACGAGTTCCTTTTTAACGGATTGTTTGTATTAAGTAAATTAAATTTAAATAATAATCTGTTAATTAATATTGACATAAAAGCTTTTAAAAATTGCTCAGATTTAAAAGAGTTAGATTTAAGCTCAAATCAATTAACTGAGGTTCCGAATGCCGTTTGGGAATTGTCTCTACTTAAAACTTTGGATCTTGGTGAAAATCAAATAACGGATATTAAAAATGGTTCTTTTAAAAATTTAGATCAGTTAACTGGTTTGAGGTTAATAGATAACGAAATTGGTAATCTTAGTGTCGGTATGTTCTGGGACTTACCTAGTCTTCAAGTATTAAATTTGGCTAAAAATAAGATACAGGCTATAGAAAGAGGAAGTTTTCAACGTAACAAACAATTAGAGGCTATTAGACTAGACGGTAACTTTATCTCTGATCTGAACGGAATATTTTCGACTCTGTTAAGTTTGCTCTGGCTCAATCTTTCAGAAAATCATTTAGTGTGGTTCGACTTCGCTTTCATTCCAAGCAATTTAAAATGGCTCGATATACATGGCAATTTTATCGAGCATTTAGGAAATTACTATAAACTTCAAGATGAAATCCGTATAAAAACTTTGGATGTCAGTCATAATCATATCGCTGAAATATCTCCGTTTGCCATTCCTAATAGTGTCGAGCTTTTGTTCATAAACAACAATCATATTAATAAAATCCAAGTAAATACATTTATAGAGAAAACCAATCTTACAAGAGTTGATATTTATGCAAATGAGATATCTCATTTAGATATCAACAGCCTCCGGTTATCTTCTGTCCCCCTAAACAAGTCATTACCAGAGTTCTATATCGGAGGGAACCCCTTTGAATGCGATTGTTCTATGGAATGGTTGCCTTTAATAAATAATATGACAGCAAATAGGCAGCATCCAAGAATAATGGATCTTGAAAATGTTTTATGTAAAATGACCCATACAAGGGGAGTCACTCATATACCATTGAGTAATCTAAAATCTACAGACTTTTTATGTAGCTATGAAACACACTGCTTCACTTTATGTCACTGTTGTGATTACGTCGCTTGTGATTGTCAAATGACTTGCCCGAATAACTGTTCGTGTTATCATGATCCGACCTGGCATACAAATGTTGTGGATTGTTCTAATCAAAGAGCAGGCGACATACCCGAAAAAATACCTATGGATGCCACGGAGGTATATTTGGATGGTAATGACTTTAAAGAATTGCAAAATTATGCGTTTATAGGGAGGAAAAATATGAGATCCCTTTATGCTAATTCGAGTGAAGTCGAAAATATACATAATAAAACATTTGCGGGATTATCGTCGCTGATACTCTTGCATCTTGGAAATAATAAGTTGAAACATCTTAATGGTTTTGAATTTGAGCATATGATACAGCTAACTGAACTTTATTTGCATGATAATTTTATTACTCACATTCATAACTCTACATTTTCTACTTTACACCAGTTAAGAATACTACGTTTAGATGGAAATAGATTAGTAGATTATTCACTATGGAGTCTCACAGTAAACACTAATTTGAGAAGTTTATCGATTGGAAATAACATGTGGTCATGTAAATGTAGATACTTACAAAAGCTTACATCTTACATATCGGAGAATGTCCATAAAATTAAAGACATTCACGATATAAAGTGCTGGAACACAGAAACTCGCTTGCCACAAAAGAAGGAATTAAATCTGAACGGTACAATATGTAGCGATTATTATGCGGGCGATTCGTTCACGGATAACATGATTGTTTCAGATTACATGCCGGTAATGGTGACTACGTTCACTGGGTTTACGCTTATTATCTTAGTCACCCTAGTGACTTTCTTATTTAGGGATACAATACGTATCTGGTTGTATACGAGTTGCGGAATAAGGCTGTTCCCATTCACTGGAGCATACGATGACACTGACAAATTGTATGATGCTTATATTTGCTACAGCCCCAAGGATGACGATTTCGTGATACAAACCCTAGCCGCTGAGCTGGAAAATGGAAGTCCTTCGTATCACCTATGCTTACATTATAGAGATATTCCACAACACGGAGTTCCTTACATGCAATGTACATTACCATTACCTGAAGCCGTAGAAGCTTCGAAACGTATTATTCTAGTGCTCACACGAAATTTCTTAGAGACAGAGTGGTCCCGTTTTGAATTTAGACAAGGATTACATGAAATACTAAAATCTAGATTCTGTACGCTACTAATAATAGAGGATAGTTCAATATCAACTGACATTGAATGTGATCCCGACTTGAGGCCATATTTGAAAACCAGTATGAGGATTAGATGGGGCCAAAATAAATTTTGGGATAAATTGAAATACGCGATGCCGGATCGACGATATAAGACAAAAAAGTCTTCTAGTTACAGAAATAATATCAATTCGTATACAATGCGGAGTAGCATGCAAAACGGCACGATGAGATCATTTTCATTTACTGAAAAAATCAATGAACCAGGTGGTAATGACGTACCAGAGTTTATTCAAAACCGGCCTCCACAACCTCAGCCGGTCTATGTGCCTGATGGTAGACCTCCGTCGGATCATATCTACTCCTCTATTGATTCAGACTATTCCTCATTAGAACTAGGCGGGAATAATCCTAATAGAAGGCGGGAGTTTAGGCACTGGCCCCCTCCACCTCCGTTAATTGATACCCAGCATTCAGGTCAAGCTTACCTCGTCTAGTCTAAAGCTTATAATCGTTATAGTCAGCTTTTTGTGTAAATTGTATCGTATGCCACGCTTTACCAAATAATTAAGTCTATTTTTGTAATTTCGAGCTATTTCTTTTTGTAATTTTGTTGTAAATAACCTTCTATAAGACTGCTGTAGAATACGTGAATTTGTATATATCGTGTAAATAAATGTCCATATGAATTACGAGTACATATTTATATACTTTAATAAAGCCATTGTGATAATTTTTGCACACAATTATTTTTATTTTATCCTTACATCTTGAATTATTTTTTCAATGAAACATCATCAATTCAAATTCTGATAAAATCAAAGTTTACTTCAGCCTTTTCTTTTTTACGTCAACTTGTGTTTCAAACAAAATGTTTCAAAGAAATTAATATAAAGTGGTTACAGCTAAAAGCGTAAACTCATGCACCATAACTTGAAATAAAGATGAAAAAGAGTCTAAAATCTGATAAAGAACACCAAAGCGAACGTGACTGGAATGTTTGGGTCATCTAAGGAAATTCATATCAAAATAACAAAGCAGGGCGAATGCTGAATTTTAAATTAATATTTTTATCAATCTACAAAAGAACCGCTGGCTATCTGATTTAAATTAAATAAGTGTCTTTTATAAGTAGTATAGTCCGAATTGGTGGGTGATTTTGTAAAACACCTGAAATATTTTGACTGTTGAAATACAGTTAATGTATCTAGTGTCAGAGGTTATTAAAGCTTTCATTAACACTATGAGTTTATTTTTTATAAAATAATTTTTCTATAGAAAAGTGTATAATATATTAAAAAATTAGCAATAAGATCAATAAAGCGGTTTTTTTGTCGATAATTTAATTATTAATAATTAAATTATCGACAACAATGGAAATGATTGCAACTTACTATTGCAAGTTACTTAACTTCAGTGTGTTGGATCTATTGATTTGAATATCTAACACACTAAAGTTAAGTTATCATTAATTTTGAAATTTAACCCTTGATTCTTTAACCACTTATTCTTATCGCTGGTTGTTAAACAAATGTTAATCTTTTTTGTTACATTACGTAAAGATGACGCGTAAGATATGAGATGTTTTATTATGTTTCCTAAACTTAGGAAGATATAATCTTGAAGGTTGGACATTACTGGTCCTTATGTGTCCACTCACAGTGATGTTTTGAAATCTAGAAAGAAGAAACTACGACGAGATAAAAAATAAAGATATGGTATGCTACTGCCGCCACTTGTGACTGCAATATTAAGTAAATTTTGCATTCACTTGTACTAAAATAGTTTTAGGGTCAATTCACACAGAAACGAAACGATACGCGATACGGCGGTGTATTCTTTAGATATCTATTCAAAATTGAACTTTATGCATTATGAACACAAGAAAATACATGTTTCATTGTAAGAGTTCGAATGTCAAGTTGCACCGCGCCGTACTGCGCATGTGCGTGACTAATTTCATTTGAAACGTGTACCTTTTTGTGAAGTGACTAGTGAATAAAGTTAAATTTTGATTAGCTATCTTAAAAATACAGGGCCGCGTCGCGTACAATACGCGACTAACTGAATGACCCTTACCAAATTTTTAAACACATGTTCATTTCATGCTACCATGTCGTTAATACCTATCCTTATTATTAAAGTATGCATGATTGTCAGTCAAGTGACAAGTCAGCTTCCTATAAAATGTGTCTATTACATTCCAACTTTACTTGTCTTTAACAAAAGACAATGAAAGGAGGTGTTTATAATACAAAGCTTTCTTGAGTTTACTATCTTTTTACGGCTGCGACTTACAATGAGTCATAACTATTCACATGTTTATTGTTCCGTTTAATACTACTAACGCTACTAGAGTGAGGACAAAAGACGGTTAACTTTTCCCACTTGGGAAGAATAAAAGGATTTGTAAGTAAATGACCACATTATAATTTCCATAATATATTAAATAAAATAAAAAATATTAATTTGCACTAAAATAAAATACAGTACGGTTAGTAAGTATACCTAACTAATAACACAAAATTTTAAAAAATGTGCAAAATGGCGGACTTACCGTTTACAGAGGTCTCTTCCAGACAATTGCTGCAGTAAAAGAAAAATTACTAACTTCTGTATCTATTTTATTTATCGATTTCCTATTTTAAATGGTAGGAGCTTAGATAATTATTGATAAGTGTTAGATAGCTTATTTGCATGTTTTGTCTCTGTCGCTCAGTGTGTGCTGAAGCGTCAAAACTTCCGATTATGCTATTTGACACTTATAAGAAGGTTGTGAAACAGGCGCTAGGGATTTCAAAATATCAACCAATAATAATAAGACACTTAACATCCATAGTTTTAACACGAATACCTAATAACTACAGTAATATTATTATATAGAGGAAAGATTTGTTCGTTTGTTTGCATTGACTAGGCGCTGAAACAACTGGACCGATTTTGATGAAATTTGGCACAGATATATAGAGGAAGGTCATTGCTACTTTTTATCGTGACAAAATAAATTTAGTTGCGGTTCCCGCGGGATTTCCTATTGAGCGGACTAAGTCGCGACACGGGCAACACCGAGTATACTGTGTAATCGACTGTAAATATTGTAATAGAATTACTCCAGTAATTCCTAAATATAATAAATAGACTAGGCCATAGGAATTCCATGAAAATCTCTCATGTTATTTAATTAACAAATAGGCAACACAAATTCTCCAAATACTCGAAAGAAAAAAAATATTTTGCGAACCTTTGTGATATAATTTTAATTAATAAACATTTAATAAACAATTATTCTTCGAATCAACAAAGCTTCACGACGATCTCAATTCAAAGTTCAGTTCAGGAGATTTACGGAAGACTCATCAGCGCTCCATTCATTAGTCGTTTACGTTTAACAACCTCTTCAATAATTACTCAACGTACTTCGTTAAATTGTCGCTCACATTTTTCGTAACGAATTATGTAACTGACACCACGTGTCATGATCGATAAGGGTCAATTCACACCAAAACGAAACGACACGCGACATGACCCAAAATTTTTAAGATAGCCATTCAAAATTGAACTTTTTTCATTACACAAGAAGATATACGTTTTATCGTAAAAGTTCGAACGTCAAGTTGCACCGCGCTGTACGGCGCATGTGCGGTGTATGACTGATGTCATATGAAACGTGTATATTTTTATGTAGAATCAGGCGCTTTGCACACGACGGGGCGGGGCGGGCCGGTCAATTTCGCCGCGAAAGATAGCACAAAGGGAATCCTATATTACCAACGCACACAGTGGCCAAAAAGACATGCCGTGCCGCCAGTGCCCGCCGGGCACCTGCGGCGCGGCATGCCCGCGGCTGCCCGCCGTGGATCACACAAACCAGTTTATATGCAGTAACGCAGACGGCGGCGCGGGGCGGCTAGCTCAGTCCGCGCCACGCGCTTTGTAGTGATGGAAGTCATCGATGTAGATGATTTAATTGCTGAAGTGCAGAAAAGATCGCCTATATATGATACGTCGTTAAAAGAATATCACGACGTACATTTTCACCGACGTGCTATTCACTAGAACGAACGTCCTGAACTGACTGCCTCCGCCCGTCGTGTTCTTTGTGTACGCGGCGAGGGCAGCCGCAGACATCGACGGGCAGACGCGGTCTTTATTGCTTCGCGGACAAAAAGCCCGTCTCGCCTAGTCGTGTGCAAAGCGCCTAAAGTTCAATTTTCAATACCTATCTTAAAACTGTAACGCTGCGTATCGTCGTGGTATGACCTGACCCTAACAGAGATTTGTAGATACAATGCGAGGTTTTTTTTGCAGACTTACATACTTTTAGATTTGGTCATGTTCTTGCATGCTATAAATAACGAACACACGTAAAATATTAAATAAATAAAACATTATTTAAAATGAAAAAATGAGCAGAGTAACATAATGATAATATGATGAATTCTTATAAGCCTTCAAATAATTCTTCAAAGTCGTAACAAAAGAATGTTAAAATATGTATGAATGTTAAAAGCAAAGTAATGGATAAAATAATTTGTACAGATTTGTTAAGGTGTTCTAATGTTTTATGTATAGTAAATCACGTCTACACACTACAAGGCATAAAAAGAAATCATTATTATTAAAATGAGATTCTAAAAATAATAACTGACATTGCTTTTCACTTAGCTTTGGGGCTTATTCCTATAGAATATGTTTTTTAAGACTCAAATTATATCTAGTACCTGTATTACCGAGCTTTGCTTGGAGATCTAGTAAATAAAAAAAAAAGAAGCTAAAAATATTTTACCGGGGTTTGAAGCCACCGTTCCGAATTTCCGGATAACGCAAAAATTACACACAAGCATACCAAATCTGCCAATCGGACTGACATATTACAGTCGAAATTATTAATACATTGTTGCACGACGCAAATAAAAAAACACATATAATTTAGAAATGCGCAGTTTCTCAGGGTTAAGACCTAGCTAGATACATTTTTCTCCCCCAAAACACCCTTTGTACTAAATTTCATGGAAATACTTGCAGCCGATTCCGAGATTACGATTATATATATACAAGATTAGCTCGTTTAAAGTATGAGATAAAAGATTTGACAGTACCATGTAAAGTAAAAATTGTTTCACGGTGGTTTTGTAAGTTTAAGTTTTTTAAATTTTACCGTAAGTATAACTAAACCCCCTTACTATTTTTTTTTTCTTAACGTATAAGTTATTCAATGTTGCTGTATTAGTCTGACGTATCAGACAATGCCTATTCCCGATGTCCCCCACTATTTGTCCACTACTGGTGGGAATCGAGAAGAAAAGTATCTAAGTAGTAACTCGTTTCCCAATGTCAAATTTGTGGCCAAATAGTGGGAAAAGAACATCGGAAACAGACGGAAAAGTCACTTGACAGACAAAGACAGCAGCATTGAATTGTGTTAATATTATTAGTAAGGGGGCTTATTTTACCATAAGTAATAACTGTAATCTATGAAATAAAATAAACCTACCGACTGCACAAGTTATTAAAATTAATTTCGTCGTTTATTTGGGTGTACTGAATGTGAAGCGATAAAGCCGGCCGAAAGGAGTTTATGGGCCACGTAGTACGTATAAATAGAGCTTTTTATTTGCCCGTTGTCAACCTGTTCTGTTTGGATTGAGGGAGTTAATGTAACAAAACGGGTACGTGGAAGTGACACGGTTTAGACGTTGAATTTTAGATGCAGCATGGAGATAACAAATATTTACATCTGGATTTTTTGTTGGTGTAAGATGAAGTTTTTATTTTATGTTATGTTCATGCAAAATATACGTCTGATATAATATGATTAAGATTAGTAAGGTTTAAGTAGATTTCCTAGATTTCTATATGCAAAAAAATTATAAGTAATTTCATATGAGTAGTGTAATAGACAAGTAAATTGAAAACTTCCAATAATAAGCCATTTTTCTCTGAAAGCTCCTCAGAAAATCCGTGTTACGGCTAGCGCTAGAAGGGCTAATATTTTCAATTACATAACGTAAAAAGTGTGTATTTTTTATTTTTTTTGTATGTTCAACGATTACTCCGCCGTCTGTGGACCAATTTTCGAAATTCTTGTTTTGATGTATTGGGTATAATCCCAAATCGGTCCTTTTGATATGAAAGTGGTGACCTGATGATGAGATCCAAGAGGAATCGAGGAAACTCCTCGAAATTTATATGGACACATATGGTGATTTCGACTTTTTCTGAAGTAGTCTAAGCATATGCTACCGAATAGTAAGATTTTGTTCCAAGGATTTCCTAGATCCAAAAGTACTGTGTTCAGTACTTTTGGATCCAGGGCATGATATGATGGTATAGATACATGTTTGGAGATTTCGGCGTTGTTTGAAGGACTGCAAGCATATGTCACTATGTCAATGAGGGTAATCATCATCATCACATTATGATGATATAAATGGTACTTCTCATAGTATTTTACACCGACATGGATATTTCTGAACATTACTCTGCCGTTTATGGACCTATTTGCAAAATTCTTTTGTTGTTGTGAAGGGTATAATTCGAAATTGGTCCTTTAGTCACTGAAGTGGAAACCTGATGATGGGATCCAAGAGGAATCGAGGGAACTCCTCGAAATTTATATGGACACATATGGTGATTTCGACTTTTTCTGAAGTAGTCTAAGCAAATGCTACCGAAAAGTAAGATTTTTCTCCAAGGATTTCCTAGATACAAAAGTACTGTGTTCAGTACTTTTAGATCCAGGGCATGATATGATGGTATAGATACATGTTTGGGGATTTCGGCGTTGTTTAAAGAACTGGAAACATACGTCACTATGACAATGAGGGTAATTATCATCATCACACCATACATCATCACATTATTATGATATAAAAGGTACTTCTCATAGTATTTTACACCGACATGGATATTTCTGAACATTACAAATCCGTTTATGGACCTATTTTCAAAATTCTTTGGTTGTTGTGAAGGGTATAATTCGAAATTGGTCCTTTAGTCACTGAAGTGGAAACCTGATGATGGGATCCATGAATCGAGGGAACTCCTCGAAATTTATATGGACACATAATATAGTGATTTTGACTTTTTCTGCAGTTACTGTAATCATCATCATCATCATCTTATTAACAATACCTAATAGAATCTTGGCGCGTATTCAATTATACATTCGATCGTTTATTTTAAACGTTCTTAAATGTATTAATAATAATATAACAAATGTTACTAAAAAGGTAAAAAATATTTTTTATAAACAAAAATTTAACCGACTTCAAAAGTAAAAATGCACAAAAAAGTATGATATAAAGTTTTATATTTTCTAAATAATTCCCGTTTTAAATTTGACTAAAATTTTAACTATTTCTCTACTCAATCTGCATAATTTTGAAGTCGGTACCAGCCAACTTGAACGTGAGTTCTTTTTTAAATATTGTTTTATCAGGATGTTGTTCGGGCTGGTACCGACTTCAAAATTATGAAGATTGAGTAGAGAAACAGTTAAAATTTTAGCCAATTTAGATTTAGAATTATTAAGAAAACAAGTTTTATTTCATACTTTTTTGTGCATTTTTACTTTTGAAGTCGGTTTAATTTTTATTTAAAAATAATAATTTAGAAAATTTTAGATGAAAATAGCTATCGCTCTTATTTTTTCAGATATTTTTGTCATACACCAAGACCAAGAATATCTAATACGTGAACAAAATATAAATATAAAAATTAAATGTATTTTGGATTCTTCATGCTTCTAAGAATATTTTTCTGTTAAGTAATTATAATTTCTCTTAGGATTTGGAATAAGCCTTTTAGCAACGGAAAGTTCTTGGAAAGTTAAAAAGTGACATCTGTGGCTTAGTGTTTGAGCGCGTTGGTGCTCAAGCCGGAGGTCGCGGGTTCGGAACCCGCCAAACAACAATTCCTGGATGTGTTTTAAATTTATTATGTATGTTTTCAATTTTTACTTGAATTTTTCAAATTACTTAGAAATTTGATCACAAAGTAAAGAAAAAAATATTAATTCTTCTACTTAGATAGATAAATAACCTTGTTAGTCTATGCTATAGTGATTCGTGATTATCTACTGGTGCTAGATCAATACAAATAAGTATATTACAGTACGAAAAATTGCTTATAATTGCAATAAGGAAGGAAAAAGACAATCGCACGCTGTATCTACGCTTGTAATATATCTACGTAAGTATAAATTATATAGTGTGGACAGGCCGAACGGATACGCCTTGGCTTTTATCTTTTCAAAGTAAAATTATTCATTAAACAAACACACCTGTAGAAAGTCATAGTCTTTTGTAAGTTTTCTGGAAAATGTGTCCGCCAGAGGAACCTATGTAGTTTATTTCTATCTGTCGCCCGGCTGACGTCAAAAAGTTGGTTTTAAAATTAACTTGAATTTATAATGTAATGATTTCGAAGACGTGAATATTGTCGGAATTACCTGCAAAATAATAATTAGTGTAAATCACTTATTATTTTTCGGTAAAATTATTTACCGGTAAAATGTATGGTAAAATATTTAAAACAATAATTTTCATCACCTCTGCATCTGGAAGATACCGCTTTAAGCGGTAAGACCACTATTTAGCACAATTTCCCCCTACTAATAAATATTTACATAACTGATTAGATTTTCGATGTTGCTGTCATTGTCTGATACGTTAGAAAAGTCACTTGACAGACAAATACAGCAACATTGAGTAGCTAATCAACAATCAAGTTGTGAGAATATTTTTATTAGTAAGGGGGTTTTTGTTTAGGTATTCTGTTATACATTTATTTTTGTATTCGTTATCGTGAAAATAAATAATTAAAAAATAACCTATTAAAGGCCACGAAGTATGAGCAATATTAGCAAATAGGGTCGCACAAACTTGTAGTAGTTATGCTAAGGCCATGAGAAATATCATTGAAGCCGAGGAAACTTACGCCCGAAATTGATAATCAATCCTAGTCTCAATTTAGCTATCTGAGATCAAGATTTCGATACATTTCAACGATCTTAGGATGAACTTCACGCCAATTTACTTTAATTTTTGTTTGAGAATCTAAGATTTATGTCAATCTAAGATTTTAGATACGTTATTATTTATTGAGGGCGGTAGTGTATGCTAGTCGTAAACGTAACGATTACACCTGACAGATTTGCCTGTACAGGTAAACCGGAGCGTGTGTGTCACACAACTGTGCAGGCTTCCATACAATATCAGCACAAGCTTACCTGACAGGTATAACCGTGCAGTCAAACCTGTCACTAAGCCCTTGCGTGTATCGTAAGGTATCGTTGAAAATTACTAGCAAATACCATGCAATGTTGCAATTCAAATCAAATTTTAAAGCGACGTGATATATTTCCAAGGCTACTGCAGCCACTACTGCCTACTACCTACACACCTACACTTCATACAAAAAAACCGGCCAAGGCCAAAGAAGGGTTCCGTACAAAACGGGGAAAAAATCACTTTTGTTCTATTCGAGCATCCCTCAAATATTTATTTTCTTCTGTTGCAAAAGAAATACATTATTCGTGAAAATTTCAACTGTGTAGGTATCACGGTTAAGGAGATACAGCCTGGTGACGGACAGACGTACAGACAGACAGTGAAGTCTCAGTAATAGGGTCTAATTTTTACCCTTTGGGTACGGAACCCTGAAAAACGCGTTAGTGGTCGATGCCTGATGACATGATGATGATTAAATTTCGAAACGAAATCACTAACATCAGAAGCAGCATTTCCTGTTTCAATAGAAATAGATAGTGAGTACAGCTACATACTAGAAAGTTACCAAATATCATAAAAATTGGTGTCGTTAAAATTTTCTGGTACATAATTGGTATAATCATACATACATACCTGTTATTTTCCTCCACGACTTGTTTAACAATTGAAAAGCTGCCATTATTTTACCATGTAATTTTCATCGTGCAAATTTTAATACAAATGCATTAGTCAAGTATTATGGATACAATATATTGTACAATAAAATATATTGTAATATATTATTGTACAATATATTACGGATAGACACCGGTGACGCCACGCAGGAGTTATTTTATAGTGAAGAAGTATGTTCGCAGTACACAAGAGCATTCTCTCTTCCTTTACTCTCGTAACCCAGTGGGACGGATGACCGACAGGACTGGCGAGAGATGAGCCGCAGGACCGACTTTATACATGCCCATCCGACGTATGGATCATCTTTCTTGTCAGTCAATCAGGTGATCAGCCTGCATTGTCCTAACCAAACTTGGAAACATTTTTTTTGTTTCAACGCAGGAATTAAACCCACGAACTCCGAGTCGAGAGCCAAGCTCTAAACCACTGGACCACAGAGGCTGACCACAGAGGCTGACCACAAAGTAAAAAAGAAACAGAAAAGAATCAGAAACCAACAAGAAATTATTATTTATGGTAAATGATTTTTGACACCAGCACGCGTAGCATGACCATCGTAGAAATAGTATCTTTCTACGGATGAATAGACAAAAAAAAAATCCGACTGCAGAAAAGACAGAATATACCTAAGCAACACACTTGTTTCGCTCTTTTTAGTGTGTTGCAGTCGGGTTTTTTTAAATTATTTTATTTAAGATTAAATCTAGATGTCTAAATAAACTAAAAAGTTTATCCAACACACACTTGGTCGATTTAAAGCATAAATACGACTATTTGAATGCATTGATTACAAATTTATTCGAATGATTTAATTAAAATGGTTGTAATTGTTTCTGATTAAATTTAAATACATGACATAATATACCTATGTATATTTTAGAAATCCCATTTTAATTTCCATTATTTTAATGCCCTACTTGATAGGTTTGGTTACAAAAAATGTTGAACTACTTACAATTTGGCGCCGAAATCCGCCATTTAGTATGTTTTTTTTTTGAAGTGCCTATCTAAAAACACTTTGGTTTTTGAGACAAATCTAACGATACCTTAATTGTCGAAATCCATCTAGCCGTTTGGAAGATACGTGGTAATAAAGAAATTTACAGACATACATACATTCATACATACACACATACATACATACAAGATACGCGCGAAAAACAAACCCAGTTGGGTAATGACACATCGAAAAAGGAAATCTGTCATTTTGTCCACATTATCTGTCAGTACGTCTATTCTCGTGTAGACAAAACGCAATTCTAAGGTGATCATCCTAAGCGTCGTGTACTACTTACCAGTAGCAATGGCTGGTTCTATCAAAGGGAAGCCCTAGTCAGTAGATCAGTTGCAGAACTTATTATACCTATCTAAAGAAATTTTGTACGACAAAAAAACGTCATAGGTACAAGTAGGTATTCCTGGGCTCCTGGCCTACAAGTCTGTATTGTCATAGTTATTTCGTTTTAATTAAACGTGAAGCCGGCGTGAATCGTGTTATATGCACACGTCGCTACTATTGCTTACCTTGTTCTTCGATACGACGCAAGCGACATTTGCGCTCTAGTTTTGTATATTATAGCCGTTGTATCACTCCTGTAACCTGTTCAAGCCGGCCCGGTACGTGTGTGTCTTGTATGTACACAATTTTGTATTGTTTTTTTTTTCGTTGACTTGTTTATTATAGGTACATGTTTTAAGTTCTGAGGTCTTTGAACTTGAAGAGAACTAGCGTGAACATAATTATTTACACTACCAAAGTATAATTATATTTATAACTTTTACTTAGGTTGTGGTATAAATTATTATAATAGTAAGTGTGTTCCAGTTTTTTACTTATCGGCCCGCGCTCGACAAACACTCATTACTTAGCACTGCACGCCTGCTTCAATGTATTTTTAATAACACGAATTTGAAGAGCAAGAATAAAAATTGGTTTTGGTTCCGTAATACTCAAGGAACCCTTTATAGTTTCGATCTGTACTTCAGTCTGTCTGTCTCTTTGTCTGTCCGCGCTTCTAGCTTCTGTAATTATGAAATTTGGTATAGTTATAGATTGTGTATTGATCTCGGTATTGGAATCATAAAATAATAATAATTTTATATTTCAGGGGTAGCTCTCCATACACGTGAAGTGGGGATGAGAAGTATTTTTTCATTGTACATCGTGTGGGGTATCGTATTTTGAGTAATCAGCGTCCGAAATGGTTTGTAAGTTGGTCTCCCCTAGCATTTCTAAACTATAGGAGATAGAAACTTGTAAGTTTCCATGCTAAAAGATCATGCAAAAAATTATTTAGAAACATTACTTTCTACGAAATCGAACAGTAGCCTTCAAAGTTATTTGAAAAAAACCTATTACGCGTTGATAGTTACGGAACCCTCCTTAGACATGCTCTTGGTTAGGTTATTTTTTAATACTTTTCTCTTTCCAGTTTAATACTCGTACCCGCAGTACAAATAGGAAGAATAATAGGCTAGACGACAGAATTCTTTTATTGCATAAATGAATAGGTCACTTATTCATTTATTTATTTATTTAGAAACACCAACAGCATTACAAAAATATACAGCGGCTATGACTTAATATAGTATTAGTCTATTTCACATTTGCATGCCAGTTACAGGTATTTACATCATTTAAAATAAATAAAAGTTGAATTACATTATAATTAAAATTATACTAAAAATAAAATATAAAAAATGAACCGTGACATAAAATTTTAAAATGAATAGCTACACACATTAGATTACTTTAATTTTAAAATTGAATAAGGTCTTAAAGTTAAACAATAATTTATAATAAAATAAAATAAATTCATTACTACGACAAAAACAGAATAATATAACAAAGATACGATAGAACTGAGTTATGTAATTAAAATAAAAATTAAAGTAGTTAAAACAAATTCATAGGTGTGATAAAATGAAGATTCTTATTAAATAGTTATAAAAATATTAGGAGCTATCTGTACCTGATGGAAGGATGATTCCTTACATGACTATTAATTTTCTTTTGAATGTAATTAGTTTGTCATTAAAAATGTCCAACTGAATGCCAGCCTGAAGTGAGTGATAGCAATAGATCATGCGGTTCATGGGAGGACGTAAATATGAGTAACTTCTGAGAAGAAACAGTATACTAAAATCAATATTTTTAAAGGTACAGCGATTTGTTTACATAATTTCGCAAGTCTCGTGAAAACGCTCCATACAAAAGTTGCATAATCATGTTTAGGTAAAAGTGTATAAAATATAGAGCCGCACGGACATAATATTTGTAAATATATTGTATAAGATGTAAGTAAACTAATAATGCATTTTATTTACTCATTTAGCAAACAATTTTGAAACTTTTCAGATGTATCTAATTTCTAAACTACACAACATTTTTTTTACGTTTATCAAGTATACCTACCTCGATATTTATGAATATTATATATAAATTAAACTAAATATTTTATACGTAGTTAGTTGTCTCCCCATATTATAAATGAAGCTAATTTTGTCAGTTATACTTGTTTATAATTGGGAATATAAAATTGATTATGATCGGTAAAATTAGACCCATAAGACCTACATGTAATATTGTAAGCTCTTTTTATATAATTAAATATAAACATTCTAAAAAAAACAGTCATAGCCACAATAATCACCATCAAACTTTCGCATTCGCGACATTAGTAAGGTAAGATAAATATGATTTTCTACAAGTATTTAGAGATATAGCTAGGGAGCTGGTGGCAATTTAGGTATAATAAATGATTTCATCGTCGTTGATACTAAGATGTAATATTGAAGTCTGAAACTTTATGAACTAGAGAAAAATAGTAGTTGTAGATGAAAAAAAAAAACATCAAAAATTATATAATTTATAAGTCGTATCGTGTCTGTCATCAATTATACCTTATTATATAAACTTTATAGATAGGAAAATTAAATTAAGTCAGTATAGTGGGAGTTTATATTAAAATAATTATTAAAGTATAAAAAACAATTATTAGTAGATCATTCCATCATCTTTTCAATCATTATTTTATGTTTTATGGAGTACTTATTTAAAATGAACTATCTATTTATCTAGTTTACATAGTTGCAAACTACATTACTTCTTAGTAAGTATTAACGACGATGAAAATATCATATACCAGATGATACCCGGGACTTCGCGCATACAGAAATCCCGCCGGAACCGTACATTTTGCCGCGATAAAAAGTAACCTATATTCTTCCCCGTGTTCTACTCTATATTTGTGCCAAATTTTATCAAAATCGGTCCAGTAGTTCCGGAGCCTATTCAATGCAAACAAACATACTTTCCCTCTTTATAATATTAGTATAGACATAAATTGCAACCAGCTCCCTGGCTACGAGAACAGATGTCATTATAGCAGCTGCGGTCACGCGAATCTTTTGACGCGGTGTTGTTAGCTCCGTAGTTGTTACGGTTGAAAGAAAAGTGTCACAAGATTGTTGTCACAAGTGTGGACTTGTACTAACAACACTGAATTAGAGACAGACTGACAAGGGTACTCCTCGTGGTTGTGTTTTTATTAAATTAAATCGCAGGGGCTTGGGTTGTTGTGTATTCGCGACCACTAGCGTATAACGTTAGAAATCTACAATATACAATAACACATAGAGCTTAAAGTTAATAGAATAGATAAGTGGTTGAAAACAGTTTTAAGATTTAAATACGAATATTAAACATATTTACAGAAAGAATTAGGAAACTCTCATTATGACTCGAAGATTTTGTCAGTTGCGTATAACCAATGTCCAAATTAGGCTGACTATGAATTGTGTTATAAATATAAAATAAGGGCTTACTATGTAAATAGTAATAATGGCGCCAAGTTCCTATTTCACATTATAGATAACAAATACCTTACGACTAACTGAAGATACTTACATATTATTAACATAATTAATGTCTCAATTTAAGACAAACTTAAATACAATCTTAGTTATATTAAAGCGACTTTCGCATTATTAGTAAATAAATTAGTTTATCTTTTTAACAAATCAAAATAATAATGTCATTAGTTTTAGTAGGCAGCTTATAATATTATGTAATTGTGCTTGTGTACTCTAAAAGTGCTAACAGACGTACGGATTCCGTACGGAGCGGACTATTGATTTGGTCCGCTTCGTACCGAATCCGACCGTGTGTAGAGTAGTCCGGACAACGATCTCAGTGTTGCCAGCTTAGGGATTTTCCCTCCAAAATTAGGAAAAAAAATCTGCATGGGTTTACTAGGGGGCAGAATTTTTAGAGTTTACTCCATAAGAATCAATTTCTATGTATATATAGCCCGGGGTATGAAAATTTATAGGGAGTGAAATTATATTAAGTGACACGTTAGTTTTATGTCTTTCTGTTAGTTTCTATCTTATTATCTCCTAAACCGAGATTTACGCTGATATTGGACTATATTCGATTATCCCAATTATAGTCCAATAAAATTTGCGCTAATCCCGTAAATACTATAACTAATTAGGGCCGAATTAAGGGTTAAGTTTGGGAAGAAATATTTTTGAAAGTTGGTATCACTGCACGATTTCAATGGATTGCGGGATTCAATGGAAAATATGGCGGTGCGAAGTTCGCCGGGTTAACTAGTTGTAAATAATTCTCAAATTTTACACGCATAATTTACTAACTAAGCACACCTATTATAATAGTGATATGAAATGAGCGAAACTTTTAATTCGTTTCCATAACAATTATACGCATAGCAATTCTTTCGATTGTGGAGTCATTTAGACCAGTATCGGTTTGTTGTCACAATATTCACATAAGCGTCAGAAGAAGCATTAGAAACAATTCAGCGTTAGCTTGTTGATTGTTTGCATCCTTTGTCTCTGTCGCTCAGTATAAAGTAAGCAGCGACAAAACTCCCCAATAACCGCCTAATAAGTTAAACAGGCCCTGATTCGAAATTACGTCGTTAGTATATCATAAATACTATTTTCATGTAACTTGGGTATGAAATAAAAGGGTAACTATACAAACACAATCTCATACGGCCAATACAGTTCAACAAGTTCATAAAGAAAGCAAGTTGGCGGCAGTGTTTGTCCAATATAATGGGTCGAATGTTTGCCCACAGTGATTGATGCGCTACCTAATGGATCGATATCACACTTCGATGTGATTCTTATAAGGTTTAACACTTCGTTTTACCGTTACATCCTACTACTATTATAAATGTGAAAGTTTGTGAGGACGGATGGGTGGATGGATGGACGGATGTTTGTTACTCTTTCACGCAGAAACTACTGAAGGGATTTCGATGCAATTTGGTATGGTTAGTAGTTTAGACTAGCGAATTAAAACATAAGCTACTATGTATATGTATACATAGTAGCTTATGTTTTAATTCAGAGCCTTTGTACAAAGGCCCGAAAAAGTACGGTATTCCAGTGGGATACCCGTGGGTAGCCGAATACTCAACCGCCACTTTAATTAAGTGTTACTCAAGTTACATATTATCAATGTAATTGCACCGCCAAGCAGAAACAAAGACATCATGTGATTTAAGTCAGCCCGTAACTTTTTCAAGCTGAGAGCCATGTTTTAGGCTCAGCTGGATAAACACCATGGTTTCACAGAAAAACGGCTTGAAATAACCGTCGCGTTATGTTCACCGAGTGATTGAGGTTACAGGAGACCTGTGGGGGATTGGGGATTTTTTGGCCCAAGGGGTGTTGCGTGCGTCCATCCATGGGTGGCGGTAATCGCTTACCATCAGACGATCCGTCTGCTCGTTTCCAGAACCTCAATTCTCGTATTTAAAGAAGACTTTCATTTTACTTTGATTGTATTATAAGTGAAGCGACTTGTTATCAAAACTGATTTTGTGAAGTTTGGACTAATCAGGTGGCGTTAGACGCTGCTTTAACATTTAAGAAAATACCAGTTTGACACTTTTACCGGGTCGGGATTTGATTGTAATTGTATTATTGCTGGTTTAGCAGAATTGGTGAATCTGGTCTATTTAATAAAAAAAAATACAGGTAGTGTAATCTGTACTACTCTAACATTATTACTCTTCCTTTTATTTCTCAAATATACGGTTCCTGTGAAAAAAAGTAGCGGCTTATAAAAGCGAGAATGTTAGTGATATAAATTTTAATTTTTGCACACAAATTAATATTGACATACAAATAGACTTTTCCTAGAACGATTTTGCAGGTGGTCTTTATTGAAAACATAATTAAGATATTTGTAAACGGAGCACCAAAGAAAATCTCGTAATGTTAAAATTAAAGTTTGAAAATAACGATGTTTTGTCAAAGGAGACGGACAATAGATTCTTCTAGTTAAAATTTGAAAAAATTGAAAGTCTAGACGACGTTAAGACTTGAAATATTTATAGAACGAGTGAATATAGGTGCTGCTTGAAAGCCTTATATACGTCACAATAAAATTGCAAATACCGTTAGATACATACAAATATATTATAACTAGCTGTTGCCCGCAGCGCCGCTCGCGTAAATACAGTATCCCTCGGGAACACTGTACTTTTTCGGGATAAAAAGTAGCCTATGTTTTAATCCAGAGCCTAAACTACTACCATACCAAATTTCATCGCAATCCGTTAAGTAGTTTTCGCGTGAAAGAGTAAAAAACATCCATCCATCCACACATCCATCCATCCATTCATCCTCACACACTTTCACATTTAAAATATAAGTAGGATGGGACTAGCTAAATATCTTGCTAAAAATCTTGCTAGCAAGATAGCTAAATTGTCGAAAGATTGTGAATATTACGTTCAATGTTCATACTGCTTACAATATAGGTGCCTAACGCATAAATTTTCGTTACATTATAATCTATCGAACTGAAACTGTTATATTACAATCAGCTGCGCGTCAAATTGTCAACTGTTATAACTAAATAATTTATTATTCAAACTGCACTTTAGTTAATCACAGATTTATTTCACTTGTGTATTTTTAAGCGATTGTATGCATAAAATATTATAATCTAAGGCAAGAGATTGGCTCGATTTCTCTAGATAATGCAATGTAGGCCTTACGATGCAGTCTCTATTTAATACGACGATTTCTGGTCTTGTACATTGTAATTTTTTTTTAAATATTTGACGAGTACATTTTGTATCTCTTCTCCTTGTTTTGATTCCATAGATCATAAAATATAGATTGATTGAAAGATTGAGTAATTATATTTTATGTTAGGGGCCTGTGTCACTTATTTGCATGTTTTTGTCTCTGTCAGTCTATATAAAGTAAGCGTCGACAATACTTCCGAATAAGCTATTCGACACTTATTTGAAGGTTGTAAAACAGGCCCTTAGTTGTATTACATTATAATAAAACTTCATTCTATAGTAGGATAACTCGAAGTCGTGAATTTACAAACACAATTATTCAAAATTACAATCCTCTAATAACTAGCATTTTTTAACCCACACGATGTCGTCAGTCAAGACAAAACACCACAAAGACAAGTTACGAAACACTACATTTCTATAAAACAATACTAAATATATTAACCAATTATCTTATTGCTTTTGTTTAAAAACAATAGACGAATTCAGTATCTTATCGTGTGAAAATCAAGAATTTGGCCCCCAGAGCAGTAATTTAATACTTTCTACTGGTAAACGTTGCATTCATAGAAATTACACGGTGACCGCCCACCTGACATCGGCTTTGACAGCTCAATATTCGGTATAGAAAACATTAGACCGGGTGCACATTAGTAGAGTCGAGTTAGAAGCTTGTAGAAATGGAATAACGGTCAAAATCATACGAGAAACTCTGTCAGAGATTGCAAAAGCCAGAAGATAGATATGACACATTAATAAATAGTTCTTTCGCCTTAGATTATAAGTTATGTATAGGCGAACAAAGAATTGAAAAACAACATAAAAAAATCTTATGAGGGCCATGAAAATAGATAAAACTTGAGAGGTGTCAAGGGATACCCGGATGGAACGAAGTTATAATATATATATTATAATATAAATATATAGTTGATAATGAAGAATTGAAGCCTATGTTGGAAGATATATATATTATAATATGCACCGCACGGCTTACAACTACAGCAAAAAGTGTCGTTACAACTTTTGGTCTTAATTTTTTCCGTCTAGCCCCCTTTCGCAACGCGCGATAAGGAACTTGTAATAAGGAAATAAAAAGCCTTACTTAGTACGTCACCACGGCAATTTCAGTGGCAAAAATCGACGCAATTGCACAGCAAAAAGTCCTTTAAAACAAAAAAATCGTAAAAGTGATTATGTGCACAGTGTAGACAATACTTTAAAATTTAAATTGTAAAACAAAGAAATAAAAGACAATGCCGACAAACGCAACAGGGAGCTCGAAATGCATATTTCGTGGGCAGTTTATGTAAATTAATTCATAATAAATATTTTGATTTTATGCTAACGAATAGTCGAAGATCGATCCTTTTATAAACTCTTTTGTATTTCCTTATGCTCCGTCTGTGAGTGCTGTGAACCGACTCTAGCGGCTTTCTAGACAGTACTTTTTTTATGTGACTTTGTTTTATCATGTTAAGGATTATGTATTAGAGGTATCATTGTCATTTTCTCTTGTAAGTTTTTAATGAAACAATCTCTAACTTAAAAACTGAAAAATAGACATTTTCTCTAGAAGTATAAGATTATACATGTAGAGAAAATATCCATTTTTTTGATTGGGCGATATATATGTATAAAATATAGATTATCATTAAGTTTGAAAATTTGTATATTATATAATGAAAATATTTAAGGAAACAAAAATATTTCCTTAAAAAAAGAACTGAGCTATACCTACCCATTTTTAAAACATTGTAAAAAGGCACTACTAATTAAATAACTTACATTCTAATTTTTATAACTTTATTATTCGTTTGTTAACTATGTAAGTTAACATTTTATGCTATGAATGCTCTTTATAAACGGCAAATACTCTTTTGTATATAATTTCGAATGCGAGCATTTGGGACAGCCTTTTATGCTTAGTTAAGGCAAGTTAATGTTTGTGACTAAGCCTTTAGAATTGCTCAAAATTTTACAGGTATAAAATTTTTTAGAGCATTTATTTATTTTTCTGGCATTATAACATACATTATACCTATTTAGTAATGGTGGAGAGTGATTGCTTTAAAAGGAATATAATGTTATTTATTATTACTATCATATAATTTTCACTTAGGCATTGAGGAGAAAATTTACAAATATTGCATAACAGAAGAACAAAAACCGGCCAAGTGCGAGTAGGACTCGCGCACAAAGGGTGCATGATTACCCATACAAATATTAGTACTAATATGGAGAACTAGTATTAATAAAAAAACAGCGAAAAAATCAAGTTTTTTGCATGGGAACCCACTTAAATATTTATTTTATACTATTTTAAGTATTTCATTATAGCGACAACAGAAACACATCATCTGTGAAAATTAAACTGTAGCTAGCTATCACAGCTCACAAGATGCAGTCTGGTGACAGACAGACAGACAGACGAACACAAACGGACGGACAGCGAAGTCCCAGAAATAGGGTTCCGTTTTTATCTTTTGGGTACGGAACCGTAAAAATGCTTCTATTGAGTACGAAATTCAAAAACAGTAGACAAGTAAGGTAGGTATATAATATTTTCTTTCTATTGTTACAACGGGTGTTGAAAGATGCATCAGGTAGCCAATTTATTAACACATTATGGACTAACGCCCTGTCCGAGCCATGAAGACGTCTTTATACCAACCCTCATCTCACTTCTGATTCTAAGCACGATCCACAATACGTAGTTAGGGGTTGGTAGAGTGCAGTGGAAAGATCTGGAGACCAAAAATATTGCTTACTAGATGTTTCCCGTGACTTCTTACACCAGCCGTACGTTTTCCGTGATAGAAAGAATATTGTGATATTTTTTATCACAGAACTTTTTATCATTTGCTGTGCAAAATTTCATCAAAATCGGAGCCTAAAGCGGCTTTCAGACTACGCTATAATATAATAGCATATAGTATATAGCTCATAGCGCAACAATATCGCGCACCATACATTGTTACGGACACGTTCGCACTGTACTGTACTATATATTATTGGCTTACTATATTATAGTGCGATACGCTGAGTTCATGCTGTGCTATATCGCGCGCCGCCCTCTTCCTCCTCCCTCACCCCCGGCCATCCCGCAATCGAAACGAGCGCACAACCATACTATAAATGCTTTCTATAATATCGCGTAATGTGAACTCTATGCTATATAAACACACCGGCATATTTAGCGGAACACAAAAGAAAGGTCCATAATTAAAAAAATATGGTTTAATTTAAAATCTACTTACTACACTTCTTTTGTTATTTAAAGTTTCATTTGTTTTACTTAAAATGAGATCACATTAAGAACAGATTTTGCGAGTAAGGGCTATTTGTGAAAAATGGTACATTTTTGAACTTTTCATGTAACCGGGAAAAGTGGAAATTAATATTAAAATAACAATTAATTAAATTAGAAAAATGGTGGAGGAAATACGCGATATTAATATCGCGTATTTCCTCCACGTGCTCTAATTAATGTTTCTACCCGTCTAGGCATACTGAGAATGATGTTATCGATGGTCTCCTGGGATAGTCTCCGCCATTCCTCAACTACGGCGATTCGCAGTTCATCCACGTTGGCAGGAGCTGGAATTCTGGACTTAACTTTTCTTTTTAGCAAGTTCCAAACGTGCTCTATTGGGTTCATATCCGGTGATCTCGCCGGCCACTCCATAACAGTGATATTCATATCATTAAGATAAGCTTGAGTTACCCGAGCGGTATGCGGCCGAGCATTAACCTGCATAAAAACAAAATTGTCACCGATATATGGGGCAAACAGTACGACATTTTCTTCTAAAACTTCTCTGATATAGCGGTCTGCAGTCAGACTCCCTCTGTCAATCACTACCAAGTCTGTGCGAGCTCCCAAACAAATGCCCGCCCAAGCCATTATTGATCCACCACCGTATGCAACTGTAGTTTCAAAATTTGTCTGAATGTATCGTTCTCCTTTGCGTCTGTATATTCTTTGCCTGCCGTCAATTTGATTTAAGAGAATTCTGCACTTATCACTAAACAATACCTTACTCCATTGGTCCGCGTTCCAAAGTCGATGTTCCTGAGCAAAAGTTAATCTGTTTCTACGATGTACCTCGAGCCTTGGAGCCTTGGCGGGCACAAATGAACCCAAACCAGCTTCTTCGAACCTTCTTCGTACCGTACGCTCACTTACGGTTACACCCCGCACTGCTTCTATCTCATGTCGGGCTTGGACGGCCGTCAAACGGGGGTTCCTACGTACACGAAGCCGAATGAAACGATCATCCCTACTCGAAGTGCGTCTTTTTCTGCCTTGTCCTGCTCTTCTCACATAAGTACCGGTCTCCCTGAACCGTTGGATACTGTGATGGATCGTTGAAACTGGTCGACGAAGATCTCTGGATATCACTCTGTAGGTTTGACCATTCCTTCGCATTTCGAGTGCCCTGGCAATCTCCGTTGGAGCTAAGTTAGGCATAATTCAGTCCTCAACTCCAAAAAGATACGCGATTAAAAAAAAACTAACTAAAAACAGTATTTCAATGAAATTTTAATACAAACTCAGAAGGAAGAAATACTCGAAGTTCGCTCCAGATAAGGTGTATTTGAATAAAATTAAAACAATTGCATAAAATGTGATGTTCAGTTGTTTTCTTATTTTAAAAAATTTCTTTTTAAATGAAATGACGTATAAACCAGCCAGCAACCTTATATGATACTGATAATATCAAACCTTTATTTTATGTTCCGCTAAATATGCCGGTGTGTGTAGTATAGCATTAGGTGCTTCTTTGTTATACTATTTATCAAAATAGTATAGCGTAGTCTGAAATGAGCTTATTAATTTCAAACAACCAAACAAACAAATCTTTCCTGTTTATAATATCTGTGTAGAAAAGTTTGTATTAAGTTTATAAAGGTGCAATACAACTACTTTTAACGTCTCCTGGTAATCATCGTAATTCGCATGGCGGCGACGAATTAAACGATTTTAGCCGGGAGATAGTATAAATATAATAACGTAGTTGTTCTGTATAATGGCGACAATGAGTCAAGTCAAGATGCCATCGCTAATTACGATGATGAAGTTAGAAATAAAAAAGCATTGACGTATCGCTCGCTATGTCACTCAGCGGACGTTATGTCAACCCCATAATAAATTGTCAATTTAAAAAATCATAATTGTAAATATCGGTGTTGGCTCGGCCCTTTGGGCCTTTAGCCAAGATGTCTTCGCATATTACGATTACGAAGTTAGAAATCAATTATAACATATTATTGTATTAACGTATGGAGCGCTGTCACTTAACAAGCGTTAAGCCAATTCTATACACTTTTGTTTTCAAGCTTCGTCATCGTAATTCACGACTGCATTTTGGCTAAGGGCTCATAGTTTTATATCATGTGGCCAAGAACAAAAAAATTATGAAATAATATTTTATTTAGTTTTCATTTCATGCATAATTTTACACATCGTTCGATAAATTTTGATTCGAGATCAAATATTCGGTTGGAATATTATTACAGAAAATATTAAGAAACGATAAGGTTTTACAGAGAAAATGTAACATTTTTATAAACTCGCTTTATTGTCGTTTTGAGTTGAAACTATAACATGATATTGTGATATTTTAAATAAATGCTTTGAAATATAAACTTGAGAATAAAACGACTGAATCTTTTTAAAATTTGAAAAATACTACAGGAGGAGAGGGACATTTCCTTATAAACTAGACTTAGGAGACTAGACACTAAATTTACAGAGCCTATATGGGCAATACCTAAAGTAGGTACGGTCGGTAGTATATGTAACAGTGGAACTTTTTAAATGGTGGAAAAAATTATTTTTGTTCCTATTAACGTTTAGTTTGTAAGTATTTATTCTGATTTAACAGTTATTTAAAAACTATATTTAAGATGTGTATGAGTATAAAATGAATCCTTACCTATGTGCCGTTTTCGCCCATAGAGGACACTTGGTTTAAAATATATCTGTGGTTTAGTAAGTTAATCATTTTTATCATTGATGTTCCGTTGGTTGTTACAGATTATTGAAGCCAGATGAATGCGTATTTCAATGTGTGTATTTTTTTAAAACAACGTAAATGTAAAATTGGGGTTAAAAAATAAAAAAGGGAATCAAATGTCTCCAGACCATAAAGCATGATGTGTAAACAAACTCACATGAAACTTTCTATCAGAATCCACTACAAAACACATAATAATTATGAACTAGTTCTTGTCTCAGAAGACCCTGTTTTTAGTCCGTGATGAGTAAACTATTCAAGTGAACAACTTACCCAAATAGATCCGTTTCTTAGTCATTTGATAGTAACGTTTACTTTGCCAAGTTGATTATCGACTTAGGAATCTCCAAGGGTCTCTGTAAAGTCACTTTAGTTAAATTCTAATGTCCCAACTGACTCCCAGTAATTCCGTCTTTGACGCTACAATCTGCTTTGAAATTGCGGATTGATTTATCTATTCTCAAAAGTATTTAGATAGGTACTCTTTGCACAGTGAAAAAAAAAAAAAAAAAATAAGTGTCTAGGTCAAAGATTTCAAAACTAAAGATAGGCTATGACGTACATTTCACAGAACAAATCTTCATACATGCATAAAATTACGCCATCTTGGTTTTCACCATACCTCAAATGTCAGCCATCTTGATTTCACCATATTTTAAATGTCAAAATGGCCCCGAAAACTCCAAAAGTGGGGCCATTTGTGTGGAGACAGTTTTTGCCTCAACATGCCTCGTCTATAATATATCTAGGTCTAGGTGTGGACTGTGGAATGTGTTTCGAATGCGTTTATAAGTTTAATATTTTTTTAGGGTTCCTTAGTACTCGGATAACCCTTAAACTTTCACTCCGCCCGTCTGTCCGTTTGTCCGTTTGTATGTTTATCTATCTGTCTGTCTGTCTGCAATTATGAATATAAACAAGCGAAGTGGGGATGCAAAATATTTCTTCATTCTACCCTATCGTGTTGGGTATCGTCAAATAGGTCTTTTTCAATAAATGCAACAAATGAATTTATTAAAAGTCAACGATTTTCAAGTAATCGGCTTCCAAAGGGGCTATACTATAATTAATAGATATGATTTTGTAAGTGATATTTTCCTGCTAATAGGTCATGCTAAAAACTCTCTAGGAAAACTGTTTTGAGCGAAATCAGACAATAGCTTTTGAAGTTATTTAAAGAAAACCTATTGCGCATTGATAGTTACGGAACTCACCTTAGAAATGCCCCGACATGCTCTTGGTCAGATTATTTCTTGTTTTAGTTTCAAATTAAAAAAGATACTAAAATAAGTTCATCAAATTCCTACATAAAAATCCTACTTTTCTAATTTTATTACTATAAATGTAAAAGTTTTTGTGGATGGATGGATGTATGGATTTTAGTTACTCTTTCAAGCTAAAACTACTGAACGGATTTCGATGAAATTTCATATGGCTTTGGATTAAAACATAGGCTACTTTTTATCCCGAAAAAGTACAGTATTCCCGTGGGATATTGTAATATTTACGCGCGCGGAGCCGCGGGACAAAGCATGTTCTCTATAATACCTGAAATAAAGCATTAAAATATCTGAACGGAGTCATTACGGTAGAGATAAGCTCGGGGTTTATTGTTTGGAAATTGTACATTAAACCTGTACTTTAGTTGCGACATTATTTTCAAATGAATTCTGAATATGTCATAAAAATATCATTACTTTCTTCTAAAATTTTATGAGGATTGGTTATTTTTGTATCTTAACGAGGAGATATGTATGCAAACGACAAATTCAGAGTAATTGCTAAGATTACTTAATAGTTTTCGTCATATTCTATGCTTGTCTATCGTTTTTGTTATATACAAAATCCTACTCATATTATAAATGGGAAAGTTTGTGAGTATAGATGGAAGCTTGTTACTCTTTCACGCAAAAACTACTGAACGGATTTTGATGAAATTTGGCCCATGCCATATCCAGAGCCTAAACTACCATTAGTAGTTTCGCTCCAGTGTTGCCAACTCTGTTTTTGCGAAACTACTAAACTCGCGTCGTTTTCTACTAAAAACTAATAAAAGAGTACCGATAACTATAAAAAAAGCTACTAAGCTTAGAAGTCCCTAAAAATAAACAATAGATGCAAAATCGTATCGTCTGTGTGCAATTTCGAGATCGAATCAGTCGGCCGGATGGACTGAAGCGATTCGCTCCAGTGTTGCCAACTCTGTTTTTGCGAAACTACTAAACTCGCGTCGATTTCTACTAAAAAGTAATAAAAGAGTTCCGATAACTATAAAAAAGCTACTAAACTTAGAAATCTCTAAAAATAAACAAAAAACCACTGCATTTTCAATTTTAATATATTGAAAATATGATAATTTTACTGTAAAATAAAAAAAAATAGTGTAGGAAATATAACGTAATATAGAAATTAAATCTGGACTGGTTCTGGACAGAACGAAACTATAATGGGGCCCATACATGGTCCGGTCTGCCTTCAGTTCGGCCTGAACGGATGCAAAATCGTGTCGTGTGTGTGCTCGAATCCGTTCAAGCCGAACTGACGTCAGTTGGGTCGGATGCGATTTTTTCCGTGTATGGGCTCGAATCCGTTCAGGCGTCAGTTCTAACTGAAACGATCGGCCTCTCGTCTGCGGCTGCCTTAAGGGTTCCTTAAGTATTACGGAACGGCCGAAACTGACGTCAATTCGGTCGGATGCGATTTTTTCCGTGTATGTGGTCGAATCCGTTCAGTCAGAACTGACGTCAGTTCTAACTGAAACGATCGGCCTCTCGTCTGTGGCTGCCTTAAGTAAAGGCCAAATTATAAACAAAAAAACTAGATGTTGCCCGCGACTTCGTGAGTGGAACCCGTACATTTTATCGCGATAAAAAGTAGCCTATGTCCTTCCCCGTGGTCTAATCTCTATCTGTGTCAAATTTTAACAAATCGGTCTAGTATTTTCAGAGCCTATACAATGCAAACAACAGCCTCCGTGGTCCAGTGGTTTAGAGCTAGACTCTCGACTCGGAGGTCGTGGCTTCGATTCCCGCATTGGAACAACAAAAAATGTTGCTTCCAAGTTTTGTTAGGACAATGCAGGCTGATCACCTGATTGTCTGACAAGAAAGATGATCCATGCGTCGGATGGACATGTAAAAAGTCGGACCTGCACTTGACTCTCGCCAGTCGTGTCGGTCTATCCGCCCTCTGGATTTCGAGAGTAAATGAAGAAAGAGTGCTCTTGTGTACTGCGCACACATTTGGGCACTGTAAAATACCTCCTGCGTAGCTGGACTAGTTTCAATGAAACCGGCCACCGTCACCGAAATCGGCGTGGGGAGCTATTGTTAATGCAAACAAACAAAGAAACAAATATTTACTTTTTATAATATTTGTGTAGATATCAAATTACGTAATACATAAAACATCTGAAATAATTAAAAGTTTTAACAGTCAATGATAAATAAATTCTACCCAAACGGGTACTTTCGTTTTTCCTCTGGCTTGTGATTTATTGAGCAAATATTTTACTTAATTTGGGATGATAGTGTTTCGATTTTGAACCTTATATCAAACGTAAGAGGATCCATGTGAGATTTATTCGGACGCTTATAGGATATCTGTAAGTATTGAAATGTTCAGTTTTTGCGATGTAAGCTGTAGCTACTGACAGATTCACATTTTTTTATTCCAAACCCAAATCTTTTTTGTCCATCCTTCAGCGTTTCTTGTTAGTGAGGAAATTAATTATGAAGCGGATACTTTTTAAGGTTTTATTGAATTCCGTCTTGATGAGATTTTAATCGTTGATGTGATAAAAATGATATAATCATTTCATGACATTATTATACCCAATAGTATTATTGCCTATGGTTATTAGATTGAAGACGGTTATTTCAGCTTCATTAATTAGAATTATAACAAACACTTTTAACAATATAAACACATTTTATGTCTGAGGGTCAATTCTGGTAAATATGCAATAATACAATTACAATCAAGTCCCGACACGCTGAGACTGTCAAACCAGTATTCTCGTAAACATTAAAGCAGCGACTAGCGTCTACTTTAAATACGATAATTGAGATTCTGACCTTATTTTTTAGTATAAATATCTCATAATTAATGCAATATCTTAAAAGTACCTACAGCTACTTTTTTTTTATACACCAAACATACAAACATCAGAGTTTGCTTGCTACTATAGAACTAATCGTAACAATATTTAGAATTTAACATAAACGTACAGGATATATTTTCTTTTTTTGTGCCCTACATGTTAGCATGTTATTGATACACATCTAAGAAGTTCATTTTTGTAATTGTAATTGAATATGTAAATCCATTACATATTCAATTACAATTACAAAAATTTGTAAGGCCAAATTGGGATTATGGCCTATCGAATTACTCTTGTAATTGGCCTGGTCTGCCAGCCATGGCTAATACAACAATTTACGCATCAGCTAATCTGCAAATTGGCGCTTTGTCGGCGGGCAGTGTGCACCCGGCTTTATGGTTATGTAACTATTGTGGATTTTATGTACGTAGGTTTAGTTTGAAAATTCAAATTTCGGTATTTTAGCTTCTAGCAAGCCTCTTCTTATAAGCACACATTATAATTATAAAAGTATTTTAATCGTTCTTCAAAATTATGCAAACAATTTGTGAAAATTATACCGATTTTAGTCCCAGTCGGTAAAATGGCAACCCAAGCATAGCTCTCTATACATATTCAAATAACGGCAAATAATGAAAGTGGCGAAGGAAAATTGCATTTTACTGACACAGTTTTAATCGAACTATAGTAAAGGTAAAATAAATAAACTTATGTAGACATAAATGTTGAAATCGCGCAATGAATATTTCATCTGCGTATGGTACAAGTAACACCGGGGTATCTAATTATGAGACAGGTTGAAAGTTGTCATAATTTGACCGTATTATGTTATTTATATCAATCGTATTGTGTCATGACATCATTATAATACAAATAAATTACGAGAACCATCTATCTGCTTATGAATTAAATTCCCTTGTAGCACTAGTCTAGATTCAGGAAAAATCTCACATATATTTTTTGACATTACCTAGAGCATATTGTAATATGTACTAGGGTATCAACTAGACCAGAGAGTTCCCCTTTCAAGTACTCCGTACGGTTCGCCATAATTATTGGGAAGCTGCTCAAATATCGTAAATTTGCGTTGAACTACGCCACGCCTTGCCACAAAGCTTGCCTTAATTAAATTAATTATTACATTTGGTGGTTATGAGAAATATATTATTATACGAAATGTTTTAAATGCGCTCCGAATATATTCTTTAATAACCTCAAATTTAAAAAAAAGCACAAGATTTTTGTTTTTCTAAGTTTTTTGTTTACCCTTGGATACACAAAAATGGTGTGTTGATTGTCGCTTTTGGGCGTTGAGTTTCGTTTTAACAACTATTACGTCCCATTGATGATCTTAACAAAATGACAAATCGCAATCTTAATTTAATTTATTTATCTATACAATACATACAATACAAATAAATAAAATTGAAGTGTCTGTTTGTAATTTAAAATTAACAGCTTTTTACTAAATGCACCTTAAAGTCTATACGGTACATTCAATAAAACAATATATTTTTTAATTTTTGTGTCCTTCTGTTTATCTGTCTGCCTGTCTGTTTGTTCTGGCTAATCTCTGAATCAGCTGGATCGATTTTCACTGGCAGATAGCTAACGTTATAAGGAGTAACTTCTGATACTTTCTTTCTAGGGTTCGGTTTGAAAAAATAGGGTTCCGTTTCCGCTAGTTCTACTCAAACGAAGATAGTACTATATAATATTATATAGCTATTCCCATTTCTGTAGCCACATAATAATATTATGCTCCTTGCGCGAGTATCGAAGGTTGCTTACGTATTTTAATATTATACTCTGGAACATTCTTTTGCTTCCTAAATAACACTAAAATATTGTATATAAATTAAACTTATTTGAAATTATTTTAAATTTTACGTTGGAGAAACTGCACTCAGTTTTTTTATTTTTAAGAGTTTTTTTAAAGAAAATATTATTTTTTTTAAGTAACAACGGCAGGAGCGGAAATTAAACAATGCGGGCATCGTTTTTAATATTAAATTAATCACAGTAGAAATACAACATCATCAGTCTGCCATCAATCATTTTAATAGGGGATTATTGATAGTAAACTAGACACGTCCACTTAGTTGCTTCTATGACCGCGTGGACTAAATTAATAAATATATTACAACTAGCTTTTGCCCGCGGCTCCGCCCGCGTAAATACAGTATCCCACGAAAACACTGTACATTTCCAGTATAAAAAGTAGCCTATGTGATAACCTAGAGCTCAAACTACTACTGTATCAAATTTCATTAAAATCCGTTCAGTACTTTTTGCGTAAAAGAGTAACAAACATCCATTCATCCATCCTCACAAACTTTCATATTTATAATATTAGTTAGATGATACAAGTTGTATTTTACATACCTACAATAAACATTTAAATACAACATCCAGTTCTATCTGGACTTCTAAGCTATCCAGTATCCATACACGTAATGGTTTACCTGACAGGTTTGCCTGTAAAATTGTGCTAGAGCTGATACTGTACGGAAACTTGCACATTTATGCAACATACTAAAAAACTTGGGGCCTTTTCAGCCGTTATTGGATGGTTTATACAGTATTCTCCGAGCGAAGTAACCGCTCTTGAAATACTGTAGTGCCTTAGGACTGTACTGCCTAGGGACAGTTTGTTTGTAAGTATCATAGTCAACATAGTCAGCCTAGTCCAGAGGAATGACTGGTCAATACGTCCGGGGCCAACCATGTGCGGGTTTCCTCGCGATGTTTTCCTTCACCATTAGAACATCCGTATAATGTACTTGAGATCTGAAAAAGTATCATTGGTACACGCCACAACCTGGGAATCGAATCTGCACTCTCTCGACTGCGAATCAAACGGTCTACCCACTAGGCCACAGAGCTCTTATACAACATACACGCTCCGGTTCACCTGTACAACTCAACTGTAATGGCGAACCTGTCAGGTAAACCGGTACATGTGTGGCTAGGCGGCAATGCCGAGTGAACGTTTCATTTGCAAATTGCAAAATATGTAGCCAAAATAAAGAAGAAACGTAAACTATTATATCAAACAGCGATAGACCGTTTGGAGATAAAGACATTTTGGTGGTACAAAACTTGAAATTATATCGTCAAATCGAACAAAATCGGTTGTCTGTAAAGTCGGTTTACTGACGATAGTTGAACGTGACGTCATGTTTATAGTGCGCGCGGAACTAATTGGTGGCGCCTTACGTAGGCGTGTTTCCGCCGCGAAGTCCGGCGCCGAACTGAGTAATAACATCAAGCGCCTCTCCGTCCCACCGCTCACATGCCTAAGACGCGGCCAGCTCAGCTGGCCGCGTCTTAGGCATGTAACGGAAAATGCGTCATATTTACCGAGGTAACGCTGGTAGCGTTATGAGTCATGTTTTTTCGTGCGTGCAGCCAGCTCCATCAAATTATAAGACGTTATCACGTCAAAAAACAGGTTTTGTTGGAAAACTTCGAACAAAAAAAAACGAAATAATAAGTAAAATAATGATATAATGGCATGGAACCAAAACGGCCCAGCGCATTTTTTAAGTTAGGCCTCTATTACTTCTGAACTAAGTTACACCTAACTAATATTTTTCGCGATTTTATTTTAGCACTTTGTCGACGTGGTAAATACACATTACACAATATATATCCAAGCAAATTTTAATCTTTCTAGGACAAACCGTTTGGACGGTAAGTCGGACGGACATAATGAAATCATAAAGGTTCCGAGACTTGAACTACGGAGCCCTAAAAAGGAAAACAAATGATACGTAGAAGATCACACAGAACCAACATTAAGCCACTTTCCTAACCATAATCGCTTTTCATTTCTCAACATTTGAATTCCGTCATTAAAATGAAGTATTCCACATCTGAAGAACACCCAGGCTCAATTACACCACATTTAAGCACACCTGGCCAAGATAAACATCGCAACTATGGAAACCCGAGAAATCCGAGCCACAATTTTGACAACAAAAAGGCCATAATCGATTTTGGGTACACAAAGGGAGTATTATATTTGACAAGTCGACTGTGGAGCGATGTTTGCGGTAGAGATTATTTCGGTTGGAATGAATGAGTAAAACACGTATGTAATTGAAATCCGCAGAACACCCTCAAGATTTTTTTTAAATTTATTTCTTTAGTTCGAGTTCGAGTGAGGTTTTGGATTTGTCTCAAATCGAATTTCAGTTTGATGAGTACACTGGGATAGTTGAGTTAGAAAATTATGATTTTAATTACCCAACTGCTTAAAGAAACGAAGTTTAGAATTACTTCTCTCTGCCAGTTAGCTCTATGTCAAATTATGAAAAGCCTAGAATATTGGACGTGGGAGAGCCATGATTCGGCATGAACGGGCCGATGACCGGACAAATACTACAGCCTCACAGAAATCCGGCGTGAAATGAGGCTTGCGTTGTGTTTCGTCTAGAGAGTGAGGTTACCGGAGGCCCAAGGAGGATTGGGGATTTCAAGGACCTAGAGGCTGGAACGCAAGTGCGCAACACCAGAGGAGTTGCAAGTGTAACTCCTCTGGTGTTGCGAGCAGCGGTGATTGCTTACCATCAGGCGGCCCGTCTGCTCGTTTCCTGGTCCATTTCATTTTAAAAAATGCATGTAGAACGCCGTGGATGATTTCGTGAAAACCACTTACGTATCTACTATATAAAATTTTAGCTGTATATTCGGTCCACCTTAAAAAACTAATATGTCAACCATCCAGTTCACCAAAGCATTCTTAATTATTTTTTTTGTCTGTTCCAGTGTGCGTCGTTCCCTATCGTCCCCTTTTTTCAATTTCTTGAGCCGTCAAACGCAATGTCATATTTTGGGTGTAAAGAAATTCTTTTTATTGTATTTCAAAAGGTGTAAAGAGTTTAAGCCTATTCACTGAGTTACTTTGAAATTTGGTACGTTCACCCAATGTAAAGAACAATATTTATGGAATATATTTTTCAATTTGATCTGTTTTATATTGATTCATTGATTCGAAATATCCTGTTACTGCCCACCGGTCTATGGTCGCAAATGAATTATTATTTAAAGCTTTAAAAAACCACAATCAGGACATTAAAAAATTTTAATGTCCCGATTGTGGCCGCCATAATGAAATAATTTAAAAATCTTTCCTATTACTTTTGATTAATAGTCATCTTCAGGCACAGGAAATACCCGGAGGCTTTACACCTGAGGGTTGTAGATAATGATTAATAACGTTATTTGGCCCATGTCATCGGCCAGACCCTCTCAGGGTTGCCACCTACACGTTGTCTCTCCCAAAATGTGGGTAGAAATTTTTCTATGTTTGTCAGCCCTACGCCCAACAGTCAAATTACCAGGTGGTGTTTATCTGATCTTCAACCGTAAAAGGGTTAAAGCTTTGTTTTTTGACCCTTCATTAAAAGAATAAATTATTTGCATCCGAATTTTGAAAGGGTCATTTTTAATGTCGCTCGGACTTGTTAAATTAATTCGAATGTTGGCCGCTGGGAAAATGAACATTTCAAATGGGGGCTCATTTAAAAATATTTTAAATTCCCCCAATAATAATGATGGAAAAATTTACAGCAAATTTACAAATTAAATGTTTAATTCATAATAACAGTAACAATAAATAAGTATTATCTGAAACATATTTTTATATTATAGTAATTATTATAAATATTTGCAGTAAAAACTGGAAGGCAACATTATTTACTTCCTTCACATAACTTTATGATTCTATGAATTCTGAATGAGTTTATGAACTAATTTTTTTATACTTTACTATAAGTCATTAATATTATTAATGACTTTTCAATTTACTTCTACTCACTGACATTTGAAATACCTACGTGATGTCAAATTTAATTACCTATACAAACTTTTTTCTTCTAATTGTAAATGCTTTTTTTTTCATTAACTTTTCATACTTTTTTGTTTTAGGCATTGTAATCACACGAAAAGCTTGTTCATTGTTCAAATAAATGTCATCGAAAGGTCCTGTATAACTTTTCATTAGATTTTCTACGAGTGTTTTAGAAAGGTTTATTTTTCTTTCTGTCTGTTACCTTAGTAAATTATGTAATCTAATTTAAATTTAATTAGTTATTTATTAGTTACATAACCATGGTTAAAGCATAACATTGGCAATACAATCACTATGCGACCCAAACCATAACCATAACCAAATTGCAGTGCTTAAAAATCGACAAAAACTACCGGTATCTTTCAAACTCGAAAGCGATTCATAATTAATAATTCGAGCGCGGGGGGCAAATGGGTTGATGGCCACATTCCGCTCCCGTGTAACTTACGCACATCGTTCATCACGTTGACAAGCGTTAATCCAGTTTCCGGCGATGTATCATTGACAACTCGACTCGAACTCGCTTTACGCTTAAGACATTATCCGGAGAAAGTTACAGCCGCCTTGTTGAGACTAAAGGTGAATTTATAAAATGAATAGTCTTATCACGCAAAATTGAGGTATCTGAAGTAAAAGATATAATGGAAATAAGGATCGTTTTTAAGGTTCGATTAACGAATGCGATCAATAATAATTTCGAAGTCATTATTTTATAATATTTTAAAAAACAATAATTAATCTTCTATTTTTATGTTATAAACATAAAAATAGAATTTTATGTAGAGTTAGAATTTTTATGTAGAGTGGGTACGTACCTAAGTCTTCATATCCTAAGGGCCACCTAGTGATGAGAGTTCTAACGCACTACAGAAAGCTCAAGTCATCAGTGCGCTCGGCGCTATGTGTGGGTAATGCTGCCATGCCACTCACAGGTAGTATGCCACATCACTGCCACACAAATTGAAGCTGTATAAATACATGCGCACGCAAACAAAAGAATTGCACAAATGAGTTATTAGAAATATAAACATTTTTTAATACAGTTACCAGGCACCTGGGCTTTTAGTCGAGTTGCATTCGATAATTTCGACAGTGAAATTAGAAATAAAAAATGTATGGGGTTTGACAAAAGTCATCGCTAAGTGACATGTCGCTTGCGATGCCTTATGTAAAATTCCTTACTTTTGTATTCGAACTTCGCCGTCGTAATTATCGAAAGCATCTTGACTAAAGGTCCTGGTTCGAAAGCACATTGTAGGGCCATTTCAAACTGTCCCCGCCCCGCCGAATCTCGATGACAAATCGTTGCGTAAATGATAGGTACGCTCGTATGCGCGTCGAGTTTTTGTTGTCGTCTGGGATGTATGCTATTGTTTGGGGACTCGGATTGCACATTTTTTGCTTTTCCGCTGCATCAAAAACTTGGTCTATGAAAGTATTTTGGCTTGTCGATTGACTCTTTTGTTACTTCGACCATTGTGTTTTTGTTCATTTGGGATGCTGAACAAAATATTGTATTAAATTGTATTTTGATACAGGAAGCATGTTTACTAGTGTCATGTGGCTGGCGTGTCTATTTCAAAGGGGGTCTGATCGTAAAATATTTGATCTTCACTCTTTATGCGGATTGTGGAGTAAATGAAGAAGGATTTTTTTTTAAACTCCGATGCTAAAGCAATGATATTTTAAGTAATTAAAAATAAAGTTAAATCATTACATACGTTGATTAAGGGTCAGTTCACACCGCGACGATACGCGGCGCTGCTTGAATTCAAAATTGAACTTTTAACACAACAACATAGTACGTTTAATATGATATACACTACACATGCGCTGTGCAATGCGGAGTAACTTAATTTTAGATCTCTTACATTAAATCGTGTATCTTATTGTGTAATGAATAAAGTTCAATTTTGAATAGCTTTAAAATGCAGCGCCATGTCGCATATCGATTCGTTTCGGTGTGAATTGACCCTAACTCGTATATGTTACGTATATTAGTAAAAATCAACATTCGTTAGCCTAAGCTTTGGCTATTCAATGGCGATCCACTGAAAAAAAAAAACAAAAACACAAGAGGAAACTAATACAAATTGGCATCCGCTACGCAGCAGCGAACCATTTTTTTTCTAAACCATTCTGACTGTTGAACCAAAAACTACCTACTGTTATTTGGATAGAGTACAAATTCCTTTAACCAACAAAGTATTGGTAATATTGATGTTGACGTTGGTGATGAATACGAGGCATATTAGTCATACTGTGCTACTATAATACTGTTTTATTGTATTGTTTCTCGTATTGTTTTGAACTATTCTTCGATACTTTACATGGATATTACTTAACAAAACTTCTTGTGCGTAGCCATTTTGTTTTTTTTTATGGATAACAAGATGGCTCCCTGAATTCGATTGTTTACGCCACACGTAGTCTTTGCTCTTTTTCTATTATTTCATTGTCTTCCATTCTTTGCCTATTCTAATATTTATGACTTGAGAATTTGGCACGTGGATATTTAAGTGATGAATTGTTGTAAGCTAATTTACAACAATATTGTCCCATTTCTACGGTGATTTACGTTAAAAGGCTACTACGTTAAAAGCATTAAGCTTCAATTCTTTTGTATGAGCTTTATAAGGTGCGTGCGCAAGATTGAGAGAAAACATTTGAAATTATTTTATATCTAGCTTTTTCCCGCGGCTCCGCCCGCGTAAATATAGTATCGGGTATCCTACGGGAATACTGTATTTTTTGGAAATAAAAAGTAGCCTATGTTTTATTCAATCCAGAGCCTAAACTACTACCATACCAAATTTCATCGAAATCCGTTCAGTAGTTATTGCGTAAAAGAGTAACATCCATCCATCCATCCTCACAAACTTTCACATTTATAATAGTAGTAGGATAACAATTCATAATTAGTGGTCGGCACTGAGTGCAGGTATTATAAATGCACTATCGTAATCTATATTCAGCTTCCATATTGCAGAAAATTCCATTGCATTACAAGCGTTATTCGATTGCGGCCCTTATATTATAAAGTACTCTTCATTACCTATTATATCAATTATTATAAAAATATTATAGTACTTTTTTGTACTCTATGCCTATGGTAATCCTAAAATCTTAAGAAGCTGAGCACGTAATTATTAAATAATTAAAAAACTAATACTCAATTATAGATGGTAATCTGTGTAGGACTATTGAAGTGGCCCAAGGCCATAGACTTATATTTTACTGTCGAAAGGACAGGTACAGTACCTGTTAAAATATATCCAGTGTTAGCGCCCCATTAGTGCCAACAGAACTTTTCATGTATGGTCCGCGAGACTCGAGAAACTTGCGCGCACAATATGACAAGATTTTGTCAGTTTACTTGTTACTCGACTACGGCATAGCTAAATGGAAGGGTAATGATTTTGGGAGTCTATGTATGTACTATGTATGTATGTATGTTTGTTCCACTATAGCGCTTTAACTACTGATCTTTATAATGAATGAGGTGTCAATAGATTTGTAATAACAGGCCGGGTAACATAGGCTACATAATTTACGTAGACGGGTTACAGTTTTTTATAAAAATTGTAGTTATATAAAGGAGGTTTAAGCAAAATGTTCCTAGGGGCTCATCCTTATTATCAAAATCATTGACCTCAGCTACGCTACATAGGGCTATTCTTAAGGCTGGGGGTAGATTTATAGTTTAATCACGATACTCACCGGCACAACGTAAATTGCGGCGGCCAAATCGGTTGATATACTACATTAATTAAGTGTATGTAGTAGATGTATTAAATCCATAATTGTTTTAGAAAAAAAATATATAGAAAAAAGTAAGTAGAGGCCAAAACCAGTAGAACATTTTCAAATTGGAATTAAACACCAAAGATTTAGGTACTTATCAGTTTCTGTTCTACAGAAAAGAGTAAATGTAACCTAAACTCTACATTTCGAATATTTGACAAATTTTCGAACATTAGAATGAAATACTTAATTAAATTTTCATTGATTTCCAATGATTACTGGTCATTGGCCTTTTGACTTTCTCTAATTAGATATTGATTTTTTATACAATCCACTTGAGGTTGTGTCGTTAAATTGATAAATGCAATTGTTACAGCCTATTGTTTTTAACAATTGATATACATAAAGTGACTGAAACAAAATTAATGTTTTTGTCTATATTCATTGAAGGGTGACCACGAAACAATGAAAATTAAGTAATAATTAGGATACAAAACTTAGGGGAATAAAATTCCGTATGCTTGAGTAATCGGAAGCGTAAAAACCGTAATGTAATAAATAACTGTGTGTGGTCTGATCACTCAAGATTAGATTTTATCGGCAATAGTAAAAGACCTCAAGGGACCAAATTCCGAGGGGTCACAGAGGGTACATTCAAATTTGACACCGAAATTAATCCCATTACCTTGACATATGTCGGCTTGGGTGACCAAGCTTCTTTAAAAAAAGAAAAAAAAATAGAATTCTTCAACCACCGATTAATTGTTATAAAATGTCACTCTCCCATCCTCTGGGACTTTATCAATTTGGAATTTACAATAAAAGGGGTAGAGAATTTTCAAGATGGGTGCATCATGCTGGCCGTTTATTTTGTGCTGCTGTGATTTTTTATTTAAAATACTTATTATACTATTAATACTTATAATGTAAAATGCATATATACTAATATATATATATACTATATTAGTACATATACATTACATAATATTATAATAATAAAACGTCAAATTAACGGATAAACTGGTTGCAGAGTTGCAGAATAAAAATACGTATTTCGCCAATAAGAATCCTTACCTACTTTGACTTGAGCCTACTCCGGTCTTTTCGTCGGCTAATAAGAAAGAGAGCGATATATCGGCCTGTGACGTCACGATGTGCATCCGCTATACATCTGTCATTAAACATGGCGGTAGCAGATTGTGATGTCACAAATCGTTTTGCGGCGAGACGAGTTACATTTTTTATTTGCTTATAGTTTTTAATCGCGTCAACCTACCTTTCTCTTTTCGATTTTGTATCTCGATTCAACAATTAAAAAAAAATATTTTTAAAAATGTGGTATTCGGCACTAGGCAACAATCTATTTCATAAAAGAGTAGATAGGTACTCTTTCACGCGTATTCTAAAATGTGCAGTCTCAATTATTGCGAACTAAGTAAATATTCTCGGCCTTGTCTAATGAAAAACATTGACATAATCCGAACCCGCGGGTAGAAGCCTGTTTATTAGTTAGAAATAATAAGCGTAGATTATGTCTCTATACGTAACTGGGTGAGATCCCACTGGGTGAGACAATGTTAGCAGTTGTGAAGTTTAGGAAGCGCTACTGAAAGCTTTAAAAAAGCTTAGGTTGCATATGCTTTCCGTCGTTTTGAGGACACTTTAGGACTGAAATTAAAGTTAGTTTTTTTACGGAATAATACCGACAAACAAGAATATAGTTCGTCAGATGGAAATCGATTAGTACAATTCATGGACACCAGCAAGACCAGAGGAGTTAAATTTATAAGGGCGATGTCAATCTTAAGGTGTGCACAATATTGATAAAGTTCCTGCTCGACCAGTTTCTAAGCCTTTTCCTTTGTACTACAGAAAGTAAGTGACCGCAACGACTGCATACGTGATTGAACTACGTATTTACACGTGAGTATTTGTGCGCACGACTCAACGGCGCTGTTAAGCGATTTTGATCTTCTTGGCCAAGCGGTAACTTGTTCGATAGTACGTCGTTTCGACGTGCGTATCGTACGATTTATTTGATTTTAGGAATAAAACCTAAGCAGATCCCTTTTTTGTACTATTTCATACCATTTTAAAATGAACGCACGGTTACGCTGGTACTTGGTAACGGTAACAGGTAACGGTACTTGGTAACAGTACTTGGTAACGCATGAGTCATGTTTTTTCGTGCGTGCAGCCGGCTCCATCGAATTATAAGACGTTATCACGTCAAAAATAATATATTTAATATAAAATACCTAATTAGGTTTTTTTATTGTATTGGGCTGTATTAATTAAAATAAATAATACAATAACCAGCGAATATCCAAACTGAAATCGCACAATCGCGTGCTTAGTAACGTTTATTATGAGTAGGTTATCATTTATCGCTAATGGCTTTATAATATTGGTTTTTGTTTTAATAATGATAAGAGGCTTTTTACTACAATTTAAAACTGCAAAGTCGAAGGCTGTTTGACTCACCAATATACATAAATCAGATTTGTCATTTAAATACCAGTCGTAGTTCGTAGTGGGTAAGTACTTAATTGATTGTTATACTTATGATAATTATTGACAGCAATATTTTCTCCTTGCTTCAGTCTTAGACATTCATGCATCGTATTCATCCAAGCAGCAGTATGCCCCACCTATTGTCATCTAAACGTACTTATGTAAGTATAATATACGTATACGAGTAGTAAGGGTCAATTCACACCAAAACGTAACGAGACGACCTCTGTGGCCCAGCGCGTTGGTGCTCAAGCCGGGGGTCGCGGGCTCGAATCCCGCCGAAGGAACGAAAAGTTTTTCTGTTGTCCTGGGTCATGGATGTGTATTATGTGTATAAAAATCTTAAATATATGTATAGTATAAAAGTGTTAAATTTACTTCCCGTTTTCTGGTACTTGTAACACAAGTTCTTCGGATACTTAGCACGGGGCCAGATTGACGTGGTGTGAAGCGTCTATAGATATTTATTTATTTATATTTATTTATTGGTTTTCTTGATACACAAGATATCATTGTAAGAGTCCGAATGTGAGTGCAGCGCATGTGCAATGCAGTCATATCACACGAAACATGTATTTTAAAAATGCCGTGTAGCGTCCCGTATCATCGCGGTGTTAACTGACCCTTACGTGCGTATTTTATTTGGCCTTCGTATTAACAATAGTATGGTTCACAACGAAGCAATTTACTATACTAATTTTTAGTACCATACGTGAAATAAAAACTTTCAGTACAGTTTTACGAGAATTGTGCGCAATTTTGTTCCTTTTGTTTACGTTTAGATTACTTGGATCAGTACAAAATATAATATACTAGCTTTTGCCTGTGGCTCTGCCCGCGTAGCTCGGGAGCACTGGGATTTTTCGGGATGAAAAGTAGCCTCTGTCCTTAATCTAGAGCTTAAACTACTACTGTATCAAATTTAATCAAAAACCGTTCAGTGGGTATTGCGTGAAAGAGTAACAAACATCCTTCCATCCATCCAACTATCCATACATCCTTCATCACCAACATTCATATTATTCATAATAGTAGGATCGTATCTGGCTATAAATAGCTACCTTCATGTAAGTTACGGTTGCGACATAATTATGGTATCAGAACTTATCATAAAGTAAGACGATGCTGCACCTTAGTTCGGATAGTAAAGAAAAAAAAACTCGCCCGGGGCGAAAGAATTAAGTCACGATTACGCCCGTGGGGCAAAACTCTGGCTGTATTAACATAAACATTCCTGGACCTCACAATACATTTTGTGCCTTTTTATTATGTCAATAATTTCAAGCATTAAAGTATACTTAAGGTACGGGCAGAAACAGAAGTTCTTATTTTTGTTCTTATACAATAGACCAGGAAAGCTCGACGAAGCGCCTGATTATATCGATTACCACCGCCCATGGACATTCGCAACACCAGAGGAGTCACACTTGTAACTCCTCTGGTGTTGCGCACTTGCATTCCTGGTCCTCAAAATTCCTAACCCCTTGGGCCTCAAGTAACCTCACTCACTCGGCAAAACGCATAGCAATCGTTATTTCGCGCCAGTTTTCTGTTAGCCAGTTAGCAATCTTTAACGAGTCAAGTCAGTATGAGATATAATATTTAACTTACTATTATGAGACATAATACATTTGACGACTATTTTTTAAAGTAAGTTTAATAAAATAATTAAAATTATAAATTAAAAGAGGCGGTAAAAAGTTCTACCTTTATCTAGTTTTTAGTAGTTTCGTTAATTTCAAAGCAAGATTCTTATTAGAAACTTCTAATACGTAATATTATTATAATATTAATATCATACATCATGATTTCGGAGACTCTGTTAAGAATTATTTGAAATTGTAAAGTAAAGAATACACCGTATCTGTAACACCGTAACAAAAAATACACTTTTCTCGCTAACTATATTTTTCTAATACCGTTAACCCGCGGATGATTTTGGCTGTACACGCGATACGCCACTAGTCATTACAATTGTAGAATAAGTTTAGTAGATTAATTAATAAAGTTTAAAATACTATCCCACGAGTTTGTCTCTAATGTAAATAATGTTGTATAAAATTTCTTACATGCTTTAAAGGTTTTTAAAATTCGTAAGTAAAAATAAGGTGGTTTAATTATTTGAATTGTTTAATTATATAATAATAGAGAAAATTTAAAAATCTTTAATAATAAAGAAAATTGTTTAGTTATATAATAATACAGAAAATAGAGAATTTTTTAATTACTAGATATTTGGAGTTTACTTCTTAAGAATCGATTTTCATATAAGGCCCCCGGTATGAAAAATATATGAGGAGTAAAATCTACTGAACGAATGACCTCGTTACGTTTTCGTGCGCAACCTATTCTGCGCACCTTTCACTTTTTTTCACATGGCGCGAATTTTCGAACTCAAATCGATCGCTAGTCGCTTTGCATTGCACACAAAATTTTACTTTTTAGAGTAAACTCCAGTTGTGCGTCGGAGCTGATACACACTTTTTTTATAATTATTAACAAATATAATGTAATATAAACTTAATAAGTAGGCTCAATTTTAGTTATAATTGAGAGAGAGAGAGAGACACACGCACATGCCGCACGGCTGACAACTATAGCAAAAAGTGTCGTTACAACTTTTAGTCTTAATTTTTTCCGTCTAGCCCCCTTTCGCAACGCGCGATAAGAAACTTCGTTCCAATTAATAATAATAACAATAGCTCCCTACACCGATTTCGGGAACGGTGGCCGGTTTCATTAAAACCAGGCCAGCTACGCAGGAGGTATTTCATAGTGCCCAAATTGTGTGCGCAGTACACAAGAGCACTCTTTCTTCCTTTACTCTCGTAACCCAGTGGGATAGTGGGATGGATGATCGACACGACTGGCTAGCGATCAGGCGCGGGACCGACTTTTTACATGCCCATCGGACGCATGGATCATCTTTCTTGTCGGACAATCAGGTGATCGGCCTGCACTGTCCTAACCAAACTTGGAAGCAACATTTTTGTTGTTCCAGCGTAGTTCGAACCTATGACTTCCGAGTCGAGGGCCAAGCTCAAAACCACTGGACCTCTACAGATACTGACCGGTCACGGCGGATTCGCCTTCTACTTGAATAGACTCAAGCTGAGGGAGGATCCGTCGTGCTCGTGTCAGCCCGGAGTTGAGGAGACGGTTCCTCACCTGTTACTGGAGTGCCCAATTTTTGCTAGCAATAGATATGATATTGAGCAGAAATTGGGCACATCGATGACAGGTGAGAACCTACCATTCTAGGGGGCAAGAAGAGGGAAGTTTTTCTCTCTTTCTGTAAAAAGATTGTTGACTGTGTAAATAAGAAAAATTGTGATATTATATTTGTGTGATACTAGGAATAGGCTTTATGTGGAACTGTGAAATTAGGGTTAGAATGAATGTTTGTGCCGTAATTTTTATCGTTTTTATTTAACTTTGACATATTGAATTTTTTTAATTTATTGAATTGTATTTTATTATTTTATTGAATTTTATTGAATTATTGTACTTTATTATTTTATTGAATTTTTTATTGGAATTTTGTATTAAATTGGATTTGTTAATTTATATGCTCCTCATTTTCTTGTATTTTAAAAATTGGAATTACTGAACATCACTGATGTTCCCAAGTACATTATTATATTATTATAAGTAGAAAAACTGACATGTACCACTTCTGACTTGATGACTTGTACTTCGTATATTGATGATATACTGATGTATGAAATATTATACAAATAATATTAGATATAAGGACGAGAATAAAAATTGTATCAAATGAATCAAGACGAAACTAAAAAAAATGTAATTAGTAATAAGTGCATTGAAAAATAAAAAGAAAAAGATTTAAAAAGAGCACAAAATTAAAAATATGACAAAAAACAAGCCCTGATAAAGTTACGGGGATAGAAAAAAAAAAACCACTGGACCACGGAGGCTGTTGACTAAAACAATTAACATACCATATAGTATATACGAAGCTATATTGGAAAAACTAATCTCATCGCGGAAGCTCAAGTAATAAATAAACTTCAAAGAAATTCACTGAACAAATAAGTTACAATGTTAAGTCGTAAAGAATTGTTCTTAACGGTCATACGAGACGGGTCTTAATGACCCATTAGCGTTTTGTTTCACACCCATTACTAAAAGCCGGGGTCAAAGCAGCCGACGTGTTCCCTCGCTTTTACGTGTTAATTGTATTCGAATATCAGATAAGGGTGTTCTTTTAATGATAACGTAAAAGGTATCTAATGTTACCTCTGTTTTATAATTTAATTATTAGGTTACGATATTAAAACGAAAATTCATTACAATGCCATTAATATCCCGCGCCGGTATCTTAGGGTTTACATTTTTACTTAATGTTGATATAATTTAAGTAAGCAACAGTTAAAAATTGAACATTATTCACTACACAACTCTTGCAATTAAAAGCTTAATTTTATATCTTAAAAATGCAGCGTTGCGTCTCGGTATGAGCTGACCCAAACTTGAATAGCAATGTGAGAAACAGTAATTTTATATTGGAATGGATTTATATGGAATGAATGGAATGGAATAATAAAAAGCTTTAAATACGACAATTTTTGACCCATGACCTAACACTCGTTCGTTTCTAAAGATATACGTATATTTTGCCCTATAAAAAATTAGCTGATCTTTATCAATTTTGAGACTACCTTATAAACTTATAAAAATTGCTTACTTGAAGTTCGTTTACAAAGTTGCTCAGGCTAGTGGTAAACCGCAAAGTTTAAACAATTTTAAACTCAGCTTAACCCATTTTAAGCCATAATCAACTAAGTAAAAGCTATCGTGGGCTGATTTTATGTTTACAATACAATAACCTAACCAAGAGCATGTCAGGATATGTCTAAAAAGGGTTCCGTAACTATAACCTCGTAAAAGGTTTCTTTTTTAAATTACTTTAAAATTATTGGCAGATTTCGTTAAAAATAATTTTCCTAAAGAGTTTTTAACATGATCTATCAGCATGGAAAATTGCATGTCTCATAGTTTAGAAATGCCAGAGAGGGCCAACTTTTAAACCACTTTGAAGGCCGATTACTCGTAAATGGTTAACTTTGTAAAAAAAACATCTATGAAACTTTGCCATTATTTTGAAATACCTATTCAACTATAGCCCGCAGATGGGGAAGGATGATAAAATATTTTTCATTCCCACTTCACATTTATGGGGAGCCACCCCTAAAATATAAAATTATTCTTATTTTATGATGCCAAAACCGAGATCTATACACAATCTATAACTGTACCAAATTTCATCCATTTATATTCATAATTACAGAAGCTAGAAGCGCGGACAGACAGACAGACAGGCGGACGGACGGACAGAGTGAAGCTACAAGGCAAGAAGCTTATGTATTACAGAACCCTAAAAAGAGGACATCTGTGGGGCTTTTGAAACATGCCAATAGAGTTTGTTTATGCTACCTATGTATTTTAGGGCCCATTCACACAGAAACGAAACGATAACTTACATAGCTTTGTATTTTAAATGAAAACAACTTTTTATCTTTAATAACTTTTTAAATTTTAAACAACTGTTCAAAATAATTGAATTTTATTCATTACACAATGCAAAATGCAGCGCCGTGTAGCGTCGCGTACCTATCGTTACAGTATGAACTGACCCTTAATGTTAAACTGTTTTTAAGTCGGTATTTGAGGTTTGCATAGAAACCTCTCAGATTATTCTTAGTCTCACAAACTAGCAAACAAAACCTCTCAGATTCATTCTAATTAATTAATTCTGTTTCACAATCTTCTGATAAGTATCGGATAGCTTATTCGGATGTTTTATCTCCGTCAGTATAAAGTAAGCAGTGACATAACTTCCGAATAAGCTATTTGACATTTATATGGCGATTGTGAAACAGGCCCTTAGTCTCATACTAGCTTACAATTACAAAAAAAAATAGTTAATTTTTTAAAAGGGTTAGGTCCATTATCAACCTCACCGCTGAGCCTGGGTCCTCTTGTCAATTTAAGGAGGATTAGATTGTTATCCGATGCAGAAGCCTACTATAAATTGCTTCTTTTATGACCTAACGAGCGAAGCAATCAAACTGATTGTAATGCATGTGTCCTATAAACCTGATTTTATTGAGGACTTGTCCGGTTGAAAGTTAGGCCGCTGCCTCGAATTTCGCGATGAGCGGCGCGGCGGCGACGCGGCGGCGGTGCGGCGCGGGCGGCGGTGCGGCGGCGGTGCGGTGACGACGCGGCGGCGGACTGTGAGTCAAATAAATGAAATAACTAAATAAATCCTTTATTTTTAAGTTGTGACAGCAGAGGCGACGCCGCAGATGGGCGCCATAATCGCCGCTTGTGAGTGATGTGACAAATGCACTCCTGTCAAGCGATGCCTGAGGCGCTCGCTTGCGCGCTACGCCGCTACTATTATTGCCCGCCACCCCGCTGCCGCTGCGCCGCTAACCTCGAAATTCGAGGCAGCGGCCTTATAGATAGAAGCAAAAGTTGTAAATATTACTAATATCTAGTCGTAGGCGTAATAAACGTTTATTAAGTAATGAGCGACCCGCGGGGGCTATTACATTTATGGCGCAAAACTGCTGAGGGAAGAAAAAAGCTAACTTTAAGTACATTTAACGTGCAATTACACTTGTCCGTTACGCAGAAGTAAAACACTAGATTTAAGCTACAATTACACTTGTCCGTTACGTTTACTTATATACTATTTACCTACTTTCAATGAATTATAAATGAATCGTCTTGATATCTTCTACTGATTTTGGAGTTTGGACCAATCTAAAACGCGTTTGACGTTGGTGTGACGTATATGAGAATATTATTTTGCTGTTCGCATATGCTCGAAACTATATTATTGTAAGATTAACTTAGCAGAAATGAACTACTGACGTTACACAGGAGCAAATTGTTTACATACAATTGAATTTACAAAATATAATAAAGAATATCAATTTATATCAGGAATACTGAAATTATAGTGCAAATTCAGCATAAGTAGTAAACTATTATTAAATAACCTAATCAAGAGCATCTCAGGACATGTCTAAGGAGGGTTCCGTAACTATAAACGCATTATATGTTTCTTCCAAAAACTTTAAAAGTTACTGTCCGATTTCGTTCAAAATAATTTTCTTGAAGAGCTTTCTTGAAGCAATTTTCCAAGTCTCATAGTTTAGAAATGCCAGGTAGATTTTGAAACAGCCCCATACTATCATAAAATATTGTGTACTCAGTAAAAGTGTTATAAAGTATAGACTAAGTACAATGCACATTAGGAATAAAACTGCCAAACTATACCGCTAGATGGACCACCGCAGTACAATGTAATATAAAATACTATTTACGTTACACTTAGGTGGCGCCCTCTACGATTTGCTTTGCGTAATATTCCTAATTGAAGACGACAAACAATCATTACACGCTAATGTAGATATCAAAAATTATAGATCATAAATAAAGCAATAAACTCACTAAGCCTATCATCAAATTATGCACACCTACGCACTCCCAGAATTACTTACAACTCCCACTTGAAACATTATGTTCAATTAATATACAAACTTAATTTATACACTCTTACATGTATTCTCATTATGGAACATCTTAATAAAGTTCGAAACGTATATATTTTAATGACGAAAGCGACAAATTCCGGAATCGTAATCATAGATTTGGTTATGACATAATGTTAATTAGGTAGGTATAATTGATTTCGAAAGTGAAATTATAATGAAAATAACGCATTGGACTTCTAATGTCTTAACGTGAGTACCCCATTGGGACCAACACTATTTATCTTATATACTTTAATGGTCCGCGAGACTCGAGTAAGCTGCGCGCGTTATATGACAAGACAAAGTAATTAATTAGTTAATAGAATCAAGCGTGACTTTGCGGAAATCCATACAATTTAATTAATATTATATCTAGCAATATCCCGCGAAAAAATACCCACAACCTCCAAGCAAATGTGTGAGTGCACGCATAAGCATGCGTAAAGCACCTCCCTCCTCCCACACTGATTATGCGTACACTCAGAAATAAGATCGTGCAAACACCACCACCACAAAAGAAACAATGTCAGCAAGATCGTGCAAGGCCCCCACACCACCATGCAGGTTGAAACTCGACGCGCGTTTTGCCCCGAACCCAGAGCAACCTCAGGAAGTGGACCTGCGAACAAAATTCGACTAACGAACGAACGGGGCGGGGTGGTGTGGGGCCTTACACGATCTTGCTGACATTGTTGCATGTGTGGTGGTGGTGTTTGCATGATCTTGTTTCTGAGTGTACGCATAAGCAGTGTGGGAGGAGGGAGGTGCTTTACGCATGCTTATACGTGGGTGCACACATTTGCTTGCAGGTTATGGGTATTTTTTTGCGCTATTAAATTGAAGATAAAGTAATATCAAAATATTATTAGCTATTGCATAAAATATGCAATAGCTAGGTATAGTAGGTTCAGACGCAAACAAGAAAATGGATCGCCAGATGGTAAGCAACCACCTAGAAGCCTGCACAGCAGCAGGCGTGGCATGACCAGCGTAAAAATGCGTTTTGTCTACAATAGAATAGACATACTGACATATTCTATCGAGAAAATAGCTGAATATTTCTTCCGTGTAAAAGAAACATTTCGGCAGTAGGCAGACTACGGGTACAATCACAAGTGTGTCGTAAAGATAAATCCAAACAATTGCAAACTCGAAATAATACGAAATGATTGAAAGACTTCGGAATTTTATTTCAGAAGCCATCTGAAATATAATTCCAAAGTCATTTTTCACTGAAATACGTTACAGTGCTGATCTTGATTAATCGCCGGGTTACGACTTACTATTCAGGGAAATAAAATATTTGATAAAACGGCGAAATACTCTATTGAGTTTAGCACGGTCTAGCACGGTACCTTGTAAGTAAGTATCAGTACCTGGCTTACCGAGCTTTGCTCGGAGTTCTAGAAGATTTAGAAAAAAAAACTTGAGAGGTGTCAAGGGACACCCGGATGGAACGAAGTTCCTTACGATTCATTAGTGAAGGAATTGTAATAAAATTTTATTTTTTTAAAGCTATAATAATATATTTTTTTATTATTTAACAAATATAATGTAATATAAACTTAATCAGTAGGCTCAATTTTGGTAATAATTGAGAGAGCTCTCTCTCTCAGAGAGAGAGAGAGAGACAGACAGAGAAATACGCGCACGCCGCACGGCTTACAACTATAGCAAAAAGTATCGTTACAGTCTTAATTTTTTCCGTCTAGCCCCCTTTCGCAACGCGCGATAAGAAACTTCGGTCCAAAATGGCAAAAATATTTATCTGACCGTGATGCGAACCCGTGATGGGTTATGGGTTCCTAATTTTGAACACGCAAAAATTATACTTAAACATACCATTCTGCCAATCGGACTGACATTTATGTAGTCGAAATATTGATACATTGTTGCACGACGAAAGAAAATACGTATAACTTAAAAATGCGCAGTTTCTAGGGATAAGCTTAACTAGATCGATTTTTTCCTTCAAAACTCCCTGAATACTAAATTTCATGGAAAAACTAACAGCCGTTTTCGATATTCCGATTATATATATACAAGATTGTATCGTTTAAAGTATAAGAGGGAAGGATATTTATTTGATAACGTACTGGGATAGTTTACGTGTCTTTGAAAATCAGAAAAATCTTACAAAAGACCGAAGAGCCATACAGATTGCAGATCCAAGACCGCCTTGAAGCGGACTCGTAGGCAAAAATTATAAATTACTAGCTTTTTCCTGCGGCTCCGCCCGCGTAAATATAGTGTCCCATATTATACTTTTTTCAGATTAAAGGTAGTCTATGTTTTAATCCAGAGCCACTGATGGTTTTTTTACAAATATGTAATGCTTTTAGACAGACATAAATATCTCAATCCATCCCGGATCTTGAGGGTCAAAAGGGCAGTCGCTCCGGGCATTTTTAGGGGGACGTCAAAATAGAACCTAATTAAAGTTCTGTTTTAAAACCCGCTTCCGCACGCCTTCCGGTGAAGGAATTTTTGGAGTGGAAAAATTCGGTGCCGTTAGCAAAGCAAATCTCTTTTGCAAAAACTGGCGTTGCACTTGCAGATTATCTGCTATTGTAAGCAAATTTGGATAAATATGGCTTTTTATCGGATGAGCGCTGATGCTCATTTATGTTCTATACTAAATAAATAAAAGACGGCATCAATGTTGAGAAAAAGTATCGCAAAGAATCGTATAAAAGTAATATAGGAGGCGCAAACTTAAATCATTCATCCACTTCAATCAAATCTTAGTTCCTTTAGTTCCACCACTGGCCTTCGAATCAATCATTGATTACATATTTTATTCAAGGGAACAAATAATTCAAAGGATCCCAAATAATTTATAAGCCGAAGAAGGCTCGGTAGTCCAAAACCCGAATATCTAAGGGGATTTCCCTGCTAAAGGGTATCCGGGGAACTCCCGTCCAATGTTCATCTGTAATGAGATTCCGTCAATGTTATCGCGATGACAACGGATCCCTAATTTGTGGTCCATCTTGTATTGATCCAGCAAATCTAAAATAGCTAGCTGCTTTTAATAAGGTCAAATACGCGAGTATTTGAGAGGGTGATAAAGCTTTTTAGGTAAAAAGTAATATTCTCCAACTGAACATTCGATCTGTTTAATTAAAGGGGTTTTTGATATGAGCGCTCGAACTTTGAAATGAAATATAACACCCGTAATACTATATTATATACTAACTTATTATATTGTTTATATACTGTTTTATACGTACGAAGCAATTTGTCTACTTTATGTAACATTTTAATTCAAACTTAATGTTGAATCTGATTGAAATTGGAATTGGAAGGCTCTGTAGGTATTTACATATTAATGTTCTTCGAAGACACTTACCGGGAAATTTCCGTTCTACTACTTGTATTAGGTATTTATTGACTGACAGAAACTCCACGAATATGCTATTTTAGCTAATGTTGTAAATATGATATAAGATTCTTGATTTAATCATTCACTAAAATATATGAGGTGCGTTCCTGTATTTGTCAGTAGAAAAATTGTTTTAAGTTGTGGAAAATTATTTTTCTATTTAGAGATTAGTAACAAATAAAGGTATCGAAAAACAACAGGCATAAAATATGTGTGAAGACATACTTAATACCAAAAATCTCAATATATTTTGCACTTAATGCAGTATTAAAATATCACAGACTTATACTTAATTGTTTAAAAATATTCCATGGAGATTTGTTAGCGTTTAAAATGGCACATTATACCGGTAACAGCCCCTAGCTGACGGAAAATTAAAAAGCAAAACGAAGAGTTCGCCCGTTCTTTTTAATCTTTTCCAACGATACGATTCATTAAAATTTTCAACACGCCACCCCCTAGATTTATTCGATACGAAATGACGAAGTTGGCAGACTGATATAGAATTTTCGATGAGTACGTATGATACGTACGCCAAAATGAGAATTTAGATCGATCGAACGATTTCTACTATCAATAAAACCGAACCATTGTCTGATCGGTGAATGCGTCCAGTAAATTTTTAATTTCCATGATTACAATCAATAACGTACACTGAACATTTTGAGTTTTTTGTACCAGTGACTTTGACGTTTAATGAAATTTACACACTCCTTCCTCATACTTTTAGTAATAAGCATCAATATATTTTCTTACAATCGCTTCTGTAACTACTAATTGTTGGAGCAGGAGACTCTTCTCGACGCCGGGCCCCTGAAAAGGGCCTTACGGCGGTAACCAATACTCTAATTGGGGTAGGATGACGCGCCCAGTACGAGTACTGGACGCATATAGTCAGGTTTTAGGGAGGACCCCCCGCGGCAGAACGCAGGGGAAACCCGTGGGGGAGCAACAGTTCAATGGGAGTGACGATGCCAGTCCAGGCACAACCTTGACCGACGGTCGGCTCCAAACGGCGCGTGGGGGTCCCGACCCGGGGGTCGGGAAACGTGTATGGGTCCACTCCCTCACGCGCCGTGTTTTACCGGACCGCGGAACCGAGCGACCTGGGATAGGAAGGGGGGGAAAGGTATTCCCGGGCCCCAGACTTTTTATGTCGGGGGGGAAAGGGCTACCACGGGGCTGACGTGTGGGGCAATAGGGCTGCCCCACGTCATAACCTCATCAAACCTCTTCAAAACTACTAATTACCTACCCGTGTATAATTTATTGTTTCCGATGATATAATAATCATTATATTGTTCTAAAACTCGCCAGAAAAAATTGAATTCCGAATAAGGCCACTTGTATAGGTTTGAAAAGTGACCCGATATTATTTTTTTTAAGGACATTTGGAATTTCACTATAAAATAATTACCCACAGAAAAGCTCTTTGAGACAAATGAAAGCCTAAACTAATTCGCGAGGAAATTCTGCTAATGCAAGTAAATTTAAACAAATAGCTCCAGCAATATAAAGACTCGTAAAGCGATTTTTTTACAAAGTAGAAGTTATGAACGAATTACGAAATAATAAAGAAACGGAACTTGGCTCCCATAAATTTGCCATAATCTTCTTAACATAATGCCTAAGTAAACAGGATTCGAACGGGAAATTAAATATGCGGCTAATAGTGTCCGTAATAAATGGTTATAAGATAAAAATGGGGGAATGCTAATGCCTATGTACATTTTATATGATCGTAAGGGGCCCCATATACTGTCCGGTTTTCCTTTAGTTTGGCCTAAACGGATGCAAAATTGTATCGTCTGTGTGCAATTTCGAGAACGCATCAGCCGGCCGAATGGACTGAAGCGATTCATTCTAGTGTTGCCAGCTCTGCTTTAGCGAATCTACTAAAAGAATACTGAAAATTATCAAAAAAGCTACTCAACATAGGAATCCCTAAAGCCCCCAAAAACCGCTGCATTTTATGTTTTGTTATATTAACATTGTATAGTTAAAGGTTTCCATTTTTTGTTTGTTTTTTTTTGTGCCTAACCTAGGCCATTTAGCATATGATTACTGTCTGGCTCTTTCCTACACAACTAACTACTAAATTCCTACTAAGGAGGGAATAAATTACTTAATTTAGTAGTAAAACTTTGTAAAATAACTAAGTTGGCAACATTAATTCTGGACTGAACGGACCATTTGTGACAAATCACTTCAGTTCTCGCCAGAGCCGCGGCCGTGCGGGCGTGTATCGTGTACAGGCGTAGTGAGTTTACAATTAATAAAGACGACCGTAGCTCGCGGCAAATCAGAACCAACTGATGCGATTTTTCCGTGTGTGTGCTCGAATCCGTTCAGGCCGAATTGACCTCAGTTCTAACTGAAACGATCGGCCTTTCGTCTGTGGGGGGGCCTTAGGATCTTTAGGCCTTTTAACTGTATGGCATTTAGAGTTAAAGAATTCACTTTAAGTTGATACACTTAATGTTATTACTCCGGATTTTAAACATCTTTATACATAAAGAATTCTGTGCGTGTTTTTAATTGAATTTCTCCTAAATGGCTGGGCCGATTTTGATGAAATTTTTTGTGTGTGGTGATTCTCAAATCCACTTGTATTTGTGAATGGTTTAAATAATTACAATTTCATCCACTGAATGATGTTTTATTAATTAACAAGGCAAAATATTTTACGCCCAACGAAGTGGGCAAGGGACAGCTTTTGACAGTTTAATCTTAATTCTAAGAGAAAAAATTTCTTGAAATTCGGGGAGAACAGAACTTGAACTATTTTTTTTTATAATATTAGTTACGATCTAGTAGATAGGTACGTAAAAACTTATAGCAAATATAGGTACAATTTCTAGACAACATTAGTCGCTTCTATAAGGTGTTGGATTGTAAAATATTGCTAATAAAATATATAATTACAATATATGTGTGACTTGGAGCGAATTCGTATAAATAAATCATTATTTTCTGACAATATAGGTATAAAGGAATAATGATTAATTAAATACATACAATGCGGTCAAGTCATTATTTGTATAACATTCATCGAAGCCATAAGTCACTTGGCGAAACGGAACCGTATTAGGCATTCATTAATTGGAATTTGATAACGTGGTTTTATAAATGTACAGTGGATGTCAAAAGAGTTATGTTTTTAAGTTTGTAAATAAATATATATAAATATTTAAACTAGCGTTCATTGAATTTAAATGGTTCTATCAAACCAGAAATATATACTTAAAGTAATCTAATAAAATTAAAACCGAAATAGCTCTAGAATGAATAACATTTAAAATACCTAAGTGAATGACCGACTGATAATTACGAATTTAAACAATATGTTGAAATCGCAACTAAACATATTATATTCAGTTAGCGTTTAAGTATAGAAATAGGTAAGATATATGGGAAACAAGATTTACCTAAATGTTTTGTTTTTATAAATTAACCTTTATTGATATCTAACCACTTTTATGCACGATTATACATGCGTAGGTGAACACAGGAAGAATTTAGATACTTAATTTATCTCGAAATGTATCTATATATAAATTGGCAATTTTCTTTAGAGACACATCCCGAGATTTATGATGAGAGATAACTAGAAAACTGGTTAGAGCGAACTAATATGCTGGCCATTTGTAACAAAGTGACATTATTATTACAGTGAGAAAGAATTGTAGGTGCTATCAAGATGAATTGAGCATTATTTTGCCATTTATTTTTCTTAAACGGTCTTTTGCTGTGCGAATCTGAATTTCAGTGGAACTTTATGGTCCTTATTTTGAGTTGGGATGGATATTTCAATATCATTTGTATAAAATAAAGTGCCTTAAGTACGAATCGATTTTGATAAAAGAGCAATTTACTAATTAGCAGTCCGTTAAAATTAGATTTACAGCGGGTCATAAACGTCCAATGAGAAGAGATACGTGTATTGAGTCCATGGTTCGCAGTCGATTATGATGATTAATAAGAATTATGACGGTGATAATTACGAATGAGTTGGCTAAGATCACGATAGACTCAAAACAACGATTTATTTTTCAGCCAAATTTTTCTATGTAGGAAATCAAATCTATTGAAGTCAAGATCTAGTTTTAAAGCTTAAACACTTCTTACTGAAGCCCTATGTGCGAAATATATGAAGCGAATCCTAGTTTCGCTTAATAGATAGAAGTTTTATATGCCTGTTAACATTTATAATTTTGGCTAAAATTTGACTCTGTTCCAGCGCTGAAACAGGCCCGATATTAGGCTATTACAATGTAACATGTGGGTGGCAGCTGTTGACCTATTTTTTTTATCGCCAGTTTAATAGTATTGTGGGACTAAACGTGTATAATAATTAATTATTTGCATGTAATTATTAATTATGTTGGCAACATATTTTGTTTATTCTATTTCCCACGATATTTTCGCTGATACCTACTGCACTAGTATGTTACTAGAATTTGTTTATCTAGTAGAAATTTTGTAAGTGGGCTCAAAATCCAACAATACGTCACACAATGCAATCATTATGATCAATTTTCATACTTAAAATACCTTTGACATGATAAAATTCACAGTAACAGAAAACAATAAGCCGTACCAAAACTCCTAAACGGATGTAAAACTCAAAATAATGTTGTGTATGCTATTGTAGCATGGCATTACTTTGCCACAAAAAAACTGTCCGACCCATCACATAGACTTTTTAAAACGAAAAAGCGTATGCAAATATTAATATAAAAAAATCTCAATATCAACAACAATCTCCAGACTTTGAAACTAATTACACAAGTAACCCTGCTTCAACGTAACTTCACACGCAAAAAGAACCATGATGAAATTACACGGCACCATAGTAATCCCGTCTCATTACCACAACAATCCACGAGACATTTTTTCAATTATCCTTGCCACCGTGGATGCAATCACATTTTCTTTTATTTACGCGTCTCACCATGTAATTTTGATGTTTACTCCCTTTCATGGCATGATAGCCTGGTACAAATTGATATAACATTCTCATTTAGATAGATTTTGCCTGTGATTTCACTCGCCTTTGAGGAAAATAAACTTATTGCAACATACAGGGAAAGAATTTTGTTAAGAATAACTCGTATCGTATAAAATTAAATTAGAAAAAATATTACCAATATCATACCAACAAGTTTACAAAACCTAACCAAGGCATGTCTACGGAGGGTTCCGAAACTATCAGCGCGTAATAGGTTTCCAAATTTCATCCATTTATATTTATAATTACCTAAGTTAGAAGACAGACAGACGGACGGATAGAGCAAAACTATAAAGATACCTTGTGGCTTGTAGTACCTACTACAACTAAAAGGGGTTTATCGTACAACTGCAAAGTTGATCTACAATTCTCTAAACATCTAACTGTCATGTGATTACATCTTGCATCAGTCGAATTCATCATAACTGTACCAAATGGCCAACTACGAGTAGTAACAAGTTCTTCAATAGCTATTATTTAATCAGCGGACCCATCTTGAATGCAAGATGTCCTAGATAAAATGCACTTTCAATGATCAGATCTTTTATTGCGCTCGGTGGAGTCATTTGCAACAATTAACCGTACTTGCTACTTTAACGAACCAATTACTCCATGAATAGACTGCCGCTAATTGATTTCAGTAAGGTAAAGCTAAAATTTATAGTTCACTTTATGTTTCTGTAGAATTTCCAGTGATTTCATTAAATATGAAAGTGATTATGTAAAATTTATTGAAAACGGAGGTTTTTGTATTTTGTACATTAACAGTGTTAGGTACGTATAGTATTTAACTGTCAAAGTTTTGCATAATTTCCTTTTTAAAGTACTTCTATCATATAATTTTTTTTTAATAGTTGTTTATAATATGCAAACTGGAATATTGATCCGTGATTATCATAACGTCTAAGAATTTAGTACAGGCAAACCTTTTAATATCTATCAAACTTGCAACATGTCTACACTTGTTCTCATTATTTCGTTTATAATCTATCCCATAACAGATCTGTGTCACATTTGTATTGTCACTATAAATAGTAACTATTAAATGTGCGAGTGTGTTTCTACTTATGTTCTCAGCATGCCATTTATTAGTACTATTGATAGTTAACCCATTTTGTTCATAATGCGGATGAAGCAATTTGTAGAGTGATACAGTTGTTTGTTCGATTTCTGGATCAGTAATTAGAATATATTCTTTATTGTTTCCATCATTACTATGTCTGTAATTGTTTTCATATACCAATTGAATCAATTATGTTTTACTAGTGGTAATGGAAAAAAAATCTACATAGAAATATAAGGCTGGATTAACAATTTTTAGAATACGGTCGAACCTAGATAAGAGAGAATTCAAGGGACCTGAATATTATTCTCTCGTATAGAGCTTTCTAGCTAGCCACCCACTCGTAGAGGTTTGGGAGTAGTATCTCATTCTTAGAGGTTAATAAAACGTCAAACGTACTTTCTCCAAAAAAAGGAATAAAGAGTATCAAAAGCAGGTAGTTAATAAAAAGCGCACAAGAGATGTGCTGCAGATTTTTTATAATTCCACAAAAAAATAACAATGAAACATTGGCTTTCTTTGTTAGCAGACAAAATATGGTTTGGCTTAATTCTAGGCTAGCAAATTTTGAATAGTCCCAATAAAATAATTTTGTCAATCGTCTCGTAACTCTCACAGAGGTTTAGAAATGCTAAATACTCTCTCTAAAAGAGGGTTTCGCACAGTCAGTCACAGAAGTTTTTGGGATAAAAATCGATGTGCTGTGGGACCTGAGGGCTTAGCCATTTTGCCATGGATAATTACAATCACGATCTTTGAAATTGAAAGTATATGAGATTGGCATAACGTTCGCTAAGTGTAAATGCCGTATTTTTTATATTTATAACCTCATCATCTTAATTAGCGATGGCATCTTGGCTCAAGAGCCTGATTATTTATATCGCTTATAGAATTTTCGCTTGTCAAGGTTCGACTGTATTACATATAAAATACTTCCTTATTATTTTCACTGCCAAGAGCCATGCCACGATAGTTTCAAAATAAAGTTCCAATATTTCGACAAAATTAAAACTAACAGTACCTAGGTAAGTTGATGATGAAGATAGTTGATGCAAAATAATTTATTGTAGGCTCATAAGAGGTCTTAGTGCATTAAAAAGGAATAATTCAGTACTAAGTATAAAGTGTTATTTTTGTCGCTGTTGCAAGTTTTAGGCGTCCATCGCCTAAAACTTACAACTGCGAAACTGCGAAATGATATGTTATTACCGTATTTAAGATATTTTCAAATAATACATGTTGTATTCTTTTTCTTCTTTGAGATACATAATATTATGAAGACAGTTATTAAATTATGGAACGCACCTAGTTTTAATTGGTAGCTTCGGCAGTAGGACTTGATAATTTTTAACTATTACAACTTAGCGTATGGCGCTGCATTTTAGGATAGATTTTTTTTTTTTCAAAATTGAACTTTATTCATCACACAAGAAGATACACGTTTAATTGTAAGAGCTTGAATGTCAGGTTGCATCGCGCTGCACAGTGCATGTACAGTGTATGACTGATGTCATATGAAACATGAATATTTTTCTGAAGTGAATAAAGTTTAATTTTGAATAGCTAACTTAAAATCCGGCGCCGTTTAGCATCACGTATCGTCGCGGTGTGAACTGACCCTTATATTCAAATTTCAAGACAGAAGAATAACATGCAGGAGCAGTTTCTTGATGCCCGTTTGAAGATATAAAACACAAAAAAAGTGTGTGTCAGCTCCGACGCACGACTGGAGTTTACTCTAAAAAGTAAAATTTTGTGTGCAATGCAAAGCGACCAGCGATCGATTTGAGTTCAAAAATTCGCGCCATGTGAAAAAAAGTGAAAGGTGCTCAGAATAGGTTGCGCACGAAAACGTAACGAGGTCATTCGTTCAGTAGATTTTACTCCTCATATTTTTTTCATACCGGGGGCCTTATATGATAATCGATTCTTAAGGAGTGAACTCCAAAAAATGTTAAAATTATTTCAGTTTTTACTTATACATACTTAATGAAAATAGAACTGCTACAATAAAATTGGGTTGAAACTCGACACTTCGACATTTGCTTAACACTAATTGTGTATTCGATTTTCAGCTTTTTTGCACTAGTGCAGAGTTATATTTTCAATGCTCCGAATGTTTCCCGGCCCGCCGGATTCCGGTTTATATAGTCCCAGTCCCAGCCTTTGTCGCTTTCGCTCATCACCAAGCCCCATCAAAGGGCTATTATTTATCTCGCATAAGACGGATGGCGTTTAGCAAAGAAAACAATTTAATGGTATATTCTGCGGTGGTCGACAAGTCACTTAGTAACCCGAGAGTAAATTTGATGTTGTATACTTTGTAACCCAATAAAGCGGTCAGAAGCTTTGTCCTAGTTTATATTTGCTTATCGTTTTCGGACGAGTGGTATTTGTTATTTCGGTTAGCTTGTTTTACTTAATTAAAATTTGCTGCCAAAACAAACACTTCTAGGCTTCTTGTGTTTGTTAAATAAATAGTCAAGTAAATAACGCATTGGTTTTATTTTAATCATACCATAGGTATGATACATCTATATATATATATATATATATAGCTATATATATAAAAGGCAAAGATGATTGACTGATATATCAACGCACAGGTCAAACCCTTAAGGCTAGAAATTTGAAATTTTTGAACATGTATTTGTTATATAACGTAGGTGGATGCCTACTAAGGAAAGATTTTTCAAAAATCGACCCCCAAGGGGGTAAAATAGGGCATAAAAGTTTGTATGAAACTTTTTATTCCTTGGACATATTTGCATGATATTTCGTATAAATTGAGTACGAAAAAAATAATGAGTTACGTATTCGTTTTCTGAAATTCAGCCCCTAGGAGGGTAAAATAGGGGCTGAATTTCAGAAAATATAAATAAATATACAAATTATTATAAAATATCGTTTAAAAACCAATTTCATGCGGGCGAAGCCGCGGGCTAATGCTAGTTAACTTCTCTATTATATTCTCTACCTATTTCTCTCTCATTATATATCATTATACTCATTTTACGCAGGTAGTGTAAATTGGAATTTATATTAAAAGGTCTTCTGTAATTTCAAAAATTTAAAACATTTATCTTGTCAAAGAGTAATTTTATTATTATCAAAAAGTCGTAGAGCATCGTTAATTCAATATAATTAATTTAAAATTTAACCCCTCATAATTCTGTACTTGAAATGAAATAACCAAAATGATTTATAAGAATATTTGTGTTCATATTTTTGTAATATTATATTAAAATAAATAAGAGAATCTCATTACAGTGATAAATAAAATTTACGACATTTTGAGATTGCCACTAATACAATTGACGTGTATAATGTGTCTAAATCGAATTTGAATATAAATTTATTCAATAAGCGGTCACGCGCCTCATGATGTGCCACCAAAGATAAGTTGTTAAGACCACACGCACATTAAAGCGAAGCGGCAGAAAGGGATATTTAGTACTTTTGTCAAAGTTTTGTTCGAGTCAAAAATTTATTTGTGGTGAGCAACTTAATTTATTAATTACATTAATCGTCCTGTGAATTGTCTTTTTGTAATTTAAAATTAACAGTTTTTCACTTAATACTATAATATCTATGGATGCTTCACACCACGTCAATCTTGCTCCGTGCTAAATATCCGAAGAACTTGTGTTACAGGTACCAGAAATCAGGAAGTATATTTATACTTTAATACTATACATATATTTAAGATTTTTATTATATTATACACACATTTAATACACATCCATGAACCAGGAACACAGAAAAACTATTTTGTTCCTTCGGCGGGATTTGAACCTGCGACCACCGGCTTGAAAACTAACGCGCGGAACCACTGAGCCATCAACAACAGAGGTCATCAAATGCATATGAAAGTATATAGGATTCCTCCCGATTTTCTCAGTACTTTAAGATCTTAGAGTTCTGTTTAAAAAATAGGGTTCCGTTTTCGTTAGTTCTAAGCAAACGAAGCTGCGGGCATCCAGCTAGTTCCAAATATGTCTGAAGTCTGCGCTGACTCCAAGATCTACGCTAATCTCTAAGCCAAAGCATCTCGGTATAAATTAAATTCGTATAATCCCCAATGGACTGTACTGAAATAATTTTATGCTTATTCGGATTTTATATTATCGCGGGCTATCGTCGTCGGATCATAGGAGTATGATAAATAGTTGAGCCAAAATCCGGACCCTCCATTTGTATGAATTATTGCTTCGAGATTCGTTATTTGATAATTTTGTTTAGATCTGTAGGGATTAGAGCATAGAAATATTGAGTTTTTTTAGGGCATGGAAGTATTAAAAATACGAGTGACATGGTTTGTTTTGTTGTATGTGTATTGTACGTATGTTTTGGTGAGCGCATGCGATAGGTAGAAAACATTATAATACTTATTCTTATCGAATTATCATTGTAATCTACCAACATTGCATCTCCCTTGCGTAACATTAATAGTAAATTATTTATTTCTCAATAAACGAAGCTTAATAATCCATTATTTAAAATAAACCTGCAATACGCCTGTACGTATCGTGTACCGATATATAACAATTCACACTGTAACGAAACGATACTCGACGCGGCGATGCATTTTTATGATAGCTAATCAAAATTGAACTTTATTCCTTTTACAACAGGATACAAGTTTTATTGTAAGAGTTCGAATATTAAGTTACAACGCACAACGCATACACTACACATGCCTTGTGCGTTGTAACTTAATATTGACTGATGTCATATGAAACGTGTATCTTTTCGTGTATTGAATAAAGTTCAATTTCGAATAGCTATCTTAAAATGCAGTGGCGCGTCAAGTATCGTCCTGTTTCGGTGTGAACTGACTCTTAGTCAAAAAATTAATTACGACCAACACTAGTAAATAATTAGGACCCAGAGTGATGCTTATGATGTCTTGTTAACAAATTTTAACACTCATCTCAAAATAGAGCGTCGCGGAAGACCAGCTGCAAACTTTCAGAAGGGACGAACAATTAAAATATCTTACTAATGGAGTACAGGGATTCCTTAGCTGATGAACACATCGGCTTAAAAGGAATTTCCTATTTGAAACAAAAAATGGCACCATCAATCAACCCATAACTGATGTATCCGACTCTTTGTGGATTTATGGACAAATTTGTCCATCGGTAGAATAAATTACTTGACAAATATAATATATAACTTGTTAATATATAACGAAAGTAAGATACTGTTTCTTAAAGGATGATGTAGAATTAAACTACGATACATTAAATCAAGTAATTTCTTTCGCAAGGAATCAAACCTACACTCGAATATATTTTGGTTTAATGTCAGGTTGCTGATAGCTGTTGCAAAACACCTGCAAGAGAGTGTACTATGTGTATACTTTAAGCCAGGGATGCCCAAAATGGGTTTCGCGGTACCTAGGGGTTCAGTGGGATTTTCAACAGGGTTCTGCCAAAATTATACGTTAATACCATTTTCAAAATAGCCTGCACTACGAACTACCCTGCCCATTGGGGTTACATAAAATAGGAGGCACTTAAATAGTTAATAGAATCAGGCGTTCCTTTGCGGAAATCCATAGCATACAATTTGATTAATATTATATCTAGCAATACCCCGCGAAAAATACCCACAACCTGCGTGCAAATCACCTTGCAGGTTGTGGGTATTTTTTTTGCGGGGTATTGCTAGATATAATTTATTAATTAAATTGTATAATAGGTATTTGTTTGGTCGTCTGTTATCTTTAGTTTAGGAACCCCCTCCTATAGACTTCTATAATACTCCACATAAAAGAAGATGAAGCCCATGATCTTAGTAACCAATGATGTTTATTTTATAAACGCAATGCAACTGAATCATTAGATTAATTTTTGCTGAATACAAAATAAAATAATGCTCATTAATTACTAAAAATATGAAACCGCGTCAGAAACCTACTTGAACGTACTTTAATAAGAAAAATAAATCTCTTAATTTATTGCTCGATTTATATTCAAAGGGAAAATACGTGTAAAGAATAAAACAAAGAATTATGAGAGGTATAATGAATTAAACCAAATATTAATTGGTGGAACTTTACTGCGGAATAACTTCCAACTAGTTGCAGAGTTTCCACAAGCTAAAGCATACCTTATTTCATACCGCTACTGTTCAGTTTAAAATAGCAAAAGTAAAATAATTAAAAATGAACTTTTTACAGGTATATATTTTGCAAATATTTTATTTATCAACGGATAAAATTGAATTCATTAATAAATCGCTTTATTCTGCAGCGAGGAGTTTACATTTTAAGTGCCAATCTGTTTTGCTATTATTAATAGTTCTTTTTTTTTGTTTTGCAACACTGTAGATAGAAGCAGCTTGGCTAAGCAAAAAGAAAAAATTTAAAGCCAGCTGTTATAAAATTCTATGTACCTTATTTCGTTTCATTTTACTAAGCATATTAAAAATAAAACGCTTGTTTAATTGAAATTCGTGCCTTTGGTTATATTTTAGTAATTATCCCCCTTATAATTAAAGTATATTTACACAAGGGATACGATTATCAATGTATTGCTGTCTTTGTCTCATACGCTGGAAAAGACAGCAACATGGATTAGCGTATCCGTGGCGTAAATGTTATTCTTTATAAGTGGGATAGAGCCTAGCACAAACCTTGGAAGATTTCCTTTCATAGGCGTAGGTTAAAGTAAGTTAATAGTAGGTAATACAGCTTATCCATCCTTAACTTTGAAACTATTACTGTTGAGCATAATATATATTATATAGACTATATCTATGAATTAATTTTACACACCAGGCTATCACTATATTACCTGCATGTACCTATTTATGTAGTAGGTGTCCAAAATTCTATGAATAAAGAATTGAAAAAAACTTATGTCTTACAACGTCAAAGGACGATACAACCAATTGTTTTTAACTACAAAGATAAGAAGCGACTCACATCTCGTTTAACGATGCCTGAAGAAATCAATTTTAGCTAAAGTAGTAAAATAAAAGAAGATTAAAACCGGACCGCTTTCGCGTATAAGCCTATAGGGTCACCCCTTATTTTCGACTATAAAGGCCCCCCATCAATCTTGAAACAGAATATAGATCCCTTTTTTGTTAAAAAATGAAATATGGGCTATTCAGACCTCCATTGGTCTCAGAAGGGACACACACCCAGTGTCAGTGATAAACTTTGGAGGTTTATCTGCACTAAGAAATATCAATTATTATTATTATTTTTAAACAAAAAATTAAACCGACTTCCAAAGTAAAAATGCACAAAAAAGTACGAAATAAAACTTATCATCTAAATAATTACCCTTTTAAATTTGGCTGAAATTTTAACCAATTTTTCCATTATAACATTTCCATATAAAGGAGAGCATTCAGGCCCCATACATTTTTGGGCCTTTTCTGAAAGTGCCGGCCAACAAAAAAAAAATGGTTCGTGTGTTTAGTACTAGTCATTTGGAGCAATAGTTAATATGGCAGCAAAGTTGTAGGATTACTCTAAGTCAAATAAAACAAGTTGGATCATTCGCCATTTGCCTAAATACCATACCATTATTTTTTGTTGGCCGGCACATTCAGAAAAGGCCCAAAAAAAATGATCTCCTTTTGAGGAGTTCCCTCGATTCCTCATGGATCCCATCACCAGAACATCACTTTTGTAAAAAAGCGACCAACTTCGAAGTATAATACCCCTTACATCAAAAAAATAATTTTGAGAATCGGCCAAGAGACAGCGGAGTTACCGTTGAACATACAAAAAAAAACATACAGCCGAATGTATTATATAACCACCTCCTTTTTTTGAAAGTCGGTGAAAAATGTATGCAAATCGAATTAGAAACTTTCAAACCTAACGATCATAACTTTATCAACTTTAAATTCTTAAACAATCTGAAATAAAGTATCAAGAACAATAAAGAAATTTATTAAGTACCCTAAAATAATTTAAAATTATTTAAAGCTGTAACTAAAGATAAACGTCGCGAAAGTACTAATTAATCTGAAATTTGGGCTTTCTATTTGACCAGAGCTGTATGGGTACAATATATCAGTTAGACAATTAATTGCAGGCCGTCTAGACCGCAGACGCTGAAACTGATGAATACGTTTGAGAAATACAAAATAGTTCAGTTCAAATATACGGAGAAATAAAGCCTAAGCTTAGCCCAATGATGAAAAGTTAACACCTCAAAAAACTGGTGATTTGAAAAAGCATTAAATGAAATCCAATAACTATAAAAAACAATTTGTAAGAAATTTTTCAAAGTATATTAAATATGTCTTCATAAATATACCTAATGTGATTATTCTTATACCTGACTTTCCCTTTGTAGAAACCTAATGGTAGGTAATTAAAATAAAGTTGCAATAAAAAGGATGTAGACAGAAAATTAATATAATATATATAATAATAAATAATTTCATGATTTTAAATCTACACAATTGTTTCAGAATTTTCACAAAGACACATCAAATGTTTGAGTCTGTTTTTAGATTGTTTGTTTTGAAGCACGAAATGTAACAAACATTAATAATTCGTACGGAGCTCAAGCGTCTAACGCAAATGTATAAAACCAGAATCTCTTAATTTACGCCCCAGAGGGATTTGCTAAAGCCAAACATTGTTCGCTAATTATAACGGGCCGCATATGCTTCCTATCCCACGAGGATCACCAACTTAACGAGTAACACTTTTGTGAAAATGTGAACGGCTTATTTCAAATTCTTCTTGTACAACTTGTTAAAGTACTACAGTAATGTAGTTCTTCCAATTTTCATTTTTAAAGTCTGGAAAAAACGAATTTTCATATTTCTTAGTTATGTTTTTTTTTTCTGGTGGTGTTTAATTTTTACGGCTTTATATAATTAATCAATGTAAAGAGGTTCACTCATGGGCAGATTAGATGTTTTGGAAAAGACTGATATGCATGTTAGTAGTAAACGGTGATGATGGACATGGACAGTCGTGAGACGATGTATGAAAAAATTACGATTCCTGAAAGACATTAAAAAGGTGGTTGTAATACATATATTGGTCGGTGTAGGTAGTAAGTAGGTGTAGTTTTTGGTGTTGACGTTGTAGGGACACTCGTAGCCTACAGTTTCAATGTATAGAGGTACGATTTCTTGCGGAAGTTGCGTAATTTTGAAGGCGGAAACGCTCCATTACAACTGTAATCTGTGGCTACACCTACCCACCTACAATAACAACCTTACTACATACTTACAGTTCCTACACCAACAAATACATCTACACCTACTATGATTTTGGATTTTATTCTTGCTAATAACTTCTATACCCGGTGTATTTCAGGGTTATCCCTTTGGTATCATCAAATGTGATTCAAAGTGAACGCATTGACACACATTTTATTGCCGTTGACGCTGGGTTTTTAACCGACTTCCAAAAAAAGGAGGCGGTTATACGTTCGGCTGTATTTTTTTTTAATGAATTTTGTACCATGCCCTTTTTGGTCACTTACATATTTTAAATTAATCTTATACTTTGAATAAGCTATTCTTGTTTAGATATATATTCAGAATCTCGGGAACGGCTTTCAACAATTTCCGTAAAATTGCAGGAGGTTTTAAGGGTATCGATCTAGTCTAGTTCTTATCCCAAACAAACCGTGAATTTTTGAGTTTTTAGGTTTCTTCTTTCGTCGCGCAATTATATGATCAATAATTTCAAAGTTTGGCAATCGTCGGACTTTTTGCGTTGTTGGCCAATTGATGTTTCAGGTTTGCATCCCGGTCCGACAAATATCTTTGTGATTGTTTTTTTTTTGCACCTATAGTAATCCGTTAATCTTTTTCCGTACCACTAGAACTCCAAGCAAAGCTTGGTCACCAGGGTACTAATAATAATGTACCAATACACAGCAGTACAACACAACAGCAACACAACAGTAAATAAAGAATGACGATGATGATAATTTAAAGAGACATCTACATTTAAATGGAACAGGATTTGATAATATCTTCGCAACGTTACATTACCACGTGGTCCTTTACCCTTTTGTCTAGTCAAAACCTCCATAAACACATATCTGATCAACCCATCGCGCTGCCAGGCGAGATTCAACCTTTTTAATATGTAATAATGAACATTCGTATCAAAGGGAATCCTGATGGGGCGCGCTAATCTGTCAGCTGATCCTCTGAAAATCGGTTAAAAGCCCTGTCCCCTTCTTGTTATTGTTTATTTAGGATGACGATTCGCGGTAAAAGCTGGTTTTTGAGGCGTGCAATAATGCGATTGTCCGTTAGCCAAGTGCTAGAGTTTGATGGACGCCTTAATCAGGGCAGTCACATCTCTTTTGAAAGGGATTTTAGCATTTCAATGGACACCTGCGCAGTTGACAAATTGTTTAATTTTGTGCCTAGAAAAATATAAGCCATTGGACACATTAGAATTATAGTTTCTTAGTATTAAAATAAAAAACCAAATACAATTGTATTGTTATTTTTTATCTCTTTTCTTTTATATATTTATTTATGTTGTGTGCACAATAAAGAATATTTCATTCATTCATTCATTCAAGATAATTAAGTTTTATTGAAACTATACACCAGAAGAAAGTACAAAGTAATTTAATGAAAACAACGTTCTGGTAATATTAGTCCTTTCGCAATAAAATAAACTACTAAATACATATTCAGAAAGCCGTTGAAAAAGAACAACCGAGATGTTTATAATATAAAACCAGACCTATTTTGAACACTATTGGCTATGAGTGATAATAATAATTGCTGGGATATCTTCACCCAAAAATGTTGTGGCAATATGAAACAAAATAAAACACACTGCCTTGACTAGGACGAGGGCATAATAAATTGCAGAAATCAATTTCCCCCGGCATTTTGTTATCTTACACCGACGCAATCACGGGACAAGCAATAACGCCGGACAAAAGTACAATTAAGCGCAACGTGGATCGTTAACGGTGGGCGCAATTTGTTGCAGCTCTATCTTTGCCACCATTGACCCGATACCCCATTTACCCTAACCCTAAAACAGCCCCATGGTACTTTTGACCCACTGCTTTTTTTTTATCTAAATTACCGCGTTTGTAGGGTGATGGCGATATTATTATTTAATGTGAAAGAAACATGTGGTCATATTATCAACGCTTAAATGATATTTTGAGAGTGATTTGCAATTCAATTATTATGTGCCCCTCCGGCGTAAACGATGCACTTAAATATTCAGACAGCGTTGAAAATCTCCTGTGCTCACGCGCTACGTAATGTCATATATTAATTTAAATTCTAGCACAAACTATATTCTCACTCCCAATCCGATTATTACTATGTAAAAAAAACTTTGAAAAAAACATGCTTCATTGTATAAATACTAATTTTAAACCTCGTTAAGATTTTTACATGAGAGACTCATGTAATTTTCCGGTTAAAAATATGGTGGACTAAAAATAAAACACATTTTTTTATTTTTTGCCCGTCCCAAAAATTATATATCGCTTCACTCGACACCTTTTGCCCGGGCGTTCATTCCGCGTCAGCGCATGTACTAATTAGTTGACATCCGACACCAAAACACGTTTCTAGCTCCCATAGGAAACTCGCTATGGAACCAATCCAGGTGTGAAATTGTCAATCCTTAGATAAGCAGAGGCGTAGAAACATTTTATTGGTCTTATTTATTAGTATATCCCGTTTTTTTTTTGTCAATAAAATGTCATTAATATTTAAATATAATTGAGCCTTACTAATTTTATACTATATTAGATACTTTACTAATTTTATCATACGTACAAATAATATTACTATATTTTTTGTAATATTACGTAAATGTAATTAATCCTATACAGATACTTTACTAATTTGTACGTTTGATAAAATTGTGTCAGATTAACAGAGTTATCTAATTTTTAAAGAAGAAAAACGTAACATTATATTAAAATAAAATAATTAAAAAATGAAATTATAAAACGAATTTACACTAAGCCGTATAATATAATTGTACATTTTTCCGCTTTATATAGTAAAATATAGTAAGTTACAAACTGGCTAACAAAACTCGTTGTTACAGTGTCGCCGGTGAACTTCGCCCTTTTGTCGGCTTAGTTTGAAACAAACCACTGAATGTACTAATTAGAGTCCGTGCTTATTTGCCGAGAGCTATAGAAAGTTTGCAGTCGGTCTGAATGACCCGCGTTTACCGGGTGGGGTTAAATTATTTTACTTTGATTTTTACATGGATTTTAATTTCAACCAGAGATGTTAAGTATATATATATATATATATATATATAAGATTTCATATATCTTGGTACGAATATTTTAATATAAAAGCTATATTATCGGTTAGGTTCGGATATTTTCGATTACGGTTTATGAAGCATGTCAGTAAAATGCAATAACTTATTTGCATTTTACAAGTTTAGGTAATCACTTAGCCTAAAAATCTAGTGAGCCTCTAGGCCGAAAAATCTTTTAAATAAATATGTCATTACAAGTCATATTTACACTCGGCCCATATCCGAATATCACCTAATACATAACGTATAATTAAAATTAATTGGAATTCCTTTCTCTCGCTAAAAGTCAAGAACAGCTGACCGATTTGGATAATAAAATAAATAAATTTATATTAAAAAAGTTATAATAGGAGGTTAGAAATATTTTAAAAAATGCAAAAAGTTATTCATTGATACCAGTTCAAAGTTAAGACAGAACAATGTGTGTCAGGTCAGCTAGTCAAAATAATAAAAATAATCTCACTCAAAACACATGCTTGGAAACAGAAAATAAAATCCCTTTTATGTACGCATTCGGACAGTTTTATGTCCCTAAATAACGTTGAATGATATTCTTTTTTTTTTAAATTACTTCACCCGCTATTAATTCCGCGATTTCAGTTCTCAGTACATCTATTTAGTAATAAAAATCGCGCCATAAAGTCATAACTTTCTCAAGATAATATGAGCGATTCATCCGTTTCATTACGTCTCTCGTATATTAAATCTGGCATCGACTTTACGACGCTCTCCCTTTTATTGAAGGTAATGAGATATGAAACCCTTTTGTGATAAAGGCAATTCTTTAATATTATGGATCAGAGTTCACACTGGACCTAGTATTGGATGATTTAGTGGTCGTTTAATCTGGAAAATCGAAGATGCGTTGTTTGGAATTTATGTTATTCTATGATTCCTGGAGTTCTCGGGAGTGCTTATATTAATGGAAATAATTGGTTATGAATTTACAATCTTAATGCTAGGTAATAAAGAGATTATAATTTAATGCTAGGTAATAAAGATATTGTAGGTAATAATTAAGAAATTTAAGTTATATAAATGCTTGTTGCAAAATTTTGTGTTCTCTGTTCAAGGTTTGTTATTAACTGAAAAACATGACGAAATATCCTTAAACTGTTAGGTACGATAAAAACATGCCTTAAAACCATCAATCATTTAAAAACCGACACCTGGGATTATTCAAATTAACATAATTTCGACTGATTCATTTTTACCCCAAAAATAATACCAGCCTTTAAAACTTTGATGACACATCTTAACCCTTAAACGTATAATAAGCATTATCATAATATTTTTCAATCTAAATTTTTCGCCATTAAGTCGTGTTCATCGATACCTCAATTAGACGTCGTTATGATCTCATTTCAAGAGTCTCATTATATATAATGTTGTTACGGTACAAAATAGAATATAATTATTTATATTAGCATTTAATTTTCCAAGCCAACGGTCGTCGTTGATGTGTTTGTTCCCACAAAACTTTAAATTACAATGTGTATCGAGTGATGTTTAGATATAATTAATTTTGAATTACACGTTCTCATTTCATATCTAATCAAAATTAAATTAGGTAACTTAAGTTTTATATTGTGAATCATGTTTCTTTAAACGTTTCAGGAAAACGCGTCCAAACCTAATATTAGTTAGAGGTTTTGCAGCGATTTTCTTAATGACTACTAATTATAAACATTACAAAAGATAAAGGGCTGAAAATGTTGCTCAAGGCAACGGTACTCTAAAATATAAATGCTTTTAGACTCGGCTTTTGGCAATATTGAAACTTCTTTCGTGTTAGTTCATAAAAGTTGCTTTATGAAGATTAACTTGAACTTTGCAGGTTTATGAATCTGACACTTTTGTCTTACAATCTAACCAATTAAATATTTTTATTCCCTGATATAGGTACGTATTTTATTAAATTTATAATATAGTACGTATTTCAGGGGATAATAATTAGGTATCAAATGATTCCGAAAAATGATAACATCGCTATTTATGTGATTCAAGTAGCCACTTAGAAGACTTAGAAGGAAGATGAAAAACTAGCACTTAGTGTATGCCTTAAGGCTTTTTCTGTTCCGGTTAATAATTTGCGATCTAAATTACATGATTGCGAATCATTACACCTTGATTCTGATGAATAATAGATAATAGAGGCACCGCTATTGCTAATACATAAAAGTGCTTCTAAGAAGCAAATATGTGAAAAAGGTAAAGCAAAGCTGTCTTCATAAAACACTATATTGAATTGTATCAGAAGCTCTGTAGAATACCGTTCTACATGATAAAAAATAACAAATCTATACATGGATACTTAGTTTGGTCTTCAGAAATTGATATTTTGATAAACTTATCACGATTACCTTATGAATTATGAATATTTTAACCATTACCTTGGCATAACTCAATATTCATTAATCATATTATAATGAGTGATATTTATTATTTTTGTAACAAATGTTATCCGATATACTAATTCAGTTTATAATTTATTAGTTTGACTCAGACAATGCTCGCATATTATTTCACTATCAGATGAAGAGGTGTACATAATCAGATTAGATCCAATGTTCCATCCTTTATCTACTGAAGCATACCAATCAATGAAGCCTGACACATTAGTCAGTTTGGAACAATGGGCTATTGTTATTGATTAGCTGTTTTACTGTTTAAATTTGACAGCTTCTGTAAGAAAAAGTGCTTCGATGCAAGAGTAAAATTGCTTCATTTGTTTCCGAGAGGAACTTGTTTCCTAGTAAATTATTTCACTGTCAGAATCCATGTAAGGACTCTTGATCCCACCATTTTGTGTTGTTTTTTGTCGTTTTTTGTCTAAAATCACAGCTTACAATTCAGATAAGTATTTCAGTTACATATATAAATAATATATGTAGGTGAGACTGATTATATTTATATATTATATTTATTATATAATAACTTGATCTCTCCCTTTGTTTTTAGACTCGACGTGTCAACAGGAAAATTTAATTATTATTTTCATTAAATAATTTATATGCACATTAATTACCTTAATAAATATTCTTACAACTATATATTCTTGCATGTTGAAATTGATACTAACGATGTTTTACACGTTAAATATCATCGCTTATTACAGCTAATCAAGAGCACATCCATGACGATAGATCATAAACGATTATAATATAAAAAATATAAAACTTCTAATGATATAATGGGATACATAATTTTAGGTTAGTGCGAATGCTCGATCGCTTACTTGTATAAAATAAACATAGACAAAAATATTCAGTAAGATAACTTTGTTTACTGACACACGTGTAAACAAAATATTGAAGCTCGAGCTTGTAACAAGCCCTAAAAAATAAATGTGCTTAATTAGCAATATCCAGCACTACCCACGCTTTTATTAGGTAAATTTTTAACGTCTTTTATAGCAAAAAAAAAATTATTATACGTTTCCCGCGACTTCATGCGCGCAAAAAGGAATTTCGCAGGAACCGTACATTTTGCGGCAACAAATATAGGTCTTTACTCCTTCCCCGTGGTATTCCCGTATATTTGTGTCAGATTTAATTAAAATCGGTTCTATAGTTTTGGAGGCTATTCAATGCAAACAAACCATAAAGTCTTTCTTCTTTATAATCTTATCTGCTTCTTCTTTCTTATATATAAAAATAGATTGCAGTTTCTTTGTCTCGCTAAGAATCGAGAACGGCTGGACCGATTTGGCTAATTTTGATCTTGAAATAATTGTGGAAGTTCAGGAAAGGTTTAAACGATAAGAAATATCGGAAAATTTATGAGGAATACAATGAAAAAGACAATTAAATTTTCCCATAGTAACTGTTCCAATCTATCAAATATTTGTTGTCTCCAGTATCACTTAACTGTCAAATATTTATACCTATGTGCTTTCATTTTATCTGTTTGGTTTGACTGCAAAACTGTTCTATTTTAGAAAACTCGGCCGACTCCATATTGTATTATGTATCATAATGTAGATAGTAGGTGTAGGTTGTAAGTGTAAGTTGTAATAAAAATAAAAATATATTACATAAGTATAGATGTAAATTATATTCTATACAAAATAAAATATTATGAACGCGTGTCTCTCGCTGATGATACTTGACATACCGTATCTTCTACCTGCGTCTGCGGGGTACCCCATGAATAAATAATATGAAATCACAATTTGGGTACGTCATTAAGCAATTATACTGTTGTTACCATTATGTTTTTGAAATGCTTTTAATTTTTTATTAGGCCAAATTGCCGACGTCGCCGAGGTGTTTTTATAAGCTGCGCTATTAAATATCAATCAATAACGTGAACGCTGATACGACGTTTAACGGTTTTTGAGTTTGTTTAGATCAGATTATATTATACAGATATTTTTTTTTTAAGATCTGACCACCCAAACCCAAATTCTCGTATTTAACTTAGACTATCAATGTTCTTTCAATGAATTATAAATAAATCATCTTGATATTATGATAACCTGATTTTTGAGTTTGGTCAAATCAAAACGCGTTTGGCGTTTATGAGTATACCATTTTGCTGTTTTATCATATCGAGACTGTACTGTCTGTGTTATTGTAAGATTTAATTAGCAGAATCGACCAACAGGACGAGAGGGGTTGTTTAATATGGATCGTAGATTAGTAACATATCTCATAGTAGGTATTGTCAGATGTGGTTAGATGGTTTATAAGTGATAATGGCCAGTGCCACAAATAAATATGTTCCTCTTAGCCTTTAAAAAACAGATATAAAGTTTTTTCCTGTTGTCCCATCTTTGCCTACGCCTACCTACCCCTACCCCCTACCTAACATAACTTTACCTACATCTTTGCCTACGTAAAGTTATGTTCTCGCAGTTTTGTCTAACATAATATTAATTGTTATTAGATATTATTGAAAATAAAATAGCCTATGGCCTTTTCTGTGGTCTACTCTATATCGGTGCAAAACTTCATCAAAATTGGTCCAGTAGTTTTGAAGCCAATACAGTGCAAACAAAACAAATCCGAAAGGTCTTAATAATAAACTAGACGTTGCCAGTGACTTCGTGCACGCAAAAGGAAATGTTGCAGAAACCGTACATTTTGCCGCGATAATAAGCAGCCTAAGTCCTTCGCCGTGGTCACGGAGCGGAAATTTCATCAAAATCGATCCAATTGTTTCGGAGCCTATACAAACAAAGGAACAAACAAATCTTTCCTCTTTATAATATAACCCCCTTACTAGTAAAAATATTTATACAGCGTATAAGCTATATAATGTTTTGTTCTCCTTGTCTGTCAAGTGACTTTTCCGGAGTATCAGACAAGGACAAAACATTGTATAGCTTATACACTGTACAAATATTTTTATTAGTAAGGGGGTAAGTATAGAAGGATAGATATTTTGCACGCAATATATAACTTTCAGGACACACCGCTATTTTGCTGATACACACAAGCGGTGAGGTATATCAGTAATTGACGTATTGATCAATGACTAGGGTAATACCCCAGTAAACGCCCCATAACGCGAGCCCTAAACCTCAGACAAATCTGCACTACGGTTCAGCGCTCATCACTCTTAATAATGACGGATCACAATGTTGATTGATAAGCCATCCCTTCCAATGTAGACTTGGGAAGATGTAGATGTAGCTTATCTTCTTTTAAACCGACTTTTAAGGGTCAGTTCACACCGCGACTATACGTGACGCAATGCCGCACTGTATTTTGAGGTTATATATTGAAAATTGAACTTACTATTTAAAAAAAAAACACAAAAAAGGTTGTGGGCAGCACGCTCCGCGGTGAAACATAACATTCGAACTACAATGAAACGTATATCCTCTTCTGAAATCAAAAAAGTTAAATCTTGAATAGCTATCTTAAAAATGCAGCGCCATGTCGCTTATCGTTTCGTTTCGGTGTGAATTGACCCTAAAAGACGGGGCTATAACATTATGTTTGGCTTTGGATGTTTTTTGTACGTTCGTTGACAGATTTTCAATTTTTTTACCCGACTATTTAAACTAGGCTTATAAAATAAGGATTTGCCAAAATCGTTTTCACTACCTATCAGTATAACCAACCAGCAGTCAAGGTTCGACGAAGCTAAATCTGCCTTCTGGCCATTAGCGTAGACCCATTAAAAAAATTATTATTGCCAGTCATAAGGACTGCCGACAGAAGTGAAAACATTGAAATTTCCGATCGGTGACTGGAACCCATAAGATTTTCCCCCACCAAAAAGTGCCCGATGAAGCTAAAGACGTTTTCACTTAAAAAAAACTACCTATCAGTGAAGTGATTTTGGTGTAAATGCATGATGTATCTTTGAGGACAAGTTGTAATATTATAATGTTGATTTATTCATGTTATGACTAGCCCTCGGCTCCGCCCGCGTAAATATCGTGAAAATCCCACGGGAACACTGTACTTTTTCAGGATAAAGAGTATCCTATGTTTCAGTTTCCAGAGCTCAAGCTACTACCATACCAAATTTCATTAAAACCCATTCAGTAGTTTTTGCGTAAAAGAGCAACAAACATCCATCCATCCATCCATCAATTCCTTCCACAAACTTTCAAATTTATAATATCTTATTTTGTATTATAAATATTTTATATTATATTGTTATAATATCTTATGCGATCGTAAAAACTATACAATAAAAATATCAATAAGTATTGGGTTCCCATCTGCCATTAGCTACGCTGTAATAGGCTCTATCAAATTCTAAAAGTTAAGCTTTATGGCTTTTAAAAGACAATGTTGTCTTATGTTAGGTAACAAACTTAACATCAAAAAAAAATATGTTCTTCCATTAGAAAAAGATTTCTAACGGTCTTAACATATCATTTTTGCTGTTAAGTTTAACAAAAAAATCGAATGTAGGAAATTGATTCACGAAATGATTTCAGAAACAAACAAAAATGTGTTTTTTACTTCCGCATTATTCTTAACTCTATGAGTCGTATCTACTCATTACTTATAAGGACTCAAGTTGATCCCTCCACCGGACTATAAGCTGCAAGTTTTTGCTCAGATCAAGATTACCCAATGATTGATTGATTGATTAAGATAATTTTTTTCAAAGAAGTGACTAAACACCTTAAAAGAATGCCAATACAGTTTTCAAAATTTCTGAAATGATTAAAGGAATTGTAATTATTTTTGTGATTAGGTAATCTATAGTAAAAATAATTTTATATAAAATATAGTTTTAAATTTTGTTTCTCTTCTTCAACTAATATATTAAAAACTAGCTTTTGCCCGCGATCCTGCCCGTGTAAATACATTTCACCGGGAATTCCCACTTCATTCCCACGGGAACACTGTACTTTTTTGAGATAAAAAGTAGCCTGTATGTTAATCAGGAGCATGGCATTCCATGCCAAGTTGAACAAGTGGAAGTTGAAGGTATTGGTTGTAGATGTTGGTGAAGATTGAAATTTTAGATACTGTATGTAGGTAAGTAGGCAGATGTAGGTGTATTTGTAGGGGCATAGATGTAGGTGTAGGTGAATTTATAGGGATGTCGATGTAAGTGCAGTGGTAGGTGTAGTTGTAAATGTAGTTGTTGATGTTGGTGAAGGTTGTAGGTGTAGGTAGAGGGTGTAGTTTGGTATTGAAATTTTAGATATTGTATGTAGGTAAGTAGGTAGATGTAGGTGTATTTGTAGGGGCATAGATGTAGGTGTAGGTCAATTTATAGGGATGTCGATGTAAGTGCAGTGGTAGGTGTAGTTGTAAATGTAGTTGTTGATGTTGGTGAAGGTTGTAGGTGTAGGTAGAGGGGTGTAGTTTGGTATTGAAATTTTAGATATTGTATGTAGGTAAGTAGGTAGATGTAGGTGTATTTGTAGGGGCATAGATGTAGGTGTAGGTGAATTTATAGGGATGTCGATGTAAGTGCAGTGGTAGGTGTGGTTGTAAATGTTGGTGAAGGTTGTAGGTGTAGATCTCAGATTATTAAACAATAGGTTTAATCTATGGTCTAAACGTAGTTTTTAGTTTACCCCAGTTCATAGTTAGTACTAGACATAGCAACGTGTCAACTAGTGAGTAATAAATATATTTTAACTTTTTATGTAAAAAAATAACACGAACGGAACTTCTATTAGTAGATAGAACTATTTACATGACGCGAAACGTTAAAATTTGATGGATTTACGACGCAGTTAACCATCAACATGGACCAAATCAAGATCCTCAACTTAGCTATAAGAGTGCAACTACACGATCCTGCTTGCACAGTTCTTTTACTTGCTCCATACGGTCCGACTTCTATAGCTGGGAAAATATCTCCCCCAAAGCAAAGAATTGTGGGAGAGCCACGCTTCGGCGTAAATAGGCATGCTCGGCCGGGTCAATACCACGGCCTCACAGAAAACCGACGTGAAATAACACTTGCGTTGTGTTTCGGCGAATGAGTGAGGTTACCGGAGGCCCGAGGGGGGTTGGGAGTTTTAAGGACTGGGAACGCAAGTCGCAACACCAGAGGAGTTGCAAGTGTAACTCTTCTGGTGTTGCGAGTGTTGCTGGTAATCGGCGATAAACAGGCGAGCTGTCTGCTCGTTACCTGGTTCATTTCATTAAAAAAAACACTTATTGCTTACGTACCCAAAGACCAGTGCATTATAAACTGTCTGAATGTGTTATAAACTGTCTATGTTGTAACATAGACAGCTTGTAACACATTTACAACAGTTCAAAGGTGGTCTAAGGCTACAAACCTATAGCGTGGACAAAAAAATTTGGTCCGCCACACAGTCCGTATTACCGTGAACTTACATACCATACCACAGTCAGCCATACCATACAGCCAGAGAATTAACTGTCCAAAAGTCAGTTTTCTTGTTTTAAAAGTTTAGAAAAAGAACTCAAGAACAAGATGACATTTTATGTATTTTACATAATATAATATTTTATATGATTATTATCATTATATTAATACGTGAAGCGAAAATTTCAAGTACGGTTTTACGAGAATCGTGCGTACGGATCAGTGTAAAATTTGGCACATTTAAAGTTTAAGTGGAGGAAGGCCTGCCGAAAGCTAATATTATTAAAAATAGCGCTTAGAAATACGTTAAATTTATAAAAATAACAACAACACTTAGTACCTCACTCACACTAGCATGCTTGTATATGTTACAGTAGGTTTGACACAATTGTCAATGAGTGTCAATCTTTCTTTCACAATCCTTAAACAACATTTACATTTTTTTTTCGTATCCAAGAGGCAAAAGAAACCTAAAAAAGTTGAAACTTCGAAATTAAAACATTAATTACGGTCGAATTTCGACCACAGGCCGACCTCTAGTATATTCTAAGTATTCCAACCATATTATTAAAGTATAACTTGTTGTTTCCCGGGACTTTGTGTGTGCAAGAAAAAAAAACACTTTGCAAATATTCATTTTTTTTAAATTAAAAGTAGCCCATGTTCTTCACTGTCGCAGGTATAAAGTAGATCTCTTTACACCTACAAAATTTCATCAAAATCGATCTAGTAGTTTCGGAGCCAAATTAATGCAAATACTCTTTGTTATTTTATTAGTATGAAAGATTACAAGTTACAATATTGTGTTATATTTTTGACCTTTATCTTAAGCTCTGCAAGCAAGAACGTGTAGACGGCCCACTTGAGATATTAAGACGACGTTATCCAACACTCCATCACTCATTCGCCGAATGTTTCATCCGCCGTAAACTATACGAAATATGATTTAACGGCTTCATTTCATAAGATAAACCAACGTGTTTTGATATAATTTGTATGTGGGTGATAAATAGTCACCGACAACGCTTTTGGTTTTATTAATAACTAGCTATCCCGACACACGTTGTTTTGTCTTAATCGTCATTTTAGCATTTTTCTCGCAATTTTTCTAACATTTCTCATAACTTACCCTGAACTTACCCTGAACTTCCACGGCTATTTCAAGACCAAAATTAACTAAATCGGCCCAGCTGTTCTCGAGTTTTTGAGAGAGCAAACACAGGTTTTGCAATTCATTTTTATAAGAAGACTAGCTGTCCCGACACACGTTGTTCTGTCTTAAAAATGAACTGGAATGAATAAATAACTACACCTACAATGCAACCTACGTCCTAGTCCTACACCTACACCTACACCTACACCTACACCTACCCCTACACCTACACCTACTCCTACAAACAACACCTTTTACAACATTTCTCACTGTTTAAACCTTCCCTGAACTTCCACAATTATTTCAAGACCAAAATTAGCCAAATCGGTCAAGCCGTTCTGGAGATTTAGCGATACATTGGAATTGCAATCCATTTTTATATACATAATACCACGTTTTATGTCACGTCCCTCGGGAATGGGATAAAAAGTATCCTATGTCCGTTTCCTGGTCCTAAGCTCCCCACTAATTTTCAGCCAAATCGGTTCAGCCGTTCTTGTGTTATAAATAGTGTAACTAACACGACTTTCTTTTATATTATATAGATTGCAGTTTTTAAAAATATGACAACAATTTTTTAGGCTTTCGTAGCACTCAAGAAACCTTTATAGTTTCGCTCTGTCTGTCCGTGTGTCACCCTGTCTGCCTGCTAGTATGTCTGTCCGTCTGTCTGTCCGTACTAACTTTTGTTTGAATATAAATGAATTAAATTTGGCAAAGTTATAAATTGTGTATAGATCTTGGTTTTGGCATCATAAAATAATAATAATTTTATATTTCTCTCCACACAATATTATGTGAAGTAGGGATGAACGTGACCCCATCGTGTGGGGTGTTGTCAAATATGTAAATAAAGGGAAGGTTTACTCATGAATTTTTTAACATTCTTATTTTTTTTTTTGAGTAATTGGCCTCCAAAGTGGTATATAAGTTGGTCCATACTGATGGGTAATGCTAAAATCTCGTTAGGAAAATTAATTTGAGCGAAAACGGACGATAACATTTGAGTAATTTTCATGAAAACTTCTGAGATATTTGCTGACAAGCTATTTAAGTTATTCTAGGTTAAGTAAGGGTCAGCTCACGCCTCATGCTGAGACGCTTCACGCGACGCGACGCTGCATTTTTAAGATAACGATTCAAAATTAAACTTTACTTATTCACTGAACAAGAATATTTACACGTTTCATTGCAAGAGCGGTGCCGTACTACGCAGCTTGAAATTCGAACTCTGGCAAAGAAGCGTCTATCTTCTTGTATAGCGAATAAAGTTCAATATTGAATCACTATCTTAAAAGTGCAGCGCTGCGACGTGTCGTGTCGTGTCTCGGTTTGAACTGACGCTTATTTTATCGCTGCTATTAATTCCGCTAACATAACATAACGCTGTTCTATATTTCCAATTAATGTAAACTTTAATATTTAAAGTAGCTTTCTGGCTGTATGAGTAGCATGCACGGCAAGGCACGTCAAATCTTTGCTTTGATGTCGACATAAGATCATACGATTACTATGTGGTCCACCAAACAATATGCTATTACGCTTAATCTACTTATTACTAAATATGATTTGATTTAGTCTATAGTATTGACTTGACACTTACGCTGTATTGTGTCTGTAATGCATATTTCCTATTGTACTTTGTTACATTAGTTAATATAGGTTTGGTAGATGATAGATAAGCTTAATCTATGAGGTAGGTGATTCTATAGTGATGGCTGGTGAGTAGTGATTCATAATATGTAATATGTTTTGAGTTAGCTACTTACTATTTTCATCTTCGTGATAAGTGCTTTAAGAATGTCGTAAGATATGTTAATATCATCATTATTAAATAAATATGTGAAGCAAAAACTTTTAACACAGTTTTACGAGAATTGTGAACCGGAGGAGTATAAAATGTGGTCGATAAATTAAAGTTTATGTGGAGGAAATTGTGGAAAAACTATTATTTTCCTAAATAATGCTTATTATATAAAATTAATAAAAATAACAACACACGCTACCTCGGATTATTAACTTACACTACCCTGTATTTTATACAATTTTTTTGCACATTATCTGTCACAACTTAAAACTTATAATATTATGAATTATTAAGGGCGAACCTCTAGTTGTAAAGTAAAAAAACCACAGTGGTATAAATGTTAGTATGCTTAAAAAATCTAAGGAGCTTTTTATCTACATTACAAGTTATAATACACGGAATTTCACAATATGCAGAGATATTGCCGTAAATGTTCATTGATTGTAGGTCACACGTAGATACCATGAAATAAGCCGTAAGAACATATCGCTCATTAAGGCCCTATCGACATGGGAGGCCGAGACAATAGGGCCCTTAATTCATTCATAAGTCGATCGAAGGTTCGCGATAGCGTCTCATTCGAGGGATTTTTGGTTATGGAAATTAATTTGTTGATGTAAAACATCTTATTACAGGCCAGACGATTCTCGTTATAATATCTGTTGTAGATAATCTTACTACTATTATAAATGTGAAAGTTTGTGAGGATGGATGGATGCATGGATGTTTGTTACTCTTCCACCCAAAAACTACTGAACGGATTTTGATCAACTTTATCTGGAATAATACATAAGCTACTGTTTATCCCGAAATAATACAGTTTTGCCATGGTGTACTGTATTTACACGGGCAAAAGCCAGTCCTACAATATAAATATTTCTTAACGTGTCCCGGAACAGCTCATTATAAATATTGTTAAAATGATGTTAACAATATGTTGCCCGCGAAATCGTGCGCACTAAAACAAATCTCATGGCTATCGTACTTTTCGTCATGATACAAAGTAGCTTACGTTTTACGTTACGCTTACTCTCCCCGTGGCCTACCGTATATCTGTGCCAAATTTGATCAAAATCGGCCGAGTAGTTTTGGAGCCTATTCATTGCAAACAAACTAACAATCCTTACTCTTTATAATATTAGTGTAGATTAAAAAAGGAGCTTTCCAAGCTGACTGGCGAATTAATATTCACAATATATAAAATATTTCATAGCTCGTCTGCAGTTATAGAAAATTTCACGCATTCAGAATTTCCGCGCGAGGAAGCTCCGAGGGGATGCGAGGCACCCTAAGACGACCTACAACTCTAGTGCTCCGGCAACTCATTAGGGGCCCACTACGAAGACCCCCGGGGCTCTCCAGCCAAAGGGGTCCTCCAGTCGAGAGTCATACGCGAACTAACGTACTTACATCCACAGAGCATTCGAATCGCATAGACAAAATTTTGTGTACTATCTGTTTGTGAAACATCTGTACCGGCCATCTCTCTACTGTGGTGTGATATAGTAGCTATAAAGGATGTTTGTTAAAACAGTTGAATTCCGTATTCCGTCTAGAAGTAATTCTAGAAAGTTATGGACTCAGCTCGCAGTATAAATGCAATCTGAGTTAATCTGAAATTGTCTTAATTTGTTATCCACGGTACATTTATTTTAACATTTCCTCGTTCTGATACTTTTAAGTGGATTTAAAAGTTAGGGCCGACTGCGAAGGTGTTTTCACTGTAGTTTTATATGCTTTTTATTTTTTATCATCCTACATTCTAAAACTAGGTCGTATCTATACTAAAAACTAGGAGAGAGTATATTTTTTATGTAAAGAAAAATAAAAAATGTTAAAATGAAAATAATTCTAAATTCAAAAACCCAAAGTAACAAACGCAAAGCAACAAAAAGTGTCATTCGAAATTTATAATCAATTTTACTTTTCTGGATTACCATCTAGTGTCTGACACATGAATCAATCATCACCACCATCAACTTTGGGACCTGAATATGACTTTATGCCATGGTAAAGATAGATATTAATATTGTTATTCAAATCTATGAGAAAATAACGAAACTCGTTTTTATTTTTTAATTATATCTAAAGGTTGCAAGCCCCTTAGGCTGGCACTATACGATCCGGAATCCGGCGGGTACGGGAAAAATCAGAGCACTGAAACTAGAATTCTACGCTAATACGAGTCAATAAGTCCGTGACTTTTGGAATAAAACACAGATTTTTTGATAAATAAATCATTATATTTTTCAACGTAGTCCCCCTTGAGCTCTATACACTTTGTCCAACGCTTCTCCAATTTTTTTATCCCTTCAAAAAAATATGATTTGTCGAGGTCCTCAAAATAGGCCTTTGTTTGCGAGATGACTTCATCATTGGAGTCAAATCTTTTTCCACCGAGCCATTTTTTCAGGTTTGGGAACAAGAAGTAGTCACTCGGAGCCAAATCTGGAGAATAGGGTGGATGTGGGAGCAATTCATAGCCCAATTCATGGATTTTTGCCATGGCAACTGCCACATGTGTGCACCCTTGCATTGTCTTGGTGAAAAAGAACTTTTTTCTTGGCCAAATGAGGTCGGCTTTTTCAAATCCTCATTGAAGCGGTCCAATAAGTTGGTATAATATTCCCCATTAATTGTTCTTCCCTTTTGAAGATAGTCAATGTGGATTATCCCACGTGCATCCCAAAAAACAGTCGCCATAACTTTATTGGCTGACAAACCCACCTTGGCCTTCTTTGGCGCCGATTCACCCTTAGAAACACACTGTTTTGACTGTTGTTTGGTCTCTGGTGTATTGTGATGGATCCATGTTTCGTCCACGGTTAAAAAACTCCTCCATATTGTGATCAAACAACGCCAAACCTTCCTGTGAAGTTGTTACACGATTGCGTTTGTGGTCGACTGTGAGCAAACGCGGCACCCATCTTGCGGAAAGCTTTCTCATGCCCAAGTGATCATTCAAAATTGAAACCACTGAGCCATGCGAGATGCCTATGGCTTCCACAATCTCTTGCACTTTCAATCTTCGGTCGGCCAACACCATATCGTGAATTTTTTCGATTGTTTCGGGTGTAGAGACCTCAACTGGGCGTCCAGGACGTTCGACATCTTCAGTGCTTGTAAGGCCACAACGAAATTCAGTAAACCACTTTTTTACCATTGAAATCGATGGTGCAGAGTCCCCATAGTATTTATTAAGCTTAGCCTTGGTCTCGGTAATGGTTTTTTTTCGCAAAAAATAATGCTTAATAAGCACACGAATTCACTTTTTTCCATTGTTTCCTTAAGTTACTGGATAGTCTGATAAAGATAGCTGTAAAACACAAACTAACTGACGCAGCAAGTTCAAATTTTGATAGGAGTCAACTGACAGATGCCTGTTGACAGGAGTAGTGTTGCTTTTTCAGTAAGGAGGTTAGAAATTCAAAAAGTCACGGACTTATTGACCCGCCTTAGTACAATAGAGTTGGAAATTTAAGTGTCGAGCTATCGTACATGAAATTTGACTCGACACTTGTGTGTCCGATTTTCAGCTTTCAATAAAGCTGAATTAGAACTCTGCGCTAATACAATGTATTAGCGCAGAGTTCTAAATTTTACTGCTCTTAATTTTCCCCGGCCTTTCGGATTCCGGATCATCTAGTACCAGCCTTAATGTTTGTTTACTTTTTATTTTATCTCCTGAACTTGACTATACTATAACAGCCTCCGTGGTCTAGTGGTTAGAGCTTGGCTCTCGACTCGGAGGTCGTGGGTTCAATTCAGAACAACAAAAAAATGTTGTTTCCAAGTTTGGTCCTAACCAATATAGGTCCTAACCTTGCAGGCTGATTACCTGATTGTCTTACAAGAAAGATGATCCATGCGTCGGATGGGCATGTAAAAAGTCGGACCTGCGCCTGATCTCCCGCCAGTCGTGTCGGTTGTTCGTCCCATTGGGTTATGAGAGTAAAGGAAGAGAGATGCTCTTGTGTACTGCGCACACACTTAGGCACTATATAATTACTCCTGCGTAACTGACATATTATGTAGTATTATGTGTCCAATGTTTATCGATTTTGTACTAAATTGTTTAAAGCTTTTTAAATATTATTTTTTATTATTATAAACAAAACCTTCAGCAATTTAAATATGCTTGATTCATTGAATAGCGTATTCTTCGCCAAAGCTACTTTAAAATTATGGAGCAATTATTTTTCTTTAAAATGGCGGTCATCAGCGCCACACGACAACTGCTCTAAACTATTTACGAGCAATTTAAGTTGGCGCGAGTCTTGTGACAATTTATGCGACAGTGTTTCACTATATTATTTTAAGGCGGTAAGTCCGTTAATATACGGTACCATAACAAAACAAGGTGTTTATTTTTTTTAAAAAGCTTAGATTTACACAAAAAAAGATACAATATATTTTACGAAATTGATAAAATGAGTTACTCTATGTAATTGAAAGAAATAAACACAATTGTACCTAAGAACAAATGTTCTAGATGTGATTGTGACTTGACTATAAAACATAAAATAAAGCAAGTAATATTAAGCTTCATAACTCACTAAAATATCGTTTATCAGATTACGAAAACACAGTAAGATTCTAAAGACAATTTTTATTTCATTTTATATGTAATTCTGTTATCTAATATATTTTGTGGTCGCTAATGATCGTAGATGTTAAAAGCGACCTTAAATAAATAATTTTAAAATAAACACAATTGTAACAATTGAAAGAAGCATTATCTTATTCCACTAAAAAGTATAATAGGTATTATGGATCCAAATTCAATATTGTGTTGTGCGATTATTATCTATTTGAAGTGAAGACATTCCCTTACTCAAAAGAGATAATTTAATAAACACTACAACTCTAAAAATTGTGTATTTTCATGGTCATTAAATATTTATCGACAACCATTAATTCAATGAATAGACGCACAATATACAGAAAATTTTCTATACCTATTGTTATTAACCCTACTCAAATTGACCCGATCTCAGATAAGAATACTGAAATGGCTAACAATAAACACATTTGGGGTTAATTTAAAATTATTGCCACAAGCCATTGACGTAACATGGTATGGTAAAGGTATGGTGACATTACAACCCCATAAAATAATGTGAATGTTATATATGGCAAAGAAAGCTAGTTGGCTAACGGCCTCTGTGGTTCAGTGGTTATCGTGTTGGCGCTCAAGCCAAAGGTCGCAGGTTCGACTCCCGCCTAGAGAACAAAAATTCTTCCAAAAACGTTTCTTGGTCATGGATGTGTACTAAATATGTGTATAATGTAATAAAATCTTAAATATATGTATAGTATAAAAATATTAGATATACTAGAACCGTTGTCTGGTCCCCGTAACACAAGTTCTTCGGGTACTTACCACGGGGCCAGATTGACATGGTGTGAAGCATCCATAAATATTATTAGCTATACACAGAAAGATTTCTTATGTATATACGAATATTGTTCATTATTTTAAACACTTACGGATTGTGTCGCGGTGCACTTTTCTTTTTCCCGACGTTTCGGCTACTTTCCAGCAGCCGTGGTCACGGGAGGACTGATGTGTCAATTGTCCCATTTGTTCCAATCCGCGCAAAACATACTAACACTATCTTGAATCCGCGGTGTTTGCGCGAAACGTCGGGAAAAAGAAAAGTGCACCGCTATAATTATACACAGTTGCAAAAATTTCAAATCGACATAATAATATAGTAGAGCTGCTTTTCGCTGTTTTACTTGGCTAATCGGTGGCTATACCTTGTAAACGAATGCAACATCCTCAATATAGTACATCGACGCCACGAAAGAACTCAATACCATGAAATTTAGGAGCACCCGTATGCTATTTACGAAGTTCCGCTTGTCAAATCACGTCCTTTCGTGAAATGTCTCAATTATCATCGGAAAGGTGCGAACATGTTGTCAATATTCTTTGATTTTCTCCATCTTTGTTGACAGAATTATGACTATAATAAACTTGGTATTAAATAGAATATATCTTTTTTTCTTACAAATTGTCATAAAAAATTTAACAGTATCCTTTTTTGATCTCTTAAAACATAATGAAGAGTTGTTGACTGATAAGTCCGTCAACTATTTAGGGTTCCGTACCCAAAGGGTTAAAACGAGACCCTATTACTAAGACTTCTCTGTCTATCTGTCTGTCCATCAGTCTGTTTGTCACCAGGCTGAATCTCGTGAACCGTGATAGACAGTTGACATTTTGACAGATGATATATTTAAGGTATTTAATCCCATACAACAATCGTAATTTTTTGCCGTTTTGTACGGAACCCGTCTTGCACGAGGCCGACTCGCACTTGGCCTGTTTTATTATTATCTTTATCCGCTCTCTTCCTTATTTATTAGTTACAGGAGACAGTGTTAAATTTTGGATGTCGTTTCACAGAGTTTAAAAATCAGAGTAGGTACCTATAATAGCCTCTGTGACAAGTTGACAACAAATAGTAATTATTATAAGGTTTATACTGACATTGTATTTTAAGGGTCAACTCACACCGAAACGAAATGATACGCGACGTGGCAGCATTTTTAGGATAGCAATTCAAACTATGTAGCGCTATGCAGTGGGGTTATCAGAAACAATTGGCAATCATTCCTGCTAACCCCACTACATATAATTGACGTTACGAATACGTTGTTATTAATTGTTGCTGCTCGGGCTACTGAGTAGAGCAGTGAGCGGTCTAGTTTAATATTGGAACTCTTGCAATGAAACGTGTTCTTGTGTAGTGACTAAGTGATAAAGTTCAATTACGATTAGCTATCTTAAAATATCAGCGTCGCGTGTCGTCTCCTTTCAGAGTGAACTGATGCAGTACAATTTGGAACATCAAGTGACCTATCTAGTACCTATTCTATATCACAATCATTTACGTTATCACAGATCATTGCAGTTTCATTATCATTATGTGTTGAACGGCGGCCAAGTCGCTTGACATGGATTCTGTCGACATTGGCAGCGAACCAACACGGCACGGAAACCTTACCAAACTTTCTAATTCCTGAACATTATGCCAAAACTAGTTTAATGAGCAGTTTGTAAGTTACTGTAAATATTGGATTATGAACTACTAGCTTTTGCCTGCGGCTCCGCCCGCGTAAGTAAGTATCCCACGGGAACCTTTTCGTGAAAAAAGTAGCCTATATAATAAGCCTTCGTAATCCAGAAATGAAATTACTAACATACCAATTTTCATCAAAATCCGTTCAGTAGTTTTTGCTTGAATGATTAACAATCATCCGTCCATCCTCGCAAACTTCACATTTACGATAGTAGTAGGATTTTGATAGTCTCATACTTCATGTTCATCTTTTTGGAACGTAGTTCCTTATGGCGCGTTGCGAATTGTATGGAAGCTAGGCGGATTGACTAGGCACGACACTTTTTGCCACTCGAAATCACAATGTAATAACGACTATTAAGAATGAAACAAAAAACGACTTTATCACCTTAATAATAATGTAGAATTTTGCAATTACACATTGTGACTGTTATAACTGTTACATATTGTGACTAGCTAGCCGGTCCTTAGGTATGCGAGCGGTAGGACAGAAGGGGCTAGCAAACCTCACCCCTGTCCCTACCTAAGGCGCGGCCAACTAGTTCTGCGCGCACTATATATACTTAGTTCAACTATTTGTTTTGTATAATATAATATATTATATCTTTACAGATAAACAAAATTGAAGTGCCTGTTTGTAATTTCAAATTAACAGCTTTTATTTTCAGTTAATGCATTTAGAAGTATGATCGGTACTTACAATAAAATATAAATTGTTAACAATTTTATGTCCGTCTGTCAGTCTGTGTGTTTGTTCCGGTTAATCTCTGTATATATATAATTTCTTCCAAAATAGGCTTAAATTCTTCATTATCAACTATATATTTATATTATATTATATATATTATAACTTCGTTCCATCCGGGTGTCCCTTGACACCTCTCAAGTTTTTCGGGCATAAACGAAAAATACTACTACTAGTCGCTAAGTCGTTTTATATTTTCGTGAACACCCTTCTCCGGTTTTATTCCATTATTATTAGTTTAGTATCTCTACTTATAAATAAAATGTTTAATTTAAATAGACATTATTTCTACGAAATTATCTACAATATACGTTGTCTAAATAAAATGTCTAATACTGTTTAAAGTTACTAATGTATGTTACTAACAAATGTATTAAAATGTACTAAGTATACTAATAAATGTATTATGTTATGTACGTGAATCATATTCTGGAGTTTATTAATTTGGGCTTTGTATGAAATGTTCTACGGAAATCTTCTACTGAATATGATACACTACGCCTACATATAATTTATGAATATGTAAAGGCTTCTTTTAAACTAGACATTGTTTTTTAAATATTTTTTAGTGAAAAACGAATAAGTTGGTAGGTAACAGGAATTAATATTTTTGAGCTATGAAAGTTTGATGCTTTGAAAAATCGGCAAATAATAGTGCATTTTCAAATTATGATAACTCTATGTAGCTATTTTTGTCTTTACTAATACTATAAAGACGAAAGGACTGTATTTTTGATATTTTGTATTTTTGTAAGTTTGTTCCCAAATCACGCCAATGCTACTGGACCGATTTCAAACCAACATACAACATGCAAATCTTTCCTCTTTATAATATTGATATATATTTAATAGATCATTTTTATCCCCACAAAGACAGTAATATCACGATCAAAGATCATTCGACACCGCAGCTCCGTAACGAATGTCCTTTGAAATCTTAAGCTTAACAAGAATAATACATGACACCACCATTTCTATTCCAAATTAAATACTGCTTTGTGTTTAATAATGACGTATAAGGAAGTCTGTGTGTGTGTTTGTAAAATTTTTATTGATGACCTGTTGCACAATCTAGTAATAAGTGGCGGATGGCTTATTTGGAAGTTTTGTCAATGCTTACTTTATATCGAGTGACAGACACAATACCTGCAAATAACCAATCTGACACTTATTAGTAGATTGGGAAACAGAAGCCCAATTCTTGTAACCATTTGAGACCATAATCGCTCGCTGTCGCACTCGCTCGCGCGCGATAGATGCGGGCGTGTGTGCGACACCCCGCGGACCGAAACAGGATTATGATCACAAATAATTACGAAAATTGACTTCAGGTCCTAAGAGTTTTTGTATAAGAGAAAGACGAATTGAATTTGTGAAGAAATTACTGACGGCTGTTGAAATCGGCGGCTGTTGAAGCGGTGCATAGGACTGTCACTATTGCGCGCAAGCGCAGCATATCATAGTGACGTATCATAGTGAATGTCTTGAGTATTGAGACTGTCGAGACGTATCTATAGCATGCGCGCCCGACGTCGTACTCCCTGCGCGCTCGGCTGGTAGGTGTCTGTTAATTTAATTTTATAATTATGTATATTGTATGTACTTATTTTGTAACGAGCGTGAACCGACAACAAGATAAACCAACATGGTTTTTTGTCGCTGCATTCTATCTATGTAAATTGTATCTTTTTGGTTAACAATAAATAAATAAAAAATCAGTAAAACAATAAATTTATAAGTTAGAACTTGCATTTTTTGGGTCTCCAATATTTCAATCGACAACAGTTACCTATTTCACGTCAGTTTTCTTTGTAGCCTTGATATCTCTGATGTGTAAAAGCTGAAGAAAAAGTCGGTAACGTGTTTTGAAAAAGAGGCAATTCCTTTTATGAAAAACAAATGGAGTTAAAATCATTCAAAATTTTATCGATTAGAGATTTTACGAGCAACCTTAATTTTTAATTAAGCGTATAATTCCGCTTGTTATAATCTGGGGACACGGAAGTGCCCCCGCCAAGACGAGCTAAGCGAAGCGCAAGGGCACTACCAGACAATCTTTTCTCGAAGCGTTTCGTCGGTTTTTTGAACCCTCATTAACTTGGATTTGGATTATACCAGATAAACGAAATTTTCAGGATATTAACATCAAAACTTTACATGTTTAATTACTGTGCTACCGATAGCAGAGTAATTAAACATGTAAAGTTTCGATTTGACATGTGAAGATTGGTCTTATATTTTAGACCTTTTTGAAATCTAAAAGAACCCTGATTACGTCACTGACTCACTGATGATAAACAAAATTATAGGGTACTTTCAGTTGTCCTAGAACGCTGAAATTTTGTATGTAAGCTAGTATTAGCACATAAACAACATAAAGAAAGTCAAACTTGGTACTTTTATCTTCCACGTGCGCAAATTTTTACTCTAGAGGTCTGGAAATTGTTGTAGGAATCTTTGTTATATAAATCGTTACAATAAACAAAAATTGTAACAACTTTCAAAAAGAAGTGAAATCCCACCAAAAACATTTTCATGTAAACTGTTTCCAAGACGATACCATATGACTCGTAGTGTTAAAAAGGTATCAGATCTCATGTAAAACCAAGTTTCTGATTCTATCAAACTTGTAACTCTACACGCCTCAACTCTACAAGCCTAACTTCACAAAATCTACGCCTTAGTTATGTTATGTGGCTTGGCCGGTTCCTTCCTATAAAAATAGTATTAAAGAAAAACAGTCATTTTTCACCTTACGCCAAAGCGAATGTAGCGAAATGGCCAGGCCACATATTTTGACTAAGGTTTATTGACTATAGTTTGTGTAGTTAGGCTTGTAGAGTTATGGCGTGTAGAGTTAGAAGTTTGGTAGAATCAGAACCTTGGTTTTACATGAGGTCTGATAGCTATTTGACAATGCGAGTCATATGGTGGTCTTGGCATCACTTTACATGAAAATGTTTTGGTGGGATGTTATTTACGTAATTGCGGATTTCATTAGCGGTTCATATTCTCACGTTTTCAATCGGAAAATTTGGAAAATTTCAATGCTCCATAGTTCCAGTGTAATGGACAGAATGCTATAAGCGGATTTCATGACGTCACGTGCTGTTGTTTCAATTTTGCCCATCGTTCGATAAAGGTCTATGGAATTTTCACTGGCTGCTAAAAGTAAACGTACTCAATCGCCATATGGTACTAAACTCTTTTAAGTGAACCTGGCAGGAACATTTGCCAGCGGCTTAAACGTAACGTTATCGAATGAGAATTGTATGAAAATCAAATTTGTATGAAAATACAAATTTCATTCGCTAACATTACGTATACGCCGCTGACATATGTTCCTGCTAGGCCCCCAGATCCTAATTTAAACGTGAACAAAAAGATTAAATTCGAATAAACTTATGCATCACTGTCATATCTTTATTGTGCGCTTATTAGGTGACATTTAAATTAGTTTAGTATTGTCACAGGGGCGACACTCTCGACAAATGACAGCTCGAGCACCGGCGAACGCCAGCCATGTTGACGGAGCCTAAGGTTGTTACCAAAATAATAATATAGGACGCGTCAGACAAATCTATCATAAATATTATGAAATTATACTTTCAATTATGTCAAATCACGAAACGACCGGCGACCAGCCCCGCGAACGACAGTTCTGGCTGGAAAAGATTCACGCCCGCCCGCCTCCGCATTCGCCCAGCCACGCACACAGCCGCGAGCTGTCATTCGTGCAAATCGGTGGAATGACGACTGTAGTCTTTTTGGAGTTTACTCCTTAAGAATCGATTTTCATATAAGGCCCCCGGCATGAAAAAAATATTAGATGTAAAATCTACTGAACGAATGACCTCGTTACGTTTTCGTGCGCAACCTGTTCTGCGCACCTGCCACTTTTTTTCACATGGCGCGAATTTTTGAACTCAAATCGATCGCTAAAGTTTTTGTTCCTTCTGAGGGACGTGTTTCACTTTTTAGAGTAAACTCCAGTCGTGCGTCGGAGCTGACACACACTTTTTTTGTATACGTTTGGATTAAGTTAGATCAGCAGATCTAAAACGGCCAAAATTAAGTGAATCGTACTGCCTATCGTTTCCTATGTAACTTTTTAATTTTTATTACACAACATTACGCGAGTGCCTGTCCATGGGCAGCTGTGATCGTTACCATCAGGTAATCCGTCGACTCGTTTCCAGGTCTATTCCATAAAAAACTTTGTGAGAAGGATTAGGTTAAAGCCGAACACATCTTTTGAATTTCAGTAGCAATTTTATGCCTGCTGAAGGTCGATTCTGCTAATCCGGCAATGATTCAGTTACGATCGGGTCCTGATATGTTAAAACTGCATAATCGTATTCTCATAAACGTCAAACCAACGTCAAACCCGTTTTGATTGGTCCAAACTTGAAAAATCAGTTCATGATATTATCAAGACGATTCATTAATAATTAAATAAAAGTGTAAGTTAATTACGAGAATTTGGATCCTGAACAGAGTATAGTTGTAAACGGAATGCGATCATTGCCCGTATCCTAAAAGGCAGGAAGTATGATATGAAAACAATTTAATTTCAGGCATAGCTGCCGCGAACCACTAGTATATTAAAGCTTTTAATTAAAATACAATATTGTACGTGCTCACTTCAATGGTATTCTCATATTTTTCTCTCTCTCATAACTAACTTCATACTAGACCGCATGAATCGGCGCACGCACCTATGTCTACTTATTAAGTTATTTTTTAGGAGATTTTTTTCTTTAAATGCTGTGTACACCTATAATTAACTATTGTTTATATGTAATACTACGTAAAACTGAACTAGAATTAAGTTATTAATGAAATTAACGATAAGTCGTTGGTGTACATAAAAAAAATCTCATTATTTTTTGAACCGAAAACAAGACTTGAATTTCTGTATGGATGAAAAGATTCCTTTATTTGGTTGAACAATTTTAGACGATAACATATTATGAATAGTACAAGCATGCACAAAAAACAAAAAAGTACAAAATAAGTTATAAGCTACACAAGTAAACCCACATTGTGGGTATCCTTTCCTATGTAACTCTTTAATTTTTATTACACAACATTACGCGAGTGCGTGTCCATGGGCAGCGGTGATCGTTACCATCAGGTAATCCGCTGACTCGTTTCCAGGTCTTTTCCATAAAAAACTTTGTGAGAAGGATTAGGTTAAAGCCGAACACCTAGTGCACTGGGTGAGCAGACTTTTACATGAAACAAATCTACCATTGGAGCACGGACTCACAAACATCACAAACAAACCCATACCGACGCGATCCCATGTATTATTCAAAACCAAATATTTAATTAAAAAGTGCTCAAAACACGAGTGCTTATGGAAAAACAATATGAAACAATGCGAATGGCCACTGAGTCGGGAAAGGCAAAACGTGTTTAAAGTGAATGAATATACCACGTCCACTCGTAGACGAGTGCTTTTTGTGATCCCACAATATTGCCTGGGGAATCTTTTTGAAAAGCAATTAATGAATTACATGTGTATATCACTGTTTTTATGTACAGTCAGTGAAATAATGTTTAGCAATACATACCTCATCATTTGTTAGTATTTAATTTCAGCAAGACGTGGTGCCATCATTTATGATAGTATTTTCCGATAGCAAGAAATATAATTTCCAAGATTGCACCTAATAAAGTAAAAAAAATATAGTGAAAGACCAGCTTTACAAGAATTGCGCAAGCTTAGGAGAATGAAAATTGGCCGCTAAATTAAAGTTTATGTAGAGAAAGGTGTGCAGAAAGCTTATATATATTTTTAGGGCTCCGTTATACTTTAGGAACCCTTATAGTTTCTCTCTGCCCGTCCGTCGGTCTGTCTGCATGTCTGTCCGCTCATCTTCTGTAATTATGAATATAACTAGATGAAATTTGGTAAAGTGATTTCGGTTTTAGCATCATAAAATAATAATAATTTTATATTTTACGGGTGTCTCTCCATACATATGAAATGGGGATGAAAAATGTTTATTCATTCTACCCCATGGTGTAGGGTATCTCTCAATACGTCTTTTAAAATATAGGCAAGGTTTGATACATTTTTACATAGACAATCATTTTCGAGTAAACAGCCTCTAAAGTGGCTTAAAAGTTAGTCCCCCCTGACATTTCTTAACTATGAGACTTTGAAAAACTTGCGATTTTCTATGCTAATAGATCATGCTAAAACTCTTAAGAAAAATTATTTTGAACGAAATTGGACAGGCACTTTTAAATGAATTGAAAAAAACATGACGCGTTAATAGCTACTGAACCCTGTCTAATGTCTAAGGAACATGTCCTGACATGCTCTTGGTTAGGTTTTTTAAATAATGTTTAGGAAAAATGATAAAAAATATAATGAAAATAACAACAATACACTATCTCATTTTATTAACACACAATACCCTGCGTTTTTTAGATATAATTTTGTTAGAGCTTGACGTTACTCAATCTGTCACAACATTTACATTTTTTTTAAATTATTCTATCTAAGAGGCAAAGGAACCCTTATAAAGTTCAAACCTAAAAATTATATGAATTGTTATAGGCAAATTTCGGTCACAGGGCGACCTCTAAGATGAGCACTTAATTAGGCAAAAATAAAGTGCTAATATTTTTTTTTACATTGCTAGACATATTTGCTTTAAGTATATTATTAAAAAAATATTATTAAAAAAAAATCATGACCCAGGAAACATCGAAAACACTCACAGATGATATACTTGTATTAGTGATATCGTTGAAACGTATCAGGCATGTTTGTCCCCCGTGTATGGGCTGTCAACGCATTAACTCGGTAATGGGGGGCTATATTTAGTTTTATTTTAGACGCCACGAGCTCGCATCCCCTGATGTTGTGTTTTACACCGACGCGTAATTTTGGTTATGGTGTTTTGTGCGAAGAATATTATCATCGAAAGCAGTAAAAATTGTTTTTTTGTTTAACGGTAAAAATTGAATCTTCTCAGTTTATAAATAATTATAAAATTTGGCATTTATCTATCTTTAGATGCTTGATGCTGCATGACAAGTTTTAAACGCCTATCATGTTTGCAAGAACAATACGTATGATATTATTTTAACTATTTACATTTGAAAAAATATATACAAATTCTCAAACACTTCATAGTATAAGAGAACTTCATGTCACATACAATATAACAAACATACATACATAGACTGCGAAAATCATTAGCCCTTCCTTTGGCTTCACATTATAGGATTTAAAAAAAAAGGAAAAAATCAACTCTCCAGCTTACGAAATCCGTTCGTCTGCTACACATCGGTGTAACAGACGGCGCGGGGGGCACGGATAGAATGTTTCGTCTACCCCAGCACGCGTCGTCCACGTGCGACGGTGTGTGCGGACCTTTATCTCAACTTGGAATGCACATTCACATCCCGCCGCATAACGAGCGTCTGATTGGATTACCATTAGATTAAAGGGATTTGGGTGTTTAAAACCCTCTTTATAATATTTGCACAAATATGAAATGTTTTTGCTTAACACAAATAATGCTTACAATTTCTTTCAAAGAATGTATTTGTTTGGGCAGTATGAAAAGAATTGTCTAGGTACTATTTTCATGGATGATACACAACCTTTTTCATGTCATTCGAATTGAACCACATTGTTCATTGTATTAGTTTTGCCTGAAATAGAGTACCTTAGTTTAAACTTTTACCCCCTTACTAATTGATACGTCGGAAAATTCTCTTGACGGACAAGGACAAAACATTGTATAGCTTATACACTGTATAAATATTTTAATCTTAGTAAAATTAGTAAGGAGATTAGATTCTAAAACTCTTTAGACTTTATGCATAATGAGTGCTAAACTATTAGTAAATCAATGTTTGTCTATAAGCTCGTTAAAATTAGAAGAATATTTGACTTTAACTGTTGACCAGATTATCCTATAAAATACTTATATTTATATAGCGCGGCCAATACTGTGTAGCAGGCGTGACCTACAAAGCCGGCGCGTTGTACGGCAGGGTGAGGGTGTCCATGAGTAGTGCCAGTTCTCAGGAAATGTTAATCATGTTATCTTTCTATGAATTACAAAAATGTTTATTTATGCTCACCTTCATTATGTAATATTGTAGCCTAGTGTCGCATTAAATATTTCATTTGGATAAAAATACACCCCGTACATTGTAATATAATGTACCTGGAATGAGTATCTGAAAATATAGACTTTCTTTATGTCTTATCTACTTGACTAATAAGAGTCCTATCAAATGTTCCCGGAGCTCCCATTGTTATCCCTGTTGGAGGCGTGACGGTACAAATTTACATATTCAAATTTATGACCACTCCTTTGGAATTGTCTTTTCAAGACGCTCGCTTAATTTGTGACGTGCACGAGTCTTGTAGTTTATTGTTTTAATACGGGGCGGCTTGATAGATGAAGACATCTTAATCTTTAGTCCCTAGGGGATATAACGTCACATGCGGAGCTCTCAAGGTTAAGTACAGCTGAGGCGTGGCTTAAACACGCCACAAGCGAGCGCGTCCGATGACTGTAGCACGCGAATGTTGTCCCGTAACCCTTAAAGTTTCGTCATGTCTCCTCCTCCGTCCGTCTTCGGCTTACCGCCTAAATGGTTAGTGCTAGATAGATGAATACTCTTGATGATGAACTTTGATGGGAAACTTTAACGGTTTATATAACTTTGTTAGTTCAGTATAGATATGTACTTGCAAATGCGCTTACTTGGAAATCTTTGCACAAAAATAACGAAATAAGAAATAAACATATAAAATATTGATATGAGAGTAAGGAACCCTGCGTGCGCGAGTCCGACTCGCACTTGGCCGGTTTTTTTATTTATTTTAGTGGCCGGCGACCGCTGCGCGTCTTCGACTTCAATCCTACTACTATCTAAATGTGAAAGCCTATGAGGATGGATGGATGAATTGATGTATGGATGGATGGATGTTTGTAACTTATTCACGCGAAAACTTTTGAATGGATTTCGATGAAATTTGGTACGGTAGTAGTTTAAGCTCTGGATTAACACAGGTAACTTATTATCGCGGTAAAATACAGTGTTCTCGTGGGATACTGTATTTACGCGGGCGGAGCCGCGGGCAAAAGCTAGTTCAATATATATGACGTCTTGGATCGCCTGTCGCAGATGCATAGCGGAAACATAATGTTATATGAAAACTCATGACAACAGACTGTCGCTGGCCACCGATCGCAGTCGCAAGTGGCATACTTTGTGCTAAAATCATTCAAATCACTTTAATTACAAAATGGTTAATATTCAATGACAATTTTCAACAGCAAAAACACTTTAAAGTACATTTATATTCAAAATTAATATAATCAAAAATGTTTTATTTTCATATAGGTTACAAAGCAACGCTTATGGAATTGTCTCCACATGATCTCTACCACCGGTTCGGGAACTAACCCGGCAAGAAGAACCGGCGTAAGAAAGTCTCACATTTACATTTACATGTAAATTAAGATTGATGAAGTTTTACATTTTCAACTCAACTAGCTACATTCTAAGTAGCTTACCTGACTCATTCCGCTGTTTACCGTTTATACGGACATGCCTCGACCTTGCTTTGATTTATAGCGGCTTATGGTGAAAATAAGCTAAATGCTTAGGGTTGAAACATAAAACCCGCCGCAACGCAACGCTCGAGTTTGCGTTGCAGCGACGTAAAGGCATTGTGCAGTACAAACACTTTTGCGTTGCTAATAGTGTAAGGCACTTTATACATTTTTTCATGTTACTGGACTGTCTCTACTATGTCTAGCAAAATGTACTGAGCCACAATTCTCATGCAATAGAAAAAAGTTCACATTCGAATATAAATTAAAAGTTCGAATTTTTATTCTAATGTGAGTTTTTTATGTACTGCACGAGAATTATTGTGCCCCAGCACTTTACAGCAACACAGCAGCAGCAGATAATAAATCTATTTACAGTAAAGCTACTTTATAATGTATGCAAGCAAATTCATGGAAAACACAGTTTCCTAAGTGTCAATGAGAACGTATTTGTACAGAAAATAGACAACAAAGAGCGGCCAAGAGCGATCGGAATCAGGCAAAATATCATGTTTGTTATATGGGAGCCCCTATAATATATTTATTTTATTCTGTTTTGTTGCTATAGCGACAACAGAAATACGTCATCTGTGAAAATTTCAAGTGTCTAGCTATCACTGTTAAGGAGACGCATCCTGGTGACAGACAGAAAAACGGACAGACAGACAGCAACATCTATCGAAGCGAAATGGGGACCCGTTTTTACCCTTTGGGTTCGGAACCCTATAAACGCGTCGCAAAATTCTGCAGTGGGGGATAGCAGCGCAGATTTTGGCGGCGACGTCGCGTCGCCAAATGGTTTTATGTTTCAGCCTTTGCCTTTACCTCCTTCCAGATTCATATCAGCTATAAAATAGCAGTTGTCACGATCCGCGTTGGTGAACTTTAAGACTTTCACATGCGATTCCGTTTAACCTTTTGCAATTTCTATGTATGTACATCTTGAAATTGCCGAGTAAGTGAAGATCACTGGAATATAAGTGGTCCTCAAGATAATGGATGGGTTAGTAGTATCATCTTTCTGATTGTAGCTGCCTTAGTTCGAATACGGGAAAAGATACGGTAGAAGTTTTAAACAAAATAATGTAGGTTCAAAAAATTGTAAAGGTAATGAAAATGATAGTACGTTGCGATTTACGTATTAATACGAAACAGAGGTCACCCCGTGGTCGAAACTTGGCTGTAACAATTCGTATAATTTGTAAGTTTTAACTTTATAAAGGTTGTTTTGCCTCGTAGATAGAGAAAAAGTCCCTAAATGTTGTGACAGAGAAGCGTCAACGTGTATCAAAAATGTGTCAATCAAATGCATGGTAGTGTGCGTCAGTAATCTGAGATAGTAGATGTTATTCTTATTTTTATGTATTACGAGGCATTATTTTAAAATATTAGCTCCCCGCACACATTCCTCACACATAAACATTATATATACCTTCCAAATATCATACTCCTCCGGTTCATAATTCTCGTAAAACTGTACTGTCGATGCAAACAAACAAACAAACAAACAAACCTTTTCTCTTTATAAATTTAATAATATTAGTAAAGGAGTTAAGATTTTATCATTTTTTTTTTTTTTCATATATAATAATTTAGAAAGAATTATATCAGTTTCATGATACCGAGGAAGGCACTAGCATTCTAGCGGGTAGAATTGTTGTGTAAAACTTTGAATTTTATAATCTACTAGATGTTGCCCGTAGTAGCCTATGTCCTTCCCCGTAATCTACTCTATATCTGTGCCAAGTTTCATCAAAATAGGTACAGTAGTTTCGGAGCTTATTCAATGCAAACAAACATACAAACAAACAAACCTTTCTCTTTATTATACCTAAACAATAAATTATTTTTATAATTTATAATTTAATATTAATATTATTACATATTAACCTAATTTCACGCGGGCAAAGTCGCTAGCAATTAATGCTAGTATATAATAATTATCAAAATATAATTTGATATACCTAAATTTTTGTCTTGGATTAAAAAAAAAACATATTATAGGAACATAATAGTCTCATTCATTATAGTTATTTTATATTACTTATTATATAAAAAAAACATTTAAAGCAATTGTGCTTTAAATGTTTTTTAATTGCGAATGGATTTTTAACCATCCAACTTTTGTAATCAATATTTTGGGACTTACAAAACATTTGTAAGAAATATTTGTAGCCAATCAGTAAAAGGCGTGGTCGATTACTGCCTACTTTCTACAGTAGCTACATTGAGAAGAGACCCGAGGTCCAGCAGATTTAATTTAATTTCACACACCATGCTATCATGGTAGAATGTATGGACTTATTTTAAACAATACTAATACCAGCATATTATATTATGTAATATTATAAATTTGACAACTTCTGTGGCTTAGTGGTTGAACGCGTTGGTGCTCAAGCCGGGGGTCGCGGGTTCAAACCCCGCCGAACATATGAAATTAACGTTTTGTTTTGACGAGGAACATAAACATATATTTTTTTAATTAAAGTATATACCATTGCTATCTATGCTCTTTTGCCATCTCATAGGTAGTTCATTGATTCCTTTACTAAAAAAACCATTCGGACAGGAATCAATAAAATCTTTGAAGGCGCTCTGGACTGCCCCATCGGAGTTGAATTTTTTCCCGTGCAAGAAGTTATTCACATTTCGAAAAAGAATGGTGATCTGTTGGAATAAGGTGCGGGGAGTACGGTGGATGTCTTAGACATTCCAATTGAAGCTCCTCTAATTTGGTAGCTGTCTGTTGTGCAGTGTGTGGTCTAGCATTGTCCTGAAGCAGCAGTGACCAACCTCGGTTGTTTATCAGCTAGCTTTTCCATCATGACTTGCAGTTGCTGGCAATAGATATCTGCCGTAATCGTCTGACCATATTTTAGAAAGCTGTAGTGAACGACACCGGTACTAGTCCACCAAACGGTCACAAGTAACTTTTTTTGAGTTAATTTTTGTATTTGGGGCAGGCTTTGGCTGTTTGTTCGCCAGGGTTCAGCTATCGCGATGAGCGTTTCCGATTATCGATTCATCATTCGATTTAAAATCCCTTCATTATTGTGCCGGTTGAATAATGTAACGCAGCAGTCGACGCACGTTTGTCGGTTTGCTGCACTCAATTCATGAGGTACCCACCTTTTAAGCTCTTATCACTAACACCAACCTGCAGCTAACTCGGACGTGGTTTGCGATGGGCCCGCTTCCACAATAGCCTTCAATTCTTCATTATCAACTTTGGTCTCCGGCCGTCCACGGGGCTTGTTCTGCAGGTCGAAATTTCCAGGACGAAAACGTTGGAACCAAAAACGCACTGTGTTTTATTTTGCGACACCGCCGCCGTACACATCATTAATCCTGCATCACTGGTGCCTCGGTGGAACTCGTACTCGAAAATATTAAGATATTTCAAGTTTTCCATTTTGTAAACAAAGTGACGCAAAGACAAAACCAAAATAGAAAAAAACAAATGAATTACGTTTTTCGAAACAGAAATGCATGAGTAAATAGCGGTATAAATTTGAAATTGGAATTCCTAACCAAAGAAGATATATTTGAGATAAAAGTGGCCAGTACGACTAAACGCCAATTTCATATGTAATAATATAAAAGTCAAATGATAATCAGTCATGTGACACATCCTTTCATCCGTAGAAAAGTTTAGTCGTCCTTTTAGTCTTGGTGGATTCAATACAATAAATTAAAATGGCTATATATAAAACATTCTAAGGTCATACGTGTCATGATAATGCTGACCAATATTCTGCATCAGTTTCGGCGAATTCGTGAACTGAACATTCCGCTCGGCAAAACTGTGCATCGAATGCCGCGCAGCTCAGTAAATAGTTTCGGAGATGCTATTCCAGTTCAAACTGCACTGTATGATGTACGGTATGCAAAAAATTGTATTTGAATTGGTAAACATTCACAGAAGTTGGAAATATGGACTGGAGTAAAAATAAAATATTTATTGTCATTGGCTTTTGCTGACCATATCAATATTTCCTAAGCAATTTTGAATAGATGTTACATTCAATATACATGTTATGTCTAAATGACATAATATGTATGTCTAAAAGTCTAAAATATTACATCATCAATTTATGTCGCAAAGAACACAATATCACTGACGAAAAAAAATTATAATAGTAAAAACAAAATAAAAACTTAAGTGATTCGTAACTTAAAGCTCCATTACAGCTTGTCATTGTCAAGCTATAAACGAGCTGATGATGATGAATTTTGTTACCATATTCTAGCAAATAAAGATTATGATAATGATTATGATTATGGAATATAGCTAAGAACAATATCAATCACGTCAGCTTTCAAACAAGAAAAACCTATACAAACAATTTCTTACCCTGCAAATCGAGGCTTAATTAACATTTTTTCCCAAAATTCAAAAGGCCACCACTAAATAACAAAAAAAAAAACTAAATAACACAAACATTATTTTTCTGTTCTGCACGTATCGGCTTAACAATTTTGCCTAAAATGCAAAAGGTTATAATACTCAAGAAATCACAAGAAATCACTAAACACCGTCAACACAACTTGACTATAAGTCAGAACCAACAAGATCCGTTGCACACGAATCAGATCTGCAATATCACGACGCGCCAGAGGTCGTGTCCACATCACTCAAGAACTACATCTCACCTTTGTAACTGTTTATTTCAAGTTCAGTGAAAGCTCATTTGGCATGTGATTTGAAACTAGCGTCAGTTAAAAAAAGGATAGCGTCAGTTAAAGAACCAGGGCCTTTATTCAAGATGCATTCAATAATTTCGACGGTGAAGTTCAAAATCAAAAATGTATGGGATTTGACATAAGGCCTCGCAATCGATATGTCTCTTAGCGATGACTTATGTCAAATCCCTTACATTTTTGATTTCGAAGTTCGCTGTCGAAATTATCGAATACATCTTGACTAAAGGCCCAGATTGGATGTGTCGTCTAACGCCCGAAATTATTAATCAATCTTAATCTCATTTTAACTATCTGAGATCAAGATTTGAATGCATTTCAACGATCCTAGTATTAACTTCACGTCAATTTTTGTTTCAGAATCTAAGATTGATATAAATCTAAGATTTTCGATACGTTATTAATTTTGGGCCTAAAAGTTTGAGATGTGTGAAAAAACTTCATATGTAAAAAACTTTTTTTATATATTATGGAATTATATATTTATGTTTTCAATATTTTTAGATATTTTAATATTTTCCGATAGGTGACGTTCCTAATAAATATCATCTATTTATACATATTCATAACATCTTTAACTTTTACACTGTCACCAGCATAAAAATAGGAATAAGTACATATAATTTTAACAGACGAACAGTAAAATGTAGAAAATTATAGGTTCGTAAATTGTAACTCTCTCAGTAAAGTGTGCCTGCTTAATTATGTTTCTTTAAATTTTGATTTATCGCTGAACTTATTCCATTTGCTCTGGCCTAATTTATATTCGCATTGTTTTGGATTTCTTTGATTGGCGGTTCTCGCCGCAGAGCTTATTTAGCACTAAATCCCATTAAAATTTTTCCTTTTCTGCAAAGTTAATTAGTTTTGTCAGTCCGAACATCGGAATTTTGGTGCACAAGCTTAATTTATTTGTACTTTTACAGGATTGCTTTTTTTTATTTGCTTAAGTTGCATCTATATATTTTATTTTCTGGGCAGTTCTTTAAAAATTTTATCCCTGACTTTATCACTTTTGGACAGAAATGAAATTCTGTCTACAGCCTAGCCGTATTATTTATAGGGTTTAGGTGCGCATTTCTTTTTTTACACCTACAAAATTTGTATCAATTGTTTTATTGTTTCATAAAATCTGTTTCACATTTACTTTTTTTTTAGTATAAATTATTGCAAGACCCATACAAAGTACAAAATCAGTGGTCTAGACATAATTAAAAGTTTTCGGACAACGTGACATTAGTGAATTTATCGTCGGACACCATAAAAGCCATTACAAACTTTTCCACTTCATTATGATCAATAGACGCCGTCGTTTGAAGTGGACTTTTATGGGAATGAATTATATTTTAGTGACGCGACGTACTAGGAAATTGGTCAAAAATATCAGACTAGTGCGTATAACATACATACTTTGTTTGTGAGATTTGTCGTTTATAACGCATACGAATATATGATAACATATGAATATTTTTAAATTTCATTTCCTGTAATGATTGCTGTCTTTAATCAATATTGTTTAGGAAACCCCTTGTTCAAGATCTCGATATCAATCGTTTCAATTTTCAAAATTAAAGTTTAATGGAAGTTTAAAATATTTGGTTGTTATGATAATTTCTCATTTACTGCAAATCGGATGAGTTGAGAACACTAAAAGATTAGCTTCCCACCTCGAGCAACGACAAATCTCTCCAAAAATAAACAAACTTAAGCTCCAATATTTAGCATAACATAAATCAAACGATTCATTATAATAAATGTCATTATCATTTTGAGTTGGAGCGGTTTAAGAGTCTTTTGAATATAGATTTATGGAGAATGGCGGCTAACTTTAACACTCGTGTTATTATGTTTAAAATTTTCACCCATAAATATACACGGATTTAATTTTTATGTGACGTCAGATGAGAATGTGTCCGCTTAACTTATTTTGGAGAAAGGTCAACGTATTACCGACTTTTATTACTGTCTTGTGATATTCGTTTATGCCAGTAATTCCCAAAGTGGTCCAGGTGGACCCCCAGGGGTCCTTTGGTCACACCTGGACAACACTCTGGACACACCCCGTTCGGTCGACAACGACTCGACGGGGGTCTACGTTGGAAGTGACAAAAAATGGGGGTCTACAATCGTAAGCAGGAATGAAAATTAATTTGGTTTCGATAGTGAAGAACTAAAATGTTGGCTTATTATTTTAAGTAATATTATACCTAAACTAAGCCTTCTCAATAAGACAATTTATAAATAAATTGGGAAAAAAATGGATAGTTCCGAACTGGGAGTCGAACCCAGACCATGTCGGTATCGCGCCGAATGCTCTACCGGTTGAGCTATCCGGCCCTATGCCACTTTCCTTTTTCAAATCCATTTATAACAACAATAATATGATACCTAAATTAAATCATCTCAATAAGACAATTATCTCCTACTCGTATCAATATAGGCAGATAATATTTTAAGAAGCTCAGCGACTGTTACTTGTAAAAACTTGCATATTCCATATTCAGTACAATGCGTCGAGACTTGTTGCCGCGCCGGCCGCCGCCGTCCCGTCCGCAATGCATGTTAAAACGCGCAAATTAATATGTCTTGTGGTGTATGTACTTGCAATCTTGTATGAACGTATTTTAATTCTTCACCAATATAAATATGAATATCAAGGATTAACGTTACTCATTTTTGTTTCCGAAATTTCATAAAGAAAAGTGAATTGATATTAGTGATTACCAGTGTCGGAAAAGTAAGTACCTACATGCCTATTTGTATACCTACCTACCTGCCTATATAATATAATATCGCGTGCCTAATGCTAAAAGGGCGCATTTTTCAACATTCTGTATTAACATGACCTAATCTAAGGAGAAGTGTCGTCAGTACAGTGTTGAATATTTAAAATTTGGTTTTCTTCTATCACAGGCAGATAAACGATTGCCCACATGCCTTTTATGCAACAAAGTTTTGAGCAATGACTCTATGAAACCATCAAAGCTGGAAAACCACCTAAGAAGGTGTCATCCTGATAAAATAGGTAAAGATTTAAAATATTTTCAAACATTAAAGGAAAAATATTAAAAGAGACCGAGATAGAGAGAGTTCGCTTCAACGTCTGAAAGTAATGATGATTGCTTGCGGGCATCTTACAATATCTCATTTCTTATAGCAAAATCTGAAAAACCGCACACCATTGGAGAACAGTTAATTTTACCTGCTATTGAAGAGGTTTTAAAAACTGTTCTGCACAAATCTTCATTTGACATACCCAAAAGAATTCCCTTGAGTAACAACACTGTACAAAGACGTTTTGATGAAATGAGCTCTGATGTTGAAAGTTTCCTGTGCGATTATCTGCAAACAACTCATTTTTCTATTCAACTGTACGAGTCAACTTTACCTGGCAATGAAGCATTATTATTGGCATATGTTCGATTTATTATAGGCGAAGAAATTCATGAAGAGCTACTATTCGCGAAAACTTTGAAGACGGATACTAAACGTGAATCAATATTTAATGTCCTGAGTGATTTTTTAAAAGAAAGATCGATTACATTTACAAACGTTATTTCGGTGACAAAAGATGGAGCTCTTGCCATGGTCGGGTTATATCGTGTCTCGGTTTATAGGCCATCTTAAAAGAATTATACTTGAGGTAACTGCAATTCACTGTGTTATCCACCGACAACATCTAGTAGCGAAAATTTTGAGTGATAGAATGCACCAATCGCTTATACATATTTGTGATTAATGCAGTTAACAAAATTAGAAGCAATGCATTGAATACGCGCTTATTTGCACAATTATGCGATGAAAATGATGAAAACTTCCAACGATTGCTGTTACATACCGAAGTACGCTGGTTGTCGAAAGGTGCATGTTTGTTTATCACGATTTTAATCACTTTTTGAATTTCTGGAAAGTAAAGATCCTGATTTAAAAAAAACCTAATCAATTTTATAGCAGACATCGCGTATTTGACAGATTTGTTCAAAAAATTTAATGACCTCAACTTATGCGAATGCGGCGCGAATTTTCACGGTTTTAAAACTTATCGCAGGTAGAATGCCTTGATCAAGATATGCAGACATACGTTTAACATTTGATTGCCCTGCATGATAATTTTTAAAATCAGATTTGAAGGCATTCTGTCGAAGGAAATACCACCATGGATCATAAATCCATTTGATGAAACGGAAGTGGAGAATGTAATATTAATATATATAGTAGAGGAGCTACTCGAACTTAACACTAATTAGGAGCTGAAAGTGACATTTAAAAGAGGGTATCAAAAATTTTGGCTGCAGGCAGAAATACCTGAAAATATCCTGGACTGTGGGGAATCGCGCAAAAGCTTCTGATAGCGTTTCCCTTGTTATATCTAGTAGAAAAGAGTTTTAGTGCCGTTACAAACTGATTAACAAAAAAAAGGAACAGATTGAATATCACAGAACGGGCAGGTTTGCGGTTATTCCTTACAGAACTCAAGCCAAATATTGATAATTTGCTGTAAATCCATCAAGTACATCCATCTCATTAATTTTTTTTTTTTGTAATTACCATTGTAGAAGTTACATTACGTTATAAATAAGTGTTTAATTTTGATTGTATTACGACTGTTAAAAGAATAATAAATATAAGTGTAATAATTTATATATTTGAATATATAATATATATGTAACCTCATTGCTTCTCTTTGATATACTTTTTAGACTTGACAATGAATGTCAACTGTCAAGGGAATGAGACATATTTCAATTTCTTATGAATACATAATTTGTTTCAAAATATTATTTAATTTGTGAAATATTAGAATTAAATGTTGTTTCTTTAGTTGTAAAGCAACACATTATCTTTTATTTTCATATTGTTAAACAATCTTATTATAGAACAACATTTTCGCTATAACTTATGAACAATGGAAAAACTGAAATTTGAATTTGTAGTAAAGGTAAGTGATGATCCAAAATCTAATATTATCTGCTTAACTTCGATACTGATAAAGGAATAATTGATTCCACAAGAATTTCAGCCGGCTAAATTACATGATGCTATTCTTAAGACGCAAGTATATGATAATATAAAAGAAAACATTGAAGAAAAGGCATGAGAAAAGACAAGTATGGATTGCAGTGACACAAGAAATACATGATACCTATATAGATAACGATGGAAACATTCAATTTAACAGATATCTTTTAGAGGAAACAACTTCAAAAGTTGAAAGAGCACCACAGCATAAAGGAATTTTGGAAGAGTCTTTGACAGAATTATTACTAGATATACTATAATAATTATTATTAGATTATCAATTGTTGAAGATGCAAAGAAAATTGAGATTATAAGAGCATTTTAAGAGCACCTAGACTGGTATACCTCCATGATGATTAAATATACAATTAATTCGGAATTGAAAACATGGAAAGAATGTTTCTGTGAAGCTTATGCTGACAAAGGTTGGTCACCAGTGAAGTATGCAATTTTATTTCAATACAGACAAGGTTATTTATTAGACTGTGCCTTGAAAAAGGAGATACTATTATTGGAAGTTAACAAAAACATTGATGTTTGTACATTGATTGATTTGATTGCAACGGGATTACTTACATTTGTGATAAATAAAATTGACAGAAATATTTTAAGAACAACAGAAGATTTATTTAACCAAATAAGAGGTCTAAAATATTTATTTATCAGAAAGAATTTTGAAAAAATATTCAGAAGTAATGCTGACAAAGAATCAGAGAAACAAAATAAAAATACGAGAAGCTCACAAGGAGTAGGAAAAAACAGATATCCCATAAGAAACGTTAACAATTCAGAGTTAGAAGTTGAATTAAATGAACTTAATCCAAAAAACTTGATATGCCGCCATTAATCAAAATTGAAGTAGAATTAAATGACTCCTTAAAATTAATGGGATCTATGATTCAGGCTCGAATGTGTCCTTAATAAATTCCAAAATTTTATCATTAAAAGGTAGTCAAAATAATAAGGACGGTATAAATGCGAATCTCAAGACGAATAATGGCGTTAAAAAAAGTTTTGGTATGATAACACTCAAAATAAGGATTTTCGATATAGAGAGAAATGTCAATGTATTTGTCGTAGACATAATAGCAGTAGCAGAACAGGTAAGGAATAAAATAAGCTCATTTTATGCTGCAAATAACTTGATGAGAGAAATATAAAGAATATGTGTGACACATGTGAAGTGTGCATAAGAAATAAGTCCAGAGTTAAATATAATTATGGGTTATTGTCTCAGTTAGGACCAGCTTCATGTCCTTATGAAATAATGTCAATAGACACTATTGGAGGATTTGGTGGATCTCAATCTACAAAAAAATATTTACACCTTTTAGTAGATCACTTTACAAGATATGCTTATATTTTGACCTCGAAAACACAGAATTCAAATGATTTTATAAAGTTATTGCAGAAAGTGACACAGGAACATATGATTGGCATTATTTTATCTGATCAATATCCAGGTATAAATTCAAAAGAATTTAAATTATTTTTAGATACAGAAAATATAACTACAGTTTTTACTGCCGTGAATGCGCTGTTTTCAAATGGTTTAAATGATAAATAAAACCAAACTATTGTAAATAAAATAAGATGTAAGATAAATGAAAATAACAATAACTAAGCCTGGACAGCTATTGCTCATGAATGTATCAAAAGATATAATGAGACAGAACATACTGTTACAAAGTTAACACCTCAATATATTTTGGAAGGCAAAAATTACACGCTTCTACCGGCTGAATTAAAAGCAAATTCTACAGTTGATTTGAAAAGGGACAGAAAATGGCATTTGAAAATTCTATGAAGTCACATTTATACAATAAGCTATTATATAATAAAATTTGATAGAAAGAGGGAGACGTAACCTCATTGCTTCTCTTTGATATACTTTTTAAACTTGACGGTGAATGTCAAATGTCAAGGGAATGAGACTTATATTTAATTTCTTATCAATAATTTGTTTGGAAATATTCTTTAATTTGTGAAATATTAGCATTAAATGTTGTTTCTTTAGTTGTAAAGCAATACATTATCTTTTATTTCTATATTGTTAAACAATCTTATTATATATATATATATATATATATATATATATATATATATATATATATATATATATATATATATATATATATATATATATATACCTACAACAACAAGGAAATATACTAATATACTATATTTCTTTTTACCATTCCGAATGGGACGTTTTCTAAATAAAATTTGTGAAAATTTATTGGTCCTTGTACTGAGTCACTTTAGATTTCAAAAAAGTAAAGTTGGATGGAGTCACTTTTTCGATTGGCCAACTTTGCTTTTTTGACATCCACTCACAACACAATAAATTAAAATATAATTGAAAATTTGTTTAGTCTACCTACTTTATTATCAAATAATTAACCCTATCAAGCAATCAATTCTAACCCTTTTTTTTCGAAAACTGTTAATTCGTCGTTGAAACTCAGCCACAACGTAAGTTTCCATAGATAGATAGATCTAATCTTCTCTTTTTTTTCGAGATTTAGAAATTGGTAGTAATGTAGAATGTAGATACAGGGGGTCCACCGGATCCAGCAAAATTTTGAAAGTGGTCTATGAAATAAAAGAGTCTGGGAACCACTGGTTTATGCTTTTGGCAAAGAAAACCTTGGCTATGGTGAATAGTTATAGTACATTTTTATTTATTTATTGATTTCTACGACCACTATACTATTTATAGTGATGAAACCAGTAGCATAAATAGTAAACGAATAAAATATGTACATACATTGAGGAAGCCCAAGCCTCAAATATGTGTATGTTAGTGGTAGGTGATGATGGTGATGATAGTGATGATAATGATGATGCGGCGCGGCGTCGCGCGTCGTAGCAGCGATAGCGTATGAAGAATGCTGATTCTGCTGACTGCAGATCCGTAGCTCGAAGACCAAATGTCTGGTGGTGCAGGTTCCGTTCCCAGTAAATGCAACGAACTTCGTATGAACTTTATTTTCTGCTTTTACATGTTTTACAAAAACGTCACGTGGGATAAGTACATATAATGGTGCAATAATGCAAGGGGGGAAAAAGCACAGAATATATGTTATTAGTTTGACATCTGTCAATTGTCACTTTCACTATGCGTATAGACACTGTCATAGATAATGTATATAAAAAAAAAACAAATAACGGCGCACCAACATGATGATGATGGTTATAGGGCTCATAATTGGATAAGAGCTACGCTTTGAAACATTTGGACAGAGATAAAGGGTAAAGCGCACATTTGTCCTGTATTGTCAACGTATCCAATGGCCGAAACTCAATTTTGCTTCGAAATGAACAAACCGAAAAAACAGGCTGGTGATTTGTGGGCCCCATTCATTGTAGTGACAAGCTTGTCTAACGGTCGGTTCACACACGCAATAGTGGTGCGACCCTGTCAACTGAATCATTATCATCAATCAACAATCATCAGACCTTTGCTATTCAGACTCATACTTCATTGTTGATTATTAAGATCAAATTATTCAAAAACACTAAATTGATAAACCTTGATGACCTTGATGGATGATTTTGAAATTTTTAGATTATATTATTTTTATTAATTCACTCACCGACGTATTAATATTTGATGCGTTACAAAATAATTCTAACAACGTGTTTTATAGATAAAATGAAAAACACGTCATGATTTTGCGACCGAATAAAAGAAAAAATAAACACACCGGCATATTTAGCGAAATACAAAAAAGGTCCATAATTAAAAAAATATGGTTTTATTTTAAAATCTACTTACTACACTTCTTTTGTTATTTAAAGTTTCATTTGTTTTACTTAAAATGAGATCACATTAAGAATAGATTTTGCGAGTAAAGGCTATTTGTGAAAAATAGTACATTTTTGAACTTTTCATGTAACCGGGAAAAGTGAAAATTAATATTAAAATAACAATTAATTAAATTAGAAAAATGGTGATTAATATTGCGTATTTCCTCCACGTGCTCTTATTAAAGTTTCTATCCGTCTAGGCATACTGAGAATGATGTTATCGATGGTTTCCTGGCCATTTCTCCGCCATTTCAATCATTTTTCAAGCCGAATGAAACGATCATCCCTACTCGAAGTGCCTTTTCTGCCTTGTCCTACTCTTCTCGCATAAGTACCGGTCTCCTTGAACCGTTGGATACTGCGATGGATCGTTGAAACTGGTCGACGAAGATCTCTGGATATCACTCTGTAGGTTTGACCATTTCTTCGCATTTCGAGTGCCCTGGCAATCTCCGTTGGGGCTAAGTCGGGCATAATTCAGTCCTCAACTCCAAAAAGATACGCGATTAAAAAAAAACTAACAAAAAACAGTATTTCAATGAAATTCTAAATCAAACTCAGAAGGAATAAATACTCGAAGTTCGCTCCAGATAAGGTGTATTTGAATAAAATTAAAACAATTGCATAAAATGTGTAGTTCATTTGTTTTCTTAATTTGAAAATATTTATTTTTAAATTAAATGACGTATAAACCAGCCAGCCACCTTATATGATACTGATATCAAACCTTTATTTTATGTTCCGCTAAATATGCCGGTGTGTGTAGTTATTGCTTCATTCGTCAACGATAATGAAATGCAGATAGACAAAAACGGGCAGGTCAAAAACTCGCTCATTTCTACTGTACTCAACAAATGCAGGAACGTAAATATTAACATCGTAAGTTTTTAGCCCGTCACTAGAGTTACATGGCTGTACGACGTACGTAGGACACGACTTGTTGAACTCGGATCGGAGCTGATTGACGTTGACAGAGCTGTGCAGTTCGCAGGCCGTCATCAAGTTTTATATTTTCAGATTCAATAAAGATCTGCTACGGTTTTTAGTTCACGTAGTAGATCAAAGTGGTGAAAAACTGAATGTGATTGTAACAGTAGATGATAAAACATCCCTGTTTTTACTCTTATTAGCTCCGTAGCATTGGTGATATTGCTATTGAGCCGTAATTAAATTAGATGTGTTATAAGCACCTTAGACTCGTGGTAATTATTTAATATGCCAGATAAAAACAGGCTAAGTGCGAGCCGGATTCGCGCACGAACGTTTCCGTAGAAAACGGAAAAAAACACGATTGTTGACCACTTAAATATTTATTTTATCCTATTTTTAGTTTTTGTGTTATAGCGGCAATAGAAATGATGATGTACATCTGTGAAACTTTCAATTGTCTAGCTATCACGGTTCATGAGATACAGCCTGGTTTCAGACAGACGGGCAGACTGACGGACAGCAGAGTCTTAGTAATAGAGTCCCGTTTTTACCCTTTGGGTTTTAACCTACGAAACCCTAAAACTTATAATTAAATAGTTAACAAAATCACCTTATAGGGTCCTATGTTTATTTTGGTCCAGACGTAAGCATAATTGGTTTTAAGTGCCATCTTGAAGACCAGTTTTGAATAGTTCACGCACCGAACAAATGGAATCTCAAGTGCACTCCAGACTTATTAGTATTAAGTTACAGCTTACTAATTAGTAATTCATTCATACGAGGTTCATTCACGAATGTCTTTAAAATATTGTGCAATTTTCATTTTTAAATTTATTTTGTAACCATATTTTTACCAAATAAACATTTCATTTCATTTCGTGCCAGATGGTCAATTCTCCTAATTAAATCCAGAAATAATCGACTTGCAGTGCAGTCTCGATATGTTAAAACTGCAAAATGGTTATCTCATAAATGTCAAACGCAGAAATCTACCGCGTTGCGAACATTATAAGATCGAAATAACTTTAGCTTGATCGAACCACTTATTCATACAAAACAAAAAGTTTTTTTTTTAATATTTGACATCGGCTTACAACCATTTGCCAGTGGCAAGTTTAAAAGACAGGAAATAGAACTTTCCTTTCAATTTTCAACACCGTATTCCTAAATTCTAATTCGTCAAGTCCAAAGTCTCGACAAAGTCCAAATAAATAGTCAGTGCAGTGCATGAGTCATGTCAGTCGATTCAGCAAAGTGGTAGAAGCCTTACTGAAAGCTCCTAGGGAGTTTTGGAGGAAACAGAAAAGAGCACGTTTTTAGAAGTTGTACCACTTGCACACACTTTTGCACGTTAAAGAATATTTAATGGTTAATATTCTACCAATATTACACATTAAGAACCGAAATAATACAAATTTATGAAGAAATACAACAACCACAACGTGGGTGACGTTGTGGTTTTTGTATTGTATTTGTTTTGAATTTTCCGGCAAAACTCTCTACTTACAAGTTACAGCTGAGAGTCTTCTTCTTCGTTTTTAAGTTTTGGCTCACAAATGTAATTTTTGGGGATACCATTCTCTGAGCACGAAATAACCTAATTATTTCACATATCGAAATAAAATTACACAAACGCATAATGTAATATTATTGAAACGAACTATACAGAAAACCACCATAATCTTATTGCGATTTTTAAAAACAATATCATAGTAAAATAAACTATGTTCCGTCATACCACTAAACTTAGAATCGCCACTACATCAATAAAAAAAAATATTGGCAACATTATATCATCTCACAGTGTAATAAGTAATTTGGTTAATTAAAATAATGTGACAGAAACGAATGGTTAGGACTAGACTGTGACTAGACCGAAATGTGACCATGACTTAGGAGAATAAGGTGTTTTGACTCAAATCGGTTTATGATAACAATTAATGTATCTTACGTTTATTATAAATTGACATTTTCATTGTCTTAGGGTTGATTTTTCAATCGTCAGATAACTTTTACCCGAAGAATAAATCTGTGACTTTGACATATTTTTAAATACGAGATTTGGGGTTCTTCTCAGGACATCATATTCATCATCATGTTTGTTCAGCAATAGGCGTGTACATAATTTGTTTTACAATAATTTACTCGGGCAGCTGCTGCAATAGGACATATTAAGATTATATTAGGTTCTTACATATGAAATTGGTGTTTTGTCGCACTGGCCACTTTCATCTCAAATATATATTCTTTGATTAGGAATTCCAATTTCAAATTTTTACCGCTATTTTCTCATGCATTTGTGTTTCGAAAACCGTAATTCATTTGTTTTTTCCTCTTTCGATTTTTTCTTTGCGTCACTCTGTTTACAAAATGGAAAACTTGAAATACTTAACTGCATCAATCGAAGGATAACTTTTGTGTCTGGCTGCGGTGTCGCAAAAGAAAACATAGTGCGTTTTTGGTTCCAACGTTTTCGCTCTGGAAATTTCGACATGCAGAACAAGCCCGTGGACGGCCGGAGACCAAAGTTGATAGTGAAAAATTTAAGGCTACTGTGTAATCGGATCCATCGCAAACCACATCCGAGTTAGCTGCAGGCTGCGGTATTAGTGATAAAACTGTTTTAATCCACTTGAAGCAAATTGGGAAGGTGAAAAAGCTTGAAAGGTGACTTGTGACTTGAGTGCAGCAAACCGACAAACGCCCGTCGACTGATGCGTTACATTACTCAACCGGCACAATAATTAAGGGATTTTAAATCGAAAATTTGAATACCTGTGATGAAAAGTGGATCGATCCTGTACGATAATCGGAAACGCTCATCGCAATTATTGAACCCTGGCGAACCAGCCAAAGCCTGCCCCAAGCGAAAATTGACTCAAAAACAGTTACTTGTGAGCGTCTGGTGGACTAGTGCCGGTGTTCACTACAGCTTTCTTAAATCTGGCCAGACGATTACGGCAGATGTCTATTGCCAGCACTTGCAAGTCATGATGGAAAAGCTAGCTGCTAAATAACCGAGGTTGGTCATTCGCTCTAGGCCACTGCTGCTTCAGGACAACGCTAGACTACACACTGCACAACAGACAGCTACCAAATTAGAGGAGCTTCAATTGGAATGTTTAAGACATCCACCGTACTCCCCGGACCTTGCTCCAACAGATTACCATTTTCTTCGAAATTTAGATGCAAGGGAAAAAATTCAACTCCGATAGAGCAATCCAAAGCGCCCTCAAAGATGTTATTGACTTATGTCCGAATGTTTTTTTTTTAGTAAAGGAATCAATAAACTACCTATGCAATGGCAAAATTGCATAGATAGCAATGGTATATACTTTGATTAAATAAATATATTATGTTGAAGAAAAATCGTATTTATGTTCCTCCTTTACAAAACGCCAACTTCATATTATATAATGACCTAATATTATGTCCTATTGCAGCAGCTTCCAGCAGATATTTTATGAAAACTAAATTCAACTTTCACAATCTACTTCTTCCTTCGTTTTGCTAAGCTTAAAAACAAAAACTTAATTATCAAAGCCGCCGTTCTAAGATTCACACGTTGCCCGTTGCACGTTGTCTTAATTAAACGCGTTTTTTCGTTTCCCTTTCGTATCTATTTAACGCATTTTAAGCATTTTACGGCAAAAAAGTCCCGTCGATAATGATATTAAGTGTTTTAGTTTGTTTTTGCTAACACCTTGTTTTTGTCAAAGATATTACCGCTAAAAGGGATATCCTTAGAGATATTTTAACACCAAATATTATCTGCTTCTTGCAAGAGATAAGAAAATAGCTTCTTTATGCCAAATAAGGGTAAAAAGCTAACCTGATATACACAACAACAAAGGCTTGCAGGTGCGTTTTACTGTCATTAATTACTATTAAACATATCCGTTGCTACAGAAAAAAGATGCAGCTACCTATTTTTTACGCGTAATTTAATATCATCAGACTCAAAGCACTTGACGTAACGGTTACGGACCCTTATAGTTTCGATTCGTCCGTCCGTCTGTCTGTGCGCCTTTCTAACTTCTGTAATTAGGTACAAATATAATTAGATGAAATTTGGTACCGTTATAGGTTGAGTACGGATTTTGTTTATGGCGTTATAATAATATAATAATTTTAAATTTTAGTTCACAAAGTAAACCGTTGTCGAGTAAGCGGATTACAAGTAATTGGTCTCCCTCTGGAAATCCCAAACTATAAGAGGTAGAAACTCGCAACATTCCATGGTAATTGATCATGTCAATTAGAGAATCATCAATCATCATCAAGATCATGTCAAGAGGAAAATTATTTTCATCGAAATTCAACAACAACTTTTGAAACAATTAAAAAAAAACGTATCGCGCGTTGGTGGGTACGAAACCCTCTTATGAGCCGTGTCCTGAGACGTTCCTGGTTAGGACATTTGTCGTTTTGCCCTAGGGATCAACGTTAATACGTAAACCCTACACAAAATATAAAAGGAGATGTCCCCACTGACTGACGTATAGACGCTCGCACAGCCGTAACCACTGACAACTAATAGTAGACACGTGAAATTTAGACGATAGTTTTAAGTTACAACGTAGATGCGCACTAAGAAGGGATTTGATAAATTCCACCCTTAATGTGGTGAAATAGGGGTAGGAACGTTTGCATGGAAAATCTTTAAATTTGCACCGATTTCCAAATCCAAAATTAGTATAGTAAAATATCAGCAATTGGTCGGATGGCGTTGAATTTTGGCACTCAGATAGTTATTATGATGTAGAAAATCGTTAAAAAGGATTTTTCGGAATACGTACCCCACGGGGTTGCAATGGGGATCCACGCTGACGAAGTCGCCCGCTAAAGCTAGTATACAGTAAGGCTCTAAAAGTTTCATGATCAACAACTCAAAACGTAATTTCTCATACCGCTATACTTCGTATATCCATTACTTAATGTTGGCAAATATATTGTTTCCGTCGACTCACCAACAGGTGGTCCTGTTTAAGATAATCCATGTTAAGGCATCTGTCTAATTTATCGATTTTCAAATGACTCAGTTTAAACGCATCCATATGCGGGGATTATGGAAAGGTTTCTTATGTCACGCAGCTTATTACGATAATAGGGTATAAGCCTACGGGTCAAAAATGATTGTTTCCTTACATTTTATAAATTAGAAAACGAAATAAAAATAGATGTCCGATTATTTCTTTGGATGGTTAAAAAAAACTTGCACTGACTGCATTTAAAGTGTACGGCGAGAAGTTGGTGTTGTCGCATCTTAGTAATTTGCAATCGTGGCAGCTTTTTATTAAACCTAGCTAGTACTAAAATTTACGACAAGTATTTATTTTAAGAAAAAAAAAAATCACAATCTTAATGTGAAAGAAATTTTTAATAAAACAACCTTTTGCTAAGCTTTGCTGGCAAAACGTCAGTTTTGTTCTGAATAGCTGATGTATGAGCTAAAGAGAGATAATATTATGTGCTAGCTAATAGCTATGTAAGCCGTGTGCTTCATATTCAAGGGAAAACAATTCAGCTAGATCATCATCATCATCAGTATTATACTGTGTACAATACACGTATTGCACAAAATGCCTACTGTACTAATTTACTGTAAGCATAGATGTATAATAGACGATGCATGTTGAGCAAAAAATGGCCCCACTTTTTAGTTTTTTGGGGCCATTTTGACATTTGAGCTAACTTGATGGCGTAACTTTATGTACGTCATAGCCTATCCTTAGTTTTAAATTCTTTGACTGTAAACTATTTATGCTAGTTATTGAACAAAATAAAATATAAGGATCCATAAAGGATACGAAGTCAAATAGCCCATCAATGGTTTTAAATATATTTGGCTCCACACGTTAGAGTTGTGTTACCTATGTAGTTTAAATATTATATTATTTACTTTAGTGGTCTTATCCGTGACACAAAGAGTAGAATATTACGAGTAGTATAAAGAGTATCGATACGCGCGGCGGTAAAAATGTCACAAAGTTTTTTTTTCTACTTTATGCTTCTTGAACCTAACCCAAGACCGCCGACGTAGTCGTTACGGAGTGACATATGGCTGTCAGAATTAGTCGGATTAGTGATTTCACGGAGCTCCAAACGCCTCGTATCGAATTACACGCCGGAACTGGCATTAAAAAAAACAAACACGACAATTGCGTTTAAATATGGAATGAATTTGAAATTAATTTGGAAGCGCCGCTGGTGGGAACTGTTTATTATGAATATATGCGGACTCTGCGGTGTCTAAAATTTTCACAATGAATTTCGCAAAGAGAGCATTGGACATGAATAATTTCGTTTTAAATGGACAGTTCATAGAAGCTTTTAATTTCAATTTGAATAATATAACTAAACAAGTGTTTTCAGTTTGCTTTTGTGATAACGAGTTGTGTTAGCGCATAATAGTAATTATGTCCCATTTAAGTCGTTATTGTGATGTTATTGCTAACACAAATCTTATCACTTTAATACTATTTTTTTAAACCTTAAGCGTTTTATATAAATCCTAAAGATCGCCCTGTGATCGAAATTCGACCATAATATCTACAAATTATTTAAATTTTTACGGTTATTTTCCCTCTTAGATACGCAATAGAAATGTATACATTTTGTCTTTTATATTTACAGTGTCGAATTTAAGCGCCATACTCACGGTCCAACCTGCAAATCCAAGGCTAAAATTGTAAAATCTATTTTGTTTTCAATTGTACTGGTTAATCTGTAACAAATACCTTTCTGAAAGGGGTTTATTCTTTGTACTAATCAACAGAGCAAAATAGACCATAGACTACGCTCTCATCTAAAAAATATTGAATTTTAATTGTATTTTCTATTATTGAAACGCTTTTACAATATGTTGCATCGTATATTACCCCAAAAGTTTAGTTTACAGAGCGTTTACTAATTTTTTTGGTTCAGACGTTAGAGTGTAATGTATGTATACTATACAGGACTAGAATATTCAAATTTGTTAAATTTTCGAGAGTAATATTTGTATGCAAATAATTATGTTTTTTATATTTCTGTAAGGCATAAAAATGCTTAGGCCACATTTACCGCTCCCTAAAATTTGCCGCCCTAGGCCTACTGAGCCTTCTGGTAAATCCGCCTGGATATTTAGGTACCTAGTAGTACTACTATTTACAGATTACAGATGAAAAGATATAAACAAATTATTGACGGGCTGCTGGATTTGCAGTCTGGACCGTGAGGATGGCCCTTAAAATACGGTCCAAAATCGTAAAAACGTGATTTTTACAACATATTAGAGCGTTTTCACATTATGCGATACGATATCGCTGATCCCGCGCGATAATGTGAGAGACAGCTGTATACTTTTTTATTGAAAAATATCATACCTATCTATCTACCTTCTTATTTATTATTCTATAAAAAATGTTGTGACAGGTTAGTTGTTTTATTTGTATGGATTGATTATGTAAAATACAATACCGAATTGTATTCTACATTTAACAATTTACATGAAATGTCAGCGCATGAAAAGATTTTTTGATTTACTAGAGATGTAATCTTCACTTCAATGAAGACTTTAAGGGATAGTCAAACAATTATATTCTTCCTCACTGGTTTCCTTTTCATTCTCATATTCTATAAAATAATCCTCTACTGGCTGATTCGTTGGTATCGGCTTGGCAATTTTGTAGCAGCATAGGAGTAGAGGTGGTGGGTGTAATACTCACAACCATGCATGCTTTCGTAGACCTTTTTTACCATTCTTCTGTAACCACCGCTCCTTTTAAACTTCTTTCAAGTGTTTTGAATCCATTTTTTTAAATATAAATTCCGCTCCGTAATAAATTCACACAATTTGCTGTACTTTTAAATTGGCGCATCTTGTCATGTAAAGCATTTTCATGTTACCATATAGAGAATAATAACTTTATAATCACTGTATAAACGAAATATGGATTGCTTTCATTCTTGTTAAAATGATATGCGTCTTAATATATTATAGATACTAGATGTTACGCTACGCGAAAAGAAGTGCCGCGTTAACCAGACATTTTGCTGCAGTAAAAATGTAGCCTATGCGTTAATGTAGAGTCTAAACTACAACCATACCAAATTTCATCAAAATCCGTTCAGTAGTTATTGCATGAAAGAGTAACAAACATCCACATACAAACTTTCGCGTTTATAATATTTGTAAAGATCCGAAAAAAAAGGCCTAAATGCGCTCACGCACATGTAGACAGCGCCATCCGACGACAAACGTACAAACTAAAGGTTGCAACTAGTCACCGCTAGATGTCCCTTTTTGACTTGGTTTGAAGCATTTTCTTGCTTAATAATTTATTATAAATAATAATTATTGTAATCAAGTACGCACGAACGTTATTGTCATATTAACTTTGTATTGTTATAAACCAATGTTAAAATTAGAATAATTTTATGCATTGTAAGACTTAATGTTTTAATGAAAATAGAGATCTTCCTCTTCCAATTCCTTTCATTTTTCGCACTTATTCAATTCAATCTTGAAAAGATATGGATTCATCTGCATCTGCTTTTTCGTTAACTGATAGGTAAATTTACGAATAACTTAAGCATTCCCTATTATTGAGAAGGGTGCTTCCTAATCCCCTGTCAAGACAGACCCTCGTAGCTTAAAACAAAAACAATTTGAAATTATAAACGAAGATATTATAAAACAATTTTACCGTAAGCCTTCTGTCTGCTATACAATTCTATGCAGTCTATCAAAATTAATCTAATCGCAAACAGGGTCTTTCAACAATAACTTTACCGAGTGTCAACAGTTAGAATATTAAATGCACGCAAAGTGGTTTCTGAATAATCGCATCGTTTTAAAAATTGAACTTTATTATAATAATATTATACATCCATGAGTCACGAACACAGAAAACTTTTTGTCCTCGAACCATCGACCTCCGGCTTGAGCGCCAACGCGCTAACCACGGAGCCACTGAGGAGGAATTATAATTATCAATTTATGTAAATATATGTATATAAATGTATTATATTTTAAAAAATCTTACCTGTTAAAATAAATTTATATTATCTAGTAAGTAATGTTTGTAAATTTACAATAGGTATCACAAGAATTAAATAAGCATAAGTGATTACTGATTGAATTAAAATAGTAAACGAAAACGAACATTATACGTATAGAAAAACGAGTCTTACACATTTTAATGTCTAGGTATCATAATATGAAATTTTGTTGCTGTCATCTGAAGTGAAGTCATATAAAACGTAAAAACGGCGTAGAAAATATAAATCTTATAAACTAAAGTGAAATTAAATCTCTATACAAAGACAACGTTTCACAGCAGTGTAACCGCCCCGTGTGTTTCCAACAGTTGCATTCAGTGTGGCCCTTCACTAATCGTCTCATTACAGACTCCCCACAGTACCTACACGAAGATCGGGCTGTGCGTAAACCTTGGATATAAATATTTATAAAGGGCTTGTTTTAACAGGGTGTTATGGTAATAGAAAATACTTTAGGTTTTTGGTGGTATATAAGTTGAAAGTCAACAAATCGTTAAAGTAATATTGATAATAGACACCTAATACTTTTATTATAAGTGTGAAAGTTTGTGAGGATGGATGGAATGGATGTTTGTTACTCTTTCACGCAAAAACTGCTAAATGGAGTTTGATGGAATTTTGGTATAGTAGGTGTAGGCTCTGGATAAAAACAGGCTTTTTATTCCGAAAAAGTACAGTAATCCCATGGGATACTGTGTTTACGCGGGCGGAGCCGCGGGTAAATGCTAGTATTTATAAATGGTTTTTGCGAGTTCTTACGATGTATCGTATTGATAGCAGACCAAGGACATCCACGAGATATCCTTGGTGATTGAGTCAGAATAATTCCAGATAATATTATTGCATAATATGTAAGGTTATAAAAGCCTAAAAATACTGTTATTTTTCATACAAAAACGTCTAAAAATATACAGCAAAAGTTGTTGGATAATGGTGTAAATATAATAATCTAATAAAACCCGTAAATCGGCTACTAGGATTGGCTCATTATTTATAACGAGCTGGCACCGCCGCAATGGCACGTGTCAAAATCCACCCAATATCGGAAAAAAGTTACCAATATGTCCGCGACGGGGGAGAAAATATAGAATAACATAGCGTTTTAGGTAAATTATTTCAATGCCTTTTTATCATGTTATTTTTTTGGTTTTGTTTCTAAATTCTTTGTATGTTTGACTAATGCCCGGGATGAGAAGTGAATTTATCGGTAGTAATAATTATTAGCCTTACTTTTTCTAAAACAAAAAGTATTAACTAAGTTTAACATGGATTAACTTAACTGACCAATGAGATCCGTTTATCGATTCCATAACACGTGATTGACACTGATAGATGTCGCTGACACAGAAAGTAATAAAAAAATTAATAATAAATAAAATAAAATATTAGTTAAAATAGCTTATAGTATCTAAAGTAACAAAGGTTTTTCATAAAACTAGTTACATTTCCGAATTATAGTAAAATAAAATACTTAATCCTCGAATTTGATAACGATGCACCTAGAGGCTAGATGGTACTTTTAAGACTCTGCGCCAGATAAACATAGTTTATCGAGAGTTTATGCAAAATCTTCAGAATCCTGGCATGACTAATTTGCGGCTTACGTATTTATTGGGAGTATATTGAAGGAAATCACAATAAAATATCCAAATTATAAATGAGTAGTATTGGAAATATTAGTAATATTAGGAATAATATACTTTTTTCAGATTTCTTTAGAGACACAGTCAACAACCCAACATTATATAATTTACTTTGCACATTTGCTACATAATCAATATTTTATACATCGCCTCAGCTAAGTGATTACTCACATTGTCCGGGCGTTGCGCGATTTTCGCCTTTAGCGCTACTGTTTTATGGCGCGGCCATTATTTCACAATAACCAATCAGTGCCATACATGTCACTTGCCTGACGTCCCCCGCCGAACAGACGGTGTGCGAGTCACAGTAATGACACCGCATTCGACTCTCTCCTATTTATTTAAAAACATTTTTATTTATTTCAATGAGAATTAAAACTCTTGTATAGAAGCCAGTCTTGGACAAAGTCAGTATTTTAAAATTAAATAATTGATTTTGAATTTGATGCAAAAGATCTAGTTTGGCAAATAATAAATCTTGGGAATGCAATGCATCGCTATGCCAATGTCGAGATGATTGATTATGGTAAAATAATGGTACGATGACCAAGATTTAAAAATAAATGATATATGCCCCAATGTCGTCTAGATTTATATAAAAGAAATGTTTGCATTAGCATTATAAAAGTGTATAATAAACTTGACGACAGATTTAAGGATTTGAATTTAACTAATTTAATACTCAGATATCAAAAAGGGCTATTAGAAAACTCTTTTTATACTCGTGACGAATACATGAGATATGAAGAAAAGATAAAATAAATCGATAAATAATGTATTAAGTATATAACTTAATTTACATAATATATTATCGTTTATTTATACATTGACTTCACTAATATTAGAATTTATTTTATCTTTGTAATGGCAAGTGGATTTAATTCTGCAAAATTGACATAATATGTAACTAGGTATTATTAGTTATTTGTTTTTAAAATCATACCTTTTGTGTATTTTTTTTTATTGTGATTATTTTGTATTATTTGCTAATTGATCCTTTGACATTGTTATGTCATTTAATTAACAAAACAATTATTATTTTTAATGCATTGTACGCTATTGTAATGGCAGAATGTATCAGCAGCTCTCACAGAATATAAGACCATTGTGTACTACATTCCAGCAATAAAGGGATTTGATTAGATTTGATTTGATGTTGCACTCGTACCAGACGTCGTGGACACATCATTGTTTTTGGTTTGAGTGGTCTTATTCTATACCGCAATAAAATATTATGATGCCTGACATCTGAACCCCAATTCTTATAATAATTAATTTACACTTTCATTTTACTTTTATTGAATAATAAATGAATCGTCTTGATATCATGAATTGATTTTATGAGTTTGGACCAATCAAAACGCGTTTATCGCTGTTTTGATGTTTACACGAAAACCATTTTGCTGTTTTAACATATCAGGACTGTAATATTGCCAGATTTAATTACTAGAATCATCAATTTGTCTGGTGTATACCAGAAGGTTGATTCTAAAATATCTAAATCATTTGACGCCAAATCATATAAGGTTTAACATAAAAAGACAAAAAAAATATCATATTTTATCTTCAGCAGTATTGAAAACGTTCTTCGTAGCATAAGTAGCGACCAGCTAAAACGACTGGTGTTTATGAAAGAAAAAAATATGACTTTTCGAGCAATTTTTGAGGGTGGAAACAATTTTCTATTGAATGGTGAAACGTTTTATTACCTTTTGTGAGCTTAGGCTTTGAAACAGCTGCAAATTACCACCATTTCGGGTGAATCTAACTCTTTTTGTTTCGGCTTTTACAATTAAGTGACAAATGGTTACACACCTCCTATGTCATCATACAAAGTCTATAACATCATCACTAAGCTAACGTAGGAGTTTAAAATTTGGCACAGTTAAAGTTTACATTTCCTAAAACAAATCTATTTTCGTGAACCCATCTTAAAATAATAAAAATATGTCCAAACAAATCACGTAACTCAATCGTATTACGGAAACGGTTACGGAAAATTGAAAGCCGCCATTTCGTGATTTGTCTGCCATCTTGTCCACGATTCTCGAAGCATCTTACACCTCTGATTGGAATGCGTTACCGGATATCCGGCGGCGAACGGCTTTTTCCTATTCTACTTCAAAAGAATAATAGTAAAAAGAAATTATTTTATTTGTACTGGCAAACTAAACTTACTTATAAAATTAAAATTAAGTTTTGATAATTGTTAGCAGTAATAAAAATTGCGGTTTTGCTGTAACAGTTTATTTATGTGAGTGCTTTATTTGCTAACAAACTGTTGTGAAGTTTAGCGAAATAATTACTTGTAATGCCTACTTCGTTAATCCTATCCTATAATGAGGGTTTTTGAATTCGTGACATCTGACAGCTTTTTGACACGACAAGGACCGGCGGGCTACCAAGTGCCGCCTGGTGACAGAAATAATCGAAAGTTCTTATTGACGGGTTTTTGATACCACTTACGCCCCCAGATGACGCTTTGTGATCGTTGGGTCTGCCCGCTAACGGCAGAAAAAATATCAACCCTCATTATGAAATAAGTGATATTAAAATTTAACGCGTCTATGTTTGTGCAAAAAGTAATGGGTAGTCTAGTGGGAACTGTGGGAATTTTCCTGGATCATTTTGTTGTCCGTGTTAATCACTTTCCGTCCTCCGAATTTTGGTGAAGAAGTAACAAACACACATCTTGTAGGCATAAAAATATTATAATATAACTTTATACAGCTGGTGTCTTCAAAACAAAAATAGAAATTCAACGAGCGTTATCAGTGTTCACTTCTTGTTCCAGAATTATATATATGGCATGTAGCCTTAAATGTTGACCAGATTTAATCCAATAATTCATAACTGCGGAGTGTCGCGCGGCCGATGCTGCGCGTCGGGCGCGTGACCTTCAAAGCCAACGCTTTGTACGGCAGTTCGAGGGTGGCCATGCGTAAGGAGACTTGTCAGGAGATGTTAATCATGTTATTTTTCTGTGAATTACGCAAATTTTCAGTTATGCACACAGTCACTACTTACCTAATATTGTGGCCTAATGTTGCGTTAAATATTTAATTTGGATAAAAACACACCATGTGTAGTAAAAGAAAGGATATTGAAATATGAAAATATGTTGATAAGTGACGTCATTATTGCTATTGAAGTATCAAGAATTGTACAAGTGGAATTTACTTATACCTGTATTTGATTTTAAATAGAAAGAAAGAAATGACAAAGTCAAAGTCAAAGTCAATTTTTTTATTCAAAATAGGTATTTTTATACACTTTCTGAACGTCGGTCTACATGATGCCTACCACCTGTTCGGGAACTAGCCCGGCGAGAAGAACCGGCGTAAGAAACTCGGGCGGGGCCATATTTTATCAAAAATATGGAAAATTGTTCTATTGAAAATATAAAAAAGGCATATATAACAATGTTATCACTAAAACTACATAACAAGAGTACAATAATATGTGTAATTTTGAAGTAGCCTTGCAGGGAATGAGGTGCCCACCTCATTCCCAAGGTGTGCTATCATTCATAGAATTATTAACTTTATAATAGGCTTTAGCACACAACGTTCTTTAACTACTTTTTTTAAGTTATTGATTGAAAAATTTTGAACGCTTTCTGGGATCTCATTGTATAGGCGTATACACTGGCCTTTAAACGAATTCTTTACTTTACTAAGTCTAGTCACTGGTACATCAAGCTTATGCTTATTTCGGGTATTTCTATTGTGGTTGTCACTTTTCTTTTTGAATAGGTTTAAATATTTTTTAACATTGCATAGAACATAATGAGAAGCTACAGTTAAGTTTCCAGTTTCTTTAAACTTCTCTCTTAATTACGTGTTGGGGGCCAGCTTATAGATTGCCCGTACAGCCCGATTCTGCAGCACAAATATAGTATTTATATCGGCAGCATTTCCCCACAGTAGAATGCCATAGGACATTATACTGTGGAAGTAACTAAAATATACAAGCCTTGCTGTGTTTTCGTCTGAAAATTGTCTTATCTTACTTACTGCAAATGCTGCTGAATTGAGTATGTCGGCCAACCCAACAATATGAGGGCCCCACTGTAGTTTTGCGTCTAAAGTTATACCTAAAAAGACAGCTGTATCTACTAGTTCCATGCCTTTTCCATTCAATAGTACAACGTGAACTTTATACATTTAGTTTTTTTGCTATTTAACAAAAGATTAACTTTAAATAATTAAAATTAAGATAACAGAAAAGAACATAGTACCAAATGAAATAAAGAATTTACGAGAACTGTACTTATTAAGAATTCAATTACATTGGAACTATTATAGGTACGTGATTTTTAAGCTCGTCTTTCCACGAATGTCTTTCATAAATGAAAAGAATTTTAGATGAAGATGGATTTCGAGTTTTATTCGCCGCAGACAGAACTACGGATTGACCGTAAAATCAGAAATAAAACGAAATAGAGATAAATAAAACGACATAAGGAATTATCAATTTCCCCGATGAATCTGTGAGTTTGGTTTTAAAATAAAACATAAGACGAAAAATAAGAATTATTAATTCACATTTTTAAACGACTTGCAATAAGGAGGCGGTTATACGTTCGTCTGTGTATATATATATATATATATATATATATATATATATATATATATAAAACGTGCAAACGTGGACAGCCTCGGACACCACGGGCTGTCCTGTCAACGAAGCGCCGGCCGCATCTCCCGACATCACTGCCTGAACGATCTCATCCGTCGGGCTCTTGTCACCGCCGGAGTGCCAGCTGTGCTGGAACCCTCTGGTTTGGCGCGCGACGATGGCAAGAGACCAGACGGTATGACCATGGTCCCTTGGAGAGTGGGACGGGCTCTTGTATGGGACGCTACTTGCGTCGATACACTTGCTCCGTCCCATGTCCAGAGCACCTCGAGTTCTGCAGGTTCGGCCGCCAATTAGCCGCCTGATTGGCGGCCGAAAACCTCAAGCGGCGCAAATATGAGAACCTTAGTGGGTAGTTATTTGAACCGTTTGGGGTTGAAACCCTGGGTACATGGGGTCTGGGTGCGCACAAACTTTTCAGAGAAATCTCCAAAAAACTCATTGAGGCCACCCGAGACCCCAGAGCCGGCACCTACCTGGCCCAGAGAATAAGTATCGCAATCCAGCGAGGAAACTCTTTGAGCCTTCTAGGTACTCTGCCTGGTGGGGACGACCTGGGAGATTTCTTTGTTTTGTAGCATTTTAAGTTTTGGAGTAGTTATTATGTTTTTTTTAGTACTTACCTACTTTTATAGTTTGTAAATATTTTAAATAGATGTTAATTAATTTTATTATGTAAATAAATTGTATTAAAGAGAAAAAAAAAAAAAAGGTTTATATTTAGATATATGAATATAAAAGAAATAGTTATATATAGATATAGATAGATATAGATATATATATATATATATATATATATATATATATATATATATATAAATTTTTTTTTTATTTTTTTTTTCATGTATGTTCAACGATTACACCACCGTCTGTGGACCGATTTTCAAAATTTTTTTACTCATATTTACTTAGCTACGAAATATGTGGTACATTTTTTTATGTTTTATTTTAAAGAGGCTTGGGCTTTGTCAGACTCATCTACGTATGTGGATTGTGGTGCATACTTCGTAGCATATTCTATGTTCAATGTTCATACAGAAATATACAAACTTCTCGAAGATTTTTTTTACATATTAAAAGAACACAAAAAAAAGAAGATTTTACAGCTACGTATTTCGCCAAGCTATTTGGTGAGTAAACAACCTTAGCACCAAATTTTTTGCCACTATTTGAGGACAATGAACTACGTAACATAAAATCCAGGGTTTGTGATTATGTCCAGACAACAATACGGTTGTTGGGTCAAAATTATGTTCTCCTCCGTACATATTTAAAGAAAAACTCACTAACATGAGGCAACCATGTTTGTTAATAAACAATGGAATAGAACTGACAAATGAAAATTTTCTTCTTATATATATAAAAAGGATTATAACTCCCTAAAACTCGGGAACGGCTGGTCCGATTTCACTATTTTTGGTCTTGAAATGATTGTGGTAGTTCAGGACGATTGCGTTTTCCCATACTTTCACTGTGTTCAATTCGTCACTTGAGTGTCAAATATTTATAGGTGCGTTCAGTTTACCTGATTGGTTATTTATCCCAGTTCATAGTTAAGACATAACAACGTATGTTCACATAAGAAACACAATCAATGTGGGTTTTTAAATTCGTGACATCTGGCAGCTTTTTGACACGACAAGGACAGTCGTGCTAGCAAGCGCCGCCTGGTGACAGAAAAAGAATCGACAATTCTCATTGACCGTTTTTGATACCACTTACGCCACCAGATGGCGCGTTGAGTGAGTTGCATCTGCCCCCTAACGGCAGAAAAAAATATCAAGAACCCTCATTAACTAACATACTTTAGATCATTTATTTTTATAGATGTAACTAACGTAACTATCTCAAATCTTTAGTAGTTCAGTAGTAATTTAGCTGCTGTGTGGTAACCATCAACACGTCCAAACTTTTCCTACCGCGTGGCGAACGTAGTAATTCCTTAAACACGTGCGCAGAGACAATAAAACCTCTTGCAATTAAATAAATTGCACGTCGTCGTCCTTCTGTAGACATTAAATTAAATAAATCCCGTAGTCCCTCCACGTCCCGTCTGCGATATGGTGTTAAATAAAATCTAATAAAACCTGCCTAATTGGATTTTTAAGAAACCTTTATTAATTATGATCTAAATGCTTTATTTTCACAGGATGCTGTTGCTACAAAAAAAAATGTGAATGACCATTTAGAACATTTAAAACCTACATTATAACATTAAATATTATTTTTTGTGCAAATTAACTGATACTAGGACAGCCCCGTGTACCACTTTATAGGTGGTTCCACTTAATATATCAGTACTTATTGCTTGATATTGGGCTTCATTAAACGATATTGCACTTCCTTTAAGAATACACTAACTTCCATAATTCTTTATAACGCTTTAGTAGGTAGCAATCTCGAATACTGCAGCCCGTTTTAGAATCCACATTGTGCCATATACTCAAATCGTATGGAGACAGTCCAAAAACGATTCTTATAGAATTTCCCCTACAAGCATCGTATGGTCGTAAGCTTCCTCATTATGCCGATAGGATTAAATATTTTCATCTTGACTCACTTTTGGATCGTCGTGAATATTTAGAATACATTTTTCTACACAACTTTTTGACTGGTGCTACGGATAATAATAAAGTACAAAGTAAAATTGCTATTAATGTTCGCAAGAGACTACCAAGAAAAAACAATTATAAACCGTTTTACGTTAAACTTGCCAGAACCAACTTGGGCCAATATGCGCTGCTCAGAAGATTGTGTAGAACAATATATTTTTTTAATCTACTAGAGCTCCGAGCGAAGCTCGGTTACCAAGATACCAGGAGTCCCGGAAGTTGTGGCCACAGGGGGCCACTGGCACCCGAGGGAAGGTCGGTCGCGCGTGAAACTGATTTAATATTATTCTTTGATCACGGACCTTAGTGGTTGCCGCTAGGCACTCGAAATTCAATGTCTTGGAACCTTTGAAAAAAAAGGCTTTGCATTGAGCGTATGTTTTCTCCTAAAGGACTTTGAAACAGAAATTCAACATTTATCTTAAGATATGGCCTAAAAAATTATTATACAAGTGAATAGTATATATCGATAGTCTAAGTAGTGGCATTCGGAAATTATTTACACGAGTCCTTTCGTTTTCTCAACAGACAGAGACTGCTCGATTGTTTTTTTCAGCAGACAGAAATGATATGTGTAATGATACTTTAAAACGTAGAAAAATGTAACATTCCCAATAGTACTAATTTATTTTAGTATTATGCGTTTTTACACGCTCTTTAAAAAGTAAAAATGAACAAAATAGTATTAAAATTATAAAAAAACTTATTTTCTAAATAATTCCCCTTTTAAATTTGGCTAAAATTTTAACTGTTTCTCTACTCATTCTTCATAATTTTTAAGTCGGAAGAACTAGCCTGAACAACATCCTGATAAAACAATATTACAAAGAACTTACATTCAAGTTGGCTGATTTAGTTAAATGTAATATGGGAATTATTTAGAATATAAGTTTTATTTCATATTTTTTTGTGCATTTTTAAGCGACTTCGAAAATAAGGAGCCGGTTATACGTTCTGCTATATGTCATTTTTTTTATATGTTCAACGATAACTCCGCAGTCACGTAACGTTCAAGTATCGTTCAAAGATATGCGTGTCGGTGTAAAATACTATGAGAAGTACGTATTATATCATCATAAAGTGATGATGTATGGTGTGATGATGGTGGTGATGATGATGATTACCATAATTTACATAGTGGCATATGCTTGCAGTTCTATAAGCAATGCCAAAATCCCCAAACATGTAACTATCCTTATAGATACAATATGTTTGGGGATTTTGGCGTTGTTGACTCCTTAGTCAGGAGTTCTGTTCAGTACTTTTGGATCCAGGGTATACCTTGGTGAAAATCTTTCTTTTTGGTAGCATTGGCTTGGAGTACTTTAGAAAAAGTCGAAATCACTATATGTGTTCATATAAATTTCGAGCAATTCCCTGGATATGTATATAGACGAACGTACGCCTCCTTTTTTTGGAAGTCGCTCAAAAAGTGGCAACCACAAACCAAACCACTATTCGATTGTATGTTTTTCATTCACACTACTTTTTCCATTCTTATTCACGAGTCAGATCCATGGACAAGTGTAGATAGGTAATCGATAAATTATCAATCATATTTTATAAGCATATTCGTTGAAATGATTTAAAATATCACAGTATTTACTTCACCATATAAAAATACATTTTAATCTTTGGTCCACGTGGGTAATTATTGTGCCATAGTAAAATGTCCAATGTCCTTTTAAGGTGCCATTATTTTTTAGTAATAGAGTGCAACCAAGTGTAAGTATTGCGGGAAATCGGAAACCTAAAAGAAAATGAATCCCCGAATTATATCAATAATAAAAATTATAGAGAATAAACGATTTGTAACATTGCCAATATCTGGATTAATGAAATACAAATAATAACGTATTGATATAACTAGGGCTGCCACAAGATCGGACATAGCCGGACAGTCGGGTGCATTTGGGTAGCACCCCAAAAGGTGCCACATAGTCCACGGTCCACCGCCTTCGCACCTACTACATGAGCAGACTCCAATCTTTCCGAATATTTAGAAAGTTAGTCTTTTAAGATACGCAGGTTTTGTTTCAGTACTCTTGTTCACTATTTGTAGGTTTTAATTATTTTTCATAGTACACGAATAAATCCGAATTCGAACTCTATCTAGAGTAGCTCAAACGATCTAAAAATTATTGCTATCCTGCCTGTTTCGTCTTCGTAAGTATTTTTAAATGTATCCATTTTTTGTCATTTAAAATGTATAATACGTTGATTTTTGGCCAGCTAAACTAGACGGTTTCTGCAGCATTTTGGTGTTCAAACCTGGCAGGTTGCAACCCTAGACACAGCGGAATATTGAAATGTGTTGTTAATGCTTGATTGATTTTATTGTTTATATAATATTGTTTATTATAAAACGTTTCATCATTTGTGATTGTACAGTAAATTAATATAATTTTTAAAGGAATAAACGTAGATCTAAAACGTCTAGTCGGAACGCATTGGTCTGTAACATGATACCATGAATACGACAAGTAATGGAGAAACATTAATTTAATTTAAAAAATGATAATCAAAATAATACGATGGAATCGAACTATTTTGTACCTGGAAACCGAAGCAGGTAACAAGAAAAAATTAAGCTAAATACGAGTACTTATATAAAATTGCTTGATATGAGCGTTTTGTCTATCTGATTCACTTGTTTATATGAAAATAGCTAGGCCCAGAACATACTTTTCATGTGGGACTCTTATTGATAAAGTAGTACTGTAGATATCGGTAGTTTTTTTTGTATCCAGATGAATCAGAAACATAATTAAAAATAGTAAACGGACGCCCCAAGTGAATCAGGAGAACGGATTTTTTTTATTTTATACCTAAGTTGCAATTATTATTGGCACAAGGCTAACCTGTATATTTTTTTTTGCCGTTTTATTGCCTGGTTATAGAAATATATCCACGGACTTCGATAATTAGGTCTCTGTCCGATACTTTTTGTTACTGTTGGCAAGAGCCATAGAAGAAAATCTTGTAATCTAAAATAATGAACAGGAAGACTTTGCTTGGAGTTCTTAACTGTTGAGTCACATTGACCACTGCGTTGATAAAAATGAGACATAATAAATTAGGGTCTAAAATATAATTACCTTTTACTAAGAAATTCCATTTTTGTGTCCATAAATTAGATACAAACCAAGATTTATGGTACACCGCAAGGCAATAAAGTATTGAGTTACAACATTAGTCATTCTTAGGGTCAACTCACACCGAGACGAGACGATAGGCGACGCTGCGTTGCATTTAAAAAAAAGTAGCCATTCAAATTTTAACTTTATTCGCTACATGAGAAGATACACGTTTAAATGCAGGAGTTGAAATTTCGAGCGCCGCTCTTGCAATGAAACGTTCGTTTCACGGGAGCGACGTGGCGCTGCATTTTTTAAATCGTCCCGTTTCTGTGTGAGCTGACGCTCATGTCCGTTACTAGGAATCCGTGATTGTAAGCATCTTGAAGATATGACTGTTAATAGAAGACTTCGAGTTAAGAAGGAAAATTGCGTAAATGATGATAAAAAGGGTAAACAGCTGATTTCTAATGGCAGGTTTTGTCTGTATGTTACATAATATGAAAAAAAATATGTAAATGGATAAGCTGTAGGTACTGGCGTACTGAAGATGGGATTTGACATAAAGAATCGTAAGCGACATGTCACTTAGCGATGATTTATGTCAAATTCCATACATTTTTGATTTCGAACTTCGTCTTCGAAATTATCGAATGCATCTTGACTAAAGGCCCTGGCATGATTAAAGCTATCAAGACGATTCGACGACGACGAGACGACGATATATCCATGAGTGCTGGGAGAATACTGATACTGCAATGCCTATGCCAGAGAAAAGACATACAAAAAGCTTAGATATTTATTTTTTTAAAGTAACGTTTTGAAACCTTTGGCTAAGAATATAGTCCTACTACTATTATAAATGCGAAATATTGTGAGGTATGTATGAATGGATGTTTGTGACTCTTTCACGCAAAAGTTACTGAACGGATTTTGTTGAAAAATTGGTACTATTGGTACAAACATAGACTAAATTATATCCCGGAAAAGTACAGCTTTCCAGTGGAATACTGTTTTGTTGTTCTTATAATAATATTACCTACTCCTATTGCGTTTCATTTGCGGTTCAAAGGTTCGTCTATGGAGCTAAAACAACAAGATCCATAGGTCCATCACTTTGTCAATGAATTCTTAAAAGTACATACACTTTTATCAGGTACTAATTACTATATGGGAATCCAATTCATTGAAACAAGAGCAGGCAGGTGTACCTTTGTATTATATTAAGTACCTGGGTAACCAGGCTTTGCTCGGAGCTCTAGTGGATAAAAAAAAAAAAAGAATCACAAAATATTTTACCGCGATTCGAACCCCCCACACTCCGAATTTCTGAACAACGCAAAAATTAACCAAACTGCCAGTCGGACTGAAATTACTGCACGACGAAAGAAAAAACATATATAACTTAAAAATGCGCAGTTTCTCAAGGATAAAACCTAGCTATACCGATTTTTCTCCACCCAAACTTCCAGCATACTAAATTTCATGTAAACACTTGCAGCCGTTGCCGATATTAAGATTATATAATATGCACAAGATTGTCTCGTTTAAGGTATAATTATAAATATTTGAATTATTATTTCTGCAATAATTGTAGAAATAATATTGTGCACGTCCTAACTGCTATATTTCATCCCATTTCTCTCTGTAAGGCTGCCGGAAGAAATTTCTAATTAGAAATAAGCAGTCCTTTATGTCATCTTTCTTTGTTAATTATATTGTCATAATTTTCTGTGTGTACAATAAATTGTTAAATAAAAAATAAAATAAATAAAGTACAATATATTATGATAACTAACTGACATGGCATTTACAGTTGTTTTGTGATTGCATGTCATCATTGTACTGCAAATAAATTATGAGAACACTCTACCTGCTTATAAATTAGATTCTCTGATAGTACATAGATTAAAGATAATGATGCACCCCACTAAATTAAGTAATCCGTTTCTTAATGTAGAGCGCGTCAAATAGAGTTAACTACGCATCAGTGACGAAGGCTGGATCTCCATCATAGGGAAGCCCTAGCCTGTATAATAGGTAGCTGGTAGGGATTTGGATAAGGGTATTCAAAAGCTAAATGAATCCGATAGGAATTGTTTTATAGGAACCCCACGCCACTGCTACACATATTAAAACACTGAAGACTGAAGCCTAGCCTAGATATTTAAAGTTATTTTAGTGCTATGACAATAGTCGTAGCTACGCTGAACGAAACAAGGAGACAATAAATCGCTCGCCCCTCCTTACTGAAGGTTAGCAACGCCCTAGACTATTATGTCCTGAGTTCGTTACTATCGTACAATGAACTCACGACTAGCTTGCTTAATTAGTTACCTAAAACAATCTGTGACGTAGGATCATTATAATAATATTTAAACGTGAAGCAAACATTTTCGGTACAGTTTTACGAGAATAGTGTGAATGGAGGAGTATGATTTGGCACAGTTAAAGTTTATGTAGAGGATGATGTGCAGAGAACTATTTTTTAAATAATGCTCAGAAAAACATCAAATTAATAAAAATAATAACAAAACACTCTACCGTGCATTTTATAGATACTATTTTGTTGTCTATCTGTCTCAAAGTTGACAACATTTCTTGTCTTGAACATTTGAACATTTGAACTTTGAACATTTCTTTTCTATCTAAGGGGCGAAAGAACTCTTATAAAGTCCAACCTTATTAATTATATCAATTATTATGGGCGAATTTAGACGACAGAGCGACCTCTAATTTAATATATAATTTATTGGTAACGGTTTACTAATTAACTCTGTTATAATTATTTTATTTTAATTCTGTTTTAATATTTTATGTTTTTATTATCTATGCATTTTAATGTAGATCCTGCAAACAAATTTCAAATGTAAATTTTGGAGGACTGTAATACTGACAAGTTTTTGTGTCATAAATAATAATAAATATAAATACGAGCGGCCTTCACACGTAATCACGTAAAATCGAACCGCGGAAAACTGCACGCACTGCATTTTCTATAGTTTTATTCGCACACTTGCCTTAATATGTCCTGGACCTGTAACCGTGGATGCATTTTTTGTCGTAATTAGCTTGACAGTTCGATCCGTAATCCTAGCCGCACAGATCCATCCGCTGTTTGTAATGCAGTCAGATATAAGCGGCTGTTTGATATTTTATTAACTTAACATATTTTGTGTAAAATTATTTTACAGAAAATTATTTACTTGCTTAAATGTTGACCGTGACTCCGTACATTTTGCTGCGATAAAAAGTAGCCTATGTGTTGATCCAAAGTCTAAGCTACTATACAACATTTTATCAAAATCCATTCAATAGTTGTTGCGCGAAAGAGTAACAAACATCCATTAATATGGATGTTTGTTATCCATACATACAAACTTTCGCGTTTACATCGCGTTAGGATTAGATTGTAACTTGACGTTTGGAATATCAATTTGAAAAGGCAAAAGCCAATCATGGCTTTGAAATAAGTATATTAATATATCCTATTAATTATTTTAATCAGACGTCAGCATTATTTATAGCGTATTAAGATTATAATTGCATGGTTAAGGCGAAGCTTTCTTTTTTGTGACCCAATAAACACTATCTAGTAGTTTCACGTAACATATTTTAACACATCTTAATTAATAAAAAAAAACTATAACCCGACTACTTAAAAAAGGGGTCTTAAAGGGCTGAAACAAGAAAATAATTCAGATAGAAATCCAGAAATACATACGTACAAAAAATAGTCAAGGTAGAGCCGTGGTCGCACCTCCGTGGCATCTAAGCGTCAGTCCACACATTCAACATCAAATTGTAACCTAAGAAGTAATTAATCTGAGCAAGCATATTAAAAAAACAGCTTTAAAATTAAACAAGAATTTCCTTTTGTAAAATCAATCTTCTATCGAAATAGACGATAGAATTAATATAAGATAGAAATCGTATCGATGTCACAAATGTAGGAAATTGCTTCTGTGCTCAAACTTTTGGAATCCCCTGCGATGCTTTAGATAGAAACTTCGGACGGTATCTGTGCAGTGTTTTACACAAATTCAGAGTAAATGAAATATTGAGCAAGTTATATTTTGGCCTGCGGCGATCTGAGCAATTGATGTCAGAATTGTTAGTGCTAAATGCTGTTTGCTTCTATTCAAATCTAACAACATTATCAAATGTTGTCTTTTGTAAAATTGTAGTATAAATCAATAGTAGAAATTTTTGTTTTCAATAAATCAATAATATACACCGTAACCTTTTGAAAGAAATGGAATAATGAAATGGAACTCATTATATGAAATACCTACTGAAATGAATTGTGGATTTATAATATTTTACTATTTTAATGTTCCGTACCTCAAAAGTTTAACAGGAACCCTCAAAAAACCATCCGTCCGTCAACCGTCCGTCTGTCCATCTGTGTTTTTGTCTGTCAAGACTCGAGACCCTGAATAAAGTGGAAGTATCGAGTTAAAATTAAAACTTATACTTATGTCTACGGTCTCTTGAAATTGTTAAAAAATCAGACTTCAAAGTTGACGTACAAATAGCGATATTTTTTGCCACAAAAAACTTATTTTTGCAACTCTCAAGGGAATCAAAATTCATAGGTACTTACCATTGATCTATAACTATGAAATTTGGGAAGATATTTTCGTAATATATTACAAGTATAAGAAAAAATCTGAAAACTGCACATTTGTAATTAAATCATAAAACATACCTAGGGGTTCTAAAGTCTAGGAGGGGGTCGAAAATTAAAGTTGAAGTGACGAATTCAAATGGGGCATCACATGAAATGGCTTGATGGGAGCATTGTAAAACATGCATGGATAGTTGCAATTTTTTATTTAATAAATAATATCAAAAATGTGGCATCTCCATACTAACTCATCACCCAGTTTCAGGCTTGACAAAAGTCACAAGACTGCGAGACTGCGATTCCTGAACTATTTATGATGTATGTACTTTGTATGGAACCATCGGCGAGCGAGTCCAAATAGCTCTTGTCCAGTTATATTTTACTAATACAAAGTAACAATTTTTCAAAATAATCTTATATATTACATTCGATACAAAGCAATTAATCTTTTTTTTATTAAAATTAAACAGGGCTCGAACTTACAAACTGGACTCGAAAAAAATTTTACTATTCTTCATAACTTCACCCCTTCTGTTCAATTGGTAGGTGCATAAACGGCCTCATATGTGGGCTCAGCAGTACACATACGGGATGTTTCATCGATGGAATCGCAGTAAACAATCTCAGCTATGCTGGTGCTACTGGGTCCATCAGTGGGGTCAGCCAGAAAACTGATAGCATTGTGTGAGGCATATACGGCAGAGCATGGGTTATCGTTATACCTGTAACTGCAGGCAGAGTAAAGTCCTGGTTTTGAAAAGTGGTAGAGATAAGATAGCTCATGTGCCTCCAATTATGTTGAATAATGTGTCACGTTGGATATTGTGTCAAGTTTCAGATACCTAGGACACATAGTTACACAGGATTTGTCAGGTGATGCTGATATAGAGCGGGAGCGTAGAACTCTGGCTGTCCGGGGAAACATGTTGGCACGCAGGTTATTAATACAAGGCATATCGTCAATCCTTTTACTCGAGCAACTTGTGGGTCCGTCATGGGCGCCGGGCAGCCAGCGCTCTTCGTGTACAGTATAATGACGATTTCAGGGTACTGCTGCGGCTGTCTCACTTCTGTAGTGCATCCATAATATTTTCCAAAGCACGCACGGATGACGTTTATGCGATTATTCGTAGAAAGTAGCGTGTATGCGGCAACGTTTGCGTAGCAGCAGCCACAGCATCCTTCAGATGATCTCTGCGAGATTCAAGACAAATGGATCAGGGAAATGCTAATGGGATTTAAAATAGTATAAGTTTGTTTAACAAACTATTTCATACATTAATGTAATTGTGATCAATTGTGTAACAATGTGTTAAGATTGGAGTAAGTAGCAATTAAATATTATGAGTATTTTTATTTAATATGCGTATAACTTAAAAAAATCTATGGATGTAAGTCTGATAATAAATGATTATTATTATAACCAGAAAATATAATTTTTATGCTTGTCTTATACTTTTCAAATAAGCAGAATAAATCACGTCTACGCCTTAAGTTCGTTTGCTATAGTTTATGTGGTGCGCAAATAATCGCAATAAAAGAGTAAAAGAAACATGACGTTGAGTGAGGAGCCCCGCCCTCCTCGTTCCTCCTCTTGCATGCTCCCGTATTTAGCTTCGCCTTAATTAAACTGATACAATCTTTAACGGGAAATCAGAAATGAATATAGAATAGCTATGTAGGATCTTATTCTTGTAAACAGTATCTAGTCTATCTGAATAGACTAGATAATTTTATATTATGATAGTAACGAAATATGTTTTAGCTAGCTTTTCTACTAGTTTAAATTGCATGAAAGAGTCACAAACATTCACTTTTGATAATAGCATTATGGAGTGAGAAAATAAAGTTACCTATGTCTCCATCAGCGTTGCAGCATCAGACTACCTGCAAAAGAAACAAATTACTAAATAGTTACTTCGTAGATGGCTGGATGGCTGGCTTAAGATGGTAGTAAATAGTAGCATACTCTCTCCTCACAAAACAAAATTATCAACCACGCTTGATTATTAACAATGTAAAGGCATTATGAACAAAGCCAATAAATAATTATTAACAGACAGCCCTATTTTAGACATAGGACATAGAGTTTTCATTTAATATCAAGTAAATCTTATAATAAATAATAGAAACTTGTTTCATTTGATAATCCTACATAAAAAAATGTTATATCTGTTTTAGCTCCTACACATATTATACATTGAGGGACCCGGGTCACACCAGTTGCGTTGTTTTTTTTGACGTGATAACGTCTTATAATTCGATGGAGCCGGCTGCACGCACGAAAAAACATGACTCATGCGTTAACTGTTACTGTTACCAAGTACCAGCGTTACCTCGCATTGCCGTTACCTCATTATTATTATTATTACATTATTATTATTATTATTATTATTATTATTATTATTATTATTATTATTATTATTATTATTATTATTATGCGCTTGATGTTATTACTCAGTTCGGCGCCGGACTTCGCGGCGGTAACACGCCTACCTAAGGCGCGGCCAATTAGTTCCGCGCGCAATATAAACATGACGTTGTCACGTTCAACTATCGTCAGTAAACCGACTTTATAGACAACCGATTTTTTTTTTCACTCACTTAAGAGTTAACAATATAAAGGCATTTTGAACAAGCCAATAAATCATTACCAGAAGCCCTATATTATGTAGACATAGGATATAGAGGGATATAGGGGAGAATTTTTTTAATGAACTCACCCTCTACCATAGACGTATAAAACTGAAGACAAGGCATGTAAAACTTTAGGCTAAAAAAAATCTTGATCATACAAAAAAAAATTAACGCCATCTAGTGGAAACCAATCAAACTACGATATCTACAATCGAACTACGCGTCGTATGCTTTCGTAGGCCACGATAGCCTCCATTTTAGTATACCTCAATTAAATTAAAACAAGCAATATTGTGCTTCTTTTACATATGATATTAGGTATAATATATTATCGTTCATCTTTCTACTCGTTTGTCGTTATTTTGCAGCCTTTTACATCGCTACACTGACCTCTATATTGTCAAATGTAAAACTTGAATGCTCCAATGGCACTCAAAGTAAGGACGTTTTTGGCCTCGACATACCGTGTCCCTAGTATATAACGTCTACGCCCTCAACGCAAAACCAGCATATGAGTTTATGCACAGTGAAATGGCGGTGAATTTTTCAAGTGAGCATGGAAAGCAAAAGCCCAAGCAGCGTGTTTTTATTTTGTAATTCGATTTCTGATTAGGACTCAAAAATGATGGTCCTTTCAGCATTTTAATTATTCTTTATAATTTCGAATTTCGCTTTCTATTCCCCCTTAAAAATTTACCCGACATACAATTTATTCCAAAATAGCATTTTCCCACGGCTTCGCCCGTGTTTATTAGTTAATTAGTTAATGTTTATTAGTTTTCGGGAATGCTGTTACTTTTTCGGGATAACACGTAGCCTATATTTTTAATCCAGATCCTAAACTACTATCGTACTTACCAAATTTTATCTAAATCCGTTCAGTAGTTTTTTGCGTTAAAGAGTAGGTAACAAACATCTATTCATCCATCCATCCAGATATCCATCCATCCTCACAAAATTTCACATTTATAATAGTGATAGCTGTTGACCGCGCCCGCGTAAATACAGTATCCCACGGGAATAGCGTACTTTTTCAGAATAAAATGTAGCCTATGTTTTAATCCAGAGCTCAAGGTACTACCATATCGAATTTCATCAAAATCATTCAGTAGTTTTGCGTCAAAGAGTAACAAACATCAATTCATCCTCACAAACTTTTATATTTATAATATTCGTAATAATAATAAAACATTTATTCGTACAATATGTGAGTTACACCACGATAAGTACATAACAATTAAAATATGTATCCAGTAAATAGGGTATAAATATGTACACAGTAAATATACAGGTAACTACTTACCCACTACTGAGTATTATATAATATTATATAAAACTAAAACAAGATAAGCAAAATATAACATTGCCCATACAAAAATAGGAGAATACTGAGGATACAAAGTAGGAAGTAGGATTTAGTTACATATATATTTTGTTATAGGACTAAGTTTGAGCAAATTCTATCAGTTACATCTGCTCTATTAAATTGTCTCGACCCACATCTCTTATCGAAACCAAACTTTCGAGAGAACAATTCGATTTAATTATGATTTGGATCAATATAATTGTTTTGTAATTATCCTTTGATCCTCGAAAGTTGATTAATTATTGGGAACTTTGCAAAACTCCTCTCCTAAACTTATGGGATGAAATTACGGGGTCTATTATCTTAGATATTATGAGATTAATGATAATTTTAAATATTTTATGATATGATATTATGAGATTAATGATAATTTTAAATAATGTGATTGTAAAAATAACTCATAATTAAGATGTTTTTTGTGAGAATATTTCGTTAGACTAGCCTAGTTTTATTAGTTTTAGTTCCGTTGATAAGTTTCAGAAATCATAATCATTATTCTTTAAAATATACCTACATTCAAACAGATTCAAACATTTTGTAAATAAAATAACACTGAACAGAAATTCACGTCATTTTCCTTTTTAGGTATAAAATATTTAAAAAAAGTTATATAAAAGTTTCCTTTTATCTAGTACGTTTATAAAAGTACACGGGCAGGGTTTAATGAAATTTCGCATTTGTTGGGTCGAAATTGTGTCAAGTATGAACGTACTCGCCGTCCATATACGACACAATTTTGACCCAACCCAATTTTGGGACTGAAAAATCCTTTGTGAATAAAACAGGACAAGAATTGAAATGTTTTTTAAATTAAAATATCTTAACGCGAAAAAGGTTTTGCTATCGAATATTTCACTATTTATTTTCATTAAATTATTATTTTTTAACTGTATTTAACCCTAGAAGCCCAACGATCGTCGTTTCATCGTAAACTCTGATGGAAAACGTTAAATTCAGACTTAGCACATAATATTATTATTAGTATACAAACGACTTAACGACTTTACTCATGCACGAGCGGATCGCGCCACGCCGTGAGTTTCCTGGCCAACTAAAACTAACAAAAAAATGTAGCCACCAATATGCTTTGAATGGTCGCTTCGATAAATACCCACATTTTGTCATATCAGTAATAATGTACGTCGATTTGACGTATGATCGGGCTTTACGTAGCATACGCCAACTTTTATACGTCGATTCGACGTATAAAAATGAAATCTTATAGTCTTTTTTGGCCTTTGACACCTCAATCAAAAATCAAGTTGGGCTTTTAGATCTAATAAAATTCACAGTATGTGAGCAAAAACTATAATGCTTCTCCTCTACTGCGATTACAGTAGGTACTACATGCCAAAAGTATTTTTATAAAAAAACTTTCATCTTACTACGTAAATTACATAGCCTATGTTACCCGGGCTATTATTACGAATCTATTGACACCTCATTTATAAAAATCGGATCAGTATTTTATGCGCTACGATGGAACAAACATACATACCTACAAACCCTTCCTTGTGTAAAAATGAAACTTGTGCAATTTTGGTGGCTGAAATTGTATACACCTACTACTTACACCCTCTTCCTCCTACATACAGCCATTGTGTAGTCGAGGAAATTTAATGTTTAGCAGATTGACAGACATGTGAAATTGGTCACGCAACTGCTAGAATGTTAGCAGATCCATTCCTTGACAATGCAGTGCTAGTGAGTATTAAATATTAATGTTCTGTGACGCAGTGTATTATGCGTGTTATTGAAAATATACAAACGCACAGAAACAAAATTCATTTTAAGTTATCAGAGAGCACGGCCAAACAATTTCGTTTCACTATGATTTAATTAAGTTCGCTCGCGTGATACGTAAATGGCAGTGATTTTATTATGGCATACAATGTCATTCCAAATTATAATGTTGTTTATTGTTCTATAAATATATTTATTATTAATTAAATAGAAAACCATTTTGTCTGCGTTTATTAAATATTAAAATGTATAATGTACAGTGGAAGTACCATATATGAAAATGTATAGTGGGAAATACTTGTGGGAATAGTGGAAGCCCCGAAGTGAGATCTCCGACCGAATGAGATTGTATGCTCGGTCAGGCCGAAGTCCACTTTAGTAGTTTTCAGATGTTGTATATAGCGCCGAACGGTGAAAACTTCGATAGCGCGATTCAGGATCGTGGCGCTAAATCGTCCGCCACATTCTATGACTCATTCAATACAATATCAAAATATAATTCAATGCGCATTATACATTTTGATCATGTGAACAAAATATGTCTGACCACTGAGTGCCGCTTCCTATCTACTCTTAAAAGCCTGTTTTAGGGGCGATTCACACCGAAATAGCATCGGAGCAGCCAGCAGCATTGCTGTCATATAATTTTAAACTGTTTCATCATTACGTTCGATGCAAAGAAACAAAGAAACGAACAAAGCTTTCCTCTTCTTAATATTAAGTATAGAAGTACTAGCTTTTGACCGCGACTCTGCCTACTTAGAAACAGTATCCCACGGGAACACTGTAATTTTTATGGATTAAAAATAGCCTAAATACCTTTTAATCCAGAGTTTAAACTACTACTATACTACATTTCATTAAAATCGTTCAGTATTTACTGCGTAAAAGAGAAACAAATATCCATGCATCTATCCATCCATCCATCCTTACAAACTTTCACATTTATATTATAGTAGTAAAATGTAGTGATAGGAGGATAGATAATGTTAAATCGTAATATTTATTCTTCAAGAATCGAAGTATTATACTAATATAAAATTAAATAATTTTCTACTTCCTACTTATTCAAATATGTTGCTAAAATCGACCAAAAGTTTTTTTTCACAATAATAACCTATTTAACCTATATATGGATATTGTGCAATATATATACATATAATGAGTTTCTCGAAAACGGCTGCAAGTATTACCATGAAATTAAGTATGCAGTTAGTTTTGAGGAAGAAAAATCGCTCGAGCTAGGTATCGAAACTGCACGTTTATAAGCTATATATGTTTTTTTTTTCGACGTGCAACAATATATCAATAATTATATCACTCCGATTGGCAGATTGGGATACGTATGTATAATTTTTGCTTTGTTGAAAATTCGGAATGTGGTTGGTTCGAATTACGGTCGGATAAATACTTTTGTTTTTTTTTTGTTTTTTAATCAGAACTCGGAGGAAAGCTCGGTTACCCAGGTAGTAGTAGGTAGGTACTTTTAATTATATGTTCATTGCACTAACATTTTTTTTACTATAGAATGATTACCTCAACTTTTACTAGGTCAACCCAAGCTACATTACGTGAAAATACTACCTCGATACCTTTTCACCGATTTAAATGGATTCTAAAATATAAACCCGCATATTCTTTTCCACTGATGAAGTCTTTGACAATCCTTTGTCTCTTTGATATTGAGTGCTGAACCTTTGAGTCGGTAATTATACGAAAATTCAATTACCACACTGTATACGAAATATGATAGAGGGTAGACAAACAACGTTTCTGAATTATCTAGTAAGAGCCGACTAAAACCGGTTTTTTGATCTAGTCGAAATATGTATTTTCTGATTTGTTCTTTGGTTTTTAGTTTTTTTTTCATATTTTTGAATAACGATCGAATTAATTGGCGGATAATATTTATAGAGAATCATAAAGAAACAGAATTCATTACAACAATTCTTTAACATGCCATTCTGATGGCAGAATATAGGATATTTATACTCGTAATATTGTAATGATTTGCAGTAAATAATTTGAATTTGAATTTTGAATCTAATCTCCGAAAAAAGTTCTGAGCCAAAGCCAAAGCCAAAGCCCATGTTACCTCCGATTGTTATGATGAAGAAATTAAATCTACCCTATGTTAATTAAAATTAAATATCAGCTTTCACTGCTGACTGTACATTAACTGACTGTGACCTGAGTAATTACGTCTATTACCCTCTAATAGGAAAACCTCCCTACGTTAAAGGGCCCTGGAATAATAACAAATATAATCAAAAGCACAATTAGTCGTTTAATCGACAAATTTGCAAGTTCGTTACCGCCCTATATTAAACGAGCTTATAATTGGTCACGTGATTGTGAACTTTAACACATACACATAAAGCCGAAAAACAATTGAGTGGATAATTTATGACTAGCGTGCATAGACGGCATAAAACATTGGCAGGTTATTGTTTTAAATTGTTGCACGCCCAGTAATGTGACAATGGGCGGAATGGACGTAAAACCTTCACAAAAAGTCATGAAAATCATAAACCCAGGACGTAATTTTCCCCTTATCCGTCACCTTTTTGTGCAAATAGACATTAGGTGCCATAGATGAGGAAATTAATGGAAGTAGCAGGGAATTTTTGCGGTTTTGTAAACTTTTTTAAATGGCACATTTTGTTGTGGTAAATAAAGTAGGTACACTTGAAATTTTGTTAACAAAATGAGACAGATAATGTAGATATTTTATTTATTTTTAACATATTATTCTATTGCAAATCGCAATGTCGTGACATCTACCGCATTTCGCTCTCTTTCGTGTTTCGTGTTGTCAACTTTAAGTAGTATGTATCTTCGATATTTTATTAGTTATTTATTTCTCAACTAAAATAAAATTTAATAAGATACGAAAAATATAAAGTTTTCTTTTAGTAAAATAGCCTATTGTAGGTACGCCAAGTAGGTCCAGTCCAGAAGGTCGATTCTGTTATTATTAGCATTTCAGTTACACTCCAGTCCCGATACGCATAAATTTCAAAATTGTATTCTCATAAACGTCAAACCTAAGTTTATGATATCAAGACGATTCATTTGTAATTCAATATAAAAATAAAATGAATGTGTAAGTTAATTACGAGACTTGGGGCTCTGGGGGTCTAAAAAGGCCACTATAGGTGTTTCATATATTTTTTTCCATGCAAAATCGTGAAATTGTAAAATGGCTACACGATTCATCTGAATTCGTCATATTAGAAAACATAAATTTTGACAGATTTCAATAGAAATGCGTTAAATGGCGCACATAATATGAATTGGAAAGAACATGCCGAAAACGGGCCAATGTTTACAAGAGTGTCCACATGTGTACAGTTATAATATAAAGCATGGTATTTCTAGTGTTTCCATGATCTTGCGCGACACCTTTTAATAGAATACAGGTGAGGTAAGTGAGGTTAACCCCGAAGCATAAACCGGGCTTATCTTACCCCTATAAAAAGTTCCGGCCAAATATGTACCTACTTATTGTCGTGATAGCTTCAAGATGGCTTTTTTGGCCATAAAATACGAGATGATTCGGTTTTAAAGCAATGGAACTATAAGTATCAATACACAATGGAGATAGCTAACCTTCGAATCGACGGACAACGCAAAGTAAATTCGCTATATATTTAGGGTTCGTTACCCAAAGGGTAAAATCGGCCAAGTGCGAGTCCGACGCGACGCAAGAATGGTTCCGTGCGATTATCCCAATATTTTACATGTTTACTTCCTATTTCGTTATTTTTTACGAAGTTTTCCAAGTAAGTACTATTTACAAGTTAAGCGTCTATAACTCCTGAAGTAACAAAGATATATAAGACGTTATAAATTTCCTTCCAAGTATGTGTATGAATTTTTTCAGATTTTTTTGAGCCAGCCGTTTAGCTTTTAGGCCCTATTTTAAGAAAAAAAACTGTAGAAATTATTTTTTTTGCTACACATCTTTGGACGTGAGGTCACTGAGACTCATGTGCATTATGTTAGTATATAACGTAATTGTACGAAATGAGATAGAAAAGGACACTGGCGAATCCTGCCTGATTTTCCATCAAGAGCGGCCAAGTTTCGAACATAATAATATGTGGTTTCATAGTACTTAAAAAGTTATTAAACAAAAAGAATATTTTATTTTTAGGACTTGGGAATAAAAAGTAATGAGTCTCCGAATATTTGACAATTAATTTGCCAAATTTGTACTTATCTGTGGTAATCGTTCTCATCATATCTGTTTAATCTACATATTATTAAATATAATATTAACAATAGGTTAGTTTATATTTAATAAATTATTTTTTATCCTCCGAGTATTAGTGCTATTTTTATTGCTTTATTTGTTCCTATGTTCATAAAGTACAACTTACTACTTTTTGTAGCCACGTATTTTAATTACCAGGTAGTAAATGTATGGCAACTTGCCGGTCTCCTTTGGTTTTCATTTCAAAAAATAAGCTTAAATTAAACAAATAAAAAAAAATTAAGAATATTTTGTTAAATTTTACTTACTATTACTATTGACTAATTTACAAACTGCAAGACACATTTTAGTCTTTAGCGTAAGATCACTCATAGGAATAGTATGTTAGTAATGTAGTAATAGTAATGTAGCTTAGCAAACTAAAACAACTTGATAGTAACAAAATAATAAACCTTAAAATACAGATTAAAAAATAAAATTGAATTCTAAATATTATTTGGAATTAAAATTGAAAGGTCAAAACAAAGTTATTATTATGCGATTAAGTTGAATATCTCACAAACGGACAAACATTTAAAATATCTATCTAATGATACCCTACACCGACTTCAAAAAGTGAATTAAAATAATGGAAATTGTTGAATCAATATGAATTATTTTTGAGTTTTTCAGTGGGTTGGTTTTTTAAAGGCAGTTTTTTATTAAAAAGATAGACGTTACAAAGGTATCGCTTTTGTTTTGTTTCTTTTTTAAAATTTTATTTATGTATTTCATTTATTTCATATTTTAGGACTAATCATTATTTTTTTATTATTTATATAATTTTACGTAATAATAGTACATCAAACTATGTATTATTATTATGTAACTTTAAGATTTCAATATCTTCACTAGGTACTAGGCATATTTATAACAAGCAATATACAAATGCGTCACAGCACGTATGACGGAGGTTGATTTTTCTTGTAACGAGTCTTGAAATGTAAGTCAGATATGTAAAATGAATCTGGAATAGCTCAGAATAACATCTTATAGCCTATTATTATAGCCTATATAGCCTATATTTCGATGCAGTCTCAATACGTTAAAACAACAATATGGTATTCTCATAAACGTCACACTAACGTCAAACGCGTTTAGATTGGTCCAAACTCGAAAATCAGTTTATGATATCAAGACAATTCATTTATAATTCATTGAAAGTGAATTGAAAGTCTAAGTTAAATATGAGAATTTAGGTTCTGGTCCTGGACTTTGATTAATTTTTTTTGGTCGCAGTCGCAGGCAAAATCTATTTCATAATGACATAAGTAGCAAATTAGCACTTTAACCCTAGAGTGCTTACCTTTTTTTTCAACGCGTAATGATAATAACCGTCGGGTAGGCGATTCACTAAGCACATTAAAGAAAAATGTATTAAAGAAACACTTTTCTTTAATTCCTCGAAAAAAAGAATCCCCACTTTACATGTATGGGGGGGGGTGCCAATCCTAAGACTCAAACTTATAATTTATTAAGTATTAAATTATAAGTCTTTATACAATCTATAATGCCTGTACAAAATTTCGTCTGTATATTCACAATTACTGTAACTTCAGTAAGTGTGGACGGAGAGACGGACAGACAGACAGGCAGACGGACATTTCGAAACTATAAAGATTGCTTATAGTTACTACGGAACCCTACAACATGTCTTCGTGCGGTCTGCCAGGCGCTAGTACTCTAGGGCTAAACGCAATTCCATAGGGCTATAGAGAACCACTGGGCCGTTCGCGAAGGCAATTAGGCAGCTAAAACTTGAAATGTATTTCTTGCTGCAAGCAATCTACCTACCATCTACCGAATTTATGGCAACTATTTAATCCTTTAATTGGTCACTAAGTAACACTGACATCGGGGGAATCCCCAGCGGTGTGTCTATACGGCATACGCCATACTGAATACTCTGAAGTATATAGTGTACACGACTAACGAATTTCAGACTGTATAAGTTCCCTTCTTCTAGTAGTTCAGGTTAGAATTTGTATGAATTTCATTGATCTGGTAGAAAAATGGGCAATCCAATCGTTTGACACTCACATTAACTTCATTTGTCAAGAATTTTGTTTGTTTTAATAGATTTTAAAAATATACAATTCCAGCTGTCCCTACCACACGCTGTTCTGTCTTAATCGTCATTTTTAGTATTTTCCCCTCCATTTCCTCCATTTTTAATTTTTCCAGCACTTCTCACCGTTTAAACCTTCCCTGAACTTCCACAGTTATTTCAAGCCCAAAATTAGCCAAATCGGTCCAGCCGTTCTCGAGTTTTAGCGATACATTGGATTTGCAATTCATTTTTATATATAAGAAGAATAAGATAATCTATCGACATTCCTTTGTTTAGTCACAAGAAGTTATACAGCATACAGACCAGTATTTTTTTGGAATAGAACTTTGTGTAGTTTACATTCATCACCAAATTTAACTGTTCATTTGTTTTCATATTATCATGTGTACTTTTCCAGCAAAATTTATATTTGTCTTCGAAATACACATTACGTTTTAAGGCAAAGCGGAAAGAAATGAATTTTATATTTAATACGAATGATTCATACGCAGCAAATTTTTTGTTCTATTCAACGTTTCTTATACAGAAAATAACTTCGTTCAAAATGACAAATTACTTTTTCGTTACATTCAAATTACTCATAATGAAGTCGTTGTATTGTACTTTTCAGACTGAAAATTTTATATGGAATTATTTTATATGGAAGACTTACGGCAAAGTGAAATCTATCGTTTTTTTAATGCTCTTAACTTAATGTGGAAAGTCTTACTTGTAGCGATTTGTAGCATTTATTTCGTTAAGAGGTTTACTCGAAAGAGTCTTTGATGGAATGAAAAACGAAGCGATCCTTGCAACGCGTTTCTAGGTTTCATGTTAGGATATGACTTTCAAAAAAAGCTTTCAATGTGATTTTAGTAATAATCTGTGGACGTCTCCACGTCTCACACCACATCTATCTGGCCCCGTGCTAGATATCCGAAGAACTTGTGTTACAGGTACCTGACAGACAACGCGAAGTATATATTTTAGTGCTACACATATAATATATTTAAGATATTTACTATTAATACACTTCTACGACCCAGGAACCCTTTTTGTAAAAAGTTTTTGTAAAAAGTTTTGGAAAACTTTTTGTAGCTTCGGCTGGATTCGAACTCGCGACCTCCATCTTGAGCGTCAACGCGCTAACCACTGAGCTACACAGGTCGTCGATGTTAGTGGGTTCATAATAGGTATATATTAAAAAATAGAAATTAATTATTTACAATATTTTCTATTCTACTAGACAAATAAGATAAAGGTCTGCTAGCTGGTAAGCCGTCACATATGCAACACCGGAGGCAGCACAAGCGCGTCAACAATGTATATCTCGTACGTAAGTTTTAAATGGGTCCGAAAAACGTCAATACTTTGTCTCCTTGATCTAATTGACCAAAAATCCTTGCTTTGGCTGTGCCATGATCCAGGATTTAAGCATTAAGGCTGGGACCATATGCTCCGGAATCCGGAACACTGGTGAAAATTTAGAGCACTGGAAATAAAACTCTGCGAATAGAGTTGAAAGTGGAAGTTTCGAGTGTCGAGCTATCAAATCTGACATTGACATTTGACTCGACACTTGTATGTTCGATTTTCAGCTCTATTGTACTAGCGCAGAGTTCTATTTTCAATGCTCTGAATTTTCTACGGCCTTCCAGATTCCGGATCCCAGGTTGTAGTCCTGTAGTCCCAGGCTAATAGTTATAAAAGAAGCGAATATTTTTTTAATTCGCAAAGGATAAACAAGTGTAGCAGTGTGTCAAGTCCGCTTGTCAAATTAGCACATTCTCCGCTGACAAAGGACGTACACAATAAAAACTCCTCGCGAAACGAGATAAATGTCCAGCTTTGTTCCTCTGGAACGTAAAAAATCTAACAAGTTATGTACGATCGAGGGAATTTTTATATTTCGCGGTGTGAGACGTTTGTGAAATTGACCATGTTAATCTATACTTACTGCCTTACTTATAAAAATATTTACACAACGGATAACTTAAACAACGTTGCTGTCTTTTTCTATCATGTGACATTTCCAACGTATCAGACAACGACAGCAACGTATAACGATAACATAAACAATGTTATCCATTGTATAAATAGTTTTATTAGTAAAGGGGGTTAATCTATACGAATATAATGAAGTGGAAATGTTTGTTTGTTTGCATTGAATAGGCTCCTCTAACTACCCAATTGATGATGATGAAATTTGGCACAGATAGGTATAAAGTAGATCACGGGGTAGGACATAGACTACTTTTGATTGCAACCAAATGTATAGTTCCGATGACGATGAAGCTGCTAAATAATATTTTTCCACCACTGTACGCTGTACTGTCATATTGCATAGATGGCAAGATGCAAAGTAAACAATGATAAATTGCTTTACCAACTTCACTTTAGTTATTTATTTGGGTATATATAATAGGCAATGTCAATTTGTGATCATTTCTATAAAATGAAATCCTCAAATCAAATCCAATATTCCAGTGACAATTAACATCAAAATATGTTTTAACAATTGGAAAGTTTTCAGTTCATAGTATTGAATTGGGAGTTATAACGAAGTTACTAATTGCTTTGGTGATACAGAGCTCCCTAACCTCGTCCGTCACTTAAATGTAGACAATAGACATTCAAAGTAATGGAAATAAATTGATGCGTCTACGGTTGGGGTCAATTCACAATAAAACGAAATGGCGCTGCATTTTAATTCAAAATTATTGAACTTCATTCATTACACAAGAAGATTTAATAATATATATATAAAGTTCAATTTTGAATCGTTATCTTAATAATGCCGCACCGCGTCGTGTCTCGGTGTGAACTGAGCTTGTAAACTTAAAAACGTAAGATGCAAAAAAAATATTGGATAGAATAGAATAAATAAATACCGACGAGTTAAGTGTCATCATTTACGCGCGTACGGAATATAAGTAAATAGCATAAGTGAGATAAATTAAAAATGATATACACCAATTTTTATCTCTTTTAGCTGGAGCCATGTTTCATTCCGCCACGTCACCGCAGCGCCGGTATTCACTAAACCTAAATAAAGAAGTGGATTGAGAACCGAAAACGGCAACGAGCTCTCTCGGGTGGAAACACCAAGCTAACGTGACACCTGGCTAATCTCGGCCGTTTGGAGGGACTGCGGAGTTGCCATAGGCACTCGGACTGCAGAGAGGTCGAGCTAAATTAGTCCGGGTGTTCACTCCGATTTTATGATCCGTGAATATCGCGCAGGCATTTCTAGATGTTCGCGTTTTTATTGTTATGTAAATGCTAGTTTCAAAGGGTCTCTGGTTCTGGCGCCCCCTGCCCTTCCGAATGTTTAGGTTGTGACTTGAATTTGGAAATTGAAATATGATTTTCGGGCTCGATTAACTGCGTCGTAAATTGCGGTTTTCGTCTTCGGCTAGGTAGGTACCAAGTCTGGTATTGCAATTTATTAATCATGAGCTTTTAATTGAATCAGTCAATCGTAGAAATATAGACAATTATAATAATTATATCTATGGATGCTTTCACACCATGTCAATCTGGTCCCGTGGTAAGTTCTCGAAGAACTTGTGTTACGGGTATCAGACAAAGGAAATATATATTTAAATACTTTTTATACTATACTTATATTAAGATATTTAATTAATTACCCAGGAACACAGAACACTTTTTGATCCCTGGCGGGATTCGAACCCGCGACCTCCGGCTTGAGTGTCAAAGCGAGCATAACTAATCCACAGAAGTCGTCAACTTCATCGATCTATAGCTGTCAAATAGTCCAATGACGTCACAAAAAAGTTAAAGTTTGTCATAGTGTTGATAAATATTTACAAAAAAAATCAACACGCTATTAAAATATTACATTTTAAAATATTATACACCTTATAAGAAAAGTTAACAATTATAATGTTAATAACTTAACCTAACTACTTAAAATATTTACAAACTATAAAAGTAATAAAAAGAAAAGTGTTGATAGATTTTCAAGTTGACTTTTATCTCACTTTTTTTCACAATTTTTCACAAAAATTACTTGTATTTAAAAGTAAAATAGGTTATGTTACCCGGGCTATTGTTACGAATCTACTGACACCTCATAATTATTAAAATCGGACAAGCAATTTAGGCGCTACGGTGGACCAAACATAATTACATATACATTACATAAGCTGCCAAAATCATTACCCTTTCTTTTGGCTTCGCTGTAGTCGGGTAAAACAGGCGTGAAAGGCGTGGTGTGTGAGTGAGGGGGTCCCCTCACCTCAGGCCCCCAACACATTCAACTCGCGCGCGGACAGTGGGTACTGTGAGTTCTGCTAATCGGCGGTAGGCTACCATCATCAGTCTCCTCCTCCTTAAATTCAGAAGATACCCAAACTCTATCAGACAGCAACAACAGCCTAATGATGTTAACCAACCAATACGCACAAAGAGGCGATAACTGTACCCCTATTTACAAAATACTCGAACATTTCATACTTACGTCGCTCCATGAATTCCCGCTAACGATAATAAATGAAGTCATCAGGTTATAGCGTGAAAACTATGGAGTCTTCCGATAAAATTTTATTGAATTTCCCGTTCAATATGGCAGGAAGCGATATTGATGGCGGCTCCATGACTGGCAGAATTGGCAGCGATAAAGCTCCTGCATTTACATTTTAATTTTACTAAAGTGACAGTTATGGCAACATTTTAGGGATACTTTGAAAACGCTGACTTGACTTTATAATGGAGAAACGCCATTCTAATATTTACAGAGAAATTTCTGTAATTCAAAGCATCTCAATAGTATTCGTCTAAACATCAGAACTCCAATTCTCGTAATTAACTTACACTTGCAATTTAATTTTAATGGATTATAAATGAATCGTCTTGATATCATAAACAAATGTTTGGAGTTTGGACCAATTTAAAACGGGTTTGACGTTTAACCATTTCGAGAATACCATTTTGGAGTTTTATCATATCGGGACTGGATATAACGTATTGCAGGATTTGATTAGCAGAATCGACCTTTTGAATTGTTTCTCAATCAAAGTATTTAACTTTTTATAGCTGGATTACTTTTAATCTGTCCTATGGCCTAAAGCTTTATTTTTAGTTATTTAGAACTTAAATTATCTTAATTGTAGGCTGTATCTATATTGATAAAGTTATGTCCACAAATAGCTGATAACATGTCTTATACTACGTGTTACGTGAATAAAAAACATAACGTTATTCAATGGCATATTATAATACAATTCATATTTCATCACAATACTTTGCTTTGTAATATCTTTCATCATTCGTTGTCGTTATCTCTTTTATACTCTATACTTTCATAACTAAATAGAATAGTTAATCATATAGGATATCTCTTATCTCGAAGTTCGTCATATTGGGCATTAGTGGACCCATTATCATCTGTATAAGGACCTATGAGGATTTTAACAATGGCAATTATGCTGGACTAGCCACATAATTTCCCATTTATATGCAAATTAAACTCTATTAAGATAATGTAAAGGTTCATATTTACTTTATTTTTTTATATTTTTGATTTGATTTTGTTTGATTATTAAAAATATAGGTTTCATATTTTTTATGATAGAATTTTATATCATGTAATGTAACAACTTTCACCACGATAAAAATGTTCAAGGTTTGAATAACTCTTCTAATTACATTGAGGGTCTGTTTGACTTCTAATAAGTTTCGGATAGTTTATTCGGAAGGTTAGTCACTGCTTTATATCGAGCGACAGAGACATAATATGCAAATAGGATATCTGACACTTATCAGTAGTAGATTGTGCAACAGCCCTTAAACAGCACTTTATATATGATAGCGCGGCGGCGCCATCGCCAAGTCGACAGGACTATCATACATTTCGCAGCGTATTCCTAGCCACCAGGCTAATTATAGTCCGACGAAGCTACAGCGGTCTTAACCCGACCGTTAGCGTAGACCATTTAGAAAAAAAGAAAAAAAAAGCGTATTCCTGCACCCACATTTTCGTTTGTAAGCTATCAATCTTAATGCCTAGTCACTATGATAATATTATGAAAAATAAAAAAAAAGACACACACTGTTACAAATGTTTAATGAGTACCTAGCTAATTATATGGACTGTCTTAAATTGGACTTGGTTTCTACGATATCTTAAAACTTTTGCGAAGGAAAGACTTTTTTTGGGAAGGAAAGTTTTTTTTTCATTTAATGTTTTTTGTGGGATTGTATTGGATCATCGTAATTTATATTTAACTGCTTTAAAGCAAAAGTTTACCTTAGATATTAATATTTCTTTAAGGTTTGAATAAATTTCCAAGTACATGAAAACAATCACGGAAATAATGAAATAATTATTCACCACATCCCGTGTCCGATACTTACAAAAAAATTAAAAAAAAATCAAGGTACTTGTCTCCCGATTTAAATTACAAGTTAATTTTATTTTATTTATTATATCATTTCTTTTTTTACTAGATAGTTGCAATAAGTCATAGATATGCCCTTTTACTATTAATGTAAGTAGCTATCTTTTTATTACTTTACTTTTATTTGTAAGCAACAACCGAAAACTAATTAAATTAAGCATACTTTTTTGGGTTGCTGTCTAGTTTAGCCATTAAGCTTAAGTTTAACTTATCATGTAATGATTGTAACCTGTTTGTGTACTAAATAAAAATAAATAACTCTTCTCATTACATTGATTATTTTGAGTAAAGCATAAGAGTTTTTATTTAAAAAAAAATTTGGTATTACATCAATGCTTTTGTCGTAAACTAGAATTGAACTACAATTTTTTATAAATATATTTTTTTTAAACTACAAACCGACTACGTTAATTGTATATCCAATGCTTATCGTTATCTATTGGCATCCGGCAATTGGCATATAACAGCCTCCGTGGTCTAGTGATTAGAGCTTGGCTCTCGACTCGGAGGTCGTGGGTTCGATTCCCGCATTGGAAAAAAAAAATGTTGTTTCCAAGTTTGGTTAGGACAATTCAGGCTGATCACCTGATTGTCTGACAAGAAAGATGATCCATGCGTCGGATGGGCATGTAAAAAGTCGGACCTGCGCCTAATCTCTCGCCAGTCGTGTCGGTTATCCGACCCACTGGGTTACGAGAGTAAAGGAGGAGAGAGTGCTCTTGTGTACTGCGCACACACTTGTGCACTATAACATAACTCCTGCGTAGCTGGCCTGGTTTCAATGAAACAGGCCACCGTCACCGAAATCGGTGTGGGGAGCTATTAGTATCTATTAGCATCCCATTTATTAAAATCGGATCAGAAGTTTAGCCGCTGGAACAAACATACAAACTTACGCTTTTTCATCCGTTATACTTGTCGGATGATTTATACAGTAGTCTCCGAGCGAAGTAACCACTCTTGAAATACTGTTGTGCCTGGAACAGTTGGTTTTTAAATTTCGTAAGGTCGCTCAAGCACATACGGCATTCTCACAACAGTCAGCCTAGTCCAGAGGAATAACTGGTCAATACATCTGGGGCCAACCATTTGCGGATTTCCTCATGATGTTTTCCTTCACCATTAGAGCGTGCGTATAATGTACTTGAGATATGAAAAAGTCTCATTGGCCACAACCTGGGAACCAATAAATATTTTTTATAACAATAAAAATGTTGTGTTCCGAGTTGGGAATACTCAGTTGAGTATTCCCAACTCGGAACTTGTGGAACAGTTGTGGCCAATGAGACTTTTTCATATCTCAAGTACATTATACGCACGCTCTAATGGTGAAGGAAAACATCATGAGGAAACCCAAAGAAATTAAAAAAAAATCAAGGTAGGTACTTGTCTCCCGATTTAAATTACTAGTTAATTTTATTTTATGTATTATATCATTTCTTTTTTTACTAGATAGTTGCAATAAGTCATAGATCTATCATCTCCCAGGTACTTTACTATACACGAGCTAACTACCTCGTGTATAGTAAAGTACCTGGGAGACCGAGTTTTGCTCGGAGTTTTAGTAGAACGATAAAATAATAAAAAAAAAAAAAATATTTATCTTTACGGGATTTGAACCCATCACGAACGAACGAAGCTGCCAATCAGACTGACGCAAGAGAGCCAAACTTATTGATATATTGTTGCATGACGTTATAATATAAAATATATATATTGCTTACAAATGCGCAGTTTCTAAGGGATAAGACCTAGCTAGATCGATTTTTCTCCCCTAAATATATACAAGATGGTCTCGTTTAAAGTATATGAAAGTAATGAACAAGGGGAAGTCTGCACATTTAAATACAAGTATATTGAGTGACGTGGTTAAAAACCGCGAACATTATGACAGTTCTCGGTAGGCTGGTTTGCGTCTGTCTAATGAAATTCCTTCGCAAACGATGACGCGATGAAATTTTACGCACCATGATAAATAACCATGGAGGTTATAATACGCCCCAAATGCGAAAGAGGCAATATGATAATCATGATCAGGCCGTGAGCACACGGCATAATAAACGCGCAGACGACGTGAGATTCGAAAAGAGATCAAATGAGATTCTAATAAAATTATATAATAATAATTATTATAATGCCACATATACCGATTTGGTAGCAGTGGTTAGTTTCAATGAAACCGGGCCAGCTACGCAAGAGGAACTTTATATAGCCCAAGTGTGTGCGCAATACACAAGATCACTCTCTCTCTCTCTTCCTTTACTCTCGTTAACTAGTGGGATGAATGACCGACACGACTGCTATCTTTGGATACCCAAAGAACATGACGTGTTACGGGTATATTAAATACTATTATTATTTATTTAATACACATACATGACCCAGGAACAAAGAAAGCTTTTTGCTCCCTCGGCGGATTCAAACTCAAGAACTCCGGCTTGAGCGCCAACTCGCTTACCACTGAGCCACAGAGGTCTTCAAAATTCTAGCCATCTATAATGAAAAGCAATAAATTGACCTGTTTACAACACGTCAAATAAATGTTGACCCTTTTTCATTCCGCTACCGTAATCCAGTGAGGATTACGGGACCAGCACTTAAAAATAAACCTTCAACATTTTTTGGACACAAAATTAATAAAAATTTTCAACGAAATATTCTTTCCACAATTAAAAAATGAATTGTCAACTTCTTGTTCATTATAGCACAAGAGACGGTGAATAGTATACATATTTTTTTAATTGTCTCTGAAAAAATGCAACGGTTCTTATAAAAAAATATGTTTTCAGGTACAGGTACAGTACAGGCTGTGTGTAACTATGAGTGTGTAATTTTGTGGAAGCGTACGTGTTTAAAAAGTAAAAACCTTAAAAAAATTACTCAGGCATAGGAATTTACTTGAATATCATGCGTACTATAATACTTCGTCGTACGTTTCATTCATGATTATAAAAATACTGGCTTTTCCCCGCGGCTCCGCCCACGTAAATATACTATCGGGTATCCCACGGGAAAATTGTACATTTTCGAGATAAAAAGTACCCTTTGTTTTAGTCCAGAGGCTAAACTACTACCATACCAAATTTCATCGAAATCCGTTCAGTGTTTTTGCGTGAAAGTGTAACAAACTTCCATCCATCCATACATCCATCAATCCTCACAGACTTTCACATTTATAGTAGTAGTAGGCTGTCTATATTAAATTAGTAGCTACGGCCTACCATACGGTCATGATTTATTTTGTAGCTGACTCTTAGCCTATATTGTTTCATTTCGCAATCTTCTCAGCGAAAGAAAAGCCGACATTTTATCAACAACGACAACCATTAAAATGCCTTCATTAAATTTTAAAGATAAGATACGATAAAAGTAAAATTGGGAGCGCCTCGCTGGCTCTTTTTAATAATTCACACACTTGTGACTTGAAAAATAATACGGCCTAAGGGTGAAACCGAGCGAGTTATTTTAAAGGCGCATTTATAATGCCACTTTACTAAGAATTTAAGCAAATTGGTTATTGGCATTAGAATGCAATAAAAGTATTTTAATACTCATACCTACATAATGGTAACAATATACTTTTGTTGATAATCTTTCTTGAAATCTATAACTGTTTTATGGTCAGTAGATGAAATCTTCGTATGCGGAGTTTACACGGGTGACTTACGCTGCACGATTTTGCCTCGTGGCGAAAATCGACCGTTTAAATGGTCAAATTGCAATTCGGTTAGGTCGCAAGACAATTTTGTCTTATAAATAAATAAATAGTGAGGAGATTTGTGAAGCGACCAGCCGCACAGCAACAGTCGACCAGTGTAAATCCCACTTCAAGCGTGTATTCCACCTCACTAAATGATTCAATTTCTTCTTTTCATTCATTATTTCATTCAACTCAATGATTCAGTAACTAAATTAAGTCAAGTAAAATAGCATTTAGAAAATTAGGATCCTAATTAGCATCCTAAATCGGAAGAAGTGTGGCTTCTGACTAAATTCTAATTAGCTTTCTTTTTATGATCCCTATTATGACGTCTGAATTTATGCATTTATGCGTGCCGTGGAATACGCGATATACAATAATAATACCTATGTAAAGGGTAAAATAATTTATGCACATAACCCTACTCGTATTGTCTATGCAGCTGTCGTTTGAATTAGCTACAGATGTAAACTAGCCCTAATGTCAATTTTATCTCCGATGTACATACAGCCTTGCCCACTGTCCACTCACCGCCGAAAAACAAACTTTATCTCATCACAATAAAAACTAAATTGCCTTGGAGCAGCCAAAAGGAATTAGGTATAACTGTCAGTTTCCATATTAACGTGTCCACGTCAAATAAATTGCGAAGTGGCATTTCGAATTAAACGCCTTTGAGACGTCGGATTTAATTAGCTTTTTGAGCGTAAAAATTACGGCAGAAGTAGAGGAATTTTAATATATTTTTGACGTTTGTTATGTTGTAACTTATACATCTGTAGCTAAAGATGGGGAAGGACTTAGTCTTGATGTTAACGAGGGTAATACCGGCAGGCAAATAATTCAAAACTAAAGATAGGCTATGACGTACATTTAACAGAACAAATCTTCATACAACAAAAGTTACGACATCTTGATTTCACTATACCTCAAATGTGAAAATAGCCCTAAACAACTCCAAAAGTGGGGCCATTTATGTGAGGACAGTTTTTGCCTTGATATGCCTCGTCTATTTACATCTATTCCAGCAGGTCTAAAATGGCCAAATTAAGTGAATCGTCCAAAATCAAATAATTCAGCAATATGAATAATTGAAGAATCCGCTCTTACAGTTTCTACTTTTTTTTTTTTACTCTTTTAACAATTCTCTTGTTTTATAATTTTAACTACTATTATGTGCGCTATTTTAAAAATTTCTATTGAAAACAGTCAAAATTGAAAATGTTTATTAAGATTCTACATTATATGATGATTTATCTGACGTGTAGACAATTTATGATAATATCTGAAATGAAATTAATACACACAAGTTATGTTCGTAATACAAAACTTAAGCTCATTTCAGAATACGCTATACTATTTTGCTATATAGTATAGCAAAGAAGGACATAATGCTATACTATATAGAATGGCGTTCACATTACGCGATATTATTGCAAGCATTTATAGTATATAGTAAGCTCAGTATGGTTGTGTCGCTCGTTTCGCTTGCGGGACGGCCGGGGGTGAGGGAGGAGGAAGAGGGCGGCGCGCGATATAATACAGCATGAACTCAGCGTATCGCACAATTTTATAGCGTATAATAAGCCAATAATATATAGTACAGTACAGTGTGAACGTGTCCATAACAATGTACGAGGGCGGGTCAATAAGTCCGTGACTTTTGGAATAAAACACAGATTTTTTGATAAATAAATCATTTTATTTTTCAACGTAGTCCCCCTTGAGCTCTATACACTTTGTATAACGCTTCTCCAATTTTTTTATACCTTCCAAAAAATATGATTTGTCGAGGTCCTCAAAATAGGCCTTTGTTTGCAAGATGACTTCATCATTGGAGTCAATTCTTTTTCCACCGAGCCATTTTTTCAGGTTTGGGAACAAGAAGTAGTCACTCGAAGCCAAATCTGGAGAATAGGGTGGATGTGGGAGCAATTCATAGCCCAATTCATGGATTTTTGCCATGGCAACTGCACATGTGTGCACCCTTGCATTGTCTTGGTGAAAAAGAACTTTTTTCTTGGCCAAATGAGGTCGGTTTTTTTTCAAATCCTCATTGAAGCGGTCCAATAAGTTGGCATAATATTCCCCATTAATTGTTCTTCCCTTTTGAAGATAGTCAATGTGGATTATCCCACGTGCATCCCAAAAAACAGTCGCCATAACTTTATTGGCTGACAAACCCACCTTGGCCTTCTTTGGCGCCGATTCACCCTTAGAAACCCACTGTTTTGACTGTTGTTTGGTCTCTGGTGTATTGTGATGGTTCCATGTTTCGTCCACGGTTACAAAACGGCGCAAAAACTCCTCCATATTGTCATTAAACAACGCCAAACCTTCCTGTGAAGTTGTTACACGATTGCGTTTGTGGTCGACTTGCGGAAAGCTTTCTCATGCCCATGTGATCATTCAAAATTGAAACCACTGAGCCATGCGAGATGCCTATGGCTTCCACAATCTCTTGCACTTTCAATCTTCGGTCGGCCAACACCATATCGTGAATTTTTTCGATTGTTTCGGGTGTAGAGACCTCAACTGGGCGTCCAGGACGTTCAGCATCTTCAGTGCTTGTACGGCCACAACGAAATTCAGTAAACCACTTTTTTACCATTGAAATCAATGGTGCAGAGTCCCTATAGTATTTATCAAGCTTAGCCTTGGTCTCGGTAATGGTTTTTTTTCGCAAAAAATAATGCTTAATAAGCACACGAAATTCACTTTTTTCCATTGTTTCCTTAAGTTACTGGATAGTCTGATAAAGATAGCTGTAAAACACAAACTAACTGACGCAGCAAGTTCAAATTTTGATAGGAGTCAACTGACAGATGCCTGTTGACAGGAGTAGTGTTGCTTTTTCAGTAAGGAGGTTAGAAATTCAAAAAGTCACGGACTTATTGACCCGCCTTAGTATGGTGCGCGATATTGTTGCGCTATGAGCTATATACTATATGCTATTATATTAGAGCGTAGTCTGAAAGTCCGCCTTAGGCCTTAATAAAATGTTACCGATTGAAAGTTACGTCAAACATTTCAAATTGGAATCCAATATTGTCTATATTAGCTTCTGAATAAACAAAAATAAAAATGTCAAGTAACCCCCGAATAATCAAGTAATGAGCGAGCTGATGGTGATGAATTATAGCTAAGAACACTCACTATCATTTCAGCTTTCAAACAAAAACTAGATCAAAATCCGTTCATCCGTTTGGGAGCCATGATGCTACACGCAGCCACACAAACAGACACTACACCTTGTTGTCCTTGGGGGTTAGAAAATAAGAATGAAAATCACAGTAGAATGATTTTAAGTAAAACTTAAACTTAAAAAGTATAGTTATATAGAAAATAAAACAAAAACGTCTGTTTGCATAGTAAATAAGCTATGTAGATTGTTGCGTGATTAATTTTAAGTAGCCAGTAAAGCCGCGTGTTAGGTTAAGTGGTAATGAGCGTTTTTTCCACCTGATGGCTCTGTACCATCACGGCACTGAAGGCGCTGAACCGAAAATGTTTAGCGCCCCGTGTTCGCAGTAATTACCTTAAATAGTAAAGTTTTATATTATAATAAAAATATTAAATAATACTAGATGTTGCGAGCGACTTACTGCGCTCAAAAATAATCCCACGAGAACCGTACATTTTGCTGAGACAAAAAGTAGCCTATGTTTTTCCCCGTGGTCTACTCTATGTTTATGCCAAATCTCATCAAATAAGGTCTAGAGACCTCTGTGGCTCAGTGGTTAGCGCATTGGCGCTCAAGTCGGAGGTCGCAGGTTCAAATCCCGCCAGGGAACAAAAAAAATTGTGTTCTTGGGTCATGGATGTATATTAAATATATGTATAATATAATAAAAATCTTAAATATATGTAAAGTATAAAAAGTATTAAATATATTTCCGTTGTCTGGTACTCGTAACACAAGTTCTATAACTGATGCTTACCACAGGGCCAGACTGACGTGGCGTGAAGCGTCCATAGATATTATTATTATTATTAGTAGTATTTCAATAGCATATTCATTGCAAACAAACAAACATATGTTTCCTATTTATTAAATTAGTGTAGAGAAATTGTACCTACCCGTTTTTTGTGTATAGCTGATTTGTGACCAATCTGAATAAAAATGCTCTAAATGCACTCTTTGCAACAGCCAATCAGTACTCAATTTTCCCATATTTCTAATTTAAGTCAAGTTTCTTGACCCTGAAAAGTGATTGATATATAGTGAAGTTTTATCTCAGAATCAAATAATCCGGCTCTTTGCAAATATTGTAGGATCATCGCAAAGATCGAATATCCAATTATCCTATGATATAGACAAAACTGCGGAAATCAGAGAAGTGTCTTTATTTTTATAGTAGATAGCCCGAGCGGTGATTTTCACGTACAATGTAGCCGTTAGCCATCCAAAGACGACACAATAACAATAGAGTAAGCCTCCGTTCCCACGAGAGTTTTGTAGAGAGAAAAACAACACTGTAAATAGAAATCTAAGCTAGTAAAATAGAGCTAAAAATCGAAATGTCTAGTGTCAAATATCAGAATTTACTACTCTACACGATTTTGAGCTCTATTGTATTAGTGCAGGGTTCTATTAACAGTGGTGTTTTTCTGTCACGACCACTGAAAACGCTCGTAGGAACGAGGGCATATCATTAAATTGCTTGATTAGATGCATTATCCTATCCATTAGCCAGTCGTGTATGAACACTTGCCTTGTCGCTACCAACAACCAACAATTTCTACTAGAGGAAAAGGCTTAGGTTACACAGATGTCAGAATCAAAAATTAGATGAGCAAACCCTAGGTCTCAGACTATTTAGTATTCATATTCAGAGTCTAGGCTCTAAGTACTAAATAGCCTAAGTCCTAGGGTTTGAGTAGCTAAGTTCTAATGCAGATATTCTGACATTTGTGTAAATTATGCCTTTTAGTATTAAGTACCATTAAGTAATTTAAAATAGCTCCCCACACGACTTCGGTGACGGTGGCCGGTTTCATTGAAACCAGGCTAGCTACGCAGGAGTTATTTTATAGTGCCCAAGTGTGTGCGGAGTACAAAAGAGCTCTCTCTCTTCCTTTACACTACGAGTGTAAAGGACCAGTGGGACGGATAACCGACACGCCTGGCGAGAGATTAGGCGCAGGTCCGACTTCATCTTTCTTGTCAGAAAATCAGGTGATCAGCCTGCATTGTCCTAACCAAACTTGGAAATAACATTTTTTGTTGTTCCAATGCGGGAATCGAACCCACGACCTCCGAGTCAAGAGCCAAGCTCTAAACCACTGGACCACGGAGGATGTTCTTTGTACCATTAAGTACTTATAGTCTAAGTCTAGGCTATAAGTACTAAATAGCCTAACACCTCAGAGCACAATTTCAGGACCTATGGTCTGTAGGGGAGAACAGAATTAAACTTATAACACGACCTATGGCTTAGGACATTTTTCGCGGGAGTTAAGATTTAAGAAACCTTATATTATGTCTGTCTTGCTATTGGCGAACCTACGTTCAACCTAACCTAACCTAACCCGTGAACAACATTGACTAGTCTAGATTTAGTCTATAAGTAGTAAAAAGCCTAAGACTTAAGCCTTAAAGCAGCAAGTCAGGACCTCTGGTCTGTAGGGCAGTACAGAGGCATGGCCGCCGCGGGCGCCTCGTAAACTATCGCGCGACGAATGGTGTGACATAGGGTTAATATATCAGTTAGTTAGTTAATATTATTTATCAAAATTGTGACGATTGCGTTGACAAATTACGTATATATCAATAATAAAATAGTTCTACTAATATGAGTAACTAAGCTGAGTATAATAACATAGTTATTTGCACCATTGCAAATGGACTAATGAACTGGATGCATTAAACAAGACAAGTTACAAAGTAAATATCTCAGTAGTAATACCATAATATTATAAGTATATAAGCCATACAATATCAAACGCAATGATGCCGTACATTTTGCAGGTATTTATAGACTTTGAAAATTTGTAAATAATATGAATGTCTACCGAAATGCAAAGTCCCGAATCAAAAGTGGTGGTGGTATTTACGATATTAAATTGTATTTGTTTGCGTTGGTATGGAAAATTATCTCAAAATAGACACCCAAAAAGGTCATAGAAAGTAGGATCTTAATAATAATTGTAATTAAAAACGCAATACAATCTAAAAAAAAAAACACACACACAATTACATATTTTGTTAACATACTGTTTCTTTCTTCCTGTGTCCTCACGATAACACCTAAAGCGATTCCCATAAATGGTTATTTTTCGATACATTTAGCTTTATAGCCCCCGCCCGGTCACGTATGAGCTTATATATCTTGATTAGTTCGTCAAAATTACCTCTCCTTACTGCTTCGCTCCTGGTAATCTGTTGCTTTCATTGACAGTCTTATGATCATTTTGAGATGATGAGATTCTACAGTTTTGTATATTTTTACTTGGAAAAGATGGGTTATGTTAGTGTCATTGGTACAAAAAGTATGTTCCTCAGGCCCACATGCGCAGGTCAGGGTTAATGTTAGCCCTGGGTTAAATATCATGTTATCTCTTGTTCTTCGTATTTATGAAAGAGATGGCATGATATTTTAACCCAGGCTTAACTTCAACCCAAGTTTGCGCAAGCGGGCCTTACTTACCAAGAAATAAAATAAATATGTTTGTCCCTTTTGCTAAACGAATCACAGATTCTAATATAACAGCTTATACCTATTATACCTGTTAATCGAAGAAATTCCTATTTAGTAATAAGGCCGCCTTTGTGCACTATTGTATTGTTCTTAGTATTGTCTATATTTGTGTGTATGTGTTACTACTGATAGTGCACAATAAAGTATATTTTCATTTAATTTCATGACATATAAAGGAAAAGTACCTGGGTTACCGAGCTTTACTCGGAGTTCTGATAAATAAAAAAAAATACAAAAATAATCACAAAACCGACCGGGATTCGAACCCACCACAATTTGAATTATCAAAAAATCAAAAATTATACATATTATGTACGCATACCAAACTGCCAATCGGACATAATAGAGTCAAAATTATTGATAATATATTGAAATGAAATGAAAATATACTTTATTGTGCACAATAAGCTGTTACACAAACATATTATGTATATTAACAATATTATATAAGCGAAAGTACAAAAAGGCTTATTACTTAACAGCAATTTGAAAGAACGGATCAAATTGCTGGAAAAGGGTACAATAGGCTACTTGGCTCATATTTAATTTCATACATTGAAGGAGTATTTCCTTTAGTACTTGGCTTAGGAAAACGCATTCTAGCAATGTCATAAATCAAAAAATGAGGATTGATAAATAAAGTTGATTTAAAAATATGTATTTTTGTTTTTTAATTTCTACTGATGAAAACACCTCGAAGTAACTTTCCGGAAGGATGTCACGACACAAACACACTAAACACATAATATGTGTTTATTTTTACGCCATTTTACTACTACGGACTATAGCACAGATTACAAAATATAGTACTAGTATGACTGTATGACGTCACAGCACAGATAATCTTTCAACCAACATGGCGAATAGTGTTTTCGGCGGTTTTAAAAATGTGTATTTTTAAAATATTTTTTTTGTAGGTTTTTAGGTTTCAAAATAATGTTATAATATAATTTTTTGTGTGTAAAAAAAAACAAAAATGAAGCGTTTAAGACATAAATAAAAACAAGGTCAAGTAGCCTATTGTGCTCAAAGTATACACATTATAAATAGAAAATATATATTATGATACAATAAACATAATATTTAATGCACATAATATTGTTGAACGACTAAAAAAAAAAACACATATAGCTTATAAATGGGCAGACAAGACCCTACCCGAACTATATCGACTTTTCTCACCCAAAACTCCCTGCATACTAAATTTCATTTCATTTGGTTTCATTATATGTATACAAGATGTTTTTTTGGAAATGGAATAAACATTTTTAAATCTGGCGTCTGTACTAATGTGTTTAAATCCATTCAAAATTTTCAACAAAGATAGAATTATCGCCAAAAATGAACTCATTCATTCTGATTTACTTCTACCCTTTCAAATAAATTCATGATCGTTATGTTTTCATCGCAAAATTTAAACGAATTTCCGTGAAAGTTCGAAAGCGTATTCAAAAACACCGTTTTAGTATTTCGTTTACTGGGCATGCAGCGCTTCAGGAGATTGAATGAGTGTTGTTGTGCGTATGTTTTCATTTTCTTTATGGTAGCCTGGTACGTATGACAAACAGGTGTGCAAAAAAGTTTGCAAATAGTTTCAATATTATGTACAATCCAGATCATTTTTGTCACACGTTGCAAAAAAGTTTGCACAGCTTTTTACTATTACATGCTATACTGCTAAATTTTTAATGGCACGTAGCGCTCAGCGGCTCAATCCACAGCATTTCTTACATTTGTACAAATTTTCAGTGGCACGTAGCGCTCAGTGGCTCAATCCATAGCGTTTCTTACATCTGTACAAATTTTCAATGGCACGTAGCGCTCAGCGGCTCAATCCACAGCATTTGTTACATTTGTACAAATTTTCAGTGGCACGTAGCGCTCAGCGGCTCAATCCATAGCGTTTCTTACATCTGTACAAATTTTCAATGGCACGTAGGGCTCAGCGGCTCAATCCATAGCGTTTCTTACATCTATACAAATTTTCAATGGCACGTAGCATTCAGCGGCTCAATCCATAGCGTTTCTTACGTCTATACAATTTTCAATGGCACGTAGCACTCAGCGGCTCAATCCATAGCGTTTCTTACGTCTATACTGGCTAATTTTTTATTCCGTTTCGATGGAAACGGTGGTAAATATAATAGATACATGAAATAGAGTAGACATTCTTCGTTTATTTTCATTCTTGACATTCGAACTCTTACAATGAAGTGCGTATCTTCTTGCATAATGAATAAAGTTCAAATTTGAATAGCTGTCTTAAAAAATACAGCGCCGCGTCGCGTATCGTTTCGTTTCGATGTGAATTAACTCTTTTGCATAAAGCAGTGGCAGTTCGCCATGGCAGTGTTTGACTGAGATCTATCATGCTTGTCGGAGGACTCTGCATTACTACATCTACTAATTACTTCAAAAGTTACTGTCCGATTTCGTTGAAAATAATTTTATTGAAGAGTTTTTAGCATGATCTATCAGCATGGATACTAATAAGTTTATATCTCTTAGAGTTTAGAAATGCTAGGGGGGGCCAATATACAAACCAATTTGGAGGCAGATTACTAGTAAATAGTCGACTTTGTAAAAAAATAATGTATATAACCTTGCCTTTATTTTAAAAGGCCTATTTAACGATACCACACACGATGGAGCAGAATTAAAAAATATTTTTCATCCCCACTTCACATGTATGGCTCTCCACACCTAAAATATAATATTATTGTTATTTTGTAATGCAATAACCGAGATCTATACACAATCTATAACTATACTAAATTTCATCCATTTATATTCATAATTATATAAGCTAGAAGCGCGGACAGACCTACAGACAAAAAGACAGACAGACGGACGGACAAACGACTATTTTTTTGGTATGATTGAAAAACGATAATTACTGTACAAATCCTTATGTTACATTGTGACATTTTTTGTTACAACAATTAGGTATATACAGTGTTTAACAAATCGGAGTGATAAACATTTACTGGCATAACTCTTCGTTTAGGTATTATCTGAAAAGCAGAGGCAAAAATTAGTAAACCATACAATTTTGGAGAAAAACCAATTTGAAATATAGCAAAAAATATTAAAGTGACAGCCCTCAGAGAGGAGGCCGTATGGCGTGTTCCGGAACTTGCGTCTTCGGCTTCAGGGTAACGGTTCTTTCCAAGCAGAGCGCAGCGAAGGCCGTCCGTCCATAACACATTACTAAGGCGGGTCAATAAGTCCGTGACTTTTTGAATTTCTAACCTCCTTACTGAAAAAGCAACACTACTCCTGTCAACAGGCATCTGTCAGTTGACTCCTATCAAAATTTGAACTATAGCTGTAAAACACAAACTAACTGATGCAGCATCAGTTAGTTTGTGTTTTACAGCTATCTTTATCAGACTATCCAGTAACTTAAGGAAACAATGGAAAAAAGTGAATTTCGTGTGCTTATTAAGCATTATTTTTTGCGAAAAAAAACCATTACCGAGACCAAGGCTAAGCTTAATAAATACTATGGGGACTCTGCACCATCGATTTCAATGGTAAAAAAGTGGTTTACTGAATTTCGTTGTGGCCTTACAAGCACTGAAGATGCCGAACGTCGTGGACGCCCAGTTGAGGTCTCTACACCCGAAATAATCGAAAAAATTCACGATATGGTGTTGGCCGACCGAAGATTGAAAGTGCAAGAGATTGTGGAAGCCATAGGTATCTCGCATGGCTCAGTGGTTTCAATTTCGAATGATCACTTGGGCATGAGAAAGCTTTCCGCAAGATGGGTGCCGCGTTTGCTCACAGTCGACCACAAACGCAATCGTTTAACAACTTCACAGGAAGGTTTGGCGTTGTTTAATCACAATATGGAGGAGTTTTTTAACCGTGGACGAAACATGGATCCATCACAATATACCAGAGACCAAACAACAGTCAAAACAGTGTGTTTCTAAGGGTGAATCGGCGCCAAAGAAGGCCAAGGTGGGTTTGTCAGCCAATAAAGTTATGGCGACTGTTTTTTGGGATGCACGTGGGATAATCCACATTGACTATCTTCAAAAGGGAAGAACAATTAATGGGGAATATTATGCGAACTTATTGGACCGCTTCAATGAGGATTTGAAAAAAAACCGACCTCATTTGGCCAAGAAAAAAAGTTCTTTTTCACCAAGACAATGCAAGGGTGCACACATGTGCAGTTTCCATGGCAAAAATCCATGAATTGGGCTATGAATTGCTCCCACATCCACCCTATTCTCAAGATTTGGCTCCGAGTGACTACTTCTTGTTCCCAAACCTGAAAAAATGGCACGGTGGAAAAAGATTTGACTCCAATGATGAAGTCATCTAGCAAACAAAGGCCTATTTTGAGGACCTCGACAAATCATATTTTTTGGAAGGGATAAAAAAATTGGAGAAGCGTTGGACAAAGTGTATAGAGCTCAAGGGGGACTACGTTAAAAAATAAAATGATTTATTTATCAAAACATCTGTGTTTTATTCCAAAAGTCACGGACTTATTGACCCGCCCTCGTATGTGCACTTGGAGGAACAAATTTTGCGACATTTTGAAGGCACTTCAAGGACCAGCAAGCGACGAGCGGGTGCCGTTTTTAATGTCAATCACATGGTGATATGGCGACTATGGCGTACACAGCGTGACGACTGGGAATATCAATTTTTGACCATAATTGGGATACTTACCTACTTAAATGTGTAACAGTGAGGACTACGTCTGAGATATTTTATTACGTTTCCGTTTACCGACTACTAAGTAAGTCAAATAATCGGGATAATAACCTACTTATTTGTGCGTGTGTAAGAATCGATGTCTGAATAATCGAACAATTCGAACTATGATAATAGCGAGTCGCAAGTTCGCAACTCGCAGGCAAGCGGCGCGGCGCGGCGGCGGCGAGGGGCGCGCAGCTGATGTCCATGTCAATATCCTAGCGCTAACACTAGTCAGACACTTGTTACTAGGGTTGTCAACATTTTTCATGATACGCTAATGAAATAAAAATGTATGGAAGTAAAAAGTAACTCTTTCGGCGCTGCTACTTTCACAGTGAATTCTATATAAGGGACATATATGCGCCTTTAAATATTATTACTCCTTTATTTTACACGTTGTATATAAACGCAGTATTTAAGTAAATAAAATCATACATTATCTTCATACATTTTCAACTGCTGTGACGTCACTCGTGTATAATTTTTTTTGTATCGAATCGTTTTTAAAGCTCTCCAATGATCTCACTTTTGTGATGGCTGTATTTCGTCAACGGTTGATCGTAGATATGCCATTGCAAGGACAATGTTTCCTGGCTTATTAAGCTCTTTTCGAAAAGCCAATGAAAAAAAAACTATGCATGTTACCCATTCTCAAGAAAAGTGTGTTTACTTTAAAAGTAAAATTTGGTGTGCAATGCAAAGCGACCGACGCATCTTCGGCTATCATCGTGTGACACCGTATCGTGTGACTGTGAGACATCGTGAATTCGATTTTACTCTCATAGATTTTCATATCCCGGGCTTATATATGAAAATCGTTTCTTAAGGAGTAAACTCCGAAAACCCACACAGTCCAACACAAGTACGTGAATGACTTATGCCCCGTTTATTCCCCACCGTCTAGATATTATAATCTACTTTCTACAAACAGAGTAACTGTCCCCTTGTGTATTCTAATGCGGTTTTTACGCTAATTCAATTCAATACAAGGTAGCGCTAATAGTTGTGATTTACGCGCGGTACGCACGCATGTTTGCGTACTATCGCTCGACAGATTCGGTGCAGCACATTTGGACCTTATTGCTATAGTTATAAGAATTGAAATGAAATGTGGTAAATCTGTCGGCGTTCGTACTAGATGCTTTGACGGTTGGTGTCGTCGTTTAACACCTTTTATATTACAATTTATACAATTAGTTAATGATTCGTACGATCGTTATTAATTACTCATACATTATCATTTAAAAGAACACTGGCGAATCCTGCCTGATTTTCTGTCAAGAGCGGCCAAGTTTCGTACATATGTGGTTTTACAGTACTTAAAAAGTTATTATATAAAAAATATACTATACTTTTAGGACTTGTGCATAAAAAGTTATGAATCTCCGAATATCAGAGAATTCATGTGTAAAATACGTACTTATCTGTGGTAATCGTTGTCATCATATCTGTATAGTCTATGGTATCTATCATGCTGTAAATTGTCAATTTGAGGCGTAAAATCTTCATCTAGTGGCCCAGTAGATAAATTTATTTTAATTGGAGTATAAAGTTAGTTTCTTTTTCTATAGCTCAGCAGTTTCGTAGTGGTTTTATGAAAAAAATTGTACTTGGGGTGTGAAATAGATCCCTCTATACTATTTATATTTATATATGTACATTTTCATATTAGAAAAATAATTATTGTTTTTGGTTTTCATAACCTGAAAGCGTCATCTATCATTTATCTATTAGCATATTGCGTTTCCAAACAATTGCCTTTTAGCTAACTAAAATAAACTAACTAGATAGGCTTTGCTTGTGACATTTGTCAATATGACATTGATAGTTCTACTTTATAATACTGTTATATTATGCAACATTTAGTACAACTATGTAAGTACTTATCTTATTGTAAATTATTTATTACTTAATGTAAAATATATGACATACATTCATTGATTATTATTAATTACTTTTGATGGGTATTGTTAAAAAAATTAACTTTTAACGTTACCTGACCTACGATATTCACAATACACGTAAATAATTACATGAATCATTATAAAAAAAAACAGCCAAATGTACCGTAAAAAACGGCTAATTGTTTTATGTGATTAAATATTTATTTAATTATGTTTTTAGTATTTGTTGTTTTACTGGAAACAGAAATAAAACATCTGTGAAAATTCTAGTGTCTGGCTGTCACGGTTCATGAGATACAGTCTGGTGACAGACAAAGACAGACAGACGGACGGATGGACAGTGGAGTCTTAATAATAGGGTTCCGTTTTTAACCTTTGGGTACGGAACCTAAAAAGGTACTACATTGATCTCTAGCACTGTCGCGACAGAGTAAAAATATACAGAGGAATACCTTTCATAGAACGATCGAAATTTTGTCAGGATTGACAATTTTTCTTATCTAAGGATATAAAATAAGATATATTTTTATTTATTCTAGTATTGTTCATACACACAGTACAATACACTTTTTTGTTTGATATTATTTGTATTAAATATTCTAAAGTTTTAAAATTCATTGGCCACCATTTATATTATATAATTGTTATTTGTCTTCATGACAACCAACAATACAATAACACAATTTCAATAAAAATTCAAACACGAAATTTTTGACGGCGCATAATCTTAATCGGATTTTTGACACTATTGTCGTGTACGCGATAGGAGAATTGTGCTCACGTTGTATGCTTGTAGTAGTGCAATCTAATATCTTTAATCTGTGCTGTCGCGGCGTCCCTGGCACGGGGCACTGTCACCAAAGACGCTCGTTTCGAACTTCAAAGTGCCAGTAACAATCCCATGACAATTTTTACGTCAGTACCAACCACTAACAGTAAAACCGTATTACCTAAAGATTTCAAAACTCAAGATAGAGAGAGACTCATAGAGAAGCTATGACATACATTTGACAGAGCAAGTCTTCATACATGGAAAAGTTACGCCATCTTGGTTTTCACCATACTTCAAATGTGAAAATAATCCCAAAAGGCCATTTAACTGGAGACATTTATTTCCTCAACATGCCTCGTCTATAATATGTCTATGGTATTACCACGTTTTAATTGGCGGTCCTGTTTACGCCATAATTTGCAGCATGCACTTTGCCCATGGAAGCATGGCTAATACGAGCCAATTGATTTATGCTGTGAACCCTTTATTTCCGCCACATTTCATATTCACATGCGATTTTATCACCAGTTTGCCGTGTTTTGCAGTTATCGTAGATATTGGTTTTATGTGCTTTCGTGTTTATTACTACTGTTTATCTTTATTATAATTAAAAAAGTGTTACTACATATTTTATGCAATGGACACTAATACGCCATAGTCCTTTACCTCGGTACTAAGGGTATAGTGTAGACGTATCTATGTTAGGCATCTCTCATATTATGTAATACGTATCTGTGTTAAGCATCTCTCTCATAATTACCAATAAAGGAGAATATAACAATTGTTGCTGTATTATTATTATCACCACTCAAGCGTAAGAAGGATCTGTAAAAAACCAAGACGTCGCAGTTCTCAACACTAAATATATGTCGGAATGCAATAATTGACCAACCAAGTTTTATAGTAGTAAACACATTTTCACAGAAATTGAGAATAATACCATTCCTATCAAATCATACCACAAATATTCACTTTCTTTGGAAAATTTCACCGGTTGAATCCTAACCAAACAAAGTGAAATCTATCCCACCATGACTGACAGTGCCAAATCAATTCTGTGGAAACCCCCGCCCACCGTGTTTTTCAACTCCGCTGCACATGTCTAAATAAGTGAACAGTAGGTTCCGTATAATAATAGGGTGTTTATTTTTAGTGGATTTACCTTTAGGCAATTTTAAATGTGTTTTTATTTCTAGTCGGCGTGATAGGCCAAATCCAATTGGGTCATTGGTAAAACATCATCATGAATTTAAAGGAAACTAAAACATTATAGTGGTTTTTAGAATAAAATATTATGTAGTAAAAAATAAAACCACTTGATTTTAAGATTAAGACTTTGACTGTCAAATGGCTAGCTATATGGTTTTTTTATGAATCAAAAATTTATGAAAAGGAATCGCCCATGGACACCGAATGCTGCTATTACCGTCATCCATGGCCACCGAAAGCTATTACCTTCTGGCCTCTGCTTCTTTTTTTGTTTTAGGTGGACACCCGTCTATAAACGACGGCAACACTAGATAAGCTGCAAGTGCCCAGTTTTAAGATCGCAGGGTAGAAATACCGCTGGCGACAATTTTATTAATTCCAGAGTATTATTGTGCGCGGCAGAAAACTCCGGGAAAAACGCACAATTAAGGACTGCCACACATCGGTAGCGAAAAGTTGCAGTAGGTACAAGTCCGAATAAATCCTTGGAGCACTCCCCGTGATATGACGGATAGAAGATGCAGAGCGAGGCTACATAGAGATGTACAACAGCATAGATTAAAGACATAGTAGTGCCAAAGAGTCGAGTCAATTGAAATACTTTGGCAGTCGATAATTCGAGTCACCCTTCGTTGGATGAGGTCAGGGGGAGAAGCTGGTACTTTGATGCTCTTACCCAAGATGAGTACAGTATTACATGTGAGGCCGAACAAGCGCCTTGTATAGTTTTAGGCACTGGACAGAAGTGACATACTGCTTCGACCTGTTTAGAACACCAATCTTCTTGGGTGCTAATTTAGCCTTACCCTCTATATGACATGGGTACTGGATATGCTCGATATGTCAACACCAAATATTCCAAAGCTGGCTGGTCCTTAGGTAAAGTTCCTCTTGATCCGGAAAGAAAAATTAAGGATGCTCCTCTTGCACAAAAAAATCCTTAGCGTGGCAAATCTGTAATACTCACCACATAAGTGGTGACCTGTGCGGCTCACTGGTTAGCGCGGCGGTGCTTAAGCCGGAGGTCACAGGTCGAATTCCGTAGAAGAGGCAAAAAGTGTCTCTGTGTTCCTGGGTCTTGGAAGTGCATAAAATATATGTAGGTATAGTTTAATAAAAATCTTAAACTTGTATATAGCATGAAAGTATTAAATATATTTCCGTTGCCTGGTACCTGCGATACAAGTTCTTCTACTTAGTACCTACAGACCCAGATTGACGTGGTGTGGAAGCGTCCATAGATAATATTATTATTAAGTCATCATGACCTGGTGGTAGGTAAATCAGATTTCCAAGCGCTTTCTGCTTGGGTTTGTACGAAAACCTTATTATAATTGACTCGCGGGACCCTAAAACTTAACTAGGCAACTCGCTGCTAAGGAAATCACGTAATACACATTTAAATATGGCATGGGGCTTATGAGTCACGACGATGTTAAATCACAACGAAAATTTATTCCGCAGGAGAGAGGGCACCTTCGTTCCGTAGGGTTAATAGACCGAAATATTATGATCTTAAAACTTTTAATTGTTCGACGTTTATCGCGAACTTTTACTGGGGTTGAAACTGATTTGACATTAAAAATTTTGAAACTCCTTTGCTTAAACTGCTTGGTTATAATTATTAGTACCTGGGTAACTGAGCTTTGCTCGGAGCAGATTAAAAAAAAAACACAAAAATATTTTAACTGTGTTCGAATCAACCACATTCCGAATTTCCGAACAACGCAAAAATTAACCAAACTGCTAATCGGACTGACATTATAGAGTCGAATCTGTTGATATATTGTTGCCCATCGAAATAAAATATATATATATATATATATATAACTTAAAAATGCGCAGATTCCCAGGAGCGAAACCTAGCTAGACCGATTTTACTATGAATATATATATACAAGATTGTCTCGTTTAAAGTATACGATTATGTATGATGCTATTACGACGTTTACGATGAACGATGTAAAATTACAACGATTCCTAGGGCGGGCGCTTACTTGGGACAAGACAGTCTTAAGACAGTTGCGCCTCACAAAGACAAGATTTAATATTATGCCATTACATATGAAATTGGCGTTTTGTAAAGGAAGAACATAAAGTCGATTTAAACATAATATATTTATTTAATCAAAGTATATACCATTGCTATCTATGCACTTTTGCCATCTCATGGGTAGTTCATTGATTCCTTTACAGTGTCAGCCAGACAGAATCAATAAAATCTTTGAAAGCGTTTTGGACTGCCCCATCGGAGTTGAACTTTTTCCCTTGCAAGAAGTTATCCAAATTTCGAAAAAAATGGTTATCTGTTGGAACAAGGTCCGGTGAGTATGGTGGATGTCCTAGGCATTCCAATTGAAGCTCCTCTAATTTGGTAGCCGTCTATTCTGCTGTGTGTGGTCTAGCGTTGTCCTGAAGCAGCAAAAGCCTAAAGCGAATGACCAATCTTCGGTTGTTTAGCAGCTAGCTTTTCCATCATGATTTGCAGTCTGGCCAGATTTAAGAAAGCTGTAGTGAACGACACCGGCACTATTATTGGTGGTCTTAGTAACTTTTTTTGAGTCCATTTTCGCTTGGGGCAGGGTTGCCAGGGTTGCCAGGTTGGTTCGCCAGGGTTCAGCCATTGCGATGAGCGTTTTCGATTATCATACAGGATTCACTTTCCATCACAGGTAATGATTCGATTTAAAATCCCTTCATTATTGTGCCGGTTGAGTAATGAAACGCAGCAGTCGAAGCGCGTTTGTCGGTTTCCTCCACTCAATTTTTTTTCAAGCTTTTCACCATCCCAATTCGCTTCAAGTGGATTAAAACAGTTTTATCACTAACATCGCAGCCTGCAGCTAGCTCGGACGTGGTTTGCGATGGATCCGCTTCCACAATAGCCTTCAATTCTTCATTATCAACTTTAGTCTCCGGCCGTCCACGGGGCTTGCTCTGAAGGTCGAAATTTCCAGAACAAAAACGTTGGAACTAAAAACGCACTGTATTTTCTTTTACGACACGGTACGAGCAATTAACGGTATAAATTTTAAATTGGAATTCCTAACCAAAGAAGATATATTTGAGATCAAAGTGGCCAGTACGACAAAACGCCAATTTTATATGTAAGGACCTAATACAATTGTGGCGCTCCAAGACAGTTCTGTCTATGAGACGATTTGTTTCAAGTGTGCGTTTCTTTATATGTTTTGTTATGACAGTCAATACATAATCTTAAGACTATCGTATCTCAAGTGAGCGCTGACTCTTAATAGACCGAAATATAATCTTAAAACTTTTAATTGTTCGACATTTATCGCGGAGTTGTATGTTTTTGGAACGAAGTTCCTTATGGCGAGTTGCAAATTGTATTGGGGCTGGACGGATTATTAGGCACGACACTTTTTGACACTCGAAATCACAATATAATAACGACTGTTAAGAATGATACAAAAAACGACCTTATCACCTTGACAATAATGTAGAATTTTACAATTACACTTTGTGACTGTTATAACTGTTACATATTGTGACTAGCCAGCCGGGCCTTAGGTAAGCGAGCGGTGGGACGGGAGAGCGCTTGATGTTATTACTCAGTACGGAGCCGGACTTCGCGGCGGCAACACTGCGAGCAGCAAGCAACCCGCCCCCTCACCCCTGTCCCTACCTAAGGCGCGGCCAACTAGTTCCACGCGCACTATATATACTTAGTTCAACTATTTGTTTTGTATAATATAATATATTATATCTACACAGATAAACAAAACTGAAGTGTCTGTTTGTAATTTCAAATGAACAGCTTTTATTTTCACTTAATGCATTTAAAAGTATGATCGGTACTTACAATAAAATATAAATTGTTAATATGTTTCTGTCCGTCTGTCAGTCTGTGTGTTTGTTCCGGCTAATCTCTGTATATATATATATTTCTTCCAAAATAGGCTTCAATTCTTCATTATCAACTATATATTTATATTATGATATGTATATTATAACTTCGTTCCATCCGGGTGTCCCTTAACACCTGTCAAGTTTTTTTAATTTGACATCGTTACAACCACAAATAAAACCTATTGTTTCATAATCTGAGGTTACAAAGATAAGGCTCCGAAACTACTGGACCCATTTTGATGAAATTTGACACAGATATAGAGTAGACCACGGGAAGGGCACAGGCTAGTTTTTATGTCGGAAAAATATACTGTTTCCGGAAAATTAGCTTTTGCGCGCACGGAGTCGCGAGCAACGTCTAGTACATAATATTTTAGTCACTAAAGTAACTGAAATTTAGCTAAAGACCTAATGTTAAACACTGTACAGTATATTATACAGTATATTTCATGAACTAAGTTCAGCTTTTGACGTCGAATAGAGTTCAGTTACAAAGGCACGAGCACGTCGCATTATGACGTTAAGTAAACCTTCATTTACCTGACAGAGATATTAACGTAAACATGTAAATTTTGAGCGTTAAATAATCGTAATCTTCTTATGTGTAAGTAGATACGACTCATTTAAATGAAGAGAGGGAGTGAGACATACGATCCATATAATACTAGGATGGGTTGACAGTATGTAGACGTCATTTTCCTCTGTCCCTGTCTTTGCGTGAAAGAGTTAATCTAGTTAAATACCGCGGCTGTACTAAGGTACAGCCGCGGTATTTAACTTACATTTACTACTTTTACATTTACTACTATTTATTTAACGTACATAATAAGTTATGAGGTTAGGTTCCGTGCATGATCAATATCTGTTACAATTTACAAACGTTAAAGTTTGTATGTATGGATGATTGTTAGTCTTTCATGCAATAATTACCGAACGAATTTTGATGAAATTTATTATGTATTATGAATACATATTACATACCATACCAAATTTCATCAAAATTCGTGTGTTAATCCAGAGTCTCAACTACTAAGTTGAGACTCTGGATTAACACATAGGCTATTTTTTATTGCAGCCAAATTTACGGTTTCTTCGGGATTACTTCTTGTGCATAAGAACGCACGAGCAATATCTAGCACTCTTATCAAACTTTGTGTGTTCTCCTACAAAAATGGGGTGGTGAACAAAAATATAAACAGAAAAATATTTACAAATGATATTGTGGGTCGGTACAAAAAAAAATATAAAACCTCTATTGCATATTTGCAAAAAATTTCAAAGAAACCAATTCAATTTTGGAAAAAAATATTAGAATATAAAAAATGAGAAAAACATCAATGCCTACGCCAAAAAACAACATAAAAATTGTAAACAATAATTCACAATGTTTGTAAGAAGCAATACAAATAGTTTGGAAATTCACAGGCTATTGGATCACACAATGCCCTTTGTCACCCCAAGCTAGGAGGGAAAATATTTTGCACCCTTGTTGGTGGAATCACGCGTCGACTCACGAAGACGGATCATTGGCACGCGGCGAGAGGGTGGTGCAGACGAGCCTTATAATACCAATACCTTCTCAAGAATGGTATCTTGATACACTTGTGCCGATGTTTTGATACCTTTTTCACAAAAGTATGGCTCAGTCACTCCTTCATAGCCACCCACCCACCAAACCATCACTGAAGTCGGATAGTACCCACGTTGCACTCTGTCGACTAATTGAGAAGCTTCCTTAGAACTTTGAGCATAAATACGATAATTTTGTTTGTTAAAATGTTGCTCAGTTGTAAAAAAATTCTCATCCGTAAACAAAATTTTTCTGTGACCTCCCTTTGCGTACCGCTTCAGTAGTTGTTTAGATTTTACCGCCCTATACCCTTTTCTACCCTAAACCGTATACTCTATTCTTTTTTAAATTATCAGTTAAGAAATGACTAGTACGTCTCTTATAGGCCGGAAGTCCTAAGTCATCTTTTAAAATACGCGAGATGGTTCTAGGTGCTATCTTCATCTCCCGAGTTAAAATCTTTTGCTTTCGGACAGGATTTCTTCGAATTCTTTCCCTTACTGCTTTGACCACCTTTTTCGTACGAACACTACGTGGATGGCCAGATCTTTTTCTGTCACAAACACAGGAGGTCTATATAAGATTTTTATTATATAATACACATATTTAATACACATCCATGACCCAGGACAGGACCCACGTCACTGCTGGAGTTTGTGCTACAAAATACCATTCATACAAAATTTATACAAAGAGATTCGCGTTAGATTTCTGAGTATGTACATCCGTGTATATATTTCACATTTATTTTTATTCATATCTTATCTATATTAAACCATTCCCTGAAACCTTTTAATACAACCTTCTCAACACTAAAGCTATAAAGCGTAAAAACTCCCGTCTGCGCCGCCTTCCGCCCCAGAAGATGGATCATCGAGACGAAGGGAGCGTTCGATAAACCGTTGCGATATGGAAAACTGTTAGCGCACAACAGAATGCAGCTTACTGCTGAATTTTACGCCATTATAGCGTTAACGGGGTGACTGGTGACTTACGTTTTCCTAGAATATGTAATGTAATAACGGCGATGGTTTAATAGTCATACGTTAGGTTAAAATGTTTTGATAGTAAATACTAAATAGGTTATGTACGACTATAGAAACATGCAGTTATTTCCGTGATATTAACTTTCTTTTTGATTGTAAGTTTCTTATAATAATTTAACATAACATCTAGGAATCCTACTCATATTATAAATGTGAAAGTTTGCTTGGAGAGATGGATAGATGTATGGATGGATTTTTGCTGCCCTTGCACGCAAAAACTACTGAACGGATTTTGTTGACATTTGGTATTGTAGTAGTTGGAGCTCAGGTCGATTTTGTTAATTAAAACCTACAATAATACAGTTACGTCCAGTCCCGATATGTTAAAAATGCGATATGTTATTCTCATAACGTCAAACCAACATCAATCTCGTTTTGATTAGTCCAAACTGTAAAAATCAGCTTATGATATCGAGTCGATTCATTTATAATTCAATAAAAGTAAAATTAAAGTTTAAGTTAATTACGAGATTTGGGGTTCTGGATTAGCACATAGGCTACATCTTATCCCGTAAAAATACACTGTTCCCGTGGAATACTGTATTTACGCGGGCGGAGACGCGGACGCGAATTACGGTTTCCCTGAATATTGTTCATTGTTTCAAACACTTACGGGTTTGGTTCGCGGTGCACTTTTCTTTTTCCCGACGTTTCGGCTACTTTCAGCAGCCGTGAAATATAACATTCCCCTTCAAGATGCAGGAGCCTACAAGCTCGACTGTGACTGCGGTCTCTCCTATATAGGGCAAACTAAAAGATCCATCAACACCCGCGTAAAGGAACACATCGCAGATGTTAATAATAATAATTTCTATGGACGCTTTACACCACGTCAATCTGGCCCCGTGCTAAGTATCCGAAGAACTTGTGTTACAGATACCAGAAAACGGGAAGTATATTTAATACTTTTATATTTAAGATTTTTATTATATAATAGACATATTCAATACACATCCATGACCCAGGAACACAGAAAACTTTTGTTCCTTCGGCGGACTCTACTCTTTCTACTTTCTTCTACTCCTTGCATGTAATGGATATTTTGCGCGCCATTGTGATGGCAGAATGTTGGATCCTAGCTATTATAATATTTTTAAGACCTTATGTATACTACATTCTGACAATAAAAGATTGATTGATTGACGAGACAATTTTGCACATCACGCTTGGTCGTGGGTTCGATTCCCGCATTGGAACAACCAAAAACGATGTTTCCAAGTTTGGTTAGGACAATGCAGGCTGATATCCTGATTGTCTGATAAAAAAGATGATAATGAGTAAGAAGATGATACATGCCCATGCATGTAAAAAGTCGGACCTGCGCCTGATCTCTCGCCAGTCGTGTCGGTTATCCGTCCCACTAGGTTTCGAGAGTAAAGGAAGGGGGAAGAGAAAGAGTGCACAAGAGCACATTAGCTTTTGTGTACTGCGCACTCACTTGTTCACTATAAAATAACTTCTGCGTAGCTGGCCTGGTTTCAATGAAACCCACCACCGTCACCGAAACCGTTGTGGGGAGCTATATAATACCATTTCTTAAAAATATAAAACCCCACTTGTTGAACGTTTTAAAATAACGTCAGACACACGATTCCATTTATGCCACTGAAAAAATATTGACATTTACTTAAACTTCCCCCCGCGGCATTGCAAAGTTTAGAGACGGCACCAGGAGAGCATACACTTAAAAGAGCATTATCTTCTTATTTTTATATTAAACTCCGAGAAGGGAATCTTGTAATCGCCTTAAGCTTTCCATCATTCAGGGACATCTGTTGCCTCGCTCCCTAAATTTGAACTTTGCATTCTGCTGGTAACAATAAACTTCATATTATTAATGGTATCGGAAGTAGTGATTACCTAATCATTTAAAAGATATGGGGACGCGAAAAGTAATATATATATTTAGTGTCTAATTTGACAATCGTTAGTGCATTTCTGTGTATTAATTTAAAAAAAGTATATTTTCTTAATAATAACAGAATCGATAAACGTTTATTATTTGTATTACTGTTTGTGTAGATATTCGAAAGGATGTAATTTGCAACGCCAGCTTACGCCATAGCCTAGAATGTATTTATCATAACTAAAGTTCGCCCTCTCCCCGAAATTAGTACATTAATTATATCATATCATTTTTAGGTTTGAACTTTATAATGGTTATTTTACCTCTAAGATAAAAAAAAACAGGTATATGTTGTGACAGATTGACAAACGTCAACTTGTAACAAAATTGTATCCATCAAACGCACGTAGTGAATAAAATATAATCTTTGTATTGTACGAGTGTTGTACCTAGTTATTAAAGTGAAACTTAACTTCGTCTGTGTGTTGCATGTCGCGTGACGGTCGGCTGCGGAGTAGGGATAAAGTGAAAGGCGCTCGTCAGAGCAGCCGAGGCCAATATGGCGGCGCCTATAGTTCGCATCAGCTGTATAGTGTATAGACTAGTACTCATTTGTGCCAGTGCTCCACGCTATTTTGTTATTAAGTTTCACTTTTACCGTGGTTTCATAAAACCACACAATCCTTTTTTTGATTGGTTTACAACCCAAAAATACTTTACATTAGTAAGGCCCTCATAAACATCTTATGCAAATAGGTTCGCTTTACCTTTAGCGTGATCTAGCGGCAAATCAGCGCCACCTAGTATGCCATATGAGAACCAAAGTTCCTTAAGAAAATTAACTTAAAATCTAACGCATAAACAGTCTGTATATTGATAAAGACCGCATTTAACTGGTTATGTAGTTCACGCGAAGGCACAAGAAGCGCATTTTATTGTTATTAAGTTTCACTTTTACCATGGTTTCATAAAACCACACAATCCTTTTTTTGTTTATTTTATGTATTTCTAATTATTATTTTAAAAACAATATAAGATTTCTGCAAACCCGCATAAACTTTAATGTATTGGCCAAATTTCATACTCCTCCGGTTGCACAATTAAAGTGTACTGAAAGTTTTTGCTGCACGTACTCATAAAATAATATTGTCATGGGTCTTAATAAAAGGGGAGATGCGGCCCAAAACATCTGCTATTTATTTGAAACGATAATTTTATTTTCATTATCTAAGTACCTATGATGTATTCACGTAAGATTTTCATTAGTCTGAAAGCATTAACACTCTCCAATAATGCAAATGTAAATATTCTACGTGCGAACGGAGGTACTCGTACGTGCGCCTACAGATTCCATTAAAGAATGTGTTTTAAAATATTATTCACACGAGTGCTTTTAGTATTTTGTCGTTTGTGTGTTTGCTTATTGATTTGGTATTCACATGCTACTAGGCATAAATAATAGCTCCCCACGCCGATTTCGGTGACGGTGGCCGGTTCCATTGAAACCAGGCCAGCTACGCAGGAGTTATTTTATAGTGTCCAAGTGTGTGCGTAGTACACAAGAGCACTCTCTCTTCCCTTAACTCTCATAACCCAGTGGGACGGACAATCGACACGACTGGCGAGAGATCAAGTGCAGGTCTGACTTTTTACATGCCCATCCGACGCACGGATGATCTTTCTTGTCCGACAATCAGGTGACCAGCCTGCATTGTCCTAACCAAACTTGGAAACAACATTTTCTTGTTGTTCCAATGCGGAAATTGAACCCACGACCTCCGAGTCGAGAGTCAAGCTCTATACCACCGGACCACGGCATGCACCAGGTACGAATCCCATTTAATTATTTTACCTATTTACTATAAACAGATGCAGGTATTTATCCCAAGGAACCTTTATTTAACTTTCTTTTTATATTAGGTCCTTACATATGAAATTGGCGTTTTGTCGTACTGGCCACTTTGATCTCAAATATATCTTATTTGGTTAGGAATTCGAATTTCAAATTTATAACGCTATTTACTCAACACAAATGCATGAGCATTTGTGTTTCGAAAACCGTAATTCATTTGTTTCTTCTTCTTTTGGTTTTTTCTTTGCATCACTCTGTTTACAAAATGGAAACTTGAACTATATACGATATTTCAATGGCGGCGGTGTCGCAAAAGAAAACACAGTGCGTTTTTGGTTCCAACGTTTTCGTTCTGGAAACTTCAACTTGCAGAACAAGCCCCGTGGACGGCCGGTGACGAAAGTTGATAATAAAGAATTGAAGGCTATTGTAGAAGCGAATCCATCGCAAACCACGTCCGAGTTAGCTGCAGACTGCGGTGTTATTGATAAAACAGTTTTAATCCACCTGAAGCAAACTGGGAAGGTGAAAAAGCTTGAAAGGTCTATTCTGCAGTGTGTGGACACTGCACTGATGGCTACCAAATTAGAGGAGCTTCAATTGGAATGTCTAAGACATCCACCATTCTCCCCAGACCTTGCTCCAACAGATTACTATTTTTTTCTAAATTTGGATAACTTTTTGCAAGTTTTGGGCAGTCCAAAGCGCCTTCAAAGATTATGTTGATTCCTGTCCGAATGGTTTTTTTTGTAAAGGAATCAATGAACTACCTATTATATGGCAAAAGTGCATAGATAGCAATGGTATATACTTTGATTAAATAAATATATTATATAGAATTGAAGGCTATTGTGGAAGCGGATCCATCGCAAACCACGTCCGACTTAGCTGCAGGCTGCGGTGTTAGTGAGAAAACTGTTTTAATCCACTTGAAGCAAATTGGGAAGGTAAAAAAGCTTGAAAGGTGGGTACATCATGAATTAAGTGCAGCAAACCGATAATTACCTAACCGGCACAATAATGAAGGGATTTTAAATCGAATCATTACCTGTGATGAAAAGTGGATCCTGTACGATAATCGGAAATGCTCACCACAATGGCTGAACCCTGGCGAACCAGCCACAGCTTGCCCCAAGCGCAAAATTTACTCAAAAAATGATACTAGTGAGCGTCTAGTGGGCTAGTGTCGTTCACTACAGCTTTCTTAAATCTGGCCAGACGATTACGGCAGATGTCTATTGCCAGTAACTGCAAATCATGATGGAAAAGCTAGCTGCTAAACAACTGAGGTTGGTCATTCGCTCTAGGCCACTGCTGCTTCAGGCTAACGCTAGACCACACACTGCACAACAGACGGCTAACCAATTAGAGGAGCTTCAATTGGACTGTCTAAGACATTCACCGTACTCCCCGGACCATAATCCAGCAGATTACTATTTTTTTCGGAATTTGGATAATTTCTTGCAAGGGAAAAAGTTCAACAATACGGGTTCCGTAAGGGTCGCTCGGATGGTGATCTCTTGGCATACCTAATTCATCGTTGGGCTCGGGCAATTGAGTCGAAGGGAGAGGCATTGGCTGTTAGTTTGGAAATTTCGAAGGCCTTTGATCGGGTTTGGCATAAAGCGCTGCTATCAAAGCTTCCATCATACGGGCTGCCCGAGAAATTATGTAATTGGGTCTCTAGTTTCTTAGCAGATAGAAGCATAAAGGTCGTAATTGACGGCGAATGCTCGGAAACTCAGTCTGTTGATGCTGGTGTCCCTCAGGGCTGTGTGCTATCGCTTACCCTATTCATACTGCATATCAATGACATGTTACAGACCAACGGCATTCATTGCTATGCGGATGATAGTACTGGTGATACTGTATATACCGGCTCCCCCTAAATGTCATTGAGAGTCGAAACGAACTTGTGTCTAAAATAAAGAATTCATTGGAGAAAGTCTCTGAATGGGGTAGACGTAACTTAGTCCAATTCAACCCCGCCAAGACACAAGTCTGCGCGTTCACCACTAAAAAGTCACCAATGGTCGTATATCCTCGTTTCGAGGGCACATCTTTAACCATCTCCCCTAGCATTGAGATACTTGGCGTCAACATATCGAGCGAAGTCCAGTTCCGATATCATCTAGAGGGTAAGGCCAAGTAAGCCTCGAAGAAGCTTGGTGTTCTTAACAGAGCGAGACAGTACTTCAGTCCGGACCAACGCCTACAACTCTACAAGGCGCAGGTTCGGCCTCATATGGAATATTGTTCTCATCTCTGGGCAGGGGTGCCAAAATACCAAATGCTCCCTCTGGATCGTATCCAACGAAGGGCCGCTCGAGTTGTTGACTGCCATAGTGTTTCAAACAGTTTGGACCCCTTGGAATTACACCGAGATGTAGCTTCACTCTGCATCCTCTATCGGTTGTATCACGGGGAGTGCTCTGAGGAATTGTTCGGAATCATACCACCTGCAACTTTTCGCCATCGTCCCACGCGAAAAACATACCATCCTCATCACCTTGATGAGTGGTAGTCTTCCACCGTGCGCTTTTCGCGTAACTTTCTGCCGCGCACTGTAAAACTCTGGAACGAACTGTCACCAGCAGTATTTCCGGACCTATACGACCTGCAAACCTTCAAGAAGAGAGCATATTCCCTATTAAAAGGCCGGCAACGCACCTGCAGCTCTTCTGATGTTGCGAGTGTCCATGGGCGACGGTAGTTGCTTACCATCAGGTGACCCGTTTGCTCGTTTGCTCCCTTATTTAATAATAATAAAAAAAAACCAACTACGATGGGACAGCCCAAAGCACCTTCAAAGATTTTATTGATTCCTGTCCGAATGGTTTTTTTAGTAAAGGAATCAATGAACTACCTATGAGATGGCAAAAGTGCATAGATAGCAATGGTATATACTTTGATTAAATATAAAAAAAATATAATATGTTTAAAAAAATCGACGTTATGTTCCTCCTTTACAAAACGCCAATTTCATATTATGTAATGACCTAATATTAGGTAATTTTTTTAAATTTATTTATTATAAATGAACGAACGTTAAAAGCCCTTTTAATGTTATGTGCCTACATCGAATATACAAATATTGTCACGGTGTCTAGAGAACGAGATTTAACAAAAATGCGGTCGAAGTTACGTGAAAAATCTAGAACAAAATAAAGGCTTTTATCCCCGGATAGCAACCAGTTTCAAATAATAAAAAGCTTTACTTTGATCTTTTGGGTAGAAAAAGGTCCCTACAACATAATATTTATTCCGAAAGGTATCCCTTTTATTGCCAGCAAATAAAAACCACATTTTAACATCTAAAGTCTCAAACAATTATTTAATAGCTTAACGCAACCAAGATGGTAACATTTTCTATTCCTTGTTATGCAAGATTTTTTTTTTACCAAATAGTTAATGTTTAAAAATGGACTTTACCTATGAAATTGCCGTTTTGTATGGAAAATTTGAAACGAATTTTTTTCAACGAAACGAAAATCGCAAGACGGGCGACTGCAAAACAGGCAAAGCAAAAACATAATAATTTCGCACGCCAATCGATCGCAGACCACGGGCGCAAATTGCCGAGGCTGCGGGTGATCGCGGCCCGCGCGATTCTACGGCTGAGTACTCACGGAGCGATTTATAATCGCGCCTGCCAGTGCAGCGAGACCCGCAAACAATCGCGCACGCCACGGGCGTAAATCGCGTCGTGCGTTTAGATTTAATTTTTTACATAATATACATTTGCATTCTACAGAAGCTGCGGGCCCGCAATCGCGGTGGGCGCGACTAAAAATCGCTCCGTGAGTTCTTAGCCTTAGGTCTACCACACGCGCCGCAGGTCTGGCGGTGCCGGCGATTTTGTATGGATTACGCCGACTGGCAAAAACTGACTCTATGTCAATACGGTCAATTTACACCGAAACGAAATGATACGGGACGTGGCGCTGCGTTTTTAAGATAGCTATACAAAATTGAACTTTATTCATTACCCAAGAAGATACACGTTTCATTGTAAGATTACGAATATCAAGTTGCACAGCGCATGTGCAGTGTAGCAATACACTGCACATGAAACGTTTATCTTTTTATGTATGTTATTACCGCAGCGCCGGAACTGTGGCGCGTGTGTAAGCGTACTTTTTGATACTTAGTTCGGCGAGAAAATATAATGCAGCTTACGCAACAAGTATCGTTGTTCGCGCTGATGTTAAAAGCATACGGGAACACTAAATAAACTTACCGTGGACTGGAACGGGCAAACTATCAAAGGAGTTGGCAAAAAATAAAAACCAGCCAATCGCGAGTTGGACTCGCGCACGTTGGGTTCCGTGAAAACGGCAATGATATCACGTTTATTGTTATATGGGTTACTCCCATAGTTCATATAGAGATTCTGTTTTTTAGTATTTGTTTGTGAAAGTTTCAACTGTCTAGGATCATCACGGTTCATTAGATACAGCTAGATACAGATACTGGTGACAGACGGACGGGCGGACGGACAGTGGAGTCTTAGTAATAGGGTCCCGTTTTTACCCTTTGGGTACGGAACCCTGAAAAAAGGAAACTCCAGTATGCGGGCTATGGAGCGCAACAAAAATTTAATTTCGCTACAAACTTGGTACGGTTCCTTTAAATTACTGACATGGCGACTAACTTTTCTTATTAGCGTCACATGTTCTTGCCGTGGCGTGCTCTGGTATAGTCGGCTTCGAATTTTCTTAAAGAAAAATCCTACTTTGGTAAAATTCTGATAAGGCTGGGACTATATTACCGGAATCTCTTCGACCGTAGAAAATTCAGCGCATTGAAAAAAGAAACCTGGACCAATATAATATAGCTGAAAATCGGACACACGATTTGACAACTGTTACATTTGACATTTACATTTGACTCAACGCTCGTGTGTTTGATTTTCAACTCTATTGTATAAGTCCAGAGTTCTATTTTCAATGCTCTGAATTTTCTCCGTTCGGAGAGATTCCGAGAGTACAGTAGGATCGGCATAGTCATTTCATGTACTAAGATCCTTGAAATAAAGAATAAATAAAAACTACCTAGTTTTTTACCTAAATATAACCAATTTATTGCCCCCCTACCAAAATTACTGGCTACCCATTTGACATATAAAATACGGGTTGCGTATTCGTTTATTTTATCTTTTTATACTCCTAGATACTTAAATGTGTTTTTTCTTATTTATTCGTGTATAAATGAAGGGTGACCAACGCAGAATACGTACTCTCAATAGCATCTTCCCTATTATAAATGTGAAAGGTTGTGAGGATGGATGGATGCTTGTTACTCTTTCACGGGTAATGGTACTATGCTTTGGATTAACACATAGACTACTTTTCATCCCGAAAAAGTACAGGGTTCCCGTTGAATACTGTATTTAGGTGGGCGGAGCTAGTAATTTATAAAAAAGACAACCTATGTAAAACACTACATGTTGCCTGCGGCTTCTTGCGCGCAAAAGACAATCCCGCGTAAACCGTACATTTTACCGCGGTACACTTCCCCGTGGACTATTCTGCATTTGGGCGAAATTATATCATAATCGAACCTGCTGTTTCGGAGCCTATTCGATGCAAGCAAACCAATCATTCCTCTTTATAATATTATGTATTAAAGTATACTAGATAATATCATTACGTATCCTATAACCTATGTATCTATCCTATATATTATATATCCTAGTAACTTTTCAGTAGTAAAATTGCAGACCCCTACTCCTAAAAAGGTAATGCCGTATCTGCACGTCGACCAGGCATTACATGAAAATCGCTTAACAGGGCGGATGAATCGTTCGCAAGCACACATACTCACGTGTCTAAATTGGTAGTTCAACCATGTCTGCAGTCGTTGCAGTCACTTCCTTTGTGTTTAAATGCATTGAGGTGTCCTAGTGTAAAGGAAAATGTTTAGAATCTGGTTGAGCAGGAACTTTGTCGATGTTGTACATATACATGATTGTGGTAGTGGATGGTGAGCGACTTTTCGCTGCATACATTTCACTGGTGTCGGGTACCATCGGTGTAGAAGAAGAAATAGACGGTGTTAAACTTTTACATTACAAAAACAAGTTAAAATTATGTAACTTAATAAGCTACTAGGGCGGGTCAATAAGTCCGTGACTTTGAATTTCTAACCTCCTTACTGAAAAAGCAACACTACTCCTGTCAACAGGCATCTGTCAGTTGACTCCTATCAAAATTTGAACTTGCTGCGTCAGTTAGTTTGTGTTTTACAGCTATCTTTATCAGACTATCCAGTAACTTAAGGAAACAATGGAAAAAAGTGAATTTCGTGTGCTTATTAAGCATTATTTTTTGCGAAAAAAAACCATTACCGAGACCAAGGCTAAGCTTGATAAATACTATGGGGATTCTGCACCATCGATTTCAATGGTAAAAAAGTGGTTTACTGAATTTCGTTGTGGCCGTACAAGCACTGAAGATGCCGAACGTCCTGGACGCCCAGTTGAGGTCTCTACACCCGAAACAATCGAAAAAATTCACGATATGGTGTTGGCCGACCGAAGATTGAAAGTGCAAGAGATTGTGGAAGCCATAGGCATCTCGCATGGCTCAGTGGTTTCAATTTTGAATGATCACTTGGGCAAAGCTTTACGCAAGTCGACCACAAACGCAATCGTGTAACAACTTCACAGGAAGGTTTGGCGTTGTTTAATCACAATATGGAGGAGTTTTTGCGCCGTTTTGTAACCGTGGACGAAACATGGATCCATCACAACACACCAAAGACCAAACAACAGTCAAAACAGTGGGTTTCTAAGGGTGAATCGGCGCCAAAGAAGGCCAAGGTGGGTTTGTCAGCCAATAAAGTTATGGCGACTGTTTTTTGGGATGCACGTGGGATAATCCACATTGACTATCTTCAAAAGGGAAGAACAATTGATGGGGAATATTATGCCAACTTATTGGACCGCTTCAATGAGGATTTGAAAAAAAACCGACCTCATTTGGCCAAGAAAAGTTCTTTTTCACCAAGACAATGCAAGGGTGCACACATGTGCAGTTGCCATGGCAAAAATCCATGAATTGGGCTATGAATTGCTCCCACATCCACCCTATTCTCCAGATTTGGCTCCGAGTGACTACTTCTTGTTCCCAAACCTGAAAAAATGGCTCGGTGGAAAAAGATTTGACTCCAATGATGAAGTCATCTCGCAAACAAAGGCCTATTTTGAGGACCTCGACAAATCATATTTTTTGGAAGGGATAAAAAAATTGGAGAAGCGTTGGACAAAGTGTATAGAGCTCAAGGGGGACTACGTTGAAAAAAAAAATGATTTATTTATCAAAAAATCTGTGTTTTATTCCAAAAGTCACGGACTTATTAACCCGCCCTCGTATCAGAGGCTGGTTCTCCTTCGTAGGGAAGCCGTAGGCTGTATAGGTAGGGATTTAGTTGAGGGTATCCAAAAGGTAAGTGGCAAGTGAAGACGATAGGAATGGAGTTGTGTTGTTGAGAGAGTGCCACTGTAAGCTATATATAATTCTAATGAGTTTTTGAAAACTCCTCATTTCCTTCATTAAGTGAACTTTAGTCTCCCATTAAATCTTATTCAAAGACTAGCTTTTGCCCGTGACTCTTGTCTATAACAGTGTCCCTCAGGAACATAGACCTTTTCGGGATAAAAAGTAGCCTATGTGTTAATCCAGAGCTCAAGCTACTACCATACCAAATTTCATTAAAACCCATTCAGTAGTTTTTGCGCAAAAGAGTAACAAACATCCATCCATACATTTACAACAGTAGTAGGACTTTTACCTTCAGAGATATAGTTCACTCCAAAGAACAAAGTCCACTCAATAATACTTCTCTCCAATTTCTTCCTTTATCTGACTCCGCAGTAAAGTTATCTTCGCAATTTATGAATAGGAGGCTCGTTGGGTCCAAAATTAATATCGGGGACATCGATATCCTAACATTAAGAATTATCGTTCTTTGTAACTCCACTTTTTCGACTGCTATAAATTTAGGGAATGTAAAATATTGAAGTGTACACAAAAATGATTACAAATTTCAAATAGCGCGCCTGTATTTGTTATTTTAACGTAACTTCTGTTTGTTGCTTTACTCAAGTCGCTTTATGTTTGATAAGTAATAGTTTTACAGCAAGAATTACATATACTTATCTCTTAATGATCTAAACTGATAATAATGTTGAAGCATATAAGTAGTTAAAATCATTTCACTTATAACTAAATACTTGCTCAAAATTCATAATTATTATTTTTAAGATTTACTAAAGGTCAATTTACTAGCGCGTATGTTTACGAGTTACCTTGGGGTTTTGTAAAATTACTTAATTATAAACACAAAAATATTATCAGCATTTTTGAAAGATAGCGGTGAAAAATAAGTTGGAAAAGTTTTATTGCAACCTAAAGGTAAGCTATAAGTAGGAAGAGAAAAAGAAGAAAACAAAATGAAGACGCATACAAACAAGGAAAATTCTTTGTTATTTCACCAGATCAATAAATAACTGCGGACTGCAAAAAAACAAAAAAATAACTTTCCAAAAAAAACTCACTAAAACTTTTAATGTGCACGAAATCACGATCTCTAACGTCACCTATGAAATCCATTTGAAATTCGCGTGGCATCCTTTGATTTATATCGTCGTCTGTTTCAGTGACGTCTGTCACATCTGTCAAAAGTGTAAAATATGTATTTCTTCTAATACAGTCGCGTCGTTCCTCCTCTAAGTGAATAAGATGCATGCCCGCGCCCCGAGACGGAACATTTTAGTTGCGCTTCAGTACTTTTGTTATTTACGTCCGAATTACACACCTGGGCTCGGTACGTGCCCGGAAAATTTAAGGTGGACGTAAATTTTACAAAAAAAATGAATGTTTATTTATTTTTATACCGGCGGTGATGTGATTTAAGTGGTGAGCTCGATATTTCGATTAGTTAAACTGTATTAAGTGAAGACAACAAACAGTAAAATATAGTTTCAAAAAAGTATAGTTTTAGGAATTTAAAAGTAAAAAGTTCCGTTCTACGGAACTGTGATCAATAACAGCCGCGTGTCGGCGCGCTCATGCAGAAGTTATCGCTTATTGAAATCGATCCCGCAACCCACACGGTAGCCACCAAAGATCTAGTCGTTAGATATGGCCACGACAAGAAACCGTTGAAACAAAAAAGCAATTGTGTGGTTTTATGAAACCACGGTAAAAGTGAAACTTAATAACAATAAAATGCGCTTCTTGTGTCTTCGCGTGAACTACATAACGAGTTAAATGCGGTCTTTATCAATATACAGACTGTTTATGCGTTAGATTTTAAGTTAATTTTCTTAAGGAACTTTGGTTCTCATATGGCATACTAGATAGCGCTGATTTGCCGCTAGATCACGCTATAGGTAAAGCGAACCTATTTGCATAAGATGTTTATGAGGGCTTCCCACTAAAACGACTGCTAAATGGCAGTCACTAGACCGACGAAGCTAAAACGGCTTAAATGCCTAAAGCATAGACCCATTCGAAAAAAAAAAAAAAACTTACTAATGACAAGTATTTTTGGGTTGTAAACCAATCAAGAAAAGGATTGTGTGGTACGGTCAGCTGATGCGAACTTTAAGCGCCACCATATTGGCCTCGGCTGCTCTGACGAGCGCCTTTCACTTTATCCCTACTCCGCGGCCGACCGTCACGCGACGTGCAATACACAGACGAAAAAGTTTGAGACGATGTAATAAAAAAATTAACGATTTAATAAAATAATAAAAAATTTGAAAAGTTTCACTTTAAAAAATATATTATACATATACTAAACACAGTAGAAACAATAATATAATATGTAAGAAATAGTAGAAACGTGGGATCAGTGGAAATGGAACCTAAAATAATTACACTGTGATAAAAAGTGGTCTACCAGTTATTAATTATTATTATGCCATAACAGTGAACGCTTATTTTAAAAACCGGCCAAGTGCTAGTCGGGCTAGCGGATGGATGGTCCAAACGGCAAAAAATCACGTTTGTTGTATGGAAGCCCCATTAAATATTTATTTTATTCTGTTTTTAGTATTCGTTGCTGTAGCGGCAACAGAAATACATCATCTGTGAAAATTTCATCTGCCTAACGATTCAAAAGATACAGCCTGGTGACAGCTACGCAGATATCGGACTGATAGCGGAGTCTTAGTAATATTTAGGGTCGCGTTTTAAAAGGGCGTCATAGTTTGTAACTCGTAGCGTATAAATGGAGTAGGGAACGAAAGTTTTATCTCAATTTGACGTAATCGACATAATATTTCTCACCAGTAATTACAACAAATATTAGTTTAACCTATGAAATTGCCGTTTTGTATGAAAAAATTAAAACTAATTTTTTATTTGTATTAATCGAAGTAATCACCCATGCAATGTGGCAGTTTATTGATGCCCTTCTTAAAGAAATCAGCTGGACCGGAGGCAACAAATTCTTCAAAGGCATTTTGTACTGCCTCTCGGGTATTGATTTTTTTTCCCGCCAAGAAGTTATCCAAATTCTGGAAAAAGTAGTAGTCTGTAGGCGCAAGGTCTGGTGAGTAGGGCGGATGACGGAGAGCTTCCAACCCCAGTTCTTGCAACTTGGAGACCGTCTGCTGTGCAGTATGAGGTCGCGCGTTGTCGTGCTTTTGCACCTGCTCGTGCACCCATTCGTCAAGCTTTTTTACCTTGCCAATTTGACGCAAATGGACCAATATTATTTTGACGCTAACGTCGAGAGCTGCTGCTAATTCAGCCGTAGATTGTGTATCATCAGCTTCCACAATCGCCTTTAATTCGTCATTGTCGACCAAAGTCTTCGGACGACCGCGAGGTTCATTTTTCATGTCAAAATTTCCAGAACGGAAGCGAACAAACCAATAACAGGTGGTGCGTTGGTTTGTAGTGTTAGCTCCGTAAACGTCGATGATGTTGCGTGCCGCTTGTGCCGCGTTGCTGCCACGACGGTACTCATATTCCATAATTACTCGAATTTTTAACGTATCCATGATGACGAAAAAGATTGAAATGCGATGAAAATGTAGCCCCTAATCAATAAACAAATGACTACTTTTGGAAAAAGAATTTCATGTTTTTAAAATAAAATTAATTTGAAATTAGAATTCTTAGCCAAACAAAAATTATTTTGATTTGAAATGGCCAGTACTGCAGAACATCAATTTCATAGGTAAAGACCTATTATTTAATTCTATTCTAAAAACATAAGCGATTTCATATTATATCAACAGTTAAGCTCAGAACTCACGGAGCGATTTCATCTAATATCAACAGTTAGGCTAAGAACTCACGGAGCGATTTCATCTAAAATCAACCGTTAGGCTAAGAACTCACTGAGCGATTTCATCTAATATCAACAGTTAGGCTAGGAACTCACGGAGCGATTTCATCTCATATCAACAGTTAGGCTAAGAACTCACGGAGCGATTTCATCTAATATTAACAGTTAGGCTAAGAACTCAGAGAGCGATTGCATCCTATATCAACAGTTAGGCTAAGAACTCACGGAGCGATTTTCAGTCGCGCCCGCCGCGATCGTGGAACTTTTTCTTGGAACGTTTGAATTACGTGGAACGTATTTCAAAACTCACGAGACTAGTTATTTGCGTGATTACAAGTCGCCACGGTTGCGATTTTCGCCCGCAAACTTGGCGGACGAAAATCGCAAGACGGGCGACTGCAAAACAGGCAAAGCAAAAACATAATAATTTCGCACGCCAATCGATCGCAGACCACGGGCGCAAATTGCCGAGGCTGCGGGTGATCGCGGCCCGCGCGATTCTACGGCTGAGTACTCACGGAGCGATTTATAATCGCGCCTGCCAGTGCAGCGAGACCCGCAAACAATCGCGCACGCCACGGGCGTAAATCGCGTCGTGCGTTTAGATTTAATTTTTTACATAATATACATTTGCATTCTACAGAAGCTGCGGGCCCGCAATCGCGGTGGGCGCGACTAAAAATCGCTCCGTGAGTTCTTAGCCTTAGGTCTACCACACGCGCCGCAGGTCTGGCGGTGCCGGCGATTTTGTATGGATTACGCCGACTGGCAAAAACTGACTCTATGTCAATAGGGTCAATTTACACCGAAACGAAATGATACGGGACGTGGCGCTGCGTTTTTAAGATAGCTATACAAAATTGAACTTTATTCATTACCCAAGAAGATACACGTTTCATTGTAAGATTACGAATATCAAGTTGCACAGCGCATGTGCAGTGTAGCAATACACTGCACATGAAACGTTTATCTTTTTATGTATGTTATTACCGCAGCGCCGGAACTGTGGCGCGTGTGTAAGCGTACTTTTTGATACTTAGTTCGGCGAGAAAATATAATGCAGCTTACGCAACAAGTATCGTTGTTCGCGCTGATGTTAAAAGCATACGGGAACACTAAATAAACTTACCGTGGACTGGAACGGGCAAACTATCAAAGGAGTTGGCAAAAAATAAAAACCAGCCAATCGCGAGTTGGACTCGCGCACGTTGGGTTCCGTGAAAACGGCAATGATATCACGTTTATTGTTATATGGGTTACTCCCATAGTTCATATAGAGATTCTGTTTTTTAGTATTTGTTTGTGAAAGTTTCAACTGTCTAGGATCATCACGGTTCATTAGATACAGCTAGATACAGATACTGGTGACAGACGGACGGGCGGACGGACAGTGGAGTCTTAGTAATAGGGTCCCGTTTTTACCCTTTGGGTACGGAACCCTGAAAAAAGGAAACTCCAGTATGCGGGCTATGGAGCACAACAAAAATTTAATTTCGCTACAAACTTGGTACGGTTCCTTTAAATTACTGACATGGCGACTAACTTTTCTTATTAGCGTCACATGTTCTTGCCGTGGCGTGCTCTGGTATAGTCGGCTTCGAATTTTCTTAAAGAAAAATCCTACTTTGGTAAAATTCTGATAAGGCTGGGACTATATTACCGGAATCTCTTCGACCGTAGAAAATTCAGCGCATTGAAAAAAGAAACCTGGACCAATATAATATAGCTGAAAATCGGACACACGATTTGACAACTGTTACATTTGACATTTACATTTGACTCAACGCTCGTGTGTTTGATTTTCAACTCTATTGTATAAGTCCAGAGTTCTATTTTCAATGCTCTGAATTTTCTCCGTTCGGAGAGATTCCGAGAGTACAGTAGGATCGGCATAGTCATTTCATGTACTAAGATCCTTGAAATAAAGAATAAATAAAAACTACCTAGTTTTTTACCTAAATATAACCAATTTATTGCCCCCCTACCAAAATTACTGGCTACCCATTTGACATATAAAATACGGGTTGCGTATTCGTTTATTTTATCTTTTTATACTCCTAGATACTTAAATGTGTTTTTTCTTATTTATTCGTGTATAAATGAAGGGTGACCAACGCAGAATACGTACTCTCAATAGCATCTTCCCTATTATAAATGTGAAAGGTTGTGAGGATGGATGGATGCTTGTTACTCTTTCACGGGTAATGGTACTATGCTTTGGATTAACACATAGACTACTTTTCATCCCGAAAAAGTACAGGGTTCCCGTTGAATACTGTATTTAGGTGGGCGGAGCTAGTAATTTATAAAAAAGACAACCTATGTAAAACACTACATGTTGCCTGCGGCTTCTTGCGCGCAAAAGACAATCCCGCGTAAACCGTACATTTTACCGCGGTACACTTCCCCGTGGACTATTCTGCATTTGGGCGAAATTATATCATAATCGAACCTGCTGTTTCGGAGCCTATTCGATGCAAGCAAACCAATCATTCCTCTTTATAATATTATGTATTAAAGTATACTAGATAATATCATTACGTATCCTATAACCTATGTATCTATCCTATATATTATATATCCTAGTAACTTTTCAGTAGTAAAATTGCAGACCCCTACTCCTAAAAAGGTAATGCCGTATCTGCACGTCGACCAGGCATTACATGAAAATCGCTTAACAGGGCGGATGAATCGTTCGCAAGCACACATACTCACGTGTCTAAATTGGTAGTTCAACCATGTCTGCAGTCGTTGCAGTCACTTCCTTTGTGTTTAAATGCATTGAGGTGTCCTAGTGTAAAGGAAAATGTTTAGAATCTGGTTGAGCAGGAACTTTGTCGATGTTGTACATATACATGATTGTGGTAGTGGATGGTGAGCGACTTTTCGCTGCATACATTTCACTGGTGTCGGGTACCATCGGTGTAGAAGAAGAAATAGACGGTGTTAAACTTTTACATTACAAAAACAAGTTAAAATTATGTAACTTAATAAGCTACTAGGGCGGGTCAATAAGTCCGTGACTTTGAATTTCTAACCTCCTTACTGAAAAAGCAACACTACTCCTGTCAACAGGCATCTGTCAGTTGACTCCTATCAAAATTTGAACTTGCTGCGTCAGTTAGTTTGTGTTTTACAGCTATCTTTATCAGACTATCCAGTAACTTAAGGAAACAATGGAAAAAAGTGAATTTCGTGTGCTTATTAAGCATTATTTTTTGCGAAAAAAAACCATTACCGAGACCAAGGCTAAGCTTGATAAATACTATGGGGATTCTGCACCATCGATTTCAATGGTAAAAAAGTGGTTTACTGAATTTCGTTGTGGCCGTACAAGCACTGAAGATGCCGAACGTCCTGGACGCCCAGTTGAGGTCTCTACACCCGAAACAATCGAAAAAATTCACGATATGGTGTTGGCCGACCGAAGATTGAAAGTGCAAGAGATTGTGGAAGCCATAGGCATCTCGCATGGCTCAGTGGTTTCAATTTTGAATGATCACTTGGGCAAAGCTTTACGCAAGTCGACCACAAACGCAATCGTGTAACAACTTCACAGGAAGGTTTGGCGTTGTTTAATCACAATATGGAGGAGTTTTTGCGCCGTTTTGTAACCGTGGACGAAACATGGATCCATCACAACACACCAAAGACCAAACAACAGTCAAAACAGTGGGTTTCTAAGGGTGAATCGGCGCCAAAGAAGGCCAAGGTGGGTTTGTCAGCCAATAAAGTTATGGCGACTGTTTTTTGGGATGCACGTGGGATAATCCACATTGACTATCTTCAAAAGGGAAGAACAATTGATGGGGAATATTATGCCAACTTATTGGACCGCTTCAATGAGGATTTGAAAAAAAACCGACCTCATTTGGCCAAGAAAAGTTCTTTTTCACCAAGACAATGCAAGGGTGCACACATGTGCAGTTGCCATGGCAAAAATCCATGAATTGGGCTATGAATTGCTCCCACATCCACCCTATTCTCCAGATTTGGCTCCGAGTGACTACTTCTTGTTCCCAAACCTGAAAAAATGGCTCGGTGGAAAAAGATTTGACTCCAATGATGAAGTCATCTCGCAAACAAAGGCCTATTTTGAGGACCTCGACAAATCATATTTTTTGGAAGGGATAAAAAAATTGGAGAAGCGTTGGACAAAGTGTATAGAGCTCAAGGGGGACTACGTTGAAAAAAAAAATGATTTATTTATCAAAAAATCTGTGTTTTATTCCAAAAGTCACGGACTTATTAACCCGCCCTCGTATCAGAGGCTGGTTCTCCTTCGTAGGGAAGCCGTAGGCTGTATAGGTAGGGATTTAGTTGAGGGTATCCAAAAGGTAAGTGGCAAGTGAAGACGATAGGAATGGAGTTGTGTTGTTGAGAGAGTGCCACTGTAAGCTATATATAATTCTAATGAGTTTTTGAAAACTCCTCATTTCCTTCATTAAGTGAACTTTAGTCTCCCATTAAATCTTATTCAAAGACTAGCTTTTGCCCGTGACTCTTGTCTATAACAGTGTCCCTCAGGAACATAGACCTTTTCGGGATAAAAAGTAGCCTATGTGTTAATCCAGAGCTCAAGCTACTACCATACCAAATTTCATTAAAACCCATTCAGTAGTTTTTGCGCAAAAGAGTAACAAACATCCATCCATACATTTACAACAGTAGTAGGACTTTTACCTTCAGAGATATAGTTCACTCCAAAGAACAAAGTCCACTCAATAATACTTCTCTCCAATTTCTTCCTTTATCTGACTCCGCAGTAAAGTTATCTTCGCAATTTATGAATAGGAGGCTCGTTGGGTCCAAAATTAATATCGGGGACATCGATATCCTAACATTAAGAATTATCGTTCTTTGTAACTCCACTTTTTCGACTGCTATAAATTTAGGGAATGTAAAATATTGAAGTGTACACAAAAATGATTACAAATTTCAAATAGCGCGCCTGTATTTGTTATTTTAACGTAACTTCTGTTTGTTGCTTTACTCAAGTCGCTTTATGTTTGATAAGTAATAGTTTTACAGCAAGAATTACATATACTTATCTCTTAATGATCTAAACTGATAATAATGTTGAAGCATATAAGTAGTTAAAATCATTTCACTTATAACTAAATACTTGCTCAAAATTCATAATTATTATTTTTAAGATTTACTAAAGGTCAATTTACTAGCGCGTATGTTTACGAGTTACCTTGGGGTTTTGTAAAATTACTTAATTATAAACACAAAAATATTATCAGCATTTTTGAAAGATAGCGGTGAAAAATAAGTTGGAAAAGTTTTATTGCAACCTAAAGGTAAGCTATAAGTAGGAAGAGAAAAAGAAGAAAACAAAATGAAGACGCATACAAACAAGGAAAATTCTTTGTTATTTCACCAGATCAATAAATAACTGCGGACTGCAAAAAAACAAAAAAATAACTTTCCAAAAAAAACTCACTAAAACTTTTAATGTGCACGAAATCACGATCTCTAACGTCACCTATGAAATCCATTTGAAATTCGCGTGGCATCCTTTGATTTATATCGTCGTCTGTTTCAGTGACGTCTGTCACATCTGTCAAAAGTGTAAAATATGTATTTCTTCTAATACAGTCGCGTCGTTCCTCCTCTAAGTGAATAAGATGCATGCCCGCGCCCCGAGACGGAACATTTTAGTTGCGCTTCAGTACTTTTGTTATTTACGTCCGAATTACACACCTGGGCTCGGTACGTGCCCGGAAAATTTAAGGTGGACGTAAATTTTACAAAAAAAATGAATGTTTATTTATTTTTATACCGGCGGTGATGTGATTTAAGTGGTGAGCTCGATATTTCGATTAGTTAAACTGTATTAAGTGAAGACAACAAACAGTAAAATATAGTTTCAAAAAAGTATAGTTTTAGGAATTTAAAAGTAAAAAGTTCCGTTCTACGGAACTGTGATCAATAACAGCCGCGTGTCGGCGCGCTCATGCAGAAGTTATCGCTTATTGAAATCGATCCCGCAACCCACACGGTAGCCACCAAAGATCTAGTCGTTAGATATGGCCACGACAAGAAACCGTTGAAACAAAAAAGCAATTGTGTGGTTTTATGAAACCACGGTAAAAGTGAAACTTAATAACAATAAAATGCGCTTCTTGTGTCTTCGCGTGAACTACATAACGAGTTAAATGCGGTCTTTATCAATATACAGACTGTTTATGCGTTAGATTTTAAGTTAATTTTCTTAAGGAACTTTGGTTCTCATATGGCATACTAGATAGCGCTGATTTGCCGCTAGATCACGCTATAGGTAAAGCGAACCTATTTGCATAAGATGTTTATGAGGGCTTCCCACTAAAACGACTGCTAAATGGCAGTCACTAGACCGACGAAGCTAAAACGGCTTAAATGCCTAAAGCATAGACCCATTCGAAAAAAAAAAAAAAACTTACTAATGACAAGTATTTTTGGGTTGTAAACCAATCAAGATAAGGATTGTGTGGTACGGTCAGCTGATGCGAACTTTAAGCGCCACCATATTGGCCTCGGCTGCTCTGACGAGCGCCTTTCACTTTATCCCTACTCCGCGGCCGACCGTCACGCGACGTGCAATACACAGACGAAAAAGTTTGAGACGATGTAATAAAAAAATTAACGATTTAATAAAATAATAAAAAATTTGAAAAGTTTCACTTTAAAAAATATATTATACATATACTAAACACAGTAGAAACAATAATATAATATGTAAGAAATAGTAGAAACGTGGGATCAGTGGAAATGGAACCTAAAATAATTACACTGTGATAAAAAGTGGTCTACCAGTTATTAATTATTATTATGCCATAACAGTGAACGCTTATTTTAAAAACCGGCCAAGTGCTAGTCGGGCTAGCGGATGGATGGTCCAAACGGCAAAAAATCACGTTTGTTGTATGGAAGCCCCATTAAATATTTATTTTATTCTGTTTTTAGTATTCGTTGCTGTAGCGGCAACAGAAATACATCATCTGTGAAAATTTCATCTGCCTAACGATTCAAAAGATACAGCCTGGTGACAGCTACGCAGATATCGGACTGATAGCGGAGTCTTAGTAATATTTAGGGTCGCGTTTTAAAAGGGCGTCATAGTTTGTAACTCGTAGCGTATAAATGGAGTAGGGAACGAAAGTTTTATCTCAATTTGACGTAATCGACATAATATTTCTCACCAGTAATTACAACAAATATTAGTTTAACCTATGAAATTGCCGTTTTGTATGAAAAAATTAAAACTAATTTTTTATTTGTATTAATCGAAGTAATCACCCATGCAATGTGGCAGTTTATTGATGCCCTTCTTAAAGAAATCAGCTGGACCGGAGGCAACAAATTCTTCAAAGGCATTTTGTACTGCCTCTCGGGTATTGATTTTTTTTCCCGCCAAGAAGTTATCCAAATTCTGGAAAAAGTAGTAGTCTGTAGGCGCAAGGTCTGGTGAGTAGGGCGGATGACGGAGAGCTTCCAACCCCAGTTCTTGCAACTTGGAGACCGTCTGCTGTGCAGTATGAGGTCGCGCGTTGTCGTGCTTTTGCACCTGCTCGTGCACCCATTCGTCAAGCTTTTTTACCTTGCCAATTTGACGCAAATGGACCAATATTATTTTGACGCTAACGTCGAGAGCTGCTGCTAATTCAGCCGTAGATTGTGTATCATCAGCTTCCACAATCGCCTTTAATTCGTCATTGTCGACCAAAGTCTTCGGACGACCGCGAGGTTCATTTTTCATGTCAAAATTTCCAGAACGGAAGCGAACAAACCAATAACAGGTGGTGCGTTGGTTTGTAGTGTTAGCTCCGTAAACGTCGATGATGTTGCGTGCCGCTTGTGCCGCGTTGCTGCCACGACGGTACTCATATTCCATAATTACTCGAATTTTTAACGTATCCATGATGACGAAAAAGATTGAAATGCGATGAAAATGTAGCCCCTAATCAATAAACAAATGACTACTTTTGGAAAAAGAATTTCATGTTTTTAAAATAAAATTAATTTGAAATTAGAATTCTTAGCCAAACAAAAATTATTTTGATTTGAAATGGCCAGTACTGCAGAACATCAATTTCATAGGTAAAGACCTATTATTTAATTCTATTCTAAAAACATAAGCGATTTCATATTATATCAACAGTTAAGCTCAGAACTCACGGAGCGATTTCATCTAATATCAACAGTTAGGCTAAGAACTCACGGAGCGATTTCATCTAAAATCAACCGTTAGGCTAAGAACTCACTGAGCGATTTCATCTAATATCAACAGTTAGGCTAGGAACTCACGGAGCGATTTCATCTCATATCAACAGTTAGGCTAAGAACTCACGGAGCGATTTCATCTAATATTAACAGTTAGGCTAAGAACTCAGAGAGCGATTGCATCCTATATCAACAGTTAGGCTAAGAACTCACGGAGCGATTTTCAGTCGCGCCCGCCGCGATCGTGGAACTTTTTCTTGGAACGTTTGAATTACGTGGAACGTATTTCAAAACTCACGAGACTAGTTATTTGCGTGATTACAAGTCGCCACGGTTGCGATTTTCGCCCGCAAACTTGGCGGACGAAAATCGCAAGACGGGCGACTGCAAAACAGGCAAAGCAAAAACATAATAATTTCGCACGCCAATCGATCGCAGACCACGGGCGCAAATTGCCGAGGCTGCGGGTGATCGCGGCCCGCGCGATTCTACGGCTGAGTACTCACGGAGCGATTTATAATCGCGCCTGCCAGTGCAGCGAGACCCGCAAACAATCGCGCACGCCACGGGCGTAAATCGCGTCGTGCGTTTAGATTTAATTTTTTACATAATATACATTTGCATTCTACAGAAGCTGCGGGCCCGCAATCGCGGTGGGCGCGACTAAAAATCGCTCCGTGAGTTCTTAGCCTTAGGTCTACCACACGCGCCGCAGGTCTGGCGGTGCCGGCGATTTTGTATGGATTACGCCGACTGGCAAAAACTGACTCTATGTCAATAGGGTCAATTTACACCGAAACGAAATGATACGGGACGTGGCGCTGCGTTTTTAAGATAGCTATACAAAATTGAACTTTATTCATTACCCAAGAAGATACACGTTTCATTGTAAGATTACGAATATCAAGTTGCACAGCGCATGTGCAGTGTAGCAATACACTGCACATGAAACGTTTATCTTTTTATGTATGTTATTACCGCAGCGCCGGAACTGTGGCGCGTGTGTAAGCGTACTTTTTGATACTTAGTTCGGCGAGAAAATATAATGCAGCTTACGCAACAAGTATCGTTGTTCGCGCTGATGTTAAAAGCATACGGGAACACTAAATAAACTTACCGTGGACTGGAACGGGCAAACTATCAAAGGAGTTGGCAAAAAATAAAAACCAGCCAATCGCGAGTTGGACTCGCGCACGTTGGGTTCCGTGAAAACGGCAATGATATCACGTTTATTGTTATATGGGTTACTCCCATAGTTCATATAGAGATTCTGTTTTTTAGTATTTGTTTGTGAAAGTTTCAACTGTCTAGGATCATCACGGTTCATTAGATACAGCTAGATACAGATACTGGTGACAGACGGACGGGCGGACGGACAGTGGAGTCTTAGTAATAGGGTCCCGTTTTTACCCTTTGGGTACGGAACCCTGAAAAAAGGAAACTCCAGTATGCGGGCTATGGAGCACAACAAAAATTTAATTTCGCTACAAACTTGGTACGGTTCCTTTAAATTACTGACATGGCGACTAACTTTTCTTATTAGCGTCACATGTTCTTGCCGTGGCGTGCTCTGGTATAGTCGGCTTCGAATTTTCTTAAAGAAAAATCCTACTTTGGTAAAATTCTGATAAGGCTGGGACTATATTACCGGAATCTCTTCGACCGTAGAAAATTCAGCGCATTGAAAAAAGAAACCTGGACCAATATAATATAGCTGAAAATCGGACACACGATTTGACAACTGTTACATTTGACATTTACATTTGACTCAACGCTCGTGTGTTTGATTTTCAACTCTATTGTATAAGTCCAGAGTTCTATTTTCAATGCTCTGAATTTTCTCCGTTCGGAGAGATTCCGAGAGTACAGTAGGATCGGCATAGTCATTTCATGTACTAAGATCCTTGAAATAAAGAATAAATAAAAACTACCTAGTTTTTTACCTAAATATAACCAATTTATTGCCCCCCTACCAAAATTACTGGCTACCCATTTGACATATAAAATACGGGTTGCGTATTCGTTTATTTTATCTTTTTATACTCCTAGATACTTAAATGTGTTTTTTCTTATTTATTCGTGTATAAATGAAGGGTGACCAACGCAGAATACGTACTCTCAATAGCATCTTCCCTATTATAAATGTGAAAGGTTGTGAGGATGGATGGATGCTTGTTACTCTTTCACGGGTAATGGTACTATGCTTTGGATTAACACATAGACTACTTTTCATCCCGAAAAAGTACAGGGTTCCCGTTGAATACTGTATTTAGGTGGGCGGAGCTAGTAATTTATAAAAAAGACAACCTATGTAAAACACTACATGTTGCCTGCGGCTTCTTGCGCGCAAAAGACAATCCCGCGTAAACCGTACATTTTACCGCGGTACACTTCCCCGTGGACTATTCTGCATTTGGGCGAAATTATATCATAATCGAACCTGCTGTTTCGGAGCCTATTCGATGCAAGCAAACCAATCATTCCTCTTTATAATATTATGTATTAAAGTATACTAGATAATATCATTACGTATCCTATAACCTATGTATCTATCCTATATATTATATATCCTAGTAACTTTTCAGTAGTAAAATTGCAGACCCCTACTCCTAAAAAGGTAATGCCGTATCTGCACGTCGACCAGGCATTACATGAAAATCGCTTAACAGGGCGGATGAATCGTTCGCAAGCACACATACTCACGTGTCTAAATTGGTAGTTCAACCATGTCTGCAGTCGTTGCAGTCACTTCCTTTGTGTTTAAATGCATTGAGGTGTCCTAGTGTAAAGGAAAATGTTTAGAATCTGGTTGAGCAGGAACTTTGTCGATGTTGTACATATACATGATTGTGGTAGTGGATGGTGAGCGACTTTTCGCTGCATACATTTCACTGGTGTCGGGTACCATCGGTGTAGAAGAAGAAATAGACGGTGTTAAACTTTTACATTACAAAAACAAGTTAAAATTATGTAACTTAATAAGCTACTAGGGCGGGTCAATAAGTCCGTGACTTTGAATTTCTAACCTCCTTACTGAAAAAGCAACACTACTCCTGTCAACAGGCATCTGTCAGTTGACTCCTATCAAAATTTGAACTTGCTGCGTCAGTTAGTTTGTGTTTTACAGCTATCTTTATCAGACTATCCAGTAACTTAAGGAAACAATGGAAAAAAGTGAATTTCGTGTGCTTATTAAGCATTATTTTTTGCGAAAAAAAACCATTACCGAGACCAAGGCTAAGCTTGATAAATACTATGGGGATTCTGCACCATCGATTTCAATGGTAAAAAAGTGGTTTACTGAATTTCGTTGTGGCCGTACAAGCACTGAAGATGCCGAACGTCCTGGACGCCCAGTTGAGGTCTCTACACCCGAAACAATCGAAAAAATTCACGATATGGTGTTGGCCGACCGAAGATTGAAAGTGCAAGAGATTGTGGAAGCCATAGGCATCTCGCATGGCTCAGTGGTTTCAATTTTGAATGATCACTTGGGCAAAGCTTTACGCAAGTCGACCACAAACGCAATCGTGTAACAACTTCACAGGAAGGTTTGGCGTTGTTTAATCACAATATGGAGGAGTTTTTGCGCCGTTTTGTAACCGTGGACGAAACATGGATCCATCACAACACACCAAAGACCAAACAACAGTCAAAACAGTGGGTTTCTAAGGGTGAATCGGCGCCAAAGAAGGCCAAGGTGGGTTTGTCAGCCAATAAAGTTATGGCGACTGTTTTTTGGGATGCACGTGGGATAATCCACATTGACTATCTTCAAAAGGGAAGAACAATTGATGGGGAATATTATGCCAACTTATTGGACCGCTTCAATGAGGATTTGAAAAAAAACCGACCTCATTTGGCCAAGAAAAGTTCTTTTTCACCAAGACAATGCAAGGGTGCACACATGTGCAGTTGCCATGGCAAAAATCCATGAATTGGGCTATGAATTGCTCCCACATCCACCCTATTCTCCAGATTTGGCTCCGAGTGACTACTTCTTGTTCCCAAACCTGAAAAAATGGCTCGGTGGAAAAAGATTTGACTCCAATGATGAAGTCATCTCGCAAACAAAGGCCTATTTTGAGGACCTCGACAAATCATATTTTTTGGAAGGGATAAAAAAATTGGAGAAGCGTTGGACAAAGTGTATAGAGCTCAAGGGGGACTACGTTGAAAAAAAAAATGATTTATTTATCAAAAAATCTGTGTTTTATTCCAAAAGTCACGGACTTATTAACCCGCCCTCGTATCAGAGGCTGGTTCTCCTTCGTAGGGAAGCCGTAGGCTGTATAGGTAGGGATTTAGTTGAGGGTATCCAAAAGGTAAGTGGCAAGTGAAGACGATAGGAATGGAGTTGTGTTGTTGAGAGAGTGCCACTGTAAGCTATATATAATTCTAATGAGTTTTTGAAAACTCCTCATTTCCTTCATTAAGTGAACTTTAGTCTCCCATTAAATCTTATTCAAAGACTAGCTTTTGCCCGTGACTCTTGTCTATAACAGTGTCCCTCAGGAACATAGACCTTTTCGGGATAAAAAGTAGCCTATGTGTTAATCCAGAGCTCAAGCTACTACCATACCAAATTTCATTAAAACCCATTCAGTAGTTTTTGCGCAAAAGAGTAACAAACATCCATCCATACATTTACAACAGTAGTAGGACTTTTACCTTCAGAGATATAGTTCACTCCAAAGAACAAAGTCCACTCAATAATACTTCTCTCCAATTTCTTCCTTTATCTGACTCCGCAGTAAAGTTATCTTCGCAATTTATGAATAGGAGGCTCGTTGGGTCCAAAATTAATATCGGGGACATCGATATCCTAACATTAAGAATTATCGTTCTTTGTAACTCCACTTTTTCGACTGCTATAAATTTAGGGAATGTAAAATATTGAAGTGTACACAAAAATGATTACAAATTTCAAATAGCGCGCCTGTATTTGTTATTTTAACGTAACTTCTGTTTGTTGCTTTACTCAAGTCGCTTTATGTTTGATAAGTAATAGTTTTACAGCAAGAATTACATATACTTATCTCTTAATGATCTAAACTGATAATAATGTTGAAGCATATAAGTAGTTAAAATCATTTCACTTATAACTAAATACTTGCTCAAAATTCATAATTATTATTTTTAAGATTTACTAAAGGTCAATTTACTAGCGCGTATGTTTACGAGTTACCTTGGGGTTTTGTAAAATTACTTAATTATAAACACAAAAATATTATCAGCATTTTTGAAAGATAGCGGTGAAAAATAAGTTGGAAAAGTTTTATTGCAACCTAAAGGTAAGCTATAAGTAGGAAGAGAAAAAGAAGAAAACAAAATGAAGACGCATACAAACAAGGAAAATTCTTTGTTATTTCACCAGATCAATAAATAACTGCGGACTGCAAAAAAACAAAAAAATAACTTTCCAAAAAAAACTCACTAAAACTTTTAATGTGCACGAAATCACGATCTCTAACGTCACCTATGAAATCCATTTGAAATTCGCGTGGCATCCTTTGATTTATATCGTCGTCTGTTTCAGTGACGTCTGTCACATCTGTCAAAAGTGTAAAATATGTATTTCTTCTAATACAGTCGCGTCGTTCCTCCTCTAAGTGAATAAGATGCATGCCCGCGCCCCGAGACGGAACATTTTAGTTGCGCTTCAGTACTTTTGTTATTTACGTCCGAATTACACACCTGGGCTCGGTACGTGCCCGGAAAATTTAAGGTGGACGTAAATTTTACAAAAAAAATGAATGTTTATTTATTTTTATACCGGCGGTGATGTGATTTAAGTGGTGAGCTCGATATTTCGATTAGTTAAACTGTATTAAGTGAAGACAACAAACAGTAAAATATAGTTTCAAAAAAGTATAGTTTTAGGAATTTAAAAGTAAAAAGTTCCGTTCTACGGAACTGTGATCAATAACAGCCGCGTGTCGGCGCGCTCATGCAGAAGTTATCGCTTATTGAAATCGATCCCGCAACCCACACGGTAGCCACCAAAGATCTAGTCGTTAGATATGGCCACGACAAGAAACCGTTGAAACAAAAAAGCAATTGTGTGGTTTTATGAAACCACGGTAAAAGTGAAACTTAATAACAATAAAATGCGCTTCTTGTGTCTTCGCGTGAACTACATAACGAGTTAAATGCGGTCTTTATCAATATACAGACTGTTTATGCGTTAGATTTTAAGTTAATTTTCTTAAGGAACTTTGGTTCTCATATGGCATACTAGATAGCGCTGATTTGCCGCTAGATCACGCTATAGGTAAAGCGAACCTATTTGCATAAGATGTTTATGAGGGCTTCCCACTAAAACGACTGCTAAATGGCAGTCACTAGACCGACGAAGCTAAAACGGCTTAAATGCCTAAAGCATAGACCCATTCGAAAAAAAAAAAAAAACTTACTAATGACAAGTATTTTTGGGTTGTAAACCAATCAAGAAAAGGATTGTGTGGTACGGTCAGCTGATGCGAACTTTAAGCGCCACCATATTGGCCTCGGCTGCTCTGACGAGCGCCTTTCACTTTATCCCTACTCCGCGGCCGACCGTCACGCGACGTGCAATACACAGACGAAAAAGTTTGAGACGATGTAATAAAAAAATTAACGATTTAATAAAATAATAAAAAATTTGAAAAGTTTCACTTTAAAAAATATATTATACATATACTAAACACAGTAGAAACAATAATATAATATGTAAGAAATAGTAGAAACGTGGGATCAGTGGAAATGGAACCTAAAATAATTACACTGTGATAAAAAGTGGTCTACCAGTTATTAATTATTATTATGCCATAACAGTGAACGCTTATTTTAAAAACCGGCCAAGTGCTAGTCGGGCTAGCGGATGGATGGTCCAAACGGCAAAAAATCACGTTTGTTGTATGGAAGCCCCATTAAATATTTATTTTATTCTGTTTTTAGTATTCGTTGCTGTAGCGGCAACAGAAATACATCATCTGTGAAAATTTCATCTGCCTAACGATTCAAAAGATACAGCCTGGTGACAGCTACGCAGATATCGGACTGATAGCGGAGTCTTAGTAATATTTAGGGTCGCGTTTTAAAAGGGCGTCATAGTTTGTAACTCGTAGCGTATAAATGGAGTAGGGAACGAAAGTTTTATCTCAATTTGACGTAATCGACATAATATTTCTCACCAGTAATTACAACAAATATTAGTTTAACCTATGAAATTGCCGTTTTGTATGAAAAAATTAAAACTAATTTTTTATTTGTATTAATCGAAGTAATCACCCATGCAATGTGGCAGTTTATTGATGCCCTTCTTAAAGAAATCAGCTGGACCGGAGGCAACAAATTCTTCAAAGGCATTTTGTACTGCCTCTCGGGTATTGATTTTTTTTCCCGCCAAGAAGTTATCCAAATTCTGGAAAAAGTAGTAGTCTGTAGGCGCAAGGTCTGGTGAGTAGGGCGGATGACGGAGAGCTTCCAACCCCAGTTCTTGCAACTTGGAGACCGTCTGCTGTGCAGTATGAGGTCGCGCGTTGTCGTGCTTTTGCACCTGCTCGTGCACCCATTCGTCAAGCTTTTTTACCTTGCCAATTTGACGCAAATGGACCAATATTATTTTGACGCTAACGTCGAGAGCTGCTGCTAATTCAGCCGTAGATTGTGTATCATCAGCTTCCACAATCGCCTTTAATTCGTCATTGTCGACCAAAGTCTTCGGACGACCGCGAGGTTCATTTTTCATGTCAAAATTTCCAGAACGGAAGCGAACAAACCAATAACAGGTGGTGCGTTGGTTTGTAGTGTTAGCTCCGTAAACGTCGATGATGTTGCGTGCCGCTTGTGCCGCGTTGCTGCCACGACGGTACTCATATTCCATAATTACTCGAATTTTTAACGTATCCATGATGACGAAAAAGATTGAAATGCGATGAAAATGTAGCCCCTAATCAATAAACAAATGACTACTTTTGGAAAAAGAATTTCATGTTTTTAAAATAAAATTAATTTGAAATTAGAATTCTTAGCCAAACAAAAATTATTTTGATTTGAAATGGCCAGTACTGCAGAACATCAATTTCATAGGTAAAGACCTATTATTTAATTCTATTCTAAAAACATAAGCGATTTCATATTATATCAACAGTTAAGCTCAGAACTCACGGAGCGATTTCATCTAATATCAACAGTTAGGCTAAGAACTCACGGAGCGATTTCATCTAAAATCAACCGTTAGGCTAAGAACTCACTGAGCGATTTCATCTAATATCAACAGTTAGGCTAGGAACTCACGGAGCGATTTCATCTCATATCAACAGTTAGGCTAAGAACTCACGGAGCGATTTCATCTAATATTAACAGTTAGGCTAAGAACTCAGAGAGCGATTGCATCCTATATCAACAGTTAGGCTAAGAACTCACGGAGCGATTTTCAGTCGCGCCCGCCGCGATCGTGGAACTTTTTCTTGGAACGTTTGAATTACGTGGAACGTATTTCAAAACTCACGAGACTAGTTATTTGCGTGATTACAAGTCGCCACGGTTGCGATTTTCGCCCGCAAACTTGGCGGACGAAAATCGCAAGACGGGCGACTGCAAAACAGGCAAAGCAAAAACATAATAATTTCGCACGCCAATCGATCGCAGACCACGGGCGCAAATTGCCGAGGCTGCGGGTGATCGCGGCCCGCGCGATTCTACGGCTGAGTACTCACGGAGCGATTTATAATCGCGCCTGCCAGTGCAGCGAGACCCGCAAACAATCGCGCACGCCACGGGCGTAAATCGCGTCGTGCGTTTAGATTTAATTTTTTACATAATATACATTTGCATTCTACAGAAGCTGCGGGCCCGCAATCGCGGTGGGCGCGACTAAAAATCGCTCCGTGAGTTCTTAGCCTTAGGTCTACCACACGCGCCGCAGGTCTGGCGGTGCCGGCGATTTTGTATGGATTACGCCGACTGGCAAAAACTGACTCTATGTCAATAGGGTCAATTTACACCGAAACGAAATGATACGGGACGTGGCGCTGCGTTTTTAAGATAGCTATACAAAATTGAACTTTATTCATTACCCAAGAAGATACACGTTTCATTGTAAGATTACGAATATCAAGTTGCACAGCGCATGTGCAGTGTAGCAATACACTGCACATGAAACGTTTATCTTTTTATGTATGTTATTACCGCAGCGCCGGAACTGTGGCGCGTGTGTAAGCGTACTTTTTGATACTTAGTTCGGCGAGAAAATATAATGCAGCTTACGCAACAAGTATCGTTGTTCGCGCTGATGTTAAAAGCATACGGGAACACTAAATAAACTTACCGTGGACTGGAACGGGCAAACTATCAAAGGAGTTGGCAAAAAATAAAAACCAGCCAATCGCGAGTTGGACTCGCGCACGTTGGGTTCCGTGAAAACGGCAATGATATCACGTTTATTGTTATATGGGTTACTCCCATAGTTCATATAGAGATTCTGTTTTTTAGTATTTGTTTGTGAAAGTTTCAACTGTCTAGGATCATCACGGTTCATTAGATACAGCTAGATACAGATACTGGTGACAGACGGACGGGCGGACGGACAGTGGAGTCTTAGTAATAGGGTCCCGTTTTTACCCTTTGGGTACGGAACCCTGAAAAAAGGAAACTCCAGTATGCGGGCTATGGAGCACAACAAAAATTTAATTTCGCTACAAACTTGGTACGGTTCCTTTAAATTACTGACATGGCGACTAACTTTTCTTATTAGCGTCACATGTTCTTGCCGTGGCGTGCTCTGGTATAGTCGGCTTCGAATTTTCTTAAAGAAAAATCCTACTTTGGTAAAATTCTGATAAGGCTGGGACTATATTACCGGAATCTCTTCGACCGTAGAAAATTCAGCGCATTGAAAAAAGAAACCTGGACCAATATAATATAGCTGAAAATCGGACACACGATTTGACAACTGTTACATTTGACATTTACATTTGACTCAACGCTCGTGTGTTTGATTTTCAACTCTATTGTATAAGTCCAGAGTTCTATTTTCAATGCTCTGAATTTTCTCCGTTCGGAGAGATTCCGAGAGTACAGTAGGATCGGCATAGTCATTTCATGTACTAAGATCCTTGAAATAAAGAATAAATAAAAACTACCTAGTTTTTTACCTAAATATAACCAATTTATTGCCCCCCTACCAAAATTACTGGCTACCCATTTGACATATAAAATACGGGTTGCGTATTCGTTTATTTTATCTTTTTATACTCCTAGATACTTAAATGTGTTTTTTCTTATTTATTCGTGTATAAATGAAGGGTGACCAACGCAGAATACGTACTCTCAATAGCATCTTCCCTATTATAAATGTGAAAGGTTGTGAGGATGGATGGATGCTTGTTACTCTTTCACGGGTAATGGTACTATGCTTTGGATTAACACATAGACTACTTTTCATCCCGAAAAAGTACAGGGTTCCCGTTGAATACTGTATTTAGGTGGGCGGAGCTAGTAATTTATAAAAAAGACAACCTATGTAAAACACTACATGTTGCCTGCGGCTTCTTGCGCGCAAAAGACAATCCCGCGTAAACCGTACATTTTACCGCGGTACACTTCCCCGTGGACTATTCTGCATTTGGGCGAAATTATATCATAATCGAACCTGCTGTTTCGGAGCCTATTCGATGCAAGCAAACCAATCATTCCTCTTTATAATATTATGTATTAAAGTATACTAGATAATATCATTACGTATCCTATAACCTATGTATCTATCCTATATATTATATATCCTAGTAACTTTTCAGTAGTAAAATTGCAGACCCCTACTCCTAAAAAGGTAATGCCGTATCTGCACGTCGACCAGGCATTACATGAAAATCGCTTAACAGGGCGGATGAATCGTTCGCAAGCACACATACTCACGTGTCTAAATTGGTAGTTCAACCATGTCTGCAGTCGTTGCAGTCACTTCCTTTGTGTTTAAATGCATTGAGGTGTCCTAGTGTAAAGGAAAATGTTTAGAATCTGGTTGAGCAGGAACTTTGTCGATGTTGTACATATACATGATTGTGGTAGTGGATGGTGAGCGACTTTTCGCTGCATACATTTCACTGGTGTCGGGTACCATCGGTGTAGAAGAAGAAATAGACGGTGTTAAACTTTTACATTACAAAAACAAGTTAAAATTATGTAACTTAATAAGCTACTAGGGCGGGTCAATAAGTCCGTGACTTTGAATTTCTAACCTCCTTACTGAAAAAGCAACACTACTCCTGTCAACAGGCATCTGTCAGTTGACTCCTATCAAAATTTGAACTTGCTGCGTCAGTTAGTTTGTGTTTTACAGCTATCTTTATCAGACTATCCAGTAACTTAAGGAAACAATGGAAAAAAGTGAATTTCGTGTGCTTATTAAGCATTATTTTTTGCGAAAAAAAACCATTACCGAGACCAAGGCTAAGCTTGATAAATACTATGGGGATTCTGCACCATCGATTTCAATGGTAAAAAAGTGGTTTACTGAATTTCGTTGTGGCCGTACAAGCACTGAAGATGCCGAACGTCCTGGACGCCCAGTTGAGGTCTCTACACCCGAAACAATCGAAAAAATTCACGATATGGTGTTGGCCGACCGAAGATTGAAAGTGCAAGAGATTGTGGAAGCCATAGGCATCTCGCATGGCTCAGTGGTTTCAATTTTGAATGATCACTTGGGCAAAGCTTTACGCAAGTCGACCACAAACGCAATCGTGTAACAACTTCACAGGAAGGTTTGGCGTTGTTTAATCACAATATGGAGGAGTTTTTGCGCCGTTTTGTAACCGTGGACGAAACATGGATCCATCACAACACACCAAAGACCAAACAACAGTCAAAACAGTGGGTTTCTAAGGGTGAATCGGCGCCAAAGAAGGCCAAGGTGGGTTTGTCAGCCAATAAAGTTATGGCGACTGTTTTTTGGGATGCACGTGGGATAATCCACATTGACTATCTTCAAAAGGGAAGAACAATTGATGGGGAATATTATGCCAACTTATTGGACCGCTTCAATGAGGATTTGAAAAAAAACCGACCTCATTTGGCCAAGAAAAGTTCTTTTTCACCAAGACAATGCAAGGGTGCACACATGTGCAGTTGCCATGGCAAAAATCCATGAATTGGGCTATGAATTGCTCCCACATCCACCCTATTCTCCAGATTTGGCTCCGAGTGACTACTTCTTGTTCCCAAACCTGAAAAAATGGCTCGGTGGAAAAAGATTTGACTCCAATGATGAAGTCATCTCGCAAACAAAGGCCTATTTTGAGGACCTCGACAAATCATATTTTTTGGAAGGGATAAAAAAATTGGAGAAGCGTTGGACAAAGTGTATAGAGCTCAAGGGGGACTACGTTGAAAAAAAAAATGATTTATTTATCAAAAAATCTGTGTTTTATTCCAAAAGTCACGGACTTATTAACCCGCCCTCGTATCAGAGGCTGGTTCTCCTTCGTAGGGAAGCCGTAGGCTGTATAGGTAGGGATTTAGTTGAGGGTATCCAAAAGGTAAGTGGCAAGTGAAGACGATAGGAATGGAGTTGTGTTGTTGAGAGAGTGCCACTGTAAGCTATATATAATTCTAATGAGTTTTTGAAAACTCCTCATTTCCTTCATTAAGTGAACTTTAGTCTCCCATTAAATCTTATTCAAAGACTAGCTTTTGCCCGTGACTCTTGTCTATAACAGTGTCCCTCAGGAACATAGACCTTTTCGGGATAAAAAGTAGCCTATGTGTTAATCCAGAGCTCAAGCTACTACCATACCAAATTTCATTAAAACCCATTCAGTAGTTTTTGCGCAAAAGAGTAACAAACATCCATCCATACATTTACAACAGTAGTAGGACTTTTACCTTCAGAGATATAGTTCACTCCAAAGAACAAAGTCCACTCAATAATACTTCTCTCCAATTTCTTCCTTTATCTGACTCCGCAGTAAAGTTATCTTCGCAATTTATGAATAGGAGGCTCGTTGGGTCCAAAATTAATATCGGGGACATCGATATCCTAACATTAAGAATTATCGTTCTTTGTAACTCCACTTTTTCGACTGCTATAAATTTAGGGAATGTAAAATATTGAAGTATACACAAAAATGATTACAAATTTCAAATAGCGCGCCTGTATTTGTTATTTTAACGTAACTTCTGTTTGTTGCTTTACTCAAGTCGCTTTATGTTTGATAAGTAATAGTTTTACAGCAAGAATTACATATACTTATCTCTTAATGATCTAAACTGATAATAATGTTGAAGCATATAAGTAGTTAAAATCATTTCACTTATAACTAAATACTTGCTCAAAATTCATAATTATTATTTTTAAGATTTACTAAAGGTCAATTTACTAGCGCGTATGTTTACGAGTTACCTTGGGGTTTTGTAAAATTACTTAATTATAAACACAAAAATATTATCAGCATTTTTGAAAGATAGCGGTGAAAAATAAGTTGGAAAAGTTTTATTGCAACCTAAAGGTAAGCTATAAGTAGGAAGAGAAAAAGAAGAAAACAAAATGAAGACGCATACAAACAAGGAAAATTCTTTGTTATTTCACCAGATCAATAAATAACTGCGGACTGCAAAAAAACAAAAAAATAACTTTCCAAAAAAAACTCACTAAAACTTTTAATGTGCACGAAATCACGATCTCTAACGTCACCTATGAAATCCATTTGAAATTCGCGTGGCATCCTTTGATTTATATCGTCGTCTGTTTCAGTGACACGGGAACATTATGTGCACGGAAAAATCTTCGTACACGAAAGATGCTACTTCATATTTTCCGTATAATAAATCTTAAGGGAGAGACACATCTGTCAAAAGTGTAAAATATGTATTTCTTCTAATACAGTCGCGTCGTTCCTCCTCTAAGTGAATAAGATGCATGCCCGCGCCCCGAGACGGAACATTTTAGTTGCGCTTCAGTACTTTTGTTATTTACGTCCGAATTACACACCTGGGCTCGGTACGTGCCCGGAAAATTTAAGGTGGACGTAAATTTTACAAAAAAAATGAATGTTTATTTATTTTTATACCAGCGGTGATGTGATTTAAGTGGTGAGCTCGATATTTCGATTAGTTAAACTGTATTAAGTGAAGACAACAAACAGTAAAATATAGTTTCAAAAAAGTATAGTTTTAGGAATTTAAAAGTAAAAAGTTCCGTTCTACGGAACTGTGATCAATAACAGCCGCGTGTCGGCGCGCTCATGCAGAAGTTATCGCTTATTGAAATCGATCCCGCAACCCACACGGTAGCCACCAAAGATCTAGTCGTTAGATATGGCCACGACAAGAAACCGTTGAAACAAAAAAGCAATTGTGTGGTTTTATGAAACCACGGTAAAAGTGAAACTTAATAACAATAAAATGCGCTTCTTGTGTCTTCGCGTGAACTACATAACGAGTTAAATGCGGTCTTTATCAATATACAGACTGTTTATGCGTTAGATTTTAAGTTAATTTTCTTAAGGAACTTTGGTTCTCATATGGCATACTAGATAGCGCTGATTTGCCGCTAGATCACGCTATAGGTAAAGCGAACCTATTTGCATAAGATGTTTATGAGGGCTTCCCACTAAAACGACTGCTAAATGGCAGTCACTAGACCGACGAAGCTAAAACGGCTTAAATGCCTAAAGCATAGACCCATTCGAAAAAAAAAAAAAAACTTACTAATGACAAGTATTTTTGGGTTGTAAACCAATCAAGAAAAGGATTGTGTGGTACGGTCAGCTGATGCGAACTTTAAGCGCCACCATATTGGCCTCGGCTGCTCTGACGAGCGCCTTTCACTTTATCCCTACTCCGCGGCCGACCGTCACGCGACGTGCAATACACAGACGAAAAAGTTTGAGACGATGTAATAAAAAAATTAACGATTTAATAAAATAATAAAAAATTTGAAAAGTTTCACTTTAAAAAATATATTATACATATACTAAACACAGTAGAAACAATAATATAATATGTAAGAAATAGTAGAAACGTGGGATCAGTGGAAATGGAACCTAAAATAATTACACTGTGATAAAAAGTGGTCTACCAGTTATTAATTATTATTATGCCATAACAGTGAACGCTTATTTTAAAAACCGGCCAAGTGCTAGTCGGGCTAGCGGATGGATGGTCCAAACGGCAAAAAATCACGTTTGTTGTATGGAAGCCCCATTAAATATTTATTTTATTCTGTTTTTAGTATTCGTTGCTGTAGCGGCAACAGAAATACATCATCTGTGAAAATTTCATCTGCCTAACGATTCAAAAGATACAGCCTGGTGACAGCTACGCAGATATCGGACTGATAGCGGAGTCTTAGTAATATTTAGGGTCGCGTTTTAAAAGGGCGTCATAGTTTGTAACTCGTAGCGTATAAATGGAGTAGGGAACGAAAGTTTTATCTCAATTTGACGTAATCGACATAATATTTCTCACCAGTAATTACAACAAATATTAGTTTAACCTATGAAATTGCCGTTTTGTATGAAAAAATTAAAACTAATTTTTTATTTGTATTAATCGAAGTAATCACCCATGCAATGTGGCAGTTTATTGATGCCCTTCTTAAAGAAATCAGCTGGACCGGAGGCAACAAATTCTTCAAAGGCATTTTGTACTGCCTCTCGGGTATTGAATTTTTTTCCCGCCAAGAAGTTATCCAAATTCTGTAAAAAGTAGTAGCGTGTAGGCGCAAGGTCTGGTAAGTAGGGCGGATGACGGAGAGCTTCCAACCCTAGTTCTTGCAACTTGGAGACCGTCTGCTGTGCAGTATGATATGCGCGTTGTCGTGCAGGAGCAGCGGAGACGAGCGATTGACCAATGCTGGTTGGAGATGTGCCAGCTTCTCCATGATCGTGTTCAGTTCTTCACAGTACACATCTGCAGTAATGCTCACTCCGATTGGTAAGAAGCTGTGATGAATCACACCGGTGCTAGACCACCAAACAGTGACCATCACTTTTCTAAGGGTAAATTTTCGTTTAGGGCATTGTTTAGGTGCTGAACCAGGATCCAACCAACTTGCTGAGCGCTTGCGGTTATCAAACAGAATCCATTTTTCATTGCAGGTAACAATGCGGTTCAAAATTCCTTCATTTGTGTGTCTGTTGAGCAGTGCAAGGCACGTCTTGACGCGTACTTCGCTCGTGGAGCACCCATTTGTCAAGCTTTTTTACCTTGCCAATTTGACGCAAATGAACCAATATTGTTTTGACGCTAACGTTGAAAGATGGTGCTAATTCGTAGTTCGCGTATTATCAGCTTCCACAATCGCCTTTAATTCGTCATTGTCGACCAAAGTCTTCGAACGACCGTGAGGTTAATTTTTCAGCTCGAAATTTCCAGAACGGAAGCGAGCAAACCAAGGTGCGTTGGTTTGTAGTGTTAGCTCCGTAAACGTCGTTGATGTTGCGTGCCGCTTGTGCCGCGTTGCTGCCACAACGGTACTCATATTCCATAATTACTCGAATTTATAATGTATCCATGATGACGAAAAAGATGCTATGCTATGAAAATGTAACACTAATCAATAAACAAATGACTACTTTTGGAAAAAGAATTCCATGGTTTTAAAATAAAATTAATTTGAAATTAGAATTTTTAGCCAAATAAAAATTATTTTGATTTGAAATGGCCAGTACTGCAGAACGGCAATTTCATAGGTAAAGACCTATTATATACACAACCATACGCAAACATAATCGCCAATGCGCAGTTAAAGTGCTAAGGCTTATCTATCTTTGGGAACGATTTAAATCTTTGGGAACAATGATATTTTTCAAACACTATTATGTGGCTATGAAGATGTGAAAACCATTACCCTTTTATCGTTATAGTTAAGTGCTAAAGACTTGGCTTTTTTGGTGGACCAAAGGAAGGAAATACGATCATAGATAAAGTGGTTCCTACGTGCTTCTTTTTAAAATTGAAATTGTTAAAGGCGGTAAACCTAATATTAATTACTCTTGATATAATTTTATACTTGCTGTCACTACTGTATTAAAAAATAAAAAACCGGTCAAGTGCGAGTAGGACTCGCACAAAACGGCAAAAAATTCACGTTTGTTGTACCTATGGGTATATACCACTTAAATATTTATCTTATTCTGTTTTTTGTATTTGCTATTACAGCGGCAAAAAAAATACACCTCCTGTGGAAATTTGAACTCTTTAGCTATCACGGTTCATCAGATACTTCCTGGTGACAGTCGGACGGACGGGCGGACAAACAGACAGACAGCGAAGTCTCATTTTTAGGATCCCGTTGGGTACGGAACCTAACTAAGAGCATTACTCGTTTATAGTTACGGAACCCTCCTTAGACATATCCTGAATATGTCTGAGGAGGGTTCCGTAACTATAAACGAGTAATAGGTTTTATTCAAATTACTTCAAAAGTTACAGTGTTTGGAGGCCGATCACTCGAAAATGGTTGACATTGTACAAAAGTAATGTATAAAACCTTGCCTTTACTTTAAAATACCAATGATTTTATGATTGCAAAACCGAGATCTATACACAGTCTTTAACCATGCACAATTTCATTAATTTATTTTCATAATTACAGAAGCTAGAGGCGCGGACAAACAGACAGATAGACGGACGGGCAGAGTGAAACTATAAGGGTTCCTTGAGTATTACGAAACCCTAAAAATTACCAGTGCAAAATATAGAAAGTATCTAGAAACACAGAAATAATTCCTTATTTCCTGCTTGCCCCATCTTACAACATCTAAATAGTATTCACCTAATTTTAAAAGTTTAAAACGTGTCTTAAAGCTCTATATGTATATACATTTGTCGCCTTTTCAATTTCACATCAAAGCCGTTTGTGGCCTTAATTAGCAGACTCTCGGTTCGGGAGCAATTCGTGTGGAAGTTATTGTTTATTGGCAATAGCTCCGAAGACGACCACTGGTACGGAAAATTGAGGTATAATGTACGCTTGGCCCGGTTTCGTATGAATCTTGAATTTGCTCGTTACAATTAACGCTATCGAAGTGAACATTTTTTGGGATATTGTTAAGTGATGAAGACGAAATATGTAACATGAAAAGCAAGCATGGACTTTTAAAGTAAAACACACACACACATACATACACACATATTTAAGATTTTTATTGTAACCCAGAAACACGGAAAAACTTTTTTTGTTCCTTCGGCGGGATTCGAACCCGCGACACCCGGATTGAGCACAAATACGCTCAACCACTGAGCCACAGAGGTCGTCATACCATAAATATCATATCTAATAGTTTGATTCAGAGATTTATCGATGTAGTAATAACAGGATGATGATGAAGATGATAATAATTATGTAAGCCACTAAAACTATGCGGTCCCATCCCAGGGTGTGATAAAACATACAGAATAGAAATGTTAAACTTACAACGTGGTGAATGAAAGTTTATGTCGTTCTTTCCAAGTAGGTCATAAAGTCACTCTGTACTTATGAATATTTGAAACACTACTCAAGTTTTCTTAAACTATCGAAAAACTGCATAGAAACTAGCGCAGGTGTACAAACAGAGCGAAAATATTCGTACACCCCCGAGTGTTCTTTCAAAATTACTTTCTGTTTATCTTTGCGGTTTATGTTCCAAAGTTGGGTCATAATTCGGAACAGAGTCTTTGAAACTAAGTTTTACAGTTACGAATAGAACTTCAAAGTATGCATATAAAGTTAAAAGATGCGACTAAGTGACCGAAAAGTTGAATATTATGCGCTTTTCAACGTGACAACTGACCGAAAATTATGACTTTTTGGACGATAAAATTCGGTTACATTTTGTGAAAACGCAGTGCATTAAATTCAGCCTCATAACCAAACTTGGGGATAATTTCGGACATATAGTAGCAAGTAAACAAGCCCCTGTCTTGATATTAGTAATCTGAATCTAAACTAGGAACATACCAATTATAATAAGTATGTCCCTAGTATATTCTCAATAATTATTAGCTAAATTTCGTCACTTATTGTCTTATAGAAAATTAAATTAAATAATGTTTATTTCGGACGGCATAGCCCCATATTATAAATACCTTACATACTAACATAAATATTATTATTATTATATACTTAAACTATGCTTTATCACGTATTGTCAGCGATGAGATGCGCGTTTTTTTCCGGAGTCTTCCGGAACCTCCACACCTCCACGAATAGAACACAGTCGCCAGAACTCCTCCACCTCGAAGGTGGAGGAGTTCTGACGGAAAAGATGCGTCGGCACTCTCACCACAAAGGAACTGAAGTTGAACTTATGGAGATACTCCAGGCGTTCGACCCTCAAGGCGATGGACGTCGCCTTGCGGATGTAGTCCACGACGTCCTCGACCTCCATGGACCAGTGTAGACGGGATACGTATAACGGCGTCGCGGCTACCTCGCACCGCAGGCGCAGTTCCGGTACGTAAGGTGCGGTGCCGCGATGGTTGCAGTCGGCGGGCTTCCTCTTTTTTTTTCTTTCCACTAGTATGAAGCCCTCCTCATCGAACCTCCTGCTCTCGTTCTTACCAGATCGAAGAGGCTCAGCCTTGCGGCTCTCCACAGCCATGTGGTACTCTTTCTCACCATTTGTCTTCGCCCGCGGGTGAGGTGCAGGGCGACCGGCGACAGTCGCAAAATTTTTCTGCTGTGACGCTTGTTGACTCGGCGTCTGCACGATCCGGAGGGGTCCGGGGGGAAGTTCTTCAGCAGGCTGGAGACTTCAACGTGATCCATCGTTACCACCGGTAGCTTGTGGAGATCTTTCGCCACAAAGGCTGGCACGTCGTCTGGACCCGTCTGCTTCACCGTCCTGCACGCTTCGTCTGCCGCCATCTCGCCTCCGTGATGGCATGTTCGCGCTCTGGCCGAGCGTTTCGCAGATCAGCTGCTTGCCCGTGCAAATCTCCTCCCTGGTGAAGGAAGATTTGCATATCTGCATGATACTGACCTCGTCCATATTGTCAATGGCGTGCTGGATGAACGCCAGTATATCGTTGGACACCATCGCCATGGTGCACGTGCAGCGGCGCAGCCGCGCGACTCGCAAACAATTAAATTTTCTTCGTGTGTAATGCGAAGCGCGACCGTTCTATAGCGCTCAATGCACGACACTGTGATTTATGCAAGCTATTTGACACAATTAAATGCAAGCTTATACCTCGCCACTCAAAATATACTTTTTATATGCTAGTAATTGTACTGTAGGTTCTTGGTGGAAATTCATGTTTCACAGTAAAAATACACAGGACTTCTTCCACTGTTTCTACTTTAATAAGTATTTTACATTAATTTTTACAAAAAAAATCAAAAAAGACCGTATTCGACAAACCAGATGATGACTTTGTCGAAACCAGTCGTGTAACATATTAAAATAAATGTAAAATACTTATTATAGTGGACACAGTGCAAGAAGTTCTGTATATTATCTATTTGAATTTGGATTTGAATTTGGAATCTGTCATTTTAATATGATTGTTCATTGGGTTTTCTCATTTTGGCGCCAAAACTTTGTACAAATTTTGGGATATTGAAATGGAGTGGGGTGATAAAGAGAACCGAATCGCTGTGATTGCATTACACAAAGTAGGTATGGAGCTAAATGCAATTTTAAAACTCTCCATACACTTGGTATTAGTAAAATGTTTGTGTACCGGGCTATTAATAGGTACAATAAGACTCTCCTGAGAGAGAATCCTCTGTTTGTGACAGAAAAAGATCTGGCCGTCCACATAGTGTTCGTACGAAAAAGGTTGGTCAAAGCAGTAAGGGAAAGAATACGAACAAATCCTGTCCGAAAGCAAAAGATTTTATCTCGAGAGATGAAGATAGCACCTAGAACCATGTCGCGTATTTTAAAAGATGACTTAGAACTTGCAGCCTATAAGACACATACTGGTGATTTCTAAACTGATAATTTATAAAAGAAGAGGGTGGTAAAATCGAAACAACTACTGAAGCGGTACGCAAAGGGAGGTCACAGAAAAATTTTGTTTACGGTTGAGAAATTTTTTACAATTGAGCAACATTTTAACAAACAAAATGACCATATTTATGCTTAAAGCTCTAATATCTAAGGAAGCTTCCCAATTAGTCGACAGAGTGCAACGTGGGCACTATCCAACTTCAGTGATGGTGGGGTATTAGCTATGAAGGAGTGACTGAGCCATACTTTTGTGAAAAAGGTATCAAAACATCGGCAAAAATGTATCAAGATACCATTCTTGAGAAGGTAGTGAAGTCCCTTAACAATACCTTGTTCAATAACCAAGAATAGTCCTTCCAGCAAGACTTGGCGCCAGGTGTTGGTTGCAAACGAACGTTTCGGACTGCATCAGAGCTGAAGACTGGCCGTCGTCTAGTCCCGATCTTAATCCGCTGGATTATGATTTATGATCAGTTTTTATATTTATGTATTAAACTAACACACTGTAAAAGTAATAAATGTTATTTGCAATAGAACATTTTTTTTGTTTCAGTATTTATGGCAAGACTAGGTATACTGTATACATAAAGGGCAAAGCTGATTGACTGATGTATCAACGCACAGGCCAAACCCTCAAGGCTAGAAATTTGAAATTTTACACACGTATATCTCATATGATGTAGGCATCAACTAAGGATGGATTTTTCAAAATTCAACCCCCATAGTAGGTAATAAAATTTTGTATGAAACTTTTTATTTCTTGAACATATTTGAAATGATACACATCATCATCAGATACACATAATACACATCATGAAATATGAATTGAGTATGAAATGAATATTTCATCGTTTTCAGCCCCTAGGTGGGTAAAATACGGGATGAAAGTTTAAAGCCTAATTTCACGCGGGCGAAGCCGCGGGCAATTATTGCTAGTTACTGCAACTTATATACTATATAATATACTTTTTAATCATTATTTATGATAGTTTGTAGAAATGTAATGTTGGAAGAAGTTCAACAGATAAGAATCTTCAATGCCAACTCGCAAACTCCGGGTCGATGTCAGAATAAAAGTTTTTATCTGATTTCCGTTATGAACGCTCCCACTTTTTTGGGCTTCGGTTCTAATCAGAGCAAATTATTTGCAACTTTTTATATTACTGACGTAAAATTTGTTCCTCTTGTTTGCTGATATTGGTTCGTTACGTAAATCGCCTTAACTTTTTCTATTTCAAATCTCTTTTTCTTTGTTTCCATTGAGTTTTTGTAAAATTAACATCAATTTATTTGAAAACGCTATCAATTTATTTTAGTATCCAAATCAGTAAAGTAGAGAAGGAGCTGATGATGCAAACCAACCTAAAAGCTAATAACAAACCATCATCAACCATTCTTATATTTACTTTAAAACAAATAAACAGGATTAAGTTTGTTAAGGAGCTAGAAAATTATAGACAGACTAACAGACAAATGTGTTAAATAACTTACGTTAAGTAACTAATATAGACATAGAGGTATTTTTGGCATTGGGTCATCAAAGATTCCACTCTTGACAACCTTCCTTCGATCCTAATATTAGGCACATGATCCCTCAACATAAATAACAATACATAACTTCATACATTTTCAGAGTTCATTAATGAAATAGCTATTGATAATCCAGAAACAATAGCTCTAAAGGTCTTTGTTTCGTTTCAAGAAGTTTCCGGTACAAATTATTCAGCCTCCTAATAGCCCAGCGCTTCCTTTATTATTCCTTTAAAGGTTACAGCGATTTTGTTATTGTATTCGAAGAAATAAAAGGCTACATGTCGTGAATTTTTATTCATATCAGGAATGAAATTTTGTTTGCAATTATGTGGCATAATTTGGTATTTTTTCTTGTAGTAAAGTTTTTTCTATACTAATTCTGGTTCACTTTTTGATGTTTAACATCTTTCCTCTCGCTTTCTTACAATTTGTGGGAGTGATATCGTGAAATGGGACGGAAGTGTAACAAGAAGTCGCGGAATCGCACGCGCGAAGATTTGATTTGACGAAAGAGCGCGCCGTGTTAGAGTTGATCGTCAGATTCGAACAAAATATTTCAGTATTTAGCTTTTTTAAATTTTGAAGATGATTTCTGTCACTGCTTAGTGGAAAAGTTTCCGTATTTTTTTTATCATATTAGAAAATCGTACTAAGCATCGTTTTTTTTAATAATTTCATAAAATCTTACACATCATATGCGACTACTGTAAGGCGCGCTCTTTTTTTTTAAATTATCATTCTTATTATAGGTATTTTTAGCATCGATACTACAGGCTATTTATACGTCGTAAGTCTATCATAATATTATTTCTAATTTTGTCCTGTATTTAAATCTAACAGCCTATTACTTTTATTAATTTTCAGCAAATACAGTATGAAATACATATAATCTTTCCGTACACATCCACAAAATGCCACCATCTTTCAGGTCGGTTGGACATTCACAGTTCACCAAGGAATGAATATTAAATTTGTGGCGAGCCTAACGCTTGACCCTCATGTCTTTGTATGTATTCTACGACATTCACGAACATTGTAGGCCCTCACTGTTAAATATAACGTCTAGGGTTTTGACTATAGAGGAAGTATTTTACATCGCGACGCTATTTATCCAGCAGCATGCACTTAACGTTTCCAAATGGATGCTTACATGCTTGGCAGTTTTTGTTATTTAGTACTTTTTATAGAATCTACTTTTATTTTCCGTAACAGACACAATATTATCATACTCCGTTCAGATCTTATTTAATCTAGACGTAATCAAAGAGACAATACATATCTTCCACTGTAAGGGCCTGTTTCACAATCTGCTAATAAGTGTCAGATAGCTTAACTGCATATTTTTTCTCTGTCGCTCGATATAAAGTAAGCAGCGACAAAACTGCCCGATAAGCTTTTCATACTTATTAGGCAATTGTGAAAATTGTAAAAATGTCAATAATTTACCCGCAATAAATAAAAACAATGATATATTAATAAGGTAATTTGGATCTGAATAAATACAAGCTGACATGACATTCATTACTCGACACTACTTTTTTTGTAGTCTTATATTTTTTATATCAGCTTTTTAATTATTAATGAATGTGCACAAAATAATGTTGACATATATTTAAACAAAGAATATGTACATTTGCATAGTACCGATCGTGGTAGCACAGAGTAAAAAAAGAGGAACAGATGAACAGCTACATAATTAGCTTTCGATTTGATTGAACTACTACAAGCATACGGTGTGTCCACGATTGTGTGGAAAAATTGTGGGCCGTTAAAGGGAAAGTCGAAATGTTCAAATGGATCGTTCCATGAAAGCTGTTTACCTGTAAGTAAAGTAATTTTCTACTCTGCGGTGGTAGCTTAGTGGTAGCGCACAAAATTACGATGACAGTTATTCGTTTGAAATTAGGTATCTCGTGATGACCAAATAAGAAAACATGTCTCCCATAGCAATTAATTTAAACAATGACCGTGCATTTAGGGAGTATCGATCGGGCTAGACGCGGGCTCGGCTGTTCAATTATTCAACCTTGCGCGGCGCTCGTTACATCTCGCCCTGAGTGTATTGCTACACTTTTATGGTATTCGCCTCCCATACACCACCATTTGTACTCCCAACAGGACTTTGCTTCTTTACAGTGTATTTATGGTGAAAGTATTTTTATCTTAACTCAAACTTTTTTTTTTTTTTACATTTTAATAATTTAACATTTTAAATCAAACGAGGTTTTGTCACTGCTCACTTTATACTGAGCGTCAGAGACAAAGCTTGCCATAAGCTATTTGACATTTATCAGTAGATTGTGAAACAGACTCTAAGTCTCGTGTTATGATATAATTTCGAAGACGGGTTTTGAGTGAATTAATTTAATATCTGCTTATTTTAAACGTCATTTCAAAGCTTCGAGACCTTGCAAAGCTATATTAAGTGCTTATATGCAGACAAGTACTTATAAAATTTATATTTTAGTAGGAGAAGTATGTCCCATGGCCACGCATGAAACTTAAGTATGGAACTATCCTACTTATGACGGTGGATATGGCTACACTACACATACCCCTATGATGTAATAAAATGAAATTTCGGTTTATTATTTACGTTCCCAAACAGGCGATCCAATAAAATTGAGGTTATTGTTATTGTAATATATCAGAGGACTCAGTATGGGATAGAGTTCTTTATGATTATGGCGAGTGGAAGTTTGATCAGTTTTGATGCAATAGCAATGTTAGTGGATAATAAGTTACTACAACGATGGACTTCAACTAGTGAATTTCCAGAATAAGCGAATAAAAATGAACTAAGAGAATTAAGTGATATTTTGATATACTATGTAAATGTCTAAAATTTATAAATATTATATAAATGTCTAAAATGGTCACATTAAGTGAATTGTACTACGAGTATGAAACTTCAAGTTTTAAAGAAATTGCTCTCACAGTAACTTCTTATAATTATCCTAATTGACAACTAAGCGATTCTAATTATGTGAACCATTTTACGCATTTCTATTTAAAAATGTCAAATTATAATTGTTAGAAAGTTAGTGTAAGAGCATCTTCTTCAAAAATTGATGGTTCATAGCACGATTCACTGGAGACTGGACTGCAGTGGCGTGGGGTTCATACAACTCCATTCCTATCGGCTTTACTTACCTATTACCTTATGAAGACCAATCCAAATCTCTACCTTTTGTACAGGCTAGAGCTTCCCTATGAAGGAGAACCAGCCTTTCGCCACTGCTAGACTGGATGGCTATTTTAGACCTGCAGGTCTAATATATTCATCGAAAATAAGTCGACGTGGCTACGCGTGCGATGAGCATGCAGAATCACGATAATAATCAGCTTACGATGCATCCATTAGCATTTTTATAGTATACTACCTTTTGTCCGCGGCGCCACTCTCGTTAATAAAGTTCCAACGGGAACACTGTAATTTTTGGGGATAAAAGTAGCCTATGTTTTAATCCAGAGAGATACCATATTTCATCAAAACCTGTTCAGCAGTTTTTTTCGTGAAATAGGAACAAATATTCATCCATACATCCATCCCCACAAACTTTCACATTTATAACAGTAGTAGGAAGTAGCAAACTAGCAGCTGAATTCCCTAGTGGTAAGTAATTCCCTTAGCTGATGGATCTTAGCAGTACCAGAGGCATCACGAATGTTTAACGGCCGAATACTGAAACGCCAATCAAAATTAGGAACCCTCCTATTCACAGGCTGTCGCTGTCTCTGGTAGCCGGAACGACAAGGACAGCAAGTGACTTGAAGCCGAATACTGATTCGGCCGTTACCAACCTTTAAAAACTCTATGAAAATGGCAGGTGTGGCCCAAATATTAAAAAGGTTCGACAGCACTGCGCATTTCCGCAGTGTCCAGTGGCCCTCGTAACCTGATTTCGAGGATGGACCAATTCCCAAGTGTAAGGGTCGAGTTTTATTTACTGTGTATCAGTTGTGACTTACAAACGACACGTATACTGTGATAGCTACATAAAACGACACGTATACTCTGATAGCTAAATAAAAAATATTTGGTTAGCAAAACTGACAAATCTGACACAATTGAATCACAAACGTTTCCAAAAGCTAAGATTATAGAGAAGAGCAACAAGTTCTCAAAAGAAAGAAAACTAAGCAGGTAACTCCTTCAAATGATTAAACCCTTATATCCCGGTGAGGTTTATTTGCCACTGCTATTAATCATCCACATAGACTTCTTCTATACAAATAAATAAAAGTAAAGTATACTTCTGTAATTTCAAATTAACAGCTTTTCACTAAATGCATAATAAGAGGGTATAATATACGATGCCTACTCCAAAAAAGAAAATTTTTAAATCTTGTCTGTCTGTCTATTTGCTCCGGCTAATCTCTGAAACGGCTGGACTCACTTTGACAGGTCTTTTATCTGATGTTTATGGAGTAATTTAGGCTACTTTTAAATTAGGGTTTTTTTGAAAAAAGAGTTCCGTTTCCATTACTTTCACGCAAACAAAGTTGCGGGTACCGGCCAGTAATAGAATATACTTTGCTAACGTGAATTGGTCTTTGCACACTGACAATGATCTTAATACAGGATTATTGATAATATTTTATGATATTACTGTGTTTTAAGGATAATGATATAATTAATAAAATGTGATTGTGCTAAAACATGACATTTGTAAATATTGTATTGTAATATGATTTTTATAATCAGCTAGCATTGATTAAATTAAAAGATTCGTTTTAATCATATCAGTAATAAGACGATTTTGTACTGTTTTAACAGTTGCTTTAATTAATGATGGCTAGCTGGTGCCCGCAACGTTTTAAACAGCCTAAGTTGTTCCTTGAAACATCAGCTATCCGCAAGCGAAAGTCTGGTTAAAATCGGTCCCACCGTTTTAGAGATTAGTCAGAAAAACAAACAGACAGACAAATTTTTTTATTTTTTTTTTGTTATTGTAAGTAGCTTATATACTTTTAAATGCATTTAGTGAAAAGCTGTTAGTTCAAATTACAAACAGACACTTCATTTTTATTTATTTGTATAGATTACTTAAAAGTCGGCAGAGGCTCTGTACCATAGTAGTCTCCAGGATATACTCCTGTTCTCCATCGCAACATTGTCGTAGCTACTGTACTCACTAGATGTGCTCAAATCCCATCAGAGTATACATTTTAAAAGACTGCAGAATCCCCTAAAAGGATGCTTCGCCATAACCATTATAGTACAGAGCCTCTGCCGTCTTTTAAGTAATCTATACAGATAAATAAAAATGAAATGTCTGTTTGTAATTTGAACTAACAGCCTTTCTTCAAATGCATTTAAAATTATATAAGCTACTTACAATAAAAAAATCAATTTTAGTTACTTAGACCACAAAAAAATTAAAGGTCAGTTCAAACCGCGACGATACGCGACGCTACGTGACGCAGCATTTTAAAGATAGCTTTTCAAAATTGAACTTTATTCACTATACAAAAAGATGCACGTTTCATATGACATCAGTTATACACTGCTCATGCGCTGTGCAGCGCAGTGCAACTTGACATTCGATTCTTACACACGAAAAATACACACGAAACCCTGAAAATATGCATTCACGCCATGCAAGCTTACCATTTCCTATAACATATTTTGTCTCTATTCCAATTTATTTTCCTGCAATGCCTTGAAATATACTTTTTAATATGTATAAGACGAATCTACCGTGACAAACAAATATTAAGTTGGAGTAGATTTGTTCGTGAGAGCCCTTATGTCTGGGAAGTTTTGTACAAAAAACAAAAGCTTTGACTGAGAACTTGAGTTCTTTATAAAGTTTATTTCTTACTGTATTTCCGATTTGGAGCACATACCTATCACTTTCCTTTATTTTTCATTTATTTGTGAATTTGATCACAGGAGATCGCGTGAGAAATCATGTGTGTTGTTTTTGTATTTTATTTTTAACAATGTCTTATTTTTAGTACGCATGACATAAATTTGCTTTACGAGTAGTATGTTTCAATCACACATTATAATCATATTATATTATACAAAAGAAAGTCGTGTTAGTTCCACTATTTATAACTCAAGAACGGCTGAACCGATTTGGCTGAAAATTGGTGGGTAGCTTAGAACCAGGAGACGGACATAGGATACTTAAGTGCCCCGCCAAGTCTGCATATCTGTATGTTCGCGATAATCTCAAAAACTACTGACTACAGGATACTACAGGATTTTCATGTCGTTTACATTTACCGACAGAGTGGTTCCTTAGAAAGGTTTAGGTCGATAATAATTTGTTATGGTCTTGTGGAAATTGTTTGAGTTATGACGAACATTGTTGAAGGTGTCGGAAAAAATCAAGCCGTCCTGGAACTTTTATCGAAAAGCTGCCTAACCTAACCCGTTGGAGATAAATAACAAAACAATGTATGGTGGAAATTGTTTATATTTTATAGGTCTACAAAAAAGTCCGCGATGGCATAGATATGTCTATCTTTTAAGGATAGATTACTATACCCATTCTTAGTGATAAGAAATAATGTGGTATTATCAGAAGCTATTTGGACGGATACAATTGAATTATCCTTATCTAGGAGATTATACCTAGGAGATATCTTAAAATTAAAAAGTACGTGTCAAAATTTATTATAAAGTATATTTTTACTCTGAGCTATTATTACTTAGTATATTCCAGGTATATTTCCTAAAGAAGTTTTTTGTCAAGAACTTTACGCGCCGACCGGAGAGTATTGAAATCGGATAAAAATCGCTATTTGCAAAACCTAAAATGGCGTTCCCCTGAGTCTTATCTTACCTAAAATACTAAAATACTTTTCACACTTGTGTGACTTACAGAAGAAGAGAAAAAAAGGTTTTAACTTAAAAAAAGGGTGGATTTAGTACATTTTTAAATCAATATTTAATTGAAAATTTCAATTCATACAAAGACAGTCCTCGGCTAAATATAATGCAGTTTAACATATATTCTTTTGGAATTTTTCAATACGGTCGACTGATAAAATGGTTTCAAAGAACTCCAATTTTCAGTTCTATCGAGCGCACATTTCACAGCTTAAGTTGGAGGTAAAGATGTTGGTTAAAGTAATTTATTTATTTTAGTTTAAAATTAAGACAGGACAACGTGTGTTGGGATAACTCTCCCTGTTAAATAATGAATTACTTTATCCTCTTAGTAGAAACATGCAAGACCAGTCTGCTAACGTTGTAACAACTCGTACATTTAAATTTATTTTTTCATATTACAAAATGCAATAGAATTTGAAAAATTCTTGCGTGCCATACCTGAGACTCGTTCAGATATGGTTGACGAAATTTAAATAAAATTTTTGCAATGTATGAAATATATTTGGATGGCAAAAATTTTTGATGTAACATGAAAATGTATTTTATATTCTAAAAATTTTACCCCCCTATGATACCCCCAATGTATCTAACCCCAGAAATAAAAATATCATACATGCAAGCAACAAAAAATAATTTTGTGGTTTACATAGTAATTTTTCGATAGTATTGACAATAACAAGTGTATATAACAGTTTTTAGAATTGAATTAAAATTAAAAACATAAAAAATTTCAAAGAAATTATTACATAAATATTAAAAGTGAAGACAGAACAGGCTCTAAATTTGACAGTGAGTGATTCCCGTAGATGGATCATCAGCAAGCGCGAAACAAATCAGACTCTCCAGTCTCTGCATCGCTTGGTTATGTTGGTCTACGTCGATTACATCATTGAACACTATAAATGGAACGAAATTTATAATAGACATGGGCTCTCTGGATACCTCTTCAGCTGGACCTTCCAAAGCATCTCCAGTAGTAGATATGCAGTAATCAATGTCTATCAAACTAAGGCCAACAGCGCTCGCACATTGGACACTCTGCTGCAGGAACGCTGGGTATGGAGTAGAGAATTCACAAGCCATGTAATGCACTTGAGCGTCTTGATTTCCTTTCAACATATCCAATGCACATCGATGAAGACGGTTGGCCCAGCAATCGGCTTCGTTGAATTGACAGATCAGTCCTCCATTTTGAGCGCGCTGAGTCTTTCCCCAGGGTACGAATTCTAGTTCCAGAAACTGCTTGTATTTTTCGTACACCGGAACTAAGTCTCCGACAAATCGGACCGTGTCACTGCATCCTGATGTGGTACCGATGGTAATTTTAATTTTCCCATTCACAGTCTGTACCTGAGCACTGGTAAATGTTACACAGAGTGCAACAACTATTGCTAATATTGCGCGTTCCATTCTGTCCTCAAACCCGGTACAATTTTGAATGATTTTGTTATCGAATTTACACCAAATACCAATCATTACGGTTATCTTTGTAATAACATAATCTTGGTGATATGATAAATGTTATCCATAAATTCGGTATTTTATATCTATTAACTATTTATTTTGAGCTTCGTCACCAATGACCAATTTCAATGACCCATGACCAATTAACAAAATTAAAGTGAAAACTACTTGCAGTAAAACCACGTTGCTAATGTCTTTCGATAATTGTCTATTACTTCCATGGAAACACAAAGATTTCCGAGAGATAATCCACGTTAATTTTATTTAGTATGATATTTTTGATGAATAAAATTTTAATCTTTGTACGTTTGTCATATTTCAAAAGTCATAATAGTTCAAATGTAATATCATTATATACGACGCTCTAGAATTTTAAAAGATGTCAGGCACGGGAGTTCGTTATAAAAACAAGAAACGCATTTAAACTAAAAACGGGAGACAGTAGACATTTTCCATTACGTGAAATGAAAAAAATCTTATTACATTTTATGTTTCTGCATAGTCCATACTCCTAAGTTCTTTAGGAGGGTGCGGACTTAATATAACGGAGAACAGCACAATGTATTCATAAACTTCAGGAACAAAAACAACTTTAAAACAATTTCCCCTCGTGCTAAAAGTATTTCAAGGTAATCTTCTAAGAATGCAGAAACTCGCAACTCCACGTACCCTCATATTTTTATGATTTTTTTTTAATGGCTTAGAAGCATTGTCTTGTCTTTTGCTGGATATTAGGGAATTTATGGAGCGTTTTTGTTTTAAAACACCTGGTTCTTGTATATTGTTGACGAGTTTTGTAAAGAAACTTAGTAGCTGAAAAAAATTAAAAAAAAAACTTTTATTTCATTTACTAAAAGCTTTTAAATACTTTATGTCCAGAGCTATCTTACAAATGAAAGTACTTAAATTCAAACCATTTAGACACATTAAAATGATATATTGTATAATATAACTATATAATTTAATATTATAAAAGTTCTTCTTTCCGATTTTTCTATCCCAAAATGAAGAAACGTAACATGTTTTCAAGTTCCGGTATATTAAAGCTAGGATTATCAACTACCAGATTAATATTCTCGTTTAGTCAACGATTTAACAAAACATAATTTACAAATGATGTGTAATGAACACAGACCATCAAATCATCTCTTAACATTGGCATCAAAACAAGGGACTTTATTTTTTAATTAATCCTTTGAAATACTGCCTGCCTCACAATTTATGTTTCCTATTAGACTTCTTCTATTATAACAAATGCAAGGAGTTTTTTACAATTAGCTTTAAAAAATGCGGACAAACTCCCATTAATACAAAGACCAAGACACCTTAATCTTAATTCATTGCACAAATAGAAGTCTTTGGTTTACATATTTAAAAACTCCCCTACAAATGCGGACGGAGTAATGAAATTGGCTTCCCTGGAGATCTGCTTCGGTGTCCTGAATGAAGTAGCTTCTATTGTTTAGTTTGCCTTTGTACATTACAGCAATTTCGTTATTGATTTCGATTTGAATTCGTTTGCAGATATTTAATTTTAAAGAGATCAAGTAGCAACAGAAAATTTTAAGGTAGGATATTTACTTTTTATAGTAAAATTCTTACTAGAAAGTAATAAAATATAATCTACAGCAGAAGCATCAGATTGGCATACGTCTGAAGTTGGTACTATTAGACGTAAGCGATTGAAGACTAAATATCAATTCATATGCATCGCGATTGCGTAGCAACTCCCACATCAATCTCATTGCAAATGCATCCGCACTCCCCATGCAGGTCACGCAAATATGTTTTGACACCCGCACAATTGCCTTCGAATCCTAAATAAAAGGTATCATAAACAATGGACGATATTAACGCAACCCACATGGGTATGATAAACGCTCCCAAAACTTGCCTAATGAAATTAATCCATATTAGTGGATAGTCGCGTCATGCGAAACCAGATTATGCCCCAAATTATCAATAAATGAAAGGTGAAACTCAACGACTTTACTGTTTATACGTGGGAGGGGAAAACATAGAATTAATACCTCACCTACAAAGTCATTTTACCTCCCCGGATGGTAATTTCCCTTAAATATTTAAGTTTTCTCTTCGCCCTCCATCCGCAACAAGATTCAATTTCACGCCCCAAAAAGGGGTCCGTTTCGGACGATTCTCGCTTCCTTCAAATGTCAGGAGACAACTGTAAGTGTCCAATAAATTCTGAACTTTGCGCTTCCATTTGTCACTCGTTAATTTCCATTCGCTTCCTCCGCGGCTCTGGAGACGGGGTAGCTCAATTTATAATGGTGAAGCAGGAACCCACGCGAAATATTTCGGTTGCATTCAAAATGGGAACGACACGAAACCGATTTGAATCAATCTTCTGTCAAATTGGTACAAGTAGAGGGAGCATTTAAACTCGTAGATAAGGCAATAAAGCAATTTACAACGAAGCCACAGAATGAAATAAAAGTTGAAAGTCTCTGGAGGTCTGAATATGTCTGAAAGGAAAATAAACTGTAGATAATTTAAAAGTAATATTTTGTCTGTAAAATATATAAATATGCATAGATACATTATTAAAATCTCTGTATCCGTTTTGTGTTTGGACTAAGAAAATTTGATCACATATCAGCCTTTCGATTGAAGCTCAAGTGGCTCCCTATCCGACTTCGACGTAACTCCCACATCCTCTGTTTACTTTATAACATTTTGTATAATCCCCTCTCTCCTTCCTATCTTCTCGATCGATTTAACTTTTCTCGACCCATCGATATCCCTTGTAGGTCTAAACTTAGAACAAATCTTTCCCTCCCATCCCATCGCTCCAACTTCTACTCCTACTCCTTCACCGTTCATGCAGTCAGATTGTGGAACTCGCTCCCCCACACCGTTCGTGACAGTCCCAACATTATTGTATTTAAAAGACGTCTGAAAGAGCACTACCTCGGAATTCAATCCATATAAATACCGTTATTATATAAATATATAGTATTTATCTATTATAGACATAATCTAATATTATTTCATCGTATCAACTATGTGTTTTATATTTGTTAAGTATGTATATAATATGTAAGTATGTATGTAATTTAATTTTAGTAAGGATATAATAATATGTAAGTAGTGTATTTGTAATTGTGCACGTCCTATCTGCTGTCTTTTATCCCATCTCTCTCCGTAGGGCTGCTGTAAGAAATTTCTTTTTAGAAATAAGCAGTACCTTTGTGTCGTCTTTCTTGTTAAATTGTAATTTTATACATTTTGTTGTGTGCAATAAATTATTAAATAAAGTAAAAAAATAAAATGTAAAACAAATGCTATACCGGAAAAAACCAACGAAATGTGCATATTCTACGCGCGATTATTTTGGAACATGTTTCGCGACCATAGCCGAAGGGCTATGGTAGTACCATCAGTAAGTGATAGTAGAATAAGTAATCCCCGAATTGTCAAGCAGTGAGCGAGATGATGATAATGAATTGTAGCTAAGAATAATCTCGACCATGTCAGCTTTCGAACAAAAGAAACTAGATCAAAATCGGTTCATCCGTTTGGGAGCTATGAGGCCACGGACAGACACGCAGACACGTCAAACTTATAACACCCCTCTTTTTGCGTCGGGGGTTAAAAAGTAAATAACTACAATCAAAATATTCCCTCATAAGCCACCAAGTGCTTTATTTTAATCAAGTTTATAGTTTCAAGTTAATTACTTGTACCAGGATAGCAGGAACACAAAGATGTTAACACATTAAGTGTATGGAGTCGTTTGACAAGGGTCTCTGTTCCATGCTTTGTCGCAAATACTTGGAATGGTATACAAAATATCTCGTACGAAACTACGAGTACAGCTGTAGCTATTGAATAGTTAATTCACAATGAGAATGCTTTAGTCAGTGTACTATGAAGCTTGAAGTACAATGCAAAATGCTATTGAAGTTAAAGGCGTTAAGAGGTTTGCATTAATAAGGATTTAATTACTTTTTGCGCTTTTGAAATGAGTAAAAATTGTTGTATTTTTTTAAAATTAGAAACCAAAGTTATAAACCATTAGTCATAACTAAAAACCCAACTTCAATTTTGAATAGCTATCTTAAAAGTACGGCGCCGCGTCGCGTATCGTTTCGTATCGGTGTGAACTGATAAGTACTCCCATCGTAATAATTATTAAGATATTGGTGTATCCATATTAGCTGTTGCCAATGCTAACATTACAACACTTATGGCCTTTGGTATTAATTTATAATAATAATTCTTAGAAACAAAAGAAAATAACTTAATGCTTTCGGTGATATCGTCTGAGGATCGTTAAGAAGTTGGCGGACAGTTTAAGTCGGAGGCCACAAGCTCATATCCCACTGAAACCTTAATGGCAGACTATTAGCTTGTGCCATAGACATAGGAAAAATAGAAGCAACCTGATCGTCAAATTGACCAGTCTTTTGAGCTATAGCCATAATATAGAAAATCGCTAACCATCATCAATGTGGTGTATACATAACTGACGCCTGACAGTAATTAATTTACAAAAGTTTACAAGTGCGTTGCCAGCCTTTCTATAGCACTATTTTGAATTTTCTATATCTATGGTTTGCCCGACCGACTATCTGAGCCGACTTAATCCGCAGAAGATTTGAACTAAAACTTATTTCACCGAATATTTAACCCTAAGTGCAGCGACTTACAGTAATCCGCCGCTTAAAGTTAACTTGATTGTTAGACTATTGCTGTAGCCTTAGTTGTATGTATAGCATTGAGAGTAATATAATATCAGATACAGTACTATCACAGAGTTGAAAATAAAATACATACTTACGTACAGAGAAACAGCTTTCATAAAACTATCCAAATCGATTCAAAATTGAACATTTTGTAGTCCCCTTCAACGGCCCACAATTTTAAACGACTTCCAAAAAAGGAGGCGGTTATAATAATAATAATAATCATTTATTTTTAGATATAAAGTACATCCATAAGTGTTAGTATTCCAATTAGCAACAATTTTTCCTTATTCTAAATTAAGAAAATAATAAAAAAAATAAAAATAATTAGTAATGTTAGTTTTTTTTTACAAGTAGTGTAGTTATACGTTCGGCTGTATATCCTTTTTTTTTTTTTGGTACGTTCAACGATAACTCCGCCGTCTGTTGACTGATTTTCAAAATTATTTTTTTGATATAGGGTATACTCCGAAATTAGTCCCGTTTTCACAAAAGTGGTGACGTGATGATGGGATCCATGAGGAATCGAGGGAACTCCTCAAAATTTATATGGCCATATTTAGTGTTTTTGACTTTTTCTGAAGAAACCCAAGCGTATGCCACCAAAAAGTAAGATTTTGCACCAAGGTATAAAAGGTACTGATCCTTATAGATACATGTTTGGGGATTTCGGCGTCGTTTAAAGAACTGCAAGCATGCCTTATGCTATGTCAAATAAAGTAATCATCATCATCACCATCATCATCACACCATAAATCATAACATAAAGATGATATACTAGGTATTACTGATAGTATTTTACACCGACACAGATATCTTTGAACATTAATTACTCTGCCGTTTATGGATCGATTTTCAAAATTATTTTTTTTATGTATTGGGTATAATCCGAAGTTGATCTCGTTGTCACCAAAGCGGTGACCTGATGATGGCATCCATGAGTAATCGAGGGAACTCCTCGAAATTTATATGGATACATATAGTGATTTTGACTTTTTCTGAAGTAACCCAAGCATATTATGCTACCAAAAAGTAAGATTTTGCACCAAGGTACACCTTGAAGTCAAAATCACTGAACGGAACTTAAATTCAACTAATGTTAGGCAAATTAAAAATTTAACATTTTGTGCATTTTTACTTTGGAAGTCGGCTTAAATTTTTTTGCACGCAATCGTGGAGACACAGTAGTGAAAACAAATCGTTATCTTATAATCTTTGGTACTATGTAGTTTCAATACAGAAACGTTATTAGAAATACCTTCTAAAACAACCCAAAAACTGTGTATTCAATTATTTTGTTTGTAGATATGTTAAAAAAATTAAAAATAAAAATATTGATAATAAACGTAGACACAGGTAGGTACAAGGTTACCTATTTTAAAGAAAGCAAGCACAATTTGCATTAAAAAATAATTAATATTTTCCCCAGCAGAACTACCAGTAATTTGTAATACTATTACATTGTATATTATTATGTGAATTATAAAAAGTTTGTTTTAAGCCTTTCAAAGCGTTTATCTCAAATCCTATGAAAATAGTAACGAAGGAGACACTTTCCAACGCTTTAACCCACTTCTTAACAGCGCATATTAAATTAAACTGTACCTTCTATGAGGATAAAGATAACACTGAACGAGTAAATGGAAATAGAACAGGGAATGCAGTCGAGTAGGTAACTTGTGTATATAATCTTTGACAGTACAAACGTAATGGATTAAAATACAGTAGTGTATACACTGTACAACGTTTGAACTAACACTAAAAATAATGTCTACTTACAGTTGAAATAATGTTCGGGTAGAAGAAAAACATCTTTTCAAATATATTTTTTTTAATTTGTTGAATAGAGATGCATAAATCTAAAAGGAAAACTTATGTAGTGTTGTGATATGTTATGTTGACGCGATTAAAATTTTAAGCAAATAAAAAATGTCGCCCACCTCTTTCTCGTAAAACTACCTCCTCCTACCTCCTCTACTACCTCCATACACAGTTTATTGACAAATGTATGGCGGTAGCACATCGTGACGTCGCAGGCCGATATATCGCTCTGTTTCTTATTTTTTTTAAATTTAATTGAAAAATGAGTTTTAGTTTGTTTAGCATCATGTTGTCTAACATTGAATAGACGAAAAATATTTTTTAGCCAACATGCCTATTGTTGTCTCACACTTAATTCATAAAAAGTAATATTATAGGAAAAAGTAAATAAGAACGGGAAATAGACATCACATAGTACAACTAACTGCAACTGACAGCAACTTAAAAAAATGTCTGCAGTCCTCAATTCCTATAAATAAATTTTATAAACATGATCTAAGAAATTTGAAAATAAAAAATAGCATAAACATCCACTCTATGCCTCCCCTATACAGTAGCAGCCACGACAAGCGTATTGTCGGCTTCGGCATAACGTCGCACGTAAACACCTCTAAGTAGCTCCAGGAAATATTGATAGAGGAAAACACTCACGAAATCCCATTTGAATTTTGGTAACGCAATAAAATACCACAAAACGCCACAAATATAAGCACTGTTGTATTGTTTGATTTAAATATCCATATTACATCAGGAAAAGGATCCTGGATAAATTATTGTCGATGGATGCATGTTTGTATCAGTGGCTTGTTCAAATTATTTGCGCTTACTAACTACCTTAACGAGATAACTTTTTTGATCCTTCTTATTCATTTCTTGGATCTGCTGCCCAATTATGAACTTCAACTGACAAGTGGGAATGGGCTTCATTTTGACGTTTGAACTTTTCAAAACACAATTTAAAATGATCTTATGTCAAAATTTTGACGTAAGAACTTTATAAATTGTGTCACTTGTCAGTTGAAGTTCATAATGGGGCAACTGAACAGAGTATACTAGTCACATCATTGTGTTTTGCGAAATTGTGTTGCGGTATCTGAACATCTGCTCTAATACCCTGACGTTGGCAACTCCTATTACAGGGGAGGCTATGCCAAAAGAAAAAAAAGAAAACGCAACGTGCTTGAGCTTTATTTTTCGAATATACGTTGGCCCAATTAATTACATATATTATTATTATTATTATTAAAAGCGACTAATCATGATTATTAGTAGGTTGTTTGAAAATGAGTTGAGCCTGATATCTTCTCATCACTTTTGTGGCACTTATACTCAAAGTCGCAATCGCCTCTTTCCGTTTCAAGAGAGCGATTAGCTCTATAGGCACCGGCGTCCGGTATTCTATCTTAGCTGCTATCTGTATGCTATTTTGTACGGATATTTTGTACACAATTACCACTTATACAAGATAGGCTTCCCTGTTGTAAGTTGAGATAAACATAAAAAAATAACTGTAGATAACTGTACAACTATGCAATTTCTCTATTACGAAAACTAAGAAGAAATTGCATTGTGCAACTGCGAAACATAAAATCAAAGTCCAATTAGTGGAGAGAAAGACCAACAAAATTGTACGGTACATTTCTGGCCTGTGGATGAAGCCGCAACAATGAAAGCAAGTGGATGAAAGGAGAATGCGCAAGACAAACCGAACCTTTTGTTGCTTGGGAGTAATACGTTTTATGACAAATTGGAATTTCAAGTCGTCGGGACAGAAGCTTTTCTACACTCGATAATTGGTGCCTTTGTTTCGTGCGATAAGGCCGCTGGGGTGCAGACGTACGTTATTGCGAGCGTTTGTCAAATATATATTTTTTGTCTAGTCTGGTAAGTCCTGTGTGTAAAAGTAACAGATTGGAAGTCTACACATCTAGTCTAGTCTAAATGTCTAGTCAAAATTTACAAATTACAACACAGGCAGAATTCAGTAGTAAAATAAATATTACATGTTAGAGGTAAATTATTCAATGTTTCTATATATCGAAAAGTTATTTCTATTGATTTTCAATTCTTATGGATTAAGAGGCCTCAGCTGAGACCTTTACCTCAGCTGAGGTGAAATTAATTTTCAAGTTTTATATCTATAACTTATTTCTATTCGTTTTAAATTGTCAAAAGGAGGAAGGTTTTCTTTTGCGTTACCTGGAAACTAGCGATGATTATTATTTTTTATCTTCTCTAAATTTATTTATTTTATTAAAATAAAAAAAATGTGGTAAATATTGGGTATCGATAATGGTATGGTTTAAAATAATTCTGCAGAGAGTTCTTGATGTACCCTATTTGAAAGAGATTGTAAATACTGCCCCTTTTGCTTCCTTCGACATTATTTTTAACCCCCGATGCAAAAAGAGGAGTATTATAGGTGTGACGTATCCGTCTGTCTGTCCTTGGCATCGTAGCTCTTAAACGAAAGGTCCCACTAAGATGCGTTTTTTGTCTGAATGCTGGCATAATCAAGAGTGTTCTTAGCTATAATTCATTATCATCAACTCGCTTAGTGCTTGACAATTAGGGGGTTACTTAAAAAAATTGTTTTCAACAGTCAAAAATCTAAATACCTACTAGAGCTTGCCATTAAGTCTTTTACTGCTTTGAAATATGCTTATTATACACATCTTATTCCAATTTCACCAAAATTCCAGTTATACTAAACAACAGAAAAATTTTGTTTTTCAACAATCAACTTTTTCATTTCATTGTTTCAGGTCCAACTGGCAACAAATTTTGAACCTATTGTACACAGCCTCCATTCCGCTTTTGATATCCCTCTCCTGTTATTCCGCGCGAGTGGGTTCATGTGTTTGCTTAATCTAATTGCTACTCAGTCACGGCCATTCATTGGAACGAAATCATATTTCGAAATCGAACCACGTTTATGCTTTACCGCTGCTAGATTTTGTACTTAAATTGGACCGGTTGAAAATATTTTATCTCTTCTAATGAAATATTGAATATTATCATAATTATTATAATTATCATCATCTACATCTACATTTATAAATTCTTTGTCTAAATCATTTTAGAAATTAGTGTATCTTAACACCTACCCTTTTTGTATATGCTCGGATTGAAAATAATCACATAAGCGTCGCTATGTCAGTTAGCGATGCCTGTATCATAGATTAAAGAAAGCTAGGACCAGATAACTTGCTGGATACTAAACTTTCGATTTGATTGCACTACTACAAACAAACGGTGTATCCACAATTCTCTATTATTAGTATTACTTACTAAGTAATTTTAGTTCAATTTAATATTAAAGTTCAATTTTAAATAGCTATCTTAAAAATGCAGCGCCATATCGTGTATCGTTACGTTTCGGTGTGGATTGACCCTTACTAAACGATGGTTTTACTTAGTTGTATCGTTCACAAATATAAACAAATGTATTGATAAAATAAACCCTATTCGCAATGTTCCATATTTGTTCCACTCTATCCAGGTTTCCAGCGAGTAATCAAGCTAAGTAAGATGCACGGCTCCATGAAAGCGATGAATAAGCATTGAACATGAGTATTTAATGCACGTGTTACATTCAATAGTTTGTATCAAACGCTCCAACGTAACTAACTATTGATCGTTATTCAGCTAAATTGGTGATATTTCAATGTAAATTTACAGCTATTCGATAACATTTGTTGTGAAAAATTTAATGGATTGATTTTTTGGACGTTTGTTTTAACGATTACTGGATTTGATTTGCTAACTGTGGCTTCTGCCGCTTATAACGTGGAAAGAATGATTTATTTTCGTATTTGTTGCAGTATGATTGTAACATTTTTCAGAATCGTTGAACAGTTTTGCATATCGCATTTTAAAAAATGTGTAGGCAGCACGGTACGTCTAAGTAGAGTGTTCTCATAATTCATTTGCATTATAATGACGACATGCACTCACAATACAATAATTGTCAATGTCAGTTTCATTTCAAAATATTATAATAATACCATTGACGTTGGCACCTCCTACCACAGGGGAGGCTATGCCAAAAGAAGAAGAATTATAATACCAACAAAAGCCGGTTGACCGGTGTCATGGTCAACCTGCTTATGAATTAGATTCCCTGAAAGAACTTACAAGCAATAAACACTTGTCAAGAAACCATAGGTACCAATATTTCGAAGAAAATAAAGCACTCAGACTTACAGTCTTAACCACAGTTCGTCATATTCGTACTTAAGTAAAAACAAGTGAATTTCACTACGCGAGACCGGTTTCATAAAATTGTTTCTTTTACGAGTAGATCGAGATATTGATGACATTAAATCGATCGCTCGAAGTGTCTTGGACAAGATCTCGATAACAATTCTCGAACGGAGTCTAGACGTCGAGTAGTAAAAGTTTGGAAAATAAATTCCGTTCAGTGAGATAAGATTTTGACCTCTGGGGTCGATCTTAAGATTGTAATTATGAAGAAGTTTTATAGGCATTTATTATATTTAATTTTCCTTATGTAGCTCACGGAGTTATTTTTACATAAGATTTATATCCGTATTTCGTGTTCTGACGTGAAATAGGCAAACTATATGCAAGAATACAGTGATTTTGCTTTACAATGCTAATTAAGAATTAAGGTCTATAGCCCAATATTTAGATTTTTACCCTACTACGTTTATGTATCGAGTAACACAACATTTGAATACCATATATCTATTGTATAAAAATAATAACCCTTAGTCAAAGCAATATGCAGTTTTTTTAACGCCCCCATATAACTGATTTGTTCTCTTTCTCTCTTGCTCAAATGAAAAAATTGAAAATGTAATTTTTTTTATTTAAGATTTAAGACACAGACGCACAAAATCAATGTGGGTCTTCCGATAAGAATGAGATTTTGAATTGTCAAGTCAAGAAATTGTGCTTACTTTTATCTAGCCTTGTTTAGTAACACAACCAGCGACTTGCACTTAGTCAACATAATACTTTAATTAAAAACTTAATCAAAACACATGTGCACAACAGCATTAAAGTCCTAGGGATTAACTATAAAACATTGTTTTATTTGTGGTAGTAAAAGCTAATGTCTAAAGTTGTGCGTTTAGAGCTGATAGGTGCGTTGACTTTGCTCATATAATTCACAGACAGTTTTTGAATAATGAATATATAATAATAATATCTATGATATTATAATATATGTATATACTACTTACATGGATTCTTATAATTATAATATATTTATAATGTACGTGGTGAGTTCTCTAAGAATTTGTATTTCGGGTACCAGATAACGGAAATATATTTCATAATTTTTATACTTTAATACACATCCATGACCCAGGAATACAGAAAACTCTTTGTTTCATGTCACGATTCGATCTCACGACCTCCGGCTCGAGCGGCTATGCGCTAACCACTGAGCCACAGAAGTTGATAATAAAAGTTACATCACATAATTCAAGACACTTGAATCTGAACTAGGCTTAGCATGCGCACCCTAGAAATAACGAAGGATCGACAAAATTACAGATTGAAGTAACATTAATACCATTCGGAATAAAATAGGTATTATCGTAAGGCAGCAAGGTCGAAGCATCGCCGTTATGAGAAATAACATTTCTTTTCTTCCCGAGCATGAGCTCACAAAATGGCCTTTTTAAAAGTAGTGGATTATGAACTATTTTGCAACGAACTATTTGGAGAGAATATTTGTTCATGAAATTATTTCTTCTTATCGCCATGATAAGCCCGCTGGTAGAAATTATAGTCCCAATACAATGCCAATCTCTTGATAGAGACGTCACAAAAAAGGAGACTCCGCATTTCTAACAACAGACATAATTAACCTCCATTGTTATAATAATACGTGAAGCAAACATTTTCAGCACAGGTACAACCAGGCGAGTATGAAATTTAGCCGGCAAATTTCAAGGTGTGCAGAAAGCTAATATTTTTTAAACAATGCTTAGAAATATATAAAAATAATAAAAGTAACAACAACACAACCTACTTCAGATTATAACACACACTAACGTGCATTTGGTGGATACAATTTTGTGACACGTTGACGTTTGTCAATTTTTTTATTTATTTTTTATATGGCATCGGCTTATCTTAAAACCATTTGCCAGTTTCAAATAAAAAAGGCGGGAAATAGAACTTTCGTTTCAATTTTCAACACTGTATTCATATATCGTCAAGTCTAAAGTCTAGTCAAAGTCCAAATAAATAGTCAATACAGTCAATGAGTCATGTCAGTCGATTCAGTAAAGTGGTAGACGCTTAACTGAAAGTTCCTAGGGAGTTTTGGCGGGAAACACAAAATAGCACGTTTTTAGAAGTTGTACCACTTGCCCACACTTGTGCACGTTAACGAATATTTAATGGTTAATATTCTACCAATATTACACATTAAGAACCGAGATAACACAAATTTATAAAATATTACAAATTCACACCGTCACCCATTGAACTCCCCGGCAAAACTCCCGACGTCTATTACAATATTTACATTTTTTCTAAGGCAAAAGAACCCTTATAATGTTTAAACCATAGACGTATATTATATCATAGACGAGGCATGTGGAGGCAAAAACTGTCCCCACTTAAATGGCCATACTTTTGGGGTTTTTGGGCCATTTGAGGTATGGTGAAATCAAGATGGCTGACATTTGACGTATGGTGAAATCAAGATGTCGTATATTTTTCGTACGTCAAAGCCAATCCTTAGTTTTGGAATCTAGGTTCAAACTGAAATTTTATGTGAATTATTATTAAAGACGAATAACGACCACAGGTCGACCTCTTAGCGGATAAGAATAATTTTGTAAACTGACATTGCAACTAAACTCTAATCAAAAAACTATAAAATATTATGAAAATTCGAAGAAGTTTTTTAATATATTTTTATAGTTGCGAATCAGACTCAATCGATCGATAATTACTAGTAATAGCAGTTTCACAGGGATACCAGCTAGCTAGTGATACTAGATGTACAGCAATTTCACAGGAATACCAGCTAGTCATATTAGATGTACAGCAGTTTCACAGGGATACCAGCTAGTTATATTAGATGCCAGATTTAGATGCCAGGCCAATGTATACGCTTATACAATATAATCCCAGAAAAGGTTCAAAACCTTCCCATTAATAAGTTTAAAAAAGTAGTTAAAGAACGTTTGTGTGCCAAAGCGTATTATAAAATTAATGACTTCATTCAAGACGGCACACCTTGGGAATAAGGTGGCTCCTTATCTTATGTTATTATTTGTTACATAGACATAAGCAAACATTGTAATAATTTTGATTTTAAAAGAATAATTTTCCATCTTGTTGGTAAAAGATGGCCACAGACGAGTTTCTTGCCGGCTCTTCTCGCTGGGTTAGTTCCCGAACCAGTGGTAGGCATCACGTAGTAACGACGTTCAGAAAGAGTATTTAAAAATACCAATTTTGAATAAAAAATTTTAGATTTGATTTGATTTTTGATTTGATTTGTACAGCAGTTTCACAGGGATACCAGCTAGCCAGTTATATTAGATGTACAGCAGATTCACAGGGATACCAGCTAGTTATATTAGATGTACAGCAGTTTCACAGGGATACCAGCTAGTTATAAATATTAGATGTACATTGTTATTTTACTGGTTATACCCTACAGTTTCCTCATTACGGAAAGTATTCGCTAACCAGTACGTTCTTGTCGCCTCACAGACGCCTTGTTTAATCAAAATGCAAATCAAAATCCCGGTTGACGTGACAAAACATCGTTCTCGCTTGATGTGTGTTTTATAGATCCTGTCGGCTGCATAGGAATCAATATTAGGCGAAGTGTTGTTGTTGGGTGAAAAATATTTATTCATCATAATCATCCTCAATTGTTAAGCTATTGACTGCCCGCGTGAAATTAGATTTTAAGCTTTCATCCCCTATTTGACCCACCCAGGATCTGAATTTTAGAAAACGCTGAAATAATTAATCCTTAATTTTTTCCGTACTCAATTCATACGATATATGATGCAAATATGTCCAAGGAATAAAAAGTCACATACACTCTTTTATCACCTATTTTACCACCTTGGGGGTTGAATTTTGAAAAATCCTTCCTTACTGGATGCCTACATCATATGAGGAATACTTGTGCAAAATTTGTGCGTTTGATACATCAGTCATCAGCTTTGGCATAAAGATATATATAGACATATAGATAGCCAATGCTGAAACACAGCATGGGTGAAATTTCTTCATAATGTGTGGAGGATTAGGTTATAGTATGCTATGCTGTATTGCATGTCGTTACAATTAATAAATAAATAAAAATTATAAAGGTTGAATTTTTATTTAAAGTGGGCATGGTAGGCGAAATCCGAAACTATAGAGAATAGCAAGAAATGCTGAAAGGATGAGCCCGATTTCGATAAAAACTGAAGCTGCAACATAATATATTTTTTGATAAATCAATTTCCTTAGCCACTAGCCAGGAATCGTCCTGGAAGGATACTATACCTATACCTACCTAATGATACCCCACACTATGGGGTGGACGCGAGAGAAAAAAATCATCCCCACTTTACATGTAGTACACTTGCCCAAAAAAAAATATTTTTCACGATTTTACTTTAGCACTCTATTGACGTAGTAAATACACACATCCAAGAAAAGTTTCATCTTTTTAACCGTTTACACAGTAAGCCGAAGACGGGCGGACGGATATGGAGCAACCGTAAGGGATCCCAGACATAAACTACGGAACCCTAAAAAATACCAGACACCGACACTGATGTCTCTGCAAAAGACAAAGGAAAAAATATTTCAAACAACGAATGTGTTTTAAAATGGTTTCTTTTTGTGAGCGACGAGTATCGATTCTGCTGGCGGTAAATAGTGAACTGCATAGCGTCTCATGGGGCCTGAACCTATTCTAGGATGTCTGTTACGGAATGGCTGCAAAAATTTGTTCCAACAGATTTTAAAATAGAGTATGAGTTTTGCTACGAAACTATTTGCAATATACATTATACCCGTAGGTAAACTATTATAAATGTGTGGATGTTTGTCTCTCTTTCACGCAAAAACTACTGAACTAATTTCGATGAAATATGGTATAGTAGTACTTTAGGCTCTGAATTAAAACTTAGGCTACTTTTTATTCCGAAGAATTACAGTATTCCCGTGGGATACCCGATGCTATATTTACGCGGGCGGAGCCGCGGTAATAAGCTAATACAGTTAAATAACGGTACAGTTAATTTTTACTCAAATACGATCTCTACCGACATAAAAAGTGTTCCCGTATACCGCACAATACTCGTAACACTATTTTTATTCAAGAAAATAGACGAAAATTCTTATGCTCTCTAAAAACAGAAGAACATGGATTACGTCCATAAAAAGCTCCACAAAATATACAGAATTATTCTTGGTGATATTGTAATTTCATACCCAATTTACGAAAGCCACAACACTAGCTATTGTAAGAAAGCAAGCTTGCAATATCAACATTTTCATACCTTTAAATTACCTAGTTATTCATATGCTTGCGGGACTCTGAATATGCTTACCCTGAAAATGCTACATTTAATTATCAGCTTTATTACATACGCGATAGAGTGCTTTATAATTTGCTACAGTTAGGGTTACCACAATTTTGTATTTATGAGGACATAATGAGTTAGCATTTAACGGTATCCTAGGTAAAATACTCGTGTTATCTTCCAGTAAGTTATTTTACCGCTAAATACACCTTTCTAAATTTTTTATTGCGAACTGAAGAAGTAGGCTGTCATATTAATTAAGTATTTAACATTCAACTTCATAATATACTTCTATTTACTAACCCGCGGTCAGTTCATACCGCGACCATACGCGACGCTACGCGGCGCTGCATTTTTAAGATAGCTATCCAAAATTTAACTTTATTCACTACAAAAAAAGACTTAATATTATTATGGATAAGAAGGTCCTTTTTGTGTGGGTATAATTTACCTGTCCTAAGGTAAAAACGACACTTTTCACTTAACTAGTGAAATAGGAAGAAGAAATAATATTATGTGCCTTTGGGGTTTAACTTTCAAAGACTGGTAAGTGGCAACCCTACCAGAAAGTTTCGACTTAGCCATCGTAATATGCTTTATACGACTACTTTGCCGACAGTCGGCGAAACTACGAGGTTTTGCAAGCTATTTTTTACGTACTTAAAATACCTCGCTTTGTTATATTTGTGTGTTTTCTAAAGTATACCATACCAGGTATATATAGGTATATATAGGTACGACATACCAGGGTTGAAACGTTTAAACCAAATTTTCTACAAGACAACAAAATCTGATAAAATAAAGCAGCACCTATTGTGAAGAGGGAAAAAAGGAAAAAAAAAACGACGGGTTGCACTCCGGGAGTGCCGGCAGAAGTGAAAACTTGAATATCAACGTTGTGCATTTTTGATATTTTGAAATGGTTAGAGAATAATTTTGTACGAATTGCTTTCATTATCAGTATAAAAGTACTATTATTTATGTGATTGAATACAATATTCATTTATAGCGCTATCGTACACAAACATGACAATTTATATTACATTAAAAATTTAACACTTCAGAACTATTACAATTATTTTACATAATAATAATAAATAATAAAATAAACAAAATAAATTAATAATATTAATCTCATCCATGGATGCGCGTGGCACGCTGTAACATTAACACACACGAACATTCGCGCAAGCGCCCTGCGCCGCCTGTCCTCTCTCCATCCGTCTTACGAATTTTCGATCAGGTCACGTGTCCTGACGCGAGTTTAGAAATTTTTACCCATTCCAAAAAAAGTACACAGCGCCGCTAAAGAAGTTTTCACTTCAAAAACATTTTCAAACTGTCGGCATAATATTTAGGGTAATTTTCAATTGACATTTTCTACGACATCACAATATGCTATCATGTACTAATTGTCGCAGTTTGATGCGAATGAAAATTCATTGGAGGACTTTCAAACAATGGCACGGCTATTCGCGCACCATAAAATGATGGTCCCCTAAACAGGGTTTTTGCGAGGGAACAATGGTTTATTGTACCAGGGACACAGGAGGTTGTAGTGCTCGAACGTTATAATCAGAGGTAGGGACTCTCGTGGAATACCGAACGCATGCATTATTTATCTTAGTCCCAAAATATCAGCTACCATCTTTTTTAATGTCGTTTTAAGTGGTGGTCACTAAATTTTGTATTGCAGATTTTTGACGATAGTTTGGCTTTTTTAAGCGACTTCCAAAATAAGGAGGCGGTTATGCGTTCGGCTGTATATATATATATATATATATATATATATATATATATATATATATATATATATATATATATATATATTTGGTGAATAATTTAGTGTTCAGTAATTATTTTAAAACAATTTTACAATACGTACAATATAAAAAAAATATGTTTTGACAGTATAAAATAATCGTAAAATATTGTCATTTTACGTTATCGTTAGTCAAATACTCATGTTTCAAAAAGAAATATTGGTTTACTTTCATATGCTGGTTCTTCTGAAAATTCACAAATGTTTTAAAATACTTCATACATACATATTTATTTGAGCAAAAAAATGTCATTCTAGCCTATCAAGGGATTAAAATAAAGGCTATAAATATTGTGCCATCATATTTTCTCACTTTGTCGTGTTAAGTGCCTGCCGTGTCGTCCATTTTTGTTTTGCTCTTGTAGAGGCAAAAGTTGTTTTCACACTTCCGTTTTTACTTCAACAAGAATTTTGATATTAACAGAGGTTTAAATTAAAGAACAGTCTTCAAAATAAATAAAAACGTTTTAATAATAATCTTGAGTGCAGACGGAGCACGTAGAATTTTGTGCTATCAAGTTTACACGGGTCGTGATATGCGATATAGCAATAAGTAGCGATGAGTCAATGTACGAAATTCTACGTGCTCCGCGACCGCACTTTATTTATTTTTGCCAAGTTTTAGTTTCTTCACCTGCAATTTTCAATATTGTCAAATGAGCAAGATGGTATATGGGTTGTAAAAAAAAGTCAATGCCATACAAATCAGTAAATTCCTTTAGACCTTTAGAAATGATGTCCTGTAAAATAATGGTTGAAAGTTTGTATGAAAAATATTTAAAATCTGCTCCGATTTCCATGTCATTTAATATCCAAGCTAATAATAAAAATTATTACGCATATATTTTATAGTTTTTTTTTAATTCATCCCCTGAAGGGGTGAAATGAAGGGTCCAAATTTTGTATAGTGAAATATCAACAGCTGGTCGGATTACGTTGAATGTTGCCACGCAGATAGTTTTTATGACGTAGAAATCAGTTAAAAAAGGATTTTTCGAAATACATACCCCACAGGGGTGCAATGGTTCGTCCTCGCGGACGAAGTCGCGCGCTAAAGCTACTTACTAATATGTCTTTGCATTCTTCCTTTCGTTGCGACAGTAAGTTGCATGTGTGCAGTAAACTTTTTGTGTCAATGCACCGGGAGTCTGGCTTATGTTTCGATTCACAGGGCTCAATGCAACTTCAAACAACAATATGTGAAGATCAAAGGATACGATTTTAAGTTACCTCTCATTACTACACAATAGACGTGTTTCTGTTGGTATAAAACAGGCTCCTAGAGTTTTTTCAGTTCAACGAAATAGCTTTCAACTTTATAAACACTTATTTTAAGTACAACTTAACACATTATACAATACCTACGATTGCGATAGTTTTATTTATAATATTTAATTAAAGTGTCTGAGTAGGTTTTAGACTTTTGTACAAACACTAGATATTACTAGCGACTTCGTGCACACAAAAGGTCTTAGCGGGAACATCCTCGTGGTATATCTCTATGCACTATACGGAATATTTTTCTAGTCAGTGGCCAATTTTCACTATTGCATATACTCTTGAATATAAGCAACTTTTACTATGAAATCAACTTTCCTACTTGAAAAAAATCTATTGTTTCCTACAAAAGTGCTATCTATCATAGATTATGTGCCATATAAGTGCCAAGTTTCATCAAAATGTGGTCCAACGCAACCAAACAAACAATCAAATCTTTCCCTTTTTAAAATATTTTGAGTACTTAAGATATAAAAATGACTGAAAATTCACATAGAACTTCGCTGTTCTAAAATATTCACGTAACCTACATTCTACACTTTAAAATACTATAATTAACTTCAGTAACTCAGTACATTAATGTGGCCATTAGCGACCTCTATATCTTACCGAAGGTTTACCGGCAAGACGGACATTATAGTGCGGGATCCGGGGCGCAAATCCCGCGGAATTATACCTGTATCCCGGTAATTATGGCCACCCTACACCAGCAAGTCCAATATAATCCCAAATAAATTACTTCTAACTTCTCGGTGCATCGTGGTTAAGAATTATGTGGCGGCTTTGTGAGTATAATTTTCATGCATAGGTAGATTTTTTGTAGTATATTTTGCGCATGTGCGTATAATCTACTGCATATGTAAAAACGTTTAAGCAGACAATAATTAGTAAGTTGAAAAAAAAACGGAATAAAATCATATTGCGCTCTTTCATAGTGAAAATTAGCGTTATTAAATAAATCGTTCTTATATCTTTTTAGTATTTATGATAATAGAGGGGGGTTATCATATTCAGTAGTACAAGCACGAATAAATGAATAATTCTCTTATAATTTTCATTCGATAACGTATACTTTGTTGTCAATATTTCGTGCTTGGGCTTCAGTCACATACTGCACATAAAACAGTACACAACAAATTCTTATACAAGTACCTGATATTATAGCTTTTTAGTTCCGGGGAATTTTTCCCGCTCGAAACGATGACGTCAATTCTTGGAACTGAATCCATTAATTCACAGTTCTACTTACCGTTTCGGATATTACATTAAAAAGCGATACTTTCCATTGAAGCAGTCCCGGAAATGCAAAGAACGTTTTCCACTAGGAGCATTTCACTTCACTCCAGAAATTTTACTTCAACTTGATTAGTAGACGTACCACCATTCAAATACTGAACTATTTTTTTCTAAAGTTATCTTTCGACTTTCCACTGAACATCTTAAATGTTAAAGTTCATTAAATTAATTAAATTGATTTTTTGCGTTTTCGGTATGGATCCTGCCCTCGAAATATCATACTTCTTCTTCACCATAATAATAGGTATTGGCCATTTCAAATCAAAATAATTTTTGTTTGGCTAAGAATTCTAATTTCAAATAATTTTATTTTAAAAACATGGAATTCTTTTTCCAAAAGTAGTCATTTGTTTATTGATTAATGTTACATTTTAATCGCATTTCAATCTTCTTCGTCATCATGGATACGTTTAAAATTCGAGTATTTATGGAATATGAGTACCGCCGTGGCAGCAACACGGCACAAGCGGCACGCAACATCAACGACGTTTCTCCGTAAACTACAAACCAACGCACCACCTGTTATTGGTTTGCTCGCTTCCGTTCTGGAAATTTCGACCTGAAAAATGAACCTTGCGGTCGTCCGAAGACTTTGGTCGACAATGACGAATTAAAGGCGATTGTGGAAGCTGATGATACACAATCTACGGCTGAATTAGCAGCAGCTTTCGACGTTAGCTTCAAAACAATATTGGTCCATTTGCGTCAAATTGGCAAGGTAAAACAGCTTGACAAATGGGTTCCCCATGAACTCAATGATCGCCAGCGAGTCGAGACGTGCCTTGCACTGCTCAACAGACACACAAATGAAGGAATTTTGGAAGGAAAAATGGATTCTGTTTGATAACCGCAAGTGCTCAGCAAGTTGGTTGGATCCTGGTTCAGCACCTAAACAATGCTCTAAACGAAAACTTACCCCTAGAAAAGTGATGGTCACTGTTTGGTGGTCTAGCGCCGGTGTGATTCGTCACAGCTTCTTCCTAAACGGGGTGAGCATTACTGCAGATGTATACTGTGAAGAACTGAACACAATGATGGAGAAGCTGGCACATCTCCAACCAGCATTGGTCAATCGCTCGTCTCCGCTGCTCCTGCACGACAACGCGCAACCTCATACTGCACAGCAGACGGTCTCCAAGTTGCAAGAACTGGGGTTGGAAGCTCTCCGTCATCCGCCCTACTCACCAGACCTTACGCCTACAGACTACTACTTTTTCCAGAATTTGGATAACTTCTAGGCGGGAAAAAAATTCAATGCCCGAGAGGCAGTACAAAATGTCTTTGAAGAATTTGTTGCCTCCCGTCCAGCTGATTTCTTTAAGAAGGGCATCAATAAACTGCCACTGCGTTGGCAAAGATGTATTGATTGCATGATTAATACAAATAAAAATACATGAAAAAAATTCGTTTAAATTTTTTCATACAAAACGGCATTTCATAGGTAAAGACCTAATACTGCGGCCTTACAGAAAACCGCGTTAAGAAATGCACCGGAGGCCTAAAGAGATGAGGGATTAATAATCACTTGTGATTCCTGTCACGGTGCGGATTACTATGGGCGAATCTCATCAGGCGATTCGTGTGTCCGTTTTCTGGTTTTACGGTATGAAATTCAGTATAAGAGAAAGTCGTGTTAGTTACACTATTTATAACTCAAGTATGGCTGAACCGATTTAGCTGAAAATTGTTGGGGAGGTTCGAACCAGGAGACGGACATAGGATACTTTTTATACCGTTCCCGAGGGACGTAAAAATGGATTGCAATTCCAATGTCTCGCTTAAACTTCAGAACGGCTGGACCGATTTGGCTAAATTTTGGTCTTGAAATAATTGTGGAAGTTAGGGGAAGGTTTAAACGGTGAGAAATATTGGAAAAGCTGTAGGAGTAGGTGTAGGACTTGCATTGCAGGTGTAGTTATTTATTCATTCCAGTTCATATTTAAGACAGAACACCGTGTGTCACACTGGACAGCTAGTTTTAATATCAATAATATTTATTAGGTTTTAAAAACAGTGACATGTTAAGTTTCTTACAGTTATACTCGTAAATAATAATCGTTTGTCTGCAGCTTCACACGCGTGAATGCAGCATCCCACGAGAACACTACTTTTTCGATATAAAAAGTAGCCTATGTCTGAGACAAAGGCTTAGGCTCTGGATTAAGAATTCAGAGAATAAAATAATTTAATTTAAAAAATGTAATAATTTTAATGAAATTGGATATGGTAAGCACCATATCCAATTTAATTAAAATCTGATCAGTATTATTTTGCGTAAAAGCCATCCATACGTCCATCCATCCATCCATCCTCACAAACTTTCACATTTATAATAGTGTTAGGATGTTGGAAGCGGGTTTGTTGATACTAAGTAATAATAATAAATAATAAAGAGGAAAGATTTGTTTGTTTGTTCGCATTTAAAACCACTGTACCGCATTTGATGTCAAATTCACTACGGGAAAGGTCATGGCAATAAAAAGTAGCCTATGTACTTTTACTGCGGAAAAATGTACGGTTCCTGCGCGATTTCCATTTGCGTGCACGAACGGCGGGAAATATCTAGATCTATTTAAATATATCAAAGGTTGAACAAGCAATAAGGTAAAATTACAACGCAGATGCCAGGAGACCAAAACTTGGAAGGTACAAAGGGATTTCTTTTTTGTTGGCCCACCTAAGACGATTTTGGACCGCACTTGATCCATATTGTTCTTGACATTCATATAATTCCACTATAAGAATATCCTTATGATATTTCTTTATTTATTCAATTCTTAATACGTGTCCGTGTAACTTACTCGTATTAACACATTTTTTCATTTTACTCAAGTTTGGTTTATTTTTTCGTATAAAAATTATATGTACCTAGTTACTTTATTAATATTATTATATTTGATAATTAGTATTGTGCATGAATTATGCAGAATCCATAAGAAAACACAATAAAATGAAAATTAACACTATCGAAGAATAATTATTTATATAAAATAATGCTTACAATAATTAATTAGTGCAACAATTTGCAGCAGATTTATACAAATACAAAATCATTATTATATTAAAATATCTACGGACGCTTTCACAACACGTCAATCTGGACTATATTTGCTAAGTTCTCGAAGAGCTTGTATTATGAGACAACGAAAACATATTTAATGCTTTTATACTAAAAACATGTAGTTTTTCAGATTTTTATTATTTCCTATCCATGACCTAGAAACACAGAAAACTTTTTTGTTCTCTGGCGGGATTCAAACACTCCGGCTTAAGCAACTAATGCGCAAACCACTGAGCCATTATGGTCGAAATTAGTACAACAATGGTCACTTGATAAATAAAGCTATAGATAATAACAGTTCAGTAAGAGACGAACCCTCACTGACAATACAATAAGCCGAGTCAATCCTAAATTGGTTAGTTCAATTTTAACATTAACCAGGGACCCGAATGTAAATACTGGAGATCCTGAAGATAATCAGTTCAGGCGGAGTGCAATTTAGCATGGATTAAGCCCCGATTCCGGCACCCCAAAGTGAATAATGCAGTATTTGTTGTGTAGTTCAACTGGCTAATAGAATAATGTCGAACGAGCTTGACGTTCAACGTCAGGGAAACAGCTTAATATTGTTCCAGTTCAAATGGAAACATTTAAATATTTGGGGGGCGGAATTTCAGTTCCGTGCAGGTGTAGACAACCGTTGAAATAAGTTTCGCTCACGGAAATCAATCCAAAATGATGATATTTTTTATGTGTGAAAATCTTTCCTCTCGCTTTCTTGCTATTTGTGGGAGTGATTTCGTAAAATGGGACGGAAGTGTGTAACAGGATGTGGCAGCAGAGAGCGCGCGGTAGAGTTGGCCGTCAGATTCGAATAAAATATTTCATTATTTAGCTTTTTAAATTTCTGTCACTTCTTAGTGGAAAAGTTTCCGTATTTTTTTTTTTCATATTAGTAAATCGTAATCAGCATTGTGTTTTTTTTTATATTTTCATAATATGTTAAACATCATATGCGACGCTGTACGGCTCGCTGTTTTTTTTTCTTCTGCAATCTGTCATTTATGTTACTTCTGCAGCCAAACCCCTTTTTACAGAAGTTTTACAGCGTTCTCATAGAATTATGATATATTTGACGTGTTCCTCGGGGACACGGAGGGAGGTGTTATAAGTTTACAGACACACAGACACATAGACAGTCGTCTATGGCATCGTAGCTCCCAAATGAATGAGCCGATTATAATCTAGTTTTTTTTTTGTTTGAAAGCTAACATGATCGACAGTATTCTTATAATTCATCATAATCAGCTCGCTCACTGTTTGACGATTTGGGGGTTACTTAAAATTTTTAATTTTGTTTTTGTCTTCGGCAATCTGCCATTTTGTGTTACTTCTGCGGAAAAAAAAACACATTTTACAGAATTTTTACAGCGTCTACTGATCTACTTGCAAATAGAGACAACTTCTTTATACTCCTATTGCTAAATCATTTTTTTCCATCGGCAAGAAGGCAATGGTAACTGTAATAAAATGTCATAGCCATAAAACCACTGTCAATTTACAGCCAGGTTTCGCAATAAACAAAAGTATTATACTTCAAAGAACCTTCGATAGCATGCAGTATGTTAAATCATATGTATATGTTATACTAGTAGTTTAATGGTTGCCATTAAATGCACGCTCTTGTTCCGTATCTATAATGTTACGCGGATGGAATTATTTTGAGGCAGCGCTATGCGGATATACTGATGGGCGTCATTGACGGCGAAAATATTATTATATTTATCTCGAGATGCCTGGATATATTTCATAGCATTAATTGTCCGCGGCTTCGCCCGCGTGAAAATTGCATCCCCTATTTTACCCACCTAGGGGCTGAATTTTAGAAAACACTGAAATACTCAATTAATTATTTTTTTCGTACTCAATTAATACGAAATATCATGCGAATATGTCCAAGGAATAAAATGTTTCATACAAACATTAGTCACCTATTTTACCCCCTTGGGGGTTGAATTTAGAAAAATACTTCCTTAGTGAATGCCTACATCATATGAGAAATACGTGTGCAAAATTTCCAATTTCTAGCTTAAGGGTTTGGCCAGTGCGTTGATACGTCAGTCAATCAGCTTTACCTTTTATATGTATATATATAGATTAAAGTACGTTATATGAAAATATAGTATCTTAGCCGTCTGTGATGCCCCTTAGGCCTCGCGTGAACAGGCCAGGCTGCGGCGGCCGAAATATTTGCGCAGCCAGTTTATGTCAGCCAAGCGACGGCCATATTTTGTGATCCTTTCATAGTGGGATATGGACATGGAAGATTTGATTGGAAGATTCATATGCATCCAGACTGATTTTTAACTACACAAGGATGTCCGTGAAAGCGTTTGATAACCTTTTGGAAAAAGTAAGAAATTTAATCACGGGCATTGTAACTCCTATGCGAGCTGGTATAATTCTAGAAGAAAAACGGTGATTACTTTGAGATGACGTCACAAGTGTTACAACACGTCATACATTCACCTACACTCGCTATTGCGCGCGGCCGATGGTCTACCAGGCAATCAGGTGCGTTCCCGTGGTAACGGCTGCAGCAGCAGAATCCCAATTTTCGTAATTATCATACACTTCTATGTTACTTTTATTGCACTATAAATGAATCTTCTTAATGTCATAAACTGATTTTTCGAGTTTGGACCAATCAAAACTGATTTGACGTTTATGAAAATACCATTTTGCAGTTTTAACACATAGGGACTGGATCATAAAGCTGTAGTATTGCAGGATTTAGTTAGCAGAATCGACCTTCAGGATTGTGCAGAGTGCGGGCTCCGAAACGTCTTTTGTTTAACTGACTGCCGCAGCCAGGCTGGCTAGTGCGCGGGGAGCCTTAGCCGTCGACTATTGTTTGCGGGGTTAATCTCCAAGAAACTGTATTTTGTAACGGCTAATAACGTTAGGGTGTTTGTGTACTACACGGAATTTGATCGCCCGGCAGACAATTTCTTACTTATATTTCTTTTATAACTAGCTAGCTATACACTATAATAGGACTTTATAAAAAAATAGGCTGCCGGACGATAAAATTCCGTGCACGAAAATGCTAACTTCGTTAATCGTTGCTAAATACAGATTCTCGGAGATTGACCCAGCGTGTTATTACATAAAAATCAAACATTACTATATTTTTTAAATGAAAATTTATTGGTAATAACATAAAAGGTTAACATTACGTAAGTATGTTATGTAAGTATGGTACTTGTATTATTTTTAAGTATATTAGTCAAAATTTCTAAACTTAAATTTCCATGTTCTTAGATATAGGTTCATTTCTTATTATTGTCGGTAGCTTGTGATTGTAGTTTATCATGTTAATATAATATTAAGTTTATATAATTTTTATACTATAGCTTTTAGTGGAAACCTATTATTGGCTTAACTCTCAACTGTCTGCTTTCTACTTTTTAATTATAAGCTGTTGGTTCCCCGAATAAATAAATAAATAAAATACAATCGTAAAATAATTCAGATTTCAAAACTATATTTTATGTGACCAGGACTTTTTAAATTGAGTCGAAACTGTACGTTCGCCCATGCCGACGGCAAATATTTTTACCCTGTACGGACGGTGTACAATAAAATGCGATTAAGTTCAAAAGTGTTACACCAAATCTCTCAGTGACCGTATATAATCTAAGGAATAATATGGGTATTGGGTGGAGCATTTTTTCGTACTTTAATTTAGTAGCAAGGAGCGGTTAATAAAACCTTATTTTTGGCTCCCCTCTGCAGTGGCTCCACGATTTACCGCTACATTTAATCCGATACGATTAAATATATGTTTAATATTTTTGGAACCCAAATATTGTTTTGCACCTGCATCCATTTATAAATTTTAAGATAAAACACATATATTTTTGAGCGAGAGGTGATATTTTATTGCGTTATAAAGTACACATGTTCCGTTAAGTATGGAATAGAATATCCTGCATATAGCCCCCACGGCTCTGGCGGCAGACCCTTGCTCTTTTCATGAAATTTTCGATGACTTTTTCACAGAGTGGCGGCTCTATCTCACCGATGACGCGTTGGATCTCGGTTTAGCTCGGGAATTGTTCATGGTTTATTCGCATAGACCTGAGATAATAAAAACCCCAATCATCATCGGAATTTCGGGAGATTATTCGGTCCGGAAATTTTTCCTACAATAAATGAATTGTTTCATGGGCGGTGTGGCAGGTCGCGCCATCCTGTTGGAACCACATGTCGTCCAGGTCCAGTCCTTCCAATAATGACAGAACAAATCTTAATAAAAGAAAAAGTTACGCCATCTTGATTTCACCATACCTTAAATGACAGCCATCTTGATTTGACCATACCTCAAATGTCAAAATGGGCCCAAGCAACTCCAAAAGTGGGGTCATTTAAGTGGGGACAGATTTTGCCTCAACATGCCTTCGTCTGTAATACATACGTCTATGATCTACTAAATAAAATATGTCCCATCAATTTCGAGTCAAACCCCCGGTTTATGAAAAGCTAATCAACGCCAAAATTAACTAATCAGCGTTCAAATCTCTTGTCAAGTGTAAATTGAGTTGCAAAAAACTTGATCAGACGTTTGATTTGATCAACGGCTTATTTAACAAAACTAATGTCAAACCCATGGCCAAACCACATGTCAAACGCTGTTTTCGGTTTCTGAAAAGCTATTTAAGGCGTAAATGTGTAACGTCAAGATGATCAATATTTAGTAATTTTTTCACTAATCAGCGATTCAGAAACGCAAATTGATTTAAAAGGCCTGTTAACTCAACAACGTGTAAGTTCATCAACTATTTGATTAGCCTTTCAGAAACCGGGTGTAGGAGCTATTTAAACATTTGAGTATTCGTTAACACTTGAATGACGTTTCAGTATTGGACCGCTAAAATTCAAGTCGTATAGGTCTACAGTCTACACACACTCACACACTCCACTACTACTAGCATTCAAGTTCATTACAAGACGTTATATTCCCGAATATAATTTTACCTCAAAAAGTCACCTTCGTATAATAAAAGCACTTGAAATAGTAAAAATGGGAATTTCCACTGAATTCAGATACGGCTAAGCCTAAGGGAATCCGGAATCCGAAAGGCCGAGTAAAATTCAGACACCCAGTTTCTGAAAGGCTAATTAAACAGTCTTTGAAGTAACACGTTGAGTTAACAGGCTTGTTAAATCAAATAGCGTTTCTGAAACGCTAATTAGTCAAAATTTACTAATCAATGATCATCTTGACATGACACATTTACGCCTTAAATAGCTTTCCAGACACCGAAAACAGCGTTTGACATAATATGGTTTGACCATGAGTTTGACATTAGTTTTGTTAACTAACACGTTGATCAAATCAAACGACTGATCATGCTTTTTGCAACTCAATTTACACCTGACAAGAGATTTGACCACTGATTAGTTAAATTTGCTGTTGATTAGCCTTTCAGAAACCGGGGGAGAAAATTGAAAATATAACTCTGCGCTAACACAATAGAGTTAAAAATTGAAGTGTCGAGTGTCGAGCTGTCACAGTTGATATGGACATTTGACACGACACTTGTCTGTTCGATTTTCAGGTCTATTGTATTAGTGCAGAGCTCTATTTTCAGTGCTCTTAATTTTCCCCGACCTTACGGATTCTGGTTTATATTATAGGCCCAGCCTAACGGCGTCCACTCGCATATTGTGACAAGGGTCACTCGTTACTAACAACGTACCTATGTAACGTGAGGATAAACCGATACGTGTTGGTGACTTGATCTTTAAAGGTCTTTGAAACGTATAGAGTGATTATCTGTTAAAGGATGTATATGTATCGTCACGTCACGACTCATGACGCATTATCGTCAGTTGTAATGATCCTTCGTTCAATGGCCTAGTGGGTAGACTGTTTGATTTGCACTCGAGAGAGTGCAGGTCCGATTTCCAGCTTGTGGCGTGTACCAATGAGATTTTTTCAGACATCATGTACATTATACGCACGCTCTAATGGTGAAGGAAAACATCGTGGTTAGGCCCCAGATGATTGACCAGTCATTCCTCTGCACTAGGCTGACTGTGTTGTGAGAATGCCGTATCTGCTTGGGCAACCATACGACATTTAAAACCACCTGTCCCAGGCACTACAGTATTTCAAGAATGGTTACTTCACTCGGAGAGTACTGTTTAAATCTTCCAAAATGGATAAAAAGTCATAAGTTTTTTCAGTTGTAACTTATTCCTGCACTAATACAGCATACAATTTTGTGTTTATTTTTATTAATTTATGTAACACTTCTTTTCACTATGTAAGGACGTTCTTAGCCTTGACATGCCCTAGTATATAAGTCTGTAAGGGCCTGTTTCACAATCTAATTATACGTAACAGATAGCTTCAAAGATTTCAAAACTCGAGATAGGCTATGACGTACATTTCACATAACAAATCTTGATACAGTAAAAAGTTACGCCATTTTGGTTTTCACCATACTTCAAATGTCAAAATGCCCCCAAAAATCTCAAAAGTCAACCTCTGTTGTGTCTCAACATGCCTCGTCTATAATATATACGTCTATAGCTGATCAATTGTGCGCTTTCTCTCTGTCACTCGATATAAAGTAAGCGGAGCGAGAAAACTTCTGAATAAGTTATTCGACACTTATTATATAGAATATTAAAAAATTAGCATTAAGTACAATTATTGCTTTGAAAATATTTTTTCATGTATGGTATATACATGAAAAAATATTACGTCCTTTTAGTGTCACTTTTTATATTTTGTAATTTAATATAAACCTCGCTATGACTATAACATATAATAACCTCATTAAAGCTACAATGTTATCGTTCAACATATACATTTTTTGCGGCTTTGCTGATTAATTCCAAAAAAGCACGTGTTATTTTATTATACCTATTTTTTTTTTGTTTTTTTTTTGTTTGTGTACACTTACCCACAAATTTATACCATGCTACGATTGATATTACAATAATTTATTTTAAACAGAAATAGGGATTTTATTTTACAGTCTCGTTTAAGTTTTCTATACGCTTTGTCGCAGATGCAACCGCGGCCGCGGAAGGACAGAGGTGATAGGTGTAATCGTGACGTTGAAATTTTTCAAACTATCCGCAGATTCTTCTAATAACTAATATTATAAAGAGGTAAAGTTTGTGTCTTTGTAAGGTTTCAAGGGGTAATCTCTGGATGATGCTGGACCGATTTTGAAAATTCTTTCATCGATAGAAAGCTATGTAGCTTGTGAGTGCCATAGGCTATGAATTATACATTTACTTATCTTTTCTAAAGATAAAACATTTTATTTTCTTGTTTCGAAACACGCAAAAAGTACTTTATGTTTGTTTGTACTATGTATACACATAGACCTAACATAGAATTAACAGCCTCCGTGGTCTAGTGGTTAGAGCTTGGCTCTCGACTCGGAGGTCGTGGGTTCGATTCCCGCATTGGAACAAAAAAATGTTGTTTCCAAGTTTGGTTAGGACAATTCAGGCTGATCACCTGATTGTCTGACAAGAAAGATGATCCATGCGTCGGATGGGCATGTAAAAAGTCGGACCTGCGCCTAATCTCTCGCCAGTCGTGTCGGTTATCTGTCCCACTGGGTTACGAGAGTAAAAGGAGGAGAGAGTGCTCTTGTGTACTGCGCACACACTTGGGCACTATAACATAACTCCTGCGTAGCTGGCCTGGTTTCAATGAAACAGGCCACCGTCACCGAAATCGGTGTGGGAGCTATTAATATTACTATTACACATAGACCTATGTGTTATGGACTAGGCATGTCAAGCCAAAAAGTGTCCACACTTAAGCTGTCCTACTTTTAAGGTTGTTATAGTCGAAGTTTGACATAATTATTTTCTCATCTTGACATTTTGACATTATCTTTCCGCGTGTTTTTTTATTTACATATATGGCATCGGCTTATAACCATTTGCCAGTGTCAAGTTAAAAAGGTGAGAAATAGAACTTTCGTTGCAATTTTCAACACCGTATTCCTATATCGTCAAATCCAAAGTCTAGTCAAAGTCCAAATATATAGTCAGTACAGTCCATGAGTCATGTCAGTCGATTCAGTGAAGTGGTAGAAGCTTTACTGAAAGTTCCTAGGGAGTTTTGGCGGAACACAAAATAGCACATTTTTAGAAGTTGTTCCACTTGCCCACACTTGTGCACGTTAACGAATATTGAATGGTTAATATTCTACCAATATTACACATTAAGAACCGAAATAACACAAATTTATGAAGAAATACGAATTCCACAACGTCACCCATTGAACTCCCCGGCAAAACTCTTCCGCGTATTATTCAGTTCACATTTAATGAGCTTCGGGAGCCTTATATGAAAATCGATTCTTAAGGAGTAAACTCCAAAAAATATCAAACACCCTCATTGACAAAATCTTTTGAAATCAAGGTGGTGTAACTTTTTCTTGCATGAAGATTTTTCTGTCATACATCATAGACCACCCTTATTTTTTAAATCATTGTGTATAGTACTTATCATATTTTTTTTTATTCGAAATTTAATTATCTCTATAATGAGATAAACTTAAGCTCAGATCTAATTGAATCCCAATTTTCTTCTGTTTGCGGCCCTGTGTCAAAGCTTTTGAATTTCCAGTTATATCCCGAACGCAACCTTTGTTCCTATTACGTAGGTAATAAGGTTTAAATTATAAAAACTAAAGTTAACCGTTGCAGCGGTCATTTTTGTACAACTCGAAACATTTTCCAAGACTTTGTGCTGTCATTATTAAAGTGAAATGGGGTTTGTTATGGCTTCTTTTGTATTATTAACAAGCTCTAAAGCAAACAATTTGTTACTCTTTTATATACCTCGGATATTTTATTGCGTTGGCCACTGTTCAGAATTTCTTTCACAATTCACATTTAAATGTATTCTAACATTATATTCTAGATTCAAAATTCGAATAAAAACTCTATGCTTTTCTATTTTCAAATACCAAATCTAATCTACAGTCTGGGGAAAATAACCTTTTGTATTAGATTTTATGGTAGAACACAAAAGTTTAGTTTTAATGATTAGAAAAGATTGGTCAGATAATATGTCATCGGTATTAACAGTTTAAAATCATAAACTATCGACTATCTATACGTACAATTTTCCACGGCCTTACATAGAAGTGACGTTATCTATGACTCAGACTATGACCAGTATTTCCTTCAAGAGAAGGAATAGATTTATATTGTAGTATTAGATTAATATTGGCAAAAAAGATTTTGCCAATATTAATCTAATACTTCAATACTAAAATTCAGGACAGATTTGTTTGTTTGACCGATTCAGTATTTCCTTCAAGAGAAGGAATAGATTAATGTTGTAGTATTAGATTAATATTGGCAAAAAAGATTTTGCCAATATTAATTAGATTAATCTAATACTTTAATTAAGTACAGATTTGTTTGTTTGACCGATTTTTATGAAATTGGTACAGATAGTATATAGAGTAGACCACGGGAAGACCTAAGACTACTTTTTATCGCACATTTTGTAACCGTACATTTACAAAATGTACGGTTCCCGTAAGAAATAATTTAGAACAAACACGGGAAATATCTAGTCGTTTGTATACCTTTTCATAAGTGTGCGATCAAATGGATCGTCAAAATGCTCATATGCAACGAAAAACTTCATATTTAAATCATGGAAGTTACTAGAACTAATGCCAAAGCGCCAAATAGTTTTCCGTGGAATAGTTTCAGTAATTCCTGAGGGAGCCGACTATACTATGTTTGTATGTCCAATTTCACGCTCAGCAAAGGCCGGGGAAAGAATCCGGGAACAAAATCACTTACCACAAACCACACAAAGCTCGTTGGAAACCGCCACGCTTCGCCGATAACTTTGTGTGGCTTGCTTTGTTAAAGTTATTGTAATAAAAGTCTCATAGGTATTTAATATTCGAGTTGTTTTAAGCATTCCTTAATGGAAGGGGCAAATTAATAGAATATTACTTTGTGCATTGCAGAACGCTTGAGTATCTATATATAATTATGAATCTGAAGTAGGAGAGCCATGCTTCGGTGCGAATTGGCCGGCCAAAAACCACGGCCTCACAGAAAATTGGCATGAAATGATTTCGTGTGTGTGAAGTTACCGGAGGCCCAAGAGGGATTGGGGATATTAAGGACCAGGAACGCGAGTGCTCAACATCAGAGGAGTTATAAGTGTAACTCATCTGATGGTTCGAGTGTCTCCTGGTCCATTTCATTAAAAAAATGTGTAAGTTCGTGATTGGAAAGTTGAATATTGTTCATTACTCAAGAAGATACATGTTTCACTGTCGGAGTTCGAATGTCGAGTTGCATCCTGCTGCACAGCGCATGAGCAATGTATGACTGGTGTCATATGAAATTTGTATCTTTTTGAGTAGTGATGAGGTGTAATTTTGAATAGCTCTTTGAAAAATGTAGCGCCGCGTAGCGTCGTGTATCGTCAAGATGTGAAATGATATATTATATTTCATAAAAGGAGATTTGGTACTTGCTACACAGAATAATATCTTATGTTAAATTATATTCCCTCATTTATTTACAGTAAAAACAATTAACAACAAGTTATGAGACATTATCCCTTATCATACTGGAAAGGTAAAGACACTGACAGAGAGACAGACAGTTGTTATTATGACAAAAGGTGAAAACAGTCGTATTAACTTTGATCATTAGCTAGTCTCTGTTTATAATGCTTCTTTGGTATAACGTATAAAATAAATAAAATATATAGAAGTAGAAACTGTAACCAAAGGTAAAAGACATTCAAAGTAATTAAGTTAAAATTTTACTAATTCTAGGAAACTATTTTATGTGTTGTTGCTGTTGGTCCGCAATGTTTGAAATATTATAATATCTCCTGAACTAGATGTTCTAAAGAGTATCTTACTTTAATAGGGTATTTCTTTGAATCTATTCTTCGTCTCATTAGTATGGTCAAATTTTAATTTTACTTTTAGGTATGTAACACATGTTTGAATGAAGAAAAATACACCAAAAAACATATAATGTTTTCATGAGGCACGTTTTTATAGATTAGATTTCAAAATATGGCCGTCCAAATATTTTGTGGCCAGGTTAATGATAATTTCATATAAGCTACTGATAAGAAGAACAAAAAGAAAAAACTCTATGTAAATAAAATCGGTTTTAATAAAATATAATCATATTCTCACAACAACAATCATCTGTTTTGATGAAAACGGTTTACAGTACTAATTTCACTGAACAATCAGTTAGTACTAATAGTAATAGTATAACTAGTCAGTCAGATCCAGTATTGACTTAGCTTATAAGCTTTTCAAATAGAAATAGGCAATTATGGCACTCTCAGGTTATAAATCAGTAATAGTTCAGTCATGATTACTGATTAGATTATCACTATCGCTTACAATAAATTTGTATGAAGGAACATTAATGCTCTTCGTTAGGTTATTTTTCTCTTTCTTTCCATCTTTATTTTGTGGCATTTGTTTTTACCTTCTTCTAATGTGTGTCATAATAAAATGATATAAAAAAGAAAGATCTGTCTTAAGAATACTGAACAAGCATGGTTAAATAAGAAATATATACGTGCTATCACATCTTAAGAAAGCAAAAAAATTAGGGTTTCTTGTTCATACAAGGAACTTTTATTGTGTTGTAGTACTCTACGGAACCCGAGAATTACAGAAAAAAGTGCTCCTATCATGCTAAAAAGGTCATATTTTATAATTAGCTAGGTCTTTTTGCTAATAAGACACAGGCAAATGAGAATTATGCCTATAACCATGCGTAGCTCATTATGCATACAGACTTCAATATTATTATTTTCATCCATAAATCTTTAACCTAAAGGCAACACAGAAAACGCAGATTGAAGTTTTAGAATAGTAAAATAACCTTAAAAGAGTAGACAGTTTAATGATAATTCTAACCAATCCAAACACAGGCTAATGATATATTTACCCTTGTAACACCGGGATCGAAATCAATCAGCGGCACGTCCGCCTGCTAGTTCGTTGCACGAGTAGCTAGCTCACACGCGGTAAACCACACTCTCATTGTTATTACCAAACCAGTTATAGTCAAGCACAACTTGTACCAGGCTTATTATTATTTTACGCCGGACACTTCTTCTTTACTGATTTATAAGCACGCTAATTTAGCAATGCGAGATAAGACAGAATATAAGAGGGAAACTAATTTCCTTTCCTTATAATTATAATTTACATAGATTTATCAAAGAGAAAATGCGACATAGACGATTCTGTTGCAGAAAATGGACGCCCCTGGCTAATGAGAAGAATGGACTTAACATTCTTTTGTCATACTTGGACTGAAATTATTTTAAAAAAAAGTTGTACCTAATAAAGCAAAAAAAAAAGTATGAAATTTGGAAGCTTTATCAGCTTCCAAATTTCGTACTCAAAGTTTTAAATTCCTTATTTTAACATTTATGTTTCTTACAAATATTTTAATACTCAATTTAAAATATACCTACACCTAAAAGGTATAGAATATGCAAAACATTGCGATAAATAGTCCTATGAAAAAAATGCAAAATGAGTATAAAAAAACCTTTTTTAACCTTTCTCAAGCACCTTCAACATTATTTGACCAGTGTTATAAATAAAATATATTTATATTCTGGGTACACTTAATTGAATATACTCCTCAGTAAATATAATTACTGCCGCCCTTTGGGAAATCCTAATAGATGGTAAGTGTGAACGTACCATAAAGTATATTAAGATTGATAAGGTGTTTTGTTTTATTCATTAATTAAATAGTAACCGAGTTTTGCTCGGAGTTCTGATAAATTATTAATGATAAATTATAAAAAATATCATAAAATATTCTATTCTATATATCTATAATATAATTTAAAAATATAATAACAAAAATATTCATCCAACCGGGGTTCGAACCCACCACGTTACGAATTTTCGAACAAAACAAAAATTATACATACCCATACATAACTGCCAATCGGCCTGACATAATAGAGTCGAAATTATTAATAGATTGTTGCACGACGAAAGAAAAAAAAAACAAATATAGAACAAAAATGCGCAGTTTCCGAGAGATAAGACCTAGCTAAATAAATTTTCGATCCCTGAACTCTCCTCATACTAAATTTATGGTAATACTTGCAACTGTTTACGAGAATCCGATCATATAAATACAAGATTGTTGATTGTTTTTTACTTGCACTTTGTACAACATTGACCAGGTCATCGATTTCAAAATAGTGTTAATAATATCAATTTCAAGCAATTGAAATCAGCTGCGTAAGGTCAATGACCTCTTAAGCGCCATGGACTCATATAAACTAAATTTTCTTTTCAATTTTAATTCTGCCTTAACTTCTTTATACAGACAGTAAATAATTTCTCCGAAGTTTCTGCACCTAAATGATTTTGCCCAACGTTATAATATTGTACGTAAGTAGGTAGTAGGTGAATACTACAAACCCATCTTTTGTATTTAGTTGTAGACTGTAATTGTAATGACAGGTAATTCTGAAAATTGCTCACAATAACATTGAAGTAGTCGATTTTATTTTGGCATAAAACCGCTAAGCGAGTAACGGATCGCCTGAAGGTAAGCAGCTACCGCTCACTCACTCGGAAAAAAACATGAATGCAACAGTTACTTCTTGCTCGACAGTTACTTCTTGCTCGACAGTTACTTCTTGCTCGATTTTTATATGGCCATTGACCATAGTGTCCGAACTCGTGCCGATACATTCATTTAATGTTTAAATCCTTAATTTAAAAAATATGAAATAGTGACTAGTAAAAGGCAATGTAAATAAAGAAAAATCTCCTGAATTTAAAAATACAATACTAATAAAATTAATATCAGCATAAAAGGGCAATTTAGCTAAAGATAGCTGGGATTTTAGCTTTTTATCCCGTTCCGTCTTTACTGGCCGTATAAAATTACGGCCAGGCCCTGATAGTCCTTATTACCATATAGAGTGACATTCGCACTGCACTGAATGTCAAAGGACTGCGTCTTAGACTTTGAAGCAATCTCCTTTGGTACAAACATAATATAACGAAGTGGCTAAAAGTTATTACGTAACTTTGACACAGTTATTTACTATAAATAGAAATAAGGCACCAATATGGTAGGATGAGCTGCAATAGAATGCAGGTTCGATGAGGACGAGATTCCTCATGGTGAAGCAACATCGTGAGGCTACGTATCTGAAGGCTTATCTTGAAAGGCAAGAAAAATCTGCCAAACTATAAAAGGCGCTAATGCTGAATTTTGAACAGTGATCTTAGGTACTTATAGCACCTAATAGCACTCTTCTAGCTATATACGTACTTATACCATAGAGAAGAAAAAGATCAAAATCGATCTAAATTTGAAATCCAATTTTGACGTCCCCTTCAACGGGCCACAATATTTCCACCTCATCGTGGATACACCGTATGCTTGTAGTAGTGCAATCAAATCGAAAGCTAACTATGTAGCTGTTTATCTATTCCACTTTCCTTAGTATGTGCTTAAAATGCAAAAAGACGGTAAATTATCACTAATTTCCATGTTATTTTGACACAATTTGCGTATAGAATATGACGAGTGAAACAAAAGTTTATCGCTCAGTAGTAGATATTTCATTCAGAACAATAATTTTCCACGACTGTACAAAAACAAATTACATAGTGCGCTAATATAATATGGCGTTTGTTTGGAATGTAATTGCATCTCCCCGGGCATATGGGGGTAAGTTAGCACCGTAAAATTGAATAAGTCCCTATAAACAACCGTACGTCCTTACGGTTACGTACGAAGACTTTAGAAAACTTAGTAAAATGTTAATTATACCTAAGTTTTATGTATGAAGCTATAGAAGTATTATGAAACTATGGAAGTTTTATGAAGCTATGGCCGCATACTTACTAAAAATGACTTAAAGACATACATATCTATATAGTCTATACTACCAAAATCATTACCCTTCCTTTTGGCTTCGCCGTAGTCCTTTCAGCAGCTCGAAAAAAGTTTAAGAACTGTTTAGGTCGCTACGGTGACGAACTGGTGTAGATGATGATGACATCTTTATTAAATCTTCGTAACAGAGATCTTATGTCAAATTACACGGCATGCTCTAATGTTTCGCGAAATCAAATAAACTACAGCCGTATTTTAATTCTGCCTAGTATCGTTGAGGCAGACATTTTAAGCGCTACGCGAGTCATAAGCGTTGGCTGTGTTGAAAATATTAGTTATAATCATGAAATTTAATTTGTATAAATATCTACCTTAAATACGTAAGCCAACAAAGTCACAATTAGTAAAAGTGTTTTAAAATATTAAAAAGACGATTTTACATGAAAATTTATTTTGGTAATTTCATCACATTTTCCAGTTTTTCAGTAACACAAGATTAACCGATTGATGAATGTATTTAAGCTTGCTATAATATGTATTTTGAGATAAGTTGTATATCCTTGCAACAGTTCACAATCATGTTTGTTTGTTTAGTAATCTGGAATTGACGTTGTTGGTTACACAATCACTTTTTTTATATTCTGGCTCTCATTGTAAGCTTTTATTGTGTTGACTGCTAAGTTGTTGACAGACTGTTCGCAGTTTCTCATAATCAATACAAAATTAGCCAGTAAATAAGTATAAAATAAATTATTAATCACCAGCTATTGCCCGCGACTTCCCCGCGTATATACAGTATCCCAATGAAACCGTACTTTTTCGGGCTATTATGTAGCCTTTGTTTTAATCCAAAGATTAAACTACTACCATACCAAATTTCATCAAAACCCGTTCATTAGTTTTTGTGTGAAAGAGCCACAAACATCCATCCATCCATCAATCCATCCTCACAAACTTTCACATTTTAGAATATTAGTAGGATTTTATAAGCTAATTCTTTCCCGCCATAACTTCCAACTTAAAGCATACCGCTCATAGGTTTAAGCCACTACGCAAGTTCATAATTAGCTATTTCCCATTTCGCCCCAGGCTCGCTGGCTTTAGTGCGCCTTAATTAAGTGCACTGTTCTGTAATACACTACACTATACTACACTATACTATATTATATATCACTATGACACATATTCGAATAAAACTTTTAATGAGCTCGCCTTTGACATGACATGGTTTCGTGGAACTGGGATAAGCTGGTTTTATAGTTTTTAACTCTCATTTGTTATGCTTTTCAATGTAAACATAAATTAATATTATTAGAGACAAAATAAACATTTAAAAAACATATAAACTGACTTCCAAATGAAAAAGCAATAACATTCTTCATAATCACTAAAAAGTATAAAATAAATCTTACAATCGAAATAATTCCCCTTTTAAATTCTGCAAAAATTTAACTATTTCTCTACTCAATCTTCTTATTTTTTAATTCAGTACCGATGGTGTGTGGTGGTGTGGTGATGATGATTATTTAACAGTTAACATATGCTAGCAGTTATTTAAACAATGCAGAAATTTCCAAACGTATATCCCTAAAGACTGAGAAGTTCCGTTCAGTCATTTTGGATCCAGGGTAACCTTGGCACAATATTTCACATTTTGGTAGCTGTGAGTGTTCAAAGAAATCAATATCGGTGTAAAAGACTATGATAAATATATATATCAACATAATATACACATAATTTAATAGTGACATTTGCTTGCAGTTATATAAAAAAATCTGAAATTTCCAGACGTGTATCTTCAAAGACTGAGGAAAGCCGTTCATTGCTTTTGGATCAAGGGTGAATCCAAATGTGGTGCAAAGGTATGGCACAACATTTCACTTTTTGGTGGCATATGCTCGAGTCACTTCAAAAAAAGTCAAAATCACTATACATAGGCTGCACTAAAAGTATCGGGAATGGAATATTTCCACTGTTCCTGTCATATTAAAATCTTTTTAATTTAAAACTCCTTGGTTTTAAAACTTTGAATACCGTTTATTTATTTAAAAAAAGATTCTCGGTCTTGTCACAAGGTCTTGTCAAACTTGTTTAGTCGTTGAGAAAATGCAATTGACTCGAGAAAATTCTAGAGCGATGATTTATTATGACTTTCGAAGTGGTTTAACACAAAAACAGTGTGTTGACCGGATGATTTCTGCATTTGGTGATGAAGCCCCATCCAAAACCACAATTTATCGCTGGTTTGCTGAATTTCAACGTGGACGCGTCAAGCTCAGTGATGATCCCCGTCAAGGTCGTCCAAAAACTGCAGTCACCCAAGAAAACGTTGATGCTGTGCGTAAACTGATTGAGGATGATCGACATGTGACATACCGCGAAATTCAGGCAACTTTAGACATTGGCATGAGTCAAATACAAATAATCTTGCATGAACAATTAGGTGTAAAAAAGTTGTTTTTCCGATGGATACCGCATTTGCTCTGTGAAGAGCAAAAAGCGGCTCGCGTTACTTGGTGCGCCAGAACTCTCGAATGATTCCACGCAGGATCCTCAAACGCTGTATACAACATCGTATCAGGTGACGAATCCTGGATATACGCGTACGAACCCGAAACAAAAAACCAGTCACGAGTTTGGGTGTTCGAAAATGAGTTAAAGCCAACAAAAATTGTTCGTTCACTGAGTGTTGCAAAAAAAATGGTGGCCACGTTTGTCTCCAAAACCGGCATGTTGCGACTATTCCTCTTGAGGGACAAAGAACGGTTAATGCAGAATGGTATGCTAACATTTGTTTGCCACAGGTCGTTTCTGAACTCCGTAAAGAGAACTGCAACCGCCGCATCATCCTCCATCACGACAATGCGAGTTCTCACACCGCGCACAGAACAAAAGAGTTTTTAGAGCAAGAAATCATAGAGTTATTAGACCATCCGCCGTACAGCCCCGACCTAAGCCCTAATAATTTCTATACTTTCCCTAAAATAAAGAATAAATTGCGTGGTCAGAGATTTTCATCACGTGAAGAAGTTGTGGACGCCTACAAAACGGCCATTTTGGAGACCCCAACTTCCGAATAGAATGGTTGCTTCTCTCGATTCCTCATAGATCCCATTACCAGGTCTACCATTTGGTGACGATGGGACCAACTTGGGAGCCAACCCTTTAAAATAATGTTGTTTAGTATAATATTGTTACATATAATATTACAGCATATTATGCTTTCTACTTCTTAAATAGAAAACATAATAATATTATTTCTAATTTTTATCTACTATATTACTACGGGTACCTATATTAGACACTAGAATCTAGTGCATAATATACTTCTAGTATTATTAGGTACCTACCTATATTTAAGTTGAATGTATCCCTCACATATCTATGAATGAATGAGTCCAAATGGCACAAGATTTAAACTTCTAGCAATTATTTTCTAATGTAGCAATGTGTGACGTGACTTATGTGGTCAGTGACAAGTTTGGAGAGGCTTTTACTGATAGTGGTTAATCCGATATCTTAGTCTCCTTATGTCCCCTCGGGCACTTTAGAACAAACCAGACGGTGGGGTCAAATGAACTTAGATACTGATTTCAAAGTCAGTTGCGACAGTTCGATTCATTGCTTTTAAAATAATTATAGGTATCAAATTTTTTGCCTATTTTGAGTATCAAAATTAAGTAGCCTAACACATACTTAACTAACAATAAATATAAAAATATAGTAACCACCACACTGAATGTTCTCAAGAATAAAATGTATTCGTTTTCAATACCAGAAGGCAAAGTGTATTTAACATGAATTTACAAAGTAATTAAATGTAATACAACAAACTAAGAAATAGAAAAATATAGTTCAACGAAAAATTAGAAACAATGTTTTTCAGCGCAATTCACTTAAAACTTTAAACATAAGCATTTTTGAACACGCAAATTCAGATTACTCGCTAACAAGTTGAAACAGCGAGGCTGAAAACTTTAATTTGGGTGTACGGGGTATTTGCGAACGGAAACAAAATTCCCCGCCTCATGTACCCCACCCTCCCCCTGTCAACTGCATGCTGTTCGTGCAAGTGAATTTTAGTCAGGCACTGCTGCCCAGTCTAGGGCCTCTACCATAGATAGATAAATATACGAGATAGGACGAGCCGCTCGGTTACTATGCGCGTGTGTCGCCAGTCGAAGTCACGCACACACGAAAGCACTCGAGGAACATCGCCTTTTAAGATTTGCACATGTGTGCGTGTGTACGTACGCAAGTAGCGTTCACACTTGAGGCGAGCTGTCTTCTCTACACCGCTCTGTGACCTCTACCATGGATGAGGAAACACAAATAACTTTAGTACGGTTGGTGAAATATGGTTGTTGAAACTGAATCCTCGTGATACTGTTGAATATTATAGTAACCTCTTTTTGAAGTAAATATACGATTTCATTAGTTACACTGGGTATTAATGTAAGCAAATTACGTTCAACCAACAGATTAAATAAAGCCTCTAGACACCGATTTCGGTGACAGTCGCCGATTTCACTGAAACCAGACCAGCTAGACAGGAGTTATTTTATAGTGCCCAAGTGGGCGCGTAATACACGAGCACACTCTCTTCCTTTACTTAAGTAACCCAGTGGGACGGATGATCGACACGACTGGCGAGAGAGAGATGCCCATCCGATGCTTGGACCATCTTTCTTGTCAGGCAATCAGGTGATCAGCCTGCATTGTTGTAGCCAGATCTGAAAACATTTTTTTTTTGTTGTTGTTCCAACGCGGGGATCTAACCTCCGACCTCTGGAGTCAAAAGCCAAGCTCTAAACCACTGGACTACGGAGGCATCAACAGATCATACTTCAATAGTCTAGTTTGCGTGTAGCGACTTTATTAGCATGGACACTTTATGATCTATTTTACTAAAACAATCTTCTTCATAACGCTTGAAGAATTAAAAATGTTTTGCAACCCTATATCAACAGCACGTTAGTATAATTAAACTTGTTATTTCATAATTAGCCTTACGTGCGGGTAATTTAGGAAAATTCGACACCCCAACATCTCTGTCAATTCTTTGTTAACTACGGAAGACAGACTCCACCATAATTACCATGTCCCACACGCCACGTCACTCAGTTTCAGGTTTTAAATAGCTACTTTGAAAGCGGGAACCCTAGTCACGCTAAGGCGAAAAACAGGTCGCGGGCGGTGGCGGACTTTATAATAAACAGGAGTAAGAGGGTTTATGGTGAAAGAGGGCCAATGCCATACATTCAAAATGTTTCTCGTGCCCCATCTGATCTTACCTAATGTACTAAAATGACAAGAAAATATAAGTTGTCACCCGTTCGTCACCATGTATAGGTACGACACCACGGGCTTGCGTTTTGAGGTGAAACTGCTTTAGTGACGTTGAGAGTGAAATTTCAAGGTCGCGTCAAGTCACGATACTATTTTGGATATAACGAAATCTGTCGGAAGCTACTTACCTCTTAAATAACAACTTAATTTCCAAGGTATAGCTCAATACACATACGGCGCTTCTTTTAAAAGTGATTTTCCTTGTACACGATGAGAGTATTTTTGGATTTTAAATGATGAATGTAGTTTCAATTCTGCCACGTCATATTTTTCAGTGTGTTTTATCCAAAAAAATAGTGAGAGACGAGAATCCGACGGGCACGCGAAAAGTCAGAACTGAAAATAGAACTCTGCGCATTAGTACAATAGAGTTGAAAATCAAATTGTCGAATGTCGAGCTGTCATACATGACATTGATATTTGACTTGACTTGACATGACATTGATATTTACGTTTTAGCTTTTGCGCCAGAAAAACTCTAATACTCTAATTAGGGTAATGCTAATGATCTCCTCGGTTTCTAATGAGTATTGACAATGCATTCATTAGGATGCTAATGACATTTTGCTGTGTCGCAATCGTCATACCACTCCATTGTCTCCTTTTTAACAATTAAAGCTGATGTTAAAATAAAACTTTGGTTTACTTTCAAACAAATTATTTATTTAGTCGTAATCCTTTAGTAAAATTTTTAATCTTTCATAAAACAAGATTTAAACATTATATTCAAAAACATATCATTTTTAAGTGTATCACTGCCAAATTCAGTCTGAAACTCTGTCAATGACTTGTTATGAAACTTATATAACAAGTACATTAAACAGTACTCTCCACACACGGAAGTCCAATCATTTTGCAGCCTGATAGTATTATAACGCCATTTCCTTGCATTTCTATTCAAAAACATTTTGTGCGTTCCCATAGGAAAGCGACCATATGTATCAAAATATTCACCGATGCCATGATTGTCTATGTGAATGGCTACCCAGTGAGATCCTGGTTTTGAGTCCGGGTCCAAATTGCTTATAAGGTAAGTGGGAACCGTCACATACATTGGTAATCGGTTCGCAGCATACACGCTATTGTTTAAACTTGGATGAATCTTTTTTAAGTATGTTTGTAGTTGTAAAGTATTCTTATTTAACATGCAATTTACTGAGGTTTTAAATTAAAATGAAAGCACAACTTTAAAATAATCATTTACTTACACATTAAAAACATATTACAGATTGAGAACTTAATAAAACTTAGAAAGATAATTGTTTTTTTTTTTCTTAACTACTAAAGTCAACGGTTATATTACGATTTTTATCTATTTCAATAACATTATCAAATTCTGCATAAACAACGCAATTTATCGTTTGAGTCAAAGCAAATTAAAAGCAAACTTCTAATCTAACACTACCATTTCTAATTAGATTCCAATGACCAGAAGAATTGGCTGATAAATCAGGTGTGAGCTCAAATGCTAGCACACAATAACCTTTCGAATACTTATCGTGAGATATCCCATTCCCTTCGTTAAGAAAATGTATTCCTGTTCCTGAGAATAATGTATGATAGGTTGCAGTAAAAATATTATTATCAAAAGATGGTTGTAAAGCTTTTGAAGGAATTTGCTGACCGTCAATATATAAACAAAAGGAATTCATTTTATAGTTCTCAAAATTAAACGGACTTTTAGACAAACAACCATTAAATGCTGCATTATTTACAAATCCCACTATACATCTCTTAGGTACTTGACCCAAAAATATATTGTCTAATGTCTTGCCCTGAACCCCTGACGGTATCGTTTTTTTTACTTCGGCTCAAGTTATTGGATATTTTGCAGTTGTGGTGGCTAAAACTTTTTGATGGGCAAGTAATACGAAAGGGTTAATTTTTGGCCTTCTAACAAGGAGAGTCGCATCTGTAATATTTATTTTGTATTTAACATCATCTGTCGGAGCCATAAGGTTAAATGTTTCACGTGATCTAACCAATTTAATATTCATCTCAACTCCATTAATTAAAAACTTTGATTGATTGAATATGTCACCATGAAGGTGTCCTATCATTTCAACTTCCTTACTTTCTGAAACTAATTTTTGTCTTGTAGTAAAACCTGCATTTATTTCTTCGGTTGAATCCATTTTACCAGCTGTATCTTCATACCAAAGGCTACAAGTTAAATGAGATTATTTGGCGTCGGGTGAGTAATTCAAAAAAGTTTTAATGTGAGCTCGATAAGCATATGTATTGTTTGGGGGTGAAACTAATTTTTGATTTAAATAAACATCGAGTTGACTAAAAATTGAATAGAGCCAATTGTTTACAGGTGCTACAACAGTTGTGTTAAGGACAGCGGCCTCGTAATGTGAAACTTAAGTGAATTTAAATCCGAACAATAAACAAGTGATTTAAATTGTGAATAAAATCATAACAGTGAATATCGAGTGACTATATGTATGGATTAATATGGCATCAGTGTGTAAAATCGTGTAAAAATGGTGTTTTATCGAGTGCGTATTATTTCGCTCGTATATATTAAACGATGGCTAATTTTAACGTAGCTTCTTTTTTCTTAGGTAAATAAGAATAGTATATAACGTATAATGTAAAGTCTAGGTTCGTGTAACATAATATGGTAAATAAATTATTAAGCAAATAGTGGTAAAAATGGTACAACATTTCATGTAACGGACACTTAAACTGTAAATAACTTTTTTAGGAAATAAGATATGTAATATACGAGGGCGGGTCAATAAGTCCGTGACTTTTGGAATAAAAACCCAGATTTTTTGATAAATAAATCATTTTATTTTTCAACGTAGTCCTCCTTGAGCTCTATACACTTTGTCCAACGCTTCTCCAATTTTTTTATCCCTTCCAAAAAATATGATTTGTCGAGGTCCTCAAAATAGGCCTTTGTTTGCGAGATGACTTCTTCATTGGAGTCAAATCTTTTTCCACCGAGCCATTTTTTCAGGTTTGGGAACAAGAAGTAGTCACTCGGAGCCAAATATTGAGAATAGGGTGGATGTGGGAGCAATTCATAGCCCAATTCATGGATTTTTGCCATGGCAACTGCACATGCATTGTCTTGGTGAAAAAGAACTTTTTTCTTGGCCAAATGAGGTCGGTTTTTTTTCAAATCCTCATTGAAGTGGTCCAATAAGTTAGCATAATATTCCCCATTAATTGTTCTTCCCTTTTGAAGATAGTCAATGTGGATTATCCCACGTGCATCCCAAAAAACAGTCGCCATAACTTTATTGGCTGACAAACCCACCTTGGCCTTCTTTGGCGCCGATTCACCCTTAGAAACACACTGTTTTGACTGTTGTTTGGTCTCTGGTGTGTTGTGATGGATCCATGTTTCGTCCACGGTTAAAAAACTCCTCCATATTGTGATTAAACAACGCCAAACCTTCCTGTGAAGTTGTTACACGATTGCGTTTGTGGTCGACTGTGAGCAAACGCGGCACCCATCTTGCGGAAAGCTTTCTCATGCCCAAGTGATCATTCAAAATTGAAATCACTGAGCCATGCGAGATGCCTATGGCTTCCACAATCTCTTGCACTTTTAATCTTCGGTCGGCCAATACCATATCGTGAATTTTTTCGATTGTTTCGGGTGTAGAGACCTCAACTGGGCGTCCAGGACGTTCGGCATCTTCAGTGCTTGTACGGCCACAACGAAATTCAGTAACCACTTTTTTACCATTGAAATCGATGGTGCAGAGTCCCCATAGTATTTATCAAGCTTAGCCTTGGTCTCGGTAATGGTTTTTTTTCGCAAAAAATAATGCTTAATAAGCACACGAAATTCACTTTTTTCCATTGTTTCCTTAAGTTACTGGATAGTCTGATAAAGATAGCTGTAAAGCACAAGCTAACTGACGTAGCAAGTTCAAATTTTGACAGGAGTCAACTGACAGATGCCTGTTGACAGGAGTAGTGTTGCTTTTTCAGTAAGGAGGTTAGAAATTCAAAACGTCACGGACTTATTGACCCGCCTTAGTATAAGGATTGATAAAAATGGCCTGAATAATAAAGAATTTCACATAATGCGTTTTGCTTCACCTGGCTCATGAACAATGGGGAAAAACATGGAAAATAGCCGTATTGAGAGGCAAAAGTGAAAGGGAAAATCGGCCCGAAAGAGGCGTACGATCGGGGCTCTCTATACGGGATTGCCATGAGCCAGGTAAGCAAAACGAAAAAGTGAAAAAATGTTCTCCTCAATACAGTGTTTTATTATCGCCCCGGCTCTGCCCAAATCGGTGTAACCTTGCTATCTTCGAGTCTAATCTGAGCCGGCGGTTGAATCCCTGTAGAATAATACAGTCCCCTACAGTAGTGCGTGGTCCTTCGAGCCGGATATCAAGATCGAAGAAATATTCGAAGTCCATATCAAGTTGAAAATAACGAAGACGGCACTTAGAGAAAATTTTCGTCAGCTGTTTTGAACATAGAAAAATTTCCGAAGACTCAAGATTGAAATTTTTACTGAAGACTGGACTTAGAAAATTTTCGTCAGCTGTTCTGAACATAGAAAAATTTCCGAAGACTCAAGATTGAAATTTTTACTGAGGACTGGACTTAGAAAATTTTCGTCAGCTGTTCTGAACATAAAAAAATTCCCGAAGACTCAAGATAGAAATTTTTACTGAAGACCGGACTTAGAAAATTTTCGTCAGCTGTTCTGAACATAGAAAATTTTTTGAAGATTCAAGATAGAAAATTTTACTGAACATTGAACATAGAAAAATTTTTAAAGATTCAAGATAGAAAATTTTACTGAACATTGGACATAGAAGAAATTATCAGACTAGAACATTGGAAATTTATCAACGGGGATCAACGCCAGGGATTAGATTGGACTCAGAAGATTGGACTCGGGGATACAAGGATACACCGCTGCGAACGGAAGCAAGGATTCGCATATTTTTACCGAAAAACCTCCCGAAGATTCTTGAATTTGGAAAACTAATTTTGAAGATTAACTTAACATTGGAAGATTAACTTAACATTTGAAGATTAACATTGGAAGATTGAACTTAACATTTGAAGATGGTTATGACCAGAAGTCAGAGTGGGGCCGGGGAGAACCAACCACGTAGATTTCCGGATCCGCCACGATCGCCGTCCGCTGCCGCTACGAGCCAGCCGCCGCCGACCGAGGGAAGAGCGGATCTGCTTCAAACTATTTTGAAACCGAGACCAGGTACCAGCAAGGCGCCTGCACCCTCGGAAGTACAAACCCTAGCCAGAAAGAAGGCTATTTCAATTAGATCGCGTCGATCGACAGCAAGTGTCGTCGCGCGTATGCATTACGAGGCGGAGGAGAAACTCGCCGCTCTTCGTAAGAAGGAACTGCAGATCGAAGCAGAACTTATAAAGAAGAAGCTCGCCGCTGACGTCGCCGCTGCAGAAGATGGTAGCAGCCCCGACGACGACGAGCCATCAGAACAGGTGGAGCAACGTGTACGAGCCTGGCTAAGCGAACAGGGTCCCGAACCCGAAGAGGCTAGGCAAGAGCCGACATCCATGGAAGAAAGAGAGACGCCGAAGCCAGAAGACATGCCACCGAAGGGAACCCAGAAGACGAGGTTCGAATGGCCGCAACAACGCCGCCCACGCTCACCCACACCGCCCACGTCTAGGGCTAATGGGGTGGAACATCTTGCCGAAACACTGGACAAACTGCTGAACCAACGCCAGTCGCGTCACACTACGGAGTTGCCTATATTCTCGGGCGCTCCCACCGAATGGTTGCCATTCAAAGCGGCCATGGAAGACACCACTGCGTTCTACAAGCTCAAGCCGACCGAGAACTTAGCTCGTCTGAGAAGCTGCCTACGGGGAGAAGCAAGAGAAGCCGTGGCATTACTGCTGAGCGTCGCGACGCCGCCCGAACAAATTATGAAGACCTTGGAACAATGCTTCGGTCGACCCGAGGTTATGGTCGATCGCATGATGGAAGACCTGAAGAAGATACCGAGGCTCGGAGGTTCGGCGGCAGAACTCAACCAATTCGCAGTGAAGATTCAGAACGTGGTAGCCATCCTGAGGAAGCTGAGGCACGGGTACCTCTTTAACCCGTTACTCACGAGAGACATCCTAGAGAAGCTCAGCCCATACGAGAAGAGCAAGTGGTACGACTACGCAGAAGAGACGTCGCGCTTCAGGAACGAGCCCGATGTCGTCCTTCTCTCTGAATTCTTAATGAGAGAAGCGGACAGGGCGCTGCGCTACGGGTTCAGCACGGCACCGAAGAAGGAAACACCGTGTCCACCTCCTAACAAGAACGAAGCCCGAACAAGAAGACCAGTCTTCACGATAACAGACGAGGGCAGGGAGTCGCCGAGTCGCAGCCAGCCAAACAGAACGCGCGAAGAGTCAACGAAGTGCCCGTTATGTGCCGACCATCACGCTCTGTTCCGCTGTGCTGCTTTCAAGAAACTGAGCACGCAGAAGAGATGGGACGCAGTCAAAAAGGAAGGGCTGTGTTTCCGGTGCATACGGAGCAGGCACAGAAGATACAACTGCAGAGCGAGGCCGTGCGGCGTGAAGGGCTGCAACTTGCCTCATCACGCGCTGCTGCACGAAGACAGGTCCGGCGGCGCCCCACAGACAGAGGACGCCGTGATTACCGCATCGGTCACTTCCGACCGCGCGGTAAAACTTAAGATGAGAAGAATTCAAGTTGTCGGTCCACGGGGCGAAGCGGATATCTTCGCGCTGTTCGACGAGGGCTCGACAGTGACACTACTGGATGAAGACGTTGCGAAGGCTATCAGTGCAGACGGCCCACCGAAGGTGCTGAGGATGCATGGGATCAATGCCGAGAGAAGGGAAGAAAAAAGCCGACTCGTACAACTTGGCGTACGGGGTCACGACGATACCAGATATGACGTCACTGCGAGAACCGTGGACGGATTGAACCTACTCACTCAGTCCGTCCCAGATTCACTGTTCCGACTTGCTCACCTGCGTGATCTCAAGAACGAAGAGATATGCTATGAAGACAAGAAACCCCAACTTCTCATCGGCACGGACAACTGGCAGCTCATAGTATCCAGGGAGCTGAGGATCGGCAAGAAAAACCAGCCTGTAGCCTCGAAGACGAAGCTCGGCTCGGTAATCCATGGAAGCATCCCGGTTAAAAACCCAAATAAGCCGGGTAAGTTGCGACTGGTTTTCGACGCAGCAGCGAAGACAAACGGCGTGAGCCTCAACGATCACTTGTTAGAAGGGCCTGACCTTCTGACCTCACTGCCGAGGATACTGTTCCAGTTCAGAGAGGAAGCCGTCGCTGTGAAGGCTGATATAAAGGAAATGTTTCTTCGCGTCAAGGTCAGAAAAGAAGACCAACCGGCCCAGCTGTTCCTGTGGCGAGAAGACGAGGGCGAGCCGCCATCCGCATACAAGATGGTAGTAATGATCTTCGGAGCATCGTGTTCACCGTTCCTGGCACACTCAGCCCGGAATCGGAACGCCGAAGAATTCGCCGAGTCGCATCCCGAAGCCCATCGCGCTATCACCGAAGCCCATTACATGGATGACTACGTAGACAGCTATCCGGACCATCAGAAGGCCATGCAGATCGTGGAACAAGTGGACCAGATACATAGAAGAGGTGGCTTCCACTTAAGAGGCTGGACGAGCAACGACCGGAGGGTGCTAGATGGATTGCCTGAAGACCGCCTGGCCGAGGACACTACGCAGCGTGTCACCAAGGACGAGCAGAAGACCCTGGGCATGCTATGGGACTCCCGAGGCGACAAACTAAAATTTAACACGTCGCTATCCGGAGTCCACAAGGAGGTTCGCGAGCTTCAGCGCGCACCCACGAAGAGAGAGGCCCTCAGCACGGTGATGAGCATCTACGACCCGCTGGGACTGCTGAGCTGCTACACGATCACCGCCAAAGTCATCCTACAAGGCTTGTGGCGTCAGAAGCTGGATTGGGACGAGTCGTTGCCCGCTGAGTCAGCCCAGGACTTCGCCCGTTGGCTGACCGACATGGAGTACATCAGCCAGCTCGAGCTACCCCGGAGTTACAACGGGGAGAGCCCGACGAAAAGCCGGCAGCTGCACGTATTCTGCGACGCGAGTAAGGACGCATACGCCGCAGCCGTCTATTGGTGGTTGGAACAAGAAAATGGGGAAGTACGAGTCGTGTTGGCCGCCGCCAAGGCTAAGGTGGCGCCACTGAAGGCACAAACAATACCAAGGATGGAGCTACAGGCTGCCCTGATCGGGGCGAGGCTGGGAAACGCCGTCGCCGCAGAACACAGATGGAAAACGGACACGGTTTTCTACTGGATCGACGTACAAGTAGTTCTGTGTTGGATACGGAACGGCAGCCGCAAATACACACCGTACGTCGCACATCGGCTAGGGGAGATCGCCGAGCTGACCTCTGTCCACCAGTGGAGATGGGTGAGCACGAAGAGCAACGTCGCCGACTTAGCCACCAGAACGGGCTACGTTCCGAAGGGCGACGAGGACCCTTGGTTCCAGGGGCCGGACTTCCTGCGCAGGCCTGTGATCGAGTGGCCCGCGGAGAGTCCCGCTACAAGTGAAAATCAGAAAGAATACGTCACCTTCCATACCGCGAGCGAGCTGAGCTGTCTACCAGATGTGACGCGCTTCTCGAACTACGAGCGCCTCATAAGATGTACGGCGATGGTCTTGCTGTTCGTCGAGAAGTGCAGAGATCGTCGGACCCACCTCGACGTACGACACCTGGAGAGGGCCGAGAGGTTGTGGTATCAAAAATCACAACGAGACAGCTTCGCACAAGAGATCGAGAAAATGGCAAGTGGCAAGACGGTGCCTAGATGGAGCTCCTTGTACCGGCTCAACCCGGTGTACAGGGACGGGCTGCTCGTACTAGATAGAAGGATCAAAGCAGCTCAGGTGCCGGCCGAAATGAAAAACCCTATCATCCTGGATGGAAGACATCACTTCACAAGGTTACTGGTGGCAAGGGAGCACGCCAGAGCAGGACACGGGAGCCGCGAGAAAGTCGTAAACGACCTCAGTCAGAAGTTCTGGATACTGAAGCTGCGGCCGACGGTGCGTACTATCATGAACAGATGTGCGTTTTCTCAGTTGCGACGGGCGCACCCGAGAACCCCGCCAACTGGAGACCTGCCAGCCGAGCGCCTGGGGGCGTTCCAGATACCCTTTTCGTACTGTGGTCTCGACTGTTTCGGCCCGATGACGGTCACCATCGGCCGACGTCACGAGAAGAGGTGGGGAGCCCTCTTCACATGTCTGACGACGCGGGCGGTCCACCTGGAGCTGGTGGCCTCGCTGTCGACGGACTCTGCACTGATGGCTATGAGAAGAATGGCTGCGCGGCGAGGATGGCCGTCAGTCATGTATAGCGACAATGGAACTAATTTCAGAGGCGCGGACGTCGAGCTGCGGCAGGCGTACGCCGAGTGGGCGCCGGCTATGACTCAGCTGGGCCTCACTCATCGGATGCAGTGGAAGTTTACACCGCCCGGGGCGCCGAGTCAAGGGGGCGTCTGGGAAAGGATGGTGAGGTCGGTGAAAACCGCCCTGTTAGCCACGCTGAACGAGAAGTCGCCCAAGGAAGAGGTACTCCAGACACTGATGGCCGAGGCGGAGTACTCCGTCAACGCTCGACCGCTCGTTCACGTGTCGGTGGACCCCGACGATCCCGAGGCGATTACACCGAATCATTTCCTCTTCGGGTCGTCCACTGGACTGCCGTACGTCGGACCGTGTGTGCCGGCGGACAGAAGAACCTGGAAAGTCGCGCAAGCCCTTGCCGACGAGTTCTGGAGGCGCTGGGTGAAAGAGTACCTCCCTACGCTCACACCACGCTATGGGGCCCCGCTGAGCAGCCGAGCCCTTGAACCGGGGGACCTGGTCGTCTCTTCTTCGGTCGTCTTGTCGTGGTCGACTCGACGCTGCCGCGTAATACGTGGCCGCGGGGGGTCGTGCACCGGGTCTACCCCGGCCCGGACGGACAAGTGCGCTGTGCGGACGTGCGTACGCGCAGTGGCGTGTTCCGGAGGCCGACATCAAAGCTGGCGGTGCTGGAGGAGGCGCCGCAGTCGCAGTTGCAACCGCTGGCGGAGCAGACGACGCCGGGGACGGCGCCGGACGCGGTACGAGCGTCGGAGCAGCCTACAGCGAGCACAGACAGCTCGCAGTCGCCGGAGCAGCCTGCGGCGGGCGCGAACGGCCCGCAGTCGCCTCCGCACCAGCCTACAGCGAGCACGGACAGCTCGCAGTCGCCGGAGCAGTCCACGGCGGGACCGGCGAGCCCGCAGTCACCTGAGGAGGCTGCGTAGATCCTGGCTACTGCGCCGGGGGGAGGATGTTAAGGACAGCGGCCTCGTAATGTGAAACTTAAGTGAATTTAAATCCGAACAATAAACAAGTGATATAAATTGTGAATAAAATCATAACAGTGAATATCGATTGACTATATGTATGGATAATATGGCATCAGTGTGTAAAATCGCGTAAAAATGGTGTTTTATCGAGTGCGTGTTATTTCGCTCGTATATATTAAACGATGGCTAATTTTAACGTAGCTTCTTTTTTCTTAGGTAAATAAGAATAGTATATAACGTATAATGTAAAGTCTAGGTTCGTGTAACATATGGTAAATAAATTATTAAGCAAATAGTGGTAAAAATGGTACAACATTTCATGTAACGGACACTTAAACTGTAAATAACTTTTTTAGGAAATAAGATATGTAATATATAAGGATTGATAAAAATGGTCTGAATAATAAAGAATTTCACATAATGCGTTTTGCTTCACCTGGCTCATGAAAAATGGGGAAAAACATGGAAAATAGCCGTATGGAGAGGCAAAAGTGAAAGGGAAAATCGGCCGGAAAGAGGCGTACGATCGGGGCTCTCTATACCGCATTGCCATGAGCCAGGTAAGCAAAACGAAAAAGTGAAAAAATGTTCTCCTCAATACAGTGTTTTACTATTGCCCCGGCTCTGCCCAAATCGGTGTAACCTTGCTATCTTCGAGTCTAATCTGAGCCGGCGGTTGAATCCCTGTGGAATAATACAGTCCCCTACAAGTTGAAACTGCTAATTTTGAAGAATCTTCGCTTAACACTTTTGCTTTTAATTGAACGAGTGTATGAGATAAGTCTATATAATCATCGCCAGTTCCAGGAACTGGAAATTCTATGGGTCCATCGTCGGCTAAAGATGATATTGGTTTGTGCACCACCCACATACCACTTTTGATGCTTGTTTGTGTTGATGGTAAAGCAAACAAATCCAATTCAGATTTTATACATTCACAAGAGTGACTATGTAAGAAAGACATTGTTTTTTAATTTTTGAAAATATATCTCCTTGATATTGACGAGTTGGCTTTCGTTTCTTGACACCTCTTCCTTTACCGTTCGATGAAGGAATGACTGTTCCAAGACATTTTCTTTTTGTTATATAGCCTGTACCAGATATGTTTAATTTATAAATTTTTTGATTTGCCCTTCTTTTCAAATTTGAAATAATTTCCTTAAGTCGTGATTTTATTGATTCATCCATGGATCATGCTTTCGTCATATCAGATAGAAAACCAACACCCGCATTCAAAGCTTCCTTTCCTATTGCTTTAGCACCACTCGAAAGCAAAGGTAAGACGGATCGAAACAAACGTCCCAAAAAGCTACCAGTACCATGACCACGTTGATAAGGAACTCCATTGTATATTACTCCTATTCCAGAACCAGCTTGATGTGTATAATAATTTTCGTATGGACAAATTATATTGTTATGATGATACATTATAACTTTCTAAAGTGAAGTTTAATACACACTGTTCCAAACTGGAATGGTATCTTTTGACCAGTGCTTGATCTTATATCTATTTCAAGTGTATCGAATTCTCTGCGTATGATTGGTAAGTAGTGAGGGGGAGAAAAAACATGCATCTTATTTGCTCCATATATATATTTTGAAGGATCTAGTGGTATAATTCTAAGTAAAGAGGTCATAACATCTCCAACAATCTGCGGTTCCACTATATCACAATAAACAAAGAGTTGTGATGGAAGTCCCAGATGTAAGTTTGCAGGGCGTTTGCCAAACGTTTTTTCTACCAAATTCCTACTAGGCTCAAACCCTAATTGAATACCTAACTTAGGTGACAATGATACGCACTTCAATGAATCATCTGCGATTGTCACATATACAAACTTAGATATTTCATCGTAACGAAAGGTAAAATTTTCTCTTATATTATTTAAAGCACTTAAAATATGATTAATATTATCATAGTTGGTTGCAGAAATGTGTTTTTTATAGTGAACAATAGAAGGATATTTTTCATTAGGCATTATCATATTCTTAAAAATATGACTATATTTTCTTGTTCTTGAACAGTAAACATTGTACACGGATATTGAAATTCAACAACACCGACAACCCATTCCCCTTCTAATTTAATTGATTTTGGTAGTTTTGTTGAAAACTTTGTTGTCATATTATCTGGAAAATATTGTATTGAGCTGTTGCTTAATAATGTTAAATAAAAACTTCCTTTCATTATATCCGTTTTAAATGAGATGCCAAAATCCAACTATTAAATTTATCAGAATAACCTTTCCACTTGACAAGCACTTGCCTTCTGCTACCAGAATATCGAGAAGTTATTATTTTAACTATTTGGTAATAGGAGGTCTGGCTAGGAGGAGTAATTTTTTGTAATTCTCTTTCATAAAAAGTACCTTCTATATCCTCATTTTGTAAATCCTTCAAGGTGTACACAACCCATGGTGATCTAGGGATGACAGTTGAAATAATATAAATTTCATCGCTCCAGTTTGATTCGTATCCCTTTTGGAATATATGTTTATATTTTGTGATTCTAACATAATCACCGACGTGAAGCTTTGGCAAGAAGATATCTTATGGTGACCTTTTATTTTCTCGAGCATACAAATTATTCCAAACAGTCATAATGTTACTAGAGCTTACATCACATGGAGACATTTTAATACTTGAATGAAAACTATGGTTATATGCATATAATAAATCTTGTAAAATATCTATATATCTGTATGTATTTTTATGTGTAAAATAACGCCACATTTTTGACTTAAGTGTTCTTTGAAATCTTTCTACAATACTAGCCTTAATATCAGAATAATTTGTCGTGTAATAATTAATATTTTTACTCTTAAAATATTGACAAACATCTTTGGAAACAAACTCAGTACCTTTATCAGACTGTATGTGAGTTGGAACTGTACGAGCTTCCTCAAAAATACTCTCAAAACATGTTTTGATTGTTAAAGATTTTTTATTTTTCATAGGTCTAGCATAAGCACTTACTAAATACATCAATAACATACAATATATAGTTATAACCATCATTATATTTACAATATGTTCGCATGTCACTTAAATCTGCTTGCCACAGTTTATTAAGATCAGATACGATATATTTGTTTCGAGGAAACTTTTTGTAAACCGGTTTATGAAGTATGTACGTTTCTTGTGATTGCAACCATTTCTTGATATCATTTTTATTAATTTTGCCTTCCATAGCTTTTGCAAGTTTGTCAATACTGCTGTAACCAGCAGCGTGTGATGCATCATAATAAATATTGTGAATTTCTAGTAGGGGGTCCATTTTTCCCAATCAATTTTCTTTTTATTTTTCTAGTATACTTGTTTTCAGATGCAGGTGTAGAATATTCCTCGTCACCAGATATTTCACCAAAATCTTTCAACTGAAGTTGGTTAATATACTCACTTCTCTTCGGATTACCAATATAAGTGAGTGGGACTTTTAGATCCTTCAAAGCTTTAGCAAATTTGTCTTTTTTTTTGTGTCTATCTTCTTCTTCATTTGATGTCTGATCAACAATTGGATCTTTGTTGTTTGGGCCACTACTTTTATCATATTGTTCTGTTTTAAAAAGTGTTTCAGATAAATCCATATTTGAGGTTATTATTGGGAGTTGATAAGGCTGACGATCTTCCCTAGTGAAGTGCAAATACCTTTGTAATGTTTGTAAGTATAAAACCAATTTTTTTCTGTCGTCATCGTTACTTTTAATAATATTTTGCATTTCAGCATCTAATCGTGATTTAGGATTTTTGTGAGTCTCGTTTCTTGCGTTTATTTTAACAATCAAACTTGGTTCCACCAGTAACATTTTCTTAGCGTGTTCCATTTTAAACAAGACCACTTACTAATCCACTTAATATGGAACCTAAAATAATATGTAGAAATGCGCCACCTTTTTGAACAATTTTATTTTTTCCAACTTAGGTTCTAGTTTTACGAACAAGCTTTCGGAGCAATGTTATATATTGTTTTAAAGATTTTTTATCCCTTTCTTTTAATGGGACTTTGCCTTGTAGCACATTATGAATACACTCACATATACAATTTATTTCATCCTTATCACATGATTTTAATAAAGCTTTTGATACTTTGTTTTTAAAGTGTGCAATGCGACGATCAGCTCTTTATGCGTCTTTAAGCTTCCCAGCATTATTTGTAAATGATAGAACTTTGTTGGTTCTTGTCGTATTTAAACCCTCTTTTTGGCACATAAACTGATTGACATTTTTCAAATTGTATAAAGGTTGCATCTCATCAAAACACTATGTTATTTGGGAAAAAGATGTGTTAGATATTTCTTTCATATTATTAATAAATTTTGTAACAAAGTTTGATTTTCCACAACCACTAGGTCCTGCAACTATTTCAGTAAATGGATGAATAAAATGTTTCATTTTTCCTTACGTATGGATAAGATGAGATTCAAGAAAACAATAAGCTTTTTTCTTCTTTTGAAACTATTTTATTGGTTCTTAAACTAAACATTACAATAATACAATATAGGTAAAAAAGAAAGTAAATACATCTAAAACAATATAAAATAATTTTATTTACAAATGATAATATTTCCAAAAATATTCTGAGAATATTAAGTTTATGACAGCAAAATGTACATAAGTAAAGGGTTGATTTTATTACATTAAAATACAAAAAAAAAACTAAAGATATAAAAAAAAATAAAAAGTTATTTACCATTCAACTACATAAATTATAAAATACTATACAAATATAAAATAAACCTCAAACTAAATAAGCTAGGTACCTTTTACGGTTTTCTTAATTTGTAATGGCCCCACGCCAATGTTCGATACATTTTGATTTGATTTGGTAATATGTAGCGCTTGCTATCTTGGTATGACAAGAAGTTTTATATGATTATTTCAAAGTTGTGCTTTCATTTTAATTTAAAACCTCAGTCAATTGCACGTTAAATAAGAATGTATTATCTTATTTATTTCACTTGCGTATGATAGAGTGAATGACTAAGTCTTTTTTAAAGAATTATGAATACTTTACAACTACAATCATACTTAAAAAAGATTCATCCAAGTTTAAACAATAGCGTGTATGCTGCGAACCGATTACCAATGTATGTGACGGTTCCCACTTACCTTATAAGTAATTTGGACCCGGACTCAAAACCAGGATCTCGCTGGGTAGCCATTCACATAGACAATCATGGCATCGGTGAATATTTTGATACATATGGTCGCTTTCCTATGGGAACGCATAAAATGTTTTTGAATATAAATGCAAGGAAATGGCGTTATAATACTATCAGGCTGCAAAATGATTGAACTTCCGTGTGTGGAGAGTACTGTTTAATGTACTTGTTATATAAGTTTCATAACAAGTCATTGACAGAGTTTCAGACTGAATTTGGCAGTGATACACTTAAAAATGATATGTTTTTGAATATAATGTTTAAATCTTGTTTTATGAAATTTAAAAATTTTACTAAAGGATTACGACTAAATAAATTATTTGTTTGAAAGTAAACCAAAGTTTTATTTTAACATCAGCTTTAATTGTTAAAAAGGAGACAATGGGGTGTTATGACGATTGCGACACAGCAAAATGTCATTAGCATCTTAATGAATGCATTGTCAATACTCATTAGAAACCGAGGAGATCATTAGCATTACCCTAGAAAAGCTCCAATACCCTAAGGTATTGGAGCTTTTCTGGCGCAAAAGCTAAAACGTAAACTAGTGCAAATACGCAAAAACGGATCGCATATATCGATTGGGCATGGTCGAAAACCCCCATTTCGACGCCAAACTTTTTTTTTTTTTGCCGGCGTCACCGCTCGAACCGTTGATAGAGCACGTGGGAGAGGGCGAGGGGAGAGGGCGGGGGATCCAGAATAGTGAGCCAGAACGCTCGAATCCACACTACTCGTGCAGCCGGCTCCATCGAATTATAAGACGTTATCACGTCAAAATTAGTTCTTAGTAATTTTCGTTTGAAAGCAGTCAAAGATTTCGCCTGTTTTATAGATTTCGGTAGTTTGTTGTACAACTGTGCTCCCCTATACGTAATATTATTTTTACCATATTGGTTCTTATGGAAGGCAATATGATATGGCTGGCTCGTCGAGTTGTGTATGTGTTTGTTTGTTTCTTTATTGGGAACGTGAGTTTGTGTTTTATTTTGTATACGATGTATGTGTGTAAAGTTGAGTGATTGATATTCAAGAGCCTAGTTTCCTTATTAGGTTTCAGATGGATGGAGGTCAGTGGTAGTCGTAGTCGTATATTTTTTTTATAATTCGATTTTCTAGCACTTGATAATGTTTAGATTTGACTTTGCGACATTACCCCTACAAATTAAGTAGGTGTGGTTTTACTACAGCATTAATTTAAATCCGGGTTTTTTTTTTGGGATACATCGGTTTATTTGGTGCAGGCGGCCAACAAGAGAAGAATGTTTATTTTGAATGTGAGTGATATGTGGATTCCACTTTAAATGACTATCAAAGATTAATCCAAGGTATTTTTCTTGGTTTTGACATTGGAAACGTCTTTTCGATCGCTCCGGTATATGCCCCGATTTCACAAAAAAGTGTTCACGTGTTCAAAAAGAGTTTCACGATCCCCTTATCTTTCGAAGAGTTTAGAAGATATGATATTCAAAAAAGGTTCAAAAGACGCGTATTTAATGCGACGAGAGCTGTAATGTGCAACAAGAATTATTCTAGAAAGTCGAAAACGAAAAAGTTATGGTCGAAATAGTGAAAAACAAAATCAATTTTTTCCGAATTTTTGATTTTGGTGTTCGATATTTTGGAAACAAAGAATGATATTTAAATCTGAGACAAGCACCTCTGGACAATTTAGTCAGCTACAATTTGAGCATAAAACAAAGACGGTCGAGTTAAGGGTTTGCTCTGTAGCTGAACCTTTTTGAAAAAAAAAAAAGAAATATCTTAATACCTTAATCGAGACAATCTTGTTTATATGTAATCGACATTTCGGCAACTGCTAATATTATTACCATGAAATTTAGTATGCAGGGAGTTTGGTGGAGAAAAATCGATCTTTCGATCCCTTACAAACTGGGTATTTTTAAGCAATATGTTTTTTCTTTCGTCGTGCAACAATATATCAATAATTTCGACTCTTTTACGTCAGCCTGATTGGCGGCTTGGCATAAGCTTAGTAGGTCGCTAATACAAAACAATAAAAAATAAAATTCCAGTTTCTGTGAAAACCCCACTCCTGAAGTGAATGTCGCCATACTAAATAATTATCAGCGTGGCAAGAGCTATTAACTGAGATAGGTTTGAAACCTGGAATTGGGTTCGAATCCCGGTCAGATAAATATTTTTGTGTTTCTTATTTTTTAATTTCTTTAATTTTTTTATATTTATTTTTAATTATTTTATCGTTCTACTAAAATTCCGAGCAAAGCTCGGTCTCCCAGGTACTGCATACGTATGCGCCACGGCGACAATTATTCAAACTTCGATACGCGTGTGGAAATTTTGCAAATTGTTTGTTCACATTTTCGTATTACCATGAAATTTAGTATACAGAGCTTAGGCGGAAAAAATTGATCTAGCTAGGTCTTATCCCTTAGTAACTGTGCATTTTTCGCTATATATATTTTTTTCTTTCGTCGTGCAACAACATATAAATAATTTTGACCCTAAATATTATGTCAGTCTGATTGGCAGCTAATGGTATGCGTACTAGGTGTAATTTTTACTTTGTTCGAAAATTCGTAAATTCAAAAATAAAAAAAAAATAAAAAAATTCGTGGGTCCGAAGTTCGAACTACGGTAAGTTTTTCTGATTCCTTTTTTTTAATCTATTAGAGTTCCGCGCAAAGCGCGGTTACTCAGGTACACTTTTATTAAATATTGTAACATGTCCTGACTGACTGATTCATCAACGCCGAGGCAGAACTACTGAAGCTAGAAACGTAATATTTGGACCGAACGTATAAGTCCTTTTGTGACGTATAAGTCCACTAAGTAGGCAATATATTCGGAAATTGGAACTATAATTGGTAAAAAGGGTATTAAACTTTCTAGGGGAAAAATATTAAATGAGCATTTGGGCTTGAAACTTTGTAAATGTAGTTCTAACAGAAAATAAGTAAACACGTATATCACGATTTTTCGATATTCAGCCCCTAAAGCGGTTGAACAGGGGACAGGGGTATGAATGTATTTTTTTTCAGAGTCAGACTCATGCTTGACCATTTTTAGGGTTCCGTAATACTCAAGGAACCCTTATAGTTTCGCTCTGTCCGTCCGTCTGTCTGTTTGTCTGTCTGACCGCGCTTCTAGTTTCTGTAATTATGAATATAAATAAATGAAATTTTGATAAAGTGTATAGATCTCGGGTATGGCATCACAAAATTAAATAATTTTATATTTTACTCCATACATGTGAAGTGGGATGAAAAATATTTTTTCATTCTACCCCATCGTGTGGGATATCGTTGAATAGGTCTTTTAAAACAAAGAAATCAGCCTCTCAGTTTATAAGTTGGTTTCCCCCTAGCATTTCTAAACTATTAGAGATAGAAACTTGTAAGGTTCCATGCTGATAGATCATGCATAAAAACTCTTTAGGAAAATTATTTTGAACGAAATCGGACAGTAACTTTTGAAGTAATTTGAAAAAAACCTATTACGCGGTGATAGTTACGGAACCCTCCTTAGACATGTGCCATGCTCTTGGTTAGGTTATACTATACTTATTGTATATTTTTGGAATGTTATTTTCAAGCTCTTTTTTATACTCGTAGTACTCAGGGAGAAACGAGCGGATGAGGTAAAGTCGTTTTTAAAGTCATCATACATGTGGCGTCACAAACAAAAGCTCGCTTTAAAAAAACATAAGAGTCCATATTTTGAGAGGTGAACAGTCTGCTAAACAGTTTTTAAAATAGGAAACGGCGATTACCCTACAATTAATGGTAAAATCACTATTCTGCTTTGGCAGCAGTGGTGACATAACTTACAGAACTCACTGACGCAGTTTACCCTGATGTCACCAATCTCATGACAAAGCCCATTGAAAGGTTATATTGTGTGCGTGCCACTTTGACTCTCAAAAATGAAAACGCAGCCACAATAAATGATCTTTTACTCAAGCCATTTGAAGCAGGTGACGTACAATATAATAATAAACCCAACAGGTTTTCCACCACATAATCTCCTAACTATTCGTACCTAAAATACGATTGATCTCATCAGAGTATCCATTTGTATATAAAATACTAGTTTTCCCTAAAAGTATGCTTCGCCATCAATAAAGATCAGGGGCAGCCATTGAAAGTGGCTGGGATAAACCTGAGAGGTAACTGTTTCTCACACTGACAGTTGTTGCGTGTTCCAGAGTAAGTTCGGCTAGCAGTCTGGTGATCATTGCTCCGCACGGCAATACAGTTAATGTTGTATATAATGAGGTCCTTAAATAACATAATACACTCTAATATTAATATGTCTTAAGACATTTATTTCTCACAAGAACTTACAATTCACTTTACATGAGAAAACATATACAATAAGTTACACAATACAAAGACTTAGAACGTACAGTGACGTGTCACAGATCAAATTCACTTCACAAATAGTCAGTCTTAACATTCATTTTATTGAATATTATAAGTTGATATTTTGTTTACGGAAATGTATAATTTGCGTTAATTTTATGAGTTACGAAATAATACCGAGTTAATCGTATTTTGATATAAAATAACACAAAGTGTTAATTTATTTATTAGATTAAGACTATATAAAGATATTATTGTAAAGAGAGATATTGTAGAGGCCTGTAGGCGAGTTGTACATTATATAGTAATAATTTTCGGCCTGACCGCTCATACCACCTCGCTCGGTCGGAGATCTCCCTTTGGGGCATCCATCTATCCCACAAAACCATAAATTCAAATCATGTTGTGCATCAGAAATGACACTGAGTATCGTTTGACCAAAATAAAATAAACAGGTATCATCTGCGTAAAGTCTAGCATCTCCCTTAAGCACTAGTTGAGACTATTTACGTAAATTTGGTAATAATAAGGGGCCGTAAATTGATCCTTGAGGGACACCACACGTGATAAGTCTAAGACTACTTTCACATTCATCAATTTTTACGATTTGGTAACGATTTGCAAGGTAAGACTTAAACATATTAAAATAATCATAAACCATTTACCATTAAATTTATTTTAGATTAATTAAAGTCTCCTTCTAAAAATAATAGGAAATTAGTCACCTCAACATCTATGCGTACGAGGTCGAAGGCAAAAGCTAATTTAAGGCCCGTATTAATAAAGCGTTCATCTCTAAGACAATTCTCAGGAAAGTACTTAAGATGTTGTTTTAATTAATAGACCGTTCTTAAGTACAGCTGTAAGTACGACCTATCAAGTGAGTGCAATCGTATTTATTAAAACGAGACTCGTTACTCAAATACGCTGTCATTGCCGTCAAACTGTTACTTGAGACGGGGTTTCGTGAGTACGGCTAGGGATACAGTACAATATTATTTGTTGTGTTTTTGGCTGTGTTACAATTATGTAAATTAAAATATAAATACTTACGATTAAACAAACAAATTTACACTACATACTCAACACAAAATAAAGTTATAAAAAAAGACGCTTATGGATACTTCTTATTCTTCTTCTTTTTGGCAATCGCGGTTGCAATGGTTTTGCACCATTCTGCCAGTGTCGATTATTTATAGAAATATTTTCGATTTCATTTGTAGTTTAATTTTATAACCTATTCTTATTCCGACTTTCTCATCGCTCAGCGACAATATTTTTTCGAATTCCGTAGATTAATTTCCAATATGCTTGATAGTCGTGTGTGGCACGAAACTGTGAATTTTTAACTAGAAGAACTTTTTTTTTTTTTTTTTTTCTGAAAAGGATCTGACTGAGGCAGAAATTTTAAAGGAATTAGAAAGTAATATTCCTATCTTAAACGTAAAAAGACTGCAGAGACGTAATTTTGAAACTGGTAAATTTGAGGACAGTGAATGCATTCGATTGTGTTTTAAGGGATCTTCACTACCTCCATATGTTTACACGTACGGAATTAAGGTCAAAGTAGATCCTTATATATTTCCGGTGACACAGTGTTCCAAATGTTGGAGGTATGGTCATTCTCATAGAACATGTGCACAAATTCATATGACGTGCCCTAAATGTGGAAAATCTCATCCGAACTGTGAAACTTCAACTTTCCGATGCGTGAACTGTTCTGGTACACATATGGCACTATCAAAATCGTGTCCAATTTACATCAAAGAGAGAAGAATTAGAGAAATAATGGCGGAATTCAACTGTTCATTTAAACGGGCACTTACGATGTATGTACCACCTTCTCCCCAGGAGGAAAAAACATCGGTCAGTCAGTCTGTCAATGCCTCGAGTTATTCCCGACTAAGACCTACGCAGTCTGAAGACAACCCTTCGTATGCAGAAATTCTTAAATCTTCGGCAGACATACATTACGCGCGGCAGTCTTCACCCAGTTCAATAGGCACACAGAAGGAAACAAGTAGGAAAAAAAAAAGACAACACAATAATGAGGAAAATATAGAATTAATGGAGGAAAGTGTGGTGGAGGAGGATATGTCGAAGGATACAGAAAATGGACAAGAGCAAGCATCCAGAAACATGGACATTAAACATTTAATACAAAAAGTTAAAGAAATAATTTTTATGAAAAGAATTAGTTTTGTAAAGAAATTGAAGTCATGTGGCTGGTTGATATACGATTGGATGATTAACATAATTGTAAATTATTTCTCAGAGTGGCCGGTCATTAAATCATTCATCCAAAATGGATTTGTTAGTCCAACAAACAGTTAACATAATCCAATGGAATTGTCAGAGTGTACGGACAAAGCTTGTGGATTTTGAACAGTTACTATCTCAAGAAAAGGTTCACATTGCTATCTTAAGCGAAACATGGTTGAAGCCAGACAGTATATTGAGAATAGCGGGATATAGTGTTCTACGTCAAGACCGAGATGATGGATACGGTGGTGTGGCCTTAGTTATTCACTCTAGCATAAAATACCAATCATCCCAGGTTCATAATGTCAATCCTGGAATTCAGATACTGCGGGTTAGAATTTTGAATTGCACTAACATAAAGAATATAGTTTCAATATACTGTCCATCACATGTTCGAACAACGGCTGGTGACTGGGACACGGTTTTTAATATGTGCCAGGATAAATCTTTAATAGCCGGAGATTTTAATGGCCACCACTCTTGTTGGTCATATAAGACGGATCCCAGAGGAATTCAACTTTTTGATACTATACTAGACAAAAACTTTGTTTGTTTGAATAATGGGTCACCAACTAGAGTCAAATTAGTTAACGGTAGGCTGCAAAAATCATCCCCTGATGTTACGTTTGCTTCGAACGACATTGCTTTACAATTTATCTGGAACGTGTCCAATGAGTGCCTGGGAAGTGACCATTTGGTCATAAAGCTCGCCACATACACTTCGTCGAACACAGTTGGTGATAAAAAGCGAAATTTCAAGAACGCTAACTGGGAAAAATATAGTAAGACTCTTCATGATGCTTTGATCGGTTTTTCTTTGGGAGATAATCCTCAAGAGGCATATAACGTATTTATTAGTGCCATAAATAGTGCTGCAGATTTACATATTCCTGTTGTAAGGGTTTGTCAAGATCCCCTTCGCCTTAATAAATTTACCCCGAAGCCATATTGGAATGTTGACATCTCTCGTGCTGTTGCCGAAAGAAGATTAGCACTGGCAATGTTTAGACGGAATCCTACGCCTGAGAATTTAACTATTCTGAAGATGAAGGTTGCATTAGCACGGAAATTGATTAGAAAAGCCAAACGTCTTTCCTGGCAAGCTTTTTGTAATAGTATTGATCATACAATATCATCGAATGATATGTGGCGCCGGATGAAGTGGCTAAAGGGGTATAAACTTCCAGGATCTTCAAATATTGATAAAGAAACTGCAAGCAATCTCTTACAGAGTATATCGCCAGACTATGTGTCTCCCATGAAACCTCAGTTTTATTCCGTTAACCACGCTCTTGAAGGTAAAATTTCGATTCATGAATTAAATCGCGCTATTAAATCAAAAGATACGGCGCCAGGTCAGGATTGTATTTCCTTCTCAATGATAAAATACCTCCCTATGATTGGCAAACAAATTTTAGTTCATCTATACAACACATTTCTTGAAATAGGGTTTGCTCCAGTTCAGTGGAGAAATGTCAAAATAGTCCCTATACCTAAAGCCGGTAACGACAATCAAACTCGTAATGTTCGTCCGATTGCCCTTATATCTTGTTTGTGTAAAATTTTCCATACAATTTTAAAACATAGGTTAGAATGGTACTTAGAGTCTAAAAATATCTTCTCAGAGAACACTGTGGGTTTTAGAAAATCGCGTTCTTGTTTAGATGCTCTTTTTCGATTGGTTTCCCAAATTCAACTAGGTTTTAGCAGGGATCTATTTACTTTAGGATGTTTTATAGATATAAAAAATGCGTATAATAATGTTGAAATTTCGATTTTGTTAAACACTTTGGATAACATTGGGGTGGGTTCAAAAATTTGCCATTACTTATGGGATTTCTTGAGTTCTAGACAATTAAATTTAAAGTATTCAGATAATTGTACCTTATCCAGAACGACAGGGCGTGGTCTCCCACAGGGTGATCCTTTATCCCCTTTATTGTTTAATGTAGATACTATGCACATTTGTAAAAGTATCGTTAATGTGTTTACCTCGCAATATGCTGATGATTTTGTTTTATACGGTTCATACAAAGTTGTTGTGGATGGTTGTCGAAATATGGAGTTAGCGCTAAAAACCTTTTCAAAATTGATAGAAAATCTTGGTCTAGAGGTATCTGAAAGGAAAACTAAACTTTGTTTATTTAGTAAAGGATGTAAAAGACAGGACGTTAATGTGTCCATTCAAGGGTCTAGACTGCAGGTTGTGGATTCTGTAAAATATCTAGGCATTTGGATTGACCGGTCTCTTAAGTGGGGTAAACACATAAACGAGATTACTCACAAAGCTGTTAAATTTGTCAATGTACTCAAAGTGTTGTCTGGATCTGGCTGGGGCGTGCACCCTATACATTTGAGAAAGTTATACATATCCATAGTTCGTAGTCGGTTAGATTATGGGAGCTTTCTATATGATACGGGTGTTAAATCTCATCTGGTTAAAATTGATAAAGTGCAAAATCAGTGTATGCGAGTTATAGGGGATTTATAAAGAGCACTCCAATCCACGTTATGCAAAATGAACTTTGTTTGCAGCCTTTGCATTTGCGCAGGTATTATCTTGGTGGAAAATTTTGGCTACGATGTTTTAGTATTCGTAATAGTCTGATTGTAAAACTTGTTGACCAACTTTTTGATCACTGTAGTAGTCCAGGTTATTGGAGTCGTAAGAAAAAGCCACTCATTACTGTCATATATGATTTATTTAAATCGACCCCTATGTATGTGTCGCCTCAGTTAGAAATGTTTAGTCTTGATACCTGGGTGCAGAATATTAATTTAGACAACATAGTTTCTTGTTTTATAGATGTAATTACTAGACCTAAAAGGTATTTGGATAGTACGTATTTAAAATTGAAATGCAAGGAATGGATTGACACAAAATTTAATGGTTTTTATAATATTTATACAGACGGCTCCAAAGGTAAAGATGGTTCAGGTGCGGCAGTGTTTGACCCCCAGACTAATACTAAAATTAAATTTAAAGTAAACAGTAATGTTTCCATAATGTACACAGAATTAGTTGCGATGTCAGAAGCCCTTGCTTATATAAGTTGTGTCAATTACAATAAATTTGTTATTTTAACTGATGCTAGAAGTGCTCTTCAACACTTAGCTCGGTGCACCTCGTGTTTTCGAGGAGTACCGATAGCTTATATAATTTTAGACACTATTAGAAAGTTAGAGAAGTCTGGGGTAACCGTTCACCTTCAGTGGATACCGTCTCATATAGGGCTGGAGGGCAATGAAGAAGCGGATAGGTTGGCCAATGAAGCTGTTATGGATGGCATATCTTACAATATTGTTCCCTTTTATTCTGATGTAATACCGAAGTTGAAAGACAATGTACATAAGCTTTGGTCTGAATACTTTGAATACATGTCTGTAACCAAAGGTATCTGGTATAGAACGTTACGATCAGCACCTTGTCGATTTCCATGGTTCAGTCCACGTAGGTTAAGTAATAGAAATATTTTAGTTATTGCATTTAGAATACGATCTGGACACATCCCACTTAATAAGTTTGCATTGTTAATGGTGAAGACTAATTCCTCAAATTGCGCCGTGTGTGGAACTATTGAAGATGTCTACCACATATTGGTGGAATGTGTCCGGAATGAATCATTTAGGAATTGTATACCTAATAAATATATGTTTAATAGTGTGGGAGGATGTAATATTGCGTTATCGGACCCTATGTCCAGTGACGCAATAATCTTGTATAGATTGGTTAAGTTTGGGCTAGACGTAAGAATTTCTTAAGACTATTTTTTTTAAGACTATCTATTGTTGTAGACTTATGAGGACGACATGGTCGCTCTCTGTTTGTGAACCAAGTCCTTAATAAAGATTAAAAAAAAAAAAAAAAAAGAACTTTTTTTTACTTACAGTACCAAAAGCTTTTTTAGGTCAATAAATGTTCCAAGTACTTTTGGTCGATTATATTTTGACATTGGAAATGTCTTTTCGTTCGCTCCAGTATAGGGGCCGATTTCAGGGAGTTGTCAAGATATAATATTCAAAGAAGGCTGAAAAGATGCGTATGTAAGTGCAAAAATTATTCGAGAAAGTAAAAAACGAAAAAAGTTATGGCTGAAATAGTAAAAAAAAAAAATATTTTTCGAATTTTCGATTTTGGTGCTCGATATTTTGGAAACGAAGAATTGTAACAAATATTTGAGAAAACTTCCTCTGGACAGTTTAGTCAGCTACAATTTGAGCCTAAAACAAATACGATCGGGTTAAGGGTTTGCCCTGTAGCCAAACCTTTTTAAAAAAATAATTAAATATCTTATACTGTAAACGAGACTATCTTGTATGTATATAATCAGAATCTCCATAACAGCTACAAGTATTTACATGAAATTTCGTGCGCAGTGAGTTTTGGGATAAGTGTGAGTAAATTCACCGTGAAAGTAAGTTTCTTTTGTATCTTTGATTGGTTGGGCCCAATGTGTGTCTTTTATTTTTGAATTCGTGTTCTAGTCGTTTATGTGTTGGATCTCGTTTAAACTTATTCCATTAGATATTTCTTTCGTTTATTTGTATTTATGTAATCGCTTAGCTGTTCGTGGTAATTGAATTCAAACTTACAAGTCTTAGCCATCTCGTGTAACTTTTTAAAGTCTATCGATGCATATTGGATTCTTTTCTTTTACTCGATATGGGTGATAACTCTTTTTAATTCCAGGTAAATATTTTTGCGATCTGATAAATTAGAAGAATCTATAATTGCCATGTGAAAACTATTGTCTGTTAGGTTAGCAGAAACATGATCAATTATTGTGCAAGTACTTGCAGTTTCTTTAGTGTAATATTTTGGGTCAAATTTATTAATCAGCTTGTATCTGGAAACAGTTAAGGTAGTTTTGTAGCGGCGTATTGCAGCATCAGAGTCTAGTAGATCTATATTATTGTCACCAAAAATATTCAGTTATTAAAATTCATATTTTGTTGTAGTTCAAATACAGTTATGATTACTTCGGTCAGTTCAGTACAGGGCCGGATCTACCATAATAGTATGGCTTTTTTAACTTGATTCGAGGGCCAGCTAACTCAAATTAAACAGATCGTAAGTATTTCTTAAATCGTAAATCGAAACGTAATCGTAAATCGAAACGTAATCAGGTGAGCCCCGGAGTAGTATTAGCGCTGGGCTCCATATTCTTACGGTCCGGCCGTGGTTCAGTGTAGGCCGTAGGGCAGTTGTCCTTAGTGAGGTTAAACTTCGCATCGTTGCTATGCGAATTCGAAACGCAGTTTTTTTTTGCGACGAGGATTTTACTTAGATGGCCATCCCTTTCACTGACCTTCAAAGGTCATCTAGTATTATTTTTAATTGTGCATACATTGAATGATTACGTTTTTATAACCTCTACTATACCTGTGATTGTAGGGTAAATGAAACGAGCACGTAACATATAAGTTATTTATTTGTAAAGGAACACCATTGATTTCTTATTTAATACGTAACTCATCAATTTCCTTCGCCAGGAATAGTTCGTTGACTCGTACTATTATGCTATCGATCACAACCTTAATCACTTCAGTTCCAACTTCTAATACTATTTCATTACCGTTTTGGGCAATAGCTTCTTTGGCTGCTGTGACTGGAAAATAAAATTTTTATTGCATAATCTTTGCTTAGGGGCAGCTCACACCGAGACGCGACGATTTTAATATAGCGATACTAAATTGAACTTTATACACTACGCAAGAAGATACACGTTTCATTGCAGGAGCGGCGCCGCGCTAAGCAGCTCGGTGCAGCTCGAAATTCGAACTCTTGCAAATAAAAATTAAGTCTGGGACTATATTATGATCCGGAATCCGGAAGGCCGTAGAAAATTCTGAACATTGGAAAAATAACTCAGTGCTAATACAATAGAGTTGAAAATCGAAAAAATGAGTCTCGAGTTAAATGTCAATGTGTATGGCACACTCGACACTCGAAACATTCATTTTCAACTCTATTTTACTAGCGCAGAGTTCTATTGTCAGAGCTCTTAATTTTTACCGGGTTCCGGATCCGGAGCATACAGTCCAGCCTAAACGTGTATCTTCTTGTGTAGGAAATGGTGAACTATGGCCAAATATTATGCGACATACTTTAATGGGTCATGCGTCATTTTTTAATTTCATCGTTATTAGACAGGTTTTCATACTATTTATATTATACATACCCGCAACTGGGTCTTTAGTTGAGATGCATTCGATAATTTCGACCGCAAAGTTCGGAACCAGAAATGTACGGGATTTCACTTGCGATGCCTTATGCCAAATCCCATACATTTTGTTTACGAACTTCGCCGTCGAAATTATCGAGGGCATCTCGACTAAAGGCCCAGTTGCGGGTATGTATAAATATTATGAGAACCTGTCTATAACGATGAATATACGATGAATTTAAAAAATAACGTATAATTCATCAAAGTATGTCGCATGCTTTGTAATTTTATTTTATGTTAGTAACAATTCTATACCACTTAATATGATAACATTGTGATTTTTGGCTTTATATTCAATATGTACGCCCTTCAAAGCAATAATTTTGAACAAAGAAAACTTACCTAAAACTTCATTTCCCTTAAAAAGTTTTTCGAATTCTACATCAGATTTCTCTTTAAGTTCATAAGTTTTGTCTATAAGCTCGAAAATCCAGTGTGTTTTTCCATCTTTAACTTGTTCTTTAATACTTGCCTTTATGGTAATAGCTAATTTGCCTGAAACAAAAATATTAATTTTCTTATAAACGTTGACAAAGTTTTTGCAAAATTTAGGTATTTTAATAACGAGATCTGTGACTCAGTGATAATAGCGCTTTGGCGCCCAATCCGGAGGTTGATCGCTCAAATCTCACCAGGGATCAAAAAATAAAATATGTATATTTGTTATATAACTTAATTATAAATAGTATAATATATTTCCGTTGTCTGGTACCCGCGCGTAACACAAGTTTTTCAAGAAGTTACCACGGGACCAGATTGACGTGGTGTGTAAGCAGTAAAAATAAGGTTAATCGGTTTTCTAATGAGCATTATTCTTGTATAAAAAAAAATGCATTGCACTTCCTTTGTCTCGCTAGTACGAGTACCTACTCGAGAACGACCGGACCGATTTTGCCAATTTTGATCTTGGAATAATTTTGGAAGTTCTGAAGGTCGATTCTGCTAAATAAATCCTTTAACACAGTTACGATCCAGTCCCGATATATTAAAACTGCAAAATGGTATTCTCATAAACGTCAAACCAACGTCAAATACGATCGGTCCGAACTCCATAAATCAGTTTATGATAATATCAAGTCGATTCAATTATAAAAGTAAAATTAACCTGTAAATTAATTACGAGAATTGGGGTTCATAGAAGATGTAGACGGTCAGAAATATCGACAAAATCCCAGGAAGTTTAAGTTTTAGTTTTAATTTTAAATGTTTTTGACTTCGTCAGATCTTAATGCTTTTTCCCATAGATAGGTACACTTGAACTTTTTGTATTAAATAGCTCTTGATTTTTATATTTGTGATATACGGGAGGGCTTTCATCCATTTTCCCTTAGGTATCAAGGGGGCCACAACGGCGAAGATACTATACTATTTTATATTAAGATGCCTGAATATATTACATATTACAGTACGTAATATCAAAATATCTGAGCTGTCTATGATAGTTTATACAAACTATAGCAAGCGATATTTTATCTTAACGTTAAATATCATATAATATAGTATCTTTCCCGTCTGTGATTAAGTTTTTTACGCTAAACAAAAATTACATTTAAATATTATATTCCATAAACAAGAATATCATATCAATTCTAAATCTTCCATTCGTTTTGTTTCAGGTTTACTGAGGTCATTTCTGTAACGATTTCACGTTAAATAACCAAATAAATTAATTTCGCAAATAATGTACAAAGAAAACACATATTTAGAATAATATATTTTAATTGCAAAAATATTTTTCATTCATTGTTGGATATTTCCTCAGTTGTTATATTAAGTTAAGCATGTGTTTCATCAACAGGAACAGCTTCGAACATTTTGTTAAATCGTAAAACGATCGCATCAACCACTGCCCTTAAAACCGGAGGTCCAACTTCTTGTACGATTTCATTCCCACTTTGCGCAATCACTTCTTTTGCCGTTTTAGCTGAAACGTGATTAAAAAGAGACCATAATTAGGATCAGCTCACACCGCAACGGTACGCGTCGTGACGTGGCGCTGCATATTTATATGATACACGTTTCACATGACATCAGTGACTGATACTGCACATACGCTTTGCAGCGCGGTGCAACTTGACATTCGTGTATCGTGTACGTGTATCTTCTTGTGTTATGAATAAAGTTCAATTTTGAATAGCTATTTTAAAATTGCAGCGCCACGTCGCATATCGTTTCGTTACCCTTACTTTTAACTTTTACCTTATATAACTTTATAACTTATTCTGAACGAATGTTAAACGTACCAAGAAGTTCGTTGCCATTGAAAAGATTTTCGAATACCACATCAGACCTGTCTTTGAGTGAGTACGTGTGACTCTTGTACTCAAAATTCCAATGAGGTTTACTGCCTTTGCCAATTACTTCCTTGAGACCCAGAGCTGCACTGATTTCCATTTTACCTGGAAGAAGGGGAAGACAATCATTTAGGGGAACATGTGGAATCGGAGCTAGGTGTACCTTGGTCGTTAACGGTATACGAATAACTATCGTTTACCGTTATTACGTCAGTATTTGACATTATCTGCGTTTGAATTTTTCTAGGTGACAAAAGTTTTATATTTACCATTATTAGAAGTCTGATAGTTTTAAAAGTGTTGTAATACTCGTAAGGACAACAATTTGAAACATGTACGTTTTTTTTATTCATCAAATATTAAAGCATTAGTAAACTTGCGTGATAAGTTACTGAAAATACTTAAAATCCGCCGTTTCGTTCAAGATGACACAGTGTTGTACCTTGGCCAGTGTACATTTTCCATAGGCCAAGATACCGGACCTAGGGTCTATGGAAAATGTATGGATAAAACACATGCTAGTATTTTTTATTGATAAGTTCGAATGTTTGTAGATAAACAATTATTAATGGGTTATGTCTAATTAGCAGGTGTTAAAAGATTGATGTTTGTGTTTAAAATTTAAACTTACAAGGAATTAAGTACGGAAATTTATATCAGGAATGTCGATTTTATAAACTATTTATACTAATTATATTCATTTCTTCAGCAAAATGTCACTAGACAGCGTCAATAATTAATAGTTTTTTCAAGTATTTACATTTTCACCTGGAGGTTTGGTAATACACATGGTACTGGCCAATGTACATCGAAAATGTTTTATCATGTCCATTACTCATATTTTGGTGAGGTATTTTGAGTATAAATAACCGAATTTCTAGCACACACGACCATGGATAATATGCAGTAAGTCAAATTAGATTAAATATATAACGAATAACTAAAAAAACTCGCCGAGGTAAAACAGGCTCCCATAATCATCAAAACACACGGCCCATAATAATTATTATCTACTTAATTGTATACATAGGCTGCACTAAAAGTAACGGGAATGGAATATTTCCACTGTTCCTGTCATATTAAAATCTTTTTAATTTAAAACTCCTTGGTTTTAAAAATCGAATACCGTTTATTTATTTAAAAAAAGATTCTTGGTCTTGTCACAAGGTCTTGTCAAACTTGTTTAGTCGTTGAGAAAATGGAATTGACACGAGAAAATTCTAGAGCGATGATTTATTATGACTTTCGAAGTGGTTTAACACAAAAACAGTGTGTTGACCGGATGATTTCTGCATTTGGTGATGAAGCCCCATCCAAAACCACAATTTATCGCTGGTTTGCTGAATTTCAACGTGGACGTGTCAAGCTCAGTGATGATCCCCGTCAAGGTCGTCCAAAAACTGCAGTCACCCAAGAAAACGTTGATGCTGTGCGTAAGCTGATTGAGGAAGATCGACATGTGACATACCGCGAAATTCAGGCAACTTTAGACATTGGCATGAGTCAAATACAAATAATCTTGCATGAACAATTAGGTGTAAAAAACTTGTTTTCCCGATGGATACCGCATTTGCTCTGTGAAGAGCAAAAAGCGGCTCGCGTTACTTGGTGCGTCAGAACTCTCGAAAGATTAGCAGGATCCTCAAATGTTGTATATAACATCGTATCAGGTGACGAATCCTGTATATACGCGTACGAACCCGAAACAAAAAACCAGTCACGAGTTTGGGTGTTCGAAAATGAGTTAAAGCCAACAAAAAAAATTGAAAAAATGGTGGCCACGTTTGTCTCCAAAACCGGCCATGTTGCGACTATTCCTCTTGAGGGACAAAGAACGGTTAATGCAGAATGGTATGCTAACATTTGTTTGCCACAGGTCGTTTCTGAACTCCGTAAAGAGAACTGCAACCGCCGCATCATCCTCCATCACGACAATGCGAGTTCTCACCGCGCACAGAACAAAAGAGTTCTTAGAGCAAGAAATCATAGAATTATTAGACCATCCGCCGTACAGCCCCGACCTAAGCCCTAATGATTTCTATACTTTCCCTAAAATAAAGAATAAATTACGTGGTCAGAGATTTTCATCACCTGAAGAAGCTGTGGACGCCTACAAAACGGCCATTTTCGAGACCCCAACTTCCGAATGGAAGGGTTGCTTCAATGATTGGTTCCATCGTATGGAAAAATGTGTCAAATTTCGCGGAGAATACTTCGAAAAGCAATAAATACATTTTTAAATAGTAATGTTGTGTCACTTCCTTGATTCCCGAAATTTTCAGTGCTGCCCTCGTATTATGTCTCTTGAACTATTAATTAACTTTTTTTGCGTCTTAACAAATCAAGATAGATGTTTTATTTAAGAGTAAATTCGCTACTAAAAACAATCGATAAAACTGAAAAACGACACATAGTAGCGACAACCAGCTATTAGATAATTATATAAAAGAGTATCAGTGCAAGAGACTTACGAAGTTTTATATATAAAGGACCCTTTCCTTCCAGAGGAATGAACACAGTGCAAAAGACTTACGAAGATTTACATGTAAAGGATCCTTTCCTTTCAGAGGAATAAATACAGAGCAAAACACTTACGAATTTTCACATGTGCAGGACCCTTTCCTTCCAGAGGAATGAATAGCAGTTTCCCGGACATTTCATACTGGCTCTCCAAGTTGATGTTGCATAATAACTTCAAAAACATAGTTGATTTTGATTCGTCGAACCTGAAACAAAAATGATTAATTACTATCTGTCCCGACACACATTAACTATGAACTGGAGTAAATAAATAACTCCACCTACCCCTACATCTACACCTACCAAATGAAACAGGTGAACTAAACCTATAAATATTTGACAGTCAAGTGACAAATTGAACATTGTGAACAGTTGGTATGGTGAAATTCATTCACATCGTTAGTATTTTCCACGCTATTTTTCCGATATTTCTCACCATTTAAACCTCCCCAAACCTCCATAATTAATTCAAGACCAAAATTAGTCAAAGCCGTTCTCGAGTTTTAGCAAAACATTGGAATTGCAGTACATTTTTATATATAGGAAAAAGTAGAAGATAAAATAGAAAAAGATTTTGATGTTTTACAACTACGTACTCGTAAATAAAAATATATTTTGTTTGAGCCTAATATATTTTTAATACGCCTCTACTTTTACCCAAACACGACATTTCGTGTTTGGGTTAAATTGATTTTAATTACCACGTACATACCTAATCCTTTTAATAATTGTATTTCTCAAGCCGGTTACGTTTACATCTGTAAGGATCAACTTTAAAAGATTGTTGCTAGCGTCTACACGTTTAACAAGCAGTGGATCACTCGGCTCAAGACCAATCTCTGGAATGCCAGTTGTAAATTTTGGGAGAAACTCCTCCGCTGCTTTCACTACACAGTCTGAGTCGCTCAAAACACATTTTGCTGAGAAATATCCTGTAAAATTAATATTGTTTTTAGCAAAATTCTGAAAATACCAAAAAAACACTAATTACATTAAAGTGTCCAAAATATTATAGCTGGATATGGATACAATATTTTGGATTTTTATGAATATTAAATTTTTTTTTTTTTATAAAATAAAATTTGGGGCTTATTGGCGACTCTATTGAAACTTACGGCCGAATACTGAAACGCTAATTAGGAGCTCTCCTATTCACAGGCTGTGGCTGTCTCTGCTAGTATGACAAGGACAGCATACGCGCCACTTAATTTAAACCAATGAGCCTAATTTTATTGTATTACAATGAGATACATATTTTTTACATCTATCATGTACCAGGGCCTTTATATTGAAATCAAAAATGTTTGGGATTTGACATAAGGCATAGCAAGCGACTTAGCGATGACTTGTGTCAAATCCCAAAAAAACATTTTTGATTTCAAACTTCACCGTCGAAATGATCACTTGATTATTCTACAATTACGACATGTACAGTAAGTATCCAATTAAATAATTTTTCCATCAAGATGTTTCATAAAATAATTTTCAACTTTAGTCGAATCTAAATTTAATTTAATTTAACCTAAATTATTGCCCAAAATTAGATTTTTTTTAACATTTTTAATAATAAGTAGGTAGGTAGGTAGGTAGGTAGGTATAAACCGATCTCGAGGAGAAAAATTTACTCAAATTAAAAAAAAATACTTTTGTGGTCGTTATCTAAATCTTAAGATGCTCAGAAATTCACTCTTTAGATTCTGATTAGAAGATTCTGGCTTGCACTGGTATCAGGATATTTAGAGCTTTTTATTTTAACGCTACAATGGCTTACGATTTGTCATCTCGTGTGTCATCTTTTTACCTGACTACGGCGAAGCCAAGAGGAAAGGTAATGATTTTGACAGTCTATTTATGTATGTACTACCGATAGTACGTATATAATATGTATGTATGTCAGTTCTATCGTAGCGCTTAAACTACTGATCTGATTTCAAATAAACAGGTGTCAATAGACCGATTTTAATTAATGCGTAGTCGGGTTGTTATTTTAAACTTTTGATTATTAAAATCTTTTATTCTGTTGTCACTTTAGTTTTCATATTTTGTTTTAAATTTTTACTGAACATACGATTTTTTTACTCATCACAGTAAAATTAAAAGTTACATACCTTACTTTAAAATAATTTATAAGGAGTTTAAATATATTGCAAATATTATCAACACTTTACCTGCGTCCGCGGTGGCGACAAGGAAAACATTTAAGGCAATTAATGACGTCACCCACATTTTAGCTTGGCCTGGTGCAACTTGCAAGCACTAAGATATAGACACTAAAGGCTTAAATCAAAACGTTCCGTATTTATAGGTCTAAGGAGGAGCTACAGTTTTTATGCATTGCATTCAATGGTACTACAAACAAGTACCGTTTGAGTCTTGTGACTGTAATTATTGTTACATCCTTACAAAGTAATACAAAAAACCACATTTTTTAACCACAAGGATTTACAGTGAAATAAATAGTCAATAAAATTGCTAGACCCAACGTCACGCTCGAAACACGTGTACTTTTTTTCGAAGGAAACTTTTTATTCATCTGTCTGCTGCAAATGTCTAAAAACTGATCTAAGGGAACTATAATTTCAATTCAGATTTCGTCTTAACTAACTTACATGAGAACAATAAATGCAAAATAAGGTTTACAGTGCATTACTAGTCGAGTGCGAGTACATTTAAAAACTTATAGAATATTTGCTGCGTAATGTTAGGTGGTGGTCCAAATTGAAAACGCCTAGGTATAAGTAAATTTCTTCAAGTAAATAATTTGAAATTGAAATTGTATAGCATTTTATTACGATTTTTTTTTAATTGAAGAAATTAAAATTTAAAAAGCTGTTGTTGTCTGTAAATTCGGTTTACTGACGATAGTTGAACGTAACAACGTCAACAACAAACAACAACAACAACAACAACAACAACAATAATAATAATAATAATAATTATAATAATAAAATAATAATGAGGTACCGGCAATGCGAGGTAACGCTGGTACTTGGTAACGGTAACTGGTAACGGTGCTTGGTAACAGTTCTTGGTAACGCATGAGTCATGTTCGTGCGTGCAAGTAGTGTGGATTCGTGCATTCTGGCTCACTATTCTGAATCCCCCGCCCTCTCCCCTCGCCCTCTCCCACGTGCTTTATCAACGGTTTGAGCGTTGACGCTGGCTAAAAAAAAAGTTTGGTGTCAAAATGGGGGTTTTCGACCATGCCCGATCGATACATGCGATCCGGTTTTGCGTATTTTCACTAGTTTACCGCTATAATTAGCATTATATGTTGTTTGTTCACACGAAACTTGTTTGTTCGATTTTCAGCTCTAATGTATTATCACAGAGTTCTATTTTCAATGCTCTGAACGTTCCCTGGCCTACGAGAGAAATACGGCCAATGTTATACAACTATACGAAATTTCAATCGCCTACATTCATAATTAGGCACAGAAGATAGACAGACAGGACGGACAGAGCGAAACTAATATAACGATTTCTTTTAGAATTACGGAATCCTACAAAGGAGTTCTCCCGCCCCCTCCTGCCCCAAACTTACATTCGATACAAAAAGTCGATGTCTGTGTGAGAATCGCTGAAGCCAGACACGCTAACCCGCCTCATAATGTTTGAATTCCGCAGCGATAGTAATTTTACAAAGCAATTTTCAAGTAACTAGACTGTGAAGTTGACTTAGAAAATAAATAATTTGCAGTTTTTAAACATTGTTAGAATTGATTTTACAGCGTTCCGAGAGTACTAGTTATTTTTAGTTTTCCATAAAATAGAAAAATAGATAGTCTTCAACGTAAACTTCATGTTATTACTAGTTAAATAACAATATTATAATAGCTTTTACCCAAGAAAAACTACCGCTATAAGACTATGGCGATGGTGTCTGAAAACTATTTGTCTAAGAAATACCTACATTGTATATAAGTAGACTTTTCCCCATTAGACCCCAATTCTCGTATTTAACTTAGACTTTCAATTTACTTTCGATGAATTATAAATGAATCATCTTGATGCATAAACTGATTTCTGGGGGCCTAGCAGGAACATTTGACAGCGGCATAAATGTAATGTTATCGAATGAGAATTGTATGTAAATCTGTGCAAATTATGTCAGCACCCATACAAGTTTCATTCGATAACGTTACGCTTACGCCGCTGTCAAATGTTCCTGCTGAGCCCCCAGGAGTTAGGAGGAATCAAAACGCGTTTGACGTAGGTTTGACTTTAAACATATCGTTTGTATTTAAACATATTGAGACTGTATTGTTGTGAGATTCGATTAGCAGAATCGACCTACAGGTGTGCATAATTGTGCATAATAGTTCTACGCATGGGGAAATCCCCATGCGTAGAACTATTACTTATGTAAATCAAAAGGCAATTAAAATTATCCATTTTGAATTATATTGCTCACATAGGAAAATTAGCTACTTACCAAAAACATTCTTAACAAAATTGCACTTCACAACACATTGTAATCCAGTCGCGAAGTACACTAAACAATGAAAGCAATTTGATACCACTTAAGTTGTCTTCAAGTGGCTATAGCTTTTTATATTTGTTAGGATTATAAATGCGTGTATCATAGATTTGTCATCCTTTTCATTAGCTTCAATATTAAATACAGTGAAAAGAGACTACCATATATTTTTTGTACGTAATTTAATTTTTTTTGGTACTATTACACAACTGACGAAACGACTACAACGGTGGCCGGGCGCTTTTGCCTGGGCCGGGGTTTGCGGGGGTAGAGCTAATAATCATACAACCATGATGGGACGCCCGAGAGATACCTCTAATAATAATAATTATTATTATTATTATTATTATTATGCGCTTGATGTTATTACTCGGCGCCGGACTTCGCGGCGGCAACACGCCTAGCTAAGGCGCGGCCAATTATTTCCGCGCGCACTATGAACATGACGTTGTCACGTTCAACTATCGTCAGTAAACCGACTTTACAGACAACCGATTTTTTACATATAGATATTATCGTCATCACAATAAATATCGGTCATCTTATGAAGATTTCATACCCATATTGGAAATCGGATTACGAATGTTATATTTGCCATCATACTTATTGTGACTATTAATGTAGTACAGAGAATTAGGTAAACGTAGCACAGAAGATACTATGCGTACCTTTTTCATTAAATTTACGCATGTGCTTAAACTATTACTTACTCGCTACACACCACAACGATAAAACTGCACAGTTCGGTCACAGTAGACGTAAACAGTACTACATCTTCATACTAGTCCGCCCGGTTCGGCGCACGCACACATACAATTGCCCGCTACACACCATAACGATAAAACTGCACAGTCCGGTCACAGTAGACATATACAGTACTACATCTTCATACTAGACCGCCCGGACGGCGCACACACACATACAATTGCCCGCTACACACCATAATTAAAGATAAAACTGCACAGCTCGGTCACAGTAGACGTATACAGTGCTAAGCCAAATCTGCATCTAGAAACTAAAATCCAAAGTTTCATTGTATTTATAACAAACGGTTTCCATTGTTATGAACTGACAACCAGGATCGAGTAGCTAATTACTTGCTCCCATAGGGCCATACGTTGGTGCTATCACCAATTATAAAGTTTGCTCACCCGACCAGTTAACATAGACGCCCAGCCGACACTCCGACCATAGAAGCCCCGAGTGAATAGACTTATTCAGGAGACCAAGCAAACTGGTCAGGATACCCTCTGTTTATGTTAGGCGAAAACCAGATCCGAAAGTTTGTTAGTAACAGTATCTGTTGACTGTTCTTGTTTGTGAGGTGCGATATTTTACAATTGTTATTATTTCGCTTAATTGAAACGGACTGCTTTCGAAATCACTTCAATTTGTATCACCTGAGTTGCTTTTAAATACAGTTAAATAATTACAATTGAATTGAATTAAAATAATATTATTGACTAGCTTTTTTCCCACGGCTCCGCCCGCGTAAACATAGTATTGCATATTCCACGGGAAAACTGTACTTTTTCAAGGAAAACTTTTTCAAGATTAAAAGAAGCCTATGTTCACATAGCAGATGAAATCATCGAAATCCATTCAGTAGTTTTTGCGTGAAAGAGTAACAAACATCCATCTATCCATTCATTCATCCACAAACATTTCACATATATAATATCAGTAGGATCTAGTTAACAATTTTGGATTGTTTATCTAGCTTTCGCATTTTATAACTGTTTTATGTACCTTAATAATACGTCTTAACTTTATTTTCGTTCATGCAAACGTATACGAAGTCTGTTACGGGTAATAGTAAATAAAAGAGATATTAACCGTCACAAATATATTAAAAAAAATAGGGGTCGTGGTCGGAAGGCCGAAAGATCTGGTTTAGCCTCTAGTGTCTTTAGGGATTGGTGGGGCTTTTAGCCACACGGCACTTAGCTGGAACTGTAGACGGTAAGGTGTGACAACACGTGGTGCGGGAACCCAACTTCCGGTGGCGCTTTCGGGTTTTGTGTTCGGGTCAGGAACTCGTCACGACGTTGGTCGTCTAGGAGCGGGCAGTCCGTGGAAGAGGCCAGACAGTCCTCCGTCCATAGCGTAGAACTCAGAGGGCCAAGTGAAATCCAAGGAGTGCAGTAACCAGGATGTAGCTAGCGGTGCGTTGAACTCGTACCGTAGTTCCCGTGAAAACGGGATTAAGAAATATAACGACTACATCTTGAGTCTATAGAAATTTTTATTCTGAAAGGAAACGTCATTCGACGAAGTCAAATCAAATCAAATCAAAAAATTTTTATTCAAAATTGGTATTTTTAAATACTCTTTTTGAACGTCGTTACTACGTGATGCCTACCACCGGTTCGGGAACTAACCCAGCGAGAAGAGCCGGCAAGAAACTCGTCTGGGGCCATCTTTTACCAAAAAGATGGAAAATTATTCTTTTAAAATCAAAATTATTACAATGTTTGCTTATGTCTATGTAACAAATAATAACATAAGATAAGGAGCCACCTTATTCCCAAGGTGTGCCGTCTTGAATGAAGTCATTAATTTTATAATACGCTTTGGCACACAAACGTTCTTTAACTACTTTTTTAAACTTATTAATGGGAAGGTTTTGAACCTTTTCTGGGATTATATTGTATAAGCGTATACATTGGCCTTTAAAGGATTTACTAACTTTGCTTAGTCTGAACACTGGCATATCTAACTTGTTCTTATTTCTAGTGTTTACACAATGATTATCACATGTCAAGGGAGTTATTACAGATATAGTACAAGAAGCAGATATTCTTCAAAAAGATCTGCTGATCCCTAAAGAGATACGGGAGTATAAGGGCACAATGAAAGTCCATCAAGTCGTTTGGAGTTCATCAAAACCGAACCTACTTGCAATGCGAAAATTAACCTGTAATGCGCAACAGTGTATGTATCAAGCTATTGAATGTGAACATGGTAGACATCATGGATTTTACTCTTTGAATCGAGAAAAGGCAAAAGAGGTTGAACTTTCCCCGCCTTCCAGATTAATTTTATCTGCACCTTTCGAAAACAAATATTATTACGATACATCACGGTCTATGAGTGCTAAAAAATCTTCAGACAAACCTAAACTTTTATCTAATCGGCTAGTGAAGCCCGCTTATGTATTTCCTGGGTCTTCGAAGTCTCTTATTTCCAAACATGATATTGTTAAGAGGTGTGAGAAGTTCGAAAAAACGGAAAGTAACTTAAATTTATCTGACACAAACAGTTTTTGGGCTCCTATGTCTCCTGTTGATTTTAGTCTGCCTTCCTTCAAAACAATGACAAATGTTCCAAATATATTATATATATATAATAGTATTAAGGATATAAAGACTAGAGGTACATTTTTCGATATATCTGATTCTGATGAATCTGTTTTTTAAATATTGATTTTTATATTCTGTTTTTATATTGTTTTGTTATTTTTAAATTATAAATTACTATAAACCAAGACTGATTTAAATGTATGACATACTAGTCTGTATGATTATGATGATTCTAATAGAGTATAAGTACTCAGTGATATTAATATAAGCAAATGTTAAAAGAGCTGTGAGTAGCTTTAAGCTAGATATATCCTTATTATCCAAAGATTTTTAGAATATTATTCTTTTAGGTTCCATCCTACTTACCTTCTTAATAATTAATATCGTTTCAACAAACTAAAAAATTCACCAATTAAGACATGTTTGTTTCATTTCATTTATTTTTACCCAATTTTCATTGAAAGTGTCTAATTTTTATTCAATTATAGCAGTGATAAAATGTATTTTTTTACTATTGGTAGAGTATGGTCATGAGAGCAGAGGGACATCATTAATTCTATCGCTTTAATTATAATTATATGTGTACAAATTATTAATGTGTTAATTAAAAATTTTACAAATTATCTATGTAATTTGTAAAAATTTTATTTATTATCATTTCGTTAGATATATTATATTATTTTACATAGACTTGATGATATTTTCTAATTACCGTTACATTAAATATTACATTTTTCGAATTACCATACTCATAAAATTTTTTAGTCTCATTATCTAGAAAAACACAATTAATTGTTACATGCCTCATTAATTATTAAATTCGTATCTTTGATTTGTTTCATATTTTAATGTGTTTAAGTCGATTCAGTGAAAAATAAAAAAGGTTACGGTAATTAGGCAAAGAACGCCGAATTGGAGAATGACCGGACTATCCTTTGCGAGAAACCTTCGCAAGAACAATGCTGGAACGCTTTCGAACACCTACCACGTTGGGAAACATTTTGTTTAGTGACGAAGCACATTTCTATTGATGGATATTTAAATAAACAGAATATGAGATACTGGTGCCCGAACAACCCAAGAGAACGCCACCAGAAACGTTTACATTGCTTGAAAACCACATTTTGGTGTGCCATTTCGGCTAGCGGTGTAATTGGGCCCTATTTTTTTAACCAAAGAGAAACAGTCACTGCTCCGGTGTATTGCCGTATGATAGACGAATTTCTGGTACCGCAATTGCAGCTATATTCAGGTTACAACAATAGGACACAATTTCAGCCAGACGGTGCCACTCCGCATACAGTTAGGGAGTCGATGGAAAAGTTAAGAACAATTTTTCCAAATAAACTGATAAGCAAGTACGGAGACATCTCAGGGCCGCCCAGGTCGCCCGACCTCACGCCCTGCTATTTTTATCTATGGGGTTGCCTTAAATCGAAGGTTTATGAGAACAATCCCCGGACAATTCAAGCCCTGGAGGCCAATATTCGCCGTGAAATTCAAAGCATTACTCCATAGCTTTGCCGTCGCGTGATTGCAAATGTAAGGTTCCGACTACAGGAGTGCGTACAAAAAAATTTTCCACTGGACACCCTTTATTATTGGCTACATATTATACTCACTCATTAAGAGCACGTGGGCAATTTACACCCTTACGATTAATAATTATAAATAGCATAGATGCCCGGCTATTAGCAGGAGAAGATGACATAATATATCGTTCCTTATTCTTCTTAAAACATACGGTATATATATTATGGGTAAGACCTCTGTCTTGTCTAACAGTAATCTACATTTATACTAATATAATAAAGATTTGTTTGTTTGTTTGTGTCTTTGCATTGAATAGGCTCCGAAACTACTGGACCGATTTTGATGAAATTCGGCACAGATATAGAATAGACCACAGGAAAAGACATAAGCTACTTTTTATTGCAGCAAAATGTACGGTTTACGTGGTTTTTCCTTTTGCGCGTACGAAGTCGCGGGCAACATCTAGTTATCAATTTATTATTTATTAATTATTATTAATACAGTATAAAAGGCAAAGCCGATTGACTGATGTATCAATGCACGGGCCAAACCCTTATGGTTAGAAATTTAAAATTTAAAATTTAAAAGTGAGTAAGTGTGGAAAAAATAATGAGTAACATATTTCGGCGTTTTCAAAAATTCAACCCCTAGGAAGATAAAAGAGTGGATGAAAGTTTAAATTATTTAAGATATCGTTTAAAACCAAATTCACGCGGGCGATGCCGCGGGAAATTGCCAGTGATGAATAATAATTAGTCAAACCATCCACATCCATAATAATTGCATAGCTTTTATTGAAGCTTTCCGTTTACGTTCATTTTACCTCAAATTACATTTATACTTATTATAATATATTTTTTAATAATATCTATGGACGCTTCACACTACGTCAATCTGGCCCCGTGCTAAGTATCCGAAGAACGTGTGTTACTAGTTGTCGTGTTTCAACTAGGTGGCGCTGTACAAATCACATACAAACCTAGTAAACGCCAAACGCGCTTATTCGCAACGTAAGAAAAACTCACACATAGCAATCAGAGGACGTCAAATAAATAAGTGAATATTGCTATCAATATTCACTTATTCCATTGCAATAAAGTCGTAATTCGTACGTCTTATCATGGACCAATATATATATGGAGTAATAATTCCTCCATGGTCTTATTAACATTACTACCAAAATTACAAGCTATTGAATTTTGACAACTTTAGTGTTCCTTCCATGTATATTCTTCCTAGGTAAACAGTCAAAAACTGACAGAAAATGTTAGAAAAACTCAAAGAGAACTGACTGTATAAATTGAAAGTATAATAATTTGTATTACACTATTTGTTTGTATGCTTGACCCAATAATATATTGGGCCGAACTACACGTGTGTAGTTAACGATAATTTGTTTTGACGTGGCCGAGGCAAAACACATCACTAGCGTTAATGTATCAAAACATAGTTAAAGTTACTGAATAGTGTTATACCAACATAGTTACAGGACAAACAGACTATTAACTATACGTAGTAAAGATCCTATTAACTGTCTTCCATCGACACGCTAAGGCGGAGCTAAACAAGGACCGTCGGGCTACAAAGCGCCGCCTGGTGACAGAAACAGAATCGAAAATTCTTTTTGACCGTTTTTGATACCACTCACGCCACCAGATGACGCTTTGTGTGCGTTGCGTCTACCCCCTAGCGGCAGAAAAAATATCAAACACCCTCATTCGCTCGAACGTCTCTTGCAAATAATATAATCAGGGCTCTTTTCTATGGCCAAACTTTTATTGCAAAGTTTTAAAGGCTTTGTCACTCTATCATTTGCGAAATTAAACATAAAATTTAATTTATTTCAATTTCAGGACGTCCATTGCTGGAGAGTGGACTCGTCCATGGTTTTCTAACGGTAATGGCCGTTTGGCTGCATCTACTGACTCCTAAATCCTTCTATTATTATAAACTAGCTTTATCCCGCCCGCCCGCGTAAATATAGTATCGGGTATCCCACGGGAATACTGTCTGGAAAAGTAGCTTATATTTTAATTAAGAGCCAAAACTACTACTATACCAAATTTCATCAAAATCCGTGCAGTAGTTTTTGCATGAAAGAGTAACAAATATCTATCGATCCATAAAGTAAATGTTAAAAGTGTAAAAAAAGTGTTTTTTCAACTGATATTCTATTGATTATAACTTGTAGCCAGATAAATTCCACGTATTCCAGTGCCTTAATTTTCAAGTAGGACCTTCACGAAATTAAAGTTAAAAAACAAAAGGGGGGATCAAGTGTTTCCAGTCTCCCATATTCTTTTTAATAGAAACCTAAATACTTATTACGCTGCTTGAATATGTCCTACCAAAATAACAATCTGTGTAGGCTGTAAAAGTCAAAAAACAAACGCTCCCAAATTCTAATTAAGTACCAAGTGAAATTAATTCTGAACGTCGGTACTTAGTTCAGAGAAATGTGCTTAAAATCGTCGTTGGTTAAGGCTCAACTCACACTTGCAGAGACGTGTTTTCCTAAGATTGAGGTACAAGTCACATGGTCAAAAGTCCATACAAAAGAACCCAGAGACGACAGAAATAAAATGTTTGGGAGTGGGTTCACTTTAAATTATATTTGATGTCACCAGAAGGGCAACCCCGAAATACGCATGAGCAAAAATAAAATTTGCCCAACTGCAGTGGCGCGTCAGACGTTCTGTACTAGGTTAAAAAAATGTATGGGATTGACAACGAAGGTTTCAATCACCAGAACCCCAACTTTTGTTTTTGTTGTCAATTTAACTTTGACTGTCAATGTCATAATATCAATCAATGAATCGTCTTGATATCATAAACAGATTTTGAGTTAACTAAAATACCGTACTCTCTTAGTTCATAGTCACATCACAGTCAATTCTCGGTTCACACCACGAATCTGAGACACGTTTGTTCCAGTCATATTGTAACAATTTAACAACTGACATTTAAAATTGTAAGATACTTTAATGTTTCCCATGTGTCGTTTTATTAATAAAATGGTAATTTTGAATTTATTTGTGACATGAAATATGGTTTATTTTATTATCATTATATTTAAAAAATGCGATAAATAATACATGTTAACTAATTAGTGTATTTAGTGCACAGAGAATGCATCCCAACAAAATGGTGGCTGAGAACCTAAACTAAAAAAAAGATAGAGAAGACTATCAGCTATTAATGAACTAAAATAATTATTTAATATAATATATCAATTGACCTATAATTATATTTTGATTATTTTAATATTCGCATGGCGGAAAATTTCTGCATTTGACGTTATGAGAATATGGAGATTGTATAATTTAATTAGAAGGATCAGTGTTCTGGTCAAAGTTTAATCCGATTAATTTTATTCCTTTCTAATTTCGTTATTGTTTCCATGTTGTACTTTATCTGAGCCCTGATCCAGCATTGTGATTCGTGATGATGTGTCGCCACGCGTTGTAGTTGAAAATGAACGCGACGCGACGCTACCAGTGGCCAGTGTGTATTGACCCTAAAATGTCCGGATGGTTCGGTTAGAGCGCTCACTTGAGACACGACAGTCTCAAGACAATCTATTGCATTACAAAATATATTTAGTCATAATTTAGGATTGTCTATGTGAGACAAAACTGTCTTAATAATGTCATGTCCCAAGTGAGCGCTAGCCCTAACTTGGGAAAAGCCTTGCACGTGAATCGGAACGTAATACTGTATTTACGTATCGTAAATTAAGCCTTTAATTACATTCACGAAATCCAAATGAAACATGCTTCGCTTATAAATATTAAGTTTGTCGAAGTTCACGTGTGTGAGATGTCTCATTTCGTATTCGTTAAAAGTTTTCTTTGATTAAGTTGCCAATTTGTTTTACATTATGGGAGACCCGATGGGGGTGATGTGAGTTTACCCGACTACGGCGAAGCAAAGGGTAATGATTTTGGCAGTCTATGGATGTATGTTTGTTCCACCATAGCGCCTAAACTACTGGTCCGATTTTTATAAATGCAGTGTCAATAGATTCGTAATAATAGCCCGGGTAAATTTAATAAAAAAACATTTATTAAATGGAAGGGTTGTTACTTTACTCTGTTCAGATCTTATTTAATCTAAACGTAAACAAAACGATTATCCTGTTTCATTCGTCAAGCGTATCTTAAGAGAGGATACGGTTGAGGAATGGGACAGGAGATACGAAGTGGGAGGGACGGCCGGAGTCACGAAGCTCTTTTTCCCAAGCGCTGCTGCTGCATACAAGATAGACATGACACACTATACCACACAGATTCTGACTGGACACGGCGGATTCGCCTTCTACTTGAACAGGTTCAAGTTGAAGGAGGATCCGTCGTGTTCGTGATCGTGACACACATCGGTGACGGGTAAGAATCTGCCTACCATCCTGGGGGGAAAGAAGAGGGATATCTTCCTCTCCTTTTGTAAGAGGATTGTGGGTGTAGTTAATAAGAAAAATAGTGATATTTAAACTGTGATAATAATTAGTATTACCGCTAAAGGAACCTCCTTTAGCTTTAGCTTTAGGTAGGTTTTTCATTGTGATATTAGGTTAGTTGAACGTTGTGCTGTATTATTTTTATCTTATTTATTATTGTTTTATTGACATTTTTAATTTGTAATTTTAATCTGAAAAATTGAACTGTATTTTTAATATTGTATTATTTTGGATTTTATTGTAAATTTATGATTTTAAAACAATTGATTTTATATTTTTTGAGACTCTATTACTATTGTAATATAAGAAAAAAAGTAGTGTAATAAAAGTAGATGTAAGATAATTAAAAAAGAAAATAGAAAAAGATTAAAAACAGAAAAAGGAATAAAAAGAATACAACAAGCCCTGATAATGTTAGGGGGATAGGAAAAAAAAAACGATTAAATTTCACCAAATTATTTTGACCAATATTTTTGAATTTTGAATTGAAAATTGAAGTGTCGAGCTGTCATATATTACATTGACATTTAACTCCACACTTGTGTGTTCGATTTTCAGCCCTATTGTATTAGCGCAGAGTTCTATTTTCAATGCTCTGAATTTTCCATGTCTTTCCGGATTCCGGATCATATAGTCCCAGCTGAGGCTGGGACTATATGATTTATATATGAACTATATATGAACAATATATATATGAACAATGAAACAATAGCGCGCTATTGTTTCATTGTTTACTAGAATAAATTGGATTAGAGTAAAGGGGCCTATACATGGTCGGGTCTGCCTTCAGTTCGGCCTAAACGGATGCAAAATCGTGTCGTGTATGTGCTCGAATCCGTTCAGGCCGAACTGACGTCAGTTGGGTCGGATGCGATTTTTTCCGTGTATGGGCTCGAATCCGTTCAGGCGTCAGTTCTAACTGAAACGATCGGCCTCTCGTCTGTGGCTACCTTAAGTGGCCTCATACACGGTCCGGTTTTCCTTCAGTTCGGCCTGAACGGATGCAAAATTGTATCATCTGTGTGCAATTTCAAGATCGCATCAGTCGGCCGTATGGACTGAAGCGATTCGTTCCAGTGTTGCCAACTCTGTTATTGCGAAACTACTAAACTTGCGTCGATTTCTACTAAAAACTACTAAAAGAGTACCGATAACTATAAAAAAGCTACTAAACTTAGGAGTCCCTAAAACTTTTTTTTAAGGGATTTTGTGTTTACAAACATACATGTATGTATGTTTTAATATTAAACCATTAAATTAAAAAAATATAGTAGGAAATATTACGTATATAAAAATTAAATCGATAGTTTTAAGCGACTTACGGATGCGTGCTACTATGTGCTATTATGATAAGGTGTCATAATAGCACATAGAAGCAGGCCACTTTGCATATTATGATTACTGTCTAGCTATTTCCTACAAAACCACTACTAACAATAAATTCCTTCTAAGGAGGTAATAAAATACAAAATTTAGTAGTAAAACTTTCTAAAACAACTAAGTTACAAACATTAATTTTGACCTGTACGGATGGACTGAACGGCAATAAAATTGGACTGAACGGTAATAAAATTCGAGTGTAAAATAAAACCGTTCATGTGCGAGTCGGCGAGAGGGGTTCCGTACAAAACGGAAAAAATCACGTTTGTTGTATGTGAGCCTCTAATTTTTATTTTATTCTTATAATTTGTTGTTATAACGGCAATAGAAATACCTACACCATACATGTGTGAAAATTTTAACTGTCGAGCTATCGCGGTATAAGAAGGTTAATATACAGCCTGGTGACAGACGGACGAACAGCAAATTCTCAGTAATAGGGTCCCGTTTTTACCCTTTGGGTACGGAACCCTAAAAATGGCACTTATTTAGAGCCACTATGGTTGATAAAATCTAAAACTATTACTATAAAACGAAGCGAAATGATTTCTATAACATATTACTGGAAAAATTTATGGCACAATAATTCGGTTTCGTCGATAGCGTGATTACAATTGCAGCAAAATACAATTAATAAATAAAATAAAAGCCTAAACTGACCAAGAGCATGTCACGACATGTCTAAGGAGGGTTCCGTAACTATCAACGTGCAATAGGTTTTCTTTGAATTACTACAAAAGTTATTGTCATAAAGTTATTACAGAAGCTAGGAGAGCGGCGGACTGACAGACAGACGGACGGGCAGAGTGAAATTAAAGGGTTCCTTAAGTAATACGGAACCCTAAAAACACGACCGAAGCTCGCGGCAATTTTCCGTGTATGTGCTCGAATCCCTTCAGGCTGAACCTTAGATTAAAACGCCTAGAAACCGGGTACGCGAATGAAAAGTGAAGTAAATCATACTGAGCCATATCGGCTCAGTTTGTTCGAACGACCCGTCAGTTGTTAAGGTCAAGCGCTAGTGCACACATCTCCGACTATTAAAAACATTATGACGGTTTGTGTCGTTATTGGGTGTCCCAATGCATCGGAAAAGAATTAGAAATCTTCGGAAATAACATTTCATATGTAAGTATGAAATGTTATGTCCGAACAATTTAAAATAAAATAAAATCATATTTGTCGCCATCTTGCTGATGCTTGCTTGCTTGTTTCCCTATTGTGAATTGTGAAAGTGTTACTAGTAAAAATAAATTTATTTCAAAATTTTCATGGCTAACTAATAGTTGCAACTAAGACAAAGTTTTATAATATTTTATGATTTTTTTAAACTATCAATTTAAAGTATTGCCAGTATTAATATTATCCTTAATAATATATTCCCTAATACCAGTTTAATATAAATAAAGTTCACAAATTGTGTTTAGATGGTTTAAAATGAAATATAAGTTATATTTTTACATCTCACGATATTAAGAAAAACAAATACAATAATTCCAATTTCAAGAGTACACACTCCACAACTTTAAAGTTTTGTTTGTGTGCGTGTCGGTATGTAATGCTTACGCCTACATCTATCTGTTGCTTGCTTCACTTTGTACGATGCGTTTGTTTGAAGACTATCTAGGCGTTATTAATCTAACTGACCGAACTGACGTCAGTTCGGTCGGGTGCGATTTTCTCCGTGTATGTGCTCGAATCCGTTCAGGCCGCACTGACGTCAGTTCTAACTGAAACGATCGGCCTCTCGTCTGGGGGGGGCCTTAAGTCTGATGGCTTACCATCACGTAACAAGATCCCCATGACTTGCATTCTTCTAACTTTATGGCAGGTAGAATTTTAGTTATTTATCGTATAGTCCAAAATAATATTATGTGAAAGTATTTTGAATACCCGCACAAAGTAAAAACAATATCCTCTCCAACTATATTATTTTTGTTTCGGATAAAGGGTATTTAAATAAGCATTAATATTCAGTTAACTGTGAAGTTACAAATGCGTTGTTTAATGTTTGTATGAGACGAAGCACGCTCTGTACTGCACAAAAAAAACTTGTTACTGAAGGCCTGTGCACAATACACTTATTATTATTTGCATATTTTTTGTCTCTGTCGCTCGATATAAAGTAAGCAACGACAAAACTCCTGAATAAGCTGATAAGCCGAATAATTGTGAAACAGTCCTTTAATATAAGAACTACTGTAGGTACTTTAATTAGGAATTAATTGCTCGGTAGTTGCAGTAGAGAATATAATAACTTTAAGTGCTTGTCTAATATCTGTAAATACTATCTTGTTAATTCGAGCATCTGTTTCTAGAACTGGCCCTAAGTTTAATATCTAAAAAGGTTTGCTATAAGGTGATTGCACTCAAAAAATTGTGAAGCACGACAACATTTCATAACAGTGTGTAAATAGTATAAAGTCGTTTTTAAAAAAAGATACACAGCTAATTAATGTTATGTAATAGCCTAAGGTCACACAGAGACGCGACGTAATGCCACGCGTCTCGCACTCTCTTATTAGGGATATAGCATATAATTTATTTACTATAAATAAATTCTAAATTATTTACTATAAATATAAATATTCTATATCCCTCCCTAAATCAGCATCGTCGTGTCAACTGACCCTAACGTACGTCACCTAGACAAAAAAAATACGTTGTAAAATAATAGGTACAATATATAGTCAGGTAGAGCTTATTTCCTCTATATAACATAATAAAAAAAAGTGTGTGTGTCTGCTCCGACGCACGCCTGGAGTTTACTTTAAAAAGTTAAATTTGGCATGCAATGCAAAGCGACCGATGCATCTTCGGCATCATCGATTTGGTAAAATTTCGTCGTTTTGATTGAATTGTATCTGAACAGAGTAAAGGACAGCCAGTACGTTGAGTCAGGTACTGGCTTGCTACTTCAGTCTGGCGAGGCGTGCATACAAGCCGGCTTCCCTTATGAATATTATTTTAAATCTATTATTTAATATATATCAATTTTCAAAATTGGTTCGTCACATAGTGTTAGCGCATTGGCGCAAAATATTGTTCGGGCTTAGTACCGTATTTAAAATATATATTATATATTAACTATGTTTTTTTATCAAAACTATAACCCGACTACGTAAATTATATAGCCTATGTTACCCGGGCTATTATAACGTATCAGCGCCTAGAATATTCCAGATAGGTATGTAAACTACGATCAATTAAAGCGTCGGCCATGGGGCAGTATTTACACTTGCCCAGGGGAAATCTGCGCGGAGAGTTGCTGGTCTTGAAATAGTTTTCCAATGATTTAGCTGCCAGCTTTTTAATGCTGGGGCTGTTTTAACACTTTTTTACCCGACTACGGCGAAGCCTAAAGGAAGGGTAATGATTTTCGTTATGAAAAATAAAGTTAGGCTCGAGGGGAGTGACATCGTAGCCGTGCGGAAAACCGTGCATGCACTGATGTACTGATCCTGTGCCGTGGGATAATTTTAGGTACAAGGCGCATAAGTTGTCAAAAAAATTATACTCACTTTAGGTTAGTTTAGGTTATAAATAGATTCTTTGGGGCTTGGGTGACGGATTGGGGATTCCGTCGCCCATTGCACGAGCCCTTCCGGTTGAACTACGTCCGGTGCCTCAGACTGCTCTCCCGGAAGATGCGGCACCTGTCGTAGACAGGCAGCTGTGCGGAGCATCTGCTGCGAAAGAGGATGCCGCTAACTGGGCCGCTGCTGTTATCGCCTCAGGCGGGTCCGGCGGCCCAGCAGCATAGCGGAGGAGGGAGGCACGTTGGGGTTTTAGTGCGATAACCCCGGGTGCGATCCTCGCCTCGCGCCCGGGAGAGTCCCACATACCCCGGTGGGGCCATCCCCAGTCCGCCGGGGATCCATAAAGGATTTCCCCAATTAAAAAAAAAAATAATAATAATAAAGAGAGTCTGAAAAAGTATCAATCTTATTATTTGGATTCAGAATAATGTAAGGTACAAAACTTCCTACAATAATTTGTCTTTAAACTCAGTATGAACAGAGATATAAAGTTTAGAAGTTTAATGATTTTTATTTCTACGTGGATGACTTTCCATTTTTTTAAATGAAAACTACAACTTAAAAAAAAAAGGAATCCGTGTAAACTTCACTTTGTAATATTCAAATGACATTATTCTACTATAATATACGTTACTGAAAATAAATCATTTCAAAGGCTGTAAGAAAAGTTAGTACAATTTTTCTGAACCTTTGGCCCTGTAGGTACCTGAGAATTGGCCCTCCGCACGTCCTCCTTGTCGGGTATACAAATGTTCATTCTACACAACTAAATACTACAATATGCCATTCATTTGATCAGTAAGAATATAAGGTGAGTCTGGCGGGGCTGGGATCTCAGTCCATAATCATCAGGTACTACATGAATATTTAGAATATTTAGAACTCCTACCCAGATCAGTTTGCCGGTATAATTTCATAAAAAAGCCTAACAAAAACACTCATTCTTACACTATAACTATACGACTTACAATTTTGTTTGTCACCGTTCAGTGTTCGTAGTACGAGGAAGGTCAATGCGTCTTGAATTTTATAAGTCAACATTCTTGTCTGTAATTACGTTAAGCTACTTATCGGATTAAATCACGCCATTAATTCATAATCAAATGAATATCATTACCCCAATTATACCGGAATAGGTGTAACAGAGCAGCGGATGCGTCCTTGATTACTGAATGCATTATACATTTAGATGCATATTATAAATATACATAAACGATCATATTATATCCTGTTGTCTAATTTAACTAAATTGTCGATTAAATTAATGTCAAGGTATTCATTTATTGCACGGTAGTTAAGTTACATTTAAATTGGTAGTATTATCTGTGCGTTCTATTAATTGTTGTCTTTGCTTATAATTACGCTTATAATTTATAATATTACTAGCTGTTCCCCGCGGCTCCACCCGCGTAAGTACAGTATCCCAAAGGAACACTGTACTTTTTCTAAGCGTAAACGTCTCCGACTAGTGTGTTGCAAAAAAAAAAAGGATTTTTATACACACTACTGAGAACTCATAATATAAGTTTCATTTTCATTAAGTACGACCACATTAACTTTGAAGTTCAGTTAGGTTAAATGAGACAATCTTGTATATATTATATAATCGGTTTCTCGAAAACGGCTGCAAGTTTTGGGGGAGAAAAATCGCTCTGGATAGGTCATATCCCTACAGAACTGCGTAAATATTATGTTTTTTTCTTTCGTCGTGCAACATTGTTTCAATAATTTCGATTCGCTGCGTTCGAATCCCGTTCAGATAAATATTTTTGTGATTATTCTTATTTATCAGAACTGCTAGCTAAGCTCGGTTACCCAGGTACGTATTATTAATTCAGCTACAATCCAAGATACTCATTAAGAAAATGACAATCATTATGAGGTGGTCAGAAACTTTGTCAATATCAACCGTATAGAATAGTTGGCTACAATCGACCCTTTGATCCCTTATCAAAGTTCCCTCAGAGGTTACCAACTAATTTAATCTTTCATAATTAGGATTAACTTTAATTTATTTATATCTTTGTTAGATTCCCTACGTTTGAGATAAGCTCTTACCTTCAAGGAATTCATTTTTACTAGCTGACCCAGGAAACATTGTTCTGCCATCGAAATTAACACTTTTTGATATGAATAAACAAAAATTAAGTAACCCCGAATTGTCGAGCAACGAGCGAGCTGATGATGATGAATTGGATGCTGATAAGCAATACTGTGTCAACCCACAAAATTACTAAAATCATGATGTTGATACAAAATCGCTTTCTCAAGCGATAAACGATAACTTTCAAAATATTGTTAAGTGAATTAAATCATTTAAGTACTGAAAACTAATAAGAACTTTTGAGACATCGTTAAAATTATCTATAGAATAAATTTAATTCAACACGACTTTCTCAAAATGGCGATCTAGTTGGTGGGTTGACACATTATTGCATATCAGCGTCCAATTATAACTAAGAACACTCACGACATGCAGTCAGCTTAAAAAAAAATCAGATTAATATCGATTCATCTGTTTGGGAGCTACGATGCCACGGACAGACACCCACAGACAGCACGAACACACAAACAGACACGTCAAACTTATAACACCTCAGTTTTCGTCGGAGGTTAAAATAGTTTGCAACATACTCTCAGACATATCGAATATACGCCAAAAATTTCATAAAAATCCGTCAAGCCGTTTTGGAAAATTTATGATAATATCTCTATTCGATTAATATGTTTTTTTTTTTATATATTATTATCGGATAGATTAAAAGATTAGGAGCATTCACTTTAACACCAATTGTCATACAGTTTGTAATTTTAAAGGTCTTTTGACAAACAAAATCATACATAATTATACTTACCAGCGCGAGAGAATCGAGAAGAACCCATTCTTCCTTGGCTTCCTTACGCTTGTGCCGAAAATTGTTCAACAGCTGCAGGTATTCAAATGCATACAACCTTTTTACTAACAACCTCCTTACTTTCCGAGCAGGCTCTCAGCCTATTTACATTCTAGTATGTAATTTTATAGTTTGTCAGTCAAAGAGATACGCTTTAAAGTTGAGTTAATTTACATTTTAATGCATTACCCGGCGACTCCGCGTGCCGTGCACACGAACACAGCGCCCAAGGAACTCATTAAATAAGCTCGAAAAATTATAACACCGCAGCGAGCTGTAAACATTTTTCTTCACTTGGAAGTTCCTTTAGGAATGTGTTATAAAATGTAAAACTTAATTTTCTTTGGTGTTAATGTAAAAAAAAACTACCTTTAAATGTAGTCAATACTCATAATTATTTTTTAAACCTCATAATTAAACTCCACTCATGAACCTAATTCAATTCACGGCCGAATACTGAAACGTAATCAAAATTAAGAGCCCACCTTTTCACAGGTTGTCGCTCGCTGTCTCCGCTAGCTGAAATGACAAGGATAGCATATGTGACTTGAGCGTCACTTAATTTAACTATAGTTTCAGTATTCGCCCGTCAGTGGTCTAAAGCAATTTCAAGAAAAAAATAGCAAACCAAAAGCAAAACATACATACATACACAATAATTATATACTTACATAGATTGCCAAAATCATTCCCTACCTTTTGGCTTCGCCGTACTCGGGTAACAACCCGACAACAAGGCTTACCCTAGTAATTATCAACAAACTACATGTAGAAGGCCCAATATTTGGACTGGGATCAGATTAGCCAACCTAATTGCCTTATAAACCTGTTAAGTCCATCTTGCCATGTCCCAGTTTGCCCAACAAGATTAGGGTGCATCTTGACCTCAGTGATGTCAACTTGCGGGTTTCCCCTTAATTCAGGGGGAATATTATTCAGGTTGTAGGGGAAATAATTTTTTAGGGACTTTTAATAACTCGTTAATTACAATTTGATATCTTATACTTTAATCGAGACAATCTTGTATATATAATATAATCGTAATCTCAAAAACGGCTACAAGTTACCATGAAATTTAGTATGCAGGGAGTTTTGGGGGAGAAAAATTGACCTAGCTAGGTTTTATCCCTCAGAAACTGCGCATTTTTGAGCAACATTTGTTTTTTTTTCGTCGTGCAACTATATATCAATAATTTGGACTCTATTATGTCTGTATAATTTTTGCTTTGTTAGAAAATTTGAAATGTGGTGTAACGGGCTACGACCTCTTGATTTGTATGTCCTTCTTGCGCTTGAGTGGTGATGATAATAATACAGCAACAATTCTTATACTCTCCTTTATTGGTGCTTACCACAGATACGTATTACATATTATAAGATATGCTTAACATAAAATATACGTCTACACTATGTATAGCCTTTTGGCCAACTGAAATAACTCGATAGGCTTTACTTCATGACATCTGTCAATGTCAATAATGACATTGACAGTTACATCTTACTGTTGACATATGTACCTAACAGTGGTGGGGTCGAATCCCGGTCAGATAAATATTTTTGTGATTCTTTTTATTTATTTAAATTTATTAGAACTCCGAGTATAGCTCGGTTACCTAGGTACTATACTGTTTAGTTACTGTGACATGTCGCCAGATATTGTATAGTAATAAACTAATAACTCATCTTAGACATGTAATATTTATTTGCTACATATTTACAAACTGATAAAACACAATTAATTTCGTCCTTGCTGTCAACATGCAATTTGAAAAGTCTGAATCTGAAAAAATATCCTTTTGCTTTTATTATTATTAATTTAATATAATTCCTGTATGCTCTTAATTAATTTATTATCTATTTACGATATTTATATTTACGATTTTAGGGGTTTTATACTTATGTTTAAGGAGAAATATTTCTGAGAGTTGGTAACATTGCCTGACCTACTAACGGTTTAAAATGTACCACATTTCCCCGTCACGGATGGAAATTTCACAGCTAATTTATTTGAAATTATGATTTAAATGTGGTTTTCGCATATAGTAAAAATGTGATATTTTTGTATCGGGCGTTTCCAATGCTCGTTAGAAAACTTATCTCTATGAGAAATTATAAAACAGTAAGAACTGTAAGTTAATATTTCATCAGTTGAAAAATTCCCGTTTTGGTTTCAACAAATGTAGCTTTAGATTTTATAATTTTAGCTTATACTGAAAAAAAATGCTTTGTTTCATTATAAGGTAAAATAATAAAAGTGTCGTAATAATATTGCAAGATATAAAAAAGTTAGACCTATTATTATTATTATGTTAATGTTGTTATTTATTCTGAGCACATTTATTTGTGATTTCGGATGTCACCAACATTGGATGTTTTAAACCGCTTTTAAAATTAACCGCAACTAGAATATACTATTAGATTTTCGTACAAATTTAATTTTTCGTAATTACTAAGTGAAAGAAGAAGAAGTGGAAGTAATAAATAAATTATCAATCTTATTTTATTATTAGTTGGAATGAGTTAAAATAACACAGTATTTACCCCACCGCTGCAGATATGCGTCCTACGCCGTTGTAATCCAGATGCGATTACGCTTACATCTTACCTAATTTTATCTTTGGTCGCCATGGGTAATTGTTCCATAGGAAAAAAAGGGCCGATGTCCTTTAGCTGAGAAACCTACTCCGCCTTAAAAACGTCGTTTTTCCTCGAATCTCAAATGCAAACTTTCCATAACAAAACAGCAAGTTTAAACACTAGTCCATTAATTTTTAATTTAAAAGTATATATTATACGGAGTAAAACAATTTTTAATGAAGTTCCGTTTCAGTTTTTGTAGAATTCATTTTGAAGTACCCTGGCATATTTTATTATAACTTCTCCCGCCGTTTTTCTTCGGACAGGACCTCCTTTCATTTATTTGTTAGTGCATCTTGCTGTAATATGATTCTGGAATTCAATTCATAACTGAGAATATGAAGCGAAATGTATTTTACAGTTACTGTAACTACAGTAGTACTGTAAGGAATACCTTTGCTACTCCAGCATCCATTATAACAAGCCACACATATGTGCTAAAAATACGTGTCACAAGCCATACAATCGTACATTTTAACAGTTCATCATGAAATGTTACTCCTTAGCTTTCTTAGGGTTTCACAATCAGGACACGAGTTTAAAATTTTTAATATAATATCTTATCCTACTACTGTTATAAACGTGAAACTTTGTGAGTATGGATGGATGGATGGATGGATAGATGTTTTTTACTCTTTTACGCAAAAACTACTGAACGGATTTCGATGGTACGGTAGTAGTTTAAGCTCTGTATTAAAACTTATGATTTAATACGATTTTTATCCAGAAAAAGTACAGTGTTCCTGTGGGATACTGTATACAGGGTGTCCCGTAAATCGACGTCAAGCCGTAAGCCCGTGATAGGCCAAGTTACAATAGTTATCAGAAAATTTAAAAAAAAATCCAAGTAATGTATCTCAAAAAATACAAAGATTTAAAAAAAAATCGAAAAATCGACATCTTGTGGTGGTTTTTTAGTTATCGGCACTACAAATTTCTACTTTTCTTGTAATTTTTTTTGTATGTAATCCTGAATAATGCTTTAGTAAACTGGTGCCTAAAATTTAAATCAAACGACTCCGACTTGAAAGGAAATGAGGCTTTTTGCCCAAAACAATGATTCGAATTTAATAGTTTGCTCGACTTTAACTGACTGTACTGGAAAAAAATGTACTACGCTTGTTTGGCAGGTAATTTTAAAAGTTGGCGCAGCTAATAAGGATTCCAAAATGGTATGACACTTGTTAGATTATTTCTTAAATTTTGGACAATATTGATTTTTGTAAAGGAAGTCAGTTTTCGACAATTTTTTCTTACTTACTTAAAAGGATTTAAGTGTACCCAGGACTTTCTTCTAAGTGATATTCTGATTTGGATGCGACGGAAAGAAACATTCAACGAGTGTAAGAGAGACAAAATCCAAAAAGTAAAAGAATATCACGGGCCACGGGGGCCATAGTGTCTCATTACTTTTAACTTTAGGAAAGGTGTTTTTTAGGAAGCTTTTAATTGAAACAAATTTTTGGTGTTTAAAATATTTTATTACATTATAACAAATGTTCAAACTGCCTCCCACCAGCATAAATTCAAGCTCGACATCTTTTTAAACAAGACCGCTTTATTAGACGGGCAAATCTGCCGTTATTAATTAATTCAGCTGTTTGCGTTAATTGTCGTTGTAGTTCAACTACATTTTCAATTAGCTTTGTATACACTTTTTCTTTCACAGCTCCCCCGTAAAAAAAATCTAGCGTATTTAAATCAGGTGAACGGGCTGGCCACGAAATGGTACCAGACCGCCCTATCCACCTTTCTGGATATTCATTATCTAAATAATCTCGCACTGAACGGACATAGTGCGCCGGGTAGCCGTCTTGCTGGAACCACATGTCTCTGTAAATGTGCAGAGATACGTCTTCCAATAAATTCGGTAAATGATTTCTTAAAAAGTCCAAATAAATGTCGCCATTCAAGGTCTCTGGCAGTTCAAAAGGTCCGATGATTCTCCCGTTTAGAATCCCGGTCCAGATGTTTATTTTGAATCGATACTGGGATCTATCCTCTCTCATCAAATGTGGATTATCTACATGCCACTCTTGTAAGTTGTGTAGATTCATTTACCCATCTTTTTTAAAAGTGGACTCATCGGACCATAAAATTTTGGCTATGAATCGTGGATCTTCCCGGTGTCTTTGTAACATCGTTTCACAAAACGTAACTCTTGGGAGATAGTTCCGGGGTAGTAAAGTTTGTACTCGCGTGACGTGGTATGGGTGGAGCTCATGACTTTTCATGATTCAATGGGCTACACTTTTGGGCACTCCTGTGCTTTCTTCGATTTGTCGTACTGAAATACTTGGATCTTCTGCGACTGCTTGTAGTACGATGTCATCGTAAGGCACGCGATTTCTTCCTTCACTGTGTACTTGGCTTGGGAATCGTCCCTCTGAGAGTGAACGGTGCACATTCACAAAAACTCGATGATCGGGATGACGAGCAGCGTTTGGGTATCTTTGGCGGTAAAGCCTAGCTGCAGCACTAGCATTGCATCGGCATTCACCATAAATGAGATGCATGTTGGCGTATTCCTGTGCGGTGTACACCGACATGGTGATACTACACAATCACACGATCAACGATAGTCCAGGAGAAAGCAAAGGTCGTTGAAAGAGAAACTAAACAGTCCAAATCCAAATCACAAGCAATCGAGTCCAATAAACAAAGCAAAAAGTGGTATGTACGAAATCAAGACGAACGAATACGGTGTGCGCAGTAAACGAAGTAGAGTAACGTACTGATCTATTGTATTTTGTGTGCTGTACGTCGGGAACATGGACAATAGCGACATTGTCTCGCTCACACTAGTAGCATTGTGTCTACCCGTCTCGCGTACTTGTGGCGTCAATATCTATCTCTCTTACACTCATTGAATGTTTCTCTCCGTCTCATCTAAATCAGAATATCACTTAGAAGAAAGTCCTGGGTACACTTGAATCATTTTAAGTAAGAAAAAATTGTCGAAAACTGACTTCCTTTACAAAAATCAATATTGTCCAAAATTTAAGAAATAATCTAGCAAGTGTCATACCATTTTGGAATCCTTATTAACTGCGCCAACTTTTAAAATTACCTGCCAAACAAGCGTAGTACATTTTTTTCCAGTACAGTCGGTTAAAGTCGAGCAAACTATTTAATTCGATTCATTGTTTTGGGCAAAAAGCCTCATTTCCTTTCAAGTCGGAGTCGTTTGATTTAAATCTTAGGCACCAGTTTACTAAAGCATTATTCAGGATTACATACATAAAAAAATACCAAAAAAGTAGAAATTTGTAGTGCCGGGAACTAAAAAACCACCACAAGATGTCAAATTTTCGATTTTTTTTAAAAAGCTTTGTAGTTTTTGAGACACATTACTTGGATTTTTTTTTAATTTTTCTGATAAATATTGTAACTTAGCCTATCACGGGTTTACGGCTTGACGTCGATTTACGGGACACCCTGTATACGCGGGCGGAGCCGCGGGAAAAAGCTTGTTAAAGTTTATATAAAACTAGATTTTTTTTAGTGTTCTTTTGCTACAACTTAATCGCCATTGTATATTTCAGTAATCTGTTAGATTTGGTTAGACCCTAGTTAGACCCTTAGTTAGATATGTATACCGCAGTGTTCTTAGATCTTTAAAGCCTTCCAAACATTACTACAATTAGCATGCCGTGTGCATGTCATTGAAACAACGATATTTTTTTGAAATTCCAGTGAAGTTTCGCTTATGAAACGTAATAGTTAATATCTTAAGATCAGTTCACACTGCGTAGATACGCTTCGCTGTATTAAAAAGATAGCTATTCAAAGTCGAACTTTATTCACCGCACACAGGCACCTTTCATATGACATCAGTCATACACTGCATGTGCGCTGTGTACCGCGCTGCAACTTGACATTCGAACTCATAAGACAGCCTACCGATCTTTGCGACCGCGACTCTCGACCGCGAGCAGCAAACCAGCCAATCATGTTCTCTGGCCACGCTCACGCGTCGTGTGCATCCGAAGGATAGCTTTACAATGAATCGTGTATCTTCTCAAATTAACTAAGTTCAATTTTGAATAGCTATCTTAAAAATGCAGCGCCGTGTCACGTATCGTTTTGTTTCTATGTGATTTGACCCTTATGCGTGATGTACGTTTATTTTCATTTCAGACATTGTTGTTGGTAATAATTATAGCTATTATTACAACTGCGACGCCGCGCACGCTACATTTTAAATAAATGACTCTTGTCACATTATAACATGGCGTTTGTTTGTTTCAGGCTTTGTGAAATTAGATTAGATGATTTAGATTAGATTTATTTGTATAAACAAAATTAAAAATCAACCGCCGAATCCGTTTCCGTAGTTAAGATTTTTATTATATTATACACATATTTAATACACATCCATGACCCAGGAACACAGAAAAACTTTTTGGTCCTTCGGCGGGATTCGAACCCGCGACCCCCGGCTTAAGCACTAACGCGTTGAACCACTGAGCCACAGAGGTCGTCAAATTAATATGTATATATGTATAATAAATATGTATTATATATATATATATACATGTGGGAAGCCGGCTTGTATGCACGTCTCGCGTGTGATATGTAGTTGGTATATTATTAATCTTTATCCACTTAGTAGACACAAAAATACAGTTATTACGGACTTACTTTATATATAGTATAGTAGTGGTTCCGACAAACGTTGTTTTGTCTTCACTATGAAATAAGTAAATAACTACACCTGCACCTCGAATATTTCTCACCGTTAACCCTTCCCTAAGCTTCAACAATTATTTGAAGACCAAAATTAGCCAAATCGGTCCAGCTCGAGAAAAAAAAACCAAACTCGAGAACGAGTTTTGCCAGAGACATTTCTATACGTAACATTAAATTTTAGACATTTCTAAGCATTATTTTAAAAAAATATATCTTTCTGCAAACCTCCCTACACATAAACTTTAATTCCATACTCCGCCGGTTTCATAATTCTCGTAAAACTGTACTGAAAGTTTATCACGTATTTTCATTTGCTCTGACTCACTGTATTCTTAATGCGAATATAGTATAGTAATGAAGTCGGTTAAAAAATACGAAACGACTCCTATTTAGACACGACAATTGCTGTACATCTAGACAACCAAAGCAACTATTATATTATTTAGAACGATTTAGTAAATTACTGAACAGTTATTCAGTAACCGAATACCGAGATTCAGTAACAAACTTGCACTATTTGCCAACAGACTTGGCAGATTGGATTTGGCAGGGGAGACCGCCGTCGCGTCCAGCCGAAACCGCAAGGGCTACAGAATACTGTAACTACATACTTCTTAACGCTGTTAATATTGCTCGTTTAATCATTCTACGCTAACCGAAAGATCCAGTGTACCACTTTTCGACCTTACTACATTGCGATAAGGTATGTAGTGGTACACCTGAATCGCGATTCTCATAATTAACTTACACTTTCATTTTACTTTTATTAAATTACAAACGGATCGCCATGATATCGTAAACTGATTCTTCGAGTTTGGACCTATCAAAACGGGTTCAACGTTTATGAGAATACCATTTTGCGGTTTTAAGATATCGGGACTGTATACAGAATGGACCTTCAGATCTGTTGGCACTCGGCGACGTATTGTCGAGGATGACGTTTATTTGGTCACATTAAACGTCGTAGGTTTATGGTAAAGGTAAATTATTCACGTCGGAGAGTGATCGATGGCAAATTACGAGGACGACTCTGCTCAATATTTTATTTTGGGTTATACAATTTAATTAGGTTATAAAATAGGTATATTGAAATTCTAATAAACAAAAAAATACATAATACATAACCCACATCTAAAGAGCAAGTCTTTAAAATACTTTGATCCTTTTTAAAACATTTCTATTCATGTTCTTTCTAACAGTCCAATTATCGCTCGACGGCGGCCATTTTGAAAAAATGTCAAAAAGAATTTTCCACATTCAATTCTGTCGGGGCAAAGTTTTGTTTCCATAAAATGTTTGTCGTTAGAATCCAAGTCGGTATTGAATAAATAGAGTCACCGCACAACGTATGCTCTGACGTATGAATAAGAAATGGTATTGTTTTGCCGGGTTTTACGATTTTTGTGGTTTCATAGTTCTATTCTTAGATACGAACCATAGACAAAGAACACTTACATATTGTTATATTTTGACTAGGTGTTCGTTTTTATGCAATGAAAATATAAAATTTAATATATATGAGAATGCCCTAGTGCAGCTATACTCAACCTGCGGGCCGTCGAAACATTGTTATTGGCTCATCAGAAGTTGATGTTAACAGTTAATTTTTTTTGCCGTTTTTATGGCTAAGTCTATTATTTTGTAATTTGTGAGCAATAAAGTGTTTTATTATTATTATTATTATTAATTTCACCAATAAAATATATTGTGGCCTCTTTTTTGAATCTCGATAAAGTTTTGAAAAAGTCTTCACTATTTCAAAAGTCGCATGACGTCATATTTTTATTTAATTTATTCGGATTATCACGAGACCAGATTGACGTGGTGTGAAGCGTCCATAGTTATTATTATTAGATTAGATAAATCTATAGAACAAATGAAACTTAACACATTAACGTATCGTTTTGCACCACGCCGTATAAACAATAACCGATAATTCTGTATATAATTTCCCACGGGCGCACGTGTTCCTGTACCTAATTGATCGTATTTCGTCCCTCAGGGCGTTAGTTATGAGGTAATTTTCAAGCTATATGCCGTATCTAACGCAAGTTAAACACCACACTGTCTTATCTCTACATCCGTAGATATGGGGGTTCCGAAGTACAAGGAACCCTTATAGTTCGCTCTGACCATTCGTCTATTTATCGCCCATGCTAACTTCTGTAATTATGAATAGAAATGGATGAAATCTGGCGAATGCTGCCTGATTTTCCATCAAGAGCGGCCAAGTTTCGAACATATGTGGTTTTATAGTACTTAAAAAGTTATTAAACAAACAGTATATTATATTTTAGGGCTTGGGAATAAAAAGTTATGAATCTCCGAATATTAGAGAATTCATGTGCAAAATACGTACTTATCTGTGGTAATCGTTGTCATTGTATCTGTTTAATCTATGGTTAACATGCTGTATATTCACAATTTGAGGCTCAAAAGTTCCATCTACTGGCCCATTAGATAGATTTATTTTTAATCGAAGTATAAAGTTATTTTCTTTTTCTATACTTCAGCAGTTTAGTTCTAGTTTAATAAAAAAATGCTATAAATGGGTGTGAAATAGATCCCTCTATACTATATGAAAAATAATTATTATGTTTTTGGTTTCCGTAACGTGAAAGCGACATCTATCATTGCTCTATTAGCATATTGCGTTTCCAAACAAAACTAGTTATTAATTTCATTACGTAATTGATATCACCACTAATAGATGTCGCTTTTCCGCAAAGCGCCATTAGGGCAATTTATTGAAAAATAGTTTTTTTTTAAATTATTTATCTTTTATCGAATTTGATATATTGGTAATATATTTAGTTTATAAGTAATATTATTGATTTTTTTGTTCCTATGTTCATAAATTACAACTTACAATAAATACTTTATGTAGCCACGTATTTTAATTACAAGGCAGTAAATGTATGGCAACTTGTCTCCTTTGGAATAGTTAAAGATTTTGTATAGGTTTTACTTTAAGCATCACAAAAAACAGGGTAATCGTGGAATAGCTATTTTAAATAAAAGTAATGGCGAGGTTTCATTGGTGATCTATATTCTTAGATACTAATAATATTATAAAGAGGAAAGACTTGTTTGTTTCTTTGTATTGAATAAGCTCCTGGACCGATTTTGATGAAATTTGGCTAGTTTTGATCGCGGTAAAATGTACGGTTTTTTTCATTTAAGCACACAAATTCGCGGGCATCATCTAGTTTTTTTTTAAGTTATTCATTTTCGAGTAACCAGTCTATAAAGAGGTTAACGTGTTTCAGCCGAATTTAAAAGAGATTTCCCTTCATAGTATCCCAAAGGAACACTGTACTTTTTCGGGATAAAAAGTAGCCTATGTTTTAATCCAGAGCCTAAACTACTACCATAATTAATAATTTCATCGAAATCCGTTCAGTAGTTTTTGCGTGAAACAGTAATAAACATCCATCAATCCATACAACCATCTATCCTCACTAACATTTTTAATATTAGTAGGAAGTAGGATTTTTTTATAAAATAATAATTATTTCATACTGTTTGTGCATTTTACTTTGGAAGTCGGTTTTCATTTTTTGTTTAAAAATTATTATATTTTTGTATACGTTTCGATAAAATTGGTTCTGAACAGAGAATATAAGCGCGTGGTTGATTTAAAGTTCTACTTATCGTCAGAGCATCCAATAAAACTATTGCAACCGCTTTTCGTTAATTACATGTTTAATTCAAAACGTGTAAGCGTACCACTCAAATCAAATCAAGCAAGCAAATTGCATTTTCTGCACTAAGCAAACACAATATAGTTATAAATACAAATTGTTATCTATACTACTAGATGTCTATCACTAGATGTGTCCTACAGACGTTCACGTTGTTCTGTCTAAGGCTGGTGCGATATGATCCGGAATCCCTCCGGCCAGGGTAAATTCAGAGCATTGAAATTGAACTCTACTCTAACACAATAGAGCTGCAAATCTAACACATGTGTCGAGTCAAATGTCAACGTCATATAATAATATGACAGCTCGACACTCGACACCTTGATTTTAATCTCTATTGTATTAGCGCAGTGTTCTATTTTCAGTGCTCTGAATTTTCCTGGACCAGCCGAACCCCGGATCATAATAGTCCCAGCCTTTACTATGAACTGGAATAAATAAACATCTACCTACATACGTCAGATACCTATCGCTTGTACACCAAAACTACAAACTACACCAACTAGTCCTGGCGCGAGGCGTGCATACAAGCCGGCTTCCCTTATGAATATTACTTTAAATCGCTTACTTCATATATATTTATTTTTTAAATATGGAATTGGTTCGTCACATAAGTGTTAGCGCAATTTTTTGGGTGCATTGGGCGCAAAATATTGTTTTGGTTTACACCGTATTAAAAAATATATATATTTTTGTATACACGCCTCGCCTGTTGAGTACCTACTCCTTTACCTACTGCCTGCACCTACACCTTCATGTATATGTGTGAAAGAGTTATAAAACACTGAGGGACACAAACACACTTAAATATTCTTGCAGTACTAGCATCGCTATTAAACAATGATAAATTATTAATAATAATTCAATAGAAGGGTGAAAATTGAGAGTTTTATGTATTTTTAATGCATGTAGACATAAACTACATTAAAGTCCGTACATAAGTCCTATAAAATTACTTCATAATTTGATCGATCAAAATGAACTTAATATTATAAATATATAAAGAATAATAATTACTTATTAATTATAAGTTCTTTTTGAAAGGCGAGGTTCAATAAACGACTTTTTATAAAGTGAATCATTTTCAAGTAATCGGCCTCCAAAGTGGTTTACAAGTTGGTCCCGCATGACATTTCTAATCTATAAGAGGTGCAACTTTACAACTGTAACCTTCGATCATCATCATCATCAGCCCGTAGTCGTCCACTGCTGGACATAATGCTGCTGCCTTTCCCATTTCGCGCTACCATACCCGGTCCTCTGCCTTCCGCATCCAACCGCTTCCCGCCACTCTCTTTAGGTCGTCGGTTCACCTCGCGGGAGGTCGTCCTACGGGGCGGGTTGTTCGCGGTATCCATTCTAAAACCTTTCTGCCCCATCGGCCATCGGCTGCTCGACAAATATGCCCCGCCCGCGCCCTGCCCCGCGTCGCTGACTTTTGTTTTTCGTCGGATCTCCTGATTCCGGATTCTATCCTTCAAAGAGACTCCGAGCATAGCCCTCTCCATAGCTCGCTGAGCGACCTGGAACTTGTGGACGAGGCCTTTTGTGAGTGTCCACGTCTCGGCTCCGTAAGTAAGGACCGGAAGGACGCACTGGTCGAAGACTTTCGATTTGAGGCACTGGGGCAGTGGCGACTTAAAGATATGGCGAAGCTGCCTAGCCCAACTGTATTCTTCTGTCAGCTTCCTTGTCGAAGTTGTTCCTACCCAGTTGGACAATCTGTCCCAGGTATATGTATTCCTGAACAACTTCGATGCTAACGTTTTCGACGGTGACTGGCATTGGGTCTACGAATGAATTGAACATGACTTTTGTCTTATCCAAGTTCATTCCCAGACCCACCCGTCTGGAAGAAACACATAGGCTTAGCAGCATCCCAGTCAAGTCCTCCTCCTTCGACACTGATAGATTATGCTAAATACTCTTTATGAAAATTATTTTGAGCGTAATCGGACAATAACTTTTAAAGAAATTTGAAGAAAATCTATTGCGCATTGATAGTTCCGGAACCCTGCTTGGACATGTTCTGCAATGCTCTTGGTTAGGTTTGTTGTATATTTTAAATGTAGTATTAATTCTTCAATACTACATTGAAATAAAAAAAAAGCATAGACGTATATTATATTATTGTCGACGAGGCATGTCGTGGCTAAAACTGTCCGCACTTAAATGCGCCTACTTTTGAAGTTGTTTGGGCCATTTTGATATTTGAGGTATGGTGAAATCAAGATGGCGTAACTTTTTCTTATATGAAGATTCGTTCTGTCAAATGTACGTCACAGCCCATTCCTAGTTTTGAAATAATTGAAAAAAAAAACATAATTCTTTTGTAATGTTTAAAATATTTGTCACCTTTTCATTAAATACTAGGGGTTAGGGTTAAAAGTATAACTTTGAAGGGCTTCAATTTCAAAGCACTTTAAAGCCCTTAACGCTTGAAACTCCTCAATTTAAACTCTCCAACAAAAGAAACAACATTTAATTATCTATTACATTCAAATTGTTCAAAGTTGGAGATTTCTAAGTTGTTAATGCATTACTCTCAGTGTTAACAACTTTACGGATCTCGATTAATTCTAAGGTATTCACTGTGAAATAATCCAAGAGAATAAGATTTTTAGAAAAAGCAAAGTTTTCATGGACATTAGAGAGTTTCATTATTCCTATTTATATTAGACTAGATGTTGCTCGCTACTTCGTGTGCGACAAAAGGAAATCTCGAGGAAACCATACCACAGTAAAAATGTGTATGTCCTTACTTCCCCGTGATCTATTCTATGTCTGTGCCGTATCAAAATCGGTCCAATAGTTTCAGGGCCTGTGCAAACTAACAAAAAAACCAAACATATCCTCTTTATTATTATTAGTATAATACTTCATTATAATACTTTTATACAAGTACAAAAGAAAAATTTATTGCGACGCTCACAGTTTGATCTCGGATTCTGACAACGTATAAGTTTTTTTTTTGTTTACTTGTTTACTACTAACTTTGAGGGTAGGATAAAAAACGTATCACATACCCTTATGTCAACGCCTAATGTTATCTGTGCACCCCCAAAACAACGCGACTAGAATATTTAGGCGCAGTGCAAACGAGCTACTCGTGACCGCGACCGATGGCCAACGACTGACAATCTTTTTCATTTTTGTAAGCTCGCCCCACGCATGTGGCCTTCTATGATTCGCTCTGCGACTCGGAACATCACGATGCTTTACACTCCGCGTAGTATATAAAAAGACATACCGGTTGTCTGTAAAGTCGGTTTACTGACGATAGTTGAACGTGACAACGTCAACAACAACAACAACAACAATAACAACAACAACAACAATAATAATAATGAGCTAAAGGCAACGCGAGCTATATATATATATATATATATATTATAAATAAAAAACTACACCGCCAATATTTCTTTTTCCACGTATAATTTGGTGGAATTTAATACTTTTGTTTACAAAAAGAGGATGTAGCTACGAGTAGCTCGTCTGCGCCGATCTTACACGTCGGAAATTCAGAAAAACGCGTCCCCGAATGCAACTGCCAACAAAATGCATGCGCCGGTCGTGAATACGAATCGCCTCAAACGAGGGGGCTGTGTATCTGCACAACGCATTTAATATCTTAGACATTCCGGAATATACAAAGATTCGCCGACGCATATTTGCATGTTTTAAGTTTAAAATGGAAATATAAGTCGACGGTATTGTTAAGAATATGACAAAAGTAATTTACTTTTACGTGCGGTAGCAAAACTTTAATTTGATAAAATTAATGTCACGTAAAAAATAAGAAGCTATATTTAATTACTTTAGAATACATTTATAATAAAGTCATCAACATCAAGGTTATTAGGGTTTTTTTAGCTTTAGCTTAAGTCTAGCTAATACCTTTCGATATAATAAGTAACTGCATTCTATCTTTTTTACACTTGATCATTATACTGAGCCTGATAAGGGGAACTAATGCTAAGGGTTGCCCTCTGTCGGTAAAATATCGCATGCTTAAACTATAAGGATATAACGATTTGCAAAATCAATAACAAATTTTGGGAAAATGATGAATTATGGCGTATGTAAAGAGTTTTAGGCAGAAAAAATCTAGTATTAATGAGCCTATGACGCTAAAACGGGGGATCGACCTCACACAGCTGATTTCAATTGATTGAATTGTTAATTTGATTAAATTGACCTCATGTACCGCTGGTGGCTGGTTAGTGTCGCAAAGAGTGCAATATAATTTCTCTTTAAAATTCAAAATTTATATAAATAAATTTTTCACGTTTTATTATTATTTTTCTAACTAAGCATCTTTACTCTTTACATAAGCAGGAAATCATATGCCCGATGTTTCTGTACTTAATTGATTTTGCAAAATATTGTATAAATCATAGCATTATTTGCACGCGGGCGAAGCCGCTATGCTGCGCGCATTGGGTTTTAAATAAATCGTTATAAAAATTTAAAACTTTCATCCCCTATTTTTCTCTCTTAGAGGTTGAATATAAGTAAACGCTGAAATGCGAAACTTATTATTTTTCCGTACTCAATTCAAACGAAATTTCATGCAAATATGTCCAAGGAATAAAAATTTTCATACAAACTTTTACCCCCAATTTTATGAAATATAGACCCTTCCTTAGTGGATGCTTTCGTCAAATGAGAAATATGTGTGCAAAATTTTAAATTTCACCCCCTCGAGGGTTGATTTTTGAATAATCCTTAGTAATTGCCTTTGTCATATGAGGAATACATATGCGAAATTTCAATTTCCTAGCATTAAGAATTTGGCCTGTCCGTTTATTTAAAACTTTCATTCCCTATTTTATCTTCCTAGGGGCTGAATTTTAGAATACGCTGAAATACGTAACTCATTATTTTTAACGTACTCACTTGATACGAAATATCATGCAATTATGTCCAAGAAATAAAAAGTTTCGTACAAACTTTAATTTACCCCCTTAAGAGTTGAATTTTGAAAAGTCATAATATGAGAAATACGTATGCATAACTTCAAATTTCTAGCCTTACGAGTTTGGCCTTACACCTATATATAGAAGATTAATTAATGGCAAAATCCTAATTCGTCATTGTAAAAGCCACTAATTAAGCTTATGAAAATAAAATTCAGAGGGCACTAGAAATAATTACTGCTATATATTTAAATGTGGCTCTTCAAATAGGTAAGAGTTACATAATATTATAGGGCAAATATATCGTACTTGAAAATCTGTGAAATATTTATTGTAACTTGTGAGTGTTTCAATGTATTATAATTTTACTATAAGTGTTTAGTTTTACAAAAAATAATAAAGCTATAGATAATTAAGTACTGCATTAATTACAATTAATGCAGTAGTTATCTTTGCAAATGCAGTGCACTTTGCTTTCGTTACCAAAAACTAGTCGATGACAACCCTATATCAGAATTTATATAGGGGACAATTCATACTAGCGCAGTGAAGCGTAAATCTGAAAAAATAATATAGCATATTCAATCTTATGTCCACAATGTTATGCACATAATCCTATTGAGATTAAAGCGTTAATAAATAATAAATAATAAATATCTATGGACGCTTCACACCACGTCAATCTGGCCCCGTGCTAAGTATCCGAAAAACTTGTGTTACAGGTACCAGAAAACGGGAAGTATATTTAATACTTTTATACTATACATATATTTAAAATTTTTATAATATTATATACATATTTAATACACATCCATGACCCAGGAACACAGAAAAACTTTTTTGTTCCTTCGGCGGGATTCGAACCCGCGACTCCCGGCTTGAGCACCAACGCGCTCAACCACTGAGCCACAGAGGTCGTCAGACGTTAGTCGATCACAGACGCGCAAATTCGGGCATCTTCTTTTTACTATTGAAGAAATATGTGCATTAGATTGCGGACATAAGGCTGAGTTTGCTATATAAAATGTAATTGACGCTTTACTGCGCTTCGATTATGTGCTAGTATGAGTAGACCCTAAGGCTAAGAATGCACGGAGAGATGTGACAAACGTGGCGGGCGAAAATCGCAAGACGGGCGACTACAAATCTTAACATAAGAATTTCTCCCGCCAAACGATCGCAGAGCGTGCGGGCGCAAATTACCGAGGTTGCGGGTAATCGCGCGATTCTACTAGTCGCCCGCCGGTGCAGCGACACCCGCAAACAATCGCGCAAGCCACGGGCGTAAATCGCATCGTGAGTTTTGCTTTAATTTTTTATATAATATATAATTGCATTCTACAGAAGCTGCGAGCCCGCAATCACTGCGGGCGTGACTGTAAATCGATCCGTGAGTTCTTAGCCTAAGTATACACCCCTGACCCCACGTTTCCCTTACAACACACACCCCATCTAACGAGGAAAACAAAAGTACCGTATTCAAACTTCATATTGCTTCAATATTACTGGAACAAGCAATTCGCTGTTATTGCTAAATATTATTGCGAGCAAGATAATAATAGTACTATTTACAAGAGTTACTCAATAGTAACTATAGAATCTTCTTTTCTTTTGGTACAAAAAGGCCTTAAAGGTTGACTACAGCACCCATGGCTTAGTGGTAGACCACTTGAGCTTCACTCAATTATAGTGCAGGTACAATCCTGACTCGTTGCGTGTATCAAATATATTTTTCTAGTGTATAACATTAGGACTCAAACTGTAAAAAAGAACATAAAAAAACTGATGAAAAAAAAAACAATGTTTGATGTTGCATTGTCAGACGACAACCCATTAGGGTTGCCCTAATTCCTTTCATATTGAGATTAAACAATATATCAATATATTAGGATCCCTAGTGGTGATAGTGATGATAGTAAAATTTAAGTATAATCAACATTTATCTTGACTTTTATTCCAAATCTTCGTAACTCGTAGCGTCGTTGAGCTACGTTCGTAGAAGCTAGTCTACGTCGTAGAGTCTGCTACGGAAACTTGTCTACGAACTTTTCATAATATTCAACGTTAAATGAAAAATTCCAATAACTTATATTGGTCAGGCAAGAAATCAAATAGTTTTAGTACTTCTAGTACATTAAAAATGTTTTATCTTGGAGATACGATTTACGACGTTAGTTACGACGAGATTACTTATTACTTTTATGTCGAAGTAATTTCTTTACCATTTACATAGTATAAAAAGATGTCGCATCCTTTCCTAATCGCTTAGATCTTTTAAACTACTCAACGGAATTCAATGCAATCAGCAACCGATAGAGTGATTCAAAAGGAACGTTTAAATATGTTAATACATTGCACCCGTACGAAGCTGGGGCGGGTCGCTAGTATAACTTAAAACTACTGACACAATTGTAAACACAGATAAATTAAAAACATAAAATTTTGACTATAAAATTTTAATATTCAAATTCAAATTTCTTTATTTCAGACTACCATGGTCCATGTGTTAGTATTACATACTTAAAACTTAAAAACCTTAGGGTTATTAATATTAAAGTAGATTAATAGATAGTACATAAAAAATAGATATCTATTCTTAAACTTATTCCTCTCTATTGTCATGCACCTAAAAAAGAACCACGCGCGGACAAAATCTAGAGGAGGTACTGCCCTCATATTCGTTCATTACCCGCACGTAGTTCCTCAGTATAGGTGCATGCAGATCAACTGCCACAATCCTCGGGATGCTGTTGTCGCTCTCCCGCACGCGGTTTATAAAAGATTCATGGCTTTCAATACTTAAGCAGTGCTAGACTTAATTAAAAAGTTAATTTCAAAGTGATTAGTGTTTTGTAATTACGTGACCCCAAATTTTTAAGCGTAAGTCTTATACTGTATAATTATTCTTAGGGCTTGCACACAAAACTGCGAATCGTTGAGATGTGAATTTGCAACCTAAAAAGATGTGACACGAAAAGCTGCGATGCGATTTCATGCGACTTGATTTACAATCGTGCGAGATGATTTAAAATATCTTGAATATATTTTCTAATCTGACTACCGATATGGATGGTGATAAGAGTTGATTTTTCTGTTATCAAAGTAAAAAAGAAAATTTAAAGAAAATGTAAGACTAGCTATATAGTTGTGTGACATCATTTTTGTATTACGACGCCCACGCCGCATTGTAGTTTAGTGTGAAAGCCTTTAGGGCTGAATAAATGAGTGAGCTATCGGAAAACCTTGGAGGGCTCCTATGACCCTTTGATTAATTACAGACACGCTTTGTTAGTGTTCGAGAATTTCTCTTTTCATAATTTTTTTCTTTACTCAGCCTTTTGTTTTACTTGCTAGTACTGCTTTGTGCTAATTTAAAAATATTTTTTAGATTGTAATTGTAGAGTAAATGACCTATGCTTTCCAGATCATAAAATTTTATAAGAATAGTATTTTCGAATAAAGCAAATCTTTTATTTTTGTTTAATGATGACGAGATTGAATTTTTTTCCGCTGTAATTCATCATCATAAAAAAATAATTTTGTTTTGTAAGAGCTGTATTTTTAAACATCGGCCCTTTCTCACCCTTAATCCTCTTTACCTATAACTCTTCGATTGATTCGAAAACGTGTCAAAAAGCGATACACTTGACACTAACAAAGATTATTATATATATTATTATTATATATATTTCTAACGTAATAGAATCGTCATTCAATAGACTTACATAAATGGCTCGCGGCTATGTGTGCGTGGCTAGACGTTTACACGAGGCGCGCGGTGCACGTAGGATGCAGGTTTACATAGACATCGACTTGGTTTCACGGGACTGTTCGTTTCGTGCTTTGACAATGTAACTGACAATTTTGTTTCATAATAAGAAAGAAATGTCTGTCGCGAATTATTTCGTAAAGTATAGTTTGCGCGCCATTGTGATGGCGCGGAATGTTGGATCCTAGCTATTATAATATTTTTAAGACCATACCATATACCACATTCATGCAATCAAGGATTGATTGGTTGATTGATGTTAAGTGTCAACCTTACGTCAACATGGCTGACATTCAACTGTGCTCCAGCTGTCAATTGTAGAGAGTGTCGCCTCTGTGGCACTAGAAAGGTGGTAGATAGATGTTTATCTATCTACCTTTCTTATTTAATTATTTAATGTGAGCTGTAAAGAGTTTTCTTTACAGCTCACATTAAATAATACAAACTTATAATAAATAAAGTAGACTAAAACTAAACTTCTAATCAAAATGTGGGCAAGGGAAATGTGTAAGAGCGGCTGATATGAAGAGATTATTTGAAAATATGTATGAATCAAAAGAATATTATCAGATTATTTCTAATTCGTAGTAGGTAAGTATGTAGTTTATGCTCAGTTATCATATAATATTATAAATTATGTATGTAGGTATGTGTGTGCGCGTGGTAGACACTAGACATATGAGGGGCGTGAAACTATAGAGTGGGAACATTGGTCTGAGTTTGTACAAGTGATTTCCCCCGGGTTTCGTTAATAATTCAGTCCCGTCCTTACCTGGGCCGGAGAATTAATTTACACCGTAAATACGATGAGCTAGATAAAGCATCGATTACACGTTTAGATCTAAACTAGTATGTAGTTCCAACTAGCTTTTTCCCGCGGCTCCGCCCGCGTAAATCTAGTAAATGAAAATGTACAGTATTCCCACAGGAATACTGTACATTTTCGGAATAAATCAGCCTATGTTTTAATCCTGAGCCTAAACTACTACCATATTAAATTTCATCGACATTCAGTATTTTGCGTTAAAGAGTAACAGACATCCATATATCCATACATCCATCCATTCGTCCTCACAATTATGTAATTCAAACGTAAACAAAAATAAAATTCGACTAATCAATGTGTCATGGTTTTCATTTATCGCACGGAAAATAAGTGACATTTAATTTAGTAGTATTGTAGGATCCTATTGTTCTCTTTATTTACGTCCATGGTAAATAGGATCTGAACAGAATATACAATACAAACTATTATTATAAAGAGGAATAATTATTGCATTGTTTGTTTGTCTATATATTATATTGTACTAATATTATAAAGAGGTAAAGTTTGTAAGTTTGTGAGGTTGTAGGGGGTAATCTCTGGATCTACTGAACCGATTTTAAAAATTATTTCACTAATAGAAGGCTACGTTATTTGTGAGTGACATAGGCTATATTATATTAACCCGAAAAATTACAAGACGGATTTGCAAAGTAAGTCGGAGAAAAAACGGTCGAACGAAAACGTTTCTTACGAACGCTGCATTACCGATGGGAGATATATGATTAAGTCCTAGAGAAAAGCTTGATAATGCCTACAAAAACGTTAGCGACACCATATTATTATGTCTAACTATAATTATTATATAAAAGGCAAAGCTGATTGTCTGATGTCTCAACGCACAGGCAAAGGTTCAAGGCTAGAATTCGAAATTATGCACACGTATTTCTCATGTGACGTAGGCATCCACTGAGGAAGGATTTTTCAAAATTCAACCCCCAAGGTGGTAAAATAGGGGATAGAAGTTTGTATGAAACTTTTTCTTCCTTGAACATATTTGCATAAAATTTCGTGTCACATACGAAAAAACTTAATAGTACAAAAAAATAATGAGTTACGTATTTCAGCGTTTTTTAATATTCAACCCTTAAGAGATTAAAATGAAAGTTTTAAAATTATTTTATAGATATTGTTTAAAACGCAATTTCACGCGGGCGAAGCCGCGGGCAAATGCTAGTCACAGAAACATAAAAATCTTTATGACCCTTTAGGTCCTTCACACGTTAAGAAAATACAAGTGAAATGTCCAACTACTTACTGATTTTCACTTGGAACAAAGAATACTGCCATAAGGCTTAATTACATTTTTACTAATTTTTTTTATTGAATTCAAAATATTTGTAAAATACCGTAAACTTTACTAAGTAACTTTAGAAACGACGGGAAAATCATAACTGATAGAATCACCATTCAGGATTAATATCTACAAATTAACAATGAAAGCAAATATTTGTCGTTTTAAATTAAGGCGATTTCATTTATTAAAATAATTTCACCTCTTGCTATTCTGCACCCACCTTCAAACAAATCTATCGGAACCGCAGGTAAAGAATATATATTACTAACGCCGCAGGTAAATCAATCTCGCAGCTGTGCATCTGCAATACCGCACAGTTCGCACGTTCAAGAATCGCTGAATTATGGTAATTTCAAACGTTTACCTGACTATAATTTGTTACATACAATATCTTCACCTTAGGTTGTGGTTATCGTGAGAACTTCTTCAGCTCTATTGTATATCGAGTAAATTGTGCGTTTTGCACATACTTACATCAAACGTTCCCAGAAATAAATCCCAGAAACGTTCAAAATCTGTCTATTAATAAATTTAAAAAAAGTGGTTAAACAACGTTTGTGCGCTAAAGCTTATTTTAGCGTCAATGATTTTATTGACGATCGCACACCACGGGAATAGAATGGCCACCTGCGAGGCTACTTCTATATACTATTGTACTCTTGTTATGTAGTTTTAGTCATAACATTGTTATATACCTTTTTTATTCCAAAAGAACAATTTTCCATATTTTTGGTAAAAGATGGACCCGCGCGAGTTTCTTACGCCGGTTCTTCTCGCCGGGCTAGTTCCCGAACCGGTGGTAGGCATCACGTATACCGACGTTCAGAAAGTGTATAATAATACCAGCTCTGAATAAAAATATTTGACATTGACTTTGACTTTACATACATAATCATGTTATTAAGTTCATCAGACACTATATGCGAAACCACGTCATTGTAATACGAGCAAATTAAGAGGACCATTGTAATACGAGCAAATTTTGAGGACGATAAAACCCACAAAGAGTTACTTTGTCTGACTGTAAAAACATCACTAGTATCTGATATTAACTATTTCACTACTCTTTGGCTGATTAAAAATAGTTTTGTTCTTATCTACACAATTCCTAAACAACTCGAAAAAGACATTGGACGTTTATTAACCCGCTTTTAAAAAGTCCACTTTTCCGTAATTATTGTGATTCAATACAGGGTGAAGTTGAGATAGTTAATTAGAATTAATGATCCATATTATTATTACTATACAGAAGAAAGATTTGTTTCTTTGTATTGAATAGGCTCCGAAACAATTGGATTGATTTATATGAAATTTGGCACATATATAGATTATTAGACAACGGGGAAGGATATAGGAAACTTTTTGTAAACGGCAAAATGTATGGTTTCCGCTAGATTTCCTTTTGCTCCCTCGAAGTGGCGGGCAACATCTAGTATATTATATGAAGATTCATTGGAATGAGTTTAAAATCAAACTGTATTTGAGTTTTATCCCACTGGAGATATGCGACCTACGCCGTTGTAATCCAGATGTAATTACGCTCAAATCTAACCTAATTATTCAATTAGTCTAGTCTTCAAGTAGTTTAGCCGCCATGTATAATAATTGAAACATAGTAAAATTCCAAATTTCCTTTAAATTTAAATTTGAAATAATAGGTATTTACCTATGAAATTGCCGTTCTACAGTACTGGCCATTTCAAACCAAAATAATTTTTGTTTGGCTAAGAATCCTAATTTAAAATTAATTTTATTTTAAAAACATGGAATTTTTTTTCCAAAAGTAGTCATTTGTTTATTGATTAGTGTTACATTTTCATCGCATTTCAATCTTTTTCGTCACCATGGATACGTTAAAAATTCGAGTTATTATGGAATATGAGTACCGTCGTGGCAGCAACGCGGCACAAGCGGCACGCAACATTAACGACGTTTACGGAGCTAGCACTACAAACCAACGCACCACCTGTTATTGGTTTGTTCGCTTCCGTTCTGGAAATTTCGACCTGAAAAATGAATCTCGCAGTCATCCGAAGACTTTGGTCGACAATGACGAATTAAAGGCGATTGTTGAAGCTGATGATACAGAATCTACGGCTGAATTAGCTGCAACTTTTGAGTTAGCATCAAAACAATATTGGTCCGTTTGTGTCAAATTGGCAAGGTAAAAAAGCTTGACAAATGGGTGCCCCACGAAGTCAATTATCGCCAGCGCGAAGTACGCGTCGAGACGTGCCTTGAACTGCTCAACAGACACACAAATTAAGAAATTTTGAACCGCATTGTTACCTGCGATGAAAAATGGATTCTGTTTGATAACTGCAAGCGCTCAGCAAGTTGGTTGGATCCTGGTTCAGCACCTAAACAATGCCCTAAACGAAAACTTAGCCCTAGAAAAGTGATGATCACTGTTTGGTGGTCTAGCGCCGGTGTGATTCATCAATGTGATTCATCGGCTTCTTACCAAACGGGGTGAGCATAACTGTGAAGAACTGAACACAATGATGGAGAAGCTGGCACATCTCCAACCAGCATTGGTCAATCGCTCGTCTCCGCTGCTCCTGCACGACAACGCGCGACCTCATACTGCACAGCAGACGGTCTCCAAGTTGCAAGAACTGGGGTTGGAAGCTCTCCGTCATCCGCCCTACTTACCAGACCTTGCGCCTACAGACTACTACTTTTTCCAGATTTTGGATAACTTCTTGGCGGGAAAAAAATTCAATACCCGAGAGGCAGTACAAAATGCCTTTGAAGAATTTGTTGCCTCCCGTTCAGCTGATTTCTTTAAGAAGGGCATCAATAAACTGCCACTGCGTTGGCAAAGATGCATTGATTGCATGAGTGATTACTTCGATTAATACAAATCAAAAAAAATAAAAAATACAGGAAAAAAATTCGTTTAAATTTTTTCATACAAAACGGCAATTTCATAGGTAAAGACCTAATATGTTTCAAACCTTCTATATTAATTTAATCTCAATCAAAATCATCCGATTCATTTGAACTTTCAAACCATTTAATACTTACATATCGAAAGATCCACACACCCCGTCCCTACCCCACATACACAGCTTGATAAATTCTGTATGGGCAGGGTTTTAACGGTACATTGACCGCTTAACAAACGACGGTTCATGGGATCCTTTAATTGTTACATGAGTAGACCATTAGAGGCCATTAACCCGACAAAAAACAAACCATAAATTATAGAGGCACCGTCCATCTTCCCATAGATTTATTACGCGTTTATATTAATAAGTTGATATTGGTTTTAATTTTATTTGTTTGAATGAAACTGAAAGCAATTTTGAAATAGATTACTATGAATTAATATCATTATCATTGGCCACGCGGGCCACCTTTCTCTGGCGTTTAGCGAATAATCTCTCTTTGATATTTTCGTGGACTGTATTTTAGAAAGTATCTGGCGTCGTCAGGTGAATACGCAGTAATAATTAGATGAAATGGAAAGGTGAAAGGGGATACGCTTACCGAATTACGGCTTTGGCGAATGGCGTTTGGCATTTGGCATGGCAGCTGGAGTTTTCGTCACCGCCTTCTGTTCACAACACTTTAGTCTTCCCAGAGTTCTTATAACTTGCGTTCCTATAGGAATATGTCTCACTGTCGTCGGCGGGAATTAGTAGCGGAAAAGTCTAATAGCACATGCGGTATCGGCCATAGCACACGCACCGCACGCGACCCTTGCAATTTATTGCCGTCGTGTATCTTCGTATTTCTTCGGTTCGCGTCGGAGAGGAAAGGGGAGGGAAATACTGCTTATCTAACGATATTATGAGATGCCATTCATAGTGGTGTTCGACGCTTATAGATGGCGCTACCAATCATCATTTTATTAAAAAAAAAATACTTAATATTGTGTTATATTGTTTCTTTAAAATAAGAACATACATTAATATTATATTTTATAGAACTCACGTTCAAGTTGGCTGGTACTAGATTAGTGGAAATAGTAAAATTTTAGCTGAATTGAAAAGGAGAACTATTTAAACTATTTAGACTAAAAATTATTTTATATGTATCTTTTAATGCATTTTTAAGAATTTTATTGTTATTACTTCGGAAGTCGGTTTATATTTTGGTTTATAAATAAAAAATATAAATATAATTTTTTTTATTTACTTTAGCTATAGCTTCTTTGTGACATAAATATATTGATTTCACAACGAACACAAAGAGAAACAAAAAACAATATGCTTTTATATTATTACTAATATTGTATGTTATATTGATAATACATAATAATAATAATAATAGCTCCCTAAACCGATTATGGTGACGCTCGCCAGTTTCATTGAAACGCAGCCAGCTACGCAGGAGTTATGTTATAGTGCCCAGGTGGGTGCGCAGTACACAAGAGCACTCGCTCTTCCTTTACTCTCGTAACACAGTGGGACGGATACCGACACGACTGGCGAGAGATCGGGCGCAGGATTGACTTTTTACATCTCCATCCGACGCAAGAAAGACTATCCATAATCTTTCTTGTCAGACAATCAGGTAATCAGCCTGCATTGTAATAACCAAACATAGAAACAACATTTTTTGTTCCAACGCGGGAATCGAACTCACGAACTCTGAGTCGAGAGCCAAGATCTAAGCCACTGGACCACGAAAGCTGTTTGTACATAATGATTACCTAAGGAAGAAGATTTACGCAAAGATTAAGGTGATGAATGTATCAAATCTGGCACACGACATCTCTTTATTTAAACGTGTCATAAGCAGGGCGGTATTGATGTCCCTACAAATATTACTTATGTCAATACCATCCCTACGAATACGTCACGAAATATCTCGTGAAAGTTTACTCTATTGCTTAAGGTGATTTCACATCGCGACGATATGCGACGCTACGTGGCAATAAATTTTTAGGGTTCCGTCGTACTCAAGGAACCCTTATAGTTTCGCTCTGTCAGTCTGTCTGTCTCTCTGTCCGCTCTTCTAGCTTCTGTAATTATTGATATAAGTTTGGTATATTATATAAAGTGTATAGATCTCGGTTTTGGAATCATAAAATAATATTAATAATTTTATGTCTTAGGGGTGGCTCTACATTGAAGTGGGGATGAAAAATATTTTTTCATTCTACCTCATCGTGTGGAGTATCGTTGAATAGGTCTTTTAAAATAAAGACAAGTTTTCATACATCACTTTTTTACAAAATCAACCATTTTTTAGTAATCAGCCTTCAAATTAGTTTATAAGTTGGTCCCCTCCTGGCATTTCTAAACCATGAGACTTAGAAACTTAAATTTTTTTATGCCTATAGATCATGCTAAATACTCTTTAGAAAAATTATTCTGAACGAAGTCGGACAGTAACTTTTGAAGTAATTTGGAAAAACCTATTACGCGTTTATAGTTACGGAACCCTCCTTTGACATGTCCTGACATGCTCTCGGTTAGGCTATTAAGATAGCTATAGAAAATTGAACTTAATTCACTACACAAAAAGATACACGTTTCATATGACATCAGTAATTCATACACTGCACATGTGCTGTGCAGCGCAGTGCAACATGACATTCGACCTCTTTCAATGAACTTTATTCGTTACACAAGAAGATGTGTATCTTCTTGTGTAACGAATAAAGTTCAATTTTAAATGGCTTTCTTAAAAATGCAGCACCATGTCACGTATCGTTTCGTTTCGGTGTGAATTGACCCTTACATTGTAAAGATGCATAAGAATACTTCACTATGGTGATATATCTTAAGATGTAAGCTAAAAATGCTTTCCATAAAATATTAAACAACAACAGTTTTGGTATACGCAATATTCAATGAATATTTTTTAATTTAGTCGTATATAATTTAAGAAATGCAGTAGTTTTTAATTTATTCGTGATAAAACACCGTGGTAGTTAAAATTTAAGTTTATCGTCTAAAAATATTTGTTGTAATGTAATTACTTTAACAGAAACCACCTGTATATATTAACTATATATGTGGCCGGCGACTTCGTACACTCAAAAGCAAATCCCGCACTTTTTCCGGCAATAAAAAGTAGCCTACTTCCTTCCCCGTGGTACTCTATATCTGTGCCAAATTTCATATAAATCAGTCAAGTAGTTTCGGAGCGATTTCGGTGCAAACAAACAAACAAACCTTTCCTCATTATAATATAAGTATAGAAAATGTGCTAATATAATTCATTTCAAGTTAGGGTTCGTCCACATTAAACTTATTTTGATGACCCGCTATGCATCTCAAGAAACAAACAACTTACATAACTAGTCTCGCGAAATCTAGCGACTCTCAAAAGTATATAACAAAGGCACCGCAGTTGACAAGACCAAACAAGCAGAAGTCAAACACGAGATGGAAGCAAATACTGGCGGCAAACATCGTAAAGATGTACGGACCCACGTGACTTGACCCCCAAGTAAATCCCTTAGGGTCAATTCATACTAGCGTGGAGTCGAAACGCAACGAAGCGAAATTATGAAATTTTATGTAACGTAATGTAATGTTATATATCACATATTCCTTCCAAGATAAATAAAAGCAAAGCACAGACGCGCGAAATCGCGTGTCTCTGCTCTAATGTGCGCGCATTTTCGCGTCTTGTTTTCATCTCTGAAAGAATATGTGCATTTGTTGTGGATATAAGGGTGAAAATGCTATATTAAATTTCAGAATTTCGCTTCGTATCTGCGCTAGTATGAATTTACCCTTAGGACCCCCCGTCAAGGACCCCTTACTGAAGACTCCAGGCAGAAGTGGAACATCTTGCAGAGACCTAGCGATTTTACGATTCAACCGGTGTAAATATTGAAAACTTTTTCTATTAGGGTGCTTCTTTTAGAAGTATCGCTTTCGTTCATAATATACAGTATATGTCGTCTCGAACTCTCGAGGCTAAAAGATTTTAACAGCAGAAACTAGATTTAATTTTATTTACTAACACTCCCGTTTTGAAAATCGCTACCCTCACCGGTTACAACCCCGTAAGAGGGGTTGATTAATACACTGTATTGTATTAATTCGTGATTTTGGTGATATTTTATGTACTTTTAAGGGCAAATGGGTGGCATCGAATTAGTTACCATTGTTTGCCACTAGAGGCGATGCTTTGATGCCATATAAATTGTAGTTTACTTCATCACGGCGAGTAGTGACAGAAACTAGCACACAGCACACTGGTCTCTGAATCAGCTAATCAAGTTCTCTGGCCACGCTCAACGGTCGCGACCATTGTTTAGTGCTCCATATTAATTCATACTAAGCTGTGGCTTCGCGACTCGGTCTCAGGTCGCAGTCTCGCGTCGCGTGCATCGGAAGGTTACCTTTAGACGTTATTTATGTATAATATAGACCATTATACATACTGCATTATACATGTGCCTAACGACCGAATTCTGAAACCCTTCATTGGGTCTATTCATACTAGCGCAGAGTTTTAGTGCAGCGAATCAAAATTCTGAAAACTTAATGGCAATTTCACTTACAATGAAAAAGCGTTGGTCGTTCATCGCGTGCATTCAGCGTGTTTTTTTATCTTAATATCAGATCACACCGAGACGATACGCGGCACGACTTGGTGATCCACTTTTAAGATTGCGAAGAGTTCGAATTTCGAGCTGCACCACGCTGCGTAAAGACGCTCTTGCAACTAAACGTGTATCTTCTTGTGCGGTTAATAACGTTCAATTTTGAATCGATATCTTAAAAATGCAGTGCCGCGTCGCGTCTCAGTGTGAGCTGACGCTTACAATAAATATGTACCTTTACACACGCGCTGCAGTTCCGACGGCGCGCGGCGCCGCAGAATAAAAATGATATAAAATCATAGTGCACTTTCGCTGTGAGGCGTGTGTAAGTGTACTAAGGGTAAATTTTCTATATGCAATTTCATAATTTCGTTACAATGCGCTTCGTCTCTGTGCTATAAGTATAGAGTTGACCCTTAATATTAGAGGCCTTCTAAATTACAGGCTGGCCGATGTCCTATCTTTGCTTAGCAATACGACAAAGATAGCATCATGAGAACTTCTTATTTTAAGAAAAACCGGCGTGAAATAACGCGTTTCGCCGAGTATGTGAGGTTACCAGAGGCCCAATGGGGGGAATTAGGGATTTAAAGGACCAGGAACGCAAGTCGCAACGCCAGAGGAGCTACTCCTCCTCTCCTCCTCTAGTTAGTGTAACTCCAAAAAAAAAACTGTATTTACAAACACGCTTTATCTTCGGCGATGATTTTTCTATTTCATTTTGTTTTGTACGTGACGGTGTTCGTGTACCTGAACTTGTAACGATCTGGTATTTGTATGCGGGCGCCGTACGGAGCCCTCTAAAAAGGTACTCTATAATTTTATTTCCCGACCACAACTCGGTTATGCGATATCGATACTTTGTAAACCCCCTCCTCCTCCCAAATTGAATATGTGCGAGTTTTGTTTAAGGGTTTCGACAATTTTGTGTCGTCGGTAGAATATTGTAGAAGCAAATATGTTACTAGCTTTGCACTACACTTCTCCAATAATTCCTATCAAAGTAAAGTATATTTCATTAAACTAGTGGGCGAAACGCGTAAATTCATATTGTAATTACTAAGTTTGAACTTTATTAGGGTTATTTTGCCTGGTATATACGCAATACAAAAATTAAAATGTTTTCAATGGAATGTGAAAAAAGATTGACAGTAACACCGACTCTTATTATACAAACGCATGGCAGTGTGTTATTAATATGAGATAGGTCAATTATCATGATATTCAGTCTCAAGCATAATAAACTACTAGTTATTGCCAGCGGCTCCGCTCGCGTAATCGCGTAAATAAAGTATCCCACGGGAAAACTATAGATTTCCAGGATAAAAGTATCCTATGTTTTAATCCAGAGCTAAAACTTTCCAAACCAAATTTCTTCAAAAACTGTTCAGTCGTTTTTGCATGAAAGAGTAACAAACAACCATCTATACATCCATCCATCACAAACTTTCACATTTATAATAGTACGAGTAGTATGATTATAGGATACACAACTAATATTTATAATATGCGAAACATAAACTATTTTACATATAGATATTAACAATTGAAATTGTTACAAATAAACCACCAAATAAACCGTAGCCAAAAGTTGTCAATTCGGTAAAGTTAACATATGGAACACCGGAGAATTCGCGAAACTACTCAACTGAATTGCGGACGAAGTTTATCGGCGCTTTTTCTGTTAGTTAGGGCTTGGAGTATTGTGGAAATAGAAAATAATGTGCTACAGTGAAATAAGAAAACTTATAATTTAATACATTGAAGTAGCCTACTGATAGATATACGCGCGTAGTTGTGAGTTTTTCATGCTGTATATTACACTCTTAACATGCATATCCCCGTTAAATGCCAGCAAACCCCTCCGATTATTATAATATTAATATTTATGGAACCTATGTCTAGTGACGCAATAATCTTGTATAGATTGGTTAAGTTTGGGCTAAACTTAAGAATTTTTTAATACTAATTAGTTAAGACTATCTAATGTTGTAGCCTTATGAGGACGACATGGTCGCTCTCTGTTTGTGAACCAAGTCCTTAATAAAGATTAAAAAAATAATAATAATATATTTATGGACGCTTTACACCACGTCAATCTGGCCCCGTGCTAAGTACTCGAAAAACTTACGTTACGAGTACCAGACAGAGGGTCTACGTAATAATTTTATAATATTAAGTATATCCAATAATTTTATAATATTATGCATGTATTTAAGATATTGACTATAATATGCACATATTTAATACACATCCATGACCGAGGAATACAGAAAAAGAAACTAGTAATCTGGGACTCTTGTGATTCTGCCAAGTAGTAAATTATACTCTGCAAAATTTAAATTTAACAGAGTTTAAGTTACAGGAGTTTTGTTCGGAACTAAGTGATTTTATTATGCATGAAATTGTAGCTTATAAGTGACTTATAACGCACTCCGCTCCGCCCGCGTAATTACAGTATCCCACGGAAACACTGTATACGTTTCCGGGACAAAAAGTATCCTACGTGTTAATCCACAAGCAAGTCAAGCTTAAACTACTAGCATACTAAATTTCAACAAAACCAGTTCAATAGTTTTTTGCATGAAAAGGTAACAAACATCTATCCATCCATACATCCATCCTCACAAACTTTCACATTTATAATAGTAGTGGGACTAACACTCAACCTCTAATATCGTGATAACACACATGGCCTGCAAAAGAATGTACTACCATTTTTTTAAGCTGTAGATGTTAGAGATATTATAGCCAATTTCCACAGCTTTCTACTCTATTCAGAAACGATATAAAATTTGCTTTCAACCATTTTTTATATAAAATCTATGACTTCGATAGTTTTGACAAAAAAATACATATATATATAAAAGTACCTTAGTAGGTAAAAAAGATAGTATATTTTCTGGGCTAGTACGATGCTAGTATAAAAACAACAAATTACCGTAAGAACTGTTTCGATTACATTGGTGGGTAATATTGTACTATCGAACAAGTTGACGCTCGATCAGGCCCAAGAAGAAAATCGCATAACAGCGCCGTTGAATCGTGCACACGCACATACTTGCGTGTAAAAACGTAGTTAAACCACATCTACAGTCGTTGCGGTCACTTGATTTGTGTTTAAATATTTTATATTGCAAAGAAAAATGTTTAGATACTGGTCGAGCAGGGTCTTTGTCGATATTGTACGTTCTATAAAAGCGATATTTCCGGGTTAAATCGTATTAAGTGGTTTTCGCACACCCAATTTAGGGATAAGGTCTAAAGAAGGGGCAAAGGTAAGCCTTTGACCAAATAAACTTGAGGGTGTCCACTTCAAGGCGTATTTATATCGAGAATTAGGTACATAATGAGCCCTTTTGCGGCGGTTCGTTTGTACCTTAATGTTGCCTAACTGTTTGTAAAACTAAGTTTACTTTTAAAAAAATAGCCATGATTTCGCCAAACTTCTTAAAACGCGCTTAACGCTGAACCCGGATTATTTATCTTTCTCTCATTTAATGTTATATATATATATAATATTTTATGATTTTTTTCCAAACCAATTTTAATATTTTTGGTTAATTTTTAACCAATTTTAAGGTGATTATATCATCTATCTTAATCTGTAGGTGTTTTTAAACAAACAAAATAAGTAAAATAAGAGCAGAAAAATATTCTTGAACACGAACTCATCTTGTAAATTTTGGGCGAAGAGATTGTGAAAAATTGTTTTGGCTATATTAGAATACATCATTTTTTAGTTGTTTTTTCAACATTTTTCAATTAAATAAGTACTCTATTTGTGACAATTGCTAGTTTGGTTGGATTTGGTTTCATTTGGTCGCAAAATTGTCCGAAAAACAGCAAATTTAAATTTGCAATCGCGCCTATAAACGCGCCGCGCGCCGCCGCTGTATATTGTAAATAACAAATCTTGATCCTTGAACACCAAAGCTACAGACAGACATCAATATGTTTGTACCTCACGTAATGAAACTTAACCTGAGAGTTTCAGAGTTACTTAGTTACTCAACAACCTATTTGCCCCTCGTAAATCTTTGAACATAACTATGTTCAAAGATACTCCACTGACATTCCTTTAATTAAGCAAAAATAATTATTATCTCCAAGAACTCTGAAAGTTACTACTAAGGCGGGTCAATAAGTCCGTGACTTTTTGAATTTCTAACATCCTTACTGAAAAAGCAACACTACTCCTGTCAACAGGCATCTGTCAGTTGACTCCTATCAAAATTTGAACTTGCTGCGTCAGTTAGTTTGTGTTTTACAGCTATCTTTATCAGACTATCCAGTAACTTAAGGAAACAATGGAAAAAAGTGAATTTCGTGTGCTTATTAAGCATTATTTTTTGCGAAAAAAAACCATTACCGAGACCAAGTCTAAGCTTAATAAATACTATGGGGACTCTGCACCATCGATTTCAATGGTAAAAAAGTGGTTTACTGAATTTCGTTGTGGCCGTACAAGCACTGAAGATGCCGAACGTCCTGGACGCTCAGTTGAGGTCTCTACACCCGAAACAATCGAAAAAATTCACGATATGGTGTTGGCCGACCGAAGATTGAAAGTGCAAGAGATTGTGGAAGCCATAGGCATCTCGCATGGCTCAGTGGTTTCAATTTTGAATCATCACTTGGAATTGAGAAAGCTTTCCGCAAGTCGACCACAAACGCAATCGTGTAACAACTTCACAGGAAGGTTTGGCGTTGTTTGATCACAATATGGAGGAATTTTTGCGCCGTTTTGTAACCGTGGACGAAACATGGAACCATCGCAACACACCAGAGACCAAACAACAGTCAAAACAGTGGGTTTCTAAGGGTGAATCGGCGCCAAAGAAGCCAAGGTAGGTTTGTCAGCCAATAAAGTTATGGCGACTGTTTTTTTGGGATGCACGTGGGATAATCCACATTGACTATCTTCAAAAGGGAAGAACAATTAATGGGGAATATTATGCCAACTTATTGGACCGCTTCAATAATGATTTGAAAAAAAACCGACCTCATTTGGCCAAGAAAAAAGTTCTTTTTCACCAAGACAATGCAAGGGTGCACACATGTGCAGTTGCCATGGCAAAAATCCATGAATTGGGCTATGAATTGCTCCCACATCCACCCTATTCTTCAGATTTGGCTCCGAGTGACTACTTCTTGTTCCCAAACCTGAAAAAATGGCTCGGTGGAAAAAGATTTGACTCCAATGATGAAGTCATCTCGCAAACAAAGGCCTATTTTGAGGACCTCGACAAATCATATTTTTTGGAAGGGATAAAAAAATTGGAGAAGCGTTGGACAAAGTGTATAGAGCTCAAGGGGGACTACGTTGAAAAATAAAATGATTTATTTATCAAAAATCTGTGTTTTATTCCAAAAGTCACGGACTTATTGACCCGCCCTCGTATTTTCTTCGGACTTATTCTTTATCGTTGGTTTTAAACACAAAATGCTAAATATATTAAACAGAGATTAAACTTTTTGAAGGAACTTAACGTTAGTATATCTGTTTTCACTATCCAAAGTGCACGAATTTTAGGAGTAAATAACAAATTAATAAAAAAAAGCTAGAGTAACTTCAAAATTTTAGCGCTTCTCAACGAATTCACACTTCGAGCTGGGGGACCTAGCAGGAACATTTGTCAGAACGTGAAATTTGTATAGGCGCTGTCATGATTTTGTCAGATTTCCATACAATTGTCATTCGATAACGTTACGTTTCCGCCGCTGTCAAATGTTCCTGCTAGGCCCACAAATCTTAACAAGTTAACCATTTGAGAATTACTATCGTCATTCGAGATTGCCGATCACGTAGTCTTTGAACCAAAAACAATAGATGGCCCTTACGTTAGGCGTATTGGCACAAGCTCTGTGTGCGCCTGCCAAGTATTACGACACTATCCTTACTTAGATTATAGTACAGATATTAGATTAGATTATATAGTACAGAGTACTGCAGACAGTAAGATTAGCTTATATTTAGAACTAACGCGATTTCTTGCACGAAAGAGGAATTTCCGCGGTAACCGATTACATATAGAAAATGTTGTACTTTTTTTTAATCTTAGAGACTAATTTTTGACATGTAGACGCTAAACGTGTAATGTAGACGCTAAAAAAGATTTCATTTCTTTAGCCGACCTCCAAAACAAGGAGGCGGTTATATAATACGTTCGGCTGTATGTGTTTTTTTTTTTTTTGTATGTTCAACGATAATTGTGTTTTTATTTTTCTATGTTTTTCAATTAAAACGATTCAAAGTGTATTTGATAAATTTGTTACAAGAGAATAGATAATAAGTAATATTTTCTAGTGTTTTCTTATTTTGAAAATTTATTACCTCTTATACCGAGCCCGCGGCTCCACCCGCATACCGAAATACCCACGGGAAAACTGTACTTTTTCGGGATAAAATGTAGCCTATGTTTTATAAGCCAGAGCCTAAACTACTACCATATAAAAATTCGTTCAGTAGTTTTTGCGTGAAAGAGTAACAAACATCCAACCATCCGTAATCCATCCATCCTCACAAACAAACACTGTAACTCGAGTGGCTTACGCACACATGTCTAAAGGGTAGCATCAATCAATTCGTTGAGTACGTTACATCTGGCTATTATTTATATAATCTAAGGTTTGACCATTTGGTGACAGTGGGACCAACTTAGAAGTAAACCCTTTAGGAAAAAAAGTGTGTCAGCTCCGACGCACGACTGGAGTTTACTCTAAAAAGTAAAACATGTCCCTCAGAAGGAACAAAAACTTTAGCGATCGATTTGAGTTCAAAAATTCGCGCCATGTAAAAAAAAGTGACAGGTGCGCAGAATAGGTTACGCACGAAAACGTAACGAGGTCATTCGTTCAGTAGATTTAACATCTCATATTTTTTCATACCGGGGGCCTTATATGAAAATCGATTCTTAAGGAGTAAACTCCAAAAATATTTAAAAATCGGTTCACAAACGGCCAAATAGTCGCGTAACATACATACAATAAAAACATACCTACGAATTGATATAACCTCCGGACTTACGAACGTCTTTTTTAAATAAAATGAATAAACGAAAGTTTTAAACACGAGACTTTAATTTTGAATAATCTCGCAAAATGTATTTTTGCCCTCTAGCAAGTCTCGGGTCAAGGTTTTAATTTAGATGTAGAGGCTCTATTTGCTTGCAACTCTAAAAAATAAACGAATATTTCATTTCACTGTTGCTGAATCTGTAACTAGGTTGAGTGGCTTGAACCATTTCATAAAAGTTATTCAAAAGTAAGAAAGCATTATAACGTAGGTTTATCCAAATCCCGTGATACGTCACACGGTTTGGGGCCAAGAAGCAGGAATATTTGACAGCGGCGTAAGCGTAACATTAATGAATGATTTTTGTATGGGCGCTGTCATGAATTTGACAGATTTTCATACAACTCTCATTCGATAACGTGATACACCTGAGTTTCCTCCATTTCAGTTTCAAAGATTACACTACCTGCCACGATTTTCGTTGTCCTTTGTTGTCTATGTCATGTAATAAATATTAAAAAATATGGCACATAGGCACTCTGTTCATATCTTTAATCTTATTGTTCACGAAGATAAACACTTTTTTTACCCGACTACTAAACTACCGACTATGAAGCCAAAAGTAAGGGTAACGATTTTGGCAGTCTATGTATGTATGTATGTTTGCTCCACCGTAGTGCCTAAACTACTGATCCTATTTTTAATAAGTTAGGTGTTAATAGATTCGTAGTAATAGCCCGGGTAACATAGGCTATATAATTTACGTAGTCGGTTTATAGGTTCTATAAAACAATATAACTTTATTATTTACTGGCTGGCGCCCGCAACTTCGTATGCGTAGAACTAACGGAAACGGAACCCTGAAGTCTCGTGAAAATAGGTCCAGCCGTGTCAAAGATTAGCCGGGACAAACAGACAGACAGACAGACGGACACACAAAAATTTTAAAAATCAATTTTTTTATTGTAAGTACTGTATATACTTTCATATGCACTAAGTAAAAAGGCGTTGAATTAAAATTACAAACAGACACTTCAATTTTATTTATTCTTGTAGATATACAGATATACCGATATACATACAGATTTTATAGATATGTAGAAGAAGATTGTATGGACTATAGATGATTAAATTACCTTAAAATATGAAATACAAAAACAAAAAAAAAATAAAGATTTCTTTACTTATCTCAAAATACATAACTGTAATGTAGCATACATACGAGGCGAGGCTTCACAAGGCGTGCATTACAACCAAAATTAACCATTACAAAAACCAAAAGAGGAAAAAACAAATAAATTACGGTTTTCTAATCACAAATACATGAGTAAATAGCGGTATAAATTTTAAATTGGCTTTGCCTTTATTATCTAGATATCTAATCTAGATATTATATTTGAGATCAAAGTGGCCAGTATGACAAAACGCCAATTTCATATGTAATGACCTAATATTAAGAACATAATTACGTAAAAATAGCGTATGTGGTTTTATGGTTTTATGATGGGTTTTATGTTTAACTTGTTTTATTTATTTTATATTCGACAATGAAGCCATTAAAGCTGCGCTATGTAGTATCTTGAAATATCATAAGCATATTCCAGTCACTTTTATATGTTTTTGTCATAAAAAAGTAAAGCCTAGCTTTAGGAGACCAACATCTATGAAATACCTGCGTGCCAAATTTCAACGCATTCCGTTCAGTATTTTGAGCTTCCCCTTTAAACGCAACACACGATATTATCACCGATTAGTGTTAAGTGAATAAAACAGCGTATCCCGCTACTATGGCCCCTATGTATTACAATGTAAATATTATTCGGTATTTTTACCACCTTTTATACGAGCTGCTCCGGTAAACAATGACTTGTCACTGGAAACGATGGATTTATACCGCCCTGTCCGCCACCGGGTACCGCGCACACTAGCAACAGCTGGATAGTGCGACATATATACAGTTCGGATAGAAATAAATTTATCAGACTGTTTACATAAAGCATTAGCATAGACATGGCTTATTGAGGTGCACTAGGCCAGCAGTATTGGCTCCATTTATGGCGCCACGCGATCAATTTTGTGCCGGCAACTAAATCAGTCCGTAGCGCGACCATTTCTTTGTGTTAACTGTCAAAGTATTTATATATATATATATATTATACTAAAGCCTAAGTCCACAGCTTCGCCCGCATTGGAGAGTGTTCTTGGCAAAAAAAACTGCTTTAGCAAATATACCTGCAATATAATAATAGCACAGAGTAAAAATATACACTTTATCATCAATTTTCACACGTACTCTTTAATTTTAAGATATCTCCTAGATATAATCTCCTATATAAGGGTAATTAAATTGTATCCGTCTAAATAGCTTCTGAAAATACCACATTATACATTTTTTAAACTTAGAATAGGTATAATAACCTATCCTTAAAAGATAGAAATATCTATGCCATCGCGGACTTTTTTGTAGACCTATAAAAGAGAAACATACCACCTTACATTGTTTTTTTATTTGTCTCCAACGGGTTAGGTTAGGCAGCGTTTTCGATAAAAGTTCCCAGACGGCTTGATTTTTGACGGCCACAAAACCTTAAGGAATTGTTATCGACCTAAACCTTCCTAAGGAGTTCCTTAACTACTTTTTTATTTTTTTATTTTACTTACTCTGTCGGTAAATGTAAACGGCATGAACATCCTTTCAGTAATTTTTGAGATTATCGCGAAATTCACCTCATGAATTGAGTGCAGCAAACCGACAAACGGGCGTCGACTGCTGCGTTACATTACTCAACCGGCACAATAATGAAGGGATTTTAAATCAAATCATTACCTATGATGAAAAGTGGATCCTGTACGATAATCGGAAATACTCATCGCAATGGCGGAACCCTGGCCTGGCCCTCGAACCAGCCAAAGCCTGCCCCAAGAGAAACTTGACTCAAAAAAAGTTACTTGTGGCCACTGCTGCTTCAGGACAACGCTAGTCCACATTACACACTGCACAACAGACAGCTACCAAATTAGAGGAGCTTCAATTGGAATTTCTAACACATCCACCGTACTCCCCGGACCATACTCCAGCACATTATCTTTTTTTTTTTTAATTTGAATAACTTCTTGCAAGGGAAAAAATTCAACTCCGTTGGGGTAGTCCAAAGCGCCTTCAAAGATTTCATTGATTCCTGTCCGAATTGTTTTTTTACTAAAGGAATCAATGAGAACAAAAAAAAATCAATGAACCTATGAGATGGAAAAAGTGCATAGAGAGTAATTTAGAGAGATTTATTATATTATTTTTAAAATTAGCTTTAGAGTTCGTAAAATGATCAACATCACCAAAGTATTTATTGTACGAGCGAGTAATTCGTGTCAGGACCGAATTTTTGTGCGTAGTTGGTGTGATGTGTTCGAACATGCAGTACAGGGGTGTTACTGGTTCTATATCCGGGGGTCCTAAATGCGATGTTTAAGACAAGGTGAATGGAGTATACCCTACAACTTACAATATCATACAGAAAACCCATATCGAGGACAATGCGTCTGTGTTCCAGAGTCAATACAACGAACTCCGCGCAAGTGTCTTCATAGGTGTTAAAGTATTTGCGATTACGATAGTTAAGATGGGATGTAAACTTTTTTTGTATTCTATCTAGTAGGCACTTATAAATAATGTAATGTGGAGACCAAATAGAGCAACTATATATCTAATATACTTCTTATAAAAGCGGAATAGACAGACAAGAGAGCTGTTATGTTTGTGAATGTTTTACAACTGCGGAGAACAAAGCCAAGATTTTTGTGAGCTTTGGTTATTATGTTTTCGATATGATCAGAAAACATCAACTTAGTATCTAAAATAACACCTAGACCCCTAACACCTCGTTTCATTGGAATTACATTGGGTAATAGTTTTTTGTTTACGAGTAAAAGTTATACACTCACATTTGCTCGAGTTAACTGAAATGGTGATCTTTTTGAGGTAATACACAGTCCTGAGCTGTGGTAATATTAGTAAAAATCTTTTTGTCATCCGCGTCATCTAATGTAGATATTTAGAGTGTTTTATGACCGAACCTATGTCACAGAGATATTATATTATATTATTTTAAAGTGTCTATAGTTTGTTGGTAGTTTTCGATAAGGCGCGCCATTTGCATCGCGTCACGCCATATGCCGTGAGCGCACCGCTTAAGAGACCAAATTAAAACGAGACTGTCTGTTTAGATTAAACAATCGATACGATTTATAATATTATCTACCATAAAGAAATATAAACTAGCTGACCCAGCAAACGTTGTGACGCCATATAAATTATTATCTATGGGTATAAAAATAGATTACGACCTATTTAATAGATCCATCTAAAATTGATCAAGCCATTTTTGAGGACCAAAGATTGGTCCTCAAAATTGGCTTTAAACACTGCAGTGACACGATATATTATTTTAGGCATAATATGATCTACTGCTTATGTAAAGACGTTAAAGTTGAAAATATTTATACATTTCGAAAAAAATATTAAACTACACTAAATAAAATAACTTTACGCTCTATACGGCACTATTAAGGTCATAGACCTCTCACAGCTGATACTATTGATGTTATTTAGGAAGAGTATTTGTTTACTCTTTAAATCGCCTGTTTCCGTAAGGAAATGGTTATTTAGTACAATTATGTTTTATCGAAATTTTTATTATTTTCTGCCTAAAAGTATTTACATAATTACATCATATGCCCAAAATAACCTTATATATCAGAAAATCTAATATCAATAATACGTTAACTTAATGTATTCCTGTATGTCTATTGTAAATGATTAAAATTTTGAGTTATAACGAGTTATGAATAATATAGTGGCCGGTGCTCGTTTGAAAAGTTTCTATTGAATAGCGAAATTTACTTCACAATGTGTGTTTAACATGGATTGAGTTCGATTTACAAACATTGACACAAAAATATATTTAATAAACCTCTCAATATCTAACAATAGAGATAGAAGTTAACGTTTTCAGTATCAATATTTTTAATTTAAATATTACCTTATATAAAATTCAATTCTAACTGTTCGAATTTTCAACGATCTGTTTTGAAAGATAACGTTTAGTTACCAATTTGAAATACAAAAGCAATAAGAGTATTTTAAGCAGTAGTACGAATTCAAGAATTCATTAGAAACTTAAAGTTTATTCAGAGTTTGTCTAAGGACTTTACCCAGACTACAGACAGTAAACAATGAGTATTTCAATGTACACATACAAAATCGACAAAGTTTGTGCTTGACCAGTTTCTTAAGATTTTCCTTTGTACAAGGACGCCTCAAAATATTTAAACACAAAGTAAGTGACCGCAACGACTGTTGTGGCTACGTATTTACACGTGAGTATGTGTGCGTGCCCACGATTCATCCGCGCTGTTAAGCGATTTTCATCTTATGCCCGGTCGGGCGGCAACTTGTTCGATAGTACATCATAATATTATTAAACTCTGATCAGATTTAATTCAACTTAAATGTAACCAGAAATATTATTAAATTCGACGAAAACAAAGTGTCACAGTATTACTTTATTGCAAGGTAAATAAGTGTCATTTAAACTATTGGTTTAATTACAAAAGGGCACTATTGTCTCTTTGTTTTCTAAAATCTTCCGTGGTCCAGTGGCTTAGAGCTTGGTTTTCGGTCGTGGGTTCGATTCCCGCGTTGAACCAACAAAAATGTTGTTTCCATGTTTGGTTGGGTCAATGCAGGCTGATCACCTGATTGTCTGACAAGAAAGTAAGCCATGCGTCGGATGGGCATGTAAAAAGTCGGTCCTGCGCCTGATCTCTCGCCAGTCCTGTCGGTCATCCGTCACACTAGGCTACAAGAGTAAAGGAAGAGTGAGTGCTCTTGTGTACTGCGCACACACTTGGGCACTATAAAATAACTCCTGCGTAGCAGCTGGCCTGTTTCAATCAAACCGGCCACCGTCACCGAAATTGGTATGGGGAGGGGGAGGGAATATTATCGTCGCTTTGTTCACATAAAGATTAAATTGGATTTGAACAGAGCATAAAGTAATTACTATGAATTTTTCCTGAATATTTTTGATGTGATGTGAAGTGATTTCGTGAAATGGGGCGGATGTTTGTAACAGGAAATCGCAAAAGCTCGTGCTATTTGATTTGACGAATGAGCGCGCAGTGGTAGAATTGGCCGTCATATTCGAATAAAACATTTCAGTATTTAGCTTTTTCAAATTTTGTGGTCGATTTCTGTCACTGCTTATCGGAAAAGTATCCATATTTTTTTATCATATTATTGGAAAATCGTACTCAGCATAGTATTTTTTTTTTAATATTTTCATAAAATGTTACACATCATATGCGACTATTGGCTGCTGGCGAGCGAGGTTGACGAAATGTCGCTTAGAAACGGGACCTGCCGGCCACGGTGAGCTGAGTGGCTAAAGTACACGACACCTTACGTATTTTTGGTCGCTGAATCTGAATATGCAAATTACTTCGATCCAAAAGAACAGAGTCATCGTGAAAAATGCACTTTTCGTGAAAGTCGCGACGAAATTATTTTTTAATTTTTCCGTGTTCTACAGTTATTGCTCTTTTCTAATGAATTTTTTACAGTTTATTCCTGGAACTGAGTAAAGAAGACTGTTTTAATGGTAGTCAAATAATATTTAATACAAGCATAATACTTCAGTTCAGAGTATCTATGACGACTGAGCGCTCCGCACTCTCACACTCCGCGCTCTCTATCACAAAATGGTTCGACTTGTAAGAAAAACCCCTATGCAATGTTTGTAGAGAATTTAATTTCCTACAACTTTAATTAAAATGCTAAGGCAATAGGAGGCAAATGCATTTTTCGTGATGAGCCTGTTCTTTTAGAGCAAAATAAATTTCATATTCGGATTCGGCGACCAAAAATACGTGAGGTATCATGTACCTTAGCCACTCGGCACAACGTAGTCGGGTCCACCTTCTTTTTTTGGCCCATTACCTGCTCGCCTTTATGGCTCACTCGTTTTTTTGGAATTGTCTACGAATATGCTACGGCGTAACACCGCTACAAATTCAATTGTGTCTTCTTTTCTTTACGCTTTCGACAATTATATATATACATAAAAATATTATAGTATGATAAACGACGCAGCATGGACGCTGCGACGGCGCAACGCAACGCACTTATAGAGCATCCTCTCGTATACGGATTTTATCGTACCTTCAATTCATATCTATACTTCTATATTATATCTACATAAAGGGGAAAGGTTTGTTTGTTTGCATCGAATAGGCTCCGAAACTACTGGACCGATTTTGATGAAATTTAGCACAGATATAGAGTAGACTACGGGACTTTACAAAATTACAAAATTCACGGTTTCCGTGGGATTTTCTTTTGCGCGTACGAAGGTGCGGGAAACATCTAGTTAAAAATAAATTCTTTTTAATGTCGGTCGAAGCATACGCATAAAAATTCGAGTAAAAAGTTGTGTATCGGTGTTGAAACTTGTCAAAATTAAATATAGCTTGAGTTGAACTTCAGTGGGAAACTCTACTAGACTAATGTGAGAAAACACTCAGGGTTGATGTGCGCTATACAAACCGCCATAAAGCCGGCATAACTTCGCCATTAGCCTTAGTAAAAAACCTTTTTTAGCGTTAAGCAGAAGGGAGTCAGTACTTAGTAATAAACTATTGAGTGGTCCGCACTGAAAGTTTGGCCGTGAACGTTTGAGCGGCAATTTATACGAGACGCGACGCAGCGCATACTTTTTAAGATAGCGATTAAAATTGAACGAATTGCGAGCTGCACCGCGCTGCGCGGTGCGGCGCCGCTCTTACATAATTGATTTTGAATAGCTATCTTCAATATGTGCGCGCTGCGTCGCGTCTTGGTGAGAGCTGAGCCTTAAACAGAAGGGTGATAAACTAAACTATATTGACTATTGAGTAGTCCGTAGCTACTGGGAGTTTGAACGTTTTAAAGTCAAATAAATCTGGTCCGGTGGCAAATATTTAAATAACATGTTTTATGGAGAAGCTACTATTGCTTACAGTTTCATTTTAATTATGAAATTATGCGTCGAAAAAATAAATAAAATAAGTTTTGGAATATTCCAAAACCTATCAAATTTGCATATGAAATCTTAGCGTATGCTAACATCAAGCCGTATCGTAATTTGTTAATAACCCCCACTTGGTTTAAACTTGAAATTTCTACCCCATCTTAGATTTTGGACCGGGTATTTTATGATTTAATTACAAATGTGCAGTTCTCGGATTTTTTTTTGTATTTGTAATGTATAACGATGTTATTTGCCAAATTTTATAGTTTTAGGTCAAAGGGATGTGTAGAATGTTATATTTTTTATTATTAATAATAGTTTAATTAATAGTGTCGAAATACAAAAATACCCGTACCTTTTTTTTTTTTAATTTAACTTAGAAGTATTATTTTTTCACAGCTTCAAGCACCGTTGACCTGAGTTTACTGTTTTAATTTTAACTCGATACCTCCCACGCGTTTCCGAAAAAAGGGTCTTGATAGACAGACAGACAGACTGACGTTCCGTTTCTTTTTGGAGATATGGAACCTAAAAATAATACAGTAGGTACTGGTTACTAAACCAGTAGGTACTGAAATAAGGGTACCCGCTTACGCAGCCGCAGCAATAAAACAAACAAACAATTTAAATGTCTTAAAAAACTAAACAACCCATAAATTCATGCCGTGTTTAACGTTATTTAAACCAAAGAACAAGAACATTTAAAATCAAAACAAGTCCGCAATTAAAGTCGTTTTGTATAATAAAACGCGTTTAAAATTTGAAGTCACGCCCCTTAATTCGACAAACAAATCACGACAAAGGGTCAATTCGTAGGGCCACCGTAGAGATGTGCCAACTATGGAAAACACGACCAGAGTCAACTCGATTTGAAATTCAGGTAACTCGAAATTGAATTCGAGTTACACAACTCGAGTTATCACGAAGATACTGACGGCCGAATACTGGAACGATAGTTGAATTAAGTGACGCTCAAGTCACATGCTGTCCTTGTCCGGCAAGGCTCTTAATTTTGATTAGCGTTCCAGTACCGTGAGTGTATGATAAGTTAGAAATTATTTATTCACACATTTGTTCATCCATCCAACTCTCTGTTCGCTTGATTCGTTCAATTATTTACCGCCAGCCCAAACACGAGTTAGGCTGGGACTATATGATCCGGAAACCGGTAGGTAAGGGAAAATTCAGGACATTGGAAATAGAACTCTGCGCTTGTACAATAGAGCTAAAAATCGAACACACAAGTGTCGACACAAATGTCAATGTCATATATGACAGCTCGACACTTCGGTTCTCAGCTCTATTGTATTAGCGAAGAGTTCTATTTTCAATGTTATTAATTTTCTCCGGCCTTCTGAATTTCGGATCATAATATAGTACCAGCGTTAAGGTAGCCTTCAGATGCTGAAGCGCGTCGCGTCTGCAGACGGGACGAGCAATACGAGACCGCGACCCGAGACCGAATCAGGGTTGCGGAGCCACTGCTTAGTATAAAATATTTATATGGAGCACTAAACAATCCCCGCGAACCGTGACGCGCGACCGGTGAGCGTAACCTGATTAGCTGGTTTGCTGATCGCGATCGCGGGTCGCGAAAGCGCGCATAGATCGGAAGGCTACCTTTAGGGAGAATTTGTCACATCACTACGTCGTATGGCCCAATTCGCAGGGCCGTCGTAGGGCCCAGTTCACTTTCATCTCATTAATGTCTTGGACGCATTTAATTAAAACCTACCCTCCATAAACCGACTTTATCTTTCGGGTCGTCGTTATTAGCACATTTCTACGTCATCCCCCGATCGGGGAATTAGATTATTCTTAATTATACATATCGACTTCAAAGTGTTTTTACATCTTTGATCTAAATTAAACGTGCCAAAAACGTCTTCCCTATTTGTTTACAAGCTTCTTTAAGATCAATCTAATTTTTGATAGCCTAGCCTTTGCAAAAGTATACTTACGCACTAATTCACAGTAATATAATATTTATTTTATTTTTACAGTTTTTTTTAAACTTCGATTGTCAGTGCTATTTAAGCTATAATTTTGTGAAAATACCGTGAACTCTGTTGAAGGCACGTGGGTAACATCGATTATAAGTGATGCTGAATTAAGTAACTTTATGGCGCGACATTCGGTAACATATACTTTTTCCACTTTATTAATAAAATATTTACAGCACGGATATGCTAAACCAAGTTGCTCTCTTTGTCTGTCAAGTGGTTTTTCCAACCTATCAGACAAACACTGTTGGATTAGCGTATCCGACGTGTACTTTTTTTTATTGGCTTATACGGCTTACTAAACGGCTTACTACACGGCTTACTACACGGCTTACTACACGGGTTACTACACGGGTTACTACACGGGTTACTACACGGGTTACTAAAGCTGCACGATTTCTGCCGCACGGGTAAAAATCGGTTGTCTAAATGTCTATTCGAATTAACTTGAAATAAAAATTACAAGGCGAATTGTCAAACGCCGTACGGCCAAAATCGATACATGTAAATTCCGCATTAGCAACAAAAAATTACACTTTATTGCAATTCAAGCGATAACGTTCCGAAACCAGAATGGCGTGCACTTTGTAGGCTGTACGCGTGCTTAAAAACACGGATCCTCGTTAATCCACGCTCACGATTATGGAGTTTCTAAAATTACATTTTAATCGAGCGATAGCTGTCCAAACCCGAAACGCCGTTCACTTCCTATGTGAAGTAGGCAACCGAGTTCAAGATAATTGATTTTCATAACCATTATTCGATTGTACTAGGAGTGTAACTGATTGTACCGTATTTAGAATCGTTTAACGGGGTGATAAAAGCTCAGCAACCAACATGAACGTAATTTCATTGATGCCATCTTAAAGGATATCGTTTTTACCAGGTTGTACCACACTCAAAACTTTTTAATTTTTTTATTTTATTTTGGAAAACAATATGAAAAATCTAACTATGGGTAAAACAGAAGGCTTAACAGTGTACCGAACGGTACAAATGGTTTAAAGTTCCGATTTATATTGAGAAAAAATGATGATGATAGCTGATTATACGTAGGTACTTTTAAAAACTTGGATGTCACATCCTGAACCTATTTTTCGCAGTTGTCAATTCAAGCGACACTTTACAAAAACGGAACGCCGCGCCGGGCACTTTGTCGATGGTATGCGTGTTTAAAAACCCGGGTTCTCGTAATCCACGATTATGCGGGACTGAGTTAGATTGATGAGACCCGGATTATGGCCATGATGGCTATGGCCGATACATGGACCAATTTGTTTTGGCCAGTCACCATCTTAAGGGCTTAGTGGGGCACCCTTCGGTCATTCCTTGGTGTCCCAATGTAATATGTTGCGATAAAAGTTTAAGTATCACCTTCTGTAGATTTATATTTCACTAGATGTCGTCCGCGACTTCGTGCGCGCAAAAGTAAATTGCGCGGGAATCGTACATTTTGCAGCGATTAAAAATGGGTTATGTCCTTCCCCGTGATCTCCTGCTTTTGATTAAGTTTGGCACAGATAGAAGTTTTGGAACCTGTTCAATGCAAAGAAACTATCAAATCTTTCCTCTTTATTAAAATACTACCTTTTGCACGCAGCTTCGCTTAGGAGAGTGTTAGTGGCAAAAAACTTCTATAGTAAATAAGTATACCTACTAAAATATGGTAAATAGTAATAGCACAGAGTAAAATATATACATAGCACCTAGATATAATCTCCTAGATAAGGATTCATATAGTATCCGTCTAAATAGCTTCTGAAAATACCACATTATTTGTGATTTTTTTTTTAACTTTGAATGGGTATAGCTCCTAACCTATCCCTAAAAGATTTATAGAATATATAATATTATGCCGAATAAGATAATATAATAAAAGATTTAAAGAATATATATAGAATTTATATTATGACGTCGCGAACTTTTTTGTAGACCTTCAGAAGAGAAACAATGCCACCTTATATTATTTTGTTATAAATGATCTCCAACGGGTTAGGTTAGTCAGCGTTTTCGATACTTTTTTGTGCATTTTTACTTTGGAAGACGGTTTTCATTTTTGGGTTAACATATAGCCTATGGACACTAGCAAATAATGTGGCTTTCTATTGGTAAAGGATTTAAAAAATAGTTTGTACTAGATCCAGAGATTAGCCCTCACAATCTCGGTAAGTCACAAACTCACAAAGAAACAAACTTTACCTCTTTATAATATTAGCTTTCCTCTTTATAATAATAGTATGGTTCATATGTTAGCCGCGACTTCGCACGCGAAAAAGAAATCCCGGGAGAACCGTACTTTTTACTGCGATAAAAAGTAGCTTATGTGTTAATCCAGAGACTAAAGTATTACCATATCAAATTTCATTAAAATCCGTTCAGCTGTTGTTCAGCTGTTGTTCAGAAAGGTTGAATCGTGCGCACTGTTATGGGGGATTTTAAAAATATTGTTGACTTACTCACATGAGTTGACAACCAAGTCCCAGTAGAGACGTCACGCGTCATGATGTTTTTTACAAATGCTTTCGTGTACCGATTTCGTCTGCAGCGGACCATTACCGCACGATACTCGTGTGTTTGATTTTGAGCTCTAATGTATAAGCACATTGTTCTATTTACAGTGCATTCCGATTTTTGTGAATTGTTCCAACTCTCAAAAATATTTCTCCCTAAATTAATTAAACTGTTAAAAAAATGTAGTATTCTTTTATACATTAGTGTTTTTACTAGTGTGTTTATTAGTACATATAACAGTTTAATAGCTTTATTTAGTTAAAAACAGAATATATAAACCTCGAAAAAAAACCCTAAAAAAGAGAATTATTCCCTAATTTTACGTAGAAACGCCTAAGTTGGCAACCAAATCCGTACGTCTGTTGTGTGCTTTTACGAAATATCTTTCGACAAACACAATATCTATCTGAAATGAAAAGAACATCAAGATTCCTCGCGGGTCAAAACATTTTCATTCTGTTATTTTTATTCCCTTTCGCTTTCAATTTACAACACGGCGTCCGCGGAAATAGTTTGCGATTATCGTAAACCGGCCTGCAGCTGTATTGACGCTCATAAAAATAAATGTTTTACAAAAAAAAACGAATATACAGAATGCTTGGATAACCGAATGAAATATTTAACCTAACATTACGCCACAATATTATGAGTAATGGCAGTACGCATATCTAAAAATGTACGTGATTTACAGAAAAATAACATGATTAATATTTCCTGACAACTCGCACTTCGCATGGACACCATCACACTGCCGTACAACGCCGCCGGCTTCAAGGTCACGCGCTCGGCGAGTTGTACGGGCGCGCGGTGATGAATAGAATTTTAGTATTTTGTAGGATAATTTGATCAAAATTTAAGATCACATGTTATATATTTTTTTGCAACGAGAATCGAACACGAACATGATTACGCTCCTTGAATATCTATTTTTGTTAACCGAGCATTCTGTATATGCAGCCGTACAACCGCCTCCTTTTTATGGAAGTCGGTTGAAAATTGGAAACGGCCGGCAAGAGCGGAGATTTTGGGCTTTGGTATTTGTGAACCTCAGATTATTAACTATAAATAGCATTGGCAGGAGAAGAAAACACATGTTAATATGGAAGAAAGAGATGTCTATTATATTATTTCTTGAAGCCTTCCATACACAAATGACATTTTAAATATTCTATTAATTTAAAGTTTCACTTATTTTCATTGCATTAAGTCGTAATATACGTACGTCGTAATAGAAAAAAAATCAAAATTACAACTAAAGTGGATACAAAAATCTATTGACAATGATTAGTCTTCCTTGCGTGTATATTCTAATTCCAAGGTGTGTGCTGTGTAGGACTATTGGTTATTTAAAACACCACAGACGATTAAGTAATTCAGAATATCAATTTCATAAAATCTTATTTATTCTCAAAAATTTAACATTTTCGTTTGTAACGAAACGTCACGTGAACTGTGCCTTTTTTTACTATAGAATCTGTTTTGTATTTTTTTAACTACTTTAACTATTCTCTATAAATTCTCGGCCGAGACAAAAAGCATTATCGATCGGACCTTACGACAGATTAAGTAATCATACTTCTGAAACGGCAGCTGATGTCGAATAGACGATAACAATAATTGACATTTTCCGATAAATAATAATAATAATTGATTGATGAAAAAAGTATATTGATGTTAGTATCATGATAATTATTCTACTAAACAGTATCCCTACGAATAGTGTATAGGTGTCAAATGTCTGCTGAACGCCTGTCTGTCCAGCTCAGTGGTCCATACTAATCAAGTGCTACCCGTCCTATTACCGCGCGCAAACACGATCGCAGATCTGATCCAGGTAAAGTACAGTTGGTAGCAGATAAGTGGGATAATAATCCACACTAATATTATAAGGAGGACAGATTTGATTGCTGGTTTGTTTGCATTGAATAGGCTAAGAACCCCTGGACCGATTTTGATGAAATTCGGCACAGATATACAGTAGACTACGGGGAACAGAGTCTACTTTTTATCGTGAAAAAAAATTACAGTTCCCGCGAGATATCCTTATTTAAAAACTGGAACCCAATTAAGTAAACTATAGCATACGTTACCTGGGCCAGTAATACGAATATATGACACCTCATGATCAGCTCAAGCCAGAGGTCGCGGTTTCGAATCCCACCGAAAGAACAAAAAAGGTTTCTGTATTCCTGGGTCGTGGATGTGTATTAAATATGTGTATAAAATAAAAAATAAACTTAATTACTATGTAGAGTATAAAATTATTAGGTAAATTTATAACATTTCCGTTGTCTGGTATCTGTAACACGTCAAATTCTTTGGATACTCCCGTGCAGCCATCCAGATTGACGTGGTGTAAAGCGTCCATAGATAATATATTGTATCTCTTATTACTACTAATATTAATGCGGAGTGTACCTATCCTACTACCTGTAACTATCCATCCTAGTATTTGACGAGATGCGAACGGTTCTATGCAATGCGTACCTACGCATAGTTCAGTTGATTGTGTAAGCTTTGGAGATTATCTATTTTCGCCTACCAATATAATGAAATATAACCCGACAGCTGATTTCAATTAGCCATACAAGATGCTGCATATCGTCCAATCGGCATGACCTTGGGATTACAGTAATGTTCGTTTGTGCCGTACGAACCGCAGATTGAAACAAGCCTCCAGCGTCAGACCGATTGGACCTTCGGCAGTATGGTGCCTACAGCCACTCTCACAACTGAGACGGATCTAACGACATAATATATCATGCTAAAATCCGTCAATCATCGTCATCCGTCCGCCGTTTAGGTTTTACTGTAGGGCCATATAAATAATACATACTCAAAAATAGCCCTTTCTGCTTTTCTTTATATATAATAAATATAATATATAAATAATTTATTATATAATAAATAAATACTACAATTATTATGCTCAGGACATTTATAATTTTCCTACAATTGTTTAATATATTATTATTTCATCGGCAGTTGGATAAAACATATACATCCAACCATATTATACTCTCACGAACTTTTGCATTTAAAATATCAGTAGGAAGTAGGGAGGAAAAATCAGAATTCTGAGAGACAAAAATAATGCAAAGTCACGACTCACCAACAAGATCTTCTAACTTTTAAAGCAAAAACCATTACAAAAACTGGGTCCATTTGCCACCCAGTGTGAGTCCAAACACCCCATGTTGTTCACAAAAGTGGAGAAAATTATCTGTTGAATAAATTATATTTCCCCCTTCATGAAGACATCTGAAGTGCATTTTCGTCCATCTTTCTTTTTCAGATCAAAGGCGTTCCCCGCAGAAGGAAAACGAATAAAAATTTTAATGCGACTTAATGTTCGTAACGACATCATTGAGTTACAACTTTGTTTTGAATGAAATGTTGGTTTAAACGATTTTTATATTACTATTATATTTTATAAAATGTAAGTTTGTAATACTTTTATACCTATAAACCAGGGATTCTCAAACTTTTGGCTCCATGAACCCCTGTTAAAGTTTCCAGATGACAGCGAATCCCTTGACAAACAGCTAACAGATAACGGTTTTTTATTTCAATAAAAGGTAACAAATACAGTGTCAAAAGAAATATTTTTAATAATACTGTGATGTATAGTTTTTCTTGTCGTAAATCATGACCAGGTGTGAAAACCCACTCTCCAGTCATCAAGCCGCCATGACTCATGCGTTACCAAGTACTGTTACCAAGTACCGTTACCTGTTACCGTTACCAAGTACCAGCGTTACCTCGCATTTTATTATTATTATTATTATTATTGTTGTTGTTGTTGTTGTTGTTGTTGTTGTTGACGTTGTCACGTTCAACTATCGTCAGTAAACCGACTTTACAGACAACAGATATTTTTTTTGTGACTTACAGCAAATTGGACAAGTAATCTTTTCAAAATTATACCCTATTTTTAAAATTTCCATCATCTCAGCGCTATGAGACCCAGACCATTCGACGCAGATTTTTTTTCTGAATCTAGCTGTGTGTTCAGTGTACTTACGCCATTCTTGCTACTTACAGCAAATACGTTTTCTTACGTCGATATTATAGCCATTGCTAGGTATTTGGTAAATAATAGTAACTTACGAGTACATACGCAGTACGTACCTAGTACCAGCCTGTATTATGATCTCGTCCAATATATATATACATCATTGACAACGTATTAGATTTTCCTTTATCCCGGAAAGTCAAGTTTTTAACATTTACAAAAAAAATTGCAAAAATCGTTCAGATCCAATCTACACTGAACGTAAATAAAGAAACAATAGCACCCTATAAATGGTAATGCTGCCAAATTTAAATATCACTTAGATACATTAGGGCTGAATCACACCGAAACGGCAGCGGAGCGGCGGTTGTATCAAGCGGGCAATGAATATAAAGTTTAAAATTATATGACAGCCATGTTGCTGGCCGCTCCGCTGCCGTTTCGGTGTGAATTGACCCTTATTCACAATGCAAAGAAGTTTTTTTCTTTTTGTCTACGCTGAAATTAAATTAGATCAGCGGGCCTAACAGGAACATTTGACAGCGGAGTAAACATAATGAGAGATTGAGATGAGATTGAGAGAAGGAGAATAATTGTATGAAAATATGTCAAAATCATGACAGAGCCCATACAAATTCATTCGATAACGCTACGTTTACGCCGCTATTAAGTGTTACTGCTAGGCCCCCTGAACAATGTATCTATGTTTAAGTAGGAATCTCGTACCTACATTTGTGGGTATAGCAAAAACAATATGTTGTTGTATTTAACGTATAATATTTATTGCAGATTTTTTTAACAGACTTTACAACATAACGTATTAAATAAAATCTCAATAAAATATAAATAGTACATCCTGAAATTACAAATGTGGTAGGTGTATTTTCTAAATCAGTATAATTTGCACGAAACTAGAGTACCTGTCGAGCAATAATTATTTATAATTGGCAACGATTAATTATGGTAATTTTGTCGTTTCACATTTCAGCGTTTATTACCTTCGTATCATTATTAACGAGTGAAATTTTCGAAAGTTCGAATTTCGAGCTGCGTAGCGCGGCGCCTCTTTTGCAAAGAAACGTGTATCTTCTTGTATAGTGGATAAAGTTCAATTTTGAATCTTAAAAATGCAGCGCCGCGTAGCGTCGCTTTTCGGTGCGAGCTGACCTTATGTCAAACCTCAAAACCATCCATTAGCAACATACATCATACACACAGACATAGGTACTCACTACACTTACGATTTTATCTCGTTCCATTGAGGTAGGTATCTATATTTATGACTTAAGTTCCCTTACTTACTTTAAAAACAACATATCAAGTAGGTAACTTTACATATAATTTGGATACTTATGTACAATTATTTTAGGCCGATTTTTCCGAATTCTTAAAAATACGCTTACAATTTAGATCGTTGTTTAAATTTATGGTTATGTTGACGGACCCATCATAATTCATAACCCTGTACTTTTGTCTTTTATCTACTTACGTTGATTTAACTATCGACTATTCTCAATCAGATGACATTCATTAAACAGCAGATAATAAAAACATTACCATGTTTAATTTTATCGAAAAGAACCGTAAGAGAGGTTTTTAAAAGGCCGGCAACGCAATCGATCTATATCATAAAAAAATATAATAAATTAAGTTCTTAAAGCCGTGTAACGCCGTCTACTATTACAATGTGAATAATAATAATACACTCAGAAAATTGCGAATTTGTTTTAATTATTGCACGACAGATGGCGCTGATACAAAATTATTTTATCTTTCACAAATTGAATAAAAATGTTAATTAATAATAATTATACTGTATTAATAAGTACAAATTATGTTTTTATTTTGTTTAATAATATTATGGTGATTAGATAATTGCTCTGAGGGATAAGGTATAGCATTATTTTCACAAATATCTTCTCCCTTATTATTAAAATATGCTATTAAAGCTATTAAATATTTTAGTTTCTATTGAGATTATTGTGGTTATTATATTTTATATATTAAATATCATTATATTGTATGTCATTGAAAAATATACTATGTTGAGTAAAGTTTGAATTGAGTTAGACACTATAAATGAGGGTGTTTGATATTTTTTCTGCCGCTAGGGGGCAGACCCAATGCACACAAAGCGTCATCTGGTGGCGTAATTGGTATCAAAAACGGTCAATAAGAGTTTTCGAATATTTTTCTGTCACCAGGTGGCGCTTGGTAGCCCGACGGTCCTTGTCGTGTCAAAAAGCTGTCAGATGTCACGAATTTAAAAACCCTGATTGTTTGTGAAGCCATTAAAATAACTAGTTACCTACTGCATGATATTTATTTTTATTTTCTTTATTATTAAATGGCGTCGGCTTATGCCTTATAAGTTATAAGTTTATAACCATTTGCCAGTGTTAAGTTAAAAGGCGGAAAATAGAATTTTTGTTTCAATTTTCAACACCATATTTCTAAATCGTCTCGTCAAAGTCCAAATAAATAGTCATAACAGTCATTGAGTCAAGTAAGTCGATTCATTAAAGTGGTGGTAGAAGCTTTAGGTACTTAAAGTTCCTAGTTAGTTTTAGAAGGAACACAAATTAACACGTTTTTTGAAGTTGTACCACTTGCCCACACTTGTGCACGTTAACGAATATTTAATGGTTAATTTATATTCTACCAATATTAAACATTAAGAACTGAAATAACACAAATTAATGGAGGAAATACAAAAACCACAACGTCACACATTGAATTCCCGGCACAACTCCCATGATATTAATTTGTTGGATAACTTTTTTTTTTATTGTTATCCTAGTTGTACCGCTACATATCTACAAAAAGTGTAACAGAGACATAATATGTACAAGTGCATGTTTGAGTAATATAAATGATTTTGGTAGCTCCATGAAGCATTAGTTTTATTAATTAGTTTTCCAAACTGATTCCATAGGTCTACTGACACATTTAACTTTACACACTAATGACACATTTTTTTATGAAAATGCTGAATAGTTTAATTAAAATTCTAGATAAATTACACAGGCACTGACCTTGGCTCCGGAGCCTAGAGCTTGATGTGGCAGCTAACTCGAATGGTATTTTTTCTTCTATATATTTTGAGTTCGCTTAGAACGCAAAAATGCTCACGCACGGTTCGCGACCGACTGCGCGGCGCGGGCGACCGGTATTGCGTGTGTGGATAATTGAGGGTAGGTGAAGAAAAATTAGAACCCGCTCTATGGAGACTAGAGATACATTATTTACGAGGGCGGGTCAATAAGTCCGTGACTTTTGAAATAAAACACAGATTTTTTGATAAATAAATCATTTTATTATTCAACGTAGTCCCCCTTGAGCTCTATACACTTTGTCCAACGCTTCTCCAATTTTTTATCCCTTCCAAAAAATATGATTTGTCGAGGTCCTCAAAATAGGCCTTTGTTTGCGAGATGACTTTATCATTGGAGTCAAATCTTTTTCCACCGAGCAATTTTTTCAGGTTTGGGAACAAGAAGTAGTCACTCGGAGCCAAATCTTGAGAATAGGGTGGATGTGGGAGCAATTCATAGCCCAATTCATGGATTTTTGCCATGGCAACTGCACATGTGTGCACCCTTGCATTGTCTTAGTGAAAAAGAACTTTTTTCTTGGCCAAATGAGGTCGGTTTTTTTTCAAATCCTCATTGAAGCGGTCCAATAAGTTGGCATAATATTCCCCATTAATTGTTCTTCCCTTTTGAAGATAGTCAATGTGGATTATCCCACGTGCATCCCAAAAAACAGTCGCCATAACTTTATTGGCTGACAAACCCATCTTGGCCTTCTTTGGCGCCGATTCACCCTTAGAAACACACTGTTTTGACTGTTGTTTAGTCTCTGGTGTATTGTCATGGATCCATGTTTCATCCACGGTTAAAAAACTCCTCCATATTGTGATTAAACAACGCCAAACCTTCCTGTGAAGTTGTTACACGATTGCGTTTGTGGTCGACTGTGAGCAAACGCGGCACGCATCTTGCGGAAAGCTTTCTCATGCCCAAGTGATCATTCAAAATTGAAACCACTGAGCCATGCGAGATGCCTATGGCTTCCACAATCTCTTGCACTTTCAATCTTCGGTCGGCCAACACCATATCGTGATTTTTTTCGATTGTTTCGGGTGTAGAGACCTCAACTGGGCGTCCAGGACGTTCGGCATCTTCAGTGCTTGTAAGGCCACAACGAAATTCAGTAAACCACTATTTTACCATTGAAATCGATGGTGCAGAGTCCCCATAGTATTTATCAAGCTTAGCCTTGGTCTCGGTAATGGTTTTTTTTCGCAAAAAATAATGCTTAATAAGCACACGAAATTCACTTTTTTCCATTGTTTCCTTAAGTTACTGGATAGTCTGATAAAGATAGCTGTAAAACACAAACTAACTGACGCAGCAAGTTCAAATTTTGATAGGAGTCAACTGACAGATGCCTGTTGACAGGAGTAGCTTTTTCAGTAAGGAGGTTAGAAATTCAAAAAGTCACGGACTTATTGACCCGCCTTAGTATATTTGCTAGAGATAAGACTGGGACTATATTATCCGGAATCCGAAAGGCCGCAGAAAATTCAGAGCTTTGAAAATAGAACTGGACTATTTTCAATGCTCTGAAACCATGAAACAAACTATTTAAATTTAATAGTTTGTTTCATATTACGATTCACGTAATGTGGCCATTTTAGCCCAAGCGCGCACTGGCGGCCACCGAAATGTATGCAAGCGGCCAAGTGAGCGCACTGATGATACATTGCACACATTTCGCTTGATCTTAGACCTGTCGATTGGTGATTGTATTGAGAGTGGGATATTATTATGTATCACATAGCCGTCTAAATTTCTTAATTTCAACATACTATTTAAATACTATTTATCTCCTTAACCCCTTACTAATAATAATATTTACACAATGCTAATGCTAGCCTTGCTAGTGGCAGCAACAATGTTGCTGCCACTAGCAAGGCTATAGTCTGATACATTGGAAAAGTCACTTGATAGACAAAAACAGCAACATTGAATCAGTTGTCTAAATATTTTTATTAGTAAGAGGGTTAAACTACTATTGTTACTTGTTGGTTGGAAAAGTATTTCGTATATATAAAATATATTGGAAAACAAAAAAAGACAACAAAAACAAATAAATCATAATGTTTATTCCAACAAAAAATAAAATATACAAATAATTCAGCGATCTTATTGTATTTCCAGATTTTTGTCTAAAATTTTTTTAAGCATTAAAAAACAAAGTTTTGTGCTACGAAAACTCACAACAAACATAAGAACATGTCAAAGCATATAGTAACTTTATTTAAAAAAAAACAAGGGTTACATTAACATTAGTAAAGTCTAGAGAACCTAGCAGAAACTATAACGTCTTTGCTATAGTTAATATGACATGACATACTATAACCATTGCAAAAAGCAAAGTATACAAGTAACTTTTGCTGGATTCACACAAAAAGTCACGCAAGTTTTGTGTGAATGCAGGAATGCTAAGTTTTCTAGAGATGATATCAACAAGATGTTTCAACATCTTGTTGATATCATACTCATACAATTTTGAATTTCGTAATTGACAACTCCTATAGTAAGCTGCATACTTGCAACAGTTTTTCTCACCAATGCATAAACTCTGCATCTGTTTTTCTGCATTTCTGCAAATCACGTCACTTTACCAACAACTATGTGTATTAGACCAAACATTCTCCATATTTCTTTTATAGGCTACAAATTCTGTGATTAGGCCGTTCTGTAGTCTTAAATACGAATATAATATTTACAAGATCTCACACCAAAGTTGGCTTCAACTTTTTTAACTCATGTGTCTTCACAGAACCAACAAACACCCATACAATCTATTACAGTAGCAACATACAACAGTATTTACATTGTTTGCTTTACTAATAGCCGAATACTGATTTGATAGTTAAATTAAGTGACGCTCAAGTCACTAGTGTCCTTGTCATTTCGGCTAGCACTGACACAGTGACATTTTGTGAATATGACGGCTCTTAATTTTGATTAGAGTTTCAATATTTGGCTGTGTATGTCTATAATCATAGGCCTGACTTGTTTGACATAGGTATGACTTATGACACTCTAATTATGATTAAAATTAGAGGGACCGAGGCAAATTAAGTCTACAGACAATAAAACAGATTAAATTATTAAGTATACATCATGTCTCCATCCCTCGCTTTATTTAAAAATTTTAAACATTCGTCCTCACAGGAGCTCCACACAATGTCTTTAAAAAGCATATTACTTTATTTAAGCTCAATATGCAAGTTTGTCTGATGTAAACTTTATGTCTCACAATCATCCACTAAAGCGTCGCACTGGTTCACTTTAGCCCCACACTTGTCACTGCACTCCTACTCTATCTACCCGACACTTGCCCGCTAGGTTATAGACCCAGCAGACACAGAGCGAGCAGGTTGGAACATCAGTCATCGGCGTCAATCTCCTCATCGCTCATCTCCTCCTCACTGGTACATTCCGGGTCCTGGCGTTGTGAGATGCAGCGGTCACACCAGCATATGAAGAGATAATTCTCGGCGAGCTCCTGAAAATCAGATACATAGATTAAATACTAGAAACAAATCTTCCCTACCTTTGCTAGCATAAGGTGTTAAGCGCCATCTAGTTCAATAATATGAATTAATCATCAAAGACGTTTGTTCTCTATAATTCTCCAACAAATGGCGTTGATATGAAATTATTATCGTGATTACCATGAGAGGTAAGGAGTACCATCTCCAATCTCCATACATGAAAAGTGTCCGTAAAATAGCGTTAAATAGGGGGCGCTACAGTCGCAAGGGTGTAAAGCGGCAAAATTTAAACGGATAATTAAATCTTGGAATATACTTCGGTTTTATATATAAAAATATTTTCGACTATACGAGTAATTACGAGTATTCATGATTTACTGAATTAACTACTTAAAACTAGTCATAGTCATCAAAAATTCTAACTTCATAGCACACATCCTTGCCACTCTAGCGCCATTTTGGCCAGTTTTGGAACTATTATTTAATACTTTTGTCGGACACTACTCCTTACCTCTATTCTCCATGCGTGATTACAAATCAAATTGTGGCGCTTTTATACTAATCCAAGCTATTTTATAAAACAATATAAAAAAAGAACCTAGGTCCTAGTATGTTACTTGGGGAATAGCAAAAACCTAGTAAACATTATGAAGCAATTGCAGACTGTCAGAAATAAACCATAAAGATGAACTACTAGGGAACAAAATACAATGAGCGATACTTTTGGGAGCTTGTTTCATGTTATGTTGAATAAATTAATTATTACCTTTTGCCTAGAATGCCTTGACCTTTGTAACGCACACTCATCCAAATAGCTGATGCATATCTCTTCTCCTGGCATGATATTCCTCACTGCTCGCAGCTGTATCATGTGGTTGCCGTACGGGAATGTTGACTCGGCGTTCGGTTCACAGCTGTGGTTGCACGCGCTCTGCAACTGGTAGAGCCCGGAACCTTCTGTGTTTAGGAACTGGCCTGATTCTGAAATATTAAGAATCGGGCTGGTAATTTTAGGTTTATGGTGAGTTTTAAAATCATGAAAACTATTATTTGAACTATTTTCGTCAAGTAGTGTTGAAAAAAATACAAAGGTACCATAAAATTTACTTGTATGCAAGGTCAATAAAGAAAAACCCTCTAAAACAATATTTACGTTAAAATTTCAATCTTTGCTATTAAATAAAAATCTTTGAGACATCCTAATAGTAAAAACTGGTCAAGTACGAATCAGACTGGTGCAGAAATAGGTCTGTACAAAACGGCAAAAAAATTACGTTTGTTGTATGGGAATTGGGAGCCTCCCCTTAAATGTTTATTTTATCCGGTTTTTTATATTTTTTCAGACACACAGACAGACAACAGATGGACAGACTGACAGACAGACGAATAGACAGCAAAGTCTCAGTAAGTGTCCCATTTTTATCTTTTGGGTATACCAAATTTATAATAAAAGACTATTGGATTGTACCTTCTTCAATATACTGATACAGTTTATCAATAAACAGATCTAGTTGCTGCCGCTCATCATCAGACATGGTCTGCTCCGTCACCGAGTTAACCCACAGGGCCAGTGGACTGGTGCCTATGCCTTGACCGTTGGTGCCCACTAATGCCATTAGAGAACAAAAGCCCTCCGGTGTTAGGAACTGAAATATAGATTTTCAATAAATAAATATTTATATATTAATAAAAATAAATAAATATTTGGAGTATGTAATATGTATACATTTTGTTATAAGAAAAAATAGACATAAAATAAAGCTGGCAGATTGTCTATCATATCAAATCTTTAAAGTTGACTAATCTTTAAAGATTTGATATGATAGACAATATTAACCACTACGCCACCAACCCCCTTAGAGCATAGATGCGACATAGGTATCATGCTCTGTGACTCAATTATTTTATACTATAAATACAATTAATTATTATTTATTTAGTGATAAACAAGGAGTTGAGAAGAAGGATAATATTTATAGGATATAATAGGATATTAACTAACATAACAATAACATTATGTATATAAAACTAAAAAATTAAAATGGAAGTGGGCTGGACATATTTCGAGAGGGCCTGACAAATGGACAAAAACCATCACAATGTGGTACCCAAGAGAGGAAAAAAAGGGACCCCCAAGAAGATGGGAAGACGAAAATATAGTCCAAGTGGCTGGCAAAAAGTCGAGCAGAGTGGCATGCCAAAGAGAGTGCAAGCAATTGGGGGAGGCCTTTGCCAGGAGGCACACAGAACAGAGACCACGAAACTTGTTGTATTACTTTGTACTGAATAAAGGCTGTAAATCAAATAAATATTAGGTTTATTTACGCTGGACGAGCCATGTCTTATCAACATGCATATTTTGTGCTCCGTTGGCAAATTAATTTTCTATTCAAGCCAGAAGTGAACTTACTTCATCAACATACTCTCCATTTATAACATTTGATGTCATCTCTCTAAGTGTATTAATTTGACTATTGAACTCTTCTCCTAACAGTTTATGTACCAACTCTGCATCTTCACTGACTGTACGATGATAAAACTGCTTTACTGTCGCAACGGCATTTTCGGGGTTGGCATGCTGTTTGATGTGTGCAAGTATTCTGACTAGCAGCATAACATTAGCCGTTTCAGGTGGATAGTGTATTTGTCTGGAAATTTATTTATCTATTTAGTATCTTTTAAAATAAGTCACTGGGTTCCTGCATTTTGAGCAACACTTTAAGAATTTTACATTAATTTTCATTCAAGTCATGGTTATGTTAACCATGGTTATTATATTATAACAATTATGGTTGTATTCAATTTTGAAAAGGCAAATTAGCATGGTCAGGTAACAGACACATGTTAAAAGACACAGAAATTAAAAGAAAGTTTGAACACACAAAAATAGTATACATGCACTGGTGTCCCCCATAGCATTCAAAGTATTAATTAGGCGCAAGGAACTAAATCTATTTGTTTACTAATCTTCACTAATATAATATTATACAGAGTAAAGATTTGTTTGATTGGTAGTATTGAAAATGCCCTAAACCCACTGGACCAATTTTGATGAAACTTGGCACAGATATAGATATTTATCGTGGCAAAATGTACGGTTCCTGCGGGATTTCGTTTTGTGCGCACATCTAGTATTTATGAAATACATTTATTGCAAGAATGTAGTACATTGCAGAGATCTTAAAATTAGAGATAGTGTCTATACATTCTGCCATTTATGTGGCATGCAAAAGTAAAAAAGAACATTATCAATTATTTATTAAATCAGTATATGAGTAAGTAGTTGTAAAGTTGAATAAAATAAAATAAAGTCTAAACTATTTCTTCTTCTTTTGGCATAGCCTTCCCTGTAATACGAGTTGCCAACGTCAGAGTGATGCAGCAGATGTTCAGAGAAAAGCTGATGGCGTACAGTGCAGGGAATGGCTCATGCAATGACTTCATGGGTACCTCATAATCTAAACTATTTAAAGTCTATCAAATCATTGGAAGTCAAATTAAGTAATGTTAATAATGTCAAAGTGTAAATGCTAAGATGTCAACAATAATAATACAAACTTTAAATAAATATTTCATAATTAGGTAAATAATTACATAAATAAAATAAATCATTTTATTTTTATTAAATTCATGTATTCCTCTACACTATAAAAACTTTTATCTGCCGACCATTTTGTAATTTCTCTTTTGAAGGTCAGGTAATTTAGATCCTTAAAATGGTTTGGCAACTTATTGTGTATTTAAATGGAATTAATGTAATTTAATAAGCATACTTCCATGTTTCCAGTAGCACATTCATTGGATGCTGGGCTTCGCTCTGAATGTAGCACAGTGTTCTGTGATATGCAGCATACGAAATGTCCTTACACTCCTCGGAGCAATACAGTATGCCACACTGATTACAACTAGTTATGTTGAGTAAGTCAGACTCGAAACAGTTTGAATGTGGCAAAACTATATCCTGCTTGTTAGATAGGCGTCTTACATTCTGTTCAGGTGTTTCGAGTGGCCTGTAAGGAAATATTATAATATATATTATCTTTAAATATATAAAATTCTCGTGTCAAAATGTTTGTGGCAGAACTCCTCCAAAACAGCCCGACAAATTTTTATAAAATTTTGCAGATGTATTCGGTAGGTATGAAAATAGGTTATAAGCTATTTTTATATTGGTTGTTATTTATCTATTCCAATTTATAGTTATGACAGTTGTTTAAGATGATGTGATACTTGGGTTGAAGTGCAGCCTTAGAGGCGCTATGAAGCAAGGACTTAAAATTGTATATAGATATTTTGTGTTAATAAATGATATTCATATTTTTATACTATCCAATTCAACTTACCGCATGCAATGATCACAAGCTAAATATCTGTATGCGGCATTCCAAGCATACTGACAGGAAACCAGTGGATTTTCTTCCAGAATCACATCTCCTCTTTTAAACTGTTTCGTAGCAAACAATCCTTTGCCCTATAAACGTATTTTTAGCTTGTTATTGTCCTACTAACCTGTCTTATAATTTTTAATTATGCACTGAATGTTACCTTTTTATTATTCGCAATGCGAACCTCGATGCCTTCCATGACGTTTGATTATGCACAATAAATGTATTATGTATTTTAAACAATTGACGATTGTAATATTGAGCCGAAATAATCAATTTTGCTAATATTTTATAGGTTATCGACGTAGGTACCTATTCATTGCGGTTCGTGCGGATTACGGAAACCTCACGGAAATATTTTTTGCCGTCCACGGTTTGATAATTTGACATTGACAATTAATAACATTTATTTTGATACTTGACAGCATCTTGACAGTTACAAGCCTGTTTCTTTTATGTATCCATTGCTAGTATCAAAAAGGCGGGAAAGTTTATTATTTTTTTTAAAAAATTTGAGCCATATCTACGTGATTTAATATATTTTATAAAAAATCAGCAAATCGGCTTATTCCGAGCCACAACGTAAATTATAGTATAGCTTAGGTTACTCGAGCTATTATGACGAATCTAGTGACACCTCATTCATACAAATTGAATCAGTAGCATAAGCGCTACGGTGGAACAAAAAAAAACTTAGTCCTTTTCATACGTTATTGGATGACTTATGAGTATTTTCCGAACGATGTAATCACTCTTGAAATACTGTAGTGCCTGGGACAGTCGGTTTTTTAAATGTCGTATGGTTGCCTAAGCACACACGGCATTCTCACAACACAGTTAGCCTAGTCCAGAGGAATGACTGGTCAAAGCGTGTGGGGACAACCATGTGCGGATTTCCTCACGCTGTTTTCCTTCACCGCTAGAGCGTCCGTATATGTATAAGTCTCATTGGTACACGCCACAACCTGGGAATCAAAATCTGCACTCTCTCGAGTGCGAATCAAACGGTCTACCCACTGGGCCACGGAGCTCATAACGGAACAAACAAACATAATATTGTAGTATAATGCCGTTTAATATTATATTATTCCAGTACCTTTTAAATTACTATTTAAATTAATACAGTAAATAAAAAAACGTATCAATGAGAAGTTTAGAAGCAATACATTATGCTTTGAGGAGCAACACGGTTTAAATTTCGATTTAACACAATTATTTAATTTAATTTAATGTTAATTTCTAAGCCGGTTAGGCCTCGAAGTGCTATTATAGTAGATTATGAATGGTCAACTGCGGGAATTCAAGTAAGTAGAAAAAGGTTATATGAAGTACTCTGAAAAATCTTCCAATATTGAAAGTTTTGTTCTTCTATATAAAAAAATATTCAAAGTTATTTATAAAAGTGTCAATTGCGGCAAATGCAATACACATAAGAGATCAATGAAAGAATTCTAAAAATAAAATAAAAACAACTTGGAACATAATTCATAGTGAAACCGGAAGAGTCGCCAGTCGTAACTCAGATTTTGAACATTGTGTAGACAATAAAATAATTAACTCAGACGATGAAGTGGCGTCAGTTTTTGAGAAATTATTTCCAGATATTATATTGCATAGATATTATATGCAGTTTCTACTACAAAAAATCTAAACTCTTCACCTGCAGCTGCTGAATCATTACTTAAAGATAATGTTAAATAACCTAACCAAGAGCATGTCAAGACATGTCTAAGGAGGGGTTCCGGTACTATCAACACGCAATAGGTTTTCTTTGATTTACTTAAAAAATCGGACAATACCGATTTCGCTCAAAATAATATTCCTAAAGAGTTTTTAGTATCATCTATAAACATGGAAACATACAAGTTTCTATCTCCTATAGTTTATGCCACCGGGGGGACCAACTTATAAACCACTTTAAAGGTCGATTGCTCGAAAATGGTTGACTTTGTAAAATAATCATTGCTGTCAAACTGTTACTTGAGACGCGGTTTCGTGGGTACAGTCAAACCTTGACTTGAGTACGGCTTGGGATACAGTACCTACAATATTATTTGTGTTTTTGGTTGTGTTACAATTATGTAAATTAAAATCTAAATACTTATGATTAAACAAACTTAGAATTTATATTAGGTACATACTCAACACAAAATAAAGCTAAAAAAAGACGCTTGTTGATACTTATTCTTCTTCTTTAGTAAGATTATAGTAAGATTATATTATTCACATTTCCTTACATAAAACGGTTGCCATGGGAAAACAAAATTAGATATAAGCTTAACAGCCAATTGTATACTGATGTAAATAATAAGTTAGGTATAAGTATGTACTCATGAAAATAATAATTTAATTAAGATAATAAATTATGTAAACTTACGCTGGTGCATCAAAACATACAAGGTATGTCTAGTAAGGAATTAGAAATTGAGTTGTTTTTAAACAATAATTTAGACATTTTATGTATAACCGAACATTGGTTTAAGAAAAATGAAATTATGTTAAATCTTGGTATGCACCAGCTGGCTAGTTCTTTCTGCAGAGTAAAAGCCATACGAGGCGGCTCACTTATATTAAGAAGAATTTAAAATATAAAGAACGTAAAGACATAGTAAGCCTCTCTACAGAACAAACAACTGAAATAGCCTGTATAGAGGTGGGACACTTTATTATTGTTACAGGCCTCCTTTAGGGTTATATAATTCATTTGAAAAAATAATGGAAACGTTATTAACTAAGATAAGTGTATATAACAAACATATATTATTGTGTTGTGATTTTAATATAAATATTTTAGACAGTAATTCCACTTCTGTTATATTTACTTCATTGTTAAAATCATATAACTTAACTCATTTATTCTTTGAACCAACAAGGATCAGTGATAGCTCTGCTACATGCATTGATAACATTTTTACCAATATAGATCCTTTAAATAAGGAAGTCATTAACATACTAAGCTCTGATCACTGTGGACAGCGGGCCATTTTCCCTATAGATAATAATTGCAAACAATTACACAAGGACAGAAACACATGTATAAGTACCTACCAATAAATGTCAAATATATTGAGAAGTTTAGAGGTGAAATTATAGCTAATATTGCATTATTATAGCACTTAAGAGTATCATAGTAGCCCGGATATGTCGTTCGGTAAACTGCTTAAATTAATAAAACATAAATTTGATACTATTTTCACCCCTAAGACAGTGAGAACAAACAATAAAAGTAAATTCAGCAACAGCAGGTATTTTAAAAAGTAGATTAAAATTGTATGAACTTTATATTGAAAGAACAATGAATCAAAGTGAAGAATTTAAAAATTATGTAAGGTTATATTCAAAAACATTTAAGCAAGTTTGCTCTGCAGCAAAATCTCTTCACATTAGAAATAAAATTAAGAATTCGAAAAATAAGATTAAAACAACTTGGCAAATCATTGCAAATGAAACTGGAATAGTCACCAGCCGCAACATATTTTAAATTGAATATAGATAGTAAAATAATTAAATCCGACAGTGAAGTTGCAACTGCTTTTGAGAAATTCTTTGCTGACATTCCAGTTTCAACCACCAAAAATTTGTATGCCTCTCCTGCTGATGCTGAATTACTTCTTAAAGATAATGTAAAAGAGTGTGAAATCGAATCGAATTTGGATTTAAAGAAATAGGACCGCAAACCATTATTAAAAATATTAATTTATTAAATATTAAGAATACTGCAGATTTATGGGGCCTATCAATGAAAGTTATTAAATCTATAATCGATATTATCGCACCTTACTTAGCAACTACTAAGGCGGGTCAATATGTCCGTGACTTTTTGAATTTCTAACCTCCTTACTGAAAAAGCAACACTACTCCTGTCAACAGGCATCTGTCAGTTGACTCCTTTCAAAATTTGAACTTGCTGCGTCAGTTAGTTTGTGTTTTACAGCTATCTTTATCAGACTATCCAGTAACTTAAGGAAACAATGGAAAAAAGTGAATTTCGTGTGCTTATTAAGCATTATTTTTTGCGAAAAAAAACCATTACCGAGACCAAGGCTAAGCTTGGTAAATACTATGGGGACTCTGCACCATCGATTTCAATGGTAAAAAAGTGGTTACTGAATTTCGTTGTGGCCGTACAAGCACTGAAGATGCCGAACGTCCTGGACGCCCAGTTGAGGTCTCTACACCCGAAACAATCGAAAAAATTCACGATATGGTGTTGGCCGACCGAAGATTAAAAGTGCAAGAGATTGTGGAAGCCATAGGCATCTCGCATGGCTCAGTGGTTTCAATTTTGAATGATCACTTGGGCATAAGAAAGCTTTCCGCAAGATGGGTGCCGCGTTTGCTCACAGTCGACCACAAACGCAATCGTGTAACAACTTCACAGGAAGGTTTGGCGTTGTTTAATCACAATATGGAGGAGTTTTTTAACCGTGGGTGAAACATGGATCCATCACAACACACCAGAGACCAAACAACAGTCAAAACAGTGTGTTTCTAAGGGTGAATCGGCGCCAAAGAAGGCCAAGGTGGGTTTGTCAGCCAATAAAGTTATGGCGACTGTTTTTTGGGATGCACGTGGGATAATCCATATTGACTATCTTCAAAAGGGAAGAACAATTAATGGGGAATATTATGCCAACTTATTGGACCCTTTCAATGAGGATTTGAAAACAAAACCGACCTCATTTGGCCAAGAAAAAAGTTCTTTTTCACCAAGACAATGCAAGGGTGCACACATGTGCAGTTGCCATGGCAAAAATCCATGAATTGGGCTATGAATTGCTCCCACATCCACCCTATTCTCAAGATTTGGCTCCGAGTGACTATTTCTTGTTCCTAAACCTGAAAAAATGGCTCGGTGGAAAAAGATTTGACTCCAATGATGAAGTCATCTCGCAAACAAAGGCCTATTTTGAGGACCTCGACAAATCATATTTTTTGGAAGGGATAAAAAAATTGGAGAAGCGTTGGACAAAGTGTATAGAGCTCAAGGGGGACTACGTTGAAAAATAAAATGATTTATTTATCAAAAAATCTGTGTTTTATTCCAAAAGTCACGGACTTATTGACCCGCCCTCGTATTTTTAATGGACATCATAAAATTATTTCATATATTTATTATAATAAAGCTGTTTATCGAACTTAAATCATTAATTTTATACAAAGTTCAATCAAATATTCCAAAATCACAACATGTTTGTCTCAAGGCCACACGAGAAGATTTTTTTTAAATATAAATCACAAATCGTAAAATTTCCGAATAAAATTTCCAGACAAACCAATAAATAATAGGACTTATTTTGTTTTAATTAAAGCCGTAAAATTCAAATCACGCAGGAAGCGTAATTTCTCATAATAATATTAATATTTATTTAACGTTTGTTTTGTTATGAAGAGAGTTCCATTTGCTCCATGGTTTCAACACTCAGCTTGGGCCTAAGACCGGTCTCCAATCTCCATACGAGTGATTTCCTTATAGTAGGCAAGGACTCGCGATACCGGAGAAGTTACAGGGGCATGGCCGGTAGGTCATAGACGTGTATATTATAATAGACGAGGCATGTTGAGGTGAAAACTGTAACTACTTAAATGGCCCCACTTTTGGAGATTTTGGGCCATTTTGACATTTGAGGTATGGTGAAATCAAGACGGTTCACATTAGAATTAAGGTGAAAACCAAGATGGCGTAATTTTTTCTTGTATGATATAGATTTGTTCTGTCAAATGTACCTCATAACCTATCTTTAGATTTGAAATCTTTGCTGTAGGTATTTAAGCTCCTGCCTTACCCATATGTCGAAACAACTTTATCAAAAAATTAGTCCAAGCGTTATTTTTCGCAGGTTTTCTGTGTGGCTGTGGTCAAAACTGCCCGTTAGTATTTAGTGCTGAAGCATGGCTCACTGATGATACTTATTGCAGAATCATATTTAATTTACATATATTTTAATCACCTCTAAAAATAAATACTCTACCATAATAATACAATGCCAGATTAGAAAAGACGTCCTTATTAATCCAATATGAGTAACGTTTACATAAAATTTAGTGTTGGTTAGCATTCGAAAACATTTCCATTATTGTTAAAAAATAATAATCTGTATCCTTTTTATGCTCCTGAATTAAACAAAGCATAAAGCGATGTTAATTATTAAGTACAGTCTGCAAAATAAGTTCATAAGTCCGTCGAATTTTTGTGTTTTTTTTTATCAATTTGGTATGTTGCGCTCAGTAATTTTGGCTTAAATAAGCTATTAGCTACGTTGCAATTTGCATCCAATCCATTCTTGTATGAGCCTAAGGGCTAAATCAATCGTTTGGTAAATTCGCTAAGGCATTCGAGAGATTTCTTTAGTTTTTTTTTTCTATGGAAAATGGGAATAATATTAAACAATATCTATAATATACCTTTTAATTGTACCTACTTTTGTTAATTTCCAAAAACAATATAAATACTTAACTTATTATAATAATTATGTACTTAAAATAATATTAATATAAATATAAACGATGGATTTAATATACATATATATACAAAGAATTTCAAACTGTAGGTATAAACAATGAATGAAGCAAACGTTTAATTTCTAAGGTACCTAAGATAATATTTTAGAAGTAATAAAAGTTCATGTTTATGTTATACCTACATAAAGTTTTTAATAAATTTCTAAAACAAAGTTTTGATTTAGTGCGACTTTGACACTAGGTAATTTTAAAATATTATATCTCTTATACTGAGCGCCCACTAGGCATCCAGGCTACGGCAGCTTAGGCTAGAACTATATGATCCGGAATCCGAAAGGCCGTAGAAATTCTGTGTATTGAGAATGGAACTCTGTGCTAATACTATATCCAGAAAACATATTACATATTATTATTATGTACATTTTGGCTGCCAAGTGTGTGGGTACAACGTCATATCTAATAATATTATGTTCGACTAGTAGCTAGTGAGCGCTGGGCCTTAGAAAGAGTTTTATGTCTAAAAACTATAACTACTGTGGAGTCATTTTAGGTAACATTTGAATTCTGTCACTTTTATCTTCATAGTGAGGTGACCTGCTTAAAAACATCGATTAAAGTGAATGAATCGATACGGACTTGAAACATATGTATAATGATTTTTAAAATTCCTATTATTTTTTCTTTCGTAAATTTAAGGAACAAAATAAGACAAGTACATAATTTAACTTTTTTATTTTTTGTATTTTTTTTTTTTTTTTTTTTTTCTTTATTTTTAAAAGGGTTTGATCACTTAGTGATTAAGTCACCCTCGTTGCAGAAATCATTTTACAGAAATCAACTTAAAACTAAATTCTATCATACTAAATACTACTCAGTGTGCCTATTGTCGCAACAAATTTTTACCATTTTATATACCATTCTGGCCTTATCTGATGAGGGGGAAGACAGAATGCTATTAAAAACGCCAACGTTATAATTATTTAAACAATTATTGAAGGATATTAATTGCCTCCTTTCGGCCCCATTCCGGGGACACTCCGCCAGAACGTGATGCACGTCTTCTACTTTGTTACATATCGAGCAGTTTGGTGACTCCACTTTGCCCATAAGGAAGGCAAAACTGTTCAACGGAATGTGCCCCGAACGAAGCCGAAGAGCCATTACAATCTCTGGCCTGCTCATATTGGCCTGATCGATCCACGGTACAACCGAAATGTTGGGTTGGATGGTTTTGTACCAAATACCTTTTGTGAGAGACCTCTTATCAAAATATTCTGACCACATTTCAGTACACTTCATCCCCATGAAAGGTATAAGATCCGTGTGGAAAGGAATACAATTATATTCTACCCCGTCAACCGAAGCTTCTTTTGCCAATTGATCCACCTTCTCGTTCTCTATCAAGCCAATATGAGCTGGGATCCATTGCAATGTAACATTTTTATCTACATTAGCTAGGTTACATACATTGTTTATTATTGTATATGCTATAGGTGTTCCTCGTATCGTTGAGGAACATCTAACGAGGTGTTGGAGGGCGCTTCTGGAGTCTGTAAATATTACGTAATGTCCAGTATGTTTTAAAGAATTAATGTAGGTAAGGGCTTCTGATATTGCTATAAGTTCTGCATTCATAATATTTATATTTGATTTAATATTAAACTTCATAAAAACATTTTTATTAGGATCAAGAAACGCAGCTCCAACCCTGTAGCGGTCTTTTGACCCGTCAGTATATATTTTATAAAAATTTAAATAATTATCTTTTATATATTTAACACACAGCTGATTTAGCAAATTACTATTATAAAACTTTTTTGACTTTTTGACTATTTCTAAGCTAGGTTTAATGAAATTATATACATCAATATAACTAACCCAAGTATTTAATGTGTACATTTCTAATTGAGAACTTGTATGTACTGCAATCGTGCCATAAGATTCATTAATCGTAACTAATAATGGTTTTTTCCTACTTCTCCTGGTCGGATTCCTAATATTGTTGCTAAGATGGTGTATTTCATTCAATAAAGGTATTATTTTATTGTTTTCTAAGGATTTAGCTTTCAACCAATATTTACCTGCCAAGTAGTGTCTACGAATAAACAGAGGTTGAAGATGTAACTCATTTTCCATAACATGTATTGCAGCACATTTTACAAACCCACCAATAAGTCTCAACATTTGATTTTGAATTTTGTCTAATTTACTTAGATGCGTATTACTCGCATTGTTGTATAAAAAGCTGGCATAATCCAAACGACTTCGTATCAATGACATGTATAAACGTCTAATATGGACAGGATGCACTCCCCAATTTGAACCAACAAGAATTTTAAAAATATTTGTAAATTTTGAAATTTTATCCCTTAGCTCATTTAAGTGTTTGGACCACCTCAATGACCGATCGAGCCATAGACCTAAGTATTTGAAATTATCCACTACTGGCAATGTTGCATCGTTAACTGTAAGAATTACGTTGTCACGCTTATATCCTCTTTTAAAAATACAAACTTTACTTTTTGTCGAAGAAACTTCCAAACCTATCTTTTGTAATAACCATGATAATTTATTTAACGCTGCTTGTAAAGCTTCCGAAATCCTAATAATGGTGCTATCAGTCATATACAAAACGAAATCATCTGCGTACTGCGATACATTAACGTTAGTAATTTTCTTACATATAAATATAGTTGCAACATTGAACAGAAGTGGTGATATTGGATCCCCCTGTGGCAATCCTCGCCCTGTGCTACGACATAAAATTCTACCATTAACATTAATTTTAAGATGTCTTTCTTTTAGGTAATTCCAGAAATATTGACACATTACATCTCCCACCCCTAGCTGATCCATAATCTGTAGTAAGCTAGGTATATTTATGTTGTTGTATGCATCATTAATATCAATAAAACACGCTATAGTTGATTCTTTTTTTAAAAAACCAATCTCAATATTCATTATAAAATTACTTAAATTATCCAGTGTTGAGTGACATTTTCTGAACCCTGTAGTATTCTCGGATAATAAATTATGTTTTTCAATAAACCATTCTAACCTATACATTAGAATAGAATGAAAAACTTTACAGATACAGGATATCATTGATATGGGCCTAAGTGAGGATGGGTCATTGAGGTCTCGTCCCGGTTTAGGTATTGGCACAATAGTTACATCCCGCCATTGTCTAGGTACAAAACTTCGCAAAAGGAAACTATTATAAAATAGAAGTAATAACTGTTTACCGTTATCTGGAAGATGACTTATCATTGAATATGAAATATTATCGTAACCCGGTGTTGTATCTTTAGGCCGAATTGATCTTTCTAATTCTTGTATTGTAATTTTTTTATTAAGTGTAGAGTTTTTAGACACGTAAATTAACTCAGCTGGCATGACAGAGTCTGGACTTAAATTATGTAGCAGTTGGTTAGCTTTAGCAGAATCTACGTGATTTCTAACTATTTTATACCCTTTCAGCCATTGCATTTTTTTCCAAATATCATTCGGAGATAAAGTTTCATTTAACGAAGAACAGAATGATTGCCACGCTGTACTCTTAGCATTACGTATAAGTCTCTGGGCTATGCGGGTTTTTTCTTGTAGTAATTCAAAATTTTGTGGAATAGGGTTCCGTCTAAATTTAGAAAGAGCTAATCTACGTTCAGCGACGCATTTAGATAGGGTCATATTCCAGTAAGGCTTTGGTGCAAAATTACTAGTTGGATTTGTGTCAATTTTTACAAAGGGTATAAATCTATTAGCCGCTATATTTAAAATATCAATAAATCCATCATAAGTGTTTTGTAAATTATTGTGTAAAAAATTAAAATTTGTAAAAAGCCTAGACAGTAAAACAGTATACGAATCCCAGTTAGCATTTTTAAAATTCCTCCTTAAATTATAATTAAAACCTAACTCTATAATATTTAAAGATAATTTTATAATTAAATGATCGCTGCCTAGCGTCTCATTTAAGGTTACCCAATGAAACTTTAAAGCTACATCTGAAGAAACTATCGAAATATCTGGAGCCGACTGCTGTAATCCGCTATTAACTAAGTTTATCCGAGTAGGTGCACCACTGTTTATAATAACATATTCACTTTCTAGCAGGGCATCAAAAATCTGACAACCGCGGCCATCCGACTTATATGACCAACTCACATGATGGCCGTTAAAATCACCTAAAATTAATATTTTTTTTTTTGGTATAATAGAAAATAAATCTTCCCAATCGGATTGTGTTGTACTAGCAGAAGGAGGACAGTAAACTGAAATTATACTTTCTACATCAGTGCAATTAAATAATTTTATACCCACAACCTCAATTTGAGAGTTTCTAACTCGCACGTTCAGTGGCTGACTCTTAATTGATGTGTGTACAAGAATACCTACGCCACCATAATTATCATCTCGATCCCTACGAAAAATGTTATAACCACTTACCTTCAAAAAACTCTGAGGTTGTAACCATGTTTCACATAAAACAGCTATATGAATTTTTTCTAGCGCTAATAAATTTTCTAAAGAAACTAATTTAGGACGCAAACTTTGAGAATTCCACTGTATAATGTTAAGCTTTTTACAATGTTTCTTATCCATTTAAATATTCCAATATTTGATTCAACACGGGCCAGTCAGATGATACACTATCGACTACTACTAATACCAACCACTCAATACAGCACTTTATTACGTTTTTAATTTTAGTTTGGAAAGATTGACCTTTTAAAAATATAATTTCCTTAAGTCTACACAACAGTTCAGAGAAGTGTACTTCACGTTGCTTGTCATCCTGCAAAGAATCTTCGTTACAGCAAGGATCGGCAGTATTATTTTCATTTTGAACTATTTCTGAATCAAAGTCCATCTTCGTATCCGTGGACCTTGCCTTAGAGTTCTTTGTCTTCCCTTTATTTTTTGGACGAGAAAAATATTTCGAAGGCTCTGGATTATGTATTATTGCTGTAGTTTTAACCATATTTGCATAAGAAGCACTGGGCGTAGGTGCAGTTGAAGTACTATATTTTATGTCATCGTGTATTACCGACAAGGGCTCTTCTAAATTTAGTTTTTGGTTCGTATACAATACAGAGTTTGGATTATCGTTAATCGGATACATCTCTAAGGCTTTTCGGTACGTGCAGTTAAATTCAGCCATAATATCCCTCAATTTCTTCTCTCTAAGGAAAGTAGGACAATTTCTAGCCAATGCCATGTGTTTACCATTACAATTGATGCAATTAAATGTAAGAGTCTCACAATTAACATGATTATTTCCACATTTAGGACATACTACCGATTTGGATGAACATAATTTCGCGAAATGGCCAAACTTCCAGCATTTCGAACATTGTGTCACTGGAAAAACGTATGGAAATACTTTTATACGTAACTCATCGATGTAAATATACGCCGGTATGTTCGGACCCTTAAAACACAATCGAACTGCCTCGCTTGGGAGCCACGAACGGCCAGAAGAATCATTATCGCGTTTATTAAGGCGTCGAGCCGACACTAACTGAATATCATTCGGGCAGATTATACTATTACATATATAATCCTCTGAAGACTCCATATCTATGTCTTTAATCACTCCGTATGAGAAACTTTTTTCCATAGCCCTATAAAATCGCCATCCTTGATTTATAAATGACTCGTTTAACTCCAACTTTGAAGCACTTAAATGACACGAAAAATCAATACGTAATCTATATTTATTAATGTATTTAATATTTGTAATGTCCCTTGTATTTATTCCTTCTCTTTTTAACAATTTTGCCAACGCAAGTTGTTTAGGCACACCTTCTTTACATGTCACATACATTTGAATTTTCTCCTCTTTTCTTTTCTTTTCTTTCCTATCTTCTACAACACTCCAATCTGAGTCTACTAATTCTCTGTCTCGTTTCAGAGGTTTTGTTAAACTTTTTATTTCTTCTTTTGTTCCCATCTCGGATTGTATCTGGTTCTCTTTTTGATAAACTTGCAACTCTTCATCTATCATTTCATGGTCACTTATGGAATTATCACTCAACAATATATTGGTATAACATAATTGTTTAGAATCGTATTCATTTGTATCTTCCGTCATCTATAGATACGCGCGGAGCGCGCCGGCAAACCGGTTTGTTACCGAGTTCCCGGGCGCAACGAGCGCAGTGTTATCGCTGCACTTATTAAAACGTAAGCAACTAGGAACGCGACTAATACGCACGAATGCCGTAACGCCACTTTTTTTGTATTTTTATAGTTAGTTAAAAGAATAATAAATATAATTATGTTTTATTACAATCACAACATGGTTACTAATTTATGGTGATATTTCTTCACAAGTAATCATTGCATTCGAATCTACTTATCAACTTGCGATTTTTAGATTGGCATCCCTTGTGTTTAAAAAGAAAAAGGGTTAACTGACGCAACATTGTAACGACGTTCAGTTCTTTAGATCAGAAATTGTTCATTATGTTTAGAATGGTTTATTAGTGAGAGCAAATCGTAAAATTACTCGTATCGGTCATTATTACAATAAATATGTAATCGTAATTGAAAAAAGTTAAGCAATTGTGCAGTTCTAACAAAGCGAAAAAATAAATTATTTTATGCCCGCCGTTACAAGGTTACGTTGTTGAATTTTGATGAATTGTCAAATGTTACCTATTAAAATGACTCCACTTTAAAATGTTAATCTCTTGCAGGATTGGATATTGTCTCTATAAAACCTAGCAGTAAAAAGTTTTTAATAACGTATTTGAACTATGCATTTTTAGAGTTCCGTAGTTTCGTCAAGTGCATCCGTCCGTCTTACCATCCACACGTGTAGTGCTAGAAAGATGAAACTTTGCATGTATTTGCATACCACGTCGACAAAGTGCTAAAATTAAATCACGAAATATGTTTTTTGGGTACCCGTAAAATGGGGATGATTTTTTCCTCGCGTCTAAGTAGTGTAGTGTTTTAGATAGGTCTTTAAAAAATATTGAGAGGTCGCTAAAACAATTTTTTGATTCCGGTATCCGTTTGTGAGATATTTAACTTAAAGCGCTTCTTTTGTTAAATAGAGCCACCTAAAAGCTAAACGGCTTGCTTGAAAAATCTGAAAATAATCATGATGGTAGTCCATGTGATGAACTTTAAAGGAAAACTATGATGGCTTTTATAACTTTGTTAGTTCAGGAGCTATGAAGACTTAACTTGTAAAATGCGCTTAGATAAAAAAATGGTACGAAACCCTACGTGTCCCCCCCCCCTTACCCCTGTACCCCTTCCGACTCGCACTTGGCCGGTTTTATTCTACATTTTGCGGTGTAAGTTTTCTTAAATCTTGAAAAGCATAGTATTTTCTTTGAAATCATTATTCTTTTGCTGCCAAAAGCCAAATATTCCAAATCTATACGTGTTTTGTAACTTGGCGTTGTTGACGCTGCCGACTGTACAAGTGACGCGTAATTTGTAGAACGCTGAGTCTTTATTTCAATATATTTGAGAACGTTCGTGCCTTCCAATGCTAGTGTAAAATATTAACGAAAATTATATACCTAGTAAAAAAAAAAAAAACAATGCAACATCGTATGAATAACGTTGAAAGTCCAAAAGATTCGTTTGAGGATTTGCAAAAGTTTGGTAGATTTCAAATTCTTCAATATTTTCTAATATGTCTACCTCTAGTGACGGTTGCTATGTTGCAATTGAATTATATTTTCGTGGCCGAGGATGTCAATCACAGGTATTTTTTTCGCTTTTCTTTTTTTATAGTGCCCACAGCCCACGTTTGTGTACACACTCATACAATATCTCTGCCCTTATTTGAAAACCAGTAGGTATTACTAGTATGAGATTAGAAGGTCGATTCTGCTAATAAAATCCTGCAATAATACAATTACGGATCCAGATATGATAAAACTGCAAAATGGTATTCCCATAAACTTCAAACCAATGTCCAACCCATTTTGTGTTGTCCAAACTCCAAAAATCAGTTTATGATGCCAAAATTATTATCAAAATTAAAATGAAAGTTTAAGTAAATTACGAGAATTGTGATGAATAGGTGGATTTACTGGATAGTGCTAATTTTTTACTATTTTAGAAAACTCAATAACTTTCCAAAAAGGTGTTTATGAAGATGAGAAGAAGATTATGAGGAAAGCCAAAGGGTTAACATTGGTTTGAGAAAGAAGTAAAAAATTCGATTTATTTATTATGTGTTCAGCCCCTAGATTTTCTATCTTCATCCTACGTAGTACGTACCTACCTAACGTCGTTATTTGGACGAGGGTAAAAAAATTAGGTGTTGAACACGGAATAATTAAAAAATTCGCGCCGTTGCGTTTATGTTCTGTATATCATTTCCTTAATGTGAGGAACAATCGAGTTTCAAATTATTATAATTTATCATTAACCAAGGCTTACCTTAACCCTTAAGAAACATAATTTTGATGTTTGAAGCTTCCAGTATTTTTACCCGACTACGACGAAGCCAAAAGGAATGGTAATATTTTGTCAGTCTATTTTATTCCGTGTTCAACCCCTAAGTTTTCTGTATACGCCCTTACTACGACGTAGTAGGTTAGGACAAGGATAGAGAATCTAGGGGTTGTAAACGGAATAATTCGCATACACTGCAGATAAAACTGTCACCGCATTTTCTAAGCGATTCAGGTGGTGATTTAAAAACTGCTAGGTTGATAGTAAATAATTAATAGCTAATACTTACTCTACCAAAAACAGTTGAAAAATTCGTTTAAAAATAAGAAAAGGATAATGTTTGAACAACAATTTTAAAGCGTTGTCAAGTTTTAGTCGTCTGACCTAAATAATCTTAGCTCTTAAGTCTTATGTTAATAAAAAAATATCGGTTGTCTGTAAAGTCAGTTTACTGACGATAGTTGAACGTGACAACGTCAACAACAACAACAACAACAACGACAACGACGACGACAACAACAATAATAATAATAATAAAATGCGTGATAACGCTGGTACGTGGTAACGGCAACAGGTAACGGTACTTGGTAACAGTACTTGGTAACGCATGAGTCATGTTTTTTCGAGCATGCAGCCGGCTCCATCGAATTATAACACGTTATCAAGTCAAAAAATATTAAGTGTACCACCCTATCTATTTATTATTGTTATTATTATTTCAATCCGCATTGCAATTACTACTTATATCCAAACAAGACAGTTGCAGTTGCTACCCACGTAATAAAAGAAAAGTTGTCTTCTTTATTACGTGGGTATTAGCATAAGCGTACGTGTTATAACATTGTAAAGATAAATATAGTGCAAAGCAAATTTTGCTTGAGGTAGGTAATGCTTAAAGAACATATCTTAAAGATAGAACAAACAGTAGAGTCAACTATGTACTGTACCCGGTCTACAAGAACACAGAGTAAAAATATATACGAAAATGCATCCTTTGAAAAGAAATATTCGGTTGCCGTTTTTTGTCGGCTTTCTTTATCTAACACTGCTAATGTTGTTGTGCTTCTGCCGCTACTTTGTGCGGAGAAACTAGCCGAATACATTATTATCTTCTTTAATATTATGTGCATTGTTTTTGGCCGAATACTATACGCTTCTACATGTACCAATATAGCTTCTTTCTTTATAATTTTTAGTAAAATATCGAAATGTCAAAGAGATAACAAGGCCAGTAACACGACAGAAAGTTTTGAATATTTGTCAGGTTTAATGTAAAATCATCTTGACTCAGCTGGAACTGGACTGGAACTTAATATGCAGTTGATAAGGGTACCGAAAACTAAATACAGAATACAGCTGGAGGACTAATATTAGTATTAATTATAATATTAGTAAAAATATTATATTAAATGTATAATAGAATACAATATAACAAAAAAAATGTTTTTACTTTTCTACTTCTGATTTTTATTTCAATTTTTAATGCCGTTTGACCACTGACACGTTTTAGGACATTTATAGTGCTCTACGTTTTAAAATTTTGTTGTGTAAAACCCAAGTGTTTCGGTTCAAGAAACTTTATTCGCAAGCAAAAAATTACACGCGACCAATTTTCCTCCGAAATGTTATGTAAGTTATTGAATTGCGCTATGTTTCGATTTTGTTATTTTTTCGTTTGCATCCTTTTAGCCCTATAAGGGGGGAATTTTGTAAAATATTCACTCAGCTGATGCCATTATCAATATCAAATCAAATATCTGCGTGCCGAAATTTCAGCGGATACTGTTTAGAATTAACCTCGTAATTAACCTCCGATAGGTACATATACGTAGCATACGTTTATACGTAGGCAATAGGTATTTAGGACAAAATAAAAGGAAAACATCGCGATCCTTCATACTATGGCATCTAAAATCAATCAACCCGCAGTGCTCTATCATGTTAGACTTTATTTCCATTACATTCTTATTGTAGCAGGTACGAGCGCGTGTATTGCGGACCTAGTGCATGATGATGATGACCACAATGACGAGTGTCATCGTCACGTTGGGGCACGTGAGGTACTACGTAGGAAATGCCGGATTGAATGGAAAATACCAAACAGGTTTTACCTGAGAGGTGTTGAGAAGCCGAATTTTTAGTAAAAAATTTCAACAACTTAAAAAACAAGGCCAACTAGAACTCAAGATAGCTTGTTTTAGAGTATTTATAATAGAATTTATAAATATTCTGCAAATATACAACACACCTCGTATTGTATATTTGCAGAATGTATCATACAAAATCGTGTAAAATGTAGCCAAGGCGATATCACCAGCACTGTCAAAAAGTTATCAGAGCTCATGTAGAGCCAAGTGTTTAGCTCTAAACACCCTAACTCTTCATGCCCAGATAGCAAGAAACGTATTTTAACGTATTATACGTACTAATCAGATTCCGTGGCTTGGCCATTATGTTGCTAAAATAAGAATATGTTGCTATAATATTAGTAGGTATGTAGCATAATTGCTATTGTAGAATTAAAACTAATGAACAATAAATAAATATCAAACGGCTAAGCCACTTATCATTGTGTATTTTAAACGGCATGCACGATAAAAAACTTATAGTCTACTAGCTGTTGCCCGCGGCTCCGCCCGCGTAAATACAGTTTCCCAAAGGAACACTTTTTCGGGTTAAAATTAGCCTATGTTTTAATCCAGAGCCTAAACTACTACCATACCAAATTTTAACGAAATCCGTTCAGTAGTTTTTACGTCAAAACAGTCCATCCATACTCATAAACTTTCACATTTCTAATATTAGTAGTATTCGCGTTAAGTTTGCAGTGGATCATCAGTACAAATGTCAAAATTGACCAATGACACATAAGACATGTTCACATTAAACAATTAGCAAGCCATTATGACATTTTTACTGACGATTCACTGCTTTTAAGCGAATTAACTATAGCTGCTAGTTTTTGTGCATTCTAAGTATAGCAAGCATTCCGTTTTATAGTTATATATAGTCACCAGGCCAGCTACGCAAGAGTTTATTTATTTATTTATTTATTATTTCATTATCTCTCCAAAACATAAAAACTATCATAACAGGACCTTAACCTAATTCGACAGACAAGTAAATAACTAATATTTAATATTGATTAATACTATTTAAATCATAAAAACGAAATAAATTGAATTACTCGTATATATAGATAACAACATTTTTATAACTACTAAAGCTATCTAAGTTGTAATTAATTATAGCATACAATAAAATATGCTGCCTTTGTGAAGTCGTTCAACGAACAGTTGAACACGTCAACCAGCTCGGCTACCGCGTTATGCGTGCGCAGCGCGCGCGTCAGTGGCGCCTGCTGCAGGCGGTTGGTGCGCGCTGTCGCTACCGCTACAGCTGCGGTCGCCGTTGGCGCACCATGTACTTATCCGAGACGCATAATCTAACTTCCTCCAATACATTCGGATTATGAATTTTATTCATTCAATACATTCGGATTACGAGTTATATAGTGCCCAAGTGTATGCGCAGTACAGGCGCAGGTCCGATTTATACATGCCCATCCGATGCATGGATCATCTTTCTTATCAGGAAAACAGGTGATCAGTCTGCATTGTCTTAACCAAAACTCAAATTCAACATTTTTATATCCATGTAGGTTACCAAGTAACTCATGAAGAACTGTCCTAAATGATGCCTACCACCGGTTCGAAAACTAGCCCGGCGAGAAGAACTAGCGTAAGAAACTCGCACCGGGCACTGCACAGGCACACTCTTTTAGCAAAAAGATGGGAAAAATGTTCTTTTAAAAAAAATATATTTTTACAATGTTAGTAACTTAATATATTTATCAAAAGTCAAGATACTTAAGTACTTAGGTTCATAGAAGCAGACATGCATCTGCCCATTGTATTCCCAAGGTGTACAATCGTTAATGAAATCATTGACCTTATAATAAGCTTAATATATAAAAAGTATGTATACATTGACCTTTAAAAGATTTACTTTCTTTGCTAAGTCTGATCAGCGGTATTTCTAACTTATTCTTATTTCTAGTATTCTTTCTGACATACAACACACTGTCCTAAATGTATTGAGAGGCGACGGTCAGAATACCTATTTCTTTAAACTTTTCTCTCTGAGATTCAAAACATGACATCTTATAAATAGAACGTACCTACCTACAGCTCACTTCTGCAGCACAAATATTGTGTTAATGTCCGCAGCGTTTCCCCATAAAAGGATGCCGTATGACATTATACTATGAAAATAACTAAAAAATAACTACACAGTTTAATACTATACGGCTTACACATTTCAAACACTGATTTTTAAGTAGATAGTGTAAAACTTAGGCCTTTTCATCCGTTATTGAATGACTATACTATAATGAATATACTGTACTGCCTGGGACAGTTGGTTTTTAAATGTCGTATGGTTGCCCAAGCACATACGGCATTCTCACAACACAGTCAGTCTAGTCCAGAGGAATAACTGGTCAATACGTCTGGGGTCAACCATGTGTGGATTTCCTCACGATGTTTTCCTTCACCGTTAGAGCGTCCGTATAATGTACTTGAAACATGAAAAAGTCTAATTGGTACAAGCCACAACCTGGGAATCGAACCTGCACTCTCTCGAGGTTGAATCAAATGGTCTACCCACTAGGCCACCGAGCTCAATAATATATTGTTCAAATAATATATTTTTTGAACAATTTGCCATGCTTTATTTTTGTGTTATTTGAATAAGTCATGGAAATACTGAGTAAAGTACATCTTAGAAGTAAGTAATAGTAGAAGGGACCTTTATATTTACTATTTCATTAATAAATAATCGATTGCAATTCCAATGTCTCGCTAAAACTCGAAAATGGCTAGACTGTTTTGGTTAATTTTGATCTTGAAATTGTGGATGTTCAGGGAAGGCTTAAAGGATATTAGTACTGTAGTAATATTCAACTCTCAGTGGTCAATAATCAAGATAGAACAAAATATTATATTGGGTCAACTAGTCACATTATATTTATTAAAACTATTTCTAAATTATTTTGTCGTTTTTCAAATGTACATTGATTTCTTATAACTAAACTAATGTAAGTGCCTTCTTGCAAACAAATAACTCATATCTTATACGCAACGAAAGAAACAATATTTATTATACTAAATAATCCGCGCCAAGTCACTAATGATCGTCGATAAGAGTAAAAAACTCTAGCTAAAGCGATTTTTCGAAGCCACTTTTACACATGTACGAGGGTGGCACTGAAAATTACATTGTCGTGATGGAGGATGATGCGGCGGTTGCAGTTCTCTTTATGGAGTTCAGAAACGACCTGTGGCAAACAAATGTTAGCATACCATTCTGCATTAACCGTTCTTTGTCCCTCAAGAGGAATAGTCACAACATGGACGGTTTTGGAGACAAACGTGGCCACCATTTTTTTGCAACACTCCGTGAACGAACAATTTTTGTTGGCTTTAACTCATTTTCGAACACCCAAACTCGTGACTGGTTTTTTGTTTCGGGTTCGTACGCGTATATCCAGGATTCGTCACCTGATACGATGTTGTATACAGCATTTGAGGATCCTGCGTGGAATCTTTCGAGAGTTCTGACGTACCAAGTAACGCGAGCCGCTTTTTGCTCTTCACAGAGCAAATGCGGTATCCATCGGGAAAACAACTTTTTTACACCTAATTGTTCATGCAAGATTATTTGTATTTGACTCATGCCAATGTCTAAAGTTGCCTGAATTTCGCGGTATGTCATATGTCGATCTTCCTCAATCAGCTTACGCACAGCATCAACGTTTTCTTGGGTGACTGCAGTTTTTGGACGACCTTGACGGGGATCATCACTGAGCTTGACACGTCCACGTTGAAATTCAGCAAACCAGCGATAAATTGTGGTTTTGGATGGGGCTTCATCACCAAATGCAGAAATCATCCGGTCAACACACTGTTTTTGTGTTAAACCACTTCGAAAGTCATAATAAATCATCGCTCTAGAATTGTCAATTCCATTTTCTCAACGACTAAACAAGTTTGACAAGACCTTCTGACAAGACCGAGAATCTTTTTTTAAGTAAATAAACGGTATTCGATTTTTAAAACCAAGGAGTTTCAAATTAAAAAGATTTTAATATGACAGGAAAAGTGGAAATATTCCATTCCCGATACTTTTAGTGCAGCCTATGTATAAAAGATCGGAAAATATTTAACTCAAGAAAATAAAGTACAGCACAAGACATCAGCTGTAATTTATTTCGTGTCCAACCCCTAGACTTTTAACTCCTGTCCTACGTAACGTCGTTATAGGAACGGGGGTTAAAAATCTAGGGGTTGAACACGGAATATAACGTCGGTACACATTAATGCTACTTGTCAGTTATTAACCGTGCAATAAACAATGAATAGGTATGTACATAATTTAGTCGAATTTAGTATTTTTGTTTTTAAAAACATGAAATTGGATCTGAACAGACTATACAAAATGTTTAATGACATGTACAGTCGGAGATCCTACTACGATTATAAATGTGAAAGTTTGTGAGGATCGATGGATGTTTGTTGCTCTTTCACGCAAAAACATCTGAATGGATTTTGTTAAAATTTAGTGTGGTAGTAGTTTAAGCTCTAAATTAACACAGAGGCTACTTTTTATCCCGAAGAAACGCAGGGTTCCCGTGAGATTCTATATTTACGCGGGCGGAGCCGCAGACAAAAGCTATTAGTCAATAATCATCACTTTGACAGTGTTCGTAATTTGTACGTATTATAATTTTTTGTTTCAGATGCCGAGTACCAGAATGCGACAATTATGACGCTACTGTCGACATCCCGGAATATTGGCCTAAGGACATAAACGCTAGATGTTTTAGACCAGTGATGATTGATGGATCTAATGGCACGTGTTCGAACGAAACCTTCAGTGGTATGACGGAGACCTGTGATGAATGGATATACGAACACAATAACTCTATTGTGTCTGACGTAAGTATAGCCGTAATAGCACTAAGTAAGTCATAAAATCAAATTAAATCCTACTAATATTATAAAATATGTGAAAGTTTCTGAGGATGGATGCATACTCTTTCATGCAAAAACTACAGAACGGATTTCGATTAAATTTGGCATGGTAGTAGTTTAGGCTCTGGACAAACAAACATCCATCCATCCATCCTCACAAACTTTCACATTTATAATATTAGTAGGAGAAAATATAAAACTAATATCACTAAATGTTGCCCGCTAGACTTAGTGCGCGGTAAGGCTGTAAGGCCGTGGTATGCCGTGGAAATCGCACATTTTGTCGCGATATAAACAAGCTTTTGTCCTTTCTCGTGGTCTACTCTATATCTGTACCAAATTTCACCAAAATCGGTCCAGTAGTTTCTGAGCTTAAGTCTAGTACTAATAAAATATTTTCTCTTCACAGTATCAGTGTAAATTTGTGTGAAAAATTATGCTGTACAAAATACATAGCGCCTTTCTAACGATTATATTGATTTAAAACTAATAATAATAATATCTATGGACGCTTCCACACCACGTCAAAGTCCCGTGGTAAGTTTTCGAAGAACTTGTGTTACGGTACCAGAAAACGGAAATATATTTAATAATTTTTTACTTTACACATATTTAAGATTTTTATTATATTATACACATATTTAATACATATCAATGACCCAGGAACATAGAAAACATTTTTGTTTCTTTGGCAGGATTCCACCGGCTTGAGCACTTATGCACTTAACTGACTTAACCACAGAGGTCGTTAATAATGATAATGATAATGTTGTATTAGGGTTAATTTATACCGCGACGATATGCGACGCGGTTCTCCATTTTTTAAGATATCTGAATAGCTATAGCGCCGCTTCGCGTTGTGTCTTGGCACGGTGTGAACTGACCCTTAATCAAAATTGTTAGGTAGTCGCTTTTTTACCTTCATCATTTTATACATTCATCATTGAGCTTAAAAGCCAAGTACACACTGCCTGCTAAATTAAAATTAAATAACAATAATTTGTCGTCAACACAGAAGTGTATCTCTACTTATATCTATAGGTCACTAATAGATAATATGACTCTTAATTTAGGATTAACAATCATAAGCAATCCTCTTTGTGTTTACTTAAGAACTATAGCTTTTGCCGCAGCTCCGCCCGCATGTTTATGCGAGCGGAGTCGCGGGCTGTATTTACAGCATCCCACGGGAACACTGTACTTTTTCGGGATTTAATGTATCCTATGCCCCTCAACGTGGTTTACTCTATATCTGTGCAAAATTACACACAAAGTCCCTTTGAGGGGACGCTTTGTAGTATTTGTGTGATAACTTATGAAAATGTAATTTTTAAAATAAAATTTGTACCTAAGTAATTCCCGGCGAGCGCCGAACGAGACCCATCTTTTATATCTATACTAATTACATACGGCAATTTGGATATTCTTAAAGTTTCAACCGCTGGTTATCATGTATGCTAATACCTAATAAACTTTTTTCAGCTGAACCTTGGCTGTCAGTCCTGGAAGCCCATGCTTGTGGGTAGTATTCACAATGCTGGGATGGTGTTCTCTATGTCTATAACTGGTTGGATCGCAGACAGGTCAATAAAATAAGTTTATTTACCTATTATACTTATCATTACCTATATTACGTACAGTACCTACAATTGAGATGCGGACTTTTCATTAAAGTCAAGTTTTCATTTTGATTGACAACTAAATTTAAAAGCAATTAACGAACGCTTCAAACTATAGTGTAGGTACCAACATTTTTACAGTTTACTTTTTCAATTGCACTTTCAGGCATGACTTTCTCAAATTTATATAAGATAAGTGATCTCGTGCTTCACTCGCTTCTGTTTATAATTTAGTACCGAAATGTTTTCTTTAAGTTGAACAGTCATCTAGGGTTTCAAGTTTAAAAGCACATTTTCACCAGTAAAACAGCTGAAAGGAAAAAAATATTGCTCGCTCCACTCACTCATGTTTAACATAAATAATTATAGTTATTATCTCCTTTAGTACCGATGTCCTATTTCAAATTTTTAAGTTCATTGTATTATTTTCAAGTTCACAGTATTTTAGGGTTTAAAGAAAGAACAGATTTTTACCTGTAAAATGAAAATGAAATGTTAGTGATAGTAATATTATGTAATTTTGTGTATTTCCTATTTAAAATTCGTACATTCCCAGTCACAGTAATAAAAAAGCGGTACAGAAAATGTACAAAAATTGCGCGCGACTTTTAAAAATAGATGTTATGAATATAAAGTAAGGAAAAAAGATTTATTAATTTCATTTTTATTACTATTATTCATTGCCTTCTTAATAATTTCAGGTTCGGCAGAAAGCTCGCTATGATACTCTGCTCCGTGGGCGGTGCTGTTGGTTTATTCAAAATATTACTGACCAACTACTACGGTTACCTGGTCATCGAGTTCCTGGAGACGGTGCTAGCTTCAGGACTGTATACAGTCGGTATTGTTATAAGTAAGTATACCTACAACTAATGCTACGTTCCCACGAGAGTTTCTTAGTGGTCACGACAGAAAAACAAGCACTCTAAATAGAACTGTGCGCTTGTACTTGTTGTTGTTGAGCTGGAAATGAGTGTTATGTGTCAAATGTTAGATTTGACAAATCTACATGATTTTCAGCTATATTGTATTAACGCATAGTTCTATTTACAGTGCAGTTTTCTCGCAACCAGTTAAAAACGCTCGTGGGAACGAGGGCTTACTGTTAGCCTATATTTTCAACGGTGCCTACATAATAATCAGCAAACTAGAAAACTATAAGGGCCAATTCATTGTTGAAATGCATCGAAGCGAATTTCTCTAAAATTAAGTATAGCAAAATCAATTTTATGTCAATAACGGGACACATAAGTAAGGCATTCTAAAATATTCTAATGCATAGGACATGAAAAAGCAGTTCACTAGATGGCTGCCGCATTAGCGACAACGCCCCAGGTCACATGTCCGCGATTGCGATGACAGAAATCAATGATTTCAATTTCCTTAGTCACTTTACTCGCCAGATCTGACTCTATTAGACTACTCCCTTTTTCCAAACTTGAAGAAATGGCTCGGTGGTCAAACATTTTTGGATAAAAAAAGTTGATCCTGCGGTAAATACCTGATTTGGAGGGTTTGAAGTTTCCTCTTATAAAAGTGGTATCGAAGCTATTATACATCGCTTAAATAATGTTTATCGGCCTAAAAAGAACCAAGAATGAAACAATATTTCAGACACATTTTCATGGTTTTCATGGTCAGGACCGGTTCTGGGATCTCCCTAGTAGTTTACTGAAATTATATTACGTTAATATAATAAGTATTTTTACCTTTCCAGTGATAGAGGTCGGTGGCGAATCTAAAAGAGTGTCAACCGGTGTTATATTTTGTTACGCCTTTTACGTCGGCGAAGTCTTATTCGCCTTAATTGCAATGGAACTGAAATATTGGAAATATATCATTATGATTGTATATGCACCGATGATTCTATTCATATTTTATGTGTTCATTCTAAAAGAGAGCTTAAGATGGCAAATCATTAACGAAAAGATATCAGAAGTCAAAGAAACGCTTAAAGTCATAGCTAAAGTAAACAAATTAACAGTAACAGAAGATGAAATAACAGAAATCACACCAGAGGAACTGACCAAGAAATTCAACGCAGTCGTGCAGAAAGAGACAGAAAATGTAAAACATATTATAGCATCGAAAGAGATGCTTATACGTTTAGCTGTGTCATCGTTCTGCTTTTTTACATCAGGCCTAACATACTATGGTATGGCTGTACATTCGGTTCTATTGCCGGGAAATAAATATATTAACTTTATTTTAGCTGCTCTAGTCTCATTTCCCAGTGATTTGGTAGCTCTATTCCTGATGAAGAGATTTGGAAGGAAACGAACGTTACAGTGCGGTTATGTTTGTTTAAGCGTATTCCTCATAGCGTCGTCATTTTCTCCTGAAAGTGAGTTTCAATTACCTTAAATTTAAACAAAATTACTACAATATCAAAATACATTTTTCGGCTCTTGACAAAATAATAAAACGAAGAGAAAGCCGAGAAGATATCAAAAAATACATCTATTACATAAGAAGATATATTACAGCTTTAGGTTTGACACAATTGTCAATGAGAGGCAATCTTTCTTTCACAATCCTTATACAACATTTACATATTTTTATTGCGTATCTAAGAGGTAAAAGAATCCTAAAAAATATGAAACTTTAAAATTAAAACATGAATTATGGTCGAATTTCGACCACAGAACTAAAGGTCACCCGCCATCTCCGGTCACCTTCAGTTCTGACTAACTTTGGCAATCCAAAATCAATGTTACTTTTTTTGCAGTAGATAAAAAGAAATGAGCAGCAACCTTAAGCCCTATACTCAAACCGTACATTGTTAATTAACCCTATTCGTAATAATTCTTTCCAGACATGTCCCTACTGAAAGTGATACTATTTCTATTGGGGAAGCTAGGTACGGTTGTATGTTTCACGTCCATATACACGTACGGCCTGGAACTGTTTCCTACTAGTGTGAGAGGCACACTGTTTGGAACCGGCAACACAGCTGCGCGAGTTGGCAGTATGATAGCCCCTTTGACTCTGCTATTGGTAAGTTTTATTTAACCTACTACTACTACTACTTTTTACCCGACTAAGACGAAAGCCAAAAGGAAGGGTAATGATTTTGTATGCATGTATGTTTGTTCTATCGTAGCGCCTAAAGTACTGATCTGGTTTTAATGATTTTAGTGTTAGTAGATACGTAATAATGGCCCGGGTAACGCGCGTAAGTAAAATACGCTATATAGTTTGCGTAGTCTGGATAAAGTTTTTTTGATTATTACCGACAGCTAGTCAGCCTGGAGCAGGGAACCCCAAACTATTTTGGACAAGTGACCCCTTTTCCAAAATGAACTGTTATCTCAGACCTCCATGGCCAAAATACATACTTTTAAGATCAACCCCCTTATTCATAATGTTCCGCTAACTTAAAACAGCTGCTACAGAGTGTTATTTTTCATTCTGACTTAGGTCAATAGAAGAAGACATAGTAATTAGCAATGCTTTAAGTTAGCAGACTATTATGAATAAGGGGGCCTATCTTTATTTTTTTCCTATTGATACAAAATACCTAGGTACTAAGATACCAACTGGAAAACTTTGCACTTGGTTTACTTAAATAATCTTAAGTAGGTAGGAAAACTATATTTAAAAAAGTATAAATTCGCAAAGAGAAAATAAAACATTCAGTGTGATGGACGTGATCTAGCTACATCCGGTTCAATATTGGTGAGTTGCAGCCTTAAATCTCCACGTTCGTTGATTTTCAAACGGTTTCTTTGTTTCGTCAAAATGTTTGTAACCACACTGAAGCTTTTTTCAACTAGGTATGATGATGGAAAAGCGATAATGTATTTTTCAGCAATGTTCCACAATGTAGGATACTGTGTTTCAATGTTGCGTTGCAACCAGAACTTCTGATAGTCTTGGTTGAACTTCTGCTTAAGCTCTTCGTCTGTGCTGATGGTAATCAACTCTTCTTGCATTATCACATTAGCTTCTTCTATGGCTGTGGTATTGTACGGATTTATTATCCATTGAAGAATTTGTAAATTTAAAAGATCCTCAAACCTCTCCGTAAAATCCTTGTGTAATGCGTCCAAGTGAGTGACATATAGTAAAATGTCATCATCTTGAAGCATTTCTGGTAATTTTGACAAATGCGGAAACTGAGAATATTCTTTTCTGCCTAAATTTTGTTTATAAAGGATTAGTTTACCCACGAAGGCCGATATTATTGATTTTGTTTTAATCAAGTTAAGATCGTCACCCTGCAAATTAACTTTGTTGAACATTCCAAAGATATCAGTCAAGTAATAAATATATGTTTTACAATTGTTCAGATTTTCTTTCAAATTCGGTCTTCATTTTCAAAATTTCAAAAGATCTTTTTTTGTAAAAACTCCAACACAGATTCAAAACTGACTGAAAAACTTTCTAAGCAAGAGCCTCTTGATAACCTGCGAAATTCAGTGTGTAGAAGTAATCGACTAAAGACTTCGTCATTTTCCTCACATAGCTAAGCAAATAACCGAGAGTTCAAAGAATTGCTTCGAATCTTGTTGATAGCATTTATTACATATTGTAAAGATTTATGCAATCTAGGACTCAGCTTTTTTGCTACTAAATGCTGCCTGTGAATCACGCAGTGAATGACCAGTACATCAGGCAGTTGTCGCTTTAAGTGAGCTATAAAACCACGATGACGACCAACCATAGACGGTGCACCATCAGTCGCAACAGAAACAATGTTCTTCCATGGAATAGCTTTGTCAGTAAAAAAATGTTCCACGGCCTGAAAAATCGAATCTCCTCTGGTATTAGTCTCTAAATATGTAGCAAAAAGCAGTTCTTGGCACATATTTTCATCAGGCTCAACTCCGTTCACCGGGGTTTTGCCCAGAAGATCTGCAGAGCATATCGGACCGTCTCCCTGAACTCTGCGATGCTGTTGGCTGGGATACTTCCTCTTGATCTCAGGATACTCGAAGTTTCGAGGCTCTATGAGATCAAGAAGGGGATACCACACCCGGTGTTGAGAGACAGGGCGGTGGAACGAATGGCTCCAGCGATTGAGGACCCACATCCGGCAGAGCAGGTAGAGCTGAGGTTCGGGTTGGTGGACGAGGACTCATATGCAGACGTGGTTAACAGCCACGTCCATAGGATCTATACGGACGGCAGCAAGATTGAGGGTCGAGTCGGAGCCGCACTCTCCGTATGAAAGGGTGAGGCCGAGACGAAGGCCGTTAAGCTAGCGTTGCCGCCGTATTGCACCGTCTACCAAGCCGAGCTTCTAGCGCTCCAGAGAGCTGTAAGTATAGCCTGCAAGAGTGGAATGGCGAAGGTCGGTATCTTTAGCGATTCCAGATCGGCTCTCCAGGCAGTCACCCTTAGTTCCCCTCATCCCCTGGCAGTGCAAACAAGGGAGGCGGAGGGCCTCTGCTCAGAGGGCCTCCGCTCAAAAGCTCAGAGCGCAAAGGCGGGAGGTCTCCCTGTTTTGGATTAAGGCGCACGCAGGGTTGAGAGGGAATGAGAGGGTTGACGAACTAGCCAAGGAGGCCGCGCTGCGATTGAAAAGGAAACCTGACTACGATCTGTGTCCTGTTTCATTCGTCAAGCGTATCTTAAGAGAGGATACGGTTGAGGAATGGGACAGGAGATACGAAGTGGGAGGGACGGCCGGAACCACGAAGCTCTTTTTCCCAAGCGCTGCTGCTGCATACAAAATAGTCAAGAAAATAGACACAACACAGATACTGACTGGACACGGCGGGTTCGCCTTCTACTTGAATAGATTCAAGTTCCTCCCTTTCAAGCCTCCCTTGTTTGCACTGCCAGGGGATGAGGGGAACTAAGGGTGACTGCCTGGAGAGCCGATCTGGAATCGCTAAAGATACCGACCTTCGCCATTCCACTCTTGCAGGCTATACTTACAGCTCTCTGGAGCGCTAGAAGCTCGGCTTGGTAGACGGTGCAATACGGCGGCAACGCAAGCTTAACGGCCTTCGTCTCGGCCTCACCCTTTCATACGGAGAGTGCGGCTCCGACTCGACCCTCAATCTTGCTGCCGTCCGTATAGATCCTATGGACGTGGCTGTTAACCACGTCTGCATATGAGTCCTCGTCCACCAACCCGAACCTCAGCTCTACCTGCTCTGCCGGATGTGGGTCCTCAATCGCTGGAGCCATTCGTTCCACCGCCCTGTCTCTCAACACCGGGTGTGGTATCCCCTTCTTGATCTCATAGAGCCTCGAAACTTCGAGTATCCTGAGATCAAGAGGAAGTATCCCAGCCAACAGCATCGCAGAGTTCAGGGAGACGGTCCGATATGCTCTGCAGATCTTCTGGGCAAAACCCCGGTGAACGGAGTTGAGCCTGATGAAAATATGTGCCAAGAACTGCTTTTTGCTACATATTTAGAGACTAATACCAGAGGAGATTCGATTTTTCAGGCCGTGGAACATTTTTTTACTGACAAAGCTATTCCATGGAAGAACATTGTTTCTGTTGCGACTGATGGTGCACCGTCTATGGTTGGTCGTCATCGTGGTTTTATAGCTCACTTAAAGCGACAACTGCCTGATGTACTGGTCATTCACTGCGTGATTCACAGGCAGCATTTAGTAGCAAAAAAGCTGAGTCCTAGATTGCATAAATCTTTACAATATGTAATAAATGCTATCAACAAGATTCGAAGCAATTCTTTGAACTCTCGGTTATTTGCTTAGCTATGTGAGGAAAATGACGAAGTCTTTAGTCGATTACTTCTACACACTGAATTTCGCAGGTTATCAAGAGGCTCTTGCTTAGAAAGTTTTTCAGTCAGTTTTGAATCTGTGTTGGAGTTTTTACAAAAAAAGATCTTTTGAAATTTTGAAAATGAAGACCGAATTTGAAAGAAAATCTGAACAATTGTAAAACATATATTTATTACTTGACTGATATCTTTGGAATGTTCAACAAAGTTAATTTGCAGGGTGACGATCTTAACTTGATTAAAACAAAATCAATAATATCGGCCTTCGTGGGTAAACTAATCCTTTATAAACAAAATTTAGGCAGAAAAGAATATTCTCAGTTTCCGCATTTGTCAAAATTACCAGAAATGCTTCAAGATGATGACATTTTACTATATGTCACTCACTTGGACGCATTACACAAGGATTTTACGGAGAGGTTTGAGGATCTTTTAAATTTACAAATTCGTCAATGGATAATAAATCCGTACAATACCACAGCCATAGAAGAAGCCAATGTGATAATGCAAGAAGAGTTGATTACCATCAGCACAGACGAAGAGCTTAAGCAGAAGTTCAACCAAGACTATCAGAAGTTCTGGTTGCAACGCAACATTGAAACACAGTATCCTACATTGTGGAACATTGCTGAAAAATACATTATCGCTTTTCCATCATCATACCTAGTTGAAAAAAGCTTCAGTGTGGTTACAAACATTTTGACGAAACAAAGAAACCGTTTGAAAATCAACGAACGTGGAGATTTAAGGCTGCAACTCACCAATATTGAACCGGATGTAGCTAGATCACGTCCATCACACTGAATGTTTTATTTTCTCTTTGCGAATTTATACTTTTTTAAATATAGTTTTCCTACCTACTTAAGATTATTTAAGTACTTAAGTTGTAATAATCATTATAAATTAAACTTCATATTTATTCAATTGTATGTCTTTTTATTTTGTTAAATTTCGGTTACGTTACGTTGATACGGTTGAGGAATGGGACAGGAGATACGAAGTGGGAGGGACGGCCGGAACCACGAAGCTCTTTTTCCCAAGCGCTGCTGCTGCATACAAAATAGTCAAGAAAATAGACACAACACAGATACTGACTGGACACGGCGGGTTCGCCTTCTACTTGAATAGATTCAAGTTGAAGGAGGACCCGTCGTGTTCATGTCAGCCAGGAGTAGAGGAGACGGTTCCTCACCTGTTACTCGAGTGCCCAATTTTTGCTAGCAATAGATATGATATTGAGCAAGAATTGGGCATATCGATGACGGGTGAGAGCCTGTCTTCCATCCTGGTGGGAAAAAAGAGGGAAAAATTCCTCTCCTATTGTAAGGACATTGTTGTATACGTCAATAGGAAAAATTGTGATAAATTGGTGTGATAATAGTTAGGTTCTATGTATAATGTGTTTTACTGTGATATTAGGTTAGTCTTTTACCTTGTGCCGTCGTTTTATATATTTTAAATGGTTGTAATTGTATTTTATTGAATTTTAATTGAAATTATTATTATTAGGAATTATTATTAGTGGAATTATTATTTTAATTGATTTTATTGATTTTACCGACAAGTATCAAATGGATACTATTATTTTGACCACTATTTTACTGTATGTGAATAAGGAATTAAGAATTATAAAGTTGTATTGTAAAAAATTGTAACTGAAAATGATCAAAATTGTAGAAATAATCTGTAAATAAAACTGTAAGTAATATAAAAAAAAGAAAAGAAAAAAGAAATAAAAAATTACAAAGAATGAAAAACAAAAACAGAAATGAAACAGCCTTGATAATGTTACGGGGATGAATAAAAAAAAACAAAAAAAAAAAAAAAAAACAACAGAGCTTCATTGCCGGATAATGTAGACTCGTCCAACTGGAGAGAGAATCTGTTGGTCTGAAAGAAATTGCATAAAATGTTTTCCACATCGCGTCCCATCTCGTCTATGCGTCTCTGAACTGTGTTATTTCTCAAAGGTATTCTCTTTAAAATATCATGTGTGGGCTTGTGCAACACATTGTTAAGGACCTCTGCAATGGCTGGTAAGATAAGCTGCTTTCCAATTATGTAAGGTTTCCCCGCCTTCGCTATTACTAAAGATATATTATAGGACGCTCGTAAACCATCATCGTCTTTAATAGATGATGACGTAAACATCGATCTTATGGATGGCCTTTTGTCTAGTTTTTCTTTAAGTGCTTGGAAAAATGACAATGCTTACTTTTTTTGTCAGCATGTACTCTTGATAAGTGATCATCCATTTTTGAAGGCTTCATGGCATCGTTACTGAATACTTTTTCACATATGAGACACATCGGCAAGTTTTGATTTGATGGAGATGCAATAAATCCGAATTTCAAGTAGTCCAAACTGTATTGTCTGCATTTTTTTTTTCGTGTCCGCCATCATAGAACTCTCAGTAATCCTGCAAATAAAAAAATAAGAAACTACCTAAATAAAAAACAATAATAATCTGTTAAATTTGCACACTATCTTATTTTTATCACACCCAGGTAATGGATGTTTGTTAGGTATTACTGACTTACTCATTGATAAACTTGGATACCTATATTAGGTACTTACCTAAATACCTACCTACCTACCTAGCTACTTAACTATAGTAGGTAATTAGATATAGAAAATTTGTATTAGGTAAGTAGGTACCTATCAGCATAAGAACGAAAACCAAAGCAAACTGAACAATTCAAAGTTTAGGTACCTACCTACTTAACAACTTAAGTGTAAGTAATTTACAAATACTTTTATACCTACCTATTTAAAATATGTTGTGTTTACCATAGGGCAAAAAAAGATTACAATCAAATACTAAAACAAATTAAACTAGTAAATTTCTACAATTGAAACAACTGAGGCAACTGCAAACTGTTGCAAACAATCTACAGATAGCTAAACTGATTACTATCATACAGTGGGGCAATGCTGATGCGGTGTGTCGGATAAAAACTGTTTGGTACTTACACTGTAAATTTTTCATAAACTGCAAATATTGTATGGTTATGCTATTAACTCGCGTAGGGAGGTCAGTATTTTGTAAATTCTTATTCAGTCACTTTACTTCACCTAATTTAGCTATGTAATAACTTTGTAATCTCTTGAAATAAATGAGTACTTATATGAGTTATTATCGTTCAAGCTCCAACGATTTTCAAAACGCAAATGAACTTTCAACTTAAGCGCAAGCACATTAAATAGTAAAATATCAGGAACACGCTTGGACATGTTGATCGTTCGTGTTAAATTGCGTAAGCGTCAAATAGATAGCAAGTCAAAACGCGCCTGAAAGACGTACGCTTGAACTCATTATCTTGCACAAACTTGTCCACACTGACTTGACTGACTTACTACAACAATGCTATTTCCTACAAAAATATTAATTATTCTTAGTACACGCAACACAACATAAACAATACAGTACCTACCTATCTTGAAAGTTTTAAATAAGAACTTGTGTTAATTTAACAGGGGTCGATTTTTAGACCTCGTCGACCCCCAAAATCAGTTTTCGTTTATGTCGACCCCTAGTAAACCTCGGTACAATCTAGAAAAATATCGGTTTACTAGGGGCCACTTAGGTTTACTAGGGACCACTTTGGGAAACCCTGGCCTAGAGTACGTGGGTAACAATGTTTGTGTATGAAAATGTTTAGAACTGGCCAGTTAGAAACATTGCTAATGAAAACTTTTTTTTGAATTTCAATTTTAGAACTCTTTGGTAACCTAATGTAGTATATTGCATTCATTTGTCATTTGTTTTTGTGAATTGACGGCAAATCTAAAACTCTTGTTACACGTGAAAATGAACCTAACGCGAGAAAATTTTCGGTCAATGATTTATTATGACTTTCGTTGTGGGCTTACTCAACAACAAAGCTATGATAGGCTGCGATTAGCATTTCTTAATGAAGCCCCATCTCGTGCCACTATTTACAATTGGTTTAACGAGTTTAAGCGTGAATGTAGCAATCTCAATGATGATCCGCGTGAGGGACGTCCTTTAACAGCGACTACTGAAGATAACATCAGTGCTGTGCGACGCATGATAGAGGATGATAAGAGAATGACCTATCAGCCGATACGGGCAAGCCTAGGCATTGGTATGAGTCAACTTCAAAAAATATAACACGAACATTTAGGCGTCAGGAAGCTTTGTACCAGATGGATTCCCCATACTTTAACCGACGACCAGAAACACCTTCGCATGGACTGGTGTCGCCAAATGTTAGATAAGTTCAACGGCGGTGACTCAAATGCTGTATTTGACATCATCACAGGTGATGAAAGCTGGACATATTGCTACGAACCTGAAACCAAAAGACAATCAGCTCAGTGGGTGTTTCCTTTCGAGGATCGGCCAACTAAGGTAAGGAAAGGAAGAAGTCAAGGAAAAAAGATGATTGCCTCATTCTTTGGTCGGAAAGGTCATTTCACGACAGTTGTGCTAGAAGATGGAAGGACAGTTACTGCAGACTGGTATGTCAATCGCTGTTTGCCTTTGTCTTGGAAAAAATTCGACAGCAGCGCCCTCGAAGCAGGATCCTCCTTCACCACGACAATGCTTCAGCGCACTCCGCAAAACGGTCTGTTGAATATTTGACTATGGCAGGTATCGAGATAATGAGTAATCCGCCATACAGTCCCGACCTGGCGCCCTGCTACTTTCATTTATTCCCAAGAACTAAAGATAAAATTCGAGGTATTCGCTTTACGAGCCCTGAAGCTGCGGTGAAAGCGTACGAAAATGCAATAGAAGAGACCCCTAAGGAAGCAGCCCTACTGCTTTTCTCAGTGGTTCCATCGAATGCGACGATGTGTAGAGAGGAACGGAGGTTACTTCGAAAAACAATAAAAGTATTGGCAACTTTCTACATTATGCCGTTTTTCATTTTCTAAACATTTTCAGTGTTACCTAGGTATGCTAATCTAGATTCGCTTCGCCGGGTTGTAATGTTTGACGATTTATTCCGTGTTCAACCCCTAGATTTATTTTTGGGTTAGACCCTCGTCCTTATGAGGTCGCGTGTCATTACGTAAGACGAGAATAGAGAATCTTGGGGTCGAACATGGAATGACTGTCGCAATTTTGGACATTGAATACGTAGGTACGTAATGTACGTATTCAATGTCCAAAATTGATAGGTAATAGGTACCAAATACCAATGTTCCATCAAGTTTCTCTAAGTAATGACTCGTAGTACTTACCTACTACTGAAATTGAATTGAAAAAATAAGTTATTACTCGTAAATACCCTTTACTACCTCTCTACAATTTTACAGTTTTTTTTACTTTTGCCTTTTCCTTCCAGACAAGCACATCAGGAGTTCTCCCATCTATCATCTTCAGTTCTTCTGCTATAATATCAGCGTTCCTCCTCATGTTCACACCGGAGACGAAGACCATGCCGATGTTCGACACCATCGCCCAGGTAGAACACTACGTGAAAAAAAGTATGGAGCCCACTGGCACTGATAACTTTAGCTTTCAAATCACTGAGAATACATAGCACTTGTTTATTTTTTCTTTTATTTAATTAGAGCCCATTTAACTATAAAGGCGTTGGAAAGAAGTGCTAAGAAGAATAGAGGGTTCCGTCACTATATTTTATTTAATCTGTGGTTCCAATCTTTAAAAAAAAACAAGCAATACAGTAGAGTATTCGGTAATCCGAACCCGCATTATTGCGGACAGGCGTGATTATGCGCCCCCTCCCCCCGCGCCATCATCACGTCTGTTCGGACCGGGGGGTGACGTTCGCGAGGGAATCAGTAGCTGCAGGAGACGTCAATCATTTACAGGCATTCGACAGTCTTTTATTTATCACCCTGCAGGGCCTGCTTCACTCATAGGTCCTGTTTCACAATCTATATATATATAAATATATATATATATATATATATATATATATATATATATATATATATATATATATATATATATATATATATATATATATATATATATATATATATATATATATATATATATATATATATATATATATATATATATATATATATATATATATATATATATATATATATAAATTAAATACTTCACTTGAAATTGAAAGAAATTGACTTGAAATGAGAAATACGTGTGCAAAATTTCAAATTTCTAGCCTTAAGGGTTTGGCCTGTGCGTTGATACATCAGTAAATCAGCTTTGCCTTTTATATATATATTTAGATAACCTTTCCTCTGAAGGTCGATTCTGCTAACTAAATCCTGCAATAAACAGTTACAATCCAGTCCCAATATGTTAAAACTGCAAAATGGTATTCTCATAAACGTAAAACCAACGTAAAACCCGTTTTGATTGGTCCAAGCTACAAAAACCAGTTTATGATATCAAGACGATTCATTTCTAATTCAATAAAAGTACAATGAGCGTGCATTTGTTAATTACGAGAATGGGCGTTCAGGTTGCAGTAAAGTTTTTGAAACATGGGTAAAACCGTAAAAGGGACTATTCCGTATTCAACCCCTAGATAGTACCTATCGTTGTCAAACGAGGGTTAAAACTCCAGGGGTAGAAAACTAGTTTGAGCATTGAAACTCTTCAAATACCTACCTTAACGAGTTTTCTCTCTTACAGTAAAAACACGAAAAAATTCATTAGATAGTTTGTTTATATAAGATTGCGATTTCAAATCTAGAATGATTTTTGTGTAAACAGATAACATTTTTGTATGTGTTGATTTAACCCTTGAATATCGTACGTATAGTAAATTAGTACAGTCGGCCCCATAAATGCATAAATAAGGTTTAATTTTGAATGAATATGCGCATTAAAACTCAATAAAAGTGTCTACAATTCATAATAATTCATCTTTGTATTTTTGTTTTTTAGAATCGGCACCATAATATGGTTTGTTTATTAAGTCCGGTCGCCGACAAACTCAGTGTAACACATTTGGACCTTTAATTGCCATAGTAATAAGGCCGAAATATGGTACACCAGGTCGGTGCCCGTACCTACCTAACACTCAACATTTTATTACGTTCATATTATAGTCGTAATATATTTTTAGTTCAAAATCATGTTTTAAAGCGTGTTTTGAGCGCGTCTTGGGATTTTTGTGCGATCGATCATTAGGGCCAATTCACATCGAAACGAAACGATATGCGACATGGCACTGCATTTTTAAGATTCAATTTTCAATACCTATTTTAAAAATGCAGCGCCGCGTAGCGCATATCTCCGCGGTGTGAACTGACTTAAGGAAACTGAATTATAGACAAGTAAACAGTACTTAAACAACTCTAAACTAGTTTCGTTTACAAAGAAGAGCTTTGACACTTTGTAAAATATGTATAAGGAGCAGTATTTAGGAGAGCCTAAGACCTATAGGCTTTACCTAAAAACCTGTGCTATTATTATAATATTATGATTCCATTACTAGACTGAAAAAAAAAGGTTACATTGCACTAATAATTTTTTGTTTCTTCTTTAGACTCGAATATTCGAAGACCGTAGATTCTAATGTGAGTCAAACAATATTTTAACAATGTGTAAGCCATAACTTAACAAAATTCCTCATTAATAACTTAACTGTGAAAACTAAATTTACCAACCTCAGATAACTTTACAATGTTATCATTTATAAGCTAATTTATGTACGCTATTAGATTCTTATTGTATTTTGTATTATTATTAATAATAACATACTCACGTAGCAAGATCAAGTGCAGTGTTTAGTATTGAATTATAAGTGAATCGTCTTGATATCAAAAAACTGATTTTAAGGGTCTGGATCAATCAAAACGGGCTGGACGTTGTTTTGACGTTGATGAGAATACCATTCTGCAGTTTTATCATATCGCGACTTGATCGTAATGGAGGATTTACACTGGCGCCTAATGCCGCACGATTTCCGCCGCACGGTCAAAATCGACCGTGTAAATGCAAATTCGGCGAGGCCACAAGTGACTAAAGCCGCAAGCCCCAACTTGCATAGCATTTACACGCGTAACTAGCCACACGCGTTTCGCCCACGGCGAAAATCGACCGCGTAAATGGCAATGCGGCGAAGCCGCAAGTGTTTAAAATCCGAAAGCCTCAAAATTGGGTAGCATTTGACTTTCGCCGCTCGCGCTAGGCGTCCGGCTGTGTGCCGCAGGCTCGCTACAGCCAGGTTCAACAGAATCCTGCGATTTTAGCAGAATCAGAACACCATTTTTGAGTTTCGCAGATCGTATCGTAGATCTGAAAAATTTAAAATTTTAACAGAATCTTATAATATCTCCAGATTTAGAAGAGAACTTAAAAAAAATATTTGTTTTAAAACAAACTTCATGTGTATTCGGCATGCTCTGCCCCAGATGTATGTTTCAAATCTCGAAAACGCTATTTAAATTTTTTGTAGATTTTAGCAAAATTCGGATATGTAAATTGCAGAATGGTCGATTGACCATTCCGAGAACCGGTGTGACCAGAATATAATTTATTCTGGTCAATCACTCAGTTCCGCATAAATTATCGAATGATAATATTCGATAATTTATAACTAGCTTTTTCCCGCGGCTCAGCACGCATCGCATATAGTATCCCACGGGAATGCTGTACCTACTTTTTCGGGATAAAAACTAGCCTATGTTTTAATCCAGAGCCTAAACTTGATGACGTAACTTTTTCTTACATTAATGATTTTTTCTGTCAAATGTACGTCATAGCCCATCCTTAGTTTTGAAACCGTTGGCTATAAGTGAAAAACATGACGCGTCGCGTCATCGATCGTATCGACTCTACGCTAGTGTGAGTTGACCCTAAAGCCGCATTCGATTTTAGTCACCCGTGTAAATGGGCTTGCGATGCGATGAGGTGAGGCGACTTGTCAGGTGGCTCGCCGCACGGCGTAAATCGCCTCGTGTAAATGTCTCTTAACTGTATTATATAACTGTATATTGCAGGATTTATTAAGCAGAATCTACCATCTGCTCGAAACGATGTATACGTGACCGACTGTACTTGAAGAGTAAAACCATACAATTGCGCGACATGGTTTCAAACAACTTTTGACATGCGAGACTAATAACTGTATATGTTGGCGTTGAGATTATAAGTGAAAATCTATAGAAACCTTAATACTAAAATGACTACACATATGGAATCGGTAGATTTGCTGAAGTTCGGGAGATACCAGATGTACCAGTACTTTATAATATGTGTGCCTATTATGATAGTATCGATGATGAATGTTAACTATATTTTCGTCGCTGAAGATGTTGAACACCGGTAAGTTTTTTTTTGCTCTTTGTCAGATCATCAAATGGTACAAGCACAAGATGGTATGTAGGTAAAGATGGTCAGCGATATTAAAAGCACCTATAATTTAATTAATATTTTAACTAGCAATATCCCGCGAAAAAATTACCACAACAAAATATGCAGGCAAATGTGTGAGTGCACGCATAAGCATGCGTAAATCACCTGCCTCCTCCCACACTGCTTATGCGTACACTCAGAAACAATATCGTGCAAACACCACCACCACACCAGCACCAATGTCAGCAAGATCGTGCAAGGCCTCACACAACCTGCAGGTTACAGGTTGCACTTGCATATGCATGGTGGTGGGTATACATTTGCCTTCAGGGTATACATTTGCCTGCCGGTTGTGGGTATTTTTTCGCGGGATATTGCTAGATATAATATTGATTAAATGTATGCTATGGATCTCCGAAAAGTAACGCCTGATGCTATTAACTATTTAAAAAGTACATAATATGTTCCTCATCATCGGGAGAGAAAAAAAAAACTTCTTTTGCTCCATCTAGCGTTAGGTGTATTAATCTATTTCATACTTAAATTGTTGAATTTGTTCCTTACAAGCCTCCGAAGACTTGCCAAAGACATGACAAAGGTACCATTGATGAGTTTTTAACAAAAACTTGAACCGCCGAAAAAACTGAAAAGCAAAAAATATTTTTTATGGATTTGCAGTTTTCTCAAAAAGGTTTAATTTTTTGTTCAAAACTTATTATTTTATATTTTTTTGTGCAAGAATCTACTAATCACTATATTAACTACATGCTTATGCTCATACATCGAGAGGTTTCTTGTAATAATTTTATGTTCTTGTAATAAACAACTCGGCATTAAAAAAATATCTGTTGTCTGTAAAGTCGGTTTACTGACGATAGTTGAATGTGACAACGTCAACAACAACAACAACAACAACAGCAACAACAACAACCACAACAACAACAAAAACAACAACAATAATAATAATAATAAAATGCGAGGTAACGCTGGTACTTGGTAACGGTAACAGGTAACGGTACTTGGTAACAGTACTTGGTAACGCATGAGTCATGTTTTTTCGTGCGTGCAGCCGGCTCCATCGAATTATAAGACGTTATCATGTCAAAAAACAGCGTGAATGATGCTAAATATCAAATTGAGAATAATAAATGTTCAAAGTCATCGATATCAGTGTAAAAGACTATGAGAAGTACCTATATCATCACATGAAGATGTATGATGTGTTGATGATGATAAAGATGATTACTGTAATTAGCATAGTTACTGCTTGCTGTTCTTTAAAAAACGTTGAAATCCCCAAACGTGTATCTTTAAAGACTCAGGAGTTCTGTTCATACTTAAGTGGTTTTGGATCTAAGGCACAAAATATTATTTTTTGGCATATGGCTGAGGTACTTAAAAAAAAAATTAAAATCACTAAAGGTGTCCATATAAATTTCGAGGAGTTCCCTCGAATTCTCTACCAATTGGTGACAATGGGACCAACTTGGAAGTTAACCTACTACAACAAAAAATAATTATAAAAATTGGACTTCACTGTAAAAAGTTACGCATACATACATAAAAAAAAACGCGTTGACTTGAAAATCTCCTCCGGTTTTTTCGTCGGTTAAAAATAGGTCAGCAGTCAGCTTCACTTTTTAAAAAAAAAAATCTCTTCTGATGATGATATTTTTTGCAACGTTGTTTTTAAGATAAAAATGTAATTCCTGTAATTCCTTATGAGTTTTTCTGATGCAAAAATTTTGAAAATCCTTTAATTTATTTTTAACGTCCTCTGTAGCTCAGTGGTTGAGCGTGTCAGTGCTCAAGCCTGAGGTCGCGGGTTCGAATCCTGCCAATGGAACAATAAAGTTTTCTATGTTCCTGGATCATGGATGTGTATTAAATATTTGTTTAATAAAATAAAAATCTATACATATTAGTTATTACATATAATAAAATCGTAACATGTCTCTGTCTGTACATGGAAGGTATATAAGAAAAACTATTACAGCTTTATGAACGACATAGAACCCAAAACAATGATTTTTAGAATTTTTGTCTGTTTATCTGTTTGTCTGTACGTTTGTACGCGGTAATCTCAAAATCTGCTGAACGGATTTAATTGAAAAACGGATTTTACTGAAATTTCGTATGTTAGTTGTTTAGACTCTGGATTAACACATAGGCTACTTTATTACGGAAAAATGTACGGTTCCCGCGATATTTGTTTTTGCGCGTACGAAGTCAACGGCTTAACCGATTTTAATGCGGTTTTCAGTAGTGCGTTTTGGTGTACTCCACTTCACTTAAAATTTAATTAATCCGTAATTGGTATTTTTGACACCAAAGTGATGACCTGATGATGGAATCCATGAGGAATTGAGGGAACTCCTCAAAATTTATGTGGACATATATAATGACTTTGACTTTTTCTGAAGTAGTTCAGGCATATAATACCAAAAATAAAGATTTTGGACCAAGGTAGACGAGACCCTGGATCCAAAAGTACTGAACAGAACTCTTGAGTCGGTAAAGATACATGTTTGGGGATTTCGGCTTTGTTTAAAGAACTGAAAGCATATTCCACATTATAATGATAATTATAGGTCAGTTCACTTCTCATAGTCTTTTACGCCGACACGTATATCTTTGAACATTACTCTGCTGTTTGTCGAATCATTTTCAAAATTCTTTCGTTGTTGTAAAGAATATAATTCGAAATTGGTTCATTATTCACCAAGGTGGAGACTAAAGCTAGTCTTAAATATGTGTAATGTGTATGGTATAAACGTATTAAATATATTTCCGTTGTGTGGTACCCGTAACACAAGTTCTTCGAGAACTTACCACGGGATCAGATTGGCGTGGTGTGGAAGCGTCTATAGATATTATTATTACTATTTATTAAAAAAAACAACCACGAATATAACGGGCTTAAGGCGGCATAGACCGTACCCACCGTCCAGCCTGCAAATCCAATATCGCAGTCTTGAAGCGGACTTGTGGGCGAAAATTATAAATGAATTATAAACACCAATGACGGTTATGAGTGCCGGTGCTAGATTTGAGACGCTGGACAGTGAGTAAGGCGCTTAAAAATTATATTAAATGGTTTTTTTTTGGTACCACTTTAATAAACCAGCCAGCTCTCAATTTTTATTCCTACTAGAAACTAGTCTTGTGTAACTGTGTAGTGTTCTGTTCTTTAATCAATTTTAAACAATCGATCATCATTATCAGCTAATTATATTATCATGAATTAAATACCAACCTACCTTATAAACTTATTATACCAATACATAATACCTATACCAAAATATATTACTTAAACAGTCAAATAATATTTTAATGATCGAATAGATATCATGTGACATTCAAACGTTGAAAATGACACTACATTATATTTTATTAATTTAATTTGACCTTTTATTTTGACGTTTTTATAATTTTGACTATATAATTCATTAATGTAATTATAACAACCATTTCTAATCTATTAAATATTATAATCTAAAATTAAATTTAAATAACTATGAAAAACTGAAAATATTTGCACATTATTTATGTAGTAGAATATGTCCAACTCAATAAAATATGTACTTAAACACCTACTGTACCATATCCTTGGCAAATAAATGAATTTGAATTTGAGCTTGTTTCAAGCTCAGAATACAGATTCTGTAGTTCAGTTCTGTATTCTGAGGTTTCAAACCAGTCTTTTAAGGTATATTTCCTGTAACTTCAACGGGCAATTCAACCTTAGGCCTCTTCAAAACTTGATTGTATGTATAAAATAACAATTGGCTGGCCGCTTCATTACAATTTACAGTTCAATAAGTACAACTCGGCTCGATTAATGTCTGGCTCCAGACGCAAATAAATTTACATTTCAACTGCCAAATCTTTCCATTCATTCATTCGAACCTATGGCTGTGCTAAAAGAAGTTTTTGATAACAAAATTCAAAATATGAAGGCACCCTCGAATTGTCAAGCAGTGAATTTTAGCCAAGAACACTGTCGATTACGTCAGCTTTCAAACAAAAGAACGCATCTAAATCGAACCTTTCATTTAGGACCTACGATGCCACGGACACATAGACAGACACATCAAACATATTACACCCCTCTTTTTGCGTCGGGGGTTTAAAATATGCTGAAGATATAAATTTCGCTTATTAAGCTGCATTTATAAAGGTGTAAACAATAACTGCAACTTCTGAACATCATCACAGCATTATTAAACTTCAAAGGAATGACGCGGCTGGTGAATGGTGATCCATTATATTTGTCTAGGATTGTAAGAACCACCGATGTAATTTTTAAACACTTCATGTATCATTTAACTTTCGTTTTCCTTGATCGACTTAGGTCTGGACAGAAGTCTGTGATTCTCAGATTCGCTACATACTTTACATATACATTTTGCCTATTAGGTTTATCTAAAACTAAGTATTGCCTAAATTAACTGCATTTTGCCTATATTAGATAATCGCCTAGAAATCACCTACCTACATATTAGTCTAAATCCCCAAGTGTCGTATCTTAGACATTTTTACTCTCAATTAATTATAAATTAATCCTCTTGATATCATAAACTTATTTAGGAGTTTGGACCAATCAACACGTGTGTTGACGTTGGTTCGACGTTTATGAGAATACCATTTTACTGTTTTACTATATCGAGAGGGCATCGAAACTGTATTATTATAAGATTTAATTAGCAGAATCGACTGACAGATATTCCAAGTTAGGCTTATAAACTTAGTCGTGGTTTTTTTTGCAGATGTCGTGTCCCAGAATGCGACTCTACCTTATCCGTAGAAGTCCCAGAGTACTGGCCAAAGGATATCAACGCGAGATGTTACCGGCCGGTTATAAATAAGGCTAAGTATTTTGAAAATGGAACCTGCTCCAACGAGACTTTTACCGCGAAGTTCGAGGAATGCAACGACTGGATTTACGAACATAACAATTCGATTGTTTCTGAGGTGAGATAAAAAAAATCCATACAGTTTCTATTAAAGTGATCCATAAGACGTCGGCATAGGTCCTGTCAGAGGTAAAATAACGGACCGTACAGTAGCTCTTTACCACCTTAATAAAGCATTCGGGTCCTTAGGGGATTAAGGAAGCATTTCATTATGATAACTATAATGTTTTTTTTTATAAAATTCGGAGCTATTGTACTTCGGAATTTCTATAAGAGTTTTCCATAACTGGGACTGGAGCTGGGACTTTAAGGTCCGGTATCCGAAGTCCAGTGAAATTTCAGAGTGCTGAAAATAGAACTCTGCATTAATACTGAATAGAGCTGAAAATGGAACATACAAGTTTCGAGTCAAATGTCAATGTCATATATGATAGCTTGACACTCGAAACTTCGATTTTCAACTCGATTATATTAGCGCCGAGTTCTATTTTCAGTGCTCTAAATTTTCTGGGGCCCACCGGATTTCGGATAATATTATATAGTGGCAGCCTAAGCCGTTGGCATAGAGATCCTGCCAGCTGAGGTAAAATAATTCTGAACAGTCTGTAATCCAGTGTAGGTATTTTTTCAATATTTATGTACTCTGGTTCCCAGATCTTTAGGGCTCCGTGACACATATATGACAAACTCGTATGACTTCCGTAAATTATAATTAAAATCAATTAAAATGTCATAGTTAATTGTTGTTTTGGCGTTCTCATGCCAGATAATAACAGCCTAAACGCGATTAATTAAGAAACCAGCGGCAAACGGTATAAGAATTTCAGTTGCAATGTCCTTCGAAGGCATTTGGGTTGTTTTAAGGCCACAATTTCAAACATTGGATGTATTAAATACTAGATGTTGCCCGTAACTTTGCAAGTGTAAAAGCAAATTCCGCGAGAACCAGGCATTTGCCGCGATAAAAAGTAGCCTATGTCCTTCCCCGTTTTCTATTCTATGCAAACAAACAAATATTTCCTCTTTGTAATATTAGTATAGATATAAATAGTTTATACACATTTTTTTTGTATTATTCCCGCAATCGTTCCATTATCTCTCACCGATTAAATCATTCCTGAACTACCACAATCCTTTCAACACCAAAATTAGCTGAATCTGTCCAGTTATTCACGTGTTTTAGCGAGAATGATGTAATAGCATTAAATAATAATATTTTGTATGATTACAAAATCTCCACTCTGAAAGCCTTTGAAACCGATTCACTTCCGTAAAAGTTTTTCACTTTAGAAGAATAAAACTTGGTAGATAATCTAATAAATCGACCCAAAGTGGGATAATACTGTTAGTAGTCTGCTTATTAACATCTATTGCACAATAAATACCACATCGTGTATTTTTATCGATCGATTTAATTACTAATACAATTTATTCTTTACACGTTTAAAGTACGACTTATGCCGACGCATAATTATTATCTCGCTACTTCTTCCTTATGGGGCCCCATACACGGTCCGGTTTTCCTTCAGTTCGGCCTGAACGGATGCAATATCGTATCGTCTGTGTGAAATTGCGAGATCGCATCAGTCGGCCGTATGGACTGAAGTTATTCGTTCCAGTGTTGCCAACTCCGTTTTTGCGAAACTACTAAACTCGTGTCGTTTTCTACTAAAAACTACTAAAAGAGTACTGACAACTATAAAAAAGCTACTAAACTTAGGAATCCCTAAAAGTTGTTTTAGGGATTTGTGTTTACAAACATACATACATTTTCAGTTTTAATATTTAACCGTTAAATTAAAAAAATATAGTTCCTACTATTACGTATATAGAAATTAAATCGGTAGTTTTAACTTTTAAGCGACTTACGGATGCGTGCTACTATGTGCTAAGTATTATAAGGTGTCATAATAGCACATAGAACCAGGCCACTTTGCTTATTATGATTACTGTCTAGCTATTTTCTACAAAACCACTACTAACAACTAAATTCCTACTAAGGAGGGAATAAAATACTAAATTTAGTAGTAAAACTTTGTAAAACAACTAAGTTGGCAACATTAATTCTGACCTGCACGGAGGGACTGAACGGCAATAAAATTGGACTGAACGGTAATAAAATTCGAGTATAAAATAAAACCGGACAAGTGCGAGTCGGCAAGATGAGATCCGTACAAAACTGAAAAAAAATTTCAAATTACGTTTGTTGTATGTGAGCCTCAAATTTAAATTTTATTCTGTTTTTATTATTTGTTGTTATAACGGCAATATAAATACTTACATCATACATTTGTGAAAATTTTAACTGTCGAGCTATCACGGTATAAGGTTAAGATACAGCCTGGCGACAGACGCACGAATTGCAAAGTCTCAGTAATAGGGTACCGTTTTCACCCTTTGGGTACGGAACCCCTTAAAAATGGCAAGTGGTCTAAAGAAATTTATTAAAGTTCATTGAAGTATTTAAAACTTTAGAGCCACTATGGTTGATAAAATCTAAAGACTATAAAACAAAGAGAAATGATTTCTATAACATATTACTGGAATGTATGACACAATAATTCGGTTACGTCGATAGCGTGATTACAATTGCAGCAAAACACAATTAATAAATAAAATAATAGCCTAAACTGACCAAGAGCGTGTCAGGACATGTCTAAGGAGAGTTCCGTAACTATCAACGTGCAATAGGTTTTCTTTGAATTACTACAAAAGTTACTGTCATAAAGTTATTACAGAAGTTAGGAGAGCGGCGGACAGACAGACAGACGGACGGGCAGAGAGAAATTATAAGGGTTCCTTAAGTATTACGGAACTCTAAATACACGACCGAAGCTCGCGGCAATTTTCCGTGTATGTGCTCGAATCCGTTCGGGCCGAACCTTAGAATAAAACGCCTAGGAACCGGATACGCGCATGAAAAGTGAAGTAAATCATATTGAGCCATATCGGCTCAATTTGTTCGCATGACCCGTCAGTTGTCAAGGTCAAGTGCATACATATCCGACTATTAAAACATTATGACGGTTTGTGTCGTTATTAGGTGTCACAATGAATCGGAAATTAATTAAAAAAGCTTCGGACATAACATTTCATATGTAAGTATGAAATGTTATGTCCGAACAACTAATAGTTGCAACTAAGACAAAGTTTTATAATATTTTCTGATTTTTAAACTATTAATTTAAAGTATTGCCAATATTAAGATTAAAAAAAACCTTAATATATTCCTTGATACCAGTTTAATATAAATAAAGTTCACAAATTGTGTTTAGATGGTTTGAAATGAAATATAAGTTATAATTTTACATCTCACGATATTAAGAAAAACAAATACAATAATTCCAATTTCAAGAGTACACACTCCACAACTTTAAAGTTTTGTTTGTGTGCGTGTCGGTATGTAATTCTTACGCCTACATCTATCTGTCAGTGGCGTGCACAGGATTATGACACCGGGTATGCGGCGAAGTACTCGGTCACAAAAACTTTTTTGTTTATAGATTTTTAGCATAGCTACAGCCAAGCGACGGATCTCTAAGTCGAAACCATGCCAACAAAGCAAGTCTTAGATGTACTATTCATGTACATCTTCTACGGCAACGCAGACAAAACAGCGATCGATCGTCGCGGCGGAAGAAGTTCTAATAAGTAAAATAATAAGCATATTTTAAATATTATAACTACTCACCAGTCAGTCAGCTTCAATTTTCACATATTCAAGGTTCCGGTTACTTGAGATTACTATATCCCGATGTAAATTACTAAATAATATGCAAGGAAAACAATATAATTTAATCGTGTGTACACAACCACATAACTTTTAACATGAAGTTTTCGAGTTACATTATTTTTTGCTGGTTTAATTGTTGTAACTCGGGTACACACCTACCTTTAGACAGAATTTGAATCTTTTCACTGAATGAGAATTGTGAAAACTTGTTATTTTTAATTTTTAATAAACACACATTATCAACTCAAACCTCACAATCAAATGTACACACTTTCAAATGTTAAAATGAAATCTTTTAAGAAAGCTATAAATAAACAGGAGCGATTAAATTGTAAACAAACACAATGCAATATGGCCGCCGCAAACACAAAACATTTCTTCTATTTAAACAAATAAAACCTTACTAAACAAAAATGAATTTTGTGTATAGATAATTCATTAGATTCAAGTAATTTTGTTTTTATTCGGATTATAGGCAACGAATAATTTCCGACGCCAGTTCGGCGGTTTTCGTTAGCCATCGGATAGCCGAACCGAGCTCCCAGCTCGGCTCGGCGAGGTTCGGCCATAGCCTGCCGCAGTAGTTATTGCAATATTATTATGTTGATATTCCTGGATGTGTGCGTTTGCAAAGTATGAAAATTACACACACATGCGAAGATTTGCCCTGCAGTACGCATCGGCATTAGTTGCTATTTATAAAATATTAGGCGTTTATAAGTTATTATATTTTTTAAATTAATTTATTTACTATTAATTAAAGTCACCTAAAACGTACGAACGTTTTATTAAAATATCTGTGAATGACAAGTAAAGCACTGCATTTTTGCCTATAAGGAGCGCACGCCCCTGCTATCTGTTGCTTGCTTCACTTTGTACGATGCGTTTGTTTGAAGACTATCTAGGCGCTATTGATCTAAGAGCAGAACTGACGTCAGTTCGGTCGCATGCGATTTTCTCCGTGTATGTGCTCGATTCCGATCCGACCCAACTGACGTCAGTTCGGCCTGAACGGATTCGAGCACCCACACGGCAAAATCGCATCAGTTCGTTCTGATTTGCCGCGAGCTACGGTCGTGTTTACTGTTTAATAATTGTGTAATCATTAGACACCGCGAAAACTCACTACGCTTGTACACGATACACGTCCGCACCCAGACCGTATTATGTCACGACTTAAAAATTACCAGTTACCCATTAAGGGCATCACAGACGGCGAAGACATAATTAAATTTTTGCATTAAGATGCGTGGATATTATACGTATAATACCTACATAGGCTGCACTAAAAGTATCGGGAATGGAATATTTCCACTGTTCCTGTCATATTAAAATCTTTTTAATTTAAAACTCCTTGGTTTTAAATATCTAATACCGTTTATTTATTTAAAAAAAAGATTCTCGGTCTGGTCACAAGGTCTTGTCAAACTTGTTAAGTCGTTGAGAAAATGTAATTGACTCGAGAAAATTCTAGAGCGATGATTCATTATGACTTTCGAAGTGGTTTAACACAAAAACAGTGTGTTGACCGGATGATTTCTGCATTTGGTGATGAAGCCCCATTCAAAACCACAATTTATCGCTGGTTTGCTGAATTTCAACGTGGACGTGTCAAGCTCAGTGATGATCCCCGTCAAGGTCGTCGAAAACTGCAGTCACCCAAGAAAACGTTGATGCTGTGCGTAAGCTGATTGAGGAAGATCGACATGTGACATACCGCGAAATTCAGGCAACTTTAGACATTGACATGAGTCAAATACAAATAATCTTGCATGAACAATTAGGGGTAAAAAAGTTGTTTTCCCGATGGATACCGCATTTGCTCTGTGAAGAGCAAAAAGCGGATCGCGTTACTTGGTGCGTCAGAACTCTCGAAAGATTCCACGCAGAATCCTCAAATGCTGTATACAACATCGTATCAGGTGACGAATCCTGGATATACGCGTACGAACCCGAAACAAAAAACCAGTCACGAGTTTGGGTGTTCGAAAATGAGTTAAAGCCAACAAAAATTGTTTGTTCACGGAGTGTTGCAAAAAAATGGTGGCCACGTTTGTCTCCAAAACCAGCCATGTTGCGACTATTCCTATTGAGGGACAAAGAACGGTTAATTCAGAATGGTATGCTAACATTTGTTTGCCACAGGTCGTTTCTGAACTCCGTAAAGCGAACTGCAACCGCCGCATCATCCTCCATCACGACAATGCGAGTTCTCACACCGCGCACAGAACAAAAGAGTTTTTAGAGCAAGAAATCATAGAATTATTAGACCATCCGCCGTACAGCCCCGACCTAAGCCCTAATGATTTCTATACTTTCCCTAAAATAAAGAATAAATTGCGTGGTCAGAGATTTTCATCACCTGAAGAAGCTGTGGACGCCTACAAAACGGCCATTTTGGAGACCCCAACTTCCGAATGGAATGGTTGCTTCAATGATTGGTTCCATCGTATGGAAAAATGTGTCAAATTTCGCGGAGAATACTTCGAAAAGCAATAAATACATTTTTAAATAGTAATGTTGTGTCACTTCCTTGATTCCCGAAATTTTCAGTGCCGCCCTCGTATGTAATTGTTCGGGGACACACTCCTCCGAAACGGCTTGAACGATTCTTATGATTTTTTTTTTGCATATTCGTCTGAAAATCTGTTGTTATCTATTTTTTCAATCCCTAAATGATAAAAATAATATATATATGGCAAAACAAGATTTGCCGGGTCAGCTAGTTAACATGATAAAAACTCTTTGGGAAAATTATTTAGAGCGACATTGGACTGTATCTTTTGAAGTTATAGTTATAAAATAAATTATTCAGTGATGTAAAAAATATTATTACGTATGAGACCCTTTTTATTTTTGTAGGTCAAAAACAAAAATATCTTTTTAGTTTTATGCAACTTAAAGTTTTAGTTTTAGTTTTATGCAACTTTAAGTCACTAGTAACCAAAACATGAAACATTAGATTGCTCTTAGCTCGAAGAATGATACCTGTCATGTTAACCGTTACGTTTATGGCTAGCATTAGCCTCGAGATGATAATGATGACGTGAAACGTATAATAATATTTCATGTAGGACGATATGTGTCCTGTGGGAATAGCGAGGTAACGCGACACCACGCCAATGCAAAGAGTATTTGAATGGAAAGGGATATTTTTTATTAAGTTCCTATTATGTTGATAACATGGTTCTGATTAATAAGTCGACAGACAATATTAATAGATCTTAGATAACATCTGCGAAGTTCTGATTCCAATCATGAGAGACGATCAACAGTATTGTAATTAGATGCAAATTGTCTGTACATAATGTTATATTTCAATTATAGGTACTTGCATTATAGCTAGTTGTATGTACCGAGTACCGAACTAATAGTGGTGTTATAATATAATATTAATAATTGATGACTTTCCTAATGGTTTTTGCTTATTTCTTACGGATTCTACTAATATTATATACCTACTATGTTTCCCGCGACTTCTTACGTGTAGAATTAAATCCTGCGGGAAACTTACATTTTCCCGCGATAAAAAGTAGCCTATGTCCTTCAACGTGGTCGGTCGCTCGTTTGCCCTAGTTTTAAAAGCACTAGGAAACAGGAATCCTTATAAAATTATAATATTTTTAAATCTGAATGTGAGTTTGTTTTGTTGTTACGCTATCACGTAAAACTACTACTTAACCGATCATCATGAAATGACACAGATATAAAGCAGACCACGAGGAAGGACCTAGGCTACTTTTTATCGCGGGAAAGTTATACAGTGTTCCCGTGGGACACTGTATGTGTTTTTGTGTGTACTGATGCGTCTTTTAGTCAAATAACTACTGAGTCAAATGTTGCTCTTAATATTCCGTCAGGCGCCGAAAAAGGTAGCAAACCTGTCACTTTGGAAAATATAGGGAAGCTCATGGATCAAAAACTTTCTCTTGATTCGTCTCTTATGACCAACTTAAGATCTGTTCTACTAAAGGATATGAAGGACATGGTAGCCGCGGAGGTGGGGCAGGCTATTCAAGCGGTAAAAGCGGACTTTGCGGCTACGACCGACTTTATCACAATGGAATAGAACGACATCAAAAAGGATATCGCTGAGAAAAATTCTCGCATAAAACATCTTGAGTCTGAGCTGTCCAAATCCCAAACTACACTGACAAAATTACAAAAACGGCAGTCGACTATGGAAAAAATCTCGCGGGATGCAAATCTCGAAATACATAGGCTGCACTAAAAGTATCGGGAATGGAATATTTCCACTGTTCCTGTCATATTAAAATCTTTTTAATTTAAAACTCCTTGGTTTTAAAAATCGAATACCGTTTATTTATTTAAAAAAAGACTCTCGGTCTTGTCACAAGGTCTTGTCAAACTTGTTTAGTCGTTGAGAAAATGGAATTGACTCGAGAAAATTCTAGAGTGATGATTTATTATGACTTTCGAAGTGGTTTAACACAAAAACAGTGTGTTGACCGGATGATTTCTGCATTTGGTGATGAAGCCCCATCCAAAACCACAATTTATCGCTGGTTTGAACGTGGACTTTCAACGTGGAATTTCAACGTGGACGTGTCTAGCTCAGTGATGATCCCCGTCAAGGTCGTCCAAAAACTGCAGTCACCCAAGAAAACGTTGATGCTGTGCGTAAGCTGATTGAGGAAGATCGACATGTGACATACCGCGAAATTCAGGCAACTTTAGACATTGGCATGAGTCAAATACAAATAATCTTGCATGAACAATTAGGTGTAAAAAGTTGTTTTCCCGATGGATACCGCATTTGCTCTGTGAAGAGCAAAAAGCGGCTCGCGTTACTTGGTGCGTCAGAACTCTCGAAAGATTCCACGCAGGATCCTCAAATGCTGTATACAACATCGTATCAGGTGACGAATCCTGGATATATGCGTACGAACCCGAAACAAAAAACCAGTCACGAGTTTTGGTGTTCGAAAATGAGTTAAAGCCAACAAAAATTGTTCGTTCACGGAGTGTTCCAAAAAAATGGTGGCCACGTTTTTCTCCAAAATCGGCCATGTTGCGACTATTCCTCTTGAGAGACAAAGAACGGTTAATGCAGAATGGTATGCTAACATTTGTTTGCCACAGGTCGTTTCTGAACTCCGTAAAGAGAACTGCAACCGCCGCATCATCCTCCATCACGACAATGCGAGTTCTCACACCGCGCACAGAACAAAAGAGTTTTTAGAGCAAGAAATCATAGAATTATTAGACCATCCGCCGTACAGCCCCGACCTAAGCCCTAATGATTTCTATACTTTCCCTAAAATAAAGAATAAATTGCGTGGTCAGAGATTTTCATCACCTGAAGAAGGTGTGGACGCCTACAAAACAGCAATTTTGGAGACCCCAACTTCCGAATGGAATGGTTGCTTCAATGATTGGTTCCATCGTATGGAAAAATGTGTCAAATTTCGCGGAGAATACTTCGAAAAGCAATAAATACATTTTTAAATAGTAATGTTGTTTCTCTTCCTTGATTCCCGAAATTTTTAGTGCCGCCCTCGTAAATGAGGTCCCTGAAAGTAAATCCGAGAACTTGATAGCATTATTTAAGGGACTTTGTCAGTGTTTGGATGTTGTTATCCCCGAAAAAGATCTTAAGGCGTGTCGTCGCGTGGCAAAGATGGACCCCAGCTCGAAAAGACCTCGTAATATCTTGGTCGCTTTCTCGTCGCAACGCCTGCGTGACACACTTATATCCGCAGCTACCCGTTTCAACAAGTCTCACCCTAACGATAGGCTGTCTTCTGCTCATATCGGTTTGTCTGGCGCCAATTGCAGAATTTATTTGTCTAAACACCTGTCTCCCGAAGTCAAAGAAATACATAACATGGCCCGTAAATTCTGTAAGGACAAAAGTTATAAATTTGTATGGACCCGTTTTGGCAATATCTATATTCGAAAAAATTAAACGAGTCCGGCCATATTAGTTAAAAATGCTGAGATGTTAAATAAACTAGTTTAAACTTTTTCACTTTTTGTGGTTTCTATGTATAGTTTCTTTTAAGTTTTGCAATGATTAAAATATATTACCAAAATGTAAACCGAATAAGAAGTAAGCTCACACAATTGTATCTAAATGTATTATATAGTAATTATGATGTCATCTGCTTGACGGAAACAAACCTTAACAAAAGTGTATTCGATAGTGAAGTTATTGATTCTCGCTACAATGTTTTTAGACGCGATCGTGTAGCTACTCTATCGAAAAAAATCGAAGGTGGTGGAGTCTTACTGGCTATCCACAAAAAGTACCATGTAATCCGTCAGGCAGCTTGGGATAGTGATATGGAGGATATCTGGATAACTCTATTGCCTAACTCGCACACTGAATCACGCTTTCATCTGTGCGTTTGTTATCTGCCACCTGACCTTAGCCATAATGTTCTAGAAAGTTACTATAACCACTGTCAAAATTTACTTATTAATTGCTGCCCCGCTGACAACTTCATGCTTGTGGGCGATTTTAACACCCCCGACTATTACACTGCTTGGTGTAATAACACTCTTAATACAGCCATACCTCATACACACAATAAAAAGCTCTACCTTCTAAGCGAATTTTTGTCTTTTTGCAATTTAAAACAGTATAATAATGTCAAAAACTGCAATAACCGTCTTCTTGATTTAGTATTGTCAAACATGGAGACGGTAAGTGTTAACGAAGAGATCGCATTAAGCCAAGTGGATAAGCACCATCCCTCAATTTTAATTAGTTTATCTTTACCTAGAATGTCTAAAGAGCTTCGTCAATGTCTCACTGAACGGCTAAATTTTAAGAAATGCGACGTTGTAAACTTAAAATCTGATTTAAATCGTGTTAACTGGCAGCATATTTTGCGATCTAATGATATTAACTCGTGCACAGATGCCTTTTATGACACACTATTTAAAATAATAAAAAAACACACTCCTACCGTATCTAATAAAACTTCATCATACCCTATTTGGTATAGTAGGGCGTTAATAAAATGCAACCAAGAAAAAAATAAATATCATAAACTTTACAAAAAATTTGGAAACCCCCGCGATTATGATGTGTTCTCTGTGCTTAGACATAGGTGTAAAGCTCTAACTAAAACATGTTATGACAAATATATTTCCGCGACCGAGAGTTCTCTAAAAACTAACATAAAATCATTTTGACGTTATGTAAACAATTGAAAAGGTCACGTTTCTATACCGAACACTGTCAAATTTGATGGTATATCGTCATCAAACGGTCAGGAGGTTTGTAATCTTTTTTCCCGTTACTTTATTTCAGTTTTCGACAGCAGTCATGACCTCCAAAGTGATCGTAACTTTTGCACTAGCTCTGATAGCAACTGTTCACCTAACACGTTGTCCAATGTATTAATCGAAGAAAGTGATATAATATTAAAAATTAAAAAACTAGATCCTAATAAAGGTGCCGGGCCTGATTTGTTACCCCCTTATTTTATAAAGCTGCTTGTTACGGAGTTATCTATACCTTTAACTATCATTTACAACAAATCTCTAGTCAATGGCGCTTTCCCTGATCGTTGGAAGACAGCACATATTATCCCAATATTTAAAAGTGGTGATAAGACAGATTGCAGAAATTATCGACCTATAAGCATTCTTTCCTGTTTCGCTAAAATATTTGAATCTTTAGTCTATAGTCATCTTTACAGTCACATGAAACCACTTCTTTCACAAAAGCAACACGGTTTTATGAAAGGTCGATCAACTGTCACAAATTTATTGGAATATAAAAATTACCTCTGCCAAGCTTTTTCTATTGGTGGCCAAGTAGACACTGTATATACTGATTTTACGAAGGCTTTTGATAAAGTAAATCATCGCCTACTTTGTCGTAAATTAGCGTCCTATGGTATTCATGTAAACCTGTATAGATGGATATGCTATCTAAAGAATAGGAATCAACTAGTAGCGTTGAAGGGAAGGAGTGCCCCAAGGTTCCCATCTAGGGCCTCTATTATTCGTGATTTTTATCAACGATTTAAAACTAGAACTGTCTTGTAATTGTCTATTGTACGCAGATGACCTTAAGATTTTCAACCTGATATCTAAAAATGAAGATTGTTTGGCCCTTCAGCGAGACATTGACAAAATATCAGATTGGTGAAGACGAGAAACTTTCCTTTCGTGCTCATTATGAACACATTACACGCAAAGCAAATCAAATTCAAGGATTTGTCTTAAGGACAACTAAAGATTTCAAAAAACATAACAGTACTCTATATCTATTCTCCACTCTCGTGAGGACTATCCTAGAGTACGGGAGCCCCGTATGGTCTCCAAATTATAAAGTTCACGTAGAGGACATTGAGCGTGTACAAAGGAAATTTGTCAAGGTTCTTTTCTACCGTTATAACCCAGGACGTTCCAATTTAAATTATCACGATAGGCTAGTTAATCTCAAAATACAGACTCTTGAAAATAGGCGCATCTTCTCTGATCTTCTTTACTTCTATAAAATTATACATAATTTATTAGACTCACCTAACTTACTCACGCATATTAACTTCAATATTAAATTTAGTGCTCGTAGAGCAAATAACATAAACCTGTTTGCCTTGCAAGTCTACAAAAATAATATATCCTATTTCAACCCCTTAACACGCATGGCTCGTCAATACAATAATTATTCAAAACAAAAAAAAAATTTAGACATTTTTGATAAGCTTCAATCGTATATAAAAATTGTTAAAGACATTCTCCATATCACCTTAGAAGGTTCCAAATAACCAATTTCTAGTGTTCACCTTTTTTATTATTTTTTTAAATTATTAACTTTTTTAAATTATTATGTATTATACGAGGGCTGCACTAAAAGTATCGGGAATGGAATATTTCCATTGTTCCTGTCATATTAAAATCTTTTTAATTTAAAACTCCATGGTTTTAAAAATCGAATACCGTTTATTTATTTAAAAAAAGATTCTCGGTCTTATCACAAGGTCTTGTCAAACTTGTTTAGTCGTTGAGAAAATGGAATTGACTCAAGAAAATTCTAGAGCGATGATTTATTATGACTTTCGAAGTGGTTTAACACAAAAACAGTGTGTTGACCGTATGATTTCTGCATTTGGTGATGAAGTCCCATCCAAAACCACAATTTATCGCTGGTTTGCTGAATTTCAACGTGGACGTGTTAAGCTCAGTGATGATCCCCGTCTTGATCGTCCAAAAACTGCAGTCACCCAAGAAAACGTTGATGCTGTGCGTAAGCTGATTGAGGAAGATCGACATGTGACATACCGCGAAATTCAGGCAACTTTAGACATTGGCATGAGTCAAATACAAATAATCTTGCATGAACAATTAGGTGTAAAAAAGTTATTTTCCCGATGGATACCGCATTTGCTCTGTGAAGAGCAAAAAGCGGCTCGCGTTACTTGGTGCGTCAGAACTCTCGAAAGATTCCACGCAGAATCCTCAAATGCTGTATACAACATCGTATCAGGTGACGAATCCTTTATATACGCGTACGAACCCGAAACAAAAAACCAGTCACGAGTTTGGGTGTACGAAAATGAGTTAAAGCCAACAAAAATTGTTCGTTCACGGAGTGTTGCAAAAAAAATGGTGGCCACGTTTGTCTCCAAAACCGGCCATGTTGCGACTATTCCTCTTGAGGGACAAAGAACAGTTAATGCAGAATGGTATGCTAACATTTGTTTGCCACAGGTCGTTTCTGAACTCCGTAAAGAGAACTGCAACCGCCGCATCATCCTCCATCACGACAATGCGAGTTCTCACACCGCGCACAGAACAAAAGAGTTTTTAGAGCAAGAAATCATAGAATTATTAGACCATCCGCCGTACAGCCCCGACCTAAGCCCTAATGATTTCTATACTTTCCCTAAAATAAAGAATAAATTACGTGGTCAGAGATTTTCATCACCTGAAGAAGCTGTGGACGCCTACAAAACGGCCATTTTGGAGACCCCAACTTCCGAATGGAATGGTTGCTTCAATGATTGGTTCCATCGTATGGAAAAATGTGTCAAATTTCGCGGAGAATACTTCGAAAAGCAATAAATACATTTTTAAATAGTAATGTTGTGTCACTTCCTTGATTCCCGAAATTTTCAGTGCCGCCCTCGTAGTTATATTTTCTCTATGTAGTTACTGAGCTAATGTTATAGTTCGCAATGTATTTTTTAATAGTATGCACATATTATGTTACCTTATAATCTAGGTCACAAACTGTATTTATCATTTTACTTCATTTCGATTTTAATGTGTTTTGTGCATTAAATAAATAAATAAAAATAAATAAATAAATAAATTATAACTATGAAATTGCCGTTCTGCAGTACTGGCCATTTCAAATCAAAATAATTTTTGTTTGGCTAAGAATTCTAATTTCAAATTAATTTTATTTTAAAAACAGGGAATTCTTTTTCCAAAAGTAGTCATTTGTTTATTGATTAGGGTTACATTTTCATCGCATTTCAATCTTTTTCGTCATCATGGATACGTTAAAAATTCGAGTAATTATGGAATATGAGTACCGTCGTGGCAGCAACGCGGCACAAGCGGCACGCAACATCAACGACGTTTATGGAGCTAACACTACAAACCAACGGTTTTTGGTTTGCTCGCTTCCGTTCTGGAAATTTCGACCTGAAAAATTAACTCGCGGTCGTCCGAAGACTTTCGTCGACAATGACGAATTAAAGGCGATTGTGGAAGCTGATGATACATAATCTACGGCTGAATTAGCAGCAGCTTTCGACGTTAGCGTCAAAACAATATTGGTCCATTTGCGTCAAATTGGCAAGGTAAAAAAGCTTGACAAAAGCTTGACGTGGGTGCACCACGAACTCAATGATCGCCAGCGCAAAGTACGCGTCGAGACGTGCCTTTCACTGCTCAACAGACACACAAATGAAGGAATTTTGAACCGCATTGTTACTTGCGATGACAAAAGGATTCTGTTTGATAACCGCAAGCGCTCAGCAAGTTGGTTGGATCCTGGTTCAGCACCTAAACAATGCCCTAAACGAAAACTAACCCCTAGAAAAGTGATGGTCACTGTTTGGTGGTCTAGCGCCGGTGTGATTCATCACAGCTTCTTACCAAACGGAGTGAGCATTACTGCAGATGTGTACTGTGAAGAACTGAACACGATCATGGAGAAGCTGGCACATCTCCAACCAGCATTGTTCAATCGCTCGTCTCCGCTGCTCCTGCACGACAACGCGCGACCTCATACTGCACAGCAGACGGTCTCCAAGTTGCAAGAACTGGGGTTGGTAGCTCTCCGTCATCCGCCCTACTCACCAGACCTTGCGCCTACAGACTACTACTTTTTCCAGAATTTGGATAATTTCTTGGCGGGAAAAAAATTAAATACCCGAGAGGCAGTACAAAATGCCTTTGAAGAATTTGTTTCCTCCCGTCCAGCTAATTTCTTTAAGAAGGGCATCAATAAACTGCCACTGCGTTGGCAAAGATGCATTGATTGCATGGGTGATTACTTCGATTAATACAAATAAAAATACATGAAAAAAATTCGTTTAAATTTTTTCATACAAAACGGCAATTTCATAGGTAAAGACCTAATATAAGTGGTATGGCGTATAAATAAGAAGAGGTATACTCAAGGCCTGTTTCACGATCTTTAGTGTGTCGGATAGCTTATAAATTACAAGTTTTGTCGTTGCTTGCTTGCTTATCGATATAAGCAAGCAAGCAACGACAAAACTTGTAATTATAATTAGCTCGATAGCTACAGAGAAAAAACGTGCAAATGTGCTGTATTATGACACATATATCAATTAGATTATGAAACAAGCAAGGCCGGATTTAAAATTAGTGCCGCCCTGGACACTGAAGAAAATGCCGAACTATCACAGAAATTTTACTTAAAATTATAGTTTTTATATCTTATTTTTTTTAATAGACTAACTAATTGCTTGCTCATTGCATAAATTTAATTATATATTATATACTTCAATATATAAAAAAAATATTTGTTTTTGTTCCAAGAATTCATAGACAAATCATTGATTGAGCGCCCAGCGAAGCCAATCATATATCTTTGTAAGAATCATGAATTTTGCACTAACGATGACTTATGATTGTATAACATTTGTTTGTCAGGCAAACACACCTCACTTTGTAAATTGGTCGATTAAATCTTCACAATCTAAACGTTAAAGTAGACGTACATGTACCATATTCTATGCATAGAATAGCCAATCTTTTGAGAATATTTGCAGTCATTGTAAAACGTAAGTAGTTTTAACTCGTTTCAAACAAAAAATAAAAAATTATTAATTAATACAATTAATTAATTATTATAATGCGCAATTTTGATAATTGTAAAAAAAATATTCTAAAAAGATTTTTTTAGTTTCCAAATTTTGCCGCCCCACAAAATTTGCCGCCCTGGGCACTAGCCCCTAGTGTAAATCTACCACTGGTCAAACAAGCCCTTAATAATATTATTTAATACGAAACGAGCTTTTAAAACAAAAATTTATGGGATTTGACATAAGTATCGCTAAGTGACTGTACCGCTATGCCACTTAGCGAAGCTTATGTCAGATCCCATACATTTTTGTTTTCGAACTTCGTCGTCGTAATTAGCGACGGCAACTTGGCTAAAGGCTCAGGTGCCTAGACAAAGTGCAATGTCAGAACGATTAAGTACGAAGTTCCACGTGGTTTAGCGACCAAATGTCTGAAACCCCTACATTTGTGATTTCGATTTTCGTGATTGTAATTAAAGAAGTCAAGCTTTGACTCCCTTGTTATTTCCAGCTGAACCTTGGCTGTCACTCGTGGAAGTCAACGCTGGTGGGTACTATACACAATGCCGGTATGATGTTCTCCATGTCTGTGGCTGGATGGATAGCTGATAAGTAAGTATTCACTACTAGAAAAAAGACTTTAACCGATACGAAAGATTGTACATCCAATTGATATACAGTGAAAATCGAATATAACGACAATGAAGTGACCGATAAATTATGATCGTAATTGCTGATAGTCATTAGTCGTTAAATCCCATACTAAAATGTTCTTATTGTACCATGACTGACCCTAAAATCTCGTCGTTCGGTTTTATATAAAAATATGATATCGTTAAAAAAGTAATAAGTACTGTAATAAGTAGGTATTTCAATTGTTATCTACCTATAAAGGATTGCGACTTGCGCCACCGTACGGTTGGACGAGAGCACAGAGTAAAAATACGTTTTTACGTACAGAGGTGTTCCACCTTTCGTAGAACGGTCCAAATTTTGTCATTTTTTTGTCACAGTTGTCAGAGTTATCACAGAAAATGGGGGAAAATTAAACAAGTCTAGCGGCAGTATACAGTTATTGAGAAAGTCTCATTTGTACACAACCATAAACCACAACCCGGCATCGAACCTGCACTATCACGCATGTGACTCAGGGGGTCTATTCATTAGGTCATGGACGCTCTTATAATAAAGCAAGACATCTCCTAGAAAATGAAATATTTATTTAACTATTATTATCCTTAGAATAGGTAAAATAAGATATATTTTTATTTATTCTAGTATTGTTCATAAGCACAGTACAGTACATAACCACTTTTATTTAATATTCTATTATAATAAACATTAAACATTCAATATTGCACACAAATATAATATAAAAAAATGTTATTTGTCGTCATGACAACCAACAACACACTATCACAATAATTATCAATTTGACATGACATAAAAACTTAAACACGAAATTTGAAAATTTTGACGTCCCTTCGAGAAGACGCAATCTCGACACTATTTTGACATTATTGCCGTGTACAAAATAGGGGAATTGTAATAGGGGAATAGTGCACTCGTTTTATGCTCGTAATAGTGCGATCTAATCGACAGCTCACTATGTAGATTTTTTTATTTATTTATATATATGGCGTCGTCGGCTTAAACCATTTGCCTGTGTCAAGTTAAAAAGGCGGGAAATAGAATTTTTGTTTCAATTTTCAACACCGTATTCGTAAATCATCAAGTCTAAAATCTAATCAAAGTACAAATAGATAGTCAGTGCAGTCAATGTTGACTCATTCGTGACACACGTCAGTCGATTCAGTAAAATGGTAGAAGCTTTACTGAAAGTTTCTAGGGAGTTTTGGAGGGAACACAAAATAGCACGTTTTTTGAAGTTGTACCACTTACCCACACTTGTCCACGTTAACGAATATTTAGGTTAATCTACCAATAATCTACCAATATTAAACATTACGAACCGAAATAACACAAATTTATGTAAGAATTATAAAATCCACAACGTAACCCATTGAATTCCCGGCAAAACTCCTATGTAGACCTGGGTCTTTAATCTGTGACGCGAGGTCCGAGATGAGTGAACGGTCCGAGAAGGGATGAAAATACAGAGTGTATTTTTATCCAAATTAAATATTTTACCTAACAATGGGCTATAATATTACGTAAGTATTGGCAGTAAGCATAACTTAAAATTTTCGTAATTTAGAGAAAAATAATATGATTAACATTTCCTCACAACTCTCACAATACCTAAATAAGGTCACCCTCGCTCTACCCGTACTCCGCACCTGCTTTGAAGGTAACGCGACTGCCGCGGAATATTGGCGGTTATGAAAATACCTACGTTAAATATTTTGTAGGATAATCTGGTCAACATTTAAGGTCACATGTTATACATTTTTTGGAACAAGAAACGAATACTGATATGACGCTTCTTGAATATTATCTATTTTTGTTTTAAATACCTACAATCTGTATACTCAAGAATATAATCCAAGCAAAGAAAATATATTTTAAAGAGAAGGGCTCTTACCTAGGCTTAATTATTTCTTAAGAGGAAATAATGAGTTGATGAACCTTAATTGCCTATATTAATAGACTTAATGTTTGTGGACTCATTGGATAATTAAAACCATTAATCATTTATTTAGGAGGAACCGATTATGGGTCTGTTCCACAATCGCTTAGTAAGAGTCAAATCACTTATCCGGAAGTTTTGTCGCTTCTAACTTTATACTGGGCGATAGAGACAAAACTTGCCAATAAGCTATCTGCTACTTATTAGTAGATTATGAAACAGGCCCATTAGCAAACCTTTACAAAACCTTGCAAGGCTATCTCAAACAGGTTTTTGTTTTCATAGGAAATTATGTCGACTAAAGATGCATAGGTACGTACAGGCTAATATAATTTCTCGCGTATGTGCAGGAAAAACTTTGCAGACTAATAGAAACTGATAGCTATTAAAAATATACTGTACCTACACTATAAAAACATACTCAAGCAACATACTTAGATCTCTGTTATCTATCAAATATACTTTGCCTAGTCCCACTTGCGCAGATCTGGGTTAAAGTTAACCCTGGGGTTAAATATCGTGTTACATATCTCATTAATCGTATTTATAAAAGAGAAAGCCTGATATTTTAACTCACATCTGCGCAAGTGGATCTTAGATCCTGTTTAATTTGGACGTGAAGAAAAAAATTAATTTCGACTTAATTAATGACGTGTATTTTTTTGTTGCTCGGTAAATAAGTGACATACCAACCAATGTGACCAAGTACTAACTTGGTAGCATTACGTATTCTATTGTTCTCTTTGTTTAAGTTTAGATGAAATTGGATTTAAATGGATTGGAGTATCCTAAACACTGTCCTAAAATTTCTCGCACTATCCGTACTCCGCGCCGGCTTTGAAGGTCACGCGACCGCCGCGCGGTACCGATTCTAAACGGTTGAATGTTACTATATCTCACACATTAACTTTTTAGATCACAAATTATTCTCTTATTATCTAAAATTAGATTGATTTCACTGATTCCAGGTACGGACGAAAACCAGCTCTAATTATTTGCTCAGTTGGCGGTTTGGTCGGCGTTGTAAAAATGTTTTTAAGCAACTACTACACGTATTTGCTTATTGAGTTTTTGGAAACGTTGCTGGCGTCAGGGCTTTACACAGTTGGTATTGTTATAAGTAAGTAATAATCATAATATTTTTGTTAAACAATGTGAAAAAATTGTATCAAAATAGTATAAGTACTCAATTGTTTTGACTGTTTGAATTACATATTTATCGTATCAATTTTACCGCGGCTAAGCTTTGCTACCACCACAGAGTAGAAAATATATTATACTTACCTACAGAGAAACAGCTTTCATAGAACGAACCAAATGTATCCAAATTGGAAAAGTTTTGACGTCCCTTTCAACGGCTGACATTTTTTCCACACAATCGTGGATACACCGTATGATTGTAGTGTAGTAGTGCAATCAATTCGAAAGCTAACTATGTAGCTTTTTATGTGTTCGTCTTTCTTTAATCTGTGATGCTACAGTACGAATGGACTGACTTAACTGGAGAAATAAAACGCCTGTGTGTGTTTTAATTAGCGAGTGAGGGTTCATACTTACCTATGAAACTGGTGGCACTCTTACAACCTGTTTGCCAGTCTCTATAAAAAAACAACATTTTAAAAATAAGAGAGACAAAAAACAACATTTAAAAGAATGAAGTAACCACCGAAAGGTCAAGCAGTGAGCGAGCTGATGACAATGAATTAAGAACACTCTCGATCGTGTCAGCTTTCAAGTCAGAAAAAAACACAAAATTGTCAGTTATAGGGATTGCCGATAGAAGTGAAAACTTCACTTAAAAAACTAGATTAAAGTCGGTTCATCCATATGGGCGCTACGACACAGATCAAAGAAAACCGAACAGATAAAAGCCAAATAATTAAGCTTTCGATTTGATTGCATTACTACATGTACGGTGTGTCCACTATTGTATGGAAAAATTTCCAAATTTGGATCGATTTGGATCGTTCTATGAAAGTACATAACTATATAATATATTTTCTACTCTGTGCTATGATGCTACGGACACACACATCCACAGCAGACAGACAAATTATAACGTTCCTTATGTTTTCACTTTTCAGTGATCGAAGTCGGCGGAAATTCCAAAAGGGTAGTTACTGGTGTCGTCTTTTCCTACGCTATTTACATTGGTGAAGTCTTATTTGCCCTTGTAGCAGTGGGTGTACAGTACTGGAAGTACATCGTTGCCATAGTGTACGCACCAACAGTACTATTCGTATTCTACATATTCGTACTAAAAGAAAGCATGAGATGGCAAATCGTCAACGAAAAAATATCAGAAGTGAAACAAACGCTCAAATTCGTAGCAAGAATGAACAATATAAGCATAACAGACAAAGAGATAGACGAAATTAGTGGCGATGAATTAACTAAAAAGTTGGACGCCATAAAACGGAGCGAGACAGAAAACTTACAAGATGTACTAAGTTCGAAAGAGATGACGTTAAGATTAGCTGTTGCGTCTTTCTGTTTCTTCACTTCCAGCTTCGTATATTATGGCCTAGCCATACATTCTGTTCTCCTCCCAGGGAACAAATACACGAATTTCGTTTTAGCATCAGTTACGTCATTTCCTAGTGACTTACTAGCCTTATACGTGTTAGAGAAATATGGAAGGAAACTAACATTGCAATGCAGCTACGTGTTCCTAGCAGTTTTTCTGACAGCAGCGTCATTTTCTCCTGAAAGTAAGTTCCCGCATGCTGTAAATCGATCCATGGTGAAAAGTTAATTTTATATATGTATCTTGGCTTAAGGTTTACTTAAATCTGCGGTATGCCATTCACACGTAGCACCATTATTATGGGCTGTATTGCCCTGCTAGCACCACAACATAAGCTCGAGTGTCCAGAAGATGACAATGCGCGACAGTATTTACAAATATCAAGTCGTCAATCGCTTTTCCTCTCGGTTTAGCAAATGGTTTCCCTAAATTAATGTGAGTCTAATGGCATGCCATATGCCATAATATAAAAAATCACCCGCATCACAAATGAACTTTAAAGGCCCATCAGGAACTCGTCTAGAACTTGCGAGGAATTAAGTAGACGTTATCTCGCTAGCAGTATGGATGCTATCCATCGAGTGTCGACCATCATTTCTATTTATTCAAAGTGGCCAATTTTTTTCAGATTTATCCTGGCTGACAGTGCTTCTATTTTTGCTGGGCAAGTTGGGCGCCGTCATATGTTTCACTGGCGTCTACACTTTCGCCCTAGAACTGTTTCCAACTAGCGTGAGGGGGACATTATTTGGCATTTGTAACACGACAGCGCGTATTGGCAGCTTGCTGGCACCTTTGACTGTGCTGCTGGTAAGTTTTTTAGGGTTAATACCCAAAGGGTAAAAACAGGACGCTAAAATATTACTGAGACTCCGCTGCCCATCTGTCCGTCTGTCACATTACAATTGTATGTGTGTGTGTATGTAATGTATTTCTGTTGCCACTATAACAACAAATACTAACAAAGCTAACCATCAGCATCAGTTTACCGTTACCAAGTGTAGGCAATATTGTTAAAGTGCCAGGATACGAAATATTGTACCAATCAGACCAGTGGAAGTTGGTTACAACCATAGCTGGGCATTAACTCGTTAATCCGTTAATCGTTAATTAACGAAGTTAACATTTTGATTAACGGATTAACTTTTAAGTTAACTTTTAAAAATCTTAACGGACACGTTAACTTCCGTTAATATGCAGAAGTCCGTTAATCGTTAATCCAATGCCTGATAGTTACCGCACGGCACCGACAAGTGCCGGGCGGCGCGTGGCAGCGAGTGAAACAAAAACAAAACTAAATATAAAATATATTTAGTTTTGTTTTTGTGTTTTTGTCTAACCGGCGCGTGCGAGTGAGAAAGAAAACTGCGAAGAGATTTGTTTCGTTTGATCATTTCATTACTTAGCGCCGGTGCTTAGAATGACGAGTGTTTTGTTTATTTGTTTGTTTGTTGTTATTATAAATTACTGTCAGTGATCATTTGAGTGTTGATAATTGATGAATGAATTAGAACCTAAACCAACAGGTTTTATAAGTTCACTAACGCAACGATATAAAGATGCAATTTTACACATAGGTATTAACGGATTAACGATTAACGTTAACTTGCGTTAATTCTTCCGAAATGTAACGCTTTAACGTTTAACGAAGCTAACTTTTTTTGTAGCGGATTAATGATTAACGAAGTTAACTATTTGATTAACGGTGCCCGGCTATGGTTACAACCATTCATCAACTAGATAACACCCGTATTGTCAGGCAGTGAGCAAGCTGATGATGATGAATTATAGCTAAGAACACTTTCGACCATGTCATTTTTCATAAAAAAAACTGCATCTAAATCGGACCTTTCGTTTCGTTTCGTCGAAGCTACGATGCCACAGACAGACCGACTTACACCTGTACACGTCAAACTTATATACCCCTCTTTTTTGTCGGGTGTTAAAAATCTAGGACTCAAAAATGATACCAAAAACCTAATAATTTTATATTAAGTACAAGGCAAACCGGCTTACAATAAAATATCAGTAGTTAATAGAAGAATTTTTACCTGCCTTTAGGATGCGTGGATGCATTTTTCAATCACTAAAAAATATTATTGTATTATTACATCCAGAGTATGTAATAAATTAATAGATTATAATTGACAGAAAAATGTTAACAATTTATATTTTATTGTAAGTACCGATCATACTTTTACATGCATTAAGTGAAAATAAAAACTGTTAATTTGAAATTACAAACAGACACTTCAATTTTGTTTATCTGTATAGATATAATATATTATATTATACAAAACAAATAGTTGAACTAAGTATATATAGTGCCCGCGGAACTAGTCGGCCGCGCCTTAGGTAGGGACAGGGGTGAGGGGGCGGGTTGCTTGCTGCTCGCAGTGTTTCCGCCGCGAAGTCCGGCTCCGTACTGAGCAATAACATCAAGCGCTCCTAAGGCCCGGCTAGCTAGTCACAATATGTAAGTCACAATGTGTAATTGCAAAATTCTAAATTATTGTCAAGGTAGTTAAGGTCGTTTTTTGTATCATTCTTAATAGTCGTTATTACATTGTGATTTCGAGTGGCAAAAAGTGTCGTGCCTATAATCCGTCCAGCCTCCATACAATTCGCAACGCGCCATAAGGAACTTCGTTCCAAAAGTATGAATTAAAAACATTATTAAAATTTTTAAGTAACCCCCGATACAAAAACTATAAAAAGTAAATAAATAAATTTATATTTTAGCCTTTCAATATGTTTAAAGGATATTTTTTTAATAATAAGTCTTTACCTATGATATTGCCGTTCTGCAATACTGGCCATTTCAAATCAAAATAATTTTTGTTTGGCTAAGAATTCTAATTTCAAATTAATTTTATTTTAAAAACATGGAATTCTTTTTCCAAAAGTAGTCATTTGTTTATTGATTTGTGTTACATTTTCATTGCATTTCAATCTTTTTCGTCATCATGGATACGTTAAAAATTCGAGTAATTATGGAATATGAGTGCCGTCGTGGCAGCAACGCGACGTTTACGGAGCTAACACTACAAACCAACGCACTACCTGTTATTGGTTTGCTCGCTTCCGTTCTGGAAATTTCGACCTGAAAAATGAACCTCGCGGTCGTCCGAACGTCCTGTCGACCGACAAGGACGAATTAAAGGCGATTGTGGAAGCTGATGATACACAATCTACGGCTGAATTAGCAGCAGCTTTCGACGTTAGCGTCAAAACAATATTGGTCCATTTGTGTCAAATTGGCAAGGTAAAAAAGCTTGACAAATGGGTGCCCCACGAACTCAATGATCGCCAGCGCGAAGTACGCGTCGAGACGTGCCTTGTACTGCTCAACAGCCACGCCGGTGTGATTCATCATAGCTTCTTACCAAACGTGGTGAGCATTACTGCAGATGTGTACTGTGAAGAACTGAACACAATGATGGAGAAGCTGGCACATCTCCAACCAGCATTGGTCAATCGCTCATCTCCGCTGCTCCTGCACTACAACGCGTGACCTCATACTGCCCAGCAGACGGTCTCCAAGTTGCAAGAACTGGGGTTGAAAGCTCTCCGTCATCCGCCCTACTCACCAGATCTTGCGCCTATAGACTACTAATTTTTCCAGAATTTGGATAACTTTTTGGCGGGAAAAAAATTCAATACCCGAGAGGCAGTACAAAATGCCTTTGAAGAATTTGTTGCCTCCCGTTCAGCTGACTTCTTTAAGAAGGGCATCAATAAACTACCACTGCGTTGGCAAAGATGCATTGATTGCATGGGTGATTACTTTGATTAATACAAATAGAAAATACATGAAAAAAAAATCGTTTAAATTTTTTCATACAAAATGGCAATTTCATAGGCAAAGACCCAATATGTGCGTTGCCGCACGACGACAATATGGGGTCGCCGTGTGAAGATGAGTGAGTCATGGTTCACAAAAATATTGTTAGTTAAATTTGACACTTCATTTTGAAAAAAATTTGTACTACACTACCCTTGGCAAGTTATTTCAAAAGATGGCGTATTATATATATATATATATATATATATATATAAATCCAGGAACACTTTTGGCAACCTTTCATTTTGCAACCTTCTGGCAACCACGACTTACAGCAGTATTAGGGCAATAAAAGGTATGAATATTAACTTACTATAAGCTATAATACTGTGACTATTACTTAAAATATACCTTGTTGCAATATCCTCCAAAATAAATTTATACGGGTACATATATTTTTCGCAATACTTTTGACAACCAATCCGTATTGTTATACTTACACCGTCCATGTATATTGATGTATATTTATATTTATTTTAAAAGCGATAAGCCTACCGTTCTTACTTACATATATACTACTTCCGTATTGTCAAGTATATTGTCAACTCATTCCTAAGTACTTTGGGCATCCTACCATCAACGAGTACTTGTAACGCCTCACTACACTAACCGTATATTAACGTTTACGTAGCTAGCAAACATGCTTCCTTTCAGTAGGACTGTAATATGGAATCCGGAAAGTACAATCGAGCTCAAAAATATTAACTGAATCAGTAATAATATGTTATCCACATCTCAATTTCTGTCATTTCATCGCCAACACGAAAAAAATGCGAAAAATAAACCCTTTGCACATTAATTCACAGTCTTTTACATATATCAAGAATATTATCATGTTCTTTTTTATAATGTTACTATAATTTTAATTACGTTATTATAATTTTAACTAGGTATCTAGTTATCTCATAAGTTTTTTTTCATAAAGGTGAAGTAAGAATCCTGGTTTTATTATTGTGGTAATTTCTTCTCATCAATAAATTATATATTGATTTAATTTCAAACATACATAGTTATAACCCTACCTCGGACTAATTCAGAATATAATGATAGGATTAAACGAACTTACCTGAATGAAGTTCTATCCTAATTATATGAAGTAATTAGTCCGAGGTAGGAGAGTTTCTTCCCTCCTCTTAACTTAGCTCTAAACTAATGATTTGACATAAATATGTTGCCAGTAGGAGTTTTTATTTTTTTCTTTTTCTGGTTCTCAAAAATTTGTGACGTGAAGCGGGAAAAGGCGAGTACTACATAGGTATTCCTACCTCGGACTAATTATATCATATAATTAGGATAGAACTTCACTTCAGGTAAGTTTGTTTAATCCTATCATTATGGAAGAAAGGAAAAAGCAATAAAGAGGATCATCATGAATTAAAACAGTTTTATTAATCTCAGAAAGTGAAAAGAAAATATCAAAAAAACAACATTTTCTTACATTTGGTAACTAGCTGAATTATAAAATAATATTTGGAACGGTACCGCCACAATATAAAGAAATTACCTGCCTAAAAAAAAAGGATAAAAAGTTATAAAGAGAACATAAGATAAAAATTAAACTTTCGTCTCTTGTGTCTTTTAATTTAATATTTATTAACCATGGATAAAGCTAATATCGTCATGTAGCACATACGAACCTCCGAGTTAGACAAACTATTGTAGGTAGTCTGCTAAGGTTCTGTCAATTTGATTCGAAGTTTTGGGATCACTATGGTACAGATTCGAACCAATTTAGCTCAAATAAAACTAATAACATAAAAAAACATGAACCTCAATTTGTCATGCATGGTAGACTAAAATCTATAGTTCCTATTGGTATTAACGTGGGTTTGAAAAAAATCACAACCCGCTCAGAAAAAACATCAATTTTGAATTATTTATCTACTTACTCTTACAGAATAAAAGGCTTTGAGAAAATAAAAATCTAACTTTTGATAAAATTAACAGTGCCATAATAACAATAAATTGTCACACGGAAAGCATCTCGACGTTCTGACTGTCACTGAAGTCTTTTGAATTTAGTACTCTAGTCTAGTCTTCAGCGCATAACTCATTTTGTTGATAAACTTCATTTATATTTAAAAGATTTTAACTTCGAAGCAGGATCAAATGAAGACATAAAAGAAATAACCGGCTACGAAGTTTAAATGTTTTAAACATAAACAAAATGTATCAACAAATGAGTATGCGCTGAAGACCATACTACAATACATATAATATAATATAGCACAAATAATTGCTAATTGTATCAGAGATGTTTCTTATAATGAAATTATTAACTGTTTAAATGTACATTATGCTGAAACATAATATTATTAAGTACTAAATAACAACATAATTATTTCTTATTAAATAAACACTGATTAACACACATAAGTGCACTAGTTAACGTTATAAAACTCCTTGTTTTACACATAATTAACTTAATAATACTTTAAAAAATAGAATCAAAAACATAATATATCTTTCCGACAACAATTTAAATAATAAATTTGCAACCAGTTAATATTATAGAATTAATAACGAAATACACAACAACTTCCTTAACCATTAGCTACGTCTAGGAAGCATTTCTGAGATGATAAAAATAATACGTTTGATCAAACCAAAATCTACGTGAGCGACATATTATATATTATTGACATACATAAAGTTTATTCGTTTGATACCTGCTGCAGCACAGTGATTCTTCTCATGATAACAAACAATATTCTTACAGAAAAATTATACTAGCAACATTTTTCACATTCCCTATATATGTATATCATAGCTTAGATGAAATTAGTCCTTTTGTATGAGAAAGATGAACATTTTATGCAAATAAAGGTTTTTTTCCTTGGTAAAGTCGATTGGTAAAGTCGATTGGTAATTTAGGAGGAGAAACAACTGCGCTGCTTTTAAAACTAATTAAATTTTATGGTGCATAAGATATTTTACTGAATTTGTTGCCATAATTACTTAAGTAGGTGCGAGTAAACTTTAAAAAAGGCAAATACCTTGGGTATTTACTTCTTTGTATAAATGTTTTGGATGAAAACTTTAATTTTGAGCCAATCTTTATTGGACAATAAATCTGGATATAATTCTTTTAATGCTTCGCACTCTGCCCTTTTTGGCGGTTTGCAACTTTTGACGTGCGTTTTAAAATATGATAAAACGGCAGATTTTTGTTCTGCTGTCCATGGAACCAAATTACGCTTCTTTTTGGCTTGGCCTAAACTTAAATTAGGTTTTTGATAGCTAGTTTCTGTGTTTGTATTGTATTCACCCATATCTTTTTTACTAATTGGCACATTACTTGGTTTTGGAACTGTATCCTTCTCAAAATCTTCTGCATACTCCAGTACTTCCTATATATCTATATTTTCTCCCACCAATTCTTCGTCTAAGTTTAAATTAATTTCATCTAGATTTTTACCTTTGTAAGCATCAGCTTTGCCATCTTCCATCAGCATAAGTAATTTGGAAATTTTTGCCGTTTGATAGATGTCATCAGGTAATCTATATGATTGTTTATGGACTGCACTCGTATGACCCATAAAGTTTGCGAGTTGTTCTATATCGTTTTCAGTCATGTTAAAATACAATAGTGCCTTTGGCAAGTGATCTCAAACTATTGAAAGAACATTTGACCAAATTAGCAAAGATCAGTAGCAGCAAGTTACAAAAAACGGAACGGAACGGTACACTTCTTCTTTTGAGGCAGCCGGTTTCCAATAGTTAAGTTATATACAAATATGAAATTTACTTCTGTATAGACTATTCAATTTTCATTTACACATTTTAAAATTTTACTGCGCTGTGCTCTACATATCTCTCTGTCTATGTGACTATGACGCAATGCGCTCGGTGAAAATCGAACATTAAATGTAGTTAAGATCCATTATTAAAGAAGTAGCAGCGATGCACATTATGCGTTCGTTTAGATATCTTCTATTATAATTAATTACAATTATTATTATGATTACATCTAAAAAAATATTTACATTTCATCAGATCATTGTCACTCTAAATGAAAACATTCTATGTAATACTAGGGAATACCTACTACATAAATACCTCACTTCAGATTTCTAATACTACAGATAATTTACTGTAGATAAATTTTAGGAAACAAGTTATCAACCTATGCATAAAAAAGAAAGTAGACATAATCTTGTTAATAAATTATTACAGTCGCACTCATCCGGTGTATAATGATTGTAAACAGCATAAGTGCAAACATGACACCAAAAAAAATTTTTGATGTGTCAAAGTTATTATAGATTTCCTATCCATGTTTGATATGAAATGGATCGGACTGTTTATATTTACGTCAGTACCACAGTTGAAGCATTCATCCATTCGCACAAAATGGGTGAATATCCAGGGCCAAACTAGTTTGTATTTCAAACAATGAACAAATTTCCTTTTTATTAAAAATCGATCAATGTCCATGTAAACAACCATTGTTGATATACAGTGTAATATATCAGAGAAAAGACATACGTAAGACTCTTCAGACTGGTTCTCCTCTAATGATGGTATGTACGATTCGGAAGAATCTTGGTAAGTCTGAAACAAAATGCAACACAAGTCACAACCAGTCGTCGTTCGTCATGTAAAAGCAGTAGTAATAAATACGAAAGTTTTCATGGACGGTGGTTCATCTGGTTTGTTCGATTTAGACGGTTTTTTAAGGTTATTTTTAATATAAAATAATGAAATATCTTTTTTAAATTGAAGAGCTAAGAACTTAACTGATTTAATAAATACAGGGTATAAGTGACGTGACAGGTCTTTTGAAAATCATAGGGTACACATTCTACTCATGATCTTCAATCATATAACACCGGAATTTCTTCCGGTTTTTTTTCTTTACTGGTAATTTGTGTCTATTTTTTACTAAATAATGTCAACTTAAAATACATACAGTTATTGGAATACAGTTATTACTGTATTCCAATAACTGTATGTATACCTACCTCAGGCTCAGATAAATCTTCAAAATCTTGTTCTATTGGCTCATCAATAATACTTTTATTCTTCTCACGGTTTTCTTCTGAGTGCTGATGATGTTTTTTAGTTGATTCTTCAAAATCTTGTTCCGCCAGACTTGATAAGGATGTTGATGAAACGTCCTTCACTTTCTCAGTGTCTTTAACTGGCTGCTGTGAGGCCAAGGTACGTTCTTCCGATAAATTATCAATATTTTGTTCAATTGGTCCAACTTCCGAATAATTAACAACTTCTGGCTGCAGCTGCTGAACCGCAGAAATTTCTTTAGTTATTGGCTCTTCCGTTGGTTTTTTCTCGGTCGTTACACATTCTGTATAAGCAGAAACACTTTTAAATAACATTAAGTATCGAATTTATCGGGTCACTTGCCCGTAACTGTTAAAATATTATGTTATTGACAAACAAACATTTTCCGAGTTCTGTAAAGATATTATTTTTAAACAAAAAATTAAACCGACTTTCATTCGGTTTAAATTTTGTTTAAAAATTATAATTTCACCCTTATTAGTCATATATATTGTTAAATTATTAATAATACACCTTAAGAACGTCTAAAAAAACGACCGAATGTATAATTATTGAATATGCGCCAAGCTTCCATTAGGTATTGTAAATAAGATGATGATGATTACTGTAAGTTACAAAGTGGCATATGCTTGCAGTTCTTTATACAATGTCGAAAATTCCAAACGCATATCTTTAAAGACTGGGGAGTTCCTTTCAGTGCTTTTGGATCCAGGGTATACCTTGGTGCAAAATCTTATTTTTTGGTAGCATATGCTTGTGATACTTCAGTAAAAGTCAAAATCACTGTATATGTCCATAAAAATTTTCAGGAGTTCTCTCGATTCCTAATGGATCGCATCATCAGGTTTCCACTTTAGTGACTAAAGGACCGATTTCGAATTGAACCCTTTACAATAAAAAGAATTTTGTAAATAGATTCATAAACGGCAGAGTAATGTTCAAAGATTTCCGTGTCCGTCCGTCCGTCCGTCAATATGGTGACGTCGCGTTCTTACAAATTCCTAATAACTAAAAAAATAAACCTTACAAAAACAATGCTATGAATAATATTATGATTTAAAAAGAAACTATTTTGTGGTACTCAATTAAGTACTTTTGTTTCAGACTGTACTTTTTTTAACAGGTTTACCTGTAATTCTAACGTAAATTATACATATCAGGTTACATTCAGTAACAAATTTTTAGGCTGACTGTACCACATCTACAAAAATATGAAAATTGACTTTATAAGTTTTTTAAAATAATAGTTGCGTTTCTGACATATCCTACCTATCTCTGCCATGGTTGATTGTGTAAGCGAACCGCGACTACGATGGCTTAACGTGCCCTAAGAAGCACGGTACATACATAAGTATACCTATCGTGTTAGCTTTCTTATCTTACTATAAATTGCATTCTTTTAACCAAACTGAGAACAATCTGACAAAATATTTCTTACTTTGTGTCCCCCAAGCGAATGGAAATCGAACCCACTAAGTACCTCCGAGATCCCAAACGATAGAAGTAGGTAGGTACCTAAGGATCCAGATCCCAAGGCGCATATCACTAGAACTCAGAGATATTAAGTACAAAGGTTAATCTAGGTCTTGTTACCTAAATTAATCACTAAACATTAGTAGGTAGGTACTTACTTCTTTTTGATCGAAGAATCCTTGCTTATGTCCGCCGCTTTCGCGTCATTGTATAATTTCTTTTTATCCCGGATATTGAATATACACACAACACTTCAATTCTTTTACTTTGATAATCATCACTTTGATAATTATAATTTAAAGTAAACCAACTATTTTTTATACCGGCCGGTCACCAGTCAACTTAGCGCACGTGGGGACGATCTGTCTGAGTTTGATTTGCATTGCGAAGCGAAAACAATAACAAAGGCAACGCCGCGCCATCAAGGGCACGAGCTGGCAACGTGGTAAAAGAAATCGGTAGCAAGATGATCGGGGTAATGAAAGTGACTATACAGCGCCCTGTATATAGACCCTCTAGCGTCATCACCGTGAACTAAAATATACATTTTCACGCACATCCGAGACAATTTGGAGTCCATCATAAAAATTGATATGGTATCCCTAACGCTATCTATGATCAAATGGTGTGAAAATTCAAGAAAATTAATCTGACGTCCGTATATCGGACGTCAAAAGTCGGTGGTCGCCACTTTAAATGTAATTAATGCCATGTTGGACGTCAGATAGGTTCCAGGATATATATATATATATATATATATATATATATATATATATATATATATATATATATATATATATATATATAATACGCCATCTTTTGAAATAACTTGCCAAGGGTAGTGTAGTACAAATTTTTTTCAAAATGAAGTGTCAAATTTAACTAACAATATTTTTGTGAACCATGACTCACTAAAACTTAATTTATTTTATTAAATTAACAATGTTTTTTGCATTAATTCGTAGTTGCGATTAAAAGCATCGTTAATGAAGATGAGGTGATCACAGGACTTGAAAATGCGACCAAGGGTGTCGAATTTCGACTTTTTTACAAAATTGACTATTATCGCTGAACTGAGTGATATAGAATTTTTATTTTATTTTTCCCGGAACTGGTATAACTTGGCCATTCACCCGGTCCCAGATTATCGTTGAGTTTTGGGACACTTGTATACGGTACTGACAATAAAAAATATTTTTTGAAAATTTTTGTCTATCTGTTTGTTCCGGCTAATATTTAAAACGGCTGGACCAATTTTCACGGGACTTTCACTGGCAGATAGCTGATGTTATAAGGAGTAACTTAGAATAATTTTTGTTCTCATCATCATCATCATCACAATTAACGCCCAACGAAGTGGGCACGGGTCAGCTGGTACCTATATAAAAATATATTGAACTAAGTAATGCTAAATATATAAACCGCTGGTTCAAATGCTACCAACTCCCGTATCTCTTCCTCTTTCTATCAAAAGCATAACAGAATCTTTCTTCTTTTCCAGAGAAGTGAGTTTAAAGCTCTACCATCGATCCTCTTCAGTTCTACAGCGCTGATAGCGGCGCTTCTGCTCATTTTCACCCCGGAGACGAAAACATTGCCGATGTTTGACACCATTGCACAGATAGAGTTTCACAAGAGGGAAAACAAGAGCAGCGTACAGGGCATAGACAATTTGGGTTTAGAACATGTAAAAAATATAAAAGTATGAAACGACGCTTTTGTTTTTGTTTATTTCCAAAATGCGGATCTGCGGTCTGTCGGAGAAGTCTGCGAAGGTAAAACTGTACAGAATACACGGTAGACGGTGGACACCACTCCGCAGCTGTAGATAGATACACGTGTACATTCGTACGCAGGACGGTAGACCGGAGTTAAATACATGGGGTTTTCTTCAAGAAGAATGTTATTAAAAAAAACAAACACAGGTCTGGTCTTCCAATACACCGAAATATCGTAAGCGTAATTCGTAGCCGGAGTCGCAGAGAGTAATCGCACTGTACACTTTAGGTTATCGCTCGAAATTAACTCGAAGAACACTGAACTGACGGCGGTCGGCGGCAGCCTCTTTATATACCGACGACACAGATACTAGAAAGTTCGCGGTGTAGAACCTTCTAGATCTTTCCCTAGAACTTTCGAGTCGGGTTGAGAATGGGACAGTGTAGGTTCGAGAACGTTCTAGTACTTTCCATACTGGCAGCTTCGAGAACATTCTACAAATTGTAATTGTAAACAATAATAATTGTAAACACCGTAACATACTACAAAGATAATGTATTCATCGAAGTGCCGTAACAATATTTATGCACCTGAGATCTCGGTTTTGGTATCATACACTCATAATAATTTTAAATTTTACGGGTGGCTCTCCATGCATGTGTGAAATGAAATGGCGATGAAAATATTTTTTTCATTCTACCTCATCGTGTGGGGTATCATTGAATAGGCCTTTTAAAATAAATGCAAGGTTTCATACATGACTCTTTTACAAAGTCAACCATTTTCGAGTAATCGGCCTCCAAAGTGGTTTATAAGTTGGTCCCCCCTGGCATTTTTAAACTATAGTAGATAGAAACTTGTGAGTTTCCATGCTGATAGATCATGCTAAAAACTCTTTAGGAAAATTATTTTGAGAGAAATCTTGAAGTAATTCAAAGAAAACCTATTGGGCGTTGAATGTTACGGAACTCTTCTTAGACATGGGATAGGTTTTATCCTAGAGTCCTATACCCAGAGTTTAATATTTATGTTTTTAAGATTATATCGTGTTTTTATTTTTTTAACCTTTTTCCAATTTACTTTTACACTGGTCTGACAAGGTTAAAGTGGTTACTAAATGACCTAGCTTTTTTTCCCCCAATGCCTTAAATGTTGAACTAACACTTATATAAAAATTTCAAATTGCCTCAAACATGTTTTTTTGGGATTAAAAAAGTCACATTTTCATAAATTTATATATTGACTTAGCCCCGCTTCTGATCAGCCAGACCTGTAGTCTCGTGTTGAGTTACAATCGGAGAATAATGGACAAAGTTTCAGCTTGCTCAAACACGTTGATAATTTTCAAATATGACTAGTGCTTAATTTAATAAAATTAGATAATTGTTATATTCTTAGTGTCGAATTCGTCGCATCAAGTCATGTCGATTACAATTATTGTGCTAGCCCCGGTTTGCTAACCTATAGGAAACTAGATTTTGACCGCGGCTCCACCCCCGCAAAAATACATCCACCCTCACAAACTTTCACATTATTATTAGTAGTAGGACAATAGCGTAGTCGAAACGCATGTATTTAGGTATACAATAAATAGTCGCTACATGCTATTTATGATAGTATTATCATTTATCGTAAAAAAAAAATTAAAAGTATCAAGAGTTTTTGTGTAGTCAAATCAGTATTGCTATGCAAGCGATGGCAGCGGCCTCTTTTTAACATTACATCCAAATATTTATCCAGTTTTTATAGAGTACATAGGTTTTGGGGTTAGTCATATAAAATAAAAATAAAACTCGTGTCAACGCTGACAAAACAGTCAAGTGGAGTTTTGCCGGGGAATTAAATGGGGTAACGTTGTGGATTTTGTATTTCCTTCATAAATTTGTGTTATTTCGGTTCTTAATGCATAATACATTAAGAACCGAATTAACACAATTTTATGAAGATATACGAATTCCACAACGTCACCCATTGAACTCCCCGGCAAAACTCCAACCGTCATCATCTGTTTTTTTAAATGGCTTGCACTCTGTACATAGCCAATGACGAACAAACCGTCATCATAAAACCGATTTTTATTGATGGCGTGGCGTTACGGCTTAAAACCATTTGCCATTGTCAAGTTAAAAAGGCGGTTAAATTCTCGTTTCAGTTTTCAACACCATATTTCTAAATCGTTAAGTCTAAAGAATAATCTAAGTCCAAATAAATAAACAGTGCAGTCAATGAGTCAAGTCAGTTGATTCAGTAGAATGGTAGAAGCTTTACTAAAATGTTCCTAGGGAGTTTTGGAGGAGACACAAAATAGCACGTTTTTTGAAGTTGTACTAGTTACCCACACTTGTGCACGTTAACGAATATTTAATGGTTAATATTCTACCAATATTGCACACTAAAAGAAAGAAGTTTAAAGAGGATATACAAAACCCCCGGAATTCCCCGAAATCCCCGGAAAAACGCTATCATAAAGTGTAAATGGCTTATTTTATAAGTCTAAGAAACATTGGCTTTGTTTAATTTTATGCATAATACTAAGGCGGGTCAATAAGTCCGTGACTTCTTGAATTTCTAACCTCCTTACTGAAAAACCAATACTACTCCTGTCAACAGGCATCTTTCAGTTGACTCCTATCAAAATTTGAACTTGCTGCGTCAGTCAGTTTGTGTTTTACAGCTATCTTTATCAGACTATCCAGTAACTTAAGGAAACAATGGATAAAAGTGAATTTCGTGTGCTTATTAAGCATTATTTTTTGCGAAAAAAAACCATTACCGAGACCAAGGCTAAGCTTGATAAGTACTATGGGGACTCTGCACCATCGATTTCAATGGTAAAAAAGTGGTTTACTGAATTTCGTTGTCGCCGTACAAGCACTGAAGATGCCGAACGTCCTGGACGCCCAGTTGAGGTCTCTACACCCGAAACAATCGAAAAATTTCACGATATGGTGTTGGCCGAACGAAGATTGAAAGTGCAAGAGATTGTGGAAGCCATAGGCATCTCGCATGGCTCAGTGGTTTCAATTTTGAATGATCACTTTGGCATGAGAAAGCTTTCCGCGAGATGGGTGCCGCGTTTGCTCACAGTCGACCACAAACGCAATCGTGTAACAACTTCACAGGAAGGTTTGGCGTTGTTTAATCACAATATGGAGGAGTTTTTGCGCCGTTTTGTAACCGTGGACGAAACATGGATCCATCACAATACACCAGAGACCAAACAACAGTCAAAACAGTGGGTTTCTAAGGGTAAATCGGCGCCAAAGAAGGCCAAGGTGGGTTTGTCAGGCAATAAAGTTATGGCGACTGTTTTTGGGTTGCACGTGGGATAATACACATTGACTATCTTCAAAAGGGAGGAACAATTAATGGGGAATATTATGCCAACTTATTGGACCGCTTCAATGAGGATTTGAAAAAAAACCGACCTCATTTGGCCAAGAAAAAAGTTCTTTTTCACCAAGACAATGCAAGGGTGCACACATGTGCAGTTGCCATTGCAAAAATCCATGAATTGGGCTATGAATTGCTCCCACATCCACCCTATTCTCCAGATTGGGTCCAAGTGACTACTTCTTGTTCCCAAACCTGAAAAAATGGCTCGGTGGAAAAATATTTGACTCCAATGATGAAGTCATCTCGCAAACAAAGGCTTATTTTGAGGACCTCGACAAATCATATTTTTTGGAAGGGATAAAAAAATTGGAGAAGCGTTGGACAAAGTGTATAGAGCTTAAGGGGGACTACGTTGAAAAATAAAATGATTTATTTATCAAAAAATCTGTGTTTTATTCCAAAAGTCACGGACTTATTGACCCGGCCTCGTACTAGTAATAAATATACTCTGACGTTGGCAACTCCTATTACTGAGGAGGCTATGCAACTTGTAAATAGTTCACTTTGTGACTGCGGTATTGAGGAGGAGACTCTCGACCCCTGGTTCTCCAATGTAATAAACACAACATGGCACTCCTGTTAATATCTGTGTGTGTGTAAAAAATAAGTGACAATAGGCTACTTTAATTTCATACATTGAAGGAGTATTTCCTTTAGTACTTGGCCTACGAAAACATATTCTAGCGATATCATAAATTAAAAACTTAAGATTGATAAATAAAATTAATTTAAAAATATGTATTTTTGTTTTTTAATTTCCACTAATCAAAACACCTCGGAGTAACTTCCGGCACAGAATATATAATAGTACAAGGTACAGAAGTCTCTCTGTTTTGATCTTCACAAATACCGCCTTTTTATGTGCCTATATAATTATTATTAACAAACGGACCGCACGCGAGCAGCCGAAATTGAGCTCTCTGGCGCCGCGTGAAGGTCGACATTATTCCACACCTTGTCAGATATTCCGAAAATAGGGTTGTCACTTGTCAATAGTTTTTATTAAATATCTTAGATTATACTATCAGATTTATACTAGACGACGATATAATGTATAATAATGATAGAATACATATTATATAGATACCATACAACATACCGACCGAACATAAATACCACGCAAGGTATACAAGCTGAAACTGTTATACCTATGTACCTATTAGGTAAATGAATACCGAACATATAAATCAGTTTACACAGACACGACACGTGATTCTCTTTTGATGTAGGTATGGATTATATGTATGTATATGCAGCTACCTACCACCTATAAATAAGCATATAATATAAAACTTTTGTGTGTATTTTTAATAATTATTGTTATAGATTTAGGTACCATGACTAGATGTACCATGACTGAGTAGATATAAATGAGTAATGATTATCGTACCATTCGCTATCTTTCTCACTTGCCGGAACCGAGAAAAACTGACAATTGCTATTTTTTTCATTGTTCCGACAATCGGCTGCAATGCAGTATTTTTTTGGATACATATTTTTGCCAATTAAAATATGACACGCGTTTGCGACGTAAAGTGAGTCGTACTGCGTAAGAGGCGCGCGCGTGTGCCACAGCCGGTCAGTGCGTGGCAAGTGGCAACCATTGAATCGCCCCAACGTTGGGGAGTCTCGGTATGTACTTGTAGCTCGGCGGCGGAACGGCGTAGTGACACCCCCCTGCTTCCGGCAAGGATGTGACGACACAAACACACTAAGCACATAATAATATGTAGTGGTGAAAAGAAACGTTTCTGTAATTCATGACATCATAAAAAGTTATTTATGTCAAAACGTCTAACGGAACGTAACACCGCTATTTTACTACTACGGACTATAGCACAGACGACAAAATAGTACTAGTATGACGTCACAGCACGGATATTCCATTGATAGATTGTTCGCCAACAAGGCGAATACATAGTGTTTTCGGCGGCTTAAAATAGTGAATTTTTAAAATTGTTTTTTTGCAGGTTTTTTAGGTTTCAAAAATATAATGTTATATTATTTTTTTGGGTGAAATGAAACAATAATTATGAAGCGTTTAGGACAGAAATAAAAACATGGTCAAGTAGCCTATTGTGATGTGCATAATGTGTGAATAGAACCATCATTCGTGCATTTAATGAAGAAAAACAAGTTTTATAAACATTTGTGCAATTTCATAAATAATATTGATAAAAAACTCTAAGAACAATCTAATATCTTTATTTTTGTTTGTGTGTACTTAGCTTATGCTAAAAGGACTTGTATCCAGGCCCGATAAAAAAATAAAAAAAGGCTATGTCAAAAAAAGAAGAACAAGAACTATCATATTAGAAATGGCGGCTAATACTTTTCTCTCATAATTTTTTTTGATTATTGTGTTTATTCCGCATTCAAAATGCATATAAAACAGGTAATTCTCAATTTCAAATCACGCCTTTTATTCAACATGTAAAATAAATAATATTTACCATATTGTTTCAGTAAGTTGACGTGTTACCTATATGTTGTGGTTTTTGTTTATAGGTAATCATTCAGGGTTTTAAGAGTTATCGAGAGCAAATCGTCGTAGAACCGTTTGATAAAAGACACAATGTGGTAGTAGGAAGAAACGGTTCCGGCAAAAGTAATTTCTTTCATGGTATGTATTAACTGACCCATTTTATTGTTCTTCAGGTTATAGGCGTCACTGTTTGTTTTGTTGTTTGTAGTATAATTTTTTTAGCTATTCAATTTGTATTGAGTGATGAGTTCTCCCATCTCCGACCTGAGCAGAGACTCGCTTTGCTTCATGAAGGTACTGGACCCAGGGTGATATCTGCCTTTGTAGAAATTATATTTGATAACTCCGACAACAGAATTCCTGTGAGTATATTTTTTACAATACTTGTTTGTATGTATTCATATCTAACTACAAATTACTCTTGGATTGTATGGGACGGCTTTTGAGGGCTTCTGTTGCTATGGATGCTCGCTTCGAAAGTCTACCTTTTTTTAGATGGTTAAAATTGTAGAGCAATATTTACTGAAACCATATTTAGTTAAACCTTTGTTATATCATTTGTGTTAAATTTTAGATAGAAAAGGATGAAATCTTCCTCCGGCGAGTTATTGGTTCTAAGAAAGATCAATTTTTCCTTAACAAAAAAGTTGTTCCAAGATCTGAGGTTTTAAATCTACTCGAAAGCGCTGGATTATCCAACTCCAATCCCTACTATATTGTAAAACAAGGAAAAGTAAGTTATATGTGCCAATTATGTAAATTTTTCAAATGCCTTACTATACTCTGTTCACCTAATCGAATCTAAAAATAAATATCAAAAGTTACTTAGTTACAAAACCTACCTATGCAAATTATATAGCCTATGTTACGTGGAATATTATTACGAATCTATTGACACCTCATTCATCAAATCCAACGAGTATTTAAGGCACTATGGGGGAACAAACACACATAGACTGTAGACTGCCAAAATCATTACCCTTCCTTCTGGCTTCCCATATTAGGGTTAAAAGTTTGAAGGCTACCACATAAATGTATTTGAGATAGCATTATAGACTAGTGGTCTACAATGTGTCAAATAAATTACTTATAATATTTAAGTGGGGATATATGTCCCTTTGACATTCTCGTCAAAACGACAGGTGAAATGTTTACAGAAAGTTGACGTTATCGAACAGTGTTTTGGCGGTAAATTCAAAACCATTAAAAATAAATTTGACTCTGATTCGAGAAAAAAAGACATTACTTAATTTATTTATTTTTTTCTGGTAAATTGTTCATCTCAATCTTTAAATATAAGCAAATTTCAAAAATTTTCATAATATCCTATCCAAAATATATCTGTATAATAATTATAGATTATCCAATTATTTCACTTATTGTGAAAAAACCTATAGCAACCTATATTTTTTTATGTGCATTTATCTCAAGGGACTGAAAGAAACTGAAATGGGAGCTAGAGCTCTCATTTTAATCAAAGCAACCATTGGTCCGGAGGCAGGCATAAATGCACACCGCTGGACCAATCAATGCATATGAGTCTAAGCCAAAGGCATGCTGCTGAGCAATCATCTGTTATCCCTTTTTCTGATTAGAGCGCTAAATCATAAAGGCTTTAGACTAGTTTAATGAAAGTCCATGTGTAGAATCACCTGATTATAAACTTGATGCAATGACCACTGAGGGCTGTCACTCAAATATTTTTTGCGATATTTCAAATTGGTTTTTCTCCAAAATTGTATGGCTTACAAATTTTTGCTACTGCTCTTCGGATAATACCTCAACCAAGAATTATGCCAGTAAATTTTTATCATCTAATTTGTTAAACCTTAAGACTAAATTGGATCTGAACAGAATATACTGTAATTAACACAAAAATATATCACAAAAGTTTGTATGGCCTACAGCTCTACTAGCAATGAATTTCCCCATAAAATAAATGTATAATAGCCTCTTCTCTTCAATCACTTTCTATTTGCAAAGAACACATTACAGTCAAAGTAGTTTCTAAAATCTGAGCATACAAGGGCAATAAATGTAACTGTTTTGCACAACATGAAAGCTGAGAACGTATTTTTTAACTTGTTATGTTTCTTTCATCAGATTAACCAAATGGCAATAGCTCCAGACTCGCACAGATTGAAACTACTAAGAGAAGTAGCTGGAACTCGAGTTTATGATGAACGCAGAGAGGAGTCTGTCACAATCCTTAAAGAGACAGTTGGAAAGGTGCGTTTTTATTTAATAATTTTAATAATAATACTAATGGACGATTCAAATCATGTCACGTCATACATTTATTCTATACATATATTTAATACACATCCATGATCCAGGAACATTGAAAACTAATGCTCGGTGGGATTCAAACTCACAACCTCAGCTGGCTTGAGCCATACCAGCATTATTCTTCTTCCAAGATTAATTTCTTTATATTTTTGTTTAGGTGGAGAAAATTAATGATTTCCTCCAAACAATTGAGGAACGCTTGAAAACATTGGAAGAAGAGAAAGAGGAATTGAAGGAATATCAAAAATGGGACAGGGCGAGGAGAGTGCTGGAGTTCATAATACATGATACAGAACACAGGGAGAACAAACGCAAGTTGGAGGAGGTTAGTTTATGAACCTATAGAAATTATGTTAATAATGTTTTGTTGCCAACGAAAAACTAGTTTCTTATGATTACGCGAAAATTAATTATTGCAAATAAAACTACTTCTAAGGATTTTATTACGTGTTATTTTTGTTTATCATCATATTTCAGGCACTTTATGACTACCATAATACGTTTAAGAAGCTTTATTTTTGGTAGTTATAGAATTATTGTAGAGTAACGTAATGCATCTTTATTCTCTATAATATTAGTTTTTCATCCATCTGTCTGCCACCAGGCTGTATCACCTTAACCATGATAGCAGGACAGTTGAAATTTTTACATATGATGTATTTCGGTTGCCGTTATAACTACAAATACTAAAAACAACAAAATAAATATTTAAGGGAGGCTCCTATACAATAAACGTGCCGTTTTGTAAGGAACCCGTCATGCGCGAGCCCGACTCGCACTTGGGCGGTTTTTATTTAAGTTTTAACTTGACTCTTTTGATTACTAACTTTCCTTATAACCACAAAAAAATGTTGAAATAATATATTTTATGTTACAGTTGGAGAAAATGCGCGCCAACAGCGGCAAAGAGCAGCAACACTATGCTGACATGGTCAGAGAAGCTCAGGACCATGTGAGGGAGTCCAACAGGTGTCTCATCTTATGATGCTAGTATAAGTCACCTATGTCACAATATAAATGATGTCAGTAGCCCATCTTCATACTAGACCGCCCGAATCATGCACGCACACACAAACGTCATTTACACGGCCGCTAACGAAACCTCAAATAGCTTATACCTCTATAAAGTACAATATTATCACCTCCATTTATCCAAAATCAAATACAGCGAGCAATGATCCGCACGGTACGAAACGAAATTTTGTTCGCTTTGTTTGAATCGCCGTCCACTATCGGACCCTTTTTTTTGCTGATAAATCGCATTTATCAGCAAAAAACCGTTGTGGCCGGTGCGGATCAGTAGGCGTTTTTTTTTTTTCGTTTTAGTTCATTTTAGCTAGTCTCTGCAATACAATGTTCATTCATATTATTATTTCACCCCTTTATGGGTTGAATTTGTAAAAAACTATTCTTAGTGCGCGTCTATATTGAAAATTAAAACTACTGTCCTAATTTCACATTTCTACTGTTACCGGTTACGGCTGTGCGAGCGTCTATATGTCAGTCAGTCAGTCAGTGCGGTTATCTCCTTGTATAAATATAGATTAGAAACTATCTTTTGCCCGCGGCTCCGCCCGCGTAAATGCAGTATTATCCCACGGGACATTACTTTTTCGGGCCAAAAGTAGTCTATGTGTTAATCCAGAGCTCAGACTACTACCATACCAAAGAACATCATTCACGTTTCATACATTTTTGGACCAAAAAATGAAAATGCCGGTCAAAAAGAAAAAGTACTATTTCGGATAAGTATATATATTCGGATAGAATACACAATTCCTAACATTTTTTACTTACACGTCCAATCTGTGCGCACAATGGTTACGTCGTAATAATAATTAAAAAAAAATCCTTTGGTGATAAAAAGGTTGGAGTGTCACTATTAAAAAGCTGGGATATCCTACGTTATGATATAAACTTGATAGTAAAATACAGTGGTAAGGTTGATGAATAGTGTTGGAAAAAAATATTTAGTCATAAAATAAAAATAAAAAATATTTATCATGTACTAAACAGCATTTATTTTGTTTCATCGCTATTACAAGGTAAGGGCAACATTACTAACTAAGAAAAAAAACGCTCTGGCAAGGTGTGATGGCACTGGGAGAAATAAACAATATTAATCTTAACAATCCTGCTCAAAATCAGTGGTAGTAACTAATAAGTTAATGACGTACAATTAAACAGTTTCTAGTTTTACGAATATGTCATCTAAACATATTGCGGGTGGGCTGAGGTATGGGTCATGTCTAGCATAACCCATGTACCAGACTATGCACATAGTATGGGAGCAACATCCGATGGTTCTCTTTCCTATATGGCATGTGCAGTAATAATGTTTTATTGCTCGACGCCCGGTTGCTGTTCTATCCAGTGCAATATACACATAGTATGTTTTGGATCTGATGTGTCGGGATTGTATTCGCCCTCTAATCAACCACAAGTCCTCTCCCTCCAATTCCCTTACAAGCTCTAGAGGAATTCCACCACTGAGCTCAATGCTAAAAGCTCCATCTGGTTGATCATGCTCTCCATAGTAACTTCTCGCTTGTTTCAGTTGATATATACCGATGCTAAATAATATTAATTCTTCTTCGGTCAGCGTAGGAAAGTCATTAAACTCTGCCATATCCGCAGACGTGGGCTGGAACTGTACTCTCATTCTGTTCAAGTTACGTCTGGCGACAAGATCTGCCAGTGTATTGGGCATGTTTATCCTTTCCCGCATTATTTGTAAGAAATCAGATGCATGGACATTATCCACTATCAACACGTGATAAGCATTAATTAATGCTGCTGCGATTCTAAAATATTCAAACATATAGTGCAATGTTATATTAATATGCACGTTTCTCAGCAGGCGGAAATCTCTTTTAAATCGGCCATTCACTATTTCCACAACCCAGCGGCAAATAGTAACAAGGCGTGACTTGTTTGCTTGTTCCGTGGTTAGTTGCGATGCTCCTGGATGCTTTGTCTCCGGCATTTTCACAGTGTAACCATTTCCTTCAAGAATGGGAATTGCATCTCTGAAGCCACGGTAGCCAAAATAAATATGTCCCCGCTTTGATAGAACCATTGGAATAATCCATCGCCATGATCACTTTCATTTTCAGCAATATTCTGCATTATCTGCGCATCTGAAGAAGTAGCAGCGTGTGGACCTGAAACTTCTATTATGTGACCGTCACAGCAGACAAATAAAAATTGTTTTACTAAGTTCCGGAGCTTGTGACTACTACAAGAAGTTCCGGAGCTTGTGACTACTATAAGATTTTCGTTGAAAAAAGTAGTTTGAGCTTTTTTGTATGTAGATATATGTGCCGTCCACAATTGTAATAGCTTTACTTTCTTCGGGAGGACTTTCAATATTTCCAAAAAGACTTTCTGGGATAAGAAGATTCCTTCGTGTGACATCTTCCCGAGTCATGTGGTCAAACCCCAAATGTATTGGAACAAAATCTCGCAAAAGTGCTTCTCGGCCGGTCGCAAGTATTCGCGCGAATGTAGATTCGCTCGTTTTAAATATCGTTGCGAGCCTAGTACAAGTACATTTGAGTCGCCAGTTCGGATCTTTGCCAGTAAAGCTGCTAAAATTGTTTTTTTGTTTCTTCTCTGATTTAAGCTCGGAGTGTTGGCCAATAAATCAGAGAATTGTTCAGCGGTAAGACCAGTACAATCGTGGAACTCTTTGTTATTGATCAATTCATAATGCTCAAAATCTAAAACTTCTGTTTCAATGTGGTTTATTAACAATCTTAGCGCACTAACGATCTGTGCAGAATTAAAATCTTGAATTAAATTGTCTTGCATAGCAAGTAAATGCCATTCATCTTGCTCGAGGTGTTCACTGCAAACACGACTGTTTTCTGATATTAATACACTGTATCGGCAAAGAACACGTAGAATAATGTTTTCTGGTATTCTGTGTCTTTTTGTGTTTACACAGTGTTGAAATACACAAGAGTTTGCCGTATTACTAGTTCGGACATATCCAGGTAAAACTGTAGAATAGGGCACAGCGTCAACTCCTTCGCCTGCAACATCAGGTTCTTCGTTGTCAGGTTCTTCCTGCACTTCACGTTGACGTCGGAGATATTGCCGCTCGGCCCTTTGCCAACAAGGTCGGCATATAACATCTGTAGGTTCATTCTGAAAAAATGTTTATCAGCTTAGTAATAATAAAAAATTATATATCTGCGGAGGGCGGGGGGCCACATGTATTTGAAAACTTGTATTTGTTAAAAAACACATGCGGCTTAGGTTATATAAGTATTATGATGTTTTTTTTAGTAGTAAATATCATAGGTATATTCATTCAATATAGCGATATAATCCTCACCTGATGAACCAGTAGATCTTCAATAATAAACTGTGCGATTCACGGGATGTATACTACCAACTATAACTTCGGCGATCACCAATAGGCACACGACACGAAATACACAATTGTACGTTCATAATGTCAGTTAATAAGCCACAGAGCTGCGTAAAAGCCTCGCTATTACACTTGATATTGTGTCACTCTAAGAACAAGAGAGTAATGTCACGATAGCCGTCCGATGTAACCAGAGTCGCATGGATAACTGACTGGCTGGCGACGCTGGCGTGGCGCGAACGGTCGGCAACAATGCGTTCACGCACCCAGGTAGCCGTCCCTTTTCATTAGTTCTCGGAATTCCATTTCAAGTTTTGAGAGAGAGAGAGAGACAGAGAGAGAGACCAGTAATGTTTGACTCTAAAAAGACAACATTCTATAATATAAAGAAAATGAATGTGTTAAATAGTACGTTTTTATATTCTGACCACTAGGTTTTCACCTTTAGTATTTTGCGGTCATGTAAGTAACTTTTAATACAGTATTTTTTATAAATAATGACACTCCAACCTTTTTTATCACCAAAGAATTAATAAAAAAATATTTTTTTATTATTTTATTACGACGTAATCATTGTGCGCACAAATAGAATGTCATAGTAAAAAATGATAGAAATTATGTAGGTATTCTATCCGCATATTGTACTTTTTTTTCCTGGCCAGCACTTTCATTTTTTGGTCCAAAATGAATGATGTCCTTTTATCAAAATCCGTTGAGTAGTTTTTGCGTGAAAGGGTAATAAACATCCATCGATCCATTCATCTATTCTCACAAACTTTCTCATTTATAATAGTAGTAGGATATATAACTTCTTTCAATTCTGCAGAAAATTGAAAGAAGCGCGTAAAGACGTAGCGGCTGCTAGAGAAGAGAAGGACATTCTGTCCACCGAGCAACAGCAGCTGCTGCGGGAGAAGACCAAACTCGAACTGGCTATCAAAGACTTGACCGACGACGTGGATGGAGATAATAAGTCTAAGGTATATCTTATACTTTAAATGAGACAATCTTGTATATATATATATAATCGGTTTCTCTAAAACGGCTGCAAGTATTATCATGAAATTTAGCGTGCAAGGAGTTTTATGGGAAATTTTTCTTTCGTTGTGGAACAATATATCAATAATTTCGACTATATTATGTCTGTCTGATTTGGCAGTTTGATATGCGTATGTATAATTTTTGCTTTGTTCGAAAATTCTGTATGTGGCGTTTTCAAATCCCGGTCAGATTATAATATTTTTGTGATGCTTTTTATTTTTTTTTCAAATTTATCAGAACAAAGCTCAGTTACCCGGGTACTTTTTGACAGCCAAAAACTCCTATGGCCCAATTTAACTATTTATACATTCAGAATTAAAAGGTATAATAATCCCATGTGTTACAAGAAAAATACTTATTTACTAATAAAAATAATCACAAAATGGATAAGCTATTCAATGTTGTTGTCTTTGTCTGTCAAGTGACTTTCCTAACATATCAGGCAAAAACAGCAACATACATATATATGAATAGCTTATTTGTTTTGTAAATATTTTTTTAGATTTAAAGATTTAGTAAGATTAGATGGCTAAACATTTTTTTTTTATTTTAAAATTAACAGAAACATACCTTTTTTGGCCATCTTTGCCCATAGTGTATAGACCATCTTGCCACATCTGATATTGAATTAATCTGTTTATAGGAGTTAAAAGGAATAATTAATATAATGCTGGTAACTTTTTTAACAGACAGTACAGCTTTCCAAAAAAGAGTATGACTCGGTGACAGCAGGAACTAAAAACATATTATGTATGTATCATCTCTTATCCTCATTAGATTGGAATGACATATTTAATTAAAATATTTATTATTTTAATAAAAAAATATAATATATTATCTATCAAAGATAAAAGATGATACAATCGAAAAATATATTTTTAGTTCCTGCTGTCACTGTGTCATACTGTTTTTTGCCAAGCTGTACATTAGGTCTAAAATATTTTTTTTAGGAAAGAGCCGAGGCCGAATTGGAAAGACTGAGACAGCAAATAGCCGAAAAAGAAAGGGAGCTAGAGGAACTAAAACCGAAATACGAAGAAATGAAGGCTAGGGAGGAAGAATGTACCAGGGCACTAGCGCTCAACCAACAGAAAAGACAGGAGTTGTACGCGAAGCAGGGACGTGGTACACAGTTCACATCCAAACAGGACCGAGATAAGTGGATTGAGAAGGAGCTCAAGTGAGTTCTGTTTTGAGTTAGTTTTACTAAAACAAGGGGCCGATTTACGTAACTATAACATGTACTCGCGCACGCGTTTAATGCGAATGTGACATCATCAAAAAAAAAATCAAAAATCTTTATTTTCTTTACAATATACATAGTATTACATAGCGTGGGACCTCCTTTTAAGTTAAATACTTGTGTTAGGAGAATCCCATGTGAAAGAATGTGACATCATGTCAGCCCAACCGAGATTATATCAAATACTAGTTGTTGCCCGCGACTCCGTGGCCGCAATAGGAAATCCCGCGGCACTATACGAGGCGATACTTTTTATCGAGGCAAAATGTACCGTACATTTTGCCTCGATAAAAAGTATCCCATATTTCATCAAAATCGATCCAGTAGTTTCGGAGTCTATTCAATGCAAACAAAGAAACAAACAAACATACAAACTATCTAATCTTTTCTATTTATGATATAAGTATGGATAATGTGAATAGTTGGGCTTTAGAATATGAAAGAGGCTTACCTCTTAAGTTATAGATATAATAATAAGTTACAATATTAAAGAAAACTTTTTGCTAACAAAAGTTTTGCTTGATTGCCTAAGATTGGCTAAAATGACAAATAATATTTTTTATATTTTAGGTCACTAAACAAGCAGCTCAAAGACAAGAAAGACCACGAGAACAAACTCCGGGAAGACCTACGTAGAGACGCGGTCAAACTCACAGAGCTGGAGAAACGTATAGAGGACACAACTAAAGAGATGGAACGCCAGCGGGTGGCCATAGATGACCACAACAAACAATACTACGAATGCAAGAAGAAGAAAGATCAAGAGCAGAGCACTAGGAAGTGAGTTAAAAAAATTTGTTAAAATTAATCAATCGTCACATTTCATTGTGAAACGAAAAGAATACAGTAACCATAGACAGACACTAACATATACATTCTACGTCTTATATATAAAATTCTCGTGTCACTAGGATTGCCGATAGGTGCCGATTTGCGTGAGACGTGAGACGTCCCGATTTTAAGGGGTCTGCATTTGCATCTGATCGGGACGCTAAATGTCCCGATAAAGCAGAATTGTTGTCGCAATTCTTCTTTATCGGGTACAGAAAGAGTATTTTCCGAGGCTTTAATTTGGTCCAACGAAGACGAAACTGTGTGTCTTGAACAGGAGGAAATTTTGAATATAAAAACTTTAAAGTAACTATGGCATGACGCGGTGCAGCAGGAGCGTATTTAGGAGTAGGCTACATAAGCTACAGCTCATAGTTGCAGTAATTTACAGTTACACAGCGCGGTGGCACTTCCTAAACATTCATTTTGGCTTCTATTTTCTTTTACTTTCCTATATGGTTTAACAGATTTTATTTAACCTGCAAAATAGGATAAAAATATGGCTCGCTCGCTTTAATATACAAAACATAATTTAACATTTCGTAACTACCTTTTTTTTTTGTTTTTTAAAATGCAAAGTCATTAAATAGGAATTGATTGAATTTTAACCAGCAGAATGGAAAAAAAATTGTTTGCTCGCTCTGCTTGCTCACTTTTAACATGCAAAGTATATTTAGAACCTATGTTCTATTTTGTGCTATTATTTATTTTTCCAAGTATTAGTAGTAGCTACTCTTACAGATATTTCAAAATTTAACCAGTAAAATTAGAAAAAATGTTGCTTGCTCGCTCTGCTCGCTCGCATTTCACTAATATATATTCTATTCTACACATGCTACCTGGCTAATCTACGAGGGCGGGTCAATAAGTCCGTGACTTTTGGAATAAAACACAGATTTTTTGATAAATAAATCATTTTATTTTTCAACGTAGTCCCCCTTGAGCTCTATACACTTTGTCCAACGCTTCTCCAATTTTTTTATCCCTTCCAAAAAATATGATTTGTCGAGGTCCTCAAAATAGGCCTTTGTTTGCGAGATGACTTCATCATTGGAGTCAAATCTTTTTCCACAGAGCCATTTTTTCAGGTTTGGGAACAAGAAGTAGTCACTCGGAGCCAAATCTTGAGAATAGGGTGGATGTGGGAGCAATTCATAGCCCAATTCATGGATTTTTGCCATGGCAACTGCACATGTGTGCACCCTTGCATTGTCTTAGTGAAAAAGAACTTTTTTCTTGGCCAAATGAGGTCGGTTTTTTTTCAAATCCTCATTGAAGCGGTCCAATAAGTTGGCATAATATTCCCCATTAATTGTTCTTCCCTTTTGAAGATAGTCAATGTGGATTATCCCACATGAATCCCAAAAAACAGTCGCCATAACTTTATTGGCTGACAAACCCACCTTGGCCTTCTTTGGCGCCGATTCACCCTTAGAAACACACTGTTTTGACTGTTGTTTGGTCTCTGTACACCAGAGATGATGTATCCATGTTTCGTCCACGGTTAAAAAACTCCTCCATATTGTGATTAAACAACGCCAAACCTTCATGTGAAGTTGTTACACGATTGCGTTTGTGGTCGACTGTGAGCAAACGCGGCACCCATCTTGCGGAAAGCTTTCTCATGCCCAAGTGATCATTCAAAATTGAAACCACTGAGCCATGCGAGATGCCTATGGCTTCCACAATCTCTTGCACTTTCAATCTTCGGTCGGCCAACACCATATCGTGAATTTTTTCGATTGTTTCGGGTGTAGAGACCTCAACTGGGCGTCCAGGACGTTCGGCATCTTCAGTGCTTGTAAGGCCACAACGAAATTCAGTAAACCACTTTTTTACCATTGAAATCGATGGTGCAGAGTCCCCATAGTATTTATCAAGCTCAGCCTTGGTCTCGGTAATGGTTTTTTTTCGCAAAAAATAATGCTTAATAAGCACACGAAATTCACTTTTTTCCATTGTTTCCTTAAGTTACTGGATAGTCTGATAAAGATAGCTGTAAAACACAAACTAACTGACGCAGCAAGTTCAAATTTTGATAGGAGTCAACTGACAGATGCCTGTTGACAGGAGTAGTGTTGCTTTTTCAGTAAGGAGGTTAGAAATTCAAAAAGTCACGGACTTATTGACCCGCCTTAGTAATCTAATCTAAATTAAGTTTTTACATACGTTCCGTTTTGAGTTAAAAAAGGATAAGTGCCGTTTTTTCGCAGTCCCGATTTATAGACCCAAATCTTGATTTCCGTTGCCTTCTGTCCCCATTTTAATCATATTTCACCTGGCAACACTACGACACCATGTTTGTTAAAGCACTCCTCCAAAACTAGGCTAGAATGCTAAACTGATTTTTTAATTAAATTTTGTTGGTGCATTCGGTTGGTATGAGAATAGGTTATAACTTGTAAGCCTTTTTTATACCCACCCCTATCCTCTACCCTCCCTACCCTCATTGTTTAAAAGCAATATTAGTACTGAATTAATCTTCAACCCTCAGTGGTTGATAACTCTTTCACACATCAGTGTTAGGTGTAGGTTGTAACTTGTAGGTGTAGTTGAGTTGGAATGGAAACAGTAGGTGTATTTCGGTAGCTATTTATTTATTACAGTTCATAGTTAAGACAGAACACCTTCTGTTGGGCACAGCTAGTAGAGTTTATAAAGTACAAAAGGAGCGATAGAAGCTGTGCTTATTTTTGAAGGTCCCTTCTTACGCACACGCATGGTTTCCTTAGGGCTGTACTGACAGTCCTACCACTTACCTAGCAAATTCAGCACTAGTACCAGTGCTGAATTTGCAGGCTGGACGGTGAGTATGGTATCCTGTCAGACAAAAGTGCCTGCCTATCCTGCAATCAGTAGTTTTAAGTTTAAAAGTTTCGACAAACACGCACGTTGTTGGCAATTTAAAAAAAATAACAAGTTAAATAATTTAATCCAGGCGACTCTAATCTTCATTATTTTAATTGACTATTTTTTGACAAACATTTTGTTTTCAGTGAACTTTGGCGTAAGGAAACCACATTGACTCAGAATCTGTCATCTCTCAAAGATGATTTGGCCAAGGCTGACCAAGCTCTTCGATCAATGGCGGGAAAGGTAAGAATTACTTATTTAATAAGTACATAATATTCTTAATTTAACTTATCTATCTACACACACATATCAAAGAACAGAAAATAGTCTTGTAATTTAGTACACTGATTTCACAATGGGCTTTGACTAATAAATTCTCCCAGAATTCATCTAAACATCGATCGATTTAAAGATCGGCGTGAAAGCTACTTAAAAAACAGCAACCAGGTGCTATTTGCACATGGTTGCTGTACAAATTATTTATGTGCAAACAGGCACTTGAATCTTGGAAAATAATAAATCATGTGACATACATTAATAAAGGATTAGCCAATCATTTATTTTATTTGCACTTTTATTTAATGTTTATTTATTTTTTTGACAGCCTTAACACTTTTGCCTGCTTATTTAACAAATATTGTTGGACACTTTTATCTTACTTATTTTTTAATCTTCATAAACAAAGAAATTATGATAAAACATTATCTTATTCCAGCCCATCCTCAACGGTCGTGACAGTGTGCGCAAAGTACTCGAGACTTTCCAAGAGCGCGGCGGCGATTGGGCGAACGTCGCGACGCAATACTACGGACCCGTTATTGAGAACTTCTCCTGCGACAAGACCATTTACACCGCTGTTGAGGTAAATTGACGTATTTTCTTTATAATTACTTTCGTATTAGAAATTTATTATTGTCATACATAAGGTGATAACGTTATTTTTATGAACTGACGAACTAATCCTTAATTGTGTATAATCATGCTATGAACGCAATTTTAAAAATTCAATTACAGTATTGTTGGAGTATTTTTCAAATTGCTCTCATAGTGGAGGACAAGCTAATAACGTACAACAGCTCGCATTATGTGAATGACATGGTTTTTGGTTAAAGCATGGTATGCTTGGCATGCTATGGCACTTTTCATTTCTGCATAGAACTTCAATGAAATTTTTGTTAATAAAGTATCGCTTATCTAAATTCTCAGGTAACAGCCGGCAACAGACTGTTCCATCACATTGTGGAGTCAGATACGGTCGGCACCAAGATACTGAAAGAGATGAACAGACAGAATTTACCCGGAGAGGTCACTTTCATGCCGTTGAACCGGCTGCAAGTGCGGGACATGGTGTATCCTAATGATAATGTGAGTAAATGAGTGGACGCATAGTTTGATAAATGACAGAAGAGTTGACCGAATCTTATCAAATCTCACTTGGGATAGAGGGGATTCTCATAAAATATCACGTAATTTTTTCTAGCAAAAAATAGTCTCAAAATGCGAAAATTTATGTTAAAATAATAAGTTTGGAAAATCCAATTTTTGTCTCACATGCTTGTTAGTGTATGTGTATCAAATACTAGCCTTTGCAGGGCTTTGCTAGCCTTCCTAATTCCTAATTAGAAAGGCTAGCAAAGTATAATATACAAATTATGTTTTTTTAATAAATCGAAACATTTGTACACAATATGAAATTTTTGAATAATCTCACGATCGAATACTCAAAAACGTCTCACGCAATTTATGGAAGACCCCTTTTCTGTGCGACTGTGCTGTCACAGCGTTCAAGCCCTTGCCATTACTTGGCCTTTTCATCCAGATTCGATTTTCATCGAGATTGGATGATTTATACAGTATTTTCCGAGCGACGTAACCACTCTTTAAATACCGCCTGGGCAAGACAACAATTACAGTATTTTTAAAGTGGGTACTTAAATGAACTGTACAGACACGAAGACAACACAATAGTTACGTCATATCTGTCTGTCTATAAATATAAACACGTTTTCAGAATGCAATAGCCATGGTACAGAAACTGAAGTACGACTCGAAGTACGCTAAGGCCATGAAATATATCTTCGGCAAAACATTGATATGCAGAAATCTCGAGTGCGCCACGGAATTAGGAAAACAGTTCCACCTCGATTGTGTTACGTTGGAAGGAGATCAGGTAAGACATACTAATATTAAACGCGAAAGAAATACTATATCTCTGTTTATTACGAAATTACGCCTAATTCACCGGATATAGATGGAATTTGGCATATGGCTGGATTAGACCTTGTGGAAGGACCTTTAGACCTTGTAAATACAACGACTACAATGAAATACTGCACAAATATATTTTGGATTATTTTAATATTATGTACGTTAGTTTCTGTGGGACATTTAGTTGTTATCTTTACTGGTATCTGACAGCAAATTTTCAAATTTGTTAAATATATATTTTTTTTAAATAGTAACGGTGATTGATAGTTTATTTTTGTGTGCAGGTATCATCAAAAGGATCCCTCACTGGAGGCTACTTCAACCAGTCTCGTTCCCGTCTCGAGATGCAGAAGACTCGCTCCGAACTCATGGAACAGATCAGAGCTTTAGAACAGGAGCTGGGTGCTCTGAGACAGGAGCTGTCCAAGACGGAGAGCACCATCAACAGCATTGTGTCCGATATGCAGCGGACCGAGACCAAACAGGGGAAGGCCAAGTGAGTATACTTGCTAAATTATGGAAAATATAAACAAACTAGATGTTTCCCGCGACTTCTTGAGCGTAAAAGATAAACTTGTGGAAACTGTACATTTTTCCGCGATAAAAAAAATCCTTCCCCATGGTCTACTCTATGGCCCGTATTAATAAACCATTCTCAAACTCGTTCTCGAGACCTTTCTGGGAGATTTAAGGTTGATAGGGCGAGGAATTATTGTAGGATCATATAATGAGGATTGTTTTTTGGGCAGCGAAAATAGTTCTGCTGTCAAGTGTCACATCAAGTCAATTAATATAAATCAAATAGGTAATTCGTTTAATATAAAATATAGATAAATAAAATCGAAAATATTTCTACAAATACTCGACACTGGCAGAATGGTGCTAAACCTTTGCAACCGCGATTACCAAAAAAAGAAGAATAGAAATCAATAAGCATCTTTTTTTTATAACTTTATTTTGTGTTGAGTATGTAGTGTAAATTCTGAGTTTGTTTAATCATAAGTATTTAGATTTTAATTTACATAATTGTAACACACCCAAAAACACCACAAATAAATGTACTGTATCCCAATTCCCAAGCAAGCCGTTCTCAAGTCAAGGTTTGACTGTACCCACGAAACCGCGTCTCAAGTAACAGTTTGACAGCAAGGACAGCGTACTTGAGTAACGAGTCTCGTTTATTAATACGTTCGCACTCACATGATACGCCGTACCTATAGCTGTACTTAAGTACGGTCTATTAATTAAAACAACATCTTAAGTATTTTCTTGAGAATTGTCTTAGAGATAAGAACGCTTTATTAATATTTTTCTCTGTATAATATTAGTATAGACTAAAAAAAGTAAGTCATTGTGTAGCAGTAAGCGAGCTTATGATGATGAATTATATCATGAACACTCTCGATCACGTCAGCATTCAAACAAAAAAACCTAGATCAAAATTGGTTCATCCTTTTGGGAGCTACGATGCCATGGAAATACACATTTGATTGGATGACGCAAACGCGTTAACCGATTAAAAAACAAACCAAAAGCGCTATTGAATACATAAACTACTATCAAAAAACTTTGGTAACTGGGCATTTATCATTTCTTTTTGTATTATAGGGACATATTCGACAAGGTCAAAGCCGACATTCGACTGATGAAAGAGGAACTGGCGTCTATAGAGAGGTTCAGAGGACCAAAAGAGAGGTCGCTAGCTCAGTGCAGGTCCAGTTTGGAGGCTATGCAGGCTACGAAAGAGGGCTTGGAGTCTGAATTGCACCAGGTAACCACACCCTCCTTCCAAAGTACGATTTAAAAATAAATGCGTATATCTTTAAGCCTTCTGTCGAATGTCCACTGTATTGTAATAGCAATAAAGTCCTTAAAAGAAGTTTTATTTGCAATGAGTAATATATAGGGTGATTTTTTCAACTGGGTATGGGAAATCCGAAACTATAAGGATTATCTACAAATATTAAATGATTTGTGACCCCGATATTTATAAAAACTAAACCGCATCATTAGATTTTTGATAAATCATTATTCCTAGCCAGGAATCGAACTGACTGTTTGAAAAATTCATTCTGTATAAAGAAAATAAAACCGTAAACTACTAGTCATTAATACTTAGCGCCCAGTTAGACAAGGTTTTATATTTTTAGTTTGTATGTTGTGGCCTAGTCGTTAAAGTTCAATTTGCTATGAATGAAAGCAGATGCTCAACTTTCGTGTCGTCACCGTGTCCAGTCCGGTCACCGTGCGGTCATTTAAACTGCCTTCAGACACTCAAACTCATTTTACGACTTAAAAGTGTAAATCGTCCAATTATAATTATTAATACCTTATCACTGGTAGTTTACCGTACATCAAATTAATTTAACACATAATCATACAACAATCTTCTCAATTCGCAGGAACTCATGGAGCAGCTGTCCACCGCGGACCAGGGTAAAGTGGATGAATTGAACGACGCCATCCGTCGCCTAACTCAGGAGAACAAGGAGGCTTTCAGCCAGCGTATGAATCTAGAGGCCACTAAGAATAAACTTGAGAATTTACTCACTAACAACTTGATAAGGTGTTTGTTAAACTTTTTTTATCATTTTCGTTATGAAATACATTTCTTTTATACAACTGTCCAGCAGTGACGAAGGCTGGTTCTCCTTCATAGGTAAGCCCTTGCCTATATAATAGGTCTTCAAAAGGTAAGCGGTAAGTGAAGCCGATAGGACTGGAATTTTAGGAACCCCACGCCACTGCTGTCCATAAACCTATCACACTTAGGGCTAGTTTCACAATCTTCAAATAAGTGCCGAATAGCTTATTCGGAAGTTTTGTCGCTGCTTACTTTATGTCGAGCGACCGAGACAAAACATGCAAATATCTATAGCTATCTGACACGTATCAGTAGATTTTGTAACAGACCCTTAATATTTTATAAGGCACTAAATACGAAAGTTTTTGTGTATTTCACGTTAAAATCGATAAACGGATTTAAATTAAATTTGGCACACATGAAGTCTTTAAATACGAAAGTTTTTGTGTATTTCACGTTAAAATCGATAAACGGATTTAAATTAAATTTGGCACACATGAAGTCTTTAAATACGAAAGTTTTTGTGTATTTCACGTTAAAATCGATAAACGGATTTAAATTAAATTTGGCACACATGAAGTCTTTAAATACGAAAGTTTTTGTGTATTTCACGTTAAAATCGATAAACGGATTTAAATTAAATTTGGCACACATGAAGTCTTTAAATACGAAAGTTTTTGTGTATTTCACGTTAAAATCGATAAACGGATTTAAATTAAATTTGGCACACATGAAGTCTTTAAATACGAAAGTTTTTGTGTATTTCACGTTAAAATCGATAAACGGATTTAAATTAAATTTGGCACACATGAAGTCTTTAAAAATTAATAATACATAGGTTACTTTTTATCCCGAAAAAATGTATGATTCCCGCGAGTTAGACTGGTTTCTTTTTTACGTTCTTCCATCGTACGGGAAATATTTTGTCTCTCTGTCGCTATTTCCGCATAAGCTATTTTGTCACTTATTAGGCTGGGACTTTAATCTCCGGAATCCGGAACGCCGGTGAAAATTGAGGGCACTGAAAATAGAACTCTGCGCTAATACAATAGAGTTTAAAATGGAAGTTTCAAGTGTCGAGCTGTCATATATGACATTGATATTTGACTCGATACTCATGTGTTCGATTTTCAACTATATTGTATTAGCGCTAAGTTCTATTTTCATTGCTCAGAATTTTCTACGGTCTTCCGGATTCCGGAACATATAGTCTATAGTATCATTAAGGCGATCGCCTTAGGCGATTGTTAAAACAGGCCCTAAACAAATAATTCATTTTAGACCTAAAATAATTTGATAACTAAATTTCCACCTTACAGACGTAAAGACGAACTCGTGCAAGCTCTCCAAGAGATCTCAGTCGAGGACCGGAAACGGAAGCTCGCCAACAGCAAGGTGGACCTCACGTCCGCCGAGAAGCGCATCCGGCAGCTGAACAAGGAGCTGGAGGAAGTGGAACGCAAGGTCCAGTCGGCCATCAAGAACGAGAAGGCGTTGAAGTTGGAGCTGGATAAATGGCGGTCCAAGGTATACGGGTTAGCCGTTAGTTTTGTTTAGTGTTAGTTTAGTTAGCCGTTAAACGACATTATGTTTAGCTAATACGTTGGAAAAGTAGCTTGACAGACAAAGACATAACAATGTATAGCTTATCCATAGTGTAAATATTTTTATTAGTAAAATATATAAATTGGCTAAACATGAAAGCTACTATACTTAATGATTTATTTACCACTAAATAGCCTTGAGGACTAAAATATAAATCTTATTTGATTTCTTTGTGTAAATTAAAAAATATTCTTTAAAGTACAAACTACAAACAAGCCACAAACTTGGTTGACAGAGACTTTATGTATGTAATTTAAGTTTTTTATGCATTTGGTAGCCAACATGACTGTATTCGTCCGTTGGCCGTATCGTTAATAAACATTTGAATGTGTGTATACGATATATTTTAGGGGTATTCTTTAGTAATATGAATTTTGTACATAAATAGAATATGAATTTCAGGAAAAAGAAGCCCAAGACAAAATGGAGGAGGACGCGAAAGGCTTAGAGAAAATGGCGTCAAAAGAAGTGTTGCTTCAGGAGAAAATACAGGAGTCTTTAGACAAAATAGCCGCACTGGGCACACTGCCAAACGCCCCCGAACTACACTCGAAGTATCAAAAATTATCATTGAAAATGGTGTGTTTCGTTGTTGATAGAAAATACGGAACATTAATCCGATCGCTTTGGTTATTGCAAAAAACAAAAAAAAAAACAATGAGCCATAATGTAGCCTTCTGGGTCGCGGAGTCACTGCTTAGTATAAATTTATGGAGCAGTAAACAATAGGCTACTTGACCTTGTTTTTATTTATGTCCTAAACAGTTCATAATTGTTTAATTACAGAAAAAAATATATATTACATTATTTTAAAACCTAAAAACCCACAAAAAAAAATATTTACAAAACTAAATTTTTTAAAAACCACCGAAATCACTTCGCCATGTTGGTTGATAGATTATCTGTACTGTGACGTCATACTAGTGCTGTTTGTTTATTGTTGTGTTAGTCCGTAGTAGTAAAATGGCTGAGTGACGTTCCGTTGACGTTTTGACATAATTAACTTTTTATGATGTCATGAACTATTTATTTACAGAAACGTTCCGTTTCACTAGTACATACGATTCCACGACGTTTTTCTTTAATTGCCTCCTTTAACTTTTCCAATATTGTGGCGTAGTATTCTCCGGTTATAGTGGTACCTTTTTCTTTATAATCAATCAGTAATATTCCCTCACAATCCCAAAAAAACAGTGGCCATCAACTTTCCAGCCGATTCTGACACTTTGAATTTCTTGGGAGGTGGTGTACCCTTTTTGTGCCATTGCATGGACTCCTGTTTTGATTCAGGTTCAAAGTGATGAACCCATGTTTCATCTCCAGTAACAATCCGCTCTAAAATCTGCACAGGGTTGTCTCCACACACCTCCAAAAAGTGCTTAGACGCGTCGATGCGCTGCTGTTTTTGAAGCGGCGTGAGCATTCTCGGTACCCATCTTGCACTGACTTTTGTCATGCCCAAGTGGTCGTGCAGGATCCGCAAAATGGTTGTATCTGATACTCCAACAAATGCAGATAATTGTTTTTTCTTTAAACGTGTGTCTTCCAGTACAAGTTTTTTTGACTTTTTCGACGATGTCTGATGGGCGGCCAGTTGAGGCCGCCCAGAGCGAGGGTCGTCTTCAATTGAATCTCGACCATGTTTGAAAAGTCCATGCCACTTATAAACCATTGTTTTACCAGGGCACTGATCTCCATAAACGGCTTCCATTTCATTTAAAATGGTTTGAACGTTTTTTCCTTGCTTGGTAAGGAATTTTATCACAGCGCGATGTTCAATTTTCTCCATAGTTGCAGTTTGCTTCCGGATTGACTTGTTTAGTAGGCGAGTACTCGTAAACGAATGGCGCTATAGGGTTGAGATTTTATATATATACTAATTATGAGTGCTCAATTAGTATGACACTAAGCGAGCTACCCTATCCCCACTCCATCCCCTCCATTCCGCGAACTTTTGGACCTCCCCTCGTATGTGTTTATTGTGTTTGTGTCATCACATCGTTGCCGGAAGTTACTTCGAGGTGTTTTCATCAGTAGAAATTAAAAAACAAAAATACATATTTTTAAATCAACTTTCTTTATAAATCTTAAGTTTTTAATTGATTTTTAACTGCGTTCTGACTACTATTATAAATAATGTAAAAAAAAAAAACTAAATGTTCGACAAAATAATTATAAAAAACTATTAACCCGACTACGTAAATTATATAGCCTATATAACCCTATTATTAGGAATCTATTGACACCTCATTTATCAAAATCGGTCAAGTAGCTTAGGCGCTACGGTGTAACAAACGTACATACATAGACTGCCAAAATCATTATCCTTCCGTTTGGATTCGCCGTACTCAGGTATAATTTAAATAACTCGCAATATAATAAATTTATTTTTTTCAGCTTTTCAAAGAATTAGAGAAAGCCAATCAACACCTGAAGAAGTACAACCATGTGAACAAAAAGGCGTTGGACCAGTTCATCAGTTTCTCTGAACAGAAGGAGAAGTTATATAAGAGAAAAGAGGAGTTGGATATAGGGTAAGTATTTCCTAATCCCCTTACTAATAAAAATATTTACACAATGGATAAGCTATACAATGTTTTGTCCTTGTCGTAATACGTTGGAAAAGTCGCTTGACAGACAAAGACAAAACATTGTATAGCTTATCCATTGTGTAAATATTTTTATTAGCAAGGAGGGAAGTAAATAGCACGTTATGTTGATGAAAACATTGAATACACTTTATATACCAAAGTCAAACAAGTGGGTGTTTCTATGCACTGAATTTTAAACTCTATAAACAATATTATATTTTTCTTCTTCAAATTTCCTAATATCCTTTACGATTGTATCGTATACTGCGAACATAGCGACATCGGCATACATGTAGTCAAAATGATTAAACCCTTCAATGTAATATCTGTCTCGAACGTTTGGTAACATCTTATTTAGATTTAAAACATCGGAGATATCAGAGAGCCAGTCGTTTTTGCTATAAAATAATGATACAGGTGTCCTTATGTTAGTCAAATTATAATCCGGCGGTATTATTTGACCATACTGGAGCAAGTTTTCCAAAACGCCATGATCGTATCGACAGAATCTACCAGAGTCCATTAACTGGAAGTAGTGTATTATTTGAAAAATTGATGACTCCGATGGAAAGTGCTTCAAAATGACTGGTAGCAACGTGGAATTTATAAAACTGTTGTCGTTCCCAATGAACATTTGGAGAGCATTTTCACAGCTGTTCGGTAGAAACTGGCAGAGAATCGAAAATACATTCCTCAAATATCTCGTACTTGGTAAAACATTAATTGTCGGTAGTAGTAGCCTAACTAATTCATTATTTAACAATCTCAGTATGGGACTTTTTGTATGCTTCATCCACGCTACGGGAGAGAGTGCGTACATCATTTTTACTTTTGTATCCTGCTTGAATGAGTTCATAACAAAAAAGCTTGTGGTCCCTTGCGAATGCCCAATATAGTATACGTCTTGATTAGTATAGTTTGCAATATAATCTATTGTAGCTGGCAAATCGTACAATCCAATTTCTTCCCAGGAAAACTTCCAATATTCGGTATCCAATGAACTTAGTACTGTATGTCCATTTGAGTATTTGTTGCCTCTGGAATTCCCCATCCATACATCAAATCCTTCGTCTGCTAGGAAATAAGCTAGAGCTTTCCTGGACCCTTGCAATACCCAACAATCAGAGGAATCCAGTAGACCATGCATCAGAAATACAACAGTAGCATTCTCCACCTTTGGTGGTATTCTATGAAAGTTCAGTACGTAGTTATCTTCAGTTACCACTCTATGAGTTTCAATATTATGTCCATATTTTGCGCCCAATTCTGTAATATTCATATAAGCATCTTCGGAAATTCCATTGTCCTTGCCATTCGATAAATTTATATCAAATATATTCTCAAAACCATTTATAATATCGTTAAAAGTATTACTACCAAATTCTAAACTATTAACTAAAGGCACTATTAAAAGTATAGTATACGGTAACATCATTTTAAATACTGTTACAACGAAAAGTTTTTGTTATTTATAAACATATGGGATTGTAATTAGTGATAATGGATTTAACCCGTTCGTAATTACGTTAGACCTTGGTCTAGTATCCTAAATTACACCTTTACAACGGTTAGGATAATTAGTTAAACCTGTATAAGTGTATACATCCCATGGGGTTGAAGTTATCTACACAGTTTTATAATACTAATTAAGTGAAATTTTCAAGGTGATTGGTATACTAAATTGATACCACAATACGTTATCATTTTATTTTTATTTTATTGATTCACCATCAGAACAACATTTGGTACAGTTTTAGAAGCAATTCAATTTTTAAATATGTATATAGATGAAATGTGCCCATAATGATAGGTGAAGTACGACATGCATAGCCGACAATGAAAATGAAATAGGTGATGGTAACAAATCGCAATAAAGATCCTATTAACTTCTTATAAACTAAACAATTTTTTTCTTAAAATTAATATATTATATTTGTATATAATATATTAAAAAATAAATATTACTTACTGCGTCGCAGCGACCAAAATTGAGTCTTGGCCTCTGACACTAGAGTACGCCATTTCGTCCGGCCCTGTGCGACATCTTGCCAGGTCTCCGCTCGCAACGCCATCAGGTCCTTCTCCACCTCGTCCCTCCAGTGATACCTTCGGCGTCCCACCGGTCGTCTACCGGTCACTCATCATCTCATCTTTCATTCGCTCTGCCGTCGCCGAGCCAGCGAATTCGCTGGGATTTGTCCCCGATAATATTGTGCGCCTGGTGGTCTTCAATTTCGCGGTTTTTCCTTGACCTCCTGATGTCATCTTCATCCCTTGTCCGGACCTAGAATTCTGCGCAGTATTTTTCTTTCGGCCACTAAGAGCTTCGTTTCCTCCTTTTGGGTTAGAGTCGCAAGTTTCACAACCGTATAATAAAACAGCATACTGCAGAATTTCATACGAAACTTCTGCAGCTGCTGTCTTATTTATAATTTTTATTATATAATTATTCAATTGTCGTATTTAAACTCGCAACTCTATGTATCTATAACAATAATCAACCTTATTATTTCTCGTACAACATATTCAATACAACTGGGAATTTGATAAAATAATAAATTGTTATTTTAATGTATTTTTAAAAATTTTATAAATAATATTGATATTTAATGCGAAAAACTGGATTTTTTTTTCAATTATTTATAAACAATTAAAAATTAAAAAAAAAAAAAAACACGTGACTATGAACGCGCCACGATCGGTCACCATAGTTGTGACGTCATAATGTTAAAGCTATATAATGAAAAGTTAATAAAACGACTATAATTTTGAATTTCGAACGCCAATACGATCGTAATATTTGCGATACCCTAGAGTGAACTAACATTACGACGTCACACGCGCTCGGATTTGTTCGAGAGCTGTCGGCGTGTCTTCGCTACTGGATTCAAAAATTATTTTTTATTTTGATATAACTTTTGAATTATTGCGAAAAATAAAAATTATCTAGTTTTGTTATAAAACTTATATACTTATGATCTTTCCATTTATCACAAAAAAATAATAAATCAAAAACCCAACTATTGAGTTGTAATTTTATTTATTCCTATTTTAGTGGTGAGAAGATTCGGGAGCTCATCGAAACTCTAGAGCATCGAAAGCTGGAGGCGATCCAGTTCACGTTCAAGCAAGTGAGCAAGAACTTCACGGACGTGTTCAAGAAGCTGGTGCCACAGGGCCGGGGCAGCCTCATCATGCGCGTGGCTTCTGACGAGGGACTGGAGGTTAACCCTGAGGTACACACTTAATGGTTGATACGTGTCCCCATTACTAATAAAAATATTTACAAGATTGATAAGTTTATCAATCTTGTAAATATTTTGTCTATGTCTGTCAAGCTACTTTTATTTATTTATTTATTTTATTCTTCATGTAGACATTTACAAAGACACATTTGAAAGTTATAACAATACATTGGCGTACTTATCGCTTTAAGGCAAACCTATAATTATTGTGGATGCAAGTAGAGTAGATAGGGCAATGCACACAAAGACAACATAATATAACTAAAACATTCACATTCAGACTTCAACTAAAACCTATACACCTAAAAATAAATCCTAAAAAAAATTAAGATACTAATAATATAAATATAATTAAACAGACTTACATACATAGATCGCAATATAATGTACATACATACACATACATACAAACTTTTCCAATCACACAAGTACAAAGCGTTGTATAGCTTATCCATTGTGTAAATATTTTTACCAGCAAGGGGGGTTACTATTTTTACCTACATACAAAGAGCCTGTTTCACAATCTTCTAACTTAAGTTTTGCCTCTGTGGCTCGATATAAAGTAAGCAGCGACAACACATCCGAAAAAACTATCTGTCACTTATTAGAATATTGTGAAACAGACCCTTGCTATTTAAACACTTACTTTAATAAAAAAATATTTCGATACCAAGAAAAATAGGTGCGTGTCTTTAAAAGCGTAACAAAGGCGCATACGCGGTACGTAATACTTGCGTACTTTATGTCCCAAAATGAAGTAGTTACTAGGAAGGCGAATTATTACTTTACAAAAATTGAAAAAAAAAAAAATTGAACTAGGTAGCAAACTAAAATAATATTTTCCTTTAAATCTGTATTTTTACTTTCTTATACTTTTAGGCGTATCCACAGACTTATGCCCAGTTTCTCGGGTGTATTTGTCGGTAGTTTATCTATTCATTAGCGTTTCGATAACTTGTTTCTGAACAGAAAAGTAACAATATATTATAAACTAAGTTTAACTTAGCTTACCAATGTGGTATGTTTATAATAATGATATAACATTTATTCGACATAATAAGACATTACATAACATATAGATTTACGCTATAAAACACAATAACATGACATAAACCAAGATTTATCGATTCCATGACTCGTATTTGTAATAGTTACTACTTACTACAGATGGCAAAGTAAGAAATGTTTCTCATAAAAAATAACAGTTAACATAAAAAGATACATTGCCGAATCAACTCGATCCTCGAATTTAAAAAAGATTAATCTAATCATCACTAAATTCCACTTTTGGGATTCGGAAACTCGGCGCCAGTTACACTTAGTTTATCTAGGTTTATGTAAAATTTTCAGAAACCGGGCTTCAGCTACTTCCATCCATAAGTTATATCTATACATACCGCCTAACTAATAAAAATATAAATTTAAACAGTCCATAAGCAATACAATGTTTTGTCCTTATCTGATACGTGGGAGAAGTCACTTGACAGACAAGGACAAAACATTGTATTGCTTATCCAATTGTGTAAATATTTTTATTAGTAAGGGGGATAGTATATAGCAGAGACGTTAAGGATATGACGTTTAGGATCTGGATACGGATATAGGAATAAAATTATAGTAAAGTGTAGGTAATCGTTTATCGCAAAAAACTACTGAGTCGACTCGGCCGGCAAATTAAACAAACGAACATGCCATATTAATGCGTCTATATCCTAAATTAACCGAAGCTTTCAAATCGGAAAAATTACATGGAAATCGGATTAGATTTTAAATATTTTTCATACAAACTTTCAACCCTAATTTTACACCCTCAGTAGGTGGGAGTCAATTTTCCTCGAAATCGGTGCAGATTTAAAGATTTTTCATACAAATTTTCAACCCCTATTTCACCCCTTTAAGGGTAGAATTTTTACGAATCCCTTCTTAGGGCGCGTCTACATTGTAAATTAAAACTACTGTCCAAATTTCACGTTTCTACTATTAGCGGTTACGGCTGTGCGAGCGTCTATACGTCAGTCAGGCAGTCAGTGGGGTCATCTTCTTTTATATATATATACATAGATACATATATTTGTGTGTTTTCAGCGTGCGAACGCGGAACAGTTCTCCGGCGTTGGCATCAAAGTGTCGTTCACTGGCGGCGAGGGTGACATGAGAGAGATGAACCAGCTGTCCGGAGGTCAAAAATCCTTAGTGGCATTGGCTCTGATATTCGCCATACAGAAGTGTGATCCCGCGCCGTTCTACCTCTTCGACGAGATCGATCAGGTGTGTACTGAACTGCTAACACCCCAGCACACCCCAGCACACACCGGGTGTACCATCCGTACTTTATAATTAATGTAAGTGACACAACCACCGTAGAAATAGGTCCATTCTACGGAAAAATATACAGATTGATACAGGACATCTTTCAGTTCACACAATCTGGCAGTACGTCTCTTCCTGTGTAGACAAAACGCATTTCTATGGTGGTTATGCTAAGCGTGAGACCGTGCGGCGCGCTAGTTACTAGGGGCGTCGGCTCTAATATTCGGCGTACGGAAATGCGAAGTTCGAAAACGACAATGTATGGGATTTTACATAAGCATCGCTATGTTACTTAGTGATGTTACTTCGTTGTCGTAATTAGCACCTTGGCTAAAGGCTAATATTTTCTAAAATATTAACAAAAATTAGGCTGTGGCCTGCAGTTGTGCAGTAGCAGTTGAAGATATTTTACGGTCGCTGATGGATCCGGTGTTACCAAAATTCGACCTTATCTCTTCGGTCTATCTATATAATAAGGTCCAAAAGTGGTATACCGGATCTGTCCTCGACTGTACATATTGACAGGAATTTTTATACTGTCGCCACGCCAACAGAATATTGTGAAACACATATTGATAATATGAAACTTAAAACAACTTTTGGTGCCTATCAGTGGCGTGGGGTTCCTATAACTCAATTCCTATCGGCTTCACTCAAGACCCTCATCCAAATCCCTACCTATTATACAGACTACGGTTTCCCTATGAAGGCGAACCAGGCTTTACATTTTCTCCTATTTTCTCTATTCTATTCTACTTATTTCAGAATCATTCTATTTAAATTTATTTTCAATAACAAAAACTATCGTATTTTCAAGGCCCTCGACGCTCAGCACCGAAAAGCGATCGCGAACATGATCCACGAGCTGTCATCATCGGCACAATTCATCACGACCACCTTCAGACCGGAGTTGCTGGAACACGCGCACAAGTTCTACGGAGTGAAGTTCCGCAACAAAGTGTCTCACGTCGAGTGTGTGACGCAGGACGAGGCGAGAGACTTCGTGGAGGACAGCGCTACGCACGCTTAGGTAACTTCACGCCGGTTTTCTGTGAGACCGTTATATGATATATCATGGTATCGTGAACTTACAGTGCAATCTAAATGGTAGAGTGAAATGTAGCATACATACATTTACATTTTATAACTCAAGAGGCCTTTAAAAATAATTGTTTATTAAAATTTTGAAAATTCCATTACTATTATGACAATGTTTTAAATTCATAATGGCAATATTTATCATTGCAGATGCTGTATGACAACGTGAGGAAACAAAATGTTAAGACTCTGAGGATCGCTATGTTGTATTTTTATTTAATTGTCTAATTTTTGGAATTTTAGTATATTTACTTATTTGGAATAGGATTTTATTTTCAACACAATTTCAAATTATTATTTCATTCATTTACCATAATTCTTTCAATATTACTCAAGAACCTTCCAAAAATATTACGGACAGCTGGAAATGGTTTTATATTTTTATATTCGAGTTATAATGTAGTAAAATGTACTAGACCAAGTGATTAGACTTTAATCAATTTTTTTTTATTTATAATTCACTTTTTTTTATTTCATAATACAATTTGTCGTGTTAGATACATGCTAAGTTAGTGATAAGTTTATTGTCGATTGTATGAATGTTCTGAGACACGGTTTGCGTTGGTGACATTGTTAAAATGGAAGTTGATTACAAATACATAGTTTAATTATACCGACGATACTTATGGTTTTTGTACCTAAAATAGACAATTTTGAATGAAAAAAACTGTTATTTGCGTTGAACGACCGATAAACTGTAGTCGTAATTATAGACGATAGTCGTTAAAACCGATATTTAAATTGATTGTACCATGATAGACCTTGAAATTTCATCGTAATACCCAGTTCGTCATTATAAATAGTAAAGGTTTTTATTGTGGTTTTATAAATAAAACAAATTATAAACACAGAAGGTATTTATATTTACAATATAAAATAGAAGTCACAAGATATATATTGCTTTACATATCACACTCAGATACATTTTAGTTACAATTCCTAAGAGATTTCAAAAACTTTTATATAAGATACTTTATTAGGTGAATATTTTAAAACCAAGTCTATTATATTATTTTTCGAACCTTCGAATTAATTTAAAATAAATCATTGTTTAAAAATGATTAGGCCTAAATTGTAATAGTTATTAGGAACATTTCATTTATGTATAGATATATTTACAATTTATATCGAACGACAGCTCGGAGCAACAAATATCATAAATAACAAAATATAACCAACTTCCAAAGGTGGGCGGTTATACGTTCGGTTGTAGATTTTCTTTTAGGAATATTATAATAGCTTTATTTATTACAATAAAAAATAGATTTTTAATACTATCTTATGTTTAACTGAATCTCGTGCCGTACATTTTCCTAGAATTCCGAGCTAAACGCTTTAATACCTCTAATTATATTATAACAGTTTCAAGTCCATAAGATAGACTTCAGTTGAATAACATACAAGTCTGAAAGTGGCTGCTGGATTTACATAACTTAAAAAGTATCCAACAAAAACTAAAGAATTAAAAAAAATACATATACATAAAAATACAATGATATGATACAGAATATTATATAAGCTTGTTAACAAAAGACAATGAACATAAAAAACAGTACAAGTTCATTATTTAGTTCATTATTTTTTTCTCTTTTCTTCAACTATAAATGCCCGTAATTAAAAATAGCAAATAGTAAATAATAGTTTTAAACCATTTACCACTAACTATAACGTTACTAATTGTTTAGAAAGATATAAAAATCTACAGTAACACGCACGGAGAAGGCACGCAGATATTTAGAATCCTTTCACGTCAAATATACATTTTAACTATGAAAAATAAAATATAAGGGACTATATTTAAAAAAAAATTCTACTGTAGTTTGAAAAGCATTATTAAATAAATCTTAGGAAAGTTCATATCTTATATCCTTGCATTTTTAAGTGTAAAAAATTTAAGTGTTGCCTTTTGTCACCGTCACGTTTTCTACATAATCGGACCCCATAAAGTTAAATAAAAACTACAGTAAGTAAACCAAACTAAAAGATACTATAAAATTGAAAAAACCATACATTTAAACTAGGTAGTAAAAGTAACTTAAGTACCAATTCTTTAAAATTTTAAATAATTTTTGATACAAATGTATCCTTTGAAGGAAGAACACCTTATTAATTCGAAAACTACATTTACTCAATTGGATAAATTGTATTTTCTACAAGATTAATACTTCATTTTTTGTTGTTCGTATATGATTTTGTGTGGAGTAAGATGGTGAATATAAAAAACCGGCCAAGTGCGAGTCGGACTCCTGCTCGTAGGGTTCCGTATCATTTTACCAATATTTTACATGTTTACTTATTATTTCGTTATTTTTGTTCGAAGTTTCCCAAGTAAGCTCATTTTACAAGCACTTGCTTTGCCGACGCGGTAAAAACACATGTCCATGCTAAGTTTCATCTTTCTAGCACTAACCGTTTGGACGGTAAGCCGAAGACGACGGGCGGACGGTCAGACGGACATGACAAACCATAAGATGGTTCCGAGACGTGAGCTACGGAACCCTAAAAAACAGTGGATTACAAGAAGTATGTTCTTACCCCATCTAACCTTATAGGAAATACAACCTAGACCCTTGATGAGTCGTCTACCGCCCGAAATAACGTATCTACAATCTTAGATTGACTTCAATCTCAGATTATCAACCAAAAATGACGTATATTGACGTGAAGTTAATCCTAGGATCGTTGAAATGTATTGAAATCTTGATCTCAGATAGCTAAAATGAGATTAAGATTGATTATTTAATTTCGGGCGTTAATCTATAAGAATCTAAACTTATTGCTATAAGTGCGTTCTATAATAAGATACACGGTTCACCTACAAAAATATATTTGGCCATATTTACAATCGATCCGAACTCATGACGCCTCATGATGATGGAGAATGTTCACTGATTAAATGCAAGCTTTCTTTGTTATTCTTCCGTGGAAAATAAAAAAACAGTCGTGAAAGAATTACTTCGATACGTCTATTAGTTTCCAAGATATTTAACTTTAAAGTGGCCGAGACGGTACCTTGCGACTGAGCGGTGCGTAGTACGTAGCGAACTCCGCGCTGTATGGCCGAGGTGTAGCGTGACGTCACGCTACTGTTAGCGGGTATTGAAAATTTTCGGAAGTTTGAAGGCGTGTAAAATCATAAGTACGTATACATAAAAGCTTTACTGTAAAATTTTCAAGTGATTTTACATACCTAGTATCATTCTCCATTCTTTATAATATCCTTGTCCTATGCTGTCTGACACCGAAGACTTAGCTTTTTTTAAAAACGGTCTGACGAAATCAAAATTACATTTCAGTAAAGTTATTAAGTCTTCGTGTCAAAATAGTGGACTAGATTTCTAATTTAGCCCCTCTACTTTTAATATTTAGGCGAAGTTTTACGTGTAATAGATTGTGAAGAGTAACATTTCATCTAAAATTTAATTACATATCGTAAATGCTAAATACTTGTTCTATTTCATAAAATTTCTACTTCGTTAAAAAATAAAGGAATCGCAAATGGCAGAATTTTCGTTGTAAACATGTTAAATTATAAAACATACATAATACATACTGCAAAAAAATCCTTAAATAAAATTGGTAACCATTATCTTATTTTATTGTAGCCAAAAGGTTAACTTCTACTTGTATATAATATTGTAAACTCATTATTTTGAATATAACTTAAAAAAGTACAACATCACAATATAACGTTATGCAAAATCAATTACGGATATTTTGGGCAGGCAGAAAAATTATTATAAATTTCGAAAATAAAAATTGTATTAAATAAAATTGCATTACGCTCCTTGTGTGTGTCGCTACAAAGGTCACCTCACACAGCTGATTGTATTGATATTATTTAGTCAGATCTTTGCTTTCGCTTTCAAATCAGTTGCTTTTTTGGTTTAAAGATTCTTTATTATCAACAAAGGCAAGCTGCCACTTATTTGATAACATTGATTACTTAATGTCTAGATACAATTTCATCGTTCGTCGTCGAAAATACGATAAAAGTACAGGTACATAAAGGCCCAAACATTTGAATTTCATAAAAGGTAAAAAAAAATAATGTGTACGTACCTCACATTTAACAAAATATAGCTAACTGATTACAAAACCTTAGGTATTGTGTTATTACAAAAGTATAGACAGTAAACTAAAGCATTTTAATTTTCGTTAATAATATGTTCGGCTAATTGCTTTTTAAAAACATTCAGTGTTTTATGCGCGAGGGTATGCGGTTGTATAGCTGCGCTCCTTCGACAGTAGGTGTCGACCTTTGATTATATACTACGTCGACTTGCCGTAATCTGTGCGATGTTTGGGTATGACGAGGTAGCTCGCTCGACGCGTACGGCGCTCGCTAACTTGTTTATGTTTAGTGAACGAAAGGTTAGTGTGGATATTCCTATTGAGCGTTTTGTGAATAAAAAAGCAAATGTGGTATTTGTATAGTTTTTTAATGTTCATTATTTTAGTTTCGTCGTAGATTTTAGATGTTGGTGTTAATCGGTTGTAATTAAAAAGGGTTTTGATGATTTTATTTTGTAATATTTGTATTTTATCTAATCTAGTTTTAGCGGCCGATCCCCAGATTTCAATGAGATAGGTAAGATACATCGTACAATATTACGCAAGAGATCCCCGAAGTGTTACAAGTTTATTTTTAATTTTTTCTAGATGGGTATTCCAAGTTAGTTGAGCATCAATGGTTAATCCAAGATATTTTTCTGAAGCCTTTTGTTGGAGAGGTATATTATTAATTGTTAATGGAGGGTGTTGTGGGATCCGCTTATTTTTGGCTTTGAATATAACAGGTTTTAGTTGTATTAATATTTAATAGATTATGTTGGAACCAAATGTGTATAGAATTTAAGTCACTTTGGGCTTGTGCTATTATGTTATGTATAGATGAACCAAAGTAAAACAGACAGGTATCATCGGCAGTAATTGCTTCTGCATATGCACATGCTTCTGTGAGGTTAATGAAATCAGCGCCTAAGAGATCGCAATGTGATTTTATTAAGTATAATTATTTTTTTCTGCCTAAAATGTCTTCACATAAGCAATTTTGTACCTCGGACAAAAAATTGTCGTGTCCGTAAATAGGTACAAGTAGGTATTCCTGGCCTATGAGTCAAAAGTTACGAAGTTTCAAACTATACTGTCATTGTTATTGCATTTTAATTAAACGTGAGGCCGGCGTTGATTATGCGCGCGTCGCTACTGTGCCCTACTGCTTATGTGAAGACATTTAGACAGAAAAAAAACTTATTACGACCTATATTACGCATACGACCTATCGTATGCCCCCAAAATAAACGTAAATATATAGTATAATAACCGTAACCATTAATTAATTTTGCGTAACGTATATATAGTAGGTACCTGATATGTTCGCTATAAACTGACCTTTTTTAGCCACTTCACAGTTTTCTGTGTAATTAAGAGGTCAGAGTATTTAACTTGGCAGTATTATATTTTCTACCAGTTCTCATACAATCGAAAGGTCAACTTATACCATTCATGACGCGAAGGTCAAGTGCGTGCGAGCGAGACGGCTACAGTCGTCTGAGCGGGACGGCGTACGGCGAGTTCCAGTCTCGTTCGAACACCTCCTGCAGCTGGCGTCGGATGTCGACATGTGTGGTGTTGTAGCTGTGAGACTCCTGCGGCGAGTACACCATCGCCACGCCCGCCGTGTCCGTGAAATAGTCGCCGTACCTGTGCAACAGAGGTTTTAAATGAAAAAAAGTTTCGACGGATGATTGCGGCGCGTAAACAAAGCATGGGAAGTAGCGTGACGTCACGCTACTGTTAGCGGGATTCGAAAATTTTCAGAACTTTGAACACGTGTTCAAAGTTCTGAAAATTTTCGAACTTAATAAATAAATTAAGATAAATTCATAACTACCACATATTTTTGAATAAAACAAAAACTAGTGTGTCTGTATACATAATAAGCTTTACTGTAATAGCATACCTGGCAACATTCTCCATTATAGTAAACTAGCTTTTGCCCGCGGCTCCACCCGCGTAAATACAGTATCCCACGGGAACACTCTACTTTTTCGGGATAAAAAGTAGCCTATGTGTTAATCCACAGGTCAAACTACTACCATAATAACTTTCATCAAAATCCGTTCGGTAGTTTTTGCGTGAAAGAGTAACAAACATTCATCATACATACATCCATCCAGCCATCACAAACTTTCACATTTATAATACTCACCAGTTGGAAGTTCCGATGTACGCGGTTTTGTCGGTGACCAGGTACTTGTTGTGGTTGACGCGCGCAAACGGAATCTTGTCCTGCTCCGGCGTGGACGGCACTATGAACCGCCGCTGTCAACAAACGATTATTATTAATACAATACACAATATTGTAGAATGAATAAACTATTAGAATGTCAACATTGAAATAAAAAAAAAAGAAATAAATACTATTATAAATGTGAAAGTTTGTTAGGATGGATGTATGTTTGAGATCCCTTTGTGACCGATCCCGTGACCTCAAATTTTGACCAGATTAAACTATAAAGTACTTCAATTCTATTCATCACCGCGCGCCCGTACAACACGCCGAGCGCGTGACCTTGAAGCCGGCGGCGTTGTACGGCAGTGTGATGGTGTCCATGCGAAGCGCGGGTTGTCAGGAAATATTAATCATGTTATTTTTCTGTAAATCACGTAAGTACATTTTTAATTATGCGTACTGCCATTACTTATGTAATATTGTGGTCTAATCGGATATTATATGAAAACACATTCCTATGGCGTTTACTTAATCTTCGATGATCACGCGACCGGCACCGGAATGATACCGCAGCATCACAGAAACCGGAGTGCACTCACCACGCGCAGGTCCAGACGCGGGTAGGCTCCGGCGAGCGCCGCCAACGACGCCAGGAAGTTCTCCTCAGCGGGCGCGGAGTGGCGCCACCAGCTGATCAGCATGCGCACGTGTACTTGGTGCTCGATGGCCGCGGTGCGGATCGCGTCGTCGATTTTCGGCCAGAATCTGTAAAAATATAAAAAAATATATAAAATAAACGCACGCGTACGTAAAGTAGAGCTTCAAGAAATAACATTGTCAGCCGTAATTGTATACAATCCGATTTTTACTGCCAAGGCTACTTGTACTATTACATATTCTATGCCAAGGCGCACTGATGGATGTTTTACATCAGTAGAATATTACGTAATGACAGTATGCTTATCTAAAAATTTTCGTAATTTACAGATAATTAACATACTTAACATTTCCTGACAACTCGCACAAATTATGGACACCCTCGCACTGCCGTACGCAGCACAGGATTGAAGGTCAAGAGGCAGCGCGGTTATGAATCGACGTTAATTATATATTAAATCTTTTTTTTGTTTTGAATATACCCCATACATTTCCTCCGGGCTTCCGACGCTCTTCTCATTACGAAAGCCCAACGTTATTTCCCTCCCTACTTTCCTTCCTTCAGTCGACTACAACAGTCTCATTCGCAGTCGTTGACCTTTCGGTTATGAAATCTGGTATAAAATACTATAATCAAGCTGTTTGTCCACCGCCACCGTCAACGGGACGTCAACGAGAACGAGATGACGCCGCCGATTTAGCGACACATACGTTTACTATGGCCGTATGTCCCCCGCACGCCCGTCACCCGAGCGCCGTCATCCCGTCCGCCGAAATATCGCTTAGTTCGGCGCCACCGCTAGAACCGGCCCGCGATTGCGACGGGCCGAGGTGGTGGCAATACATAACACGCATATAACACGTATAAACTTATCCACACGAGAACGTAACAACAAGATAAAAATGGCCAAGAAATTTAAAAACGCCATTTATTCATTATTAGAACTTGTCGAAAGATAATAATATTTGTGGGATAAAACTAAGGATGCGTCCAAAGATAAAAATTTGCAAATGTAATACATAAATGTTTTTCTTGAGCCGAACATTGAGGAGATGGACCAGAAAATTAAAAACGTAATCAGTAAGTATATAATATTATTTATATAACACACACAGTAAGAACAAACTGAATGAACCACCAAAAATGGCGCGGTGGACAAACGATCGCCTAAAAAAATTAAGTTGACGTGAACTTAATTTTTTTAAATTTAAATATATGGATGGCATCGGCATAAACCATTTGCCAGTGTCAAGTTAAAATGGCGGGAAATAGAATTTTTGTTTCAATTTTCAACACCGTATTCCTAAATCGTCAAGTCTAAAGTCTAGTCAAAATCCAAATAGATAGTCAGTGCAGTCAATGAGTCAAGTCAGTCGATCCAGTAAAGTGGTAGAAGCTTTACTGAAACTTCTGGGGAGTTTTGGAGGGAACACAAAATAGCACGTTTTTAGAAGTTATACCACTTGCACACACTTGTGCACGTTAACGAATATTTAATGGTTAATATTCTACCAATATTACACATTAAAAACCGAAATAAGACAAATTTATAAAAAAATTCAAAATCCACAACGTCACCCATTGAATTCCCCGGCAAAACTCCCGGCAATTTAATCTCGGCCTGATATAATCTCGTTCTCGGCGACGTCCCGTTGACGGTGGCGGTGGACATACAGCGTCACGGTCCAGCCTGCAAATCCAGCACCGGTACTAATGGCCGTCATTAGTGTCAAAAGTGTCAATCATTTGTAATTTCTGCCTACGAGTCTGCTTAAAAACCGCGGCCTTGGAGTAGCAGGCTCGAGCGTGAGTATATGGCATATAAGGCTGCGGCTATATTATTGTCCAGAATCCGTAAGGCCGGGGAAAATCGAAAGCACTGAAAGTAAAACTCGGAGCTAGTACAATAGACCTGAAAATCGAAAACACATGTCGAGTCAATTGTCAGTGTCATATAACTTGGCACTTGACACTTCGATTTTTAGCTCTATTGTACTAGCGCAGAGTTTCATTTTCTGTGCTCTGAATTCTTCCGGTCCCGCCGTATTTTGAATCTTATAGTATAGCCCCAGCCTAAGAGGTTTATTTTCGATGAATGACATTTTACTTCTTCTTCTTAAGAAACTTTATTCTTCCCCTTTTCTCGACTTACTTTAACTTGGGCGAATACTCGATTATCGGCGAGTAGTCCATCACGGATATGTAGACGAACTCCTCCGCACTGCTGATGATATTGACGATCGCGTCGTCGTCGTTGGTGCGGCCGGGAGGACTGAGCGGCGGCGGCGAGCTCTGTAACAACGGTTTTTTATTAATTAACTTTTCCATCCCAATGTTGTGTCAATGCCATTTCTAGATTTGTTCGATTTTAGTTTTCATAACAAATATTTTAAATCTGTTTTCAAATCTGTGTTTAATTTTTTTTCCTCGGAGGGATCGGACTGTCAACCTAGCGCATCTACATGTTCGTTTCGGAGCGATGGCAGGGTTGGAACGGAGCGTCCTGTTTCCCGCGCGGTCCGAACGTGAAGTTCGGACTGCGAGGGGCTTCTTAAAACATAACTTTTTTATGTTTTACTTTTTTCGCCATTCGAGTGCCTGTATTAAATATACATAAATAAATAAATATATATAAATAAATGTTTATTTGTGAAAATACACTGCTTACAAAAGTTACAATTACAAAAAAAGTACATCCGAAAGTAATAAAATTAATGTCAAATAAGATTTAACAAAAAAGAACAGTTAAAATAAGACTTTTACTAAGGCTATTACACAAAACGGATAGTCCTCAGCTTTATGCTTGGCCAAATAGACCTAACGCTGATTTTCAGAACCACCTGTTTTTTTTTGTTTTTTTTTTTGGCAGCAGATACAGAATAATATACTATTGTGGCGGACCAATTAACGTCACAATCCTGAATCGCGCTATCGAATTTTCTAAGATCGGCGGTATATATTATATACAACACCTGAAATGTGCAAAACACACTGTAAGTGGGCTTCGGCCTGACCGAGCATAGCATCTCGCTCGGTCAGAGATCTCCCTTTGGGGCTTCTACTATTTCCACAGTATATTTAGTACTTATATAAATATATAATCTACTAAATAAATTTTTGAAGACGTAAATGAATAAATGATAAATTATTGCATATTGGTATTATAGGTGAAAATAAAATTATACATAAAAATCTATCAGGCTTAGCATGCGCACTTTAGAAACACCGACGAATCGACAATATGACAGATTGATGAAACATTAATACCATTCGGAGCAAAATACCTCTTATTGTAAGGCAGCAAGCAATAAATAAACATAACAATATTATAATGTATCGTTGTGCCATACTCAAGTCTCACAAACAAGTCGCACACATTGCACAGTTAAAACAAAAAGTGTTATTGTTCCTGTACATGTTGATGTAGATGTTGCTTGTGATGACGCTTAAAATTGTTCCTTGTCAATTTACGTAGGGGCGGTGGTTAGGTTGTTCCACTTAGTGGCCGAGTATTTACAACTACCCCGAAATGCTCCTGTACGACGATGACATGGGACGCATAAGGAGTACGCGGTGAACCTTGTGTGCTATGTGGTGTTAATATCCTTCGACCGGTCTCTAGTTCTTTGTAGAAGATACACCGGCATCTTTTGTTAATTAAACACCGAAGGGCAAAGTGGCTAGATGTAACTTCATGCGGCTTTCCATTTTTAATAAAGATTTTTGGTTTAGATAAGGAGTGACGTGATCTCTGTGCGGCATACGAAAACAATAACGGGCACAGGATTGAATGAATTAACAAGCTGTATTGTGTTGTTTGTCCTTTCGAGAAGCCGAGGCCCAGTAGCAGCAACTACATAATTGAACTTAGAAAGAACAAGCGCCTCGCTTAATCTTACACGCAGATCTTCACTTAATGAATTTCTAAGGCGGTACAAATAATGTTAAGACGATAAAAACAACTACGACTACAAACTTTGACACGTGATTTTCAAACCGCATGTTTTCATCTAAGAGATTATTTCATTTAATGAAATAATAATATCATTATAGTACCTACGATCTAGGTACCAGGGACAGAACCTATTACAAGCGATTTAGCTCTTCAATACTTAGCGTAGATATAATATATTTAGATCAGTGTATCTAAATAAAACTAGCCGTCACTCGTCAGGTGACGTCTCTCACGGAAAAAATAGATTTTACATTGCAACGTAACATAGCGACTTGGGCAATGTAGGTACACTCAACCTAACCGGCAAATTATAAATTACCAACAACTTCGTACGAGCAATACTTTTGTACCATTTCGAAGTTTTAACATATGAAATGAAGTGAAAAAACAATTAAAAACTTATTTCCAAACGAAACTTATCTAGCTTTTTTCGGAATGTCAACAGAAAAATCTACCAACCCTAACCCGCCGAGAAGAACCGGCGTAAGAAACTCGCACAGGGCCATCTTTTAGCAAAAAGATGGAAAATTGTTCCTTTGAAAAAAAAAATTACATTGTAAACTTAAATCTATGTTAAATATAAAAAAGTGAAAAGTACACAAGTACACATACACATATCGAGACTGGATCGTTTAAACTGTATTATTTCAGGATACTTCAGATTAGTATGCGTTGCTTATTTAGAGTAAATGGAGACCAAATATAGCTGGTAACGTAAAACAACTCGCGCCTTATTTAAACGCCACTTTTACGTGAGACCTTGGAACCCCTCTAACTCTTCTAACGCAGTAAACAGCACTATAATGGCTAATCCCATTACCATATTGAGGTATTATAGCTGCAAAAAATACAACTTACGCGACCTACCTGTAGCCGTGACCTATAAATCCACTCGATACATCTATGATAAGCCGTCCTTCAATTGTAATAATTTAGTTGAGCGGTTAAATAGATAATGTTATAAGGTTCGGTGAATTTTTGCAACTACAGCAAACAATGTCCTCAAAATATTTTTGGTGCTTCATAGGTGCCAGCCGTCCCGCGACACACCGTAGTTTATTCTGCTCAATATAAAACTAACCTAACCAATAGCATGTCAGGACATGTCTAAGAAGGGTTCAGTAACTAATAACTATTAACGCGCAATAGGTTTTCTTTGAATTACTTCAAAAGTTATTGTCCAATTTCGCTCAAAATACTTTTGGTAAAGAGTTTTTAGCATGATCTATTTGCATGGAAATTTACAAGTTTCTATCTCAAACAGTTCAGAAATGCCAATGCATTGACATGCCAGCTTATGAACCACCTTGGTGGCCGGTTACCCGAAAATGGTCGACTTTTTAAGAAAGTCGTGTATAAAATCTTGCCATTATTTAAAAAGACCTATTCAACGTTACCCCACATGATTCTTCATCCCCTTCACATATTGTACGGAGAGCCAATCCAAAAATATAAAATTACTAGCTGTTGCCCGCGGCTCTGCCCGCGTAAGTACAGTATCCCAAAGGAACATTGTACCTACTTTTTCGGGATAAAAAGTAGCGTATGTTTTAATCCAGAGCCTTAACTACTACCATACCAAATTTCATCGAAATCCATTCAGTAGATTTTGCCTGAAAGAGTAACAAACATCCATCTGTCCATCCATACATCCATCCATCCTTACAAACTTTCACATTTATAATATTAGTAGGATTATTATTTGATGATGCCAAAACCGAGATCTATGCACAAACTATAACTACATCAAATTTCATGCATTTATTTATATCCATAATTACAGAAGCGCGGACCGACAGACAGACGGACGCACAGAGCGGAACTATAAGGGTTCCTTGAGTATTTAATACCTAAAATAACCGTTTTAAATTATTCAACGAACAAAAAGATGAGTAAACTCTGTTTCGTAATTAGCTGGTTTTGCCTTCCGGAATGGATCAGTCTTTCAACTGAATAATTTAAAGAGCCATTAGCACAGATCACTAAATAGTTACTCCATACTTTGAGAAACCGTTACGCTACATTCTGAATAATTAAAATCCACTCCATCACTATTACGGATTGTTGTTGTTTATTATAACGATAAACGAACGCCGAAATCGCGTGATCACCATCATTTCTGGATATACCGCACAGTTGTTTGAAAACATCGCAAAATATTTCAAGGCCAGGTGAATATGCGAATTATGTTCCTGGCATACAGACGTCAAGAATGTATAAGTTTATTGAGAGCGTTTCCTCGTTATGCGATACGATATCCGATATCGGACCGATAATGAGAAAGACAGGTACAAATCTACACATAAAATAGTATATTTTCTTACATTTGTCATTAGTAATAATACCCACGGAGCTGATATAAAATTAATTCTTCAATATTTCTGAATATATAGATTAAACTAAATATTTACATGTTTACATTAATTTCGAGAATCGAAAGTTTCCCGACTTTCCATAGCCTCCATGACCTGACCAGCCCTGAGAGCACTTTATGTTTTATTGCAGCACCACTACGAAAGCTGGGATGTGTTATGTGATTGGTAAAATTTGGAACTATTGACTTGATTTAGTTTCCTGAATTTTCCGAAACATGGAGAGGTTTTCCTGGTCAGGGCTATATAATATAATAATAAATAATAATTCTAGCTTTCCCCGCGGCTCCACCCGCGTAAATCTAGTATCCCATGGGAATACTGTACTTTTTCGAGATAAAAAGTTGCCTGTTTTAATCCAGAGCTTAGGCACTGGATTAAACAGGATTATATATCGAAATCCATTTAGTAGTTTTTGCGTGAAAGAGTAACAATCAGCCATCCATCAATACATCCATCCTCACAAACTTTCACATTTATAATAGTATTAGGACTAATATCTATAATCTAACCTTCAGGACAGGAGGTCGATTATGATGATGATGGATTAGTTCTAACGTAACATTTAACCAGAATGTAACCTTGACAGGGCTTAGCTGAGTCAGCATCGCTGGAAATGCCATCACTTAACGATACTTAGATGTTTTTGACGTGTTAATCAAAGCTTCTATTTGTAAGAATTGTTACGAAAATTAATTTCAAGAATGGCTTATCAACTTGTAAACCACTTTGGAGGTCGATTTCTCGAAACTGGTTTACATTATAAAGTCATGTACTTAATATGAAACTTCATCTTTATTTAAAAATACCTATTCAACGATACCACACGATGGAGTAGAATGAAAAATATGTTCATCCCCACTTCACATATAGGTATTCCCGCCATTCATAAAATACAAAAATATGATTATTGAAGTCTGTATGCAATATATAACCATACAAAATTTCTGCTATTTATAATCATAATTACCGAAGTTGTTAAGGGGACAGACGGAGGGACGGTCGGACTGTCCGGACAGAGCGAAACAATAAGGGTTCCTTGTAGAAACTACGGAGCCCTAAAAATAGCTGTGTCATGGAATCATCAATCAGTGTGTTGTATTAAAAAAAACTAGCTGCGCTTCCACGCGAGCAATACAGCTCAGTCCTCATACTTAGCGTAATTAACTTTTTGGTCCTTCAGCTATCCAGTGGTAAAAGAATAAAAGCCGCCAATCAAAACACCATTATGTTAGCATTCGTTTCTTTTTAAATCTCCCCAAAAACAAAAACAAAAGCAACAAAAGGCGTGAGTTCACGTCAAAAACAATATTCCCGTATTATATGATAGGTAAATGGAATTTCGTTAAGGTACAGTCGTAAAGAGAAATTAGGTGTGCGATCTATTCTATTACCCTGGGGGGTAAACAGCGAGCGGCGACTGCACAAACCGTCTAGTTTATTCATACAATCAAATTGAATCGCGTTATTTGCTATGCGAGCGAATTGTTCACGGAATGTAAGGGTACCTTTGCTTTATATTGTTCCTGAAAAATGTTGTTAGTTTCGCTGATACTTGGCTAGTTTCTACTGTAAATTATCCTACTAATATTATAAATATGAATGTTTGTTGCTCTTTCACGAAAAAACTAGGTACTGAACGGATTTAGATGAAATTTGGTATGGTAGTAGTTTGGATTAACATTATACAAAATAAAATTACATTGCACTCTTTACCACACTGACCAGCATTTCATGTTTTTTACATAATATCTGCGGAGTAGCTGTCATATTATATTATTTTTAGGTATGCCTCAAAGAAAAAAACTGGAAAAAACTAAGAAAATTGATATTTTTTCAATCTCCTATGAGTTACGACTAAGCCCGATTTACGCAAACTTTTTTAAACGCGCTAAACGCTAAACTCGAATTAGATTTCTCTCTCTCGTTTAATGTTAGAACGTGACAGACAGATATAAAACCGTAGTTCAGCGTTAAACGTCGTGCTAAAGTGTCGGTGAATATTTGGTGTTTTCGTATTAATGGAATTAATAATAATAAAACAGCTTATTAGCACATAAACACTATAAAAAACAAATAAATTGAAATCGCAAATATTAAAAAAAAATTAAGACAAAAAACGTAGGTATTTTTTTTAAACCTAAAAGTCCAAAATCTCCTAAAATATTGATTGTGGATTATGGCCATGGGTTTCATTGAAGAAAATATTGGAAATGATGGGAACTACAACGCCTTAACAATCATCAACATCGACTTAACCCTGTATATATATTATAATTTCCAGAAATATTATCGAATACTGCTCCCAGAAATGGAATCCATCTTATGATGGTGATATCTCTAGACTCGAAAGACTCCAAAAACATTTATTGTATCATTTATGTTCAGCCTCCATGGTCCAGTGGTTTAGAGCTTGGCTCTCGACTCGGAGGTCGTGGGTTCGATTCCCGCATTGGAACAACAAAAAATGTCGTTTCCATGTTTGGTTAGGATCAATGGAGGCTGATCACCTGATTGTCTGACAAGAAAGATGATCCATGCGTCGGATGGGCATGTAAAAAGTCGGACCTGCGTCTGATCTCTCGCCAGTCGTGTCGCTTATCCGTCCCAATGGGTTACGATAGTAAAGGAAGAGAGAGTGCTCTTGTGTACTGCGCACACACTTGGGCATTATAAAGTTACTCCTGCGTAGCTGGCCTGGTTTCAATGAAACTGGCCACCGTCACCGAAATCGGCGTGGGGGGCTATTATTATTATTATCATCAAATAATGATTTATTATTATTATCATCAAGATTATGAGAGTATTATAAATAATATGTTACTCTCATAATCTTTGTCGCAATTTAATTATTAGCCAAACTAGCGCATTCCAAACTAGTCGCGCTGGAACACAGACGTCGCGTCCCTGATATTGTGTATCTGCATTTAGACAGCCCTGCTACTAAATAAAATTAGTTTATCACTTCCTCGATCGGAAAGTCGTATTCAATCAGAAAAACATTTGACTAGCCAGATGCCAATACACCGGACTAATTATTATGAACAAAACTCGCCGGTACACCGTATGTGTTCCTCATACAATAAGACCTGCGGTGATTTAGATATCTGTGGTGCTTCTGTTCAATCCCATAAACAATAGTTATATAAAAATTGTTAGTTAATAATGACACTTCACAGCGCACACTAAATATCATTTGTAAATATTATATTTGCATGTAGTAGTCCAGAAGGATTTAAACTAGGTTATGATAATTTACGTATTTAGAAATAAGCTATTTTTGCGTAATATCCTGTTTAGTGATTCATTTCAAAAATATATATAATATATATATATATATATAATATATATATATATATATATATATATATATATATATATATATATATATATATATATATATATATATATATATATATATATATATATATATATATATATATATATATATATATATATATATATATATATATATATATATATTATACGTATATATATATATATATATTATTATACGTAGTACTTAACTGATATACAAAATTGATAGGCCATCAACGTTTGCAATTAAATTAATGGTAATTCCGTGTACACGACGATTACGTCGCGTGCACTCCGACTGTCAGTGATCGATATTAAATATTCAATATATCCGCATTGTATCAGAGTATCAGATACAATATTTTATTGTCATCAATTGATCTACATGATACGTGTCCATGTGAGGTGTAGTATATAAACATGTTTGATGGAAATGTATGTACCTCTATAATGTCACCGTAAAATTTTAAATACCGTTAGATTATAATATAACTAGATAGATTGTAAATTGACGAAACATTGTGAACCGAAATACGCTGATTACAATTTAACGCATTATATTTCATTGTAACGTAGTTACATTTCCTCTCCGTAAAATCAATTATTTCAGCGTCACTCGCGTCATCTATGATTTGTATACTTAATTATTTTAGTCATTCAGAGGTAAAGCCTCTGAATGACTAAAATAACTGCGACTGCGCCATCTATCGGCGCACGTCCTTACTAAAACGGCGTTAGCCTTGCTTTAATATTTGGTTCAACTTCAAAGATCGATTTTACTTCCGTCTTAAATCTTAAAAAATAATAATTTAATTTTGAATAATGATTAAAATACAGTAGAATTGCATTATTATATTATATAATATATTGATTTTGATTTTTAGACTTTTTCTCTTTACGCTTTAGTTTTTTAGTTGTCAAAAGTTTTTAAAAAAGAAGACGGAGAAGGGTATATAACGCACTACGTCGGTTGACGTTTTCCTTTTAGAATAAAGTTTTCTATAGACTCAAGATGTAGTCGTTATATTTCTTAATCCCGTTTTCACGGTGAGTTTTTTTATGTCTGTGTTGTGAAGTTTTATTTCGTAAATCACGCTTGTAATAAAACACATTATTTTTTCATGTAAATTATCACCTTGTAAAATTAATTATCAAAATTTGATTGGCCAAACCACGTGCTCATTCTTTCCGTTCTTGCATTGTTATAATATTAGGATGTTTGTATCCATACTTTAATTGTTCTTTATATCATCTTTTATTTTGCTTACCCTTTTTTATTTTGTGATGGTCACACAGCCCGTTATTTTGATCGTTTGGGGTTAAAATCACGCCGTGGGACTCCTACTCCAAGTTTTTTATGGATTTTCCAGGGATCTATACTCCGGGTTCAAGGCACCGTTTTACAAGCACTTATGGCTATTTTACGACATCCGGATTTCTGAGTGCCGCTAGTTGTTCCGGACTGAACTGAGTGGTTTTGGAATCATTCTGCACCGCGCCTTGGACGATCTACGTCGCGGTGAACAGAGAGACGCTACCGGAAGTTGGAGCCCCAACTCGCTCTCGCCACGTGCTACACTCCTGGACCCAGCTAAGTGCCCACGTGGTTAAAGCCCCTCCGATTCCCACAGACACCAAGAGGCTAAACCAGATCGTTCGGCCTTCTGACCACGACCCTTATTTTAAATCTATTTGTCACGGTAATTCCTCTTTCATTTACTCATACCCGTAACATCATTACATTTGTTGCATATTATAGTAGTTATAAAAAGTATATAGTGTCAATGTCTGAATGACAGATGTCACTTTGATGCATAAGACAGGCTAATTTAGTTAGCCAAAAGGCTACGTATTGTATAGTGTAGACGTATCTGTGATAAGCGAGATGCTTATCACCCAACATATAACAATACCCCAATATATACCAATAACCCATAAATACCAATGGCAGTAGGCCGTAACAATTACTGGTATTTCATTAATCATACAAAAATTACAAACCAGCCCCCCAATAGGGGGTTATATTTTGAATCCGTAATTTTTGTATGGTGTAATTTTTGTATGATTATTTACGAAAATGTATGTATTGTTCAAGGGCGGCAAGACAGACGGTCGGACAGAGCGAATCTATAAGGGTTGCTTGAGTACTACGGAACCCTAAAAATAGAACTCACCGTGACGTAAGCGCCGAAGTTGTGCACCCCGTCGCTGACGTTGACGGGGTGTTCCATGTTGATGTCGGTGCTGAGGTCGGCCGGCCACTGATCAGGGATGGCGTCCGCGGCGCCGAGCTGCCAGTACACCTGTAGCAAGGTGAGGAAGACTTGAGAACAACAGTTGTAAGAACACCCTGTTGTATTTTAGTGGGTTTAGGAAGTTTTGATAACACCCATAGACGTATATATTATAGACTAGGCATATCGAGGCAAAAAACTGTCCCCACTAAAACGGCCCCACTTTTGGGGTTCTTTGAGGCCATTTTGACATTTGAAGTATGATGAAATCAAGATGGCTGACATATTATGAGGTATGGTTAAATTAAAAAGGCGTATCTTTGTCTTGTATGAAGATTTGCTCTGTCAAATGTACCTACGCTATAGCCTCTCTTCTTCTTCTTTAGTTTTGGAAACTTCGGTTCGAAATGTTACACGTCGTTAAATAGCTGTTTTTCTGCATATCTGCAGATTAAGTAGCTAATATATACAGGGTGACCTGAAATTCGATACATTCCTTTGAAAGACAGAAAGTAGACCTCATTTACAGTAATATTTTTCATGGCATCCCCTATCCGAAAGTTGATATTTAAAAAGTTATTGAAATTTCAAAAATTTTTTCTTTATTTTCGACTTTTTGACTTTGACATGACGTATTTTTAAAAATGTTTGTCTTTTTAGTGATTTTTTTTATGTATTTTAACCGTCAATGAGTCAAATAATATTTTTAAGGAATAAATAGGGACAAACTAATCGAGAATTTTTCGTTATGAGACATGAAACAGAATTTTCTTTTAAGAAAAATGCACATTTTTCATAAAAACAGGTGATTTTCTTTAAAAAGTTGTATGATACAATACGTACAAATACCTAAAATAACTTTCTTACCTCATAAACTTCGAAAAAAGGTACAAATATGTACATAAAAATATGAACATGTAATAAACAAAGACAAAACAATCATCAGGTAACGTTATCTCAAGAATTACTCTACCTGAGGCGACCTTTTTTTTCAATTGTTTCCTTTGTTCAAACTTCGGGATGTTTCGGCTACTGTCGTCGCGGCCCCTTGTCAATGAGTTACCGACTGGCTTAGAGAGCAAATTTAGTGGCTAATATTAGTTTTAAGTCAACTATTGCCGAGTACGGACGTATTGTTGCTTTAAACTACACCCTTACTTCTACTTGTGAATTTTTTGTATCGCGATGGCTGCTTTTGAGTACGATGAATACGCTGACATCTTGTTTTGTTACGGACTTTGTAATGGTAATGCTGCTGCTGCACGAAGAACATACGTTGAACGTTTTCCGAATCGACGAGTGCCAAACGTTAGAGTGTTTTCAACAACATTTCGACGAATTCGGGAAAGCGGCCGTGTTGATAGAAGACGTGGCGATTCAGGCAGACCTAGTTTGTATGCTCCAGAAGAAGAAGAAGAAATTTTAACACTTTTTCAAAATGATCCTTCTATTTCTACTAGAGCGGCAGCTAGAAGACTTGGATTGAGTCAATGGAAGGTGTGGTTTACAGTACACACAGCGCGTCTACATCCACTTCACTACACACCAGTCCAAGCGTTGGAAGAGGGAGACCCGGTTAGAAGAATGGAATTCTGCCGTTTTATGATAAATGCAGACATGGAGGATCGCAATTTCTTCTCAAGAATATTGTGGACGGATGAATCGAAATTTGACCGTGACGGGATAAACAATTTCCACAACACACATTACTCGGCACCAAAAGGAGAAAACCCCAGGATGAAAAAAGAAAGGGCCCATCAAACCAGATTCAAACTAAATGTCTGGATGGGTATAATTAATAATATATAATATATTGGACCTCATTTTTTGCCTCAAAATTTAAATGGTGAAATGTACGAACATTTCCTAAGAGAGGAGATTACTGGTTTAATGGAAGATGTGCCAATAGCAACTCGTCGTAATATGATTTTCCAGCATGATGGTTGCCCGGCCCACTTCCGCCTCGGCGTACGCCAGTGCCTAGACCAAACTTACCCACATCGCTGGATAGGTCGAGGCGGGCCAATTCCTTGGCCAGCACGGTGTCCCGATTTGACCCCGTGTGATTTTTATCTTTGGGGTCATATGAAGGCTTTGGTGTATACTACACCCATAACTACTGTAGAGGAGCTCAGAAGCCGCATAAGAAATGCAGCAGAAGAAATCAAAACTAGTCTTACTACCATAATAATCAAAACAGAGGTACGGAGAAGACTACGGGCCTGTATCAGAAACAGAAATTTACATTTTGAACAAACCTAAAGTAGAATATTTATTATTAAATTTGATTAAACATTGATGTTTTTTAAACACAAAAAACGTAATTAAATTCATGTTTTTCCTTTTAACCTTATCGCAAATAAATCGATTTAGACATTATTTCATTTTACTTCTAATATGTTTACTACAACGTCATATTTTTATGTAGACATTTGCACCTTTTTGGAAAGCTAATGAGATAAGGAAGTTATTTACAATATTTGTACGCATTGTATCATACATTTTTTTAAGAAAAAGCGCGCAGAAACTTGTATCATTACATTAACGGTTTTAGGCGCAAAAACTTATACTAAACGAAAGTAATATGAGGTTTAGTAATATAAGAATATTGCGCAGTACAGAAATGGTACTTGATGAAAAAATATAAATAAGAGAAAATAGCAGAAATAATGCATAATATAAAATTGGCTTGTTTGTTTAAGCCCATGTCATGGACTTAAAAGATATGTTGTTTGTCCAAATTATGACAGCTAATGTAATGCCTATGGTAATGAGAACGTATAGCTCATGTTTCTTTCCGTTAAAACCACAATTTGAATGTGGGAGCCAAAAATAACGAATGCAGAGAGAATATATAAATACATTTTAACTCAAAACATGTTATTTGCATAGCAAAATGTGAAAATCCCGCGCTTTTATTTTCGTTACAAATAAAGACCTTGAGAATTTCATACTGTAAACAAAACCTTTGTGTGGGATTTCAAAGGGTGTACAGTTGTACACGGGCTATATATAGCCGTAAGAAGGTTCATTAGCGGGGCTATAATTATTCCCTGCGGTAAACGGTACACCCTGTATATTTTATCTCTGCTAAGTAGTAAATTAGACCACCTGTATGTTTTATATTGGACTGAGATCCCAGGCCCGCCAGACTACCCTTAAATACAAGGGTAGTGTGTACCTGAGAATTGGCCCACGGCACAAACAAGCGGATATACATACGTTCATGGCACACGCTGATACTACAATATGATATACATTTTATCAGTGACAATATAAGGGGAATCTGGCGGGCGTGGGATCTCAGTCCATGTCTAGAGAGTAGTAGATATAAAGGCGCGTCTCCTGCGCGTGTTTTTTTTTTCGAAACATTACAAACATTTGCGTTACGTGCGTTTACAGAACACACAATGTTTTTGTCTTCCGAGTCGGACGGAAAAATTTCCCTCCGCGTGTAGAGAGGGGAAGGTATGTTTCATTTCTTATCAACTATTACACCACTCACATGACCATTAAACATAGAAATACGGAAAAAAATATTAATCAATCCCAAATCGTTATTCTATTCGTAACTCCTAAAAATACTACAACTAGTAAATATTTACTGACCCGTAATTTTAGTATTTATCAGGACCCCCAGACCCCAGACAGACAGATATGGTTTTCAATAGAAATGCGTAAAATGGCGCACAAAATATGAGTTGAAAAATATATATGAAACACCTAAACGGGCCTTTTTGGACCCCTGTGTTTTCTCCTAGATTCTGCATCTGCAATCGCTATAACTGCGAGTGCTTACGTCTGAGCAGGAGACGCCTTAAAATACACTCCGTATGTTTTATCTTCAGAACTTAGTAGGTTTATTATACAGAGCGTGTAATTTGACGACATCTTTGGCTCAGTGTTTAGCGCCTTGGCGCGCAAGCCGCTTGCTCGAATCCCGCCAAAGGAACAAAAAGATCTGTGTCATGGATCCTGGATGGAAATCCTGGGCCATGGATGTGTATTAAATATGTGTATAGGTCTTTACCTATGAAATTGTCGTCCTGCAGTACTGGCCATTTCAAATCAAAATAATTTATGTTTGGCTAAGAATTCTAATTTCAAATTAATTTTATTTTAAAAACATGGAATTCCTTTTCCAAAAGTAGTCATATGTTTATTGATTAGTGTTCCATTTTCATCGCATTTCAATCTTTTTCGTCATCATGGATACGTTAAAAATTCGAGTAATTATGGAATATGATAGTTGATGGTCACTGTTTGGTGGTCTAGCGCCGGTGTGATTCATTACAGCTTCGTACCAAACGGGGTGAGCATTACTGCAGATGTGTACTGTGAAGAACTGAAAACAATGATGGAGAAGCTGGCACATCTCCAACCAGCATTCAATCAGCAGTCAATCGCTCGTCTCCGCTGCTCCTGCACGACAACGCGCGACCTCATACTGCACAGCAGACGGTCTCCAAGTTGCAAGAACTGGGGTTAGAAGCTCTCCGTCATCCGCCCTACTCACCAGACCTTGCGCCTACAGACTACTACTTTTTCCAGAATTTGGATAACTTCTTGGCGGGAAAAAAATTCAATACCCGAGAGGCAGTACAAAATGCCTTTGAAGAATTTGTTGCCTCCCGTCCAGCTGATTTCTTTAAGGAGGGCATCAGTAAACTGCCATTGATGATTACTTCGATTAATACAAATAAAAAATACATGTAGATATATAAAAGTATAAAATATACTTCCCGTTGTCTGGTCCCCGTAACACAAGTTCTTCTAGTACTTAGCACGGGGCCAGATTGACGTGGTGTGAAGATATTATTTTTATTATTATTATTTATTTCGGTACTTAATGTCTACTAATTGCTACGGAGAAGAGCTAAAATATAGACTTCGTACGCGCAAAAAGCGATCCCGTGGAACCATCGCTTACCATACACTGTGATAAAAAGTACCCTATGTGTTAATCCGGAGTGTAACCATACCTAATTTCGTTAAATTCCGTTCAGTAGTTATAGCGTGACAATGAGAGTAACAAACACCCACACATCCATACATACAAGTTTCGCGTTTATAATATTATTTATTAGTAAGGATGCTCACACATTTATGTGTGTTATAGTAAAGAAACATACTGAATTACTCACATCAAATATCTTCCCCAAATCTTTGGCGAGACAGGAACAATTGTATGCCACGATACCGAGCTCTTTCACCTGTGAAAATAAAACGTTTATTTAATCTCCACAAATCATAAAGGTTGTTTACATACATTTTAAAACAAAAACAGTTTACACAGAAATTGTAAATTGTGGGGAGATCTGGAGTCTAAACTAAGGCAGGCCTGTAATATAGATCTCCAGGCCCCCCATACATATTGCTAGTACAGTTACAGCATGCAAGTGTGTGTCTGAAATGAAGCGATGAAGAAACGATTGTGTGTGCATGGGATATGTGTTTATTGTATGTATGTATGTATGTGTGTGTGCGCTCGTATGTGTGTGTGCGCTCGCATGTGTGTGTATATGTGTGTGAGTGCGTCGGCATATTACTTTATTGAAATGTTTACTTAATATTGACATACTGGAATAAAAATTTAAATAATAATACTGCATTTATTCTGTATCTAACTGCACTGTTGTTTCAGGTGGACCAATCATGCTTCAGAACGAACGAATTTGTCTCAGACCAAATACAAATACAAAAGTTTTTTGACGACCTCTGCGGCTCAACGTGGTAAGGAGGTCGCGGGTTCGAATCCCGGCAGGGAACAAAAGTTTTCTATGTTTCTGGGTCATGGATGTGTTTTAAATATATGTATAATATAAAAAAATCTTCAATAAAATATATGTAGTGTATAAAAGTATTAAATATATTTCCGTGGTCTGGTACCCGTAACAAAGATCTTCGAGAACTTATCCCATGACCAGATTGACGTGGTGAAAGCGTCCATAGTTCTGTGATCCACACATTGAGGCCGGCCTTCACTATAATAGGCTAGTTAAGTGAATTTTTTATTGCATTTTTATTTATCTTAAATATGAGTAACTTCTTAGAATAAACAGTATATTAAAAATCAATAATTTTAAAGTTACAGCGACTTGTAATACAGAATTTCACATGTCTCGTGAAAATGCTCCATACGACAGTCTGACGTCACACGTTCCTGCAGTTGAACTAATACATCGATAGTTAGATTTTAGAATATAATTGAAAATATGTCCGAAATTATTGTGTTTAATTTTAAAATTACTATAATGAACGTACCTAACTACTTATTTCCTTTGAGTAACTTTAGTGTAGGTTTCTTTTTTATTACAAAACTACACATAAAAAATAATATTTTTTACGTTATCAAGTAATAATACCTCGAAGTATTTCAGAATATATCATTTAATCTATAGACGTATATGTTATATATGAGACATGTTGCGGTGAAAACTGTCCCCACTTAAATGACCCCCACTTTTGGATATTTTAGGGCCATTTTGACATATGGTGCAATCAAGATGGCTGACATTTGAAGTATGGTGAAAATCAAGATGGCGTAAATTTTCTTGTATGAAGATTTGTTCTGTCAAATGTACGTCATAGCTAATCTTTAGTTTTGAAATCTTTGAATTAAACTAAATATTTGACATGTAGTACCTACCCTCCTACACAGTGTCACGCACACACACGTAACGAAACCACGCCTTACCTTGTACGGCGAGCTAAATAATGACACTGCATATGCCGCACTGTATTTAACTGCACCATTTCTGTAGGTGGACAATGCTTCAGAACGAATCGGCCAGCTCGATAGAAGTGATACGACGGCCTCATAAAAAATGACATAAAAATGTCGAATGTAAAAAACGATAAGTGAGTTATGAGGGGCTTTTGAACGTTTTGTAATGTACTTTTTTGTGTAGACACCCACGCGGAAATCACTTATATAGTCAGGCGTTCAGTCAGCTTGTTTACCTGGTTCAGTGAGCGCCAGTCCATATTCGCGCTGCCTATGTAGAAGTGCACGCGGTCCACCAGCCAGAACTTTGTGTGTAGTACCCCACCACCGAGCAACTTGGAGAAGTTCAGGCTTCGAACCTACAACAAACGTTTTTTGATGAATCAGCCGTCACAGATAAGGAGAATGTGAAACAGCCTATCCTAGATGTTTGTAACACGCAAAAACTACTGAACGGATTTAGATGAAAGGTATGGAGTGTTAAGGCTCTAGCGTAGGCTACTTTTTATCCCGAAAGAGAATAGGTTATAGTGGGATACAGTACTTTGTCCGTGTGGTCCCCGGCAGAGTAGAATAGGAACTTCCTCATTCCAACCGAGGTGTCATACGAGGCGACTAAGGTACAAATATGCGTGTAAGATCACCGCACACAGAGAAGGAAAACTCTGTTACTAATGAAACCCTCGCCAATACGACTTTGCCCAGCGCGTCGAGTAAGAGCAACTCTTCCCAATGAGACGCGCCAGAATACGACGGCCCTCAGTTCCCGGTGGCCCCACTATTCCCGGCCATCGTGGTGGCGGTCGCGGTCACGGCGGGGTGGAAGGTGCGAAGAATCCCCGGGAGGGGTACGGCCACCACCAACAACAATTACATTTGACTACATATAATGCTCGTTCGCTGAGGGAAGACGTCCATATTGCTGAGCTCGAGTCAGAGTTAGGTCACATTAACTGGCATATCCTAGGGTTGTCTGAAGTCCGAAGACAGGGGTAGGACATGATAACCCTGGAATCTGGTCACCTACTCTACTATCGGGAGGGCGATAGGACGTCCCAAGGCGGGGTTGGCATATTGATCAACAATGTTTTCTGTCACAATATGATGGAAATCAACAGTGTGTCTACGCGGGTAGCATACTTCGTTCTCAGACTTACCAAGAGATATTCTATAAAGGTAGTCCAGGTTTATGATCCCACGTCGGCATACTCTGGCGATGAAGTCGAGGCCGCCTATGAAGATATAGCCAAGGCCATTCATAACACCACCAAGACTCACTTCACGTTTGTTATGGGGGACTAACTAACGCCAAAGTGGAAGTACAAAAACGCGGTGAATCGGTGATCGGTTCGCACGGTATTGGTAGCAGAAACCAAAGGCGACCTCGAAGCCCAGAGGCTTTTTCTGATGAACTCATTCTTTCAGAAGAAGCCTCATAGGAAATGGACCTGGCGTAGCCCCGATAGTGTGACCAAAAATGAGATAGACTTCATCATGACGAATAGGAGGTATATAGTCAAAGATGTCACAGTGATCAACAGGTTTAATACTGGTTGTGATCACCGACTTGTACGTGGCACCCTGAATATAAACTTCCATACTGAGAGAAATCGTCTGATGAAGTCTGCGCTCCGACCACTACACCATATCGCTGCGGGATCACAAAAATTCCAGCTGGAATTAGAGAATCGGTTCAGCCTGCTGGAAACCACGGAGGACGTTGATCAATGTGTCAATAAATTCACAACTATTGTCCGAGAGGTGGGAGAGGCATTTTGCAAACGTGGGAGTAAAGTGTCCAAGATCTCATGCGACAGAGACGGGAGATGGCAGCGGATTCGTCAGTGTCGCCTTCTCAATAAGCGTATAAAAAGCGGCTACGTTTCCACCTGCGCCAAAGCAGTAATCGAGAAATCGAAGATGCAATAAGGCGAAACAAAGGTTCGAAAGTATTTGCTAAGCAATTGGGAAGGAGTCATCTGACGAAGCTGACGACATCTAATGATCGAGTCGTCATATCGAAAACGGATCTACTTGTTGAAGCTAAGACGAGAGAGCTGAGAGAAGCGGACAACTGTACTCTTCACATGCACCGAAACCCACAACTCTCGATAAGGACAATAAACGTGCCCAACTAACCCGCCACTTCACGGACGAGCTACCGGACTTCGAGAGCACAGAGATCGAGATGGCTCTTGAGCAGGTCAAGAACAACAAGGCAGCTGGAGGTGGCGGTATTACAACTGAGCTTTTAAGAGCTGGAGGGCGTCCAGTCCTAGACCAACTACGGAAGTTATTTAATACCGTCCTTCAGATAGGCACAACGCCAGAGGTGATCTGGAAGTGTGGGTGAACAGGCTGGGTTTCGAAAAGGCTACAGTACGGTGGACCACATTCACACACTGCGGCAGATCGTACAAATGACCGAGGAGTACAATCGCCCAAGACTAAGAGTCTTGCGTTGCCAAGTCGATTGGCGATATATTGAGATGTTTAGATGTCTATATAAAGCCGCTACGATGACCGTCCAAATCCAAGATGTCTAGACAAGACCAATCCAATTACAGATGATTATTTCGCCGAAACTGTTCACCAACGCACTGGAGGACGTCTTTAAAACACTGGACTGGAACGGAGGAGACATCAATATAAACGGCGAATACATCTCACACCTTCGATTCGCAGACGACATTGTTATTATGGCTGAATCGCTGGAGGACTTGACGGGAAGGCTGCAAAGCCTAAGTGTTTCTTCCAGACGGGTGGGTCTGGGAATGAACTTGGATAAGACAAAAGTCATGTTCAATTCATTTGTAGACCCAATGCCAGTCACCGTCGAAAATGTTAGCATCGAAGTTGTTCAGCGAGCTATGGAGAGGGTTATGCTCGGAGTCTCTTTAAAGGATAGAATCCGGAATCAGGAGATCCAACGAAGAACAAAAGTCAGCGAAAGGCTTATGTCCAGCAGTGGTAGACTACGGGCTGACGATGATGATGATGACAGTACTTTGCCACGGGCAAAAGCTAGTAAAAAATATACTCAAAGGAGTTGAAAACAGAGTCATGGCAGAGTAACGTTATAAAAAAAATATCAGAAAGAATCACTTTGGATTTACGAATTTTTTGTATGCTAATAATTTGAGTCACATGACTTTAAAATTACCTGCGCCGCTTTTTTTCTTACTAAATACTCTGAATCCATATTAGGATACAATTTAGACGGCCAATTTTGAGCAATTTTCAATTTGATTCTCCTTTTAGTGCCAGCATTTAACAATGCTTGAAATACTTGTTCACCCTGCAACAGTAAATTATTCACAACTACAGACGGGATCTGATATCTAGATTGTGTGATTATTTATTACTAAAGTTGTAAAAAAATTGCCAACAAAAAATTATTTATATATAATTAGGTTGTATTTGATCCAATATTGCTTTCAAATTCATTGCATGGTATTACCACATCTAAATTTTAACATTTCAATGTCTTGTTGAAGGTTAAAAAAATCGCTAGCTTTTATAGCATTAACATTCTGTATATTAACCCCCTTAGTAATAAAAGTATTTACACAACAGATATGCTATTCAATGTTGCTGCCTTTTTCCGATACATTAGAAAAGTCACTCACTTGACAAAGACAGAAACATTGAATAGTTTATTCATTGTGTAAATATTTTTATTAGTAAGGGGGTTAGGTTATATAATTTTTATTAGTAGGAGAGTAATATATATTATACTATCTCAAAAAAAAAAAACATAAGACTTACCTCCACAGAAGAGTTGTAGGGATATCCCTCATTAAACCTAAGGTTCCAATAAAAAGACGCTATTTCTATGGATGATTGAGCTTCGTCTATTAAATCTAACCATGCATTCTTTGTGGGCATATGCGTGACATTTGGAGGATACATATGCCCCTCTGGTATACTTTCTACCAATGATAATCTAAAAAAAATACTTTATAGAAAAACAAACAACTAAGTATATGAAATTATTTAATTATGGTTTGAATTTTGTAAAATAACTTCAAACAACCCAAGCTTTAGAGTTCTTAAAACCAGTCATATTTAATACTATATTATACATAATTCATTATAAGTTTTATAAAATAAACCCAATATATCTTACCTACACTCATCTGAGCATTGTACGCTGACCTGAGCAGCCGCGGGCAACACATGCGCTACATTCGGCTGGTCTAGCAACGGGACTAACACCACTAACACTATCAAAACTATTACTATAGAAACTGGAATGCACGACGGCCTACACCATATGCTACGTTTCTTTCTCCTGTGAAAAAATGTTTTATTAACTTAGATACTATTGAAGGGAAGTTAAATCTAAATATCTAAAGCTTATCTATACTAATATAATATATAATTTTTTTTGTTTGTTTGCATTGAATAGGCTCTGAAACTACAGAACCATCTTTGATGATATTTCTGACAGATATAAAGTAGACTACAAAGAAGGACGTGGGCTACTTTTTATCGCGATAAAATGTACGGTTCACGCATGATATCCATTTGCGCGCACAAAGTCGCCGGCAACATCTAGTTCCAAATAAAGTTTACAAAATATAGTCTTGGTATCAAAATCTTCCCGAAAAACAAGATACTTGCTATTTTCGAGCAACTATATATTCTATAGTCCTATTAAAATATATTACTTGGCATATACTAGGCAACACAGACATTACCGGCCGAATATTGGAACGATGTTAAATTAACACATAGAATGCCGTGTCAGTCACCTGTGGCTGATACGACATAGTATTTTTTTTTGCGTGGCAGCCTAAAGGGTGACATTCGAGTCACACGCTGTGCTTGTTATTTCGGGTAGCAGAGACAGCAACAGCCTGTGAATAGAAGGGCTCTGAATTTTGATTAGCGTTCCAGTATTCAGTTGTAACTTAAAGGGCACTCACTTATCATTGTAACTGTTCCCGTTTTCATCTCTCATCATGAAGATTTGTTCCCACTGTTCCAACTCCTCATCAGACGATGAAGCGTTCCCCACACTCCCCGATTCTAGCACAGTCTGAAAGAAAAACAAAAATAATTGAAAAAGAATCCCTTAGATTTTCTAAAGGATTCTTGACAGTGTTATTGGCTATAAGATGGAGTTTCTATTAGTCAATTTGAATTTTGATGAATTTATTAGACCAAACTACAACTAAAAATTAGTTTACGTTAATATTTAATAAGTAAAATAGTATATTTTTAAGTTATGCTAACTTACTCTAAGTAGTAATTTCAGTCTGGTAAAAAAAGCTTCTATAAAATTCATTTTGTAAAGTAAAATTGCTATTTGGTATAAGTGTAAAAAAAAGCGGAACAACCGCTAATATGTCATTAATTAAAACATTTTTTGTTTACATTGCAAAACTTCGCAAACGCGTTTGTGTTTGTGAAATTTGAAACTTGCTGTCATTGTCAAATGTCTTTTTTTTTTTGGATGGCGATAGAGGCTACAGCCTAAAACTATTGCCAGTGACAAGTTAAAAAACGGGTGTTGAACTACGTTTTTTTAAACTGCCAAGTCCAAAGTCTAGTCAAAGTCCTAGAAATCGTCAGTGCAGTCAGTGAGTCAATTCAGTCGATTCAGTAAAGACGCTTTACTGAAACTTCCTAGAGAGTTTCGAAGAGAAATAGCACGCATGTTGTAGTTGTACCACTTGCCTACACTTGCACGTTAACGAATATTTAATGGATACAATTCTACCAAAATTACACAATGTTAGAACCGAAGTAACACAGATACACGATATACTTTCACATCCCCACAAAACTCCATGTGACATAGTTTTTTATTTTTGCGGGATTACTAACTTTTTTAAAGGATATATATAAAACATGCATAAACATGTATCAATCACCCTTAAAATTGTTATATCTTAATACTTTATTCTTAAAAAAATGATAATTTATGTAATAATTTGATTAAAAAAAAATTAAAATCCATACACATTTTTCATAATAAGTACGCCAAAAAATATTGAAATCCTTGGAAAACCCGTGTGGAAAACTTGAAACCTCAATAAATCATTTTACAAATTACAATTATTATTACCACATTACGAAACAACAACACTGAATAAACTGCACTCACCATTATTTTCACTACCTATGTATTTTAAACAGTAGCTGTTTATACAATCGATAACTACGTTTAATGAAATTAAAAACACGATCGTATTTTGTAAACTGCATTTTCGAATATCCTTATTTTCCTTTATTAATCGTCTAAGCGCATTAGCACTGAAAATAATACTGCAAAGTAGATGACGTATACAACCGCATTGTGCATGTACATTTTAAATACTAGGTTAGTTCAATCAGTACAACTAGATATTCAGGCCACAACTGTTTTAATATAGTCATAGTAGGTAGTCATTAAGTAAAGCACTATACATTTATAAAGTTATATAAGCTACTTAAATAAGCTACATTTATATAAGTATAGCACTTTCCTGTCATTATCCAAACTTTCAGGAATAAATATACTTTTGAATTTATGCATTTACTATAGGATCAACTTTCCTACTTAAAAAAAAGCATTTTGTACGAAACAGCTGTTTTTTTTCAAGTAGGAAAGTTGATCCCATAGTAAAAGAAGTTTATATTCAAGAGTATATTCACTCATTCAATAAATTAGTCAACTCTTAACTCTGTCAAATACAAGTAACGGTTATCGTCTGAAATCTAAATAGAAAGCAAATAATAAATTTAATAATAATAATAGCTCCCCATACCGATTTCGGAGACGGTGGCCAGTTTCATTGAAACCAGGCCAGTTACGCAGGAGTTACTTTATAGTGCCCAAGTGTGTGCGCAGTACACAAGAGCACTCTCTCTTCCTTTACTATCGTAACCCAGTGGGACGGATAACCGACACGACTGGCGAGAGATAAAGCGCAGGTTTGACTTTTTACATGCCCATCCGACGCATGGATCATCTTTCTTGTAAAACAATCAGGTAATCAGTCTGCATTGTCCTAACCAAACTTGGAAACAACATTTTTTGTTGGTCTAATGCGGGAATCGAACCCACGACCTCCGAGTCGAGAGCCAAGCTCTAACTACTAGACCACGGGGAAAGCAAAAACCTACTACCAAGTAGGTAAGTCTTACTAATATATTATAGATGTGAAAGTTTGTGAGGATAAATGGATGGATGTTAGTTACTCTTTCACGGAAAAACTACCGAAAGGAATTCGATGAAATTTGGTATGGTAGTAGTTTAGACTCTGGATTAAAACATAGACTACTTTTTATCCCGAAAAAAACAGGGTTCCCGTGGGATACTGCATTTACGCGGGCGGAGCCGCGGGCAAAAGCAAGTTTTTTATAAAGGACATACTTAATAATAAGCAAGTAGGTACATAGCTAGACACCTACTGGATGAGTCTACCTACAGGAATGAGGAACTTTAAATCTAATAATTTTTTATCCCAGTCAGAGTGTACAGTAAGTAAAATTGTAATCCAAAATATATGCAATGCTTATTTAGTTTTAAAGTTTGTTGAACATTCGCATAAAAAACAAAAAGAATTTCAATGAACTTTTCGGACACGTTTTATGGCGAAGATTTGGCTGAATAATTACCTACTTAAATATCTACACCCTACTAATAAAAATATTTACACAATGGATAAGCTATACAATGTTTCGTCCTTGTCTGTCAAGCGACTTTTCCAACGTATCAGACAAGGACAAAACATTGTATAGCTTATCTATTGCGTAAATATTTTTTTAGTGAGGAGGCTAGGTTATAGATTATTATTTATGTAATGTTGGTGCATAAACGTTATATTTAATGTCCGGAAATAATTATATGAGCTTACGTTGTAAAATTGAGTCTCGTCTTGTATACGTAGCAATATTTTTTTATCACCTCTTACTTATTTATGGCCGATAAAAGGAAAATCCCTGTCGCTTGGCGATATTCAAAAATACCATTATTGTTTCGCAGTAAGGGCTCCACAGTCTACTCATAAGTGTCTGATAGGTAATATGCATATTGTCTCTGTCGCTCGATGTAAAGGAAACAACGAAAAAACTTCCAAATAAGCAATCGACATATATTAGAAAATTCTGAAACAGTCAACAGGCCCAAAATCGAGTTTATCAAACACTTAAAAAGACTCAATCTGCATTTTTTTAAATTTCTTGAAAAATGTATTGTAATCACTTATTATTTTCTATGTATGTGTAAAATATGAAACTCTTAATCAGTACGTTTTATTGACGTTAGCTACAGACACTTACTTTTCAGGCTTCTGTAGTTCAGCCGGAGCCCTTATGGTTTCGTCATGTCCAAACGGTTAGTGCTAGAATAATGAAACTTTAAATGGACTATTGTGTATTTACCACGTCGACAAAGTGCTAAAATGAAATCACGTAAAATTTTTTTTGGGCTACCTTCCTAATTGTAGGGGGACAAGTAAAGTGGGGATGTTTTTTTTTCTTGCGTCTACCCCATAGTGAGTAGGTAGGTAGGGTAGGTGTAGTCATTTATTTATTTCATTTCCTATATAATACAGAACAACGTGTGTCGGGACAGCTAGTTAGTTATAAAATTACTATTCATAACTGATACGCTACAATCTTCGCGCCCTAAGTAATCCATTAGGCCAACCAACCCACCAAAATTAGATGCAATAGGAAATTGAGTTCGCTCTAACTTCCATAAACGTTTTTATTCCCCACAGAAGCTTTTATCGTAGCCAGTTTGTGGTGCTACAAGCTGTGGTTTCAACTTACATTTTGCGAAACCACTTAAGAGCCATGCTATGGCACGACCGGATAAATACCACGACCTCACAGAAAACCGGCGTGAAATATCGCTTGCGTTGTGTTTCGCCGAGTGAGTGAGGTTACCGGAGGCTCAAGGAGGGTTGGGGATTTTAAAGGAACGCAAGTGCGCAACACCGGAGGAGATAAAAGTGTAACTCCTCTGGCAATCGCTTACCATCAGGCGGTCCGTTTGCTCGGTTCCTGGTCCATTTCATTAAAAATAAAACCGGCCAAGTGCGAGCCGTACCATTATCTATAAAAACGACAAAAAAATCACGTTTGTTGTATGGAGCCCCGGGAGCCCACTTAAATATTTATTACTATTCTGTTTTTTAGTATTTGTTGTGACAATATCATCATTCATCATCTATCACGATTCATGAGATACAGTCTGATAACAGACGGACAGACAGACGGACGGACAGCGGTGTCTAAGTAATAGGTTTCACGCTTTAGGTGCGGAACCCTAAAACCGAGCGTCTGATGACTGCCACTGTTCGCCAGGACTCACTCCAGCTTGACGAGACGCGCGCGGCTACCGTCAACATGCGTAACGGCGTAACCATTCACCCTTGACTATTACTTAAAATGTAGGTACCATAACACGACCATAAAAGGTAGTCGTAAGTTTGCGCCGGGCCTTATTACCTACATCCAATTATCGAAAAAAGCTCTAAAATTGAACAAATTTCGACAATAAAGTTCTGTTTAATGTTCTGTAATAATTTCGGCTAAAAGCCCAACACGGTTGACCCATAATGACCACAAAATCGCTAATAGACTTGACCTGACATTTAGGATATAGGTATTTGTGTTGCACTTCAGTGACACATCTCTATTGGAAACTCGGATATATTTTTGTTCCACTTCAGCGATTCTATAAAATGCTATGACGTCGTAACCAGGTCACAAAACACGATCTGACCTATATTTTCTAGGACACTAGGAGTTCTGGTAGTTTCTAGGATATTGAGATATTAAGTAACCTACTTACATTACGTGTTATATCGTGTTGAGCACAAAGAAAGCTTTGGTAGATCCGAGATCGCTCGAGTTGCAGCATGCGCGCAATCCCCGGTACGATCCCAAGTATTGGGCGTGTGTGTATGGATAAGCTATTCAATGTTGTTGTCTTTGTCTGATATGTTGGAAAAGTCACTTGACAGAGAATGTTTGTCTATCAAGGGACTTTTCTAACGTTGTATCAGACAAAGACAGCAATAATTAATAGCTTAACCATTGTGTACTGTGGCGTCCGGGGGCGTATTTACTCGGATCGTGGCTAGGTCTACCGAATGAAACCACGATGTGATAACATAGATGTAATAAGTTAAAAATAGACGTAATAATCATAATATTATCTTTTTTATTATTTCCATCAACACAAAATAAACGTGAATAAGAAGTAGGGCATCATATATCATGTCATGGCATGGTATGGCATGCCCTACGCACCCAGTCTCATTCTATTTTCTAATTCATATTTTTGACGACGTAGCGGATGACATAGAATATATTTTATTCTAAACACAAATATTCAAATGTTGTGTGCCTGGACCCTGCAAGGAGTCCAACCACAGTTATCCGCTACAGTACCTAAATATTTTTATAAGTAAAATTTTACTTTAACTACCATATTATATATTATAAAATGTTGTCTTATGCAGTGTGCGGAAAAACCAGCAATCGTTTATGTTACACTGATTAGATTAAGTTTAATGTAATGTATTTCCTTAGTTTAAAAAAAAATAAAAAATAAGTAGGATACTTTAAATCGAACCAAATGAATAGGCACTTTCTACGTGTTTTTAGCTTTCTACGCTCTAGAAATGCTCAATGCACCCACATACGAAGTACGTCTCCCAGTTGATAGCCTGTCACGTGAGACGTGACAACTATTCTCATAATGTGGCATATAAAGTTTAGGTATTAACATAATATCATGTTGTTAGATATAGAGTACCTGGGTAAACGAGCTTTTCCCGGAGTTCTAGTAAATTAAGAAAAGAAAATAAAAATAATCACAAAAATATTTGTCTGACCGGGATTCGAACCCACCACATTCCAAATTTCTGAACAACGTAAAAATTATACCCAAATATATAATTATATTGCCAACTGACATAATAGTGTCGAAATTATTGATATACTAGCTATTACCCGCGGCTCCGCCCGCGTAAATACAGTATCCCACGGGAACACTGTACTTTTTCGGAATAAAAATTTGCTTATGTTTTAATCCAGAGCTTAAGCTCTGTAGCTTAGTAGCAAGGTAGTAGATTAAGCTAAAAAAGCTTGCCAAATTTCATCAAAATCCGTTTAGTAGTTTTTGCGTGAAAGAGTATTTAACATCCATCCATCGTCACAAACTTTCACATTTATAATATTACTAGGATTAGTGTTGCACTAGGAAAGAAAAAAACATATAAAGCTTAAAAATGCGCAGTTTCCAAGGCATAAGATCTAGGCTAGACCAATTTTTTCTCCCCCAAAACTCCCAACATGCAAAATTGCCGAGATTCCGATTATATATTATATTATACAAGATTAGCGCCGACGCGCTAACCACTGAGCCACGAGATTAAAGATTTTATAGTTTCCACGGAATTATAAAGCGAGTTTTTCTTAAATGAAATAAAAACTAGCACTACGTCTGACACAGCGAAGTTAGTAAGTTTAAATGATTTTGCAGAGGTTGGGGCTTTACATAGATAAATGATTGGCCTCGGTACTCTACTCGATACCGCGCTATCTAACAACAACAGCTCATTATTGTAGTGTGGGTTTATAATGTTATCATTGTTTTTTTATTGGAGCGTATCCCTTCTTAAAAGGCCGGCAACGCTGCAACTCCTCCGGTGTTGCGGATGTCCATGGGCGACGTTAATCGCTTTTCATCAGGCGATCCGTTTGCTCGTTTGGCCCCTATTTTTTACCCGACTACGGCGAGGCCAAAAGGAAAGGTAAAGATTTTGGCAGTCTATGTATGTATGTAGTTCCCCCGTAACGCCTAAGCTACTGATTCGATTTTAATAAATTATGTGTCAGTAGATTAAGTAGAGTAATACAATTATTAATTATATACCCTATGTTTCCCGGGCTCTGCCTAGCATCCTGGGTGTTCCTGCAGTACTGTATATAAATAGTAAAAACTGTAAATAAAAAGAACGGCAGTAGACTTAGTGATTAATCTGTGATGTATCTTAAATTGTAGGGTATCTTAAATTGTCGAATAGCTATTGCTTTATCGGAATTGTATTGTTTTTATTGTAATTTTAAACTGTATTGTATTTTATTGTAAAATTCAAAAATGTAAAAATTGTTATAAGAAACCATATGGCAATATAATGGTAAAAAACAAACCCCGATTAACCAGTATTTAAGAAAATATAGGTATCATTTACGTAGTCGGGTTATATAGATTTTATAAAATTATATTTTATTTAAAAAAAAGGCGTATAGATTCACTTAAATGATCTATTAAAATAATAAAATAGTTTCGCAATTGACTCCTGGTAAACTTTCCAGGCAGAGTCTACTACCATATTGAAGTTTCATAAAGATAAAAGTAGGTTAAAGCATACTGATTACCTTTTATTCCTTGGGAAGATGGAAGCCTATCGCTTTCAAAGAATAAAGTTAAAAAGTTTAACCGTCCAGTAAAACGTCATATAAGTAGATTGACGCGGCACCGTTAGTGATTTTAGTGGATTCAGTAAACAGTGAGTCATGTAATTACAGTATAGTGTACGTAAATACTTCGACTATTCTAGGTCATTACTGGCAGGAATATATCTAGAAAGTTCGAATATTGACTACATACTTAAGTGGTGAAAAGTTTATGGATGTTGCCTAGTGTGGAATATCACATTTTTACAATATATGTTTCAAAATTGTTGAATTGAGAAACATTAATCTGAAAGAAATAGGTATTTAGGTTGACGCTTGGTTGACGCGATTAAAAATTATAAGCAAATAAAAATCTCTTTCTCGCAAAACGATTTGTTACGTCACAAGCTTTTACCACCACACATTTTCTAATGACAAATGTATGGCGGGTGCAACTCGTGACGTCACAGGTCGGCTCTCTTTCTTATTGTAAATTTAAATTGTTTGTATGTTCGTTATTTTTTATTTTTTATATGAAATACGTTATATGAAAATGGGTTCCAGCAACATCGACTGTTAATATACTCCATTAATCTGTGAGTTCCAGTTTGTTTATTAAAATGTTGTCTAACATCGAATAGACGAAAAAACAATGTTTAGACAACATGCCTACTGTTACATTTAGGTATGTCATTAATAGTATTGCAGATTGGAAATTAATGCTTTTGGACAAGCACATTTGTTCATGGTGTCTAGCGACAGATTTATGAGAGTCATCCTATGGTAAAAAATTGTATGTTCCGCAATTTTTCCATTTTCTTGCCATGATAACTCATAGCAAATTTTATTTTCGAAGAAAATTCTTTTCTTTAGCGACGTTTAGAGTGAAATTTCAAGGTCGCGTCACGTCACGACACGCGACACGACATGATTTTAGATATAACGCCATATGTCGGAAGCTACTTACGCCTCTTACATAACAACTTAACTTTCTAAAGTACGGCTCAATGATACACAGATGGGAGTACAAATTTTATTTTTTCTTTTCCCTTTTGAAGTAATGTGCACGATGAGAGTATTTTTTCATTTTAAATGATGTATGAAGTTTCGCTTCTGCCACGTGTACCTACTCTGTACACGTCATGTTGTTTTAGTGTCGTGACCACACTAAAGTTTCAAACCTAAATCTACAGGTACCTACACCTATACTTTATAATCCTTGTATATCATATATCTACGAGTATGCACGTACATACGTGTATATACGTGTGTGCGTGCATGTATGCATATACATTCTTGTTTTTACATGTTGACAAGGCCGTAAACTACCAATATTGTTCGAGACAACATTCGTCCCTTCCGCGTTGATATGGTGACCAGATATATACAAACCTATCTCAATCTAGGGTTTGTTTACAAAGGAAAACGGACGTATAACACACATGCGTTTCTCTGTCAAGTACTATGAAGCATAGAAATACAAATCATGTCTTCAGTTTGTTACTTGTCACCTACATTAAAATGTCGACAGCCATTTTTTTAAAAACAACTTTTTATGCGTATAAGAGAGACAATATTGTCTAACCCTAATGCTAACCTAACAAGCAACTTAGCTATCAGTTATTCTTAAAAAGCCGGCCAAGTGCGAATCGGACTCGCGCACGAAAGGTTCTCTACCATTATTTCTGACAACGGCAAAAAAATCACCTTTGTTGTAAGGCAGCCCCCTTAAATATTTATTTTGATATGTTTTTTTTAGTATTTGTTGTTATAGCGGCAACACAAATACATCATCTGTGAAAATTTCAACTGTATAACTATCACAGTACATGAGATACAGCTTGGTGACGGACGGACATGATGAATCATCTGTGATTATTCTGAACAGAGCTACTAGTCAAGTTGCCATCGCTACTTGATGTATGGAAATTGACATAAACCTGACTATGCGATGCATATGCCAGTTCCCATACATTTTTGTTTTCGAACTTCGTCGTCGTAATTAGCGATGGCAACTTAGCTAAAGGCTCTATTCTTATATCTAAAACATTATAATATTAAGTACAACAACAAGTCCATAGTACTCGTAGTCCCTGCAGGATAAGACACCAGAGTCTAGACGCAATTTACACCGCACCGAATAAAAACATACACTACATTCGCGTGAGTTTTAAATAAGATATCTCACACGTTTTCCAACAAGCTTTACTCACAAATCTTTCAATTTATCGACGTAAAAGGTTAAAGGCAATGAACTATAGCCGAGAGCCTCTTTATACAAACATCAAAAGAAAAGGTTTTCAGATTAGAAGCATTATGCGTCTAGTTATAATATATTTATTTACATAGTATCAAACATCTTTTATCGTTTTACGCCCGAAATTAATAATCAATCTTAATCTCATTTTAGCTATCTGAGATCAAGATTTCAATACATTTCAACGGTCCTAGGACGTTACGACGACGACGACGGACGTTAGTAACTTCACGTCAATTTACGTCAATTTTTGATTGAGAATCTGAGATTGAAGTCAATCTAAGACTTTAGTCTATACGTTATTAATTTCGGGCGTAAGTTTACATCAACAATAAAGATAAAATGATTATAAATTGACTTGTATGCTTCTCCGTTTTTCAGTCGGAACAAGCAGACAGACGGACAGACAAAAATTTAAATAGTGATATTTTATTGTAAGTACAGATCACATTTGTTGTTAAATTTAAAATGAAAAAAAAAACATCGGTTGTCTGTAAAGTCGGTTTACTGACGATAGTTAAACGTGACAACGTCAACAACAACAACAACAATAATAATAATAATAAGGTACCGGCAATGCGAGGTAATGCTGGTACTTGGTAACGATAACGGGTAACAGGTAACGCATGAGTCATGTTTTTTCGTGCGTGCAGCCGGCTCCATCGATTTATAAAACGTTATCATGTCAATAGACACATCAATTTAATGTATTTGTATAGGCACACCAGAGGAGTTACATATTTTTTATCTTCCCTGGAGTTTCGCACCTGCGTTCCCAGTCCTTAATATCCTCAACCCCCCTTGAACCTCCGGTAACCTCACTCAAAACACAACGTAAGCGTGAAATAATTCACTGAGTCCGGTTCCGGTTTTCTGTGAGGCCGTGGTATTTATCCGGTCGAGCTGGCCTATTCGAACCGACGTTTAAAATATTAATATCTAGACTATTTGTACTACCCTTTTTATAAAAAAAAGCATTGCGAACGTAGATAGCATCCTACTACTATTTTATAAATGTGAAATTTTTGAGGATGGATGGATGGATGTTTGATGGATTTGTTACCCTTTCACGCAAAAACTACTTAACAGATTTTGATGAAATTTGGTATAGTAGTAGTTTGAGCTCTGGATTAACACATAAGATACTTTTTATCCCGAAAAAGTACAGTGTTCCCGTATGATACTGTATTTACGCGGGCGGAGCCGCGGGCAAAAGCTAGTTATGTATTTAATATATCAGGTCTTTACCTATGAAATTTCCGTTTTGTATGAAAAAATTTAAACGAATTTTTTTCGTGTATTTTTTATTTGTATTAATCGAAGTAATCACCCATGCAATCAATGTATCTTTGCCAACGCAGTGGAAGTTTATTGATGCCCTTCTTAAAGAAATCAGCTGGACGGGAGGCAACAAATTCTTCAAAGGCATTTTGTACTGCCTCTCGGGTATTGAATTTTTTTCCTGCTAAGAAGTTATCCAAATTCTGGAAAAAGTAGTAGTCTGTAGGCGCAAGGTCTGGTGAGTAGGGCGGATGACGGAGAGCTTCCAACCCCAGTTCTTGCAACTTAGAGACCGTCTGCTGTGCAGTATGAGGTCGCGCGTTGTCGTGCAGGAGCAGCGGAGACGAGCGATTGATCAATGCTGGTTGGAGATGTGCCAGCTTCTCCATCATTGTGTTCAGTTCTTCACAGTACATATCTGCAGTAATGCTCACCCCGTTTGGTTAGAAGCTGTGATGAATCACTCCGGTGCTAGACCACCAAACAGTGACCATCACTTTTCTAGGGGTAAGTTTTCGTTTAAGGCATTGTTTAGGTGCTGAACCAGGATCCAACCAACTTGCTGAGCGCTTGCGGTTATCAAACAGAATCCATTTTTCATCCCAGATAACAATGCGGTTCGAAATTCCTTCATTTGTGTGTCTGTTGAGCAGTGCAAGGCACGTCTCGACGCGTACTTCGCGCTGGCGATCATTGAGTTCGTGGGGCACTCATTTGTCAAGCTTTTTTACCTTGCCAATTTGACGCAAATGGACCAATATTGTTTTGACGCTAACGTCGAAAGCTGCTGCTAATTCAGCCGTAGATTGTGTATCATCAGCTTCCACAATCGCCTTTAATTCGTTATTGTCGACCAAAGTCTTCGGAAAACCGCGAGGTTCATTTTTCAGGTCGAAATCTCCAGAACGGAAGCGAGCAAACCAATAACAGGTGGTGCGTTGGTTTGTAGTGTTAGCTCCGTAAACGTCGTTGATGTTGCGTGCCGCTTGTGCCGCGTGCTGCCACGACGGTACTCATATTCCATAATTACTCGAATTTTTAACGTATCCATGATGATGAAATAGATTGAAATGCGATGAAAATGTAACACTAATCAATAAACAAATGACCTTTTTTGGAAAAAGAATTCCATGTTTTTAAAATAAAATTAATTTGAAATTAGAATTCTTAGCCAAACAAAAATTATTTTGATTTGAAATGGCCAGTACTGCAGAACGGATATTTCATAGGTAAAGACCTATTATATTCTTATTAAAATATTCGATTCTTTACTACTAATTACAAAACGTAGACGAAGATATTTGTTCTGATAAGGTCAAGGTAACGTAGCCTAATTAAAAATAATGTCTTTTATTGACACAAAATGAAATTATAAATTCGATATTATTTATTACGTTTATCACTTATGTTAACGTGACACGACTCACGAACACTTTCATAGATACAAGTAAAATTGTCGGTAAAAGTAAACACTTAAATACCGTGACTAGTGATTACGTTTCAAGGTTGTTTGCAGAATGAAATAATCAGAGTAGGTACTATTTTGAGTAAGTATTAAGTTGGTACCTGCATCCCACCAGCCACCCAACCTCCTGAACCCACCCCACCTCCTGCATATCTGCAGGAGGTGGGGTGGGTTCTGTGATATTTTAACTCATTCTAACCAATATTCATATTAAATATAATATGATTAACAATTTATTGATTATCTCAACTTCTCCCTGGATCTATATTAAAATAATTATGGAAGATGAATTTTAAATGAAAATTGTTCAATCTCATTGTATTATGGTTTATGGTCGCGTCTTTTTTTTTTAAACCGGATAAAAGCTCCCCATTTCATTTTACTGTTATTATTCATAGCTTGTTTTTTATCTTTGTTAACCAAGAGTAGTATAAATCTAAAGTGACTGATGATAAATTACTGCTGAGACAGAAACGAATTTCAGCTATAACTTACAAAGGTCGACGACCCTTCTTTCCTGAAACGGTTAAGGGACGATTAGACTTATCCGTTGTGTAGTAAAATGACGTTAAAGTTTGATTACACAATTTGAGCAATCGTTAAAAACTCACAAACCGTTTATAAGAAAAAAGGAAGATATAAAAGAAAAAAAAAATCTATTATAAATGTGAAAGTTTGTGTGGATGGATGTTTGTTTGTTACACTTACAGGCAAAAACTACTTTTTTTTTTAACGGGAAATTGGCCCACCACACTTACCCACCACTGCAACTCCTGTGTAGCCAGGATCGACAGTGGTAACCAACCGCAAAAACCCTTTGATATGATCTCAGGGGTGCCCGGGGGACATGCTATATCTGTCTTGGAACCCGCAACGAAATTAATCAGAAGATTGCAGGAGGAGTAGGAAGTATTCCAGTTTCCCTCCCCAAGCAAAGCGGGAGACAGCAAAAATTGCGATGACAAAAATTCAGAATTAAGGGGAAGCACCACGGGAATAACATGTTTTTTTTTTTTTTTTTATGACTACAAGACAGAAACTACTGCACTTTTGATGAATTTTGGTATGGTAGTAGTTCAAACCCTGGATTATCCCAGGCTACTTTTTATCCCGAAAAAAGAACACTGTTCCCGTGGGATACTGTATTTATGGAGGCGTAGCTGCGGGGCAAAAAGCTAGTGACGTAACAAGGCTTTAACTTGATTACCTATGTCCCTACTAAAAAGAGACACAAAATGCCTTGAGTGATGTTAATGCTGAATATCATTAATTTTCTGCGTGAAGGCCTAATGTAATCAAGCTCAAAACATGTCACAGAACTTATAACTAATGTCGTCAAACCGACAAATCGATTTTTGATGTGCTTTTGATATTCTTGTGCGATGGTTTAATTGTCCAAAAAAATATTTGTCTATACTTTTATAACTAATATTATAAAGAGGTAAAGTTTATTAGATTGTAGGGAGTAATCTCTGGATTTACTGAACTGATTTTGAAAATTCTTCCAAGAGAAGGCTTCGTTATTTGTGAGTGACATAGGCTATATGGACATGTTTGTTAAACTTTCACGCAAAAAATACCGAACGGATTTCGATGAAATTTGGTATGGTAGTAGTTTAAGCTCTGGATTAAAACATAGGATACTTTCATCCCGAAAAAGTACCGTATTCCCGTGGGACGTGTTCGCGGCCGGAGCCGTGGGCAACAGCTAGTTCTGTGTGTAATTTCGTTAAACTTTGTCATTACTATACACCAGTGGCGAAGGCTGGTTCACCTTCATAGGGAAGCCCTAGCCTGTATAATAGGTAGGGATTTGGACGAGGATCTCCAAAAGGTAAGTGGTAAGTGAAGCCGATAGGAATGGAGTTATAGGAACCCCATGCCATGCTAAGTTATACAGAATGTATCAAAGTTGAAATATGTAATTAAAGTTCAAAGTTATTTAAATTGAGCCATTATGTGATATTAAATAGCTTATTGCATGTCAAATGTCAATAGTGCTAAAGAACTCTAATATAAGCAACATACAAGCTTTTAATATTGTAAGAACACTAATGTAATTTACGTATAAAGTAATATATTAAAAAGGATTGCAATTTTAATGTCACGCTAAAACTCGAGAACGGCTGGACCGCTTTGGCTAATTTTGGTCTTTAAATTATATTATAATTATTCACAAATAGTGAAGGTTCAAGGAGGGTTGAAATGGTGAGATGTAATGGAACAATTGCTGAAACATTTTGAACATTTTGCAAAAATGGAAAAATGGACAAAATACAAAAAACATCAGGGGCGTGCGCTCCTTGTAGGCAGAAATGCAGTGCTTTACTTGTCATTCACAGATATTTTAATAAAACGTTCGTACGTTTTAGGTGACTTTAATTAATAGTACATAAATTAATCAAAAAAATAATATAATAACTTAAAAACGCCTAATATTTTATAAATAGCAACTAATGCCGATGCGTGCTGCAGGACAAATCATCGCATGTATGTATAATTTTCATACTTCGCAAACGCACACACCCATAAATATCGACATGATTATATACCGGTAACTCATGCGGCAGGCTCTCGGGCCTCGGCTATCCGATCGCTCCCGAAAACCGCCGAACTGGCTTGTCGGAAATTATTCGTTGCCTATAATCCGACTAAAAACAATATGACTTGAATCTAATGAATTATCTATACACATTATGCAGTTTTTTTAGTAAGGTTTTATTTGTTTAAATAGAAGAAATGTTTTGTGTTTGCGGGGGCCATATTGCATATTTCATGTGATAAGCATTGTTTACAATTTAATCGCTCCTGTTTATTTATAGTTTTCTTAAAAGATTTTTCATTTTAACATTTGAAAGTGTGTACATTTGATTGTGAGGTTTGAGTTGATAATGTGTGTTTATTAAAAATTAAAAATAACAAGTTTTCACAATTGTCATTCAGTGAAAAGATTCAAATTCTGTCTAAAGGTAGGTGTGTACCCGAGTCACAACAATTAAACCAGCAAAAAATAATGTAACTCGAAAACTTCATGTTAAAAGTTATGTGGTTGTGTACACACGATTAAATTATATTGTTTTCCTTGCATATTATTTAGTAATTTACATCGGGATATAGTAATCTCAAGTAACCGGAACCTTGAATATGTGAAAATTGAAGCTGACTGACTGGTGAGTAGTTATAATATTTTAAAATATGCTTATTATTTTACTTATTAGAATTTCTTCTGCCGCGACGATCGATCGCTGTTTTGTCTGCGTTGCTGTAGAAGATGCACATGAATAGTAGTACATCTAAGACTTGCTCTGTTGGCATGGTTTCGACTTAGAGATCCGTCGCTTGGCTGTAGGTAGCTATGCTAAAAATCTATAAACGAAAAAGTTTTTGTGACCGAGTACTTCGCCGCATACCCAGTGCCATAATCCTGTGCACGCCACTGAAAAACATAGATTGAATTTTCCCATACTAACTGTGTTCAATTTGTCATTTGACTGTGATATATTTATAGGTGCGTTCAGTTTACCTGTTTGGTTATTTAATTACTCCAGTTAATAGTAAAGACAGAACAACGTGTGTCGGGACAACTATTACTATAATATTAATATAAAAGCTTTTATAATTACATAACTTAGACACTTTTACAAGTTTATTTCGTAGCAATACTGGCACACCTGTGTCTTAAAGATAATATATTGTGGCACCTATACATACTTGTAGGCCGAAGCAAATAAAGTTCTACAGGAATGAAAGCATGGTGTAGTACAGGAAGATACACGTTCAATTGCAAGAGTTCAAATTTCGAACTGTACCAGGCTGCGTAGCGCAGTGGCGCAGTTGCAATAAAAAGTATCTTCTTGTGTATTGAATAACGTACCTAGTTCTTAAAAAATACAACGCCGCGTCGCGTCTCGTTTCGGTGTTAGCTGCTGCTAATCGACATTTGCTTGAGTAATAACTGTAATATCGAGGCATAAAGTGCGATAAAAATAATGACTATTAAAATTACAGCACGCTATGTGTGCAGTGTAATACGTTTATATTTGTTTTCAAAAAAGTGAATTAACTAAGGTCCTACATTCAAATGACATTCAAACGCTTGACTGCCTTTGGTACAAACTCAATGATTGCAAAACTAAGGATGGGCTATAACGTACTATCGAACTAGTTAGCGCTCAACCAGGCATATGATAAAAATCGCTTAACAGCGCCGTTGAAACGTGCTCACATACTCACGTGTTAATATGTTGTTCAACCGCGTCTGCAGTCGTTACGTCGTTACTTCCTTTGTGTTTTAATATTTTGAGGCGTCCTAGTGCAAACGAAAATGTTTAGAAACTGGTCGAGCAGAAACTTTGTTGATATTGTACATTTAACAGAAAAGACCTTAATCCAAGAAAAAGTTACGTCATCTTGATTTTAAAAGATTGCGGACTGATTAAACTGCGGAAAGCTAATATTCAAATGTCAAGATGACAAATGTCAAACTTTGACTGCCCCAAACGACCCTAAAAGTAGGTAGTTTAAGTGGGGACACTGTGCCTCTGCATGCCTCGTCTATCCTACTACTATTCTAAATGTGAAATTCGTGACGATGGATGGATGGTCTTCACGCAAAAACTACTGAACGGACTTTGATGAAATTTGATTTAGGCTCTAGATTTAAACTTAGGCTACATTTTATCCCGAAAATACTGTATGTATAATACGCGAGCGGAGCCGCGGTTAGAAGCTGGTAATATGATAATCTCTATGATTCTATCTTGAAAAAGTGTATGATAATACCAAAAATTTCCCAAAACTTACAGGTTAATAGTAAGTAACTACATAATAAGAGTAATTAAGGAAATGATAAGTAAATTAAAATGCTTATAATTAAATAATTAACTGTACAGTTTACTTAAAGAAAATAAGTCACTAAAAGCTTTTGTAAGTTACTATAACAACAACAAGTAAGGTATATGCGGCCAATAAGGCCTAGCTAAGCGGGAATTGAAATAAATCAAAAACTATTTATACAAATTAACAAATTTTAATGTCAATTAAATATTTATATCAATGACTTACAAATATAATTAAAAAACGGCAACTTCAGCCATTTTTTAATTATATTTCGTACTTCGTCAAAACAAAACATTTTACAAAACACTATCTTTCGGCCTTCTTAAACTACGGTAGTATAATAAGGCCTAAGACTTTAAACTGCAAAATTAAACAGAATAAACTTATTTTATTTGGTAATTTAGATCCACAAATAATAATAACACAGCAAATACTTAAAAATGACATTTTTTATAAGAAACGAATAGTATATAATAGAATAGTAATAATCCTAAAAATTATGATCCCTCTGACAAACCAATGCACTCCCCATGGTACATCTTGCTGCATTTACAACACTTCTTCATAGCAGCCTGTTAGTGCTGCTTACATCTGTGACGATATTAAAGAGGGTTGGTATTGTGTTTGAATTTTATAGGCCTTAATACCCGCCGACCACTTTGGGAAGAATATTAACACATAAAAACATCATTCGGTCTAATTTATAATATTCCAACATCACAACCCTCTTAAGCAGTGTTTTCCAATTAGTGGTAGGCGTACGTAAGATTGCAGCAAGGGACATGGGCAGTAATCTCTTAACTAAAATATTAAATTCCTAAAAAACAATATCTAATGCAATAACAATTGCGAAAAAATTAATCAATTTAATTAAACAATCCGCAGGTAAGTCAACCGTATGTATCAAGCTCTTTCTCCAGCATTCAAGCGTTGGAAACTGTTTCACCGACCATCTCTGATCAAGAGGAATTAACAGATATCTTCTGCAACAGTAGACTCAAAAGTTGTTTTTCTGAGCAATCACTGATTAATTTGGGCTGGTCTTAAAGACATTTATCGTGTTATCGAAGTTGCAATAAAATATTTACTGTCGTTTTGCACAACGAAGCTTTGCGACAGCGGATAATCCGCAATGACAAAATTAAAAACTAAACATCGTCACAGACTTCAACTCGAAGACGACTTGAGATTGAAGCTGACCAAAATGCAACCGGATTTTTCAGAGTTGTGCAAAGAAAAACGTGCACACTTGTCACATTAATCCATCGTTTCTCAAGCGGGGGGTCGCAACCCTTGGGGGGGCCGAGATTTTTTTTAAAGGCTGCGACCCGCAGTCTCTTAAAAAATAATAAATACATACTACATGTAGTACAAAGATTCGTTTTTCGAACTAATATTTTGTATCGAACGTCGAAAAAATCGTTCGAACCAGTGAAGGCTAATAAATATAACGTATAGCTGATAAAAGTAGCGCGCTATGTACATATTGTTATAATTTTATAGTGACGGGGTCGCAAGACTTTTACTTAATTTTTTAGCTTTTTCTTGGGTCGCGGTTGGGTCATTAAAAATGGTTGAAAAACTATGCATTAATCAAACATGTGTTCTCTGTCCTTAGAATATCTTTTCATTAAAATGTATAAAAATACACCTGATTTCATTTTTATTTGACGTTCCTGCAATAAGGGGTACGCGAGTTTGAGGTCTTTCTCGAAAAAACTAATTGGGAACCACTGCTCTAAAGCATGAACTAATAGACAATCCAACTGCTAAATAATTTTGCAAGGTTTAATATTACAAAAAATACTTACATTTCATTCGTCTCTTATATTATATATAAATTATACATGTATAATATTCGAGCTTGAGCGTCCGCCGTCCAGGATGAATGACATCGAACTGATAGCAGCGAGTGCTTGAGCAAGACGTGACATATTTGGGGCACCATCTCTGATTGTTAGCTACCAGCTATGGCTGTGACGGGCGGTGGGATTATTTTAAGTTGTGTTTCTTTATCCTTTTTTAGCCTTTAGACTTAGGCCTTAGACCTTAGACCCGACAGGCCTTATTGGCCGCACCTACCATATGCAAAAATTAAGCGCAATTTGTAGTTTTAACTTTCGGAGCTTTCAGCTTTTGAAGTTACAGCTTTAATGAAGTATTGAGACGAGTGTAATTTATTCACGTTTGATTGCGTCAATAAAGGTAAGAGCCCTCAGCGCGATCGTGTCGTAAATTTTATTTTTATGTCGCACTGTGTAGAGTTACGGGCGTAGTTGTATATACTGGTGATTTTTTTTTCCGTCAAAATTGTGCGCCGTCGAAGGGACGTCTATATTTTTAAATTTAATGTTTGAATTTTTATGTCATGTGAGATTGAAAATTATGATATTGTGTTGATGGTTGTCATGACAACCAACAACACAATTTTTTAATATAAATTTATGTCCAATGAATGTTAAAACGTTATAATATTAGAATATTAAATACAAATAATATCAAACAAAGAAGTGGTTATGTATTATACTGTATGTTTGAACAATACTAGAATAAATAAAAATATATATTATTTTACCTATCCTAAGGGTAATAATAGGTAAGTAAATATTTTATTTTATAGATGTCTTGCTTTATTATAAGAGTGTCCATGACCTGGTGAATAGACCCCTTGAGTCATACGCGTGATCGCGCAGGTTCGTGGTCCCGGGTTGTGGTGTGTACCACAACACAGGACTGTGTATCAGACTTTCTCAATAACCATATACTGCCGCTAGACTTAGTTTAATTTGACCCATCATCTGTGACAAACCTGACAACATTTTAATCGTTCTATAAAATGTGTTCCTCTGTACGTATATATTTTTACTCTGTGGTTGTATGCTCTAATCATGCGCAACGTCATAGGGCGCGACAATTATTTGTGATTTCAATATTTATAAACTAAAGTACTAACTAATAAGTAATAAAAACCAACAAGATTTATTACTTTAGTAAGTTATAATCTAGGCAAGGAGAGATATATTGTATAGACTATATATTAAGGTTTTTTTAAATACCTATGATATTAAAATAATAAAATATTATACTTTGATGCAAAATACTTAACTTAAGATTATTATTGTCTACTTTGAAATTAGTAAATCATCTGCGTAGCGGATTGCTACGAATTTCGTAGTAATCCGCTACGAACACCTACGTACGCGAAAAAGATTTTCTTGAAAATATAATAATTATTTTAAAATGATGTTTTGTAAATGCTATAACGCAGTAGAGCCACATTCACAAATTCACAAAATTTTAAGAATCCAAAGGCTTCGGGATCCTATTACTAATCTCCTCTCCGCCGTTCGTCTGTCCGTCTGTTTGTCTCTCTGTCAGTCACTAGGCTATATCTCGTATATCATGATAGTTAGACAGTTGAAATTTTCACAGATGTATTTCTGTTGGCGCTATAACAACAAATATAACAAACATATTAAAATAAATATTGAAGTGGGGGCTACCTATACAACAAGCGTGTTTTATTTATATTTTGTACTCTGTGCGCTTGGCCATTTTTTTCACAAGATTTTTGTTAAATTCGTAGTTGGTTGGTTTGTTTGTTAAATTCATGTTGACGCACTCGCAGACGCACACACACGATTATACAGAAATGATTACGTAAACTCACCTGTAGATCAAAGACTCATAGATCAAAAGTTATTTTGAAATATCATACATTTTCAAGGTTTTAAAAATATATAGTTTAAAAATACATTGAAAAATCGGGGACAAAAGCTTAAGCACTTCACGGCCAGTGATAAGATTAATACACCAAGGCCACACCACAATGGGCATCAATGAATAAATAAAATCATATGTTTATAACGCCCTTGCCATGTATATACTTATCCAAGGGCATAATCATTTTTATATTAATATATACGTGAAACAAAAACTTTCAGTTACGAGAATCGTCCAACTGGGGGAATATGAAATTTGGCCGGTAAATTAAAGTTTATATGGAGAAAGGTGTGTAGAAAGCTTATATTTTTTTTAAATAAAGCTTTGAAATACATAAAAGTAATAATAACAACAACACACACTACCTCACAATATTAACACACACTACAGCACCCTTGATAAATACAATTGTGTTACACATTGACGGTTGTCAAACAAAACTAAAGGTGTTAAATGTCACATATTTATCGTGCGATAAGTAAACTCCCCTCGTGTGAAACCCATCCATATGGATCTGTACAGACTACAGAGCACTACTAATATAATGAAGAGGAAGAGTTTGTTTGTCAAGAGTTTGATTGAGTAGAGAAATCGTTGAATTCAAGCAGAATTTGAAAGGGGAACTATTTCGACAGTAAGAATTATTTCATACTTTTAAGTGATTTTTAAGAACGTTATTGCTTTTACTTTGAAAGTCGATTTATATATTTTTTAAATATTTTTTTCAAGGTTTGGTTCTATTTCTTGTGTAGCTTCTTTTGTTACTAGGACTATGGAAATATTCAATTATTAATCAATAAATAAATATATTTTAACGGGCACTTGATCCAGGGGGTATCAAGTCTCCCCGAATAACTGTACCATAGTCCATGTGTAACCGGGAGTAGTTTTATGTTATAAGTACATTAATTATGAAAGTCAAATAGGATTAATAGTTTCATTTCAATAAAAATCAAAATAAAATGCGGCGTATATTGAAATATACAACACAAAAGTTGATTTCAACCACATATAACCATCTTATAAAGTGCCAGATCTGACGATTCCCCTCACATGGAAAAGTTTGCTGCTATTGTATACCATCAGTATCAATATAGCCAATGTAAAACTAGTTATTAGTCATACAGGTCTGTAAATTGAGTGTACCCAGTCACCCATATGGATCTAGTATCTCTCTTCTCCCGTATAAAAATAAATCGTAAATAATTGTGTAAGTATGTAATGCAATGCGAAGCAATTTTCGCGATGCATTAGATAGCAGTGTAGATGCCTCGCCCTATCGCGTGTGTATTGCGCACGAATGTTTTTAATATTTCCACGTTTTATACGGAATATATATTAATGACTATAAAAATTAACAATGTAATTTTTTCTACACGTTTTCTACAAATGCTGTTAATTATAATAATGAGCATTAAAATAATAATTAAAGAAACTACTATTGCTTATGACTGAGGCGACCGTGCACTCTCTTTGATAGCGTTGCATATTGCATACCGTGGGCAAACATAAGTGTATTGAATTAACAGTCATTAGTGCTAACACTTGCAAAAATAGTGCATGCAAAAGGCAATTTGATAATTGGCTTGAATTTAATAATATAATGGTGTGTTGTTATTGCCACTCGGTCCTTTAAATTATCTCAATAATTTAACCCCCTTACTAATAAAAAGATTTACACAACGGATATCTTAAACAACGTTGCTGTCTATGTCTGATGCGTTGGAAAAGTCACTTGACCGACAAAGACAGCAAAGTTGTTTAAGTTATCCGTTGTGTAAATATTTTATTAGTAAGGGGGTAAATATATGAAAGAGCTATAAAAAAGTAACGCATTTCTGTTTAAAGGCATAATATGATCAAACACATATTTTATGAATATAAAGATTTTTATCAAAACAATGAGAAGTGGCGTTTTCGGAATCCAAATTTCATTCTAAAACTGCCCCGGGGCAAGGCATTCTAATCTGTACGGGAATAACCGAATATCAAGGTTAATGTCTACATCGGTGTTATAACATTGACAAATGGGTACTTATAAGAACACTAACTTTTAAAAATCCGCAGCTGCGCCCGCGTATATACAGCATCCCACGGGAACACTGTACATTTTCGGAATAAAAAGTAGCCTATGTGTTAATACAGAGCATAAACTATTTATACCACACCTAATATACCACAATATACTATACCACACCGAATTTCACTGAAATCCGTTCAGAAGTTTTGCGTGAAAGAGTAACAAACATTCACCCATCACATACTTTCATATTTGTAATAGTAGTAGGAAGATGGAAATTTAGTGATTCGTAAATCATCGGCTTCGTTCGACTATGTCCGTAGCTTTTCGACTGCCGTATCCCAGAGCAGTCGAATAGCTACGGACAGAAAAAGCAGGGTAGGTTTATATGCCTAAAGCCATATAAATGGTTTTTCTCCATCCTTACGGAACCCTAAAGTGGCTGGTTATATTGATTCAGATCTCGGAACCATATGCCGTATTGGTATTGGTAGTGACAAGTTTTGTTTCGTCGGTCAGTATCTATTACGCTTCACGCCACGTCAATCTAGTCCCGTGCTTAGTTCTCGAAGAACTTGTGTTACGAGTGCCAGACAAAATATTTAATACTTTTACACTATACATAAATATTTAAGATTTTTTATTACATTATACACAAGTTTTACACATCAAGCCAGAGAGGTTGTCTATATGCATGAAACGAGAAACGGGATTCCTTGCTAAGGGGCAGTTTTAATTCTGTCTGTTGTAAAGTTATGGCACTTATTAATCTTGACTTTACCTTTAACCTCAGTTTTCTTTCCTTGTATTACGAGCTCCGAACCGAAACCGAATACCTACAAGTATTTAATTATAAATTATTTCCACTATATAAGTGTAAGTTATTGATATGTAGCTGATGCATAACGCACTGGACTAAGTACATGCTAGTGTACTATCCAAAGCAATGTTGTTAATGTTTTTACAAAAAAACCATTCGGACAGAAATCAATAAAATCTTTGAAGGCGCTTTGGACTGCCCCATCGGTGTTGATTTTTTTCGCTTGCAAGAAGTTATCCAAATTTCGAAAAAAAATGGTAATCTGTTGGAGCAAGGTCCGGGGAGTACGGATGTCTTAGACATTCCAATTGAAGCTCGTCTAATTTGGTGGTTGTCTGTTGTGCAGTGTATGGTCGAAATTTCCAGAACGAAAACGTTGGAACCAAAAACGCACTGTATTTTCTTTTGCGACACCGCCGCCGTACACATCATTAATGCTTCGAGCCGTTTCTGCAGCACTGGTGCCACGGTGGAACTCGTACTCGAAAATAATACGATATTTCAAGTTTTCCATTTTGCAAACAGAGTGACGCAAAAAAAACCAAAAGAGGAAAAAACTAATGAATTACGGTTTTCGAAACACAAATGCATGAGTAAATAGCGGTATAAATTTGAAATTGGAATTACTAACCAAAAAAGATATATTTGAGATCAAAGTGCCCAGTACGGCAAAACGCCAATTTCATATGTAAGGATCTAATACTTGTGACATTTTTTTTATATATTTAATAGACTTAAGTTTGTAATGTAAAATATATATTTCTTTCAAAAAAACAATTTTCCATCTTTTTGCTAAAAGATGGCCCCGTGCGAGTTTCTTACGCCGGTTCTTCTCGGCAGGTTAGGGTTGAACTGGTGGTAGCTTTTTCTGTTGACTTTCCGAAAAGAGCTTGTTAAGTTTCATTTGGAAATAAAATATTCATATCATTTCATTTTATTATAAAATATAATTTTGTGACTTGCGAGATGCATGTTTCCGATCGCGTAAGTTTTGTTTTTCATACTAAAGTACAACTCATTTTGCGTCCGGCGTCGCCGTGTAAATAAAATAGAACTTTGACTTTTCAATGAAACCGAATGCAGCGGAATTTCCGCCGACCGAAATTCTGTGACTCACGACTCACAAAATTACGTTTGGCCTCACTAAGTGTGAGTACGAGAGGTGAGCGTTATTTTGCGACTTGGGAATAACCATCCTGGAATTTAAAACATTTGCTTTTGTGAGATTTGTTAAACGCGGTTATGACTCCTTTTTTTTGTATTGTTAAAATTCCTTAATCCCATAAGCCTCTACACAAATCTGATTATTAAGTTCTTGACGTAGACGAGTCACTTGGTTGAAGCAATACCTTTTATTATTGCATTCGAAATTGAAATTGTGGTTTGTGTGCCTTATGTATTAACATTACATTATTTTGATGCACTGAGTGTGTAAGTTTTCACGTTAGGTACATTTTGTGGATAAAATGAGCAGCTTTTTTGAAATTTATTTTTGAATTATTGGAAAATTGAACAGTTGGCTAAGTTACCCACTTTTAGGCATTATGACATTATGTCTTTTATAAAAACATTTCGCGCGAAATCGCAATAGCAGTGGAGATTTTACTAGTGCAAGAGTTTTACTTTTATTTTCATGAACGCGGATTATAGCTTAGTATGCTTAGGGTCAGTTCACACAGCGACGATACGCGATGCGCAACTGCATTTTTAAGAGTCAAAATTGAACTTTATTCACTGCACAAAAGGATACACGTTTCTTGACGACTATTCTTGCAATGAAACTTGTATCTTCTTGTGTAGTTAATAAAGTTCAACTTTGAATAGTTATCTTAAACATGCAGTTCCGGTGTCTATCCAGTTAGTATAGTTGGCAAATCGCAATAAATCCATAGATATAGACATATACTAGATGTGTGCAGGTACTAGAATATAGAAGAGGAATCAATAATATCCCTCCTTATACCTAGGAATGTAAAAGGCTCACATCGTTAACGACGTGTGACATTGGGCCGGCCTTCCTTTGGCCTCAAAAGCCTTAAACCTTTTACGGTTATGGAAATATACTATTTGCTCGTGTTTCATAAGCTTGTTTTTAACGTTATGGCTTAAGGTTCAGCTCACACCGAGATGCGACGCGGCGCGCACTTTTTAGTATAGTTTAATTTTGAATCGCTATCTTAAGAGGAAACAGAAGGGCCACGCAATGTATGGAAAAGCATACAAAGTCCCCTGTTTCCTCCCTGGATAATGCCGGTAGAGTAACAATTTTTTTTTCTGTATATTTATGGATACTATTAGCATGTCCATATGATTTCTTTTTTTTTCATAAATTAATTATTAAAAGAGATAAGGACGTTCAAAAACGTAAAAAAATGGCCCGATTTTCCGCTGTGATCAAACATCCAGAAAACAAATTTGACCTAATTCTATAAAAAAATGAAAACATAGGAACACAGTTCAATTTTTTTTTATTGTTAATGAAACAACTACTTAAATCGTTTAAGTTTTGGAGAAGGAATCAGGGGACTACAAATGGTTGATTTCTTGTACTTTTAATAGGTATTTTCAGTTCAAGTTACAGTTTGTCTCTGTCGCACTCTCACACATTGCTAGCTAGCTTGTTCGGGCACTGCGGGACAGCAATAGATTTTACAAATACCTATTTTTAATTCCTCTAGCCCTTGATGTTTCCTCTTAAAAGCGGGCGCCGCGTCGCGTCTCGGTGTGCGCTGACTTTTAGTGTGCAAAATACACTCGTAATAGATTCATATGTGATAAAAAAGGGTTAATAGGATTATACCTGACGTTAACAAGGGAATATTATTCGTTCTCTTTGGTTTAGCTCTAATATCCACTCTAGTATAGCTAAGTACATACGTAATACGTTTCATGCAACGTAAATATGGTATTTATGATCTTTGGTTTCATGTTATGGAAAAATATATCTTAGCTTTATTTGGGTAAGGTAATTTCTTCTAAACATAATGCGAATTTGTTTTCAGTGTTAACAATATAATTTTGAATAGGTTTTAAACATTCATAATTAATCTTCAGATCTTAAATTAATTAGGTACCTACTTTTTAAGGTTCCGTAGGAACCCTTATAGTTCCGCTGTGTCCGTTCGTCCGCCTGTCCTCCATTTCTAACTTCGGCAATTAAGAATATAGTTAAACAAAATTTTGTATGGCTATAGTTTGCATAAAGACTACTTTTACCAGCAAAAATTTAGGGCTGGCTCACCCGGGCCCATCCGTGTGAAGTGAAACTGATTTTTTTTCTAATTTTACCCCATCGTTTGGGGTGTATATTCGTGTGGGGTATCTACGAAAAGGTATTTTTAAATAAAGGCGAGGTTTCAGAAACGACTTCTATATATAAACAATTTTCGAGTAATTGGTCTTCAAAGTTTATAAGTTGCCTCCCCTGGCATTTCTAAACTACAAGAGACAGATACTTTTAACATTCCATACTCTTGAGGAAAATTATTTTAACCGAAATCGGACAAACACTTTTGAAGTACTTTAAAAAATAAATAATTGCGCGTTGACAGTTACGGAACCCTCCTTAGACATGTCCTGACGAAACTCAGATTTGTCTGATAAATAAAGGTGCAAGTGTAAACTAACACTTTGCAGTGCTTTTCAGTACTTAACTAAACTTTAAAACTAAAACGGACAAAGCGATGGCTTTACGTTTACAGAAAGACAGGGTGTATTTTTATTTAAACATAATATTTCACATATTAAGCTACAATATTACATAAGTAATGACAGTGTAAATTACTGAAAAAATCCCAATTTACATAAAAATAAAATGATAAACATTTTCTGACAACTCGCACTATGCATGGGCAACCTCACACTGTCGTACAACGCGCCGCCTTTGAGAGTCATGCGCCCGGTGCGCTGTATCGGCTACGCGTAATGAATGGAATTTAAGTATTTTATAGGATAATCTGGTCATAATGTGACGTCACACGCTATATATAATATGTATTTTTGGAACGAGAATCGAACACTGAATGAGTGAATACGCTCCTTGCATATCTATTTTTGTTTTAAGACCATCCTGTAGATAGGGTTCTGCAATTAACTGAGTACACTGTGAGCTAACGAGCGACGTACCTAATTGGCGCTCACAAACCAACGAGCGATTGGTTTGAAGGCTAAATTATATTTACCAGAGCTTTGTTGATTTTTGACTAGACAGTACAAAGGATGGTTTGTTAAAACTAGAGGTTGGCTAGTGGTCGAAATTCGACCATGATTCATATTTTAACTTTCAACATTTTTAGAGTTCTTTAGCCTCTTAGAAACCTACTTAAATTTAAATTAGAAACCGATGTTTTCTTTGGAATGTGAAAGAAAGATAACAATTATGTCAAACCTACTGTCATTATACAAACGCATGATAGTGTGAATGATGTAGTGTGTGTACACTTTATTTTTATTAATTGTATGTATTTCTAAGCATATTTTTTTAATTTATGAGCATTCTGCACTCCTTGCTCCACATAAACTTTTACTGAGAATTGCTCGTTTAACATATAAGATTTATACCACAAATCATTTTAATAGTTCCATAATTCTAATGCCTATGTAGTTCGAAATAAAATCTATAATCTGTATTATATTTCGAAGGCATCCATACTGTATTGTCTTTTTGAAATAGTTTTAAATAAAATTGCATCGACTATCAATTTTCCTCGGATCGTAAGATGCACCACAATAGCAGACGACGCGTCGCCGCTCCCCAATACATAAAACACGACACTTCAGTGATACTTTACTACTTAAAATATAGCGAGGAAAGTTAAACTTGATACTTACAACAATTTATGAAACTGTCATGACTGTGTTTTTAATAAAATTGAATTTGGAGTATCTTTGTTTTTTGTGTCACAGTGTTTGTTAGAGTACTCCTCAGAAACGGCTTAAGCGATTTTGCAGGTGTATTCGGTAGGTATTAGAATAGGTTGTAAACTATTTTCCAATCCCCTAATTGATAGGTGTTGCAAACTGAGGTAGGTACCTAGGTAGTATGTGAAGGAGTGGGAAGTAGGTGTAGGTGTAGATGCAGTTCATACTTTAACACACATTGTTTATATAGAATAACGTATTTCGGGTACAGCTAGTTCTTATTATACAATAGTTTAAATAATTATTATACAAAACATGCATAATAATTAATTGTGTACAATATAGTGGGATACTTAAGAATTTAAGTTAAAATAATATTTTCAAATAGATTATATTATAAAGAGAAATAGCTGTGCCTAGTAGGCATTAGTAAAAAGAAATTTAAACCAAAATCCATCTTATCACTAACGGTAATAAGATGTACTTTCGTACCGAATACAATTTAACACACCTGTCGCCCATTGAAATTTTATTACATGCTGAGTGAATATAATTTTGATGGTTTAGTAAAAACATGCTAATTTTCTTTCACAGAACTATCCAAATCGATCCAAATTTGAAAATTTTGACATCCTCTTCAACGGCTCACATGTTTTTCACATAGTGGTGGACACACCGTATGCTTGTGGTAGTGCAACCAAATCAAATCTAACTATGTAGCTGTTTGTTTGTTCGTCTTTCTTTAATCTGTGCCTCTAGCCCCAGTTAACTTTGTCCGGACATGACGACCCGCAACGTCAATACATTAACGGGTTTAAAAAATTATTATTTAAATTGTAACGCCATGCAGCTTTGTTTTTCAATGCGAACGTAGTTGTGACTTCTCCAATAGAAATGAAACTTTCAAATATGTTATGCTTTTGTTAGTTATGTAACCGTACATTTTTTATTTTATAGAGTTTAAAATTGCACGCTGAAGAAGTTTTAATGATTAAAGATAAAACGAGAATGCGAGAAGGTACATCTACGCTCTATATGAAAGAATGTAGTAATTGAACCTATTAAAACTAGTATTTGAACCTTGCATACACTTTAGAAAAATATAAAAATCTAGAATGCTCCACTAACCTCAAAAAGTCCGTCGTCATACTGACACGCAACCATCTATGCATATCGTAGAGCAGGTAATTAATTTACTTTCAATAATAATTTAAAGGATGATGTTTTATTCGCGTGCTGCAGTGAGAGCCATAAAGTCGCAAATTTACGGGGTTCTTTAGCGACTTTATGACTGCTGTTTTACGGCTGGAACGACTGAACGCCATTAAGTTTCTGCATATCTTATGTATACTTATACAATTTTCAATTGAATTTCTTTTTTAACCAACTTCTACTTCTTTTTAACCAATAAATAGTCAGTGCAGTCCATGAGTCATGTCAGTCGATTCAGCAAGAAGCTTTTGCAAGCTTTACTGAATGTTCCTAGGGAGTTTTGGATGGAACACAAAATAGCACGTTTTTAGAAGTTGTACCACTTGCCCACACTTGTGCACATTAACGGATATTTAATGGTTAATATTCTACCAATATTACACATATAAATATAAAAACCGAAATAACACAAATTTATGAAACCATACAAAAACCACAACGTCACCCAATGAATTCCCCGGCAAAACTCAATGAGCATACTTTTTTCGTATGGCCGTCTGTACTCATTCGTCATTGACCATCTGACAATAGTAATTATTTTCAGAGTTGGTTTTAATTTGATATTTTACGGTACGAACACACCAACTACCGCCTAAAAGTAAGGAGTTTTTACAATAAGGTCCATATCTCAATAAATAATTATTGAGATATGGATCTTATTGTAAAAAGTGATGATAATAATGATATAATTGTACCACGCTCGTAGATATGATTTACGTTAAAAAAAAAAAAAACGACGGAAAATCTTAAAGATTTGTAAATTATTACGATATGATTAAAAATAACATAATACGAGGGCGGCACTGAGAATTTCGGGAATCAAGGAAGTGACACAACATTACTATTTAAAAATGTATTTATTGCTTTTCAAAGTATTCTCCGCGAAATTTGACACATTTTCCATACGATGGAAACAATCATTGAAGCAACCATTCCATTCGGAAGTTGGGGTCTCCAAAATGGCCGTTTTATAGGCGTCCACAGCCACTTCAGGTGATGAAAATCTCTGACCACGCAATTTATTCTTTATTTTAGGGAAAGTATAGAAATCATTAGGGCTTAGGTCGGGGCTGTACGGCGGATGGTCTAATAATTCTATGATTTCTTGCTCTAAAAACTCTTTTGTTCTGTGCGCGGTGTGAGAACTCGCATTGTCGTGATGGAGGATGATGCGGCGGTTGCAGTTCTCTTTACGGAGTTCAGAAACGACCTGTGGCAAACAAATGTTAGCATACCATTCTGTTCAATCATATTATTCTTTTCAATCATACCATTAACCGTTCTTTGTCCCTCAAGAGGAATAGTCGCAACATGGCCGGTTTTGGAGACAAACGTTGCCAACATTTTTTTTTTGCAACACTCCGTGAACGAACAATTTTTGTTGGCTTTAACTCATTTTCGAACACCCAAACTCATGACTGGTTTTTTGTTTTGGGTTCGTACGCATATATCTAGGATTCGTCACCTGATACGATGTTGTATACAGCATTTGAGGATCCTGCGTGGAATCTTTCGAGAGTTCTGACGCACCAAGTAACGCGACCCGCTTTTTGCTCTTCACAGAGCAAATGCGGTATCCATCGGGAAAACAACTTTTTTACACCTAATTTTTCATGCAAGATTATTTGTGTTTGACTTATGCCAATGTCTAAAGTTGCCTGAATTTCGCGGTATGTCACATATAGATCTTCCTCAATCAGCTTACGCACAGCATGAAAGTTTTCTTAGGTGACTGCAGTTTTTGGACGACCTTGACGGGGATCATCACTGAGCTTGTCACGTCCACGTTGAAATTCAGCAAACCAGCGATAAAGTGTGGTTTTGGATGGGGCTTCATCACCAAATGCAGAAATCATCCGGTCAACACACTGTTTTTGTGTTAAACTACTTCGAAAGTCATAATAAATCATCGCTCTAGAATTTTCTCGAGTCAATTCCATTTTCTCAACGACTAAACAAGTTTGAGAAGACCTTGTGACAAGACCGAGAATCTTTTTTTAAATAAATAAACGGTAATCGATTTTTAAAACTAAGGAGTTTTAAATTAAAAAGATTTTAATATGACAGGAACATTGGAAATATTCCATTCCCGATACTTGTAGTGCAGCCTATGTATGTCAAAAAATACAATTCATAAGCAGGTTGATTGCTGTCATAAATTAATTATTATTCGCATTGTATTACTAATATGATATTAAACTCACATGTAATTGGCTTGTGATTGCATTGAAAAATAAATTATGGGAACACTCTACCTGCTTACGAATTATACTCCCTGATACTACGTCATAGAAACTGCTTATGAAACTAAAATCATTGTGTTCTTGTAAAAATATATTGTTCACTCCACATCCATCATAATCATTGAATTTTTCAACTAAGGTGAAAATCAACCTTGAATATTAAGTGTTTCGGAAAGTTCATCCACTAACCCAGTATCGTATGCTAATAAAAATATTCTGATAAAACTCCATTCGGATTATATTTTGCGTAATTATCATAATGTATGGAATATTATGTATATTTAAGTACCGTATTTATGAATTACTAGCTGTTGGCCGCGGCTCCGCTCGCATAAATACAATATCCCAGGGGAATACTGTACATTTTCGGGATAAAAAGTAGCCTAAGTGCAAATTCAGAGCCTAACCGGTTCTTCTCGCCGGGTTGGTTCCCGAACCGGTGGTAGGCATCACGTGGGGACAATTCCATTAGCGTTGCTTTGTAACCTATATGGAAATAAAACTTTTTTGATTTGATTTCGATAAAAACTACTACCATACTAAATTGCACCATAATCCGTTCAGTACTTTTAACGTGAAAGAGTAACAAACATCCCACATCCATCCATCCATCCACCCTCACAAACTTTCACATTTATAATAGTGGTAGGATACTCTGTATATCTTAAACTGATTTTTGGGTGTTCGGACCAATTAAAACGCGTTAAACTTTGCTTTGACGTTTATACTCGTAAGAATACCATTTTGCTGTTTTGATATATTGAGACTGCACCGTGCCGAAACTGTATTATTGTAAGATTTAATCAGCAGAATCGTTTACTACTTAAACGCTTTGTGTGAGTCGTGACCTTTGAGATTTAAAATATTTTATTCATACTTTATCAGAAAGGTTTAGGTAACAGTGTAATTTTTCAGTTATCGTAGTTTCAAAGCAATCATAGCAACAATAACTACATTAAAAAAAAAACTATAACCTGACTACGTAAATTATACAGCCTACGATATCCGGCCTATGATATGATATTATTACGAATCTATTGACACCTCACTCATTTAAATCGGAGCGGTAGTTTAAGCGCTACGGTGGAACAAACGTACATACCATATATATACACATTAACACAGTTTGATGTTTACGCGGCGAAGATTAGCGCCCACCACACAAACCAGTTCGGAACGCAGGAAATATCAAATATCGCGCCGTTCCAACATTCGCTCCGAAATGAACGTGTGACGATGAATCAGCAATTCTATGAAACAACAACTATTAAATTTCAATAGTTGATGTTTAATTGTAAGATTCACTTAATCCATTTTAGACCTGCAGGGCCGATATGCCGATCTGGCACGCCGATGCGAGCGCCGAGCAGTGAAAACGTCTTGTCAGTTTGCAGTGTCGACTCACTACTGACAGCAATACTTTTAACGTTTCTCGCGCCAGTCCAAACTGCTGTCTAAACTTATGAAATAACATTTTGTAACGCCTAAATAAGTCGGATCCGTCCGCAATCCAAACCGCGGGCGCAGTTTCAATTGTTATTAGCACGACAGTGTTATCCTCAAACCGCAAAGATCCATTCGCGGTTTGGCACGCAATCTCAGATGCGCGGGCCAAACTGTACCGTGTGGAGAGCGCTTAAGGTAGGTACTGATCTATTACGTTAACAAAATTGCTAGATAGGCTCAAAAAACAAAACATTTTCATTTTTTTAGTTTCTTCATTATGAAATCACTATAACAGCAACCTCTGATATTATCTATAGCGTGTATCCCAACTCAATACACTGAAGGTCGCAGGCGAAAAGTGGAGCAATTTCGCAATAATAAAGGCTCCAGAGACAAAACGATAGTGCCAATATTAAGTTCTGAAAAAGTTATGTGCGGTTTTTAAGGTTCCGTTGTACTCTAGGAACCCTTACAGATTCGCTCTGTCCGCCGTCTGTCTGTCTGTCTATCTGTCCATATAAATGTATGAAATGTAGAGTTATAGGTTGTGTATAGATCTCGGTTTTGGCTTCATATTATAATAATATTAATTTTATATTTAGAGATGGCTCTCCATACGGATGAAATATATTTTTTCATTGTGTGATGTATCGTCGAATATGTATTTTTAAATAAAGGCAAGGTTTCATACATGACTTTTTTACAAAGTCAATTGTTTTCGAGTAATCGGCCCCAACGTGGTTTATAAGTGCGAGGGGCACTTATAAACCACGTTGGGGCCGATTACTCCTCTACCTACCCCTCTGGCATTTCTAAACATAATAAATAGAAACTTGCAAGTTTCCATACTGATGGTGGATGGATTTTAGCGTGGTCTACGCTAAAAACTCTTTAAGTAAATAAATTTGAGTGAAATCGGACAAATAACTTTTGAAGTAATTTAAATATATTGCGCGTTTATAGTTACGGAACCCTCGTAAGACATGTCCTTACATGCTCTTAGTATAGATATAGATCTGTCTTTTCATTTTTTACAGCGTTTTCCGGTCCTATATCGGCTATCGTATCGCGTAATGTGAAAACGCTGTAAGTCTACTGACAGTTCTGTCATTGAGGGCTTCTCTAAGAAATTAGCGGGTACATTTTACTGCTAAAACTGTCGACACAAAATAATATAGATTAAGTAACGCACATAAAAATATACAAACGAATGTTTTTTTCGTCCACGAGTCCCATAAAAAGCTATTATCCAAATGTTTGATAGTGAATAATTTCACCTTGACCGCGTAGTGAGGCGTAACTGACATTTACGTACAAACTGCTCAAATCGTCTGGCATCTAAATGTTACCGGCACGCACACAGCAATGATGATTACCCACCACAGTGACCACTGCGTACTGCAACAGGACCAACAGTGGTAAGCAACAGCAACAGGCTCCACCCCCGTAAATATAGTATCCCACGGGAATTTGCTTTATCTGGATAAAAAGTAGCCTATGTTTTAATCCAGAACTACTGCCATATAAAATTTCGTCGAAATCCGTTCAATAGTTTTTGCGTGAAAGAGCCATCCATCTATACATGCATCCTCACAAACTTTCACATTTATAATAGTAGTAGGATTTACCCGCCATATATTCCCGCCACTGCGAATCTCGTGTAGAACTGACGGCAGTAAACAACATGGTCCTTTGGTGTCCTATTTTTATTCGGGTTTTATTTAAGGATTTTAAGACACATCGTGGCTATGTTAATCCCATGGTGCAAAAATGTATAAACTAATATCTATTTCCTAGTTAGAGGAAACCTGAGAGACAAAAATAAAATTTGGGGCACAGAGCTAAAGTAACCAGTGTGCTGAGTGCGAGTTTTTGTCACTCGCCGTTAAGAGGTTAACGACAATTTGTATGGCATCGAATTAGCCATTGTTTGCCACGAGGGTCGTTGTTTTGATGCCATACAAGTTGTAGTTAACTTCTTCATGGCGAGTAGTGACAAAAACTCGCGCTCAGCACACAGAAGCAAGCAGTAGAATGTAACTACATCACTATTTTTGAGTAATCGCCTTTATGTTATGTTGTAAGGATGACAAGCGGAATGCCTATACTCCGTCCCGATTCGATGTAATCTGAACCTCAATTCTTGTATTTAAAGAAGACATTCATTTTACTTTGATTGTATTATAAGTGAAGCGACTTGTTATCATAAACTGATTTTCTGACGTTTGGACCAATCAGGAGGCGTCTGCTGCTTTAACGTTTACGAAACTACCGGTTTGACAGTTTTAGCGTGTCTTTGTCATTGTATTATTGCTGGTTTTATTTAGCAGCATTGACCCTCTGAATGTAAACAAAGCGCAATATGGGCGGCTATAATGCTACCAATATAAATGTCACTTATTCACCGTGCAATTAAGAAACACAGTGACACATCAATTTGGTCGAATTTCATTTTTTGACGTGATAACGTCTTATAAATCGATGGAGCCGGCTGCGCGCACGAAAGAACATGACTCATGCGTTACCTGTTACCCGTTATCGTTACCAAATACCGTTACCAAGTACCAGCGTTAGCTCGCATTGCCTTTACCTCATTATTATTATTATTGTTGTTGTTGTTGTTGTTGTTGTTGTTGTTGTTGTTGTTGTTGTTGACGTTGTCACGTTCAACTATCGTCAGTAAACCGAATTTACAGACAACCGGTATGTTTTTCTTCACATTTAGGCCACATTTAATTTGAACGGAGTATTGAAAATAAGCTCTGCTTATCGGTACCTATAAGTCGAAAGTTGTTTTTTTTCAGTCACAATTGAATTTAGGGCAATAATCGTACTTAAGCACAGCTTAAGTTTATCATGTAAACCGAAAAATAGACGGACCAACGTGAGCCTCTTTAGCTCAGTGGTAGAGCACTGGTCTCGTAAACCAGGGGTCGTGAGTTCAATCCTCACAGGAGGCAATTAAATTCTAGAATACTTAGAAGTTATACATTTTTATAAAGACATAATATGACAATAAACAAAATATCCAGTATAAATATAATACAGATGAACGATATCCACTTTTATAATGCCAAGCTTTTAGTGTTTTACCTAACATTCTTTTTAGAAATCTAACCATGCAATGTACTGGAAAAAAATTCCTTGTTGTCAGTGCTGTAATTATAAAGATCAACAGCCTCCGTGGTCAAGTGGTTAGAGCTTGGCTCTCGACTCGGAGGTCGTGGGTTCGATTTCCGCATTGGAACAACAAAAATGTTGGATCCAAGTTTGGTTAGGTCAATGTAGACCTGATTATCTGACAAGAAAGATGATCCATGTAAAAAAAGTCAGTGCGCCTGAGATCTCGCCAGTCGTGTCAGTTATCCGTCCCACTGGGTTATGAGAGTAAAGAAAGAGTGTTTTTGTGTACTGCGCACAAACTTGGGCACTATAACATTACTCCTGCGTAACTGGCTTGGCTTCAATAAAACCAGCCACCGTCACCGAAATCGGTGTAGGGGATAAAATTTTTTTTCATATAAAGATCTTAAAGCCAAAAGTTTTTTATGTGTAACATCTTTCCTATGGCTTTCTTGCAATTTGTTGGAGTGATTCCGTGAAATGGGACGGAAGTGTGTAACACGAAGTCGTGGAAGCGCGCGCTACTTGAATTGACGAATAGGCTCGCGTTGATAAAGTTGGACGTCAGATTCGAATAAAATCTTTCAGTATTTAGCTTTTTTCAATTTTTGCAAGTTTGTCGAAAAATTTTCGTATTTTTTTTATCATATTAGAAAATCGTAATAAGTATCGTTTTTTTTAATATTTTCATAAAATGTTACACATCATATGCGACTACTGTAAGGCTCGTTTTTAAAGTATTTTTAGAGTATATAAAAAACCTTTATTTATTTTAAAATCAGAGTAGCAAATTGTCGTGAGCATTCACTTGGCAATCGTGGCTGTTTTGTTTATTGAAACAATACTATTGTTTACTTTTAACAATATTTATTGCGGTAGTTTTGTTTGTGTAATTAGACCTAGTAGTTAATTGAATACATAGACACAAACGATTAACACTAATATGTCTCGTGATAAATACTCCTGGAGCGATTTTATATTAATATATATAATATGCAGAGCAGCAGGCCTAAAAAGCCCACTAAAGCTATTCTTCTTATGCGGACCATTTTAGGGATTCTCATAGAAAGTTGTCAAATGAATGTATTTCTGCTTGCGAATAATTGTATCCTAATCAAATTATGAATTGGCGGTCAAGTGGGGGTTTTACGATCTTTGGAGTAATTCACAACAATAATTGAACGTGAATCGCCGAAAGCGGCCTTTTTAGGCCTGCTGATCACCAGATTGCGTCGGATGGGCATGTAAAAGTCGGTGCTGCGCCTGATCTCGACAGTCGTGTTGATCCGTCCCACTGGGTATTCGAGAATAAAGGAAGAGAGAGCGCCCTTGTGTATTGTGTATTGTATGCGCACACACTTGGCCACTATAAAAAAATAAAACTTGAGAGCTGTCAAGGGACACCCGGATGGAACGAAGTTATAATATATATATTATAATATAAATATATAAATGATAATAAAGAATTTAAGCCTATTTTAGAAATATACACACACACAGATATATATAATATGAATTTGTCGAAACCGGTCGTGTAATATATTAAAATTAATGTAAAATACTTATTAAAGTGGAAATAGTGCAAGAAGTCAAGTAACTACTGCGAAACATAGATAGATTTTCACATTCTTTCGACTCTAAATATGTATTCTCCTCCTGGGTGTGGGAATTTTTATTTATAAAAATAAAAATAATTATTAAAATAAAATAATATAGTAAATATAGTATCGGGTATGCCACTGGAATACTGTAATTTTTCGGGTAAAAAAGTAGCCTATCGTTTAATCCAGAGCCTAAACTACTACCATAACAAATTTCATCGAGATCCTTTCAATAGTTTTTGTGTGAAAGAGTAACAAACACCCATCCATCATTAAAAACTTTCACATTTATAATAGTAGTTACTACGAAGCTATCAAAACTTTCAATAAGATTTCGCTACGGTCTACTGCCCGCGCGTGAGTTGAATGCAGTCGGGGCCTGAGGGGGGGTGCCCCCGCCGCCCGCGCACCACGCCTCACGCGCCTTTCGTGTAGTGTCCTTGATAGCTATTGCATTCGTTAGTTTTGCATTCAATGCATTATGACTTCTGTGGCTCAGTGGTTAGCGGGTTGGCGCTCAAGCCGGAGCTCGCGAATTAGAATCCCGTCAAGGGAACAAAAAGTTTTCTGTGCTCCTGAGTCATAAATGTGTATTAAATATGTGTATTGTGTATAATATAATAAAAATCTAAAATATAATGTGCAGTATGAAAGTATTAAATATACTTCCCGAATAACTTCAGATACTTAGCACGAGGCCAGATTGACGTGGTGTGAAGCGTCCATAGATATTGTTTATTAGCCCCCTTACTGATATGGTAAAATTTGTTTTCACAATGTTTTTTAGAAAATGGATTAGCTTTACAATGTTTTGTTCTTGTCTGTCAAGCGACTTTTCCAACGTATCAGACAAGGACAAAACTTTGTATAGCTAATCCATTTTCTAAATAAAATATTATTAAGGGGGTTATACGATATTTTCCTGTATATTTTTCATTACATACTAGCTGACCCGGCGATCTTCGTACCGCCATATTCTTTGCCGTTAATACTAATTTTTTTAATACAAACGAACATATAAATGTAATATTTATCCAATTTGGTGCAGTGGTTTGGAAGTTATGCGCGTACAAACAATTTAGTATTTTTTATCTATTTATAAAGAAATGAATAGTGCTCTGAAAAATAAGACTTTAAAAGAAGAAGTTTACAAAAGGAATATTGAACTAAAAATAATATTTTCAAAGATACTGTGGATTGTTGAAGCACTTTTATGAGTCTTGTGAAAACGCCCCATACCAAAGTCGTACAAGCAGGTGACGTCACACGCTACTAATGTCGCTACGAAATGTATGGCCATATGCACAAAATTGCTGATGTCTCCGAAGTTTGTAGACCATAGTAAATCCTTTTGTATTTGATGTAAGTAAACTAATTATTTAGGTTTTTTACATTTATGTTGTAAAAAAAAATTGTGACTTCGAAATGCATACAATTACAAAACCAAACCACAGATCAAATCTTAATTCTTGTTACTTTTATCAAGTTGCAATACCAAACGATTTCTTGATTAAAAAAAAAATTACACCCAAAATGAAAATGCCCGATTATTCAACTCGCGCGCAGGCTATACGACAAATTCATCGTAGATTCGTAGCCGTGCTACGAAGCTCGGTCATCGCTACGAACTTTATCCATAATATTGTGATAGAAAGCTACGAGTGTGCGCTACAAACCGACGACGTGCTACGACGCTACGAATACGTGCTACGTATTAGCTCCGTGGTAAGTAGGGCAAGGCAATAAATAAACTTTGAATACATTATTCATCGTGTTTGGTTAATTCCAGCCTTTTGTTAGCACACGTCGCTGTTACTATGTTAGTGTATTGGAACGAAGTTCCTTGTGGGGCGATGCGGAGGGGTACCCTAGCCGGGAAAAAACGTCCGTAACGTAAGATTTTTATGTGTAGTCTTTATTGTCTTCTTTATACCTCGAATAGAACTTAAAATTAATATTTTTATAATAAGGAACTTCGTTCTATTCGAACGAATAGAACGAAGTAGAATATCGAACAGGGAACTATCTAGTGTCCCACGACACCACGGCTTTTTTTTTGTTGATTTTCGAAATTGAGAAACGATTTTCATATATAGCCATCATATATCATAGTCCGGGGTATGAAAATCTATGGGAGTAAAATCTAATTCACGATGTCACACAGTCACACGGTACGCGATGTTAGCCGAAGATGCGTGGGTCCAAATTTCACTTTTTAGACTAAACTCCAGTCGTGCGTCGGAGCTGACGCACACACTTTTTTTTAAATTCTGATATCATGTTTTAATAATAAAATTACTTATCATTCTGTCTTTTTTTTAAATAGCAATTGTCACAATTTTTGTAAAGAAAAAGGCCAAGTTTTCATCTCTTAAAACAATAAACCTTAAGCAAAAAAACGTAAGGTTTTTATATAATTACACGATTTTACATTTCAGGCTCATTTCAAAACGTCAAAGACAGAAGGTACAAAAGCCTATAATAGGTAAATAAGCCCATTAAAATTACAACAATACGCGAACGGCCTGTTTAATATGTCCCGTTTTAAAAGCCCTCGCGAAGGAAACCTTAGCGAGGTAGTAAATTTAAACGGTGCGGCCGCCAAACGGTATCAAATATTATCACACAGTAGTCATAAAAGTGAATCTTTCGGCATTGTGAGGTTTTAAAAACTCAAAATATAATAACCTAACCAACAGCATAATTATGTCAGGACATGTCTGAAAAGTGTTCCGTAACTATCAACGCGCTAGGCTTTCTTAACTTATATAGCTACACTTTCGAGGCCGTATACTCGAAAATGGACTTTGTAAAAAAGTGGACTTTGTAAAGAGACATCCCTAAAATATAAAATTATTATTATTTTATGATGTGAAACCGAGATCTATACACAATCTATATCAAATTTTATCAATTTGTATTCATAATTACAGATGTTAGAAGGGCGGACAGAGTGAAATTATAAGGGTTCCTTGAGTATTACGGAACCCTAAAAATTACAATTTTGTTACGTTAAGTCATTGATCATATTAAATGATTAAACTTGGATTAAACAATAGCTTTTCCTGAGTGAAAAACATCGTAAAGGACACATTTAAAACTACATATAAGTACTTGACAACTTTGCGGCTCAGTGGTTAGCGCGTTGGCGCTCAAGCCGGAGGTCGCAGGTACGGATCGCGCCGAAAGAACAAACAAGTTTTCTATGTTCCTGGGTCATGCTGTATTCAATATTTGTAATATTAAAAATCTATATCTATGCATATAATAAATTTGTAACTTGTCGCGTTCTGTACACGGAATATAAATAAGAAAAACTATTACAGAGGGGCTTTATAAGCGGTATAGAAACCGAAACAATGATTTTTAGAATTTTTGTCTGTTTGTCTGTTAATCTGTACATTTGTACCCGCTAATCTCATAATGAACTGAATGGATTTTGATGAAATTTGGTATGGTAGTAGTCTAGACTCTGGATTAACACATAGGCTACCTTTTTATTGCTGAAAAATGTACAGTTCCCTCTATATTTGATTAAGCGCGTACGTTACACGTTAGGCGTACGTACGTGGTTTGGTCTACTAAAAATTTAGTGTTTGTTTCATTTCAATCGGTTCATAAATATAAAAGTTGTCAGTCTAAAGAGTATAACATTTAAAATGCTATAGAATAACTGATAAGTTGAACTGGCTGAATCTTTATGTAGGTATTACCTAATCATTGACGTTTATTAATACCAGGAGTAATAAGTCAGAAGTTCTATTATGGTCGTAGCGTTAACTCATGTTAAGCAACGTCAAATGTTCGTTACTCTTTCACGTAATAACAGCTAAACGGATTTAAATGAAATTTGATATGGTCTATCTTAGGGGTTGAATATTTAAAAACGATAAAATATGTAACTCATTATTTTTCCGTACTCAATTCATACGAAATTTCATGCGAATATGTCCAAGAAATAAAAAAAAACATACAAACTTTAATCCCCTATTTCACCACCTTGGGGTTTGAATTTTGAAAAATCCTTGCCTGTGCTGATTCGGGCGTTCTTGTGTGAAGCTATATTACTGTATACGTCTACTGTGACCGAGCTGTGCAGTTTTGTCGTTGTGGTGTGTAGCGGGCAATAGTATGTGTGCGTGCGCCGAATCGGGCGGTCTAGTATAAAGATGTAGTACTGTATACGTCTACTGTGACCGAGCTGTGCAGTTTTGTCGTTGTGGTGTGTAGCGAGCAATAGTATGTGTGTGTGCGCCGATTCGGGCGGTATATTATGAAGATGTAGTACTGTATACATCTACTTTGACCGAACTGTGCAGTTTTGTCGGTGTGGTGTGTAGCGGGCAATAGTATGTGTGCGTGCGCCGATTCGGGCCGTCTAGTATGAAGATGTAGTACTGTATACATCTACTTTGACCGAACTGTGCAGTTTTGTCGGTGTAGTGTGTAGCGGGCAATAGTATGTGTGCGTGCGCCGAGTCGGGCGGTCTAGTATGAAGATGTAGTACTGTATACATCTACTGTGACTGAGCTGTGCAGTTTTGTCGTTGTGGTGTGTAGCGAGCAATAGTATGTGTGCGTGCGCCGATTCGGGCCGTCTAGTATGAAGATGTAGTATTGTATACATCTACTTTGACCGAACTGTGCAGTTTTGTCGGTGTGGTGTGTAGCGGGCAATAGTATGTGTGCGTGCGCCGAATCGGGCGGTCTAGTATGAAGATGTAGTACTGTATACATCTACTGTGACTGAGCTGTACAGTTTTGTCGTTGTGGTGTGTAGCGGGCAATAGTATGTGTGCGTGCGCCGATTCGGGCGGTCTAGTATGAAGATGTAGTACTGTATACGTCTACTGTGACCGAGCTGTGCAGTTTTGTCGTTGTGGTGTGTAGCGAGCAATAGTATGTGTGCGTGCGCCGATTCGGGCGGTCTATTATGAAGATATAGTACTGTATACATCTACTTTGACCGAACTGTGCAGTTTTGTCGGTGTGGTGTGTAGCGAGCAATAGTATGTGTGCGTGCGCCGAATCGGGCGGTCTAGTATGAAGCTATAGTACTGTATACATCTACTGTGACTGAGCTGTGCAGTTTTCTCGTTGTGGTGTGTAGCGGGCAATAGTATGTGTGCGTGCGCCGAATCGGGCGGTCTAGTATGAAGATGTAGTACTGTATACATCTACTATGACTGAGCTGTACAGGTTTGTCGTTGTGGTGTGTAGCGGGCAATAGTATGTGTGCGTGCGCCGATTCGGGCGGTCTAGTATGAAGATGTAGTACTGTATACGTCTACTGTGACCGAGCTGTGCAGTTTTGTCGTTGTGGTGTGTAGCGAGCAATAGTATGTGTGCGTGCGCCGATTCGGGCGGTCTATTATGAAGATATAGTACTGTATACATCTACTTTGACCGAACTGTGCAGTTTTGTCGGTGTGGTGTGTAGCGAGCAATAGTATGTGTGCGTGCGCCGAATCGGGCGGTCTAGTATGAAGCTATAGTACTGTATACATCTACTGTGACTGAGCTGTGCAGTTTTCTCGTTGTGGTGTGTAGCGGGCAATAGTATGTGTGCGTGCGCCGAATCGGGCGGTCTAGTATGAAGATGTAGTACTGTATACATCTACTATGACTGAGCTGTACAGGTTTGTCGTTGTGGTGTGTAGCGGGCAATAGTATGTGTGCGTGCGCCGATTCGGGCGGTCTAGTATGAAGATGTAGTACTGTATACGTCTACTGTGACCGAGCTGTGCAGTTTTGTCGTTGTGGTGTGTAGCGAGCAATAGTATGTGTGCGTGCGCCGATTCGGGCCGTCTAGTATGAAGATGTAGTACTGTATACATCTACTTTGACCGAACTGTGCAGTTTTGTCGGTGTGGTGTGTAGCGAGCAATAGTATGTGTGCGTGCGCCGAATCGGGCGGTATATTATGAAGATGTAGTACTGTATACATCTACTTTGACCGAACTGTGCAGTTTTGTCGGTGTGGTGTGTAGCGGGCAATAGTATGTGTGCGTGCGCCGATTCGGGCCGTCTAGTATGAAGATGTAGTACTGTATACATCTACTTTGACCGAACTGTGCAGTTTTGTCGGTGTAGTGTGTAGCGGGCAATAGTATGTGTGCGTGCGCCGAGTCGGGCGGTCTAGTATGAAGATGTAGTACTGTATACATCTACTGTGACTGAGCTGTGCAGTTTTGTCGTTGTGGTGTGTAGCGAGCAATAGTATGTGTGCGTGCGCCGATTCGGGCCGTCTAGTATGAAGATGTAGTACTGTATACATCTACTGTGACTGAGCTGTACAGTTTTGTCGTTGTGGTGTGTAGCGGGCAATAGTATGTGTGCGTGCGCCGATTCGGGCGGTCTAGTATGAAGATGTAGTACTGTATACGTCTACTGTGACCGAGCTGTGCAGTTTTGTCGTTGTGGTGTGTAGCGAGCAATAGTATGTGTGCGTGCGCCGATTCGGGCGGTCTATTATGAAGATATAGTACTGTATACATCTACTGTGACTGAGCTGTGCAGTTTTGTCGTTGTGGTGTGTAGCGAGCAATAGTATGTGTGCGTGCGCCGATTCGGGCCGTCTAGTATGAAGATGTAGTACTGTATACATCTACTGTGACTGAGCTGTACAGTTTTGTCGTTGTGGTGTGTAGCGGGCAATAGTATGTGTGCGTGCGCCGATTCGGGCGGTCTAGTATGAAGATGTAGTACTGTATACGTCTACTGTGACCGAGCTGTGCAGTTTTGTCGTTGTGGTGTGTAGCGAGCAATAGTATGTGTGCGTGCGCCGATTCGGGCGGTCTATTATGAAGATATAGTACTGTATACATCTACTTTGACCGAACTGTGCAGTTTTGTCGGTGTGGTGTGTAGCGAGCAATAGTATGTGTGCGTGCGCCGAATCGGGCGGTCTAGTATGAAGCTATAGTACTGTATACATCTACTGTGACTGAGCTGTGCAGTTTTCTCGTTGTGGTGTGTAGCGGGCAATAGTATGTGTGCGTGCGCCGAATCGGGCGGTCTAGTATGAAGATGTAGTACTGTATACATCTACTATGACTGAGCTGTACAGGTTTGTCGTTGTGGTGTGTAGCGGGCAATAGTATGTGTGCGTGCGCCGATTCGGGCGGTCTAGTATGAAGATGTAGTACTGTATACGTCTACTGTGACCGAGCTGTGCAGTTTTGTCGTTGTGGTGTGTAGCGAGCAATAGTATGTGTGCGTGCGCCGATTCGGGCCGTCTAGTATGAAGATGTAGTACTGTATACATCTACTTTGACCGAACTGTGCAGTTTTGTCGGTGTGGTGTGTAGCGGGCAATAGTATGTGTGCGTGCGCCGAATCGGGCGGTCTAGTATGAAGATGTAGTACTGTATACGTCTACTGTGACCGAGCTGTGCAGTTTTGTCGTTGTGGTGTGTAGCGAGCAATAGTATGTGTGCGTGCGCCGATTCGGGCGGTCTATTATGAAGATATAGTACTGTATACATCTACTTTGACCGAACTGTGCAGTTTTGTCGGTGTGGTGTGTAGCGAGCAATAGTATGTGTGCGTGCGCCAAATCGGGCGGTCTAGTATGAAGCTATAGTACTGTATACATCTACTGTGACTGAGCTGTGCAGTTTTCTCGTTGTGGTGTGTAGCGGGCAATAGTATGTGTGCGTGCGCCGAATCGGGCGGTCTAGTATGAAGATGTAGTACTGTATACATCTACTATGACTGAGCTGTACAGGTTTGTCGTTGTGGTGTGTAGCGGGCAATAGTATGTGTGCGTGCGCCGATTCGGGCGGTCTAGTATGAAGATGTAGTACTGTATACGTCTACTGTGACCGAGCTGTGCAGTTTTGTCGTTGTGGTGTGTAGCGAGCAATAGTATGTGTGCGTGCGCCGATTCGGGCCGTCTAGTATGAAGATGTAGTACTGTATACATCTACTTTGACCGAACTGTGCAGTTTTGTCGGTGTGGTGTGTAGCGGGCAATAGTATGTGTGCGTGCGCCGAATCGGGCGGTCTAGTATGAAGATGTAGTACTGTATATATCTACTGTGACTGAGCTGTACAGTTTTGTCGTTGTGGTGTGTAGCGGGCAATAGTATGTGTGCGTGCGCCGATTCGGGCGGTCTATTATGAAGATGTAGTACTGTTTATATCTACTTTGACCGAACTGTGCAGTTTTGTCGGTGTGGTGTGTAGCGGGCAATAGTATGTGTGCGTGCGCCGAATCGGGCGGTCTAGTATGAAGCTGTAGTACTGTATACATCTACTGTGACTGAGCTGTACAGTTTTGTCGTTGTGGTGTGTAGCGGGCAATAGTATGTGTGCGTGCGCCGATTCGGGCGGTCTAGTATGAAGATGTAGTACTGTATACGTCTACTGTGACCGAGCTGTGCAGTTTTGTCGTTGTGGTGTGTAGCAAGCAATAGTATGTGTGTGTGTGCGCCGATTCGGGCGGTCTATTATGAAGATGTAGTACTGTATACATCTACTTTAACCGAACTGTGCAGTTTTGTCGGTGTGGTGTGTAGCGGGCAATAGTATGTGTGCGTGCGCCGAATCGGGCGGTCTAGTATGAAGCTGTAGTACTGTATACATCTACTGTGACTGAGCTGTGCAGTTTTCTCGTTGTGGTGTGTAGCGGGCAATAGTATGTGTGCGTGCGCCGATTCGGGCAGTCTAGTATGAAGATGTAGTACTGTATACATCTACTTTGACCGAACTGTGAAGTTTTGTCGGTGTAGTGTGTATCGGGCAATAGTATGTGTGCGTGCGCCGAATCGGGCGGTCTAGTATGAAGCTGTAGTACTGTATATATCTACTGTGACCGAGCTGTGCAGTTTTGTCGTTGTGGTGTGTAGCGGGCATAGCCTTACAATTTTTTGGAACAAATTTTTAGATGTTAATGATTAAAGTGAGTCTTGCAAATTATGTGAAGACTTATCGCGCAAATATCTAATGATTGCAGGCCTTTTTATACACATTGGTATTATTTTATAATCCTAATATACTTATTAATATATCCTATCGCTTTCAAAACATATTGTCATAAAACCTTAGCTCATAAAATGTTACAGTACAACTACAACCTCAATGTCTTTCGGCAATCGTCGATTTTAGGGTTCCGTAGCAACTGCAAGGAACCCTTATAATTTCGCTCTGTCCGTCCGTCTGTCAGCTGTCTGTCTGTCCGCCCTTCTAACTTCTGTAATTATAAATATAATAAGATGAAATTTGATAGCGTTATAGATTGCGTAAATATTTTGATTTTTTCATTATAAAACAATAATAATTTTATATTTTAGTGGTGGCTCCCCATATGTGTGAAGTGGGGATGAATTTTTTTTTTCTCATTTCTCATTCTGCCACATCGATTTGGATATTGATTTTTTTAAGTTATTCATTAATTATAGGCCTCCAAAGTGGTTAACAAATTGGTAATTTGAAAAAATCTATTGCGCGTTGAAAGTTATAGTATTAACACACGTACGAATTTGGTCCGGAGCAGATCCCGGATTTGGTTAACAACTTAGGGGTTTCTCCCTAAAATTAGAGAAAAAATTCCTCTAGGGGGATGAATTTTAAGGTTATTGTTAGAGGTTTGTATTTTCTTTTTTTTTAAGTTTTTAATTAAACTAACCAATTGATTGATATAACATCGACAAGCGATTTGAAAAGTCAACCTGTAGAAAATAAACTTTTGGGAGTATATTTCATCTTTCATCAAAATCAAACACACGAGTGTCATAATGGTCCGCTCCAGACCCAATCTGTACGTGTGTAAGCAACATTACGGAACCCTCCTTAGACATGTCCGGACATGCTCTTGGATAGGTTATTTTTACATCGTCTGTCATTTCCATATAAAAATGAAGATTATTTATCAATCAACCATCAGCAGGGGTTGATGATACACAAAAGTTTAGCACAGACAGAAATAAATCGATATCTATCTATATATATCATCATATTCAAAATATCGAAAACAATAACGAGACTTGGTGAGTTTACTGCTTGTAACATGGACGTACGAGTATATATTATAGACGAGGCAAATGTTGAGGCAAAAAGTGTCTCCAGGTAAATGGCCCAACTTTTGAGATTTTTGGGGACATTTTGACATTTTAAGTATGGCGAAAACAAGATGGCTGACTTTCGAAGTATGGTTAAAACCAAGATGGCGTAACTTTTTCTTGTACGAAGATTTGTTCTGTCAAATGCACGTCTATGACGTCTATGATTTCAAAACTCAAGATAGGCTATGGCCTATCTTGAGTTTTGAAATCTTTGGCTTATAACTTAACGTAGACGTACAACTACTTGGAATAAAAGATAGAAATCAAATTGGAATAAAAAACATGGAATAAAAGATAGAAAAAAATCTAAAACAAATTCTAAAATTGTTTTGTTGATATAAAATATAAATAGTAGAAAACGAGAAACTTAACAGTAAAGGTAAGTACGTTTGTAGAAAATTATTGATTGTTTTAGAGTAACAGAAAAAAATCATGTAACTAATCTGAAAGAGGGACTTGTAATAAAATATGATCTAGAAAGATATAAAAAATTTAACAAATATTAACACACTTTATTCTTTTAATAATTAAAAAGCAGTTCTTTATGAAGCATTACAACAAAGAGGTTTAAAGTTTTTGTATTTTTAAGCAACCGCCTTGAATTATATTTGACCTACATAGACACAAAGAAATTAGTTTATTTTCTACGAAAGTTTGCAATTTACTTTGGTGTGGCGAATATTCCTAAAACGGTGTAAATTGGAGCGAGGCCACCCGTAGGGCAAAGCGTCAAGCGCGTGCATTAAGATCGATAATTTTACAAAACTTTATAACCAACACACTTTTCAGATACAATTTCAACTAAACGTACCTATACAAAACAATTTAAATATTGCTACCAATTTAAATGTCACTGTTTTATGAAAAATATGACACATTAATTTTGTTAGATTTTATCTTTTTGTGTAGGTACGTTTCGATTTAACTGGATATGAACGTGGTAAATACAAAAAAGGTCAGTTACCTCAAATCGAATCAGCTTGCAGAAGTGTGGGTATAACACTAGCGAAAACGTCGGGTTCACCGATTATCAAGACACATGTTATGCACTTGTATGCATCTTTTAAACTGAATACAATGATTGGTAGGACTGGGGACAGTTGACAGCGCGAGTCGATTATCGAGTGCGGCTTAACGGCCTATAATAATGCCTTAAGGCTTATAATATCATTATTATTCACAACACAAAAAATTTACATTCATTTATTGTGTTTTTAAAGCTATTTATCATACTAGATGATGTAGAAATCCCACATTCACACAATCAGGGGCCGTACATTTTTCCGCGATAAATAGTAGCCTATGTCCTTCTCCGTGGTCTATATGTGTGCCAAATTACATCAGAATCGGTCCAGAAGTTTCAGAGCCTATTCAATGCAAACAAACATACAAACAAACAAATATTTCCTCTTTATTAATATAAGTATTAAGTATTATATAATATATACCAGAAAAGGTTCAAAACCTTCCCATTAATATGTTTAAAAAAGTAGTTAAAGAACGTTTGTGTGCCAAAACGTATTATAAAATTAATGACTTCATTCAAGACGGCACACCTTGGGAATAAGGTTAACATAATTCTCATATAGTAAATATGAGAATAATGTGTCATTAACGCGCCTCGTTTATTCAGACATGGATGTCTCTTCTTAGTGATAATTATTAGGCTCTAGTATTTTGTAGAAAGCGATTCAAATTTTAATTTTATTCACTACACAAGAATATACACGTTCCATTGTAAGAGCGGCGCGCTACGGAGCCTAGTGTAGCGAAATTAGAAACATTATTGGTTACTAAATAAAGTTCAATTTTGAATCGCTTTCTTAAAAATGCAGTACCGCGTCGCGTCGAATCGCGTCTCGGTGTGAACTGAGGCTAATTCTCATTATGTAGAGAGACCTAGCACGTCATAGTAGTCAAAGGCACTTTACTTCATAAATCTGTTTGTTTATTGTAATCTCTTTTAATTAATTTAATTCTTGCGATGACTTTGAACTTGCACAATGCGAAACGACGCACTTTTGTGTGTTGGTATTACTAAATCTAGGTAACTATAAATGTATTTTATTTTATTTTATTACATAAACTAAAAACAACTCAAAACTTATTCGCAGCACATCAACTGTTAAGAAGTCGAAAAAAATGAAGATCAAATTATATATGTTCCTTCATCCTGCAACACCGGAATAATAAATAAAGATCTTCTGAACCCACTATTCGACTATGTTCAGTTATACAAATTTATATCAAGATAACTTTTTTAAAACTGTAGTGCTACGTCGCGTATCGTCGCAGTGTGAACCGACCCTTAGGGATCCAAAGGTTTTGTTAAAGTGAAATCGGATTGAAACCTTACAAAAATAACCACCCAATTTCAGTTGTCTTACTAATAATAATAATGATAATAAAACTTTTATTCGACAAAATAAGACATTAAATTACATACATAGATTTACGCTATAAGACACAATAACATGAAACAAACTAACATAATACAAGAAAAAAAAGTGTGTGTCAGCTCCGACGCACGACTGGAGTTTACTCTAAAAAGTAAAACACGTCCCTCAGAAGGAACAAAAACTTTAGCGATCGATTTGAGTTCAAAAATTCGCGCCATGTGAACAAAAGTGACAGGTGCGCAGAATAGGTTGCGCACGAAAACGTAACGAGGTCATTCGTTCAGTAGGTATTTACATCTCATATTTTTTTCATACCTTATATGAAAATCGATTCTTAAGGAGTAAACTCCAAAAACAAAACAGATATTACGCAATAAAAAAACAGAAATAGATATTATATAATAGTATTTTGCTTAGTTTCTTGTTCAATGAGTAGGTACCTACTCGTTGAACAAAAAACAAAACAAAATATAACGCACGCCAAGATGCGTGCGGATAGGAAGGTAGGTAGCGTAATGTGAAATGTCCTATTGCCGAAATGGAGATCACTCAGGCGTATCGCCGCGGTGTGAACACCTGGTGATTCCATTAGCTTTGTCATTTGAAGTACAGATTTACACTCAGCAACAGCATTTAGAAAGTTACATAAATAATATATAAATATAAACGAGAGAAAGATAAATTATATTATGGGATGCTATAAATAGTGTGTCTCACTGCTATGGACAATGCAGCGATCACGCCACCCGCGCCCTCCGCACGCCCCGCACACATTTCCCATAGTGACTACAGCTACGCTAGCCAGTAGCCACCATAGGCATGTCCATAGCGAAATATCTATCACGAAATAAATAATAATATAAATAAAAAGATCTATTAAATACTTATTTGTTTATACTTATTTACATGCTAGCGCAATATAAGTGCGCAGCTAGCGCAAGTATAGAAAGGTAGGTTTAATGTTGATCTTATATTATAGTTTTAAACATACTTAGGTAATTAAATATTATACATAATTAATATACTTAAAATAAAAATATATATTTATACATTTAGGTAATTGCTACGAAATAAAATAGCACAAAGTGTGTGTAATAAGAGATATGATGTGGGCAGTACAGCTGATAGCTCAACCATTTTACGGAAAAATTGGTACCTGACCTTGAAGGCGACTACGGTCCACCTGTAAACCGCTATGAGTCAGCTTACAACCCGAACGGTAAGTGGTATATGTGATGTCATAACTAAACACACCGGCATATTTAGCGGAACAAAAAAAAAGGTCCATAATTAAAAAATATGGTTTTATTTTTAAATCTACTTACTACACTTCTTTTGTTAGTTAAAGTTTCATTTGTTTTACTTAAAATGAGATCACAATAAGAACAGATTTTGCGAGTAAAGGCTATTTGTGAAAAATTGTAGATTTTTGAACTTTTCATGTAACCGGGAAAAGTGAAAATTAATATTAAAATAACTATAATATAATAATAAATAATATTAAAATAAATAACAATTAATTAAATTAGAAAAATGGTGATTAATATCGCGTATTTCCTCCACGTGCTCTTATTAAAGTTTCTACCCGTCTAGGCATACTGAGAATGATGTTATCGATGGTCTCCTGGGATAGTGTCCGCCATTCCTCAACTACGGCGATTCGCAGTTCACCCACGTTGGCAGGAGCTGGAATTCTGGACTTTTCTTTTCAGCAAGTCCCAAACGTGCTCTATTGGGTTCATATCCGGTGATATCGCCGGCCACAACATAACAGTGATATTCATATCATTAAGATAAGCTTGAGTTACCCGAGCGGTATGCGGCCGAGCATTATCCTGCATAAAAACAAAATCGTCACCGATATATGGGGCAAACGGTACGACATTTTCTTCTAAACCTTCTCTGATATAGCGGTCTGCAGTCAGACTCCCTCTGTCAATCACTACCAAGTGTGTGCGAGCTCCCAAACAAATGCCCGCCCAAACCATTATTGATCCACCACCGTATGCACCTGTAGTTTCAAAATTTGTCTGAATGTATGGTTCTCCTTTACGTCTGTATATTCTTTGCCTGCCGTCAATTTAATTTAAGAGAATTCTGCACTCATCACTAAACAATACCTTACTCCATTGGTCTGCGTTCCAAAGTCGATGTTCACGAGCAAAAGTTAACCTGTTTCTACTATGATTTACCTCGAGTCTTGGAGCCTTGACGGGCACAAATGAACCCAAACCAGCTTCTTCGAACCTTCTTCGTACCGTACGCTCACTTACAGTTACACCCCGCACTGCTTCAACATGTCGGGCTTGGACGGCCGTCGAACGAGGGTTCCTACGTACACGAAGCCGAATGAAACGATCATCCCTACTCGAAGTGCGTCTTTTTCTGCCTTGTCCTGCTCTTCTCACATAAGTACCGGTCTCCCTGAACCGTTGGATACTGCGATGGATCGTTGAAACTGGTCGACGAAGATCTCTGGATATCACTCTGTAGGTTTGACCATTTATTCGCATTTCGAGTGCCCTGGCAATCTCCGTTGGGGCTAAGTCAGGCATAATTCAGTCCTCAACTCCAAAAAGATACGCGATTAAAAAAAAACTAATAAAAAACAGTATTTCAATGAAATTTTAAATCAAACTCAGAAGGAAGAAATACTCGAAGTTCGCTCCAGATAAGGTGTATTTGAATAAAATTAAAACAATTGCATAAAATGTGATGATCAGTTGTTTTCTTAATTTGAAAATATTTATTTTTAAATTAAATGACGTATAAACCAGCCAGCAACCTTATATGATACTAATATCAAACCTTTATGATCCGCTAAATATGCCGGTGTGTGTAGCTTATTAAAAAATAATTCATTAAATAGTATTAATTAATAGTATAGTTATTATATCAATTAGTAAAGCATTACATAAATAGAATATTACATAAGTAGGAACAATATACATATAAGTCTTTCATTAAATTAATTAAGAAAAAAAATATATATTTTTATTACATTATTGCAATTTGTTCTTTCAGTAGTAGATATTTAAGTTTTAAGTTTAACTGTTAAAATAATAAACAATGATCTACTTGTACTTAAATTATAACATTTAAGTACTTAAATTATAGAATCTTGTAAATGACAATCGGATTACTCACTTTAACCATTTACCTACTTGCGCAGATCTGGGTTAAAGTTAACCCTGGGTTAAAATATCATGCCTTCTCTTTCATAAATTTGCAACAACGATAGAGATAACATGATATTTAATCTAGGGTTAACTTTAACCCAGATCTACGCAAATGGGCCTTATAATAATTCATTTAACCCAGGGGGATTTTTTAAAATTTTTATTAATAAATTGTAAATATTAATTAGTAAATAAGTGGTACAGGAAAATAAATCACTATTTACCAATGTTATTTTTTAAACTTGTCTTTTCTTTAGGAGAACTTACGGCTGCGTTTAATATTTTGACATAAATTGGCTGGTTTTTTTTTTTGTTCAATTTTGCGACCAAATGAAACCAAATCCTACAAAACTAACAATTGTCGCAAATAGACTACTTTATTGTCAGAAATTGTTTTAAAAATATTACAGTAAAATTTGCTATTTTTAATAGGTACCTATAGCATAAAAACAATTTTACAAAGAATCTTCACCCAAAATTTACAAAACGAGGTGGTATTTAGGAACATTTTTCTGCTTCTATGTTTGTTTTAAAATACCCAAAGATAGCGGATATAATATTTACTTAAAAATAATCCAACAATATTAAAAATAGATTTGGAAAAAGCATACAAAGGCTCCTCAAAAATTTTGACGTCTTTTGCTACTAGGCCTGAATCCTAATGCGTTGCAATTAGGTTTGTTTTATTTGGTCTGGTACTGTCTTAATATATAATTGCTCAAAACATTTCTTAAGAAATGTCATTCCATACTAGGCCGCTGTCATACAACATTATTTTGTATACGCACCCATTATGATGAGTCAGAAACAATAACATCACACTGCGTGAAAAGTAAACAAAGAAAATATATCTCCTACTTAACATTACACAAAATGTAACGAGTATATTAACCGTAGCATACATTAGACAAAGGTACTATTAGGTAAAGGTAGGTATAACATTATACATGCCAAACCTACTGGTATTTTATTACGATATTAACAACATCAAAGGGCGATATTACGAGTTATTTTTTTTAAATCACATTAGGTCATTTTTTCCCAACCATTTTTATGTCGCGAACTCGAACTCGCGAAAAGGCGAACCCCCCCAAAGGTCGCGACTTGAGAACAAAACATAGAGACATTTTAATTCATATTGGTGTACAAATTGAGCGTATTTCATCATTATCATTTGACAACCTCTGTGACTCAGTGGTTTAAGCGGGTTGGCACTCAAGCTGGAGGTGCCGGTTCGAATCCCGCCAAGGGAATATAAAGTTTTTTGTGTTCCTGAGTCATGGATGTGTATATTTTTAGATGTGTATATTCTTAAATATAATTATATTTAAGAATATACACATCTAAAAATATACACCATACATATAAATATACATATATGTATGGTGTGAAAAGTATTAAACATATTTTCCGTTGTCTGGTCCCCGTAACACAAGTTCTTCGGATACTTATCATGAGGCTAGATTGACGTGGTGTGAAGCGTCCATATTATTATATTTAATTAGCTGTTTCCCGCGGCTCCGCCCGCGTAAATCTACCATCGAGTATCCCGCGGGAAATACTGTACTTTTGCGGGATAAAAAGTAGCCTATGTTTTAATCCAGAGCCTTAACTAGTACCATACCAACTTTCATCAAAATTCGTTCAGCAGTTTTATCGTGAAAGAGTAACAAACATCCATAGTAGGATAGTTATAGGATAAGCACTTACCGATAGCCCCGGATTGCAGCCCGTAGTTAGCGAGTTCCTCCTGAACTTCGGCACGCAGATCTCCATAGAACTTTTCCCAGAAGGGGGCCCGGCGCAGCCATACTCGTCACTACGGTCGTTTCTAGTCAAGTTTATATTATTCGTGTTATTCACTTTGACCAAAATATTACAAGTCTGCGACGCGATTTGGAATAGTCCCTCCTCTAAATTCCTCTTATTTTGGTACTGACGGTTGAAATTCAAATAGTCCCACCAGGAAGGCATCTTATGAAAAAGCCCGCGAAATTACGTTATGGCGGCAACGTCCGCACGCTCGTAGGTTATAGTTAGCTCTGAGGTTGTAGAGACAAGACTTGGGACTTGCGCGGTAACTTACGAAAAGTCTATTGAATATTATGTAGGTATGTATACTTATGGGAATACTTATTGTGGACATAAAACGAACGTTTATTTTTCGAATTACTAATTACGAACTCGCCAACGTGTCTTGTTAGTGAATATTTACTTTTAGGTGATATAAAGAAGCGGTAACTTACTTCTATTATAAAATATAAAAAAATTATTACGCTAAAATTTGTTATAACTAATAATAATGAGGTATTATTACCAAATATTAATTAAAAATATTCATTATTAAGGTTAGAGCGTTAGACTCGGCGGAAGAGTCGTAGGTTCAATTTCGAGGTAGAAATAGCACAGGCCGGCGACCCACCTGTAACTCCTTTGGTCACTGGTGTTGAAGTTGTTCATGTACGACGGTAATAGCTTATCCGTCAGATGATCCGTTCGCTCATTTCCACTGTATATCATGAAAAGTTCCACCTAAGGAACTCTAAAAAGTTGTACACAATGTGAGGTATAATTTCAGCTTTGGGAATGCCTTTGACTAAGTATATACATCTAGCCCTAGAACAATAATAATTTACGTAATAGGAACGTTGTCGAACAAAAAATTGTATGAGAATCGATAGCGCCTCTAGCGGACGAAAATGTAACTAAATCGCGAGCATGAACCTTTTTTTCACCGACAGAGGGGTGTTTTAAATTACATATAAGTTTGACGTGCCTGACTGAGTGTGTGTTTGTGTGCGTGCGTGTTTGTATGTCTATCTGTCGCATCGTAGAGCCCAAACGGGTGAATGATGATTTTGATCTAGTTTTTTTTTGGTTTGAAAGCTGACATTCTTGTGTTTCAACATCTTACTTCATACTTACATACAAATACTTCATTTTTTTAATTTTGTTTATTATTTGTTGGATAGTAGGCAATAGTATAAACCATGTTTTTTACGTAAGCGTAAACACTGTTTATACACAAGAGAATTGTTTGCCACGCGTTGTATACATATTACATAACACATTTACCTATTAAATAGATAAGATACGTTCTACGTAGTATTTGTATTGTGTAATACCTTATACCTATAAGTTTGTAAACGTGAAGTTCACGGCAGTGCGGTAAGGTTAGCAAAAACAGACTAAATAAATGGCAAGAATAGAATTCAAATAAATTAACCCATTAACTGCTTATATTGCACATAATATTATAAATAATAAAAACACTTATTATGCACATAATAAGTGTTGTTATACCTACTGCAAGTAAGTACTAGTAACTTAGTAATTGTACTATTGAAGTTTTAACATACTGTTATAAAATGTTATTGTTACCTACACAATGTTTATTAAAATTATATAAATACTTAATATTTAAAATGATATACTTATTATGTATTTTCCTCGCTAGAGAGCTTCGATAAACGCGTGCGATCGCTGCTAATCATAAAGTAAAAGGCGAAGCGCTAAAAGGCGAAGCGCGGGCTTCGACGCGCGCTATTTTATAGGCTCACGCCACCGGCCCCCGACCTGTTTTTTTTTTTTTAATTTTATGCATTGCATTTTAAATCTATAATATCTTCGAAAATATTCATTTAAATTACATGCTGTAAAGGGCCATATTGATCAATATTAAATTCACTTAATGTATTAAAGGTAAGTACTTAATTGAATAAGGATTAATGCTGTACCTATTACTTAAAATCGCTTCTTAAATAAGCCCTTATTTCTCGTAAAAACTAGCCAGCGTTTGCAATGTAAGCGCAAAAAAATTGTTTATTTACGACATCACATGAGAAACCTCTAAAATTATCATTGTTTCTCTACTATATTATTCATGTTATATACATATAAACCTTCCTCTTGAATCGCTCCATCTATTAAAAAAACCCGATTCATGTTTCGTAGTTTTAAAGATCTAAGCATACCTACATAGGGACAGACAGACGGGAAGCGACTTTGTTTTATACTATGTAGGTAGTGAAGAGGTGAAGAAACGTTTAAGCCGCTAGGATTGTGTCAATGCATAATAAGCAGAACGAAAAGAAAAAAACCCAAAATCAAAATTGTTTTTCTGATGCTCCAATAAACTTTGCTGTACACAAAAATGCCATAACAATAAAGTACTTAGAACAGCGAAGACTTTTTAAATATTTAAATGATATCCTAAAAAGTTTATCGTCATCAATATTAGGAAGAAAAATTAAGTTACAGAAAAGTTCGCGGGTAAAGTGTTTTTCATAAAGAACGATCGAACTTTGAAATGAAATAAAACAACCTGTTAAAGTTAATTAACCATAATTTTTATAACATTGCAAAGGAAATTCTATGACAATAAGTAGTTTCAAAATAATTTCAGCCAAATAGTCGCCGCGACTCTGCTGCAGACCAATTTTTGACGATGTAAGTATTTGCATAAAATGAGGCTCAAGTTCACCATGAATTTGAGTTATGTTTACTTTTAATAGTATAATAATTGACTGTGGTTTCTCTAGTGTACACAAAAGTGATCGAGCTGCGTTAAATCACACGGTTTCGGTGGTCAGTTGCGCCACCGCCACCGCGCGGCCACGACGAATCCGTCGAACACCTCATTCAATCATTTTAATTTCTCACGTGCACAGCACGCCACTGGCTAGCAGTGTCGTGCTGTTGGAACCACATGTTTGTGAGATCTATACCATCATGCCAGGCCGCCATTTTTTCTTTAAAACGCCAAAAATTGGGCGCAACCAAGGTGCAACGCACAGAACGTTAGGCGATTAGAACGCCGATTTTGATACTTAACACATTTTAACAATTTCTACGCTTTTTTTGAAGCTTGCAGCTTTAAATGTATAAATGTCATGATTTAGTAGGTAAAATAATATATTCATGCCAAATTTTACAGTTACTTCACCAAGATACGAAGGCTGCATAAGTATCGGGAATGGAATATTTCCACTGTTCCTGTCATATTAAAATCTTTTAATTTTAAAACTTCTTGGTTTTAAAAATCGAATACCGTTTATTTATTTAAAAAAAGATTCTCGGTCTTGTCACAAGGTCTTGTCAAACTTGTTTAGTCGTTGAGAAAATGGAATTGACTCGAGAAAATTCTAGAGCGATGATTTATTATGACTTTCGAAGTGGTTTAACACAAAAACAGTGTGTTGACCGGATGATTTCTGCATTTGGTGATGAAGCCCCATCCAAAACCACAATTTATCGCTGGTTTGCTGAATTTCAACGTGGACGTGTCAAGCTCAGTGATGATCCCCGTCAAGGTCGTCCAAAAACTGCAGTCACCCAAGAAAACGTTGATGCTGTGCGTAAGCTGATTGAGGAAGATCGACATGTGACATACCGCGAAATTCAGGCAACTTTAGACATTGGCATGAGTCAAATACAAATAATCTTGCATGAACAATTAGGTGTAAAAAAGTTGTTTTCCCGATGGATGCCGCATTTGCTCTGTGAAGAGCAAAAAGCGGCTCGCGTTACTTGGTGCGTCAGAACTCTCGAAAGATTCCACGCTGGATCCTCAAATGCTGTATACAACATCGTATCTGGTGACGAATCCTGGTATACGCGTACGAACCCGAAACAAAAAACCAGTCACGAGTTTGGGTGTTCGAAAATGAGTTAAAGCCAACAAAAATTGTTCGTTCACGGAGTGTTGCAAAAAAATGGTGGCCACGTTTGTCTCCAAAACCGGCCATGTTGCGACTATTCCTCTTGAGGGACAAAGAACGGTTAGTGCAGAATGGTATGCTAACATTTGTTTGCCACAGGTCGTTTCTGAACTCCGTAAAGAGAACTGCAACCGCCGCATCATCCTCCATCACGACAATGCGAGTTCTCACACCGCGCACAGAACAAAAGAGTTTTTAGAGCAAGAAATCATAGAATTATTAGACCATCCGCCGTACAGCCCCGACCTAAGCCCTAATGATTTCTATACTTTCCCTAAAATAAAGAATAAATTGCGTGGTCAGAGATTTTCATCACCTGAAGAAGCTGTGGACGCCTACAAAACGGCCATTTTGGAGACCCCAACTTCCGAATGGGATGGTTGCTTCAATGATTGGTTCCATCGTATAGAAAAATGTGTCAAATTTCGCGGAGAATACTTCGAAAAGCAATAAATACATTTTTAAATAGTAATGTTGTGTCACTTCCTTGATTCCCGAAATTTTCAGTGCCGCCCTCGTAGCCGTTGTACGCAGTCAAATTTCGAACGTCCTTGAAATTATTTATTACGTATTAGGCGGGTCCACACCAAACGAGCAGCCTCGCGAGGCATTTGCCGCGCGAGGAAACTATCCACGAACGAGCGCGGCAGCCTCGGAATCATTTTGTTTCAGCAAGCCAGAGCCATTTTGTTCGTTCGTTGAGTTGGCAAATAAGACATCATGGCACCACACGTACGTGTTGCGGTGGCAGCTGTTGCTTTTATCCTTATAAATAGGATTATAAAAAAGAGAAGGCAACAAAAATGAAGACGATATTGGATCCAGACAATATACAAGAATTGATAACTGATGGAGTTAAGAAAAATTTTGCACGCATTAATACAGAGGAGTTGGATCTATTGTGTTCAAACTTGGAAAGCAAACTTCGAAGAAATTATACAAACTGGCTTTGAGCGATAACCGTGAGAGAAAAGATTCTTAGCGACAGGTGATTCTTATACCAGTTTGCAGTATCTCTTACGCATTTCCAAACAATCTATTTCGAAAATTGTTCCTGAAGTTTGTGATGCCATCATCGAGCATTTAAAGGATTATGTGAAAGTAAGTAAAAAAAATACCAATATCTTGTCAATATAGTCCAATCACTTTAATAAAACTTTAAAATAACTATAAAAAGAACGAAAGGTGAAATTATTTTTAAATAGTCGCATTATGTTTTAGTATAATTATGAGGCAGGAGGCAAAGGGGGAAAGGAGGATGAGGAATGTATGATAGATTGCGAAAAGTCATCGGAGAGGAAGGGAGAGGAGGAATGTTTGATGGATTTTGAGAAGTCACCGGAGGGGAAGAGGGAGATGGAACCTCTGATTGAATTGGAAAAGACATCGGAATGGGGGGGAGGGGGTAATAGAGGTTGAGAAGTTAGTGGTGAGGGGGACATCGGACTATGACTATGTAGAATGAAGCATGAGTGCATATTGTTGATAAGCTCCTGTGTCACCTTGAAATATTATTCCGCATATATCTTTTTTTACGTGCGCCAGAGTTACTGGATCATATTTTCTCAATTCGTTGGCTATGTATTGTCCGAATTCCGAGTATGAGTCACAAGGCGGTGGGGCTAGCTGTAGTTCTGTGCACTGCTGGAGAATCCTGAAAGCTTCAGAAAGAGTTTCGTCTGATAAATCGTCTGTGTCTTTTGCAGGTCTTCTTTTGCTTCGTTTTCTGGGTTTTGTGTTATTGATGTCATCTTGTTGTTGTTGCTGCTGATTATTGTCGTTGTAAAGTAAAAGGTCTTGAGCGACTTGAGATGTTGATGATGATGAGAAGTTAGTACCGGTTTCATTCTGTAAACTAACATATACTTTTTATATCTGTTTTAGGTGTCAGGTACAGAACAAGAGTGGCTTGCAATTTCAAACGGTTTCCAAAATAAATGAAATTTGTTTAAAACATGCTGTGGGCGCGATGGATGGAAAGCATGTTGTTTTACAGTCTCCCATAAACAGTGGCAATGACTACGATAATTATAAATCATTTTCAAGTATAGTTTTGTTTGCCTTAGTATATGATAACTACAAGTTTTTATATGCAAATGTTGGGAGTAAAGGACGGATTTCTGATGGAGGTGTATTTAAAAATACAAAATTATACCAAAAACTTGAAACGAGAACTTTACATCCCATCACCCACAATTTTGCAAATACCGTACAATACCAAAGTACCATTTTATATATTAGATGACAAAGCTTTTCAGCTAAATGAATACACCATGAGACCATACGAGGGTAATCCAGAAAGAGGTTCAAAGGAAATAATTTTTAATTATATACTCTCCAGAGCACGAAGAGTTGTAGAAAATACTTTCAGAGTGTTAAGTTCTGTTTATAGAGTTTTGCGTAAACCAATGTTATTGGAACCCGAACAAGCAACAAAAGTATTCTTAGCATCAATACATTTGTGCAACTATTTACGACGAACATCTTCTAATAGCTTTGCAGCTCCCGGCTTTTTTGATGCGGTGGGAAATGACGGGGAAATAGTAGAAGGAAGTTGGCGAAATGAATCAAATCCAACATCATTATTACCAATTCAACAAATGCCACGACGTGGAGGAAATAATGTTAAAGAGTTACCTGACTATCTAGCAAGACATTTTATTACAAATGGAACTGTCCCATGGCAAGATAACTATCAATAAAAACTATAATATGCACTCACATTCTCCATAGTATCCTGACTGATACCTGGCTCGTTCCTATCGGAGATAAATGCAAAGGCATTATATGCAAACCAGCTGGATTTGTAGACGTCATCACGACCTGGAAAATTAAAGTGACAAGTTTTTATAATAGATAAATAGTTGTTTGTAGTAAATGTTCAAGAAATTAATAAATATATATCTTACCTGATCCTGTCAAACGACTTTTCTCTTGATTTTTCCTTCCTGAAGGATCCCATTAATGACTCCATTTTCTTTTTTAAAACAGGAACCGGTACATGCATCTCGCGGCTAATATTTAACCAGGCGTATTCCCTAAGTCCTCTATTAGTATAATTAGGATCACTTGCATTCCATAGTCAGGTGTTTACACCATATATAGAGATATTAATTTCAAACACTGATCTTTATTCATAATTCGTATTATGCTCGAGCGAGGCACGAAACAAAATACGCGAGCGTCCAGAGTGCGCGCGGCAAACGACTGAGGCGTCTTTGAGCAAATCAAAAAACCAACACTCGGCAGCGCGCGCGCTTGCCTCGGCCGAAGCACGTCCACACTAACCGAGCTGCTTCGCGCGGCAAATGCCTCGCGAGGCTGCTCGCTTGGTGTGGACCCGCCTATTGAAGAACCCTTTACTTTCTTTTTAAAATGCTAAAGTATTACACATTTATTTTTTCTGATCGCATGTGGTTTCTTAGCCCCAATTGACCAGGGTAGAAGCCTTTAAAAATAATAAAAATAAACCCATTAGAAAAGGAGGAGAATATTATAAAAATGATAGGAAAAATAATTTACGGGCGATCTGAGGTCGGGAAGGGGATGGGGGTGAGTTTTTAAGGGTAAAAAACGGTTTATCTCGATTTTCGGCAAAACTAAAAGTCCTATGGAAAAAAGTCAAATGGCAAAGTTGTAGGTAATAAAAAGATCTAAAACTTTTGTATTTACACTTTTTTCACATAACCTCAAAATTTATGTGAAAAATTCAAAAAACCAAGTTTTTGGTTTTTTATTTTTATCTTTTACAAAATTTTTTATTTTTTCACGAGATTTGGTGAAAACTTACATTTTTATGTCCCAAATACGCTGTAATTTATTTGATTAGAAATATTTATTTTTTCACCTAATTTTGAATTAATATCGAAAAAAGACCCTAATTTTCAATCCAAAAATTCACCCGTCAAAATATTAGCTTATTTTAAAAAGTTGGTATGCTTTCTGTTCATTGAAATCTCTACTTTCCGATGGTGAAAAAAAAATATATATTACTATAGTAAATCTTCTCAGAAAATGCAAAAAATCGAAAAACACTCGAATTCGAAATTTTTTTCAATTATTATATACAATTTAGAGCTATTTATTAAAGTTTACACTTTAATTACTCGAAAAACGTAAGATTACATGTTCCATTGATAAAAAAAATTGCAAATCAAAATATACTACTATAATTAAAAACAAATAAGTTAATAAAATTAATATTTAATAAGACATCTACAATATTTGGAGAAAGTTGTCGAATCTTCTTTAAATTATATGCGTAGATGCCTATTTATAACTATTTTAAGATAACTTATACCCGAGTGACCTACGAAAAATTTTAGCCCATCAAAAGGTATTTCATAGAGATGTGGGGAAGGGGCTAGGCGGGTCTGGGTCTTACTACATACATACCTACTATTTCGTAGCAGCTGTAACAACCGTTAGCCTAGCCAGTATTCGAAATACAGTACAGTATACAATATCGTTTATAAAAATACACGTGCACGCTGAGTTTCTTTAAGATAATTGTGACAAGTTTACTTAAAAAAAAACTTTTCGAATCTGCATAGGAAGGTAAATACTATCTCTATTTTTATCTGTATCAATCAACTCAAACATAAAAATAGTAATATTTTCTTTAAAAAATAGTATGCTTAACGTAACATAACCTAGATTAAAATTGAATGATATTTTAGTACAAGATTAAAAAATAATAATCTCCTTAATTTTGCACAAACAAATTTAGTTACTCCCATGGAAAAAAAATATTTCAAAATAGACCAAAATAGAGAAGAGGACCCGCCTAGCCCCTTCCACACTACTCTATGAAATACCTTTTGATGGCAAAAATTTTTCGTAGGTCACTCAGGTATATAAGTTATCTTAAAATAAAGTCAAATTCAAAGTCAAAGTCAAAGTCAAAAAATTTTATTCAAAATAGGTATTTTCATACACTTTCTGAACGTCGATCTACATGATGCCTACCACCGGTTCGGAAACTAGCCCGGCGAGAAGAACCGGCGTAAGAAACTCGCGCGGGGCCATCTTTTATCAAAAAGATGGAAAATTGTTCTTTTAAAATATAAAAAAGGCATATATAACAATATTATGACTAAAACTACATAACAAGAGTACAATAGTTATAAATAGGCATCTACGCATATAATTCAAAGAAGATTCGACAACTTCCTCCAAATATTGTAGATGTCTTATTAAATATTAATTTTATTAACTTATTTGTTTGTTAATTATAGTAGTAGGTATATTTTGATTTGCAATTTTTTTTATCAATGGAACATGTAATCTTACGTTTTTCGAGTAATTAAAGTGTAAACTTTAATAAATAGCTCTAAATTGTATATAATAATTTTAAAAAAATTCGAATTTGAGATTTTTTCGATTTTTTGCATTTTCTGAGAAGATTTACTATAGTAACATATATTTTTTTTTTCACCATCGGAAAGTAGAGATTTCAATGAACAGAAAGCAAACCAACTTTTTGAAAAAGCTGATATTTTGACGGGTGAATTTTCGATTGAAAATCAGGGTGTTTCTTCGATATTAATTCAAAATAAGGTGAAAAAATAAATATTTCTAATCAAATAAATTACAGCGTATTTGGGACACAAAAAAGTAAGTTTTCACCAAATCTCGTGAAAAAATATTTTTTTTTGTAAAAGATAAAAATAAAAAACCAAATTGAGGTTATGTGAAAAAAGTGTAACTACAAAAGTTTTAGATCTTTTTATTACCTACAACTTTGCCATTTGACTTTTTTTCATAGAACTTTTAGTTTTGCCGAAAATCGAGATAAACCGTTTTTTACCCTTACCCTTTGTTTACCCTTAAAAACTCACCCCCATCCCCTTCCCGACCTCAGATCGCCCGTAAATTATTTTTCCTTTCATTTTTATAATATTCTGCTCCTTTTCTAATGGGTTTTATCCTACTATTATTTTTTTTGGTTTTAAAAACTATTGACCCTGGTCTACAATAGAAGTTATAAGATATATTGTTTTCACATTACAGCAAGACGCGGCAACTGGCGATAAAGTAATTTTCGCATATAAGTGCCATACTTTATTTAGTTTTAACATGCACCCAATGGCCTACATTCTACAAGCCCACGACATATTATTGTTTATTTAAGCATTGTCTGTTAAATTTATCAATTAGACAAGTTTCGGCAAGTTACAATATTTATTTATTTTCATACAAAAAGAGATTTGTATGGAAATAAAGAAATATTGATAAAAATGCTGTCTTTTTTCAATAAAAATATCACAGGTATTGAAAGTATTATTTTTAATATGAGGCTTCGTGAGAATAAGGTTGGGAAAACTCGCTCTAAGCTGAGCCAGCAATGTCTTATCTAAGACTTGATGATCAAAACAAAATTATGTTCAGTACTTTCCTTGTATTATCTTTTTTAGAAAAACATATTTTACTTAAAAACATTATCTAACCATGTGTTTACTTTTACTATGCTTCAACTTCTTTCATATCAACATCCTCAGATGTAGACTCCATATCGTCAGGTTCGTCTAACAATGCCTGTAACTGGTGTATTGATGTAACTAAGACATGGAATTGTTTCTTTCTCTGGGACAAACGACTTTCCAATTGCTGTTTAGTCGCTTCTAAGTTACTTAATTCAGTTTTAAAAGTGCTAAGACGTTCTAATGTCTCTTTTCTGTCCGGCTGCTCACTTATAACCTTTGCGAGGACATCATACTCAATTCTATTCTTACGAACAGTCTTTGCTTCGGCTAAATCTGCTTTACTCTTATCTATATTCTTTTTTGCAACTTCAATACCATGTTCTAAAATTTTCGATAGAGATTCGTAGCTTTTTAATTCGGCGGCCATCATTTCTGAACCTAATTGGGATTTGGTGACTGCAAACTCACACTGAGCCAACTGGGCCAACATTCTGTCATGTGTTGCCTTACTAAAAGACAAATAGAAAATAAATAATTATTATAACAACACAACATGAAAAGAGCTTCTTAACTTGTGAAATTATTATTCTAGTTCACTGTAACTAGGTATACGCTTTTGTTATTGGGCATTTTTAAGGCAAGTCCTAACATAAATGACCTAGATTTTTGTGCATATAAGTAATATATGCATAAAAATCTGGGTTTAATTTAAATACAAACTACCTATTTCTTGTACTTAGATTCTAACCTCTCGTCTGGTTTGTCGTCCGTGCTATTACACCACTTTATTAATGTTTTTAGCAATACATTGAGTCGTCGATCGTCACCGGTACCATCACCGTCAATTAGAAGCCTTCTTCGAATAACATCCTCTGAAATAAGATTATAATAGTTAGATTCTCTAACTTGATTTACAACAGGATAAAGGACAAACAATATTAGTATTAGTACAACGAGGACAATATTACCGTCAGCCATAGCTATAACTTAATTATGTATTTATTGCTTTTTATAGTATAAAATAATGTAGTGAAAGTAATTAATAAAGAAATAGTAAAATTTTCCAAAACTCGTCTTCAGTCAGTCCAGTGTACTGTGTAAGCAATTCTTCTTCGCCTTCTTAATTTTTTTTTTATATGAGTTAAAATCAGTGGCAAGTTAAAAATTTGGGATTCTCGTATAAAGCGGCATACTCACGATCCAACCTGCAAATTGTAGGCAAAAATTATAAATTAATGACTGGTAGGTACGAGGGTTTTGTCGTATCGCATACCGTGAAAGAGTATGAAAGCACATTCTAAAATTCGGGTAGGAGATGGACTCTTTTTATTGACAGCAGCATCTCTTGTCAAATGTCATTCTGCCAATTTGCCAAATGCCAATTTTCATCCTTATATTGGCGACCGTGTTTTCAACACGTAATTTTTACAAAAACAATGTCTTTTAGCGTAGATGTTTGTAGAATTGAATTATTTAATTACTAAATCCTTCGTTTAAATATTGTGTATCACATTTAACATGGAAGTCACGACTTTTAGTGAAAAAATCGTATTGTATTTCAGCGAACTTGGTCGATGGTCCGTGTAATTTTATTCCCTTGACAACAATAGCGTTTAAATTTTAGCATTATTTACAATCCACATTTGTTGCAGGAGAGTATGGCGTGGCATAATACTCGGGCAAATCCTATCGCTACTACTCAGTGTAAAATGTATACTTACGACATTACTGCAGAGTGCGACTTGGCAGTTTCCTACTACCAGCCAACTAATAATACCGTATATTATGCTCTTCATTCTATTTACACCTTCGTTACTGTGTAATGGAGTGAAGAAACTGAGCAAGTGAGTTGCAGTATTTTAGTAATATCCTGGATATGTTGTATTTATTACTCTCCTTGCTTGGGAAAAAAAAACTGACTACTTTTCTTCTTATTGTAACTGCCAGCAAACTTTTTAAGTTATTATACTACTCTATGTTTCTATATTTTCAGGAGATGGTGGATCATTATAATAGCCTGTGCTCTTGATGTGGAAGCTAACTTTTTGCTGGTAATGTCGCAACGCTTCACGTCTGTGTTGAGCTGACAGCTTCTAGCATGTAGTGGTGTAGGTGCCGCCCTGGTCGGCGGAGCCTGGCGTGGACAGAGACTAGGGATTGTGCATGTATCTGGTGCGACGCTTGGACTGATGGCGGTTGTTTGTGTTGTCTGGGCAGATGTAGAAGGGGCCCCTACAGATGGTAGGTAGCAATTCAAGTAAATGTAAACTAGGTACTATATTGTTGAAATAAATACTAATAGTGTTTCTTTTTGCCTAATATTTATTTTAATTTTCAGGAAGAAACCAGTTAGTTGGAGACATGCTATGCTTAGGAGGGTCACTAATATACGCAGTAGTGACTGTGCTGCAAGAGATAGTCATAAAGGCACATTCCGCAGCAGATTACTTAGCATGTCTAGGGTTTATAGGCAGCATTATAGCTTGTACTCAGACATTTTTTCTAGAATTCAATGAGCTTGTGATATTTAACTGGTACGAACTGGATACAATAATTCATTTGATAGGCTATTGTGGCGTCCAAACAGTGTTTCAAATACTACAAAGTTTTATGCTCGCAAATGCTGGGTCTATAATATTACATTTGTCATTCCTATCGGCAGATTATTATACACTAATAGCTGGAATGCACATCTTTCAGTTTAAGGTAAACCATATAAAATATATATAAACCATTTTGAAATATTGGTGTTCTTATGAAAAGTAAAATATTGTTTGATGATTATACTTAGCTATTGGAAACATAGTACATAATCACCTATACAGATACATCTATGGTGTTCACTAAAGTGTGGTCGCGGAGCACATAGAATTTCGTACATTTTCGACAATATTGCTATTGGGTACCTACCTGTGTAAACATAATTGCAATAAGTTCGTGCGCAATTGAAAGAGACGAGTAGCAATGAGTCAACATATGAAATTCTATGTGCTCCACCACTGCACTTTAGCTGAGCCCCTATTTCACCAACAGCATGTTAGACGTAATATTGTTACAGCCATTGGGACTCTTGCAATCTAAACCTTTACACTTTGATTGTAATTTGATACAATAAACTACAATATATTTATGAAATACTAAAAGGATGAAAATGTAGATCTCAAAGAAACGTAACACTAACAACTAATTATTATTTTCCAGTTCCATGCGTTATACTTCCTATCGTATGCACTGGCTATGATCGGAGTGTTTCTGTTTAGTTCACAACCAACCTCCGCACCATCCACACCAGTGCTGCCACAGATTATAAACGACTCTGTACAGACACAGGATAATGTTTCTATGTAAGTATTTTAATAATATTTCCTTGCTACAAGCAAATTACTTGAGACTGTGTTACAGTAAAGCTATGAATAACAATACTATAGAAGCGTAACTGAGCCAAAAAAAATTAATGGTTCAAGTAAGTAACCCCGACAGGCGGGGTTAAAAATAGGAACCGCGCAGGCGATTTAGTCATCGTCAGGGGAACATTGCAATAAACATATTATTGTGTGGTGGTGGTGGTGGTGATGTTATTTTAAACTGAAATTTAACCGTTAGCTGTTTTGGAGAAATATTTATGAAGTAATTTTATACCTTAAGTAAGAAATCATAAGGTATAAAATTCCCAGGAAAAATTAACACTACCTACTATTATGTAACAAGCGTAAGGTCAGCCAAGTACACGGGGCAAGGCAGACTATTGCCGGGCGCGGCCAATCGCAATGCAAGCATGCACTGGGAAGTGTGTTTCGTTGTCATTGCTATTTGTGTGCATAAATGAAACCAAAATCAGAGAATTAAATATACGAGTTTTACGCTTTTATATAGTATTGTTATTCGTACCAGTAAAGCTATTATGTATACTAGATTTTGTATTATAGAAAAATATTAAGTAGTTATGATTTTAAATGCGGTCAAATTTCCGAAAATTTTCGAATCCCGCAAAAGTCCGCAGTTCGCGCCGTACTCGCACCACATAGTCGCAAGTTACCGTCTGGGCCACTTTAAAGTTAAATATCTTAGAAACAAATTGATGTATCAAAATAATTGTTTCACTAGTATTTTTATTTACCATGGAGAATACAGAAAGTTTACATTTAAAATTAGTGAACATTCTCCATTATTGTTATAAATAATTTCAATAGCATTATTGTAAAGAAGTTACGTGTGTGCATCTTTATAACATCGTATATTTTTTCTGTGGTTCTACCACATTTTAAGCTCGCTTCAAAGATAGCTCTGCAGTGATTGGATAGGCACGAGCAAATGTATGTATGTATGTACTTTTTTAAGATTATCTATTTCAATTTTCAGGGAGTTTACAGTACCAACATTAGACTGTATTCCACTATCAGAAGGCCTGGAACCGCCGATGAGTCGAGACACAACATTCACATCATTCCTCGGAGGAGGACAGAATGCTATGCCCAACAGAACAGTTACATTTGGACATACAAACGGCACTTCTACCATTAAAGACAAACAAAGTGATGAGTTGAAAAGTGGTTTGTGAGTATCTTTAAAAGCTGCTTGAATAATACTTATTTAATCTTTGTTATATTTTTAAGTCAAAGAAAATCTTGAGTAGTTGTTCTTTAAATTTAGTTCTTATGAAATTTGAACTCTTAATTTGTTTAGATGTAAAAACTTGCAAAATTTTACAAACCAGTTATTTATAGGAATTTGTAGGTTTCTACTCCATATAAAATTATTCTTGTTGATTTTACTGTTTATAAAATTAACTACCATTATACATATTAATCAAAGTTTGATCTCATTTGATCACAAAGTTTATACATTATTATTTATGATGGCTTAGTATTTAAAAGTTGTATTATAAAGTTTACATTCTATGTTATTGTCAGACTGAAATGGGAACGGTACTACTGTCTAGTGTTTTGTGTGAACCTTTAGGTTCTGCATATATTTAAATTTTTCACTACTTTTAGTAGAATTTTACTTACACTTGTCAATAACTTCTAAATAAGACCGATCGATTTTTGCCATTAGTACCTGTAGTGGAATTTTAACTTTTAGACGGAAAAATACTAAACATTTACAGGACCATATTTAAAAAATTTATCAAAAAACAACTTTGGAACGAATTTTACTAACAATTTTAGAATACACGCGTTTTAAACTCCGTAGTATTTAGGAAATGTCAATAGCGCACAGTAAAGCATCAGTTACACTCATTCGATCTGCAGGCATTTACAATTGAATCAGGAGAATCGAATGAATGTAGTTGACCCTTAAAATATACTATAAAATATATCTAGTCTTCATGATATTGAATAATGAATATAGTATTAAGGTAATTCAAATTGAAATAAATAAGAAACTGCCATATACTCGAATTTTAAATATATTTAGGACATTTTAACGAAAGCTGTCAGAGTCTAAATAGCCTTAAATGTAAAATTTTGGGGTTTCATAGTACATACTCTAAGAATCTCTTATTAATTATTATTTTTAGTATTACGACTAAAAAGTTTAGAGAAATTTACTACTCTGTGTAGTAAAACTATGCCAGTGACAATTGTAGCATCGATGTTTCTATCCTGACAGTGTATAAAATAATTTTATTATACTGTAATCTCAAACAATAATATGTATGCTAAGCGATTCTAGTATTGTTTTAACGCTTTTAGAACTATATTTATACATCTTAATTACTGTGATTTAAATTTTAATATCGACTATTTATTTAAGCTTAAAACTTACAGATTTTTACCTACGTTCAAAGATTTTATTACAAATTTTAAAACTCCAAATGGTATTTAATGCTCAATTATTAACGTAAGTTTTAGTCGGTTCGATAGACATTAGTATAGTTTGTGAAAAACTAAATTGAATAATGGATTTGAGATGTATGCATGCGGTTGATTTGACGCTACATTCTTACAATTTATGGACGCTTGTGATGCGTACATTATGCGTGCAATACCGTTAGATTTTGTACAACGATAACGCCATGACGTTACTATAGGTCTCGGTTATACTTGGTTATGTATTTGAAAAAAAATAAATTTTTTTCTTATAAAACATTTTTATTTCAAATAATATTATAGGCCACTTGCTTAGTCCACCGACTAATAATAATTGTTTTTGGAATTATAAAATTTATATTATACACCCTTAATTAATTTACTTTATTAGGCATATTGTCATATTTTTATCTGCTGTAAATAAAAATGTAATTCAATATATAATTCAATTAGTTATGCGCTTTCGTAAAATGTAAGAATGTAGTAGCTATTAGAAAAGGAATTTTGAATGTCTTGTTGATTGTAAGTTTTTTGGGACCTGCAACAGTATTTTAAATATACAGATGATTTTCTGACAGTTTATAGCACATACTGGTCGTTTTGTTAAGCAGTTTTAATGTAAATTTCTCGTAGTGTTGTAGATCTTGACTGTGTCTTAACTGTTTCAATATACTGTTAGATAACGAATATACACGTTTTCATTATTACTTGTTTTATTGTAATACCTTGCTTTTAAAACCGTTGGTAGAGTAGAGTTCGATAGAAAAGTCGGTCGATGATAGTACATTATTTTACACACTACTTATCATTTTTAGGTTATAACTGCTTGTATCTCGGAATACAACACCCCGTAATCATAATATATTTTCTTCGTAATGAAAGATTTTTTTAAATCCTGAATATCCAAAATTTCCTACCCCCACATTGCTCGTATCGAACTAGGGCAATGTTTTTTTTTCTGTAAACGCTCGTATCTCGAAAACGGTGTATCGTACTGAAAAATAAAAAAACTTGCCCCTATCGGTATATGGGGTGTATACCCAATCATATATTTTCGTTGTGACGGGAGTTTTATTTTTGAAAATTCGAAATTTTCCAAATTATTGACATTGCTCGTATCTACATAGGCTGCACTAAAATTATCTAAAATCTTTTTAATTTAAAACTCCTTGGTTTTAAAAATCGAATACCGTTTATTTATTTAAAAAAAGATTATCGGTCTTGTCACAAGGTCTTGTCAAACTTGTTTAGTCGTTGAGAAAATGGAATTGACTCGAAAAAATTCTAGAGCGATGATTTATTATGACTTTCGAAGTGGTTTAACACAAAAACAGTGTGTTGACCGGATGATTTCTGCATTTGGTGATGAAGCCCTATCCAAAACCGCAATTTATCGCTGGTTTGCTGAATTTCAACGTGGACGTGTCAAGCTCAGTGATGATCCCCGTCAAGGTTGTCCAAAAACTGCAGTCACCCAAGAAAACGTTGATGCTGTGCGTAAGCTGATTGAAGAAGATCGACATGTGACATACCGCGAAATTCAGGCAACTTTAGACATTGGCATGAGTCAAATACAAATAATCTTGCATGAACAATTAGGTGTAAAAAAGTTGTTTTCCCGATGGATAGCGCATTTGCTCTGTGAAAAGCAAAAAGCGGCTCGCGTTACTTGGTGCGTCAGAACTCTCGAAAGATTCCACGCAGGATCCTCAAATGCTGTATACAACATCGTATCAGGTGACGAATCCTGGATATATGCGTACGAACCCGAAACAAAAAACCAGTCACGAGTTTGGGTGTTCGAAAATGAGTCAAAGCCAACAAAAATTGTTCGTTCACGGAGTGTTGCAAAAAAAATGGTTGCCACGTTTGTCTCCAAAACCGGCCATGTTGCGACTATTTCTCTTGAGGGACAATGAACGGTTAATGCAGAATGGTATGCTAACATTTGTTTGCCACAGGTCGTTTCTGAACTCCGTAAAGAGGACTGCAACCGCCGCATCATCCTCCATCACGACAATGCGAGTTCTCACACCGCGCACAGAACAAAAGAGTTTTTAGAGCAAGAAATCATAGATATTAGACCATCCGCCGTACAGCTCCGACCTAAGCCCTAATGATTTCTATACTTTCCTTAAAATAAAGAATAAATTGCGTGGTCAGAGATTTTCATCGCCTGAAGAAGCTGTTTTGGATTTGGAGCCATTTTGGAGACCCCAACTTCCGAATGGAATGGTTGCTTCAATGATTGGTTCCATCGTATGGAAAAATGTGTCAAATTTCGCGGAGAATACGAGGGCGGGTCAATAAGTCTGTGACTTTTGGAATAAAACACTAATTTTTTGATAAATAAATCATTTTATTTTTCAACTTAGTCCCCCTTGAGCTCTATACACTTTGTCCAACGCTTCTCCAATTTTTTTATCCCTTCCAAAAAATATGATTTGTCGAGGTCCTCAAAATAGGCCTTTGTTTGCGAGATGACTTCATCATTGGAGTCAAATCTTTTTCCACCGAGCCATTTTTTCAGGTTTGGGAACAAGAAGTAGTCACTCGGAGCCAAATCTGGAGAATAGGGTGGATGTGGGAGCAATTCATAGCCCAATTCATGGATATTTGCCATGGCAACTGCACATTTGTGCACCCTTGCATTGTCTTGGTGAAAAAGAACTTTTTTCTTGGCCAAATGAGGTCGGTTTTTTTTCAAATCCTCATTGAAGCGGTCCAATAAGTTTGCATAATATTCCCCATTAATTGTTCTTCCCTTTTGAAGATAGTCAATGTGGATTATCCCACGTGCATCCCAAAAAACAGTCGCCATAACTTTATTGGCTGACAAACCCACCTTGGCCTTCTTTGGCGCCGATTCACCCTTAGAAACCCACTGTTTTGACTGTTGTTTGGTCTCTGGTGTGTTGTGATGGATCCATGTTTCGTCCACGGTTACAAAACTGCGCAAAAACCCCTCCATATTGTGATTAAACAACGCCAAACCTTCCTGTGAAGTTGTTACACGATTGCGTTTGTGGTCGACTTGCGGAAAGCTTTCTCATGCCCAAGTGATCATTCAAAATTGAAACCACTGAGCCATGCAAGATGCCTATGGCTTCCACAATCTCTTGCACTTTCAATCTTCGGTCGGCCAACACCATATCGTGAATTTTTTCGATTGTTTCGGGTGTAGAGACCTCAACTGGGCGTCCAGGACGTTCGGCATCTTCAGTGCTTGTACGGCCACAACGAAATTCAGTAAACCACTTTTTTACCATTGAAATCGATGGTGCAGAATCTCCATAGTATTTATCAAGCTTAGCCTTGGTCTCGGTAATGGTTTTTTTTCGCAAAAAATAATGCTTAATAAGCACACGAAATTCACTTTTTTCCATTGTTTCCTTAAGTTACTGGATAGTCTGATAAAGATAGCTGTAAAACACAAACTAACTGACGCAGCAAGTTCAAATTTTGATAGGAGTCAACTGACAGATGCCTGTTGACATGAGTAGTGTTGCTTTTTCAGTAAGGAGGTTAGAAATTCAAAAAGTCACGGACTTATTGACCCGCCCTAGTACATCGAAAAGCAATAAATACATTTTTAAATAGTAATGTTGTGTCACTTCCTTGATTCCCGAAATTTTCAGTGCCGCCCTCGTAGAACTAGAGCAATGGCTTTTTACTGTGAACGCTCGTATCTCGAAAACGATGTATCTCTCTCAAAAATGTATGAAAATTTGCTCCCCCATAAAATATTTTCTTTCTCGACAAAAATTAAATAGCTTACTGACAAAAATGTATTTATCCGCTACTGGGGACTTGCTAAATATATCTCGCCCACATTATATGTAGGTATATGGTAACTACGGTAGAGTTGAGACAAAAACAACATTCCGTCATAATGTTTATTTAATAATAAACTCACAATATGTAAAAAGGACAAAATATTATTACAGAACATAATTGTTTTATTATTTATTTATCAGTTTATTTAAGTTTGGGGAGAAATATTTTTGAGTTTGAATTGCACAAAAATCGGAATGCACTGTAAATATTACTCTGTTCTAATACAATAGAGTTTAAAATCAAACAAACGAGTGTCGTGCTGTCATATGACATAATGGTCCGCTCCAGAGAATATCTGTATGGGTGTTAATAAATAAATAGTGCGTAAAATAAATCTTAAATATAAAAGTAAGGTTAATTATTACCCTATTATTAACACCATTTTATTTATTTTCACATTTTAAAAATAACGATACAGGAGTACGGAAGGTTCATAGATTATAATGTACTCTTATGCATTGGTATTTTGTTACACATGCAAGTTTGAGTCTTGATGTACATACATTTTTGCTGAATTAGTCTAGACTACAGCTGGTTATTGCGAAAAATAACCGCCTATACAAATTCAGCCAAAATTTCAATAACCGGAGCATAATATAATAGTTGTTCCAAGTGAGCAACAATCGTGTCAATAATCGAGTAGTTTACACTAATTTTCATCTTCACTAGCGGAAACGGATTTTCTCGACTCGGGCGTTGCTGGTCGAGAATTTCTCGAGCCCGATCTAGATCGGGAACCGGATCTTGATCGGGAGCCTGATCGACTGCGCGAGCCGCTCTTCGATCTCGACCGAGAGCGCGATCGTGACTTCGATCGAGATCTGCTCTTGGATCTAAATAAAACATAATAACTTATTTTTTATTCAGTCCTTGAAAAAAAAACAATTTTATTTAGATTTTATTATTTAACAGTAGCTCCGAATAATTAGCAAGTAATTTGTAATTTAAAAATTATGAAGACATTTGTCATTGTAGTCGTTAAATATGCTTATTTCATGTTAAACTATCTTGAAGTTAAAATAAAAAATAATAAAACTATACTAACTAGTTTATTTTAATAAATAATTATGTAAAAAATTAAATGTACACTTACCTCGACCTCGATCTTGAAGCGCTTTTAGACCTAGCGCGGCTCTTAGACCGAGATCTGCTCTTCGAACGACTCCTTGATTTCGACCTACTTCTCGATCGCGATCGGCTTTTCGATTTAGATCGGCTCCTCGACCGTGATCGGCTTTTTGATTTAGATCGGCTTCTCGATCGCGATCGGCTTTTCGACTTCGAACGGCTCCTCGATCTAGATCGGCTTTTAGATCGCGAGCCGCTCTTAGATCTGGATCTAGAACGCCTTTTAGCAGAGCCGGAGCGAGAGCGACTGCGCGACTTCGAACGACTCTTTGACCTGAGAAACAAGTTTTAGGTTTAAAATAGGAGTAGGCGCATAAGTAAAATTGTATTATTTAACCTTTGCCATTACGCACATTTCTGTAACTCAATTAAGAATATTGTATTTAGCTATAAACCTACCTTTTGATATCTCGATATAAAATATTCAAGAACTACATTTGTTAGAATAGGTTTATATTTCTATGTTTGGTTAGGACAATGCAGCCTGATCACCGGATTGTCTGACAAGAAAGATGATCCATGTGTCGGGTGGGCATGTAAAAAGTCGGACCTGCGCCTGATCTCTCGCCAGTAGTGTCGGTTATCCGTCCCACTAGGTTTCGAGAGTAAAAGAGAGTGCTCTTGTGTACTGCGCACATACTGGGGCACTATAAATAACTCCTGCTTAGCTGGTCCGGTTTCAATGAAACCGGACACCGTCCCCGAAATTGGTGTGGGGAGTTATTCTTATACATCCAGCCACTAGTGTCAGACGTCAGTCACCTCATGATCATTACCTGTCGCTGTCTGAAGCTGACATGATCCTCTTGCGGCCCTTATTCGCTGGCGGACTGCGACTGCCGCTGCGACTGCGGCTGCGACTGCGCGATTTGCGACCCGCGTCCGAGTCCGACTCGGACGTGGAAATAGTCTCTTTCGACACGACCTTCGCCCTCTGCTTGTTGCCGAGTTTCTCTTCAGCGAGTTTAGCCGCTTTCTCGCGACGACCGATACCTTTCTCGCCCTGAAAATAACGCTTCATTTTTAATATCAGTTACACGCAGAGTTCTTTGAAATACCAGTCGCGTGTTCAAATTTGGCTAGTGATAGTATAGTTATTGAAATCGTTTGTAACACGATAAGAAACACGTTTCAAACGCGATAGAGTAAAATCCTTTAAATATTCTTGTCTCATTCTCTTGCACAACACTCCTCTAGGTACGTCCATCTCAATAACATTCGTTTTATGTACTATCAGGGAATATAATTCAAAAGCCTTGTTGACCTGTGTATTAATTTGCTTGTATTATTATTATATAATATGACAACAAATTGACATGTCATTGACAAATGACAATTGTTTTTGTCACCGTAAAATTGTAAATACCGTTAGATTGTAATATAATAACTAGCGAGATTATAATGTCGACAGATTGTCAAATAAACATTCTGCTTACAAATTTACGCATTATTTTTCGTTATATTATAATACTGGGTGTCCCAAAAATACCGTCTCATAGTGACATGGGAGATAGATTAGCCTTATATCTCTCGGATAAAATAAAAATGACCTTAGTAAAAGTTGCTTAGTTTTCGAGATATTTGGATTTTTTTGGTTTTATTCAAAATCTCCATTTTTTGTTAGTTTTTATTTCCGCATTAGTACAAATTCCTTTAATTTATTCATTTTAATTTTTTTTAAGTATCTCGAATAGTTGTTTGATGCATACAAAATAAACTTTTTTCAAATAGTAGTGTATTTTTTAAGAAAAAAATATTTTTGTGTTGCGTTTTAGCTCTCCCAAAATTTCGACCCAAATTTTGACAATCTGCCGTAGAAAAAAAATGTACTAAAGTAATCTGGCAAATTATTTTAAAAATTACTCAATTTATTGCAGATTTAGAAATGGTATAACACTTACATGAAAAATTTACAGAAACTTAGAAATTGCCATTTTTATCATTAAAGTCTGATTCAAGCCAGACTCTTATGTAGTAAAGAAGATGAAAAAGTACCAGGAATGTTCATCGCAATCTTATTATCTATCGACCTTTATTATCTTTTGTATCTGTAGACTTGTAAAACTGAATGTACTATTGCAACCCTAATTTGTTTTTTCGTTCTTTCCTTCGCTGTTATGGGGCACTGTGATAATAAATAAAATTAGAAAAAAACTTTAGAACTTAGATTTATTACAGTAAATGCTCGAACTGTCGACCTCCAACACGAATGCACAATCGACATCTTCTGATAAAATTATTCTTTAATCTTCTCAAACTTATCTGAGATATTTCTTGAGCCGCTGCGGTGACTCTGTCGCGTAGTTCCCTTTCGTTGCGTATTGGTTTACCATAAACTTTGTCTTTAAGACATCCCCAATAAAAAAAATCCAGGGGATTAAGATCAGGGGATCGTGGTGGCCATAAGATTGGCCCCAGTCGCCCAATCCACCTTCCCGGGAACCTGCGGTCCAGGTGTGCTTGAACGTCTCGAGCGTAATGTGCTGGGCAGCCGTCGTTTTGAAACCACATCGTTCGTAATGATTCCAGTGGCACATCCCCGAGGAGCGTTGGCAATTGGTTTTCTAAAAATTCCAAATAGGTGTGACCATTTAATATTGGAGGCAGCTCCACTGGTCCTACTATTGTACCGTTGTAGATTCCGGTCCATAAATTTATTTTAAACATGTGTTGCGACCGATCTTCTCTATTCTCGTGTGGGTTTTCTAGCTGCCAGCTATGAATATTATGAAGGTTTAAATAACCATCTCTTCTACATTGCGACTCGTCACTCCACAGTACTTTATGAAAAAAGTCGGGATCTTCCCTATTTTTTTCCAACATTCGTTGACAAAATTGTACCCGTCTGGCATAGTCACTCGTAAGGAGAGTTTGCACTCTTTGTATGTGGTACGGATGATACCTGTTCCTTTTTAAAACGCGATGAGCAGATGATTTCGGTATTCCAGTCCGACTTTGAATCAAACGAACCGAAGTTGACGGATCTTCGGTAACTTGCTGTAACACGACATCTTCGTCGGTTGTTTGCGGTCTCCCTTCACCACCTCGAGTTCCTGGGACTCTACCCTCTCTGTAGGCAGAATCCAATCGTTCAATCACATGATACGATGGCGGTGTACGGTTTGGATAACGTTCCGCGTACAATCTTGCAGCTAATCTTGAATTTAAAGTTACTACGCCTCGATTAGAAACACGCCTGGTTTCCCCATAAATTAAGTACATGTCGGCGTACTCACGATGAGTAAATTGAGTAGCAGCACCTCGTGGATTTTCCATTCTTAGCACAGTAAAACCAGCCAGCTGTCTGTAAGAGCGCAAACCGTCGTTGTTGTCACCAAATCAGTTCAACAATAGTCCAAATCGAAAGCAAATCAGAGTCCAAAAATAACGCCTAGTAATAAAAAAAATGAGAGAAACGAGAGCAGTACAAAATAGCACGTGTATCGCACAAAACGGAAGAGAACGTACTAAAGTCCACGAGATCGTTCGTGGAACACGGTGTTGTAAAGTGTGGGAAGAGAGTAGCGCATATTGCGCGCTCCCTTGCACTTATTAGGCCTTTAACAAACATTACCGTTGATCATTGACAGCTATCTCACTCAGTTTTTAACCTAAGAACAGGATCACAAACGCCGAACACAAAGGACAACATGTGGCCTTTTCATTGTGTTTGAATATTGAATATTCACTTCATAGTTGAGTCCGGCTTGAATTAGACTTTAATGATAAAAATGGCAATTTCTAAGTTTCTGTAAATTTTTCATGTAAGTGTTATACCATTTCTAAATCTGCAATAAATTGAGTAATTTTTAAAATAATTTGCCAGATTACTTTAGTACATTTTTTTTCTACGGCAGATTGTCAAAATTTGGGTCGAAATTTTGGGAGAGCTAAAACGCAACACAAAAATATTTTTTTCTTAAAAAATACACTACTATTTGACAAAAGTTTATTTTGTATGCATTAAACAACTATTCGAGATACTTAAAAAAAATTAAAATGAATAAATTAAAGGAATTTGTACTAATGCGGAAATAAAAACTAACTAAAAATGGAGATTTTGAATAAAACCAAAAAAATCCAAATATCTCGAAAACTAAGCAACTTTTACTAAGGTCATTTTTATTTTATCCGAGAGATATAAGGCTAATCTATCTCCCATGTCACTATGAGACGGTATTTTTGGGACACCCAGTATAACGAACTGAAACTCGTTATATAGCAACTCGCGCGCTGATTGGTTGATTGGGCATATGCCCCGCGGGGCCATATTTGTTTGATTTTTCATTTGTTATTGAATGTTGTTACTATTATAACATCAAATTCACACAATTTTACGGTGACATATACTTGACGTATCATTATAATACAAGCACAAATAAATTATGAGAACACTCTTACTCGCTTATTAATTAGACTCCCTGATATTGCCAGATGTCGGGGAAACCACGATCATATTTTTATGCTTTACTGTTATTTTTTCGTTTTACTATCGCTTCTACGTTTCATCAACCTACCTTCTTGCGGCCGCGCTTCTTGGGCTGGTCGGTGTCGCTGCCGCTGCGGTCGCGCTTGCGGCCGCGCTTGCGCTCGCCTTTCTCCTTGCGCTTGCGTTGCTTCGGCTCGCGGCTGAAATAATACAGAAATTATAAGATATTACCAATGATTTCTAAACTAAGGATGGGCTTTGACAGAAAAAATATTCATACAAGAAAAAGTTACGCTATCTTGATTTCTGAAGATTTTGTTGAATAGATGCGGACTGCGGAAAGCAAATGTCAAGATGACAAAATAAGTCAAACCTCAACTGCCCCAAACAACCCCAAAAGTGGGACAGTTTAAGTGTGGACACTTTTTGCCTCATCGATAATATAATACATAGACCTATTACGTATATTTTGATGAATGTAAAAAATCCTAATATTTTATGGGTGGTTTTATAATGCGACTGAAAATTACAAAGAGAGCTGAAGTCTGAGGTATTCTCGTCCCTCCTTATTTAGAATTTGAAATATACACGACTCGGCGCAATACAGGGTGTATTTTTATCCGAATGATATATTAGGTCATTACATATGAAATTGGCGTTTTGTAAAGGAGGATCATAAAGTCGATTTTTTTTAAACATAATATATTTATTTAATCAAAGTATATACCATTGCTATATATGCACTTTTGCCAGCTTATTGGTAGTTCATTGATTCCTTTACTAAAAATACCATTCGGACAGGAATCAATAAAATCTTACAAGGCGCTTTGGTCTGCCCCATCGGAGTTGAATTTTTTTCCTTGCAAGAAGTTATCCAAATTTCGAAAAAAATGGTAATCTGTTGGAGGAAGGGCCGGGAAGTACGATGGATGTCTTAGACATTCCAATTGAAGCTCCTCTAATTTGGTAGCCGGCTGTTCGGCAGTGTGTGGTCTCGCGTTGAAGCAGCAGTGGCCTAGAGCAAATGACCAACCTCGGTTGTTTAGCAGCTAGCTTTTCCATCATGATTTGCAGTTGCTGGCAATAGACATCTGCCGTAATCGTCTGGTCAGATTTAAGAAAGCTGTAGTGACCGGCACTAGTCCACCAAACGCTCACAAGTAACTTTTTTGAGTCAATTTTCGCTTCGGGCAGGCTTTGGCTGGTTCGCCAGGGTTCAGCCATTGCGAAGAGCGTTTCCGATTATCGTACAGGATCCACTTTTCATCACAGGTAATGATTCGATTTAAAATGCCTACATTATTGTACCGGTTGAGTAATGTAACTCAGCAGTCGACGCGCGTTTGTCGGTTTGCTGCACTCGGTGCGGTACCCACCTTTCAAGCTTGTTCACCTTCCCAACTTGCTTGAAGTGGATTAAAACAGTTTTATCACTAACACTGCAGCCTGCAGCTAACTCGGACGTGGTTTGCGATGGATCCGCTTCCACAATAGCCTTCAATTCTTCATTATCAACTTTGGTCTCCGGTTGTCCACGGGGCTTGTTTTGCAGGTCGAAATTTCCAGAACGAAAACGTTGTAACCAAAAACACACACTGTTTTTTTTTTTGCGACACCACCGCCATACACATCATAATCCTTCGAGCCGTTCCTGCAGCACTGGTGCCACGGTGGAACTCGTACTCGAAAATAATACGATATTTCAAGTTTTCCATTTTGTAAACAGTGACGCAAAGAAAAAAGGAAAAAACAAATGAATTACTGTTTTCGATACACAAATGCATGAGTAAATAGCGGTATAAATTTGAAATTGGAATTCCTAACCAAAGATATATTTGAGATCAAAGTGGCCAGTACGACAAAACGCTAATTTCATGTGTTAACATTAACCTAACATTAGGCCACAATATTACGTAAGTAATGACAATTTGCATAAATAAAAATGTTCATAATTTACGAAAAATAACATGATTAACATTTTCTGACATCTCTCAATATGTGTAGACATTCTCGCACTGCTGCGCCGGCTCTAAGGGTCACGCGAACGCCGCGCAGTATCGGCCTCGTGGTTTTGAATCGACGTTAATTATTTTTTATAGGATAATTTGGTCAAAATGTAAGGTCTCATGTTATACATAATATATTTTTGGAACAAGAATCGAATACTGATCACGCCCCTTGAATATATATATTTTATGTTTGGTATGCACCTGTATATTTAATACTTACGTTAATGTAAAATAAGTATGATCCATTACATTTTCCTTTGGGCTAAAATTTCAAATATCCGTAGTCTAAACATTAGAATGTATTTAAGGCCTGTTTCACAATCTTCTAATAAGTGTCTGATAGTTTATTTGGGAGTTTTGTTGCTGCTTATTTTATATATAACGACAGAGACAAAACATGCAAATAATCTATCTGACACTTATAGATAGGATTGCGAAACAAGCCCTAATCTAAATCTTGCTAGCGGCGCTTCCAACATGCTATATTAAGCAACTCACCCGTCCTCCTTGGGTCCGTCGGAACCGCTACTGTCGCTGACGTATTCGTCCCTGCGACCCCGGCCTTTGCCTTTGGGTCGCTCGGGCGGCGCGTCCTGGAACACCACTGCGTTGCGCGTGCGCTCCACGAACTGCTGGCGCTTGGCGGCCGCTTCCACGCTGCTCTTCGTCTGTTCTTCGACGCGGCGGCGGCGCTCCTCCTCCTATTAAAAGTAATTAGTATATTACATATAGCTCTCTTTTTTACCCGACTACGGCGAAGCCAAAAGGAACGGTAAAGATTTTGGCAGTCTATGTATAAATGTTTACTCCACCGTAGCGCCTTAACTACTGATCCGATTTTAGGTTTCTAAGCATAACAAAAAAATTTATAAGAGTTACATACATCTCCATTCCGCTCTAACTCCTATCTCTCTTACCTGCTGCCTGCGGAAGGCCTCCCGCTGCTCGCGCTGCCTGTCCCTCAGCGTGAGCTCCTCCTCGTGCTGCCGTCTCGCGCGCGAGACATGCCACTGCGCCTGCGACAGCAAGTCCGCGCACGTCCTCGCCTCCACCGCGGCGCCGTTGTCGCGTCGGGTCGCGGTGTCCGCCGCCGGCGTGCCCGCGACCGCCGCGTTCGGTGTCGCGGGTGGTGCTGCCGCGCCGCTTAGACGCAGGAAGTACCTGTGAATATTTAAAATATATTAAAACTAGCTTTTGCCCGCGGCTCGGCCCGCGTAAATACAGTATCCCACGAGAACACTGTACTTTTTTCGGGATAAAAAGTAGCATATGTATTGATCCAGAGCTTAAACTACTACCATACCAAATTTCATCAAAATCCGTTCAATAGTTTTTGCGTGAAAGAGTAACAAACATCCATCTATCCATCCATACATCCTCACAAATTTCACGTTTATAATAGTATTAGGATAACACAAAAATTACCCAAAATTCCCAGCGACGTTCATGCAATATTTTGCTACCTTCACTTCGGCTAGTCCTAATTTTTTCGTAATTTACAAAATAAATAAGACTAATGACCTTTCATAATTACTTATTGTAATTACTTCATTCAGGTTAAACCGTTAATATCAGCTGTCTCCCTCGCACCGCACACGCTAAACAGAGGCAACCCTCACCTGTGGCTGACGTGCAGTTCGTGCACGGCACGCAGCACGGCGCGCAACTCGGCGCGCTCGTCGCGCAGCACATGCGCTGCGAGGCGGCGCAGCGCGAGCGCGACGTTGTGCGTCAGCGCGGGGTCATGCGGCGCGACGCGGCGCGCGCGCAGCAGCGTCGCTCGTGCTTGACGTGCTCGACCGGCGAGCGTCTGCGCGCGCCCCAACCACGTGAGCCATTCCACGTCGTGGTGTAACCGGAACTTGCGGATACAGTTCTCGTACTATCGAATAGAGAATATTGTTAGTTTCGTGTTGCAGATAAGTGACAAATATCGACGAACGAAATAACGACCATGAAAGGACACAGTTTTTGATCTTCGTGGTAAGTGATAGGTTCACTCCACCCTTAAAGAATATGTATTTAGAAAGTTGTAGATTGTTATTAAATATTCACCATCTGTATCGCGTTAATGTACTGTTTCTGCTCGACGTATATGTGGGCGATGTTCATCCACACGTCGGGGAAGTCCGCTGTCGCCTCGCGCACTTGAGCGAATATGTCGCGAGCCTCGTTTATGCAGCCCTGTGGAAAAAAATTGTCTATGGTCATTATGGCCTACAGATCTGTTTAAGTTATCTAAAAAAAAGTTACAATTAAAAACTGCGCAAATAAAATTGGAATAATATTTGGTAAGTACATTTGGTCGTTCCCAGGTCCAGGCACTATCTTACGCACTAAGATGTAACACAATATATCAGAGAATCTAATTCATAATCGAGGTCACCACCTCAGACTGGAACGAGACCCGGCGAACTCTCTAGCAGCTCATAACTTTCTTAGCAATACAGAAATGACTGCTCGATGATGTTAAAACAAACTTGACTGGTTTCTGTCAAAAAGGCAGTATATAAAACATTGAGAACATCAAAAACCACAATTACAACATTGTGAGATATGGTCATATCAGCCAAAAGCTGCTCGACCATAATCAGTAATAATAATAAATAATAATAAGCAGGTTCTCATAATTTATATTATGTACTATGTCAATTTGTCGATGACATGTCAGTTTGTCAGTCATAATACAAACAAATTATGACAACGGACATGTGTCTGCTTATAAATCAGATTCCCTGATAGTACTCTAGCAGATAACTGTAGCGGGTAATTCTTGGAGGGTCCAGGTACACAAGATGTATATATTTGTGTTTAGAATTAAATAAATTCTATGTCACCCACTACGTCAAAAATAGAGGATGACACTAGGTGCATAGGGCGTACGATGTCCTACTTCTGATTCATGTATTTCTTGTATTGGTGCAAATAATATTGTTGTGGTTTCATTGGGTAGACCTAGCCACCATCTTAGCCAATACGCCCCCGACCGCCACAGTGCACAGCTCGTGTGTACGAGTGTACCTTGTGCGCGAGCACGCAGCCGATGCCGTTGGCTGCCCAGATGTTGCGCGGGTCGTTCTTCAACACCTGCTTGTACATGGCGAGCGCGCGCTCCTGATGCCGCTTCTCCTTCTCCTTTTCGCGCTGATGCAGCGTTTGGAGCCACACGTTGCCTAAAATATTTTTTTAAATGTCAAATTGTAGATTCATTTAAGTCATAATAAAATTCGTAACATCTAGCTAAATACCCAATTCCAAATCAAGCAGATTGTAAGAACAAAATGAATAAAAAAATGGGAAGGGTACGACGACAAACGCATGGCAGATATGAAATATTAAATTATTTATATTAATCGTTTCTTATACCATCCCGAACGCGTTTAAATACTTTACGCTTTGCAATTCCAACTGAGGCAGATATTAATAATTGGTAGAATATTAACCATTATATTTACGTTAACGTGCTCGAGTGTAGGCAGGTGCAAAACTGCAAAAAGCATGCAATTTTGTGTTCTCTCCAAAACTCCCTAGGAAGTTTCAGTAAAGCAGGTACTACACTACACTTTACTGAAACGACTGAAATGGCTATTTGACTGCACTGACGATATACTTGGACTTTGACTAAACTTTGGACCTAACGATTTAGAAAAACAGTGTTGAAAACTTTAAAATGAAAAATGTATTTTCCCGCATTTTCAAACTTAACATTGGTAATGGTTTAATGCTATACCGCCATAATTAAAAAAAAAGTGCACACACCTAAAGCAATCAATGAATAAGCGTCACTAGAGGTAGACGGGTTCTGCAATATTCTCTCGAACTTTCTTTGACCAGGGCTCCATTCCTGCTGGGCTAAATGTAGGTTACCCAGCAACGACCAGGTGTCGGGATGTTCTGTGTTGACTTTCAGGGCTTCTTTGAACCAATCTGAGGCTTCGTAGATTTGACCCTTGTCACGGGCCATACAGCCTAACCTGCAATATTGGGACGAACCATGAATCAAAATCCTGTCAATATTTAAAAAAATGAAAATATTGTAACTTAATAAAGTTTTGAAGTTAACTTTATATATCTATGTAAAGGAGATGTGCCCATTGACTGACTGACATATAGACGCACGCAAAGCCGTTACCACTGATGGGTTTGTAACTTGAACAGTTATTTTAATTTACAATGTAGACGCACACTAAGAAAGGATTCACCCTTAAATGGGTGAAATTATGGGGTTGAAAGTTTGTATGGAAAATCTATAAATCTGCACTATTTTCAATGAAAATTGAGATTCATGCTCTTATATTTCATTAGATACGTGTTTCAGGATTTATTAGAATTCACCCTCTGAGGGTGTAAAATAAGGTTTCAAAGTTTGTACGGAAAATATTTAAAATCTGCCCCGAAACCGGATTTCCATAAAATTCAATATCCGAGCTAATTAATACAAGTCAATGGGTACGTATTTTATAGTTTTTTTTTAATTCGTCCCTTAACGGCGTCTAAAGTTTGTATAATGAAATATTAACAACTGGACGAATTGTGTTAAATTTTAGCACACAGATAGTTATTATGACATAGACATCCGTGAAACGAAATTTATCCAAGGAGAATGGGGAACAAAGTCGCACGCAAAAGCTAATTCGATATAAAAACAATTAACTTTAAAGACTAACGTCTTTAAAGTTAATTGTTTTTATATCGAATTCATTAAAATTGTGTAATCCTAACAATATTTTAATGACAATAAACATTTCCTTAAGTTCATATTATGGTCAATAACAAAGTATGCCATAGTATCCTGTTTCATGTACCTATTCTCAATAAAGGTTTCGAAACGGAATAAAAAATCAGGCAGTATAAAATAACCTCAAATAGCAATCTATATAGTTAGGATGTTCCTTCAGTATATCCTTGTAGAGTTTCTCGGCCTTGTTGTACACGCACAGCGCCTCATTCAGCCGAGCCAGGTTGTACATTGTGGTCACCGCTATACTGTTGTAGTACTGTGCGTCTAGGGTTTCCGCTTCCATTTTCTCCCTGGAAATAAAACGTTTATTTCAAAATCTGATAGTGTTTTCGGCATCGAATTTCGAAACTTACCCAAGGGAAATTCGAATGAATACGAAAATAACCGAACAAAAACGATCATTCACGAAGCACAAAATTAACTTCAATCTTTATATTATTAAGATTTTATTGACTTCCCTGAATGTTGTTTATTTTCAAAAGTTTAACATGTGTTTTTGCGAATCATCTTATCTTCACATGTTAGAAAAGCTGCTTGACAAGCAAAGACAAAACATTGTATATCTTATCCATTGTGTAAATATTTTACCCTTACTACTATAATATATACTATAATACCTTTCCAATGCCTCCTCCAGATATTTCATAGCCTCGTCCAAGTTCCCCAGTCGGTAGTGCAGAGCCGCCACATTGTTGAGTATCTCAGCTGGGATATCAGCCTTTACCTTCTCCTTGAGAATCTTCATCGCTGTACTGTATGCATTTAGCGATCCCTAAAACAATAACAATGAGTCAGTCGACGAGGTATTCGACCATAACGTTTGAATGGCCATACAAGACGGGTATAAAACAATCATCGATAAAATTATTAAAAGAGCAAATACAAAAATACAAAAAATTATACAAAAAACAAAAATTAAAATATTAAATAAAAAAACAATAACGAACTCCTTTCATAACATGAGATAGTTCTGTTTGAAAACTATTCTTTAATTTAGTCTGGTTAGAATGCAAATATGCATATATATACAGTATATTCAGGTTCCAATGGATGTACATAAACTTTGCTATTACTATAAATGCAAAATGAGAAAGAATGGATGGATAATCAATATTTTATCAGAAGGCTACTAGGAATGCTGTGTACAAAAAGAAGAGCTAGTAGCTTTTTAGCGTTAGTAATTCCAGTAAATGTATGAGTATTAATTGGTTTATGTCAGTTTTTGTTATGGTAGATTTAAGGTTGAATAAATAAAATAAAAATTTACAGTGGACTTATTTTATATAATTTGTATATAATGGGTTGGGTGTTGACAACATGTAAAATATTTCGTTTAATATAATATACATTCATTATTATTTGATCAAAGTAAAGAAATGTAACCTTTTATGTGTAGACACAAGACTGAAGTTTCACAATGAGAAAAAAAATTTTTTTTTGCTATCTTAGTAAAAAAATCATTGTGTTGTGTCATCAAAAATGAATGTTTTTTTTAATATGATGTAAGTAAACTTATCATAGTAAGTATAAACTTAAACACACAATTTCGGAGATATTAGAAATTGTGTTTCCGCGACCCTTATATTTCATACAAATTTAGGAACACGTGACGTCATTGAGTTATAGGAACCCCACGCCACTGCAATGTAGCATTTTTTACCTGCAAGTCATTCTGTTCCAATATCTGCGCCAACTCGATCCAGGCTTCCACATCGTCCGGGAACTGTTCGGTCACTTTCTTCAGATGCTGTCTCGCTATATCTCTCTGCAGTTGTGAGGGAGAGTTGGCGTATAGGGAACCGAGAATCTTCATTGTCTCATAATTACCGGGTTGTGCTTTTAGCACTTTCTCGAAACACTGTGCGGCCTGTAGGAAATGAACAATAAATGGATGTTCCCACGACTTCTTGCGCGCAAAAAAACTCCGTGGAAACCGTAAAAAACCCCTAATTCAGGGATTACTAGTAATTTTAGCATTATTTGTATAAACAACAAAGGCCATTTTCAACTACTTACATTTTCTGTGTCACCTCTATAAATATACATCTGTCCTAGCCCATAATGCGGTAGCACAAAGTTAGGTGGTGCAAACTGTGTCGCCTGGTAGTAGTACTGGAAGGCCTGTACACAGTCTCCCTGAGCATGAAACGCTCTTGCCAGGTGGTGACAACTCTCTGCACGCATGGCTTCATTCTCGGTATTATGGAAGGCGTGCAGAGCTAGCCTTTGTACTTTACCATAGTCCTGAAAATAATGTATAATGTAATATTTTTTTGGAAGTACTGGTTTTTTAAAATATTTTGATTGCTTTTCATTTCAAAATATAAAAATTAATATGGTGTATAGTACACTATACTCTCTACACACTCGATATTTATAACGGTATTTGGATCGTGATCCAGTATTACGATATTCATCGCATGTGTAGTACAGTGTATCACGGAATTCACTAATTGCAGTGGCGTGCACAGGATTATGACACTGGGTATGCGGCGAAGTACTCGGTCACAAAAACTTTTTCGTTTATAGATTTTTAGCATAGCTACAGCCAAGCGACGGATCTCTAAGTCGAAACCATGCCAACAGAGCAAGTCTTAGATGTACTATTACTGTACTATTACTAGTACTATTCATGTACATCTTCTACGGCAACGCAGACAAAACAGCGATCGATCGTCGCGGCGGAAGAAATTCTAATAAGTAAAATAATAAGCATATTTTAAAATATTATAACTACTCATCAGTCAGTCAGCTTCAATTTTCACACATTCAAGGTTCCGGTTACTTGAGATTACTATATCCCGATGTAAATAAACGCAAGATTTCGGCCACCTCAAATATCTTATCCAAGTGAGTGAGGCCGCGGAATAGAAATTATTTATCTGAATATCCCGAATCAGTCCACACTGTACTAGAATTACTAAATAATATGCAAGGAAAACAATATAATTTAATTGTGTGTACACAACCACACAGATAGTTATACGTTATATTATACGTTTCATAACTTTTAACATGAAATTTTCGAGTAACATTATTTTTTTGCTGGTTTAATTGTTGTAACTCGGGTACACACCTACCTTTAGACAGAATTTGAATCTTTTCACTGAATGACAATTGTGAGAACTTGTTATTTTTAATAAAAATACATTATCAACGCAAACCTCACAATCAAATAACATTTAAAAAAAATCGACAAACGCACTAGTAAAAGCAAATCACTACAATTATTATAGAAACTCAGTACGAAACTGTTAAATGTACACACTTTCAAATGTTAAAATGAAAAATCTTTTAAGAAAACTATAAATAAACAGGAGCGATTAAATTGTAAACAATGCTTATCACATGAAATATGCAATATGGCCCCCGCGAAACACAAAACGTTTCTTCTATTTAAACAAATAAAACCTTACTAAACAAAAATGCATAATGTGCATACGTGATTCATCAGAATCGCGTGTTATTATTTTTACTCGGATTATAGGCAACGAATAATTTCCGACAAGCCAGTTCGGCGGTTTTCGGAAGCGATCGGATAGCCAAACCGAAGCTCTCGGCTCGGCTCTCGGTTCGGCCATTGCCTGCCGCATGAGTTACCGCTTTATAATCATGTCGATATTCATGGGTGTGTGCGTTTGCGAAGTATGAAAATTACACACACATGCGATGATTTTTACTGCAGAACTTAGCGGCATGAGTTGCTATTTATAAAATATTAGGCGTTTTTAAGTTATTATATTTTTAAATTAATTTATTTACTATTAATTAAAGTCATCTAAAACGTACGAACGTTTTATTAAAATATCTGTGAATGACAAGTAAAGCACTGCATTTCTGCCTACAAGGAGCGCACGCCCCTGACTAATTGTGGCATGGATTTTTGGTATATCGTTAAATATCAAGAGTGTAGTAAGTATTTGAGGGAGTTATAGAGTTATCAAGAAATAATTATTTTTTAGCATAATTAGTTGAAGTTGTAATAAAAAAAATGTGCACCTTTTTAAAGAAAAAGTGATTAGCCAAATGGTTCAAAACCATTGGATTTTTTGGATCTATAACATATGCTTTGGTCAACATGATGACTGCAATTTTGTTGGACTCACTCTCCTGCAGGTTTAATTTGAGAATAGACAGCCCGACCAGAGCACCAACACACTGCGGATCTAGTTGTAAAGCTCTCTCGAACGCCATCCTTAAAAGTAAAGAAAAAGTTTATCAGACCCTCAATATGTTAAAGCAGCAAAATGGTATTCTCATATACGTCAAACACGTTTTGATTGGTCCAAACTCCAAAAATCCGTTTATGATATCAAGATTTATAGTTCATTGAAAGTAAATTGATAGTCCACGTTAAATATGAAATTGGGGTTCAGATTAGAAATCGTCATTTTTAATTTATTATTGTGTCAAATACCATTTTAGTAGTATGTTCTACATTATTATGCATAATTGAAATTTATTAATCATAGTCGGTCAGGGACAAAACTCCTGAATTATTAATAATTAAAAACAAATAAATTTTAGAGATATTTCATTCTTTGTGTTATGACATAAACTTTCAACTATTGTTTGAAAAAACTTACGAAAATCTTTCCACAATCATACCTTGCCTTCTCCTGGTTGTTTAATTTTATAAAACAATGGCCCATGCCAAGACGTAAAGCCGCTGGACTGTTTGGATTAGTTCTCAAAGCTTTTTTATAAAAGGCCAGTGCTCCTCTATAGTCCTTTCTATTAAAGGCAATACATGCTTTACCAAGTAATGATGGTACATTATTTGGAGACTGATTCAGCACAAAATTGAACTGGGTATCTGCTTGTCCCATCTTGTCACCTTCCAGCAAGCAAAAGTATGCACGACCCAGCAGATGGTTCTGAAAAAAAATTATTATGAATTCAATTTCTTTGTTTTGATAAAGCAGCAAAATATGAAGGTAATAATATGTTTAAATATATTATTAACTTCATATTTTATGCGCATGCATTATTATGATAGAATTATATTTTCTTTAATATCAAATTAATCTCTCTGAATATTCAATCTGCAGAAATAGTAAACCTTTTTTTAATATTGTACTACATTTTAAAAACTCAAAAACGCATGCCACAGGACAGAATGTTTAAGGCTTAAAAAGCTCTGTAACATCTATTATTGTATTACATACATTCTATACAAAAACGTATCTGTTGTATTCTAGAATATTGTATTAGCATTCCCATTCAAGAATAGAAGCCATTAGGAATAATGGCTTCTTCTTAATTTTGTATTTTACATAATAGGAAAAAAAAATCTTTAAAAACACACTTACTTGGTCATACATAATAATTTTATCAGCCATAGTGTAGAGAAGAGTTGCTTTGGTGAACAACTCCTTCTTCTTATCTTTAGATTTCTCCTTGTTGGCTTCCTGGACATAGTAAGCTGCGAGCATATCGAGCGCTCGCATCTGATCCCTCTCAAAGTCCCGATAACCAATCTTGGCATCCACCCGGGATGACTCAAGAATTTTGAGGAAGTCATCGATCTTCTTTTGTTTGTAGTAAGCAAGCTGTATAAAAATGTTCCAGATGTCCAAGTGACAACACAATAATATTATGAAATAGTCAAATATTTTTAGATTTGAGCACCGATTGTACATGATGTATGTTTTGTTGTTGTGTTGTGTGTTGTATATGTAATGTTTAATGTTTTCAATATATTTGAGGTTATAGTGTATTCAGTGGTTGATGATAGTTTGGACAGATTGAAATTTTGAAAACAAACTTCATAACAAAAAAATTACGTCATATTTATCTTTATAATTCATATAAAATTAAACTAGTGTCCATCCTGAGTTATTTTTATTTCCATTAAAATTACAAAATCAATATTTCAATCATGTTATTAAGGCGAAACAGAATGTTAAAACGCATACTGTTAGTCTTGTCTGTGAAGTGGCTTTTCCAAAGTATCAGCTAAGACAGGCAACACGGATTGCGTATCTGTGGTGTTAATATTTTATATTAGGGAGTATAAGTTTTAACATTCTGTTTCCTGGTCCCATAAGAAGTAGGTGTAGTAAGTGTTCCGGGTACCAGACAACGGAAATATATTTAAAGCTTTACATGTTATATTTTAGTTTTTTGATATTATACACACATATTTTATTACACATTCATGACCCAGGAACCTAGTAAACGTTTTGGTTCCATTGGCGTGATTGGAACCCGTAACCTCCGGCTTGAGCGTCGACGCGTTCAACCACTGAACAACAGACGTCGAAGACAGAACTTCATACAAGTATGAAACAGGTTATACTCACAGCGACATTAATCCAAACATTGAGTTGGGAGCGCTCCTGCTGCAGTATACTTAGTACTTCATCACCGGAGGGTAGTTGCTCGGGATCGAGCTCTATCACCTATGTAATTTGCAAAATAGTATTACGCCACAAGTCCACAAACCAAACATGCGATTTTTCAATACGATTATTATTACCTCATCGGTGCTCATCAAAGGTATTTCCAACGACATATTGGCCGTTGATCGTCACAGTTCTATTTAAATCCAATAAACCATTGCGTGAAAAGGTATTTTAGTTAAATTACATGATTCTTTAATCCACACAACTCACAACAATTTTTGACAAATGACATCACTAATCACAATTATTGACAGCGGTAACTGGCAAGCAAATGCGGACAAATGACCGCCAATATTTCACAGATAATCAAATAAATTAGGCTGGGACTTAAACCCCGGAATCCGGAAGGCTGTAGAATATTAAGAGCATTGAAAATAGAACTCTGTATTATTTTATTAGAGTTAAAAATCGAACACATTAGCGTGGAGTCAAATGTCAATGTCATTTAAGACACTCGAAATTTCCATTTTCCGGCGCTCCGGATTCCAGAGCAGAGATAGTCCCAGCCATAAAGACAGTCCTCAACTCCTCACGCTACGTCTGCGTCGGTATAATATTATCATTTTCTGTGTAGGTAAAGGAATTTTATTATTAACTAAAGGGATTTACTGTACCTAATTATGTACGTACGGTTGGTCGGTTGCTGACACTGATACGATGTAGTTGTAACACTTTTCGATCCTAACACTGTAGCGATAAGATCTTTGTAGGATCTGAGAGCGTTATTTGGTATTATGATTTTGTAAGTACATAATATTATGACATAAAATAAATAAAAATTATCTATTTGTACAAAATTTTGATCCGTATTGTAAATTATTATAGAGCTAACCGTATTTCTAACGTTTATTATTTTTTGTATATGACTGTTTAACTTAAATAAGTAAATAAAATAAAAATATGCTGGGTAAAAATGCGCTAGAGTGCACATTGCAACGGCAACATTAGCAATTAACATTAGCAACAACTCCGAGCGACTGAGACACTAGTGTCTGGGCAGCTGCTGCGCGAAGAACCCAGACACTAGTGCCCACCCCACCCAACCCAGACACTGCAGCTTCGGCAGCTGTTAGCACGCCGCGCCCTACGAACTTAGGGGTTTGGCTTCGAACCTTTGGCGAGCACCTCGGTGAAGTTCGAAGTGACGAAGCGAGCTGTGTATTGGGCACTTTAGACTCAGCTGTGTATTGGGCACTTTAGACTCGGGCGCAAAAAAGTTAGGCGAGGCGAGGTTAGGTTACAAGAGGCAAAGTGAACTGCGTCACTGCGTCCTCTTATAAGTCTGTGGTCCACACTATCGTAATCGGCCAACCTCGGCTTACTTCGCGAGCAGTGTGGAAGACACTAACTGCTTTTAATAATGGGGCAGAATATCTTCACTCGTTCTATAATAAATAGCTAATTAAGAAAAAAAAAGTTATGTCAATTAATATTCATTTGACATTTAAAAATTGATTACATTTTCTATTTTATAATTTGTTTTTATATTTTTAGGTACCTACCTAGTTACCTACAAAATGTTGCATTAAATAGATTATAATTTCTGAAACAATGGCTGAAGTTACTGGCAAAAGGATTACTTTCAAGAGATCTCGGCCGAATCCGTTATTCGAAAGCTGGTTAGAAGAATTACACGAAGAAGCTAGTAACAAGAAGAGTAAACTTGAGCCAATGTTGAAAGAGGCTCTCACATCTTTATCTAAATATCCTTTGCCTTTATTAACGGGAGCAGAATGTGCTATTCTTTCTGGGTTTCATAAAAGGCTTTGCCAATTTTTAGATAGTCGCCTAGAAGCTTATTACAGTAATAATTTAAAAAGACATAAGCCAAGCCAACCAAACCAAGTAGACACTAGCCACGAAAATTCAAATAATAATACAAACGTACCACAAACCAATAATGTTCTTCAAAACAGTGAACTTAACCAAAATGAATCCAATATTGAAGTAGCATCAGCATCTACCTCTCAGTGGCCTTGTAATACAATTTTGCCACAAAGACTGATACCTTCAGAAAATGGGGCTCACAAAAGGGCTAAAAAAACTAAGCAGTATAAGCCAGCCCATAGATCAGGTGGCTATGCTATTTTACTAGGATTACTGGAAAATTCAGAATCAGGAAATCCAATTAATAAAGAAAATTTGATTGAGATTGCTCAAAAGTACTGTGAAGAGTCCTTTGTAAGACCAAAACCAGAATCTCTTTACACGGCTTGGTCAAATATGAGCAAATTAGTTACTAAAGGCCTAGTGGTGAAACATGGAGCTAGAAAAGCATCTTATACATTATCTGAACAGGGTCTGATGCTCGCAAAAGAATTATTTGAAGAAACAACAACTTTGCCTACAATGAACTGTATAATTTTCAATGATAATGTGATAAGTAGCAATTCTAAAAGCCCAGAAAAGGAGCAAAATTCAGAAGCAAACCATGACATTGTAAATACAGATAGTGGAATACCAACAACTTCGAGACAGTGTATTCTTGATGAACGTCCAATTTTGGAGATGCTTCCCGGAACTTTTGATGTAGTACTTATAATTGATATCCATGAGACTAATGGGTCTGTATAAGCTTCTATTTTATTTCTTACCATATATTAAATACTCCAATAAATTTATGAAATCAAAGTATATATTAAAACTTAGGATTGGAGCAACCATACACTAATTTTAAGTTTAAATAACTATTTTACTTAAATTATTTTTTTATTATTTCAGTTTATCCAAGAAGACTGATCCAACAGTGGCACAGTTTAATAAATATCCAGACCTTAAGCACGAATATAGGAGCTTAAAAGTGGGCGACTTTACCTGGATAGCAAGAGACAAAATTGATAAGAACAAGGAACTTGTCCTCCCCTATATAGTGGAAAGAAAGAGAATGGATGACCTAGGTGCTAGTATTAAAGATGGAAGATTCCATGAGCAGAAATTTAGATTAAAAAAGTCTGGGTTAAAGAATATAATATATTTAGTTGAGAGTTATGGTAGCAACCATCATATTGGTTTACCTATTCAGTCTCTTATGCAGGCTCTGGTGAATATCAGAGTCCAAAATGGCTTTAGAGTCCATATGACAGAGTCACACACAAACTCTGCTAGGTTCCTGGCAATGTTGACTAAACGACTGACTATTGAATATAAGGTAATGTTAATTTTTAATATATTTTCTACATTCATACTTTTCATTTTTATACTAACTAGAGACGCGTCTTAGATTTGCATGGGTGCAATGTATTATACATATAAACCTTCCTCTTGAATCACTTTATTGCTGAAAACTGCATTAAAATCCGTTGAGTAGTTTAAACGATCTAAACGAACAGGAAAGGAAGCAACTTTATTTCATTCTATGTAAAAATAAATAAAAATAAGTAACTCAGCTGTGTAATGAATAAACTAGTTAAATATATCTTTTAATAATTCTACTTTCAGGATAAAACTTTAAAAGGACATAATCAAGAACCAAGTGGTGAAATTCTGCCAACATTTGCATTCTTTAATAAATCTGCTTTGAAGAATAAACCTTTATCAGTCACGGATACTTTTATAAAAATGTTGTTGCAATTGAAGGGTGTTTCTGTGGAGAAGGCATTAGCTATAACCAATGTTTATAAAACACCAAGTACTCTATTCAAAGCTTACGAAGGCTGTGATGACGATAGAGCAGGGGAGTTACTGTTAGCCAATTTAAAATATAGCAATGTGTCCCACAATGTGGGGCCAAAAGTTAGCAAATCTATTTACCAATTGTTCACATTTGACAATTATATTTAAAGTATTTTTCTTTCACATTTAAATATTATACTTTATTTTTGTGGTATTTAGAATTTGAAGCAAAATGATACGAAAACCAAATCGTTACTAAGTTGAAATGTTAATTTGATTTTATTCATGTACATTTTTGTAAAGTAGCCAACTTAAAATTATGACAAAAATGGTTGTAACTTGTGACTTTTATTTTTAAGAATTATGAATCCTTTTATTCTGATGAAGTGATATTTTTATTAAAATAATTTAATTCGATGTTATTAAAATGTGTTTTTTTCTGAAAATTCCCATGTTTTAAATCAGAAAAGATAATTATTGCTGAACACATTTACTTACTAGCACAATAGTTATGTACTTTATACTACCTTTATACCAATGATTCATGTTAAAGATTTTTTATCTCTTAGAATTTGTAAAAAAAAAGTCAAAACTTTATAGGTACTTATCGGTGCAATTCTGAAACACTAATACCAACCTCCTTACTAATAAAAAGATTTACACAACGGATAACTTAAACAATGTTGCCGTCTTTGTCTGTTAATTTTATTTATTTTATTTATTTATTTTATTCTGGCAACAAACAGTCACATACAGTTACAGAAGGTACAGTAAATATTAATTTCTTACAATAAACCTACAGTGCCGAAAATAAAGTACAGAAACAATAAGAGATTTTAACTCTTATTTTGGAAGACGCGTAGCTTAGGTATAATTAATTAATATTAATCTTTGTGCCATGAGTAAAGACACAAGAGTTACAAACAAACAACAAAATAATAATAATAATAACAAAGAATGAACAATAAGTGTGTTATAAGATCTTAAACAATATTAAATCTACGTTTTAATTCTGATTTTAGGCTATTGAGAGAGTTATTAAATATATCTATATCAGTGAAGTCCCTGTTGTAATTGTTAGTGGAACGGTATAAGAATGAATTACGAGTGTAAGTTTTACAAAGTGTTGGAAGAACAAAAACTGGCTTATTTCGTGAGGGGCGCACAGGAAGTCGGGCTTAAGCTTTAAATGATATCTTAGATAATAATGTAGGCGAATCTGTCAGCGAGTTTAAAATTTTAAATAATTGAATGATATCAAACATGCTACGTCTATTATGAAGAGTTGATAAGTTATGCCTACGCAGGGCATCTTCATACGGTTCATCATAAATATTTACGCGGTAATTAAGTGATTTAAGGAACTTTCTCTGAACATTTTCAATGCGATTAATATGTATTTGAAAGCATGGACTCCAAACAGTACTACAAAAATCCAGAATAGAGCGAACAAAAGAGAAATAAAGAGTTTTTAGAGTTTTCACGTCTCTAAAAGGTTTACTAACACGATGAATAAAACCTAGGTTACGAAATGCGGTACTAATTATATGGTCAATGTGATTATTATATGTTAATTTGGAATCCATAATTAACCCAAGGTCTCTAATGGTTGAAACTCTTTTAAGAATGGAATTATTCAACATGTATTGATTTGGTGAGTTTTTCGTGTATATGACATGATAAAACATTTATCTATGTTAAGGAATAGTTGATTAATCTCACAGTATTGTTGCAACTTCAATAAGTCGTTTTGCAATTTTGTGCAATCAAGTATCGACTTGATGACTATAAAAATTTTCGTGTCATCAGCATAGAGTAGGTGATTACTATGTTTAAATATTAATTATATGTCGTTTATGTAAATGTTAAACAGTAATGGCCCTAGGTGCGATCCCTGGGGAACTCCTGAAGGGACAGGGAGGAATTGGGAAGAGTAACCTTTGAGGTAGACAGCCTGGCTACGATTTTTTATGTAGGAATGTATCCACCTGAGTAGGTCGCCATGTGCACCGGCCCTCGTTAGCTTTTCGATTAGCATATCATGATTTATTTTATCGAATGCTTTCGAGAAGTCGGTGTACACGACATCCACCTGTAGATTTTTGTCCATCGCTTGCACTAGAAAGTCAGAGAAATTTAACATATTGCTATCTACGCTTCGGTTTTTAAAGAAACCATGTTGATATTGAGAAATATGATTACGAAAAGCAGCAAACATTTGAGAAGTTACTATTTTTTCAAGTATCTTACCCAAGACGCAAAATTAAGAGATAGGTCTATATTCTGTTATGTTATCTTTTTTATTGTTCTTGGGAATCGGAGTTATAATGGACTTTTTCCATATGCCAGGGAAAACGCCTGTTTTAATTGAGGTACTGAAAATAATCGTAACTGGTTTAGCAAGAACCTCGGCACATCTAGAGATGAAAATTGGGTGAAGGTCATCAGATCCCGCACCCTTTTTGGTGTTTACTTGTTTTAATTCTTTTAATACAACATCTAAATTAATGTCTACTGAATTTGTATCTAAGCTTGAAGGAAAATCATTGTAAATATTAGTAGTTATTCGCGAATTATTCCTAATAAAAACCGAGTTAAAATAATTATTAAAAGCATCACAAATCTCACTTCCAGAAGAGAGTGTTTGGCCCTTATACAACATTCTTTCTGGTATTTGACTAGACTCATTTTTGGATTTGACGAATGACCAGAAAAATTTAGGGTTAGTTTTAATGTTGTCTTCAGACAGCTTAATGAAATTTTGATAACAGTCCTCAGACATTTTTTTAAATCGGTTTCGAAGAATTTAAAATGTGTGGTAATCTAGAAGATACGTTTTCCATTTTTTGTGGTACTTACATTTTTCTTTAGATAATTTAATAAGGGGTATTGTGTACCACGGGGGATATTTTTGTTTACTAATTTGTGTATAGGGTACAAATTCATCAATAGTACTATTAAGAACACTGTAAAAGTGATCAGTCATAGAATCGACGTTGTGGCATTTAGTTAGAGATGATTCCCAGTCTACAGAGCTAAGGGCAGTGTTTATTGAGTCATAATCGGCCCTGTAATATTGTCTTCTAACTGTGGTGGCGAGTTTAAGTGTCGGGCAGTAATTTAATTTTATGTCAAACTCTAAAGACTTGTGATGGGGGTCTTGTGGCAGAAGTGGCCTTTCACACGGTGCGATATGACACATCACATTACTAAAAATTAGGTCCAATAATCTGTTATTGTGATTGAACTGATTATTATATTGTGATAATAAAGAAATATTCATAAAATCAGCAGTTAGACAGGCTAATTTATCGCCATTGGTGCAAATATCCAAAGAATTGGAGTTATAATTGTAACCCCAGGAAGCATGAGATATATTAAAATCTCCAATTACTACGTAAATATCATTGGAATTACTTAGGATAAATTCGTTTACTCGATCGTAAAAGGACGTTAATGTCAATTCGTGTTTAGTACTGTGCGGAATATACGTGCAAATAATATGTAAATACCGGCTCGATGCGTTATTGTTTCGCGCTGCCGCGGCCGATGAGTCAGCTGTGACACTCGCGCGCAGCGGCAGAGGGACCCATACCTCCTCCGATAACGGTGGCGCGCGCATGTCGCTGCGCTGCCTCGGACGAAGCTCACGGCGCACGGCAATCATTACACCTCCGCCGCGAACATGACCGGAATCTCGATTGTTTCGGTCGCAGCGATAAAGTTCGTATCGGTTATCAAAATATTCGCTATTATGGTAATTTTCAGTGAGCCATGTCTCTGTAATACAAATAACGTCAAAATTGTTATTTAGAACTTCCCTAAGGAATGAGTGTGATTTAGTGCGTAAACCCCTCACGTTCTGATAGTAAAATGAAAAAATAGTGTTATCGAATTATATTAAAATTCGTAATAAATGTCCACGTTCCATTAACATTATTTAAAAAGTTTACAGTACAATTATTATTATAGTGATGAGACTTATTATTAAAGATAAATATTACAGCAGTTTTACAATAATTAATTTCAAGTTTATATAATATGACTCACAATATTTGTAACAATATAAACGATAAGAATGGCATGCAACTTACAAAGACTGATAGTCATTTTATTTTTGCGAGATCAGACTCATTAGAAATACATTGTATTTTCGAAGAGTCGGATTTACGTAATAAGATTTTACAATCGGACACCCAAGCGTATTTATAGTTTTTTTCAATGGCGAGTTGGCGAACTTGCTTATGTAATTTCTTGTTGTATGGGGTCAGATGATCGTTGATGTATATAGGTTTCGCCGGCCCGTCCAACCCAGCATCTGCGGTGGTCAATCCTCGGCGCACACGGACAGCAGCCAGCATATCATTTTTGCGTTTTTTTTGCGTGAACTTGATGATGATATTAGGTATATTGGAATCATTAGTGTTGTTTGTAGTGAAGCGTCGAACTGGATGAATATGATCGATATCAGTTTCAGCGATAGGGAAATTTATCTTCTTCGATATACTTTGAATTATATTGATTAAGTTTTCACCTTTTGTGATAGGGATCCCTGTGATTTCTAGATTATTAATCCTACCCTGTTGCTCCTTGATGCGTAATTGTTCCGAGAGATTGGAGATATTCATCTGTAGTTGAGTGACGTCACTGGATATGGTTTTTATTTTGCTATTATAATTAATATTTGTCGACATCAAATCACTCATATCCTTTTTTATAGCGGATTGTTCTTGTGAAAGTTTATCAATTTTGCCGTTGACAGTACTCAACTCAAGTTTAAATACATTTATATCATCACGCAATGCTTGCAGGGTGCCTAATACGTGCTGGCTATGGGTTTCAAGGGTGGTTTTTATGGTATTCATTATTTTATTTTGGAAATCAAGTAATGCATCCGAGTGATTGCAACAATCGGGCTGTTTTCGCTTTCTAAGTGTCACACCGGTATTCGGGTCGTCTCGCAATTTCGACAAATCTGGGTGTGAACCAGTGTCAATTTTTGGGGAAGATCTTTGATCACTCATAATTAATTATGTTGCGGTACAATATTTCCAAACAGAAGTTAGTAATATTAGTGAGTTTGAAGGTATCGGTAAACAGCGACAATTGCCGACGTCGTCTTCCGAGGTCTGTCTCACTCGCGCATATGTAGTCGATAATACACGGGCTTTCACGATGATACACGGACGATCACGATTTACGTTATGAAGGAGATGAAGCGATTGGCACTCTCACTCGAACGTTTCTTAAACAAGGCGCGATTGTTATTGCATTTGCAACCAAGGGTACATAGTAACAAAGTTTGAATTGCGAATGCGATGGCTGATTTAAAAATTATAAAATCGAACACGCGTCCAGCCAGATAAGAGCTCCGAACACAACTGAGAACATAACTGTTAAGTGACTTTTCCAACGCATCAGACAAAGACAGCAACATTGTTTAAGTTATCCGTTGTGTAAATCTTTTTATTAGTAAGAGGGTTATTAGATTAATAACCCCCTAATCAAGAGTGAAGAGCATGTCTGACATGTTTGAGGGTGGTTCCATAATAGGTACATAATCATCGATTACGTCAACAATATCATTTAATAACACGTATGTTGATAAATGATAGGTTATTTTCAAATTACTTTAAGTTATTATGCAATTTCGCTTAAAATATTTTTCCTAAAGAGTATTTAGCAGAACGTATCAGCATGGAATGTTTCAAGTTACCTCATTAGTACTATAGTTTAGAAATAGGGGGGAGGCCAACTTGTAAACCACTTTGGAGGTCGTTTACTAGAAAATTGTATAAGTTATAAAAACATGTATGAAACCTAGCCTTTATGTAAAAATACCTATTCAACCATACCACAAATGGTAGGGTAGAATGGAAAAAAAATCCCCACTTCACATGTATGTGCCACTGCACCCCTAAAATACAAAATTAGAATTATTTTAATAATAAATATATAAAATAGTACATAAGTAATAAAATAATTGCATAATTAATTTTTTTGCAAAATTTGTTAAATTGTTATTACAATGCCTGAGTTTGTAAATAATAATAAATAAATAAATAACGTTTATTTCATAGCGGCATAGTCCCATATTTTATATACCTTACAAGTTACAGACTAACATACATATTATTATTATTATTATATACTTAGGTAGTTTAAATAAGTATCTTAACTATAACACGTGTTGTCGGGGAAGTCATGCGCTATTCGTTCCGGAGTCTCCTCCGGTAGACCACACCCGTCGGCCAGAACCCCTCCACCTCGAAGGTCGACAAAAGATGCGTCGGCACTCTCACCACAATGTAATGTTGGCGTATGGCGAGAATCCAGCCGTTTGACCCTCAAGGCGATGGACGTCTTCTGCGGATGTAGTCCACGACGTCCTCGACCTCCATGGACCAGTGCGCTGGCGGGATACGTATTTAAACGGCATCGCGAGTACACCTCGCACCGCAGGCGCAGTTCCAGTACGTAAGGCGTAGTGCCTCGATGATTGCGGACGGCGGGCTTCCTTTTCTTTCTTCTTTCCCCCAGTATGAAGCCCTCCTCATCGCACCTCCTGCTCTCGTCCTTACCAGGTCGAGGAGGCTCAGCCTTGCGGCTCTTCACAGCCATGTGGCTCTTCACAGCCATGTGGCTCTCTTTCTCCCCCTTTGTCTTCGCCCGCGGGGGAGGTGCGGGGCGACCGGCGACAGTCGCAAAAATTTTCTGCTGAGTCGCTTGTTGACTCGGCGTCTGCACGATCCGGAGGGGAAGGCGGGCGGGGGCGGCGGCGGTCGCCGACTTGTCGGTTGAATGATCCGGTAACCTACTTAGTGAATTATTACATTTTAACTGTAGTAATTCACTACGTAAGTCACGGATTTTAAATTCCGATGCATCCAATCTACCTCTCAGCTCTTCCAGCTCTCCCTTCATACTGTTGAAGTTCTTCAGCAGGCTGGAGACATCGACGATGGACATCGTTACCACCGGCAGTTTGTGGAAATCTTTCGCCACAAAGGCCGAAACGTCGTCTGGATCCGTCTGCTTCAGCAGGGAGATGTCCTGCACGCTTCGTTCGCCGCCATCTCGCCTCCGTGATGGCATGTTCGAGCCGAGCGTCTCGTAGAGCAGCTTGCCCGTGCGAATCTCCTCGCTGGCGAAGGAAGATTTGCATATCTGCAATCTGCATGATGCTGACCTCGTCCATAGTGTCGATGGCGTGCTGGATGAATACCAGCAACTCGTTGGCCACCAACGCTATGGTGCACGTGCAGCGGCGCAGCCGCACGACACTCAAACAATTAAATTTGCTTCGTGTGTAATGCGGAGCGCGACCGTTCTATAGCGCTCAACGCACGACACTGCTGTCCGAGAAATTAAACTCAAGGTAAAGGAGTTTGTGAAGCAGAATCAAGGTATTCTGATACCCTTATTTATAATGCTGACAACATCTTGTCAAATTGTCCAAATAAATTAATTTTTAGAGCGCTAGCCAATATTCTCTGTCAAATCATACCGATATATCGATAGCTTATATTATAAAATAAAATAAAATAAAATAAAAATAAAAATATCTTTATTAAACACACAAGGGACATGACACAGCCAAATTTTAACAAAAAACAAGTAAATTATACACTAACGCACTATATCATTCAAAGAATACGAAAAGAGACAGTTTTAAAAACACAGCTGATTAAGGCTATGCAATGCCCACACCATGTGTTTAAAGGGATGCCACTCAGGCTTCGACCGCGGCAAGCCGTGGCGCCTGATCTTCCGTGACCCCCTTGTAAGTTCGCGATATCACGACGGCACACAATCATAATTATTGAGTTACAAAAATAAAAAAGGTACAAAAAAATAAATAAAAATAAAACACAACGCATATATATATATAATAGTATAGATACGATACTAATTAATTATAATTATCAATATTGGTATTTTCAAAAATATCGATAAGTACTATATCACATTTCCAACATCCCTATTCCCTACTCATAAGCCCATGGAGGTAGACAAAAGGAGAACGATCGCTGTAGAAAATAGTGTCCCAGAAATATGGACATAATAAGCGAGGTGCTGCGATCGCTAAGTTGTCTCAATAAAAGCGGGTTGTTGTACATTATTTAACTAACTTTATCTACTTGTACTCATAAACAGCTAACTTCGCTGATATTATTCATTTTTCAGCCGCGCTGTCGGTACTACCACCGTCAGCGCGGCTGAAAAAAATATGAATAATAAATTCTACAAATTTTCAGGGACAGGCGGGCTAGTGCTTTATGCACGTAGCAATCGTTCTCCTTTTTTTCTTACCTCCATGCTTGCCTATGGGAATTTCCCAAAGGATTGCTTAGTGTTGCCATAAATGAGTTTAGGGTAGGGTTGTCAACCGTCCTGTTTTCTTAGGACAAGCCCTAGTTTTTGCTGTGTCCTGGATAGTTTTAAACCTGCGTCATCAGTTTTTAAAGCACTCTGTGGTCATTTGTTTTCTAATTCGCGCGCCACTTTTACGATTTTTCTTACTAATAATTTAATTTTATTCAAACACTTTACTAATCCAAAAATATGATTGTTATAATTACAATTTACATGCACTTATTTCACAAAGAATGCAATACCTACACTACGTTTTAATCCGACCAATTCCTTATCAGTAATACTATCATATGTATATATGATCAGTAATACTATAATATGTATAATTATATGATCAGTAATACTATCATATGTATATATGATCAGTAATACTATCATATGTATATATGATCAGTAATACTATCATATGTATATATGATCAGTAATACTATCATATGTATATATGATCAGTAATACTATCATATGTATATGTGATCAGTAATACTATAAAATGTATATATGATCAGTAATACTATCATATGTATATATGATCAGTAATACTATCATATGTATATATGATCAGTAATACTATCTAATGTCAGGTGAGTATGGTATCGTCGGTACCTACCTATTCCTTCCTTTTTTCCTTCAATTTCAATCCGAAACTGAGTGGATAATTTATTAAATAATAAATTACTTGAACGTTGAATACGAGTTTTAATTTTAATGGAATCATAATTATCTTAGGGCTTGTGTTTATACGTCGCCCAAAAATGTACCTATTTTACTACCAATAAAATTTGAAACGTTTAGCAAAATGGATAAATGGTCACCAAATTACGTTTCCTAAAATATTATCAAATAAATCCAATATTTCTTAATATTGACTGCCATAAAAATATATGGACGCCTTAAAAATTCACTTCAGTAAATATTATACAGAATGTCCCGTAAATCGACGTCAAGCCGTAAACCCGTGATAGGCCAAGTTACAATACCTAGTTATCAGAAAAATAAAAAATAAAAACCAAGTAATGTGTCTCAAAAAATACAAAGCTTTTAAAAAAAATCGAAAAATCGACATCTTGTGGAGGTTTTTTAGTTCCCGGCACTAAAAATTTCAATTTTTTTTGTAATTTTTTTTTGTATGTTATCCTGAATAATGCTTTAGTAAACTGCTGCCTAAGATTTAAATCAAACGACTCCGACTTGAAAGGAAATGAGACTTTTTGCCCAAAACAATGATTCGAATTAAATAGTTTGCTCGATTTTAACCGACTGTACTGGAAAAAAATGTGCTACGCTTGTTTGGCAGGTAATTTTAAAAGTTGGCGCAGTTAATAAGGATTCCAAAATGGTATGACACTTGCTAGATTGTTTCTTATATTTTGGACAATATTGATTTTTGTAAAGGAAGTCAGTTTTCGACAATTTTTTCTTACTTACTTAAAAGGATTCAAGTGTACCCAGGACTTTCTTCTAAGTGATATTCTGATTTGGATGAGATGGAGAGAAACATTCAATGAGTGTAAGAGATACAGATATTGACGCCACAAGTACGCGAGACGGGTAGACACAATGCTACTAGTGTGAGCGAGACAATGTCGCTATTATTCATGTTCCCGACGTACAGCACACAAAATACAATAGATCAGTACGTTACTCTACTTCGTTTACTGCGCACACGTATTCGTTCGTCTTGATTTCGTACATACCACTTTTGACGTGAAACGTCTTTAAAATCGCGCGGAAACATACGGGTACCAGGTTTAAAAACTGGACCGTAACGAAAAGGTCTATATCATCGTACCTTAATAATTAAAAAACTATTAGTCTTAGAAACAAAAATGTGGTGTAAATATTTCACTTATATAGTCAGCTCGCTGTTATGACATTGAGTTCGTGTCGGGGTCAAGCGGGGCGGCGGGGGAGGGATACTGCGATAACTGTGCGAAACCGGCGCTCACGCTTGTTTCTATTCAGTGTAACTCGTGACTCCGACTTTATAGCGTGGTGATTCTTTCGTGTGTTTGTTGTTTCTATTACGTACCTGTTCTTTTTTATTAAAATACTTAAAACAGCGTCCATCTTGTTTTCATTTCAATCTTTTACTTTAAAAGCGATTCGCTAAAATAGACGTTTCACGTTAAAACCAACGGCCATGTGCCCCGACACAGCCCCACCCACTTTTTGCTTTGTTTATTGGACTCGATTGCTTGTGATTTGGATTTGGACTGTTTAGTTTCTCTTTCAACGACCTTTGCTTTCTCCTGGACTATCGTTGATCGTGTGATTGTGTAGTACCACCATGTCGGTGTACACCGCACAGGAATATGCCAACATGCATCTCATTTATGGTGAATGCCGATGCAATGCTAGTGCTGCAGCTAGGTTTCACCGCCAAAGACACCCAAACGCTGCTCGTCATCCCGATCATCGTGTTTTTGTGAATGTGCACCGTTCACTCTCAGAGAGCGATTCCCAAGCGACTTCTTCCTTCACTGTGTACTTGCACAGTGAAGGAAGAAGTCGCTTGCCTTACGATGACATCGTACTACAAGCAGTTGCAGAAGATCCAAGTACTTCAGTACGACAAATCGAAGAAAGCACAGGAGAGCCCAAAAGGGTAGTCCATCGAATCATGAAAAGTCATGAGCTCCACCCATACCACGTCACGCGAGTACAAACTTTACTAACCCGGGATTATCTCTCAAGAGTTACGTTTTGTGAAACGATGTTACAAGGGCTGCACTAAAAGTATCGGGAATGGAATATTTCCACTGTTCCTGTCATATTAAAATCTTTTTAATTTAAAACTCCTTGGTTTTAAAAATCGAATACCGTTTATTTATTTAAAAAAAGATTCTCGGTCTTGTCACAAGGTCTTGTCAAACTTGTTTAGTCGTTGAGAAAATGGAGTTGACCGGATGATTTCTGCATTTGGTGATGAAGCCCCATCCAAAACCACAATTTATCGCTGATTTGCTGAATTTCAACGTGGACGTGTCAAGCTCAGTGATGATCCCCGTCATGGTCGTCCAAAAACTGCAGTCACCCAAGAAAACGTTGATGCTGTGCGTAAGCTGATTGAGGAAGATCGACATGTGACATACCGCGAAATTCAGGCAACTTTAGACATTGGCATTGTTACGGGTGAAATTAAAAATAAAAATAAGATTCTCCGTGACAATATATATATTTAAAAAAAGGAAAAAATAGGGGTCGTGGGCAGAAGGCCGTATGGTCTGGACTAGCCTCTTGGTGTCAAGGTAAGGGGATTTAAACCAAGTAGGAACTTAGCTGAGGATCCAGCTGTCTAGCACGTGGCGGATGCGAGCTAGGGCTACAACTCCTGGAAGCTTCTCCGTCACCGCTGCGTCCGTTCGTCGTAGATAGATCGTCTCAGAAAAAAAAAAATCCCCGTCCAATGACTATCAGCACTCTGAACTCCAGCTAGATATAAGTCCTTTTAATTGGTGCCTCGAATGCTGTAGTTGGCGGTGTTTCGTGCCCCAAATCAAGTTCCTGGAATAATCACGATAACGTGTCGGTAGGAGTCCGGTCCTACAGCCTCTGATCTTAACCCCAACGATCAAAATCACGGGCTGTGTGACCATTACAAAGAAGGTAGGCAAAATAAAAAAAGATAAGATGATATTAAGGGCAACCAATATGATACAAACATCGTTACATTTTAATAGTGCTAGATTGGAAAGACGAAACAACAATTGAGCACGTGGTATGGCCAATCAAATAATTGACAACTAATTTACCAAGATGATAGTTTACATGAAAGAATAATGCGTTTTAATACAAGCATGATTTTCTAAATATTCACAACACAGATACACTAAATTACCTACTCACCGTGGAACACGGGATTAAAATATAATAATTATAACGACTACATCTTGAGTCTTAGCGAAAATTTAATTCGAAAAGGAAATGTCATTCAAGGAAGTGCCATATATACCCTTCCTTCCTCTTTTTTAAACTTTTGACAACTATAAACTAAAGCGTAAAGATAAGAAATCCAGAAATCAAAATAAGAAGATATTATATCAATAATCAATATATTATGTAATATAATATTAAAAATTTACTGTATTTTCATTATTAAAAACTAAATTATTATTTTTCAAAGATTTAAGACGAAAGTAAAATCGATCTACGAACTAAGTATTAAAGCAAGGCTGACGCCGTTAGTAAGGACGTGCGCCGATAGATGGCGTTTTAAGCCTCTAAAAATGACTAAATAATTAATTATACAAATCATAGATGACGCGAGTAACGCCGAAATAATCGATTTTTTGGAAAGGGAATGTAACTACGTTACAGCATGAGTCAAATACAAATAATCTTGCATGAACAATTAGGTGTAAAAAAGTTGTTTTCCCGATGGATACCGCATTTGCTCTGTGAAGAGCAAAAAGCGGCTCGCGTTACTTGGTGCGTCAGAACTCACGAAAGATTCCACGCAGGATCCTCAAATGCTGTATACAACATCGTATCTGGTGACGAATCCTGGATATACGCGTACGAACCCGAAACAAAAAACCAGTCACGAGTTTGGGTGTTCGAAAATGAGTTAAAGCCAACAAAAATTGTTACTTCACGGAGTGTTGCAAAAAAAATGGTGGCCACGTTTGTCTCCAAAACCGGCCATGTTGCGACTATTCCTCTTGAGGGACAAAGAACGGTTAATGCACAATGGTATGCTAACATTTGTTTGCCACAGGTCGTTTCTGAACTCCGTAAAGAGAACTGCAACCGCCGCATCATCCTCCATCACGACAATGCGAGTTCTCACACCGCGCACAGAACAAAAGAGTTTATAGAGCAAGAAATCATAGAATTATTAGACCATCTGCCGTACAGCCCCGACATAAGCCCTAATGATTTCTATACTTTCCCTAAAATAAAGAATAAATCGCGTGGTCAGAGATTTTCATCACCTGAAGAAGCTGTGGACGCCTACAAAACGGCTATTTTGAAGACCCCAACTTCCGAATGGAATGGTTGCTTCAATGATTGGTTCCATCGTATGGAAAAATGTGTCAAATTTCGCGGAGAATACTTCGAAAAGCAATAAATACATTTTTAAATAGTAATGTTGTGTCACTTCCTTGATTCCCGAAATTTTCAGTGCCGCCCTCGTACAAAGACACCGGGAAGATTCACGATTCATAGACAAAATTTTATGGTCCGATGAGTCCACTTTTAAAAAAGATGGGTACATGAATCTACACAACTTACACGAGTGGCATGTAGATAATCCACATTTGATGAGAGAGGATAGATCCCAGTATCGATTCAAAATAAACATCTGGACCGGGATTCTAAACGGGAGAATCATCGGACCTTTTGAACTGCCTTATGCATTTATTTGGACTTTTTAAGAAATCATGTACCAAATTTACAGAGACATGTGGTTCCAGCAAGACGGCTGCCCGGCGCACTATGCCCGTTCAGTGCGAGATTATTTAGATAATGAATATCCAGAAAGGTGGATGGTGGCGGTCTGGTACCATTTCGTGGCCAGCCCGTTCACCTGATTTAAAACCGCTAGATTTTTTTTACTGGGGAGCTGTGAAAGAAAAAGTGTATACAAAGCCAATTGAAAATGTAGTTGAACTACGACGACAATTAACGCAAGCAGCTGATTTAGTTAATAACGGCAGATTTGCCCGTCTGATAAAGCGGTCTTTTTAAAAAGATGTCGAGCTTGCATTTATGCTGGTGGGACGCAGTTTGAACATTTGTTATAATGTAATAAAATATTTTAGACTCTAAAAATTTGTTTCAATTAAAAGCTTCCTAAAAAACACCTTTCCTAAAGTTAAAAGTAATGAGACACTATGGCCCTCGTGGCCCGTGATATTCTTTTACTTCTTGGATTTTGTCTCTCTTACACTCGTTGAATGTTTCTCTCCGTCTCATCCAAATCCGCATATAACTTAGAAGAAAGTCCTGGGTACACTTGAATCCTTTTAAGTACCTAAGTAGAAAAAATTGTCGAAAACTGACTTCCTTTACAAAAATCAATATTGTCCAAAATTTAAGAAATTATCTAGCCAGTGTCACACCATTTTGGAATCCTTATTAGCTGTGCCAACTTTTAAAATTACCTGCCAAACAAGCGTAGTACATTTTTTTCAGTACAGTCAGTTAAAGTCGAGCAAACTAGTAAATTCAAACCATTAGGCACAAGTTTACTAAAGCATTATTCAGGATTACATACAAAAAAAAATACAAAAAAAGTAGAAATTTGTAGTGCCGGGAACTAAAAAACCACCACAAGATGTCGATTTTTCTAAAAGCTTTGTATTTTTTGAGACCCATTACTTGGATTTTTTTTTAATTTTTCTGATAACTATTGTAACTTGGCCTATCACGGGTTTACGGCTTGACGTCGATTTACGGGACACCTGTATATTGTCACTAAATAGATATTACCAATATTTTATGCCACGAGTTTTAATTTGGTAGTTTTTGTTGGGCTAAAAAGCTAACGATCGCTAGAACATTTTTTAAATACCAAATAATAATATACTGGTGTTCTCAAACATACGTCACTTGTTTATTGTTGTTATATGAAATTAATTTAAATATGATAATATAGCCAAATAGTACATATATTTCACTCTAGATATTGATGTAAAATAAAATCATCAAATTTAAAATGAAAATTATGTTTTATTGCAGTTGTAGGTACTTATAACTCTTTATCATTAATTTGTACTGAGAGTTATCAATGGCACTTTGAGATCAATCAATCATAGACACTTTATAAAAAACAAAAAATTATTGGATTAACAGAGCTTTTTTAGATTTAGCTAGCCGCCCTCTCTTTTTCTTCTCGCCAATAGGGATATTTTTGGCTTCATGAGGTGGATCCACGTACTTCAGCCTGATTGCTAAACCCAATAGATGTTTACAGGTATACTGTTTTAAAAATGTAGGACAGTTAGGTACACCTACCGGTTAACCATTCGTCTCTGTTGATGGGTAACATGACTTCCCATTCACTGAAAAACTGTTCCTTAAAATCGTTGAAACTTTCCCAGTGATTATTTAAAGTTTTACACTCCATGTTATCACCAGCTGGAATTCTGTAGTATGTCGCCGAGTCAGTTGTCAGTTTAACGGGTAGTCTTTTAGGCAGTTTAGGCCATTGGTACGCTTCAGTCCATTGTTTGAGAGTAATGGTAGGTTGTTGGGAAACGGACTTATTATTAATATTAGACCACTCGGTCACCATATCTTTTGCTACCACCAGGAATCGCGACAATGAGTGACGCTCCCGTAAGGTATGTTCGTATTTTATAGTTCGATTAAATGCTTTCAGAGCGTTGTTAGTTGCTGGAGTACCTGAAAGGACTCCTAAATACCAATTGCGATTCATAATCAGCCATTCTTCTTCAAAGTATTTAATAAATCCTTGTTGATCTTTCCACTTCCCCAAAAAACCTTCACAAGCACGGTCGAAGATGATGACGCATCAGAAGATGACGAACACTGTAAAGCATCTATGTCAGACATTATTAATTTGCTTGTACCTATAGTGATTTGCCTGTGCCTCACGCGCCCGTCGCGGTTGTGCGGGGTAAAGGAATAAAGAGAAGCAATTGTAATTTTAGTCTTACATTATAGTTGTCTGTGACCAATATATTTATTTTGGATGACGTCAAACTAATTTAGAGTAAGGTTTTTGGTAGTAATATTAATTTTTATAGATGACATCATACCCTATTTATACTTATAAACTAATATAATAAAGAGGAAAGATTTGTTTGTTTACCAGTGCAATCGGTCCAGTAGATTAGGAGCCTATTCAGTAATAGGCTCCTAGTTTACTGGACCGATTTTGGTTAAAATTGGTACATAGATTAGACCACGGGAAAGGTAATAAGCTACTTTTAATAACGGCAAAATGTACGGTTCCGACGGACTATTTTTAATGCGCCCATGAAGTTGCAAAAAAAAAACCAAGTTTATGTTTGCATTGAACAGATTCCGAAACTACTAGACCGATTTTGATGAAATTTGGACAATGCAGGCTGATCGTCTTGTCAATCAGTGTTTGACAAGATGATCCAAGTGTCGGATGTGCATGTAAAAAGTCGGACCTGCGCCTGATCTCTCGCCAGGTGTTGTTCTGTCCGTCCCACTGGGTTTCAAGAGTAAAGGATGAGTGCTCTTGTGTACTGCGCACACGCTTGGGCACTATTAAATAACTACAGCGTAGCTGAATGTAGTATCAATGAAACCGGCCATCGTCACCGAAATCGGCGTGGGGGAGCTATTGCCTATTATTATATTATATTGTTAGCAGAAAAAAGCAGTAAGCCAGAGAAGGAAAAGAACCGTTGTTATATTTTAATATACTTTATTCATGCTGTTGACGGCGACGGGGATGTTTCTACTTGATATAATCATTTATAGACCAGTTTTAAGAGCACTTCAGGATGGAATCATCTAACCCAAGTTTACAAAACCATGAAATATTAGATTGGTTAGACACAAACATTCTAAAAACGAGATTCCAATCTAAGATCGAGCATTTGAGATTTCCAATAAATCTGTTTGTGTCAAAGCAATCTTGTATTTTTTACATTGTCCTTAATCTAATGTAAGAGGCAAATAGAAAAGACTTCTTAAAACTTGCCCGACTATTCACAATGCGTAATTCGACTCACATTCGTTAACTTCTCTGCGCGGCGACCAATAAACCCCTGTCGCGCTAAGCGTTGACCAATAACCGCGCAGTAAATTTTTGAATTCGAATTGTGACCGCAGGTGTTTTAGACATGGCACAGAAAATATAGAAACATAAAAAGCCAAAAAATTGCACTTAGCTCTCTTTACACATATACTATAAAATTTTAAAACAAATAATAAATTCTAATTCTTTTACACCTACCAATAAAGGTATATAATATCAAATTTATATACTATTAGGCATCTCTTATATATTCAGACAATTATATAACATTTCAAATATGTACAAAGAAAAAAAACAAATGCACATACATTGGAAACAACTTAAAAACTATGAGAAACGAGACTTATAAATTCCCTATAAATTCGAAAAGTATCCATTTGTTACAAAAAACATTTAGAATATATGAAGAAACCCTGTTTTTCGTCTTGACAAACAGAAAAGTAGCGCACATGAATTACAAAACTAGCAATAATAATATCAAAGAAAATTTCCTTCACTTTAAAATAAAATAGATAGGTATGTGCACTTATGAACTAATGTAGATTCTTAAAGTGTGTGATAGTTTCTCTCGGTTTGGTTTTTGTAGTACTTGAAGCCCATGAAACCGATTGCCAGGAGACCGAGGGTCAAAATAATGCCTCCAATGAAACTGGGACCATCAAATCTAGAACAGTAAACATTTCAATTAGACACACATGACATGGATATGCAGTTTTTATGGCAATAACTGTACAAAATGTTGGAGCTTAATATTTGCATCATAATGTGTATATTTAATGTTATTATAACCTAAAATAAAGAGTACACTTTAGCTAACCTGTTTGAGACTAGAAGGGCTTTGCATAACCACACTACTTGCCTTGCAGCATAGACTTTTCTTATTTCAATTAGATAATTACTGAGTATAATTTGTATACAATGAGGGTTACTTGACAACTTGTTCCATTCTGTCAATAGTTATCTACGGTATGAAATTATGAGTGTTTTTTTTTTAATTATTGCTACAAGTGTAGCAATTTCTGTTTTTTATTAATTAATACATACTTAACTATCTACAGATTAAGTAAAACTTAACCTAGATCTACCCCCAGAACTTCTTTAAATTTTTTTTAATCAAAAATTTAAGATTAAATTAAGTCTTCAAAAGGTTTATGACAATGAAATAACTTACCCTCTAGCTTGCAGGGTTGGTTTTTCTCCATCAGCCTTAGGAGCCTGAGTTGTTGTTGTGCTATTCTTGGGAGTCACGTCACTCTTTGATGGAACAAGAACTACCTTTGGTGGAACAGGCACTACCTCTGTTTTAGTTTCTTGTGGGACTGGGTTTCCTTCACTCTTTGGGGCTGGTTCTTTAGCTGCAGGTATTACAGTAGTGTTTTGAGATTTCTCTTTCTTCACATCAGTTTTGGGTGATTCCTCTTTCTTGTCTGTAGTTTTGTTGTCTGGTTCAGTTTTGGGGGCAGATTGGTTTGTGGGCATAGCTTGTGTGGCATTTTCAGCATCAGTTACATTTGCCTTTTGAGTAACTGTCGGTTTGATGGATGAATCAACTACTTTGTTGTCCGCAATACTTGTGGTAGATGGTGATATAGTAGTGTCAGTTTTTGATGCTTCTTGCATTGGGGCCTTGGTGACATCTGTAATTTAGCATAAACAGTGCATTATAATATATCATTTGGGCTTAACAAACAAGAAAAAAAAAAAAAAATAAAAAAAAATAAATAAATATATATATATTACACCTATATCATAGGTCTTTACCTATGAAATTGCCGTTCTGCAGTACTGTCCGTTTCTAATCAAAATAATTTTTGTTTGGCTAAGAATTCTAATTTCAAATTAATTTTATTTTAAAAACATGGAATTCTTTTTCCAAAAGTAGTCATTTGTTGATTGATTAGTATTACATTTTCATCTCATTTCAATCTTTTTCGTTATCATGGATACGTTAAAATTTGAGTAATTATGGAATATGAGTACCGTCGTGGCAGTAACGCGGCACAAGCGGCACGCAACATCAACGACGTTTACGGAGCTAACACTACAAACCAACGCACCACCTGTTATTGGTTTGCTCGCTTCCGTTCTGGAAATTTAAACCTGAAAAATTAACCTCGCGGTCGTCCAAAGACTTTGGTCGACAATGACGAATTAAAGGCGATTGTGGAGGCTGATGATACACAATCTATGGCCGAATTAGCAGCAGCTTCCGACGTTAGCGTCAAAACAATATTGGTCCATTTGCGTCAAATTGGCAAGGTAAAGCTTGACTGCAAGCGTTCAGCAAGTTGGTTGGATCCTGGTTCAGCACCTAAACAATGCCACTGTTTGGTTATCTAGCGCTGGTGTGATTCATCACAGCTTCTTACCAAACGGGGTAAGCATTACTGCAGATGTGTACTGTGAAGAACTGAACACAATCATAGAGAAGCTGGCACATCTCCAACCAGCATTGGTCAATCGCTCGTCTCCGCTACTCCTGCACAACAACGCGCGACCTCATACTGCACAGCAGACGGTCTCCAAGTTGCAAGAACTGGGGTTGGAAGCTCTCCGTCATCCGCCCTACTCACCAGACCTTGCGCCTACAGACTACTACTTTTTCCAGAATTTGGATAACTTCTTGGCGGGAAAAAAATTAAATACCCGAGAGGCAGTCCAAAATGCCTTTGAAGAATTTGTTGCCTCCCGTCCAGCTGATTTCTTTAAAACTGCCACTGTGTTGGTAAAGATGCATTGATTGCATGGGTGATTACTTCGATTAATACAAAAAAAAAATACATGAAAAAAATTAGTTTAAATTTTTTCATACAAAATGGCAATTTCATAGGTAAAGACCTAATATTATTATTAAGGTGTATGATTGTAGCAATAAATAAAAATTGTATATAGAGAAATATAATATTATTAATTTAGTTTTAAACCTGTTTTTTTATTAGGGCACACAAATTAAGATAACTACTACCAAGTTACCATAGCCATTTCCAAAAAAATATATAAATGGAACGGAAAATTAACATATGGAATAATTAACAATAGGAAGTAAAATGTTTTACTGAGGATTCTTTAAGCCAATTTATAAATCCTATGTTATCTATTTAAATCCTCGAAGTAAGTACCTAACAACTGTAGCGAGCGAAAATAAGTACATATTTTATCATGGCAATGGTAATTATATTACATTCCAATAATTTCCAGTAATATCTCTGTATGTTCGCCTTGTTATCAGTATTTTATACTATGTTTTATTTACACAACTACATAGCTGGTGCCCGCAACTTCGCTCGTGTACAACTAACAGAAATGGAACCCTATTTTTTGCAACAGAACCCTAAGATAAAGTAGCCTATGTTATACCTTATATCATCAGCTATCTACCAGTGAAAGTCGGGTCAAAATCGTTCCAGCCGTTTTTTTAGAGATTAGCCGGAATAAACAGACAGGCAAAAATTTAAAGTGTTTTTCATAATGATGATGACCGCAAATTCAAATGCATTTATGTGAAAAGCTATTACTTTAAAAATACAAACAGTCACATAAATTTTATTCATTTTTATAGATGTAAGCTGTAACACTATACATAAATTGATTGCTATATCCCTGTCAATTCAAGTTTTAAATTACAATGTAAATATCTTATGAGTTTTTAACCTACTTTTTATTTACAATACAAACAATAATAGGTATTATTAACGTCGTATCAGAGTTCTGACAAACTAGGCTTTAGAGAACATTTACATTGTAGACAGTGAATTGTGAAAAGTATGTGTGTTTTAGGGTTCCCTACCAAAGGGTAAAAATGAGACTATTACTGAGGTTTGTCTGACTGTCCGTCTGTCTATCACCAGGCTGTATCTTTTTAATTTTAATAACTAGAAAGATGAAATTATCACAGGTGTATTTCTGCTGCCGCTATGACAACAAATACTAAAAACAGACTAAAATAAATATTTAGTCTCCCATACAAAAAACCTGCTTTTTGCAGTTTTGAACGGAACCCTTAGTTTGTTCAATGTATTATATGACTACCCTTTGTTGGTTATTCACAGTGAATAAATAAACTATATTCCAACATAAGTATATTATTTCTTGTCTTCCAAACATATTGGTTTATGGTTTATGTAACCAGTTATTAGGTACCTACCTGGACAATTTAGTTTGTATACTAACTACATAATTAAATAAAGAAGTATACTGTCAAGTTTTTTAAATACTAGCAATGGTGGTGAAATCAATAATATACATTGCCCTGATATGGACATTTTTTTAATTTGATAGGATATTTTATTTATTAGACGACTTCTGTGGTTTAGTGGATAGCGCGTCGGCGCTTAGGCCAGAGGTCGCGGGATCGAATCCCGCCGAAGGGACAAAAAGTTTTCCTGTGTTCCTGGGTCTTGGATGTGTATCGTATAAAAGTATTAAATATATTTCCGTTGTCTGGTATCTGTGATACAAGTTTTTCGGATACTATAGTATCCGAAGACTGTACTATAGTACAGGACCAGATAGTCGTGGTGTGGAAGCGTCCCTAGATATTATTATTATAAGCTAAAGCCATCAGAAACCAGACTTATGTGAGTGGCAACTCACATAAGTATGTGTTTATTATGGTGTTCTGAAAATCGGTGGGGCCTTCGCAGTTTTTTACACTAAAGATTTTAAACTTATTTTATATAGAATAAATTAATTATTATAAATCGAAAATTATAAATTAACTAAATAGATAAGTACACAGGGGGAATGAATGTCTTCATACGCGTACAACTGTTTAAAACACGTAGACTTTTTGTCTCAATCCCCCTCTAGATAATATCAAGTTGAATAATTTTATTTTGTGCCCCTATTCTATTTTACGTTTAATAAAGATGGCGCCTACTTTAAATTAAATAAAATGTATGTAATGTTTTACAATTTTGGAGTTTATTAATTTAGAAAAGGGATAAAACACGCAATTTTTTAAATCATGCATATAAAAGTATAAATTATTGTGTAATATAGTGAAATGTATATCCAAAATAAGAAACATAGAACTTGTTTTCTTTCAACTGTAATTAGACAAAATTCCAATAGAACGCAATTGACCAAAGATTTCATCCGCGCTTACCTTGTCCTGTTGTCGGTTCTGGTGCTTTACTTAAACAAGCAGATAAAGAAATAAGGATGATTACAAATACTTTCTGCATTTTAGCTACAATAATAATTATTATAAATCGAAATAGATAAAATTTGTGATCGCAGCTCGCACTTCTAGCGAAGAAAAGAAAACTTTTTTTAGTGACGACAATAGGTACATACCAGAAACAAGATGTTGTACCATAGAGCACAATTATTTGTATATACATTCATATTTAAGCCACGTCCCTTGTTTATGAAATGTAATAATAGTAATAGCTCCCCACACCGATTTCGGTGACGGTGGCCTGTTTCATTGAAACCAGGCCAGCTACGCAGGAGTTATGTTATAGTGCTCAAGTGTGTGCGCAGTACACAAGAGCACTCTCTCCTCCTTTTACTCTCGTAACCCAGTGGGACGGATAACCGACACGACTAGCGAGAGATTAGGCGCAGGTCCGACTTTTTACATGCCCATCCGACGCATGGATCATCTTTCTTGTCAGACAATCAGGTGATCAGCCTGAATTGTCCTAACCAAACTTGGAAACAACATTTTTTTTTTGTTCCAATGCGGGAATCGAACCCACGACCTCCGAGTCGAGAGCCAAGCTCTAACCACTAGACCACGGAGGGCTGTTTTATTGGCTGTTTTATGAAGTGTAGCGCCTTATTCAACGGTCCAGCCTGCAAATCCTGCACCGGGACTAAGAAAGCCGATGTGGTCTGGCCTCTGGAGCGAACCATTATGACATCACGACACTCGTGTGACTAATTTAATCTATTGTATTAGTACAGAGTTATATTTAATGTGCATTCCGATTTTTTTGCAGTGTTCCAACTCTCAAAAATATATCTCCTCAAACTTAGATAAACTGTTGTACAAATAATTAAAAATATATGTTTTTTTTAATTTATATATGGCATCGGCTAATAACCATTTGCCAGTGACAAGTTAAAAAGGCGGGAAATAGAACTTTCGTTTCAATTTTCAACACCGTATTCCTAAACCGTCAAGTCTAAAGTTTAGTCAAAGTCCAAATAAATAATGAGTCATGTCAGTCGATTCAGTAAAGTAGTAGAAGCTTTACTGAAAGTTTCTAGGGAGTTTTGGAGGGAAACTCAAAATAGCACGTTTTTAGAAGTTGTACCACTTGCCCACACGTCTTGTGCACGTTAACGAATATTTAATGGTTAATATTCTACCAATATTACACATTAAGCACCGAAATAACACAAATTTCCCTTCAAAATTCCCCGGCAAAACTCAAAAAATATGTTCAGTAATATTAGGGTATAACACACACATGTACGTATGAAATTGGCGTTTTGTAAAGGAGCAACATAAAGTCGAATTTTTTAAACTTATTATTTTTATTTAATCGAAGTAACCATTGCTATCTATGCACTTTTTCCATCTCATAGGTAGTTCATTGATTCCTTTAGGTACTAAAAAAGCCGTGTGGAGTCGTGGGACACCGTATAGGAACGAAGTTCCTTATTATAAAAATGTTAATTTTAAGTTCTATTCGAGGTATAAAGAAAATAATAAAGACAATAGGTACATAAAAATCTTACGTTACGGACGTTTTTCCCCGGCTAGGGAAACCATTCGGACAGGAATCAATAAAATCTTTGAAGGCGCTTTGGACTGCCCCATCGGAACTTAATTTTTTGCATGAAATTATCCAAATTTCGAACAAAAAAGCGTGTGTCAGCTCCGACGCACGACTGGAGTCGACTCTAAAAAGTAAAACACGTCCCTCAGAAGGAACAAAAACTTAAGCGATCGATTTGAGTTCAAACATTCGCGCCATGTGAAAAAAAGCGACAGGTGCGCAGAATAGGTTGCGCACGAAAACGTAACGAAGTCATTCGTTCAGTAGAATTTACCCCTTATATTTTTTTCATACCGGGGGCCTTATATGAAAATCGATTCTTAAGGAGTAAACTCTAAAAATGGTAATCTCTTGAAGCAAGGTCCGGGGAGTACGGTGGATGTCTTGGAGATTCCAATTGAAGCTCCTTTAATTTGGTAGCCGTCTGTTGTGGAGCGTGTGGTCTAGCGTTGAGAGAGTTGAGAGCGAATGACCAACCTCGGTTGTTTAGCAGCTAGCTTTTCCATAATGATTTGCAGTTGCTGGCAATAAACATCTGCTGTAATCGTCTGGCCAGATTATAAGAAAGCTGTTGTGAACGACACTGGCACTAGTCCACCAAACGCTCACAAGTAACTTTTTTGAGTTAATTTTCGCTTGGGGCAGGCTTTAGCTGGTTCGCCAGGGTTTAGCCATTGCAATGAGAATTTCCGATTATCGTAGGATCCACTCTTCATCACAGGTAATGATTCGATTTAAAATCCCTTCATTATTGTGCCGGTTGAGTAATGTAACACAGTAGTCGACGCGCGTTTGCCGGTTTGCTGCACTCACTTCATGAGGTACCTTTCAAGCTTTTCCACCTTCCTAATTTGCTTCAAGTGGATTAAAACAGTTTTATCACTAACACCGCAGTCTGCAGCTAACTCGGACGTGGTTTGCGATGGATCCGCTTCCACAATAGCTTTCAATTCTTCATTATCAACTTTGGTCTGCGGCCGTTCACGGGGCTTGTTCTGCAGGTCGAAATTTCCAGAACGAAAACGTTGGAACCAAAAACGCACTGTGTTTTCTTTTGCGACACCGCCGCCATACACATCATTAATCCTTCGAGCCGTTTCTGCAGCACTGGTTCCACAGTGGAACTCGTACTCGAAAATAATGCGATATTTCAAGTTTTCCATTTTGTAAACAGAGTGACGCAAAGAAAAAACCAAAAGAGGAAAAAACAAATGAATTACGGTTTTCGAAACACAAATGCATGAGTAAATAGCGGTATAAATTTGAAAAAGGAATTCCTGAAATACGAGAATTCAAGAAGATATATTTGAGATCAAAGTGGCCAGTACGACAAAACGCCAATTTCATATGTAAGGACCTAATATTATTATGTCCATGCAGTATTTTTTTATACATTAGTGTAGTATTCTTAACACGTTCGCGGACACGCCGGCTATGGCATTCATCAGTGATCTGTGTAGAATGACGCGACTGCTATACCCGTCGTTATTTTTCTGCTCTCTAGAGACACACATGCTTTAGCAGTCGAATTCTCATACTACTACCATACAGTTCATTATCAAGTGCCCCCAAATTGAGATTTTCAATATCCTAGGTGTCACATAACACGTATTTTTACACATACAAATGTGATACTAATAGGAACATTTGTGTGCGCACTCACACTGACACACCTGTTATAGCAGCGGCGATCGTATGATGATTTGTTCAGTTGGCCGGCGAGTGCCCCGCTGATGTAGAAGTGTTTGTGCGCGCGGATTTTGATCGACGGAAGTATCGAGTATATTTGGTTTTTATTTATTTTTTAATGATTATACTTCACAAAATACTTATGTCATTAATAACTTATGTTGTATTTCAATGTAGGCATGTAATTTTCTCTGTATTACTAAATTTTAAGTTGGTAATACCTCAGACTAAAAGAATAATATGTTATTCTTTTAGTCTGTGGGTAAAACATATTACCAACGTAAAGTTTATAATTTAACCTCCGAAATGAAATACACTTATACTGAGTACATTGTCTACTTTTTAGATGTCTCGAAAAGGCTCAAAAAAAGTCCTCGATCCATATGAGCGGGAGAATGAAAGAATTATGAAATTATTCAATGACGCGAGCTCAGGCGAACTCTCTTGTCATTCAGAGTCAGAAGAACCAGAAACATCGAGCGAAAGTGAAAAAGAAGAGTCAGAAGAGGATCCGTACAACGATTGAGATGTTGACTATGGTTCAGATACTAATTACGTACCTAATGTAGATAGCGGGTCATCAACAACTCACGTATCCGACTCTGAAGAAGACGGTGATAACGTGAAGCGCGCAGGCTATAGCAGATGCGGCCTTTATGTATACATATTGAGTATTGTCAGTGACAGAACGACAAAAGCAGGCGCAGGGTATAACCGGCACGTCCAAATTCTATATGTTTTATGACCATCACTAATGACGGAACGTCTATAGCAGGCGAAGGCTATAGCCAGAGTGATCGTATTTGAATACTTGGTAACTTCTGCCAGTGACGGAGCGGCTAAAGCATTTCATACAAAAAGGAAGTGTCCGCGAACGTGTTAAAAACTTCGAAAAGTTTGTTTTCTACAGGTCGACTTTTCAAATCGCATGTCGATATACTAGTTTAATAGCTTAATTTAATTAAAAATAGAAACTACAAACTCTAAAATATCTCCCCCTACAGGATTTTTTCCCTAATTTTAGGGAGAAACCCCTAAGTTGGCAACCATATCCGTGGTCTGCTCCGGACCAAATCGTACGTGCGGTAATGCTATAGTGTCATTATTGTCAATCTTAATTTAAGGTTCATTACTCACGGTCCAGCCTGCAAATCCAGCACTGGTACTAATGGCCATTATTAGTGTCAATAGTGTCAATGAGGGTCTTTGAATTCGTGACATCTGACAGCTTTTTGACACAACAAAGACCGTCGGGCTACCAAGCGCCGCCTGGTGACAGAGAATGAATCGAAAATTCTTATTGACCGTTTTTGATACCACTTACGCCACCAGATGATGCTTTGTGTGCGTTTGGTCTCCCCCCTAGCGGCAGAAAAAATATCAAACACCCTTGTTAGTTATAATTTTTGTCTACAAGTCCGCTTTAGGCCGCGGCATTGGATTTGCAGGTTGGACCGTGATTATGGTACTTAAATTATACTAATAGGTCTGCGGCCTTGGATTTGTACGCTGGATGGTAATTGGCGCTTAAGGCTGGAACTATATGATCCGGAACCCTGAAGGCCGGGGAAAATTCAGATTATTGAAAATATAACTCTGCGCTTAAACAAAAGAGCTGAAAATCGAACACTTAAGTGTCGAGTCGGAGTTTTGCCGGGGATTTAATGTGTGACGTTGATGTTTTTGTATGGCCTCCATAAATTTGTGTTATTTCGGTTCTTAATGTGTAATATTGGTAGAATATTAACCATTAAATATTCGTTATCGTGCACAAGTGTGGGCAAGTGATACAACTTCAAAAAACGTGCCATTTTGTGTTCCCTCTAAAACTCCCTAGGAACTTTCAATAAAGCTTCTACCACTTTTCTGAATCGACTCATTTGATTCTTTGACTGCACTGACTATTTATTTGGACTTTAACTAGACTTTAGACTTGACGATTTAGAAATACGGTGTTGAAAAGTTAAACGAGAATTCTATTTCCCGCCTTGTTAACTTGACACTGCCACTGTTTGAAGCCGAACGCCATAAAAAAAGTGCCGAGTCTAATGTCTATGTCATATCTGACAACTCGACACTCGTGGGTCCGATAGCATGGAGAATAGAGGTAAGGAGGACCATCTCTTTAGCAGAAAACCTAAAAAGTGTCCGACAAAAGTAATTAATTATTAGTTCTAAAACTGGCCATAATGGCGCTAGAGTGAAAAGGGTGTGTGACATGAAGTTAGCATAGAGATGAGTGAACTGTGTATTTAGTTAAGTTTAGTTATTTAATTTTTTTGATGACTATAAGTAGTTTTTAGTAGTTAATTCAGAAAAACATGAATATTCTAATAACTCGCGTAGGCGAAAATATTTATAAAAATATAATCGAAGAAGATGCTAAGATTAAATTCTGTGTATTTTGCCGTTTTACACGCTTGCTACAGTGGCGCCACCCTTATTTGATGCATTTTAGCGGACACTTTTCTATCCTAGAGATGGTCCTTTTAACCTTTATTCTCTATGTCCGATATACCTATCGGACTGGAGACACTTTTTCATGTATGGAGATGGCACTCCTTACCAGGAGTGCCATCTCCATACATGAAAAAGTGACCATAAAATAGTGTTAAATAGGCGGCTACAGACGCAAGGGTGTAAAGCGGCAAAATTTAAACGGATAATTAAATCTTCGTATCTTCTTCGGGTACATTTATAAAAATAATATCGACTATGCGAGTAATTAGAATTTTCATAATTTACTGAATTAACTACTTTTAGTGTAGAGGACACTCCATAGGTCCGATTTTCAACTCAATTGTAATAGTCCAGGTTCTATTTTCAATGCTCTGAATTTTCTCCGGCCTTCCAGATTCCGGACAATATAGTCCCGAAATATTAGAAATTTAAGTATTATTGAGATGTATTATTATTAGTTGCATAATAATAATTATTATTGTATGGGGAACAGTTAGTACCTAAGTATCATACATATCAGTTAGTTCATATCACACCCTCGTCTGACTGTAGCGCCATTAAGGCCAGTTTTGGAACTATTATTTAACTACTTTTGTCGGACACTTTTAAGCTTAGAGAGATCTTCCTTCTTTTCTCTAACCTTCATAGGCACTTGGTACAATTCACTTTCTTTAGTTTTAGTAGGTAAATTAGATTTTTTACTGATATTCTGTTGGTTGTTGTATATTCTTTTAGCCAGACAAATTCCACGTATTCCAGTGCCATTTTTTTCAAATAGGACGTTTATGTAGGAAATGGTTAAAAACAAAAGCGGGGATCAAGTATCCGCAGTTTCCCCTATATACTATTTAATAATTTGGGATGATCATTAATAATGTAATTTCCAAAATGATTGATACAGTTTACAAATTACAATACCTTGGTAACATCTCTAATTCGCAATTAGTACGTCATTAGGTACTATAAATAAAATGAGAAACCTACTTACTTCACTTGTAATTAAATTAGTTAGTAATTGGTTAATAATTAATAAATACCTTTAATAATTATTATTTACAAATTAAGGTCACTCATCTCCAGCTTGATTTGGATTCTGTTTGATAAAAATGTTAGTAAAACTCTTAAAATCTTGTTTTTAGGGTTCCGTAGTACTCGAGGAACTTAGCCTTTACTTAGTCAAGGTTTCGTACATGACTTTCTGACAAAGATAATTTTCGAATATTCTTCCATCCTTCACAGTCATTCCAAAGTGGCTTATAAGTTGAATCTTGATATTTCTAACCTATAAGAGATATAAACTTGTAAGTTTCCATGCTGATAGGTCATGCTAAAAACACTTTAGGAAAATATTTTTTAGTGAAATCGGACCATAACTTTAGAAGCTATTTAAAAAAAGCTATTGCGCGTTTAAGCTACTAAACCCTCCTTAGACATGTCCTGAGTCCTGACATTCTCCTGGTGATTATTTTATTGAGTTCTTACTGAAGCTTGGTACAGTCCAATAGAATTTTTTAAGCGCCATACTTACGGCCCAGTCTAAAAATTCAGTACTTACTTAATAGCCGTCATTTCTGTCAATAATGTTTATAATTTTTGCCTACAAGGCTTGATTGTGATTACATATGTCGCTTTACATCAAGAATTTGAAAAACTTTTCATCCCGAATAAAACTGTTTCATTGTGATGATTAAATTCTTTTCCTAGCGAAAGTCGGGCGGCGATAAGCTAGTATTCCTCCGAAGCTTATATACAATCTTTTGGAAATCACACTTCTACGTGGAATCAATAAAAGTTACCTATGGTGCATATGAAATTGAGCTCAAAGAGCAAATGTGACATACATTTGAAATTTTAACTGTGACACACGATAATAGAGTTTTGGAATGTCTAAATTAAGTAAACCAAGATTTTTTGATGAAGGATCTGAGGCTTATTTAAGGTCATTTCATTAGTTAGGTATAATCACGAAGTTCCAAATCAAAAATATACTACAGCCTAGGAGGAACAATACGGTATTTTTCTGTATTTTTTTTTATTACATAAATGAATTGTTAAGGACAGCGGCCTCGCAACGAAAATAATATCAGTGAGTCGAAATGTGACCGATAAACAAGTGATTTAAAAACAGTACATAAACTATAATGGTGAACATTCAGTGACAATATATGTATAGATTTCTATAGCATCAGCATGATATAAGTTGTGCTAAATAGTGTTAAACGAACATAAGGTTATTTTGCTTATATTTTTTAAACTAATGTTAATTTTAACTCAATTTCTTTTATGGTGTGTAGATAAATATAATACCTAACGTAACAACAGTTTGGTTTATATAATAAATAGATACGTAATTGTTAAGCGAATAGTGGTAAAAATACATAACATTTCATAGAATGTGTAACTTAGATTGTGAATATTTTCAGTGTTAAATAAGACTGTTAGTAAATAAGGCTTTATGTACTTGGAAAAATGAATAAAGAATTTCACACAATGCGTTTTACTTCACCTGGCATGGAAAATAGGGAAAATTATGGAAAATAGCCGTATAGAGAGGTAAAAAAGAGATAGCAAATCGGCATTGCCATGAGCCAGGTAAGCAAGACTAAATTTGTGAAAAATGTTCTCCTCAAAACCAGTGTTTTATTATCGCCCCGGCTCTGCCCAATTCGGTGTAACCTTGCTATCTTCGAGTCTAATCTGAGCCGGCGGTTGAAACCCTGTGGAATGTACAGTCCCATACATGAATAGTGCTCTAAAAATAAGACAGTTTACAAATGGAATAGTATTCTAAAAATTAAAATTTTCAAAGATATTGCGGATTGTTTGAAGCACTTTTGTGAGTCTCTGAATGTTGCTACGAAATGTATGGCCATATGCACAAAATTTCTGATATCTCGTAGTTTTGCGCGTTTATGTTGATACATACCATAGTGAATCTTTTTTGCGTTTGATGTAAGTAAACTAATTATGTAGGTTTTATACACTAATGTTTTAAAAAGAAATTAAACTTTTTTGTGACTTCGAAATGCATATAATTATAAAACTGCACATAAATCCTAATTCTTTTTAATTTTATCAAGTTACTTATATAATACCTATTTCTTAATTTATTTAAAACACTTAATTTTTACATCATAGATGTATTATATTAAAAAGAGGTGTTGGAAAATACCCAATACTACGTATTCGTAATGTTAATACAGCCCAGACAGGGCGCTGCCATAATTTTAATACAATGAGGGTTTTGATATTTTTTCTGTCGTTAGGGTGCAGACCCAACTCATACAAAGCGTCATCTGGTGGCGTAAGCGGTATCAAAAGCGGTCATTAACAATTTTCGATTCTTTTTCTGTCACCAGGCAGCGCTAGGTAGCTCGACGGTCCTTGTCGTGTCAAAAAGCTGTCACATGTCACGAATTTAAAGACCCTTATTCTCTTTCGATAAAGTTACGAATACGTAGTTGTCAATAATTGATTCCCGCTGACCCCATGGGATTGACACATTTGGTCGCTAAGGCTCGAACACACGAGTGTCGAGCCAAATGTCAATGTCATATATGACTGCTTGACACTTGAAACTTCCATTTTCAACTCTATTGTACTAGCGCAGAGTTCTCTTTTCAGTGCTCTGAATGTGCCGTGCCGGATTCCGGAGCATATAGTCCCAGCTTAAGCCACAGGGTTACTCGCATACCTTTTATGGAGAATCCTGACCACCCAGCCTGCAAATCAAGCGACTGTACTTAATCAATGTCCGCTTCAATTAGACCACGCTGCTGGATTTGCAGGCTGGGTGGTAAGGATGCCTCATAATATTATATAAGCAGCTGCTCTAATATGAACTTCAACTGACAAGTGGGAATGGGCTTCATTTTGACGTTTGAAATTTTTTAAACACAATTTAAATTTGACGTAAGAACTTTTTAATTGTGTTTTAAAAAGTTTAAACGTCAAAATGAAGCCCATTCCTACTTGTCAATTGAAGTTCATAATGGGGCAGCAGGGTCTTAAAGTGGAGTTATTTTAATAGGTAACATTTGACAATTCATCAAAATTCAAAGTAGTAGACCAGGTCACCCGTAGAGACCATGATGTGGATCTTCTAGACAGTTTTAAAGTGCCTTTTACCGATTTCTATCAACAATTTAAATCTTCAAAAAAAATGTTATGGACAGAATATTGGAAGACTGTCGCAGCTGAAAAGGGAAGATGGTACGCGGATATTCAAAGGGACTTACCAACAACACCATGGTACTATAGATTTGAGTACGTTAACAGGAAGTTCATAGTTTGCATCAACCGCTTGCGATCAGGCCATTGCCTAGTTGCGGTGCATCTCTACAGAATGAATATTTTGGACGATAGTAGATGTAGACATTGTTTTGGAGATGACGAGAACATTAATCATCTGATGCTTGAGTGTCCAGCGTTTGCCATACAAAGGTTGTTGTTAGACAATGCGATTAGTGGCATAGCAGAAGAAAACTCACTAAGTGTCCCCCGCCACATTGAAGGATTATTAAAAAATTCTGTTTATTTTGTTCCCATTTTTAAATATATTGTCAATACTGTTGGAAAGGTTTAGATCTTTGGTTTAGATAAACACATTGTGTAATTTATAGGTTATATTTAATGTCATTTTGTAAAATGTTATACTTCTCCTACTTCAGTTAATAATGTCTTATATGTCAAAACTCAAAATGTATCCGACTGAAGGACTTTGTATCCATGGTCATGAATAAATAAAAAAAAAAAAACATCCAAATTCAACAACGTAACCTTGTAACGTCATAAAATAATATATTTTTTCGTTTTGTTAGAACTGCACAATTGCTTAACTTTTTTCAATTACGATTACATATTTATTGTAATAATGACCGATACGAGTAATTTAAGATTTGCTTTCACTAATAAACCATTCTAAACATAATAAACAATTTCTGATCTAAAGAACTGAACTGAACGTCGTTACAATGTTGCGTCAGTTAATTCTTTTTCTTTTTAAACACTAGAAATGTTATTCTAAAAATCGAAAGCTGATAAGTAGAATCTAATGCAATGATTACTGGTGAAGAAATATCACCATAAATTAATAACTACGTTGTTAAATTATGTAAATGTATTATTTTGTTCTTTAAATTTACGAAAGAAAAATAAATAATGGGACAGGGATTCGCCTGATGATTTTTACAATTCACATATGTTTCAAGTCCGTATCGATTCATTAACTTTAATCGATGTTTTAAAGCAGGTCACCTCACTATGAAGATAAAAGTGACAGAAATCGAAATCTTATACCTACTGTCTCGCTAAAACTCGAGAACGGCTACTAGACCGATTTGACTAATTTTGGTCTTGAAATTATTGTGGAAGTTCAGGGAAGGTTTAGGGACTATATTACCGGAATCTCTCCGACCGGAGAAAATTCAGGGTACTTACACAGAGTACAGGGTATTTGACAACTGTCGCATTTGACATTGACATTTGACTCAACACTCGTGTGTTCGATTTTCAGCTTTATTGTTTTGGTCCAGAGTTCTATTTTCAATGCTCTGAATTTTGTCGCAGCCATATACGGTGAGAAATATTGGAGGTGTAGGTGTAGTGATTTATTTATTCAAGCTCTTAGTTAAGAAAAAAATAGAATCGGTTAAAAAAGTTAAAACATACAACGTGTCTCGGGACAGCTAGTTTTAAATATTAATATCGATTTAAGACGAACAGATCAATATTTCAATTTTGCAACTTCTTTTTAAGATCAACAGTCGCATTACATTACATTAGCAATATCATTGACGACCTCTGTGGCTCAGTGGTTAGCGCGTTGGCGCACAAGCCATGTAATAAAATAAAAATATGTGTAATAACATAATAAAAATGTTAAATATATATTTCGTATAAAAGTATTAAATATTCTTCCAGTGGTCTGGTACCTGTAACACAAGTTCTTCGGATACTTAGCACGGGGCCAGAATGACGTGGTGGGAAGTAAATGTTAATATCAAAATGCGATGAACCTGAAACAATTCCAATGTGAATCGTGACAAAAGTAAAAACTCGTAGAAAATTCAATAATTATTATTATCTTTGTTAAAAAGCTTACTAAATTTTGCGCATGAATCGAAACTCACAGGGAAATTCAATTCCTATTCTTTTAACTCTTTACATAAACTTCTAGAAAATTCAGAAACTTCGCTACCACGTTCACCTCGGGCCAGAGACTGTAGTCAGTCGAACAATAAAATTCAACGAAATGCGCTCCGCCATCAAATTCTTTTTAGTCTCGCTGTAATACGCCCAGCGGAGTATTTTGTATGTATGACATACTATAATTTTGAATAATATTACATTCCAGGATTTGTTTTATCCTTGTTTATACTGTACCTTTATAAAGACTAACTGCTTATTTTAGCTGGAAGTCAGTACATAATACACATTAATATATTTCTTTTTCCTCGTTACTAAAAATAATAATTCATGCGGAAACGAAACATACAGTATATAAAGTTTCTTAATTCCTAAAAGGTTGGGAATTTATGTTACTATTATTATCAAATTTATTATGACTTCGTTAAAAATTAGAAATTTTTGACAACCCCTGTGGCTCAGTGGTTAGTGGGTTGTCGCGTGTTCGGATCCCGCCAAAGGAACAAAAAGTTTTCTGTGTTCCGGGGTCATGGATGTGTATTAAAAATGTGCACAATTTAATAAAAATCTTAAATATAATATTATGTATTGTATAAAATTATATAGGTACACTTCCCGTTGTCTGGTACCTTTAACACAAGTTATTCGGATACGGATTATACGGATTAGCACGGGGCCAGATGGACGTGGTTTGAAGTGTCCATAGATATTATAATAATAATAATAGTTAGAAGAAAACTTTCCAAGACTTTTCAGCCCGGGCTCAAAAATTGTTACTCGAAATTCATGACTTTGTAAAATTTTTCGGTTGGCTAAAATTTTCGCGTTTTATAGCCGTATAAGGTGTAGCGATACTTGACCGCTCCATGTTTGACCCTAACAAAAATGACACTTCACCTTGTATTTAAGCCGAACCGTGTTTGTTTCCAAGAACGGTTTTTAAGTAGCTTATCCAACAATATAGTAAAACTGGAGTCGGGAATGTTTATCTAGTGTCCAGTCTTGTAGAGAAGAGACCGCACCTACTGAGATTACTTATTAATATTATAATTTATTTATTGCAACCATAAACTTTCACAAACGGTTAGCAGTTTCCCTCAAAACTGGAGTAGTAATATGACGTATATGCGTTCTAGGAAGCGTTGACCTGCTATGAGCATCATTACATTATAGTAATTGAAATAATAATAATAACTACAATTAATATAAAAACTATAACGCGACTAGGTACGTAAATTATATAAAATCAGACCAGTAGTTTAGGCGCTACGGTGGAACAAACATACATACGTACATAGACTGCCAAAATCCCTTCGGCTTCGACGTAGACGGGTAAAAAAAATATCGGTTGTCTGTAAAGTCGGTTTACTGACGATAGTTGAACGTGACAACGTCAACAACAACAACAACAACAACAACAACAACAAAAAAATGTTGTGCAGCAATCGGACTTCCAAAAAAAAGTCGAAATTTTATTATAAATTTATTATTTAATTATTACAATATAAAAAAAGTACTTAATTCTAATAACGACTATTACATTCAACGATTGAACATAAAGTACATTTCTAACACAATGCAAAATAAATGAAAACTGAGGAACTGCTGACGCTGCGCCTCATGCCGCTGCCGCGTGACGTGGTTGAAGTGCTGCATCGGCGATCTCCTTAGGGTACCGTAGCATAACACCTCCCCCCGAAGATCAGCAACTATTTTCCCAAAATCGTTGCTGGGATGTTGGACGAATCAACCCTTACTTCTCTTGGAGTTGGGATGTTTCTCTGCTCCATTGATGGCTGCAACTTCGTATAATGCTGGTACAGGAACATAGTCATGCCGATAGTGATAGTGATGATTAGTATCAAATAGACGGGAATAGTAGTATGATAGATATATGAGTCTTGATGGTTTTTTAAATCAATTTGTGGTTGCGCCATAATTTCTGAATTGATCTTATGGAGTTTTTCTAAATTTATAGATTTCAAATTTAAAATATGTTCTGAGGGTTGATTTTCTTTTACAGGTACGATGTCTGAGATTCTGAGAGGTTGTCCTTTTATAATATCATTTGTATTTGATATAGTGAATTCTGGAGTTTTAATAGAACAGCCTTGAGGTACAATAGCGAGATAACTTCCATTAAGAGTTTTATACTGCAATTTTCCACAGGATGTTTGAATTTTAGTTGACTTTGGAAAACTTAGAACATAGTGCTTTTGATCGAGTTGCTCAAATGCTTCAGCTTCTTGGGATATAGAGGTAAGTTTACAGGATGGCAAGAGCTGCTGCTTCGTTATAAGAGTGTGGATACATTCGTCGTGATTATTGAAGGTATGTGCAGGATTTTCTTCGCAGATATAATATTCCGAATTAGTTTCTAAGCATTCAGTTTCTATGTACCTAGAATCTCGTTCCTGAATTGCTATATAGGGTGATATGGGTATAAGGATTTGATGATTTCGGTTAGGAACTGCAGAGAGATTGAAAAGGTCAAAAGGCTTAGGAAGGACAATCGGCACTTTATATACTAAAACTATCTGATTATCTAAATAATAATGACCAAATTTCATAACTCTAAAATATTCTCTTAATTCTATATCTAAAGTAAAATCATTTGAATATAAAATTCTTATTTTAGAAATCATACTTCTTAACATAGCTACATTAATAATTGAATGAGCTGTGCTCGATGCATAACTCAAATTTAACATATTTCCTAAATTAACTAACTCGATTGTTAGACTATCTATATTATCACCTAAAATTAAGAGATATTGAGATAAATGAGCATATTTTATTAACTCAGTTTCTCTATTAATATCGCTTTGCATAATAAGACTAAGGGTTTTATTAATTTTATCTTGATTTTCAACAATTGTTTTTAATATTTTAGTGTGATGCTGTAACCATTCTCTAGTTAAACTTATGTGATTATTATATTCTGATTCCAATTTAAATTCGTTTTCTTTTAAAGTTTTTAAAGCATTTTCATATTTAATTGCATCAGTATAGTCAAGATTACCTGATATACTTTTTATAATAGATCCTAATCCATTGATCAAACCTCTTTTAACACGCGAAATTTTAAACGTTTGCAATATTTCTGAAGTTTTACTTAATTTGCCTGAGAGATATTCTAAGTGTGGTTCGTATAAAGATAGGGTTTTATTATTAAGCTGAGGGCGAAAATCTTGCAACTGGGAATATACAATATTAATTTTAGAATCTATGTCTTCTAGGTTTATATGCTGCAAAAAGGAATGATACTGGTGAATCATCCTGGTCTGTCCGAGTTTGGTAAGGTAAGAGTCCTGGTCCGTCGTCAAGTGTCTCAAGTTGAATTTCTTGGGTTCGGCTTAGATGTAGAGTCGTCAGTATTGTCAGTATTGTCCTGTAACAATTGTGCGCTTTTAGGCACTCTTTTGAGGCGGGATTTTGCAATAGGTAATTTTTTCCTTTTAGTATAAATATGGATTGGGAGATTAGCCATTACTTTATCATGGGTATATCTGGATGCTAATTTTTGTCTGGATGCTAAAGGATTTTTAACAAATACTGGTTGTTCAGGAAGGTATTCTTTTTCAGGTTCTCTATTCTTATTTCTATTGTCCATTATTTCTCTACGTGTTTCAGTGGTCATTTCCTGTATCAAAGAATAAGCTACTTTTAAACGTTCTTTATGATCTATCATGTATTGCTGTAAAAGATGTGACGTAAGGTCTACATTAAAAGGATCTCTAGGATCGAAATGTCCTGTTATTAAATCTATTGGTTTGCATTTTGTAAAGCTATGGATAGAACTGTTATAACCTAAAAGTGCATATGGCATTAAAAGAACTACAGAATCATGTTTTTTCTCTAATCTAAGTATACGTAAGTGTTCTAATATAGTTGAATGAAATCTTTCAACTATTCCATTTTCATTCGGAGTATTCGGTGCAACTTTATGATGTTGAATCTTGTGTAACCTAATAAATTCACTAAATAATTGATTAGAAAATTCGGGTCCGTTATCTGTTATAATTGTTATGGGTAATCCATGGTGGGTACTATATTTAAGTAAGGCCTGAATTACACTAATGGCTGTACCATCTTTAAGATAATAAGCTTGAGCATACTTTGAAAAGGAATCTACTATGGTAAGGAACTTTTCACTTTGAGCGGTAAATAAATCTAAATGAACTAATTCAAATGGTCTACTTGCTGGTGGAATTACTTTGAACTGCTGTTTTATGGGGTTTCTATCATACTTAGCTTGTCCGCAAACTATACATTCATTGATAAATCTTGTAATTTGTTCTCTCATATGGGGCCAATAATACTTATTAGAAAGAGCGAGATAACATTCGTTTATACCACGATGGTTTGTTTTACCGTCATGGTACTTATTGATTATTTCCTGCTGCTTTAAATATTCCTTAACATTTTCTAATTCCTTCTTTGCAGCTACCAAATTCATAGCGGAACTTTTAAACATTCTTTGTAAGATAGGGATTACCGTATACATTGCTGTAGGAGGATTAAAAAGTAAAGCTGTTTTAATATTAGGGCTGACATATTCTTTTATGGCGTTAACTACATCTTCTTCTAAGTTTGACTCGGATAATTGAATAGAAATTCTAGTATGTGTATCGAAAGGTTTTGTTAAAATGGGTTTTCTTTTAATATCGCCAACTAAGCTAAAAATTATTTGTCTTTTAAATTTATTCAAAGGTTCATCTGTAATTGGAATTTCTAAAATCGGATTCTCCTCAGAAGTATGAGCGGTAAGTGTTCTGGAATCATCTAATAATTCTGCTATTTCAGGTGCTGTTGCGGTACGACTATCGTGGGACATTTGAGCTATAATAGATTCTAATTCTAAACCTGGATCTTCATGAACATTTATTTCAATGCGTGACAAAGCATCTGCATTAGTGTTAGCTTTTCCTTGCTTATAAATTATTTTAAAATCATATTCGCTAAGCTTCAAGCGCCATCTCGTTAAGCGAGAATTAGGCTCTTTTAAATTCATTATCCATTGCAAAGGCTTGTGATCGGTGATAATTATAAATTTACGGCCAAATAAATACGATCTGAAATACTTCGTTGCCCACACTATTGCTAATAATTCCTTTTCTATGGTACTGTAATTAATTTCACTTGAATTTAAAGTTCTGGATGCGTACGCAATGGGTTTATCTGAACCTATAACACCTTGGGATAACACTGCTCCTATTGCTACATTAGATGCATCTGTCGTTAAAATAAATTCTTTTGAAAAGTCCGGATATTGTAGCACGGGGTCATTTAACAAAAGGGTTTTACAATGATTAAAACATTTTATATAATTTTCATCTAAAGTTATTTTACTATCTTTCTTTAAACATTGGGTCATGGGCTTAGTAATTCTGGCAAAATCTGGAATAAATTTTCTATAATATCCTAACAATCCGAGAAAACGTTTAATTTCTGTAGAGGTTTTTGGTATGGGGTAATTTTCAATAGCTTTAATTTTGTTGGGATTGGGTTTAACTCCTTCTCTACTAATAACGTGTCCTAAAAACTCTGTCTCTAATTTTAAAAATTCCGATTTATCCATTTGTATTTTAAAGTTTGACTCTCTTAATCTCTGAAATACTTTTTCAAGGTTTACCATATGTTCCTGAAGGGAAGTACTGAAAACTATTATATCGTCAAGGTAAACTAAACATATTTCATTCTGAAGGCCCTTAAGAACGTTGTCCATTACTCTTTGAAAAGTAGCTGGAGAATTCTTAAGTCCCATTGGCATTCTTAAAAATTCATAATGACCGTTTTCTACGTTAAATGCTGTTTTGTGAATATCTGCCTCATCCATTTCTACCTGATAAAATCCGCTTGCTAAATCTAATGTAGTAAAATATTGACATCGGCCTAATTTATCTAGAACATCTGTAATATTTGGTATTGGATATTTGTCATCGATAGTTTTTTCATTTAGTTTCCTGAAATCAACTACGAGACGCCATTTAGTTTTTCCAGACGCATCAGCCTTCTTTGGTACTATCCATATAGGAGAGCTCCATGCAGAGTCTGAAGGTCTTATTATATTCTGATCTAACATTTTATTAATTTGATTTCGAACTTCTTCTCTGTGAATGTATGGATAACGATAATTTTTAGCATGTACAGGGGATTCATCAGTGGTTCTAATTTTGTGTTTAATTTTATTCGTAAATGTAAGGGGTTCACCTTCAAGATAGAACACATCTGCATAACGGGCACACAGGGTTTCTATATTTTTAACTTCTTCGGCATTAAGATGAGATGTACGTAGTCGTGATAAAACTGCTTTTGCTCTATTGCTTAAAGTATTATAATTATTGCATTCTACATTATACGATTCTGCGCTAATAGGTTGATTCAAAGAAAATATTATATCAATTGGGCTATCATTAAATACTTCTATATATCCTCTATTATTTTTAACACTAGTTATACAATCTCCTATTTTGCAATGACACACAATTTGTTCGTTAACCATAGCATCTCCATCATGAACATTTATAGGTACTCGAATTATTCTAGAACTTTGAGCGGGAATTATATCTTCATACAAATTACAACTTTTAGAGTCATACATTAAAATTGGATTAGTAGCAAGGGTGGTACTTAAATTTCTATTTTTTAAATCAATTTTAGCTTCCCATTTATCTAATAAATCAAGTCCGATTAATCCATCAAAATAATCATGGAATTTATAAATGAATAAAGTTATGTCGTTACTATCATTAAATTCGGAAAAGCATGGTATGGTAATAGAATAATCGTTACGGGTTGTAGCATGTACATTGGTTACTTCAAATGGCTCATAATTACAGGGAAAATTAGGGAAATATCTACTAACTGCGTTAGGACTTATAAACGATTGATTGGCTCCAGTATCTATTAAAAGTTTAATTGGAGGATTTTTAATTTGAATGTACGGTAGCTGTCTTTGAGTCTGTAAGTTAATTTCTATCGTGGTTTGTCTGATTTCGGAGTTTTTCGAAAATTTTGATTGCTTTCAGTGTCTTGATTGTCAGAATTTTCATAAGCATTGTCATCAGTCATTGGTAACGCGGGTTGGTCATAGTAATATTCATAGGGATAATCAACGGGTTCTGTATAATATTCATTAGAGTCATAGTACATGTACGGTTCACAGTAAGTCTGGTCATAGCACTCATTTAAATTTAGTTGTCGGGATTTAAAATAATTTGATGGGGGTGGATTTCCATGTTTAGTCCAGTCATGTCCTCTCGGGGGTGCTGGCCTAGTAGTAAAGTGACTAACTCCACTCATAGGAACGGGCTTATTCGAATTATTATTATTATAATTATTAAAATTATTATTACTATGATTATTCTGTGCAAAATTATTTCTATTAGGAATTCTAAAGACATTACTCTGTGGATTATAATTAGGTGGTAATGCACGGAAAATTTGTTGAGTACGCGACGGTCCTTGATTTTGATTTAAGTTAAACATAGGTTTAGGTTGCCACATATTTTGTGGTCGTTGCTGCCAAAACTGCGTTTGGCCCATAGTTACGGGTGGGTGAAAAGAACGCGATGGTCCGGGTAAATTAAAATTATTGTTACTTTTAGGATGGTTATTACGTCTGTCAGTATGTGAGTCATTTCTATCCTGCATATAAATTATATTCATTTCATCGTGAACAAATTCAAGGGCTTTTTCGATGGTCTCAGGGCGCATACAGCGTATCCTGGATCCTAGGGGATCTTTTAAACCACGTAGGAAAGCTTGCAAAGTTAACTTCTTATATAAATCACGTTTCGCTTCGATGGTAGTTGGAATGGTCTCATGCAAACTAATGTAAGTCATTAATGTACTAAAAATATTCTGGCATTTATCGTAATATTCTTGAGGGGTAGAAGACCCTTGTGTCAGAAGTGCAAGGTCATTATATAAAGAGGTTTCATCACGTTGGTCTGAAAAATTATTCACTAAAGCTGTCCTAATGCCTAACCAACTATCGGGTATGCCGTTCGAATTTATTAACCTAGCGGCAGGCCCAGTAATTTTATTTAATATTCCATTTATAAAAGCTAAATTAATTAAATTATTATCCGGCGTTACAAAATTTTGAACGAGCTGATCACACAATTTAATAAATCTTGTAAGAACATTAGAATTTCCGTCAAAATCGGGCACTAATCTTAATGCTTTAAAAATATCGTCCATTGTAGCCATATTTAAATCTAAACTTTCGTCACTAATTTCTCTAACCGTATCTAACAATTTAAATTTACTACTAATTCTAGAAGTCCTCGATTGTCGCGGATGGAAAATCTTGGATATAAAATTATGAAACTTATAGGATAAAAGAAAGGAGCAAATTCAGAGTGATTCTAAAAGTACTCACATATGCATTTCGGCTCTTCTCTGGGGTATCGATGGCTGGATACAGTCTGCTGCTGCACGAAGGTTCTTCAGAATTCGGTGAAGACTTTTGGAAGTCAAGTAGCGATCGCACGCGCACGATTGCGATTTCCTATACGAGGGCTACTCCGAATTATCCGTACGACTGCGCCAAAAATGTTGTGCAGCAATCGGACTTCCAAAAAAAAGTCGAAATTTTATTATAAATTTATTATTTAATTATTACAATATAAAAAAAGTACTTAATTCTAATAACGACTATTACATTCAACGATTGAACATAAAGTACATTTCTAACACAATGCAAAATAAATGAAAACTGAGGAACTGCTGACGCTGCGCCTCATGCCGCTGCCGCGTGACGTGGTTGAAGTGCTGCATCGGCGATCTCCTTAGGGTACCGTAGCATAACAACAACAACAACAACAACAACAAAAACAACAACAATAATAATAATAATAATGAGGTAACGGCAATGCGAGGTAACGCTTGTACTTGGTAACAGGTAACGCATGAGTCATGTTTTTTCGTACGTGCAGCCGGCTCTATCGATTTATAAGACGTTATCACGTCAATAAAAGTATTCATTTAGATTTTTTAAATTAAAACAAATTGTGTACATTGTGATGGAACAGTCATATTAGAACGCCGTATGTCACATTAATATTATGCTGTCAGCTACGACGCGCGACGTCTCTGTTTCATTAGACGCGGATATGAAATATTTTGTATAAGCGCGGCTTTTTCATAATTGCTTCTAAATTGAAGCAGACATTTATTCGCCCAAGGCACAGATTACTGACGGCCCGTTTCAATAACCTATCTACCGATAACTATTTGTAAAGTATGTCCTTCTCCGAGGTCTACTCTATATCTGTGCCGAATTTCATCAAATTCGGTCCAATGGTTTCGGATGCTATTCAATGCAAACAAACAAATCTTTCCTCTTCATTATATGTACTCGTATAGATGTATAATAGAATAGCTTTTTCCCGCGACTTCTACTAAGTATAGTATCGGGTATCCCACGGGAATACTGTACTTTTTCGGGATAAGAAGTAGCCTACGTTTTAATCCAGAGCCTCAACTACTACCATACCAAATTTCATCAAAATTCGTTTTTGGGCGAAAGACTAACATCCATCCATCCTCAAAAATTTTCACATTTAAATTAGTAGTAGGATAAGGTTGTTTCGATTGCATGACGTTACTTTGTGTTTTATTTTTTACTATTCATTTTCGCCTTAAAGGATCCAAAGAGATTAAGATTCCAGTACCAAAAGCGACAAACCTTCCCAGTGGTATTGATTATTATGCTAACCTTTTATACCATTCCCACATCTCCCATACGTGGAATTAAGTGTTTTGACAACAACAGAAAGAATCCTCAGGGAACCATAACCTGTCCAAAGTCCATACCGGGAATCGGTAGAAATGGCTGTGTTACGTTATCAAAACAATATTAGGTCACATCAAATCTACAAGGCAATGTGTTCACGTGCAACAATCGATCGCGATTCACAATGCATGCCCGATAATATTATGACGGTAAATTGTACGAACTTAAATGCATCGGCGAACACTCCTATGATTTTATCAAAAAAAAAAAAGAAAATAAACAATATAGGTCCTTACAGGAAGACGTTTGCCATCACTATTGGATTTCACTTACTAACTTTTGGCCGTGACTCCGCCTGCGTTAATACAGTACCTATCCCACGGGATCACTTCATTCATTGTTTTAATGCAGAGCCTGAACTATACCAAACCATACCAAATTTCATCAAAGTCCGTTCAGTAGTTTTTGCGTGATCCATCCATTCTGACAAATTTTCATTATAATAATAGTATAGGATTTTTTGAAAGCATACAAAGTGTGCATGTAGAAGGCAGCGCAGGATTTTTTTTTCAAATATTCGTACTTTATTATTTGTAAGTTACTTATTAATCCAAAGCTATTTACCATAGCCACAGAGGTCGTCAAATCGGTGTGGGGAGTTATTTTATTTGATGCTCGCGTCCTATGCCCTTGTAAACACTTATTATTATACGTATATATAAAAACGTTGTTTTTCAATCATTTTCCGGTTTTTTGCGATACAAATTTGACGTTTTTAACAAATAGTTATTGGTAGATAGGTTATTGAAACGGGCCGTTAGTAGATCAGAAAAAGGTGAAATATTAATTTACATATAATCCTAAAATCAATTAACATACAAAAATACAACAAAACACTTAAACAGTCTCATTGAGACTATTTAAGTGTTTTCTTATTGAATAATAATAATAATTAGAACCAAGATAAATATATATAGGTACAAATTATAACAATAAATATAATAATAAGTGTTTACAAGGGCATAGGACGCGAGCATCAAATAAAATAACTCCCCACACCGATTTGACGACCTCTGTGGCTCAGTGGTTCAGCGCGTTGGTGTTCAAGCCGGGGGTCGCGGGTTCGAATCCCGCCGAAAGAACAAAAAGATTTCTGTGTTCCTGGGTCATAGATGTGTATTAAATGTGTGTATAATATAATAAAATCCTTAAATATAATATGCATAATATTAAAGTATTAAATATACTTCCCATTGTCTGGTACCTGTAACACAAGTTCTTCGGATACTTAACACGGGGCCAGATTGACGTGGTGTGAAGCGTCCATAAATATTATTATTATTATTTCGGTGACGGTTTCATTGAAACTAGGCCAGTTACGCAGGAGCAATTTTATAGTGCCCAAGTGTGTGCGCATTACACAATAGCACTCTCTTTTTACTTTTCTCTCAATTTTATAGTGCCCAAGTGTGTGCGCATTTCACAAGAGCACTCTCTATTTACTCTTCTCTCAATTTTATAGTGCCCAAGTGTGTGCGCATTACACAAGAGCACTCTCTACTTTACTCTCATAACCCAGTGGGACGGACAACCGACACGACTGGCGAGACATCAAGCGCAGCTACGACTTTTTATGTGCCCATCCGACGCATGTATCATCTTTCTTGTCAGACAATCAGCTGAATCAGCCTGCACTGTTCCAACCAAACTTGGAAACGACATTTTTTGTTGTTCCAATGCGGGAATCGAACCCACGACCTCCGAGTCGAGAGCCAAGCTCTAACCTCTAGACCACGGAGGCTGTTAAGGCCAGCATCAACGAAATAGGCCAATCGCTATCCCGCAGCGTGTCCGGTTCCCGTTCCCGAACACTCGCTGCGTTTATGATATTAAGGTTTATGGGTTTATTACTGAAATAACAAGGTGAAATTGAAGATGTAAAATCTCATAAAATCAGCAGTTCATTGACGCATCCTACAACTATTATAAATGTGTAAGTTTGTGAGGATGGATGTTTGTTACTCTTATGCAAAAACTACTGAACGAATTTCGATGATATTTGGTATGGTTGTAGTTGGAGCTCTGGATTAAAACATAGGCTACTTTTTATCTCGAAATAGTACAGTATTGCCGTGGGATACTATATTTACGCAGGCGGAGCCGCAGGAAAAAGCTATTTTTTTATAGAATGAACTACAACTGTTCAGCACCGTCTTCTGGACGGCAGCTACTGCCCTGGCCAGGGAGCCGCCGTGGGAGCTCGTGGCGAGGGTCCTCGCCGAGTTGAAACTTCTCGTTTCAGAGGGTCCCCCTTCGTGGCAGAACTCAGGCGGATCCGAAGGCTAGGAGAGAAGTGGTTGCTGGGGAGGTGGGGGAGAGGTTCTGGCGCAGTCTCAGTACCCGACGCCGACCCCGACTCCGACTCCGACCAGGACGCACTGCATCCGGTTCTTGCAGCGTGGATGCGCCGTAAGAAAAAACCCCTCACCTTCCGCCTTACACAGGTGCTCACCGGGCACGAATGCTTTCGGTGCGTACCTGTGTAAGGTCGCCAGGAGGGAGCCTACGCCAGCCTCCCACAAATGTGGCTCAGTGAAGGATACAGCCCAGCACACCCTGGAGGTGTGCGACCGTGCAGCGCCACGATCTCGTAGCAGTGCTTGGGTGGGACCTCTCGCTATCGAGTGTGGTGCGTTGTATGCTCGAGAGCGATGAGGCCTGGCAGGCGGCGGTCTCTTTCTGCGAATCCGTCATTTCGCAGAAAGGGGCCGCGGAACAGGACAGAGAGATCGATTGATCCTCTGTTCCGCTCAGCCGGCGTAGGACAGGAGTGCGGAGACATCGCTACGCGAATCTCCTGCCTCCTGTCTAACGGGGCTCCGGGAGAGGATGGGAACATCTCCTTAGCCAGCTTAGCCAGTCCCGGTGTCGAGGGGGGCGCTTCAGGTTGTTGGAGTGCCCCTATTCTAGTTGGATGTCCGGTCCCTCATGAGGAAGACCGGCCGGTCGTGGGGAGTGTCCTGTGTTAGACAGATCCGGGACACTGCCTTTTATAGCGGCTGATGGCAATCCGCAGGTATGGTTTTAGTGGGTAAACCGCCGTCAGCGCCAGGAGTCCCACATATCCCCGGGACACCCATCCCGGGGAAGGCGTAATCACCAAACTGCGAGAAGAAAAAAAAACTTGTGGCACTCGGGGACTGCCGCGGTAAAGCTATTGCATAGTAAGTCTACAAGCATACGTCTAGTCGCACGCACACAAACACCGTGCCGAAGTCTGCCGAACTGAAACGACGTTAGACGATGCACGGCTTTCAACGCCGCAGCGCTGTGCCGGTCGGAGTGAGGGGTGTTAGGTTTATTTTCTTTACGGAATTTCTTGATTCGGTCGCCGCGCTCAAAGCCCGCGATAAAAGCTATGCGATAGCTTAAAAAGGCTTTTCCTTCAGCGTTTTTATTGGTCGCAAGTGTGTTCAAAGCTTAACACCGCAGGCGAATGCATTATAGTTGGAGCGTTATCTCCCGAAGTAGCTCCCGGGGCTCGTACTCTCGTGTACGAGGAAGTTAGTACATGATAATGTTTGCTTTGATATTTTTACCTGACTTTGGACAACGAAACAGTAAACGTATAATATATACCTAGAGAGAGAGAGAGAAAAGACGTTGGGCGTTTATGACCCGCTGATTAAAAAACTGTCGACCACAAACCAAAATGCTATTAAATTGTAGAATTTTCATCCACATTTCATTTCCTGTATTATTTTAATTATTGGGAATAATCAATATATTGTTATTCGCATTTTACTTATATGAACGTGTTTTTTCCAATCCAAAGTAAGTTAACTCTTTATCCTTTTAGTAACGATAATATCAGACCATTTTACACATAACCACACATTTTGGAGGCATTTGACATCTATTATTCCGAACCCTTTTTTAACACGACATACATATCTTTTGAGGGCTTTTACAGACACTCGCGGCTGGAGTGGGACCGAAGTGGACTCGAGGGTCATGCCAGCCAATCTAAAGTCCAGACTTGTTCCTTTGCAGCGTAATGTCTAGGGTATCCATTGTAATGTGATAAAATAAAGGCAAAGTGGAAGAATTGACAGTAAAAATATGTGAAAAATAATACCTTATATATAATATATATAATTTTTTTTAATAAATAAAATATGTTTATTTCAGGCGTAGCCCATAATATTGTTACCATACAAACGACATTTAATTTTGGTATTTGCCACCCTCTGGGGCTCCGGGCACATGTACGTGTGCTTGGACCCAGTGCCGCAGAAGTGGGATGTCCAGCTTGGCGCTGAGCATGTTCAGGATGGTGTTGGGGCTACCACGCGCGCGGAACACCGTCTGCATGTGCATGCGCAAACATTGCAGACGCACTACAGCAGCGAGGAAGCCCCACCAACACCCTGAACGCGTTATTGTACTGAATTAATGAATTCGGAGTACGTTGATGACCCGCTGCGCTAGAGCAATAAAAAAAATATATAATACGAGTACTATATATATATATATATATATATATATATATATATATATATATATATATATATATATATATATATATATATATATATATATACAGCCGAATATATTAAAACCACCTCCTTTTCTTAGAAGTCGGTTAAAAATATCAGAGATATAATATTAGATTCATATATATATATAATATAATATTACATTCATACACATATATGTAATGTATGTGTATGAATGTAATGTAAAAGATGTATACTTCCCTTAACTTTTTTATTGCATAACATAAATAATAATTAATAATAATTATATTTATGTACTTACCTATTCCTCCAAGAATATAACAGGGAACTCATTGTTTATAACAAGGGACATTGATTAGATATTTAATGGATTCCAAAAACTTATACAATGTCCCATAGTATTCCTTGATATCTAGTTGCGCACACATATGATGCCACTGTACTTACAACACCCTCACAAGTAACCATACTTTTTTAATAAATACACCCTGTAGACAATAAGTTAAGTCTATGTAAAGTAAAACTAGTATTGTATTGTTTTAATAAAATGATTTTTTTTTAAAGTGTTTTTAAAGATCGTGCATATAACATTTTGGCGCAGTCGGTAGGATACGCAAAGTTGCAAAAAGGACATTTTTGAATCGCTTCAGAAAGATCCCTTGCGCCCACCCGCGTCGCGAAAAAAAAATTCTCCGATAAAACTCTCAGAGAATCATCGTCGCCGCGTGAGCCGCAGCCCAGCCGAGGAGCCATCCGAACGTTGCAGCATACAACGAGGGGCAAATGAAGACGTCGATATTGACACTGTAAGTCTTTCATATTTTCTCGTGCTTTTAGGGTGTGGATCTCCCTCGCTCTCTTTTACCGTCCTTGTATCCATTTTTAAATAAAATTTTGCTACGATCCAAGACAATCAAAAATATGTCGACCGATCCCAAACCAGGTGCCCACGACTCTGCCAGCCATCATCAAAAGGCCCTGGACATCAAGCTAGATCCCTTGGTACCTACAAATCAATTATTTAGTCTTATACCAAAATTTAGCGAAAATGCAAATAATTTAAACATTTTTATAAGAAACTGTCGCCAAGCACAAAATTAGGTGAACAGTATACAAAAATTATTATTATTGCCAGCAGCTATATCGCAATTAGAAGGTAAAGCAGCTAGTTTTGCTAACAGACACAATTTCTCTGATCTAAATCAATTTTTAGACGAATTAGATGCGCATTTTAATAAATGTCGAACCCTAAGTGTAATCTTATTGGAATCTCAGCATGCAAAGCAAAGAGGATCCGTTGCGCGTTTCGTCGCATATTACGAAAATTTAAAGAATGAGCTTTTATCAAACACAGAAATTATTAATGACAAATCTGGTATTTTATGTAGTGAATATGATAAGCTTCTAATGAATAACTTCTTAGTCGGGTTAGATCCGCATTTTATAATGTCACAAGATCCCGTAGGCCTACTACGACCGACGAAGCTTTTAAATTTGCACTAGAAGAGGAACGAGCCCTCGAATTCTATAATAAAAACAAACGTGCAAAATAATAAATCGAACGATAATAATAGAATATCGAATAAAAATTATACATTTTGTACGCATTGCAAAATGCAGGGCATACAATTGACTTCTGTAGAAAATTGCATCCAGGCCCCAGCAACAGTAATAAACCTAAAAATAATTTTAACGATAAAAAAACAATAAATTCTTTAAACGAGGAGCCGGAGGATACGACCGAGCAGCCGTCCTCCGAAGACGAGGCCGAAGTCCTCATGAATCTGCTCGAAATTTAAATAAAAATAAATATGCCATAAATAATATTGTAGGCGAAAAATTAAATAAACTATTATTTATAAAACATTTTGTAGGCGATGTCTTGTAACGTAGTTACATTCCCTTTCCATAAAATCGATTATTTTGGCGTTACTCGCGTCTTCTATGATTTGTATAATTAATTATTTAGTCATTTTTAGAGGCTTAAAACGCCATCTATCGGCGCACGTCCTTACTAACGGCGTCAGCCTTGCTTTAATACTTAGTTCGTAGATCGATTTTTCCGTCTTAAATCTTAAAAAAAATACTAATTTAATTTGGAATAATAATGAAAATACGGTAAATTTCTAATATTATATTACATAAATATTGATTATTGATATAATATATTTTTATTTTGATTTCTGGATTTCTTATCTTTACGCTTTAGTTTATAGTTGTCAAAAGTTTAAAAAAGAGGAAGGAAAGGTATATATATGGCACTTCTTCGAATGACATTTCCTTTTCGAATTAAATTTTCGCTAAGACTCAAGATGTAGTCGGTATAATTATTATATTTTAATCCCGTGTTCCACGGTGAGTATTTTAAGTATATCTGTGTTGTGAATATTTGGAAAATCATGCTTGTATTAAAACGCATAAGTCTTTCATGTAAACTATCATCTTGGTAAATTAGTTGTCAATTATTTGATTAGCCATACCACGTGCTCAATTTGTAGTTTCATCTTTCCAATTTAGCACTATTAAAATGTTAGGATGTTTGTATCATATTGGTTGTCTTTAATATCATCTTATCTTTTTTTTATTTTGCCTACCTTCTTTGTAATGGTCACACAGCCCGTGATTTTTTATCGTTTGGGGTTGAAATCGCGCAGGCTGTAGGACCGTACTCCTACCGACACGTTATCGTGATTATTCCAGGGAACTTGATTTGGGGCACGAAACACCGCCAACTACAGCATTCGAGGCACCAATTAAAAGGACTTATATCTAGCTGGAGTTCAGAGTGCTGATAGTCATTGGACGGGGATTTTTTTTTCTGAGACGATCTATCTACGACGAACGGGCGCAGCGGTGACGGAGAAGCTTCCAGGAGTTGGAGCCCTATCTCGCATCCGCCACGTGCTAGACACCTGGATCCTCAGCTAAGTTCCAACGTGGATTAAAGCCCCTTAGATACCCTTCAGACACCAAGAGTCTAGATCAGACTGTACGGCCTTCTGCCCACGACCCCTATTTTTTCTTTGTTTATATAATATAAATATTGTCACGGGAAATCTTATTTTTTATTTTAATTTCACCCGTAACAATTGGCGACCATAAACGTGGTTTTGTCTGATCTGGCATCTGGTGTCTCTTCCTGGGTCTGTGTGTCCAGTGTTTGGTGTTTGTTTTGTGCCGTATTTTATATCCAACTCTCTCAGTACTTTTACAGTACCCATCTGGGCCCGGGGTAGAATTGGTTCAGGTTACGTAACGGACACGTGTAAGAGGCAGGTAACGTTACAGCACACACCCATTGGTTTTTTTTTAGGGTTCCGTGATACATAAGGAACCCTGTTTTTTTTTCACAGTGGTCATAATATTAAATTTATAAAGACTATTAAATTTATTCTTTATTATTAAATATATTTATTATTATTCTACTTTTTGGTCCTGTCTTTTTGGCAGGATATTGTAATATTTTTATATTGTATATTATTTATTTTATCATACATATAATTTATTTTACACATACCCACACTATACATGCACACACATCAGCATCATCTTAAATGATGCTTATGTGATCTTTTTGGCCTTAACCTTGTTTTAATTAAACTTTAATTTAACTTTTTACTTCAACATAGATATTTACATTTATATGTATAAGGTTATCCTTAAATTCGTATTCTAAATTATTTTGCTACTATCTTGTCACTTTAACTTTTACTTAACTTTATTTTAATCTTAACTTACTATGAGCGTTGGATATACTTAGTGTAGTAACTAATTATTACCTTATTGTTGTTGTGTAAAGTTTAAAATTGTTAATAAACTTTATACTGTTTGTTTTTTCGTTTTACTGTATATGGTCTGTACCATATAGTCTGTAGAAGTTGTTGTTTTTTGTAGTTAGTTATAAAGTACTGATTACAAATTATTTTTTATTGTGTATTTTTAGAGAATACAACTGATTATTTTTGTATTTTCTCAACACAGATATACTCACCGTTAGGCTTGTGAAAATTTTTCTTGAATTTTCTTGTTAATTTAACTTTTAAAATTGAATTTAACTTCTGATAAATTCATTGAATTAGTTTGGAAAAACTTAATTTCTTTTTAAACTTTTGAATTTACTTAGTTACTTAACTTCTTAATAAATTTTACTTTTGACAACTTACTTAACTTTGGAAAAATCTTTAATTTTTATAAAATTTATTTCTCAATGTCTGGAAAGATAAAATTTGTTTTGCTTAATATGACTGAATTGGAGTATGGAGTTTTGATTAGGAATATTATACCAGCTCTCACTGTTGAGGAGTTGTGTAGGTGTATACTTTAGTTAGGCAGCACTTTACCCGTCTCGGGATATTTATTTGGATTCTTTTCTTTAATAAAGGGTCTTTCTTTTGCTGTCAATACTATTATGCTACTTTGGATTGGCTGCGCTCTATCCACCTAGGATATTTTTTTGGATTCTTTTCTTTAAAAATTTTTCTTGAATCTATCTATCTAGCACTATCTTCCAGTTCTAAATTTTTTTATTTTCCTAATTCTTCATTTTGATAATTTGGTGAATTTTATTTTTCCAAGGCACTAATTTTTTTTTATATGGAGCTTAATAGTCATTTCAGGATTTTTCCTTAGAGCACTCAAAATCCTTCGGTAACAGGGGGGGATATGTAACGTAGTTACATTCCCTTTCCATAAAATCGATTATTTTGGCGTTACTCGCGTCATCTATGATTTGTATAATTAATTATTTAGTCATTTTTAGAGGCTTAAAACGCCATCTATCGGCGCACGTCCTTACTAACGGCGTCAGCCTTGCTTTAATACTTAGTTTGTAGATCGATTTATCCGTCTTAAATCTTAAAAAAATACTAATTTAATTTTGAATAATAATGAAAATACGGTAAATTTCTAATATTATATTACATAAATATTGATTATTGATATAATATCTTTTTATTTTGATTTCTGGATTTCTTATCTTTACGCTTTAGTTTATAGTTGTCAAAAGTTTAAAAAAGAGGAAGGAAAGGTATATATATGGCACTTCTTCGAATGACATTTCCTTTTCGAATTAAGTTTTCGCTAAGACTCAAGATGTAGTCGGTATAATTATTATATTTTAATCCCGTGTTCTACGGTGAGTATTTTAAGTATATCTGTGTTGTGAATATTTGGAAAATCATGCTTGTATTAAAACGCATTAGTCTTTCATGTAAACTATCATCTTGGTAAATTAGTTGTCAATTATTTGATTAGCCATACCACGTGCTCAATTTGTAGTTTCATCTTTCCAATTTAGCACTATTAAAATGTTAGGATGTTTGTATCATATTGGTTGTCTTTAATATCATCTTATCTTTTTTTTATTTTGCCTGCCTTCTTTTTAATGGTCACACAGCCCGTGATTTTTGATCGTTTGGGGTTGAAATCGCGCAGGCTGTAGGACCGTACTCCTACCGACACGTTATCGTGATTATTCCAGGGAACTTGATTTTGGGCACGAAACACCGCCAACTACAGCATTCGAGGCACCAATTAAAAGGACTTATATCTAGCTGGAGTTCAGAGTGCTGATAGTCATTGGACGGGGATTTTTTTTTTCTGAGACGATCTATCTACGACGAACGGACGCAGCGGTGACGGAGAAGCTTCCAGGAGTTGGAGCCCTATCTCGCATCCGCCACGTGCTAGACACCTGGATCCTCAGCTAAGTTCCAACGTGGATTAAAGCCCCTTAGATACCCTTCAGACACCAAGAGGCTAGATCAGACTGTACGGCCTTCTGCCCACGACCCCTATTTTTTCTTTGTTTATATAATATAAATATTGTCACGGGAAATCTTATTTTTTATTTTAATTTCACCCGTAACAGTCTCAATGAAATTTTTAGTCGACACTGGCGCCGCCGTCAGTACTATTTCTCCTAAAATAACATCGCAAATTAAAAACTTAAAAACATTTAAAGAAAAAATTCAAATAAAAGGAACATGCGAACAAAAATTAGAAATCTCAGAATACGTAGAGTTGCCAATAACAAATAATCTTTCGCATAAATTTTACGTTGTTCAAATAGACATTCCATTCGACGGAATAATGGGCATTGATTTCTTAAAAAGATTCAAAGCGTCGATAAACACGCACGATAACAAAATTAAATTATCTTTACCAGATAACATGCAAGTTACACGCGAAAATTTTGTCTTAATTAAAGCCCGCACCGAACAAAAAATTCCAGTTAAAATACCTAACATTGAAAACGGAGACGTAATCATAGAAAAATGCTCTTTACACTCCAATAAATTATTAATTCCAGAGTCACTGATTAAAGTCGAGAACTTTATCGGCTTTACAACATGCATAAATACTTCATTCAAGGATATTGAGATAAAGATACCCGAAATGAACGTTTCAAACGTTGAGATAAGAGAACTTTTATTTACTACAAAACAAAATACTAGTATAACCCGCGATCAAAAACTTAAAGAATTAATTCCTACGGCACATATAAATAAAGAAGAACGCGAAAACATTTTGCAAATTTGTAAAGATTTTAAGGACATATTTTACCTCGATGGTGATAAATTTACATTTTCCAATGTAGTAAAACATAACATAAACACTGGAGATTCACTCCCAGTGTATACGAAAAATTATCGGTATCCTCACGTACACAAAAAGGAAGTCAAAACTCAAATAAAAAAATTATTAGCACAAAAAATAATTAGACCTAGCCATAGCCCGTATAATTCACCGATGTGGATAGTCCCCAAAAAAGCCGACTCCAGCGGTAAGATAAAGTGGCGCATGGTTATCGATTACCGTAAGCTCAACGAAGTTACTAAAAGTGATAAATACCCTATACCTAACATAGTAGACATTCTAGATAAATTAGGGAAAAGCAAATATTTTTCAACACTCGATTTAGCGAGTGGGTTCCATCAGATTGAAATCGACCCGGAAGACACTGAGAAAACAGCTTTTTCAACAGAAGGTCATTTTGAGTTCACTCGGATGCCCTTCGGTTTGAAAAATGCGCCTGCCACATTTCAAAGAGCCATGGATAATATACTTAGTGGTCTCAGTGGCGATCACTGCCTTGTCTATTTAGATGACATAATAATTTACGCATCCGCCTTAGAAGAACATGATTTAAAGTTAAGAAACGTATTGAAAAAATTACGCGAATACAATTTAATATTACAACCGGATAAGTGTGAATTCCTCAGAAAGGAAGTAGCTTATCTTGGCCACATAATATCGGACGAGGGCATAAAACCAAATCCTGATAAAATTAAAGCCGTGAAAATATTTCCTCAACCAAAAAATACCCGAATAATTATTTCTTTATTTAATTCGATAACCCGAATTAAATAAAGTCGAAATTTTTACAGATCCTGACACAAAAGATAGAACTTTTTATTTCTGTTATAACAGAAATAACTACACAGATATATTAAATTTTTACACAACTTTAATAAATTTAAAATTTAAATTGATAGACCAAGACTTAGATAACAATAACCTTTATATAAACATTCCCGCTACGACGCGCTACGAACGCGAGTTCGACGTAGACCTAGCGAAACAATTACTGTCTTACATCTTTCATGATAAGAAATTCGTATTTAATATTTGCGACACTGTTAAAAATCTCGTTAGTAAACATACAAGTAACAACGTCCGTTATCGCTTCCTTTAATAAAATTATTAACTCAATATTATATAATGAACGCGTAATAAACTTTAATATGCTTAAAATACAGAAATACCTACAGGAAAATAGGAATGAAATTTAGGAAATAAAACAACATGAAACAATTTTCGAATTATATGAATTTGTCATAGATAATTTAATGTAAATTAATTCTAAAGTTGAATGTGTCGATGAAAATGAACTGATGAACGCCATCGAATCCGCTTTGTCTGGAACGTTACCTGCAAATATAATAAATTACAGTAATTTAGTAAAGGAATTAAACAAAAGTCCAGATTCTGGTAAATTTATAGAAACACCAAGTTTTAGCAATATTCATAAATTAATTAAAATCAGTAATCTTAACGCGTATTTAGAAGATTTAACTTTAGTTTTAATTCTAGAAATACCTCTTGTAGACGAGGATTGTTTTGTGGGTTACCAAGTACTATCCCTCCCCAAAAAAGATAACCAATCCTCCTTATATCACACCCTATTAGTTCAGAGCAAGTATGTAGGCTTAACCAGAGATAGAAGGTTCTATGTAACCCTAGCTGAACTATCGACATGCAAACATTACGACGAGAATAAATACGTTTGCAAATCACTAATCATTCAAGACGAAAATGCTCATCTAATTTGCGAAACTAGTATTTTACATCAAGATAAATCAAAATACAGCGAATTGTGTAATATCATGTCAGCAAAAGGAAACTTTAAAATTATACATCGGCTAGCGAAAAACAAATGGTTATTACTATTCACAAACCCTATCAATATTGTCGAGGGATGTCCATCGAACTTTACTACAATCAACTTCCAAGGTGCTGGTATCCTCACCTTAAATGAATACTGCGCCGCTACTCTGCAAAGCACAAAACTCCACGGCGAAGGCGTAGTAAAAACGCAATTGGAATTACCTGAAATAAAAATAGATATAATAGAAGAATTGTACAAGCATCCTCTTGTGAATAAATTACCTGTAGTCGAAATAAATCCAGTAAACTACAACTATGCAAAATTAGACGACCTCAACGTGGAAGCCCAGCAAATGATAGATATAAAACAAGAATTAAACCGAGTGTCTTACAAAACCGAGTAGCAACAAAATTCTATAGCTTATATTGGCTACGTAATATATCGCTGCTGCTGCATAGCCCAAGAAGAATTTGTACCTGGATTTTGTCACTCCTTGAGATGTCCTGGTAGACGACGTCATCGCAGTGAAGATCGAGATGCAGCATCACCAGGAAAGCAGAGAAGCTCCCTGTGAACCCCATTATTCTACTGTCACTCATAGAATCCCTGAAAACCTGTAAACAATAGTGTCACACTTTAAAAATTAAATCATTTTAATGTCTTAAATTTAGTTGCAAACGATTACTAATAATTTTTCTTTTATTTTATACAATTTATATTTAAACAAATGATTAAATGTCCAATATTTGCACAAAATTAAGTAGTTCTATTTCATTTAGTAAATAAGGAATAATATTACAAACTAAAATGTTTATTTTTATGTTATTTAATATTAGATTTAATTAAAACTTTGATATATTAACTCATTTAACCATTATTTTTAAGAATAAAAAAATATATATATTTATATTTATTCTGAATAATAGTAATTTCTTTTAAATATTTTTTATTTTATTATTTCTTCTTAAAGACAAATAATTGATTATGTATCCTTTTAAATTTTAATTGTGTACTCATAGTTTATATTCTTTTTTCTTTAAATAAAAAAAAAATACCTCATGTAAAGGAACCACGAAATCATCCCTATTGTTTTATAAATAATTGAAAATTTTACTTACTTTTCGAATTTCCATATACTTGCCTTTAAAGTAATTGTTGTTGGAAAATACTCAGGTCCTTTTTGAGTATAATTTCCAATCTAAGACGGGGGGTGTAAAAGATGTATACTTCCCTTAACTTTTTTATTGCATAAGATAAATAATAATTAATAATAATTATATTAACTTATCTATTCCTCCAAGAATATAACATTGATTATTTACATTTGGACATTGATTAGATATTTAATGGATTCCAAAAACTTATACAATGTCCCATAGTATTCCTTGATATCTAGTTGCACACACATATGATGCCACTGTACTTACAACACCCTCACAAGTAACCATACCTTTTTAATAAATACACCCTGTCCGCCTAGAAACGTCGCAGTAGTCGTGATAAAACAGTAATCACTATAACACAGTAGTCTTGACTCCTTGCTAGGGATCGTGTCTCCTTATTATTTAAGATAGACAATAAGTTAAGTCTATGTAAAGTACAACTAGTATTGTATTGTTTTAATAAAAGGATTTTAAAAAAAATGTATTTTAAAGATCGTGCATATAACAGCACTAGTCCACGAAACGCTCACAACTAACTTTTTTTGAATAAATTTTCGCTACGGGCAGGCTTTGGCTGGTTCGCCAGGGTTCAGCCATTGCGATGAGCGTTTCCGATTATCGTGCAGGATTCACTTTTCATCACAGGTAATGATACAATTTAAAATCCATTAATTATTGTGCCGGTTGAGTAATGTAACGCAGCAGCCGACGCGCGTTTGTCGGTTTGATTTTTCACCTTCCCAATTTGCTTCAAGTGGATTAAAACCATTTTATCACTAACACCGCAGCCTGCAGCTAACTCGGACGTGGTTTACGATGGATCCGCTTCCACTTATGCGAAGCGATACTCCACGATAGCCCTCAATTCTTCATTATCACCTTTGGTCTCCGGCCGTCCACGGGGCTTGTTCTGCAGGTCGAAATTTCCAGAACGAAAACGTTGGAACTAAAAATGCACTGTGTTTTGTTTTGCGACACCGCCGCCATACACATCATTAATCCTTCGAGCCGTTTCTGCAGCAATGGTGCCACGGTGGAACTCGTACTGTAATATAATACTATATTTCAAGTTTTCCATTTTGTAAACAGAGAGACACAAAGAAAAAACCAAAAGAGAAAAAAACAAATTAATTACGGTTTTCGAAACACAAATGCATGATTAAATAGCGGTATAAATGTGAAATTGGAATTCCTAACCAAAGAAGATATATTTGAGATCAAAGTGGCCAGTACGACAAAACGCCAATTTCATATGTAAGGACCTAATATTAGGAGTTGAGGCAATACTCAATAGACAGGCAAATTACGATTGTTTACTTTCAATTTCGCGGCGGGAACGTATTGTTTAAAAACAACAGTGGGTAAAACATTGTGTTATCGTTTAATAAATTATACAAAAACATCACGATATTAACTGAAATGTTTGCTGCTACCCCGCGGTTTGACTTACAACGAGTTTTTCGTTAAAATGTCCATGGAATGCTACGCCAAAAGACGGTATGTTGGAAATGCCTCATTGGGTATTTCAGATAGAAAATATAAATTCTTAATAAGATACCGCAATACTCTACGTGCAGTCAAGCCGAAAATTCGGAAAAAAAAACATATTACAACAACAGGAGTTCTACCTACTAGGTAGAATATTAATACAGTTTGTATCTAATAATTACCAGTACCTGGGAAACCGAGCCTTTGCTCGGAGTTGTGATAAATAAAAATAAATAAAGAATCACAATAATATGTATAATAAATGACCGGGATTCGAAGTTCGAACCCACCACATTCCAAATTTTCGTAGATACAAAGCAAAAATTATACATACGCCTAAGAATAACAATAACACACGCAGACGGTATGCGTATGTATAATTTTAGCTATGTACGAAAATTATAGTATAGTTTGGTATGGTATGGAAAGTATAGCTTGGTATGCCGCATACCAAACTGCCAATCGGACTGACATCATGGAGTCGAAGTTATTGATATATTGTTGCACTACGAAAGAAAAAAAATAATGTATATCATTATGTTAAGAACGCACAGTTTCGCAGGGATAAGACCTATGTGTTTCGATGTTTCTCCCCCAAAACTCCCTACATACTAAATTTTATGGTAATACTTGCTGCCGTTTTCGAGAAACCGGTTACATACAATATACAAGATTGTCTCGTTTAAAGTATATGATAATATAAGATTTGAGTACTTAAACAGATTAGCTAAATTGTAATATAAATATAGGGAAATAGGAACAATATTTTCCCTAGACGCTACGCACCAGCAAAAAAAATAAAATTGCGACATGTGTCGCTAACATTCTACGATAGTGTACTACTAATGGCAAATCTCTGTACCTGTAAAAGCTCTCGAAAATTCTGTTTAATGTCCTATTCTAAATCTCTATTTAAACGAAATAAATGTCTATTTCTTTTATGTATTGTTCATTCTGTTTACAAATTCCGTAAGTATGTATGGGTACTCTATTCAAATCCAATGTCATTGTATATATTTGCCAACCCCCGACACAAAAAGAGAGGTGTTATAAGTTTGATGTGTCTGTCTGTCTGTGTCCTAAACAGAAGGTTCGATTTAGATGCGTCCTTTTTGTTTGAAAGCTGACGTGATCGAGAACAGTGTGCTGTGTGACATTTAGCAGAATACTGCGATCTTAGAAGAGTCGGAACACCATTTGAGAGATTCACAGATTGTTTCGTAGACATAGACGTATATATTATAGACGAGGCATGTTTGGCAAAAAGTGTAGCCAGTTAAATGGCCCCACTTTTGAGATTCTTGGGGGCGTTTTGACATTTGAAGTATGGTGAAAACAAGATGGCGTATCTTTTTTTTATTGTATGAATATTTGTTCTGTTAAATGTACGTCATAGCCTCTCTTGAGTTTTGAAATCTTTGGTCGCAGATCTGAAAAATTAGCAGTTTTTAGCAGAATCTTATAAAATCTCCAGATTTAGACCCCATGTATATTCGGCATGCTCTGACCCGGGCTATAATTAAAAGTTTTTTGTAGATTTTAGCAGAACTCGGACATGTAAATTGCAGAATGGTCGATTTATTTTATTCTGGTCGCACTGACCGAGAGTATTTTTAGCTATAATTCATAATCATCAGCTCGTTCAGTAAAAATTTTAATTTAAATTGGTAGCATTATGATTATTGTGTTCGAATGTTATTTTTGTTTACGTTTAGATTAAATTGGATATGAACGAAAAACAGCGCTATTTAGTACTTACGCTAGTATAATTCATGATAGTACGAGATTTCAGTCTTCAGACATAACAGCTTTTTCAATATTTAAACGGGCTTCAGTGTTTGGAATAGAGCCTTAATTCTTAAAGAGTCCCCAGGGGAAGCCGCGTAATATCTTAAGCACTCATTTTTCTGTTTTTCTTTACGAGATTTATAATAGAAAATCCTAAATTGTTTATAGGAAACTTAGATAATATACTTGAATAGGTAGTAATCACTATAGTGAGAAAATGAGTAACTACATACAACTAAGTACATGACATTGGGAACGAAGCTACAAATTCAAAAAATAAAAGCATCGCAACCAAAAATATATGTAGATGGAGAATTAATCGAAAGAGTAGACGAGGCTTGTAATCTAGGTGTATTAATGGACGAAAAATTGAAGTTCGAGAAGCATGTTATAAAAACCGTCAGCAATTGTTTCTACCGGCTAAAGGTACTGTATAAAATTAGAAATGTTCTGCCCGTCGACATACGTGTTATACTGTGTGAGTCCCTAATCTTATCTAAACTAAATTACGCTGATGTGGTAGTCGGTCCCTGTTTGTCATGTAAGTCAAAAAAACTAATACAAAAGGTTCAGAACTTCAGGACAGGTTCAGAACCAGATTTTGTCATAACGTCCCTTCTCGTGCTCATGTATCCCCTTACATTAATGAAACGCGTTGGCTTAGAATGGATAATAGAAGGCAACTGCAATTTGCCACGCTGCTGTTTGGGATAGTAAAATTTAAATTACCAACCTATCTCTATAATAAACTACAGTGAGCAGGAGATAAACAGCTGACTATCACAACTAGGGGATCATCCTATCTTTTTATTAATCTTCTGCATCACACCTCCGCATTCAGAGGTAGTTTCCGGTATTTGTCGAGTAAGGTCTGGAACAATCTGCCGCCACCAATCCGAGCTCTGCAAACAATACAGGGGTTCAAGTTCAAATACAAAGCCTTTATAATGCAGCAACAACTTTCTTCTTACCAGTCTCTTCAAAAATAATGACATCTGAATAGTAATATACCAATTAGTATTTAATTTGTATATAACTGTGTCGTTATTACTTACTCGTATATCAATTATATTATCCGTAATATATTATTTAATTTCGAATCGCAAAATGCAAACCGTATCAATATATACTCTCCCTATAACTACAATAACTACAATATTATATACGTATATTACATTAAATATGATATAATTTTCATTATACTTACCGAAGTGTTGTAAGCTGGAGTTTTGGCGGTGTAAATTCTTATCACCAACGTCAATGTCTGCTCACTGCACAAATGTAGTAAATAACAGAGGATTCTTTATTTATTATTCTTCCCGTATATTTATCAATTACATATTATACGATTATGTTTATATTTACTAAAAGTATTATTACATCTTTCTATTACATCTTTTTATTACTCGCAATTATGATATTTTCAATTATATATTATACTAGCGCCGTGAAATAAACAGCTTGAAGCGAAAATAACAATACTATACTATTCTATGTATATATGCGTTGTGTTTTATTTTTGGAGTTTACTCCTTAAGAATCGATTTTCATATAAGGCCCCCGGTAAGAAAAAAATATGAGGTGTAACATCTACTGAACGAATGACCTCGTTACGTTTTCGTGCGCAACCTATTCTGCGCACCTGTCACTTTTTTTCACATGGCGCGAATTTTTGAACTCAAATCGATGGCTAAAGTTTTTGTTCCTTCTGAGGGACGTGTTTTACTTTTAGAGTAAACGTCAGTCGTGCGTCGGAGCTGACACACACTTTTTTTGTACCTTTTGTATTTTTGTACCTTTATAATTATGATTGTGTGCCGTCGTGAGATCGCGAACTTACAAGGGGGTCACGGAAGATCAGGCGCCATGGCTTGCCGCGGTCGAAGCCTGAGTGGCATCCCTTTAAACACATGGTGTGGGCATTGCATAGCCTTAATCAGCTGTGTTTTTAAAACTGTCTCTTTTCGTATTCTTTGATTGTTATAGTGCGTTAGTGTATAATTTACTTGTTTTTTGTTAAAATTTGGCTGTCATGTCCCTTATGTGCTTAATAAATATATTTTTATTTTTATTTATTTTTATTTTAAAATACTCGTAATAAGAAATTCTTATAACTTTTTTCCTATTTAAACTTTTTTATTCCCGGCGAAAACAGAGGGATGTTATAAGTTTGAATTATCTGTCTGTGTGTGTGTCTGTGCGTGGAATCGCAGCTCCCAAACGGATGAACCGATTTTTTTATCTAGATTTTTTAAAGCTGTAATCTCTAGCCATACATGCCTATCGTCATATTAGCATGACGCTGCAGGCTTGATTCAATCTGCAGTGCGTCCATATTGACATAAACATATATTATAATATAAACTATCATGCCAATCCACGCCCATACACGGTCAGTTCGGATTATTCCATGTTTAACCCCTAGATTTCTACTCACATCCTTGTTTTAATGTATTTTTAGGATCAACAAGAACGGGGGCGGAAAATTTGGGGTTGAACATAGAATAAACCGTCGGTTCTAACTTATACAATCGGAAGCAATGGTGTGTGGCTACATGTGGGGCAAATTTTTTGTAGTGGAAGAGCTATTTTTTGGCATGAATAGGCCAGGTCAATTGGTTAAAACGTTAATTCGCCGTGTGAGTACAGGTACCTGAGACCCAAGGGTTCTAAAGACTGGTAATAATGCTTAACGCACTTATATCTCCGTGTCGTGTATGTCTTATGTCTCCGTATCCGGTGCCGTGGTTGCTCATCAATTCACATCCGAATGGTCTTTTGCTGATCTAATTCCATTGTTTTTTTTTCTGGATTATAAGTTACTTTGAGAAAGTGCAATAGATCTGAAGCTTGTCGTCATGAAAACTGATAACTTTACAATATAGACTATTGTTTATCTTTACTCAGCAGAGCTATAACACTCTACAGCAATCCGTTTATCCGGTTGATAAACGGACTAGGATAACGGACGGATATGGTCCGTTTTTTTATGGTCCGTTTATCAACAGGATAAACGGACCATGAAAAAACGGATCATAAAATGAACGTTTATTTGCTTTATTGTTTCTTGGCTAAGCTTTATTAATTTGGATATAAGCCATTTGTTGTATGTTCTCGTGAATATTTCTCCCCTTGAGCGTCGCGTGCCAGCGGGGGCTACGGTAAAATTTCACCGTTAAGCGGTAAGCAAAAGAAGGTACAAAAAAATATGAAGATGACTTCTCTTATGGAGTCGATTAAAAAATAAGTTTCAACAGTAAAGAATCCTACCTTTGATTATTAATCTTTTAACGCGTGTCAAGTGTGAAAACTCGCGGTAGGCAAGTGAGGTGGAAATTCCGTTGAAAGTAGAGCAATTCTACTCTGTTGGACAAAGTATCTTAAAATTAAGATTTCATACAAAAAATATTTTGAATATGTGGTACCTACTGCGTTTACTATATTGTCTTGGAGAATAGAGATTGCAAAAAAACACGCACAGGCGCAAGACGCGACGTGCTCACGCCGCTATTAGCTACATAACCAACTGTTGGCGCCCCCTCTCAGACCCCCGCTCGCACTAGTTCCCCCTCCTCTATTAATACGCCACAAATCATAATACTTATCTCTTATACAATTTCTTTCCAAAAATTAGGGGAATAAAAGATTATTCCCTTAAAATTTGAAAATGCACCGCGCCGCATTTTGACGTTACTACAAAACAAATATGGATAACCAGTAACACACCGACTAATGCCCGGTTTCTTTAGATTTTACATAAGCTTTAGATAAAATAAGTTTATCTGGCACAGATTCCCAAAAGATCCATCTAGTGGTCACTAGATGAATCTTTTTCGCCAATGTAACTAATAAAAACTTTTCAGATGGTGATTATTTTTACCGAATTACATCTAGCATTACAATAATCATAAGGCTTAAGCCGAACAATCAGGCGAAACTCCTGTTTTCGTATATGCTTCATCTCAAAGCGAATCTGTCTCTAATATTTCTTATTATTAACGAAGTACAAAATGTTTATTGCGAAGTTGGAACTGCTAAATGAATGAATAAAATTACAATAAACCTAGCTTATTAGCATGCGCCGCGCACCTCGGCAGTAATTCGCTATAGTTACTTGTACCCAGAATTGGTGCCAAGCAATAAGCAAGCAATAAGCAAGTTTATTAATTAAAATTATTGTTTTGTTCCTTTAATAATTGTAACTAGAGGTCGCCCCGTCGTCAAAATTCTCCCATAATTTTTGAGTTTCAACTTGATAAGGGCTCATTTGCCTCTTAGACAGAAAAAAAATTAAAATGTGATAGATTGTCATATAGACCAGGGTCGATAATTATTAAAACCAAAAAAAATAATAGTAGGTTAAAACCCATTAGAAAAGGAGGAGAATATTATAAAAATGAAAGGAAAAATAATTTACGGGCGATCTGAGGTCGGGAAGGGGATGGGGGTGAGTTTTTAAGGGTAAAAAACGGTTTATCTCGATTTCCGGCAAAACTAAAAGTCCTATGGAAAGAAGTCAAATGGCAAAGTTGTAGGTAATAAAAAGATCTAAAACTTTTGTATTTACACTTTTTTCACATAACCTCAAAATTTATGTGAAAAATTAAAAAAACCAAGTTTGTGGTTTTTTATTTTTCTTTTACAATTTTTTTTTTCACGAAATTTGGTGAAAACTTACCTTTTTATGTGCCAATTACGCTGTAATTTATTTGATTAGAAATATTTATTTTTTCACCTTATTTTGAATTAATATCGAAAAAGCACCCTAATTTTCAATCGAAAATTCACCCGTCAAAATATCAACTTTTTTCAAAAAGTTGGTATGCTTTCTGTTCGTGGAAATCTCTACTTTCCGATGGTGAAAAAAAAAATGTTAATATAGTAAATCTTCTCAGAAAATGCAAAAAATCGAAAAAAACTCGAATTTTATATTTTTTAAAATTATTATATATAATTTAGAGCTATTTATTAAAATTTACACTTTAATTACTCGAAAAACGTAAGATTACATGTTACATTGATAAAAAAAATTGCAAATCAAAATATACCTACTACTATAATTAACAAACAAATAAGTTAATAAAATTAATATTTAATAAGACATCTACAATATTTGGAGAAAGTTGTCGAATCTTCTTTAAATTATATGCGTAGATGCCTATTTATAACTATTTTAAGATAACTTATATACCTGAGTGACCTACGAAAAATTTTAGCCCATCGAAAGGTATTTCATAGAGAAGTGGGGAAGGGGCTAGGCGGGTCTGGGTCTTATTACATACATACCTACTATTTCCTAGCAGCTGTAACAACCGTTAGCCTAGCCAGTATTCGAAATACAGTACAGTATACAACATCGTTTATAAAAATACACGTGCACGCTGAAGCTGAAAGTATCTTAAAGAAACTTAAGATAATTGTGACAAGTTTACTTAAAAAAAAAAAAAACTTTTCGAATCTGCATAGGAAGGTAAATACTATCTCTATTGTTATCTGTATCAATCAACTCAAACATAAAAATAGTAATATTTTCTTTAAAAAATAGTATGCTTAACGTAACATAACCTAAAGATTAAAATTGAATGATATTTTAGTACAAGATTAAAAAATAATAATGTCCTTTATTTTGCACAAACAAATTTAGTTACTCCCATGAAAAAAATATATATTTCAAAATACATAAAAATATATATTAAAAATCTATAAAAATATATAAATATATATAAAATATATATCGTAAATATATTTTTAATAAAAACAAAATCTTTTTATTACCTACAACTTTGCCATTTGACTTTTTTCCATAGGACTTTTAGTTTTTCCGGAAATCGAGTTAAACCGTTTTTTACCCTTAAAAACTCACCCCCATCCCCTTTCCGACCTCAGATCGCCCGTAAATTATTTTTCCTTTCATTTTTATAATATTCTCCTCCTTTTCTAATGGGTTTTATCCAACTGGTCTAATCTATCTTGGTCTAATACGCTGTACTATCCTGGTCTAATACGCCGTTGTCTGTGTGAAAAATTGTAGGTATCTATCAAAAGCACGCTAATGTGTTTTAATAGTCTGATGGATGCAGTGTATTGTTGTTATTTTTATTATTTTATGTGTTTCTTAGCATTATTAAGAATATTAGCTTGCTGCACATCGTCCTCCACATAAACTATAATTTGCTGCCCAAATTTCATACTCCTCCGGTTGCACAATACTCGTAAAACTGTAGGTACTGAAAGTTTTTGCTTCACGTATTATTATTAATTAACAGATAGAAGACCGGTAACGAGCAGACGGATACCCTGATGATTGGCATCAAATATGACACCCGCAATTATATCAGAGATATTAAAAGTGCTATGTTTATTTCTATGTTAATATATTATGGTAATATAATAACCCTGTCTCGTAAATAACTTACATTTTCCTTATATCACTACATAGTATAAAACAAAGTGCTTTTTCTGTTTGTGTATGCTGTGTCCTATGTATGCTTAGATCTTAAAACTACGTAACGGATTTTGACGCGGGTTTTTTAATAGATAGAGTGATTCAAGAGGAAGGTTTATATGTATAACACGTGCATATACATATAAACCTTCCTCTTGAATCACTCTATATATATAACGTAGTAATGAATAGTAGAGAAAAACTGATAATAATTTAAGTATTCTAATGTCGTCAATAAACACATTTTTTTGCGCTTACATTGCAAACGCTGGCTGAAGCCTACGAGATAGATCGAAATAATGTACTACAGTATTGTACACCTTAAAAAGATCTACAAAAAAGTACGATTATCCTTCCTCCGATCCTTATTAAATTAAATACGTTACTCACCTTAAGCATTTTATACACATAATAGTAATTTCCCCTTAATCCATAAAGTTTAAATTAATAAATTATATTTAGAAAATATCGTAACATATCGTATATCAGCATAACAGATATCGTAACATGTACATTTAAACGAGAAAAATATATTTTATCAAGAGCCGTCTTGTCTCGTCTCGTCACGTCGCCTCGAGGTGATAGGGTTTTTACCCATTGGGTACGAAACCCTAAAAAACATTTTCAATATTGTATATAGAAAAGTATATTGCAGTCAGTAGAGTTATTTGCTAAAGAAGTTTTTACTCCAAGAACACTATTCCACGCAGGCGAAGCCGCGGGCAAAAGCTAGTTAAATTATAAATGTATCAAAAAATTAGCTTATGATATGAATCATAAACAAATTTTTAGAGTTTGGACCAATCAAAACGGGTTCGACCATGACATACCATTATGCAGTTTTAACATATTGGGACTCGATCTGGATCGCAACCACACAAAGAAAAAGGAACAGATAAACAGCTACATAGTTAGCTTTGCGCGATTTAAGCGATTTGATTGCAATACTACAAGCATTCGGTGTGTCCACCACTACGAGTATGTGAAAAACATGTGGGCCGTTGAAGAGGATGTCAAAATTTTCAAATTTGGATCGATTTTGATCCTTCTATGAAACCTGTTTCTCTGTACGGAAGTATCCCTACTACTAATATAAATGTGAAAGTTTGTGACGATAGATGGATGGATGGATAGATGGGTGGATGGATGGATGTTTATTACTCTTTGACGCAAAAACTATTGAACGGATTTCGATGAAATTTAATATAATTTCGATGGTAGTAGATTTGGCTCTGGATTAAAACATAGGCTACTTTTTATCCAGAAAAAGTACACTGTTCCCGTGGGATACTGTATTTACGCGAGCGGAGCCGCGGGGATAAGCTAGTATAATATATTTTCAACTCTGCGTCGTAACTATATTATTGCAGGACTTAATCATCAGAATCGAACTTCAGATGTATGTAGTGAGCGCTGAGCATGGAGCTGATAAACAGGTGCTGAGTCTCAGTGTATAGTGGATGATAGTTGATTTTAACCTCACACCAGCACCGTCTAATCTAATATACAATGGGTGTAATTTAACTAGCAATAGATACTTAATATTATCATAGCCAAAGGCATATTAAAATATAACAGCATAATGAATATTATATAGCATTAAAACGTGTATTAATAATTATTACACGCATTAAAGCACGTGCACGTCGCATGGGGAAATATGAAATACGATACGCTCACATACAATATGTCGTCAACGACAGGGGTGCGCAATCTTTTTAAAATTACAAAACTCAATTTCAATCTTAATTTATCGATTATTTTTTACAATTATGACGGTATCAAAAATAAGTTCGAAAATAATAGGAATGCAAGGAACGCAATTAGATTTTATGGATTATTTGAGCAGAAAAAAAAGCTGCATCTGAATTTTTATGGAAACAGGTTACTTTCTGAATTACTTTTAGTGTTAAAGTAAATTACATGCATTGAGTATTAATATTTATGGTTTCATAATACATTAACTTAAAAACATTGTTCGCATCATCATAAATTTTCCACTAAGATGTTAGAGTGAGTAACGGGCAATCTGCTACAATATATCGCAGCTCCAGACTATACATCTCGGTGCTGCGTGATCTAAAACACTCAGATTATTGTCTCTCTAAACTGTCATGAGTAACGTAAAAAAAAACATGACGTGTACAGAATACACGTGGCAGAAGTGAAACTACATTCATCATTTAAAATCCAAAATACTCTTATCGTGCCCAAAGTTGAAAATCGAAGAGTCGAGTGTCAACTATATGATAGCTCGACACTCGACACTTCGATTTTCAACTCTATTGTATTAGCGCAGACTTCTATTTCATGTTCAGAATAATATAGTCCCAGCCTAAGAGTAGAACATAAGTAGAAGCGTTAGTAATAAGCGTAATTATTATTATCGGAACCATACATTTTGCTGCGATAAAAATTAGCCTATATGTTAATTCAGAGCCTAAACTACTTACCATATCATATCAAATTCAAATTCAAATTCATCATAATCCGTTCAGTATAGTTATTGCGTGAACCGTACGTTACGTACCTATAGAATATACATACAACCATACATAGATTAAAACTTACACGTTCATAATATTAGTAAGGATTTAAAGCCTTTATTACCGTCTCTATTTCTATCCTGGCAACAAAAATATGGTTGGCGCTGGATGTTTTTTTTGACGTGATAACGTCTTATAAATCGATGGAGCCGGCTCTGCACGCACGAAAAAAACATGACTCATGCGTTACCTGTTACCCGTTATCGTTACCAAGTACCAGCGTTATCTCGCATTGCTGGTACCTTATTATTATTATTATTGTTGTTGTTGTTGTTGACGTTGTCACGTTCAACTATCGTCAGTAAACCGACTTTACAGACAACCGATGTTTTTTTTTTATTCTACGCAAACGTAGTCACGAACAACACATAGCTAACGTGTTTACCATTAATGTTAACATGTTTAACATTTTTAACTGCTAAGTCCAACAAAAATATTAGAGGCTATCAAAATTCATAACATAGGCAATTGGAAAATAGCTGGAAAGTTAAGCACAGGGGCGACACTCTCTACAAATGACAGCTCGAGCACCAGCGAATGTCAGCCATGTTGACGTAAGTCTAAGGTTGACACCGAAATAATTTTAAACGTCGCGTCACACAAATCTATCATAAATACTATGAAATTATATTGTCAATTATGTCAAAGCATGAAACGACTAGCGGCCAGCCCCGTGATTCGGGCTGGCCGCTAGTCGTTTCATGCTTTGACTTAATTGACATTTCTGACAGAATTGTCATTGACAGTCCTGGCTGGAAGAAACTCACGCCCCGCCCGCCTCCGCATTCACCCAACAGCCGCGAGCTGTCATTCGTGTAAGTCGGTGGAATGACGATTCTTTACGTTATTGTTACGTTAGTAATATATATTCTTTAGTTAAGGCCTGATCACATGCAAATTGAAAACGCCTCGCCGATCGTCTGCACTATAAATAGACGACCTTCTTTGTTCTCATTATCCCTGGTACCTCACCTCCAGTTCGATATTTATTATAAATAATAAATATTCATAAATTATAGAAAACAACATCTCTCCTTATGATCAGTTGAATGAATATGTATAAGGTTTCTAGGGTAAATATAAAAAAAATATAGAATTTCAACTTCTTATTTTTAAGTTTAATCTATGTGGTAACTGGACTTAAAAATCGTGGACAGTGGACGCGCGCGAGTGGATAATTAACCATGAGCTTATTATTTTAGGGGTATATTAGGGTCAGTTCACACTGCGACGATACGTAACGCTACGCGGCGCTGCATGTTTAATTTAGATATTCAAAGTTGAACTTTATTCACTACAAAATAGAAACACGTTTGTGATATCAGTCATACACTGCACAATGCACATGTGCTGTGCAGCGAGCTGCCACTTTAAATTCGTAATTTTACAATAAAACGTGTATCTTCTTGTGTAATGATTAATGAATAAAGTTAAATTTTTAACCGACTTCCAAAAAAAGGAGGCGGTTCCGAACGTATATATATGTATGTTCAACGATAACTCCGCCGCCACTTGACCGATTATCAAAATCCTTTTTTGGATGTAAAGGGTAATCACAAGCTGGTCCCGTTGTTACCAAAGTGGTGACCTGATGATGGGATCCATGACGAATCGAGGGAACTTCTCGAAATTTATGTAGACACAATATAGTGTACATACATAAATATGGTGATTTTAACTTTTTCTGAAGTAACCCAAGCATATGCTACCAAAAAGTAAGATTTTGCACCAAGGTATACCCTGGATCCAAAAGCACTGAACAGAACTCCTCAGTCTTTAAAGATACGCGTTTGGAAATTTCGAGATTGTTTAAAAAACTGCAAGCAAATTATGCCATTATGTAACTTACAGTAATCATTATCTTCTTGTGTTGGCGTATCGTGTTAAGATGGTGGTAAATCTTCACACGTTAAATAAAATAAAATAAAAATAAAATAGCTTTTATTAACAATCAACTTAGGTACATTTTTTAAAAGTTATTACTGCTTAGATTACTATAAAAAAGGGTTTATATATAGTAAATGTACATTGCAAAATGTACATATTAGACACTGGTTTCTTGATTGTCTTGCTCTCCAGCATAGGCCTCCCGAAGTGTTCTCCACATAAGTCTTTATCTTGCTACCTTTTTAATATAATCTTCCCGTCTTCGAGATTGTCTGTCTTTGCGTCTCTTTTATATCTGGAGCACCATTCTGTTATATCTGTAGCCCACTTCTCTGTTTTACTTCTTAACAAATGTCCTGACCATTTCCATTTTAATTGCTTAATCTGGTGTTTTATATCTTTAATCTTTGTTCGTTTCCTGATTGTTTTTAATCGAATTTTATCTTTAAGCTTTATGTTTAACTGTGTTTTGTTTTTAAGATACTTCTTTCTTTTCTGTGTTGACATTTTTCTAATGATTTTATGTTTCTCTTTGTATATCTCCATGTCTGACATACGTAGGTCACGCTTGGTAGAATATGTATTCTACCTTGGTAGAACATGTATTAAATACCTACCTTCTTTTATGTTTCGATTTGTATGTCTGATTTTTTCATAATATCTCTCAGAGCCCAGTATTTCTTCCAACCTATGTTTATTCTATTTTGAATTTCTTTAGTTGTGAGGTCTGTGGGAAATATTATTTGGCCTTCTGCCATGCCCTTGGCATTTTGACAAGATACACCAACTTAAATACAATATTAGGTATTGTATTGCAAGCTTGGCGCGTATGCAATTATACATTCGTTCGCTTATTTTAAGCTTTCTTAAAATATGTTAATAATAATATAACAAGTATGACTAAAAAGAGAAAAACATTTATTAAACGTTAATTAACTTCATTTATTTATTTATTTACAAAAAATTAAAACCGACTTCCAACCTAAAAATGCACAAAAAATATGAAATAAATCTTATTTTCTAAATAATACCCTTTTAAATTCGGCGAAAATTTTAGCTATTTATCTACTCAATCTTCATAATTTTGAAGTCGGTACTAGCCAACTTGAACGTGAGTTCTATAAAATATTATATTATTTTATTAGGATATTGTTTGGGCTAGTACCGATTTCAAAATAATCAAGATAGTGTAGAGAAAAAGTTAAAATTGTAGCCGAATTTAAAAGGGTAATTATTTAGAAAATAAGATTTATTTCATACTTTTTTGTGTATTTTTACTTTTAAAAGTTATCTTCAAAATGCAGCGCCATGTTACGTATTGACCCTAAATCGTCGATTCTTGTCAGAATTCAGGCTTATCATAGTCCTATTGTGCTAAGAACATTTCTAATTCTAAAAATATTACACTCATCGTACAATTACAGATAGTAGACGGAGATAGTCAGTGGCGTGCACAGGATTATGGCACTGGGTATGCGGCGAAGTACTCGTTCACAAAAACTTTTTCGTTTATAGATTTTTAGCATAGCTACAGCCAAGCGACGGATCTCTAAGTCGAAACCATGCCAACAGAGCAAGTCTTAGATGTACTATTCATGTGCATCTTCTACGGCAACAGCAGACAAACAGACACGATCGATCGTCGCGGCGGAAGAAATTCTAATAAGTAAAATAATAAGCATATTTTAAAATATTATAACTACTCACCAGTCAGTCAGCTTCAATTTTCACATATTTAAGGTTCCGGTTACTTGAGATTACTATATCCCGATGTAAATTACTAAATAATATGCAAGGAAAACAATATAATTTAATCGTGTGTACACAACCACACAGCCAATTATACGTTTCATAACTTTTAACATGAAATTTTCGAGTTACATTTTTTTTTTGCTGGTTTAATTGTTGTAACTCGGGTACACACCTACCTTTAGACAGAATTTGAATCTTTTCGGTGAATGACAATTGTGAGAACTTGTTATTTTTAATTTTTAATAAACACACATTATCAACTCATTGTGAGGTACAATCAAATGTACACACTTTTAAATGTTAAAATGAAAAATCTTTTAAGAAAACTATAAATAAACAGGAGCGATTAAATTGTAAACCATGCTTATCAAATGAAATATGCAATATGGCCCCCGCGAAACACAAAATGTTTCTTCTATTAAATAAATAAAACCTTACTAAACAAAAATGCATAATGTGGCATACGGTTCATTAGATTCGAGTCGAATTATTTTTAGTCAGATTATAAGCAACGAATAATTTCCGACAAGCCAGTTCGGCCGTTTTCGGAAGCGATCGGATAGCCGAGGCCCGAGAGCCTGCCGCGGGACTTGCCGGTATATAATCATGTCGATATTTATGGGTGTGTGCGTTTGCTGATTTATGGGTGCGATGATTTGTCCTGCAGCACGCACCGGCATTAGTTGCTATTTATAAAATATTAGGCGTTTTTAAGTTATTATATTTTTTAAATTAATTTATTTACTATTAATTAAAGTCATCTAAAACGTACGAACGTTTTATTAAAATATCTGTGAATGACAAGTAAAGCACTGCATTTCTGCCTATATGGAGCGCACGCCCCTGGAGATAGTAGGTATCTATCAGTAGTGTTTGTTTTAGTAATATTCATTAAATGTTATATTTATCCTTTTAATAACACAATGTATTTGTTTAAAAGATAGATTATAATCTATTATCATCATTTATATTTTGGATAAACACGTGAAGCAAGAACTTTCAGTACAGTTTTACGAGAATCGTGCAACGGGAGGAGTATGAAATTTGATCAGTAATTTAAAGTTTATGTGGAGGAAGGTGTGCAGAAATCTAATATTTTTTAAATAGTGCTTAGAAATTTATAAAATTAATAAAAATAACAACAACACACACTACCTTAGATTATTAATACGCTACCGTGCGTTTGATTAATATTGATGTATACAATTATGTTACACGTTGACGTGTGTCAATCTGTCACAACATTTATTTTCTTGTATTTTTTTCTATCTCAGAGGCAAAAGAGCCCTTATAAAGTTCAAAATAAAAAAATAGATGAATTATTATGAGCGAATGTCGACCACAGGGTGACCTCCAAGAATAGTTATTATTTTCTAAAATACTTAGAAAAATCCATCGAAAGAAAAGTTAACACGAAATACATAATGGAAACGGTTGAGGCGTCCTGCTCTATAGTATCAGGTGCTGAAACTCACGAGTAAATCTCATGCTCGGCTTTGGTAGGTACCTACTGCAGTGCGGAAAATTAATGTCTTTTTAATAAGTAATAATTTATTGTAATTACATAAACATGTTACATACTCTATTGATAGACTGTTTGATCGTAATAAATATAGTAAAAAACGGCCAAGTTCGAGTAGTGCGAAGTTCCTAAATTAACACAGTTACATAAGCCGTTATTTATTTCATGCCTTTGAATTTCATCACATGGACTAACATAGTGAATTTTAGAGCCAGCCGTTTAGCTTTTGGAGGGGGGGGGGAGCCCTATTTTAATTTAAAAAATGCGTTTTAAAGTTGAATATCTCGTAAACCTAAATCAAAAAATCATCTTAGCAATCTCTCGATGGTTTTAAAACACCAAACGATATCCCACACTATGGGGTAGATACGTGTATGGTAGGTTAGATTAGGTTACGTGAACTACGGAACCCTTAAAAGTCAACTGTAATTGAGGTCGCGACAAAATGGTTCCGTACCTGCTGTGGTGATTGCTTGGGTGTATATTTTTCTTGTAAGTGACATCATAAGAACATCAAATCGACAACAGCGAAAGTTTAATCTGAAGTTCATGTAGGTACCTACTACACACGCACATATATGACATTTATTTGTTTCTGTTCTTATGACGTCACGATAATGGTGGCTGTCGTTTTGGCGAAAAACATTTATCGTTTAAATTTAAATCATTTTTTCTTTGCATAAAGAGATATTATTTCCAGGAAATAAAATACTAGTTGACTAACGAATCGATTGGAAGATTTAAAAATATATTTGAAAAAAAATGTAGAGTAGCCTATTATCAACAAAATGAGCTTATAATAACAGGCTTTGATACGAAATCTTCCTTTCAAAAACGGATCTCTAAAATATAATCCAAAATGTTTCATCGGCTATTATAAGGGTCAGCTCACACCGAAACGAGACGCGACGCAACGCGGCGCTGCATTGTAAGAATTCGATGTCAAACTGTACCGCACCGCACAGCGCATGTGCAGTGTAAGATTGATGTCATATGAAACTTTTATCTTTTTGTGTAGTGAATAAAGTTGAATTTTGAAGAGCTATATAAAAAATGCAGCGCCGCGGTGCGTATCGTCTTGTTTTGGTGTGAACCGACCCTAAGATGAGTAAGAGGGTACTTTTTTACGGACATAAATGTCTTCTCTCTACCATTCTCTATCAATCTTTAGTTCTACTACCTACTATTATAAATGTGAAAGTTTGTGAGCATAGATGTTTGTTACTCTTTCACGCAAAAACTACTGAACGGATTTCGATGACACTTGGTATGGTAGTAGTTTAGGTCGTTTTATCCCGAAAAAGTACAGTATTCCCGTGGGATACTGTGATGTACATAGCAATAAACGCAACGGTGCCGAACCACCCGCCGCCCGCGCACTTCCTCGGGAGGCTCCGCGGCGACCGGGTGTGTCGAGGGCGCTGCAAAATAATCTAATATTTTATTTCCTAATTGTCCCATATACCTACACCGGCACACAGCTGTAGCTGTAGCCTACAGCTGCTGTAGTTGACGACAGCACAGATACTATTTTATTTACACGGGTGGAGCCGCGGAAAAAGCTAGTTATTATTATCTCACCCAGACACATCATGATTTTAATATTAATAACAATGTTGATGTATTATTACCGTTTTGTTCAAGTTTCGATTTACTTTACATATTGGCTAGATTAATTATAATTTATTAGCCGACAGGGATTGGGCCCTTATTTAAAACAAACTTTACGTGTGGTCGAGGCTTGAATATTGAATACTAATTGAGATTCTGACTGCTTTAATTCTAGACCCAATTATAGGTGTGTGGTTCTTTAAAAGATACTATCTCCACAGATTTAAGAAAGCTAGGTCCAGATAAACAGCTAAATACTTAACTTTCGATTAGATTACACTACTACAAGCATACGATGTGTTCAAAAATCTCCTATCGCGTACACGGCAATAGTGTCAAAAATCCGTCAAGATTGTGCGCCGTCGAAGGGACGTCAAAATTTTCAAATTTCGTGTTTGAGTTTTTATGTCATGTGAGATTGAGAATAATTGTGATGTGTTCTTGGTTGTCATGACGACAAATAATTTTTTTTAAAAATGTTATTTGTGTCCAATGAGTGCTTAAACTTTATAATATAAGAATATTAAATACAAATTATATCAAACAAAATAGTGGTTATATATACAACTAAAAAACAACTATGTGGTTAAAATTTGCCCATAATAAAACATATAATTATTAAGGTTGAACTTTAAAAGGGTTCTTTTGCCTCTTAGATAGGAAAAATGATAAAAAAGTAAATGTCAGAGATTGACATCGTCAACGTGTAACAATATTGTATTTCTCTGATGCACGGTTGTGTTACGGGCAAAATTTTATACTCCTCTGGTTGCACGATTCTCGTAAAACTGTATTGAAAGTTTATGTTTCACACAATATTATTAATTCAATAATAATCCAAGAAAAAAAGTCTAACTAAACAACGACGTCCTTCTTATCTTGTCTTATTATAGATAAGACTAATTTATAAGACATAGGCAATAGCTTGTTTGACACATGTGTTTCTAATTTTCATGTAAACGAATTAGAAGCTCACATAATAGTCTAGCCCACTTACTAATAAAAAGTTTTACACAACAGATAAAATAAAAAACGTTGCTGTCTTTGTCTGATGCGTTGAAAAGTCACTTGACAGACAAAGACAGCAACGTTGTTTAAGTTATCCATATAATATAAATCTTTTTTATTAGTAAGAGGATAGGTATAGAATAATAATATCGATGAACAGCGGTGTCTTAATAATAGGGTCCCGTTATTACCTTTTGGGTACGAAACCAAATAAACAACATGGAGCTTGGTAAGATAATGTGAATTTGCATGCGACATCGCAAGTTTCCTACAAGACTCATCGTCTGTGTGCGGCGATAACGTTATGATTGCAAGTCGATTTCACGTCAGTCGGCGACCTTTATTCAAATAATAAAGGTCGCCGCGTCAGCGCCTGACCTATATATTACGCTGTAATTAATTTATAATTACATACGTAACATCGACGCTTATATTATCTTACTAGATGTTTCCCGCGACAACGTACGTGCAAAAGAAAACCCCGCTGGAACCGTACAGTTTCTCGCAATAAAAAGTAGCCTATATCCGTTCCCGTTTCTTCTTCTATGTCTGTGCCAAATTTCATCAAAATCAGTCCTGTAGTTTAGGAGCCTATTAAATGAAAACAAACAAAATATCTTTCCTCTTTATAATATTATTATAGATTTATGTGCACTGAACTTTTCAGTTACGATCCAGTCCCGATATGTAAAAACTGCAAAATGGTATTCTCATAAACATCAAACTAACGTGAAACCCGTTTTGATTGTACCAATTTCCAAAAATCAGTTTATCACACCATGACGATTAATTTATAATTCAATAAAAGTAAAATAAAAGTGTAAGTGTATTAAGAGAAGTGGGGTTCTGATGTATAGACATCTGCTACGAAATATTTTCACACCATAGACAAGTGATTGGTCTCATTTTTCTATGTTTTAAACTAGCTAAGGTCTACAATTTTTGTGGTTTAAACAAATGAGGATTATCTATATTTTTTCTGCCGCTAGGAGATAGACCCAACTCACACAAAGTGCCATCTGATGGCGGAAGTGTTTTCGAAAACTGTCAATAAGAATTAATAAGAATTTTCGACTTTTTCTGCCACCCGGCGGCGCTTCTTAAAAGTCGGGTCCTAGTCGTGTCAAACAGCTGTCAGATGTCACGAACTTAAACACCCCAACTATGCAATACTCTGTCCAGTAGCAATTACAAATACAAAAAAAATAAATACAAAATGCTTTATTTCCGAAAAAATAAAGCATTTTGTATTTTTTTTTGTTTACAAAATTAAATCTAAATGTGAACAAAGAGACAATAGAATACTATAATAGGCTAGATGACTGATGCTCAAATGAATAGTACTCTTAAATATAAGTAACTTCTCAGAAGAAACAGTATATCATAGGTCAATATTTTCAAAGGTACAGCGATTTATATACAAAATTTCGCAAGTCTCGTGAAAACGCTCCATACTAAAGCCGTACCTAGATGTGACGTAATTATGTTATATCTCCGATATTTGTGTGTTTCAGTTCATACTTACCATAATGAATGTTTTTGTATATTATGGTGTATCATGTAAATAAACTAATGATGTAGGGGTTTTGTGAACTAATTTAGCAAAAAAAAAAAACTACTTTTTGGATGTCTCTAATTACTAAACTACAGTAAAAATTATACATTTTATACATTTATCAAGTTGTAATACTTACCTCAATATTTCTGATTATATCAATTCAACTCAAGATTTTACATGTAGTCATCGTCCCCATTCTCCCGATTTCAATATCACTTAGCTAGGCATTTACTGTGTATTAAATAAATATATTATATCACATTAATTAAGTTCAATCAACAGAGTATTTAAAACTAGACTAACCTGAACATCTCAAGTGTGTGAAGTGTGTGTATGAAGAAAATCCTTAAGCGCATCTCTTGATATAAAGATCTATAAAGCGAAAAAATACTCGGAGAGAATAACTTTGTAACAAGAATAAATATTATGATAGCATTCATAATACACAGGTACTGGATACACAAAATTATTACAGACGAAAATTAATTTAGGTACTTGAGTGGGCGTTTCTAGACAACAATGTTTCTTTGTTATTGTAATGACGTACAATATCGACAAAGTTCCTGCTCGACCAGTTTCTAAACATGTTCCTTTGCATTAGGACGCCTCAAAATGTTTAAATACAAAGAACGTGACCGCAACGACTGCAGACGTGGTTGAACTACGTAAGCTAATTTACACTATATATATACGCAGACTTTTTTGTAGACACTATGGTACCGACTTCAAAATTATGAAGATTAAGTAATTTCTTCTTCAATTTCGACATCCAAAGTAAAACTACACAAAAAAGTATGAAACAAATCTTATTTTTAAATAAGTCCCCTTTAAATTCGGCTAAATCTTATTTTTTGGTAGCATATGCTTGGTCTACTTAAGAAAAAGTCGAAATCACCTAGTCAAAATAGGGGACCGACCAGAAGATTTGCTGTGCAGTATGAGATCGCGCGTTGTCGTGCAGGAGCAGCGGAGACGAGCGATTGACCAATGCTGGTTGGAGATGTGCCAGCTTCTCCATCATTGTGTTCAGTTCTTCACAGTACACATCTGCAGTAATGCTAACCCTGTTTGGTAAGAAGCTGTGATGAATCACAATGGCGCTAGACCACCAAACAGTGACCATCACTTTTCTAGGGGTAAGTTTTCGTTTAAGCAAGAACCGCATTGTTACCTGCGATGAAAAATGGATTCTGTTCGATAACCGCAAGCGCTCAGCAAGTTGGTTGGATCCTGGTTCAGCACCCAAACATTGCCCAATGTTTGGGTGCTGAACCAGGATTCAAAATTCCTTAATTTGTGTATCTGTTGAGCAGTGCAAGGCACGCCTCGACGCGTACTTCGCGCTGGCGATCATTGAGTTCGTGGGGCACCCATTTGTCAAGCTTTTTTACCTTGCCAATTTGACGCAAATGGACCAATATTGTTTTGACGCTAACGTCGAAAGCGCTGCTAATTCAGCCGTAGATTGTGTATCATCAGCTTCCACAATCGCCTTTAATTCGTCATTGTCGACCAAAGTCTTCGGACGACCGCGAGGTTCATTTTTCAGGTCGAAATTTCCATAACGGAAGCGAGCAAACCAATAACAGGTGGTGCGATGGTTTGTAGTGTTAGCTCCGTAAAATATGTCGTTGATGTTGCGTGCCGCTTGTGCCGTGTTGCTGCCACGACGGTACTCATATTCCATAATTACGTGAATATATCGGGTAGTTATTATTATTATTAATGTTCTTGCGTGAATAATAATATATTAGTACATGAATGATATATTGATGAAACGAATCAATGAACGCAATGGACTCATTTGTACGACCTCCAATGCGAATGTAGAGTAATATAAATAATAATAGATTATTCAGTCACATCGATAAGAAGATGTAAGTTTAATAAAATGATATTGAGATCGAAAGGTATATCGCAATAAATTGTATTACCGTTAAAAGGGGGCTATTTGGTAGAAAATTAGCACTTCCTTTTAAATAGGCGTATACAAAAACGACGGTTATTTTATCAACATAGAACATTATTTTATGGGTAGCCCTTAAAGTTTTCTTTTGATAATTATTATTACAACTGTAAATATTCTATTTATATTCAAAAATATATTACTTTTAAAATGCCGTTCCAAATATCGCCCCGTATCGCATTATTTCTTCATCCAAATATCGCATTATTTCAAATAGCCCCATCTTACAGTACAAGTTTTCCGTTCGTCGTTAACTCTGTACCTACTAAGGCCATGCCATTAAAAAAACGAACTGTAATTACGTGGAATTTGACGTTTCCCTACGTCACCTTCATTTTCGTTTATACCGGTCAGCGACAACCAAACCAGGTTGAGTCCAGTCAGAATTAAATGTCGTTGTAATACGAAAAATAACTATACATTAAGCACTTTAGGGCGGTATATTGAATTGCCTGGAGACAAGCTGGTTTTCTAAAAGATCATAATACGGCCCCTGGCCGACAACTGTATTTTTTTTCAGCACTAGCAAGCGTTGTCAAGCGCTTTTTTCCGCCAAACACAGCCATTGAATCATCAGTTCAAATGTCAATATGGCTTACTAATACTATAATTGGTCAATTTTAACAAGGCTTACGCGTCATTGGTCTGTTTTGACATTTGTACAGATCATTCACTGCAAACTTAATCCGAATAGACCACAGACTCCTGTCTTACAAAATTATGTTTAATGTGTTGTTTCGTTTACATTTATTTATAAGTTTGCGGCGTAACTATGATTGTGTTTATGCTATTGCATTGTCTACAATCTTATTAATATATCTACATTCTCATAGTACTCATTCCCTTGCGGTTTAGATATAGTGTTGGGTCTGACGAGTACGGCCGCCGACAGGTCCGGTGTAACACTTTTCGACCTTATTACTAGGCAACAAGGTCCAAAAGTGGTACACTGGATCTGTCAGCGACTGTACACAATATCCTAATGTAGCTTATCTAATTGCGTCAATAGGTGACGCTTATCGCTTCCCCGGAGGGTAATGAGAGCTGATTTAGTATTTGACTTATGGTCCTTCAAGATTAGGTACCAGATATACGTTGCTCGTATAGTCTGCTTCCAAAAAAATCTGGCTGATGGATGACCACTAGCAATACCGTAACGACTACTATTTTGACGACCTCTGTGGCTCAGTGGTTGGACGCGGGTTCGAATCCCGCTAAAGGAACAAAAAAGTCTTCTACGTTCCTGGGACATGGATGTTTATTAACTATTAAGTTATATGTGTATAATATGATAAAAATCTTAAATATGTGTACAGTATAAAAGTTTCTGTATAATTTTGACGTAACTACAGTCTATAAGGAAAGGGTTTCCCAATAAGGATTTACATGTTCCAACCGTAATGTGTGTGTGATATGTCATATGACGTATCAGTATGTATGCGGCTTCCAAAATATCCCACACGTCTTGATGTTAAAGTCACATCTGTGCTTCATTTCATCAAAATCTGTCCTGTAGTTTCGAAGCCTATTCGACGCAAACAAACAAACAATTCTTTATAATATAAGCATAGATAATACGTCTATAATATTCAACATTCGAGTAAAACCAGTTAGCTGTGCAGGTTCAAATACAAATATATTGTTTAAAAATCCACAGTTTCTAAGGGATAAGACCTAGATAGATCGATCTTTCTCCCCCAAAACTCCCTGCATACTAAATTTCATGTTAATACTTGTAAATAGCGGTTGTCAAGATACATGATATATACAAGATCGTATTTAAAATATTATTATAAATATTTCGAATGCATGACCAATAAGAGATGCTTGAACTGGATTTTACGTAATCGCGAAACCCTGAAACAAGTGGCCACTCAATGAAGGGCAGCAACGGCAAATACAGAATTATCCTCATTGATCGAATGTAGGTGAATGCTTGAAACATGTAAATATACTGAAATGGGAAAGTCAACTCTACCTAAAATGTATAGAGTTGAATATCGTAGGGACGATATAAAGTGTATTTGCTATTAATAACTGTTTTAATGAAGCACCCTCGTGATCGGCAAAGCCACAGGTGATAATATGCACTACATATCGATCTTACACGTGTCGACGTAGATAGAAATTCCCTTTAAAACCAAACACATAACGTAGGCGTTATGTAAGTTTCTTCTGGGTGACCGATCTTTGCTCGGTGTTCTAGAAGATTTAAAAATTTATTAAAGAATCACAAAAATATTGGTCTAACCAGATTTCGAACCGACGACAACAATTTGCCAACAACGCAATTATACACACGCATACCGATCTTGCCCCGACTCGTCTGGTGCGAGTCGGTGCAAGCGTAGCGTAAGGTTCCGTAACACTAAGATTAAATATTTTTCATATAGTATCCCAGAAAGATTCCATGTTTTTAGACGAAACGTACTGTTTTCGACGACATTTGTAAAATTAGCCTAATAGTTTTCTTGGTCATTCGTCTATTTTTTATAGGAATCGTCTGATGGTAAGTATTTTACCATTGGCCGTAGCGCCAGAGACGCAACCCCCTGGCCTTCCATTAATGAATTTCCTGGAGGTTTCAAATTTCAACCCTTAAGGGTTAGGTGTGTTAGACTTATCGCCACGTAGAGTCAGCGATTTACAAAATACTAGCTTTTACCCGCGGCTTCGGTCGCGTAAATAAAGTGTACCACGGGACTTTTCAGGGTTAAAAATTAGTCTATATTTTAATTCAGAGCATAAACTACTACCATATTAAATTTTTGCGTGAAAGGGGAACAAACATCCATCCGTCCATAGATCCTCACAAACTTTCACATTTACAATAGTAGTAGGATTTATTCTGTAGGCTTATAACAGTAAATGTGTAAATTTCTAAGGTGAATTCATTAGTAGTATAACTAATCTTTAGCGCTGTTAGTTCGATAACTTGCTTTTGACAAAAAAGTGAAATGTATAAACTAAGTTTAATTTGAACTGACAGTCAACCAATAACTCGTAATTGATTTTGGTATTTATTACTACTGATAGATGACGCTGACACAGAAAGGAATTGAAAAACTTTACAGAAAACGATTATTTGTCTTAGTTAAAATAGCTCCATTTCACTCCCAGTGATAAATGTCTTTTGTAAAATTCTTACATTGCCAAATGTTAGCGAAACAAAATAACTTTATCCTCGAATTTGAAAAAGATTCATCTAGTAACTACTAGTAGCTACAAGGTGAATCTTTTAGAACTCTGCGTCTGATAAACTTAGTTTATCTAGATTCAATGTAAAATATTCAGCTATATATAATAACTGGGCATAAATACTCTTAATCCATACAAATACTACACTTTCATATCACAGCGATCACAGTAATATCGCGTGCACAAAGCATTAATTAAATATTTATTTAGACTCATTAATATTTCTACTTATTTTATTGTTTTGATAACATCCGTGGGTATTATGTCGCGAGCAAATAAGTGTGTCATGCTATTACTGCCTGCAAGCAGATAAAACCACCTGGGATCCGTGATGAATCTGAAGTTTTCCAGATATTAGTCGTAAAAGAACAAACAAAAGCTGTTACGTCTGAATACTAAATCGCCTGATCTCGCACTATCATGAAATATACTATTTTTCATATCAAATTTAATCTAAATTCTAAGCCTAAACAAAAAGAACTAAAGTACACAATACTTATAATTTAAATTACAAATTTAAAGTAGCCCCCGAATTGTTAAGCTGTAAGCGAGTAAGCGAGATCACATGATCTCGCTTACTCTTATTCGCTTGATATCGATTCGACTCGCGATGATAAGAAAAAGAAAGAACAGAAGAACACTCTCGATCATGTCAGATTTCAAAAATCCCGATTATAATTTTATGTTTCGTCGCCTTGGGTAATTGTTTCATAGTAAAGTGCCCAGTATCCTTTTGTTTAAAAAAAAAACCTTTATACTCTCAAACACTGTTGTTTTTTTGTTTGTCTAGGATATAAATAGTTTACTAAGCGAGCCCTTTTTTTAATTCGCAACATTTTCAATGTCCCGTAAACATGTCAATTATTGACGTATTTAACATTATACACGTTATCAGTATCCGTTATGTGACAAACAGATTACGTACTATTTGCTAATTTAATGTTTCCGAGAAATTACGACACACGCCCACATTGTGATCGGCAAGTTGTTTTAGCCGCAAGTAGTTACCAACTCTCAAAAGTATTTCTTCCCAAACTTACGTCAAAATCCCCCAAAATAGCAACATTTACTTGAAACTCTAAATTTTTTTTTGTGTAATTATGTCTAGTATAAATAATTAATACGTAAATCAATGGTGATAAACAAATAATAGAAATTATTGTTCTCTAATATTATTCTGTACTTTATACGTTAAAATACATTTTCAAATGTTTTTGTTCTACAAATTGACCTTTCAAATCACTTGTTGATATAATATGAACTGTTATATCACCAAGTGATTTCAAGGGTCAACTTAATAAAAAAAACTAGGAGGTAAATAAAAAAACCCCAAAAATAACCCTAAGAATTCTTCCCCTTCAAAAGCCCCTGTAGAGATTTTCCTCCGTAAATTTACTGGGAAAACCCTTAAGTTAGCAGCACTGCCTATAAGATTTCTGTCCTATCCCCTTAACTTTCTAGTAAGATGCTAAAAACCATAATGTCCTGTTTCACAATCTTCTAATAAGTGGCGGATAGCTTATTCGGAAGTTTTGTCGGTGCTTACTTTATATCGAGCGACAGAGGCAAAACATGCAAATGAGCTATCTGACACTTATGCGTAGATTTTGAAACAGGCTCTAAGTAAAATTGCTCTGAACGTTTTCATACGAACAAGTACATGTAGACAAATCACATAGAGTTTAGAAACAACAGAACTTTAGAAAAAATTTTCAACGGTGACGTAATTTTGATAAAGCTACTATACTGCGTTAAGCTTACTGAAGACAATATTAATGATATGCTCCAGTATCTTTTCTAACCGACGAAAACACGGAGTCGGAGGTTCATAAGTCATATATTATTTTACATACGACCACGTCTAACTCTTTAGCAAAGGCTCAATTATATACTAAGTGTTATATATTTAGTAATTTATATATTCAGGTATAATTACTTCATAAATGTTTTGTAATGAGATAGGTACATCTAAAAATTACAAAAAAAGTTTCAGCTAAACCTACATTTACTTACATTAATTAATATTAAATTAAAAAAATATAAACCTCCAAAGAGTAAGTTAATCCAATAAGTTTATAATTTGAATTATTTAAATTAACTTTGAAATTTCTAAACTAACCTATAGTTTATTTATTTATAAAAATTTGTAATTTTTTACGCTCATAGATCATGCTAAAAACTCTTTAAAAAAATTCGCGATTTTTCGAAAATGATGATTCGAAAAAAAAGCGAAATCGGATAATAACTTTTGAAGTAATTCAAAGAAAACGTATTGCGCGTTTAAAGTTACTGAACCCTCTTTAGATATGTCCTAAATCCTTGGTTAGGTTTTGTCTGTTGACATTCCGGGAAAAACTTATGAATTTCCATTTGGAAATAAAAATATTCATTTTCATTTTCAATAAGCGTTTGAGAATTCGGTCGTTAGCCGAATAGATGCATCTAAAAGTACAAACACACGTGAGTCGTCAAAAATCCATTAGAACTAGGAATTTGGGAACGATATTATTTTTTTCGATCCTCCAAATAGCGTGAATGTAGAGCTTAAAAACTCGAGCTTTTATCAAATAAAGCAAAAAAAACTTTAATCAACTCTACCTACGAGCACATTCTCGTTTTAGTATGATATTCGATATTTTACGCGATTTTTCCAATGGCAACATTTTAGAAGATTATGCATACCTCTATTATATTATAGACGAGGCATGTCAAGGCAAAAATTGTCCCCACTGGGGATTTTGGGACCATTTTGACATTTGAGCTATGGTGAAATCAAGATGGCGTAACATTTTCTTCTGTGATGATTTGTTCTGTCAAATGTAAGTTATAAGTCCTTAGTTTTGAAATCTTTGCGATTTTGGGCTTTGGTCTAAGCCAGTCTTGGTTTTGTTTAGTTATATGGAATCGAACTGGGCCCGCTGCTAGGCATGATTTCTGGCAGTCTGAATGTCTGTGTTACAGTTAAAAGATATTATGTTAATTATTATTGAATCTTGTTCATTTCCGAAACGTGTACATGGAATTCGCCCTAAACACTCGTAAAGATGATAACGGTCGGTGCTACCAAACAAAAATATTATTTTATAATGAAAAAATATATAAACATTTCCACACGCAAAGATTCCACTAGCTATCAAACAGTTGTTGTTATTGTGGAAAATTTTAAAAAAGAGTATATTTTACATTTAGTTTATTAGTCAATATTATAGTTTATATTAAATAAATACAACACCTAGAATACCTACTGCTTGATCTATGTGTATGTGCTTATTCATTTTCATCAGACTTGTCGCATTTTAATAAGTATTATATTGTTACGTATGTCAACTTCATTGTTTTTAACAGAGATTTCAAAAATAACGGTATTTGACGTACATTTTGACAGAAAAAATGTTCACCCAATAAAAAGTTACGCCATCTTGATTTCAAAAGAAATTGTGAATTAAATGCGGACTGAATACACTGCGGAAGGCAATATTCAAAATGTCATTTGACATTTTCAAACCTCGATTACTCCAAACAACCCCAAACCCTAACCCCACTTTTGGGGTTTTTGCCTCGACATGCCTCGTCTGTAATATATCTATGGTTTTTATTACATTATTTACAAACAACACATAATTATTATGATATTTTTAAGATCCATTCAACCTCTGATATTGTTACAACATTAACCCATAAAATATTATGAAATTAGTAAGTTTGTTACATCATGACTCATCATTATAGTCATCATCGACCTCAGTTCCTCTGCTAGGGTCCAGGACCTAGGAAAATAAGTCTGCGGGTAGACTGACCGAGTTAAAATTCCAAGCGTCAGTTTACACGAGACGCGATGCGGCGTGGCATTTTTAAAATAGCAATTCAAAATTAAACTTTATTGACTACACAGGAAGATATACGTTTTAATGCAACAGTTCGAATTTCATTTTGCTCCGGGCTGCGTAGCGCGGCGCCGCTCTTGCAATGAAGCGTGTATCTTATTGTGTAGTAAATAAAGTAAGTAGGTTAGGTACCTATGTATTCCATTTTAGGTTTTAAAAAGAAGTGTGTTAAAGTAATAATTTTGACGACACCGGAGGTCGCGGGTTCGCCGAAGGCACAAAAAAGTTTTCTATGTTTCTGGGTCATGGTCATAAAAATCTTAATGTTCAGCATAATAGTATTAAAATATATACTTTACGTTGTCTGGTCCCCGTGACGTTTAAGTAAGCATACAGCGAGATAGCTAACTTCTCATTCCTTCTAAGCGTACTTCGACTATTATTATTATTAAACCTTTTCGATTACGTAACCCTGATAATATGGAAATTTTGCGCTCCGAGCGGAAATCTACACGGGTTCAATAGTGGTACCCGTTTGATTATTCTAATAGCTTCCAGCACGTGCGTGTATAGTGCAAAGTTTACAATAAACATAATGCGTCATACAGAATCGATAGTATATAAGCGACACATGCCTATACTGGCTACATATCAATCACATCTACGGAACAGACAAGACTTAAAATTTCAATTGAAAATTCGAAATTTAAATTATCTTTTTAATTTGTGCCAGTCACAAGCGGTCACAGTTTCTACCTGCATTGTACGCGAGAGAAAAGAAACCAAAAATGGACAAAATGCACCTCATCGGTAGTGCTACCCGCTACATCGCTGGTAGGAATGCCGTTCAAACTGTCTACTGGAGAAAAGGATCGGAAGACGGAAAGACTCTACTGAAAACAACAAAAACCACCTTCTTCGGCAAGCATGATGGTGCTAACCGAGACTCGGAGATCTTCGCGAAAGTTCGCGAAAGATACTCGTAATCAGGCACAACGAAGATTTATTTATCTGTGATATTTTATGTGAGTGAGTTCGGATGTTTGTGTGTAAAAATGTCAAGAGGCTTTACTGTGTTTCCTACTTAATTTACAATATGTATCTGAACTAAGTACAAAATAAATTATTTTTAGTTTTATTTATTATTTTCATTTAACACCTATGTTTCAGGACATAATTTTTCACTTGGTATATTTTTTTTCACATGAAGTTTAACTAGAATTAGTTTTTTAAAAGGTTAGTATTTAGTGATTACATTTTCGATACAGCTGTAAGCTTATATATCGAAAGCCACAGAGTCCTAGCATCTAACCAGAACCCAGCATCAGATAAACTAGTCTTTTGTTACACAGTTTACTTCTGTGCTACTACTATGCACTAAGCAACAATAAAAATGGGCAGATGGCAGATTTTACGTCATGTAGTCCATTATTACGATAGATTTGCTTGATTAATTTGCTGTAAGGATTTGCTTCTGCAACATATAAGTGAAGGTCTGTAATCTGTATCGAAAAGTGTATTAAAAAGTTTTTTCAAGAAATAACACTATTTCGGATCAACACAAATTCAGTGACACTGTCTGACTAAATAAAAAAATGCTGTTTTTGAAACTCGCAAACGTAAGTACTATCAGGGAATCCAATTCATAAGCAGATAGATTGTTCTCATAAATTATGAGCATAATAATGACAGCGCGGCATGCAGTCACAAATCACAATATAATAATTAATATCAATTAACATGTCAGTGTGATGTCATAATGGCTGTGTTCGCCGGGGGAAAAAGCGCTTGCTAGCGCTAAAAATGACAGTTGTCGGTCAGGACACGTTTACTAACATCAATTGCGCTGACACAATTCGCCATTTTGCTTATTTATTTTGTTTGTATTCAGTTTAAATCAGTTAATAGTGTTTTGTGAAATTAATATAATTAAAGTACGAGGGCGGGTCAATAAGTCCGTGACTTTTGGAATAAAACACAGATTTTTTGATAAATAAATCATTTTATTTTTCAACATAGTCCCCCTTGAGCTCTATACACTTTGTCCAACGCTTCTCCAATTTTTTTATCCCTTCCAAAAAATATGATTTGTCGAGGTCCTCAAAATAAGCCTTTGTTTGCGAGATGACTTCATCATTGGAGTCAAATCTTTTTCCGGTTTTTTTTCAAATTCTCATTGAAACGGTCCAATAAGTTGGCATAATATTCCCCATTAATTGTTCTTCCCTTTTGAAGATAGTCAATGTGGATTATCCCACGTGCATCCCAAAAAACAGTCGCCATAACTTTATTGGCTGACAAACCCACCTTGGCCTTCTTTGGCGCCGATTCACCCTTAGAAACCCACTGTTTTGACGGTTGTTTAGTCTCTGGTGTGTTGTGATGGATCCATGTTTCGTCCACGGTTACAAAACGGCGCAAAAACTCCTCCATATTGTGATTAAACAACGCCAAACCTTCCTGTGAAGTTGTTACACGATTGCGTTTGTGGTCGACTGTGAGCAAACGCGGCACCCATCTTGCGGAAAGCTTTCTCATGCCCAAGTGATCATTCAAAATTGAAACCACTGAGCCATGCGAGATGCCTATGGCTTCCACAATCTCTTGCACTTTCAATCTTCGGTCGGCCAACACCATATCGTGAATTTTTTCGATTGTTTCGGGTGTAGAGACCTCAACTGGGCGTCCAGGACGTTCGGCATCTTCAGTGCTTGTAAGGCCACAACGAAATTCAGTAAACCACTTTTTTACCATTGAAATCGATGGTGCAGAGTCCCCATAGTATTTATCAAGCTTAGCCTTGGTCTCGGTAATGGTTTTTTTTCGCAAAAAATAATGCTTAATAAGCACACGAAATTCACTTTTTTCCATTGTTTTCTTAAGTTACTGGATAGTCTGATAAAGATAGCTGTAAAACACAAACTAACTGACGCAGCAAGTTCAAATTTTGATAGGAGTCAACTGACAGATGCCTGTTGACAGGAGTAGTGTTGCTTTTTCAGTAAGGAGGTTAGAAATTCAAAAAGTCACGGACTTATTGACCCGCCTTAGTATTATTAAAACCAACAATAATGTCAGCCAAAAAAATGGTGAAATATATAATCTATAAATTGAATTGAATACTTTATATACATTTATTTTTTCCGCCAAACACAGCCAATAGTAAAAAGTGCAATATATTATAAAAACTGCCTAACATTACAAGCCTAGTTTAAGGAAAAAAATTACTAGTAGGTACCTAGACTTATGGCTGTTCAATAACCGAAATAACGATTATTTTTTTATTTATTATTATATATCTTTATAATATATAGATACGTAAAGAGAAAATTTCAAGTAGAGTTTTACGAGAATTGTGCCTACGGATGACAGTGAAATTTGGCACAATTAAAGTTTATGCTGAGGAAGGCTTGCGAAATGTTTAAATTTCTTAAAGTAAATATAAAAAATAATAAAGCTGTCTCTCACATTGTCGCGCGCGGTATGCGATACCATAATCATTGCATAATGTGAAAACGCTCTAATACGTGAAGTAAAAATCACGTTTTCACGGTTTGGACGGTTTTGGACCCATTTTAAGGGCCAACCTCATGATCAGTCTGCAGCCTGTCTATAATTTTTTTATATCTTTTCATCTGTTATCTGTAAATAGTAGTAAATATCCAGGCGGATTTACCAGAAGGCTGAGTGGGCTGAAGGTTTCAGAGCGGGCAGTGCGGCAAATTTTAGGAGGTGGCAAATGTTTCGTTTTTTTGTCGTACAGAAATATAAAAAAAACATTTGTATTATTTGCATACAAAAATTATTCTCGAAAATTTAACAACAAATATATTTCAGTACTGTACAGCATACTTTACAATTTGCAAACTATAATTTTGCGGTAACATACGATGCAAAATATTCTAAAAGCTTTTCAATAGCAAAAAATAAAATATAAATTCAATAGATGTTTTTAGATGAGAGCGACGGGAGGCGGCGGTTTTGGGAAGTTTGGTATTGAGAAGATATTATGCGACTTTACAGATTTTGACAGTGTGTTACTGTGTGTCATTTGTTTTGGTCCATGGGGATTTATCCAATAGAAACCTGCAAAATTAAATATATTTTTTCTCGGTCCGCTCCGCTCGCTCACTTTCAACGTACAAAACATAATAATAATAGTTTATTTTCTCTCCACAATAACTGATGTACAATTTTAACATTTACAATATAGTGTACAGACTTTGTGGGGAGACTGGAGTTTTAAACTAAGTAGTTTCCTGCTTGTATTTCAAAACACCAGGCCTCCAACCCTCGCTTTAGCAATATGAAATGTTAACAAAAATTGCAATATTTAATACAATTTAACAAAACATTGAATTTAATTCTAACATAGCATATTCTAAGAAATTATGTGTTTGTGTGTGTGCGCGCGTAAAATATGTATGATATAAATGTATATTTATTTTATTTTAGTGTATTGGATTTTTAGTTTTTAGTTTTAGTTTTTAGTTTTTCAGTACAATCGAGGTTCTAAGCCATTGTCTTACAGTATCTTTACATTTTAATTTTGTTTTAGGGTAGATGTTCATAATTTTATTTGCATGATTATATTATGGTGTTTTACCTAATTTAAAGAAGAATCTACGGGTAAAGGACGTACGGACAGTTTCAGGGTTGCATATTTTGTATTGTCTCCTAGTAATAGGCGTTGGAGTGTAATAAACAAGAGAGTGTTGTTTTACTATCGTGAAAAGCACAAACAGTTGTCTAACCGTAAGGACTTTAGCATCTTGATATAATTCGGTGGTCGGGAAGAGTCTCGGCTTAAAGAGGCATATCTTAAGAGGGAATCTCTGAGTTCGCTCTAACTCTATCAATTTGGTCTTAGTGGCTCCGACCCAAGATGTTATGCAGTAGGATATAACTGATTGTGCAAGGCCCATATAAAGTGATTTTATCGTTTTTTCCATGGCAACATGCCTCAACTGCTTAAAAACAAATATTAATTTTCTAAGCCTCTGGGATATATTATGTATGTGTTCAGAAAATGATAGGTTATTGTCAATCGATACCCAAAATATTTAATATGTGTTGTTTTGCTTATTTCTGGACATTGGAAGGGTGAAGACGATGGATAGGAGCATTTATGGACATACATTCTCAGGCCTTGCGGCAAATTCAAGCTGCAGATAGAGAAGCACATATATTTAGTTTTTTATATGTTTAACGTCAGGCTATTTAGAGCCAACCATTGAGATACAACGCTAAAATCTTTTTATGTGTGCTCAAAAACCTCTCTGCAGGTATCAGCCGTAAATGTAAGGGCAGTATCGTCTGCGTATGAAGTGATATCACAGTTTCCTAAAGTAAGCCGATACAAATTATTTATGTAACATAAAAACAGAGTTGGGTCAGTTATACTTCCCTGTGGGATGCCGAAGTCGAGTTTTTGTTCAAAGTTTATCTATTTACCTATCTTAACATACTGCGAGCGATTTGTTACGTAATCTTTAAACAGAGCAAGTTGTGTTCCACGAATTCCTAGTTTTTCAAGTTTCTTTATCAATATAGGTAGAGAAATCGTGTCGGAAGCTTTTTTAAGGTCTAAAAATATAGTAAGTATCTTTTTGTTACAGTCCAATTTTGTAGCCATATTTTGAGTAAAGTTATGTATAATCTCATCAGTTGATCTGCCCCTTTGAAAACCATATTGCGCATCTGCAAACAGGTGTCGCGACTCTAGATATTCAACAAGGCGTTTAGTTATCACTCGTTCGAAGACCTTGGAGAAGGAGGTTTGAATGGTGATTGGGAGTTAGTTAGTCACGACATTCTTTTTACCTGTCTTATGAATCGGTATCACGACTGATTTTTAAATGCTTTTGGAAAAGTGCCCACTTCCATACAACAGTTAAAAAGATGTGTAAGCACCTTTGCTTTATAACGTTGAAATAATTGCTCCTTAGCAATTATTTCAACGTTATTTTTAATTTTAAGAACCTTTATCACAATCTGGTGCACATTCTGATACAAGAACCATAATAATAGATGCAATTTCCTCTATAGTTGTGTTTGATAGTACAAAAGAATTAATAGCCGGTGTATTTTCTGTCTGAGATGTATGATTTATTTTTTCTACATTGGCTGGAATAGCTTCGGCGAGATTTCTTCCTACACTAGCAAAAATGAATTTACTGTGATATGTCTATACATTTTTGTTCAGTGGCTCTAATTGAGAGTAGCTCATTGCAGTTTTCATTTTGATGGTTTAAATTTGTAATCAATTTTATAGTTTTCCATAGTTTTTAATTATTGTTTGTAGCTTTAAGTAATTCTTCTTTTTCATACTGTCTTTTAGTTTTTCTCAATAAATTGTTGCAATAAATTCTGTATCTTTTGTATTACGATTTCGTTGTTATTCTCCCTTTTTAGTTTATCATGCATTTTATCCTTCGTTTTAAAGCATTGGAGTCCATCAGTCATCCAATGTTTAATTTTATTTTTAATTTTATAACGTTTAATGGCTGATATGTGGTCCGATACAATTTTAGATATACAGTAAATAAACATACCTGTATATTATATTTCTATTATCTGTATATACATATATTGGGATTACTTAAGTTCGCTTAGTACTTCGTACTACTACTAGTAAGTTTCGTTAAGTACTTCATTAAAATTATAATTATTGCAATCATTTTTAATTCTGTCAAAATTATATTTGTACAATTATTCTTATGCATTTAATGCTTTTGGGTTTTTTAATTTCAGACAAAATAGTACTGATTCGTTATTCGTTAGTTCCTGAGTGAAACGTAGAACCCGGCAAACTAGGCACATGGTCTAGACAACTCTTTTCGCGCGTAGGGCTATAGCGTGCAGGTAATATACCAAAATAAGATGTCACATCCAAATAACTGGAACCGTCTGTGCTAGACTTTAATATATTAATATCTCCCACCAATATTATATTTTTAATGCAAGATAAACTGTCAAGAGGATAGTGAATTCAGAAAGGGGTTCCAGGTTTTTAAAACAAGGTGGTCTGTAAATAGCAATTAATACTGTTCCAAGGCTGATTTTCAAAACCAAGCAATTTGGCTCTATAAAATTGGTTCTTCTTTTTTAATTACTTAGTATAGCGACCTCTTTTAAATTACTAAGCCATCGTTTTATTGTAACAATAAGTAGATCGGGTGTAGGTATACCTATCCAAACATGGAATGTTAGTGTTGTCAGACAACCAGGCCTTCGATAGTACGTCACAATACTAATTCGGGCTAGGGGAATCTGTAGTTCACGAAAGTTTTTGTTGATGCTCTTAATATTTTGTTGAAGTATGTTTTAGTGTGAATTTAGTTCTAGCAAATAAGATTCGAACATAATAATGTTATTTCTAGTATTTAGTTTTATGGTCTATTTTGGCCCATTTTTGGTCTTTTTTTTCTGTTGATTATTCCAAAGAATAAACCCTTTCAGATAGGTATTTGTTACAAATTAAACCAGTACAATTGAAAAAAAAAATGGTTTATCCAATTTCATCCTGCGAAATTAGAGAAATTTTTGCTCGCTCGCTCCACTCGCGTGCTTTCAACGTACAAAATATAATATTATTATCATTATACGAGTAATATATTTTGCGCTGTTGTCTTTATTTAAAGAATACACACTTTCAAATAGCTATTTGGTACAACTCTCAACCAGGACAATTGTAAAAAAATACTCTTGATTAGTATAAGAAGAGTAATTTTGAGAAGGAAGTTTGGAGGGGCCGCAAACACTGAATAGCCTATGGGCGGCAAATGTGTAAATCCGGCACTGTAAATATCAAAGACAAAATTTACCTACACATTTTTATTGCGCATCTAAAAGGCAAAATAACCCTAAAACTTGAAACTAAATAATTTAAATAATTGCTGAATTAGATATATTAATTAAGATCAACATAATATTCTAACAAATTTTTGTTTTATTTCGTCATTTAGCATTTGTTGATATATAAATAATCAAATTAATTATATCTTTGTTATGTCTGTTACAAAACATTACCTATACAAATTGAGTTATCGAATAGGCTACGTTAGGTTATCGACGCTGATTAGGTATACATCATACATGGTTCGCTTTGCGGAGAAAAAAATTTGTGTGTTTTGTACCTAACTACAGTTCATGGAAGACCGTTCACCCTGTTTTTTTTTTGGCAATTGAATGTAATAAATAACCTTCGACGACCTCAATAGCTCAGTGGCTAGCGCGTCGGCGCTTAAGCCGGAGGTAGCAGGTTCGAATCCCGCCGAATCCTGGGTCTTGGATGTGTACTAAGTATATGTATAGTATAATGAAAATCTTAATTATGTGTATAGTATAAAAATATATTTCCGTTGTCTGGTACCTGTGATAAAAGTTCTTCGGATACTTTGCATATGACCAGATTGACGTGGTGTGATTATCTACTGTCTGCGTATATACTCTTGATATTTTGGTAAGTCTGAGATATTATTTAAGCCATACATATATTCCGTCACTCTACCAAGTAACTTTAGAATCTCAGTGATCTATAAAAAATACTTATATCAGGGCCTTAAGTCAAGATGCATTCGATAATTTCGACGGCCAAGGTCGAAATCAAAATTTATGGAATTTAACAAGCAAAGCGAAGTGTCGCTTAGCGATGACTTATGTCAAATCCCATATGTGCAAAATAAAGGTTTTGCTAAAATAATAAATAGCTCGCAATCTTGAAAAGGTTGGTCGTGCCTGCACTACATTGTTCACACTACCATTTGTATAATAGCAGAAGGTTTGATACAACTGTCAATCTTTCTTCCACATTTCAGAAAGAGGCGAAAAACCCAAAAAAAGTTCAGACTAAAAAATTTAAATATGAATTTTGGTCGAATTTCGACAACTACTGCTAGTTCATTGTAAATACTTGACTTGACTTTGTCGAGTGATCCTTACTTTCCTTTTAACCCCGGACGAAAACAGGGTCGTTACGAGTTTGATGTGTCTGTCTGTGGCAGTTGTAGCTCTCAAACGGATGAATCAATTTTGATCTGACATGATCTGCTCTTCTGCTTAACAATTCGGCGGTAACTTTATTTTTTTAATTTTGTGACTTCCTGACTACAATTTTCCTATGAATTTTATAGATTTTGTTGTAAAATATTATATTTATCTATTCCATAACAGCTAACCAATAGATATTAGCAACAAATTCACAAAACAATGGTCCGCAGAGCCTGAATGCGAGCGTTGATTGTGTTGACAGTAGTAATTAATATTAATTGGTAATACAATACCACTCTGTTTGTAACTAATGACAAACAATTAAAAGGATATTCTATACTGTAGGTAATGGACTAAGATCCCAGGCTCGCTGGACTACTCTCACAGCCTTAGTGATCACATTCACATGTATATCATATAGTTCATGTACGATGAACGTATGCATACTTGCTAGTTTGAGGGGTGGGAGCAATTCTTTGGTAGGGCGCCAAAGGTACAAAAAAATTGTACCTAATAACTTTTCTTATAGGTCTTTGAACTTTTAACGTATTTTATAAGAGTAATGACAAATTAAATATTTTAATGTGAATTTTACACCGATTACTTATTTTAATGTTATTGTTAAAAAATGACAAATACGTGAACAAATAAAAATCAGTAAACATGTTACCTTCATAATATAATCTCTGTTCATAACGAGTAAACTTAGAGAAAAAATACTTCGACAAGTTTGGTTCCTTACATTAATCTAAAACCAAACAATAAGATTGCTACGTTATCAGAATGTAAGTAAAGTGTGTACAATTTTCCGCAACTTTAGCGCCTTGTAACAAAAAATTGGCCCACGGCACATACCTACTGGCGGGTATACGTTCATTGTACACACGAATAGTTCAATATAATATACATTTTATCGGTAAGAATATAAGGGGAGTCTGGCGGGCTCGGAATCCCAGTCCAATGTTGCGTGAGTAGTGACAGTATGCATAACTAAAAAATTACGTAATTTACTGAATAATAACATGATTTACATGTCATGCCAACTCTAAGTACATATCCAGGACACTATCGTACTGCCGTACAATGCGCCGGCTTTGAAGGTGACGCGCCCATTGCACTGTATGGGCTAATTTATTCATCAAGTAGAATTACAATCTCATCACATCTACCTATGGCTTTTCAAAATATCAAAATCATCCTTCAGTTTACTGGCAACCATCTGGCAACTAAGCGGATCGCTTTAGGTTATAAATTTACAGCACTAGCTTCTTGGCAATAATTATAGTCAACTCATTTCTAGTTAGCCTGTTTCATCGGAGCAAGTCTTAACAAAAAGGATTGAGGCTGGGACTATACGCTCCGGAATCCGGAACGCCGGTGAAAATCCTGAGCACTGAAAACAGAACTCTGCGCTAATACAATAGAGTTGAAAATCGAACATAATATGAGTGTCGAGCCAAATGTCAATGTAATATATGACAGCTCGACACCTGATACTTCGATTTTCAACTCTATTGTATTAGCGCAAATTCTATTTTCAATGCTCAGGATTTTCTACGGCCTTCCGGATTCCGGTGCATATAGTCTCAGCCTTATTCAATACAAAACCAAGATTATTAAGTAATTTCCTCGTAAAACTCAGACTGTTTAGTAAACAATGTGAGTCAGTATCACTCAGAGATAACTGCTGATCATATTCCACACACTTTCACGGCGAGTGTTATATCTATATATATATTATATATATAAATATATATATATATATATATATATATATATATATATATATATATATATATAAAAGAAAATCGTGTTAGTTACACTACTTATAACTCAAGAATAGCTGAACCGATTTGGCTAAAAATTGGTGAGAAGGTAGCTTAGAACCAGGAGACGGACATAGGAGACTTTTTATCCCGTTCCCGAGGGACGTAAAAATGGATTGCAATTCCAATGTCTCGCTAAAACTCGAGAGCGGCTGGACCGTTTTGGCTAATTTTGGTCTTAAAATAATTGTGGAATTTTTATGGAAGGTTTAAACGGTGAGACATATTGGAAAAGCTGTAGGTTGTAGAAGTAGGTGTAGGTGTAGGACTAGGACGTACGTTGCTTTGTAGGTGTAGTTATTTATTCATTCCAGTCCATATTTAAGACAGAACAACGTGTGTCGGGACAGCTAGGGACAGCTACATAAGGGACCTTTCTCGTATCTCTGCTCTCTCTGTCTGTCTGTCTGTCTGTCCGCGCTTCTAGCTTCTGTAATTATGAATATAAATGGATGAAATTTAGTATAGTTATAGATTGTCTATAGATCACGGTTTTAGCATCATAAAATAATAATCATTTTATGTTTTAGGGCTAGCGTGGAATATCAGATTTTTATAAATAAAAATATGAAATTGTTGATTAAAGATACATAAATAAATCTAAATGAAATAGGTATTTAGATTGACACGATTAAAAATTATAAGCAAATAAAACTATTGCCTATCTCTTTCTCGCAAAACGATTTGTTACGTCACACGTTGCTACCGCCATACATTTTGTAATGACGAATGTATGGCAGGTGCAACTCGTGACGTCACAGGCCGATATATCGCTCTCCTTCACATTGTAAATTTAAATTGTTTGTATCTTCGTTGTTATTTAAGATATACGAAACATTGTTCTACGTTGCTTATTAACATGTTGACTTACATCGAATAGTTGAAAAAGAAAATTTAGGCGGCATGCCTATTGAACTGAAGTAGTGCAGAATGTCAGCAAGAATTAGTTGATTATAGGCAGTTAAAAATTATTGATATATTATCCCATAAGTATCCCATCCACTCATTTTGGACTTATTTTCGTATCACGAACGAGAAATACATTTGTCTAAACCTTCATTAATAGTCTACGACATACGTGAGGAAAATTCATGGCTCACAGCTCTATAACCGAGAAATATCTCGTGAAATATACGCAGGAACTTGGCAATATCTGTCTGATTGTAAAATCGATGGTAATCTAGGACATCTTTCATATTTATGGAAATTTATATTTTTTTTATAAAATATGCTTTTAATGGTAGGTAGTACGTTAAATTTTAAATTTAACGAAACAAAACTATGGGCATAACTCAACTTGTACCGGAACCGCAAAATAAACTATTTGGAGATGGCAAAACCAACAAGCAATCCAACTGCAGGTTACAAAAATTATTCAATATTCAAAACTATATACTTATTTTATTTTATGTTAAAATACATAAAATAATTTTGTTTACAAAAATACATCACACGACTATAAGACAATAAAAAAAAGATTATGATATGATTAAGCTAATATTTGCTTACAGATAAAAGTTTATACATAGACAGTTTACAACTAAAAACTTTGTATTATGTGTTTTATGATATAGAGTTTACTGTTGCAGTTCAAATAATGAATAAAAACAAAAAAAAAACGAGGAAATTAATATTTAACGTAAAATATACAAAGAAAACATGACAAGGACATGGACTACTCCGGTCTGTGCCCTGTGGAGAAGAAAAAAGGAAAAGAAGGAATTATACGTAGATGAAATTATATATAATCTTAAACGCGAATCTTATACTTAAATAATATTCCCATTCATGTTTATGATGGAATTTTATGATGGTAAATGAAATTAATATAACACATTAAATTAAATATTATCCATTACTTATATAATTTGTAAATAAAAATAAATAAATCAAAAAATATATTGTTGTATTATTTTTTTTATTTAAATATTATTGTTATCGTTTTTAACGCAAAAAATTAAAATAACTTATGAACACCAGTAAATTCTAATTAAGGATTATTCTTTATATTTTTATTTCGTTTGAACAATGCTTCAATTTCCACCATGCTTCTACCTTTTGTTTCGGGCAAAACGAAATATAATACTGCAGTGCCGACTAATGCAACAGAGCCATAAAACATGAATGTGGCCACTTGGCCGATGTCAACCATCATTCCTGGTGCGGTTTTTACGACGATAAACGTTGAACTATATCCGATGGCCGAAGCGAGGCCGGCTCCGAAACTACGGACTCTCGCAGGAAAGATTTCTCCAACAATGATCCACGGTAGAGGCATGAGACCTATGTTTATCGCTATAACATACGCCGAGAGGAAACAAAGAGGCACCGCGGTCAGGGTCTCGGGAATTTCTTTGTAAAAATATAAAAATATCGCCAGACTCATCATGGATATAGTCGTCAAAGTGCCGCTGACTATACACAAAGATCTACGAGGAAATTTTCTACTAGTCATAATTGTTAGCAAAGTTGTGAGGATTCTGAGAAAGTCAATTGTTAACATCGCCACATATTTGTTTATTCCTTTGCCGACTGCTATTTCAATTATAGTCACTGAATAAAACGTAATAGTATGGACACCAGAAAACTGACAAGTCACATAAATTATTATCATTATAACTAGCGGCTTAAAGAATTCTGGCGAATGAAAGGTTTTTAGGTTTTCTTTCCATGACTCTGATGATGACGTATCGATAGACTTAAATTTGTCTACCATCCCTTTTAATTCTCTTATGACTTCATCTTTATTTCCTCTTAGCCAATAAAATGAATTAGAAGCCTCCTCATTTCTATCTTTCGAAAGAAGCCACATGGGGCTCTCAGGGACAAACGTAAGAAAACCAGCAGATATTAAAGGAAAAATAGAACAGATCGCTGCCGTCCAATTCCATGATACCCAAGTGCCAATAAGATGAGCGACAAATATACCAATCGCTAAAGAGAAAGAAAGGAATGCTAGAAACATTCCTCGTAATTTAGGGTGTGATGTTTCACAAATATACACTGACATGGGTGGAGCTAGCATGCCTATAGATATTCCATTTAAAAATCTTCCCATGAGCATGAGAGATAGGTTTGGAGCAATAGCAATAAGGATCCAGCCTAGGAAAAATGGTATACTCAAAATCCGCAATGCGTATCGTCTTCCCCATTTTTCGATTATCCATCCTCCAATAAAACAGCCGGGAGCCATTGGCAGAGCTGCCATAGATGCTGAAAAAAAATTATGTGTTAATAACTATTTTGTTAGCAATTCCCAAAAATCAATCATAACATGCCTGTTATGCTTCATTTGGAAAATAAAAATCGACTATTGAAAACCTGAAGTAGGTAATAGAAATATTGGTCTTAAGTAGAACTTAGAACATAATACCTAATTGATTTAATTTTGAAAATTTTACCGTAATGTTTTGACAAATGAGCTTTTATAATATTTAAGTAGTTTCAAGATGTCTGTTATTTGAAGTAAAACCATGTTGCTAATGGCCCTCAGCATCTTTGTTTTTCTATGGAAATGACAGACGTATGAATAAAAGGATTGTGTGGTTTTATGAAACCACGGTAAAAGTGAAACTTAATAACAAAATAGCGTGAAGCACTGGCACAAATGAGTACTAGTCTATACACTACACGGTCAGCTGATGCGAACTATAGGCGCCGCCATATTGGCCTCGGCTGCTCTGACGAGCGCCTTTCACTTTATCCCTACTCCGCGGCCGACCGTCACGCGACATGCAACACAGACGAAAAAGTTTGAGACGATGTAAACGGTGATTGCCGAAAGTCATTGGGTCGTGGTCGTACTGTACACACTATTTATTAAATAACTTATAACCTATCCAAGATGGCGAACTCTCATTGACGAGTATTACGCTTTTTTCCTGTTTTAATTGTGGAAGTAAAGTTGCTGAGAAACCACAAGACAGACCACCGGAGAAAATCATTATGTAGGGTCCCATCGCAGCCATAAACTGAAAAATTAAAAAAAATACTATAGTATTGAGCATAAATCTTTTAAGCATGATTTGGACCCAAAAAAAAACTGCACTGCAACATGCAATATAACATTTACCTGTTTCCAATGAGGTGAAAATCTTTCATTTTGTTTAGGATCTGTAACGAGATTAGCTTGACTAGGGCCGTAATTATTAAAATTAAATTTGCTGTCCTTTACGTATTTGTTGTTGTTATATTCTAAATTTGTTGTTGAATCTGTTTCCACTTTTTCTGCTGTTTGCTGCAAACCTTGATCAATTTCCATTAGAGCAAAGCTTGTTGGTGCTTCGTCGTTTATGTTAGGCTGGTCCATTTGTAGATTATTTCTTTTTTGTTCAGTGCATATTTCATCTTTGCTTAGACAACTGAATTCCTTAGCTTTTTCTTCTTTTTTATCTTTTGGATTCTCTACACTAATGTTATGGTTGTACTTATCATCATATATTTTATGCCTAATGTATCTTTCATAGCTACAGTCATCTGTAGAGTTCAACGTATCAATGGTGTTGTAATCATTTTCTTTGGAATAAATTGAATCGCAGTTTTTTGGAACTTTCTCAAAACTACTATGCCTTATTTCGGCGCTCGGCTGATGGTTTCTATTTGACTCATTTTGTGTATATACTTTAGAACTGTTATCTTTCAAGCTATTCTGCGTGTCACTTGTTTCACTTGGAAATGAACTGGAATATGTATTACGATGTATATTATCCGATTCATGTTGAGTATGTATTACAGAAATATTGTCTACAAAGTTACTATTATCATTCGCATCACTTGTAAAAGCTGAGTTACAGTAGCCATTCGTATCACCTGTGAAACCAGAGTTACTAAAGTCATTCATATCACTTGTAAAAGCTGAGCTGGAAAAGGAATCTGCACTATCATCCATATTGTTTGAAAGTTTTTTTTTACACTGCTTTGATGTATCTGAAAATAAATGAGTTCATATTATTAACTGGAGAAACATACTTATCTATTTTAACGTGATCGCGAAGGGAGTATACTTAAACTTACTATACTTTCACAGAATGTCTAATTTAATGCACTTTTAAAATTATTTTCTTTATTTCTCTAAGCTCGTAAGTATTTTTAATTTTATGCAACAAGGATTATTCCGTCCGACCGGCCGTCATTTCTGAGGTTGCATCACTGATACTGTGTTGCTTTGCCACAATGATAAGACAGATTGACACTAGAGAAATAGAGTCAGAGATAAGACAATTAGCTAAGTAGATTAATCTTATATCATCAAGATTAAATTTGTGTGAAATATGTATTTTAGACCAACTTAGTTTAGGTAGGTAAGTAGTGTGCAAGTTCACTAGGTAGGTAAGTACTGGCAAGTCGCCATACAATTCCTGCCTGGTAATTAAAATACGCGGCCACAAAAAATATTTATTGTAAGTTGTACTTTATGAACATAGGAAGAAAAAAAGGGATAATATTATACATCAAACTCGGGGATAAAAGATAATTGATTAAAAATAACCTTACCTATTGTTCAATACATTGCTCTATTGCGGTTTGCGGAAAATCGACATCTATTAGTGGTGATGTCAATTAGGTAATGAAATTAATAACTAGTTTGTTTGGAAATGCAATATACTAATAGATAACTAAAATAGAAAAATATAAATAGTATAGTTTCAAATCCCCAGTAACATTTTTTTTTTTATAAAACTAGTACGAAACTGTTGAACTATAGAAAAAGAAAATAACTTTATACTTCAATAAAAAATAGAACGAAGAGATTAAATAAACATTGCCTTACATATCGTACTATACTAAAGTACTGGCAATCAAAACAAATGTGGGCGTATCGTGGGTAGTGTTGGTTTCAAAATAAAAAGACCAGACTCAACATTACTTCACCTTTATTCTCAATAGTAATAAAACTAAACACTACACTATTTAATTCACTTTTTACTGCCTATTGACATAATAACGACTCATGCACTTATTTCACTACTTCGCACTTATTTTCAATTTTCACTTTTTAACAAGAACACCGATAGTTCCCAATCTGAGCCTCTCGCCATGACGGCTGATAGCTTAGTGTCCTGTGATCGTTCCTTGGAGAGGAATGTAATCACCACTCTCCACAAACCGACCGCGCAAGATCGTCAAACCGGACTCCATCAGCGCAATTAACATGGCGCTAGCGGGAATACTACCAATTACACTTCCGTACTTTTGACTCACTTCAACCAAAGTATTGACCGCTCTAACAAATAAATCTCTCTATTAGGCCACTAGATAGAGCTTTTACGCCTCAATTTGATAATTTACAGCACGATAACCATATACTCTACAGATATGATGACAACGATTACCACAGATAAGTACGTATTTTGCACATGAATTCTCTGATATTCGGAGATTCATAACTTTTTATTCCCAAGTCCTAAAAATATAATATTTTTTTTTATATAATAACTTTTTGTGTACTATAAAACCACATATATTCGAAACTTGGCCCTTTTGATTGAAAATCGGGCAAGATTCGCCAATGTCCTGTTAGTGACTTAGTTCATTAGAAAATTACTAGTAGTAGGTAGGCTTGTCACTCTAAAGTAACAAGCTTTAATAACGAGAATAGGGATGTTGCCTAGTGTGGAATATCACATTTTTATAAATTACATTTTAAAATTGTTGATTAAAGATACATAAATCTAAAAGTAATAGGTATTTAAATAGACACGATTCAAAAATATAAGTAAATAAAAAATATTGCCCATCTCTTTCTCGCAAAACGATTTGTTACGTCACAAGTTGCAACCGCCTTACATTTTAAAATGACAAGTGTATGGTGGGTGCAACTGGCGACGTCACACGCCAATATATCGCTCTCTTTCATATTGTAAATTTAAATTGTTTGTATCTTCGTTATTTTGAGATATACGAAAATGGATTCTAGGTTGTTTATGCTGTTTTCATGTTGTCTAACATCGAATAGACGAAAAAAAATTTTATTCAACATGCCTAGTTCGTTAAAAATATTTGTGGCCGTATTGATAATAATATTGAACAAACATAATATTATGTCTTCGTGATAATAGATAAAGATACCTACAGATTTATACCTTATTATTACTAGCTGGTTGGTGCCGGCAACTTCGTTTGTGTACAATTGACGGTACCCTATTTTTTAAAAGGATCCCTAAAATTAATTGGGGCGACGACTACACGTAACATATTTAGTTTATTAATATTTACAGAAATATTGAGTAATACTACTTCACAAACGTAAAAAAAAATGTAGTTTATGTATAGTTTAGTAAATAGAAATAAAAGACAAATTTCTAAGAACATCTAAAAAATACAAAAAAGTTTAAATTTTTTTGCCAAGTGAATTAGTAAAAATAAACAATAACTATGGTAAGTATGCACTTAAACTTATTAAATATTTAGGGAATACTACAATGAATAATATATGTAACAAATACTCAGAAACATTTACAATATAAATTAAGAATATAAATCATAACTGTAATAACAAATTTTTAGATGTTCTTACGTAGTGCCGAGTGCTAAGTCTTTTTATTTTAAGAAGGTAAAAGCATGTACAGTGGAAAAATATATAGATATGCTAGATTGTAATAGATAATATAAGAGTACAAAATATCAAGCAAGTAAAAAAAAAGTGTAGTATTAGCGAAATTTATAAACATGTGTGTGCATAAAGGTGTTTACCCAGACATATTAAAGTCAATTATACGTCCGATATATAAAAATGGAACTCATCTAGATTATAGTAAGTATAGACCAATTGCGATATTGTCTGTGATAAATAAAATTGTAGAAAAGGTAATTGTGAACCAGGTAAGTAGGTACCTAGGGCAGCACGGCATAATATCTAAGGCGCAGCATGGCCACCGCGCTCGCAGAATTCACCGATTACATCAACAATAGCCTGAATCAAGGTTACTGTGTTAATAAATTAAATTACTTAATTACTGTTACCGCATTATTCATTGACTATAAAAAGGCTTTTGACACCCTAGACCATCGAGTGTTATTGCATGCAATGGATGAATGTGGTGTCAGAGGCCCCGTGAAACTGCTTGCCCGTGGCTTAAATTCTACCTCGTGAACAGGTCGCTGCGCACTTTGACAGACGGAGTCACTAGGGATGAGGTGAGTATCACTCTAGGTGTGCCCACTGGCTCAGTGTATGGTCCGGTTGGGTACGTCATGCATGTAAATAGCGTCATAAATGTGATCAAACATTGTAAAACCTTTATGTACACAGATGCCATGTGTCTATTGTTTTCATCCAATAACATGAAAGATGCACAACATTATATACAGAAAGATTTTGATAGTATAATTCAATGGGCACACGACATTGGCATAATAATCAACCACAGTCAAACTAAATCTATGTGTAAAACTTCACTTTAGAGTAAAAATAATAAGCTAAATAATAACATAAATTTATAATATCTGGACATACTTACGAGTGCCTCCATAATACTAAAAATAACTGCAAATGTGCAAACATAGAAATAGTAAATAATTATAGATATTTAGGTTTGATAGTAGATGATAAGCTTAGTTGGAAATTACAGGTGAATCAAGTGATTACAATAGATTACAGTCAGTACGGGTAAATTCTATCATCTTAGTAAGTTTGTTAATAAAAAAGTGCTGTATGTAATATATTACGCACTTGAAGACTCAATCATTAGCTACGACATAAGCAGTTATGACCTTACCTTCAAAACACAACTAGACAGGATAAAACAATTGCAAGTGATACTCATTAAATATCTGGTAAATGATAAAGTAAAAGTGAAATATAAACATAACTACAACGAATTATTTAAAGTATATGAGATAGTAGCAGTGCATGCAAAAGTTGATTACACTATAGCGCTAGAGCAGTATAGTATAAATAAATATAAAGAAAATATAGAGCATAAATATAATACAAGAAAAGTAACACAATGTAATCTAATGTCAAATATGAAAAATTATTATGGTATGATACCATTAATATACAATAAAATAAATTTCTTACGAAATAAAAAATTAAACTTGTCAATTTTAAAGAAAAGGCTGAAAAGTTACTTATTGGAAAATACATGGCAATAAAGAAGTAAAGAAGATATAAGAGAGGTTTAAATTATGTCAGTACAAAATTATTTAAAAATATATTTAGATGTTACAAACAATATTTGTTATTTTGTTATATATTTCATTTTGTTTGATGAAAATTGTTTAAAATAGAATTGTAATTATTTTATTTAGAATACTTCAACCGCCAACAAACTGCTCCACAGTTTGGCGATTTATGTAATGACTGTAAAATATATTATTTTTTATATTATAATTATATATAATAAAAAATTACAAATAATTATGTTCCTGCGGCTTTATATTATTTCATACACGTTTACCTAATAGCGACGTCACAGCTAGGTACGACTTTTGTATGAAGAGTTTTCACGAGACTTACGAAATCTTAAACATTAGATCGCTGTACCTATGAAAATATAAATTTTTAATATACTGTTTCTTCTGAGAAGTTACTCACATTTAAGAGTCTCTCTTAGCGTCCACTGTACCGGATTTGGAGTACTGGCTCCAGGCACTTTGACGGGAGTGCCTGAAGCCAGTACCTTGATTCCGGCTCAGTCTATTTCAATATCGGAACTCTGTTGGATAACCACACCTTCACACTATCAGTCAGCCTGCGTTTAGGAACCGCCACTAACGAGCCCCATCACTGCCATTGTGGTACCAAGGTGGACCGCCAAGGACACCATGGACTGTCCTGCCATCGCAGTGCTGGCCGCCAGTCCCACCATGCCTCCATAAATGACTTCATCCGCAGGGCTCTTGCCACCGTCAACGTGCCGGCCACACTTGAGCCTAACGGTGTCGCACGTGACGACGGCAGGAGACCCGATGGCATGACCCTAATTCCATGGTACCGTGGGAGGCCGCTTGTGTGGGACGCTACCTTCGTGGATACGCTGGCGGCGTCACACGTAACAGCCACTGCAAGGGTGGCGGGGGCGGCAGCTGCACTCGGCGAGACAAACAAAAGGTGAAAATTTATTTATTTATTTACATTTAATGCACAAAAACAGGTAGGTATATAGGCGGACTTAATGCCATATAGAATTCTCTACCAGTCAACCTATAGGCGTAGAAAAGCAAAATTGTGCGGGTGCTAATAGTGTTATGAATAATCTAGCTCTAAATAAAATAATAAGATGTAGCTAAAACACATTCTAAAATAGAATAATATAAATACACAAAATATACATATAACTAACAAATATAAATAATATGCCATATAATATTAAAAAGATAAATACCATACTATATAATATATAAATAATAACAATATAATATACTAAGATTCTGCCAATTGTGTCGCATAAAACTCACGGACTCTGCGCTTAAACGTGTCTCAGGTTTTGGACATCCTGATTTCTAGAGGAAGAGCATTTCAACGATACCGGATCTATGGGAGGTGAAAACAAGAAGTGTGTTGTTAGAGGATCAGAGGATCTTGTCGTGACTGCGGCAAAGATACTGAAATGATGAAGTTAGATATTTGGGAGTATTTGGATGATGTAACAGAGATTACAGCATACACAAGGCCCGTACAGAGCGGCACTGTCGTATTGGTAATTAGTGCAGCTTACAGCGATAGGCAGAAACATTATCAAATTTTCGCCGATTTAAAATAAATCTTAAACAAGAATTGAGAAGGCGATCAAGTTTAGTAAGTTTGTCGGCATTGAGATCGAAATAGCACACATCACCATAGTCTATGATGGAAAAAATAAGTGACTGGACGAGCATTTTTTGACCGGGAGAGGAAGGAAATTTTTAATAGGATAGAGGGACCGCAAGATGCCAGTGACCTTACAAGAAACATATGTAATATGAGTTTGCCAAGTAAAAGTCGAATCGATGTGTAAACCAAGATCCTTGACGCTTGAACTAAAAGGAATAACAGAGCCATTATAGATAACGGGTGGAAGGGTTTCAAGGTCCACTTTGCTTAAGTATCTAGGACTACCCAATAAAATGGCCTGACACTTAGCGGGATTTACGGTTAGTCCAAAGTTATTACACCAATCTTTAATGGCATTAAGATCTCGATTTACAACTTCGATGGCAGTTGACAGGTATTCTAGTTCTGCCTGGCTATAGAGTTGTAGGTCATCAGCAAACAGATGGTACGCACTGCGAAGTATTCTAGTAACAAGATTTATAAAAATTGAGAAGAGAAGGGGAGAGAGAAATCAGCCTTGGGGGACGCCAGAGTCAAGATATTGCCAATTGGTGGACGATTTATATGTACGTACAGACTGCTGATGCCCTCTTAGACAGGAAGAAATCCAATTTAGTGCTTCAGACGAGATCGAAAGACATGAGAGTGCTGCCAGTAGGATGTCATGATTGACATGATTAAATGCGTTCGAGAAATCTACCAACAGTAGGACTGTAATCTTAGAGTTCTCGAAGCCTGTTCACTTTTAATAGTGCTGAGGTTGTACTATGTCCAGGTCTGAAACCGGATTGAAGTAAATCGTTTTGGTAGACAAATCTGGATAACTGCCTAAAGACGCAGGCTTCAAGAACATTCAATAGGCAGGGAAGGATGGATATAGGACGGAAAAGTGTAGGATGACTGGGGTTGGTAATTTTCGGAAGCGGAAGTACAAAAGCTTTGCGCCACAAAGTTGGGAATTCAGATGATTTTAGGGAAAAAATAATAATATGGGTGATAGCAGGCAAAAGTTGGACGTGGATGGAAGTAATCATACGATGACTAATGTCATCACAACCCGTAGCTTTAGAAACAATAGACTTGATTGTCTTGTCGATTTCGTCGAAAACTGAAGTGGCACTATATTGGGACGAGGTAAGCAGTTTAAATACCTGATGGATTGTAATTTAGTATGACCATCTAGTGATATCGTGGTAGAAAAATGGAGATTAATATCGTCGGGACTAATAGTACTAGGCAGTTCAAGATCATGTGACTTGCATGTGACACCAATGGTTTGATGGAACTTCCAAATATTAAAAGGGGATGAAGAAGCTACGATCTCAAGAATATTGCAGCGTTTGGCATTACGTATCATCTGGTTACAACGATTCCTAGCAACTTTAAATGCTTCCCAATTAGTCACGCATCGGTCTCTTTTAAATTTAATAAAGGTACGATCCCTGCGCCTCATTGCCACCCGAATTTCTTCAGACAGCCAGGATGCTGGTTGGTGTTTTAATTTGATTTTCTTTCTCGGTGTATGAGTGTTGTACAACCTATTTATGGTCTCATTAAAAATGTTGATTTTATCATTAACAATTAATGAACTAAGTAATGGTTCCCAATTAATAGATGCTGCGTCGTTTTTTAGCCGTTCCATATTAATCTTATTGAAACGTCGCTTACATATCATTCTAGGATGAGGTTTAGGGGGTTTTAAGATATAGGAAATGAATATAAGGTCGTGATGAGAAAAGCCAGGAGCAGGGAGTTGACCATGGGATTGGACCAGAGAGGGATTAGAGGTAAGTATTAAATCAAGCCAGGTATCATCACCATTGATGTTATGGTGTGTAGCAGAAAGCCGTAAAAGATGAAGACTGGCTGATTCAACTATGTGGGAGAGTTTTAGTGATCGAGAGGAAGACGGGTCTAAAAGATCTGTATTGAAGTCACCCATTATGACGTGTGAAAAATAATGAAATATGAATCCATCGGCGATGGTTACATTTTTCAGCCTTTTGGAGTCGAAGCTATTGGTCCTTGGGGCCCCAGTGCCAAGCATCTTTTTAGGGATTTCGCCAAAAGACTGGTCGACAAAACTAATGACCCTAAGGCTGGTGCTTACCTCGGCCAACGTATCAGTTTGGCCTTACAGTGAGTCAATGCTGCCAGACTACCACAGGTACTCTACCCGCAGCCTCCGACCTAGATTTACTTTGTTACATTATACCTTTTTTTATTTTTCATTTACACAATAACTTATATACCCTATATTAAGATAAAAATCTTAACATATTCTTTCTTTAATAGTATTAATGCAGTAAAATAAATTCTACTCCCCTCTACCACTCGCGATTTTGACGATTTAATAATAATAAAGTATAGCTTTATAAATTGTTATATTAATTTTATGTTTTGCATTGTGTAATAATATACCTATAACTCACACTTTCACTATCTATCTATACATATAATAAAGTCGTAACTGGTCGCTGTCTGCACATGGAAGATATATAAGAAAAACTATTAGTCATTCACGCGCGCGACACCCTAGTCATCACCAATACTTAATGCAGGGAACGCCGCTGCAGCGAGTTAAAAGTTACCTATCTGGACGACAACAATTTCTACAAATATCAAAAATTTGCAAGGGGAAACAAATTACTAGCAGGTCGGACTTTTTGTGCAATGATTTCGGAGTCCCACAAAGCAGTTTACTAGGTCCATTACAATTTTTGCTTTATATAAACGATCTCCCTAACGTGACGGAACAAAAAAACATTTTATTTGCAGACGAAACAACGGCTATAATTAAATGTGAGAATGTAAATTCGTTCCAAAATGACATTTCTATTACAAATAATAAAATCATGTCTTGGATTAATAACAATAATTTAAAAATTAATCTAACTAAAACTAAAATAATTCAATTTAGAGATTATAGGACACGACCAATTGACTTAAATATTACTATGGACGGAATCAAAATGGTAGAAGTGAATTCCGCAAACTTTTTAGGAATTATTGTAGATAGGCACTGTAACTGGAAGGATCACATAAACCACGCGTGTGAGAAACTCGACAAGTTTGTAGACGCAATTAAAGTGTTACGCTTAAAAGTCTCTACCGAAGCCGCACTATGCGCATACCATGGATCTGTGTCGTCTGTGCTCTCGTATGGGCTTTGGGGAACTCTGTTGAAATTGATAAGGCATTTAAGGTTCAGAAGGAGTGTGTAAAAGCCATTTGTGGAGCATGGCCTTTGGATAGTTGCAAATCATTGTTTCTGAAGTTGCGGATTCTACCTTTGATATGCTTATTTATTAGAGATATTTGTGTTTTTGTAAAGCAACATCCGTGTAACGGACTGCGACCTCTTGATATGCAAGTCCTTCTCACGCTTGAGTGGTGATGATAATAATACAGCAACAATTCTTATATTCTCCTTTATTGGTGCTTACACAGATACGTATTACAAATGAGATATTATGTCTAACACAAATATACGCCTACACTATGTATAGCCCGATACGATATATATAATACGATCTACCACATCCTAATTTCTCTTTAATTATTCCCGGAGACCAGAAGGATTTAGGATTTTTTTTGAAGTAAATGTCATTCCCCGGCTGAAACTCATAAGATGTATGCTTCGCATTCCTGTCAAAATAAAAAGACATCTTGTCTCTGCTATATCTATGACATCTTTCAAATGTCGAAAATTTTACAATTTTAGGTTTTAATTTTATGTTAAGAATTGGTGAATTTACTCGCAAGTTTCTAGACATTAATAATGCGGCCGGACTGGGAAAATCTCCCTTCGCAGCGTTGCGATAGTGTAATAACGCCAAATGTATATCCGACCCCTCTTCTTTGCATTTTCTTAATATGTTTTTGACAATTTTAACTCCTGTTTCAGCTTGACCATTAGACCTTGACCAGTACGGACTAGTGGTTATGTGTTCTACATCCCAATCAACAAGAAAATACTTGAATTTGCAGGAGTTAAATGGTGGACCATTGTCAGACACCAATGCTTTTGGTATACCATGTCGAGCAAAGAAGGATTTGAGACTCTTAACAACATTATCGACAGTGTAATTCTTATGCAAAGAAGCTAACTCTATGTACTTGGAATAATAATCTATGCAGACAAGGAAATTTTCTCCATCAAAATATAATAAATCTGTCTGACATCTGTAATGACATGACATGTATAATGATATCTGTCAATGTCAATAATGACATTGACAGTTACATCTTACTGTTGACATATGTAACAATCCGCACGACTTTCCAAAAAATGCTGATGTTAATAATAGAAGTGCTAAGCCAATACATTTGTATAAATTGTATCTGCCTCAGTGCCGCTTTGATGTCTATAAGAAAAATATATATCTATATAATAAGTGTATATCAACGCCATTATCATTTTTAATAAGTTACCCGACCATTTTAAAACTTTAAATGGAAATAATTTTAAAAAGAGAAATAACAAAGTGGCTCTTAAGAGTCCGTATACGAAATTTTGCCGATTTCGCTGATTTAACAGACGTGATTTAACAGTTAAAATACAGTATTTCTATAAGTTTTAATGCACAACATGTAAGATCATTTCAATTATAATCTAATGTTGGAGCAAATTTTTTTTTTTTTTTAAAGTATTTTTAAATAATCCAACTCAAACCCGCGACAGTTTTGTGATTTTTGCTGTAAATGGTTTAGAATATCACCTGTTTATGGATTGTATTGACGTCTTAACGGTATGAAAAAAATACAATGTACTGTTGAGAAAGTCGTCTATACAATGTTGGAATTACTTTTTACCACTTTAATATGAAATAGTTGAGTAAAAAAATATGTAACTCGGCAAAATTTTAGAGAAAATGGGCAAAGAATTGCTGTTAATTTCGGCAACTTGGAGCTGTAATTCATAAAAAGAAAACGACAGAAATAATCTATAGATAAAATTCTATCCAAGTCGAGAAAAAAGAAAAAAAAAAACAAATTGTGCCAAAAAACACGATTCAAAACAACCTAAATCTCACATATTACTCGCCGCAAGGCTCGAGTCGGCAGTCCGCGCTGAGCGCTTTCAGAGGGTGGCCGTATCGCTCTGCGCTCACAAACGTGACCGGACTGCGGTTCTTGATACTTTAGTAGGTAAGTTTTTTTTTTATATTTTGTGATGATTTTGACATGTTGCTTTGAATGTAATGTTAATGCAATCATTTATTATGCTTTCACAGTTGGGTTCGCTGGACTGATTTTTGTAACATTTTTTTAATTATGATTAAAATCAAATTTTCATATTCTCAGATCCGAAAATAACAGATGGCCGGAAAGAGCAAGAGCTTTAAATATGGTGCTGTGAAGCGCAAAAAGATTTTATTAAATAACTTTAAAGGTTTAAAGCGAGCCAAGAATGATTCCAGGTCAGTAATACATAATTATATTAATCTATTTTAAGCATTACTACTATGCGCGACAAAGGAGTGAAGAAGGTATTGTGATGGCTAAAAAATTAAGTGTGTGTGTCCGTCTGGGGCTCTTATTCCCAAACTACTGGACGGATTTGGAATTTTGGATGAAATTTGGATACGGGGAATTTTTTTTTTATTACTCTTGTCATTTTTTTTTAAATTCCCCTATCTTGATTTTTTAGGGTTGTCACCATAGTAAATAATCTTATTTTATTTTTCTTTCGAAAATGGCTCTAACGATTTTGATGAAACTCTGTACATTAGTATAACTTTGTATGGTCTACTTTAGGTCTTAGTTTGGTTAGGTAAAATTTGAATAAAGTACATGTCATACAAACCTAGGTGGTTAACAAAAATGGCGAAAAAATATGGCTTTAAATAAAGATACCTCGATTCCCCTTGATCAGCGAAAATTACTAACAACTGAGCGACTAAATCGTCTGCGGGTTGCAGTCAAAGCGGCAGTTAGGTTCCGGAAAGCTGAAAACTCTCTAGCATCCGAACAAATTAAAAAATTGCAAAAAGATATAATGAACAGTCCCCTGCATATATTTGGTGACCATAGTAACTGTGAAGGATATTACTGCAAAAAAGAAAAAAAGCAGGAGCCGAATTATGCACCTCACATTCCAGTATTACTGAAAAAACTTTCAGCAAATGCCAGTGCTCTAGCTTTCCATGCTAAAAGCTTGTCGCAAAATTTAAACAATAACAGGTTGTTGTACAATTTAAATAATAGCAGTATTCGCTTTACAATAAGGGCCCATCTAATATCGAATGATATCACTTTTTTACAGAGCCGAGCAATTCAACTCGTTGGTTGCAAAATACGTTGGAGGCAAGCGCATCAATTACGCTTTGAATAATTCATATGCATTGAGGTGCTACGCTGCTGTAGTTGCATTTAACACTGGTACTCCCATAGCTGCGTTATATAAAAAGGTTACTGCAAAAAGTCCATCGCATGCCGTAAAAAAGTTTGAGATGAGGAAAAGGAAAACTCCAGAAAAAAGGTTTGGAAACCCAAACGGCGTATCGATTTTAATAGTGGAAGTGCAGATTACGGAGAAATTTGTCAAAAGCCGGACATGACACTCGATGAATATGAAATTGCAAAGGTTCGCTACTGAAATATTATTTGGTTTTTCCCCTTATTAGATTTAAAAATATATATATATCTATGGCTTATTTTACAGATCGAATATGTAGATCATATGAAACAACAATTTGCTGACAAAGAAGCAATTGAAAGAGAAACTCGCCAACAAGCCGAATGTGCACTATGGCACGAATTGAGACGGAACCTGGTCACTGCATCTAATTTTGGCAAGGTGTGCAAAAGGCGACAAATAAGTTCAGCTCCACTGGTTAAATCCATGTTATACTCATACTCCTTAGATCATGTACCCGCTATATTACACAGGAAAACCTCTGAAACAACTGCCCTATTACAACTAGCAAAACAGGAGAATATTAGTTTAATAAAGTGCGGTCTGTTCATAGACGAAGAACACTTTTTTTTAGGTGCCACCCCTGACAGTTTCTATGAAAATGGGATCATCGAGATCAAATGCCCTATAACAGCGGTTGGTATGAACCCGGAAGAGGCAATTCGTGCCAAAAAAATAAATTTTTGGAAGGTCGATAAAAAAGGGGAAATAATATTGAACACAAATCACAATTGGTATTACCAAGCACAGGGGCAATTGCATATTACAAAAAAAGATATTTGTTTGTTTGCTGTGTGGACTGGCACAGACTTTCCATTGAAAACTGCAATCATCAAGAGGGATGACAATTTCTGGGAAACAAAAATAAAAAATCGGCTTATAGATTTTTACTATGAGTGCTTCCTCCCAGAAATTGTCGACCCTCGAAAATGTCGTTCAATGGAACTTAGAACTTGTTCATATTAATAAACTAGCTGCTGCCCGCGGCTCCACCCGCATAAATGTTGAAAAAAGTATGTGTTATTCCAGACTTATAATCTACCTCTGTGCCAAATTTCATCAAAATCCGTTCAGTAGTTTTTGCGTGAAAGAGTAACAAACATCCATACATCCATCCATCCTCACAAACTTTCAAATTTATGATATTAGTAGGATAAATGTGCCAGTTTATCGATGTAAGATATTTAGTTTTTTTATTCATTTGAAAATATACCTACAGGTTGAAGATTGATGTAAGACCCATACGAACGTATTCGAACTGTATGGGGCTTCCACTCATCATATTGAACAACATTTCCCAAGGAACCCATAGTCAATTCTTAAAAAAAAAACGAAGCTCCATATAAATAAGTTCAAAAGTTCAAAGTTGTTCAAAGTTTGATGAGTACAAGCCCCACTTAAGGGATCGGGTCGCTCGGTCAGGTCGGTCGAGATATTTAGGTTTAAAAATATCAATGTAACGGATTATCATTTCGTTTTTTGTGAACTGCCTTTATTTCCTGTAAAGTTACGAATATAGTAACATTTTTGATACAATATATTTCATGCAAACTAATTAACCAGACTTTTTATTTCAATTAAAAAACCACGATATTCAAATACACGTAAAGAATAAAAAAAAGAATATCTAAGGATCAAAACTGTTTAATCACCAAAATTACCGTCGACTCACGCACAAGCTACAGAGCGTCCTCGCGTTTGTGTGTGTGCGCGTTAGATACCGAATTTCGCCAGTCTCGATTTAGTTATCGGCCTCTTAAATAATTGCTTTTACTATTTCATAATATTTTTTATAATTCATAATTTCTTGAGTTTTAATATAATTTTTAGTTTTATTTTGTAGTAATATTGCATATTGGCAGAATGTTAGAACAATAAGTAATTTTGTAAGACCACTGTACCTACAACATTCTTGCAATAAAAGGATTTGATTTGATTTGAGGTTAGGGACTTGGGAGTACACTTCACCTCTGACGTAAGCTTCAGTAAACATGTCACTACTGTGTGCAAAAAAGCGTATCGTAATTTAAGGTTGGTGTTACGCCTAACCAACAAGTTCACCGACATCGGGGCAGTAAGAACATTGTACGAAGCGCTTGTAAAGAGTGACTTGGAATGTAATTCTGTTGTATGGTCGCCACATGAAACTAAATACAAGTTAATGTTAGAGCGAATACAAAATAAATTTGTCAGGTATTTGTAGTTGAAGCTGTATGGCGTTCACTCTGGATATCCTTTGTTGTATCCCACACTGCTTGTACTGGGTGTGACGGGCTATTATAAATTAGAAGTACGCAGGGATGTGGCTCTCGCCATCTACTTATTAAAACTGTTGCGAGGCAAAGTGCATAATCATGGCGTTCTCGAGGCAGTGATTGTGCTGTGTGTTCCGGATAAGAACGCGCGGCGCCGGCGCAGGCCGCCGCTGCTGCTAGTGCCGCGCGCACACTAATCTGCTGCAGCGAGCTCCGCAGATGCGCGGGCTGCGAGAGCTATGTTATCTGTTCATGTCGATGTATTTTCATATACACTGAGTGAATTCACAAGAGCCGCATTTTGCTTTTTATCCTAGAGTTTTATACCCAGAGTTGAATGTTTAAGTTTTTATTTTTAATTACTATTGTAAGTTTTATTTATCTATTGTATTAGGTTACCTGTAATGATAGATGTGTACCACACACACATCTATCATTATCTTTAACATTATACACATATAAATAAATAAACTTCAACTATTACAGGGCCTTTAGTCAAGTTGCATTCGATAATTTCGACGGCGAAATTCGAAATCAAAAATGTATGGGATTTGATATGTCAAATATAGTCATCGCTAAGTGACATGTCGCTTGCGATGCCCTATGTCAAATCCAATACATTTTGTTTTCGAACTTCGCCGTCGAAATTATCGAATGCATCTCGTTTGAAGGCCCAGGGGGAATTTATGAACGACATAGGACCCAAAACAATGATTTTTAGAATTTTTATCTGTTTGTCTGTTTATCTGTACGTTTGTACGCGCTAATCTCAAAATATACTGAACGGATTTTGATAAAATTTGTTATGGTAGTGGTTTAGACTCTGGAATAAACCGTAGGCTTTTTTTTATTGCGGAAAAAATGTACGATTCCCGCGATATTTGTTTTTGCGCGAACGAAGTGAACGGTTCAACAGATTTGAATGCGGTTTTCAATAATGAGTTTTGGTCACTCCCCTCCACTTCAAATTTAATTAACCGACTTCCTAAATAGGAGGCGGTTATACATTCGGCTATTTATAATATTTTTTATTTTTTTAATATTTTTTATGTTAAACGATTACTCCAGCGCCTGAGGCCCGATTTACAATTTTTTTTTTGCTGTAAAGGGCCCCAATTGGCCTTATGACACCTAAGTGGTACCTGATGATGGAATCAATCCATGAGGAATCGAGGGAACTCCTCCAAATTTATATGGACACATATAGTGATTTTAACTTTTTCTGAAGAAGTTCTACGCTATGCTATGCTTCCAATAATAAAGATTTTGCACCAAGGTATACCCTGGATCCAAAAGTACTGAACAAATCCATCGAGTCGTTATATATACATGTTTGGGGATTTCGGCGTTGTTTAAATAACTGAAAGCATATGCCACTATGTTAATTAAAGTAATCATCAACGATCACCGCCTTCATCACACCATACACCATCACATTATGATGATAATAGGTCACTTCACTTCTCATAGTCTTTTACACCGACACGTATATCTTTAAACATTACTCTGCCGTTTGTCGAAGCATTTTCAAAATTCTTTCGTTGTTGTAAATAATATAATTCGAAATTGGTCCCTTAGTCGCTAAGGTGAGGGAGACCTGATAATGGCATTCATGAGGAATCGAGAGAACTCTACAAAATTATAAGGACATATAAAGTGGTTTCTACTTTTATAACAAGCAAAATATTGTGCCATGGTGTAAGTAACACCTAGATCCAAAAGCACACAGAACTCCTCAGTATTTAAAGATACACGTTTAAAAATTTCGGCATTGCTTAAAGAACTGCTTGCATATGCCACTTACAGTAATCATCATCATCATCATCATCACTATAATATTATATTTAATGCTGACTGCTAAATTGTTTACGTCGTCTGTCTACGACTATCGACTGCTAACTACTACAATAGACAATAATAATTATTTAATAATATAGTGTATAATCATTATCATCACTGGTGATTGTTTATTTGGTCCAGAGATCGGTAAAGCATATTTGGGGAAATACCACGGTCTCTCAGAAAACCGGCATAAAAATTGCTTGAGCTTGTTTTGCCGAGAGAGTGGGAATATCTGGAGGCTTTTTTTATAACTTTCTTAAAACGTGTTAATAATAATAATAAATAACTAAATAGGGGAAAATTATGAAAACAGACTTCCAAAGTAAAAATGCATAAAAAACTATGTCATACTATAACTTCGTTTCCAAATAATTCTCCTTTTGAATTCGGCTAAAATTTCAACTATTTCGCTACTCAATCTTCATATCTTCATATTTAAGTCGGTACCATGGTGTCTACAAAAAAGTCTGCGATGGCATAGATATGTCTATCTTTTAAGAATCGATTACTCTTATTCTAAGTTTCAAAAATGATCACAAATAATGTGGTATTATCAAAAGCTATTAAGACGGATACAATATAATTACCTAACCCTTATCTAGGAGATATATAAATATTAAAAAGTACGTGTGAAAATTTATTATATGTATATATTTTTACTCTATGCTATTACTATATACCTGAGCGTAAGATTTCTGTAATTGGCTGTCTAATGCTATGATTTTTAATTTATTGTTAACTTTTGCTATTTAATCTCCTGTGATTAAATAAATAAAAAAAATGGCTTTGTTATTAACATAAGAAGGACTAAATTGCATCGAAATGACAGTTCCTTGACGTGAAGAGCAAATATTATTTGACAAAAAATTTATGACTCCAGACAAACATTTCTCAAGTTTCGGTAAGCTATCATGAAGGAAGTTTTTGGTAAGATTTATTCCTGTAAAGCCCCATATACAAAAGGGATGTATATCCATCCGTGGCGGTCAGCGAGGCAAGGAACATAAATTGTCTTATGCAAACAACCTCTTCTCGGCTAGTTCTACGATAGTGAAAAATCTATGATAAAAATGCTAACCGTATTTTCATAGCAATAATATCTATCCCCGTGGTAAGTATCCGAAGAACTCGTGTTACGGGGACCAGACTACGGGAAGTACATATGTTTAATACTTTTATACTACACTGTATAACATATTTAAGATATTTATTATATTATCAAACCATATCCATTTAATACACATCTATGACCCAGGTACCACAGGTTCGGAAACTAGCCAATGCAGGCTGATTAATCACCTGATTGGCTGACAAGAAAGCTGATCCATGAGTCGCGTCGGATGGGCATGTAAAATTGGTCATGCGCCAGATCTCTCGTCGATCATCCGTGGCACTGGGTTACGAGAGTATGGAAGGGAGAGTGCCCTTGTGTACTGCACACACACTTGGTCACTATATTAATATACTTCCTGAGTCCTGCGTAGCCACCGCCACCGAAATCAGTATGGGTGAGCTATACTTACTGTCAGTGGCGTGGGGTTCCTATAACTCCATTCCTATCGGCTTCACTTACCACTTACCCACTTACTACCATCTTTTGAAGACCCTCATCCACATCCCTACCTATTGTAAAGGCTAGGAAGGAGAATCAGCCTTTGCCACTGCTTACTGTAATAATATAAGGTTGTTCAAAATAATTTACGGACATTTTGGGCATATGACCTACTGGTTATGGAAATACGACACAGAAACACATGGTCAGAGTGCATATAAGCATTGTTAGTTATTAGAAACGTAAAATTGTTGCGTAAAATAGTGGCACCTTAGATTAGACCTTTAAGATTGCGCCAGTCAACGGCTTGAGCTCAGTGTTGCGCGCGGGGAAAATGCTTGTTATTTCAAGTAACATCGGGGAAAAATGTACATGCCCATACAACAGTCTTCTATACTTATAAGAGAAGTAATAGTTCACACATTTGTACTGCTTTGTTAAGTATTCTAGAAAAGGCGTCCTCAAATTACGCAAATTGACACTCAGCTTTTGGTGTTTTATGACGTATGACGTAATTTGAGGACGTCTTTTCTAGAATACTTAACAAAGCAGTACAAATGTGTGCACTATTACTTCTCTTATAAGTATATATATATATATAAAGGGCTGAAAGTATTTCCATGAAATTTACTATGCAGGGAGCTTTGGGGGAGAAAAATCGATCCTCATATCCCTGGGAAACTGCGCATTTCAAAGTTAAATATGTTTTTTCTTTCGCCGCGCAATAATATAAATAATTTCAATTCCAAATTGTCAGTCCCATTGGCAGTTTGGTTTTCAATTTTTGCGTTGTTCGGAAATTCGAAATGTGGTGGTTCCGGTCAGATAATTATTTTATATAAGTATATAATTTTGGATTATTATTATTTTTTTAAATCTACTAAAACTCCGGGCAGAGCTCGGTTCCTCAGATACTAACTATTATAAAGAAATATCCCTCTAAACACTTCAATAGGGCAGATGACTACATCATGAGTATAATCTATACATTCAGATTTCAGCAATATTGAGGTATTACTACTTGATAAACGTAAAAAATATAAAATTTTTATTTAAGAATACATCTAAAATTACAAAAAAGTTCAATATTGTTTTACATAATTAGTGTAAAATCCTACTGTCTGTCTGTCTGTTACCTCTTCATAATTTAACCGCTAAACCGATTTTTATAAAATTTGGTATAGAAATTTGGTATAGAACAGACATACTTCGAATCCCGAGAAACGACATAGGATGTTTGACTAATATTATAAATGCGAAAGTATGGGCTAAAACGCACAATTTGCGAAGATATTAACAATTATGTCGCTGCGACCCATATATTTCATACAACTTTGGAAACAAGTGACGCCATATCTAGGGCCACTTTTGTATAGAACGTTTTCATGGGACTTGCGAAATTCTGTAAACAAATCGCTGTACCTTTGAAAATCTTGATTCTTAATGTACTGTACTACTGTACTATATAATGTAATGTACTGTAATGTACTGTACTATTTCTCCTGAGAACTTACTCATATTTTAGATTACTATTCATTTATACAATAAAAAACTGTTATCTAGCCGATTACATTTAAACTTGTACCTGCGCATTTATCAAAGTCTAACTAATAATACATCAAGAACAAGTGTACATCGACAATTGGTTAATGTGAGCCATAAATATATGAATAGTTCACTCTCGGCCCCAGGGAAATCATCTCCACGCTAAAACTCACTACGAAATAAAACAAAAACTCTTTGGGAGCATAATTTATCAACTGTGGGTAGTATCGTTTTGAAGGCATTCAAGGTTGCGCTATAATGAAATTTAAACTAAAGTGTGGGACATTTTTATCGCAATAGGTTGACAGTACCTGGGAGACGGAGTTCTAGTACTACGGAAACAATAAAAGGATTGCAATAGGTGCCGTGTTATTGTATCAGCAGGTCTAAAGTGGCCACATTAAGTGAGTCGTGCTGTGAAACATCAACTCTTAAAGGAGTTGCTCTTAAAGTAACTTGCTAACAATGCTTTTTTTGTCAGTTATCAATAAAAACGCGTAAAATTGTACACAAAATATGAATTGCATTATTGTCAAATAATGAAATTATTCGAAGTTACTGTAAGAGCAACTTTAAAAGTTGATATTTCATCGTACGATTCACTTAATGTGGCCATTTTAGACCTGCTGGGTTATTTGAATCCAGTTTGAACTGGATAAAAATATTTACACAACTGAATAGATATTCAATGTTGCTGTCTTTCTCTGTCAAGTGACATTTCCAACGTATCAGACAAAGACATTGAATAGCTAAATAATTGCGGCATGAATCATTTTCAAAGCGACATATTATTATCATTTGAAGCAGCATAAACGATTTAATTTAAAATCCAATTCCACGGAATGTCCGAGCATGTATTAAGGTGTGTTGAGGTCGAAGGATCAAAAAGGCACTTAAAAGGGCCTTAATATAAATTGGCCAGAGGTCGGGAAATTATGTACGTGGCCTGGCTGAAAACCTCTAGTTAAAATCACCAATTTATCTCCGTGATTGTATACAATCCATACGTATGCCAATAGATCCACGAGAAATTAGGTACGGCCTCAAGGCTGCCTCAGGATCTTCACTAGTCGCAGTGACGTCAGGGCTTGACTATGACCTGCCTTCGATTATAATAAAAAAGCATACATGCTTAGATTAGGAAAAGTAATGAATGGATTTTACAGAAATTTCGTATAAATTTCGTACTACTACTATTATATAAAATTTCTGTAAAATCCATTTATTAGCTTTCCTAATCTAAGCATGTATGCTTTTTGTTTTTGTATTTTTTAATCCAGAGCCTGCGCTCTGGATTAAAACATAGACTACATATTAATCCGAATAAGTACAGTGCTCCCGTGGAAAACTGTATTTACGCGGGCGGAGCGGCACGCAAAAGCTAGTCAATAGATATTGGAAGATCACTTCGAAAACAAGCATGCTGTAATACAAACAGATAAAGGGCAATTTGTATCCATAGATTTGGAAGCTTTCCCTCAAATTACCTACTAACACTTGTACGAGGGCGGGTCAATAAGTCCGTGACTTTTGGAATAAAACACAGATTTTTTGATAAATAAATCATTTTATTTTTCAACGTAGTCCCCCTTGAGCTCTATACACTTTGTCCAACGCTTCTCCAATTTTTTTATCCCTTCCAAAAAATATGATTTGTCGAGGTCCTCAAAATAGGCCTTTGTTTGCGAGATGACTTCATCATTGGAGTCAAATCTTTTTCCACCGAGCCATTTTTTCAGGTTTGGGAACAACAAAGTAGTCACTCGGAGCCAAATCTTGAGAATAGGGTGGATGTGGGAGCAATTCATAGCCCAATTCATGGATTTTTGCCATGGCAACTGCACATGTGTGCACCCTTGCATTGTCTTAGTGAAAAAGAACTTTTTCTTGGCCAAATGAGGTCGGTTTTTTTTCAAATCCTCATTGAAGCGGTCCAATAAGTTGGCATAATATTCCCCATTAATTGTTCTTCCCTTTTGAAGATAGTCAATGTGGATTATCACACGTGCATCCCAAAAAACAGTCGCCATAACTTTATTGGCTGACAAACCCACCTTGGCCTTCTTTGGCGCCGATTCACACTTAGAAACACACTGTTTTGACTGTTGTTTGGTCTCTGGTGTATTGTGATGGATCCATGTTTCGTCCACGGTTAAAAAACTCCTCCATATTGTGATTAAATAACTCTAAACCTTCCTGTGAAGTTGTTACACGATTGCGTTTGTGGTCGACTGTGAGCAAACGCGGCACCCATCTTGCGGAAAGCTTTCTCATGCCCAAGTGATCATTCAAAATTGAAACCACTAAGCCATGCGAGATGCTTATGGCTTCCACAATCTCTTGCACTTTCAATCTTCGGTCGGCCAATACCATATCGTGAATTTTTTCGATTGTTTCGGGTGTAGAGACCTCAACTGGGCGTCCAGGACGTTCGGTATCTTCAGTGCTTGTAAGGCCACAACGAAATTCAGTAAACCACTTTTTTACCATTGAAATCGATGGTGCAGAGTCCCCATAGTATTTATCAAGCTTAGCCTTGGTCTCGGTATTGGTTTTTTTTCGCAAAAAATAATGCTTAATAAGCACACGAAATTCATCTTTTTTCCATTGTTTCCTTAAGTTACTGGATAGTCTGATAAAGATAGCTGTAAAACACAAACTAACTGACGCAGCAAGTTCAAATTTTGATAGGAGTCAACTGACAGATGCCTGTTGACAGGAGTAGTGTTGCTTTTTCAGTAAGGAGGTTAGAATTTCAAAAAGTCACGGACTTATTGACCCGCCTTAGTACTATTCCAAATGAGCACTTGCTGACAAAGTCTTAGTCTAAGCCAGGCATGACCAACGTTTTCAAGATTGCGTGCCACATTTTATTTGAGCAAAACCCTAACGAACCGCACATCTGTAAACGCACACAAAACCCCAGTAATCAATGTTTCTCAAACATTGCCAAACATATATTATTGTCATCGCTCGGCCGCCAAACGAATATTGGGCGTACCGTTATAGACATAGGGGCCGCCAAATTTTGGGGAATTCAAAATATCCCGATACGATGATTCGATGTTTAAATTAGCTCAGGGTCCGCATAGCAAAGGCTCACGGGCCGTAGGTCAGTCATGCCTGGTCTAAGCCCTATCAATAAGTTGAAAGTTGTGTGTAGTTAAGATCTATGTTGGCGCGAGAATAGCGCTGTGCTAACGACAGCTTAAATGATTTAACTTCTGATAATATGGTGTTAGAAAGTTGGCCTTTACCTAGTGTTGCCCAAATGCTAAACTAAAACAAAACAAGACTTAGCCAGTTTTGGTCTTGTTCTTCGCCAATACACTGGCCTTGGTCTTGGTATTGCGCTCCCAGTTTTGGTCTTGTTCTTCGTCAATACACTGGCCTTGGTCTTGGTATTGCGCTCCCAGTTTTGGTCTTGTTCTTCGCCAATACACTGGCCTTGGTCTTGGTATTGCGCTCCCAGTTTTGGTCTTGTTCTTCGCCAATACACTGGCCTTGGTCTTGGTATTGCGCTCCCAGTTTTGGTCTTGGTCTTGGTCTTGCAGCAAGTCTCGCAATTACCTATTAGCCTATTGCTATTAGTTAAGCATGTATCGTTCGCGTACGAACAAACCAAAAAATTCGGGTAGCGCGGTTCACTCGGTTCAATGGTTCAGTCGTATGAAATTGATTCGGTCACTAGTGTTTGGTTCACTGATTTATTACCGAACCATATGAACCATGGCTCGATTAGCTCAGTTCGAGTCAAACGAACCATTGGCTCACTGATTTATGAAACAGTCATACAAACCATATATTTCGTGTTCCGTTTACGATCGTGCGATCTCGGATCTACTGATTGATATGATATAGTTAATCGGATTAATAAAGTATTTAGTTTAAGCATGTTTTTCTAATGAGAGAGAGTAATACCTATTAACTAGCAATATTTACTACTTCGCTTAAACATACTAATAGGAGATTCATATTTATATTCTTTAAATAATTTGAAATTTGAATTCCTGTCTGATGTGTGTCTATGTGAGGGGTCATTTAGTACCATTTTGAAATGTTTAAATATTATTGAATAAAGACAAAATATATTGACCATACATACGAGTCATTAGTTTGGAGTTTGGACTTTGCTGCCGTTGATTGATTAATTACATACAAAGGTTATTGTTATTTTAAATAAAGTTTTACTAATTAATTAAAGTTGTTGAATGTTGCGTGATATATTGACTGTTTTTATGTACGTACATATGTGTGTTTTTGTATTTGTATAATAATACTTAACTTAAGAAGAGTTTAGTTATTATAACATATATTATTAAAATATTGTGCCTTGTCTTTCATAAATACGAAGAACGAGAGAGATAAGTAACATGATTTTACCTAGGGTTCATTTTAATCCAGATCTGTGCAAGTGGGCCTTAGAAGAGAAAGTCAAAATCAAATTGATATACATGGGCCTTGATGAATACATAATATTATATATATGGGCTATAGAATATGCTTACAGTTTTTGTACAAAACCTTCTATCGTGCGCCAGGGCGAAGCCCCGACATGACGGCGCGCCGCGATCGTCGCGCGGGCCGCTCTCACACGCCGAGTGTGTTTAATGTTTATTTCACGCATATTCTTTCGAAATTCGAAATTGAAACTTCAAAGTTTTTGTAAAATGTATGGGCCAAAATAGTTTTTGATGCCTAATCCGAGCATAAAATTTACGTTATTTTCCTTCTATTAAAGTAATCAATTTTTAATTTTTTTATGTAGATATAGATTCTTTGTAGTTCGATTTATAATAAGATACACTAGTTACACTTCTGCAGCGATAGTTTTAATGAGTTAACTATATTTATGGCAAATAATATATCAAGGTGTCGAAAAAGTAGACAACAGCGTTACTTTTTTACAAATTTAAGATTCTTTATTGAAATTCTTCAATAAGACTCACTTACATGTCAGTTTTAAGCTGTAACACTTATATTAACCTTTTATAAAATGAAAAAACAGAAAAATTTAGTTTCATAGAATATTCTTAATAATTTAGATTACTGCATTACCAAAGCCTAACTATAAAACTTGAATTTTTCCTTAATTTTTAATTAGTTTATGTCTTTTTTAATTTCCTTAGTTAATGCCAACTGACGACATAATATTATCTTTTGCTTTTGATGAATAATACGTACGTGTGAAATTAATTAATTTTGAATTAAATAGAGCCCTATGTATTACTGAAAATACTATAATAATCAGAGAATCAGTACACACATTTTTACAGCGTTGGTCTTGAAAAAAACAATTGCTAGAGTTTTAATTTTAGCCTGTAGCGACGTTGTTTTTCTGCGTTCGTTAACGCCATTAATTGCAGACGTCGATTATTTTAGTTTTAATAACGTATTACTAACATTAAAACTTAATTAACAACAACTGTGTTACCGATGAAACAACTGCGTTACTGAAAAGTAACGCAGTGTAGCAGCAGCAGCAGCAGCGTGCAGTAGCACGCAGTTGTAAATATTTGTATATGTTGTAAATTATCACTAAATAAAATATACAAAATGCAAATATTCTAACACTGACAGAACATATACATGACTAATTGTCCATAAAAAGAATGATAATATAATGATCGTCGGTATGTACCTTTCGACAGCGGTAACTCGGCGGCCACGCAATAAATACACGCACCTCTATCACCAATTGTGAAGCGAACGATTCGGCTAGCGTAATCCCCCTAAGCTAGCGTAATGCTATAATTCGTTGCTTGAGTTACAACAAGTCGAACCGAATGAAGTACGAAAAGATGTTATCCACTTACTTAAAGGTTTATTTTCATATAGCAACGTAAGGAAGTAACGAAATTGTTCTTTGTTGGGGACACAGACAAAATAATTGTTTATTGCATTAAATGATTAACGTAAATAATGTCTGTTGTCATTATTTACATTAATCATTTATGGTAGGTATATAGGTATATAAGGATCAAAACTTACAGTTTTGTAAAGGTATTCAAGATAAACGCCGTCTAAGGAAATATTGTGACAAATTGCTATGTATAACTTGAGACACATGCTCAGGGACAGCAGTATTTTGTATGAAAAGATACTGCGTTACTAAGAATGACAACGTTGTTACCATGATTTTCGAATAGATAACATATTTTTGTGGATAAAATATATTGTTTCCAGTTAAGACAATAATGTTATATATTTTAGAAATTAGTATAATTTATTCAGTTTTGTACTAATTTTTCATAAAATCTAATATTATTTCCAAGAGACCAGTTTTTAGACATCGAAAAGTATTTTGGCCCGTATAAACATTAAACACACTCGGCGCGTGAAAGCGGCGCGCCGTCGTGCCGGGGCTTCGCCCTGGCACACGATATAGGTTTTGTACATAAACTGTAAGCATATTCTATCGCTCATGTTCTTAGGCGATAATGTTGGATTCTAATGGTGTTTTTTTTTTAAATCGGTCCTGTAGTTTCCGTGTTTAGTAGATAAAAATGTAGGTAAGTTAGATGCTAGATTTTGCACGCGACTCCGCCCGCGTAAATACAGTACATATCCCACGGGAACACCGTTAATCGTGTTTTTGTTCTAATTTGTATTTTGTAGATACCTACCTAGTTTACATAGGTAATTACATAAATATAGGTAGGTAATCCTTATTCCTTACTAATAATATTATTAATTTGAATGTGAGTTTGTTTGTTACGCTTCCACATGAAATAAGGTTTTAAACTTTCATCCCCTATTTTACCTTCTTAGGTGCAGAGTTTTAGAAAACTGAAATATAATATACAAAAATTTCCATACTCAATTCATACGAAATACCATGCAAAATTTCAATTTTCTAGCCTTAACGTTCTGCGCGTTGATACATCGGTCAATCAGCTTTACCTTTTATATATTATATAGATAAATTTGGCAGACGTAGAGTAGACCACGGGGACGAACATACCTAGGCTTTTTATAGCGGGAAAATGTATTGTTCCTGTGGGATAGTTTATTTACGCAGGCGGAGCTCGGGCAATAGCTAGTATAAAAATAATTTAACATCTTACAAAAAAGTTTCGAAAGAATATGCGTCGAACACAATCGGCACGTGGCGAGCGGTCCACGCGCGCACGGGCTGTTAAAGGTTAAATAACCAAAAACTATAAAACGTAGATTCTACCGCCTATATTCATCGGGGATAATTTAGGATTATATTTTATAAAAGTGAAATAATTTTTCAAATCGGTCCAGTAGCCATGTTTAGAAGACAAGAAAAAAAAACATAGCTTTAATGTCGCCGACTGAACATATTTAAGTTAAGGTAAATTACGTTTCGGTAGCTGTAAGCTATGTCTGTGCCATAGATTTATAACGCGTCTTTATTCTATGGCTGTGCCTAATGCACGACGGATAAGATAAATGAGGTTGGATTGGCAATGTGCGCGAGGGAGACGCGCCACAAGTATGATTGGACAATCATACTTCAACCGAACCGCGCGTTTATACTTTTTAGTCGCTTGTTGATTGCCTCGCAGTACGGAGCAGCGCTAATATCCTTTGAAAATGCCGTGTTGTACGATTGTTATGTACAAATTAAAGAGTCAGACATCAAATATGAAACAAGGAGGAATTTCTTTTCATCGGTAAGCATAAAAACCTTAGTTTTTTAGGATTTTTCCCAAAAAACTAGTTCGAATTATGAAATTCTAACTAGAAACGACAATTAAGCCAAGAATCACAGAAAATATACATTGCTGGTGAAGTACGCAAATATTTCGCGAGAAGACACATCTGCCGCGCAATGGGTTGCGAAGCGAGCCAAATTACCGCGCCTTTCGACTCGTTCGCGTCACGTCCGCTTCGGTCGCCTGGATAGTGCAGTTAGTGATCGATGAATTATCGACAAATTATTTTTTTCAGAATGAGTTACTACTGTACTCGGTAGTAAAATTTTGCTAGTCTTTTTTTTGCTACATAATATTTATCGACCATCGACTTCTTTTTTTCTTTGATTTTCTAATTATTTTTGATTACAAATAAAGGTAATACATGTTGATATTTTTTTTCATTTTCTATCCTAATACCAATTAAATTAGCCTTTGACACAATGTTTTAGTTAGTATACAATTACTAGTGCTCCCCTTATTAAAATTTTTCATTAAATTACCAATAGCTACAGGACGGTTTACGATTTACGATGAGCCCTCGGCAAAAATAGTGGGGATGCACATATTGTACACGCGCAACCATACTTGCCCCGCTACTCCCCCCGCCGCGCCGCATTCAAAAGTTAGGGCTCATAAATCGTAAATCTAACTGAAACTAAGATGATTTCAAGATTCAAGGTTGACCATTTTCATAATCGATATATCCTATCCTATCCTATCGACCATAGCAAGCCCTAGCGTGCGTGTGAATTTTGAGCATGTGGTTGTGTCGTAACGTTACCGACTCAACGTAGTGTGAGTACCAAATCGCAGCCCTCTGTTCTAGGTGTGATTTGTTAATTAGTGTGCGTAATTCGTGTATGTATTATTATTTCTTATGTAGTGGAGTGCATTGGTGGGAGACAGGCGGCGACGCTGGTTTTCAAGTAAAAGTATCACGGTTGCCAATCCAACCTCATTTATCTTATCCGTGGCCTAATGCCTAATTTAATTTTTAATTTCCTCCCACAGGAACACTGTACAGTTATACTTTTTTGGGATCAAAAGTAGCCTATGTCTTAATCCAGAGCTTATAGTAGGTGCTACCATAAGAAATTTTATCAATATGCGTTCAGTAGATTTTTCATGAAATAGTACCAAAAATGTTTGTATATTTTTTGCGTTTCATAGACTATAGAGTCCCTAAGCGTATACCGTGAACTCCTATACTCCCTGAAACGACACTCAGTCCTAACTGCAAGTCGCAAGAGTCTCGCAGGCTTAGTCTTGTTCTTGCTCAAATCTTGCTCGGTCAGTCTTGGTCTTGGTCTTGCTAAAATTATGTGTACTTGGCCTTGGTCTTGCTAAAATTAGGCGGTAATGGTCTTGTTCTTGCATTTTTGCAAGACCAAGACCATGACTGCAAGACCAAGGCCGATTGTGGGGCAACACTAGTTTTACCTACTAAGTTGAATAATAAATATGGTTAAAGTGGCTTTACAACTACAAAGTTTATGGCGGAAAGAATTTGTGTCATTTCGAGAACATTTTGTTCTATTCCACAGACACCTGTTCAGTGTATAGATTATTATTATTTTTTTAAACAAAGAATTAAACCTACTTCCAAAGTAAAAATACACAAAAAATCGGTTGTTTGTAAAGTCGGTTTACTGACGATAGTTCAACGTGACAACGTCATGTTTATAGTGCGCGCGGAACTAATTAACATGAGATTAGACAGTGACGACCAATCTCGAGATATCGTGAACAATAATTATTAAATTTTTGAAAAGAATAAATTAAAGTCGCATCAGGTTTATATTCTAAACCATTGACATCGGCTTTCCGTTTTTTAAAAAACGTATGCACTTTAAATATTATTTCCTTAGATTTTCTTTTTATCGGCGGACTCATCTTGCTATTGCAATCTCTTGTGCGTTTTGTCTAAACTAGCCAGAACTGTTAACCCGTGTTGCTGCCGCGAAGTCCGGCGCCGAACTGAGTAATAACATCAAGCGCCTCTCCGTCCCACCCCTGACATTCCTAAGACGCGGCCAGTTGAGGTAACGGCAAATGCGTCATATTTAGCGAGGTAACGCTGGTAACGGTATGAGTCATGTTTTTTCGTGCGTGCAGCCGGCTCCATCAAATTATAAGACGTTATCACGTCAAAAACCCACATCAAAATCCGTTGCGTAGTTTTAAAGATCTAAGTGAACATAGGGACAGACAATAAAACGACTTTGTATTATACTAAGTAGTGATAATAATAATTTAATTACTTTTTACAATACTTATATTTTTATAGGTACGCCAATAATTCGAAAAATAAAGTCTGGAAAATTCTAAGAAAAAAACCTTCTTTATTTCTTTGATTATTAACAAATTTAACGATAAATGGCAAAATGTGTGTTACTAATTTAAATTCAAATGCATACGTAAGTAATATAATTTTTCAGTAATAGCTTATTAGCTTAAACATTGAACACAATGTACTTAAAAATTATTAAAATGCATTTGAAATGCAAATTGAAGCTTACAACACAGTCAGTAAATGGCCTGAAAGGATTATGATAATGTGGTTAAATATTTATACGATATGAATTGAATTGAAAACCAATCGGTCAAACGAGAGATAAAAGCCTGGTTTAGGATCGTTGAGGATTCGTTTGTTGTACAATGTACAATGATACGCAAAAAACGCTAATTACTTTTTAAGCGATTTAGAAAATTGCTTAAATAATCCTCTCCTCTATGATTTTATTCTCTCTTTACAGATGCGTTATCAGTCATCACTCATCAACCTCTGGCGTTACGTACGACGTAAAAAACACTGACCTTGTCCAGAAAGGAAACATACGTGCGTAAACCTACGCGCGTAGAGATTCTTATTTTATCAAAACAAAATATTGGGTGGTCTATCTGTGACGCCAACTTGGGAGTTTTTCCCTAAATTTAGGGATTAAGTTTCAGAAGGGGTTTAAGAGGGTTTTATATGCTTATTTTATTTAAATATGCAATTAATCTGCTTGTCGACATGTAATAATTAGAAAAATCATAACCAGAAGAAAAATATTTTTTTAAGTAAATAGACAATAAAAGGCTGACATAATCGTATGATGAAGAGCCTTTAAATAAAGAAAAAAAAATAGACAATAAAATGTATAATTACAGCACATTTATTTTTATTATTTACCAACCTATTATTATTAAATTATAGTTGACGTTCTGCTGTTTAATCACCTATCACTATTCCTCTCCTCTATAATTTTGGTATATAAAATAGTGTAAGACTTTAGAATACACACAAAAATAGTAGTTTTTATCTTCCTTTTGTGGGGAAATGCTGGCCTAGTCCTAGTAAGACTCGTGCACGAAGTGTACCGTACTATTAATCTGTGACTATATGCTCCGGAATTTCCGGATTCCGGACGCCGTAGGAAATTCTGAGCATTGAAAATATAAATCTGTGCTAATACAATTCCATTGTATATTGTATATTGTTGATAATGGTAGTTTCTAGTGTCGAGATATCTTAAATGACTTTTACATTTGACACTCATTTCGATTTTCAACTCTATTGTATTAGCGGATTCCGGAGCATATTATAGTCCCAACCTTATTAGGTGTTAGTCTATACAACAAGTATTTAGTAGGTACTAACGTGGAGAAAATAAGGGCATAAAATCACGTTTCTTGTATGACAGCCGTCCATAGAATATATACAGGATGTATAATACAACCAAAATTCTTATTTCAAGCGTCTACCTGTTGCAATTAATGACATTGCCGCAGCGGAATTAAGGTGACTTTGTTTGTCTTTGTTTGTCGTTTATATTATAATTATATGGTCTATAGTCATTTTTTATTTTTCTACAGACTTTAAGGAAGGCCTCTAACATTTTTATTTCTGGGTAGTACACTCAAAATATAAAAAAAAACTAGCTTCGAATCTATGACTAATTATTGATCATCAGTTGTCATTTGCATTAATTAATGTTTAGGTTAATTTTATTTACAGATCTCGAAACTTTTTATATAAATTGTTATTTGAACGTATATTTAACTAATTAAATAAAAACTTTGGTATGTGTGTTATAATAGTTATATTTGCGAAACTTCGTACGCGCAAAAAAAAATCCCACAGGACCCATACTATTTATTTAAGGGGGAAATATTTTTTTTAAATTGGCAACACGATCTTACTACGCTTTCATTGCACTCAGACACGCACATCACACACATATAAAATTTTTGGAATATTTAAAATCTATATTAATTATGTATTTGAAAGTTTTCATATAAAATGTCTTCTGAAAATATTGGTTTTGACAGTACAAAATTTCTGAAGACATAAAGTAAAATTGCACTAGTGTGAGTACTGTGAAAAAGCCAAAATTACCAGTTGCCAGTAGTGCCAACCAATCTCAATGCTCGATCGATCGATAAAGAATGAACTGAACAGTTCTGTCTCACTCTGAATCATATAATCGGAGCGAGAAAAACATATTTCTCTCGCTCCGTATCTCGCGCGAGTCGAGGTCGCGGCGTCATGAATGCGTATTGCCTCGCGTATTTTAGTCAGGAGCGGAGCACCTATACGTCTAGTATGGGCATGCTCACAACCAAGAGTCAAGCCTCAAGAGTCAAGCCTCAACAGTCAAGACTCAAGAGTGAAGACAAGGCGCCACCCAACCGCCTTTGCCGCCCGACCCGTGCCGTACCGTGTCTCGCACCGCGCCGCGACCGCCGCCTACCGGACGAATCATGCGACCGCTCGCATCGTCCGTCTCGCTCTTTAGTGCGAGCCTTCTGTTCGCACACCCGCGCGTAGTTACCGCCGCGTTAGGACGAGCGTGCGATCGGTCTCATCGTCCGTCTCGTTTTTAGCGCGAGCCTTCTGCTCGCGCTCCGCCGCGTCTCGTTCGCGAACACTAGCGTCCTAGTGTTTAGCGTAACGTTTGTGAGTGTGTTCCAGCCGCCCGAGGAACAATTTGTAAGTACCGTGATACGTTTAGGCACACTACACGAGGAGTTTTTCCTCCCTACACACCTCCCCTCCCGGTCGCCGGGAGGGGCTGTATCCCCAATCATTTATTAGAGAGCAGAATTCTACAATCAGGATAAAACTTCCTAATTATGGCTGACGCCTTAATCAGGAAGTTCCTGACGTTCCTTCGGAACGAATTCCCTGATACCACGAAAAAATGGGAACGCTTCGCGTGCGCCCATGAACTAAATTCACCGGCGTCGCCCGACTGCGACGTCCCGCTAATACCGGCCGAAGCCGAATCCCTATCATCTCCATCAGAGATGTCTTGCTCAGAGCAAGAATCCGTAGTGAACAAGGCGAGTTCACTACAGTTAAATACAAGAAGACGAAGAAGAGGAAGCGCCCAGAAGGCACCTCCTCTCCAGTCTTATCTTCCCTGTCGAAATCGGCAACCAAAACGAAAAATAGGAAAACCGTGCAGGCTCATAGCTCCGCGGCCCCCGTTACCCCATCGGCCCTCCCAGCCCCTCTGGCCTCCCAGGCCCCTCTGGCTTCCCAGGCCCCTCTGGCCTCCCAGGCCTCCCTGGCCCCCCAGGTCCCCCGGTCCTCCCAGGCCCTTCCGGCCTCCCAGGCCCTTCCGGCGTCCCAAGCCCCTCAGGCCTCCCAGGCCCCTTCAGGCCTCTCAGACCGTTCGTTCTCCAAAAATGCCTTCTCCTGTTGTAATCATACAGGAGAAGGCAAAATGGAACGTCATGAGCGCAGCGTTTCACGAGCATAAGCTTCGTTACTCTTCTGCGCATACGACCCCCATTGGTATTAAAGTGCAGGTTAAGACTTCGGAGGATCACCACCTCCTCACCGCGTTCCTACGCACAAAGAACATAGGTTATCACACTTATGCCCTCGAAGACGAGCGCCTTCGTAAGGGTAAGGATATCATCAATATCCGAGTCATCTGTCACATTACGGGCATCCGCGTCGAGCCTCCCCGTAAAAGGGGCATCCCTGGCCAGTGCCACCATGCCAACCTTACGGGCACTCGGCACGGAATTGCCAAGCTAGGCCGCGTTGTGTAAAGTGCCTCGGTGACCACGCCACCTCTGACTGTCCCCGAAAGAGCGAGTGAGGTGAGGAGTCCGAACCCCCCAGCTGTGTTCTCTGTAAGTCCCAAGGACACCCCGCCAATTACAGAGGGTGCAAAAGCACCCAAAGTAAAAAAGCGCATTGCACCACATACGAAAGGTGCCCCCCCCCCCCAAGCAGAGATTCGTCCCTGCCCCCCTACCCTCCCAATCTGCGTGGTTCAAGCCCACGCAGAATATAAGTTCAAATTTAGCGGTTTTCCTCGCTCTTCCCAATAAGGCCATGCCCTCTGCGCCCAAAGCGCCTAAGCGCCCGCCCCCCCCGACTCCCAGCTTCACTGTAGACCTATTTTTCATCCAGCAGTTCTTAAGCAACATCGGGCCTATCGACCCGATGGTGCTTTCTATTTTAGCGACAAAGCTTAAAGGATCGGCCACAGACCGCATCCAAGCTTTGTCAGACTATCAGGTCTTGATCCGTCAGATCAAGGCGCTCTCCCCCAACAGTAATTAATGGAGCCCTCGGGAAGGACAAAGCCGCACTCGTTACGCGTAGTGTCGTTCAATACGAACGGCATTAGGAATAACATAAGCGAAATTCGCGATTTTGTAAGCAGCAAAAAGTCGACATTCTTCTAGTGTAGGAGACGTTTTTAAAATCTAGTATGAGGAGCCCTAAAATAGCTAACTACAAAATAGTCAGAAACGATAGAACTCGATCCCGACTCGGAGGTACTCTTATCTACTATAAAAAATCATTACATTGTATTCCCCTAGAGCCACCGCCATTATTAACTTTAGAGACATCTATTTGCCACATTAGTATGTCCGGTCATGGACCAATTGTAATAGTAAGCGCGTACTTAGCGTGCAATAAAGAACTACATTCTAGCAACCTACAGTCGCTATTTAACTTAGGCAACGCCGTCATCATTGCCGGCGACCTAAATTGCAAACACACTGAGTGGGGCAACGTACGTAACAATAGAAACGGTATCATTCTTTGTAGTTTAACCGATACTCTAAATTTTGCACTATTAGCTCCCACTGACCTCACTCGCTATGACACCAATGAAAACATCAACAGTGTCATATGCGATCCTAGTACGACAAACATAGCTTTAGTAAAAAATGTTTCTCTCGATATCTATATTGAGACTCTCCACGAGCTTAACTCGGACCACAGACTGGTTACGATTACACTTGGTAGTCTTAACCCCAACAATTCTAGTACTAGGAAGATAGTAGACTATAAATTATTAGCGGAGAACATCAAAGTCCTCCAATCTAGTCACCTAGATAAAATCCCCGATAGTATAGATAGTAAAGAGACAGCCATAGAGGCCGCCTCCCACTTGACCGATCACCTGGTAGCGACCATAGAGAACTCATCTAGGGAGGTGCCAACGACCCCCAAGGGCCGTTGGCCCCTCCCTGAGGACATAAAGGAGTCCATCAGACTCCGGAATGCGGCTAAGCGCACATATGATCGCTACCCGTCGGAAGAGTGGAGGAAAGCCCTCCGTCACTACGAGAGGGAAGTAAAGTTTAAGATTAAACAGCACAAAGCCGAGAGTTGGGATCGACTTCTCAGCGATTTAGAACTGTCTCACGTGGCGTACTGGCCACTCACGAAGGCCCTCAAAAACAACATGGAGAGCGATATGCCTCCGTTAGATATACCTAACCGTCCTCCTGCATTCGAAGACAAGGCCGAGTGCCTAGCTGATAATTTCGAACAACAGTGCCGGCCGAGTACTCTCCCTATTGATCTCGTGCACCTTAGCTTAGTAAATAGCGAGGTCGACAGCCGACTCTCGAGGCCACCTGATGTAGATAGGGTGAGGATGGTGGACTTGGAGGAGGTCAGTGACATTGTTAAGTGTATGAATGCCAAAAAGGCCCCAGGCCTCGACGGTATTTCAAATAAAACACTTAAAATGTTACCGTCCGAGCTAATTCAACTCCTAGTGAACATCTTTAACGCCCTCTTAGTAGGATGTTCATTTTCAGACATTTGGAAAGTAGCTATTGTCATAGGTATCCACAAACTGGGGAAACCCCGGAAGGTGCCTGGTAGCTACCGTCCAATAAGTCTCATTAGCTCCCTTGGTAAAGTTTACGAAAGAGTTATTAAAAGGCGCCTCAATGACGTCATAACCGACAAAAAACTCCTTCCAGACGAGCAGTTTGTCTTCCGCAAAATGCACAGCTGTCCCGCTCAAGTACACCGGTTAACGGAGTACATAATTACTAGCAAAATACGACAGGAAGACGACATGCGCCGTATTCTTTGACATTGTAAAAGCTTTTGATAAAATTTGGCATAACGGACTGTTATACAAACTCTATCAAATGGGAATACCCGATTATCTTGTTTTACTAATTAGTAACTTCTTAAAAAATCGTAAGTTTCATTCCCGCGTAGAAGGCGCACTGTTGTCGCCAAGATATATGGAGGCGGGAGTACCGCAGGGCTCGGTCCTCTCACCCTCCCTATATAACCTAATACTAGTGACATCCCTAAACACGCTAAGGTTCAATTAGCTATGTTCGCGGACGACACAGCTTTATTATTCCCACATACGAGCCTGTATCGCGTCTAAAACCCTCCAGGAGTCAGTTACCGCTCTCGGTAAATGGTTCTCCAAATGGAGAATAGAAGTTAATCCCGACAAAAGTCACGCCATCCAATTCGATATTAAAAGTGCAATGAGGCGTAGATGCCCCCGTAAACTAATGAGCCCTATAAGCCTGCACGGCAACATAATTCCAGAGGTCAGTCAGGTCAAATATTTAGGCGTAGTATTAAACAAGTCGATGACGTTTTAGAGTCACATCAGTAAAAAAAGCGAAATTTGTACTTTTCAAATTATATCCGCTAATTAATTCGCGAAGCAAAATGCCCCTAAGACATAAGCTTACATTGTATAAAGTTTGCATTAAAACGATACTCACTTATGCGTGCGTCTCTTTCGCACAGATAAGCGATTCTCAATTGGACCGTTTGCAAAGAGTCCAAAACCGGTTTCTACGCATGGCAACAGGCCTATATCAAGGAACTCGTAGAGAGATTCTTTGATAAAGGAGAAAAACACCCAAACCCCCTTATCCAAAAGGCCCTGGCCGATAATCATGACGCACATACTTTCCGACACCCGTACACACGGCCTAAGCATATCTTAGCCTATCCCGTTGACCCAATCACAACGTACGTAACGTACTGTGTACAGTTACGTAAACACAAATCACACGCACCCGCGAGGTTAGTATCGCACCAGGGTCGACGCCGGCGCCTACCCCGAGGTCCCACATCCGACACGACAACACGTACAGACATACAGACCGACCCTAACACGGGACCGGACCCGAACCCGAGTTCAAGTTCGCATCATAGTAGTCTAGGTACACACCAAAATAGTGTCCGGACCGCGAAATTGATAAAGAGAGCTCTACCAATACCGCGAACCTCATCGACATTAGGACTTACGCGCGCGAGTCATCCCGACCGTACGCGGAAGGGGAGAGGGACGGCCCTCTCAGTACCGATATAGTCAAAAACAAGAGCTCCTCTATCGCGATAACTCGCACGCCGTTAGTTTTTGCTACCGCGCGCGAGCAACCTCACTCCTCAGCGAGTGAGGAAGGGGTCGGACCCCTTAGTAAGAGACACCCGCGTCTCCCCTGTCATAATAATAGCTCACAATCCGTAGCTGTCCACAATATCCATTCTGAATATCACCTGGGTGATGTTAGGGAGGGTCAAACCCTCCCATCGACTCTTACCTAATAAACTAGCCACCAGGCTAGTTATAGTCCGATGTAGCTACAGCGGTCTTAACCCGACCCTTAGCGTAGACCCTTTCGAAAAAAAAAATGCTCACAACCCTGACAGCCTTGTGACTGCAAATTTTCAAGGTCTATTAATATATAATCAAAATAGGTTTAGTAGGTAGTTGTATTGGTATTGTTAACCTTATTGAGTCTTATCTGGTGCTTCTTACTTGCTGGTCTTTCTTATATCAGCGTTAACATACATATTTACAGTAGTGGATTTAGTGTAATGCGGACCTTTAGTCAGGTAGATTGAAGAGAGCGAGAAATTGGTCATCTGTTCGTTAATTTTCGGCCCTTTTTTTATTTATTAACCAACAGATTTAATAAAAAATATATCTTTGTTTCAACCGATAGGTACTACTCCTTTCGATGTAATATAATCTCATAAAAAAATATGAAACATGTTAATAGATAAGTAACATGATTTTACCTAAGGTTAATTTTAATCCAGGTCTGCGCAAGAGGGCTTTAGTAGTTTAATCGATGTGCAAGTTGTAATTCGCAACGAGATAGTCAAAATCAAATTGATTTCAATACATAATATTATATAATTTAACAAAGACTTTGAAGTTTCGATTTCGAATTTCCAAAATTTTTGCGTCAAAACATTAAACACACCCGGCATTTGTATTTTGTAGGTACCTAGTACCTACCCTACCATTTACTTTAGGAGTTTACAATATAGGTAAAAAATCCTTATTCCTTACTAATAATATTATTAATTTGAATGTGAGTTTGTTTCTTTGTTTGTTACGCTTCCACGTGAAATATTTTTTTTTACTATTTTACCTTCTTAGATGCTGAATTTTAGAAAATGCTGAAATATAATATAGTATAAAAAAAAATCCGTACTCAATTCATACGAAATACCATGCAAATATGTCTAAGGAATAAAAAGTTTCATACAAACTTTTATCACCTATTTTTGATTTTATGAGAAATACGTGTCGTGTAAAGCAGTCAATCAGCTTTGCATTTTTTGTAATATATTTTATGCGTATACTTATATATATATATATATATATATATATATATATATATATATATATATATATATATATATATATTTTTTTTTTTTTTTTTTGGTAAAACAAAAAAATGTGGGTATTCTTAATATTATGTGTAATCTTTTTGTTGTATTTACTAAGGCGGGTCAATAAGTCCGTGACTTTTTGAATTTCTAACCTCCTTACTGAAAAAGCAACACTACTCCTGTCAACAGGCATCTGTCAGTTGACTCCTATCAAAATTTGAACTTGCTGCGTCAGTTAGTTTGTGTTTTACAGCTATCTTTATCAGACTATCCAGTAACTTAAGGAAACAATGGAAAAAAGTGAATTTCGTGTGCTTATTAAGCATTATTTTTTGCGAAAAAAAACCATTACCGAGACCAAGGCTAAGCTTGATAAATACTATGGGGACTCTGCACCATCGATTTCAATGGTAAAAAAGTGGTTACTGAATTTCGTTGTGGCCGTACAAGCACTGAAGATGCCGAACGTCCTGGACGCCCAGTTGAGGTCTCTACACCCGAAACAATCGAAAAAATTCACGATATGGTGTTGGCCGACCGAAGATTAAAAGTGCAAGAGATTGTGGAAGCCATAGGCATCTCGCATGGCTCAGTGGTTTCAATTTTAGATGATCGCGTTTTCTCACAGTCGACCACAAACGCAATCGTGTAACAACTTCACAGGAAGGTTTGGCGTTGTTTGATCACAATATGGAGGTGTTTTTTAACCGTGAACGAAACATGGATCCATCACAACACACCAGAGACCAAATAACAGTCAAAACAGTGTGTTTCTAAGGGTGAATCGGCGCCAAAGTAGGCCAAGGTGGGTTTGTCAGCCAATAAAGTTATGGCGACTGTTTTTTGGGATGCACGTGGGATAATCCACATTGACTATCTTCAAAAAGGAAGAACAATTAATGGGGAATATTATGCCAACTTATTGGACCGCTTCAATGAGGATTTGAAAACAAAACCGACCTCATTTGGCCAAGAAAAAAGTTCTTTTTCACCAAGACAATGCAAGGGTGCACACATGTGCAGTTGCCATGGCAAAAATCCATGAATTGGGCTATGAATTGCTCTCACATCCACCCTATTCTCAAGATTTGGCTCCGAGTGACTACTTCTTGTTCCCAAACCTGAAAAAATGGCTCGGTGGAAAAAGATTTGACTCCAATGATGAAGTCATCTCGCAAACAAAGGCCTATTTTGAGGACCTCGACAAATCATATTTTTTGGAAGGGATAAAAAAATTGGAGAAGCGTTGGACAAAGTGTATAGAGCTCAAGGGGGACTACGTTAAAAAATAAAATGATTTATTTATCAAAAAATCTGTGTTTTATTCCAAAAGTCACGGACTTATTGACCCGCCCTCGTATTTTAAATGCGCTCTTTTAGGTCACAAAATGTATTTCTCGTAAGTGATTTTGTAATCTTTTGAGAAATAAAGAATCTTTAAACCTAACCTAATTTGTTAAAGCTATGCTATAAATGTTAATTTGTTATATTGAAAGCTTATTTTTTTCACACAGCATAAAATTAATTTATAATTGCTAAATGAGCGAAAAACTTTCTCGCTGACTCGGCGCGCTCGCTTTTAATTAATTATTATATAGGAAATAATAATATATTATATACTTATTTTTAATTCTAATTAAAATGTTATGAAGAAATAATAAAAGCAAAATTTTTGTACCACATCCTCCTTTGAGAGCTATCCAGCTCTCAAAGGAGGATGTGGTACAAAAATTATATTAATTACGAAGTTATTTCGTGGTTACATTACAATGAATTGAAACACCCTATAGATAGTAATGTCACAGATTACTAAGTAGTTACTACGTAATAGTAGTAAGTAATGTGCACTGAGGATTGAACATCATATTATTTTACATAATAATTATGTATTTTGTACCTATACCATAATATACATGGTGGAACATTTTTGCAATTTATTACCATGAAGCAAATTTTTCTTGAGTGACTTCATATTGATGAGACTACTATAGTATAATATTATATAATATAATAGAGACTATAAAAGTTGGTGCGGTTGGTGCGGTTGGTACGGTTGGTGCGGTTGGTGCTGTTGGTGGTTGCACCACAAATACTTAGAATAATGAATACTAGAGATCGCCCTGTGGTCGAAATTTGCCCATAATGATCCATATAATTTTAAGGGTACTTTATAAAGATTCCTTTGCCTCTTAGATTTAAAAATCGTATATGCTATGACAGAATATAGACAAATGGGAGTTTTGCCGGGGAATTCAATGGGTGAGGTTGTGGTTTTTGTATGTGTTTGTGTTATTTCGGTTCTTAATGTGTAATATTGGTAGAATATTAACCATTAAATATTCGTTAACGTGCCCAAGTGTGGGCAAGTGGTACAACTACTAAAAACGTAGTATTTGTTCCCGCCAAAACTCCCTAGGAACTTTTCAGTAAAGCTTCTACCACTTTACTGAATCGACTGTCATGACTCATAGACTGTACTGACTATTTATTTGGACTTTGACTAGACTTTAGACTTGACGATATAGGAATACGGTGTTGAAAATTGAAACGAAAGTTCTATTTCCCGCCTTTTTAACTTGACACTGGCATATATATGGCATCGGTTTATAACCAAATGGTTATAAGCCGATGCCATATATAAATAAAAAGAAATAATATAGACAAATGTCAACATGTATAAAAATTGTACCTATCAAACGCACTAGTGTGTGTAATAAATCTGAGGTACTGTGTGTTGTTGTTACTTCTATTAATTTTATGTATAGCATTATTAAAAAATATGTTAGCTTTCTACACACCTTCCTCCACATAAACATTAACTATGTCAAATTTCATACTCTTCCATTCTCACAATTCTCATAAATCTGTGATTATCTTTCGTACTTTACTTCATTAATATATAGTAGTAGTATGTATATATATAGATATAATAATAAATGTATTGGGCGTTTTTATCCGCTTCTTAAAAAAGTCGCAACAAAAAAATCCTTTTAAAATTATACAATTTTCATTTACATTTAATTTTTCGAATTTATTTAATTCAGATTCATAGCGAAGTGGAGATAACTTATAAATTGTTAATCATAATTTTCTATATAAAAGTTATCTTATATGAACGACATAATATGAGGTAAAAATACACTATAAAAATACACAGTAACTTAACCGCCTCCTGCAGATATGCGACCATCGCCGGCGTAATCCAGATGCACACGATCTTTGTTCTCCGTGGGTAATTATTCCATAGTAAAGATCCCAATATCGTTCAATAAATAATTAGACTATCTCTTATGTTTTAACGCTCTTAGATCTCTTACTTAGAGCGTTAAACCAACTTATCTCTATATCCTTGTTTTACATTATATTCTTTTAATTTGGTATGCTATATTCACCATAAATAAAGGTAGCACATGTAGGAAACTCCAGTTAGTAAACTTCGAAATTCGTCCAATGTTCCCAAAGGGAGTTTAGGCATATTTGTGACCTATGGTCCGTTACCTATTTATAAGTTCCAGTCACGTTTGAATTTAATGCCTTCTCAACTCTATGGTTCATTTATTTTATTTGAAAACTTCAATCGCGTTTTTGTTTGAAACAATCCAGAAATCTTTTGAAATATTATTAAAATCCTTATAACATTTGCGCCTCGATAAAAATGTTTCAAAGTATTTTTATGATGAATGTGTTATTTTAAATCTTTATCACCTCCAAATTGTTAAGGTTTCTGAAATGTTAGATGGAAATATGACCGCTGTTATGACCTACTAAGGTTAATGTACAGATTGGTCTGGCTCTTAGTTGTTCGTGGAAACCGTATTTTTGACGTGATAACGTCTTATAATTCGAGGAAGCCGGCTGCACGCACAAAAAACATGACTCATGCGTTACCGGCGTTACCTCGCTAAACATGACTCATTTCTTATGACGTTGTCACGTTCAACTATCGTCAGTAAACCAACTTTACAGACAACCGATTTTTTTTATCTTAAGAATCATCCACACTAATGACGAAAAGTCTGGCAAAAAGAGAAGTCTTTTAGCGAAAGCGAGAATTCTGTATCAACAAAACCAAGTAATGTAAGACTTGCTACAGTTTGTTTCATTCCTGGGGGTCTATAAAGGCCACTTTAGGTGTTTCATATATTTTTTCCATACAAAAATCATGAAATGGTAAAAAGGCTACATGATTCATCAGATTTCATCATATTAGAAAACAGAAATTTTGGCAGTTTTCAATAGAAATGCGTAAATTGGCGCACATAATATGAGTTGAAAAAAATATATGAAACACCTAAAGTGGCCTTTTTAGAACCCCAGTTCTTAACCAATCTAATAATAATTGAAATGGTTGGGATTTGGAACGTGCACAGGCTTACCGGCAAAACTTGCTAGAATCAAGTTATAATTAAATCGATGACGAGGGTAGAACAAAACACACGTCATACAATTTGCTCTGAGGAAATCAGAATCGCTCGTGCGCCCTGAGTCGTGAATAAACAGGTTTGTTTATCCGAATACACTGGGAAGACGATCAAGCATATCTGTATCTTATACTTTGAACGCTATCTTATACTTTGAACTGTATCTTATTACACAATATAATCAGAATCTCGCAATCGGTTGCACGTACTTCCATGAAATTTAGTACGCAGGAGGTTTTGTGGAAGAAAATCGATCTAGCTAGGTCTTATCCCTGGGTAACCGCGCTATTTTAAGTTACGTATGTTTTTTCTTTCTTAGTGCAACAATTTATGAACAATTTCGATGGCAGATTGGTACGCGTTGTTTGCCCAATTGGTGTCTCGGTTTCGAATCCCGGTCAGACGAATATTATTGTGATTCTAGTTTATTTAATTTTTTGGTACCTTCCTATAATTGTATTACTAGAACTCTAATTAATTGTATTATTATTACTACCTATAATTGTATTACTAGAACTCTAATTAATTGTATTATTATTACTACCTATAATTGTATTACTAGAACTCTAATTAATTGTATTATTATTACTACCTATAATTATAAAGCTATATATTAAACCTATAATTATAAAGCTATATATAAAATATATATTATTATAAAGCTCGGTCATACAGTTACGGTCATTAATTATTATTTGAAAATTTGGCTCCTTTCCATCTCGCAACCTTAAATTTTGATAAAAATCGGCATGTTGTTTTTCACTTTTATATTTTTAAACTGAAGTTTTGTGCCTTGTCAACAAAGAACGGTTATATATTATTATGAGTATCTTATGATTTTATCATGAGAGAGCCATGCCACTGGGCTCAACTGGATATATCTCTCCAGTATCGTAATATTTCACTATCATAAAGAAACTTTTCAAACAAAATACAATTGTTTGAAAAGGCAACACTTATCTCTCAGTAATATCAAAAAGTTTTGAAAATATTTCCATCACAGGATTACCTAATAAGGGCCTACGTTGTCCAGTGGTTTTGTGCTTGGCTCGTGAAGGTCGTGGGTTCGATTCCCGCGTTGGAACAGTGTTGTTTTGTCTGGCTAGGACAATGTAGGCTGATCACCTGATTGTCTGACAAGATGATCCATGCGTCGGATAGGCATGTAAAAAGTGAACCCTGCACCTGATCTCTCGCCAGTCGTGTCGGTCCGTCCCACTGGGTTACGAGGGCAAAGTAAGAGAGAGTGCTCTTGTGTATTGTGCACACACTTAGTCACTATAAAAATAACTCCTGCGTAGCTGGTCTGGTTTCAATAAAACCGGCCACCGTCACAGAAATCGGTGTGGGGAATCTAGTAAGGTAAGGTAAGGTTATTACCTTACCTTAAAAATAGAGGTAATGACTAAAGGGCGTTAAAAATAGAGGTAATGACTAAAGGGATAAGCACTGTTTTGTTTGGACTGTCTTAATAAATGTTGTTGTGGACAAGAAAGGTGTATTCAAATTGCTTAATAGCAATACAAAAAAATAAAACTTATATAGCAACTATTATTAACTTTAATTTAACATAGCCCTCTTAAATATTTAATTTTAAACATCAACTGTTCTATTTGTATTTAACTTGAATATATTATATATTATATATTATTATTGCTTTATATAACTCTATGTCTTAGATTTAACTAAGAAGAAATTGTTTGTTTAGCATAAAGTGTGTCTCTAATCACCATCAGCTGTCCCATTTGTTCTCTGTCTCAATTTGTTATTATTTATATATATATATATATATATATATATATATATATATATATATATATATATATATATATATATATATATATATATATATATATATATATATATATATATATATATATATATATATATATATATATATATATTATATACCAATTTAATATAATAATTTAATAACCAATTTGATATAACTTTGATTTGATTACTGTAATCACGTTATTTTGTAAAATGTTTTGTTATACCTAATAAATTTATTTTTCTTTCTTTCTTTCACAAATTATATAATTTCACTTTTGTGTTTTCTGTGTAGACAACACAAAAGTGGCATTTTATAAATAGTAAAGGAAAACAATTTCTTTTTTTTCCTTCAATATACTTATAAGTTTATATGTAGACATACGAAATTATTTCCAAATCAAGGTAAATAACACAAGCATATTTACAAACACATTTACAACATTTCCATAGTACTAACCATAACATTGTACCGCACGTAATTGTACAGCCGCTGACAAACCACATTTTGACTTTTTTACTATAGCAGTAAGGTTTAAAAGGTCTACACTAAAGGTGTCCGCGACTGTCCTGAGCAAGCCCGTACATCTCACTCAGTCTCAAATGCTAGGGTCAGGACAAGGGTCGTCCACGGGGCCAATAAACTACCCTACCTAATATCTAACCCTTATGCGTTATCAAATTCGGGTACCCAGCATTATAATATAATAGCACAGGGGTCATTTTAGTCATTGTGAAAAAACCTCTTCTACAAGACCTAGATTTTACAAGGCTTGTATGTCAAGTGTTAAGAATTCTCTTGAGACATTTAAAGAGTTTAAACTAGTGAGCTGGTGGCAATTTAGGTATAATTTGATTTCATCATCGTTGTTACTAAGACGTAATGTAGTCTGTCAATGTGAACTAGAGAAAAATACTGGCGATCAGTGGCGAAGGCTCGTTCTTCTTCATAGGTAAGCCCTAGCCTGTATTATAATACGGTAGGGATTTTGAGAGGGTTTTCAAAAGGTAAGTGGTGAGTGAACCCGATAGGAATGGAGTTATAGAAACCCCACGCCAAGCGAGCTCAGGTAGCTATTTTTTAAACAAATGAGTTCGAAATTTCATGCAAAAATAAAACTGTCAAAATATATACCTATCATAATTATATTATCTTATTAAATACAATTCAAATACGGTCGGTCAATTAAAGTGGGGCTTAAAAAGACGATGGGATGATATAGTACCTACTAATTATTTTCACACAGTGTAATAATTATTTTTATAAAAGCTCCCACTATCCTGACTTCTGCAGCATTTATTTCTCTATCTATAAAATGTATTTAATAATATATAAAAGCTCCCCACACCGGTTTCATTGAAACCAAGCCTGCTACAAGGGAGTTATTTTATAGTGCGCAAGTGTGGGCGCAGTACACACGAGCACTCTCTCTTCCTTTGCTCTCGTAATCTAATCTAATCTCTATCTCTCTAATCTAATCTCGTAATAACCGTAAACCGACACGACTGGCGGGAGATCAGACGCAGGACCGACTTTTACATGCCCATCCGTAGCATATTGATATTATAATATATGGTAGACACGATAGTTTATTTATTGGCAGTTTCTTTATCTAAAATTTCGAACTTATTACCTCAACAACAAACGTGATTTTTTATGCCGTTTTGTACGGAACCCTTCGTGCGCGAGTCCGACTCGCACATGACCGATTTTTTTATATTAAAATAAAAAGTAAATACATACATCGTCATTAGCCTAAGGTGTAGTAACAAAAATACATTGAGTATTATTTCTGGGAATTCCCATGGGAACGGATTTGCGCCAATCTCGGGGGCTTATCCGATTCCCAAACTTCACTCACTAATGGAAAGTCTATATGTTTGTATAATATGGATGAAAATAGATTATTATTGTAAACAACAACAACACTTAAAATAAACCGGAAGAAAAATAAGAACATGCCAGATGGAAGAAAAACAAGTTTCTCAAATTCAAATTACTTTTTTTCTGACTACCATGGTCTATGTGGTAGTATTACATACTTTAATATTTAGAGTTAGTAATATTAAAGTAAAATATATAAAAAATAAAATATATCTATTCTTATTTGTATCTTTTTTTTTAACGGGCAATTGGCCCACCACACTTACCCACCACTGCAACTCGTGTGTAGCCAGGATCGACAGTGGTAACCAACCGCAAAAACCCTTTGATATGATCTTAGGGGTGCCCGGGGGACATGCTAAATCTGTCTTGGAACCCGCAACGAAATTAATCAGAAGATTGTAGGAGTAGGAAGTATTCCAGTTTCCCTCCCCAAGCAAAGCGGGAGACAGTAAAAATTGTGATGACAAAAAGTCAGAATTAAAGGGGTGCTTCCCCCACGGGAATAACATGGTTTTTTTTTTTCTTTTATGACTACAAGACAGAATGTAATTAAATGTTTTAATTTATAATATGACAATTAATTACAATGCAGTTGCATTGTTTCCAATAGTACTTATGACAAAAACGTTTGAAAGCTCGGAAGTTCTTCGCGCAGCCCACGAGATCTTCATAGTACACAACCCTAGAAACACAATGGACGCTGTTCAACATTTCGATTCTTTCGTCATACCAGAGATCACACTCCCAGAGTATGTGATGAGCAGTTGGTTCATAAGGGCTACCTTCGGTCGAACACTCGCATAGCGGAGACGAGACTAATGTAAATCCAAAAAGTTTCGCTTTAAAGTTTCCGTGTCCTGTCAAAAATTGTGCGACGTAGATATATTATCATAGATAAAGATCGTAGATAAATAGATCACCTATTTCTATCCATTGCTTCGAGAGTCGATCGCGTACCGAAGGGAAGAAATTATAATCTTATTCGTATCTATTACCATGCACCTAAAAATAGAACTACGCACGGACGAAATCTCGAGGACCTCCTCTGCGTCTCTCACATTCGTTCATTATCCTCACGTAGCTCCTCAGTATTATAATTCTTATTATTCTCAAATTGAAAGTGGTTAAAAATGTTCGTTTAATATACTTGTGATTCACCAGCGGTTGCCAACGATAAAAATAACTAGTGCCTAATAACTAGTTATTAGAACTAACCTGCATGGTTGTGTGCAAGGCGCATGATCTTGCTGACAGTATTGCTTGTGTGGTGGTGGTGTTTGCATGATCTTGTTTCTGAGTGTACGCATAAGCACTGTTCCCACACTGCTTATGCGTACACTTGCACGCATGCTTGTGCGTGGACTCACGAATTTGCTTGCAATTTATGGTCATTTTTTACGGGATATTACTAGATGTAATATTAATTAAATTGTATCCTAATAAGTCTAATAACTTTCTCTACAAACTTATATGAAATTCAAGCTAATCTTGCAGATAGGCCCAGTTCTGCATCATTTGTAGTCAGAAAAATTAGGGAAATTTGTAACGAAGACAGACACTGCGCGACTAGTTTATTTTAGTTATTTTCATAGTATAATGTCTTACGGCATCATTTTATGGGGAAATGCAGCCGATATTAATAAAATATTTGTTCTGCAGAAGCGAGCAATACGTTCAATTTACAAAATGTTCCCTTTAGAATTTTTTGAGAGAAAAGTTTAAAGAAATAGGTATTCTGACCGTCGCCTCTCAATACATTTAGTGCCTACGTTTTGGGCATCACGTAGGGACAATTCCATAAGTGTTATTATTAATCTATGTGGAAATAAAACTTTTGAATTGAATTGAAATTTTAATTTTGGATAATGTGTTGTATGTTAGAAATAATCTAAGTAATTTTAAAACGAAAAGCGACAATCACTGTAGAAACTCAAGCACATTCGTCATATAGCGTCCCGCGTTATTCATACCCAGAAATTCCAGAGTTTTCACTCAGAACTGAAATCGTACTTAGATGTTAGGCAATTTTATCATTTCAGGATGATTTAGTGGACGATCCATTAAGAGATTATGCCTAAGTTGTATCATTTGTATGCGGGCACACATTCGCTCTGTTTGATCAGCTAAGAGCTGTTTCATTTAAACACGGATTACCGATGTTTTTTCGATGAATTTTTCACTCTTTTACCCGGGGAAAACGTTTGATCGCTATATAAAGTCAATTAACAATCTTTAAACAGGTTATTTACTCATAAATGTTATGTCAGTAACGTGGTTGTTTATTTTACTTGGAATTTAAATAAATAAGAAAAAATGTTTTTATAGAATGACACCGACAGACGAGCAGTCTGTCATATATGATGACATATATGATATGACAGATGTCATATATTTTTTTCAACTCATATTATGTACGCCATTTTAAGCAATTCTATTGAAAACTGTCAAAATTTCTGTTTTCTAATATGATGAAATCAGACGGATCATGTAGCCATTTTACCATTTCACGATTTTTGTATGGAAAAAAACATGAAATATAATATGAAACACCTTAAGTGGCCTTTTTAGACCCCCTGATGCGTGATAACTTACTATAAATTATAACGGCCTATAAATTACCAATGTATGAGAGAGACCGCGATATGTTTTAATATAAAACATTATACCTGTCTTTGTCATAATACGTGCGACATGCGATAACGGTCTGGATATTGGAAAAACGCACATACGCCAAAGATATAAGAGCGTATCTTAGTAATTTAACGGAGCGACATGCGATATCGCATCGCGTACTCCGGCCATTCTTTTGAACCTCTCATAACTCGTACCCCAGAAGCCATTGGCCCTCTTACCACAAAGGACAAAAAATATATACCTATTTACGTACAGCTAAACAGCTCTCATAGTACGAGCCAAATTGATCCAAATTTGAAAATGTTGCCTTCCCAACGTCCCACAATTTTTCCACACAGTCGTGGGCACACAGTATACTTGTAGTAGTGCAAGCATATCGAAAGCTAACTATGTAGCTGTTTATCTGTTTCTCTTTCTTCAATCTGTGCTCTTACTCACAGTGCGAAATACAGCGCAAGCTTTATTTGGCGCCAATTTTATCAACGCTGTTTCAGAAGCAATTATATATTTTTTGTGAAACGCTCAATGACTTCAAAACATGGGCATTTTTTTTTTTGCATTGGGCAACATTTTCTTGTATGTTTTTTTTATATGTATGTTACATATAAAAAAAAAACAAGAAAATGTTACGCCATCTCGATTACAGAAGATTTTGTCAATTTATGCGGACTGATTAAACTGCGGAAAGCAAATGTCAAAACGTCAAGATGACAAAATATGTCAAACCTCGACTGCCCCTAACAACTCCAAAAGTAGGGCAGTTTAAGCGTGGACACTTTTTGCCTGTCTATTATATAATGTGGGTCTATGGAAACGCTACAATAATTAATTGATGGAGTTCAGTCAACAATTGATCCGGAAACTCAACACCGTGGTGACGTACCGTCAGCAATTGTTCACATTAACGTCAATGTCGTGTGTATGGATGAAACGTCACGAGTCAGCTGACATGAATAGAATGGCTTAAAGTGTTGACACGTCATTTATTTTACTAGATAAACTACATCCGATAAAGATTTTATTGTGACCTATCACACAACTTTAAGTAACTTGTACGTGACTTCTGCGCAGAAAAAGCTTAAATATAAATAATTAAGGCGTCATTTTTTCAATTTAATTAAACCCATATTGTTTTATTTTGTTATTTTTTTGAAGTAAATAGTATATTAATTTAAGCACTCTGAGGTAGGTACTTATCTTTGTGTGAATTCGCTTTTAACCTCCAGACTTTATTAATAATGTTCTAGACAGGTACAAATTTTGCCATTCTCAAAGCGATGATTCCTCTCATCACCTTTTTACCCGACTGCCAAAGCAGGTTATGCTTTCATGCGTATGATAATAACGACCGCGACCGCGACCCGCGACCGCGACCAGCAAACCAGCGAATCAGGTTCTCTGGCCACTCCCACCGGTCGTGCGTCGCGGGGATTGTTTAGTGCTCCATTTAAATTCATACTAAGCAGTGGCTCGGCGACCTTATTTCGGTCTCGGGTTGCGGTTTAGCGTCGCGTGTCGCGTGCATCGGAAGGCTACCTTAAGATTGGTCTCGGCAGCAATTGGCATTATAGATTTTAGACTGATGATGATCATTAGACTGATGATGGCTGAGTGAAACAGTCTTTACATTGAAACTTTGTTCAGCACCGTTCTACTTACTTCGAGAATCTGTGGATACCACAATTAATAATATTGCACATTTTCATTTGTAAAAATCGTATGTAAAAAGATAAATTAATATCACCCAGGTAATATTTATCATGCTTTAATATTGAATCCATCCATTCATTGGTCCTCACAAGCATCAATACAATTGACAGCTGTTACTGCCCGGCAACTAAAAATATTTGGTACACTAAAGGCGTGACTCCTGCTCATGTTTTTTCGAAACATTACACAGAAAACATGAAACAAAAACATTTGTTTTCATACACAAGCCATTCCAGCTATAGAAAATGGTTTTTGATTAAATCAAATTTTTTTGTGTAGAATTGATCACAAGTTCCGATGCGGAAGGCGTTATCGCAGTTTAAGCGATTGCATAATATGCAGTAACTATCTGGGACAAAACACAGATTTCGAGTTAGGCCATATTTACTGACCCGCAATTTTAATATTTATCAGGAGTTACGAATAGAAGACCCTATTTGGGATTGATAATTTCTTCCGTATTTCTATGTATAATGGTCAGTTGAGTGGTGTGACAGTTGTTACAAACTGAAACATCCCTCCCCCTCTCTACCCACGCGGGGAATGTTTTCCGTCCGTCTCGGACGACAAAAACGTTGTGTATTCCTACACAAATGTGTATAGCCACGCCCCATTGTTTCGATGTTTTTATGTAATGTTTCGAAAAAACACAAACAGGAGACGCGCCTTTACCCTAACTCGTGCCAGAAGCCATAAACCCGTTTTAGAGAAAACAGTAATAAACATTATCCCACATTAACGGTCTCTTTAAAATTACTTTGTTAATATTTCGTTAACGAATAACGGCATAATTTAAACTTTCTAAACTCGGCCCTCTGGTGTCGTGGAATTTTTCATTATGAATTATGACCACAATACTGAATGGAAACTTACAAGTAGAATATAATAAGTAAATATAATAGAATATAATAAATATAATAAGAATTTCGAATCTTATTTGGCATTATTTATGAGTTCGGTATGAAACATTGTGATACTTATTTGGAAAATTATAAAGATTGTTTAGATAAATAGTTAAAATTTTAGCCGTATTTAAAAGGGGAATTATTAAGAAAATAGGATTTATTTAATTATTTCATACTTTTTTGTGTATTTTTACTTTGAAAGTCGGTTTAATTTTGTGTTCAAAAATAACATTTTTTCCCGTTTTAATCATATTTGTTATGTTATTATTAACACATTTTAAGAACTTTTAAAATATATTATCGAATGTATAATTGAATACGCGCCAAGGTTCCATTTGGTATAACGCATAGAAAGACAGGAGTTTTTCGTAATAACTTTTTCCGAAAAATATATTAGATATTTACTGTAAGTGGTCCCATACACGATCCGGTTTTCCTTCAGTTCGGCCTAAACGGATGCAAAATCGTATCGTCTGTGTGCAATTTCGAGATCGCAACAGTCGGCCGTATGGACTGAAGCGATTCGTTCCAGTGTTGCCAACTCCGTTTTTGCGAAACTAATAAACTCACGTCGTTTTCTACTAAAAACTACTAAAATAGTACCGATAACTATAAACTTAGGAGTCCCTAAGAGTTTTTTTAGGGATTTTGTGTTTATAAACATTTTCAGTTTTAGTATTAAATTGAAAATATGATAACTTTACCGTTAAATTAAAAATAAATAGTAGGAAATATAAATAAAATTACGTATATAGAAATTAAATCGGTAGTTTTAAGCGACTTACGGATGCGTGCTACTATGTGCTATTATGATAAGGTGTCATAATAGCACATAGAAGCAGGCCATTTTGTATATTATGATTACTGTCTAGCTATTTTCTACAAAACCACTACTAACAACTAAATTCCTACTAAAGAGGCAATAAAATACTAAATTTAGTAGTAAAACTTTGCAAAACATCTAAGTTGGCAACATTAATTCTGACCTGAATGGATGGACTGAACGGCAATAAAATTCTAGTGTAAAATAAAATCGGTCAAGTGCGAGTCAGCAAGATGAGTTCCGTACAAACGGAAAAAAATCACCTTTGTTGTATGTGAGCCTCAAATTTTAATTTTATTCTGTTTTTTTAGTATTTGTTGTTATAACGGCAATAGAAATACCTACATCATTTGTAAATATTTTAACTGTCAAGCTATCACGATATAGGAAGGTTACGGCGACAGACGGACGAACAGCAAAGTCTCAGTAATAGGGTCCCGTTTTTACCCTTTGGGTACGGAATCCTAAAAATGGCACGTGGTCTAAAGAATATTTATTAGAGTTCATTCAAGTATTTAAAACTTTAGGTTAATAAAATCTAAAGACTATTACTATAAAAAAAAAGAGATATGATTTCTATAACATATTACCGGAAAAATGTATGACACATTAATTCGGTTTCGTCGATAGCGTGACTACAGCTGCAGGAAAATACAATTAACAAATAAAATAATAGCATGTCACGACATGTCTAAGGAGGGTTCCGTAACTATCAACGGGCAATAGGTTTTCTTTGAATTACTTTAAAAGTTTAAAGTTGTGGATTGTGTACAGTTTTAAGGGATGAAGTAGAGCGAAATTATAAGATTTCCTTAATTATTACGGAACCCTAAAAACATGACCGAAGCTCGCTGCAATTTTCCGTGTATGTGCTCGAATCCGTTCAGGCCGAATCGTAGATTAAAATACCTAGAAACCGTGTACGCGCATGAAAAGTGAAGCAAATCATACTGAGCCATATCGGTTTAGTTTGTTCGAACGACCCGTCAGTTGTCAAGGTCAAGCGCTAGTGCATACATCTCCGACTATTAAAAACATTATGACGGTTTGTGTCGTTATTGGGTGTCACAATGCATCGGAAAAGAATTAAAAAGCTTCGGACATAATTTTAATATGTAAGTATGAAATGTTATAGCAAATATTTAAAGCATCTTAAAATAAAACCATATTATATCGCCATCTTGCGGCCCTATTGTGAATTATGAAAGTGTTACTAGTAATAATAAATTTATTTCAAAATTTACATGGCTAATAATAAAAATTGCAACTTTTTTAATATTTTCTTATTTTTTTAACTATCAATTTAAATTATTATTGCCAGTATTAAGATAATCCTTAATATATTCCATAATACCAGTTTATTAGAATAATGTTCACAAATCGTGTTTAGATGGTTTAAAATGAAATGTTAGTTATATTTTTACATCTCATGATATTAAGAAAAACAAATACAATAATTACAATTTTAAGAGCAATAGTTGTCCCTTTCAACAGTATAAAACTGTACACACTCCACAACTTTAAAGTTTTGTTTGTGTGCGTGTCGGTATGTAATGCTTACGCCTACATCTATCTGTTGCTTGCTTCACTTTGTACGATGCGTTTGTTTGAAGACTATCTAGGCGTTATTAATTTAAGGGCCGAACTGACGTCAGTTCGGTCGGCTGCGATTTTTTCCGTGTATGTGCTCGAATCCGTTCAGGTCGAACTGACGTCAGTTCTAACTGAAACGATCGGCCTCTCGTCTGTGTGGGCCTTAACATGTTTGTGGCTTGTTTATCCTCAAACATCAAACGGATTTAGGCATTTCAGGTGAGCGACGAATTCGCCAAATTTTGTACCAGCGCGGAGATAACAGATTGATTTTGCGTTTGAAGTCCGGACTCCGGAACGGTAAACTTAAAATGATTGATAAGTTTTCTGTTCAGCAGAAAAGGGCACAGAGTAAATAATATAATATACTTATTGTGGTACAGGTTCAGGTAATGGGGGATATACATGGGTCGATTATCGTCGCACTTTCCGATTTAGCCATTTATTAAAAATAAAAATGAATTATTAAAAATCAAAAAGACGATGGAATTATATACGACTATGTTTATTTAACTTTAATAATTGTTTTCATACAAACTTTCGCTATCCTGTATCCTGGTCGATTCAACTAATTAAATCGTACAATAATACAGTTTCGATGCAGTCTCGTTATGTTAAAACAACAAAATGGAATTTTCGTAAGCGTCAAACGGGTTTTGATTGGTCGAAACTCCAAAAAACAGTTTATGATATCAAGACGATTCATTTATAATTCATTGAAGGTAAAATTAAAGTTTAATTTAGGTAAATACGAGAATCGGGGTTCTGACTCCTGCCAGTTATAATTTAACTATCTATAAAATGTATTTATAATACTAGCTTTTTCCCGCGGCTCCACTCGCGTAAATACAGTAAGTACCACACGGGAACACTGTACTTTTTAGGGCTAAAAAGTAGTTTTATATATTTTGTATTATAGTATGTTTTTTTTATATTTATATTAGCATGTTTTAATCCATATCGAAATTAGTTTCGTAATTTAAAATTAATAACGTATCTAAAGATCCTAAATCTTAGATTGACTTCAATCTCAGATTTTCAAACAAAAAATGTCGTAAATTGACGTGACGTTAATCCTAGGTTCGTTGAAATGTATTGAAATCCTGATCTCAGATAGCTAAAATGAGATTAATGGCCCGATTCAATAACCTATCTACCAATAACTATTTGTTAGAAACGTCAAATTTGTATCGCAAAAACCGTCAAATGATTGAATGGCGAAGAGTGATTAATTTCAGGCGTAAGTGTCGAATATGAAATCATATACCTAAATTGCTATCATCTCCCTAGCTATATTGCTTGCTTGTAGGCTGGCAGACTGCCAAACGGAGATGGCATACAATATGTTACCAGAAAATAGTGTTTGTGTCATGCACGACTACCTGGCACAAATACCTATTTTTCGATGTCGAATTGTTTTAATAAATAATTTTTAATTTAAAAACTGTAGGATGAGTGTTGACTAGCAAAAGATACCTATTTAATTTTGACGACCTCTGTGGCTCAGTGGTTAGCGCGTCGGCGCTTAAACAGGAGGTCGCAGGTTCAAATCCCACCGAAGAGACAAAAATATTATCTAAGATCCTGGGTCTTGGATGTGTATTTAAAAAAATGTATAGTATACCAGTATTAAATATATTTCCGTTGTCTGGTACCTGTGATACTAGCTCTTCGGATACTTAATAGAGGACCAGATTGACGTGGTGTGGAAGCGTCCATAGATAATATTATTATTATTATTAAAAAAAAAACTATTTTTGTCAACTGGGAGGCCTGGGACAAGATGGCTAATAGGTTAAGAATTAAGATGGCCGGCAGTGGCGAAGGCTGGTTTTCCTTCATAGGGAAGCTCTAGCCTGTATAATAGGTAGGGATTTGGATGAGGGTCGTACAAAAGGTAAGTGAAGTTGATAGGAATGGAGTTATAGAAACCCCACGCCACTGATGGTGAGTGCAAAAGGTATGTTTGTGGCGGACCAATTAGCGCCACGATCCTGAATCGCGCTATCGATGTTTTCACAGTTCGGTGCTATATTATATACAACATCTGAAATGCATACAAGTGCGCTCCGGTCTGACCGAGCATACCACCTCGCTCGGTCGGAGATCTCCCTTTGGGGCTTCCACTTATTACATACATGTTCATGTTCCTACATGTTCTTAACCCGGAGACAAAAGTGAACAAAATATTATATTTGCTCAACTAACCCTAATTCAATCAAAATTGTGACGTAACAATTCAATTTTTAGTTAATGCGGTTACGGTACAGCTTTATCATTTCGGCAACGACGCTAATTGTTCCAATAATTCAATTGTTGTACCCAGACAATGAACAATTAAATTAATAATGAAATCGGTTTCAGTGCGGTCGCGGTCGCGGTTGCGATATGAGTCGACCTCTGAAATCCTTATTTCGCGGCTGAAAGTGTAGCTAGGAAAATGGCAGATGTGGTCAATTGCTTGTACTAAATATTATATATATACAAAACAAAAATATATATAATCAAGGAGCGTAGTCAGTAATCAATTCTCATTCCAAAAATTACCTTCAATTTTCACTAGATTCTCCTATAAAATTCTTAAATCCTATTCATAACCGCGTGGCGGGTGCGTGACCTTCAAACCCGCCGCGTTGTAGAGCAGCGTGAACATGTCCATGCGTAGTGCGAGTAGTCAGAAAATATTAATCAATTTATTTTTATGTATGAATATATTTCATCTGGATAATAATACAACCTGTATTCAGCATGAATCGTGCTCGAGTTCGAGTTTACGTGAAAAGTAATGAAACATAATTTTATGTACACACGCCTTAATTACAAAACAGATAAACGGTTTACCGTGACCGAAACGATTTAGAATCTGTGTTTTCGATAAAACCATAAAAATCGGTCCCAGTTGTTTTTAATCGGCTTATTTTTTAATCACGTATAAGCCATGTAATATCCAACACGCTATTTCATCGTCATGTTGCAAAAATATGACAACAGGCGTATATGATATAGGCGTATTAATACGTGAAGCGAAAAATACTCACCCCTTTTTACGAAAATTATGCAAACGGCTCCTCCGTATGAAATTGGGCACAGTTAAAGTGTATGTGGAGGAAGGTGCAAAAAGCAAGAAGGTGAAGGAGCATATGTACCATGGGCTTGTATAATAACCATATATTTTATGATAACTACTGTTGCTGGTGGTTTGACACAATTGTTAATCTTTCTTTCACATTCTATAGAAAACAATTACTTTTTTTGCGTATCTTTTTTTTTTTTTTATTTTTTTTATTAAATAAGGGGACAAACGAGCAAACGGGTCATCTGATGGTAAGCAACTACCGTCGCCCATGGACACTCGCAACATCAGAAGAGCTACAGGTGCGTTGCCGGCCTCTACTATGCAAGAGGAAAAAGAACCCATAATGGTTGGAACTTAAGATCTATCGAATTTCGATCACTAGGCGCCCTCTATTAATTTTATGACTTACGCTCTTACAGCCGCAACCAGAGACACGTAATACTTACTTTTGGACCTACTTAGTACATTACAGACTTTGACATAAGTAAAGTCCATACAGTTTCTGTTAAAATCAATATTGAATGACTCCTTGTCGGCCCATTTCAATAACCTATCTACCAATAACTATACAAATAAATAAACAGCGACACCAAATGTGGCCATATGGTATCGCTGTCAGCGATCTCGCTGTCACAGACAAATATTCCTCTATCTATGTAAGTTTATTGAAACGCAAAAACCGGCAAATTATACCAAACGTGACGTTTTTAACAAATAGTTATTGGTAGATAGGTTATTGAAACCGGTCGTATGTAAGTTAGAAATGTCTCTGAGCGCGACCTTGGATGTATGTGTTCATTGAGATAACATGTCCAGTGTCCACGGACGTCGCAAGTCGCAACCCATAGACAACGATAGTGACATTCGATACAAGGAACGACAGCCTTATTAACTTCTAACTTGAAGCTTCTGACTTGAATACCACGATGTTCCCTTTAATAGGTATAATTCAATTGTAATTGTAGTACCTACTCTGTCTACTGTTTTCATAAGTCTGTGGCAGAAACATTCATTAATAATAATTGTGTTGCGTTAACGAGCTCAGTACTAACTTGTTTAAAACATCTTTCAGTTTCTAAGTTTAATTAAAACTGTATTTCTTTTATTCTACAGCTAGAACTTATATTTACTATTTTTTTCTTATATTGACTGCTTGCTCATTCACACAAAAATAACGAAGTATTAAGAAAACTTCTCTTAGTTTAATGGAATCTTGATATTGGAAATATATATTTTTTATGCTTACTTTAAGAGATTATTTATAAGAATAACGCTCTTACCACTAGGCCACAGAAGCTTAAAACTATTAACGCCCAGTTAGACATGGCGCAGTCGCCGCGCGGCAGCTGCGAATTAAGCCTTATTGACTAGGCCACAAAGTTCAATTACCTAAATATGGCAATTGACAAATTGCGCGGCGGCCGCGCGGTTGGGTGATTGTAAGAAAACTGTTCGTCGTGGCCTAGTCAATAAAGCTCAATCTGCGGTGGCCGCATTATTATTTTTGTGTAGCACGTTTGCAAAAGATGCACGTCGCATTGCAAGAGTGGCGAGACGCCTTCGACGTTGAGTTTGATTGACTTGAGTCTTGACATTCGAACTCTTGCAATGACACGTGTATTTCTTGTAAGTGTAGTGTAGTTCAAATTTGTATACCTGTCTTAAAAATGAAGCGCCGCGTCAAGTTTCGTCGCGGTGTGAACTGAACCTTAGAGTTTTATAAAATCTTTTGAAATACTCGATAAAATATTAACACAAAAGACAGCGAGGGTTTATTATTATCTAGATCAGATTATTATAAAATATAGCAATGCACTTAAAACAATAACAAATAGTTTCCTCAAATGTTTAAACAATATTAGACTTTGTACCCACCAGTGACTCCACTACAACGTCCTTTAGTATTTCTTGATGGTGGATAACAAGAGATTTAATAAATGATTAGTACCTGGGCAACGTGAGTTCTGATAAATATAAAAAATAAAAATAATTACAAAAACACTCATCTGATATTCGAACCCAGCGCATTCCGTATTTTCGAGCAAAGCAAAAATTATACATAAACATACCAATCGGACTGACATAATGGAGTCGAAATTATTGATATATTGTTGCACTACGAAAGAATAACCTAACCAAGAGCATATCAGGATATGTCTAAGGAGGGTTCCGTTACTATCAACGCGCAATAGGTTTTCTTTCAATAACTTCAAAAGTTATCGACCGATTTAGCTCATAACAATTTTCCTAAAGAGTTTTTAGTATGATCTATAACCATGGAAACGTACAAGTTTCTATCTCCTATAGTTTAAAAATGCCAGGGGGGAGACCAACTTATAATGGTTGATTTTGTAAAAAAAAATATTAAGAAACCTTGCCTTTATTTTAAAATACCTATTCAACGATACCCCACACGATGGGGTATAACAAAAAATATTTTTCATCCCCACTTCAGATGTATGGAGAGCCACCCCTAAAATGTAAAATTATTATTATTTTATAATGCCGGGTCTATACACAATCTTTAATTTAACCAAATTTCATTAATTTATATTCATACTTACAGAAGCTAGACGCGCGGATAGACAGACAGACAGACGGAGGAACAGAGCGAAACTATACGGGTTCCTTGATTACGGAACCCTAAAGAGCATATAATAGCTTAAAATGCGCAGTTTCTCAAAGATTCATGGAAATACATACCGCCGTTTTCGAGAAACCGATTAAATATATACAAGATTGTCTCGTTTAAAGTATAAGATAAGATTAAATGTTTTACCTACATGAGAACTAAGTCGTTATGACCTAGTCACCTATGAAATGTATATTATTATGTTTATTTTTTAGCTACCCCGCAGTAAGCAGTGGATTCCTTTCAATGAAGGCGATGTTAGTACGGTGCAGAACTTTTGTCCAAGCTTAACTTCCAGGAGCTACAACAAATGCATGTTCCCTGCATTTGTTGCATGCATGCACATGGACAGAAAAATGCAAAAAGTACAGTAATCAGTTGCTAAATTAAAAAGTTACAGGACTAAAAAGGACTTAAATAACGAAGATATTTTTTTTGCTATGATGTAAAAACGATAAAATTACTGTTCTAATCCTTGTGTTGCTTGTGACATTTTTTATTAAAACAATGATACCCATGTATGTAATCACAGCATTCAAGTTTATAAAATCAATTTTGAATTTATAATAATGTATGAATCATTTTCAACTGCTGTGAAGTCATTTGAGCATTTTTTTTTTGTATAGAGCGTCGTTAATACTCTCCAACGATAACACTTTTTGGATGACTGTATTTCGTCAACTCTTTATCGTAGATATGCCATTGCAAAAACAATATTTCCTGGCTTATTATGTACTTTTCGAGAAGCCAATAAAAAAAATGCATGTTCCCCATTACTAGGCGAGTACAGAATAACAGACAAGGATTGTCGCCCGCATCTAATAGTCTGAGATCTGGTATAAGAAATATATACCCTCATCTGTTATTGTTTTATATAGTGTATTATACTATATAATATTATAACTATATATATTATACACTATATAAATGATACATAATATTCAAATTGACACATTGCAAATAGGTTGCCTAGTAAAATAAATACATGCCTAGTATAAAATGGTAAAATATATTGCCCCCGGATAATCTTAAATAATTTCTTGAAATTCCGTTTAATTGGAAAATATTTTGAATGGCTTGAGTTTTCCCATGTTACAAAATTCGGCTGTATAATCACAGCCCGTAAATGCGTGGAATGCTGTTAAGCTCAAGCACAAAGTCGAGCCAAGCCCAAGCACAAGATCCAATTTCATTGCAAGGACAGTTGATGCATTCCATATCTTTTTTCTTACTTTTCTTGGACGATGAACCCGCCAACCAAATTTGAGTCCAATTTATGTATTTCCAACTCTCCTTTACAAAGAATTTCTTGTGTGCACAGCTGCCTAGCTTCATCATTGTCTTGTCACATGAAGTTGCGCGCGCAACGCATCTTTGTCACTCTCACCACTCGCATTTAAAATTTACATACATAGCCTTGAGCTAGAAAAACTTTTTAATAAGGCAACCTAATACAGATAACTTAAGAATAAAATAAGCTTTCATTCGTCATTTTGTCAAATAAATAACTGATGGTTTGTTTTTCTTATAAATTTTTTCAATTAAATAAAAATAATGTAAATAACATTTACACCCCCCTTTATACCTGGCAACACCATAGTTGCGCAGTGGGGGAAAGCCACCTTTACGTTTTTGATTCTGTTGGGTATATTCTTTTAACTAGTGTACAAGTTTAAAATAACCAATGAGGGAAGTAGATTAAATAAATTTAATTACAAAATTAATTATTTAATATTCTCCGGGCGCAATTTAACTAGGCAACCTATTTGAAATGTGTCAAAGTGAATATTATCTATCATTTATTTCTTATCGCTAATAAATAACAGATGAGGGTATATATTCCTTATACCGGATCTTGCACTGTAAAAGTCACTCGTTTCGACACGATTTCCCTCGCTAGTCAAATTATGTGTCATGACTCATGTCATGTATAAGGAAGTATTAGTTCATAATAGAGATGGGTAAACGCCCGGTAAACGCCCAAAACGCCCGGGCGTTTACGCATCTCTAGTCCATAAGGAAGAATTTATTAGATAAATCATTTGTGCAGGCACTTGTACAGTTTTACGAGAATTGTAAATCAGGTGAGTAGGAAATTTGTCACAGTTAATGATAAAACTGGTGTTTTGAAACAAAATGATTGGACTGGTGGAAGGTATGCAGAAAGCTAATACTTTTATTAAATTATATAATATTTAAATATTGCTTAGAAATACATAAAATAAATAAAATAAAGTTACACGCACTACGTCTTTGTTTATAACAGAAGGTGTTGATTTGACTTGTGTCATGTCACCTGTGATACAAGTTCTTCGGATACTTAGTACAGGACCAGATTGACGTGGTGTGGTAGCGTCCATAGATATTATTAATATTACCCACATAAGCTGACATAGGACACGGTCTCACCTGTATGGTTTCCATGAGGCACTGCACCTTGGCCTCGTCCAGCTCGGGGATGAAGTCCATGTCTATGTAATTTATCGGTCCGATATCTGATATCACCCTACTAATATTATAAATGTGAAAGTTTGTGAGGATGGATGGATGTATGGATGGATGGATGTTTGCTACTCTTTCACGCAAAAAATACTGAACGGATTTCAATGAAATTTGGTATGGTAGTAGTTTAGGGTCTGGATTACAACATAGGCTACTTTTCATACCGAAAAACGACAGTGTTATTTTGGGATACTGAATTTACGCGGGCGGAGCCGCGGGCAACAGCTAGTATCGCATAATGGGAAAACGCTCTGAATTCGGGACTACTATAGTAGATAGCAAGGAGCGACTGAAAATGACTCCACGTTTTATTTTATACTTCATACGAACAAATAAAATGGAAAGCAAACTGTTATGAAAAACAAACTCACTAAATTGGACTGTACAATACAATACAATACACGATGGTGATGCCCAAAAATTCTAATAAAATTGATTTATTTATTTTAAGGAGGTAGGTACGCCATAGTACGCTGATCGTATTAATTTTACAATCTACTTACTTCAGATTACAGAACAATAGATATTAGATACCCATTGTTTTATAATCTGAGCTACCCTACGTAACAAACCTACTTTTTATGTCTATCTTCTGTCTTCTAATACCAATATAAAATTCTCGTGTTTGTAAACCAACTCCCCCGAAACAGTTTGACTGGTTTTTATACAATTATTGTGTAATTATTCTGTAGGTCTGAATTTTCACTACCCAAATGGGTACTGACCTACTATTTTTATAGTGACGAGTGAAAATTTTGATGGCAGAACAAAGTAGCTAGGCCAGCTAATATAATATTAATAATTATGTTATATGGAATGGATAGAATAATGCAACCTAATTTAGCTTTTACCAAATCTATATTTAAAGAGACTTATTGCCATCACTTAGCCATCTTGTAAAGCATATAACAAATATACAGTAATACAAATATCTATAGTAGTAACTACTTCAAATATTTGCAAATTATAAAAGTACTAAAAAGAAAATTAATACTAGAAAAACTTAAAAAGCTACAATGAAAATAAATCACCCAGTTCGTCCCCAGGCTCAAATAGTTTCGCCGCTGGATTGCGAAACTCACACTTTGGGCCAGTTATGTGCCGGCTTTGGGGTCTCCGGTGGTCTCAATTAGTTTACAGAGACTATGTTTTTTATTGACAGTAAGCTAGACCAGTACTTAACCCTGTACAAATCTGAAGAAAAAATTCAATAAGAATACACAATGTGGAATTAATCAAGTAAATATCACCTTTATTTTTAAAATGCTATTATTGTTACAAATTTTATTTATTTATAGACGCTTCCACACTACGTCAATCTGGTCCCGTGGTAGGAAGAAAAAAAGAAAATTTCTCGAAGAACTTGTGTTACGGGTACCAGACAACAGAAATAAATTCAATAATTTATACTATACATATTAAAGATTTTTATTATATTAAAAACAATATACACGTATTTAATACACATCCATGTCCAGGATAATAGAGAACTTTTTGTTCCTTTGGCGGGATTCGAACTTGCGACCTCCGGCTTGAGCAGACGCGCTCAACCACTTAGCCACAGAGGTTGGAAATGTATATTATATTGTACTAGCTTTTGCCCGCGGCATGCGTAAATACAGTATCCCACGGAAACACTATACTTTTTCGTGATAAAAAGTTCTGGATTAGCACATGGGCTGCTATGCTGCGGTTCTGTAGTTTTTGCGTGAAAGAGTAACAAATATCCATCCACCCTCACAAACTTTCACATTTATAATATTACTAGCTTTCGCGTTAGTATCACGCGGCTTCGCCCGCGTAAATATATTATTGGGTATCCCATGGAAAAAATGTAATTTTTCGGGATAAAAAGTAGCCTATGTTTTATTCAGAGCCTAAACTACTACCATACCAAATTTCATCGAAATCCATCCAGTAATTTTTGCGTGAAAGAGTAACAAACATCAATCCATCCATCCATTCACACATCCACCCATCCTCACAAACTTTCACATTTATAATATTAGTAGGAAGTAAGATTTTCCAAAAGTCGAGTAGGAATGGCAATTCATACTTTGGTGTATTACTTAATTGGAAAAATCAGTCTCCCGTGGCAGTTATGGGCCAAACTCATTAATTTCAGACCTCGATCGCCAAATCTTCGGTATTTAATTGAAACACAAAATTTCAGAGCAAAGATTAGGGATTTTTTTCGGCTCGAGCGGCTTAAAAGATTAAAATTTATGCTACAATAGGGTCACTTAGAAGCTTAAATATTATTTTTCATATTATTCTTTTTTATGTATTTTAAAACAAAATATCGCCCGCGACTTGACTTGCTACACTCCACTTTACAACGTGCGCAGTGCTTACTGAGCGTAGGTGATTTTGTTGCTTTCAAGTAGCCTGTGGTGTAAATAAATATTTGACGGAGATGGTATAAGAACACGAAACTGTAAGTACTCAAAGATTTGCTATAATTTGTTTTATGGATTGGTTCGAAAGCAATTTAATAATAATAATAAAGCCATTTCATACATTTAGATAATACAACACATTATTTATAATCTTTTATTAAGAATAACTACAATATCTTATACTTACTTAAACAAGACGATCTTGTATATATTTATTCGGTATCTCGGCAACGGCTTACCATGAAATTTAGTATTCAGGGAGGAAAATCTATCTAGCTAGATCAGAAAATGCGCAATTTCTAATCCCTTAGAAATTGCGCATTTTTAAGCAATATATTATGTTTTCTTATTTCGTCATGCAACAATATATCGATAATTTCGACTCTCTTAGGTCAGTCCGATTGGCAGCTTGGTATGCGTACCTATGTATAATTTTTGCATTGTTTGGAAATTCGGAATGTTGTGGGTTCAAATCCCGGTAAGATAAATATTTTTGTTTTTCTTATTTTTTCTTTAATATTTTTTAATTTATTATTTAATTATTTATCATTCTACTAAAACACCCCAGGTCTCCCAGGTACTTATTTACTTAATATTACATTCTTAACCCCCAACGAAAACAGAACAGTGTCATAAGTTTATGTCTGTGTGTATGTCTGTGGCATCGTAGCTCCTAAACGGATGAATCGATATTGATATAGCTTGTATTGTTAGAAAACCGACATGATCGAGAGTGATTTTGGTTATAATTCAACATAATCAGCTCGCTCACTGATTGACAATTACATTTTTAAATTATAATATTATTATCATATCTGAAATTATAGAAGTAGGTAAGTATATTATTATATTACCCTACCAAATAATTAATAACGTCAAAATAATGTAAAAAAAGTCGTGACAACTGCTGTATGCTCGCCAATTTTTTTTTTCACAATCGTATAACTTTTGTACAACGCCAGCTCTCACTATTTCTACAGGGTATAACGCTGATGATGATGATGATGTTCCCCACAATATCTCAATTAGTTGGGGATGTCAATTAATGGGTCTTATCGCGCTGGTCCAGTCCCACGCAATATGTTTTCAATTTATTCCAGAACCTTCGCTAAGGAGCTTTACCCTTTGTTCGATTTTATAAGGATAATTGAAATGATATTTGAGTTTCGTTTTGTAATCTTTATAATAGATTGTAAGATTGCGGAGAAAAACGATAAATTATGTATGTATATCTATACCGTGTTCTTTGTGTATATTTGTGAATATAATCACAACATTTTTTTATGTTTTTGGCTGTAATACCTGTTACGTACGTGTAGGTTATTTCATCCGCAGTAAGGTAAGAAGATTCTTACATCAAATAGTACCTAGTACGAACTTTGGTACTTTACTATACTAACTTTGTCATACTCGCTTATTAATTAAGGGACTTTATGAAAGTCGTAGTCACATCATTTCTCTACCTAATTTGTCGTCTATTTATAAGACAGCCAGCTCTTATTCTTGCTTAATTACTGTCGTTTCGAGTTTGTCCATCCCTATTAATTGAGAGGTAAACTATTATTTCTAAAGAGAAAATGGACAGCAACGAAAAATATGAAACAACATTATTGCTAGATGAAAATAAATGAGCATTATGTGAGTAACGATAAGAAGTTTGTGAATTTACAACATTTGTAACCACTAAAAATATAAATTAATAAAATTATAGAAATTCAAACCTACCTATCATAAAACAATATAATATTAAAACAGTTATGGATTTAATTCAAGGCTAAAATTTTAAATTTCCGCCTTATAAATATATATAGAATACAATCTTAATTCATCAAAATTTTGAGTTTGTAAGCTTATCTTTAATTTTGAGCGAGCCGCTAATGACTAAATACAAACATAAGCCGTCCAACTTGATAAGTAGTCGATGATTTTACTTGAAATTATTTAAAGTAACTTTTATCTACATTCTTCATAATTACTGGGGTAGTAAAATATTATTTACAGTAAAATTGAGTTCCAATCAAAACTCCTTACGTTTTGTCTACTAGTTCGGCATTGCTTAGTGAGCTGTGGAAAAAAAATTTGGAGTTTGTTTTGATTACAGAATTTGTAAATAATCTGTTAAACTAAAGGTAACGAACATCGCCTAGTTCTTGGTAATATTTTCAAGTGGCATTGGCAAGTAGACGTGTGTACTTCGCGTATGAGTCGTTCAATTGGACTAGTTCACTTGCGTCATGTCGTTCATTCATTCATTTAGCTTCAATACCTAGATATCTTTAGCTCTTGAGACTAAGTACATTCTGTACAGACATACCAATATGTGTATCTGTATGTAAATAGCAGAAATTGTTTGAATGGGTACACAAAAGACGAGTCTGGTGACATGCCGAGACAAATCAAACCGAAAGTCAGTCCTAATGTAAATTGCTAATGCGGTGTCAGCCACAATTCATTCGGAAAATATCGTCGCGCATTCACTTATATTACTGTAGGGACAGGCCCTGTCTAAAGGCAGCCACAGACGAGAGGCCGATCGTTTCAGTTAGAACTGACGCCTGAACGGAATCGAGCCCATACACGGAAAAAATCGCGTCCGACCCAACTGACGTCAGTTCGGCCTGAACGGATTCGAGCACACACACGACACGATTTTGCATCCGTTCAGGCCGAACTGAAGGCAGACCGGACCATGTATGGGCCCCTTCAGCGTTAAAATGTCTCCAACGTGATTGCCACATTGGGGGCAACGCGACTTACCATTTAAGGAGTAGTATTATAAGGCCTGAATACACATAATTAGTGGTTTCGTATAGTTCACGTACATTTTTTTTCCTATAGTTTACAATTTTCGGGCGAATTCTGTGGCTCATTAAAAGCCCAACAAGAGAGAGAGGAATTTTGGGATAGCATGAGAGAGGTCTTGAATAAATGCGGAGAAAATGAACGGATCGTGATGTTAGGGGATTTTAATGGGCGGGTTGGAAAAGCGTGATGGGTATGAAGGAGTTCTGGGGACGTTTGGGGACGAGAGAGTGAATGACAACGGAAGAAGCCTGCTTGAAGTATGCTTGGAATGGAATCTTTGCTTGGCCAACACAATGTTTGACCACAAAAAGATCCATTTGTATACAAGAGATGAGGGTGAGTCTAAAAGTATGATTGATTTTGTAATTGTGGATGAAAGACTGCGGAAGAAAGTGCTAGACACTCGGGCATACCGCGGTGTAGGCCTCGGCACAGACCACTTCCTGGTCATAGCCCGAATGCGTGGCCTCTTTAAACGGTGGCGACACCGTGGGGCCGAGCCTATGAGTGTTCTGGACAGAGTAAAAGTGGAAAATTTCCAAGAAAAAGAAAAGAAAGACGAGTATGTAGAGAAACTGAAAGAAAGTTTTAAAGGCATAGAAGAGATAAGTGCGATTGAAGATTTGTGGGAGACATTTAAGAAAGGGGTCGTGAATGTTGCTATTGAGGTATGCGGGGTAGCAAAAAGAAGGAAAGGAAGAAAGAACTATAATGTGTGGATGGATAAACATGTACAAAGGGCTGTACAAGAAAAGAAGAAAGCGTGGTTGGATTGGTTAGCAACAAAAGCTAACCAAAAAGTTCAAAAGGCAACGGATGATGAGATAAAGGAAGCAAGAACGAAGTATAAAAGATTGAAATCAGCAGCGAAAGAAGTTGTGTCTAGAAAGAAAGAAGAACTAAAGGATGATTTTGATAGAAGACTCACTGAAGATTTCCAGTCAAACATCAAGTTTTTCTGGAAATCCATCAAAACAGCCAGAGGAAAAACTTCTACCTCGGAGCTGAGTGCAATCAGGAGTCAAGATGGGAGTATTATTAAAGGCGAAGAATGTGTGTTAAAGAGATGGAAATAGTATTTTGAAAGTTTGTTTGAAAGAGAGGAAGTGCAGGTACAACATCCGGCATCTTCCATGGAAATTAATTTAAATGTTGATGAAAGTGAGATAAGCATGGATGAAATAGTGAAAGCGTTGAAAAGTATGAGATTAGGTAAGGCTGCAGGATATGACAGAATTACCGCGGAGATGCTGAGGGCTGGACAGGGCATAGTGGCTAGCCAGCTGTACCGCCTTTTCAATTTGTGCTGGCGAAATGGGCAAGTACCGGGAGACTGGTGCAAAGCCGTAATCGTGCCATTATTTAAAGGAAAAGGGTCACGGCAGGACTGCATAAATTACCGCGGTATAAGTCTTCTCAGCGTCGTCGGGAAATTGTATGCGAAAGTATTGATTGAAAGGGTTGTGAATGAAACAGACGAAAAAGTATGGGATGCACAAGCGGGATTTAGAAAGGGAATGGGATGTACGGATCAGGTCTTTTCATTGCGATGCATAGCCGAAAAGTATTTGGCTAAAAACAAGAAGGTCTATTGCACGTTCGTGGATCTTGAAAAGGCCTATGATAGAGTCGTGAGGAATGAACTGTGGTCAGCATTGTCCGTGAACGGGGTGAGCAGTATCCTCATACGAGCATTGCAATCTCTTTATAGGGATTCTAGGGCTTGTGTAAGGATAAATGGGGCATACACTGAATGGTTTAATATCGAAAAAGGTGTTAGACAGGGATGTGTAGCGTCACCGTGGCTGTTCAGTCTGTTCATGGACAATTGCTTGACAGATTAAAAAGAGAATGAAAGTGGGTTGAGAATGAATGAGCTACTCGTCAAATGTTTTCTCTATGCTGATGACCAAGTATTACTTGCGTCTTCGGCTGAGGAGTTGCAGGAGATGGTAACTGCTATGAGTGGAGCTTTTGTTAGAAAGGGAATGAAGATGAATGTAAAGAAGACGAAAGTGATGGTGTTTGAAAGAGATGAGGCAGTGACAGACTGCAATATCGTGATTGGAGATGAACAAATTGAACAGGTGATTGAGTTTGTGTACCTAGGATCAAAGTTTACAAGAGATGGAAAGTGTGAGAGTGATATTGAAAGAAGAGTAAATGCAGGAAACAGGGTGAATGGAGCTTTGCACTCCTTTATGAGCAGTCGGAAGGTGTCTAACAAGGCTCGTTTGGCTGTGCATAAGGGTGTTACGGGTGTTGTTAAAAATAAAAAAAGGGTTCTCCGTGACAATATATATTTAAAAAAGAAAAAAAATAGGGGTCGTGGGCAGAAGGCCGTATGGTCTGGACTAGCCTCTTGGTGTCAAGGTAGGGTTAGGGGAATTTAAACCACGTGGGAACTTAGCTGAGGATCCAGCTGTCTAGCACGTGGCGGATGCGAGCTAGGGCTACCACTCCTGGAAGCTTCTCCGTCACCGCTGCGTCCGTACGTCGTAGATAGATCCTCTCAATAAAAAAATTAAATCCCCGTCCAATGATCATCAGCACTCTGAACTCCAGCTAGTCCTTTTAATTGGTGCCTCGAATGCTGTAGTTGGCGGTGTTTCGTGCCCCAAACCAAGTTCCTGGAATAATCACGGTAATGTGTCGGTAGGAGTCCGGTCCTACAGCCAGCGCGATTTCAACCCCAAACGATCAAAAATCACGGGCTGTGTGACCATTACAAAGGTAGGCAAAATAAAAAAGATAAGATGATATTAAGGGCAACCAATATGATACAAACATCGTAACATTTTAATAGTGCTAGATTGGAAAGACGAAACTACAATTGAGCACGTGGTATGGCCAATCAAATAATTGACAACTAATTTACCAAGATGATAGTTTACATGAAAGGATAATGCGTTTTAATACAAGCATGATTTTCTAAATATTCACAACACAGATACACTAAATTACTCACCGTGATACACGGGATTAAGAGTTAAAAGAAACTGGAAAAACTTCAACAATAAAAATTCTACTTCGTCTTCTAGCAGGAGGAAAAAAAGGCCCTGTCATCTCGCGACAGCCCTTATATACTCCTACTGACAATGTTTTTTTTTTAACTGACAACTAGCGGTAATGCATAATCCAACCGCCACAATAAAGAAATATTGGAGATGAAGCTCTAGTTACAAAACCTTTGCCAATAGATGGCGTCGTCTAACATAATTTAGTTATTAAAGTTAGGAATAACAGTCAATAGATGACGCTAGGAGCGTCGTTATAAGTTATATTAATGCGTTAAAATGTAGCTATGCTACATATCCCCCCCTGTTACCGAAGGATTTTGACTGATCACAGGAAAAAATCCAGAAACAACTACAAAAGAAGTAAACTTGTTAAAAATAAATTTGAAAAAAGAAAAAACTACGATGATGGAGGTTAAATGCTAGTCTTGTGTCTACGCGCAAACAACCGACAACCTTTCATACTACGATTCACACTATAGTCATACATCCCATACATACATCCACTTACATTATTGCATCCCGAACCAAATAATATGATCCGAGACGCCCTAACATGCGAGTATTGTTTTCCATAAAGAGGAAAACAACACAAGTCGTAGATAATGATGTACAGAGCTATAACGTTATACGACAAGATAACGAACAGCGTCTGAATAAAGCGCGAAACTACTAGCCTTCCTACAATAGTTAACCAACTATTTTGATAAAATTGGTAGCTTAAGGTCTTTCAAATGCCAGGCACCAAGATCTTTGCCTTGCATGTCTTGCAGAACGTAAACTAACGGAGAACGTTTACCTACAATTTTACATTTTACAAATTTAGGAGCCAACTTTTTGCTAAAATGTTTCTCCTTGTCGCTGAGAAAATAAGTTCTCTTAAAAACTACATCACCAACGTTAAATTCAGCAGGCTTTCGTCTCAAATTATATTGAGCAGTGCTCTTAACATGAGCTTGCCAAAGACGCATCTGAACGCTGTCAAACAAAGATGACATACACCCCAAATTTTCGGCGTAGGCGTCACGAGGCGAAAACACGAGGTCTTTTATACTGTCGGTATCTAGGTAGTGAGTACCGCAAGACACTAGTTCCCTACCATAAACTAAGAAAGATGGTGTAAAACCGGTTGCCTCATTCACAGAGTTGTTGATGGCGAATTGTATTTCGGGTATATGTACATCCCATGACCTATGGTCCTCTTCCACGTAGGTCGAAATACAAGTGATAATAGTCCTATTGTAGCGTTCGACCGTATTTACCTGAGGGGTATAACGCGGTGTTAAGTAAACTTTAGGTATATTATATTTTTTAAAAAACCTATTAGTTTCGTTACTAACGAACTGAGGGCCATTATCCATTATAATAGTTTGTGGTACACCATGCACCAAGAAAACACTATCTTCTAAAATTTTAATTATGATATCGGATGTAGCACGTTTCATAGGAAAGATAAGGCAAAATTTTGAAAAGCAACAAGTTACAACTAAAATAAAATTATTACGTTTTCTAGTAGTAGGTAACGGTCCCATTATGTCAACAGAGATGACTTGAAATGGTCGTGAGCAGTCTTTAGGGCGACCCATTTCACCTAAAACTTTATGATTTTGAGACTTATACTGTAGACATTTAGAACACTTAGAAATGTAAGTGACGACATCGCGATACATATTAGGCCAAAAGTAGTTAAGTGCGAGCCGTCTATAAGTTTTAAAAATTCCCATGTGACCAGCAGTGGGCTCATCATGGTTAGCACGAATAATTTCTTCGCGAAAATCTTTAGGAACTACCTCTTTCCAAGAAAATTCAGAAGTTAAGTTATGTTTATTTTTAGAAAGCCTAAACAATCTATTATCTTTAATCGTAAAATTTGGAAAAGAAGATGGCGTGTTATTGCAACCGTTAAAAATATTAAGATACCAGGTATCAGCGCCGGTATAGTTTGTCCAAGTAGAAATTGCGTTGATGTTAACCGCTCGAGACAAAGCGTCTGGTATAACGTTATCACAGCCTTTCCTATGTTTAATTTCAAAATTAAATTCGGAAAGTCTGACACACCAGCGAGCTAGCCTACCAGTGGGGTTGGACAAAGACAAGAACCATTTAAGAGCACTGTGATCAGTATAAACTGTAAACTTTTTACCGTTCTCTAAGGCTTAACTCACACTGGCGCAGAGTCGAAGCGACGCGACGCGTCATATTTTTCCGCCTAAAGCATAATTATCTCTATTGTTCTATTATTTAAGTACAAATTTGTGCTATGTAAATATGGAAGCGCGCGTCGATGCGCGTTGACGCGCGCATTCGCGCTACGGCGCTCGGCTGGAGTCGGGTGGGTCAGCGAAACAAAATGCAAAACATGACGCGTCGCGTCGCTTCGACTCTGCGCCAGTGTGAGTTGAGCCTTAATAACAACGCCAGTGTTCTAAAGCTACTAAAACTGCTAACGTCTCACGCTCAGTAATCCCATAAACTTTCTCCTGTTTAGTTAAGGAGCGACTCATGTACGCGACAGGGTGTTCTTTTCCTTCGAACTTCTGGGTGAGCATGGCCCCAATACCATAGCTACTGGCGTCCGTATGAACCTCAAAGGGTTCATTGTAATCGGGACAGCGCAGTACTGGCGCGGAGACCAAGCTCTCCTTAAGTTTATTGAACGCCAAGTCCGCCTCAGAAGTCCACTCGAAAGGAGGGGCATTCTTACGTGTAGACGTTAGTTTATTTAAGGGCCCTGCCAGAGTACTAAAATTAGGCACAAACCTTCTGTACCAAGTGGCAGTACCAAGAAAACGTTTTACACTTTTCCTACAAGTAGGTGTAGGAAAATTTATGATCGCGGCGACCTTATCAGGATCAGTACGAAGACCGTTGCCGTCGATTACATAACCTAAATATTTAAGTTGAGACCGAAAAAATTTACACTTTTCAAATTTTACAGTCAAATTAGCTTCCTTGAGGACTTGAAGAACCCTCAAAAGAGTAGCTACGTGTTCATTATAATCCTCACTAATAATAACTATATCGTCTAAATAACAAAATGTTTTATGACCAAAGTTACCAAATAAAGCATCTACTAAACGCTGCTGCGTAGCAGGTGCATTCGTCAAACCGAAAGCCATGCGTTTAAAACGAAACATTCCACGACCCGGAACATAAAAAGCAGTCTTATCGCGATCAGACTCATTAATAGCAGTCTGCCAGAAGCTGTTAGAAAGGTCAATAGTACTTAGGTAACGAGCGTCGCGTAAGCCGTCTAAAATTTCCGAAATGTACGGTAAACTATAAGCGTCTTTTTTAGTGACAGAGTTTAACTTACGACTATCTAAACAAAATCTAAATTCGCCAGTATTTTTCTTAGGCACCACTAATACAGGAGAGCTCCAAGCAGATTGGCACGGCTCGATGACGTCCATAGCCAACATTTCGTCAACCTGTTCAACTAAAATACGTTGTTTTTCAGGCGACATCCTATAATAACGTTGACGGATAGGTAACGCATCGCCTGTATCAATTTTATGAGTGATAAGAGAAGTTAAACCTAAACCTTTCTCTTCAAAAGAAATAGAACGAAATTGTTTTATTATGTCGTCGGCTACCGAGCGCTCAGACGAACTCAAATTTTCATAGCCGTTAATGGCCGGCTGGGTCACCTGATGAGAAGTGATTTGTTCGGTAGCCGTACTAGAATTAATAGAATTTAAATATTTAGGACAAAGTTTAAAAATACGCCAGAAGTCAATACCTAAAATGAGGTTAGAAGTAACCTGAGGTACTACGTATAATTTTAAAATATGAAATTGATCTTCAAAACGAATAGGTAAATTTATATAACCTATAGACTTTAAGCATTGACCGCCCGCGGCGAAAATTGAAATATTATTATCATCATTATTGATAGGATAGCCTAGCTCAATAATGTTTAAATGAGAATTATTACCTAACAAAGAAATGCAAGAACCCGAGTCTAAAAGACCGCGCATGCTAAAAGCGTCTATGTGTATATTGACATAAGGTCGAGAATCTAAATTGTTGTTAATACATCGGACCGTATTAATGGTGTAATATTTAAAAAATGTGCCTACAGTTTTAACCCATTGTTTCCGATCATCAAGGTCGGTATGGTTAGGTATAACACGATCCGATAAAACTAGTTTTTTGAACGATATTTACTAAGGCAATGAGTACAATCGGGCCGGCGCACGCCAGGATTGCCACAGCCAAAACAAAAAATTTTCGACTTATCAGCTGTGCACTCATAATAGTTGTGCGAGTTCACCTTACAACGTAAACAAAATTTAGGCATATTCGAATGCAAACTATTAACATGATTATGTGAATGTTTAAAAGCAAAACTATTATTATTATTAGGTGGGTTATTAGAAAAATTATTATTCCGAAATGGTCTACTAAAAGTTTTATTAATAGTTTGTTTGTTCTCAGTTTTATTACTATTACAAGTATAAGCTAGGTCCGGTGCTAAGGTATCCGACGTTATCCTAGGCGGTTCATGATATAAAGTTAGTCGAGATTGTACATCCTCATAATTCTTACAAAGAGACTTTAGTTGTTCAATAGAGTTGACCGTAGGAGAAGAAGCCAAAATGTTTGCATAGCAAGGTTTAATGTTGTGTAATAAGATTTCCAACTTCTCACTCTCTGGGACAGGTTTAACAAGACGGTTGAACATTCCTTCCATTATAGCAATATAAATTGTAATGGTTTCTTTTTCGCCCTGAGTTCTATTACGGATTTCCGACATAAACCGATAATCAAAACTCGGTTTGTCAAAGTCACAATACAAAAGATTTAAAAGTTCTGACCAACTGTTAACGTTTTGATAAATACTTCTATACCAATGTAAGGCATCACCAGTAAATAGATCAAAAGCGTGAGAGAGAATCTTTGAATCGCTAACGTTATGCTGTGTACAGTACTCATTCACTCTAGAAATAAACGCGCGGACACAAGACTTGCCATCAAATTTAAATTTTTGTAAATCAGCTAGATTATTTTTTTCACATTGAACTGTAATATTTAAAGGAGGCATAGGTGGTGCTACAGCAGGAGCTGGCATCACGGAACAACTACTAGACCCCTTAAGTTGATGCAATAAACCCAAATAATTTTGAAATTTTTGTAAGCAACTATTATATTGTACAGCAAACGGTTCTATATTATTAGTAGAAATTCTATTAATCCTATACTCAATGTGGTTTAAATTATTCTCAGCTCTAAGCAATGAGTTACCATCGGAGTGAGAATCTAATTGTAATTTTATTTTTGTTAGGGTTTCCTCAATCCCCGACAAATCATCTTTTATAGAAAGACAAGAGTCTAAAATATCTTCAGACGGGTAAAGCTCAGCTAATTTAACTATTTGCTTTCTTAACTCCACAACGGTGGAAGCTGGTGTTTCATTTCTAACCAAAACTTCATACTCCAATTCTGATTTTTGAAGAGAAAAAAATTTAATTTTCTCCGGCATAATGAGAAGTTAAGTTGTCAGAAGTAAAATTTATTAAGAAGTTAAGTAACTTATTAAATTCAAAAGCTTAAAAAGAAATTAAGTTTTTCCAAAATAAATCAATTAATGAATTTATCAGAAGTTAAATTCAATTTTAAAAGTTAAATTACCAAGTAAATTCAAGAAAAATATTCACAAGCCTAACGGTGAGTATATCTGTGTTGAGAAAATACAAAAATAATCAGATGTATTCTCTAAAAAAAAATACACAAAAGAAATATAATTTGTAATCAGTACTATATAAGATAACTAACTACAAAACAACAAGTTCTACAGACTATATGGTACAGACCATATACAATAGGATGAAAAAATAAATAGTATAAAGTTTATTAACAATTTTAAACTTTACACAACAACAATAAAGTTACTAGTTTCTACACTAAGTATAATACGGCACAAAACAAACACCAATACTGGACACACAGACCCAGGAAGAGACACCAGATGCCAGACCAGACAAAACCACGTTTATGGGCGCCAATTGTTACGGGTGTTGTTAAAAATAAAAAAAGGGTTCTCCGTGACAATATATATTTAAAAAAGAAAAAAAATAGGGGTCGTGGGCAGAAGGCCGTATGGTCTGGACTAGCCTCTTGGTGTCAAGGTAGGGTTAGGGGAATTTAAACCACGTGGGAACTTAGCTGAGGATCCAGCTGTCTAGCACGTGGCGGATGCGAGCTAGGGCTACCACTCCTGGAAGCTTCTCCGTCACCGCTGCGTCCGTACGTCGTAGATAGATCCTCTCAATAAAAAAATTAAATCCCCGTCCAATGATCATCAGCACTCTGAACTCCAGCTAGTCCTTTTAATTGGTGCCTCGAATGCTGTAGTTGGCGGTGTTTCGTGCCCCAAACCAAGTTCCTGGAATAATCACGGTAATGTGTCGGTAGGAGTCCGGTCCTACAGCCAGCGCGATTTCAACCCCAAACGATCAAAAATCACGGGCTGTGTGACCATTACAAAGGTAGGCAAAATAAAAAAGATAAGATGATATTAAGGGCAACCAATATGATACAAACATCGTAACATTTTAATAGTGCTAGATTGGAAAGACGAAACTACAATTGAGCACGTGGTATGGCCAATCAAATAATTGACAACTAATTTACCAAGATGATAGTTTACATGAAAGGATAATGCGTTTTAATACAAGCATGATTTTCTAAATATTCACAACACAGATACACTAAATTACTCACCGTGATACACGGGATTAAGAGTTAAAAGAAACTGGAAAAACTTCAACAATAAAAATTCTACTTCGTCTTCTAGCAGGAGGAAAAAAAGGCCCTGTCATCTCGCGACAGCCCTTATATACTCCTACTGACAATGTTTTTTTTTTAACTGACAACTAGCGGTAATGCATAATCCAACCGCCACAATAAAGAAATATTGGAGATGAAGCTCTAGTTACAAAACCTTTGCCAATAGATGGCGTCGTCTAACATAATTTAGTTATTAAAGTTAGGAATAACAGTCAATAGATGACGCTAGGAGCGTCGTTATAAGTTATATTAATGCGTTAAAATGTAGCTATGCTACAAGGGGGTGTTGGTTCCGACACTCATGCTTGGAAGTGAAAGTTGGGTATGGCAGAAGAAACATGAAAGCAGAATAAATGCAGTTGAAATGAGAGCGTTAAGAAGTATGATAGGAGTTAAACTGAGTGACAGGATAAGAAATAGTGAGATTAGGAAACTTTGTGGTCTGAAAGAAGATGTAGTGACAAAAATTGAGAAAGGTATGCTGAGATGGTTTGGCCATGTCGAGAGAATGAATGAAGAACGATTGACGAAAAAAGTGTATAAGGCGAGTGTGAATGGGAGTGTTGGAAGGGGTAAACCTAGGCGGACGTTTCGGGACCAAATCAGGGATGTCTTGAAAAAAGGTCAGGTCAAGAGTACCCTAAACCGAAGAACATGTATGAAGGGAATAATGAAAGTGGACGAAGCGAAACAAGTATGTAAGGATCGTAGCAAGTGGAAAGAAGTGGTCTCTGCCTACCCCTACGGGAAAGAGGCGTGATTATATGTATGTATGTATGTATGTATTCTGTGGCTCAGTGGTTAGCGCGTCTGAGCTCAAGCCGGAGGTCGCGGGTTCAAATCCCGCAAAAAGTTTCGTTTGTTGCTGGTGAATGAATGTGTATACCAAAGTAAAAATTTAAAACATATTATTATGTAGGTATAACAACAATAAGTAAAAGATCTAAATGTATTATGTTTCCGTTGTCTGCTACCCGTAAACAAGTTCTTCGAAAACTTAGAACGGGACCAGATTGTCGTGGTGTGATATTGCCATATATATTATTATTAATGTTCGAAGATTCAATAGACCAGATAACCATTTGACATTAGAAATCACAACATCATTCAACAAAATGAGCACCATTTTGCTACTTGACTGTTGTCACGGAAAAACATAACATAATATGTTATAAACGTTAGTGAAAAGGATAACAATAATCAAGCAATTCTTTTTTGTAAGAAAATAAATTGCATAAGTAAAAATAAAGTTTAAGCATTTTTATTTTTGAAAAAATAGATCTGATTTTTTTTACCCGTGTTACTAGATAGGCGGCCATTTTTAAGCATCGTGTGACGTCGTAATACTCAAAATATGCCAATTGTCATATAATAACACTAACATAATATATTAAACATTGTGTGAAATAGACGTACGTGCGTTTTGATTTTAATTTATTGGTAAGTATTATAAAAATTAAATAAAGTAAATAGCTTTTATTTCCAGCCTGAAATGTATATAAATACCTTACAAACTATCATACATGTTATATACTTAAAACTACACTTTGTGACGACGTGTTGTCGGCGACGTGATGCGCGCTTCGTTCTAGAGTCTCCCCCGAAATTTCCGGTAGACCACGTCCGTCGGCCAGAAATCCTCCACATCGAAAGTGACAGAAGAGGCGTCGGTACTCTCACCACAAAGGAACTAAAGTTGACCTTGTAGCGAGACTCCAGACGCTCGACCCTTAAGGCGAGGAATGTCTTCTTACAGATATAGTCCACGACGTCCTCGACCTCCATGAACCAGTGCAGGCGGGAGACGTACAGCGGCGTCGCGGGTACTTCACACCGCAGTTCCATCTTGGGTACGTAGGGTGCGGTGCCGCGGTGGTTGCGGGCGGCGGGCTGCCTCTTCTTTTTTCTCTCCACCAGTGTGAAGCCCTCCTCGTCGCACCCCCTGCTCTCGTTCATGCCAGGTCGAGGAGCCTTGCGGCTATCCGTAGCCATGCGGCTCTCTTTCTCACCCTTTGTCTTCGCCCGCGGGGGAGGTGTGGGGCGAGCACCAACACTCGCAAAATTTCGCTGCTGAGCCGCTGATTGACTCGGCGTTGGCTAATTCCGAAGCGGAATGCATGTGGCGGGGACGGAGGCGGTAGCTGACTCATCAGATTCCGCTTACATGAAAAACTATGTGTGAGCATGCGCGCCACCACGACGTGTGTTGACAAAGGCAGTTGAAGGTTCGGGTGAACCACTTATTGAATTATGCCTCCAGCCTGTTGAAGTTTTTCAGCAGGCTGGAGACGTCAATGGGCGCATCGTTACCACCAGTAGCTTGTGGAAATCTTTCGCTACAAAGGCCGGCACGTCATCTGGATCCGTCTGTTTAGCAGGGAGATGATGTCCTGCACGTTTCGTTCGCCGCCATTTCTCCTCCGTGATGGCATGTTCGCACTCTGGCCGAGCGTACAGCAGCTGCTTGCCCATACAAATCGCTTCGCTGGTGAAAGTTGACTTGCAGATCTGCATGATGCTGACCTCGTCCATGGTATCGATGACGTGCTGGATGAACGCCACCAACTCGTTGGACACCAGCGCCATGTTTGACGTGCGACGGCGAATCAGCTGAGCGACTAGCAAAAAATTAAATTTTGCTTCGCGAGTGTATTGCGAAGCGCGACCGAATTATAGCTCTCAATGCACACATTAATTATGACGTCACTGACAGAAAATAACAGGTCAAGAAATTAAAACTGTCTGGAAGTTAAAACTGTCGATTACAAGTCACCACATTAATTTATACTTACTTGCAATCGATATCAACGACTTAATGGAGACTTTTTAACCTTGGTCTGTGTTAAGTTTCAAGTAATTTGCTTTTTAGGCAAGAAGGTAATTTGGGCACAAGTTCGTCATATCAATTGTTAAGACAATGCGGTGGTTATGGTTTGTTCTCTTTTAGTATTATACGAGGTATTCTCCGCGGCTTCGCCCGCTTAAGTACAGTATCCCAAGGCCTATGATTTAATTCAGAGCCTAAACTTCTACCATAGCAAATTTCATCAAAATCCGTCCAGTAGTTTTTGCGTGAAAGAGTAACAAATTTCCATTCTTACAAACTTTCACATTTATAATAGTATGTAGTAGGATTGATTTCTTATGTTTACGTGAATGTTATTTATTGTATTATAAACACTTACGGATTGTGTCGCGGTGCACTTTTCTTTTTTTCCCGACGTTCCGGCCACTTTTCAGCATCCGTGATCACGAGAGGACTGAGGAGGCAGTTGTCCTATTTGTTGAAGTTGTTTGAACTACCCGAAGATTCTTCAACTATTATTTGTGCGCCGATCCACGCAAAACATACTAACAGTATCTTGAAGCCGCGGTGTTTATGACTTAATTTTTTTATTTGGCAGAATCCAGTCATCTTCTCGGTTAAATTAGGCTACTTTTTAATTTCTGTAGCCTCGCGTATCATTCTTGGACGATGAAGAATGGTGTTCCTCTGCGTGTACTTGTGGCTTATCAAATATAATGTAATGGCGAGGTTGATCCAGTGTGTTTGGAAATTGCAGATTTATTGTTGCGACGGTGTTTAACATATACGATGTGTTCCTTCTGTAGGTAATGTTTATTATGTTCACACATTCAAAAGTACCTACCAGCTAGCTAGCAATAGGTGAAAATGTACATATTTTTTACATTACATTTACATTAGATTATTAGTCTACGTTTACAAAACAACATTAAAGTAATGTAAACAGAATTATAATTAAATTGTTCTAGTTGATTAGTCGATTGTCTCTTAAGTTGTAAAAGTTTATTGCAACTTAATTGTGTCGGGTGCGTAATCTAAGTAACTTTCAAATTAGTTTAGACTTTGGATTCGTATTCGAATTATACAGGCAAGCCATTGAGTGAAGTCACTATAATTACTGTAACACTGGCTATGGGGTAGTGGGTACTAATTTGAAGTCAGTTACTTCCGCCGACCTGCGGGATATTCGGCGACATGTCAAATAATTAGAACTGGAATTATTTCGTGTTTCGTCAATCGCGGACGTACTATGTGTACTTCAATTGAAAGTCCCAAATAATCGCGGATGTACTATGTGTACTTCAATTGAAAGTACCAATTAATCGCGGATGTACTATGTGTACTTCAATTGAAAGTCCCAAATAATCGCGGATGTACTATGTGTACTTCAATTGAAAGTACCAATTTATCGCGGATGTACTATGTGTACATCAATTAAAAGTCCCAATTAATCGCGGATGTGTATATATATGTGTACTTCAATTGAAAGTCCCAATTAATCGCGGATGTGTATATATATGTGTACTTCAATTGAAAGTCCCAATTAATCGTGGATGTAATATGTGTACTTCAATTGAAAGTCCCAATTAATCGCAGATGTACTATGTGTACTTTAATTGAAAGTCCTAATAAATGGCGGATGTACTATGTGTACATCAATTGAAAGTCCCAATTAATCGCGGATGTACTATGTGTACATCAATTGAAAGTCCCAATTAATCGCGGATGTACTGTGTGTACTTCAATTGAAAGTCCTAATTAATCGCGGATGTACTATGTGTACATCAATTGAAAGTCCCAATTAATCGCGGATGTACTATGTGTACTTCAATTGAAAGTCCCAATTAATCGCGGATGTACTATGTGTACTTCAATTGAAAGTCCCAATTAATCGCGGATGTACTATGTGTACTTCAATTGAAAGTCCCAATTAATCGCGGATGTACTATGTGTACTTCAATTGAAAGTCCCAATTAATCGCGGATGTACTATGTGTACTTCAATTGAAAGTCCGAATAATTAATCCAATTTCAACTTTTATCTAGTCTACTAGAGGTCGCCCTGTGGTCGAAATTCGACCACAATTCATATTTTTTTAGTTTTTAAGTTTCAAATTTTTTTGGGTTCCTTTGCCTCTTAGATACGCAATAAAATATGTAAATTTTGTTCTTTTTCTTTTTTAAAATGGCTCCCTAGTGAGTCGCCAATGTCAGAGTGTATTGACTTAAAATTTGTTTATGGAACGTGAAAAAAAGATTGACAATTGTGTCAAACTTAACACTTACTGTTATTATCTATGGTTATTATACAAAAGCATGGTAGTGTGAGTGAGGTAGTATGTGTAACTTTATTTTTATAAATTTTATGTGTTTCTATGCATTACTTAAAAATATTAGCTTTCTGCACACCTTCCTCCACATGAAATTTCATACTCCTCCGTTCGCACAATTCTCGTAAAACTGTACTCAAAGTTTTTTCTTCACGTATTAATATAGTATTATATGAAAATTAAAGTTACCTATATTCTTAGGGTTCCGTAGTTCACGTCTCGGAACCCTTATAGTTTCGTCATGTCTGTCCGTCCATAGGTCCGTCCGTTTTCGGCTCACCACCCAAACGGTTTTGGGTGGTAAGCCGGTCGGTCGGTCGGTCGGTCGGTTTGTGATAGAAATTTGAAAATGGATACGTGTATTTACTACGCCAACAAATTGCTAAAATAAAATTATTTTTTTTTTACTATACGTAAATTTTTAGATTTTGGTATCCGTTTGCAAGATATTCAACATTAAAACGCATTTATTATCTAAAATAGGGGGGGGGGTCCCCCCTCTAAAAGCTAAACGGCTGGCTCGAAAAATCTGAAAAAAGTTATGATGATAGTCCATGTCATGAACTTTGAAGGAAAACTATAATAGCTTATAGGCTATTCCCGAAGTAACAAAATCATATAAATATAACTTTGTTAGTTCGGGAATTATAGGGGCCTTTATAACTCCCGAACTAACAAAGTTATAAGTGGAAAGCTTGGAAAACTTCGTATAAAATAACGAAATATTAAGTAAACATGTTAAATATTGGTATAATGCTACGGAACCCTACGTGCGCGACGTACCTACGTCCGACTCGCACTTGACCGGTTTTTTTAAATACTAACAGCTGGGCTGCCTCCGATTTAATACAAAATGCAAAAAACATAATTTATTACTTTCCATATTGTACATAAACTCATTCTGGTTCTGTGCATACTATTCATAAATTATAAATCATAAATCATTTTTTTTTAAATATCTTTATTGGCAAATAAACATCTTAGTACAGTAATTAAACCCGCCAAACTGCGTCACAGTTTGTCGGCAGGTATTGCGCTCGTTTTATACATCTTTTTAGACTTTTTAATTAAACAATAATTATAGTAAACAATATGTTTAGCAACACTATCACTATTGTACTTAACAGAAATACTTCTACTTATTTCCTATTAAACACTGACCAAATATTTGTATTGTTCCAGACACTACTTGTACCTGATGCCTTTACATTTGGTAACATTAACTTTTTCAGTTTATTTTTGACAATGACTCTATTTACCTTACGACTACTGTCGTCCGCTTGTGTCCTCAGCCAGGTGTATTTATTATACAGTGTAGGGGTCAAATACTTAATGGTTATCATCCCGTAATAGTTTTTAATCCGCGGTGTTACAAGTTTACCTAATCTAACAGTTTTAGTATTATGCGAGTTCTTTATTTTAATTTTAAATTGATCACTATGAAATTGTTCGAGAATCACTGGGTATTCGACTTTTTTGTGAACCGGTAGAACTTTGCATACATTAAACAACGCTTCGTAGTCATTTTTACATTCTTTCTTTGTTTTTGGATCAACTAGGTATTTCATAAAGCGAGTTTGTAATTTCTTGATAATTACAAACTCTTGAATAATCTAGATAAGTTTTAAATGTGCGGCCGTAGGTACTTAGCCCGTAGCTATTAGTATCTTATTTAGTGATTAATAGAACACTCACTCCTTCAAGCGAAGTATGAATAATAATTTTTAAAGTCACGAGTTTAATTGATTTAAAAATGCATTTTAAAGGTAAAACCGCACTAGGCAGCATAGGAGCATCGCGATTCATCCCTATTAGTAATACTGCAATGGAGTGCGGCATTGCGTGGTTTCGCTGCCGAGGACTGCGTTATGTATCATACAATATCATACAAATATTAATCGGCCGTGACGCGTCGCGCAGTTCCACTCCCGCGTAGTGCGGGTCCAACTTTCCGCGTTACAAAATTCTTTGATACCGGCTGTATTTCCCCTTGCCGGCCCGGTGCGCGGCGCCGGCTCGCCATGGCACCGGGGCTGCCGGTGACGTGTCAGGTAGCATGGAGAAAATATACCTAGATGCTCCATGCTCCATGGGTGGGAGTCATTACCGTGCCGTTGCCGGACCGGTGCCATAGCCATGCTCCGCCCTTTAAATAATCTAAACTTACCTAAACAAAAAGATATTTCATTTTGAACAAATTAATATGCTATATTTCTTTATAGCACAGTATATACTTATGTGAAATGAAATGAAATGGTGTGAAGTGTCCATGGATATTATTATATTATTATACACAGAACAAGACGAAAGTATGTACCATAAAGGCGGCCTTATTACTAAACACCAATTTCTTCCAGACAATCTTAGAAAGTAAGGATTAAATTGCCGGAGAGGGGTACTGTACCGTGCTTAAAGTATATCTAAAAAATTATAAACATCCTACTATTATTATAAATATGAAAGTTTGTGAGGATGGATGGATATTTGTTACTATTTCACGCAAAAACTACTGAAATTATTTCAATGGAAATTTGGTAGGGTATTAGTTTAGGCTCTGGATTAAAACATAGGCTACTTTTTATCTCAAAAAAGTATAGTATTCCCGTGGGATACCCGATACTTTTGTAGGGATCTCCTACATCTTATTTAATATTTACATATTATTTTACACACAATTTTATTTATACTCCTATTTACAAACTCAAAAATTAAACTTATTTACTTCATTTAAAAGTATTTATTATATACACATATTTATAAAACTCTGACAAGGCATCAGGTGCCCAGTCAGCTCATTTAAAATATTATAATTAAATAGATGTTTACGCTAAAGCGCATGGGAGACTCGCGCGCCGACCGGTTTTCTATGGTATAGCGAGTACCTACGCGGTATGAAGATATCGCTGCGCGCCGCGCGGCCGCTCGCCAGTTGGATTTCTGGATTGATAGGCGAAACTAGTGACGCTCGTGCGCCGAAATTTAAGTTCGCGACCTCGATATCGTGGTCAGCTGTTTTGTATTTTTTATGTACTTTAGTTGCTGCGGACTCTCACACTCTCCTTCCATTTAAATATAGGTTTTTGTGGTGTAATTGTGAAACAATATTGTGACCCGTGAATATAAGATTCAGACCTGATCTTTTGGTTATTCTAACTAACTTTCTATTATACTCATCACCTACCAATTACACATAACCCTATAAGTGGTGACCCCGCGAACACAAAATGAGTGAAAGTAGCAGTGACTCGGCGGCGACCGCGTGCTCGCAGAAAGGCGGCGTTACCGTGCGCCGTAAAAAACACGTGGCCACAACATCTTCCCCCAGCAACGTTTTGAAGGTGCAACCGTTTTCTCCAGAGGAACCCGAAATATGGTTTGCGCTACTTGAAGGTCAGTTTGACGTTTTTAATATTACGAGTGATACAAAAAGGTACACGAGCGTTATCAATAACCTCGACATTGTACACTCAAAAGCAGTGAAGGATATCATACTAAATCCTCCGGCTTTTAACAAATATGAGCGAATAAAGGCCGAGCTCGTCAAACGACTATCTGCGTCGAAGGAGACCAAGGTTCGCCAGCTCCTGACCCATGAACAACTAGGTGACAGGAAGCCTTCACAATTTCTTCGCCACCTTCAAGACCTGGCCGGCCCGACCGTTCCTGAAGATTTAATACAGTCGATCTGGACCAGCCGTCTGCCTCATCACCTGCAGACAGTGCTAGCCTCCCAGACCGGCCAGTCCTTGGAACAACTCGCCGACCTCGCCGACAGGATCCAGGGGATTGCCACCCCCCACACCGCAGGAGTTTCTTTTTTATCGAACGCGGCACAGCAGACGTGTGAGATTGCCGAGCTGAAGAGGATGGTGGAACGGCTCACGCTAGAGCTTGAAAGGCACACACGCTCAGCTCAATGTTCCAGCATCAGATCCAGACCCAGGAGGCGCTCATCTTCGCGCCCTCGCTCCAGATCCGATTCCAGCTACCGCCGGCATCCCCTCTGCTGGTACCACATGAAGTACGGAACCCAGGCCCGTAGCTGCATCAAACCGTGCGACTTCAACAAGAAGTCGGGAAACCCCGCGAGCAGTCACTGATGACGACTGGTGATTGCTGCGCTGCTTCAGGTCGTCTCTTTGTCACTGACCGCACCACCAGACTACAATTTCTAGTAGACACCGGCAGTGACCTCTGCGTTTACCCCCGTTCCGCGCTTCGCCAACGCCGTACCAAGACGGACTTTCAGCTAAGTGCAGCTAATGGTAGTGCTATAGAGACTTATGGTTTTTTAGATCTTAGTTTAGATTTAGGCTTAAGGCGTAGTTTTCCTTGGCGTTTTACAGTAGCTAATGTAACTAAGCCAATATTGGGAGTAGATTTCCTAAGTAATTATAATTTAATTGTAGATTGTAAAAATCAAAAACTTTTAGATAGTACTACTACATTATGTACCAATGCTCGTGTTGCTAAGTCTGTGAATAGTATTATTCATTCAATTAAGGTTTCGATGGGCGACACTAGGTATCACGCTATTCTTGCTAGATATCCTGAAATCACCCGCCCTTCAGGCACTTTGCGCACTCAAAAGCACAACACCGTACACTATATTCGCACTACACCTGGCCCACCTATTTTTTGTAATCCACGTAGATTAGCTCCAGATAAGCTCAAATTTGCAAAGCAAGAATTCCAGCTTATGCTTAATAGCGGTACAGCCCGTCCATCTGACAGTCCCTGGGCTTCACCTTTACACCTTGCCCCTAAAAAGGATAACGGCTGGCGTCCTTGCGGCGATTACAGGTTACTTAACGCCCGCACTATTCCAGACCGCTATCCTATACGGCATATCCACGACTTTGCTCATTCCATTGCAGGTTGTAAGGTTTTCTCGACCATTGATCTAGTGAAGGCATATAACCAGATTCCGGTCTTTGAAGACGACATCCAGAAGACAGCCATTACCACACCTTTCGGTTTGTATGAATTCCCTTTCATGACCTTTGGGTTGAGGAACGCTGGCCAGACCTTCCAACGTTTTGTTGACGAGATGACCAGAGGCTTGGATTTCTGCTACGCCTACCTTGACGACTTCCTAGTTTTCTCCAAGACCCCAGAAGACCACGAGACCCACCTGGAACTGCTGTTCAGCCGCATGAAGGAGTACGGCATCCTTGTGAACACATCCAAGTGTGTCTTTGGAGTCCGTCAGGTGACCTTTCTAGGCTACAGCATTTCCGAAACCGGTACCAAGCCCCTGGAGTCCAAAGTCCAGGCCATAAAGGACTTCCCTGCGCCGACAAATGTTCGACAGCTTCGTAGGTTCCTGGGCATGGTAAATTTTTACCGGCGTTTTATTCCTAATGCCGCACTGACACAGGCACCTCTGAATTCCCTTCTCACAGGCTCCGTGAAGGCGTCACATCCAGTCAAGCTGACTGGCGATACTCTGACGGCTTTTGAGCAGTGTAAGGAAAGTTTATTAAATGCTGCATTACTCGCGCATCCCGACAGTGAAGCCAAGCTCGCTCTGGTAACAGATGCGTCCGACTTGGCCTTGGGAGCAGTACTGCAGCAGTGGAAAGACGACCAATGGCAACCACTCGCTTTCTTTTCTCGTAAATTGAGCCATTCACAGCAAAAGTACTCACCGTACGATCGCGAGCTGCTGGCCATTTACGAGAGCATAAAGTATTTTCGCCATATGTTGGAGGCCAGACACTTCGTGGTTTACACTGATCACAAGCCGATCAGTTACGCTTTTCATGAGAGAAAAGCCAACTGCTCGCCTCGACAGTTTCGCCACCTCGATTACATATCGCAGTTCACAACCGACATCAGACACATTTCCGGCAAAGATAATGTCGTTGCCGACACATTGTCACGTGTCGATGAACTATCGATAGGTATGGATTACAACCAATTGGCTTCATCACAGGCTGTGGACGAGGAGTTGGCACAACTACTCCGCGGCAAATCATCGCTCCGCATGGAGAATTTGCCCGTCCCCAATTCCAACGTCAAAGTTTATTGTGACGTCAGCACCCCAACCCCCAGGCCTTTCGTGACGAAACCATTGCGGAAGCAACTCTTCGACAGTCTTCATAACCTCAGCCACCCAGGTGCCAACGCTACTGCCAGGCTAGTAGCTGAGCGTTTTGTATGGCCCGGTGTGCGCAAAGATTGTCGAGAGTGGTCTCGAAAGTGTCTAGCATGCCAACGTGCAAAGGTAAGTCGCCACGTGTCGTCCCCTCTTGGCACGTTCAACTTACCTCGGGCACGTTTCGCATTTGTACATGTAGACATAGTAGGTCCCCTTCCTCCATCACAAGGCTATCGATACTGCACAACTGTTGTGGATCGTTTCACGCGTTGGCCTGAAGTCATCCCTATGGCCGACATGACCGCCGAAACCGTGGGCAAGGCATTAATATCGTGGATATCCAGATTTGGATGTCCATCTGATATTGTCACTGATCGTGGTCGGCAATTTGAATCCACACTTTTCCAATACCTTGGAAAAATGATCGGATTCAAACATCGCCGTACGACCGCATATCACCCCGCGTGTAACGGTCTCGTGGAACGATTCCACCGACAGTTGAAAGCGGCCATCATGTGTCATGCCGATTGTAACTGGATCGACACACTGCCCCTTGTGCTTCTTGGTATCCGAAGCGCCTTCAAGGATGACCTACAGGCTTCGTCAGCCGAACTGGTTTATGGTGAACCCCTACGCCTACCTGGCGAATTTTTCCATGCGACGATTCCTGGCTCGAGTGATATCACTGATTTCACCACTCGCTTACGCCATTTCGTCACGAAGTTGCAACCATCACCTGCAGCGCGTCACACCAAAGATAATATCTTTATCTTTAGGGATTTAAATACGTCGAGCCACGTATTTCTAAGGGACGACACTGTACGAGGCGCTTTACAGCCTCCCTACTCCGGTCCCCATGAGGTCCTCGACCGTAACGACAAGACTTTCAAAATCCTTGTCAAAGGAAAGCCGATGACAGTATCTGTAGACCGCCTAAAGCCAGCCTACGTATTATCTGAGCCTTTCCCTATACCAACCCCTAACCCACATACAAATCCTAATCTACTTCCTACCCCCATACCACCTTCTGTTTCTATCCCTAATCCTGTGCCTATTTCTAGTACCGTTCCTGATACTACCCAGGATTATAATATTAAAAAAACTAGGTCGGGACGTGTTGTAAGATTCCCTGACTACTATCGCCCGTAGACTCGGTCTCTGGGGGGGAGTAATGTAGGGATCTCCTACATCTTATTTAATATTTACATATTATTTTACACACAATTTTATTTATACTCCTATTTACAAACTCAAAAATTAAACTTATTTACTTCATTTAAAAGTATTTATTATATACACATATTTATAAAACTCTGACAAGGCATCAGGTGCCCAGTCAGCTCATTTAAAATATTATAATTAAATAGATGTTTACGCTAAAGCGCATGGGAGACTCGCGCGCCGACCGGTTTTCTATGGTATAGCGAGTACCTACGCGGTATGAAGATATCGCTGCGCGCCGCGCGGCCGCTCGCCAGTTGGATTTCTGGATTGATAGGCGAAACTAGTGACGCTCGTGCGCCGAAATTTAAGTTCGCGACCTCGATATCGTGGTCAGCTGTTTTGTATTTTTTATGTACTTTAGTTGCTGCGGACTCTCACACTCTCCTTCCATTTAAATATAGGTTTTTGTGGTGTAATTGTGAAACAATATTGTGACCCGTGAATATAAGATTCAGACCTGATCTTTTGGTTATTCTAACTAACTTTCTATTATACTCATCACCTACCAATTACACATAACCCTATACTTTATTTATGCGGGCGGAGCCTCGGTAAAATACTAGTAGAGTATGTAAGTGATATTTTAAATGTTCGTATTATCTTTTTGTTTACGTTTAGATTAAATTGGATCTGAATAGACTCTAGTAAACCATAGACTACTCATTGGTCCGCTGGGCGCTCTACCAGACCGAGCTGACGTGCTTGTCAAATACTGCAATAAATACTCAGCTGAGGTCGGCTTACCCGAGCCAGTCATATTGAAGGCTTTATGACAGGAGTACATCCCGAATATTTTATCTAATTTTAGTTAAAATCGGAAACAAAGTTTCGTAGTGAAACTATGTAAAAATAATTCGACAAGAAATAAGAAGGACACCGGGATCGCATATCATCAATAATTTCGAAATTTCAACATAAAATTACATGCACTCAAAACGCCATTCTGTGTTGCCGTGTAAGCAATAATCAAGTTCCCCGTAGTTGATATATTTATGATTTATTGTCATTGTATTTTATTATATTATATTAATATGATAAAATATTATATTATCAAATGTATATTATAATAAAATACAATGACAACAAATTATATCCTATTTCATTTATCCAACCTAGTTATTATGATTCTACCATGGAACTAAATAACTATTCGCAAGAAGCATATGTCGAAAAAAAAAAAAGTGTGTGTCAGCTCCGACGCACGACTGGAGTTTACACTTAAAAGTAAAACACGTCCTTCAGAAGGAACAAAAACTTAAGCGATCGATTTGAGTTCAAAAATTCGCGCCATGTGAAAAAAAGTGACAGGTGCGCAGAATAGGTTGCGCACGAAAACGTAACGAGGTCATTCGTTCAGTAGGTGTTACACCTCATATTTTTTTCATACCGGGGGCCTTATATGAAAATCGATTAGTAAGGAGTAAACTCCAATAAACTCCAAAAATAATGTAAACGTTACAGTTAGATGTATTATGTGTAATTATCGTACTTGCTGCCTCGACACACGTTATTCTGTCTTTGCTAATAAATAAATAAAAATGAGGCCTATTCATTCATATACATACCTAACATTTTTCTGAAGAAGGAGCGCGTAAGAATAATATATTAATACATTCGCTTTTAATTCATTGTTAATCCTACTACTGTAATTATAAACGTGAAAGTCAAAAGTCCAGTGTTCCGCCGCCGCCGCTCGTGTGAATACAGTATCCCACAATACTGTATTAACGCGGGCGGCGCCGCGGGCAAAGGCTAGTTTTTAAGTATTTTCTTAGCTACATTTATAACCAATAACTTTACTAATAGACCACAGCATAAGATATTTCCCATTAAATCGAGCAAAAGTTTAGTAGCTGGCATCGCAATTTGTCACATGTGAGTCAATTGTTACTTTACACACTACAATAATGAGTTGCCATGTTTACGAAACTCTTGTTTTTGGGTAGCGCGTTATCGAGTGCGCGTCGTCGCTAGCGAGACCAATCATTTATCTATGTAGTAAACTAAGTGATATATTGATCCGTGGCCTAGTGGTTAGACCGTTTGATTCGCACTCGAGAAAGTGCAGGTTCGATTCCCAGGTTGTGGCGTGTACCAATGAGACTTTTTCAGATCTCAAGTACATTATGCGGACGCTCTAACGGTGAGGGAAAACATGGCGAGGAAACACATGGTTGGCCCCAGACGTATTGACCAGTCATTCCTCTGGACTGACTATGTTGTGAGAATGCCGTATGTGCTTGGGCAACCATACGACATTTAAAACCGACTGTCCCAGGCACTACAGTGTTTTAAGAGAATGGTTACGTCGCTCGGCGAATACTCGCACTGTATAAATCATCCAATAACGGATGAAAAAGGCCTAAGTTTTTTTTAAGCTAACTGAGCCTAAGTTTTGTCATTTTACTGAATGAGATTAAAAATCAGAGTATTATACTCGACTTAGTGCAAGAGATTTATTATTTTTCTTACAATATATCTGTATTTCTTACAATAGTAAGAATGTTTCAAGCAATATAGAGAATATTTTGTCTTAAAAGTTCTTGCGTCATGCGCCATTTAAAAATGTATAATGTCACTTCGCAACTGGCCTCATTAGTTGAAGAGGTGGGGGAAGTGTGACCAACTCGTGTGTGAAAGTTCCCTTGTTATAGTTTAGAGAACATTCTACAGAGCAAATGTATCTTTTAATTGCTTTCTACTAATATGTCCAGTTCTGTCCGCAAAATTGTTTAATTGATGATACCCGCGACTTTGGCTGGGACTGGATTATGATCAGGAATAGAAAATATAACTAATATAAAAATACAATAGAGCTAAAAATAGAACATGTGTTCTATTTTTAGCTCTATTGTATTTTTATGTGAGTGTCGAGTCAAATGTCAATGTCATTTAATATAACAGCTCGACACATGACACTTCGATTTTCAACTCTTATTGTATTAGCGCAGAGTGCCATTTTACAGTGCTCTGAATTTTCCCGGTACCGCCGCATCCCGGATCATATAGTCCCAGCCTTAGTTTATCCAAAAGGAAATCTATTTCCTGCGAGAATAGTACATTTTTCGGGGATAAAAAGTAGCTTATGTGTTCGTCCTGGATACTTTAACCTAATTTATACGAGCTAAACATCCAAATCTAGGAACTTTGCATAAAAGTACAAAATTAATTTTTGTCGCATTTTTTTTTGCTAGATTATTAACTAGCTTTTACCCGCGGCTACAACCGCGTGTAATTTAATTTTACTCGACTTTTGTTATTTTAAAGTTAATTGTCTTTAAAAAAATATTTATTTTCAAAATTAAAAAACCAAGTTACATTTATTATTAAATTTACGATTACTAATGGATAAAAATCAGCATAACGTTGCTTGTAAGAGGTTGCTTTCAACTGATGTCTACTCTTCAGACTACGGCTTAAATCTACGAGAGGGGAATGGTCGCGGGGGCAAGTCCAGGCGACTGCGGCGGCTGCATGCGGAGCTGCAGCGCGAGGTCACGGCTTTGACGTTGGCCTGCTGTGTTTACATAAGGCTTCGGATATTGGTGTCCCAGGAATCGTTAGCGTCTAATGGTTTCGGCGCCTATTAAGCCGAGGATGTTAATGGCGGTGTCGGGCTTACTCTTCGAGAGGAGCTCTGAAGAAGGCTGCTGCGAAGACTCCGTCGACTGCAGCTGCATTCTTCGACTTGTTGGTGCACATTGCATGTTTCCTTTTCCAGAAAACATAGGCTGCAACGACGCCCACTGACGTCAGGATAATGTACAGCATAACTGAGTACCAACGTGGCTTCGTAGATATTAGTTCAGTAGACTGAAATGGTATTTCTTTCCTTTTTTGTATTAAATTATTAAGCTGATCCAGTTGAACATTCTGTATTTCGAATTTTAATAATGTCTGATTTGTAGTATTATACATTTTAGGTAAAGGAATTGTTTCTTTCATACTAAGGTATTTGTTATGAGTTTCTAAAATTCTTCCCAATATAAAAACTTTACATTTATTTGTTATGGTTATAAGGGATACGCCACTGTATCTTTCATATTGGATATTATTTCCACATATAGTTTTTATAACCTCTTGTTGTTTCAGTATTGCTATCCAAGAATTTTCATGAATTTGTTTAATAATACTTCTATTAAATGTATCTCTCGCTTAAGTACGGTTTAATACATTTATTCTCATAAGAATTTACATTAATTCACTTACATCAGATATACATAAAAGTGAGGAACAGGATTTAACAAGATTTAGGTACTAAATTATTTATCGAGCGCGCTAAGTAGGCACACGGTACACGGATAAGTTTATATTAGTTTAAATATTTCACAAAGAAAGAAAGATATTAATCTACGTGAGGGTAGTTGTCATTACGACACGATCGGACACTAGCAACAGGCTGGGTGAATACAAGTAATGTACACCGATCTAAAGTTGTTTCTATAACTAGATACGACACGACCACAGTAATTGTAATGAGTATTATAAAGAAGTTTTTTTTTTGTTTTTTTTTTATTATTATTATTTATAATACGATAACTATGATTTTAGGGATAGCTGATTTTATAATTATAATTTTATATTAATATATTTTACATTTTTTGCTCTAGTAGACTATGTATTAGTAATTTTTTAAATGTCATAATGCTTTTAGTTTCCTTAATAGCTATAGGTAATTTATTATATAGTTGTGCACTCTCGTATGTAATATTCTTTTTTCCATAATTTGTTCTTGGTGTTCGCAAGATTAAGTTATTGGCACTTCTTAGCATTTTCGTTTGCGTGTTTTTCTTTTTTGTGTATAATAATGTAATATTAGCATGTATGTATGTCTTTATTTAAAATTTTACGAACGAGTAAGCAAGAGTAGTACTTATATGTTTGTTCTATATTTAAAATGTTCGTGTTCTTGTAAATTTTTGTCGTAGGTGTCAGGAAGTCATAAAGAAATAGTGTTTTAATTAATTTGTTTTGAGCTGTTTGAAGTGTATTAAGGTTAGTTTTTGCAGATGATCCCCAGATTTCGACCAAATAGTCGAGGTGAGTCTTGGCCAGTGAGTTATAAATGATATGCTTTTTTTTTGACGCACGCAACGCTCCTATTAATGATATTAATTTTTGTTTATTTTTTTGTATGTGTGTTTTACACGTTAATTTACTGTCTAAAGTGAGGCCTAAATACTTCTTTAACGTTACTTTGTTTATTAATTTGTCATTAATTTTATAAATTTGGTATCTTTTTATTTTTAGCTGAGAAAATTATAAAATTGGTTTTGGTTACATTGATTGTGAGTAAATTTGAATAAAACCACCTATTTAATGTATTAAGATCGTTTTGCGCATCATCTATGATAGATTCTAATTTGTAACCAAAGTAGAAAAGACAAGTATCGTCAGCATATAATGATAGGTCTCCTTTTAGCTCTAATGTGCTTATGTTATTAATATATATCAGGAATATCAATGGTCCCAAAATTGAGCCTTGCGGGACGCCATATGTTATTAATTTAGGTTTACTTTTATGTTCTGAAAGTTTAACTACTTGATAACTATCGGAAAGATAAGATTTTAGAAGTTCAAAAGCACTTCCAGTTATACCAATGTCGACCAGTTTATTCAATAAGATTTTATGGCTAAATGTGTCAAATGCCTTTTTTAGATCAATGAAAATGCCTAGGGCATACTTTTGACGTGAAACGTCTTTAAAATCGCGCCGAAACATACGGGTACCAGGTTTAAAAACTGGACCGTAACGAAAAGGTCTATATCATCGTACCTTAATAATTAAAAAACTATTAGTCTTAGAAACAAAAATGTGGTGTAAGTATTTCACTTATATAGTCAGCTCGCTGTTATGACATTGAGTTCGTGTCGGGGTCAAGCGGGGCGGCGGGGGAGGGATACTGCGATAACTGTGCGAAACCGGCGCTCACGCTTGTTTCTATTCAGTGTAACTCGTGACTCCGACTTTATAGCGTGGTGATTCTTTCGTGTGTTTGTTGTTTCTATTACGTACCTGTTCTTTTTTCTTAAAATACTTAAAACAGCGTCCATCTTGTTTTCATTTCAATCTTTTACTTTAAAAGCGATTCGCTAACATAGACGTTTCACGTTAAAACCAACGGCCGTGTGCCCCGACACAGCCCCACCCGCTTTTTTTTGTACGAGTATCAATATTATTTTTTATTTTTGTTATAATATCTACCGTTGCTGACAGTGTATTCGATTTGGGCCTAAAGCCATATTGTTTGTTATAAAGGAATTCAATGGTGTTCAGGTAAGCCTCAAGTCTACTATAAATAATTCTATCAAAAATTTTAGACACTACAGGTAATACAGATATCGTTCTGTAGTTACTGGGGTCGGTTTTCTTCCCCGATTTAAAGATAGGTGTGACTTTAGCGATTTTAAGAGCTGCTTGCTAGCTGGAATTATACCTTGTTCAAAACAGTTATTTATGCATCAAGTTAACTCTGGAGCAATGAGTCTATTAAAATTTTTGATATATTTAGTACTTACATTGTCAATACCGGCACTAGTGTTTGGGTCTAAATTATTGATTATTTTAACTACTTCATCTATTGTGGTCGGTGTAATTGTTGTCAGTCCTTGATTTATGGCATTCACCCCCGTACCAGTGTAGATCCTGTCATCATTATATTGAGAAGGGATTTTTTGCGCTAGTTGTCCGCCTATTGTCGAGAAGAACTCGTTGAAACATTCGCATATTTCTTTTGGATCGGTTACTAAGGCTTCCTCCATTTGTAATTTAGGTATTGTATAATTTCGTTGGTTTTGTTAACGCATAAATTGTTTATGAGCTTCCACATCTTAGCTGGATTAGTTTTATAATTAGAAAATTTCTTATTATAGTATTCCCTTTTCATTTTTTTTTAATTTTATTTGTTACCAGATTTCTTTGTTTTATAAACTCTTCTTTAATACTTTTGTTCTCAGAATTGCGTTTCTGACTTTGCCATAGTCTGTTTCTGTAATTGATTTCGTCGATTATATTTTTAATAATCCAGTCTTGTTTCGGTGGGTTGATAATTGTAATTTTCTTAATTTTACACTCTTCTATAATTCTTAGGAATGAATGTTCAAAATTTTGGCATTTATTATTATCTTTAAATTTTAAGTTTGATTCTCCAGCTTTCCATATAGTTTTTTGTAGTCTAACGTTTCGTATTCTATTCTTTGTTTAGGTTTAATATGGTGCTTTTTTATTTCAATGTAGATTTGTTTATGGTCTGACATTGAAGATTCAATAATAGCCAGATGGTATTTATTGTTCTTTAAATGTGTCGATATATGGTCTAGAAGAGTTTTGCTTTTTAAAGTTTCTTGTGTGCAGTACTCAGGGTTTATTTTGTTATTTATTTGGAAACCGTGTTCTGTAAGTATATTATTATATTCTTCAACAGTGCTATCTGGATTCAGTAGGTCTAGGTTAAAGTCACCAAACAGAACCGCTCTTTTTCTTTCGTATAGTTGCGATGAAAGCGTTTCTAAGAATTGTTTAGTATTAGTTCTACCGGGTTTATACACTGCACCAATATCTAATGAAAATTTATCTATATGTATCCATAAAAAATGGTTTTCATTCTCTTCAAACTCGACAATTATAGAATGCTTAAATTTATTGTGAACATAGATTGATACCCCACCACCTATAGTATTTTGCCTATGCTGACAATAGTGAATATATCCGTTCAGTTGAAATCTTTTGGCTTCTTCATTAGATTTGATCCATGTCTCAGTTAATACAATTACATGAACTGTGTGTTTCATTGACTGAAGAATAAATTTTAATTCATCAAATTTGCCAGGTGTTACCATGCTTCGAATGTTAGCGTAGAAGAACCTCAATGATTGCTCATTCATAATTTTTTTTTTCAGCCCTAGGACGTCCACTGCTGGACATAGGCCTCCCCCAAACATTTCCACAACGAACGGTCCTGGGCCACCTGCAACCAATGCCCGCGACCTTCATAAGGTCATCGATCCACCTAGAGGGAGGCCGTCCTACGCTGCGCTTTCCAGTTCGTGGTCTCCACTCTAGAACCTTTACTCCCCAGCGGTTATCAGTTTTACGAGCGATGTGGCCTGCCCATTGCCACTTCAACTTGCTGATTTTGCGAGCTATGTCGGTTACTCCAGTTCGTCTGCGAATCTCCTCATTGCATTCTGTCACGCAGAGAAACCCCGAGCATAGCTCTCTCCATCGCTCTTTGAGTGACTTTGAGCTTATTTAAGAGGCCAACAGTGAGGGACCACGTTTCACATCCATAAGACATCACTGGCAGCACGCACTGTTCAAAGACCTTTGTCTTTAGGCACTGAGGTATTTCGGACTCGAAGACGCTGCGTAGTTTTCCGAACGCTGCCCATCCGAGTTGGTTTCGTCGTTGGACCGCACTATCGAAGTTGGACTTGCCTAATCGGACTGTCTGTCCCAGGTAGACGTATTCGTCAACAACTTCGATTTTAGAGTTCCTAACAAATACTGGAGCAGGTACAACATGGGCATTAGAAATAATTTTTGTCTTGTCCATGTTCATTTTTAGACCCACTCGTTGGGAAGCTCTATAGAGGTCACCGAGCATGGTGCTAAGGTCTTCCAGCGATTCTGCCATTATGACTATATCAAGACATCAGCAAACCGAAGGTGAGTGATGTATTCGCCATTTATGTTGATGCCGTATCCTTCCCAGTCTAGGAGTTTAAAAACATCTTCCAATGCTGTGGTGTTAGGTTAGGTTTAGGAGAGTTTAGGAGTAAGAGGAGTTTAGGAAAGATGACATCTCCCTGCCTTACACCTCTCTGCAATTGGATAGGTTTCGTACTTTCATTCTGTACTCGGACCGACATGGTGGAATTGTTATACAAACACTTCAACACTTCTATATAGCGATAGTCAATGTGGCACCGCTGAAGAGACTGAAGTACCGCCCAGGTTTCGATCGAATCGAAGGCTTTCTCATAGTCCACATACGCCAAACAGAGCGGACGATTATATTCCTCCGATTTCTCTATAATCTGGCGAAGTGTGAGGATGTGGTAGATCACACTGGTATGTACACATGATACTGTAGCCTTTTCGGAAACTGGCTTGTTCGGGTGGCTGGAATTCGTCGAGCCTGCGCGCGAGACGGTTCGTGATAACCCTCGAGAACAATTTGTAGACATGGCTCAAGAGCGAGATCGGTCTGTAGTTCCTCAACAAGGTATTGTCTCCTTTTTTTAAGGACAGCACCACAACGCCCCTACACCATGCCTCAGGTGTGGCGCCTTAGTGTGTGACGGAATTGAACAGTTTCTGGAGGTCTTTGAGTATCGGTTTTCCACCCGCTCACAGAAGTTCTGTCGTAATTCCGTCTTCACCCGGCGCCTTGTTGTTCTTAAGCTGTTTGAGGGCCATCCTAATCTCGTACAAGCTGACGTCCGGGATATCCTCGGTATAGTGTCGAGTTAGCTTGGCTCTTGGATCTTTTGCCGTGCTGATAACAGGTGTCCGTGTCGATGTGTACAACTGTCCGTAGAACTCTTCTATCTCCTCCAAAATCTCTGGCTTCGACGAGATGATCTTGCCTTGATCGGTCTTCAGCTTCGTCATCTGGCTTTGTCCGATTGACAGTTTCTTTGCGAACACTTTAGAGCCCTTATTTCACTCAATCGTTTCCTCAATACATCTAGCATTGAAGGAGCGTATATCGTGTCGCATTGCCTTGGTTATCTGTCTATTAATCCGTCTATATTCTGACATGTCAGCTGTCATTCATAATTAGACTGCTGCAATTACTAGTAATTTGATAGGTATTAGTGTCTTTATTGTCATCGTAGATGTCTATGGTTTGGAGTTTTTTGGCAATATTTTTATAATTTTAGGTATATTTTTTATATATTTTATTCGTAGACCTTGCTCTCCTCCTTCGATTCAACGTTGTAACTCTTCTTTAAGTAATTTGAGTTGATTTTGTTGAAAAGGTTTTTGATCGGAATAGAATTTGATGTCATTATTTTAAATATTACCTTTATTACGTAAAATTTGCTTTACAGTTTCTTCAGATTGAAAATAAACTTTTACTGGACGCATTATAAGCCAGGTTTGTATCTACCAACACGTATAGTTTTTTTTTGGGTCGGGACAATCTTTAAAAATTGCCGTTATAGTTTCAGAAACTTTGTTTTTATCTAGGTTGATACGTTCTCTAGAATCAGCTGATTGTGGTTCAGGAATGCTAAAGGTTAGTATATTTTTACGTCTTACATTCTGCTCGTTTAATTCGGATAAGAGTTCTCCAAATGTGGGTTTAATATTGGAATCATTGTTTAATTTCAAGCTCTGTAGTTCAGACTTTAAAGATACCACTTTTTCTTCCGCATGATGTGAACGGTTTTTAAAACTAAGTATTTCATCCTGAATGTTACTTTGCACTTTAATAACGTTTTTTATCTGCTGATCAGTAAGTTGCATTGTATCTCTAATATCTTTAATCTCAAACCTAATTATCGCAATATCGCTTCTAATCTCCTTAGCAGTTTCGTTTTGAGAATCAATTGAAGTTGTGAGGAGAGACATCATTTCCACCATTTTTTGTTGAATATCAAACAGTTGACCTTGAACTTGTGTATATTCTTCATCGTAGTGTTTGCGTTTATTTCGGAATGTTATTGCAGATGAAATTGGAGCTAATGCGCTAGGCATGTCTGATAAGTGAGGTTGGAAATAACATCGTTCTACGCTTATGTCGCTTCTTAGTAGGTGATCGAAGTACGTTCATTGTATCACACGAAACAAGTTTCAGTAGCTCACCTACTAAGCTGCCGAAGCGAGTTGAAAAATTAGAGCCTGTCCTGTTTACTCCAAGTGGAGAGGGGCTGTTACCGCTGATACGCCACAGTAAAATAATGTGATACTACGATGCACTAGTTTTTAACCAATTATGTACTTTGTGATATGTTATCAGAGTTCATAATATTTTAACTATAATTTAATAATTGTATAAGCGACACGTCCACTTCACACGCTCGAATCTTTAGTAGTAAGTACAGTTACTAGATTGTTTCTTTTGTATTAGCTGTGTTATGCAATCGTCTGAATTACTAAGTAATTGCTATTCCATATGTTTGCATATAACATTCTCGTTAGTTATGAGCTTGCAGGGTTCGTTGGGATAAGCGAATTCGTTATTTCCCAGAACAAGGTAAGGGTGTTTAGGAATAAGGACCATATTATTTTCATTAGGGATGGAATACAAATGAAGAAGAAACCCTATGCTCGTAGGGTGCGCTACACTCGTAGAGTGCGCTACGCTTGTAGAAGGCACTACTGCGTCTGACGTAGAGGGTTAAACGTCTACGGATGACGTAGATGGTGCTACGTTTTGTTGTGCTATGTTTTCCAAAATTCTATTTATTATTTGACTATCATTTGAATCACTTTCTAAGGGGATCTTTTCTGTATTTTGATTATGTATTACGACGCGGGAAAGGGCATCCGCATTGGTATTGTATTTACCCTTTTTTTATATTATTTTTTAGTCATATTCCTCTAATTTTAATCTCCATCTAGTGAGTTTTGAATTTGGGTCTTTAAGAGACATAATCCAAGTTAGTGGTCTGTGATCAGTGTATATAATGAACTTCCTACCGTAAAGGTACGGTTTAAAGCATTTGGTTGCCCAAATTATACTAAAAAGTTCCTTTTCTATTGTAGAATATTTTCTTTCTGTGTCTGATAGCGTTCGTGAAGCGAATGCTACAAAATCCTGCAGCATTCGCTTCACGAATGCTACAGGATAAACATCTGAGCCTACAGTGCCTTGGGGTAGAACGGCGCCTACCGCAATATCTAATGCGTCAGTAGTTAAAATAAACTGTTGATCAAAATAGGGGTATTGTAATATAGGTGCATTTATTAACAATTGTTTACATTTTTCAAAAGACTCTAAGAATTCTTTAGTGTGTAAAACGTTTTTCTTTAAGCAAACTGTCATTGGTTAATTGTTGTTAATTTGGCAAAATCTTGTATGAATTTTCGGTAATAACCTACCAGTCCTAGGAAAGATCTAATTTCCTTTTGAGTTTTAGGCAAGGGAAATTTCTTTACGGCCTCTATTTTTATCATTGGTTTTAATTCCTTCGTCGGTTAATGTGTGCCCTAAGAATTTTACTGTCGTTTGTAAAAAATCCGATTTATCTAATTGAATTTTTAAATTATGTGCTTTAAACCTTTTGAAGACTTCTTCACAAATGTTAATATGTTCCTGAAGGGAAGTGCTAAATATTAGATCCGTACATATGAAATTGGCGTTTTGTCGTACTGACCACTTTGATATATAATATACTCGTATCTTCTTTGGTTAGAAATTCCATTTTAAAATTTCTACCGCTATTTACTCATGCATTTGTGTTTCGAAAACCGAAATTCATTTGCTTTTTCCTCTTTTGGTACTTTCGTTGCGTCACTCTGTTTACAAAATGGAAAACTTGAAATATCGTATTATTTTCGAGTACGAGTCCAGAAACGGCTGAATGATGTGTATGGCGGCGGTGTCGCAAAAGAAAACATAGTGCGTTTTTTGGTTCCAACGTTTTCGTTCTGGAAATTTTGACCTGCAGAACAAGCCCCGTGGACGACCGGAGACTAAAGTTGATAATGAAGAATTGAAGGAATGTTGTGGAAGCGGATTATATATTCCAATAATAATTTTTCCCATGTACTTTTTAATTTTATGATATCTACAAGATAAGGACAAAATTGTACCCGTCTAAATAGCTTCTGAAAATACCATAATATTTTTGATGTTTTTTTTAAACTTAAAATGGGTATAGTAACCTATCCTTAAAAGATAGACATATCTTTGTCATCGCGGACTTTTCTGTAGACCTATAAAAGAAACAATTCCACCATACTTTGTTTTGTTTTTTAACTCCGACGAGTTATGTAAGGCAGCGTTTTCGATAAAAGTTCCCAGACGGCTTGATTTTTTCTGACACCTTTAACAATTATCGTCATAAATCAAATAATTTCCACAAAATCTTAACAAATTATTATCGACCTAAATCTTCCTAAGGGAACACTCTGTCGGTAAATATAAACAGCATGAAAATCCTTTTAGTAGTTTTTGAGATTATCGCGAACATACAGACAGACAGACTCGGCGGGGCACTTAAGTATCATAGGATACCAAATTTCAGCCAAATCGGTTTAGCCGTTCTTGAGTTATAATTAGTGTAACTAACACCACTTTCTTTTATAAATATAGATTTATTAAAAATGTTACCCTTGCCTATTGCCAATATTTCGTTGGAATATAGAGTACTCGTACAAGAAAATTTTATTTTCAATAATTTTATTTAATATATATAGATATACTGAATAGGATAATTTATTAATTATTAATCATCATTTTAATCATTTTTTTTTACGTGCGTACCAGCTTGTTAAGTTTACGATAACTCCTAATATAACAATTTAAACTGTATGGTGTTCTGGACAAATATAATGTGTATGAAATGATTGAAGTGGCTCATGTATTTAATTTGATAAGGATTAATACTGTATCCGTCTAAATAGCATCGGAAAATACCACATTGTATATGATAATTTTTTTAACTTAGAATGGGTAGGTAAGCTATCGTCACTCTCTCTCTCTCTCATACACACACACACACACACAGACAGATACACACACGACGTTCTTACAACCAAAAGACTATTTTACCTTCCTAAATCATAGATCATAAGTTTCTATAAGAACAGGTTACTTTGGTGACCTAGTTTAGGTACTTATGTTCCCACCTTACATTTAAGATAGTATTTAATTCCCTGTACTTGCTACTAATGTATTATTTACCAACTTTTTATTAACAATAAAGATTATTATTATTATCCATACATCCATCCATCCTCAAAAACTTTCATACTTATAATAGTACTCGTAGTAGGATTCTTTGACCGAGTCCCGGAAAATTCGCGCGTGAAATGTTTAAAAGAATTTTCGAATGCCCCGATTCGAACATTGTATAAATTTAAATATTTATTATTCTTAATCGTCATTTAATGACTGGCCGGCGTTTTCAGTGAGTTATTTTGTACAAATTATGAAAGTTTTATGTTTTATTTGAATATAAAATATTTTTTACTTCGTTTAAATTATAAAAAATAGATTTTTTTATATACATATCTGAAACATATTATATGCTTCAGAAATATGCCTCTAAAAAGTTCAACACTGTGATGAAGAGATTTTAACTATATTTTACTGGAGTCAATAACTTAATTTTATGGGTTCCGGACCCAAAGGGTAAAAACGGGACCCTATTACTAGACTCCACTGTCCGTCCGTCTATCCGTCTGTCGTCACTAGGCTGTAAGATCATGAACCGTGATAGGTAGACAGTATTTTTTGTTAAATATAAAATAAAATATTTAAATGTGTCTCCAATACAAAAAACGTGGTTTTTTACCGTTATGCACGGTTTTTACCCTTGATGCGCGCGTCCGACTCGCACTTGGCCGGTTTTATGAACAATTTAATTATTATTTAAGTGTACCACTTTCAGGGGGCTCGTCTATAAGATCTATACACCTCAATGAAGTATGCCAAATCTACGGTATACGGTTACGTACGTACATACGGTTTAGACTGTAGTGGAAGTAATGGAATACTTCTCATCATCATCTTCCACAAATGACGGAGGGCCTTGCCACATATATCCACACAGTAGAAAATATATAATATACTTAGCCATAGGCGAGGCGTGCATACAAGTCAGCTTTCCCTATGAATATTACTCTATTATTTAATATATTAGGTCATTACGTATGAAATTGTCGTTTTGAAATTGAGGAACATAAAGTCTATTTTTTTTAACATGATATATTTATTTAATCAAAGTATACCATTGCTATCTATGCACTTTTGCCATCTCATAGGTAGTTCATTGATTCCTTTACTAAAAAAATCATTAGGACAGGAATCAATAAAATCTTTGAAGGCGCTTAGGACTGCCCTATCGGAGTTGAATTTTTTCCCTTGCAAGAAGTTATCCAAATTTCTAAAATAATGGTAATCTGTTGGAGCAAGGTCCAGACATTATACATTCCAATTGAAGCTTCTTTAATTTGGTAGCCGTCTGTTGTGCAGTGTGTGGTCTAGCGTTGTACTGAAGCAGCAGTGGCCTAGAGCGAATGACCAATTTGGGTTGTTTAGCAGCTAGATTTTCTATCATGATTTGCAGTTGCTGGCAATAGATATCTGCCCTAATCGTCTGGCCAGATTTAAGAAAGCTGTAGTGAACAACACCGGCACTAGTGGACTATCGTGATGGTGGTGGTACCGTGGTACGTGGAAGTAAAAAGTAGATTAATCATTAGACTTAGTTCACAGTAAACAAAAACAAAAATATGAACACATTTATTTTACATCATCTCTTATTCCGAGTCTTAGGCAGAGACTATATGATCCGGAATCCGGCGGGCCCGGAAAATTTAGAGTACTGAAAATAGAACTATATATATGCTTTGAGTTTTTGAGAATTGAAAATAGAACTCTGCGCTAATACTATTAGTTAAGTGTCCAGTGTCGAATGTGTATGACATTGATATTTGACTTGACACTTGTGTTCGACTTTCAGCTCTATTGTACTAGAGCAGAGTTCTAATTTTAATTCTCTGAATATTCCCCGGCCTAACGGATTCCGGCCAACAGAGTTCCAGCCTTACGGCTTACTATTTGTAATTTGGTTAGGGTTAGGGTGACCATGACACAAATTATATTCGACTAATTTTTACTGTATTCGTAAAAAGAAGTTCTACATAATTTGTCCCACCAAGTAATAGTGAAATATTGAGAAAAAATAAATAAATGTTTTAATGACAATTTTATTTATAACTAACGACCCGCCCCAGTTTATCACGGGTGCCATACTGAATACATAATAATATTATAAACCTTCCATTTCATCTAGATCCACATCATCAGGCTAACTTTCAATACGTCAAGCTTTTCAACGTTGAGCGATTGAAGTTTAAATACTCATTTCATTGGATGCTGGCGTATAGTAAATATTCGTCCTGGCGTCGATTTGGCTGGCTAATTTAACTAGATAGCTGCGACATATATAAGAATTGCTAGTTTAAAGTATAAGAATACCTACTTTTGTATATAGTAAATAATTAATACCTGACCACACCGATTTCGGTGACGGTGGCCAGTTTCATTGAAACCAGCCCAGTTACGCAGGAGTAATTTTATAGTGCCCACGTGTGTGCGCAGTACTTAAGAGCACTCTCTTCCTTTACTCTCATAACCCAGTGGGACGGATAACCGACACGACTGGCGAGTGGCGAGAGAGAGAGATGCCCGTCCGACGCATAGATCATCTATCTTGTCAGACAGGTGGTCAGCCTGCATTGTCCTAATCAAACTTGGAAACAACATTTTTGTTGTTCCAATGTGGGAATCAAACCTCCGACACTCCTCCCTCTCACTCACTCTCAACACACAACACACAACACACACAACCCACAACTTACGAGCTCCGAGTTGAGATCCAAGCTCTAACCGCTAGACTACGGAGGCTATAAGTTAACAAACTTATTGAAACAAAATATTTCTTAAGTCGTCAAGAGCAGTCAACAGTTCTAGATAGCCATATGTTTTATAATGTCTTCTTTTGACAGACGAACAATTTTTTATATTAGTGACAGAACGGACAGAAACTGTTTTTTGGCTGCCATGATGAAGAATATTTGTCATTTTTGAAGAAGAAGCGTTTCTACACGTAGCTGTCAAAATTTTTCAAACAACGGTCTCCAAGGCAGCTGGGAACGGATTCTCCGACCCCTAGATTCTCTACCATTGTCCTATGTAACGTCGATATAAGGACAGGGTTGAAAATCTTGGAGTCTAACATGGAATAAACCGATCGAAACTTATATAAATTACTAAGTTTGGTCATCGCTGTTAAAACAAAATGTCAAATACTCGACTAATTATGAGTAATGACTAAGATAAATTGATATTAAATACTCCATTGCCTTTTAATGTTCCTTGAAAAATTATAATAAAATTATGTAGCTATTTCATAAGCTTAGTAATTTCCTCAATAATTTTGTTTCTAGAAATGGGGAGACAGTTTTTTATGGCCCTGAAAGAGCACACAGATTGCCTAATGAAAAACCAAAAGTAATAAATAGTTCAGGTTTCTATAATATAATATCTATGGACGTTTCACACTACGTCCATCTGGCCCCGTGCTAAGTACCCGAAGAACTTGTGTTACGGGGAGCAGACAACGGGAAGTATACTTTTATACTATACATATTACACTTCAGATTTTATTATATTATTATAAATATATATAAAATACACATCCATGACCCAGGAATATTGAAAACTTTTTGCTCCAGAGGTCGTCAAATTCTTTAATATACTACACTAGTGTCTATTAATTACGTGTACACTCTACAAGAGTATTATCGAACAAGTCGCCGCTCGACGCGCCGATTAATCATGCCCACGCACACATACTCACGACTTGAACCACGTCTGCAGTCAGTGCGGTCTCCTCCTTTATGTTCAAATATTTTGAGGCACCCTAGTGCAAAGGAAAATGTTTAGAAACTGGTCGAGCAGGGAATTTGCCGATATTGTACCTCTGTATTTGATTTTCTGGCTATGGAGATAAGGTTTCTTTAAAATAGTCGCAGGGCCCGCAGGTTATTCAGAAATTGATTTTCTGTTTGTTCCATTAAGTGCTTTCCCTCGGAACTATGTTTACGGACGTACGGAACAATGGGAACAACGGTGAACCTTTTCATAAGCCCACCTAAAGTTAAACACACAGTTTGTATTCAATAGCGTGTGGAGGTAAATCGTTCTTCATCTCCCGTGACTGAATGCATAATAGCTCTAGTTGCCAAAGGCTGAAGCAACCCGATTGTGGATCTCAACTGACAAGTGGTAATGAGCATCATTTTGACGTTTGGAAGCTGTAATGATGTTCAAACAATGGCTAAACTATTGACATTTAAACTTCATTACGGCGTTCAAAGGCCAATTGAAGCTAATAACAAGCTCATTACCACTTGTCAGTCGAAGTTCGTAATAAGGCTGCTGGTTTGATCTCCGGTATTTGAAAAGAAAAAAAAGTGTTAGGTAATTTTTATAAACGCACGGGATATGTAAAAATCTTAAATATATATGGTATCATTGAAAGTACTAGCTTTTGCCCGCGGCTACTCCTGCGTTAACATAGTATCCAACGGGAACACTTTTTGGAATAAAAAGTAGCCTGTGTTAATCTAGTGCTCAAACTACTCTACTACTCTACTACTACATACCAAATTTCATCAAAATCCGTTCAGTAGTTTTTGCGTGACAGAGTGACAAACATATAATCATCCATCCATCCTCAGAAATTTTCACATTTATAATATTAGTAGGATATTAGTAGTGACACAAGTTATTCGGAGACTTAGCACGGGTGGCCCCGTGCTAAGTCTCCGTGATTGACGTGGTGTGAAACGTCCATGAAATTATTATCACTATTTTATATAATTATGATTTTATGATTTTTCTATCGTACTAGATATTGGCGACCTCTGTGGCTCAGTGGTTCAGCGCGTTGGTGCTCAAGCCGGGGGTCGCGGTTCGAATCCCGCCGAAGGAACAAAAAGTTTTTCCGTGTTCCAGGGTCATGGACGTGTATTAAATATGTGTAATAATAAAAATCTTAAATATATGTATAGTATAAAAGTATAAAATATACTTCCCGTTTTCTGGTACCTGTAACACAAGTTCCTCGGATACTTAGTACGGGGCCAGATTGACGTGGTGTGAAGCGTCCATCGATATTTATTATTATTTATTATTTATCATCCTATAAAATAATACATTTGTAGTCGTTATTTGTAGGTAGCAATATTTCACTGAAACGCCAATTTGTAACATTTACATAATTGTGTTGTCTGTACGGGGGAGAATTTTTAAGTAGAACTTCCTCCGATGAAAATATTGAAATTTTGGGCAGAAAATGAGTAAACAACTTAATGTCAATTTTTTTTTGTAAAATATTTTCTACACGTCCTAATATTATATATACGGGAGGGGAGATGGCTACATCTAAAATATTTAGTTTTAATATATTATATACTCAGAAATATTGAGGCTTATACTTCTTGGTATATGCAAAAAATATAATATTTTATGTGTACTTTATTAATAAGAAACATTTAAAAAGTACAAAAAAAAGTAAATTTTTTTGCTAAATTAGCAAACAAAATCTACATCATTAGTTTTCTTACATCATATACAAAAACATTCACTATGGTAAGTATGAACTTAAACGCACAAATATCGGAGATATTTACAAATATGTTCCTGTGGCCGTATACTTCATAAGATTTAACCTAGGCGTGACGTCACAGCTAAGTACGACTTTAATGTGGAGCGTTATCACGAAACTTGCGAAATTTTGTATACAAATCGCTGTATTGAAATTATTGACTTTTGATATACTGTTCTATGATGTACTTCTGAGAAATTACTCATATGTAAGAGTAGCCTATAATTCACCTAGCCGTATAATTTTGTTGATTTTTATTGATTACTCGTTAGTTGTTTATTTATTTGTCAAAAAAAAAAGAGAATTACACTAACCTTCATCACTGTTATCATTTTAGACAAACTATAATAAAATTATAGTATGTAGGAGTAAATATATTAAAATATCAATTAGTATTAGGATAAGGTAATATTGTAATAGCAGGAAATAAAAGGCATTGTCGTGCGTTGAGCGCTATAGAACGGTCGCGCTCCGCATTACACACGAAGCAAATTTAATTGTTTGCGAGTCGCGCGGCTGCGCCGCTACATGTGCACCATGGCGTTGGCGGCCAACGAGTTGCTGGCGTTCATACAGCACGCCATCGCACTATGGACGAGGTCAGAATCATGCAGATATGAAAATCTTCCTTCACCAGCGAGGAGATTTGCACGGGCAAGCTGCTCTACGAGACGCTCGGCCAGAGCGCGAACATGCCATCACGGAGGCGAGATGGCGGCGAACGAAGCGTGCAGGACATAATCTCCCTGCTGAAGCAGACGGATTCAGATGACGTGCCGGCCTTTGTGGCGAAAGATCTCCACAAACTGCCGGTGGTAACGATGGACCACGTCGACGTCTCCAGCCTGCTGAAGAACTTTAACAGTATGAAGGCAGAGCTGGACGAGATGAGAGGTAGTTTGGATGCATCGGAATCTACCATCCGTGACTTATGCAGTGAATTACTAATATTCAAATGTAATAATTCAGTAAGTTGGTCACCCGATCATTCAACTGTCTTTGTCGTCGTGGCGCCGCGCGAGCTGACCCATGGTTTTGCGTGTCAGCGGAATCCGACGAGTCGGCGACCGTCGCCGCGTCCACCTGCTATCCCCTCCAGATTGTGCAGACGCCGAGTCAACAAGCGACTCAGCAGAAATAATTTGCGACTGTCGCCGGTCGCCCCGCACCTCCCCCGCGGGCGAAGACAAAGGGGATGAAAGAGAGCCACATAGCTGTGGAGAGCCGCAAGGCTGAGCCTCCTCGACCTGGTAAGGTGAGGTGCGATGAGGAGGGCTTCATACTGGTTGAAAGAAGAAAGAAGAGGAAGCCCGCCACCCGCAGCCATCGCGGCACTGCACCTTACGTACCGTAACTGCACCTGTGGTGCAAGGTACCCGCGATGCCGTTGTACGTAGCCCACCTGCACTGGTTCATGGAGGTCGAGGACGTCGTGGACTACATCCGCAAGAAGACTTCCATCGCCTTGAGGATCGAACGTCTGGAGTCTCGCCATAAGGTCAACATAAGTTCCATTGTGGTGAGAGTGCCGACGCATTTTTGTGGACCTTAGAGGTGGAGGAGTTCTGGCCGACGGGTGCGGTTTACCGGATGTTCCGGGGGAGACTCCGGAACGAAGCACGCATCACGTCGCCGACAACACGTTATAACGTGTTTTTTTAAACTACACTTTATAAAGTGTAGTTTAAAAATATAATAATAATAATATGTATGTCTGTAACTGTAACGTATTTATAATATGGGGCCTATGCCGCCTGAAAAAAAGGTTTTTTTTACTATTATTTTATTAATTATTTTATTTAGTAATCATGGAAAATATGATGGATTAGTATTTGTAATAAAATATCGAAATCCTATTAAGAAAAACATATAATCAAATATCATTAATTTAACATAACATTAAAATAATATATATTTTAATGTTATGTCTACTCGGTTATTATTATGTTTGTGTTGAAATAAAAGCTCAGATAGTCAATAGATGTTTACATTCAGTTCAGCCTTAATTGGGGTGTGCCGTGTGATAGTGGCATATGGAATAGACGTGGCTCGTTACGTCCTTTTCAAGAAACGTAACGAAACCAGTGACTTGGTTGGCCTCACCTGTTTTAAAACTAGTGATTTTTGTAACTAGCTATTTTATATTTATTAATTATATTTACACAATAACAAAGACACGTTACATTAAATTTACATTAAACATCAAAATAAAATACTAACAATATTTTTTTAGAAAAAAACAAGTTTTTTATAACTGAAAATTATACACAAGTACAACTACGAACTAAAACAAACAAAATTTCATAGATATATATTATAGACGAGGCATATTGAGGCAAAAAGTGTCTCCAGTTAAATGCTCCAATTTTGAGAACTTTGGGGCCATTTTGACATTGAAAAAAACAAGACGACCCCAATGGATTTCGAAAACCAAGATGGCGTAACTTTTTGGTGTATGAATATTTGTTCTGTCAAATATATACGTCATAGATTATCTTGAGTTTTAAACTCTTTGCTAAATTTACTATAAATTCAAAGTGACGCTCGCTTCCAGGAATCACCAGCCCTTGAAATTATTTACAAACAGAGATTAATCTATTTTATTGTCTATCAAAGATTTCAAAACTCAAGATAGTCTATGACGCATAGATTATACAGATGATTTAGACTAGACACACAGTATTTACAAAAATCACTACTTGACTAATTTGACTTGAAACTAGTGATTAAGTTACATGCCGCGTAGCTAGTTATTGTATCTAGTCACGTGAAATAACGCCCACGTCTAATATGGAACATAAATCATAACATCAGACATTTTCTGGTATGCCATTATACCAAATGAATAAACAAACAAATATGGCGGCGCGGGGTATATGCTGTTCACGGTTCAACCAACCAGCGCGCAAGTTGCGTTCCGTTCTACAATTTAACGAGTTTTAGTTCGTTATATTATATTATATTATATTATAACGAAATGCGTTAAATTATAAGCAGAACGTTATTTTTACAATCTATCGACATTTTATAATCTCGCTAGTTACATTAGAATCTAACGGTATTTACAATTTTACGGTGATATATATAATATTTTTCAGATGAACTAATTTAAAAAGGCAAAGATTTTTCGGAACTTTCAACTCAACAACATAAGAAGCCCAATTTGAATTATTGTTTTGACATTTCAGTGTCAGCGAAACTATTTAAAAAAAACACAAATCAAAAAAGTTTTATTTCCATATAGGTTACAAAGCAACGCTAATGAAATTGTCCCTACGTGATGCCTACAACTGGTTCGGGAACTAACCCAGCAGGAAGAACCGGCGTAAGAAACACGCATTGGGCTTCGCTACGCGCTTCTTTTAGCATCTTTTAGCAAAAAGATGGAAAATTGTTCTTCTAAAAAATATATATTTTTAGAAGATGTAAACTAAGTCTATATAATATTAACAAAAGTCAGATACATATAGTACATAGAAGCAGCCGTGCAGGTGGCCATCCTATTCCTATAGTGTGTGATCGTCAATAAAATCACCGACCCTATAGTAAGCTTTAGCACACAGACGTTGTACTAACTATTTTTTAAAATTTATTAATAGAAAGAATTTGAGCGTGTTCTGGGACTCTATTGTATAGGCGTATACATTGACCTTTAAAGGATTTGCTTAATTCACTTAGTCTGATCACCGGTATATCTAGCTTGTGCTTATTTCTTGTGTTTCTACAGTGATTGTCTCTTTTAGTTGTAAAATTACTAATATTCTTTCTAACATATAATATATTATCCAAAATGTATTGAGAAGCGACGGTCATAATACCTATTTATTTAAACTTTTCTCACAGAGATTCAAAAGGGGACATTTTGTAAAGTGAACGTATTGCTCGCTTCTGCAGTACAAATATTGTATTAATGTCTGCAGTATTTCCCCATAAAAGGATGCCGTAGGACATTCTACTATGAAAGTAACTAAAATAAACTAGTCGCGCCGTGTCTTCGTGAGAAATTTCTCTAATTTTTCTGACTTCATATGCTGCAGAACTGAGCCTATCTGCAAGATTAGCAATATGAGAACCCCACTGTAATTTAGTATCTGTAAGACATTTTAGTCGATTTTATTATTAGAAACGGCGTTCTTATAATCTACAGAGATTATATTTTCATAAGTGTTTAAGTTTAAATTGTTGGTAATATTAAAATTTATTTAGAGTTAGAATTTACCTGGTCGTGATCAAAGTATTTTAACTTTCAACGAAAAAAACTCGTAGCGCTACGGCGTAGCTCGTAGCGGCAGTAGACAAGCGAACGCCGCGTAGCACACACGTCGCGCTACCGCAACCTCTACGAACTGTGAATGAACTAAGTTTATTCCCGAAGTTTATTGTGAATGAATGAACGAATATGGGACGTAAAACGTTAAAGGGGAGTGTATTATAATTTTTGGTGAGTAAAATTTTTACTTATTTGGTATGACTTGGTTTTACGACTCAGAACTTTGCATATAAAATGTTTTTAGTAGAAAAAATGTAAAGTCACACGTAGTAAAGTATTTTTAGCCACAACTATTTTAAGATATATGGTGAAAAATTATTCAAATTATTAAAATATTAAATTAACTTTAAGTCTATTGCGGCAGACCAGTTCAAGATTTTTAAAGACATTTCGCAGTTTCTTAATATTTTAAATTAAAATTCTCGGTAAATATTTTCGTGATTCCTAAATCCTAGAAAAAGTATTTTCTGCATTTTAATACCTTCCTAATAAACTGTTTTATATATTTCGAATGCGACAACTATTCAAGATAATATTCAATATAATACGTTTAAAATATTGGATGCACCATTATTACATTTTTGACGTATTCGTTAAAATTCGACGCTAAAATTGGGAAAATATATTTTTTCAGGACGGTAGATATATTTAGATTTTTAAATACTTTTGCGGTAGAAAATAATAAGATTTTTAATGTAGTAAGGTTTATATGTTAGGTCAAATCTCTTACGAGTATAACTTAGTTCACGCTTAGAAAAATAATCATAGAATGTAAATTTTTGACATTAGAGTACTTAATTTGAAATAATTTGAAACAAATTATATTGTGCCAGTTGGCCTAGACAGTATAACATATTATTATGTTATTAAAGAATTTTTAAATCTCAACAATATATAAATAAAAAAAATAAGAACCAGTAATGAATAATGAATAGGAATATAGGTTCGATTCCTGCGGGATTCACAGGCGGATTTCGAGATTTATTCGGCACAAGAAATGTTCTTGTGCCGAATAAATCTCATACAGTTTTGAAACGAAACGGAGAACCTAGACGTAAGTCTACTGGGATTTACGAGTATTTTTTGTACGACTCGACTTTTATTTTAACTAGCTGGTACCTGCAACTTCGTTTGCGTAGAACTAACAGAAACGGAGACGGATATTTTTAAATGGAACCCTAAGATAAATGTAGCCCAGGCTACATTTTATAACATCATCCGCCAGTGAAAGTCCCGTGAAAATAGGGCCAGTCATTTCGGAGATTATCCGGAAAAACAGACAGACAGAAGAATAGACAAAAAATTTTAGAAATTGATTTTTTATTGCAAGTCCCGTATATACTTTCATTATTCATAATATGCTTTTAATGAAAAGCTGTTATTTTAAAATTACAAACAGACTCCTCAATTTTATTTATTTGTATAGATGTCACTTAATAAGTAAGTCAGTAGTAAGAAATGATATCTTTGAAATGTTAAGACATTTAGACGGCCTCTGTGGCTCAGTGCGTCGGCGCTCAAGGCGGAGGGCGCAGCCCGCAGGTTCGAATCCCGCCGAGGGAACAAAAAACTTTAAATGTTCCTGGGTCATGTATGTGTATTAAATATCTTACACTTTAAACGAGATGAACTTGTATATATATAATTGGTATCTCGACAACGGCTACAAGTGTTACCATGAAATTTAGTACGATGGGAGTTTTGGGTGAGAAAAATTGATCTAGCTAAGTCTTATCCCATAGAAACTCCTCATTTTTAAGCAATATATGATTTTTATTTCGTCGTGCAATAATATTAAATCAATAATTTCGACTCTCTTATGTCAGTCTGATTGGCAGCTTGGTATGCGTACCTGCGTATAGTTTTGCATTATTTGGAAATTCGGAATGTGTTGGGTTCGAATTCCGGTAATATAAATATTTGTGTGATTATTATTGTTTCTTTTATATTTTCTTAATTATTTCTATTATTTTATCCTTCTACTAAAACACCGAGCAAAGCTCGGTCTCCCAGGTACGGTATATAATATAATAAAAAAATCTTAAATGCATGTATAATATAAAAGTATTAAATATACTTCCCGCTATGGTCCTCGTAACACAAGTTCCTAGGATACTTAGCACAGGGCCAGAATGATGTATCTAATTAATAAAATGCACGTATAATATTATTCTTTTTACATTTACCAAGTAGTCTCAATATTTCTGAGTATATTAATAATACTAAATGTTTTAGATGTAGCCATCTCCCCTATTTTATCTTTTGTTTCAATGTGTCTGAAAATATTTATATGAGTAGTGTGAATGGTTCATAGATATCATTTATTTCTTACAGAAGAACAGAAGATAAGAGTTTTATCATTACCGCGATTGTGCCAGCACAATTACCTACAATTACAATTAGAACAACTGAGATATAAAGAAAGTTAAAGAAATGTGTAATATTACTAATGGATATTATTAACCTATGTGAAGTAGGCCACCAAAATAAAGGTAATTAATTTTTATAACAACCATTCGATTGTACCCGATGTGTACCCGACTGTACCGTATTCAAATCGTTTGTACCTTAAAGCGGTAAAACCTACGGAGTGACAAAATTTGCTTAGCAACCAACTTGAAGATATAGTGATTTCATTGATGTCATCTTAATGAACATCATTTGTACCGGATTGTACCACCAAAAAAACTTTTTAAATTGTTTTTTAATTTGAAAAAATTAACAAAAATTTTTTTTTCAATAGTTATGAAAAATCTAGCTATGAGTAAAACAGAAGACTAAGCAGTGCACATAACGGTATATATGGGTAATAAATGATTTACATCGTGATACATACGATTTGTATCGGAGAAACAAACGATAGAAAACGGACAATGACTCGCAAAAGTGTCTTATATTATACTAGAGAATTTGGGGCAGAACTATACATGTTTAATCGTTTATAACCATTTGAAACGATGACAATATTGTTTCTGCTACCATTAACTTTATTAATACTAAATATCAAGTCGGCACAAACGATTTGTATCGGGGTACAAACGATAGAAAACCGACAGTGACTCGCGAAAGTGTCTTATATTATACTAGAGAATTTGGGGCAGAACTATACATGTTTAATCGTTTATAACCATTTGAAACGATGACAATATTGTTTCTGCTACCATTAACTTTATTAATACTAAATATCAAGTCGGCACAAACGATTTGTATCGGGGTACAAACGATAGAAAACCGACAGTGACTCGCGAAAGTGTCTTATATTATACTAGAGAATTTGGGGCAGAACTATACATGTTTAATCGTTTATAACCATTTGAAACGATGACAATATTGTTTCTGCTACCATTAACTTTATTAATACTAAATATCAAGTCGGCACAAACGATTTGTATCGGGGTACAAACGATAGAAAACCGACAGTGACTCGCGAAAGTGTCTTATATTATACTAGAGAATTTGGGGCAGAACTATACATGTTTAATCGTTTATAACCATTTGAAACGATGACAATATTGTTTCTGCTACCATTAACTTTATTAATACTAAATATCAAGTCGGCACAAACGATTTGTATCGGGGTACAAACGATAGAAAACCGACAGTGACTCGCGAAAGTGTCTTATATTATACTAGAGAATTTGGGGCAGAACTATACATGTTTAATCGTTTATAACCATTTGAAACGATGACAATATTGTTTTTGCTACCATTAACTTTATTAATACTAAATATCAAGTCGGCACAAACGATTTGTATCGGGGTACAAACGATAGAAAACCGACAGTGACTCGCGAAAGTGTCTTATATTATACTAGAGAATTTGGGGCAGAACTATACATGTTTAATCGTTTATAACCATTTGAAACGATGACAATATTGTTTCTGCTACCATTAACTTTATTAATACTAAATATCAAGTCGGCACAAACGATTTGTATCGGGGTACAAACGATAGAAAACCGACAGTGACTCGCGAAAGTGTCTTATATTATACTAGAGAATTTGGGGCAGAACTATACATGTTTAATCGTTTATAACCATTTGAAACGATGACAATATTGTTTCTGCTACCATTAACTTTATTAATACTAAATATCAAGTCGGCACAAACGATTTGTATCGGGGTACAAACGATAGAAAACCGACAGTGACTCGCGAAAGTGTCTTATATTATACTAGAGAATTTGGGGCAGAACTATACATGTTTAATCGTTTATAACCATTTGAAACGATGACAATATTGTTTCTGCTACCATTAACTTTATTAATACTAAATATCAAGTCGGCACAAACGATTTGTATCGGGGTACAAACGATAGAAAACCGACAGTGACTCGCGAAAGTGTCTTATATTATACTAGAGAATTTGGGGCAGAACTATACATGTTTAATCATTTATAACCATTTGAAACGATGACAATATTGTTTCTGCTGCCATTAACTTTATTAATACTAAATATCAAGTCGGCACAAACGATTTGTATCGGGGTACAAACGATAGAAAACCGACAGTGACTCGCGAAAGTGTCTTATATTATACTAGAGAATTTGGGGCAGAACTATACATGTTTAATCGTTTATAACTATTTGAAACGATGACAATATTGTTTCTGCTACCATTAACTTTATTAATACTAAATATCAAGTCGGCACAAACGATTTGTATCGGGGTACAAACGATAGAAAACCGACAGTGACTCGCGAAAGTGTCTTATATTATACTAGAGAATTTGGGGCAGAACTATACATGTTTAATCATTTATAACCATTTGAAACGATGACAATATTGTTTCTGCTACCATTAACTTTATTAATACTAAATATCAAGTCGGTACAAACGATTTGTATCGGGGTACAAACGATAGAAAACCGACAGTGACTCGCGAAAGTGTCTTATATTATACTAGAGAATTTGGGGCAGAACTATACATGTTTAATCGTTTATAACCATTTGAAACGATGACAATATTGTTTCTGCTACCATTAACTTTATTAATACTAAATATCAAGTCGGCACAAACGATTTGTATCGGGGTACAAACGATAGAAAACCGACAGTGACTCGCGAAAGTGTCTTATATTATACTAGAGAATTTTGGGCAGAACTATACATGTTTAATCGTTTATAACCATTTGAAACGATGAAAATATTATTTCTGCTACCATTAACTTTATCAACCCTTAACCACCTGACCCTAATATCAGTTACGTAACAAGCGCGCGGTTATGGTGACCGCTCGGGTACACAATGAGTTTTCTTATTATATTAAGGTTTTCAATATAAAAATAAATTAATAAAACTCTTAAGTATATATGCATTTATTCATTTAAGTAAAAAAAGAAACATTAACAAGAATTTTTGTCTTATAAATGTAAAAAATAAGTTGCTTACACATTTTAACTTAAAACATAACTAAGCTTACTTAATGAGATCTATCAACATAGGAACAAAGTACTATAATAAATTTGAACTTTTTTTAACGAATCTAATAATATTTCAAGTATATAAAACCATATAACTATAAAAAAATCAAAACTTCGAGAAAATTGCATGGGGTAAAATCTTATAGTTTTTCACGACAATTTTTGCACATTTTGTTGGAGCATTCCACACAGATTGGTTTTTTACAGATAAAACACAGATGAAATGTTTTTCGTTTCTTCTTGGGATCACAAGTTGAACACGTTTTACGTGTTTCAAGATGATCAGCTCCAGAAACAGTAGGCAATTCGTCCTCTATTTTCAAGATCCTGCGAATAGAAGTTCTGATCTCACGAGGAGTTTGTTCGTTATTTTCTCGACATTTCATGTGTGGCCTAGTCAGTTGTTCTGCTAGCTGTTTCATAAATTTAAATCTACTTCCAGTTTTCTGTGCCTGATTTTGCAGGCTCAAGACGTAACTATTTGAAGCTGATATATCTAACAGCCGATAAAAAATGCAGAGGCCATCTTTGCGTTCGTCGCGCCGTGCTATAGTTTGAACACCTTTGATCCAGTAAATCCACGCCAATTTTCGTTCCATTGTAGTATAGTATTATTTCGGGCTTTTTTGTATTATTATCTACGTTTGCTGCATGGTGCATACTGGAAATTAACACGACAGCGCTGTTTTTTCTCGGCACAAAAGATGTCAAAGTAATATTTTTAGTAAAACCAAAAAGCGATGTTCCGATTTCTCGACGCCGATTTGGTTTGAATTCTGGCGGAATTTCTTTTTTATTTTTTTTAGAGTACCCACAAGTGATAACTTTTTATCTTTTAAAACGTCAATTAGTTCAACAGAACAAAACCAATTATCAGCAGTGATGTTTTTGTTCGACCCTTCAATTGGGGATATGAGTCGTAAAACTACTTGAGTAGGTTTCGAAAATCGTATTTGTTCTGGGGTCAAATTGGTTCCGTCTGAGTCTTTACCTAAATAAATGTTAGCATTGAGTAAATAACCATTACGGGCATCTGTGAGGCACATAATTTTTTAAGCCATACTTAGCTGGCTTCTTTGGCATAAACATCCTAAAGCGACAACGACCTCGGAAAGCTACTAACATCTCATCAATACAGGCACAGGTTCCAATGCTGTAAACTTTTTGGCAATTTTGAATAAAATAACTGAATAGCTCTGCGATTGGTGCAGAAATGTCAGTTTCACGCCGTAGCGCTCTTGTTTCAGCATCATCAAAACGAATTGCTTTCATCAAAATCTCAAATCTATTTTTACTTAAAATGCAACGATATATATCTCTTCCTGAGCCATCAGAACTATACCATGACGTATAGTGTTCTCGGTTTTCTTTAAAAATAGCTGTAAAAAATAAAAAACCTATAAATGCTTTTAATTCTATGAGATCAACATCATGAACACAGCCTTGCTTTTTATATTTTGGTCGTAACTGTCTTATTTTGTGGTTGGTATGTATTACTATGCTTTCAAGCATCTCGTCTGTAAATAATAGGCTCCAAAGGTCAAGAGGTGTTGTAGAATCATTGAGAACGTTACGATAAGCCGATTTAAATCCTTGAGCTTCAGATACAATGTTGTGCCGCTGAGTTCTAGTACGACTACCTATTGGCACAGAAGACCACCGAAAACGATTTTTCCCAAAATAGTTTCGATTTGTAGTCTGGAGCTGTGACAAAGGTACTTCGTCTTCCGAAGAAAATTCATCAACTGACATTCTTCTCACAGAAGAGCGCTGCGTAGAAGGACCAGCTTCAGACTGTCTATCGACACTTATTTCATCGGAAGACGACTCTTGCATGTAGTCTTCAGATTCACAGTCTTCTAAAATCACAGGAACTTCCAAATTCTCAGGTTCTACATCACATCAAAGGTGTCCTCCACATCTGACAGTTCGTCTTCTAACCATATCAGAATGTTTTCGTTGTTTAAATCTATTTTAACTCTAAAACAATAAAAATAAACATTATACACAATAATGACATAACCTGCACGCGGTCATCATGACCGCTTACAAAACATTTTTACTTACCTTAGGCAAACGCGCGCACGTGTATTCTTGCCGAGCGCACACGCGATACTAAACAACGCATGGAAAAGGTACACAGATGCGCACTAACACGCAATAACGGACTTTGACGAAATTCAAATTCAAAAAGTCGTTGCGGTCACCATGACCGCTGGCTGGTGGTTAAGGGTTAATACTAAATATCAAGTCAGCACAAACGATTTGTATAGGGGTACAAACGATAGAAAACCGACAGTGACTCGCGAAAGTGTCTTATATTATACTAGAGAATTTGAGGCCGAATTATACATGTTTAATCATTTATAACCATTTGAAACGATGAAGACTTTCGGCGGTCATTATCGGTTTTCCTTCGTTTGTTTCCCGATATAAATCGTTTGTGCCGACTTCATATTTAGTAGTGATACTGTAAATAGTAGCAAAAACAATATTCTCATCGTTTCAAACGAGTACAAACGATTAAACATGTAATATCCTCCGCCTAAAGTGTTAGTACGATATAAGACACTTTCGTGAGTCACTGTCGGTTTTCTATCATTTGTACCCCGATACAAATCGGTTGTGCCGACTTGATATTTTGTATTAATAAAGTTAATAGTAGCAAAAACAATATTCTCATCGTTTCAAACGAGTACAAACGATTAAACATGTAATATCCTCCGCCTAAAGTGTTAGTACGATATAAGACACTTTCGTGAGTCACTGTCGGTTTTCTATCATTTGTACCCCGATACAAATCGGTTGTGCCGACTTGATATTTTGTATTAATAAAGTTAATAGTAGCAGAAACAATATTTTAATCGCTATAAATGGGTATAAACGATTGAACACTGCCCTAAATTCTCTAGTATAATATAAGACACTTTTGCGAGTCATTGTCGGTTTTCTATCGTTTGTTTCCCCGATACAAATCGTATGTATCTCGATGTAAATCATTTATTACCCATATATACCGTTATGTACACTCATTAGCCTTCTGTTTTAATCATAGCTAGATTTTTCATAATTATTGAATTATTTAATTATTAAATAATTGTTTTTTTTTTCAAATTAAAAAACAATTTAAAAAGTTTTTTTTTGGTGATACAATCCGGAACAAACGATGTACTTTAAGATGACATCAATGAAATAACTATATTTTCAAGTTGGTTGCTGAGTAAATTTTGTCACCCGCAAAATATATTTACGACGGTTTGTATGTGTGTGCGTTCAGATAAAAAAGAGACTTCTCTAAATCAGGCGTTTACTTTTTTCCACGACATTGACCAGAGAGGTCCATGTTCAGTGACCACTTTGTACGCTCGAATAATTTCGAGGACTTTTCCTATTGTGACAACTATAAAAATCACTAACATAGGTGAAATAAAAAAAAGAATAAATGTTATGTAAGGGTCAGTTCATACAAGGGCAGAGGGGAAGCAAAATTCTAATATTACGCGTCACGCAAAAATTATCTTACGGATTTTTATGGAATTTGGTATAATAGCGGTTTGAGCTCTGTTGGTCGATTCTACTAATTAAATCTTACAATAATTCAGTTTCGATGCAGTCTATAGAGACTATAGAAACATATAGATGTTAAAACAGTACAATGATGTTCTCATAAACGTCAAACGCGTTTTGATTGGTCGATACTCCGAAAATCCGTTTGTGATGTCAAGACGATTCATTTATAATTCATTGAAAGTAAAATGAAGGTCACGCTAGTGTTCATCGCGAAAATGTACATTGTTTCCGTGGGATTATTATATAGGGGATATTTACGCGGGCGGCACCGCGGGCAAAGCTACTAAGAACTTTATAAGAATAGATCAAACATTGGTCAGCGCAACTTAATTTTTATAAAACCTCTTTGAAGTTTTTAATATAATTATAAATCTAAGAACTTCGCGCGTGACGTTCAGCATTAATGACACTTCAGAACTTTATAATTATAAAACCTAACACCTCTGTAATTGAGCTCACCTTGTCTTTAACTTTAATCTAATCTTAGTTCCAGCACGGAAGTAAAATCTTAATCTTTTATTTTATCTAAGTTCCAGTACGGTTGGATTTAAAAAGTTATTTGCCGTATCCTCTTTGTGTCTTGTCCGATTAGGATCGTAACGGGGAGAGATTGAAATGGAACGACGCGACGTAAATATTGTATCGGTAGATATAATATTGTATTGAGTAAAATTTGTATTCTATTTAGTCTTCGTCTCTTAAATAAAAAAAATTAATTGCAAAACCTGTGTCTCGATAAAATTCAAGAATGGCTGGACCGATTTGGCTAATTTGATCTTGAAATATCCAAAATATCGAACTAAAATACAAAAAACAATGACCTATGCTAAAAAATTTACCTATAGAGGTTTAAAAGATATTGCGAGTAATGATTTTGAATATCTCATGAACACTATAGATTGGCACTACTTTGAACAATTAACTAGTGTTAACGACATGGTGAATATTTTTAATAATAGTATCAAGTGGGCATTTGATTTATTGGCTCCCGTCAAAACTATTTATGTTAAGGATAGGCAGCACTCGTGGGTCACATACAACATCAAACAAATGATGAAGTGTCGAGACGAGGCGCATAAACGTGCACGTACTACTAAAACGAGTCGCATATTCGCTTTTATAAGGATCTTAAGCGTGAAGTGTCCTGCGCGCTTACTAGAGAAAGGTCAGCATATTTTAATACGTACATTAACGCTAATATCAAGTCACCACAACTAATGTGGAAGCACATCAAGGAAAATATTAATGCCCATGAACCTAAATCTGAGTTAATTTTACCTAATTAAATATTCGACCCCGACCTTATTAATACCTTTTTTTTGGACGTTCCAGGCACTAGTTCAGTGCCCCAGTCAACGATTGCTTACTTTAATAACAACTTATTTAGCTCGTCAAAATTTAATTTCTCTACGGTTAGCAACAGTGACGTGCAAAAAATTATAAATACTTTAAAATCCAACGCGGCGGGTGCTGATGGCATAAACTTAGACATGCTGTCCATGGCTTGTCATTTTCCAGCTTGTCTAAGTGTTATAACTAAAATAATTAATACATCTCTTCAAACTGGCACTTTTCCTGAGTCGTGGCACTTGGCGATCGTTAAACTGTTGCCAAAAAAAGTAAACGTATCTGAACTAAGGGACCTTAGACCAATAAGTATATTGTCATGTATGTCTAAAATATTAGAAAAGGTAATTCATGGCCAAATGAGTAGGTTTTTAGAAGAAAATCAAATACTACCTACAGTGCAGTCTGGTTTCCGCAGCCAACACAGCACGACGACTGCGTTGATGGATGTTGTGGATAATATCATCTCATCACAAGACACGGGCGAGGTCACTATTTTGGTGGTGCTGGACTTTTCGCGCGCTTTTGACACAATTAATATACCATTACTACTGGCAAAATTAAAATTTTACGGTTTCGAAGGAGATGCTATCGCCTGGTTCTCGGACTACTTAAATAACCGGTCTCAAATAGTCGAGTTAAAAAGGGTAGCGGGACGCTAATACGTTCCAACCCATGTGGGGTAAATAGAGGGGTTAAGGATCCGTGATTGGCGCCTTTGCGCTTGCACTGTACTGTGCTGATATCACCAGGTATATCCTGCATTGTAAAGACCACATAAACGCCGATGATATCCAGCTGTAAATAAACTTTAAGCAGTGTAATATTAGAGAGGCTGTAGGCAAGCTGGCGCGTATTTGTGAGTGGTCTAATACAAACTCCCTTGTGCTCAACCCTAACAAATCAAAATATATTATATTGGGTACAAAATACCAGGTCCAAAAAGTAGCTGTCACCCAGCCACTTATACATATTAGGAACGATTTAATTGAAAGAGTAACAGAAGCACGCAACTAAAGGGTGCTGATGGACGAGGGACTCAAATTTGAAAAGCATGTCATTACAGCTGTCAGTCGGTGCTTCTACAGAGTAAAGCTATTGTATAAGATAAGAAATTTTATACCACAATCGTTACGACGGACTCTCTGTGAATCTCTGGTGCTCTCAAACTTAAACTACACAGATGCGGTGATAGGTCCCTGTTTGCTTGCACGGTCTAAAAGCCTCATTCAAAAGGTACAGAATGCGTGCAGTAGGTATTGCTGCGACATCCCTCCGCGTGCTCACGTGACGCCTTATATAAACAATCTACGGTGGCTCAAAATGGATGGTCGCAGACAATTACACTTTGCTACTCTTTTATTATTTTGGAGTCATTAAATTTAAAACACCGGCCTACCTTTATGACAAATTACAGTGGGCATGCGACAAAAACCTGACAATGACTACTAGGGGATCGGCTTATTTACTAATTACTCCACTCTATCGCACTTCCATGTTCAGAGGTAGCTTCAGATACCTGGCCAGTAATTTTAATATAATTTTTTATTTTTATTTAATATTATTATTATTCTATTATTTTTTTTATTTTTTTTTATCCTTTAATTAATTAAATTCCTAATATTATTATGACATAACCTAATTTAATATACTTACCTATATTAAAATTATTTAATGATGTACTTAATTTACTATACTACTTAACTATGACGTTACCGTTCGTTACGAGCCGACGCATGGCGGTTTGCAGGGAGCCTGTAGTCTTAAAGGTCAGGTACCTACTTCTCAATTAACATTTATGTACGACAGCGAATGAATAATGATATTACTTATGTAGAACACACCTAAAATATAAATATATACTATTATTTTATGTAGTCTAATTATGCACAATATTGATAAAGATCACAACTAAATGTATAAAAATACTTACTATTTCATCCTTTTACAGCGCTAGTATAGTATATATGTATTATGTATTGTACATTTTCTGTTCGTATTGTTTATCTCGTGATAGTTGCTATGAACAAGTATGGCGTCTAGCCACGCGGGGTCTGCCCCTTGCAACTTAACTATAGCTTATGGGACTAAGGAGGTGTGTGAGGGGAGTGCGAAGGGCGCGGGTGTCGTGATCGCTGCATTGTCCATAGCAATGACTCACACTGTTATCTATTGTATTTTGTAACCCATAATATATATTATATTATCATTATATCGTTAATCGTTTATGTATTTATGTTACTGTTTATTTGCTGTTGCTGAGTGTATTAAATTTGTCCATCAAACGACAACAATATGGAACTGCATAATAGCAGGTGTGCACTGTGTGGCAGCACTGTGGTGTTACGCCGCAGTGATACGCCTGAACGGTCTCCTTTTTGACAGTTAGGCATTACACTACCTACCTTCCTATCCATTATAGTATATCTTGCGTACCTGCTCCTACTCATGGTACGTAATTTTTATGTTTATGTTTTGAGTTGTTTTTCTGTCCTGTTTTTATGACTTTTGTATATAAGTCTTTGTTTTATTTGTGGTGTAATGTCTCATTGTGTCAAATAAATGTTTATTATTATTATTATTATTATTAAATAATTGTGGATGTACAGGGAAGATTTAAATGGTGAGAAAGATTGGGACTGCGAGGAAAATACTAAAAATGGCGATTGAATATAGTTAGGACAGAACAATCTGTGTCAGTACATCATATTAATTATTATTACACTTATACAAAGCTTTTGTTCACTTTTTAACCGCCAATGTTAAAAAAAGCTAATTGTTTGACATGACGATTTGTACAATATTGGCAAACTTCCTACTCGACCAGTATCTAAGCATTTCCTTTGCACTAAATATTAAAATATTCAAACACAAATGAAGTGACTACATCGACTGCAGGTGTGGTTCAAGTTCAAGTTCATGGTTCAAGAGATTTTGATCTTATACCTGGTCGGGAAGCAATTTGTTCGAAAGTAGGTACCTGTGTGGCATCGGGGCTCCTAAACGATCAAACAGAATTTGATCCGTTTTATTAGAAAGCTGATTTGATCGAGATGGTTCTTAGCTACAGCTCACTTACTGACAGAACAATTACTAGGTAAAATAAAATCTATGGTTGCCGCTAAACTTTTTTTTTGTTTAATATTGCATATTTAAGGTAAGACCGCACTAGGCGGCGGCACAGCGGAGCGACGCGACGCGAACGTCCCTACCAGTAATACCGCAATGGAGTGCCGCATCGCTGAGTTCCGTTGCCGCGTATGCTTTATATCTCATACAATGAACATTTGGCCGTGTCCCGTCTCGTAGTTCCGCTGCCGCGTAGTATGAGGAATGCGGTCCCACGTTTATCGTGCTTTTAAAGATTTTTCGATGCACAGGAACTTCACTATGCTTTTCTTCGCCGTTTGCTCTTACCGTAATTAAAAGAAACTCACTGGGGCGTTTCATCTGACATCAAACCCTCCCCCTCTTACATGTTACTTTACCGTTGGCCTTTTTACTAAAGCCCGGCATAAGCCATTAAATACGGATTCGCTAAAACATTTAAGGCCGGGATCGAGTGTGTAATTTCCGCTTTTCTTTACGAAGCCTTCATTAACAAAGGACCGGAACCGCGGGAAATTGTATAGTTATAACGTAATCTCTATAGGTCTTTATAAGGCTCTATAAAGGCTTTATAATCTTAGCAAAGCGAAAATTTTTAAAGATTTAAAATTATGATTTTTTGGAAGTCGATAAAAATAATTCACGAATAATGCGTTTTAATCTTAAGTTTTAGTAAAATGGTCTAAATGTTTTTAATGCTAAACTTAATTCATGACACATGCGGTGCTGGCTTTTATGACCAGTTAAAAGTTTTAAGCTACTTCTGTATTTTGGTATAGTAGGTTAATAACTTAGACTGTAGGGGTATATTAGTATACTAATAACTTAAACTGTAGGGGTATATTAGTATACTAATAACTTAGACTGTAGGGGTATATTAGTATACTAATAACTTAGACTGTAGGCCCATATTAGTATACTAATAACTTAGACTGTAGGCCCATATTAGTATACTAATAACTTAGACTGTAGGGGTATATTAGTATACTCGATCATTATAATACTAGCTTTTGCCCGCGGCTCCACCCCCGTAAATACAGTATACCAAGGGAACTCTGTTTTCGGGATAAAATGTAGCCAATTTACTACCATACCAAATTCTTTAAAATCCGTTCAGCAGTTATTGAGTGAAAGAGACACAAACATCCATCCATCCATCCAGGATGGTTTGGTCTTATGTTACTCCGACCACTAACTAGCTCTACTCAATGTAAGGAACATAAGGCTGTAGTCGTAGGCATCTTCGTTAATTTTTTTTAATGAAATGGAGACCGGAGCTGTTAGCCAAGTTGCCACGCTAATTACGACGACGAAGTTCGAAAACAAAAATGTATGATTTGATATAAGAATCGCTATGTCACTTAGATCGCTAAAGTGGTTAAAGGCTATATTATATATAGCCTTTAGCGAGCCACTTTAGATGTTTCATACAATGTTTCATATATTTTTTCCATACAAAATCGTGAAATGGTAAAATGGCTACATGATTCATCTGATTTCATTATATTAGAAAACATCAATTTTGACAGTTTTCACTAGAAATGCGTAAAATGACGCACAAAATATGAGTTGAAAAAAATATATGAAATACCTAAGGTGGCCTTTTTAGACACCCTGTGTTTTCTCCTAGATTCTGCATCTGCAATCGCTAAAACTGTGAGTGCTTACGTCTTCGTCATCGGAACTCATGATCTTGTCTACGCAAAATGTTTTGTTTCAATCAAAAACATTTTCTATAGCTGTAAATAGCTTGTGTATGAAAACAAATGTTTTTGTTTCATGTTTTCTGTGTAATGTTTCGAAAAAACATGAGAAGGAGATGCGCCTTAATATACATAAAACTGTTTAACAAATTGATAATTACTGGCATGTTTTCAGTAGGTAACTACATGCCTTATGTTCGGCCTTATAGATTATTGTAATAATGATGAATAATGTATATAAAATGAAATGAAAATGTCTGTTTGTAATTTATAATTTTCAGCTTTGCACTAAATGCATAATATTATGATAGCAGGTATGTCTAATATATGGTACGTATACCAAATATTTTTTTTTTGTCTGTCTGTCTGTCAATTTGTTCCGGATAATCTGTTAAACGGCCGAACGGATTTTGAACGGACTTTCACAGGCAGATAGCTGATGTTATAAGGAGTAACATAGGCTACTTTAATCATAGGGTTCCGTTACCGTTACTTCTAAGCAAACAAAGTTGTGGGCATCACCTAGTTTATTCATATTCACAAATCATTTATAAAGCGGCTGTCTGACTACGCTATAATATAATAGCATATAGTTTAAAGCTCATAGCACAACAATATCGCGCACCATTCATTGTTATGGACACGTTCACACTGTACTGTACTATATATTATTGGCTTAATAGTGCGATACGCTGAGTTCATGCAGTGCTATATCGCGCGCCACCCTCTTCCTCGTCCCTCACCCCCGGCCGTCCCGCAAGCGAAACGAGCGACACAGCCATACTGAGCTATATACATATATATGATACTATAAATGCTTGCGATGATATCGCGTAATGTGAACGCCATGCTATATAGTATAGCATTAGGTCTTGCTATACTATATAGCAAAATAGTATAGCGCAGTCTGAAATGAGCTTAACGTATCTCCCATGTGACATAACCGTCTACATTGGGACATTGAATTCCGTCACAAGTCTGACGTGTCATTTCCGATCGCGCGGCCAAGTTTAATTACCGACACACCGACACACCTACATTCTACAAGCTCGTTAAATGAGTTATACGCTATGAGGTTACATGGCTTATTTTATTTAGAACTGTAACCATCCTCTAATAGAACAAAATATGTTTGTAGTAAGTTTGTCACTTCTTTCTTGTAATTGCAGCTAATAATTTTATTGATAAAAAAAAATTGAATCCCTCCCTGCATAATAAATATTTTTATTAGTAAGACTAAGGGAGTCTTACAAATAAAAATATTTACTCAATAATTACGCAACTCTAAGGTATGCAAGCAGCCGACTCCGCAACTCTCTAAGTTTCCCATCGACAGACGTCAGCGAGTTCGCCGAATCCCCTACAATAGGTTATTCTTTTAGGTTTTTAGGTCCCCATTGTTTTATTCCCAGTTATTAATTTAACATATTATTCACACTTCTTAATCCCACTTCGATTAAGACAGTCGCTTTTAAGATAGTTAAATTGTAATTAAAAATAGTCTAAATTTAATAAATAATTAAATATTTATTGTTTTTTTAGGTCCTCCGACTGTCGCAAACCTTTTTTCAATGGATAGTGCAATGTTTTGTTCTTATCTGTCAAGCGACATTTAAAACGTATCAGACAAGGACAAAACATTGTGTAGCTTATCCATTGTGTGATATTTTTATTAGTGAGGGGGTAATTGTTTATTTATTATATTTAAGTATATGATAGTTTACCCAAAGTATGGGTAATTTTTTGTAACGTCCAAATATGGATTTGTATAAAAACTCAGATTAGGTACTAGATGTAGGCTATTTTTCTATTAGGCTATGTAGGCTATTCTACGCTAGCGAAGACGCAACCTTAAGCAAGTGACGTAATTAGGTAAAACTATTTGTGTACCAGACCTCATTCAGAGTGGCTAACCACTGACAAATTTCGTTGAAGCCGAATACTATTTGCAGAAACCAAAGACAATTTTATAAAACCATAGACAAATTGCCTCAATTCCATCGAAAGTTCCAGCAAATTGGCCCTGCGGGTAAAGGCGGGGATACCGAACCGTTTGGGCGCGTAACAAGTGCTTAACACTAATGAGTCGTTTGTATGAATACGGCGGGTACTCACTGGTAAAGTATTATTTTTTTAATCCATCTACCCACTCGCCAATACCAGCGTCCACATTATGATAGATGAAATAATTATGCACGTGATGCTTTTTATAATAATGAAGTGTTAAGCACAGTATGTTTTTTTAATATGGCGGTATGGCATAAAACTATTGCCAGTGTCAAGTTAAAAATCGAATTTTCGTTAAGTTTTTAACGGTTTTTCTAAATCGTAAAGTCCAAAGTCTAGAATGAGTCCAAACAAATCGTCGGTGCAGTCAATGAGTCAAGTCAGTCAATTCAGTAAAGTGGTAGACGCTTTACTGTAGCTTCCTAGGGAGTTTTCGAGAGAACACAAAATAGCACGCTTTTTGTAGTTGTACCCACTTGCCCACAATTGTGCACGTAAACTAATATTTAATATTCTAAGAAAAAAAAAGAAAAACAGACAACAACGTCACATTACCAGCCCAAGTTATATGGTTATTAGTTATAAATCTATAGTACGTTTTCTGTTACGAAGTACTGTAGAATTTTTTATTCTTCATTATTAAAGGGCTGTGCCCTTGTCAATGAATATAATTTCCGCCATTTATCTCTATCCTCTGTTAATGTAGCATTTACGTTTCGCTAATGTATACCCCGCTTAGGTTGAGCACACACACGAGCGCTCCTTGCAAATAAACAACTTGACACTTACGAGTAGGTGAGTCACAAATCACTATGTCGATTGCGTCGCTAATCAGAGAAATTGCGTCTCAAGCTTCGAACAGATATTGCATACCAGATCTGAGCTATCTGAGCAAAATCCGCTATATATAATGAGAAAATCTATTGACGCTATCACACCACGTAAATCCGGTCTCGTAGTAAGTTCACGAAAAAGTTATGTTACGGGTACCAGACAACGGATATATATTTAATACTTTTATGCTATACATATATGTATTCAAGATTTTATTATGTAATGCATGACCCAGAAACACAAAAAACTTTATGTTTCCTGGCGGAATTCGAACCCGCGACTTCCTGCTTGAGTGCCAACGAGCTAACCCCTAAGCCACAGAGGCAGTTAAACTAAGGTGATTGATAAATGGAAAAGTCTCATTTGAAATTGAATATTACATAATATTATCTCTATACTAAAAAGTATAGAGATACAAAAAAATATGAATTTAAACTACATAATATATATGTAGGTATATTTAAACTTCAACTAAAGAAAGATTAACTCACATGTTTTGCTTCAAACTACGAGACATGCGGGCATGTAGCATGTACGATTGCTGAAAGTTCTATGTTGAAGCTTAACTTCACAGCTTGTTTCACAGCACAGCTACACAGATTTAGGTACCCCCGAAATAAATAACATATTTAAAATCTTAGATTGACTTCAATCTTAGATTATCAAATAAAAATTGACCTAAATTGACGTTAAGTTAATCCTAGGATCGTTGAAATGTATTGAAATCTTGATCTCAGATAGCTAAAATGAGATTAAGATTGATTTAGAATTTCGGGCGTTAAAGTTAATATAATATTCAGTGCCAGGGTGACCGAGCTTTGCTCGGACCTTAGATCAATAAAATAATTAACATAAAAAAAAGATATAAAAAAAGAAAAAAATAGAATTACAAAAATATTCGTCTGACCAGGATTCGAACCCGAGACAACAATTTTCCAACAATGCCTAAAGTTCGATGGTAACCAAGCCGCCAACCGGATTTGAGATTTAGAAATCAAAATCATTCTTATCTTATTACGCAACGAAAGTAAAACTTATTATATAACTTAAAAATGCGCATTTTCCCAGGATTTTTCTGCCCCAAAACTCCCTGCATACTAAATTTCATGGAAAAACTGGCAGCCAATTTGCTTGTTTGAAGTATAAGATTCTAAGTATGTATTAAACTGCTTAAATATTGTAACATAATATTATATTTTACTTACAATATATTTTAAAACTAAGATTTAACTTATCTATAATACAGCTCTATGGTTTATTCTACCATCAACACTATTATTATTATTATTATTTGAAATAAATAGTAATCTCGGCAGTTTGACTCAGGTAAGACTCAGGTACGGGATTTGCCAAGTATCCTGATTCATGTTAAGAAGAATTATGATTGAGGTGTAGAAAAAGATGAGAATGGGTTAAGAAAATGACGAACTAATGAGCATGTATCGATGACGATAGATTTTTGCATATTAATGTATATGTTTTTGTGAAGGTCTAAAGTTTTTAAAGGAGCGGCAAGGGTTTTAGGTAATACTCCGGTTGAAGAGATGATGATGGGAATAATTTTAAGTCTTTTGCTGCCACATTTGTTTGATTTCGTCTGCAAGTGGAATATATTTCTGTACTTCTCATTGTGTTTCTGTTTTAGATTGTTGGTATTAGGGACGGCGATATCTCTGAGTTAAGTTGTTTTATCGGATTTTATTGTGAGGATTATGTCAGGTCTGTTGCTTAAGATGGTACGGTCTGTAACTATATCGCGATCCCAGTAGAGTTTTACGGTGCTATTTTCGAGGACATTACGAGGCTTGTATTTATAGTAAGGGGTGTGTGAATCTATGAGTTTGTATTTAATGGCTAGTAATTGATGAATGTGTTTGGCTACGTTGTTGTGGCGGTGAGTGTATTCCTTATTGGCTAGTGCGCTACATCCTCCAGTGGCTAGTGCGCTACATATGGTCTATTGTTTCGGTGGTTTGATGGCATAATCTACACTTATCTGTGTCTATTGGTTCTTTAAGTATATATTTTCAATAATTTCGTGTTTTGATAATTTGATCTTGGATCGCTATAAGGAAGCCTTCTGTCTCAGCATATATATTTCCTTTAGGTTGACAGCTGTTCGATGCTGTTTGGTCTACATCCTCTTGTTCCAGATTGTGAGGATATTTGCCATGTAGTGCTTTGCTTTTGCATTTCTGTATCTTATTAACGTCTTGCAATATTTTCTGTTTTGGATTGAATGTGTTATTGTTTAGCTGTAGAGGTGTGCCTTTGTGGGGAAGATTTACTATTGCTTTATGTAATTGGCTAGATTGAGCTTTATTTAAGAAATATGTTCTCAATCTGGTTAGAACAATGCAAGCTGATCAACTGATAGTCTGACAAGAAAGATGATCCATGCGTCGGATGGGCATGTAAAAAGTCGGCCCTTGCGCCTCATGTCTCGCCAGTCATGTCGGTCATCCGTCCCACTGGGTATACGAGAATAAAAGAAGAGAGAGTGCTCTTATAGCGCTCACACTTGGGCACCATTAAATAACTCCTTCGTAGCTGGCCTGGTTTCATTGAAACCGGCCACCGTCACCAAAATCGGCGTGGGGAGCTATTAATCTTCATTATCATGGCAAAAGTATTTATAACATACTTTGCAATTTTCATACCATATATTAGTTGTTCGCAAATCTAACACAAAACTTTTTTGCATTATATGTCAAGCGGGAATTGCTTGTTTTCAAAACATTTGCTTCTCTATCGAAGCTTACTCCAACAAAAGTTGCGCAATTGTTTATTCCTTTATAGAGCATTGAGTAAGCTTTCCAAGCTTATTAAAGTTCATAGCACAATCACGATTCACGAGCATAGATCCACGTCAATTTTTAGGGTTCCGTACCAACAGGGTAAAACCGGGACCCTATTACTGAGACTTCACCACCGTCACCAGGGTGTTGAAAGTTTCAGAGATTATGTATTTATGTTGCCGCTATAACAAAAAATGGACGCTGTTAAGTAAGACTGTGTCAACCGTCTAGATCGTCACTTTAAGTGTTTAATTAAAATATTAAATTGTGTTTAATTAAAATATTAAAAACAGAATAAAATTAAAAGGCCGTTTTTGCCTAAACGTTTTTTAAGTTAGTAAAAAAAGTAAAAGTTAGTTTGCTCGTGGACTAAAGGTACGACTCGCACTTGACTGCTTTTATATATAAATTTAAACGATAGAATGTTCTATTTTTTTATAATTTTCGCAGATGCTACGCGGAGCTGCATTTTTAAGATAGCTATTCAAAATTGAACTTTAATCTCTACACAAAAAAATTCACGTTTCATAATATGACATCAGTCTTAACATACACTGCACATGCGCTGTACAACGAACTCTTACAATGAAACGTGTATCTTCTTGTGTAATTAATAAAGTTAAATTTTGAAAAGCTATCTTAAAAATGCAGCGCCATGTCTCGTATTTTGTTTCATTGTGAGTTGACTTCGAAACATGATAACTTCATGTATCACAGCTTAGTAATTTGTGTTGCAAGTGTGTGCTAATAATATTTTAGTAAATGTACTCTCCATTTGACTCTCTTACCGTTTCAAAAAAACATATTCAGTGAATTTAGTGATTGCATAAAATATTTCTCCTCCATTTTAGCGCATCACAATGTATATTACAATCTTGGTTAAAGAAATTTACGAAATAAAAAGGTGACTTCGCGATATTACCGTTTCATAAAACTCTGCAATTTGTTCCATATTTTGTGCCGCATATAATATATTATTACTGTACAGAAACACTGTATTCAAATTTCTGGTGCGACGACGGAACACGAGTACCCAACCATTTTATGTTATATTTATTAAATTTTGCAGTAGTACTTTACGTCCTCTTGGTTACATATTTTTCAAGTTAAAATCGTTAAATAGAGAGATTTGAATATAAATACACGGGCAAGGAAATCGAATTTTTAGCAGTCATGTCGCTATTTCTAAACTTTTCGTATTCTGTTATCACTATTACAAAATACTAGCATTTGCTCGCGGCTCCGTCCACGTAAATTCAGTATCCCACGGGAACACTGTACTCTTTCGGGATAAAATTAGCCTATGTGTTTATCCAGAGATTAAACCTTTTGGTTCACGTTTGGATTGAATTGTATCTGATATTAAGTGCCTATCAAATTTTTTTAAGGATAATGCTAAATGAAAATTAAATTAATTTAATTTACCTATTTTTATTATCTTTTATCTTTTTTCCTTTATTTCAGGCTACATATCCTACGACTATTATAAATGTGACAGTTTGTGAGGATGGAAGGATGTATGGCGGGATGTATAGATGGATGTTTGTTTCACGCTAAAACTACTGAATGGATTTTGATGAAATTTGGTATAATGGTAGTTGAAGCTCTAGATTAATATCATAGGCTACTTTTTATCCCGAAAGTACCTACCGGTAGGATAATGTATTTACGCGGTCGGAGCCGCGGGCAAAAGCTAGTAGGCTCATATTATTTTCTTCTCTTATATATAAAAAAAAATATGCAGTCGAATGTATAGCCACCTCCTTTTTTGGGAAGTCGGTAAAAAATGGATTGCAATTCCAATGGCTTCAGTTTACCTGTTTATTTATTCCAGTTCATAGTTAAAATAGAACAACGTGTGTCGGGACAGCCAGTTTTAAATATAATTTAAGCTTCATTCATCTTAATTGCACATGTGATATTGTAACGAAAATTATTCTCTTGAGAGTTGAAGATACGTTCGCATATATCGCCTGCAGCATATCCTTTTGCCACGAAGTAAAATGTATTTTTCAGTGCGATACATTTGATTCACTTTCAATGAAACACTTTGTATTCTGATATTGTCTCAGCGACAATAGCTGCTTTTAAATTCCCATTCAACCGGGCTTTAAACGTAACAATACATGGGCCACAATGTACAGTGAACAATGTTATTAGCTTTTGACATTGGAAATGTCTTTTCGTTCGCTCCAGTGTAGGCTCCAATTTCACGAAAAAGTGCGATCCCCTTATATCTCGCAGAGTTGTGAAGATATGATAATCAAAGACGCTCAAAATAAGCGTATTCATGAGAGCTGTAAAGTGAAAAAAGAATAATTCGAGAAAGTAAAAAACAAAAAAGTAATGGCCGAAATAGTGAAAAAAATTACATTATTTTTTTTCCTAATTTTTGATTTTGGCGCACGATATTTTAGAAATGAAGAATGATATCAAAAATTTGAGAAAAATTCCTCTGGAAAATTTAATCAGATACAATTTGAGCCTGAATCAAAGACGGTCGTTAAGCTTATGCAAAAAGTAAAAAGTCGACAATTATTCAAACTTCGATACGCGTGTGGAATTTTGCAATTTGTTTGTTCACAGGCGTTATGTCGAGGATACGTATGTCAATCTAAGAATAAAATTATTATCCTTCAACATTGTAGTTTTATTTTGTATTATGCTTATTCCGACTTTCTAGTCGCTCAGCGACAATATTTTTTAGAATCCCGTAGATTCCGTTGCTTACCACAAGCATCACGCCGGGACATTTCCTTAAGTGTTACTTTTTACTTAGGTATATGGAAATAAAACTTTTTGAATTTGAATTAATTTCCAATGTATAGTCATGTGAGGCAGGAAATCTGTGAATTTTCATTTAAGTTAAAAGTATAAGGTGTTTATTTTGAACAGGTACCTTCTTGGTTTACCTATAACTATTAATCTGTTGGAGCAAGGTCCGGGGAGTACGGTGGATGTCTTAGACATTCCAATTGAAGCTCCTCTAATTTGGTAGCTGTCTGTTGTGCAGTGTGCGGTCTAGCGTTGTCCTGAAGCAGCAGTGTGTGCAGAATGACCAACCTCGGTTGTTTAGCAGCTAGCTTTACTATCATGATTTGCAGTTGCTGGTAATATACATCTGCCATAATCGTCTGGCCAGATTTAAAAAAGCTGTAGTGAACGACACCGGCACTAGTCCACGAAACGCTCACAAGTAACTTTTATTGAGTAAATTTTCACTTGGGGCAAGCTTTGGCTGGTTCGCCAGGGTTCAGCCATTGCGATGAGCATTTCCGATTATCGTACAGGATCCACTTTTAATCACAGGTAATTATTCGATTTAAAATCCCTTCATTATTGTACCGGTTGAGTAATGTAACGCAGCAGTCGACGCGCATTTGTCGGTTTGCTGCACTCAATTCATGAGTTACCCTATCTAGCTTTTTCACCTTCCCAATTTGCTTCAAGTGGATTAAAACTGTTTTATCACTAACACCGTAGCCTGCAGCTAACTCGGTCGTCATTTTCGATGGATCCGCTTCCACAATAGCCTTCAATTCTTCATTATCAACTTTGGTCTCCGGCCGTCAACGGGGCTTGTTCTGCAGGTCCAAATTTCCCGAACGAAAACGTTGGAACCAAAAACGCACTGTGTTTTCTTTTTCGCCACCGCCGCCATACACATCATTAATCCTTCGAGCCGTTTCCGCAACACTGGTGCCACAGTGGTCGTACTCGAAAATAATACGATATTTCAAGTTTTCCATTTTGTAAACAGAGTGACGCAAAGAAAAAACCAAAAGAGGAAAAATCAAATGAATTATGGTTTTCGAAACACAAATGCATGAGTAAATAGCGGTATAAATTTTAAATTGGAATTTCTAACCAAAGTATATCTATATACCTAAATATATCTTATATTTGAGATCAAAGTGGCCAGTACGACAAAACGCCAATTTAATTTGTAAGGACCTAATATTGCATAATTTATCTATAGTATAGTATAGGTATTAGCACGAAAAATTATTGTTTAGCTGTATGATAGCCCTCATAATAATATGTTCATACTTGATACTTTCACAGATTCAGCGGTCCACAATTGTTCCACAATCGTGGAGTGTGGGCACACCGTATGCTTGTGGAAGTGCAATCAAATCGAAAGCTAACTATGTAGCTGTTTATCCTTGTTACTTGTAGCTGTTTGTCTTGTTGTTCCTTTTTCTTTAATCTGTGATTCTAGATGTCGTCCGCGGCACCGCCCGCGTAAATACAGTAACCCGCGTAAATACGACAACACCATACTTTTTCGAGATAAAATGTAGCCTACTAAACTAAACTACTACCTAAACTAAACTACTACCTGTATACCAAATTTCATCAAAATACGTACAGTAATTTTTGCGTGAAAGAGTTTACAATCATCCATCCATTCATCCTCTCAAACTCAGTACTCATAGTCAGTAGTAGGATTTTATCATAACGCGAGTGCCTCAGTCCCATACTGCTCCGAAATCGGACGAATACGTAAGCAGCTGTTTGTGAGAATGTATAAAAAATGCTATGCAATAGCTTTACCACAGCAGTCCCCGAGTGCCACACGCAATTTTTTTGGAACGAAGTTCCTTATCGCGCGTTGCGAAAGGGGGCTAGACGGAAAGAATTAAGACTAAAAGTTGTAACGACACTTTTTGCTATAGTTGTAAGCCGTGCGGCGTGCGCGTGTTTCTCTGTCTATCTCTCTCTCTCTATCAATTATTAGTTAAAATGAGCCTACTGATTAAGTTTATATTACATTATATTTGTTAATAATAAAAAAAAAAAAATTATTACAATTCCTTCACGAATTAATCGAAAGGAACTTCGTTTCATTCGGGTGTCCCTTGACACCTCTCAAGTTTTTTTTTGTCATTATAACGGATAACCTATATTATCCCGTCCTAGAATTAATCCTAGCGAATCCAGCCGAAATACTTATTCTCGATTCAAAGTACCTACTTTACACGCATTTTATATGTTTGGTATATTTACATCTAACGCCAATTTCGAGTAAAACCCTGATAAATAAGCTAAGCCGCTTCATTGCGTTTGCGATTATAATAAAAACCATAAGACACACAAAAAGCTTTTTAGGTTTCACAAAATTTTACTTGAGTTTTTCGGCGTCAAAATTGTTGGCGTGTAAATTGTTTCAGACAATATTTCGAAACTAGCTTTTGCCCGATACTTCAGACCAATCGAACGGCTAACGGGAACGGTTTTGTTAGGATTAATTGTAGCCTAAATCCACGCTGTAAAAACTATTTGTGAGTTAAAACTTATTTATCGGTCATTTTTGAAAAAAGGAAAAAGTTAAAAATAATGTGTACTATCACTGTGTAACATAAATTTCCATATGAAACCTAAAGTAAGATCAATAAGGTCCTTGGTATGGATATTTACGTAAATTCGTTAAAATTCTATTCAATTCAAATTAAAAAAGTTTTTTTTCCCATATAGGTCAATAGTAACACTTACGGAATTGTCCCTACGTGATGCCTACCACCGGTTCCGGAACTAACCCGGTGAGAAAAACCAATAAATATATTCATTCGGTAACCCCAGATACATATTACATTATATACTATACATTATATATGTGATAAAGTGTAGTTTTTAGGTATATAACAATAATATGTAGTTAGTCTGTAAGGTATTTATAATATGGGACTTTGCCGCCCGAAATAAACGTTATTTAATTTAATTTAAGTAATTTAATTAATTTTAAAGTACTAATTTTTTTTAATTACAGAAACCTAGATTATAATAAATTTGTTTAACGGTTGCGTATTTTCTTTTCTTTTTTTTTTAGCCTTTCTCTGGTATATTTCATATCGTACAACGCTGTAGTTTTGCGTGAAACATAGTTATTTCATAAATGTAAAACATTTTCATACCCTTTACAAATATTTATAATTTTAACTTTAACATTTTACATTTTATTTTATAGGTCCGCTTTTTATGTACTTCTTACACTGAACTTACTATGAATTCTTACAATGAAACTTTAAATTAAAGTGTAATGAATAAAGTTAAATCAGTGGCTCCCAGACTCTTTTATTTCATAGACCACTTTCAAAATTTTGCTGGATCCGGTGGACATCATCAACTGCATCTACATTCTACATTACTACCAATTTCTAAATCTCGAAAAAAAAGTGAAGATTAGATCTATCTATCTATGGAAACTTGTGTTGTGGCTGAGTTTCAACGACGAATTAACAGTTTTCGAAAAAAAAGGGTTAGAATTGATTGCTTGATAGGGTTAATTATTTGATAATAAAGTAGGTAGACTAAACAAATTTTCACTTAAATTTTAATTCATTGTGTTGTGAGTGGATGTCAAAAAAGCAAAGTTGGCCAATCGAAAAAGTGACTCCATCCAACTTTATTTTTTTGAAATCTACAGTGACTCAGCACAAGGACCAATCAATTCTCACATTTTTTTTTTATAAAACGTCCCATTCGAAGTGGTAAAATGAAATATAGTATATTTCCTTGTGTTGTAGGTATATATATTATATATCCAAATACATAAATTATAACACTAATAATTATTATTGTTTTAACAGTCGTAATGTAATCAAATTAAACACTTATTTATAACGTTATGTAACTTTTACAATGGTAACTACAAAATTATATATAATTTTAATGAGATGGATGGCTTGAGTTTTGTAAGGAATAACCGCAAATCTCCCCGTTCTGTGATATTGAATCTGTTCCTTTTTTTGTTAATAAGTTTGTAATGGCACTAAAACTTTTTTCGACGAGATATGACGATTGAAACGCTATCAGAAGCTTTTACGCGATTCCCCACAGTCCAGGATATTTTTCAGGTATTTCTGCCTGCAGCCGAAATTTTTGATACCCTCTTTTAAATGTCACTTTCAGCTCCTCATTAGTGCTTAGCTTGAGTAGCTCCTCTTGGAATAATAGGTCTTTACCTATGAAATTGCCGTTCTGCAGTACTGGCCATTTCAAATCAAAATAATTTTTGTTTGGCTAAGAATTCTAATTTCAAATTAATTTTATTGTAAAAACATGGAATTCTTTATCCAAAAGTAGTCATTTGTTTATTAATTAGTGTTACATTTTCATCGCATTTCAATCTTTTTCGTCATCATGGATACGTTAAAAATTCGAGTAATTATGGAATATGAGTACCGTCGTAGCAGCAACGCGGCACAAGCGGCACGCAACATCAACGACGTTTACGGAGCTAACACTACAAACCAACGCACTACCTGTTATTGGTTTACTCGCTTCCGTTCTGGAAATTTCGACCAGAAAAATGAAACTCGCGGTCGTCCGAAGACTTTGGTCAACAATGACGAATTAAAGGCGATTGTGGCAACTGATGATACACAATCTACGGCTGAATTAGCAGGAGCTTTCGACGTTAGCGTCGAAACAATATTGGTCCATTTGCGCCAAATTGCCAAGGTAAAAAAGCTTGACAAATGAATGCCCCACGAACTCAATGATCGCCAGCGCGAAGTACGTATCGAGACGTGCCTTGCACTGCTCAACAGACACACAAATGAAGGAATTTTGAACCGCATTGATACCTGCGATGAAAAATGGATTCTGTTTGATAACCGCAAGCGCTCTGCAAGTTGGTTGGATCCTGGTTCAGCACCTAAACAATGCCCTAAACGAAAACTTACCCCTAGAAAAGTGATGGTCACTGTTTGGTGGTCTAGCGCCGTTGTGATCCATCACAGCTTCTTACCAAACGGGGTGAGAATTACTGCAGATGTATACTGTTAAGAACTGAACACAATGATGTAGAAGCTGGCACATCTCCAACCAGCATTGGTCAATCGCTCGTCTCCGCTGCTCCTGCACGACAACGCGTGACCTCATACTGCACAGCAGACTGTCTCCAAGTTGCAAGAACTGGGGTTGGAAGCTCTCCGTCATCCGTCCTACTCACCAGACCTTGCGCCTACAGACTACTACTTTTTCCAGAATTTGGATAACTTCTTGGCGGGAAAAAAATTCAATACCCGAGAGGCCTTTGAAAAATTAGTTGCTCCGGTCCAGCTCTCGTCCAGCATTTCTTTAAGAAGGGCATTAATAAACTGCCACAGCGTTGGCAAAGATGCATTGATTGCATGGGTGATTACTTCGATTAATACAAATAAAAAATACATGAAAAAAATTCGTTTAAATTTTTTCATACAAAACGGCAATTTCATAGGTAAAGACCTAATATTACATTCACCACTTCCGTTTCATCAAATGGATTTATGATCCATGGTGGTATTTCCATCGACAGAATGTATTCAAATCTGATTTTAAAATCATCATGCAGGGCAATCAAATGTCGAACGTATGTCTGAATGTCTTCATGAAGGCATTCCACTTGCTTTAATAATATAAACATAAGTTTGAAAACTGTGACAATTCGCGCCGACCAATATTTTCCTTCATAAATTTCAATTTACCAATAAAAGCTGAAAATACACTTTTTGTTTTTATTAAATTAAGGCTGTCCCCATGTAATCGTATGTTAAGGTCATTAAATTTTTTGAACAAATCTGTCAAAGACACGATGTCTGCTTTAAAATTAATTAAGATTTTTTTAATCACAAATTGAAGCGATTGGTACAATCTATCATTCAAATTTTTCGCTACTAGATGTTGTCGGTTAACACAGTGAATTGCAGTTACCTCTGGTATAATTATTTTAAGATGGCCTATAAACCCACAATATCACCCGTCCATGGCAGGAGCTCCATCTATTGCCACCGAAATAAATGTAAATGGAATCGATTTTTCTTTAAAAAAAATACGTGTGGCACTCGGGGACTGCCGCGGTACAGCTATTGCATAGCATTTTCTATACTTTCTCATAAACAGCTGCTTACGTATTCGTCCGATTTCGGAGCAGCTCGTCTCGATCCGTGCGAGCTTCGTACAGTCGTACCATATACATACACGTTAAGGTTCAACTAGTCGCGGGCTCGAACTCACTCGTGGACGCGGCCAAAAAGCACGCTGTCTCACCTAGCATTGTGTCTAAAAGAGATAGAATCAGTTATGAGCAGTTAGCAGCTAGTCTACACGCATACGTCTAGTCGCACGCACACAAACACCGTGCCAAAGTCTGCCGAACTGAAGCGACGTTTTTTTTTTTTTCGAAAGGGTCTATGCTAAGGGTCGGGTTAAGACAGCTGTAGCTAAATCGGACTATAACTAGCCTGGTGGCTAGTTTATTTGGTAAGAGTCGATGGGAGGGTTTGACCCTCCCTAACATCACCCGGGTGATGTTCAGACCGGATATTGGGGACAGCTACGGATTGTGAGCTATTATTATGACAGGGGAGACGCGGGTCTCTCCTGCTGTGGGGTCCGACCCCTTCCTCACTCGCTGATGAGTGAGGTTGCTCGCGCGCGGTAGCAGAAGCTAGCGGCGTGCGAGTTATCGCGATAGAGGAGCTCTCGTTTTGAATGGTATCGGTACTGAGAGGGCCGTCCCTTTCCCCTTCCGCGTACGGGATGACTCGCGCGCGTAGGTCCTAATGTCGATGAGGTTCGCGGTATTGGTAGAGCTCTCTATATCAATATCGCGATCGCGGACACTATTTGGAAGTGTTCCTAGTCTACTAGGATGCGAACTCGAACTCGGGTTCGGGTCCGGTCCCTTGTTAGGGTCAGTCTGTACGTCTGTACGTGTTGTCGTGTCGGATGTGGGACCAACTAAACTACTTCTCTACTAAAATATGATGTTTTATTTAAATTAAAAATTGTTTATTTTAAAAACATTTTCATCTTGTCAATTAACCAATATAGTCAGATACCACTGTTATAAAGCAGATTTCGAATGTGCACATAGTACATGGTATAAAATGTGTATTATGTAACACGGTCCAGCTGCTACACATATCAGCTGAGCGCAGGCTATTGCTCAGTTCGGTAAATCTGAGGTACGGTCGGCAAAATAAATAAGTTTATTACAACCTAAAAGAATAGTTGAAGGTGCTGTTTAATTCGTTTCATATGACGTAACCTTTATAAGGCTTACTTCATATGAAACGAATAATTTAAATAATAGATACTTGAGTGGGTAATTTATGTGTGAATATTTCAAATCCAAAAACCATATACCTACTGTTTTTTTTGCTAACTGTTGCATGTAACGTAACTTTGTATATAAATTACGAATTCTGCTGCTGTTAAAAGCCTTAAAGCCTTTTAAATCGTAAACGGCCCAAGCGTAGCAAATGTGTAAAAGTGATATCTTTACTTTGGATTTAATAATATTTTACTTAAGGGTCAGTTCACACCGCAACGAGATGATACGCTGCGTTACGACGCGGCGCTGAATTTTTAAGATAGCTATTCAAAATTGAACTTTATTTACTACAAAAAAGTTATACATTTCACGTGAATTATGCAACCGGAGGACTATGAAATTTAGCCGACAAATTAAAGTTTATGCAGAATGCTTATAAATACATAAAATTAATAAAACTAACAACAATACACGCTATCTGAGATTATGAAACATTCATATTAATTTTTTTTACACATTGACGTTTGTCAATATGTCATATTTACATTTTTTTATTTAAGATTGGAACTATATGATCCGGAATCCGGCGGGCTCGGGAAAATTAAGAGCACTGAAGATAGAACTCTGCGCTAAGACAATAGAGTTGAAAATCGAAGTTTCGAGTGTCGAGCTGTCATATGTGACATTAACATTTGACCTGACATTCGTATGTTCGATTTTCAGCTCTATTGTATTGGCGCTGAGTTGTATTTTCAATGCTCTGAATTTTCCCCAGCCTTACGGATTTCGGACAATATATTCCCGGTCTAAGAGGCAAAAGAACCTTAATTATAATAAACAATATTAAATAAATTAATAAAGACGAATTTCAATCACACCTAAGTTTAAAATAAGATGGATAAGATTTAATAATTAGGTATGAGCTAAGTTTCCTAATGGACTCCATTATTATAATTTAATAGTTACTCAAATCTTGAGCAAATGGAACTGAAAGACGTAGACGAAATTTGACTTTCGAACTCAGAAATCTACCGTTGTTCAGCAGAGATTGCCAAATTGAAGTTGAATATTATGGTTTGAAACTGCCAAAGCCTGTTTTCTGTTTAAATTTTCAGAGCTTAGCAATTATTTTATCATTTGAATGTACAATTATTAAGTAAAGTATTTAGAAACTTATATTTTAGGTTTGGAAACTTGTAACTTGTACAAGTAATTATTACAGACTAGCTGTTTTAAAGCTTTAAATCTTCCCTGAAATAAAAAAATAAAAAAATTAGCCGAATCGGTTTAGTCGTAATTCTCGGATTTTAGTAAGACAAAGAATAGAAATAAAATATCAAGAGAAGAAAACGCCAGACGGATTGCAATTTTTATCCTACTAATATTATCAATGTGAATGTTTGTGAGGATGGCTGGATGTTTGTTACTCTTTCAAGCGAAAACTACAGAACGGATTTTGATGAAATTTGGTATGGTAGTAGTTTAGGCTCTGGATTAAAACAAAGGCTACTTTTTATCCCGAAAAAGTACAGTATTCGTACATATAGTGGGCGGTGCCGCGGCAAAAATCTAGTATTTCATTAACATCTTTAGGTAACAGTAACGGACACTTAGGGTCAATTCACATCGAAACGAAATGATACGATACGCGACATAGCGCTGCATTTGAAGATAGCTATTTAAAATTGAACTTTATTAATATAAGAAGATACAAGTTTCCTTATTATGTTCAGTCTGAGGATTTTGTTCGAAAAATCGAGTTAAGTAATGTTTTACTCTTATACACTAAGCTTCAAGAAAATTTACAAGACAATATACTACAATGCAGTTGTTACGAAATGCCTCTTACACACGTTACGATAAAACCACGCAGTTCGGTTATACCAGTGGGCGGCAACGCGCGACCCGCGGGCCAACGCCACTCTAATTGTTTTAAAATAATTATCTTAATTTATTTACATTACCTACTTTGAAGTCTTTGTTTTACATTAGTTTTTATTTTCCCCTCATTTTTTTTTGTTGCTCCCTTTGTTATGTCTATTAATTTAATAAAAATAAATAATTAAGAATTTTTAATATCACTTACAATAGATAACTATGTAGATATGAATTAGGTACGAAATTATCTTACAAGTGCGGCCCGCATTCATCTTTTTTTTTCACCATGTCTGCCAAAAGGCTTCCGACTCTACCTAGTTACGCCCTCTTCTTCTTCCGACTCCTAGTTAGTCCGACGACGCCGTTAAATTTGACCGAATGTGCAGTCTTATCGTTGCATGTGTAGCGGACATAAGTATAATATCTACATTTCCAGTCTGACAAATTATTTCATTTTAAATGCTGATTTACCTTCTAGTTCCAAAGTACTTGTAACATATTGGTAATAGTTTTAAGGTCGAGTTTCACGAAATCAACTTCGATTTATATTTTGAGTTAACTAACGGAGAAGTTAAAATAATATTTAAATATTTTCACATTTCACGCAAACAATAGGTAGATCCTTATTTCCCTTCCGCAATTACATAAAATAATAACCATAAATACAAATATTTAAGAGGTGAACAAAGGTTGGAGTTTTCTGAATTAATATTACGTTTAATGTTTCATAAAACTGGATAATAATTACAAGTGATTTATTATCCTTTTAATGGGATTTCTCAGTGATAATTTTAAACAGCTTATTGTAACGGAACACTTTAATTCGACGTTATTAGAAACAAAATATATCGTGTAAGTTGTTAGGGGTCGAAAATTTAATTTGACTGAATTATCCAATCAAAGGGTTAATAATAGAATGGTTGCTAAGGTATAATTCGGGTAAAGTAGGGTTAGTGTCATATTATAATTTTTTTAGAGTTCTTTATTGTAAAACTGTTTTCCTACCCTTCTCGTGTTAAAATCTTAGCAATATCATAATATTATCATTAAAGCCAATGCTTTAATGATAATATTGAATTGATTGATAATAATGATAAAGCATTGCTTTAATGATAATATTATGATATTGCTAAGATTTTAACACGAGAAGGGTAGGAAAACAGTTTTACCCCCGACTTAAGTAGTAGCATAGCATTAAAATTCTATCATTCCTTCGAGCACCACCCGCTTGATGGGATAGAACGCTATCCTGTCAAATGACCGGTGGTTAGTCTACGGAACACAGGCTTTAAGCTCACACCGAGATGAGATGCGGCGGGCTGTATAAAGAAAGCGATTCAAAATTGAACTTTGTTCACTACGCTAAAAGATACAGATTTCAATTTTTCGCAGTACCTACCTAACGTTACTATTACAAAAATTCATATTTTATTCTCGCAAACTGCAAAGTATTAGGATAGGATTATGTTCGATGGTAGATACTGGTCAGTGATAGTGTTGAATTTGTGTAACAGAATCAGTTAATTGTACAAGGTGTATGTTAATGCATCGCGTAATTTACACAAATATTATTTACACAATAACAATTATATCCACCGCTGAATTTATACTCCGTAATTAAAGCTGTATGTAGATTTGTTATAGTAAGGTAAAAAAATGTGATGTAGAACGAGAACACGCATCAAATTCACTACAGGAGTGCTAAGTGTGATTTTTTCTTTTCGCATTCGATCGTGAGCGCGATTGGCGTTTACTAGGAATTTGTATGTGATTTGACCTAGTTGTCGCGTTTACAACTAAGTGGCGCGTACAGCGTACAGTAAACCACATACAAATTCCAAGTAAACGCCAAACGCGCTCACGATCGATTGCGAAAAGAAAAACTCTTACTTAGCACTCAGGCCTAGCAGGTACATTTGACAGCGGCGAAAACGTAACGTTATCGATTGAAATTTGTATGTGCCCTGTCATGATTTTTACAGATTTTCATAAAATGTAATGCTAGGCCCACGGTAGCCCAAGCAGGAACGATTGACAAGTACGTATTCTTAAAGTTATCGAATGAGAATTTTATGAAAATTATGACGAGGCCGGTTATTTGCGCGGTTACGCAGCCGTCGCGGTTGAGATTATCGTCGTGGGGCAAAAATCGCAGGACGCGCGGTTGCAAGGCAAATATTTACAATATAATTTCTGAATGTCGTGCGCCAAACGAACGCAGTGCGCGCGGGCTCAATACGCTGACGCTGCGGGTGACCGCGGCCCGCGCGATTCTACATGTTGCCCGCGCGTGCAGCGGGACCCGCGAACAACCGCGCGCACCGCGGGCGTAAAACGCTCCGTGAGTTGTGCTTTAAGTTTTTACATGATATCTGCATTCAGAAGCTGCGGGCCCGCAACCGCGGCGGGCGCGGGTGAAAACCGCTTTGTGAGTTCTTAGCCTTAGGAAGCCTGGATAAAGCCTAAAGTAAGAACTTTTTGTTTATTCCGTTTGGAAGGTATAAGATTTATTTCCTTTTTAATCCTGCTACTATCCAATTACACTACATAAACAACAAGGACATCATTCACGTTTCATACATTTTTGGACCAAAAAATGAAAGTGCCGGCCAGAAAGAAAAAAATATATATTCGAATAGAATACACAATTCCTAACATTTTTTACTATGACGTCCAATCTGTGCGCCCAATGGTTACGTCGTAATAAAATAATTTAAAAATAATCCTTTTGTGATAAAAAGGTTGGAGTGTCACTATTAAAAGCATGGATATCTTACGTTATGATATAATACTTGATAGTAAAACACAGTGGTAAGGTTGATAAATAGTATTGGAAAAAAATATTTAGTCATAAAATAAAAATAAAAAATATGTATCAAGTACTAGCTGTCCCGGTGAACTTCGTGTCACTTTAAAACCTTCCCTGGACTTCTACGAATATTTTGAGACTAAAATCAGCCCAACTAGTTCAGCCGTTTTCGAGTTTTAGCGCGACTAACACATTTGAAAATCCATTTTTATATATAAGAAGAAGACTAACTGTCCCGGTGAACTTCGTGTCACTTTAGAACCTTCCCTGGACTTCTACGAATATTTTAAAACTAAAATCAGCCCAATCCGTTCAGCCGTTTTCGAGTTTTAGCGCGACTAACACATTTGAAAATGCATTTTTATATATAAGAAGAAGAAATATAAATAGACTAAACAGCATTTGTTTTGTTTGATCGATATTACAAGGTAATGACAACATTACTAAGAAAAAAACGCTCTGGCAACTCTGGCAAGGTGTGATGGCGCTGGGAGAAATAGACAATATTAACCGCAAGATTCCTGCTTAGAATCAGTGGTTATAACTAATATATATGATACAACAACCAAAGATATACAAAAAAAAAATTGGCAATGCCTGGAAAAGATTCTGGTCCTTTAAAGAAATAGTAAAATGCATAAGTATAAACATGAGCACCAAAAGAAAACTATTTAATACATTGATTCCACCCATTCTAACATAAGGGTGCCAAACTTGGGCACTAACAAAAGCTCATACAAGTATGCTGGAAGTTGGGCCGAAGGCTATGGAGAGGAGTATGTTTGGAAAGAAAAGGATAGACAAAATAGAAAACAAGGAGTTGAGAAAAATTACACGTGTAGCTGATGTAACATATAAAACTAAAAAATTGAAATGAAACAACAAACAATCAAAACATGTCCGGCCCGGACATGTTTTGATTTTGAGAGGGCCAGACAAATGGACAAAAATAATAACATCTTTGTATCCCAGAAGGGCTAAAAGAAAAGAGGGCAGATCTCTAAAAAGATGGGAAGATGAAATGGTACAAATGGCTGGCAAAATGTGGACTAGTGTATGTGGAGTGGCATGTCAGAGATGTGAGTGGAAGCTGTTGGGGGAGGCCATTGCCAAGAGGCACTCAGAAGCAGAGACCGCGCAACGGAAAAATCAATTATTGATTTGAATATTTTGTAATGTATATAAAATAAATGTATTGTTCTTCTGAATAAAGGCTAATAACAATAATAAGTTAATGACGTACAATTAAACATTTTCTAGTCTTACAAATACGTCATCTAAACTTATTGCGGGTGGGCTGAGGTAAGGGTCATGTCTAGCATAACCCATGTACCAGACTATGCACATAGTATGGGAGCAACATCCGATGGTTCTCATTCCTATATGGCATGTGCAATAGTAATGTTTTATTGCTCGACGCCCGGTTGCTGTTCTATCCAGAGCAATATACACATAGTATGTTTTAGATCGGATGTGTCGGGATTGTATTCGCCCTCGAATCAACCACAAGTCCTCTCCCTCCAATTCCCTTACAAGCTCTAGAGGAATTCCACCACTTAGCTCAATGCTAAAAACTCCATCTGGTTGAACATGCTCTCCATAGTAACTTCTCGCTTGTTTCAGCTGATATATACCGAGGCTAAATAATATTAATTCTTCTTCGGTCAGCGTAGGAAAGTCATTAAACTCAGCCATATCTGCAGACATGGGCTGGAACTGTGCTCTCATTCTGTTCAAGTTACGTCTGGCGACAAGATCTGCCAGTGTATTGGGCATGTTTATCCTTTCCCGGATTATTTGTAAAAAATCAGAAGCATGGACATTATCTACTATCAACACGTGATAAGCATTTATTAATGCTGCTGCGATTCTAAAATATTCAAACATATAGTGCAATGTTATATTAATATGAACGTTTCTCAACAGGCGGAAATCTCGTTTAAATCGGCCATTTACTACTTCCACAACCCAACGGCAAATAGTAACAAGGCGTGACTTGTTTGCTTGTTCCGTGGTTAGTTGCGTCGCTCCAGGATGCTTTGTCTCCGGCATTTTCACAGTGTAACCATTTCCTTCAAGAATGGGTACTGCATCTCTGAACCCACGGTCCAAAATAAATACGTCCCCGCTTTGGTAGAACCATTGGAATAATCCATCGCCATGATCACTTTCATTTTCAGCAATATTCTGCATTATCTGCGCATCTGAAGAAGTAGCAGCGTGTGGACCTGAAACTTCTATTATGTGACCGTCGCAGCAGACAAATAAAAATGGTTTTACTAAGTTCCGGAACTTGTGACTACTATAAGATTTTCGTTGAAAAAAGTAGTTTGAGCTTTTTTGGATGTAGATGTATGTGCCGTCCACAATTGTAATAGCTTTTCTTTATTCGGGAGGACTTTCAATATTTCCAAAAAGACTTTCTGGGATAAGAAGATTCCTACGTGTGACATCTTCCCGAGTCATATGGTCAAACCCCAAATGCATTGGAACAAAGTCTCGCAAAAGTGCTTCTCGGCCAGTCTCAAGCATTCGCGCAAATGTGGATTCGCTCGTTTTAAATATCGTTGCGAGCCTAGCATTTGAGTCTCCAGTTCGGATCTTTGCAAGTAAAGCTGCTAAAATTGTTTTTTTGTTTCTTCTTTGATTTAAGCTCGGAGTGTTGGCCAATAAATCAGAGAATTGTTCAGCAGTAAGACCAGTCCAATCGTGGAACTCTTTGTTATTGATCAATTCATAATGCTCAAAATCTAAAACTTCTGTTTTAATGTGGTTTATTAACAACCTTAGCGCACTAACGATCTGTGCAGAATTAAAATCTTGAATTAAATTGTCTTGCATAGCAAGTAAATGCCATTCATTTTGCTCGAGGTGTTCGCTGCAAACACGACTGTTTTCTGATATGAATACACTGTATCGGCAAAGAACACGTAGAATAATGTTTTCTGGTATTCTGTGTCTTGTTGAGTCTACACAGTGTTGAAATACACAAGAGTTTGCCGTATTACTAGTTCGTACAAATCCAGGTAAAACTGTAGAATGAGGCACAGCGTCAACTTCTTCGTCTGCAACATCAGGTTCTTCGTTGTCAGGTTCTTCCTGCACTTCACGTTGACGTCGGAGATATTGCCGCTCGGCCCTTTGCCAACAAGGTCGGCATATAACATCTGTAGGTTCATTCTGAAAAAAAAAAGTTTATTAGCTTAGTAATATATCATTAAATAAAAAAATTATATATCTGCGGAGGGCGGGGGGCCCTCTTTATTTGAAAACTTGTGTTTGTTAAAAAACACAGCAGCAAATGCGGCTTATGTTATAACATTATGTACATAAGAGTTATGATGTTTGTTCGTAGTAAATATCTTAGGCATATTCGTTCGTTATAGCGATAATATAATCCTCACCTGATGACCCAGTAGATCTTCAATAACAAACTGTGCGATTTCGATGTGTTGTGATTCACGGGATGTCCAACTATAACTTCGGCGATCACCAATAGGCACACGACACGAAATACACAATTGTACGTTCATAATGTCAGATATTAAGCTTCGCTAAATACACTTGATATTATATCGCTCTAAGAACAAGAGATTATTGTCACGATAGCCGTCCGATGTAACCAAAGTTGCATGGATAACTGACTGGCTGGCCGCTGGCTGGCCGCTGGCGTAGCGCGGGCGGGCGGTCGGCAACCAATAACAATGCGCTCACGCACCCAGGTAGCCGTCCCTTAACCCTTTTCATTAGTTCTCGGAATTCCATTTGAAGTTTTGAGAGAAAGTAACCTGTAATGTTTGACTCTAAACAGACAACATTCTTTATTATAAAGAATAAATATGAATGTGTTAAATAGTACGATTTTATATCTTGACCACTAGGTTTTGACCTTGAGTATTTTGCGATTATGTACCTAAATAAGTTTTAATATAATATTTTTTTATATTATAATGTCACTCCAATCTTTTTTTAACAACAAAGAATTAATAAAAAAATATTTTATTTTTTATGTTATTACGACGTAACCGTTGTGCGCACAGATTGGACGTCATAGTAAAAAATGATAGAAATTGTGTATTCTATCCGAATATCGTAGTTTTTTTTTCTGGCCGGCACTTTCATTTTTTGGTCCAAAATGAATGATGTCCTTTACAATAGTAGTCAAGCAGTGAGGGAGCTGATGATGATAAATTATAGCTAAGAACACTCTCGATCATAACAGCTTTCGAACAAAAAAAAGTAGATCAAAATCGGTTTATCCGTATGGAAGCTAAGATGACACGTACAGACACACACAGACACAGAGACACAGACCCGTCAAACTTATAACACCCCACTTTTTGCGTCCAGTTTTAATACAATAGTATAAAACTATTGTATTAAAACTGGACGCAAAAAGTGGGGTGTTATAAGTTTCAAAACTAGAGTTAGCAAAGATTTCAAAACTAAAGATAGGCTATGACGTACAATTTGACAGAAAAAATCTTTATACAATAAAAAGCTACGCTAACTTGATTTCATCATACCTCAAATGTCAAAATGGCCTCAAATAAGCCCAAAAGCGTGTCTTTTAAGTGTGGACAGTTTTTGCCTCGACATGCCTAATCTATATACGTCTCTGGTGTTATGTCATAAACGTAATCTACGAAACAATTGCGTCTATCCAGAGGAAAACTATTAACTATTTATACGTTGAACTGGGAACGAGAACATATGGCGTCTTCTCAGTATTTAGTATTCCAGGGGACACTTGACGTTTTGACACAAACACAAGTAGACAGTATGGGTCGCGACACATTCATCACAAGGGCGACACTCTCTACAAATGATAGCTCGAGCACCAGCGAATGTCAGCCATGTTGATGTAATTCTAAAGACGTAAGTTCCGATCTATGCGACCGCGACCAGCGAACCAGATAATCAGGTGCTCTGGCCATGCTCACCGGTCGCGCGATGCGGGTCGCGGTGATTGTTTAGTGCTCCATAAATTTTTATTGAGCGGTGGCTCCGCGACCCTGTTTCGGTCTCGCGTCACGCGTCACGTGCATCTGAAGGCTTATATACCGAAATAATTACAAACGACGCGTCCTGGCTTGAAAAAACCCACGTCCCGCAGCCTCCGCGTTCGCCTAGCCGCGCACACGTAGCCACGATTAGTCATTCGTGTAAATCGAAATCTCTGCTGTAAATTCAACGAAGTAGGACCGCCGGAAAATCCGGTGCACCACATTTTTGAACCTCATTGCATTAGTAATAAGACCGAAATGTTGTATACTAGGTCTGTCAGCGACACTACGTTCACAATTCAGTCATTCCTTGCACTGAAAGAAAACAGTTTGACTGGTGTGTTTACAGGGTTTTGCAGTTCAAGGCACACAAATAACTGTAGCTGTGTTTTGTCAAAAACCTGAACTTGCTGTTCGGTGCAATATGATATAAGATGACTACATCTAAAATGTTTAGGTTCATTAATATACTCAGAAATATTGAGGAATTACTACTTGGTCAATGTAAAAAATATATAATATTTTACGTGTAGTTTATTAAGTAGATACATCTAAAAAGTACAAAAAAGTTTTTCTTTTGCTAAATTAGTAAACAAAACCTACATCATTGAAGAGTACTTTTTGACGTGATAACGTCTTATAATTTGATGGAGCCGGCTGCACGCATGAAAAAACATGACAGCTGGCCGCGTATTAGGTATGTGAGCGGTGGGACGGAGAGGCGGGGCCGCTTGATGTTATTACTCAATTCGGCGCCGGACTTCGCGGCGGCAACACGACTACCTAAGGCGCGGCCAATTAGTTCCGCGTTCACTATAAACATGACGTTGTCACGTTCAACTATCGTCAGTAAACCGACTTTACAGACAAACGATTTTTTATTTAAATATATGGCGTCTGCTTATAACCCTTTGCCAGTGTCAAGTTAAAAAGGCGGGAAATAGAATTTTCGTTTCAATTTTCAACACCGTATTTCTAAATCGTCAAGTCAAAAGTCTAGTCGAAGTCTAAATAAATAGTCAGTGCAGTCAATGAGTCAAGTCAGTCCATTCAGTAAAGTGATAGAAGCTACTGAAAGTTCCTAGGTAGTTTTGAAGGGAATACAAAATACGTTTTTTTAAGTTGTACCACTTGCCCACACTTGTGCACGTTAACGAATATTTAATGGTTAATATTCTACCAATATTACACATTAAGAACCGAATTAACACAAATTTATGAAAGAAATACAAAAACCACAACGTCACCTATTAAATTCCCCTGCAAAACTACTAAGAGTACTTCATATTTAAAGACATTACATTTACATATATGCAAAAAAAAATGAAATTCAGTCATCTAGTCTATTCGGGATTTACATGGGTCGATTTTTGCCATGCGGCTTGACAAAATATTGCCTTGTCATTTTTGTTGGCAAAATTGCCTTGCGCCCTAGCCGAATTGTCATTTACACGGTCGATTTTCGCCATGCGGTGGATCAAAAATCGATCCGTCTAAATCCTCTATTACAATCTACACGCGGGAGCTTAGGGAAATTCCCCACTTACTCTTTTAAAACATCTCTTACTCTCTAAAAACATGAACTTAATTGCTTTTTTTCGTTTCATGTTATCAACATAACGACATTTATATCTGTCATGATTAATTTTAAGCGTCACCTCTGCCCTTTCAACTCCTGTTGCGGTGGAATTTAATCAATTTTTCATAGACGAAGTTAAAGCCTGAATATTAAAATAATTTTAATGCTTAAGGTTAGGTATCAAGGGATTAGTAGGCTGGAATACAATTTTTTTTAAGTGTTAATCCAGCTTGTATCTGCGTCTGAGTTGTTAACACTTTCCCAATAGGATATTTTTAACTGTCATATAATAAGGAACAAAAAAACTATTTTTGTTTTATATTTTATTCTATTTGTTTATGTATTTATCATGGGTCGAAAGTACAAGACGTATTTCGCGTTTTTTCCTAACGTTAAAATATGTTCATAGTCTCCTCTTTAGAAACTTAAAATTTTATGGAGACAATTCCTATTACCATTTCATTCGTTTTTCAATAATGAAACATTAAAATATAATATCCATTTAAAAAATAACAATTCTGTGCAACTTGGAAAAATAAACGTGGTTTTAACACTTTTGACTCAAGCTGCCCCCTGGCAACATGCATTTATACATACATAGGTTCAATTGATCATAAAAAAATTATAGTCGAAAAGTTTTAAGAGCTCAGCCGCCGATACAAGCTGGTCTATGTCGTCCTAAGCGTCAATGTCACTTTTGATTTCACGATTTCTCGAAAACACTTGAAGCTCTGACAATCTCTTGTTGTATTGTAGCAATGAGGGTTTTTTTAATTCGTGACATCTGACAGCTTATTGACACGACAAGGACCGTCGTACCAAGCGCCGCCTGGTGACAGAAAAATAATCGAAAATTCTTATTGAACATTTTCGATACCACTTAGGCCACCAGATGACGCTTTGTGTGAGTTGGGTCTGCTTGGGTCTCAACAGCTAAAAAAATATATCAAAAACCGTCATTGTCTAGTTTGACAAAATATTTTTGCACTACACACTTATTAACATAATATTATAATGTAAGGTAAGTTAAAATGTATAACATCCATCCATTGCATCGTCTAAAAACAATCTGTAGATATTTTTTTTTGTGTAGTGTGATTGAATTTTAAACGACCTAGTCTTTAAAAACAAGGTACTAGCTGAGTTTGGTACCATCCGACGTCCGACTCCGCCACTTGTTTCGGTGGGTTTCAGAACTCTCAGACCAAATACAAAATGGAGAGACAGAGTTCTGTGAACTGAATCCGCCTTGCCGTGTAATTACAGTGTCAGTCGCACATATATAATGAAACTATGCCTTACCTTGTAACGCGAGCTGTTGCGGTATGTGGTTTTTTCATGTATGTAGTGTGTAGAGCTACACGCACTACGCATACATAAAAATCGGCGTCAGTTTTTGTTTCACATAGCTCTGTCTTCTTTTTTATTTGGTCTGAGCTTACTGCTGGAAAAATCGGGAACATTTGTGGACACTTTTTGTTTCACCCCTTTTTAAAAGCAATACTTTATTTATATTATGTTTTCCGAATAAAACAAAATGGGTTTAAATACTAATAATGAAGGTACCTAACTGCGCTGGCACTTGAATATTTGACCAATTGGTCTCGGGTTCGAATCTCGGCCAGACGAAATATTTTTATTTCTTTTTCTTGTATAATTTTTGTAGTGAAACATTTTTTTTTAATGATTGTTCTTCAGGCACGAAGAGAGTATTTTTGGATTTTAAATAATGAATGATGTTTCGCTTCTGCTACATGTCATTTCTTTTTTTTAAACAGTCCAAGAATACATGCAATACAAAAAAGCAATAGCCGTAGAAGTAGCATCGAGTTGAACACGAAAATTTTAAAATAATTATTTCGTGATTTTAATGAAAAGAGCATTTCTCTCCATGGCGCTAAATTCAGATCAAATTAAATTTCATATTCGGATTCAGCGACCAAAAATACGTAATGTATCGAGTGGCTACTCAGCTCACCGTGGTCGGTATGTCCCGTTTCTGAGGCGACAGTTCATCAACCTCCCGCTCGCCTGAGGGTCGTCATGGACAGGGCGTCGTCATGACCAGACCCTGCGATTTGCGTGAATGTGATGCAAACTTTTTTTTACACAACCCTGCGAATATTCACTCCTATTTTTTCTACCTTTGGCTGGTATAGCCTGATCAAATGCTTATTACCAAATATTTAAAATATCAGAGCTCAGTATTAATATGAGATAAAAATATTATCTTTGTGATAATAACTAAAATAATTTGTACAATATGACCACACTGAAATATTTATTTTATTCTGATTTTAGTATTTTTATTAAGATGCAACATAAATACATCACATTCTGTGTAAAATTCAACTGTCTAGCTATCACGACAGACAGACACGGACGAACAGCGGAGTTTTAGTAACAGGGTTTTAGCCTTTGGTTGCGGAACTCTAAAAGTACCTAAAGTAAGTCTAAATTAAAAGTCTAAACTAAAGTCTAAATTACTCATATCTTATTTGTATTACACGACGAAAGAAAAAACATGAAAAAACAACATGGCGCGTAACCGAAAATCGTGACGATTTTTTTATAAAATTTCTCCCATACGAGTCTTACATCTATAAAGTAGTGTTTCACTACAATAAATATGGCGCGTAACGGAAAAATGTGACTTAGAATTAAAGATGGCGCGTAACAGAAAAACGTTACAATTTGTTTTCCCCCATACGTCGATAACGAAGTTTCACTTTAACAAGAGGTCATTTGTGTGCATGCTCAGCTCATTTGTGTGCATGCTCAGTTCACCCGTGTGGTCCAACTTGTTTTTTTGGCCCATTTCCTACTCGCCTTTATTCATTTAATCATGAATTTAAATACATAATGTTGTGGTCCTCAATCAAATCCCGTGCATCATTCTGTATCCAGGATTTATTTACCCCGATAACCGATTACGCCAACAAAATGACTTTGTTACAGAATCAAATCTTTGTTATATTTTTAATCTAATGGCACGTGACTTGCATTCCTGTGATGAAGATGAAATAAATTAATGTTAGAAATATAGGATTCCTTTGGACTTGTCTTGCGATAAAATTTATTAACTTTTTATTCATAAGGTTTTGCGAGTGGAAAATTAAATGTAATTGGAAAAATGCTCGTTTTTTATCTGGCGTTTTATTCGTTTGATGAGATTTCCTTTGCAAACTATTCTTGAAGTTTATATGAAAAACATGTCGGGAAAATATTTCAGAAGAAAAATTAACATACCCTACATCTAGATTCTAGACATACATTAACGAAACTCATGCCATCTTAGCAAATAATTAAATAACCGAACCAAAAGCATGTCAGGACATGTCTAAGGAGGGTTCCGTAACTATAAACGCGTAATAGGTTTTTTAAAAAGCTACTGTCCGATTTTGTTCAAAATATTTTTACTAAAAAGTATTTAGCATTATCTATCTGCATAGAAAATTGTAAGTTTAGAAATGCCAACTTATATACCACTTTGGAGGCCGATTACTCGAAAATGGCTGACTTTGTAAAAAAGTCATGTATGAAACCATGCCGTTCTTTTAATAGACCTATTCAGCTATACGCCACAGTATGGGTTAGACTGAAAAAATATTTTTCATCCAAACTTTACATGTATGGAGAGCTAAAATATAAAATTATTATTATTTTATGACGCCAAAACCGAGATCTATACACATTACATAACTATACTAAATTTCACTAATTTATATTCTTAATCAGACAGACAAAAAGGTTGACAGAAGACAGAGAAACAGAACGGACGGACAGAGCGTAACTATAAGGGTTCCTTGTGTATTACGGAACCCCATGAAAATCTATCGACTCGTTTAAAACCTATGATGCCATGGACATTGGTCCATGTCAATATTATAACAAACACTTGTCTTTTTCTCCGGGGGGCGGGGACTAAAAAATAAAGTAGATAGGTTTTCTGTTAAAGCCAATTGCCATTTTTTTACCAGCTTAGATAATATAAGTTACCTAATGCTTTGAAAATATAACTTTTATATTTTGTATAGACATTATATAATTCGTCACGCACATAGGTACTGTGTCGTTTCAATATTTGTCAATACATCAATCATTGACGAAATGGAGTAGAAAAGCCCACCTGTTTCCTCATGGGGATATTTAGTAATAGTCATATTTTATATTTATTTAAGAACAAAAATTATGGAATACACGTTGACTACTCTTATATTTAATAACAATGTTTTCTTCACTTTTATAACCTATAATATTCTGGAAGCTTCGATTATATTTCACATTTTCTTGATTAAAATCGTAAAAGTAAATCACATTTCGGAAAATTCGTAGCTTCCCGAGATATTACTCAATTTTTATCAAAAAATTATGATTTTGACAAAATTACTCAAACTAACATTAAACATACGAAGACTAACGATTTTTGAGACATTGTGATGCCGCGTCCGCAACGTTGCTGCAGAATGTGCCGGAATTTGACATGACGCGGCGATCCGGCGTCGTGACGTGTATTTTACTACGACGTGAATTTGCACGATATGTTAACGCACCGTGCCGCGACACCTCACCGTCTAGCCTTCCGATCTATACGACCGTGACGCGAGACCGCGACCAGAAAACCAGCGAATCAGGCTCTCTGCCCGCGCCCACCGGTCGCGCGACGCGGGCTGCGGGGATTGGTTAGTGCTCCATATAAATTCATACTGAGCAGTGGATCTGTGACCCTATTTCGGTCTCGGGTCGTTACTCGTCTCTCGTCGCGCGTCGCGTGCATCGGAAGGCTACCTTTACATAGACGTAGATAACGTTAGAAATCTCTTTTGTCAAAGGCAAATAGGAAAAATCTTTCATTAAATTCCAAATTGCTTTAGACTATAATGCTCTTCAGATAGGATATTACGTATTCGTACTAAGAAATTAGAACAGAATGCCAATTCTTGTAACTATTTGTGTTCATAATCCTGGTTCGCTCCGCGCGCTGTCTCATTCGTTCACGCGCCACCGCGTGACACCGCGCGGACCGAAACAGAAAGACCACAAATAGTTACGAGAATTGGGTTTCCGTTTTCAATTCGGCATCCCTGCAGGTACAGTAGCATGCGAGTACCACTTTTAAACCTTATCGACATAGTAATAAAACCATCTGTGTGGTTTGTCGACGGCTGTACCAACTTGCACAATCTGAAGCTTAGCTTAGCTTACCAGATTCCAGACCGGATTCGGGTGCTCAGATTTTACATTAATATTCACTAGAAACAGTAAATTTTACTGTCTTAGTATTTTAAGAGATATTATTTGGATTTTACAGAGCATTTATGGATCGTGCTTTGAGCTGCACTCGTATTTGAGCTTTATCCTCTGGGTCACAGTGTAGGACAGTTCTATCACTAACTTCACCTCACATGTTTTCATACTTTGATCCAAATTCAAGTTACTTATTGGATCACTATATTATGCATAGCAAAAGAAGAATTTTCTATCTTTTTGATTTTTATTAAAAGATGGCCCCGCGCGAGTTACTTACGCCGCGCCGGTTCTTCTCGCGGGGCTAATTCCCGGACCTGTGGAGCTCATGTAGACTCGACGTTCAGTAAATTCTTATAAAATACCAACTTTGAATAGAACAAAAAATGATTTTGACATTATCAGCGATTCTAATTTATAAGACGGCCTTGAAGCGGACTTGTAGACAAAAATAAAAAATGATTGACAGTATTGACACTAATGACGGCCATTAAATGCCGGTGCTGGATTTGCAGGTTGGACGGCGAGTATGGCGCTTTATTGATAATTAATCATAATAATCAGATTTATTTTCAGGCTTACACCCATAGAAATTGATACGTTATTTGTAAATTAAATCAAAATACATTACTTACTCTAATAATGAATATGATATCAAACTGACATTTCACTCACATATGCCGCATGCTGTCATTGTAATACAAATAAATAATTACTACTACCTGCTTATGAATTAGATTCTCTGATAGTAAATATTATAACATAATACATTAATAAAACGGTTTAAGCCATTTAGTATCATGTTAAAAACTAGAATGAAATGAAACAATGACCGCAAAGACCACTTAAAGCCCAATATATCTAAACTTTTCAGGCATTTTCATCCGTTATTGGATGATTTATACAGTATTCTCCGAGCGAAGTAACCACTCTTGAAATACTGTAGTGCCTGGGACAGTCGGTTTTTTTAATTGTCGTGTGGTTGCCCAAGTACAGACGGCATTGTCAGCATAGTCAGCCTAGTCCAGAGGAATGACTGGTCAATACAGACGTAACCCGCACATGGTTGGCCCCAGACGGGGCCAACCATGTGCGGGTTTCCTCACGATGTTTTCCTTCACCGTTAGAACATCTGTATAATGTACTTGAGATCACGTACACGCCACAACCTGGGAATCGAAACCTGCACTCTCTCGAGTGCGAAAAAAATATAGCATAATGTAATAGTTCAGTTGTGTTTTAACATGAAAAGAGTTTTTGCGTCGAAAGGTGTAAATGAAACTAAAATCAATACTCTCATTTTATTAAATTTTACTACCGACACCGAGTAAAAACGGGAGAAACTATAAAAATGAATTCACAAAAATCCAGCGCAAACTTGAATACTGCCCCAATCACTTTCCGTCGGGTATGAAAAAGGTCTGAAATTATTAGACTAAAGGAAAAATGTCGTCCGAATAAACCCTAATTTTTTACTTTTGTGTGACAACTGGCAAAATTGTCACTTTTTAGTGACGACAGAGGATGAAGAAGGTTAAATTAAAAATGTCACTTTTCTCTTCGTCCACACGTTTCTCATTATTGTTATTCAGATCTTTTCATCACTGTTGTTGTCTCTGTTATATCTGATCATAATTTAAGATATTCATTAATATACATAATATACATATCAGTCATTTTGTCATCATTAGGCATTTCATACGTTGGTAGTCAAAGATTTGAACAGAAGAACAGAAGATTCAAAACTCAAGACTTGAGTTTTGAAATCTTTGATTATATGTACATTTGACAGAATTGTATGAAGATACAGTAAAAAGTTACGCCATCTTGGTTTTCACCATACTTCAAATGTCAGCCATCTTGCCATATGCTATACCTTAAAAGAAATTTAATTGACATTAATAATATTTTAAATTATAAATTATGTAAATTGACATTAGATAGATATTATCTATCCTTTTATTTTACAAGACTTATAGCAAGTACGCTATTAACATTTTTTCTATTTTAACTCAGCCAAGTACTTGGCTATTAAGACAACAACTGCTTCTATTGAGCAATTTAGTCATAATAATATGACTTATTATAACACCTTGGAAAATGTTCCAAATAACAATAATTTAAATTAGCCTGTAAGACAACAGAGTAAGTCTCTAGCATTGTAGGTATAAGTAATGATGAAAATAATATTTTAATTAAATATAATAAATTATGTAAGCTTACGCTGGTGCATCAAAACATACAAGGTATGTCTTGTAAGGAATTAGGAATTGAGTTGTTTTTAAACAATAATTTAGAGATTTTATGTATAACCGAACATTGGTTTAAGAAAAATGAATAATATGTTAAATCTTGGTATGCACCAGCTGGCTAATTTTTTCTGCAGAGAAAAAGCCATAAGAGGCTGCTCACTTATATTAATTAAGAATAATTTAAAATATAAAGAACGTAAAGACATAGTAAGCCTCTCTACAGAACGAATAACTGAAATAGCCTGTATAGAGGCGGGACACTTTATTATTGTTTGCGTATACAGGTCTTTATGGTTATATGATTCATTTGAAAAAAGAATGGAAACGTTACTAATTAAGATAAGTGTATCTAACAAATATATATTATTGTGTGGTGATTTTAATATAAATATTAATTTAGAAAGTAGTTCCACCACTGTTAGATTTACTTCATTGTTAAAATCATATAACTTAACTCATTTATTCTTTGAACCAACGAGGATCAGTGACAGCTCTGCTACATGCATTGATAACATTTTTACCAACATATTTAGATCAATTTCATAAAGAAGTCATTAATACACTAAGCTCTGATCACTGAGGACAGCGGGCCATTTTCCCTATAGATAATAATTGCAAACAATTACACAAGGACAAAAACAGATGTATACCAATAAATTAATTGGTAAACTGTTTAAATTAATTAAACATTAATTTGATACTATTTTCACATCTAAGACAGTGAGAACAAAAAAAAAAAAATATTTAGTGAATGGGTAACGGCAGGTATTTTAAAAAGTAGATTATAATTGTATGAACTTTATAACGAAAGAACAATGAATCAAAGTGAAGAATTTAAAAATTATGTAAGGTTATATTCAAAAACATTTAAGCAAGTTTGCTCTGCAGCAAAATCTCTTCACCGTAGAAATAAAATTAAGAATTCGAAAAATAAGATTAAAACAACTTGGCAAATCATTGCAAATGAAACTGGAAAAGTCACCAGCCATAACACATATTTAAAATTGAATAAAGATAGTAAAATAATTAAATCAGACAGTGAAGTTGCAAGTACTTTTGAGAAATTCTTTGTTGACATTCTAGTTTCAACCACCAAAAATGTGTATGCCTCTCCTGCTGATGCTGAATTACTTCTTAAAGATAATGTAAAAGAGTGTGAAATCGAATTTAGATTTAAAGGAATAGGACCGCAATTTATTATAAAAAAAATTATATATAAAAAAAGTTAATTTATTAAATATTAAGAATATTTCAGATGTATGGGGCCTATCAACGAAAGTTATTAAATCTATAATCGATATTATTGCACCTTAATTAGTAACTATTTTTAATGATTGTATAAAAAATGGCCTATTTCCTGATCTAATGAAATATAGTAAAGTTTTACCTATGTTTAAGTCTGGTAATAAGTCAGCTCCATCTAACTTCCGACCTATATGTATTTTACTAACACTAAGTAAAATATATGAAAAAATAATACTTACTCAGCTACTAGCACACTTTAATATAAATAACATTTTACATAATAAACAATTTGGTTTTTCTAAGTTGCTCTACAACAGATGCAGGCGTTGATCTGATTAGTTATATTTTTGATGCTTGGGAGGTGTCGCAGGATGCTCTAGGAGTCTTTTGCGATCTCTCTAAGGCATTTGATTGCGTGTAGCATACAACGTTGTTTGGGAAAGTATGCCACTATGGAGTAAGGGGACCAGCACTCGTCCCCTTAAAATCTTATTTATCAAATAGGACTTAGAGGGTTGAGACAAATGGAAAAAGATCCACAGGTACTAACATTGAGATAGGCGTCCCTCAAGGATCCATTTAAGGACCCTTTCTTTTTATGGTCTATATAAATGACCTACCAGACCTTATTAATGGAAAAAACGGGATAGTGTTATTTGCCGATGACACATCACTTACTTTTAATATTAATGGCCAAAACTCAGACTATGGCGAAGTAAATAATGCTCTCTCAAAAATAGTACAATGGTTTAGTGTTAATAATCTTTTGTTAAATAGCATAAAAATGTATAAAGTTCACGTTGCCAAATGTAAGGCAAATTGAAACCAATATCCTATTGAATGGGAAAGGTATGGTACAGTTTGGTCAATCTATAAGCTGGCCCCAACACGTCATTAAGAGAGAAGTTTAAAGAAACTGGAATCTTAACTGTAGCTTCTTAGTATGTTCTATAAAGTGTATTATACAATAGAAATACCCGAAATAAGCATAAGCTTGATGTACCAGTGACTAGACTTAGTAAAAAATTTGTTTAAAGGGCAATGTATACGCCTATACAATAAGATCCCATAAAGCGTTCAAAAATTTTCAATCTATAAATTTAAAAAGTAGTTAAAGAACGTTTGTGTGATAAATCCTATTATAAAGTTAATGATTTTATGCATAGCACACCTTTGGAATGAGGTGGCCCCCTGCAAGGCTACTTCTAAATTACATATATTATTATACTCTTGTTATGTAGTTTTAGTCATAACATTGTTATATTATATATGCCTTTATTACATTTTTGAAAGAACAATTTTCCATCTTTTTGATAAAAGATGGCCCCGCGTGAGTTTCTTACGCCAGTTCTTCTCGCCGGGCTAGTTCCCGAACCGGCGGTAGGCATTATGTAGACCAACGTTCAGAAAGTGTATAAAAATACCAATTTTAATTTTAATTATAAAAAAATTTGACTTTTGACTTTGGTTTTCATCATACTTCACGCTACTTCTCGTGATGAGGGTGTTTGATATTTTTTCACACAAAGCGTTATCTGGAGGCGTAAGTGGTATCAAAAAGGGTCAATAAGAATTTTCGATTAATTTTCTGTCGCCAGGCGGCGCTTGGTAGCCCGACGGTCCTTGTCATGTCAACAAGCTGTCAGATGTCACGAATTTAAAAACCCTCAATAAAAATATTCGATTCGCAGTATTAGGTATAGTTCCAGTCTCAGTATATTTTGTCTCACTCGAACGCGCACGATTTGATCCGTGTGCGAATGCGACCGCTTTACTTGAAACTGAAACCACACTGCGAATTGAACATTTTTAATTACGAGAATTGACCCTCTGGTTAAAAGGCCTAATAATGACAAAAGTAACTGTTATGCTTATTATCATAGTTCACACAGTTTTTTCTTATTGCAATTATTGGCCACCCTACTCGTGGTTCCTTATTTTAATATTTTTCGTTTCTCTATCATATTTTGTTGGCTAACTAAAATTATATTGGAAAACAATCTAGTTATTGAACCGTAAGTATCGCTGCTGCAACCGACATCCCCATTACCCGGCCCTTATTCTCCATTCTCATAATGTTTGTATGATATTGGAGATTCGTTTAAAATAATAATAATATAATGATAGTAGCTCCCCGCACCGATTTCGGTGACAGTGGCCGATTCCATTGAAACCAGGCCGGCTACGCAGGAGTTATTTTTATAGTGCCCAAGTGTGTGGGCAGTACACAATAGGACTTTCTGTTTACTCTCGTACTCTAGTGGAACGGATGACTGACACTACTGGCGAGAGAGCAGGTACAGGACCGACATTTTACACGCCCATCCGACGCATGGATCATCTTTCTTGTCAGACAATCAAGTGATCAGCTTGCAATATCCTAAAAAGACTTGGAAACAACATTTTTTATTGTTACAACGCGGCAATCGAACCCACAACCTCCGAGTCGAGAGCCAATCTTTAAACCACTGGACCACGGAGGTTGTTTAAAAATATACGTGGTCATCCTTATGATCTTTTGAAGCCTATCTTTTGGTTACGATAATACATAATGTTATCCTTAATGGAAGCGTTTGCGAAATGTGTTGTTTGACAGTTGTTTTGACAGAAGAGTATGGACTGACACTCCTTTAGAATGACCAAATAAGATCAACCTTATCGCCACGCATGTACTATATAATAATTAGGGAATCTAATTCATAAGCAGGACAAATTATGATATCAGTTAACTGTTATCGTAATTTGGACGTAGTTATTATATTATATTAAATTGATATGTCATTGACAATGGTATTGTACTTGCATCATCTTATTAAACGAGACAATCTTGTATATATAATATCTATAATCGGTTTCTCGAAAACGGCTGCAAGTATTACCGTGAAATTTAGTATGCAGGGAGTTTTCGGGGAGTAAAATCGATCTAGCTAGATCTAGGGATAAGAAACTGCACATCAGAATTTAAGTTATTTTATGTTTTTTGTTTTGTCGTGCAATAATATATCCTACTAATATTATAAATGTGAAAGTTTGTAAGGATGGATGGATCTTTGTTACTCTTTCACGCAAAAACTACTAAACGTACTTTGATGAAATTTGGCAAGGTAGTAGTATAGGCTCTGGATTAAAACATAGGCTATTTTTATCTCAGAAAAGTACAGTAGTCCCGCGGGATACCCGATTGTATATTTACGAGGGCCGAGCCGCGGGCAACAGCTAGTTATCAATAATTTCGACACAATTATGTCAGTCTGGTTGGCAGCTTGGTGTGCGATATGCGTATGTAAAACTTTTGCGTTATTCGGAAATTCGTATTGCGGTGAGTTCGAACTCAACTCGGATTCGAACCCCGGCTAAATATTATTGTGATTCTTTTTTTTAATCTACTAGAGCTCCGAGCAATGCTCCCAGGTTGTAAAGTACCCAGGCACTTTACTGTTATACATATGTGCCTGAATGCCGTCCTGCTCATGAATTAAATTCCATTATAATGAATAATTGTAATAAAATAAAAAAAATTGTAAATGTACCCCATTACAATTCACACATGAACTGGCAGACCAGATGCAAACTGAGACTTCTCTTTCCGTCCGTCTGTCCTTCTGTCTATCTGTCAATAATACAATATTTTTGTTTTTATTTCGTATATACGAGGCAAAAGGTATATATATTATTAGTACCCTTATAAAGTACAAACATAAAAATCATATGGCTGGATTATCGGTGAATTACGACTATAGAGCCACCACTAATTATTTATTGATTTCCCAATTAGTGAAATTACCGCAAGAAGCTTATAACTTCTTTACAGTTAGTTACTAATTACGGTAGGAAGTTGTTATTAATTAAGTTTGGTGCAATTTACAAAGTTAGCGTTCGTGAAGCCTGTACGAGTTAAACAACATTTAAACTTTTAACAACATAATCGTAGATGTAACGAAAATGGTATATAAATATGTTTGAGTTAGCCGGGAGTACGTGTTAGTTGTTACAGCTATCTAACCCTGTCATCTATCCCTGACAATACGAGGCAGAAGAATTCAACAATTGGTAGAGCAGCACGCTTACGATGGGGTTGAAGGCCTCTGCCGAGGCCCAGATTATCCTACTAATATTTATAAATGTGAAAGCTTGTGAGGATGGATGGATGGATAAATGGATGTTTGTTACTCTTTCACGCAAAAGCTACTGAACGGATTTCAATGAAATTTTGTATGGTCCTACCATATGATGAGGCTCTGGAATGAAAAAAAGGCTATTATTTATCCAAAAAAAGTACCGCGTTCCTTTGGAATACTGTATTTACGCGGGCGGAGTCGCGGGCAACAGCTAGCTTAGAAATAAAGATAAATATCTTCTATAAGTCCTCTATACAGTAATATTTTTATATCACACGATTTTGTATAGACGAAGCTACAAAAAAGGCTGTTACAAGAAATAAAATTAATAATTGTCAGTAGCCCCGAATTGTCGAGCAGTGAGTGAGCTGATGATGATAATTTAAAGCTGAGAACACGCTCGATCATACCAGCTTTCAAACAAAACAAAATCAAAAACTCGATTCAAATCGATTCATCTGCTTCTACCTTAGAGCAGTGGGTTTAATGCTCTAACTCCCGAAATGATTAACGTATGTAAAATCTTAGATCGACTTCAATCTTAGATTCTCAAACAACAATTGACGTAAATGAGGGTTTTTGATATTTTTTCTGCCGTTGCAGACCCAACTCACACAAAGCGTCATCTGGTGGCGTAAGTGGTATCAAAAACGGTCAGTGAGAATTTCCGATTCTTTTTCTGTCACCATCTTGTCTGTCACTGATCTTAATCCTAGGATCGTTGAAATGTTTTGAAATCTTGATCTCAGATAGCTAAAATGAGATTAAGGTCGATTATCAACACAAACAGGCTCACATATATTGTGTGTATGTGTGTGTCAGACATACACGACAAACTTGTAATACCACTCTGTTATTGGCCGGGGTTAAAAATTATTTGAAATACATTTTGATCTGTTAACTGTGTTGACAACAAAGCTTTGAAGTCTGTACAATAGATGAGCCAACGCCGGATGTTCAGGATAATTTCCCGTTTTCCTCGTATTACGTAATTTATCCAACATTTGATACAATTCATTAATATAAACCAACGGGCCAACGACTCTTTGATGTTTATACTTACATTTAATTGCTGAAATTAATCGCAGGACTACAAACATTTTAGTTGAAAATGGCTCAAAAATCTAATACAGTATTGTTCACTCAATAATATTGAATTAAATACATAACTTGCTCGTACTTAAACTTACTAGTAGGTATTCGTGAAAGGTGTAATGCTAATTAAACTTACCGACGAAGTCCTGATGATTTCCAAATCAGGCAACAAACTGAAACCGAATATAGGTAAACATCAAATAAAATTCAAAACGAATTAAAAAAACCCCTTTACTTAATAAATTAAACCTAAATATGGTTACTGTCTAATATAAAATTTAATGTGTACCTTACCTACGCCGGTAAACAAAATTATAAACTTTTTGTATATCTGTTTGTTTCAGCTAATTACTGAAATGGTCGGACCAATTTTGACCGATCTTTCACTGGCAGTTGTCCTAGGGTTCCGATAAATAAATAGGTTTCCGTTAGTTCCACACAAAGTAAGTCGCGAGCACCAGCTAATTAGAAATAGTTCAATATAATATACAATCACAGGCTGACAAACTCGTCTGTTACAATAGGACTTCATTTGTTATCACGCCAACACGCACTCTTTGTTCTGAAGCTTCCATTTTGCATAGCTCAATGCTGACTACAGAGGCGTTTGCAACTATGACAAGTCACCTGCTGGCAACAGTTCGTGTTATTATAGGGTTTCGATTACAAGGCTGGGAATATATGATCCGGATTCCGTAAGGCCGGGGAAAATTCAGAGCACTGAAAATATAACTCTGCGCTAATGCAGTAGAGCTGAAAATCGAACACACAAGTGTCGAGTCAAAAAATGAGAGCTCGACAACTCTATAACTATATTAGCGCAGAGTTCTATTATTAGTGCTCTGAATTTTCCCGGGCCCGTCGGATTCCGGATAATATAGTCTAGGCCTAACTTGAGGTATATAATTTTGTTTAATGTATTATTGTATTTGTTTTTTAACCCACTTCCAAAAAAGAAGGCGGTTAAACGTTCGGGTGTATATTTTTTTTGTATGTTCAATGACTCCGCCGTCTGTTAACAGATTTTCAAAATTATTTTTTTGATGTAGGGTAAGGGTATAATCCCAACTTGGTTCCGTTGTCACCGTGACCTGATGATGGGATCCATGAGGAATCGAGGGAACTCCTCGAAATTTATATGGACACATTAAAGTGATTTTGACTTTTTTTGAAGTAGTTCAAGCATATGCTACCAAAAAGTAAGATTTTGCACAAAGGTGTACCCTGGATCCAAAAGTACTGAGCAGAAGTCCTGACTACTTATATTATATTATACAATATGTTTAGAGGTTTCGGGGTTGTTTATAGAACTGCAAGCATATGCCATTATAGAACTTACAGTAATCATCATCATCATCATCTTATATACAATACCTAATGAGAGCTTGATACCTAATGCGTATTCAATTAAACATTCGATCGTTTATTTCAAACGTTATTAAAATATGTTAATCATAATAATATAACAAATATGACTAAAAAGTAAAACAAAAAAGTATGAAATAAACCATATTTTCTAAATAATTCCCCTTTTAAATTCGGTTAAAATGTTAACTATTTCTCTACACAATCTTCATAATTTTGAAATCGGTACCAGCCAACTCAAACGTGAGCTCTATAAAATCGGGCTGGTACCGACGAATAATTTTAAAGGAGAATGATTTAGTGAATAAGATTTATTTCATACTATTTTGTGTATTTTTACTTTGGAAGTCGCCTTAATTATTGCACGGTAAACGAGTGACATCCGAATTGCATAGCATTATGTGTTCTACTGTTTGTATCTTTCCTCCTCCTTTTTGTTTATTTAAGTTTAGATTAAATAGGATTTAAACAAAGTAGGTAGGTATAGGTGCAAAGTTCTCTCGTTTCGTTTTTATATTATAACCAAGTAATGGAAATGGATCAAAATTTCCTCTAATCTTATACTTTAAACGAGACAATCTTGTATTAGGTATTTACATATGAAATTGGCGTTTTGTCGTACTGGCCACTATGATCTCAAATATATTATTACTAGCTTTTGCCCGCGGCTTCGCCCGCGTAGTATAGTGTTCTTGGAGAAAAAACTACTTCGGCGAATAACTCTCTATTTACAGCAATATACCAACTTCTAATACAATATTGAAAATGTTTATAGGTTTACCCAATGCAAATAGTTAAAAATGGGACCCTATCACCTCGACGCGACATGCGCGACCGCATGATATACATTATATTATTATATCTATCGCGCTTGAGTATAAAAAGACTATTTAAAAAAACCGCATCAAAATCCGTTGCGTAGATTTAAAGATCTAAGCATACAATATAGGTACATAGGGCCAGACAGATAAAGCGACTTACTACGTAGTGAATAATCATTTAATTTGCCATTCAAATATAATTTGACATTCCAACAAAACTGGCCAACTACCTCTATGGATATTCCATAAGAACTGCAGTACAGAATATTCGTTGTGCGAGCACCGAGTCGCGACTCGCGAGTGCCGCCGAGGCATGTTCCGTGCTTTTTAAATCTGTAATATCTTCGAAAATATTCATTTAAATTACATGCTATAAAGGGCCATATTGATCTATATTAAATGCACAATGTATTTAAGGTACTAAAAAATAACTAATAAAATTAATGCTGTATTGCTTAAAATCGCTTCGTAAATAAACTATTAAATTTAAATCAAAGTAAGGGATAAAAAATGGTTATTGTGGGTTATCCCTAAGAGATAGATATATGCTATCGCAGACTTTTTTGTAGGCTTTTTTATGATGAACAAAACTGTAGTACATTATTTTGATCTATCTCGTAGGGTTCAGCCACCGTTTGCAATGTAAGCGGAAAAAATGTAATTATTTACGACATCACATTAGAAACCTCAAAAATAAAAGTATTTATCCACTATTTAATGAATGTTATTATACATATAAACCTTCCTCTTCAATCACTCTATCTATTAAAAAAACTGCATCAAAATCCGTTGCGTAGTTTTAAAGATTAAAGCATACATAGGGATATAGGGACAGAGAAAGCGACTTTGTTTTATACTATGTAGTGACTTTGGTTAGGAATTCCAATTTCAAATTTGTACCGATATTTACTCATGCATTTGAGTTTCGAAAAACGTAATTAATTTGTTTTTTCCTCTTTTGGTCTTTTCTTTGCGTCACTCTGTTTACAATTTACATGGAAAACTTGAAATATCGTATTATTTTCGAGTACGAGTTCCACCGTGGCAAGGCTATTGTCGAAGCAGATCTATCTCAAACCACATCCGAGTTAGCTGCAGGCTGCGGTGTTAGTGATAAAACTGTTTTAATCCACTTGAAATAAATTGGGAAGGTGCAAAAGCTTGAAAGGACCTCATGAATTGAGTGCAGTAAACCGACAAACGCGCGTCGACTGCTGCGTTACATTACTCAACCGGCACAATAATGAAGGGATTTTAAATCGAATCATTACCTGTGATGAAAAGTGGATCCTGTATGATAATCGGAAATGCTTATCGCAATGGCTGAACCCTGGCGAACCAGCCAAAGCCTGCCCCAAGCGAAAATTAATTCAATAAAAGTTACTTGTGAGCGTTTCGTGGACTAGTGCCGGTGTCGTTCGCTACAGTTTTCTTAAATCTGACCAGACCATTACGGCAGATGTCTATTGTCAGCAGTTGCTGTTGCTGCTGTTGCAGTTGCAAATCATGATGGAAAAGCTAGCTGCTAAACAAGCGAGGTTGGTCATTCGCTCTAGGCCACTGCTGCTTTAGGACAACGCTAGACCACACACTGCACAACAGACGGCTACCAAATTAGAGGAGCTTCAATTGGAATGTCTAAGATATCCACCGTACTCCTCGGATCTTGCTCCAACAGATTACCATTTTTTTCGAAATTTGGATAACTTCTTTTGCAAGGGAGAAAATTCAACTCCGATGGGGCAGTACAAAGCGCCTTCAAAGATTTTGTTGATTCCTGTCCGAATGGTTTTTTTAGTAGTAAAAAAAAATCAATGAACAATCTATGAGATGACAAAAGTGCAAAGATAGCAATGGTATATACTTTTTTAAATAAATATATTATGTTTAAAAATAATCGACTTTTTGTTTCTCCTTTACAAAACGCCAATTTCTTATGTAATGACTTACATATAATATATATATATATATATGATCGTTATCTCGGCAACAGCTGCAAGTATTTACATGAAATTTAGTATGCAAGCAGTTTTGGGGGAGAAAAACTGCATTAGCTAGGTCTTATCCCAGGAAAACACCGCATTTTTAAGTTATATAATATGTTTTTTCTTTCCAAAGGGAGATCTCCGACCGTGCGAGGTGGTATGCTCGGTCAGGCCGAAGCCCACTTGTATGAATTTCAGATATCGTATATATAGTGCCGATCATAGAAAACTTCGATAGCGCGATTCAGGAATGTGGCACTAATTGGTACGCCACAGTGAAAACACAAATAAGGCACAATGGGCCTGCCTGAGTAACATTCCTTGATTAAAGGGCGACTATTTATACAATACTTAATGAGTTTGGGAAGGCAAATGCTTTGTAAACTTGGCCAATTTGAATTATGAACAAAAACCTTGAGGTCCTTTGTAAAGTTAGTGGTTGCTGCAGGTGGAAGGGAATTGGTGAAAGGGTGAAACATGGCACGCTACTACATTACAAACCTAATGCTTGCGCACTCATATTAATTGTTGTTTTCTTGTTTAATAAGGCGAATAAAAAATACTTTTTTTCATTTTATTGTATATTTTTTGAGTTTCTTTTACTGGATTCTTCACGCCGCGCCGGGCTAGAGTTCATATCCGGTGGTTTAATAATGTTGTAATCTTTTTGTTTTTTAAATAGCCATTTTAATTTTGAATTAAAAACATTTTGAGTTGTCTTTATCTTTACTAATAATAAAGATGGAAGATTTGTTTGTTTCTTGCATTGAATAGGCTCTGAAACTATAACTGTGCCGATTTTGCTGAAATGTGACACAAATATAGAGTAAACCACGGGGAAGGACATACACTATTACACATATAATATACTTTTTGTATGGTTTAGACAGCCTCCGTGGTGTAGTGGTTAAGCTTGGCTCTCGACTCGGTGATCGTGGGTTCGATTCCCGCATTGGAACAACAAAAAATGTTGTTTCCAAAGTTTGGTCACCTGATTGTCTGACAAGAAAAGATGATCCATGCGGATGGGGATTTAAAAAGTCGGACTTGCGCCTGATCTCTCGCCAGTCGTGTCGGTTATGAGAGTAAAGGAAGAAAGCGTGCTCTTGTGTACTGCGCACACACTTGGGCACTATAAAGCAACTCCTGCGTAACTGGCCTGGTTTCAAGGAAACCGGCCACCGTCACCGAAATCAGTGTGGGGATTTATTATTATCACAGTAATATCACACAGGACTTCTTGCACTATTTCCACTTTAATAAGTATTTTACATTAATTTTAATATATTACACGAATGATTTCGACAAAGTCATCATCAGGTCAGTTATTATTATACTTTTTATCTCGGAAAAAATGTCGCACGAACTCGCGGGCACCATCTAGTTTCTTATAAAAAGTTTCGGTTAATTAATCTAGAAATGGTCATTACATTTAATGGAGGTAAAATTAATCTAGAAACGGACATATTAAACTCTGATAAAATTCTTAAATGGCTTATCATGAACCACTTACCAATTAATTTAGATTAAACTAATCTTATGTATTTCAAAAACTATAAACAAGCCGGAGGTGAGCTCCTCCAGCCTCCCTCTGCCTCCTCCTCCTCCTTTTGAAAATTTGAAATTGAAATTGAAATTGAAATTGAAATTGAAATTGAAATTGAAATTGAAATTGAAATTGAAATTATCGTTTTTTTACATATAGAAATATCTTTATGTAAAAAAACGTTTCAGACAAAAAAAATATATATTCTATAAAATGTTTCATTGTTTTGTTTTACAAATTGGTTACATGTTCATTCTATAAAAGTAACTGCAGCTGGAAGTCTATTTAATTACTTTTGCAGGAGTTGAATTTTCTTAATTTCGCATAATGTATTTAGTGTGCACCTCTAAAGGAAAATAGTCTATTGCAAACTGTAAGATACTTAAAAAACTTGCTCCCTTTGTTGCTAACAACTTCTGAGAGATACCTTTTAAGAAGTATTCGTGTGTTATTCAGGTCAGGTTAATAAGTCTGACCCGGATGGGCCGGACGGATCATGTAAAGCGGCTTTAAGAAAGGAAATAGGACAAAGTTCTAAATGCACTTTGAGATTAGTACGGCAAAATGATTTTGTTTTCCGTTGGTCCATACAAGAATATACACATTCTTTCAATAAAGGTTGAAAAAGGAAAAGGTTCCGTAAATATTGTTATTTTGTTTTGATAATTGTTTTGGAATAAAATGGGATGGAAGTATCGAGAAAAAAGTTAACACACCAAACATACTTTCTTCTTAATATTTACACTAAGTAGATGTTGGCCACGACTTCGTGCGCGCTTAAAATGTCTCGCAGAAACCGTTTCAGAAACATTTTCCGCCATAAAAAGTAGCCTATTTCCTTCGTCGTGGTCTACTCTATATATCTGCCAAATTTCATCAAAATTAATTCAGTAGTTTCGGAACCTATGCAATGCAAACAAACAAAGAAATATTTCCTTTATAAAATAATAAAATTCGAAATTGAATAATAAAAGTGCATAAAGTCAGCTTTTTTATGGGCAAAATGTACGGCTCCCCGAGATTTCCCTTTGCGCGCACGAAGCGTCGCCCAACTTCTAAAACTCTTTTAAAGTGAAGGGGGCTTATTTATTTCCCCTTTAAACCATATACGTAGGTATATTAAAGACGAGACATGTCGATGCAAAGACTGTCCCCAATTAAATCGCTCCACTTTTGGGGTTATTTGGGGACATTGACATTTGACGTATGGTGAAATCAAGATGGCGTAACATTTCCGTGTATGAAAATTTGTTATGTTAAATACGTCATAGCCCATCCTTAGTTTTAAAATAATTGCTTTAAGCACTAATAAATGCATTATCCTAAATGAATTTTCCACGCATGCATGCATTGTAATGACGTATAAGTTACAATGCCTCTTTAAAATAAAAAAAAATAAAAAAGGATTGTGTGGTTTTATGAAACCACGGTAAAAGTGAAACTTTTTTTCACATTATAGACATTTAACTAAAAATTTTCGGAATAATATTCCATTAAGGGTATAAAAATCGCTTCATCAATCTTAATTTTATAGCACTGGCACAAATGAGTACTAGTCTATACACTACACGGTCAGCTGATGCGAACTATAGGCGCCGCCATATTGGCCTCGGCTGCTCTGACGAGCGCCTTTCACTTTATCCCTACTCCGCGGCCGACCGTCACGCGACATGCAACACACAGACGAAAAAGTTTGAAAAAATATTATAGGTAGACAGACACACATTATCCAAAAGAATGTATCACAGAATATTATATCTCAGTTTATTACAATAGTAGGTAATATTATCTGCAAATGTTAGTTTGGTTAATTTGCAAATTAATTAAAGCTATGAATAATTTATATCCACTATTTAAACAAAACCTCTGTTTACGAAATGTATGTACTAGCTATGTTATAAATGTCACATTCGTTTACTCACGAACTTGTTACTGTAGAGGCCTGTTAACGTTTGTTTAGCTAGCTTCTAAACCTTTCACCTTATACTTTAAACGAGACAATCTTGTATATACTAAGGCGGGTCAATAAGTCCGTGACTTTTTGAATTTCTAACCTCCTTACTGAAAAAGCAACACTACTCCTGTCAACAGGCATCAGTTAGTTTGTGTTTTACAGCTATCTTTATCAGACTATCCAGTAACTTAAGGAAACAATGGAAAAAAGTTTGAATTTCGTGTGCTTATTAAGCATTATTTTTTGCGAAAAAAAACCATTACCGAGACCAAGGCTAAGCTTGATAAATACTATGGGGACTCTGCACCATTGATTTCAATGGTAAAAAAGTGGTTTACTGAATTTCGTTGTGGCCTTACAAGCACTGAAGATGCCGAACGTCCTGGACGCCCAGTTGAGGTCTCTACACCCGAAACAATCGAAAAAATTCACAATATGGTGTTGGCCGACCGAAGATTGAAAGTGCAAAAGATTGTGGAAGCCATAGGCATCTCGCATGGCTCAGTGGTTTCAATTTTGAATGATCACTTGGGCATGAGAAAGCTTTCCGCAAGTCGACCACAAACGCAATCGTGTAACAACTTCACAGGAAGGTTTGGCGTTGTTTAATCACAATATGGAGGAGTTTTTGCGCCGTTTTGTAACCGTGGACGAAACATGGATCCATCACAATACACCAGAGACCAAACAACAGTCAAAACAGTGGGTTTCTAAGGGTGAATCGGCGCCAAAGAAGGCCAAGGTGGGTTTGTCAGCCAATAAAGTTATGGCGACTGTTTTTTGGGATGCACGTGGGATAATCCACATTGACTATCTTCAAAAGGGAAGAACAATTAATGGGGAATATTATGCCAACTTATTGGACCGCTTCAATGAGGATTTGAAAAAAAACCGACCTCATTTGGCCAAGAAAAAAGTTCTTTTTCACCAAGACAATGCAAGGGTGCACACATGTGCAGTTGCCATGGCAAAAATGCATGAATTGGGCTATGAATTGCTCCCACATCCACCCTATTCTCCAGATTTGGCTCCGAGTGACAACTTCTTGTTCCCAAACCTGAAAAAATGGCTCGGTGGAAAAAGATTTGACTCCAATGATGAAGTCATCTCGCAAACAAAGGCCTATTTTGAGGACCTCGACAAATCATATTTTTTGGAAGGGATAAAAAAATTGGAGAAGCGTTGGATAAAGTGTATAGAGCTCAAGGGGGACTACGTTGAAAAATAAAATGATTTATTTATCAAAAAATCTGTGTTTTATTCCAAAAGTCACGGACTTATTGACCCGCCCTCGTACTTAGTCTGGCCATAAAATGTTACAATTAAAAATAAACAAAATATTACATTTGAATTTGGAATCTGTCATTTTTATATGATTGTTCATTGGGTTTCCTCATTTTGGCGCCAATACATTGTACAATATTTTGCGATATTGAAATGGAGTGGGGTGATAAAGAGAACCAAATTGCCGTGATTGCATTACACAAAGTAGGTATGGAACCAAATGCAATTTTTAAAACTCTCCATACGCTTGATATTAGTAAAATGTTTGTGTACCGGGCTATTAATAGGTACAATGAGACCTCCTCTGTTTGTAAGACAAAAAGATCTGGCCGTCCACGTAGTCTTCGTACGAAAAAGGTGGTCAAAGCAGTAAGGGAAAAAATTCGAAAAATCTTATCCGAAAGCAAAAAATTTTATCTCAGGAGATGAAGATAGCACCTAGAACCATGTCGCGTATTTTAAAAGATGACTTAGGACTTGCAGTCTATAATAGACATACTGGTCATTTCTTAAGTGATAATTTAAAAAAGAATAGGGTGGTAAAATCGAAACAACTACTGAAGCGGTACGCAAAGGGAGGTCACAGAAAAATTTTGTTTACGGATGAGAAATTTTTTACAACTGAGCAACATTTTAACATATAAAATGACCGTATTTATGCTCAAAGCTCTAAGGAAGCTTTCCAATTAGTCGACAGAGTGCAACGTGGGCACTATCCGACTTCAGTGATGGTTTCGTGGGGTATTAGCTATGAAGGAGTGAATGAGCCATAATTTTGTGAAAAAGGTATCAAAACATCGGCACAAGTGTATTAAGATACTATTCTTGAGAATGTAGTGAAGCCCCTTAACAACACCATGTTCAATAACCAAGAATGGTCCTTCCAGCAAGACTCGGCGCCGCGATAAAGCTCGGTCTACGGTCTACTTGGTTGGAAACGAACGTTTCGGACTTCATCAGAGCTGAAGACTGGCCGTCGTCTACTCCCGATCTTCCGCTGGATTATAAATTATAGTCAGTTATAGAGAGTACAGCTTGCTCTAAACGCCATGATAATTTGGAGTCCCTAAAACAATCCATACGATTAGCAGTGAAGAATTTTCCAATGGAAAGAGTGCGTGCTTCTATTGATAACTAGCCTCAACGCTTAAAGGCCTGTATTACAGCCCATGGAGACCACTTCGAATAAGTTTTTTATATTTTAAATTGTTTAATATTTATGTATTAAACTAACATACTGTAAAATTAATAAATGTTATTTGCAATAGATTTTTTTTTCTTTATTTCAGTATTTATGGCAAGACTAGGTATAGGTAATCGTATCTTGGCAACGGCTGTAAGTATTTACATGAAATTTAGTATGCAGCGTGTTTTGGGGGAAGAAAAATCGTCCCATACCCCCACATACGTCTAGCCGCGCCACATAGCCGTGAGCTGTGATTCTCTACGTTAGTAATATATAACGTAAATAACCGTCATGTTACAATTTACACGAAACTTAGATTAGATGAATACAGATTAATCAAATCTATTTTAATATATTCTTTGAACAAAGTGCAAAAACCTATTTAATTTTGACGACTTTAGTATACCATTCGTAAAAACATCTAGTTTGAAAATATATTGTTCTCGTTTCAAAACAGCTAAATCATCCTGAAATAATAACATTATATTACCGTCGCAGTGTTGTTATAACGTCACTTTCAAATTGCTTCAGCATACTTTACACATTTCGTCAACATCGTCGTCAACAAACTCACGATGAAAGCAAGTTGTGAAGTTGTATTTGAAGGTCCATATTACGATACCATCCTCTTCTAAACTTTATGTAATTTCAAAATAGGACAAAGGATTTGTGTTTAATACTTTTACCTCGACAAAAGTAAAATAAAATGCGTTTGTTATGAAGGATCTAAAAATATATTATTATAATATTTAAGTTTACCTTGTGTGTGGTCCATTTTTGTTCCAAATGGCAAAGTAAAAAACCTATAAGTAAAAGTTTCTCTAATGCGTCACATTATTAAAAACTTACCATATTAAAATTATTAATTTGAATGGCTTCTAGCTAAATAAATTCATAATCGAATTGCGAATTGCAAACTCAATTCTACTTTCTTCGGTTTTTGATAAAACATTTTTTTTTACTTTTAAGCCAAGTTTAGTAAAAAGGAGACCATTTTTAATGCTGAAATATAACTTTGTAACAAACCATAAAGAGATGAGTTCCGGGAGATTTAAACTCATTATAAAAGAACCGACGGAATATAAATATGTACAAAAAACTCAAAGAATTTCTTTGTTGTATGTGCTAATTCAGTTTTCGATATATTTTGTTAAACTTCAAAATTTTATGATGTTATAATATCATATCTTATATAAATATATTAACAAAATATACACTATGCCATCTTGATTTGTTGGCCATTTTGAAAAGGTTTTAACAAGTAGAAGCTTTTTTTTTTTTTTTTTTTTTTTTTTTTCGAAAGGGTCTATGCTAAGGGTCGGGTTAAGACCGCTGTAGCTAAGTCGGACTATAACTAGCCTGGTGGCTAGTTTATTTGGTTAGAGTCGATGGGAGGGTTTGACCCTCCCTAACATCACCCGGGTGATGTTCAGACCGGATTTTGGGGACAGCTACGAGTTGTGAGCTATTATTATGACAGGGGAGACGCGGGTCTCACCTGCTAAGGGGTCCGACCCCTTCCTCACTCGCTGATGAGTGAGGTTGCTCGCGCGCGGTAGCATAAGCTAGCGGCGTGCGAGTTGTCGCGATAGAGGAGCTCTCGTTTTTATCGCTATCGGTACTGAGAGGGCCGTCCCTCTCCCCTTCCGCGTACGGTCGGGATGACTCGCGCGCGTAAGTCCTAATATCGATGAGGTTCGCGGTATTGATAGAGCTCTCTATAACAATATCGCGGTCGCGGGCACTATTTAGGAGTGAACCTAGTCTACTAGGATTCGAACTCGAACTCGGGTTCGGGTCCGGTCCCGTGTTAGGGTCGGTCTGTACGTCTGTACGTGTTGTCGTGTCGGATGTGGGACCTCGGGGTAGGCGCCGGCGTCGACCCCGGTGCGATGATAGTCGCGCGGGTGCGTGTGATTTGTGTTTACGTAACTGTACACAGTACGTTACGTATTTTGTGATCGGGTCTACGGGATCGGCTAAGATATGCTTAGGCCGTTTGTACGGGTGTCGGAAGGTCTGTGCGTCGTGTTCATAGTCCAGTGCCTTTTTGATAAGGGGGTTGGGGTGGTTTTTGCCTTTATCAAAGAATCTCTCTACGAGTTCCTTGATATAGGCTTTAATAGTGACGATTTCGCAGTCCCTATGCAAGTCGATGTTACGCATGTACCAGGGGGCGCCTGTTGCCATGCGTAGAAACCGGTTTTGGACTCTTTGCAAACGGTCCAGTTGAGACTCGCTTATCTGTGCGAAAGAGACGCACGCATAAGTGAGTATCGTTCTAATGCAAACTTTATACAATGTAAGCTTATGTCTTAGGGACATTTTGCTTCGCGAATTAAGTAGCGGATATAATTTGTAGAGTACAAATTTCGCTTTTCGTAACGTGTTACTAATGTGACTCGAAAACGACATCGACTTGTTTAGTACTACGCCTAAATATTTCACCTGAGTGACCTGTGGGATTTTGTTGCCGTGCAGGCTTATAGGGCTCATAAGTTTACGGGGGCAAGAACGCCTCATTGCACTTTTAATATCAAATTGGATGGCGTGACTTTTGTCGGGATTGACTTCTATTCTCCATTTGGAGAACCAGTTACCGAGAGCGGTAACTGACTCCTGGAGGGCTTTTGACGCGGTACAGGCTCGTATGTGGGAATAATAAAGGGCTGTGTCGTCCGCGAACATAGCTAATTGCACCTTAGCGTGTTTGGGGATGTCACTAGTGTACAGGTTATATAGGGAGGGCGAGAGGACCGAGCCCTGCGGCACTCCCGCCTCCATATATCTTGGCGACGACAGTACGCCTTCAACGCGGAAATGAAATTTACGGTTTTTTAAAAAGTTACTAATCAGTAGAACAAGATAATCGGGTATTTCCATTTGATAGAGTTTGTATAACAGTCCGTTATGCCAAATTTTATCAAAAGCTTTTGCAATGTCAAAGAATACGGCGCATGTCGTCTTCCTGTCGTTTTTGCTAGATATTATGTACTCCGTTAAGCGGTGTACTTGAGCGGGACAACTGTGCATTTCGCGGAAGGCGAACTGCTCGTCTGGAAGGAGTTTTTTGTCGGATATGACGTCGTTGAGGCGCCTTTTGATAACTCTTTCGTAGACTTTACCGAGGGAGCTAATGAGACTTATTGGACGGTAACTACCAGGCACCTTCCGGGGTTTCCCCGGTTTGTGGATACCTATGACAATAGCTACTTTCCAAATGTCTGGGAATGAACATCCTACTAAGAGGGCGTTAAAGATGTTCACAAGGAGTTGAATAAGCTCGGACGGTAGCATTTTAAGTGTTTTGTTTGAAATACCGTCGAGGCCTGGGGCCTTTTTGGCTTTCATACACTTAATAATGTCGCTGACCTCCTCCGAGTCCACCATCCTCACCCTATCTACATCAGGTGGCCTCGAGAGTCGGCTGTCGACCTCGCTATTCACTAAGCTAAGGTGCACGGGATCAATCGGGAGAGTACTCGGCCGGCACTGTTGTTCGAAGTTATCAGCTAGGCACTCGGCCTTGTCTATGTCTTCGAATGTAGGAGGACGGTTTGGTCTGTCTAACGGAGGCATATCGCACTCCGTGTCGTTTTTGAGGGCCCTCGCGAGTGGCCAGTATGCCACGTGAGACGGTTCTAGGTCACTAAGAAGTCGATCCCAACTCTCGGCTTTGTGTTGTTTGATCTTAAACTTATCTTCCCTCTCGTAGTGACGGAGGGCTTTCCTCCACTCTTCCGACGGGTAGCGGTCATATGTGCGCTTAGCCGCATTTCGGAGTCTGATGGACTCTCTTATGTCCTCAGGGAGGGGCCAACGGCCCTTGGGGGTCGTTGGCACCTCCCTAGATGATCTCTCTATGGTCGCTACCAGGTGATCGGTCAAGTGGGAGGCGGCCTCTATGGCTATCTCTTTATTATCTATAATATCGGGGATTTTATCTAAGTGACTAGATTGGAGGACTTTGATGTTCTCCGCAAGTGATTTATAATCTACTATCTTCCTAGTACTGCAATTATTGGGGTTAAGACTACCAAGTGTAATCATAACCGGTCTGTGGTCCGAGTTAAGCTCGTGGAGGGTCTCGATATAGATGTTTAGGGACACATTTTTAACTAGAGCTATGTCTATAGTACTAGGATTGCGTATGACGCCGTTGATGTTTTCATTGGTGTCATAGCGAGTGGGGTCCGTGGGAGCTAAAAGAGCAAAATTTAATGTGTCGGTTAAGCTACAAAGGATTGAGCCGTTTTTATTGTTATTTATATTGCCCCACTCAGTGTGTTTACAATTTAAGTCGCCGGCAATGATGACAGCGTTGCCTAAATTGAATAGCGCCTGCAGGTCGCTGGAATGTAGTTCATTGTTACATGCCAGGTACGCGCTAACTATAACAATGGGTCCGTGACCGGACATGCTAATGTGACAAACAGATGTTTCTAAACTTAACAATGGCGGTGGCTCTAAGGGAATACAATGTAATGATTTTTTATAGTAGATAAGAGTGCCTCCGAGTCGGGATCGAGTTCTATCATTTCTGATTATTTTGTAGTTAGCTATTTTTGGGCTCCTAATACTAGGTTTTAAAAACGCCTCCTGCACTAGAAGAATATCGACATTTTGACTGCTTACAAAATCGCGAATTTCGCTTATGTTATTCCTAATGCCGTTCGTATTGAACGACACTATGCGTAACGAGTGCGGCTTTGTCCTTCCCGAAGGCTCCATTAGATACCGTTTGTGGAGAGAGCCTTGATCTGACGGATCAAGACCTGATGGTCTGACAAAGCTTGGATGCGGTCTGTGGCCGATCCTTTTAGCTTTGTCGCTAAAATGGAAAGCTCCATCGGGTCAATAGGCCCGACGTTGCTTAGGAACTGCTGGACGAAAGAGAGGTCTGCAGTGAAGCTGGGAGTCGGAGGGGGGGTGGCCTTAGGCGCTTTGGGCGCGGAGGGCATGGCCTTGCTGGGGAGAGCGGGGAAAGCCGCTGGCTCCAACCTACTGTTCTGCGCGGGCTTGAACCATGCAGATTGGGAGGGTAGGGGGGCAGGGACGAATCTCTGTTTGGGGGGGGCACCTTTCGTCTGTGGTGCAACGCGTTTTTTAACTTTGGGTGCTTTTTTGCACCCTCTGTAGTTGGCGGGGTGTCCTTGGGACTTGCAGAGAACACAGCTAGGGGGTTCGGACTCCTCAGCTGGGCTCTTGCGGGGGCAGTCAGAGGTGCCGTGGTCTCCGAGGCACTTGACGCAACGCGGCCGGGCTTGGCAATTCCGTGCCGAGTGCCCGTAGAGTTGGCATCGGTGGCACTGGCCAGGGATGCCCCTTTTACGGGGGGGCTCTACACGGATGCCCGTAATGTGACAGATGGCTCGGATATTGAAGATATCCTTGCTCTCTGGTGTAAGGGGGAGGGTTACGAGTACCATATTGTACTCGTGTTTTTTAATCGGGTGGTACATACGATGTACCTCTAGTGCGGGATAACCCTGGGACTTGATGTCCGCAAGTACCTCTTGTGTAGAGAGGCACTTGTCGACTCCGGTAATGACGACGCGCAGAAGGCGCTCGTCTTCAAGGGCATAAGTATGATATCCTATGCCTTTATTACGTAGGAATGCGGTGAGGAGGCGGTGGTCCTCCGAGGTCTTAACCTGTACCTTGATGCCAATTGGGGTCGTGTGTGCGGACGAGTAACGCAGCTTTTGCTCGTTTATCGCCGCTGAGATGAGGTTCCATTTTGCCTTCTCCTGTATGATTACAGGAGGAGGCATTTTAGAACGGACGGCCTGAGGGGCCTGAGAGGCCTGAGGGGCCTGGGAGGCCTGAGGGGCCTGGGGTGCCGGAAGGGCCTGGGGGGCCGGAGGGGCCTGCGAGGTTCGGGGGGCCTGGGAGGCCAGAGGGGCCTGGGAAGCCAGAGGGGCCTTGGAGGCCAGAGGGGCCGATGAGGTAGTAGGGGCCGCGGAGCCATGAGCCTGCACGGTTTTCCTATTTTTTGTGACCGACTTGGTCGGGGAGCTTAAGACTGGAGAGGAGGTGCCCTCTGGACGCTTCCTCTTCTTTGTCTTTTTATGTTGGACCGTAGTGAACTCCCCTTCGCTACGGTCGTCTTCTTGCTCTGAGCAAGACATCTCAGAAGGAGATGATGGGGATTCATTGTCGGCCGGAATTAACGCGACGTCGCTATCGGGCGACGCCGGTGAGTCAGCTTCGTGCATGCGCACGAAGCGTTCCCACTTGGACGCTACGTCGGGGATCTCTAGTTTTAGAAACTCCAGGAACTTTCTGATCATGGCGTCAGTCATGATCAGGAAGTTTATCCCGGGAGTGGGATTCTGTTCTCTTAAATTATTATTGGGGATACAGCCCCTCCCGGCGACCGGGAGGGGAGGTGTGTATGGAGGAAAACCTCCTCGTGTAGTGTGCCTAAACGTGTCACGGTACTTACAATTGTTCCTCGGGCGGGCTGGAACTCACTCACTTACGTTACACTAAACACTAGGGCGCTAGTGTTCGCGAACGAGACGCGGCGGAGCGCGAGCAGAAGGCTCGCGCTAAAACCGAGACAGACGATGCGACCGGTCGCACGAATCGTCCGGTAGGCGGCGGTCGCGGCGCGGCGCGAGACACGGTACGGCACGGGTCGGGCGGCAAAGGCGGTTGGGTGGCGCCTTGTACTCTTCTTTCTTGCTGTCTTGACTCTTGAGGCTTGACTCTTGCTGTCTTCTTTCTTCGGGCTTCCTTCTTCAGTGGTACACACACACGCGAGAGTGCGATAATGCGGAAACGACGGAACGATCGGAGCGAGCGGAGCTGTTCATCGGACGGTGTCCGAGAACAGAATGGAAGTAGAAGCTCAGTCACAGATTACTAAATAGTTACCTACTGCGTAATCTCGGTGTGGACTGTGGAAGTGACGAAGTGATCGCCATTTTGAAATAGAAACTGTCACCGTAGGAATACAATGCTTGAGTTATCATAACATTATGTGAAGTGAGTAAAAGTTCTGTACAAATGAAAATTCTATTTCAAAATTTCTATTTCATTGTCGATCCGTCCCTATAATGCCTGATACAGACCACAAAGAAAAAACTGCACAGTTCGATCACAGTAGACATATTTAGTATATGTGCGTGCGCCGATTCGGGCGGTCTAGTGTGAAGATGTAGTACTGTATACATCTCCTGTTACCGAACTGTGCAGTTTTATCGTTGTGGTTTGAAGCAGGCAATAGTATGTGTGCATCCCCCGATTTGGTCGGTCTAACATGAAGATGTAGTACTGTATACGTCTACTGTGACCAAACTGTGCAGTTTTATCGTTGTGGTGTGTAACGGGCAATAGTGTGTGTGCGTGCGCCGAATCGGGCGGCATAGTATGAAGATGTAGTACTGTATACGTCTGCTGTGACCGGACTGTGCAGTTTTATCGGTGTAGTCTGTAGCGGGCATTAGTTACTTTTTGTGTACAAAAACTTTTGACTAAGGACTTTGAACGAAACTTATTAATCTAGCAAAATAAAAGTTGACAATCTAGGATTTTTCACAATAAAGCTTTATTTAAACTACAAGGCTATAATTTAGATAAATTCTTTGAATTTCAATTTTTTCTGACCCGTACACAACAAGTTAATACCTATTAGGCTTGAGAAAAACGTAACTTAATAAAAACGTGATTGACGGCTATATAGAGGCCAAAAATATAATATTTTTCTACTTCAATATTCATAATTGTATAATAACTAATATATAAGGTCAATTATAATTGTAATATAAAAGGTCTACAAAAAAAAATTGTTTTGGGTTTCTGTTCTAATGCTTTAATTCTGATTTCAAACATCGAAAAACACTCGGATATCCATTTTGAAGTCTTAAAGTTTGCTTTTGTCTGATTTATGTTGATAAGTACGTTTTGAAGATTTTAATTGATTTTTATGAGCAATAGCATAAATTATGAAAAATAGGTAGCACTTTGATTATCTTAATTGAAAATTCTGCATTATTTCTGAACGGCACTAGTGAGTGTTTACTTGTCTATTACTATTAACAAAAAAGTTTATTACAGTTGTAACAACCTACTTTTACATTGTATTTAGTTAGAAAATGGCATCAAGACAATGTAAACAGGATGTTGATTCATTCTGTTTTATTTGCGGTGAATTTATTAAAGTAAAAAAAACGGCGTGTATGGCCTGATCGACTTGAATTTCGAATTGGAAAACATAATATGAAAGCAAAACCAATAGTAGAGCCTAAATATATATTGATGCCACCGTTACATATAAAGTTAGGTCTAATGAAGCAATTTGTGAACACTCTAGATCATAATTCTGAAGCTTTTGAATATTTGAAGATATTCTTTCCCAAATCATCTGAAGCTAAAGTTAAAGCTGGTATTTTCGTTGGACCACAAATAAAACAAATAATGAGTAGCGATGATTTCATAGAATTCCTTAATGCTGATGAAAAACAAGCCTGGAAGAGCCTGAAAGGTGAAAGAGCCGACAATTATGTAGAGTTGATTGACGACAATATACTTGAAAGTTTTAAATTGATGGGCTGCAGAATGTCCCATAAACTCCATATGCTACATGCTCACATGGACAAATTTAAAAATAATATGGGTGAACAGTCAGAGGAGCAGGGAGAACGTTTTCACCAAGATGTGATGGACGACGTTACCAAGGGCAGTACAACGAGAATATGATGGGAGATTACATTTGGGGATTAATACGAGAAAGCCTATACAAACGTAAGATCCACCAAAAATATTCATTTTTGAACTTGATTTTTTGATATTTCCTATTTGTTTGCTATTTATTTGTCATAATTATTGTATAAAGAAGACTTTTATGTTCAATAAAAACTTTTCTTATTGTAAGTTTAAATAAAATTTCGGAGAAAATATGAAAATTAGTATTTTTTTTAAATTGCTCTAGTTTCTACAAAAGCAAACTTTGATCGGAACAGATATTTTTTTATTTATTTGTAACATAAGAGAGACCAAAATTTCACATTCAGGAGCCAGACCCAGAAATTGTGTTGACCGGTGTTATAGTAGAAAACAAAACTGTTACATGATGACAAAAGCAAGTGTCAATGTCATTTTTGACATCGACAGATGTCATGGGTAAAGCCTATTTAGATTTTAGTTTTGTTTTTACTTGAGTTTATTTTCAGTATGTAAAAGGCAATTCTCAGTAGACTGTTGACGTGTTTGTGTTAGACATACTTATATCATTTGTAATACGTATCTGTGATAAGCACCAATAAAGGAGAATATAAGAATTGTTGATGTATTCTTATCATCACCACTCAAGCGTAAGAAGGACTTACACATCAAGAGGTCGCAGCCCGCTACCAAAACATCATTTGTAGTTATTGATGCTTACGAGTTCATTATTATTTTATATTAACCGACTTCTAAAAAAAAAAGAGGGGGTTATACGTTCGGCTGTATGTATTTTATTTTTTTTGTATGTCCAACGATAACTCCGACGTCTGTTGACCGATTTTCTGAAAATCCTTTTTTTGATGTGATGGGTTATACTTCGAAGTTGGGCTCGTTTTTACAAAAGTTATAGTGCCCAAGTGTGTGCGCAGTACACAAGAGTACTCTCTCTTCCTTTACTCTCATAACCCAGTGCGACGGATAACCGACACGACTGGCGCGAGATCAGGCGCAGGTCCGACTTTTTACATGCCCATCCGGAACACCGGTGAAGATTCAGAGCGTTGAAAACAGAACTCTGCGTTAATACAATAGCGTTGAATATCGAAGTGTCAAGTGTTGAGCTGTCACGTATGAAATTGACATTTGACTCATGTGTTCGATTTTCAACTCTTATTGTATTAGTGCAGACTTCTATTTTCAATGCACTGAATTTCCACAGGTGTTCCGCATTCCGGAGCATATAGTCCTAGCCTAAGAGGAACTTCTTAAAAAGTTGATGTTTTATAGTACGATTCAGTTAATGTGGCCATTTTAGACCTGTTGATCTTTACTATTTAGGAACTTCTAGTTCTAGGTCTTGAGTGTAGATACTACTGACGGGATAATACTTTAAGCAAGTAACACCTTATTAGTATTATTATGCTTTAAGTCCTAACTTTTCAGCAAACTATTAGAAACACTTTGTGAAGTTAAATGAGAATTTTTGACTTAATTTTCTTGACGAAACTTTGGTCTCCATGTCGTGTAGGTGGCGTATGTAAATCAAAAATGTTAAGGATATGGCATTTCGGATCTGGATACGGGTACGTATATTATATCGGATTCGGTTACGGATACAAAATTATTTCGGATTATACGTTAGTTTCGGATAATTTAGGTAACGGATATTAGGCTTATGGCGTATGTAAGTGAATTTTTTTTTAACGGGCAATTGGCCCACCACACTTACCCACCGCTGCAACTCCTGTGTAGCCAGGATCGACAGTGGTAACCAACCGCAAAAACCCTTTTATATGATCTCAGGGGTGCCCGGGGGACATGCTAAATCTGTCTTGGAACCCGCAACGAAATTAATCAGAAGATTGTAGGAGGAGTAGGAAGTATTCCAGTTTCCCTCCCCAAGCAAAGCGGGAGACAGCAAAAATTGTGATGACAAAAAAGTCAGAATTGAAGGGGAAGCACCACGGGAATAACATGTTTTTTTTTTATGACTACAAGACAGAATGTAATTAAATGTTTTAATTTATAATATGACAATTAAAAACAATGCATTTATAATGATAAAATAGTGTTGCATTGTTTCCAATAGTACTTATGACAAAAACGTTTGAAAGCTCGGAAATTCTTCGCGCAGCCCACGAGATCTTCATAGTACACTACCATAGAAATACAATGGACGCTGTTCAATATTTCATTTCAACATGTAAGTGAAATGCAAATACTTATTTCATTTATATATAATCATTTGACCTAAAAATCTGGCAAGTCTTACTTATACTCCACCCATATCCGAAACAATCCGAAACTTTTATATCGGATTTAGTTACGGTCACGGATAGTTATTTATTTTGAATATCCGATAGTTTCGGCTACTGTTACGGAGCTCCATAACATCCCTGGACCCTCGTGTATATATCTCAGATTTGCATATCGCACATTGTAGAGAAGCTAAAGTTTATTCTGCTCAGCTTGTAGTTGTTGAACTTTTCACTGAATATCTTAAGGGAATTAGTTACCTAGAGAAGATTTAACTAAAATTTGATTGAACTTAATTTTAAATGATAAAACTTTATCTTAATTCAAGGTTAATTGCCACATTCATTATTTGCGTTTTGCTACAGAAAACAAATTTTACTTCTACTACTATTATAAATGTTAAAGTTTGTAAGGATGGATGGATGGTTGGATGGATGTTTGTGGCTCCTTCACACAAACTTCAACGAACGCGATTTTTTGGCAGTATCGCACGGAACTATTCGTGCGCGAATTCTATTTTATGGGAAAGTCGCAATCAGGTAAATATAAATAAAAGTTCTATGTATTATAAATGCGACAGTTTGTGAGGATGTTCCCGTTGGGTACTGCATGTACGCGGGCGGAGTCGCGGGCAAAAGCTAGTCTGCCAATTACCATTTCCATTGCATTTCAATTTTGTGACGAAGTAAAACTAGGAGTTTGACCCAGTGGAACTTAATTACCTAAAATGGCTTTGTGAAAATAAATACGAGTACTCAGGTAACATTAAATATCTTGCTGCCTGACAGACATTATTCTGTTTAAACTATGAAGTGGAATAAATTAATAACTACACGTCGAACCTATATCTACTGTGGGAATAGTGGAAGCCACAAAAGGGAGATCGCCGATCCTAATCAACATCTACTATGGAATAAACAGCTGTTTCCTACAAAATGCCGCAGCAGATTTTTTTTTCAAGTAGGAAAGTTGATCCCATTTCAGTGAAAACTTCGATAGCGCGATTCAGGATTGTGGCGCTACTTTGTCCTCCATACTGCCGACCAACTTGCCTACCTACATGGCACGTGCCTAACAACCTACCTAGCTACCTAAGATACCCACATATACACCACAAACTACACCTGTCACCTACACCTATCGACCGGCCGCCCGAGTCAAAATTTACTGTTACTTTGGGAAAATTCAATTGTTGGTTTTATTATTTTCCTCGCATTTTTTCTAATATTTTTAATTTTTAAGTAACCGAGAACTGTTACTATGGGAAAATTCAATTGTTGGTTTTATTATTTTCCTCGCATTTTTTCTAATATTTTTTCCCGTATAAACCTTCCCTGAACATTCCCAATTATTTCAAGACCAAAATTAGTCAAATTGGTCCAGCCATTCTTGAATGTTAGCGGACAAATGACCTACAATACTTTTTTGTATACAAAAACAAAAAAGAAAGAAGAAGATCCTCTATTGTAGATACACTAGGTATTACTATAGCATACTGCAGTAACAGTTGCTATGCTATGGCCTAGTCTAATAAAATAAGGAGAGAGACGAGATTCAACACCAGGGCCTTTAGTCAAGATGCATTTGGTAATTTCGACGACGAACTTCTAAATCAAAAATGTATGGGATCGTAATGTGACATGTCGCTTGCGATGCGTTATGACAAATCCCATACATTTTGTTATCGAACTTCGCCGTCGAAATGCATCTTGACTAGAGGCTCTGGGATGTAAGCGGTCAATGACGATAAAAGCTGGAGGTCGCGGGTTCGAATACGGCCAGGGAACAAATAAAAAAAGATTTCTATTAAATGTGTGTATAATTATAATAAAAATCTGAATATTTATGAATATTCAGATTTTTATACATAGTATAAAATATAGTATAAAAGTATTAAAAATATTTTCGTTGTCTCTTCGAGAACTTATAACACTTAACTCGGTGTGAAAGCGTGCATAGATATTATATTATTATTTCTTTCCCTATGCCTATATTAATCATCGTGATTGCCAGCTAAAAATAAAGGTCTAAATCCCCTAAACGACATTTCATGATCAAAAAACTTTGCGACAGAAGAAAACGTAACATTTTTTGTATTGTGTCAAGGGGATAAGGTATCATTAGGGAGTGTCGTAGCAAAACAAAGCCAACTTTTCTCAACAATGGCAAAGGTCGACAATTCAAAGAAACTAAAGTTTATAAAATGTATCGGATATATTGTTTTAGAACATCTGGTGTGTACGTGAGTTATGTCTAAACCGTTACCAGAAACCACTTGAAACGCTGCCAGGGCTATGGATTAATAACCCAACCAAGAGCATGTCAGTCTAAGGAGGGTTCCGTAACTATTAACGCGCAATAGGTTTTCTTTGACGACCTCTGTGTCTCAGTGACGACCTCTGTGGCTCAGTGGTTCAGCGCGTTGGTGCTCAAGCCGGGGGTCGCGGGTTTTATTATAACGCTTTTATTAGTTTCACCTGTATGTTCGCTTGCTTGCTTGTTTGTAAGCGACTCCTTTGGGCTCGATTTTGTCCTACTTTGAACGATCAGATTTAATTCAAACTTTGCAGTTTGCACACCTATCAAAGACCGATGACAATGCAATAATTCGATTAAAATATCTGATTATCCTGATTAAATTCGCCAGGATGCATCAATTTCTTTCCGCATCCTTTGCATGAGAGTAAGAGAGATAGAACTAGTGCGCGAACTACGCATGCGTGCAGTTCCAGGCTTACTCTTTGGTTCCCCGGTTAATAGATAGCAAATCGTACTAAAAAGCAAAAAATAAATTATAGTTAAAAAAAACTAAAAAAACACGCTTTTATAGAAAATCTAACTAAAAAATAAAAATAAAATTTAATAAATTTGGATTAAGAATAGTGTAAATGAAAAGTAAATGTTTATTATTGTAAAAAAGCGTGGGGTGCATAGTGTCAATAGTATAATAAACATTTTATTGGCAGATATGAGAAGGATCTTCACTTTGATCATATCTTAAAAATCACTTTAAACGAAATCTGACCGTTTGAATTGGAATTGGAATTGGAAATCCATTACTGTGTATCAAAATTAAATCCAGTGGAGTCGGTTACATACAAACATACGAGTACGTACAGGTGAAGACACGGCACCCCACGCTTTTTTACAATAATAAACATTTATTTTTCATTTACACTATTCTTAATCCAAATTTATTAAATTTTATTTTTAATTTTTAGTTATATTTTCTATAAAAGCGTGTTTTTTTAGTTTTTTTAAACTACAATTTTTTACAAGTGCGTTTGCGAGCTTTACATGAGGAAGATACCGGTGTCTCACTTGGAGACACTGGTATCATCCTCATGCAATGAGACACAACGGAAATGCTATTTCCCATCGGATTGCGCTATATCTATGTACGCGCTATATCTATATATCTATGGACGCTTCACACCACGTCAGTCTGGCCCCGTGCTAAGTATCCGAAGAACTTGTGTTACAGGTACAAGAAAACGGGAAGTATATTTAATTATTTTTAAACTATACATATATTTATGATTTTTACTATATTATACACATATTTATTACACACCCATGACCCAGGAACATTGAAAAACTTTTTGTTCCTTCGGCGGGATTCGAATCCGCGGCCTCCGGCTTGAGCATCAACGCGCTGAACCACTGAGCCACAGAGGTCGTCTAAAATAACCAACCACTTCTTAATTTATGAGATTTGTTATATTCATAACGATTACAAAGTTATCAGTTAATACAAATTCATACATTTTGTTCCTGTGAATTCGTAAAATAAAAAAATTTAAAATTACTATTTTTTCTGAATTTTTACTTTTTCTATATTTTCCTTTTATATTGTACCTAGCCTGACAGCGACTATGAAGCAAGCAGCAAGTCTGCTAGCAGCTGCTGCTTTGAATTATGCTTATTCTCCCTACTACCTCCATCTATCCATATCTTTAAAAATTGCGTTATTTGCCGCTTAATATCTCTTAAAGAATGGACTCGTTTTTTATAAAATTTAAAACTAATATTAGCTTGTGCCGCTAACGAATTTTATGCGACAAAAATTCAAACCGTTAGTTTTATCGCTAATGAAAATATGGGGGCACGCAAAAGCCGCGAAATGCTTCGAGAAAAGATAGTTACGCCCGCTTAATACGTGGCGATAGCGCTGCTGTGCTATCAGATATTATGCAAATTGCATCAAAAGTTGAGTTCACACAAAACATTTCAAAACTAAAGATAGGCAATGACGTACATATTACGTTATATACTTACCATTACATACGTACCATTTACTAAGTCCGGTTACTTTTCCGATTCTTTTGCTGTGAAGGCTTCGTACCTGTGGAATGATCTACCACGTGGCATTCGAGAGTCATAGTCACTTGCTATGTTCAAGTCGAAGCTACATAGCCATCTACGGAACCAAGTCGCTTGCTAAATTAACTGTTAATTCATTTTATATCATGTATATTTATTTATAATAAACGACATGTAAGTATATATCTCTCTTATAATATATTACGAATTTTTAATCGAATTGCAGGATTTTGCTCATTAAAATTTACGATATAACAATTATTATTCTTGCAATTACTTGTTCATACATAATCTTGTCTTTTTTCTTATTTGTTTATTTAATTTACCTCTCCTATCCTGCAGGGTTGCCTGGAAGAGATCGCTTATAGCGATAAGGTCGCCCTTGCCCACATTTAGTTATAAGTTTAGTTTCTAGTAAAATTATTGTACCTACTTTAATGTGAGCAATAAAGTGTATAATTTATCTATCTACATTTGATAGAACAAATTTCATACAAGAAAAAGTTACGCCATCTTGTTTTCACCATACCTTAAATGTCAAAATGACTCAAAATCCCCAAAAGCTATTTAAGTGGAGACAGTTTTTGCCTCGACATGACTCGTTTATAATAGGTCTTTACCTATGAAATTGCCGTTCTGGCCATTTCAAATCAAAATAATTTTTGTTTGGCTAAGAATTCTAATTTAAAATTAATTTTATTTTAAAAACATGGAATTCTTTTTCCAAAAGTAGGGCATTTGTTTATTGATTAGTGTTATATTTTCATCGCATTTCAATCTTTTTCATCATCATGGATACGTTAAAAATTCGAGTAATTATGGAATATGAGTACCGTCGTGGCAGCAACGCGGCACAAGCGGCACGCAACATCAACGACGTTTACGGAGCTAACACTACAAACCAACGCACCACCTGTTATTGGTTTGATCGCTTCCGTTCCGGAAATTACGACCTGAAAAATGAACCTCGCGGTCGTCCGAAGACTTGTTCGACAATGACGAATTAAAGGCGATTGTGGAAGCTGATGATACACAATCTACGGCTGAATTAGCAGCAGCTTTCGACGTTAGCGTCAAATAAATATTGGTCCATTTGCGTCAAATTGGCAAGGTAAAAAATCTTGACAAATGGGTGCCCCACGAACTCAATGATCCTGGCGATCGCGAAGTACACGTCGAGACGTGCCTTGCACTGCTCAACTGACACACAAATGAAGGAATTTTGAACCGCATTGTTACCTGCGATAAAAAATGGATTCTGTTTGATAACCGCAAGCGCTCAGCAATTTGGTTAGATCCTGGTTCAGCACCTAAACAATGCCCTAAACGAAAACTTACCCCTAGAAAAGTGATGGTCACTGTTTGGTGGTCTAGCGCCGGTGTGATTCATCACAGCTTCTTACCAAACGGGGTGAGCATTACTGCAGATGTGTACTGTGAAGAACTGAACACAATGATGCAGCTAGCACATCTCCAACCAGCATTGGTCAATTGCTGGTCTCCGTTGCTCCAGCACGAGAACGCGCGACCTCATACTGCACAACAGACGGTCTCCAAGTTGCAAGAACTGGGGTTGGAAGCTCTCCGTCATCCACGCTACTCACCAGACCTTGCGCCTACAGACTACTACTTTTTCCAGAATTTGGATAAATTCTTGGCGGGAAAAAAATTCAATACCCGAGAGGCAGTACAAAATGCCTTTGAAGAATTTGTTGCCTCCCGTCCAGCTGATTTCTTTAAGAAGGGCATCAATAAACTGCCACTGCGTTGGCAAAGATCCATTGATTGCATGGGTGACTACTTCGATTAATACAAATAAAAAATACATGAAAAAAATTCGTTTAAATTTTTTCATACAAAACGGCAATTTCATAGGTAAAGACCTAATTATATATACGTCTGTGTATAAAACCTGAAAGTTGAAACACATTTGACATATAGTCCAGTAGGAATCTTCGCATGAGTACCGAAAACTATTCCACCTCAATTTTTTTATGCGATCCTCTTCAAATGGCCCTACTGATGATATAATGTTGATGTGATGCATGTTGCCATGGGGCAACCCGGTGCCATATTGTTTAAACCGAAATTGTTTAAACAATTGCAAGGAATAGTTATTTTTCAACCGGACAATATCTACCGTGGTGGACTTTATCCAGCTCGAGAAGAAAGGAGATTGGAAAAATTATGTAGTAAATGAAAAGTCTTAGACAAAATAAAATTAAACCTATCTGAAGCGACAAATTTTAATTAAAAACGTATACATACAATTCCCGACTGAATGAAAATTCCATTTCCTTTTTAAACGATTTATGGAACCTCTTTAAGGCTTTCACATTAAGGCGCTTAATCCCTGGTATTGGCAGCTTTATGTTAAATTAAAAAGGCCAAAAATGGATCTAGACTAGTGTTTACGAAACATTTGCGTACGGGGCGTCGTTCAAATAAACGAATGTGAAAATTCAAATGTTTGATACGCCCTGTAGCGAGATCATACGATTTTACCCGAAGGAGATAATTAACACCCAGAAACGAGCAGACAAATCGCCTGATGGCATGCAATCGCCGCTTATGGACACAAATGCTTTCCCGGTCCTTAAAATCCCTAACCTCTGGTAGCCACATTCACTTGGCGAAACACAAGCATTATTTCATTCCGGCTTAATGTGAGGCTGTGGTAGTGCTCTGGTCGAGCCGGCCTATCCATGCCGAGGCATAGCTCTCCCACGGTTATTACACGTTTAAGAGGTTAACTAAGCTGTAATATATATATAATATGTAATATATATACCTTTTATATATATATATATATATATATATATATATATATATATATATATATATATATATATATATATATATATATATATAAAAGGTATTAAAAAGGTTTCTGTTAAGCAAATAATATCAAGTTCTATTTTCAGTGCTCTGAATTTTCACCGGCGTTCCGGATTCCGGAGCATATAGTCCCGACCTTATATATATATTATATATATATATATATATATATATATATATATATTATAAATTCGTTCCATCCCGGTGTCCCTTGACACCTCTCAAGTTTTTTATAATATAAATATATATTATAATATATATATACAGGGTGTGGTGTGTATATATACAGGGGTAATTAATGGATAATCCTTCACCTGCAGCTGGAGAATATCATAACGGATCAGAAAAATACAAGTCATGTTCAGTAAAAGTATCATAGTTTTTAGTTGGTTACGTATATATATATATATATTGTGATTTCGAGTGGCAAAAAGTGTCGTGCCTATAATCCGTCCAGTCCCAATACAATTCGCAACGCGCCATAAGGAACTTCGTTCCAAAAGGAATGGCGTCACCACTTAAAATACCTGGCTATAGAATAATTTCTTCGTACACGCGTGACACGAAAAGTGGTGGATCATGCATACTCGCTAAAAATAGTATAGAGTGTAAAAATCTAGTGATAATTAATGAATTTGTTAGTAATTTTAGTTTTGAAGTGTCGGTTGTGTTGAAATTGTATCTCTAAAAATTTAAATCTAGTAACCATCGTGAAAAATGTTAGCATTTTCATCGAAAAATTAGAAGCTTTGTTATCAAAAATACGATTTCAAAAATAGTTTTATGCGGCGAATGGAACATTGGTGCACTAAATCCTTAATATACACTAAGACCTTATTAGCATTTTGAAAAAAATTAATATGAAATTATATAATATTATAACAGCACCAACCAGAAAAAAGGCATGCTTCGACCAGTTTGCAAGTAATATATGAGAATGCTCTGGGTTTACCATCTAGGTTTATCGGATCACGAAACGGGACAAATTCCCACAGTAAGGGTAAAAAATAAGGTCACAGGTCTGTGAGAGACATTAACAATGAAAACTTTAAAAATGAGTACATAATAATATAAATAAATGTCTATAAGAAGAGCCACTTTTTTGGTTTCTCTTTTAAAAATATTACATTTAAAGTTATAAAATGATCGGGTAACTTATTAAAAATGATAATGGCGTTGATGTCTACATCCAACGACATTATTTTTAATAAGTTACCCGACCATTTCAAAACTTTAAATGGAAATAATTTTAAAAGAGAAATAACAAACTGGCTCTTGAATAATTGCTTTTACACATTAAATAAATACATGAAATACATACAATAATGTATAAAAATAAAATATGACATTTAAATAATTTATTATTATGTAATTAATTTAATTTAATATTCAAAAACTGACATGACATTACATCAATAAATACCAATTCAATAACACAAATTATGATAAAAATGATTAATTATAATAAATTCTATGATATTAATTATTATTAATCGTTGATACTCTATTATACTATATTGTTAAAATTTAAAATAATTCTAGTATTAGTTTCGTTCTTATTTAGTTATAATTTGTTATAATATTGCAAATTTCACGCCATTGTAATGGCAGAATGTTAGAACATTAAGTAATTTTGGAAGACCATATCGTACCTACAACATTCTTGCAATAAAAGGATTTGATTCGATATTTTCAGTGCTCAGAATGTTCTACGGTCCTCCGGATACCAGAGCATATAGTCCCAGCCTAAGCGATCTTTGCCAATAGGAATTATGCGTACGACAAAATTTTCTATCAACAATTTAGGAGCATCAAACCCCTCGAAGAATTTATCGGCTTCCGATTAATTTTGCCGAGCGAAATTGACTTTAATATTTTATCACCTATCAAAATTTTTCTTGATATGAGTAAAAAAGTCTACTATTTCTTTATTTTTTTATTTAAACTATTAAAATTGGCCTTTAGCCCTCGTTCCCACAAGTTTTTTTTTGTGGTAGTGACAGAAAAAACATCACTCTAAATAGAACTCTGTGCTAATACAATAGAGCTGAAAATTTCCATGGAATCGCAGGCGGTTATTGCTGTTTTTTCTGTCGCAACCACTGAAACTGTCGTGGGAACGTAGGCTAAATGAGTAAATATTGGGGGCCAAAAACGCCCAGAGAAATCAAAGCATGCTACAATTTACAGGCCATTAGTGTGGAGCATAACTACAACTAACCTCTAAACGGTTAAGACATGTTAATTTATTTAACCGCAGGTGGTCATAATACAATTTTTCACCTTTTATTGCTTGTAACGGCTAGCTATTAGCGGTATTATTATTGTGATTCTAAATAGCCACAAAAAGCAATTATTACTTTTTTACCCGACTATGGTGAGGCCAAAAAAAGGGATCGATATGTATGTTTGTTCGTTCCATCGTAGCGCCCAAAGTATTGATCCGATTTTAATAATTGATGTGTCAGTAGATTCTCAATAATGGTAATATAACTTGGGCTATATATTTTATGCAGTCGGATTATAGTGTTTATTTAATTTTATTTATTTTCTAGTGAAATAATTAATCAGTTAAAATAGCGAAACCCACGTAACGATACACATTAAGTACTAGCTTTTTCCCGATGCTCCGCCCGCGTAAATATAGTTGGGTATCACACGGAGTTACTGTACTTTTTCGGGATAAAAAGAAGCCTATGGAGTATTTAATCCAGAGCCTAAACTACTACCATACCAAATTTCACCGAAATCCGTTCAGTCCTTTTTGCGTGAACGAGTACGAGCGAAAAGAGTAACAAACATCCATCCATCCATACTCACAAACTTTCAAATTTATGATATTAATAGGATTTAGGCACTTATTTCTAAAACAATTTCATAAAAAGGTCTTCAAATATTATGTCAAAATACATTTATTACAATAGTCCTCCTTGTAAAATAGACAGCTAGATAGTAAATCTTTCAATTTGCCAGAAGTAGGTACTAGCCTATTGCAGTAAGTTAGATTCCGCTTTTTTTGTTACAGTAAGCGTCAGTTCACACCGAGACGCGACATGATAGCGGTTCAAAATTGAACGTAATTCACTACACAAAAGTACACGAAACACGTTTACATCTTTTTGTGGAGTGAATGAATAAAGTTAATTTTGGATCGCTAGATTAAAAAGTGCGCGCCGCGTTGGGCCTCAGTATGAGCCTGATCCTAATAGACAATTCTCATCGGTCCCCTTCGCACTCACGCATCTATCTCGCTCACTGTGACGTCACGATCTCAAACCTAGCCTCTGAGCTCAAGTGTTTCATTACGGCTGAATGCTTCGCACTTTAGTGTATAATTCAGTTTCCACAGATAGTTGATTAATTTTATTAGTACAAAATTTTTACCTTTGTAAAATTAATATACTTGTATAGTGCCCAGACGTTTCAATACGGACGAAGCTAACAAACAATTTGTAACTCGGAGATAAACTTCAATTATACGTTGGGGCCGCCGGACAATAAGCAGTCTGATATTCATTACGGTCAATTCACACCGAAACACGCGACATGGCGATGCATTTTTAGAATATCTATTCAAATTTGAAATTCGTTACACAAGAATATACATGTTTCATTGTAAGAGTTCGAATGTCAAGTTGCACCACGCCGTACTGCGCATGTGCAGTGTATGACTGATGTCATATGAAACGTGTATCCCCCGAATAAAGGCCCCCGAGAGGCCGATCGTTTTAGTTAGAGCTGACGTCAGTTCGGCCTGAACGGATCTGAACGGATTTCCATCCTTTCTCACAAACTTTCACATTCATAATATTAGTAGGATTAGTAGGATATATCATTTAGCAATATACAATTTATTTTTGACTAGCTATTGCCCGCGTCTCCGCCCGCATAAATATTGTATCCCAAAGGAACACTGTATTTTTTCGGGATAAAAAGTAGCCTTTGTTTTTATCCAGAGCCTAAACTACTACCATACCAAATTTCATCTAAATCCGTTCAGTAAGTTTTGCGTGACAGAGTTACAAATATCCTTACATATATCCATCCATCCATCCATCCATCCTCACAAACTTTCACATTTATATATTAGTAGGACTTTTTTAACAACGTGATCATTTAAGTTCCATCTTGTAGTCAAATAAAGGTGATAACATTCACATTAAGGGTCAATTCACACCGTGACGGTATTCAAAATTGAACTTTCTTCACTACACAAAGAGTTATTTGACGTGAAAAACATACACTGCACGTGAGCCGAGCAGCGCGGTGCAACTTGACATTCGAATTCTTACAATGAAAGGTATAATCTTCTTGTGTAATGAATAAAGTAAAATTTTGAATAGCTATATTAAAAATGAGCACCGCGTGACGTATCGTTTCATTTCGGTGTGATTTGACCCATATTCGACTAAAATAATGCTTGAAAGCTTTAGCTAAACAAAAATACGATGAAAATAATATTTTCATTACTGAAAACAATAAGCAACCGATAGGTACTCGCGATCGAGAACAATATTCAAATAGTTGAAACATGAAGTGGATTAAAAGGAAAGAAAGTTTATTGTGAAGCGCCCCCGATACGATCAAATGGTTTGATTCAAACACGTGAATTTTGTTTTGAGTCAAACCAATTTGATCGTTTACAAAGCTAGTTTGAACGGTTTGCCCAACATTTACGGGTTTAAAGCACGTTTGATTTGTAATTTTCGTTTTGTTTGACGCGCCATTTGATCGTGCTCCGACGCGTTTGATAAAAGTAAACTTAGTTTTGCCCTGAATTTTGTAGATTGAGGTCGTGTGCGACGAAGACGTTTGACGAAGAGATAGAAATTGAAAGGCCCGCGCCGTCGCCCGAACGCCATAGTGACCGTGAATTCATTTTGTTGCTATTATCATTATATCAAGAAACATCTGAATTGTGGAAGTTGAAATCAAAACATTACTTCAATCATTATTTTTAAACAAAAAATTAAATCGACTTCCAAAGTAAAAATACACAAAAAAGTATGAAATAAATCTTATTTTCTAAATAATTCCCCTTTTAAACACGGCTAAAATTTTAACTATTTCTCTACTCAATCTTCTTAATTTTAAAGTCGGTACCAGCCCAAACAATATCCTACAATATTTCTTACTTTTTTGGGTACTTTTACTTTGGAAGTCGGTTTAAGTTTTTGTTTAGAAATAATAATTTGTCCCTTTTTAGTGATAGTTGTTAAATTATTATTAATAAAATTTATGAATGTTTAAAATAAACGATCGAATGTATAATTGAATACGCAAGCTTCCATTAGGTATTGTAAATAAGATGATGATGATGATTACTCTAATTTATATAGTGGCATATTCTTGCAGTTCTCTAAAGAGCGCCGAAATCTCCAAACATGTATCTATAAGGAGTTCAGTTCAGTACTTTTGGATCCAGGGTATACCTTAGAGCAAAATCTTACTTTTTGGTACCATATTCTTGGACTACTTCAGAAAAAGTCGAAATCACCATATTATGTGTCCATATAAATTTCGAGGAGTTCCCTCGATTCCTCATGGATCCCATCATCAGGTCACCACTTTGATCTCAAAAGTTCCAATTTGGGATTAGGTATAACCCTGTACATGAAAAAAAGAATTTTGAAAATCGGTCTACAGACGGTGGAGTAACCGTTGAACATACAATATATATAGCCGAATGTATAACTTTCTTCTTTCTTTGGAAGTCGTTTAAAAATAAAAGGCGTTCGAGGGCATCTTTGTTTGTGTCACAAGTCAGGATTACAGCGGCGTACCGAACGAAACTGCACAGTGCCGTTTGACATACCGATTAAACCGATATCAAACGGTTGCATCAAACACGTAAGGTTTGAGTCAAACCGTTTGGTCGTCTCGGGGGCGCTTAAGAGATGAAAACCTGGACTTACAAAGGGAGTCGATAAGAATTGTATTGTGTTGTGAACAACAGTCCCCTGGCGAATATTTGTGTGCGTACATCGGTACCGTGGGTATTTACATGGGAAATCTTTCAGATCCTTACCTTATATGTTATTGGGTTATGAAAATGATTTTGAATAGAAATTATGCATTCATTGAGCATTCGATGATCGTTGTAGGTACGCATAAAAAACTGTGCCTACTGTTTCAGACACGCACGATGTAGATTGTATAATATTCTACTACGGACAGTATAGACTTCAGGCTTTCTGGATGACTAGATAGATTTCAACTATGTATGTAATCGTGCAAAATGTTCATTGAAAATATAAGTTGTAAGCGAACCCGCAGTAGAAAAGCGTTGTGGAAGCGAATAATAAAGTAGTACAGGAGGCTGTATTTTGAAAATGGCGAAATACTTATTTATTATATATTAGCTTTCTGCACCTCTACCTCCACATACACTTTAACTGTGTCCAATTTACACACCTCCGTTTGCATAATTTTCGAAAAAAGGGGTCACACGTTTTCGCTTCACTAAATATGATATGATATTATTATTTAACTTGGCAAAAGTAAAGTTGATAATGATTCAGAATTGCATTTTACATATAACATTCGCTATTTAACTCGCAAGTGAAATCATAAGAGTGTATTTAGTTACTGCATTTTCTTCACTTTTCTTTTAACCGACTTCCAAAAAAAGGAGGCGGTTATGCATTCGGGTGTTTTTTTCTGATCGTTGTAAGGATTTCATTTTTATTCACGTTATATCTTATTTTTCTCGCCGTAATTTTCTCGGTGAGATCAAATAATAGACTACAGTAAAGTCTATATTTTTATTATTCTACTAGCTTTTGTCCGCAGCTTTGCCCGTGTGGGAGAGTAATCGCGTAAAAAACTTCTTTAGCAAATATACCTGCGATATAGTAGTAGCACGGAGTAAAAATATATATTTTATAAAAAAATTTCAGACGTACTTTTAAATTTTAAGATGGATATAATCTCCTAGATAAGGGTAATTAAATTATATCCGTCTAAATAGCTTCTGAAAATACCACATTATTTCTAATATTTTTTTAAACTTAGAATGGGTATAGTAACCTATCCTTAAAAGATAGACATATCTATGCCATCGCGGACTTTTTTGTAGACCTATAAAAGAGAAACAATCCCATCATACATTGTTTTGTTATTTAACTCCAACGGGTTAGGTTAGGCAGCGTTTTCGATAAAGGTTCCCAGACGGCTTGTTTATTTCCGACACCTTCAACAATGATCGTTATAAATCAAACAATTTCCACAAGACCTTAACAAATTATTATCGACCTAAACCTTCCTGAGGAACCACTCTGTCGGTAAATGTAAACGGCACGAAAATCGTTTCAGTAGTTTTTGAGATTATCGCGAACATACAGACGGACATACTAGGCGGGGCACTTAAGTATCCTATGTCCGTCTCCGTTCTTGAATTATAAATAGTGTAACTAACACGACATTCTTTTAAATATATAGATTGCTGTTCAGTATAACAGTTTTTGGTCTGCGACCTGCGTTGACATTATGTAAGCAGACGGGTGTGGAAATTCCTAAAATTATTAAACAGCAGGAACCCAATGAAATTTAGCAATTTCAAGTAACAACAAATGAATGGTATTAAATAAGAACTACGGCATATTATATATTATGTACAATATGACGTATCATGAAGTTATATAGGTATTTAGTTAATATCGTTTTATATTTAGGTTAAGTTGTAATATATTTGTTTGTTTAAGTTGTAATAAAGTAAATAAACAAAGTCGCGCGCAACACAACAAACATGAAATCTCGCGGGAACCGTACATACAGTACAACAGTTTTGGAGCCTAATCAATGCAAACAAAAAAATTTTTCCTCTTTTTTAATATTAGTATAGAGTTAGATGATTGTTTCATTTTAATACTTCTTATTTCTACAATGAGCTAGAGTTTTTATCTAAAAACTGAAAGTAATGAATCTTATTCAATAATTATATTCATAATTGGTTGTATGTTGTGAACACCTCTTTATATGCGTGTTTTCTTTTGTTACAGATCAATCATCGGCAACTCGGAGAAATAGGAAAATACAAATCCAATAAAGAAATAATAACGATGAACATAAAAGTGGAATTATGAATATTTATTCAATAAATTTGTAAGGCGTATTCAGTTACACAAAATGCCGTATAAGATATTTCACCTTATGAAAATAATATTTTTGGATCAAATGAAGACATACAGGGGCTCACTCGCTACGGGAAAACGAAATATCCTCCCCAACATAAACAATGCGACGTGAAACTAAATCATAGAATCCACCATGGGGCAGACACACACATACGCTTACGTCAATATCTCCGACGTTAACTTCTCCGAGTCTTATGAGATAGACATTGCCAACGACTGCGCCGTAGCCGACGACCCCGTGTACCCAAGCAGCTTCGGCATAACCCTCGCCGTTCCAGAATGGGAGGCCATCTGCACGGCCATAGTGCTCACACTCATCATTATATCCACGATCGTTGGAAACATTCTCGTCATACTCAGCGTTTTCACCTACAAACCGCTTAGGATAGTCCAGAACTTCTTCATAGTGTCGCTCGCGGTCGCCGACTTGACGGTTGCCATCCTGGTCCTGCCTTTGAACGTCGCCTACTCTATCCTCGGACAATGGGTGTTCGGGATTTATATGTGCAAGATGTGGCTCACCTGCGACATAATGTGCTGCACTTCGTCCATTCTGAACCTGTGCGCGATCGCCCTCGACAGATACTGGGCGATCACGGACCCGATCAACTACGCACAGAAGCGGACGTTACAGAGAGTACTCCTCATGATAGGGATCGTGTGGGCGCTGTCGCTCATCATCAGCTCTCCACCGCTGCTGGGGTGGAATGACTGGCCGGACATCTTTGAGCCGGACACGCCCTGCCGCCTCACGTCGCAGCCAGGCTTCGTCATATTCTCCTCGTCCGGATCCTTCTATATCCCATTAGTAATAATGACGGTTGTGTACTTCGAAATTTATCTAGCTACAAAGAAGAGACTAAGAGACCGTGCTAAGGCGACCAAAATTAGCACCATATCGTGCGGTCATAATAAGGGAAAGGGCGACCATCACGACCAGGACTCCGTGAGCTCCGAGGCGAACCACAATGAGCATCAGGGCGAGAAAAAACAGAGGAAATCAAAAAAGGTGACGCCCAAGAAGAAACAGATTAAACGATACTGGAGCAAAGACGACAAGTCGCAGAACAAACTTATAATACCAATACTGTCGAACGATAATTCCGTCATAGAGATGGCCGATAACCACGAAAACAGAAACACGTCCTCGGAAAGTAATTCTAAAGAGACCCACGATGGCGACATAGAGGTCATAGACTCGTCGTCAGTCACACAGCCAAAAGTACAAAGGGCGCCTCAACAAAATACAGTTTACCAGTTCATTGAGGAGAAACAACGGATCTCGTTGACCCGGGAGCGGCGCGCCGCGCGGACCTTGGGCATCATAATGGGGGTTTTCGTCGTGTGTTGGCTACCCTTCTTCGTACTTTACTTAGTAATACCGTTCTGTTCGAGCTGTTGTTTATCGAACAAGTTCATTAATTTCGTGACGTGGCTCGGATACATCAACTCGGCGCTAAATCCTCTAATCTATACAATTTTCAACATGGACTTTAGGCGAGCATTTAAGAAGTTACTTTGTATTAAACGATAAAACGCCAACTTTGCTCAAACCGAACAGATTTATTCTTATCCATCCCGAATAAAATTAATTAAGTAGTTCTAAAGAACGATTTGATATTTAACGTGGTTTAAGATTTCAAGTGATGATTGTTAGTTAAAATTTCATGTAAGTACAGGTTTCGTGCATAGCACAAGTAGCAGTAGGGGTTTGTATCGAATTCCTTAATATAAGCACAGTATTATCTAATGTAAATAATATAGCAATAAATTATATTGTATAGACATATCTAAATTGTATATATACATTGACTCAATGTAATAAAGTATTAGCTTCTTCGATTGTGATAATTTCTTCTAAATATTTAAACTTCGACTTTATATATCCCTTTAAAATAATCTGAGCCCATATTTGAAAGGGATATTGGACTTGTGAAAATTTCTGTTCGTAATTCTTGGATTTCTAATAAAAATATTTTTTTTGGAAATTTTTTTATTAGTACCTTACCCTACTCGATATACATATCAGATTCTAGGATCTGAAAATATTTTCTTTTAAGCATCATGTTTACCGAATATGGCACTTAATACGATGGCTGTAAAGTCAAGATTCAATTGGGAGATGATATTACAGAAAAAATAAAAAGATTCTTTGGTGTAATGCATAAATTTTGTCTTTAGATATAAGCCCAACTCATCTTCATAACGGCTAAGAGGATGTTTTCTCTAGATCGTGTCCCTGCTACGGCGCTGAATTTAGATAAATAATAGGCGTTACACGCCAATCCCAAGGGTCAGCTCGGACCCAAACGAGACGATACGCGACGCGGTAGTTAGCTATTCAAAATTGAACTGTATTCACTACACAATAATATACACGTTTGATTGCAAGAGTTCTAATGTCAAACTGCACCGCTCTGCATAGCGCGGCGTCGCTTTTTCAATGAAACGTGTATATCTTCTAGTGTAGTGAATACAGTACAATTTTGAATAGCTTACTTACAAATGCAGCACCATGTCGCGTATCGTCGCGGTGTGAATTGACCCTAAGGCCTTATGGTAGTTATATTTTAAAACGGAACAAAAAGTAAGTATTAGTTTTATATAGGACTTGTAGGAGCGGAAAGCTCAAATTATAATGTTGATGGTAAGTAGGTAGTATATACATTTTACACATTAAATCCTTACAACTAACATTACAATCGCGAAAGTTTGTATGTATGGATGTGTGGATGATTGTTACTTTCGGATTTTGATGAAATTTGGTATGGTAGTAATTTGGACTCCGGATTAACATTTGGCTTCTTTACGCCCGAAATCTTAATGTAATTTTAGCTATCTGAGATCAAGATTTCAATACATTTCAACGATCCTAGGAATAACTTCACGTCAATTTACGTCAATTTTTGTATGGGAATCTAAAGATTGAAGTCAAGCTAAGATTTTAGATACGGTATTCAATTTCGGGCGTTTATCGCAGCAAAATGTACGGTAGGTCGCGGGAAACGTCTAGTAAATGAAGAGAATAAAATAGTTTTTCTAGAACATAGTTGTAGGTGCAATGATGCTACTACTAACCCATGCAAAAGAGATCACGAAATAATTTACAGTAGGTACCTAAAGTATATACGCTTCTACTTGAGCGATTGTGGAACACGCATAGTTTTGGAACGAAGTTCCTTATGGCGCGTTGCGAATTGTATTGGGGCTAGACGGATTAATATAGGCACGACACTTTTTGCCACTCGAAATCACAATGTAATAACGACTATTTTAAGAATGATACAAAAAACGACCTTACTGTTATGCCTGTTACATATTGTGACTAGCTAGCCGAGCGCTTGATGTTATTACTCGGTACGGAGCCGGACTTCGCGGCGGCAACACTGCGAGCAGCAAGCAACCCGCCCCCTCACCCCTGATCCTACCTAAGGCGCGGCCAACAAGTTCCGCGCGAATTATATATACTTAGTACAACTATTTGTTTTGTATAATATAATATATTATATCTATACAGATAAACAAAATTGAAGTGTCTATTTGTAACTTCAAATTAACAGCTTTTATTTTCACATAATGAATTTAAAAGTATGATCGCTACTTACAATAAAATATAAATCGTTAACATTTTTCAGTCCGTCTGTCAGTCTGTGTGTTTGTTCCGGCTAATCTCAGTGTATATATAACTTCGCTCCATCCGGGTGTCCCTTGACACCTCTCAAGTTTTTTTTTATTGGCTTTTCGTAAAGTATATAATGCCAGGAAATGTTGTCATTGCAATGGCATATCTACAATCAACCGTTGACCAAATACAGTCATCACAAAAGTGAGATCGTTGGAGAGCAATGAAAACACTCTATACAAAAATTAATGTATGAGTGACGTCACAGCAGTTGAAAATGTATGTAGAAAAATACAAAATTGATTTTAATAACTTAGAAATAATGCGTTTATGTATATAATTGTTTTAACAAAAATTATATAACATAAAAGTTTTTCATTCATTGCAAAAAAAATGTCTTTAATTTTGCAACTGACTACTTACTGTACCTACTTTTTGTATTTTTCGGTCCATATTTATGTTGTCTTTCCTCAAATAGAAAAATGTTGCTGATTTAAAACAAATGCGTGGTTTTTATTCAGCAGAAACTCTGCAAAATATTAATGTCATAAAGCTGGTGACATTGTGTGATTACGAGGACAACGTGTGTAAAATATAGGCACTCAGAAAACGCCTCCGCACTTATGTACCGGGAATTGAGGGCGTAAAGTTAAGAGGGATGATAATAGTGTAAAATGATATAGCGTGTAGTAGTAAATAAGTAAAGAAAAGTTGAGTTTAAGTTGTTTCTTTTTTTGACGTGATAACGTCTTATAATTTGATGGAGCCGGCTGCACGCACGAAAAAACATGACACATGCGTTACCTCACTAAATATGACGCATTGCCGTTACCTCAGCTAGCCGCGCCTTAGGTATGTGAGCGGTGGGACGGAGACGGCGGGGGTGTTTGATGTTATTACTCAGTTCGGCGCCGGACTTAGCGGCGGCAACACGCCTACCTTAGGCGCGGCCAATTAGTTCCGCGCGCACTATAAACATGACGTTGTCACGTTCAACTATCGTCAGTAAACCGACATTACAGACAACCGATTTTTTTTATGCCACTGAAGAATATTGGGACTATAATTACTATGGAACTAGTTGTTATACACAGCGTCCAAAGATAGAATAAGGTTAGATGTGCCTACATCTACGCAATTACGCGTCTGGATTACAACGGCGTGGGTCGCATATTTTAACAGTTCAGCAATTGTTCATATGAAATGTAATAAACAATAAATAATTAATTGATTACCTCCACTGCTACTAAGTGGATCAGAATCAAAATAATTACTGGAAAAGAATAACGAATCAAAATTATACTATCTAATAGTATTTTGGTTTGTGGTCGCCACTTTTTTAAACAAAAGAAGAGTAAGAAACGCTTAATATCTGTTTATTATAGCATAATTGGTGTAATTTGGCCATCTCACCACGCCATTGTCTGAAATACTTTCGATATCTCATACCACCAGGCGTTGTGTGAAGGCAAATGTTATCCATGGAAATTATATATCCTACCTATAAACTATCTATCAAAATTTTATCAAACCCGATCAGTGGCTTAGTCGTGATAGAATTTACTATCCACCTTAATAATAAAAATATTTACACAACGGATAACAACGTTGCTGTCTTTGTCTGATGCGTTGAAAAAACTTAACTTCACTTAACAGACAAAAACGGCAACGTTGTTTAAGTTATCCATTGTGTAAATCTTTTTATTAGTAAGGGGATAGGAGTTTGACGATTAAATTGCAATTGTAAGTTTTGTACCTATAGATACTATACGCATAGCTGGGTATTAACTCGTTAATCCGTTAATCGTTAATTAACGAAGTTAACATTTTGATTAACGGATTAACTTTTAAGTTAACTTTTAAAAATGTTAACGGACACGTAAACTTCCGTTAATATGCAGAAGTCCGTTAATCGTTAATCCAATGCCTAATAGTTACCGCACGGCACCGACAAGTGCCGGGCGGCGCGTGGCAGCGAGTGAAACAAAAACAAAACTAGATATATTTTGCCGGCGCGTGCAAGTGAGAAAGAAAACTGCGAAGAGATTTGTTTCGTTTGATCATTTCATTACTTAGCGCCGGTGCTTAGAGTGACGAGTGTTTATTTTGTTTGTTTGTTGTTATTATAAATTACTGTCAGTGATTATTTGCGAGTTGATAATTGATGAATGAATTAGCACCCAAACCAACAGCTTTTATAAGTTCACTAAAGCAACGATATAAAGATGCAATTTTATACATATTAACGATGAACGTTAACTTGCGTTAATTCTTCCGAAATGTAACGCTTTAACGTTTAACGAAGCTAACTTTTTTTGTAGCGGATTAACGATTAACGAAGTTAACTATTTGATTAACGGTGCCTGGCTATGACTATACGTGAAAAAGTATTATTATTTTCAATTTTATGATAACGCAATATCTAAAATTTTTATAAAAATTTATAACCCGACTACGTAAATTATATTATAGCCTCTATTACCCGGGCTTAATAATTGAGGTGTCAATAGATTACGAATCTACGAGGGCGGTTCAATAAGTCCGTGACTTTTGGAATAAAACACAGATTTTTTGATAAATAAATCATTTTATTTTTCAACGTAGTCCCCCTTGAGCTCTATACACTTTGTCCAACGCTTCTCCAATTTTTTTATCCCTTATTTTGCATTGTCTTAGTGAAAAAGAACTTTTTTCTTGGCCAAATGAGGTCGGTTTTTTTTCAAATCCTCATTGAAGCGGTCCAATAAGTTGGCATAATATTCCCCATTAATTGGTCTTCCCTTTTGAAGATAGTCAATGTGAATTATCCCACGTGCATCCCAAAAAACAGTCGCCATAACTTTATTGGCTGACAAACCCACCTTGGCCTTCTTTGGTGCCGATTCACCCTTAGAAACACACTGTTTTGACTGTTGTTTGGTCTCTGGTGTATTGTGATGGATCCATGTTTTGTCCACGGTTAAAAAACTCCTCCATATTGTGATTAAACAACGCCAAACCTTCCTGTGAAGTTGTTACACGATTGCGTTTGTGGTCAACTGTGAGCAAACGCGGCACCCATCTTGCGGAAAGCTTTCTCATGCCCAAGTGATCATTCAAAATTGAAACCACTGAGCCATGCGAGATGCCTATGGCTTCCACAATCTCTTGCACTTTCAATCTTCGGTCGGCCAACACCATATCGTGAATTTTTTCGATTGTTTCAGGTGTAGAGACCTCAACTGGGCGTCCAGGACGTTCGGCATCTTCAGTGCTTGTAAGGCCACAACGAAATTCAGTAAACCACTTTTTTACCATTGAAATCGATGGTGCAGAGTCCCCATAGTATTTATCAAGCTTAGCCTTGGTCTCGGTAATGGTTTTTTTTCGCAAAAAATAATGCTTAATAAGCACACGAAATTCACTTTTTTCCATTGTTTCCTTAAGTTACTGGATAGTCTGATAAAGATAGCTGTAAAACACAAACTAACTGACGCAGCAAGTTCAAATTTTGATAGGAGTCAACTGACAGATGCCTGTTGACAGGAGTAGTGTTGCTTTTTCAGTAAGGAGGTTAGAAATTCAAAAAGTCACGGACTTATTGACCCGCCTTAGTATTGACACCTCATTTATTAGGGTTTCGTAATACTCAAGGAACCTTTATAGTTTTGCTTTGTCCATCCGTCTGTCTGTCTGTCTGTCA